>JAQMRL010000005.1:68695745-71615745 GCA_035578175.1 Catonia carolina
ACTCGATTTCGAAAAATCGACATGAAAACAATACTTTCCTTCCTATATATTCATATAGGCAAGAGAAAGTAAAAATTTTTAAAAATATAGGACTACTATGAGTCAACGCAGGAAAAAATGAAGTAAACTTTGATGTCAAGTATGCTAAAACCCGGCTTATACTTTGGGAATTCAAGGGTTCAAACTCGTGTGTCTATGATTATGAAACCGATAGTAAGTTTGTTCAACATAAACTTGATGTACTGAAAAGCAAACGCTTATTACTAAACAATCGCCTCAGATGTTTGTTCCACCTAGTTAAACCGCGTTCTCGTCTACCACTGAAACAAAAAATTAAAATTTACAAGACTTTGCTGAAACCTCTCTGTCTGTACGGAATTCAAATTTTTGGTGCTGTGCTCGAACCAGTTTAAACAAAATACAAGTATTTCAATCAAGATATTTAAGGCTTGCCACTGGAGCTCCTTGGTATGTGAGAAACGACACCCTTCATTCTGATTCTCGTATTCCCTACGTAAAATACGTTACACGACAACTTTATCAAAGATTCTTTGATAAATTACAAAATCATCCAAACGATCTCGCTCGACAAATGGCCATTCAAAATTTTCCAAATTTTCGACGTCTTCGCCGTCTATGGTGTAGGGATCTTCTTGGATAACATTCTGTTACCGTTCTTCCATTATCTTCATTTCATTATCTTCAACATCACATCTTCTTAAGTTCGTCACCGTTGGGTTTTCATTTTCATTTCCATGAAGATCATCTCCATCATAGCATGATTACGTCATCCTGGAGAATACACTGCTGGGTGTGACCCCTCCTTCCACGCCTAATAATAACTCTCATCAAATCTAGTGATTGTGCTTTAATGTATAGTATAGTGTTCTAGATTTTAAAATTAAAGACAAAAAAAAATAAACTTGATGTAGCGAAGTTAAAGGTGGGAGAAAATTAGAAGCTGTGGTGGGGAGCTAATCGTGTGTGCATGCACAATCATAATCTGAATTATTACATATACACTTGTATGTGCTGTATTTACACTGTGGACGGCTGCGGCAATGCCAAAATGTGTTTTACGTGTTTGTCTAAATAAGAATCTATTTTATCAAACGTTTATTTACATTTAGTTTCCATTGCATCCAGAATTAAATTCGCTACAATTTTCATGGAAAAATATAATTCATTTATTGTTCATTTTTTAACAAAGTTATTGGGCATCAAACGTAGAAGATTGTGTTTTTCTACAAAGATTTTTTGCAATGTTTCATCCTTTTTCTCAAAAACTGCTAACACTACAACTTACTTGGGTGATTGACCATATACATCCACCATATTTGATGCAAACATTATTCCCCAAAAATTTGGTATCACTGTTTTTCCACCAGGGAAACTGAAATCGGGGTGAAATTTTTCGTTAGCTGTAACTCACTAATGAAGCGTTTGCGGACATGTATGTGTATATGAACTTTTTTCTTACTTTTAGCTCTACAATAATGTACAAAATAATTTTACCATAATTTAGAACCAGTCTGTATACGAGGTTTGTCCAATAAATACGCGAACTTGTGCAAGCTAGCGCCCATGACGCGGACTATAGTCCCACCCACTAGCGGCGCTAGTTGCCTGATTCCCAATGAGCCGTCAGTGCTTGGCGGATCGTCAAACTGTGCCTATAATGCTAGTTATGTTAGTTTCTGTTATCCTTGTTTTTACTGTTTGTCGAAAATGGAAACTGATGAAATCACGGAGCAACGAATCAATATCAAGTTTTTGGTGAAGTGTGGTAAAAGTTATAAAGAAATTACTGAAATGTTGACAGCTGTTTACGGTGATAATGCTCTGAAGAAAACATCAGTTTTCAAATGGATTAAGCGCTTTAAAGATGGCCGACAAGACGCCACGGATTTCAACCACCTGTGTTGGACGACAACATTGATCATGTGCGGTCCCTTGTCCATACTGATCGTCAAAAAACTGTCCGAATGATAGCTGATGAACTGAATCTAGGAAAATCAACAGTGCACACTATTTTAACTGAACATTTGTCAAGGTGATGGATGGATCCTTCACCATGACAATGCACCTGCACATTCAGCATTGATTGTTCGCCAGTTTCTGGCAAAAAATTCAATCACCATCTTTGATCATCCTTCTTCTTCGCCAGATATCACCCCCTGCGACTTTTTCCTATTCCCAAAATGCAAAAATGTGATGAGGGCACATCACTGGGAAGATTTGGACACAATAAAGCAAGAAACGACGAGAACACTAAAAAGCCTAACTGCTGAGGACTTCCAAGGGTGCTTTAAACAGTGAAAAAGAAAATGGAATAAGTGCATAACAACAAATAAAGAGTACTTTGAAGGGGACAAAATTGATGTAGACTAAATTTTGCAAAATAAAGTTTTTATGGGCTCAGTTCGCGTATTTATTGGACAGACCTCGTACTAACCATATATCAAATGAAAGTCTCTCCAAAAAACAAACATTAATTAAACAAATCAGTAACAGTAATCTTTCCACATTAAGAAATATTAAAGACAATCAATATTTTCAATTTTAGTAAAAATGGTACACAGTACATTTGTATTATCAAAAACAGTACACAGCGATTACAATCTATAAACTGAAAGTTACAATTAAAAACCTAGTAGTATGATAATAAATGAAACAAAATAAATATCGCAAAAATAGTAATTTACACTACTGCCTACATTATACATTATTAAATTTTACATAACATTTAGTAGTAACTTAAATTAGTGCTAACATAGTAAACTAAATACAGCTACTATAAATAGTAAATTTAGTTTATATGAAAAAGCAGGTGTTTATAGATCAAATGTGATTCAGAAGATTTTGATAATTTTTACATCAGCATAATACGAGGGGGTACCCAAAAGTATCCGGAATAGCTCTGCTGTGGGCGGAGCTTGTGCAGTACAAATTCCCGCCACTAGGCTGCTTGTAGCGCTACTCATTGCCAATTCAATGCCATTTTGTTCGTTGATCTAGCTTGTTCTGTTCTCGTGCAGTGATTGTTCTCGCTAGTGCTGTTTTGTGCTCGTGTCGTTTTTCATGATGGCAAGTTTTAATGAACAACGTGCGGCTGTGAAATTTTGCTTCTTGCTCGGTAAAAACGCCGCGGAAACAGTTGTAATGTTGAACACAGCTTACAAAGACGACGCTATTGGAAAAACCCAAGTGTACGAGTGGTTTTTGCGCTTTAAAAATGGCGACATGTCGATTGAGAACAAACCTCGTTCTGGACGACCGTCGACTTCCCGAACAGACGAAAATGTTGTGAAAGTGAAAGAAATTGTACGAACAGACCGACGACAGACCATTGACTTTTTATCTTTAAGTGTTAAGAAGACTACGAAACAGCATTCGTCGTAAAAGACCTAATTTGTGGCAGACAGGGGACTGGTTTTTCCACCACGACAACGCGCCTGCACACACGGCAATCTCGGTTACCCAGTTTTTGGCGAAAAACGGCATGGTTTTGCTACCACACGCACCGTACTCACCCGATCTGGCTCCGTGTGATTTTTTCTTGTTCCCACGCATGAAAAGGGGCATGAAAGGTCTCCGATTTAACAACGTTGATGATGTCAAGAAAAAAACGACGGATGAGCTGGCAGCCATCACTGAAGAGGAGTACAAAAAATGTTTCGAACAGTGGAAGCACCGGTGGGACAAATGTATTAGTTGTAATGGAGAGTATTTTGAAGGGGATAAGGTTCTTTTGTAAAAAAATTAAAAATAAATAGTTTTAAAAAATAATTCCGGTTTCTTTTGGGTACCCCCTCGTATCTAGGTCCTTTTAAAAATGATTTCAAGAATATTTACAAGCTTATAAAATATGTTAAACAAAAATCTAATAATAGAGACACATTCAGATAAATAACCATATGTTATCTATATGCCCAAAACGGGCAGGTGGAGTGTTATTTTAATTGCACTCTATCTGTTTGGTCCAGGGCTAAAAAAAAATAGTTCTGTTTCTTATCATATAGTCAGCCACTTATATGACTGAACTATTTAAGAACAGAAGAGGTAGAGGTGTAAAAGACACTAGTCAGAGTTATCTCCTCTGAGAGTAATGAATTTCACTATGCAGCCAGACCCTGTGGTGAATGAAGTGAAGGTGTCATTTACAGGGTGGAAAGTGAGTGCTTTTCGGAGGGCCTGGCATGCTGATAAGCATACTCTTTCAACTCAGTGAGGAAGGCAATGGTAAACCACCTTACTCCTCGTTTTTACTTAGTAAAACCTCTAGAGGTTCAAACCAGCCTTTTGGCTGTTGACCTAAACAACAGCAACATGTTTTCTATACCCGTAACTTTTGGAAATAAATTACGAGACAAACAAATTTCAAACTTTGGAGAAAATTGAGATAGAAATATTAATATTGATAATTTAATAAACGAACAAACACAATTTAATGATGATTACTGTTAAAATTTATTATAGTAGTTCCTCTGTTAACTAACTTACTCGGGTCCGACGGGTTGTTGGTCGAGCGAAAAGTCGGTTCAACCGAAGTGTTATTTGTCTAATATTTAAATAATGTAATGTTAAATAATTAGTAAATAATGTTTAAATAAATAATTTTTTCTACGATTTTTGTAAGAAATTACCACTATTAAAACTCCTGTTATTATTTAGACTGTACTGTATACGCCCACGATTTACACACAAAAAATATATGCTGATATCAAAGTAAACAAACTTTGTAATAAAGTATACTACACTAATAACATGACAAAGTTAAAGTTTTCAATTGATTACTTTTTTTTATAATTGGTTTATTATGGTCGCATCAACATTCTAAGTTTTTAGCGACCCCATTACATAAAAAACACTAATTACATAATTGAATTTACACTAATTTACACTTTTACAATTGGCCTCGAAGGCGGATGAGGAGTAATCCCAACGGCGGAGAGGGCGGATGAGCCTAGGGAGAAAACCCAAATTAAATCCAGGGTAGACTTAACTCGCAGCTGTGGTGGAAGCACCAAGTCTAAGGGAGTAAACCTGATAAAAATCCTGCAAGTTTGGAGGCAGTAAGGTGGCAGCCCCACCATCAAACTTAACTTGCGCAGCGCTCGTACCGCGGCCAAGGGATTCTTCTACTACTGATAAATTGCAAACAGCCTCGGATAGGACCGGAAACAAGGGAAAAACAAAAAGGAATGCCAACAAAAAACGATTTGGAATAATGGATACGATGATTTTTGCAACTTGGAATGTGAGAGGTGTGAAGGGGAAGGAGGAGGAACTGATGCGGGAGCTAAAACAGAAAAAGGTAGACCTAGCAGTAATCACAGAGACAAAGAAAAAATTGAAGGGCACCAAGGATTGGGGAGATTAGTCATCTCCTATCAGCCAGTAGGAAAGAGAAGTGTGGGCAGGCCTCGTAAGAGATGGAATTGATTAATAAAGGAGTTTGCAGTCGGAACAGGCAATGTGCCTAATCCTTGAAGGAAGACGACGACGACGACAATTGAATCTTACACTTTTAAATTATAAATTATTTTGTATGAATTGCACTTTTATTTGCATTAAAATTGTCTTTGAATATTTAAAAATTGAATAAAGTCCAGTGTCTTTGTGTACTGTGTGTGATTAACGCAGTCTTTGTCATTGTCCGGTAAGTGAAATTGTCTCCGTATAGTGTTCAAGGTAGGACATTCCACAAGAATATGTTTGACAGTTAATTTCGTGTTGCAGTCTCTGCAGTAAACAGTCTTGTTTCGTCATGAGGTGACTGTGTGTCAGTTTAGTGTGACCAATTCGTAGTCGTGTCAGAGTCACTTGGTCAAGTCTGTTTTTAAAAATTTCTGGTTGTAAGTCTCGAATGTCAGTCCGTACTGTGTGTAGGTTAGTCCTTAAAGTCTTCCACCACTCGTTCCAAATTATTTCAAATTTGTGTCTGAACATTTTCTGCAGATCTCGATGGGAAGACTTGTTTATCCTATTGGAGCATGTAGTGGCGCGTTTGGCTGCTCGATCGGCTGTCTCGTTCCCTTTGATACCTAGGTGGGAAGGAATCCACAGAAGAACTATTGTTTTGTCGTTGTTAGTTATTTTGTGGTTGGCGTTAATGATCTCTTGAAGTATTGGTTCATCCTGTTCGATACTCCTAAGGGATCTAAAACACTTCTTGAATCTGACAAGATCACAAATTTTTTACGATCGGATAAAGCTATGGCTTCAAATGCTTTTTTTATTGCATATGCCTCACAATAGAATACTGAGGAACAATCTTGTAATTTAAATAAAGACTCTTTATTTAACATTACTACGGCACACCCGCTTCCAGCAGACGTTTTTGAGCCATCAGTGCAAATTTTCTCAAAACTTTCAAATTTATTTACGTATTCAAGACAGAGAGTATAAAAGATGGTTGAATTTGTTTCATGTTTCTTGTATTTTGTTAGGCTTAGATCTACAATAGGATTTTTCATCAGCCAAGGCGGGTCTTCATATAAAGTTGATGGGATGATGGTTGGCGGTAAAGAACGGATATTTGTGAAAAATTTTGATATTCTTACGCGCAGAGGCTTCGGCAAGGAATTGCGAGTTTGATATAAATTTGTGTACCGACCTGTAAAAAAGTTATCTCTCGAAGGGTTATCTAAAGATGAGGTAACTTTGAATACATAAGATAAACTCAGTTTTTCTCTTCTGAGATCAAGAGGCATCTCACCGGATTCTGCCAGAATACTTGTTACTGGGCTTGTACGGTATGCCCCTATAGCTAGTCTAAGACCAGCATAATGAATAGAGTCTAATAATTTGAGAGTACTGATCTTTGCTGAGTTATAAACCAGCGCACCATACTCCAGTTTTGATCGTATTAGTGCCTGGTAAGTAGTAAGCAAAGTCTTCTTATCTGATCCCCAGTTGCTAGACGCTATGGATTTTATTACATTCATTCTTTGCATGCAATCCGCTTTAAGTTTGTGTATTTGTGGTTTCCATGTTAGCCTTTCGTCAAATCTTAGACCCAGAATTTTTATTTCTTTGCATCGTTTTATTTGAAAAGAACCAATAGTCAACGTTAAACTAAAGTGAGATCGCACATTTCTAGACAACACTATGTACTTGCTCTTAGTCTTTGAAAAAGAGAAACCAGTAGACGATGCGAGAGTGGTTAAATCATTTAAAGACTGTTGCATTAATTTTTGTGTGGTCTGGATATTTTTGCCACTACAAAGTAAAGTGATATCATCAGTATAAGCCAGCGTGACTATAGGTTTCGAAATTGACAGAATTAAACCATTTATTGCAATTAAAAACAGAGTTACACTAAGAACAGATCCTTGTGGAACTCCATTTTCTATCTGTAATGTTTTTGAGAAGGTTCCGTTAGCCCTTACACAGATATATCTAGTTTTAAGAAAATTGGCTATGAAGTTCAGCATTCGTCCATTGACGCCGATATCTAATAGATTACGAACAATTCTGTCTCGCCACACCATGTCGTACGCCTTTTCCATATCTAAACTGACTGCTATAAGATGCTCATTCTTCACAAAAGCATCACACACTTTAGCTTCAATATTAACTAGATGATCACTGGTAGAGCGATATTTTCTAAAAGCACTTTGATAAGGTGATAAAAAATTGATATGTTGTAGATACCAAAGAAGACGTTTATTGACTACCTTTTCTAAAATTTTACACATCGTACATGTAAGCGATATAGGTCTGTAAATATCCGCTTTACTACTATCA
This sequence comes from Catonia carolina, assembly GCA_035578175.1. Classification (NCBI taxonomy): domain Eukaryota; kingdom Metazoa; phylum Arthropoda; class Insecta; order Hemiptera; family Achilidae; genus Catonia; species Catonia carolina. The sequence goes on from JAQMRL010000005.1 coordinate 68,703,498, forward strand.
TTATTTGGTTTATGGATTGGAATAACAATTGCTTGCCTCCATTTTTCTGGAATATTACCTGAACACCAGACTTTATTTATAATTTCTTTGAAGAGTTGTATTCCCCTTTCTGGCAAGTTCTTCAGAAAGGCATTATAAATTCCATCAGAGCCAGCACTAGAATTTTTAGTTTGTCGCAAGACAGAGACAAGTTCATCATATGAAATAGAATCGTTCAAATCTGAATTTGAGGAAGTGTTCTGCTGCAAAATTAGATCCATCTTGATATCCGATTCTTCCTTAATTTTTTGAAAAATGGCACAATAATTGGAGTCACAGGAATTACTAACAAATTTATCGGCGAGTATATCTGCTACTTTTAGTGGTTCATAAACAACATAGTCTACTGGATTATAATTAAATTACGGCGAGAAATATATTAAAATACGAACGGAACATTGAACGATACTCTAGGCGAGTTACGTATTTAAAAAACGATAAGTAAATAACATTCAACAGTAAACTACAAAATATTAATTCATTAACAGCTGAGATAGACTTTATAAAATATATTTCAATAATGTTAATAACTAAATAATTTCTATAATATTCTAAATTTCTTTTTTTTTTAAAGCCAGTCAGATTCAATAAAAATTTTATTTGAAGTTGATTTTATTTTGTTTTATTTTGATTGTCATTTGTGTTTTTGTGTTTATAATTTGAAATAAATATTAATGTTACAGGTTTATTACGGAAATTTATTCAACTCTTATTATATATCTATTATATTATATATCTTATTATATATATATATATATATATATATACAGTATTATAACCCCAACACACATACACTCACACACTTTTGCTAGTATAGCAAGTTTCTAAATATAAAATCATCTATCAAATACGGGCGCACATTAAAACTAATTATTTTACGCATGAAATTCCATAAATTTGATGTGGTACAATTTTTCATTTTTATTTTATATCTAACAAGGAAAATGTTTACTTATTATATCTAATACATTCCCGCATACGAGTTGACTACATTATGTATCATGTACATGTCTGTCAATTTGTATTTACTTTTTTACTTTCTCTTATGGGAGAGAGTGCATAAATTTTTTACTTTCCTGTTGCATTAGCCTATATTATAGTAAAGAATAAGGAAAAATCTGGTGTGAAACACTCACACAACTTTCTTTTGCCAGTGCAAATAATTAACAATATAACCTAACATTAGTAATAAAACATAAAAAAATAAACAAAAAATTAACCTCAAAAAACATAATCTTATTTTAATCATGAGTGAAAGACAAAGTGAAAATCAACCTCAGTTTAGCTTAAAAATACGGAAAAACACTCTTCTTTCACGCTAAACTAGGCTTGTAGAGAAAAATGCTCTAAATAAAAGTTGTAGATCTTTTAATTTCCTATAAATTTAATTATACTTTTTGTCGTAAAATGCATACTATAGCTAAAATCTTTAAAAACATCGAGTTTTTACACGATTTCGTGAGAAAAAAACAGAAAATTGCTAATTACCGCTAAACTAAGCGTTATACAAAAAAATGTTGGAAATAAAAGTTGTAGAATTTTAAATTCTCTACAACTTTTACTAGATACATTTTTGCGCTAAAATGCATATTAAAGTCGCAATATAAAAAAACAGTTTTTTACGAGAAAACAGCTACACCAAGAATTTCAGCAAACCTGGCGCCTACCCTACCTTGTAGAGCATAAAAAATGTAGTAAATCAGGTGTTTAAAAAAAATAGTAGGAGCCGTTTTTGAGAAAATCGCAAAAAAGTGAAAAATCACATGAATAAACTAGTTGTATTAACATCTAGTTGGCCGATTTTGATGAAAATGTTCGTGTCGGGTCCGGTAGTGGTATTTAACTTAAGTTTCAAGTTCGTACAAGGTTCCGTTCTTTAGATATTCTGTTCACACACACACACACACACACACACACACACACACACACACACACAGACACACACACACACAGACCAATCGCTAAAAACATGTTTTTTGGGTTCAGGGGTCTGAAAACGTGTAGATCCGGTGAAAACTCCATTTCGAAAAGTCGACAGGGAAACAATACTTTCCTTCCTATATATTCATATAGACAAGAGAAAGTTAAAAGGGTATATTTGTAAATAAATTATAAATAATTATATTATTAGACCTATCGTTCTTATTGTTTGCAGTTGGTACAGGCTCTAAATCTTGCAGACTCGGGTTTACGTACCAACGTCACTAACGAAATGTTGTTGCATGAAGATTTTCTACATCATGTCGTCTTCAGTGATGAGTCTGAAAAGGGTAGTAGAGTGTCCAGTTCTGATATAAAATTTTACTTGTACCTGTAAGTATAGGTAGCTATGTGTAATTGATTTAATTTTACCTATTAGTTGATGCTTATTTTTCTTTTCTTCTTCTTCGTTCTTCTTTCTTTAGTTGCTTACTTTCCTTCCTATATATTCATGTAGGCAAGAGAACGTAAAAAAGGAAGTTAAAGACAGTGTAGAAGATAATTCTTCATCAACAGTTTTTTTGACTCCTGGTAAACGAAGTTAAAATAAGCTAAAATAAATAGTTCTATTTCTTATCACATGGTCAGCCAATTAAATGACTGAATCATTTAAGAACAGAAGAGGTAAAGGTGTAAAAGACACTAATCAGAGTTATCTTCTCTGAAAGTAATGAATTTCATTATACAGCCAGACCCTGTGGTGAATGAAGTGAAGGTGTCATTTGCAGAGTGGAAAATATGTGCTTTTCAGAGGGCCCGGCATGCTGATAAGCGTAATTTTTCACTCAGTGAGGAAGGCAATAGTAAACCATCTCGCTCCTTGTTTTACTTAGTAAAACCTCTAGAGGTTCAAACCAGCCTTTCGGCTGATGACCTAAACAACAACAAACGAAGTAAAAGGTTGTATCAATAAGATAGTGATGCTGACATGTGAAATGTTATTACCGGTTTTGAAAGAAAGGCAAAATCTTAGTTGGAAACTTTGTACCTTAAGAAAAATTTTAAAGGAAATTGGGTTTAATTGGAAAAAGTTTCATCCTTAATGAAGTATATTAATTAAAAGGCAACTTGTGGTTAAGAAACTGTACAATTGTACGGTAGTACGAGGGTTATCCAGAAAATAACCTCCGTTTTGAAATAAAAAGTAAACGAGTGAAGATACATATACTTTATGTACATATTAAAACAACAGTTTTTCTCTATTTTTCGACATAGTCGCCAAACAGATTCAAGCACTTGTCGTACCTTGGAACAGTCTTTGAAATACCCTCTGCATAAAAATCTGCCGCCTGTGAATGTAGCCAACCATTCACGGCGTTTTGAAGCTCTTCATCATTGGCGACCCGCTGAGATGCAAGCCACCGCTTCATGTTCGGGAACAGGTGAAAGTCACTAGGAGCCAAGTCCGGGCTGTATGGGGGACGATCGAAAACATCCCATTTAAACTTGGCCAAAAGTTCATTTGTCCTTCGAGCTGTATGAGGGCGAGAAAACTAATGAACTTTTGGCCAAGTTTAAATGGGATGTTTTCGATCGTCCCCCATACAGCCCGGACTTTGCTCCTAGTGACTGTCACCTGTTCACGAACATGAAGCGGTGGCTTGCATCTCAGCGGTTCGCCAACGATGAAGAGCTTCAAAACGCCGTGAATGGTTGGCTACATTCACAGGCAGCAGATTTTTATGCAGAGGGTATTTCAAAGACTGTTCCAAGGTACGACAAGTGCTTGAATCTTTTTGGCGACTATGTCGAAAAATAGAGAAAAACTGTAGTTTTAATATGTATATAATAAAGTTTTTGTATCTTCACTCGTTTACTTTTTATTTCAAAACGTAGGTTATTATCTGGATAACCCTCTCATAATATAGTGTCTTACTGTTAAGGTTGGCAGCACTGTCAGATTTCTCTTCCCTTCCTTGTGACAGAAAGATATTTTCAAGACTCACTCTCCATTCTAGGCTAAAAATCTGGTGTGAAACACTCGCACAACTTTCTCTTGCCAATGCAAATTATGACCAATATAATAACCTAACATTAGTAATAAAACATTAGAAATAAACAAGAAACTAACCTCAATAAACATAACCTTATGTTCATCATGAGTGAAAGACGCCAAATGAAAATCGACCTCACACACACACACACACACACACACACACACACACACGCACGCACGCACACACACACACACACACACACACACACACACACACACACACACACACCACTCGCTAAAAATATGTTTTTTTTTTGGGTTTAGGGGGGTCTGAAAACTAGTAGATCCGGGAAAACTCGATTTCGAAAATCGACATGATAACAATACTTCCCTTCCTATGTATTCATATCGACAAGAGAAAGTAAAAAATTATAATTATGTTGTTTTTCATTTTACATTGTTTACTAATGATTAAACATACGTTTCATTGTTCATTACGTTGGCAAGACATTACATTTACATTCATTTTTACATTGGCAAGAGAAAGTTATTTTTTATTTTTTGGGTGACATGATTATAGTCGCGTGTGTGTACAGAGCCACGTTATAGCGCTATACTAATGTATTTAGAAATTTAGTATAAAATTCTTGATGTTGTGATCGTTTTTACTTGCTCTTGCCTATATAAATATATAGGAAGAAAAGTAAGTTATTGTTTTCATGTCGATTTTTCGAAATCGAGTTTTCACTGGATCTACACGTTTTCAGACCCCCTGAACCCAAAAAACATGTTTTTAGCGATTGGTGTGTGTGTGTGCGCGCGCGTGCGTGTGTGTACAAAATATCTCAAGAACGGAACATCGTACGAGCTTGAAACGTGAAACTTAAGTTACTTACCACTACCGGACCCGACACGAACATTTTCATCAAAATCGGTCTACCGGAAGTAGTAGTTTATTCGTGTCATTTTTCACTTTTTTGCGATTTTCTCAAAAACTGGTACTACGATTTTTTTTTAAATCGCCTTGTTTACTCAATTTTTTATTCTCTACAAGATAGGGTAGGTGTTATGTTTGCTGAAATTCTTGGTGAGGCTGTTTTTACGTAAAAAAGTGTTTTTTTTTAGATTACGGCTTTAATATGTACGTATAATAGCGCAAAAATTTACATAATAAAAAATGTAGAGAATTTAAAATTCTACAACTTTTATTTAAAACATTTTTTGTATAACGCTTAGTTTAGCGGTAATTAGCGATTTTCTGTTTTTTCTCACGAAAACGTGTGAAAAATCGATTTTTTTTAAGATTTCGGCCTTAGTATGCATTTTACGACAAAAGTGTATATAATGAAATTTATAGAAAATTAAAAGATCTACAACTTTTATTCAAAGCATTTTTCTCTACAGAGCCTAGTTTAGCGTGAAAGAGTGATTTTCCGTATTTTTAAGGCAAACCGATCGATTTTCATTTTACGTCTTTCATATATGATTAAAATTAGGTTATGTTAATTGAGGTTAGTTGTTTGTTTATTTCTAATGTTTTATTACTAATGTTAGGTTTATTGTTAATTATTTACACTTGCAAGAGAAAGTTGTGTGATTGTTTCACACCAGATTTTTATAGTTTCAAAATAAATAATCTAAAAAATAATATGTATTAAAATTAGTAAGACGTTATGAATGCGAAGTGAAACGAGTCATTCTAGTTCCTAGATACAAAGGTAGAAAGAAACATTCCTTTCATTTACAAATTAGTTAAAAACATTCCGGTTGTGAGTGTGTGTTTGTGTGTGTGTGTGTGCTCGCGCGTGTGTACAAGCAACACTGCGATAGGAGTATTGCAGTTAGTTGAAACATACACAGAGAGCTCCGCTTATTTCCTACTATCCTGTTACAGAGAGGGAATGAAATGTTCTCCTGTTGCTTTTCCTACGTCGTTAAGAGTTGTTTTTTTAAGCCGATTACGTCATTCTCCGTATGTGAAGTAGTTCCGTGAATAAATTAAATAAAAACAAATGCATACTTTATTATATTATTTTCTCAATACAATCAGTATTGTAGAGTGTTGTTTGTTTAGGTCATCAGCCAAAAAGCTGGTTTGAACCTGTAGAGGTTTTACTAAGTAAAACGAGGAGTGAGGTGATTTACACTAGCCTTCCTCACTGAATGGAAAAGTATGCTTATCAGCATGCCGGGCCTTTTGAAAAGGACATATTTTCCACTCTGCAAATGACACCTTCACTTCATTCACCACAGGGTCTGGCTGTATAATGAAATTCATTACTTTCAGAGGAGATAACTCTGATTAGTGTCTTTTACACCTCTACCTCTTCTGTTCTTAAATGGCCCAGTCATTTAATTGGCTGACCATGTAGGTAATAAGAAACAGAATTATTTATTTTAGCCCTGAAACGAACAGATTGAGTGTAAATAATATTGTAGAGTATTGTACATAAAATCAGTTCAGTCTATACATTAAAAACACCGATTAAACAAGTTAAATTACAATAATTAGCTAACTGTGGGCTACATTTTTTTTTAGTACATATATTAAAATTACATCAACATCTTAAAATCTCAGCGACTTCAGCTGTTCTTAAACAATTTTTTTTTTTTTAATCCCTAATGTGTGTACGTTGCAATCTGTTAAATTGAGAACAATAAGCAACCCCATGACCCAATGAGATGAGGATGATAAGTATGACATGTAAATGAGGTGTAGTCTTGTACAGACTCACGTCGACCATTCCTGAGAGAGTATGGTTAATTGAACCCCAACCATCAAAGTACACCGGAAACCACCGTCTAGCTTTCGAATCCGTATAAAAGTAACTACCTTTACTAGGATTTTTTTTTTAATTCCTAATGTGTGTACGTTGCAATCTGTTCAATTCAGAACAATAAGCAACCCCATGACCCAATGAGATGAGGATGATATGTATGACGTGTAAATGAGGTGTAGTTTTGTACAGACCCAGGCCGACCATTCCTGAGAGAGTATGGTTAATTAAACCCCAACCATCAAAGTACACCGGCAATCACTGTCTAGTATTCAAATCCGCATAAAAGTAACAACCTTTACTAGGATTTGAACCAGGAACCTTCGTCTCCGAAAATCAGCTATTAAACAGCTGATTTTGGCGACGACTTTACCTCTAGACCAACCCGGTGGGTTTACTAGGATTTGAACCAGAAAATTTAAAATCCGAAAATCAGCTGTTAAACAGCTGATTTTGGCGACGACTTTACCTCTAGACCAACCCGGTGGGTTTAAACAAATTGGTGTTAGTTTTTACTTTTTTTTTATTTAACGTTTGACTGTTCTGCAATCACTGCTAATGCAGTCGGTGAAGGATGAAATTAATTTTTTGTAACGTATGAAAATATGCCGTGCCTGAATGGGATTCGAACCCAAGACCGCATGATTAGAGGCGAGCACGTTACCAACTACGCCAATGCGGCCGGCAATAGTTAGTTTTTACGCTTGATTGTTTTGTACATAAATGTTACTGTAGATGAAGAAGCAGTGATAAATAAAAATTAGTTATGAAAAAATAGAGCCCAGGAATCGAACCCAACATAACGGTTCGTTGAGTTAAAAGATTTTTTTAATTTTTGTTTTACTTCCGACTGTTTTTCACATCAAATTCTATGCAGACAATGAAGGATGTTAGATGAAAATGAATGATAAAAAAAATGCAAGATCTGACCTGAAAATCGAACCCGAGACCCCAGGTGAAGAATCAAGTTATGCTGACCACACACCACAGGCTGGCCGGACGGAAAAGAAGTTCCCACAGAGAAAAAAATACATGAATGAACTTGAGGCAAAAAATTGTTCTTTAGAAAAACGGTTTAAATCTTAGTAAAAATACTTTTTATACGAGTTTGAATAATAGACAGAGGTTACCGGTACTGTACTTTGATGGTCGGAATTCAATTAGCACGCGTCTCAGGAATGGTCGGCCTGAGTCTGTACAAAACTACACCTCATTTTTAGAAGTCATACATATATGATTCTCATCTCACTGGGTCGGGGTTACTTATTATTCTTAAATTGAACGTATTGCAACGAAACGTTAAGAGTTAGACAAAATACGACATTTATTAGTTGGGAAGTGTTATTTTTTTTAACGTTTGGTGTTAATATCGACTTTTTTGCACAGCAATCTTACGCAGAAAATTAAGGGTGATACATGATAATTAATAATAATGACAAAACAATATGATACAGACCTAACCGGCAATCGAACCCGAGACTCCTGGTGAAGAAGCCAGTTTGTGCTGACCGCTACACCACAGCCCGGGACGGTTGGCAAGATACGTTGCGCATGCGTGGATGAACTGTAGGTCAAAAAAGAAGTACGTACAGCGACCCGGTTATAGAGTAACTACCGGCACCATCTGAATTTTTATTTTATAACCCAAATTAAGTAACAATCGAAAATAAAAAATATTAACTATTGGTAATTTTATTAAATTTGTAAAAATATTAAGACCTGTACGCAAGGCTATACTTTAGTAAATTAAAATTTTGTATTGAAAACATTATTGGAAAAATTTTAGTGAAATAAAATTGAATTCGCAAGAGAGTTACCGCAGTTTGAAATGTTACTTATCTTGCTTATGTATGGGAAACGATTCGTTGTTGTTTAGGTCAACAGCCGAAAGGCTGGTTTGAACCTCTAGAGGTTTTACTAAGTAAAAACGAGGAGTAAGGTGGTTACCATTGCCTTCCTCACTGAGTTGAAAGAGTATGCTTATCAGCATGCCAGGCCCTCCGAAAAGCACTCACTTTCCACCCTGCAAATGACAACTTCACTTCATTGACCACAGCTGCATAGTGAAATTCATTACTCTCAGAGGAGATAACTCTGACTAGTGTCACAATACACCTCTACCTCTTCTGTTCTTAAATAGTTCAGTCATATAAGTGGCTGACTATGTGATAAGAAACAGAACTATTTTTTTTAGCCCTGGACCAAACAGATGGAGTGCAATTAAAATAACACTCCACCTGCCAGTTTTGGGCATAGGAAACGATTTATGTACTTCAAACATATCCTAAATACAGTATCAGTAAAGAAAAGAATTACGTAGATTTTTTCTTTTTAGTTTATTTAAAGTCGCATCTCTAGGTTGGTCATTTTAGATTACTGTGGGTTACAGTACTGTAATGGTAGGTTAGGTGTTAAAATTTCCAGACCGTAGCTGGGAATCGAACCCGGGACCTTCCGCTTGTAGACTAGCGCGCTGATTACAACGCCACGGAGCCCGGCCATACATTGATTTTGTTAAGGACTATTTTATTTAATGTATTAAATAAGAATTATCATGTTTCGGCTGGAGAACCGGTGAATTTGTATAACCAATATGTGACTTTATCGTCCGATTCTGTCAGAGCTCGTCCCAGTTTATTTTCGCAAACCCTGGAATACGGACGTAAAATGGCTTATATTCTTGTCATTATATCCCATACGATTTTAAAAACTGTATGTAATATAACGTGCATAAATTAATGGGAGTGTTACGTGTTCTTTACTTCAGAATTCGGCACGTACGCAATATCATAGGATCGACGCCTACTTTTTCCTTTGGCCGGTGAGGTAGGCAGTACTATAAGAAACATTTTGGTAAGTGCTGTTTAGCTTTTTACTTTTTCTTGCCTATATGAATTTATAGGAAGGAAAGTATTGTTTTCATGTCGATTTTAAGAAATCGAGTTTTCACCGGATCTACACGTTTTCATACCCCCTAAACCCAAAAAACATGTTTTAGCTATTGGTCTGTGTGTGTTTGAAACTTAAGTTACATACCACTACCGGACACGACACGAACATTTTCATCAAAATCGGTCAACCGGAAGTAGTAGTTAATTCGTGTAATTTTTCACTTTTTTCAATTTTCTCAAAAACTGGTCCTACGATTTTTTTTAAAAATCACCTGGTTTGCTAAATTTTTTATGCTCTACAAGATAGGGTAGGCGCCATGTTTGCTGAAATTCTCGGTGAGTCGTTTTTCCCGTTAAGAAATTGGTTTTTTAAGATTGCGGCGTTAATATGCATTTTAGCGCAAAAATGTATATAATTAAAGTTGTAGAAAATTTAAAAATCTACAACTTTTATTTCAAACAGTTATTTTATAACGCTTAGTTTAGCGGTAATTAGCAATTTTCTGTTTTTTTTCTACGAAAACGTGTAAAAAATCGATTTTTTTAAACATTTCAGCCTTGGTATGCATTTTACGACAAAAGTGTATATAATAAAATTTTATAGGAAATTAAAAGATCTACTACTTTTATTTAGAGAATATTTCTCTACAGAGCCTAGTTTAGCGTGAAAAAGCGATTTTCCGTATTTTTAATCCAAACAGGTTGATTTTCATTTTGCGTCTCTTACTCATGATTAAAATTGGGTTATGTTATTAAAGTTAGTTTTTTGTTTATTTCTAATGTTTTATGTTAATAATGTTAGATTTATTGTTAATTATTTGCATTGGCAAGAGAAAGTTGTGTGAGTGTTTCACACCAGATTTTTTGGTTAATACAGTGCTTAATTTATGTTTGTGGATTCGGTTTCGTGCGCGTTCGTTTAGCAATACGGCCAATAACCTCAACGTTCACAGATTTTATGTACAATATAGTTGTTAAAAAGCAGTTCTTTTAATATTATTGATAAACAAGGATAGATAGCAGAAACAGAAACCGACATAGCAGAAAAACACACTGATAAAGAAAGAAACAAAAAAAAACAGTTTCGCTTAGTGGTTGACAATGTTGCGTGTTTTACAATACCAGGACGGAATGAAGTAAGAAGAAGTGTTAGCAGTAGTAACCAAAGTTGTAGAGTTTCGTTCAATACAGCTATACCGCTTCTATTATCTTATGCCGTCCTGGTACTGAAAATTAACCAAATGCTCTCTTTGATGTTCCTTTGTTTCTCTGAATGTCGTCATCCAGACAGCCTTGCTTGAAAGCAAATAAATCGACATGGGCGATGTTAGAATTTTGTTTAGTTTCAGATTTATCCACATGGAGCGCTGTTCTGATACCTTCCAGCGTAGCGGGAGCTTTCGCCACTCGACGAAAACGTTTGTTTTCGTATGTTTCTCTCTAGTGACTTAGATTAATGAAAAAGTACAGTTATCGCGAAAAATTTATTCGAGAATTTTTTTATGAATAAAAAATTTTTACATATTTTTTGTCCGACGTAAAGCTAATTACACCAAAACCTTCCTGATCGCGGTTAAATTGTGGGCAAAACACATTCGGCATATTGAAAATACAATAGTGTTCAGAACCAACAAATAATACAAAAAAAAAAATCTGGTGTCAAACACTCACATGACTTTATCTTCCAACATATAACGTAAGTTTAATAATGAGTAAACAGTGTAAAATTAAAAACACCTAATTTTAATCATCAGTGAATGACGCAAAATGAAAAACAACCTCTTTAGGAATTAAAAGTACGAAAAATCACTAAAGAAAAACTTTTGTCGTAAAATACAAACGAAGGACGTAATCTTGAACAATCCCTTACATCTTAAATAGGCCAAAAATAAATTACCGATTTAATGAGCTAATACAGAAAATCACTTAGCCAAGCATTGTAGAAAAAAATGTTTGAAATAAATGTTGTAGGTTTTTTTTTAAATTTCCTATAACTTTAATTATATATACACTTTTACCGTAAAATGGATTTTTCAAGGCCGCTATCTAAAAAAAAATGTTTTACCACGAGAATACGAACCCTAAGAATTTCAGCAGACGTGGTGCTTACCCTATCTTGTAGAGCATAAAAAAATGCGGTAAATGAGGCGATTTTTTTTTTAAATTGTGGAAGCCGTTAGAAAATCACACGAATCCGGTTGTCCGATTTTGATGGAAATATTTTGTGTCGAGCCCGCTAGTAATACCTGACGTAAGTTCCTAGTTTTAATTTCGTACGATATTCTGTTATTAAGATACTTTTGTTTGAATAAAAATCTGGTGTAAAACACTCACACAACTTTCTATTGCCAATGTTAATAATGACCAATATAACGGAACATTAGTAATAAAACATTAGAAATAAACAAAAAATGAACCTCAAAAAACATAACCTTATTTTAATCATGAGTGAAAGACGCAAAATGTAAATCAACCTCAGTTTGGCTTAAAAATACCGAAAATCACTCTTTCACGCTAAACTAGGCTCTGTAAAGAAATATTCTCTAAATAAAAGTTGTAGATCTTTAAATTTCCTATAAATTTGATTATATACTTTTTTGTCATAAAATGCATACTAAGGCTGAAAATGTTAAAAAAAATTTGATTTTTTTACACGTTTTCGTGAGAAAAAACCGAAAATTGCTAATTACCGCTAAACTAAGCGTTATACAAAAAATGTTTGCAATAAAATTTGTAGGATTTTAAATTCTCTACAACTTTTATTATAAAAACTTTTGCGCTAAAATGCATATTAAAGCCGTAATCTCAAAAAAAAACAATTTTTTTACGTGAAAACAGCCTCACCAAGGATTTCAGCAAACATGGCGCCTACCCTATCTTGTAGAGCATAAAAAATTTAGTAAACCAAGCGATTTTAAAAATAATCGTAGGACCGCTTTTTGAGAAAATCGCAAACAAGTGAAAAATTACACGAATAAACTACTACTTCCGGTTGACCGATTTTGATGAAAATGTTCGTGTCGGGTCCGGTAGAGGTATGTAACTTAAGTTTCAAGTTTCAAGTTCGTACGATGTTCCGTTCTTGAGATATTCTGTTCACACACACACGCGCGCGTGCACACACACAGACAGACCAATCGCTAAAAACATGTTTTTTTGGGGTTCAGGGGGTCTGAAAACGTGTAGATCCGGTGAAAACTCGATTTCAAAAAATCTACATGAAAACAATACTTTCCTTCCATTTATTCATAGAGGCAAGAGAAAGTAAAAATAAAATTAGAAGATACACTTCTACTGCGCGTTTTCTTCTATTAGCGTTCATTACAGACGTTCGTTATCATGCAAAGTATTTTTGACAGAAGGGCGTGAATATTCTGATTAACAGTTTACTTTACGGACCGAAATATTTGGATACCGAAGTTCCAAATCGGCTTCATAATAGTTAATAGGCTTTATTTGTTAATAACTTAATTTAATTTTCTGAGGATGAATTTTAAGAGAATTTTTTTGCAATATTTTAATTAGTGCCAAACGTTTTGTTGTAATGATATCCCAAGTCAGTCTACGGTCTAAATGATGAAGCCCAAATAATATCGAATTATATTGTCCTATCTCACGAAAATGAATTAGCCATAAATCTTCTAAACAATGCAGAAGAAATTAGGCACCTGAAACGTTACCATGTTTTGAACTTGTCTGAAAGAGTTTAAATGCACAAAAATTATAGTGAAAAATATTCCATATTGTAAAATGTAAATATCTTTGTACATAGTTCATTTTCTCTTTTAACATATGAATAATTGATATAATGAGAGGTACTCAGGGTAATAAGGCCTCAACTTGTGATTTGTAAATTCAAAAAATTTGTTTATAGTTTATTTTTAAAAAACTGATTGTAAAATGTTAATTTAAAAAAATCCTGTGGTAATTTATTGTTTACGGTATTCAGGTGAACAAATTAATGGACTGAAAGTGACGCTCTGAGCCATCTGGCGGAATAGAATGGTAACAATATACAATCTGCACCGACGTTTGAAATGAAAATTCTTTCTTGAAAATCTTCTACAGAACTTTTCTTGAAGGTAACTGTAATTTTAATTACTACGTTATATATAGAATAATTATGTAACTTCAATTTTTTTTCTCAAAAAAAAAGGTAAAATGTTTTGTGAACCACTCACACGGCGTAAATAATTAAAACATAACCTATATTTTTGATAATATGTACACGATGTTAAGAGCAAAACTTAACCTAATTTTAATCATGAGTTTTTGTTAACTATTGCTGTTTATGTAAACAATGAAGGTGTGTAATAAATATAATAATTAGTATTAAGTATTTAGTACTTAGTATTGAGATACAATTGTAGTAGACACAATTCAGAAGATGAAATAAACTCTGTTAGCTTCTTGGTGTTTTTAATAGATAGAAATTTAAACTGGTATGACCATATAATGAATAATTGAATCCAAAGATTATAAGGAAGTTTATTTAATGCAAAGTTTAAGACTATGTGTTACTTTACAGGTTCTTAGTACTGTTTATTTTGCGTGAATCCACAGTCACTTGAGCTATGGAACATTATTGTGGCGTCACCAGTCTTTTGTTTATAGTTTACTGAAAATCAAAAAAAATGTGCAAGACTTATGTGTGTGGACTTCCTACGATGGGAAATAACAGCCTGCTTGTTAACAGGATTCTATAATGTATTATTAAAATAACTCTGTTATTGTCCTGCTTACAGTACAATTTTTTTTCATCCAGGAGACTCCAAAGGGAGTATAGGACATGTCAAAATAAAACTGAAAGTTTATCACCAATGATAAATTCATCACTTACCACGAAAAAATTGTTTTTGCTACTGCTTACTTCAGTAGGCTTGTCATGGACTCCATTGAATCAAATATGACACAAAATGAAAAATAAAAAAATCAAACAATGATAAATTCATCACTTACCAGTAATTTCCCCCTACCACTGCTTAACTCAGCAGGCTTGTGATGAACCCCTTTGTATCAAATAGTACACAATATTTGTTTAATTAGAAGTTAAATACCAAAACTATTTAGAAAGGAATTCGTGTACACTGAAAAATGTTTCATCAATCAAATATTGTTTTAGCTTTTTTTAAAATGACTTAAATTGTCACAACATTTTAAAACTTGAGGCAATTTATTGATGTATTTTCTACCTGCATAAGTTGGTTTTTGTTCAAACAATTTAGTGTTGTGATTAGCAACATAATAATCGATTCTGTTTCTTGTGTAGCGGTTGTGAACATCTAAATTCTGTAAAAAGGTATTTTTCTTTACGTACATTATCACTTCAAAAATGTACGAAGAAGGAACTGTGAGCAATTGCAGCTCTTTAAATAGTGATCTGCATGAGGTAAGGTGGTTGACTCCCATCATACTCCTAATAGCTTTTTTCTGTATTTTAAAAACTCTTTCCATGTTACCCTGTGATGAATTACCCCTTACTAATATGGCATACCTGATATGAGTTAAAATTAATCCATGATAAGCTGCTATAAGCCATTTTTGATCATTCAATCTGGCAATTTGTTTTAATGCAAATACCCCAGATGATATTTTACCACAAATTTGATCGGTGTAATAATCCCATCCAATCCATCCATCCAATGTAGTAATAGGTAATAGGATGACACATGCAGAAAAGAAGTGAACTTAATTATTCACTAACGGGTAGATTTTGGACCTTTTCCGTTATTTCACATCATTAAAATATCGTGTGAATGCACCTTTACTGTTCAACCCAGCAATCGCCAGCTCGTGCTCTGTACTGTCGACTAGCAATCGCCTTGTTCTTTTATTTCAGTTGTTTTAATTTTTATTTAACTGTATGTTATTATTTAAATGTAACTGTAAATGAAAAGAATGATGATTCGAAAAGCCTTTGAAATGAAAAACAGCTTACTGACTACAAATATTGATATACAGTTTAGGAAAAATTTCTTAAAACATTATGTTTGGAGTGTAGCATTATACGGAAGTGAAACGTGGGTGATAGGGGCTGTAGAAAAGAAGAGGATAGAAGCTTTTGAAATGTGGTGTTATAGGAAAATGTTAAAGATTAGGTGGGTGGACAAAATAAGTAATTTAGAGGTTCTTAGGCGAGTGGTTGAAAAAAGAAGTATATGGAAGCATCTTACCAAAAGAAGGGATAGGCTAGTGGGGCATAATTATCCTAAGACATCCAGGTATTGGGCTATTAATAATGGAGGGTAATATTGGGGGAGTAAATTGTAGAGGGAGGCAAAGATTAGAATATATAAAGCAAATTACAAAAGATGTAGGGTGTTACAGGTATGTAGATATGAAATGACTAACGCAAGATAAAAAAAGGTTGGAGAACTGCATCAAACCAGTCGAGAGACTGATGACAAAAAAAAAAGATGATTCAATAATCCAACTTCGTATCATTGAGAAATGTGTCCCTTCTTAGAGGTTTACTAATTCTGCAGATTGCTTTATGACACACCCAACGATCCTGGCCAGTGGTGTTCAGTATCATACCGTGTCCATTTAAACAAATGCGCAGATGTCCTTCCTATGTCTTTAAAAATATTGCCATTCCTCAAATTTAAAACGAATTACAAACAATGATTAATAATTGTAGATATAATGTCGAGGAATTCTTTAATATAGTAAAACCTCACTAATTCGGACTAATTGGGGGGAAGTGAAGTCCGAATTATCGCGAATATTTGTTTACATCTAAAAATTGAATAATTTAGGCAATTAAAATTAAAAAATAAACGTTACATGTCTGAAATATCGATGTTTAATGAATTTACAGTACAGTACCTATTGAAAAACAACAAAGTTAAAAGTATAGAAATAAAAATATTTACGGCAGTAAAAATATTGTTAAATAATAAATGTCCAGTGTAAAATGATATTTAATTAAAACACTGTACTTACGTACCGATTATTTGGCACTTGTTGAAGTAGAGGGTTGACAAATATCCTCACGGATCATTTGAGGTTGCTTAGAAAAAAAACTTGTTATTTTTTTCTGTAATTCTTTGCTACACTGTTTTGTTATAACTTGTTGGCGCATCTCTCGTAGGACAAGATAATAGTCATTGAATTCTGGATTGAAGTCTGCAAATTCAATAAGTTCGTCTATGTGGTTTCTCACTTCACTAGCTTAAATTGTGGACTGTTTTCTTCACTGAGTAACCAATAATGTATTACAGGATGAAACAATTTTTATTAGACAGTTAAAAGCTATTATTTTTTAAAGTAGCACTTTATTAATTTTTAACTGTTGTTGTTATTGTTTAGGTCATCAGCCAAAAAGCTGGTTTGAACCTGTAGAGGTTTTACTAAGTAAAATGAGGAGTGAGGTGGTTTACCATTGCCTTCCTCACTGAATGGAAAAGTATGCTTATCAGCATGCCAGGCCCTCTGAAAAGCACATACTTTCCACTCTGCAAATGACACCTTCACTTCATTCACCACAGGGTCCGGCTGTATAATGAAATTCATTACTTTCAGAGGAGATAACTCTGATTAGTGTCTTTTACACCTCTACCTCTTCTGTTCTTAAATGATTCAGTCATTTCATTGGCTGAACATGTGATAAGAAACAGAACTATTTATTTTAGCCCTGCAACGAACAGATTGAGAATAATTAATTTGACTCTCCATCTGTCTGTTATGGGCAGAATTTTTAACTAAAAAACTTCTAAAAAAATTAAAAAAGCTGCTTCGAAATATCGCGAATTCTGAATTAGTGAAGTCCGAATTAGTGAGGTTTTACTGTATTAACTTTATTAGCTTGCAGTAGGCTTTTGTATCGTTAAATAATTGTGAGCTGTGATTAAGTGTGTTAGAATGTTATATGTAATATATGAGTGTTTAGTATCTTGTTTTTGATGTTAGTTAAAACACATGACTTGACGTTAGTATAATCTAGATTAGTTTCTTGACGATTGTAATACATTTGATGTTCTCATCTGTTGCTACAATAAAAAATTCATTTATTTATTTAATATGAATTATTTGTATTATAATGTTGTGTTATTTAAATTTAACAGAACCATCAGAAGAACCGAAATCATCTTAACTACAGGACAATTAAAAAGGTTATCAGAAGCTGTAGAAGAACTTAAAAGAGATCAGATAAAATCAGAAGACAGTGAGCGACTGGGGCAAGCAAGGAAAACTTTCAGTAATTGTAGGTTAGTTTATTATTATTATTATTATTATTATTATTATTATTATTATTATTAGTCGTAAAGCTCCCGAAGTGGAAGATGCTAAGTAAATGTGGTTTGTTAATGGGATTTCTTGTCCTTTTTATCCACCCACCAGTTTTTCATTCTTTGTGAGAATTCAGCTTTTCTCTGTTCACTCCACTTTGTTCCGGTTCTTGGACCTTTTGTCTCTGGTTTAATTATTATTATTATTTATTTAATTATTTATTATTATTATACGTGTTGTAGACCCTTATGGATCACGTGAAGCTTCTACGGTTCTTCCTGCGGATTCGCCAAAACATTCACATCTTCTCACTCATGGCTCTCTTCCTCTCCTCTGTCCATGTAGTGCCGGTCTTCTTGGCTCTGATCTCTGGCTGCACTTCCCACTCGTCTATTCTTTTTCTATACATAACACGGTCTGTCGCGTCTTCAGAAGTGAGTTGAGCGTTGTCAGGGTCTCTTCTTACTTGTTCGGGCCATGTCATGCCTTTAAGATTTTCGGTAGCAATAAGAATCTGGTGGGTAAGTCTGTGTTCAGGAAGTCGTATGTGTCCATAGAATTTAAGTCATCTTCTTCTAATGTCTGCTGAAATGTTTGAAATTTTCTCTGTGGTTCTGTTGGTTTGTAGCCGGTATCCATCGTCAGTTTTTCGTGGTCCAAGTATTTTCCTGATGATTTTACGTTCTTCTTTTCTCAGGTTTTGTAGCAGAGTCTTATTGTGAAGTGACAATGTTTCTGCTGCGTATAGCACTTCAAGTTTGAGGAATGAGTTGTAGTGTCTGATTTTTGCATGTGTGGAAATGCACTTTTTGTTATAAAGTATGTGTGTTCGTCCGTAAGCCCTCTTCAGTTTCTGTGTTCGAGTTTCCTATGACTTTTTCTCCCGTCTAGTAGGTTCTAAAATTTTTCCCAGGTATTTGAAATGCGATACCTTCTTTATTTGCCCGTATTTAGTATAGAGTGTCTGCGTGTTCAAGTGATTACACATGAATTCAGTTTTTTCAAAGGAAATTTGTAGACCAGCCTTCTCAGCGCATTCTTTGAGAGTTTCAATCTGCTGTATTGCATTATCTTCAGTATCTGTCAGTATTGCAAGGTCATCGGCAATTGCTAGACAGATGACTTCAACTTTTCTTCCAATCTTCACTGGTTTCCATTGGCCCTTTTTTCTCAGTTCTTTTTCCCATTCCCTCACGACCTTGTCCAATACAGGTATGATATCAAATAATAATGGGGAGAGACCATCACCTTGTCTCACTCCTGTTCTGATCTCGAAGCTTTCTGATATTTCACCCATGAATTTGACTTTGGAAGTTGTATTGATGAGTGTCTCTTCAATGAGTTTACATGTTCTTATGTCGAGTCCAAGTTCTATTAGCGTATTAGGTTAGTTTATTATTAAACATAATATTTAAGTAAAATAAGCTTACTTATTAATTTCTTTTAATCATGTCTTCTGATGTGACTTTTTGTAACATTCTTGCTTCAGACCATTCTATATATTTATGTAGCTACAGCAAACAAAAATGTACAATAAAATTACATAAAAAAAATGATTTAGAATAGTAAGTCCTAAACTGTGGGGGTCATGGTAGCTACTCAAAATTATAAAATTAAGTTATTTTAGTCACAAATTTTAACAGAAAACCATTTGAAAGCCATTTTTTACTTTCTCTTACCTATATTCAATATATAGGAAGGGGAGTATTGTTTTCTTGTAGATTTTTCAAAATCGAGTTTTCACTGGATCTACAAGTTTTCTGACACCCTGGACTCCAAAAACATGTTTTTAGCGATTGGTCTGTGGTGTGTGCGCGTTTGTGTGTGTATGTATGGGTGTGTGCGTGCGTGCGTGTGTGTGTGTGTGTGTGTGTGTGTGTGTGTGTGCGTGTGGGAGAGAGAGAGAGAGTGTGTGTGTGTGTGTGAACAAAAATTATCTCAAGGACAGAACATCGTACGAAATTGAAACTTGAAACTTCAGTTAGATATTACTACCGGACCAGACACAAACATTTTCATCAAAATTGGTCTACAAGAAGTAGTAGTTTGTTCGTGTAATTTTTCACATTTTTAATTAACCCATGAACAGCCAAGCTGAACATGGATGGCCAAGAGGGAGTTTCTCGAACCCAAGGATCTATCCTCTAATTAGTACTTGGGTTTCGTAGGTTGGTAATTAATAAATCATCATTTCTTTTAGTAAAAATCTGGTGTGAAACACTCGCACAACTTTCTCTTGCCAGTGCAAATAATTAACAATAAACCTAACATTAGAAATAAACAAAAACTAACCTCAAAAAACATAACCTAATTTTAATCATGAGTGAAAGACGCAAAATGAAAATCGACCTCAGTTTGGCTTAAAAATACGGAAAATCACTTTTTCACGCTAAACTAGGCTCTGTAGAGAAAAATTCTTAAAATAAATGTTGTAGATCTTTTAATTTCCTATAAATGTGATTATGTACATTTTTATCGTAAAATGGCATACTAAGGCCGAAATCTTAAAAAAATTGATTTTTCACACGTTTTCGTGAGAAAAAAACAGAAAATCGCTAATTACCTCTAAACTAAGCGTTATACAAATAAATGTTTTAAATAAAGGTTGTAGGATTTTAAATTCTCTACAACTTTTGTTATATAAATTTTTGTGCTAAAATGCATATTAAAGCCGCAATCTTAAAAAAACAAATTTTTTATGTGAAAACAGCCTGACCAAGAATTTCAGCAAACATGGCGCCTACCCTATCTTGTGGAGAATTCAAAATTAAGTAAATAAGGCGATTTTTAAAAAAAATCGTAGGACCAGTTTGAGTAAATCGCAAAAAAGTGAAAAATTACACGAATAAACTACTACTTCCGGTTGACCGATTTTGATGAAAATGTTCGTATCGGGTCTGGTAGTGGTATGTAACTTAAGTTCTGAATTTCAAGTTTGTACGATGTTCCATTCTTGAGATATTCTGTTCACACACACACAGACCAATCGCTAAAAACATGTTTTTTGGGTTCAGGGGGTCTGAAAACGTGTAGATCCGGTGAAAACTCGATTTCGAAAAGTCGACAGGGAAACAATACTTTCCTTCCTATATATTCATATAGACAAGAGAAAGTTAAAAGGGTATATTTGTAAATAAATTATAAATAATTATATTATTAGACATATCGTTCTTATTGTTTGCAGTTGGTACAGGCTCTAAATCTTGCAGACTCGGGTTTACGTACCAACGTCACTAACGAAATGTTGTTGCATGAAGATTTTCTACATCATGTCGTCTTCAGTGATGAGTCTGAAAAGGGTAGTAGAGTGTCCAGTTCTGATATAAAATTTTACTTGTACCTGTAAGTATAGGTAGCTATGTGTAATTGATTTAATTTTACCTATTAGTTGATGCTTATTTTTCTTTTCTTCTTCTTCGTTCTTCTTTCTTTAGTTGCTTACTTTCCTTCCTATATATTCATGTAGGCAAGAGAACGTAAAAAAGGAAGTTAAAGACAGTGAAGAAGATAATTCTTCATCAACAGTTTTTTTGACTCCTGGTAAACGAAGTTAAAATAAGCTAAAATAAATAGTTCTATTTCTTATCACATGGTCAGCCAATTAAATGACTGAATCATTTAAGAACAGAAGAGGTAGAGGTGCAAAAGACACTAATCAGAATTGTCTCCTCTGAAAGTAATGAATTTCATTATACAGCCAGACCCTGTGGTGAATGAAGTGAAGGTATCATTTGCAGAGTGGAAAATCTGTGCTTTTCAGAGGGCCCGGCATGCTGATAAGCGTAATTTTTCACTCAGTGAGGAAGGCAATGGTAAACCACCTCGCTCCTTGTTTTACTTAGTAAAACCTCTAGAGGTTCAAACCAGCCTTTCGGCTGATGACCTAAACAACAACAAACGAAGTAAAAGGCTGTATCAATAAGAAAGTGATGCTGACATGTGAAATGTTATTACCGGTTTTGAAAGAAAGGCAAAATTTTAGTTGGAAACTTTGTACGTTAAGAAAAATTTTAAAGGAAATGGGGTTTAATTGGAAAAGTCATCCTTAACGAAGTATATTAATTAAAAGGCAACTTGTGGTTAAGAAACTGTACAATTGTACGGTAGTACGAGGTTATCCAGAAAATAACCTCCGTTTTGAAATAAAAAGTAAACGAGTGAAGATACAAAAACTTTATTATATACATATTAAAACTACAGTTTTTCTCTATTTTTCGACATAGTCGCCAAACAGATTCAAGCACTTGTCGTACCTTGGAACAGTCTTTGAAATACCCTCTGCATAAAAATCTGCCGCCTGTGAATGTAGCCAACCATTCACGGCGTTTTGAAGCTCTTCATCATTGGCGAACCGCTGAGATGCAAGCCACCGCTTCATGTTCGTGAACAGGTGACAGTCACTAGGAGCAAAGTCCGGGCTGTATGGGGGACGATCGAAAACATCCCATTTAAACTTGGCCAAAAGTTCATTAGTTTTCTCGCCCTCATACAGCTCGAAGAACAAATGAACTTTTGGCCAAGTTTAAATGGGACGTTTTCGATCATCCCCCATACAGCCCGGACTTGGTGGCTCCTAGTGATTTTCACCTTTCCCGAACATGAAAGCGGTGGCTTGCATCTCAGCGGTTTGCCAATGATGAAGAGCTTCAAAACGCCGTGAATGGTTGGCTACATTCACAGGCGGCAGATTTTTATGCAGAGGGTATTTCAAAGACTGTTCCAAGTTACGACAAGTGCTTGAATCTGTTTGGCGACTATGTCGAAAAATAGAGAAAAACTGTAGTTTTAATATGTATATAATAAAGTTTTTGTATCTTCACTCGTTTACTTTTTATTTCAAAACGGAGGTTATTATCTGGATAACCCTCGTATAATATAGTGTCTTACTGTTAAGGTTGGCAGCACTGTCAGATTTCTCTTCCCTTCCTTGTGACAGAAAGATATTTTCGAGACTCACTCTCCATTCTAGGCTAAAAATCTGGTGTGAAACACTCGCACAACTTTCTCTTGCCAATGCAAATTATGACCAATATAATAACCTAACATTAGTAATAAAACATTAGAAATAAACAAAAAACTGACCTCAATAAACATAACCTTATGTTCATCATGAGTGAAAGACGCCAAATGAAAATCGACCTCAGTTTGGCTTTAAAATACGGAAAATCACTCTTTCACGCTAAGCTAGCCTTTGTGGAGAAAAATACTACAAATAAAAGTTGTAGATCTTTTAGTTTACTACAAATTTTATGTTATACACTTTTGTCGTAAAATGCATACTCTGGCCGAAATCGTAAAAAAATCGATTTTTCACACGTTTTAGTGAGAAAAAATAGAAAATTGCTAATTACCGCTAAACTAAGCGTTATACAAAAAACAGTTTGAAATAAAAGTTGTAGAATTTTAAATTCTCTAACTTTTATTATATAAATTTTTACGCTTAACTGCATTACCAAAAATGTGCAATATTAAAAAAATAATTGTTTTACGTGAAAACAGCCTCACTAAGAATTTCAGCAAACATGGCGCCTACCCTATCTTGTAGAGCATAAGAAATCAAACAAACCAGGCGATTTTAAAAAAAATCGTAGGACCAGTTTTTGGGAAAATCACAAAAAAGTGAAAAATTACTCGAATAAACTACTGCTTCCGGTTGACCGATTTTGATGAAAATGTTCGTGTCGGGTAATGTAGTGGTATGTAACTTTTAAGTTTCAAGTTCGTACGGTGTTCCGTTCTTGAGATATTTTGTTCACACACAGATCAATCGCTAAAAACATGTTTTTTGGGTTCAGGGGGTCTGAAAACGTGTAGATCCGGTGAAAACTCGATTTCTCAAAATCGACATGAAAACAATACTTTCCTTCCTATATATTCATATAGGCAAGAGAAAGTAAAAAGTATTACTGTTTACCAGTATATTCCTGACTATAGCCTAATACAACATTCCCGAAGCTTTGTTTACTTTTTACTTTCTCTTGCCTATATAAATATATAGGAAGGAAAGTATTGTTTTCATGTCGATTTTGAGAAATCGAGTTTTCACCGGATCTACACGTTTTCAGACCCCCTGAACCCAAAAAACATGTTTTTAGCGATTGGTCTGTGTGTGAGCAAAATATCTCAAGAACGGAACATCGTACGAACTTGAAACTTGAAACTTAAGTTACATACCACTACCGAACCAGACACGAACATTTTCATCAAAAACGGTCAACCGGAAGTAGTAGTTTATTCGTGTTATTTTTCACGTTTTTGTGATTTTCTCAAAAACTTGTCCTACGATTTTTTTTAAATCGCCTGGTTTATTAAATTTTTTATTCTCTACAAGATAGGGTAAGCGCCATGTTTGCTGAAATTCTTGGTGTGGCTGTTTTCACGTAAAGAAATTGTTTTTATTAAAGATTACGGCTTTTATATGCATTTTAGCGCAAAAATGTATATAATAAAAGTTGTAGAGAATTTAAAATTGTACAACTTTTATTTCAAACGTTTTTTTTGTATAATGTAGTTTAGCAGTAATTAGCGATTTTTTGGTTTTTTTTCTCACGAAAACGTGTGAAAAATCGATTTTTTTTAAGATTTCGGCCTGAGTATGGATTTTACGACAAAAGTGTATATAATTAATTTTATAGGAAATAAAAAGATCTACAACTGTTATTTAAAGCATTTTTCTGTAGAGCCTAGTTTAGTGTGAAAGAGTGATTTTCCGTATTTTTAAGCCGAACTGAGTTTGATTTTCATTTTGAGTCTTTCACTCATGATTAAAATAAGGTTATATTTTTAGACGTTAGTTTTTTGTTTATTTCTAATGTTTTATTACTAATGTTAGGTTATATTGTTAATTATTTGCATTGGCAAGAGAAAGTTGTGTGAGGGTTTCAGACCAGATTTTTACCCGTCATTCGACTGCAGCGCTCGCTGCAGGCAGGAAGCTCACACATTATTTCTTGATCATATTTCCATAATTTAGAAGGTATGTATTGTGCGATTCCAAGCTCCATGTAGTTGCGGGGTGAAGGGTAGGGGTGAGGTATAATGAATGAGTGACGCATGCTGGGAGAACGATAGTTGTATAACTGTGATACAAAACATTTGTTTTCAAATTTTCCGTATTTAACATATTTGTTTGTATTTATTACATTTATTTATTTACATATTTTCATATGAATTCGTAAGTTAAATATCTGTCAATCTGTTCGTTGCTGGGCTAAAATAAATAGTTCTGTTTCTTTTCACATGTTCAGCCAATTAAATGACTGAATCATTTAAGAACAGAAGAGGTAGAGGTGTAAAAGACACTAATCAGAGTTACCTCCTCTGAAAGTAATGAATTTCATTATACAGCCAGACCCTGTGATGAATGAAATGAAGGTGTCATTTACAGAGCGGAAAATATGTGCTTTTCAGAGGGCCCGGCATGCTGATAAGCGTACTTTTCCACTCAGTGAGGAAGGCAATGGTAAACCACCTCACTCCTCGTTTTACTTAGTAAAACCTCTACAGGTTCAAACCAGCCTTTTGGCTGATGACCTAAACAACAACAAGTTAAATATTATGAATCCGACCAAGTTAATAACCCGGTAGGTATATTTGTTAAATTAATGCCCCGGATGATAAAAATATTTTTTTAGGCTAGTTAGTACACGCTACCACTACACATGCAGAAACAGTGAAACACGTTGACCAATACCAATTTTTTTAACTTCTCAATACTCAACAAAAGACTTACTTCATGTGATTTTGAATTAAAATTAAAATTAATTTCACCCAGAAATATTAAAATCAATTTTTATATTTTCATAAAAAAAACAAGTGTAGTTTTATGAATAATTTTAATAAATTTATTTATTTACAATAATATATTTATTTAAATTTAAAATAACTTAATTAAAATTGAAATAATATTACTGTGACATCCTTTATCAGCTTTTTAACCCATTCATTCACCTTGGCCATATACATGTACATAAAATTTTACCTATTCTTATGCGCACTAAACTGCGCACACATCGCTTTGCGTAAAATTGGCCACATACAATTTAATCAAGCTGCATAAGCCTAAGTACAAAACTTATCAAATAGATAAGATTTTAGAAAGTAAAGGTCATGTTGTATTATGACTTCCTCCGTACCATCTCGATTTGAATCCAATCGAGATGGTTTGGGCTTCACTCAAAGATTACGTAAGTAAAAATAATGTTAACTGTAATTTTAATGATATCAGAAAACTATGTGATGACTTTTTTACTACATTCTCTGCCGATAACTGGAAATCACGATGCGAACACGTCGTTAGGTTAGAAACCGAACTAATGCAAAACGAATATGCTTTAGATGAAGTGATTGATAGCATGGTAATAAATCCTAATTCTGACAGTGACGATTCAGACGAGAGTAATTCAGGAAGTGAAATTTTCGGCGTGGAAGACTTGTAATTTGTCGTAGTAGGGCTTACATTAAGATTGAATTTTCATAGAAGATAACATCTGCATATAAGCGGCAAGTTTTAATTTCATTTCGGTAATATTATAAGAGAAAATTATATCTATATGTAACTAGAAGTATAACAATAATATGTGTGTACGTGTGTCCGTGTCATGTGATAAACAGCACACAAAATTTTGTAGGCAGGCTGTTACGCACTGACAAGAGTGGGGAACAATATACCTCTCTCTTTCTAAATATTTCTTTCTCACTCAGTTGTTCTGCGCAACTCGCAATTCATTTGGATCTTGCCGGCCTGTACGTGAACAAATTCTTTAAGAGTCCAGCAAATGCTCCAATCTATTGGGACTTTTGAAAAGTTTTAATAATAAAAAAATAGTACTTTATATATATATTTTTATTCCTAATTTGTGTACGTTGCAATCTGTTCAATTTAGAACAGTTAGCAACCCCATGACCCAATGACATGAGGATGATATGTATGACGAGTAAATGAGACTGTGTAGTCTTGTACAGAATCAGGCCGACAATTCCTGAGAGAGTATGGTTACTTGAACCCCAACCATCAAAGTACACCGGCAACCACTGTCCAGCATTCAAATCCGTATAAAAGTAAACTACCTTTACTAGGATTTCAACCAGCAACCTTTGTCTCCGAAAATCAGCTGTTAAACAGCTGTTTTGGTGACGACTTTACCTCTAGACCAACCCAATGGGTAAGAATAATTTTTAAATTCTAAGATAATAATTCTAAGGAATATTTTTTTTTAAATTCAAAGATAAAAATTCGTGACTGAATGGGTTAAATAAAAACAAAAAAAATTTACAATTTGAAATTTTTTAAATATTATTTGATAAAGTATCATGTAGGATCAGATGACCTTTACGCAGTGAGACATAACTGACGTAACTGATATGTTGAGACATAACTACTGGAATTGAATTTTGAATAATTAATTTTCCAAAAAAATTTCCTTGGAATTACTTTCAGTACCTACTAATATCGGAATTCTCCCACTACTATAACAACGCACTGCATTCTTTCCAACTACACGGACCTGGAACTCAAGCAATACTAAGCTATATTTAGCATTCTTTTTGATCATCAGCAGTAAACTATAAATAATGACGTAAATATGTAATATGACTATCCTAATGTAAACAAATAATGACGTCACTGAGCATGCGCATTATATCAAAATGTATACACGTTGATTAAAAAGTAACAATAAAATACTTTCAAAAGTATTTAAATACAAAATACTTTTAAAAGTATTTTTCTAACTGAAATTTTTAGGCCTACATCATACCATGACTGATGTTTTTAGTAATTTAAGTACTTATAATTTAAAAAATAGTTAACTTATGTAGTGGATAATATGAAGTTACACAAGGCACGGTGACTTGCACCAACATTTGTAGAGGTGGAAACGAAGCTTCCACTAAAACTGGTAGTGTGTCGAAACGACACACTTATTTTTAGTTACCACAACTAAAAATTTTATCTAAGTTACAACGCCCTGCGGCGAAAACCGAACCCTCCCCTCCACCAGACTTCGGAACGGACAAAACACTGTTGTAATTCTCCACCGGGAGAACTTCAAAAGTGCCCCACCCCGAAACCGGATAAAGGAAAAGAAAACGGCTCACACCACGAAGACGCTGAAACTTAAATGACCAATAGGGGGCAAAATCCACCAGCCAATTTTAGAATCCAACCAGACGCTGAAATTGGACTCAGGGGATTATTGGCAACCCAGATTTGAATAACGTAGCTCTATCGATGGTAAAAACTCGCTCTTAGTACTGCGAGGGTGAGATTGTAGAAAAATCTATGCCGGATCAAATGGTAGAAAAATAAATTATAATCTGACACTCAGAGATGAATTTAAAACAAACTACTTTAATTCAAACATAATGAAACATAATAGCAACAAAGATGTTAACCAAATCTTTGTAAACAAACAAAAATAGAAATTTTCTTTTACACACAAAAAAAAAAACGTTAAATTCTCATTCCAGAGAGCGAGAGATAAAAATAAAAAAAATCAATTTGCACTTATAATGAATCAAAAAAAATGAAGTTTAGAAAGACAAAAATGTATGAACAAAACCCATCTTAAAACTAATTAAAAAAAAGAAATTTTATTTAAACCTCTGTTTGAAAATTCATAGCCTCGCGTTTGTAAAGAAAGAATTTAATAAATTACTAAACTTTTTATTAGATAAAACTTTAATTTAAAAACAAAATAATTGAATCTTTAATTCATTGCATTAATTTATTAAATTTAATTAATTCTTCAGAAAAACAAACACACATCTAGGTCTTAAGGACATAGAATTTAAAACAAAAATTTGGAAAGAAAATGAACCATGTTAAATACCTGAAATTGCGCTAGAAAATCACTTAGCCATGGGTTTTCAAACAGATGTACAAACAAAAATTATCAGGGAATGAGTCGGCCGAATTATTAGCCCAGCCAAGCTTAAACGGATATAAAAGAAAAAGCTCTATAGTATACCAATAGAACATTAGAGTTTTTCAAAGTGGTAAAATAAAAAAAACTGAGATGAAGGGATTGCAGTAATGAAATTCCTTCATTAAAGGCAAAAAAAATATAAAAAAAAAGACATTTTTTACGTGAAGCAAAAAAAATTTAATATACCTTAGTGAATGAATGGAAGTAAATAAAAAAAAACTTCACGGATCTTGGCATCGTTTTTAAATTCCAGTTAAATAAGCCTCAGATTAAATTCCAAATTAAAATTTATTAGTAGATGATTAAACAGAATTAAAAAAAAAATATGAATGTGATAAAGTGAATACAACTTTTTTGTCCGGGGAAAAATTCTGTACGCATGAGTTTACACGATTATTACATGATTAAACACTACACATCCAATTGGTAAAGAAACGTGATAAATTTTTTAAAAGGGAAAATAATTGGATATTTATTCAAACGGAAAGTGTTAACAAAAAGGTTAACGAAAAAGAACAAATGAAGATTTTATCAAATGGAACTCTTAAGGAGATGAAAACATTTTATGCAACGTGGAACCTCATGCGTACAAAATTCCTCTTTGGAAGAATGAATTTAAAAAAAAAAACAATATGAATAAATTGAAAAAGAATATAAGTATTTTGTTAAAATAACTACCCCATATTTTTCAGTTTCCACCAAACAGTATTATTTTATATAAAAATTTTAAGGGGGCTTAAAATTTAGGAATTTTTTATAAAACATGATAAAATTTGAGTTACCTGGAAAAAGATGTGAATTCTAAGGCCGTCAGCGCAAGACAAAAGACAAATCGCGCGTTCACAACGGTTGAGCGGAAACCCCCACTCCAAAAGGCAGTAGCAATGAGAGAGAGAGAGAGAGCGAGGAACACGTGCAACTTCCTTTCTAACGCATAGAGAAATAGAAAAACTATGTCGTAATGCATGGCGGGGCAAAGGGGGAAGCAGAGAACGAACAAACTAACGGAAGTGCAATGCAGAGTCAACGAATTCCACGAGCATCCGTGACTGTAATTGCGATTAAGAATGAAATAGGCCTAAAAACGTTTTATGAAATAATAAAGAAATAAAAATGTTAAGAATTATCTCGACTGAATAAAAAGAATAATTTTTATTTTGAAAGTTAAAATTCACTTAGAAATAAAATGGATTTTAATATTTTACCAAAAAGAAAGAAAAACTTGATTTTCTGGTAAAATATTACACGCCGCTTCGTTGGGGGAAAAAAAAATAAAAAGAAGTTTTATTTTTTTTTTTTTTTTGATCGAAACACTGGGCAGGAGGAGATGACTGAAGATAGAAAACTGAATGTATAAGAAAGAAAAGTGAACGTTAGAGGAATGCAAAAATCTAAAAAAATATCTTTACTGCAAGGAGATGGTCAAGTAGTCTTTACATAAGTAATTTATGATAATGCATATGTTCGTGTTTTATTTCTAATGATATGGAAAAGAATTTAAAATAATTGTATTAGTTTCTACCGTAATGTAGAAATAGTAACTGTAGGAGAAATTCCTTGAACATTTTGAGATTTACGTATAGTCAAAGTACAAATTATATAAATATTTAAACAAGTTAAAATAGTTAACCATAAATAAATTGTTGAGTGAACAATATAAGTTTGATCAATAATAGCACTCCAAGGATTAGGTGTCTGGATTGGTTTGTTCAAGTTAGAAGGCCAAGGGTCAACTTGTTTGATGACAGGAAAGGAAATATTCCAGTTTTTGTTGAGGATATGAGATAAGTTGTTTGTGATGGGTGGGTAGTAGTCTAGTATATGTGAAAAAGGTAATGCAGCAAAGTGTGTCCAGGAATGCGGGACAAAGTGTTTTAGTGTAAAATCTGCAGGAGATCTTGAATCGCAGGGAAACGTTGTATGAATAAGGATATTCTGGTCTTGTTGAAGTGTGCAATTACATGGTAAGGAGAGATGTGTTATGCCAATGTTGACAGGTTTAAGCGGAATAACTTTTGTTGGGCAATTTATATTGGTGTAAGGTAGGACATTTGTTATTAAGTACTCAACCGGTGATTTCTCGAAGATGGATGTTGTTATCGACGGTCTGCAGGTGAAAGCGCAATATTTTTGAAGTTCTGGAATTGCTGTTCCTTTGATGAGATGTTGTATACAGGATGTTTGCATCGTTGGCGTATAGGTATGGCGAGGTAATAAGCATAATCTATCGTTGGCTTGGCATGATGTTGACGCCTTATCAATAATTTGTAATCTGGTTGTAGAATTGATGATGTAGAATGAGTCGTGTGAAAGATAACAGGTTTGGTCGTACCATTGTAGCGGAATTGGTGTGTACTGGTATAGTTGATATGCTGTAGTCACTGATGTTAACGGAACTTGAATTTTGATGATAATTTGTGCCGAGTAGAAGGTGCAAGTGGTTAATTTTAGATTCAAATATTCTCTGAGTAGATGTATAGGAATAGCCAATGTCTTGTTGTGATGTTGAAGTTTATCCTGTAATTTTTGGAGATCTGAAGCTAACATTTTTGGAGGTAAAATCTCGCTTGGAACTTGATGCGACGAGCAGCGTTGTTGGATTTTGTTGTAATGAATTTCATATGTTGAGATGAATATGTGTCTGTAGGCAAAATATAGGTATTTCAAAATGTAGATAAAATGTTTGTTTTCTTCGTTTTCATCCGTTTGAATTTGGTTTATGACTTCTGAAAAGTCTTGATGTGTTTTCTTGAACAAGTCATTGATTTTGTTAAATGATGTGTTTAAGTGTTCACTGGTAGATGCAAGATGTTGATGATCCGACTGAAGTATTCCTTTTAGACCATTTAGGTGTTGCGTGAGAAATTGTTCATTAGTTTCTACTGCGTGTAACTCGTGTACTGTGGCGATTGAACAACACCAATTCAGAAAATTTCCAATGAATTCTAAAGTACGCCTGGATCGTGTTGATTCAAATCGATGAGCATGGTTGTGGAAGAGAATTTTGGTTGTAGCATTGTGTAAGGTTTGTAGCATCGTTGGAATTTGACAGTGATTTGTAGGACGGCATGTTTGATCTTCCGTTGATTCGGTTGTATTCGTTTGGTTGAGTAATTTGGAGAGGAAATTAGTAAAATTGTCTGGAAGCGATAACTCAGGAGTTTGGAAATGACAGGATGAGGAGTTGGATTGTTGGAAAGGACAGGATGGGAATGTGACGTCGAGATTTGGAAAGGAACGTGGATTGGACACAGGAATGGAGTAGATTAAAGGAATGGATGACTCGTAAATTATCGTATCGGACAGTGGTGTTAAGTAAATACCATGGAAGACATGTACGGGGGTCGGGTGAACCGTATGGATAAAATAAGATGAAAAGATGATGGGGAAGAACTGAAGCAGTAAGGGAAGCATGTTAAGGAGATAGTATGGTGTGAAGTCGAAGTCGGACGGAAATGCTATTTTACAAGTAATGAATTTGAGTTGAAAATGAAACTGCTAATTTTAAATTGTTAGTAATGCAATTTTAGAACATTGAAAGTCTTAGTTTTGCTACAAAAATTAGATAATGAGTACAATTAGTGATCTGAAAATTGTATTTTAGTTTTGTAAGAGGTTTAAGTTTGAATGAGGTTAACTTTTGTTTTTAAAAGAACATTAGAATAATATGCTTTATGTGTTTGTATTGTGTCTGTTGAATATTTTTAAACAATATTATTTTAATACAACTTATTTGAATGAACGAGATTACTTGAGCATTTTAGTTGCAGGAAAGAAAAGTATGAAAAGTGAAAGATTAATTATAGTGAAAGTGGAAGCTAAATTCTGAATAAATTCATTAAATTGTTTGGTGGAGTGAAAAGTATTAAATATGCTTAAACTTAAATGTAATTTAACTTATCTCTAAAATAATCTTAAAAATAAATATATATTATTTTTGTTCTGTTAAAAACTATTGCACGGTAAGAGAAATTCACAACTTTTTTTGACTAGAAATTGAAATGTTTTTTATGTTTTTGTTTAAATAGATCTTCAAGGTTAAATAATTATCTTGAGTAGATATTGTCTTTAGTAGGAACTGAAATGAGTTTTAATTGATGTTGTAATCTTGTATTATTTAGTTGGAATTTGAAAACCTGTAGATGAATACGAGATGGACTCCGGAATCCGACGATGGTGTTGGAAATCCAGCATCCACTCTGTGATAATGTCTAGAATGCGTAGGCCTGGTCAAGCGATTGGAGAGGAACGTTCATCAAAGTATGCCGTCTCTGGATTACTCTCGTTTTTCTTCGATCTGTTGACAGTTTTAAAAAACTTTTAAGCAAACAAAGATAAAATAAGTTATGCAATAATTGTTTGTATGAACTCGGAGTGAAATGTATTTAGGAGATATGTCCTTGTAATGCTGAAATTACAAAGGATGTAAATTTAAGCAAGGAAAGATTGCTTGCAAAAATTACATTGAGAAATGTAATATTTTAAATTATAATGAGTAAGGTATTGCACATGAATGGGTACAAACTATACCACACTAAGAACTAAATGACTGAAGTTACTTATATGTAATGGGGAGATAATTAAAGGGATCCTAAATCTAAGAGGGAATGATTGTTTAAGGGGATCTTAACCTAAATGAAAATTATACCGAATATTAGTACTATCTTAAGTTATTAGAGCAGTTCAGAGTATTAGAATATTGCACGTAATAAAACATCATGCTTGGAAAGGGCATGGACGTTACTGTCAAACAACCAAAACTTGTTTGGCAGAAGGCGCTGAGTTCTGTCTTGTGGAGACACAAGAGTTAGACCTCTCAGCACTTAAGGTGAAAGAGTAATTAAATCTGGACGGATAAACTCAATAACTAAATCATAGTATATAGCTTAAAACTAAAATCTCGGTATTACACAACAATAGCACTTAAACTTAATGTAGGAATCAGTTGAAAATCAAGCGTTATACTTAGAGAGGGCATAAACGCTGCAACAGTAGTACTTAAACTTAATGTAGGAATCAGTTAAAATCAAGCGTTACACATAGAGAGGGCATAAACGCTGCAACAGTAGTACTTAAACTTAATGTAGGAATCAGTTAAAATCAAGCGTTACACTTAGAGAGGGCATAAACGCTGCACAAAAATTAAACAAACCTTGGAATAATAAATAACGGAATAAAAATCTTAAACTTAAAGAGTATGGTATAAACTAATGGTAAATTGACACGGAGCAGGACTAGAATTGCTATCTATTGTAAAATAATAAATAAACTCTACTTAACATAAGGAAGGACGGATTGGAATTAAAACAACCTAATAATGGAAGGATGAAGGAAAAATTCAACAAGTAATACCTCGTAATTGTTGGAAACTGAACTGAAATAAAATAGAGAACCTAAAATTTGCATAGAACTCGAATGAAAAAGAAAAATTTGAGATTGACTGAAATTTTGGAGAAAAAGAAAAAAAAATATATATATATAGTGTCTCAGAAATCTTTTGAAGGTTAACTCCGGACTGAAATTAAATGGGCATAGGACAGGAGAAAGGAATAACCAAAAAGCAAGAAAATTTTGGACACACGTCGGGAATTTGGATTGGAGAAAAAAAAAAAAAATGATAGCAGGAAAAATGCGCAGCAATTCGCCCCCTGATACATACTTCCACAAACGTACACGCATACGTACAATCACCCAATCAGCATTCACTTTCATTCACACAGCACATACAATCTTGACTGCATACAAAGCCCCATCCAGTGGGTTGAACACCTCACTTCTCGGAACCCAACCCGAGAAGGTAGGCAAAGAATAAGGCCTTGTACTCAATCAAGGTAGGGCAAATGGAAGACATTGGAAAGAAAGGGAGGAAAAAGGAAGGGATCAAAGGAAGCTACCCTTTGATACAAAATAAAAAAACAATTAGGCGTCGCAGGAGCCTTGAAAAGTATGAAGACGCATCACGGAAGAAGTTAAATGAATGAGTTGAAATAGAAGGTGTAATGAAACAATTTAAACAACGTGAAAAAGACTGAAACGAAGGTGTACTGCTAGTTCTTGAAGGCTGAACTGAAACAAAGGCTAGAACTACCAATTGTATCCTTCAAGAAAGGCCAAAACAGAAGGAAAAATGTGAGAGTACGAGGACAACTTGATGAATTGAGGAGTTGAAAAGGTGGAAAGGTAAATGACGTTGGGGAGAAATTTATACTAATGGATAAGAAAAATAAAAACGAGATTGATTAATGATAACTGTAGGAAATTAAACTTAAAATGTGGGGGAGAATAATTATCGAAGTGTAATTTGACATCAACTTAAAAATAAAAAAAATGAAGATGATCAGATCGAGGTAAAACTTATCAGATAGTGAAGCGGGCCTACGCATAAGGAAAAAGAGAACTTAAAACTAATCTTAAAACTAAGCTTACTAGTAATTACCCTAGAATCTAATAAATTAAATCACAACCCAAATATAATTAGTTCAATAAATAAATCTCGAATTCGCCGCTTGTCACAAAATTGTTCTGACGACAAAAGTAGGTAAAAAGAAACTTTTGGAAGCAGAAATCAGACACAAACAACTAACGGAGTGCAAAATTTCAAAAAAATTGCAAAAATTGCGTTAACAAAATTTCTGACTTGAAATGGGAATGGAATTAAAAAAAAGAATTGACATTTGAAGCGTTATCAAATTTGTAGTGTTATCAAATTTTAAGTGTTATCAAATTTTAAGTAAAATTTATATGTATATTTATGTATATTATATTATAGTATAGTATTTTTATGTATAATTATTTTATTATGTAACTTTGTAGTGTAATCAATTTTAAGTTATTTTATATTTTTTTTATATTTATTAAGTAATATTGTGAGTTTTAGTGAATTAAGGAAGAAGATGACCAGTCATACACCGGACAACAAACTTTTAAAATTAATCAAACGACCGGGAACAGGTAGTGTGGTATGCCCAAATTCGATCGTTAACACACACTACAATGGCCATGAAAATCTGCAAGAAATTCCATTTGACAACTCATACCTGAGGAGAGATCGTCCGGAGAGATTCCAGTTGGGAAATGGATATCCAACAGATGGCCCTAACCAAATTTGTAGCGGAAATCAAAAACCAAACTTGGAGTACCAGGGACTACCTAGGGACCAGATTTGTAGCACAAGCAATCCGAAATCAGAACGGAGCGGACCTACCATCAACCTACCAAAAGCGAGCAGCAAGGATCCGAAAACCCGAAACAAGAACGGAGAGGACCTACCATCAACCTACTAAAAGCGAGCAGCAAGGATCCGAAAACCCGAAACAAGAACGGAGAGGACCTACCATCAACCTACTAAAAGCGAGCAGCAAGGATCTGAAAACCCGAAACAAGAACGGAGAGGACCTACCATCAACCTACTAAAAGCGAGCAGCAAGGATCCGAAAACCCGAAACAAGAACGGAGAGGACCTACCATCAACCTACTAAAAGCGAGCAGCAAGGATCTGAAAACCCGAAACAAGAACGGAGCGGACCTACCACCAACCTACTAAAATCAGAACGGAGCGGTACTACAAGCTGAAAAGGACAAGAACTCGAAGGAACAGCAAGCAAGGATGGCAAACACGAAGCAAACGGCCAGGAAGTCGACCCGCGGTAAGACACCTGGTATTTGATAACACAGCAGCACTAATCTACAGATCTACACATTAGCGCCAAGATTGAAAGTTCTATAACAGTTTGTGAAAAGTTGAACGAATTCGAGACCATTTATGCCCTTAAATCTACATATATATTATACATTGTTCAAAAATTACTATACTAGAAATGCACAACCCTTGTTAGAATTCAGCGTGGTGAATTCAATCTTCTGTTAATTGAATTTTACAGAAGCTCATCAATAAAACAACTAGTGAGTCCTGTGGAAAAAGTTGGTGAGTATATTAAATCAAAGCACAAAGGTGATAATGAGAGTATGTCATGAATGTGAGATGAACATACAACTGTAATTGTTAGTGATCATTACAATTCTGCGATTGAGTTCTATGAATAAATTTCTTCAATCGGCTCACATGGACAACCTGCGGTGTTAATTTGCCGAAACGTTCTAAAATAACCTCATAATTTAATGGACTTATGACTCTTGAAATCCTGTATGGACCACGGAAATTAGATGCTAACTTTGGCGATTTTCCTGGGGCTGTTTGTGGAAAGAAAACCAATACCTCGTCATTAACAGAAAATTTCACATCTTGATGCGTTCTGTCGTAATACTTCTTTTGTGTGTCTTGAGCCTTGGAAAGAATTGCTGGTAATTTTTCACGAACCTGTTGAAGGATTTTTAACTGGTCTAGTAGTTCGACATCATTTTCTGTTTCCAGTAATGGTAGATCAAACGGTGATAGCGGATGGTAGCCATGTAATAAATAAAACGGTGAATACCCCAAAGACTTTTGAACTGAAATGTTGTACGAGAAGATAACAGGTTGTACAAATTTATGCCAGTTACTCTGATTTTCGTTGACATAAAATTTTAGCATTTGTAGTATTGTAGAGTTAAAACGTTCTGTAATGCCTGTAGTTTGCGGACGATATGGTGTGCTGGTGTGGTGTTCAACTCCTAGTTGTAAGCACAGATGATTTATCGTTGAATTAATGAAATGAGAACCTTGGTCTGTTTGAATAATTTTAGCGCATCCGTATTGAAGGAAGAGTTTGTATAGAAAATTTGCTACAGCATTTGCATTATTATGAACCGTTGGGGTTGCCATTGCGAATCGAGTAGTAGCGTCCAGAGCTATGAGAATGTGTTGAAAATTTCCAGTAGTTTTTGGAAGAGGGCCTAAAAAATCGAGAACTATTTTTGTGAAGGGAGTTGAGGTAATTTTGATTGGATGAAGAAGACCAAATTTCTTTGAACGGGGAACCTTAATAATTTGACATTCGGGACACGATTTGACGTAGGCTGTTATGTCTTTAGACATATTAGGCCAGAAGTATTTCGTAGAAATTTTTGAAATGGTTTTTTGAATTCCTAAATGAGCACCTGACATGGGCGAATCATGGTACATTTTGATGACTTCGGGAACTAAAACAGAAGGAAGGACGAGGCGCAAAGTAGTGGAATTATCATGAAATAATTTGAAGTACACAAGATCATTTTGAAGAGTATAACGTCGGGACATGCGTTTGAAGTTTTGAGAAGCGTTTGGAGAAGAAATGAGAGCAAAATAAATTTTACTGATCAAATCGTCCTGTTTCTGAAGTAGGTTAATATCTAATTTAGAATTAATTGGGATTGGAACAGAGTCTGAATTCGTTTGAAGTACATAAAAGGACGTGGAAGGGGAGTCTGCCGTAGATGGGGAAACTGAACTGAAATTATCATGTGAAACTGAAGCAGAGGTGGAAGTGGCATTAATCAAATCTATGTTATGTTCTACTGGAATATCTAGAGGAGATCTGGAAAGTGCGTCTGGTACATTGAGGAATTTTCCGGGAATATGTTTAATAGTATAAGTGTATTCGGATAATTGAAGTAGTAATTTGCTTAAACGAGATCCAGGGTCTTTAAGATTTTTAACATATTGAAGAGCGGAATGATCTGTGATTATAGTAAAAGGCCTACCGTACAAGAAATGCCTGAAATGTTTAACGGAATATACGATGGCTAAAAATTCAATTTGGGAGACCGACCAGTTAGACTCATTAGATGTTAAGCGTCGAGAAACGAAGGCTATAGGTTTCATCTCGTTATTATTCCTTTGGCATAAACAACCTGCTATACCAATGCGTGAAGCGTCGCAAAACAAGAACGTTGGTCTAGAGTTGTCGAAGTATTCCAAGATAGGTGGATTAACAATTAAGTTCTTAAGTGTTTCAAAAGCTTTTTCGTGATCTGTAGTCCAAATAAATTTCTGATCAGCTCTAGTAAGCTGAGTTAACGGATAGGCTATGTGGGTAAAATTACGAATAAATTTTCTGTAAAAGCCTACCATACCAAGAAAGCTACGAACCTCCTTGACTTTAGTAGGAGTCGGGAATTTTGTGATTGCTTCGACGTTTTGAGGAAGTGGAGAAATTCCCTCATTGGAGATCTTATGACCCAGAACTTTCACTGAATTATAGAAAAACTTGCATTTCTCTGGTTTTAACTTCAGGGACGCTGAGCGCAGTCTAATGAAAACCTCCTTAAGTACCTCTAAACATTTTTCGAATGAGGCCGCATGTACATATAAGTCGTCGATGTAAAAGTTAAGATTTTTATACAGTAGATCGGATAGTAAAAATGTCATATTTCGGTTGAAAGCAGCTGGGCTAACAGATAATCCCATTGGTAGACGTTTGAAACCATATAAGCCAGTTGGAGTAATGAATGCCGTGATTGGAATGCATTCTGCCGCAATACGTTGTGTGAAAAATGCTTGTGAAATATCCATAGTAGCGAAATACTGTGAACCACCGAAAGACTCCAAGATTGTGGAAGGATTTGGCAAAGGAAATTTATCGTGTATGATTTTCTTATTAATTTTTCTGTAATCAACCACCAGTCTCGAAGAACCATCAGGTTTGTGAACTAAGAACGCAGGACTCGCGTAAGGCGATTTCACATCCATAATAACATCAGAAGATTTAAGCTTGTCAATGATTTTACTAAGTTCAGACAATTCATAGGCAGAGAATTTATACGGGCTGTTAAAAACTGCATCTTGATCTACTAGTTTTATGTGTACGGGCGGCAGGTTAGCTTCTGGTAAGTCGAATTCATCTTTTGAAAATATATCTTGGAAATCGGAAATTAGAGAAGTTACAGCTTTGTATTGTGACTGAGACAATTCCGGATTAATGTCTATTAATTTATCATGAATAATAATGGGTTCATGTTGGTTTGTGACTGGAGAGGAAACATTGACTTGAAATACAGGAGTTTGTGGGGAAGATATCATAAGTGTACCGAGCATTAATCCAGTTGGAAAATAAATGGGCGACGGAGAAGCATTATTTATAGAGAACTTCAAATGAGAAGCGTCGGAGGGAACTAGGGTAATGTTGACAAGAGAAACATCAGCGATATTAGAATTTTGTTGGAAATCAAACTTGAACACAGAAGATAAAAATTTGTCAACGGAAGTGTCTATCTGAAGCGAGGAATTTGATGGTAATAAAATTGTATGAGAAGTAAGAACAGGTGTGGGCTTGGAAAAATATTCTGGAATATTACCGATTGGTGTCTGAGCTTTATCGAAGAGGGGAGTTATATTGGAATAATCATCTGAAGCGAAGAATTGGAGTTCATCAGAAATATTATAAAGAAGATAATTCGAGTCACTATCCGGGAAAATTTGTAATGCATTGGAAACACCATCGGAAAGCGAAGGGATGCTTGAGCTAGTAATACTATGTACTGAATGTGGTTTGAGAAAATTAACGTTGTTAGTGGGTGTAACTTTTAGATCAGTAGTTGACGAATAATTGTGAGAAGATTGCAAATTATGAAGCCATTTTTTATT
Source organism: Catonia carolina (assembly GCA_035578175.1). Lineage (NCBI taxonomy): Eukaryota > Metazoa > Arthropoda > Insecta > Hemiptera > Achilidae > Catonia > Catonia carolina. Next base: position 68,743,781 of record JAQMRL010000005.1, read on the forward strand.
GAAATTGATTTTAAAGCATTTGCCATTCTTGAAAAACGAAATTTGATTTTTATTGAAGTCCAAAATAATGCCAAATTTTACAAGAAATTCGTTGCCTAAAAGAATTTGACAAGTTAGGTCCTTCACAACATACACAGTATGACAGAATGGTATTTTGGAAATGGAAAAGCACAAATTCGTTGAACCTAAAACTTCTAATGTTGAACCGTTCGCAGAGGTCAAAACAATATTCGAAGAAGGAGTGATTTCAGAAGGAAGAACTAAAGCCGCATTGCAAAGGGATAAATTGGAGCCAGTATCTAGAACTATGGGGAGAGAATCAGATTGGAGAGAGCCGATAACTGTCAAAGCCATTGTAGGTTGTTGTGTTGAAACTTCAGTGTAGAGTAGATGTTGCGATGAATCCTGGGTGGAAGTGCTTAAGTCTTTCGTAGGAAGAACAGATTTGGAAGAAAAATGGTCTGATTTAAATTTGATCAACGATAATAAATGATTAAGACCGCAAATGTGGGATGCTATCACATTAATTGGAAGGTTATGAACAAAGCATGTCAGAATTTCAGAAATTTGTTGTTTGGAAACAAAAGAATACTTAAATGGTTCAAAGTTTATGCCTATTAAGGTGCGGTATTTGAAAATATAACAGAAAGTGCGAATAAAGGAACCAATAACAATGTATGTTGAATCATAGGTGGCAGAAGTTCTACGAGAATTAAAGAAATAAGTTGAAATACATTTAACATTGCACTCAGAAATAATTGAAGCACATAGGCGTTTGGTAAGAGAGAGATTTTTCCCTAAGGATGGATCTGTTATGAAGACTTGCCTAGCTTTGACATCAAAAATTAACAAAGACCAAATATAGGTATGGTTAGATTCACTATGCGAAGCTTGGAAAACTGGTACAAACATGAAGTCAGAATTTTTGAAATCAGAAACAAAGTTATTTGGTAACGAGATGGATTCTTGGTTTGAAACTAATTGAATGGGGTGTGCAACGGAGTATGAAAAATCTACAACGTGAAAGAAATGATTATTAATTGTTTGTAAAATAATGTGGACTTGTTCACAAGACAATTCGGCATTTTCTGAAACGCATAAATTCGAAGGAAGTGATAAATCTGAAGGCTGAATCGCATAAACTGAAGTTGAAATGTTAAACTGAGCATTAGGAACTTGAAAACTAAATGAATCACAGAGGTCAACCTCCAAGGATGGCGAAATTTTACTGTCATAACGAGAAGAGGTTAGGTTGTTAGAATAATTAGGATTAATGAGTTTCATTTTTGAGGAACGCGCCGAAACATTTGAAATTGTACTTGAATTGCTGTTTTTATTTAAAGTTACCGAAGCTTTGGAAGAGGTATTTTTAACAGCTAATACGGTTGAAGTAAATGAGGTCAAACACCGACCTCGAAGGCTTACACGTTTTTTGATGGGTGTGTGTTATATCGACAACGACTAATGGAGTGTCCTGGTCTGTTGCAAATTTGACAGAAATATCTATGTTGGGCGGGCATGGCCGCTTGAGGTTGAAGAGGGTGGCCGAATTGTGTAGACAAAGCATTCGGAAAGTTGTGGGGCATCAAAGGCCTCGGAGAAAACATTTGGGGTTGTTGAAACGGGATAGCTTGATTGAAGTGGGATGGTCCTGGTATCTGTGGGAAATTTTGTTGAGTGGGCCTAGTTGGATTGGAATTAAAACCGTTTTGGAATTGTGGGCAGTTGAATCTAGGTCGAGGTTGCGAATTAAATTGTGACCGATTTTGTTGATTTGCATGTTGTCGATTTTGATTGCTACTAGGAGTAGGTCGCTCTGATTGTGTTGATTTGATATGACTGTTATTTTGAAACTTGTTGTGCGATGGATTATTATTTTGATTTGACACAGTTTGAGTCTGGTGTGAAATGGCATTGACCGGTGAATCAACAGAAGTAGAAACATGGAAATTTAATAGATTTTTCGATTCCTGGAACTTTCTAACGTTGGTTAACAATTTATCTAAAGTAGAGTTGTCGCACAGAGAAATTTTATCTAAAATGGAGGGCAGGAGGCCCCTCAAGATGTATTTACAAACTTTCTGTTCTGGCATTTGCGGATCGATACGTGAGCATAAATGCATTACATCAGCTATGAATGAAGATGTATGTTCAGAAATTAGTTGTCTTTTATTAAATAAAGTCATCTCCAAGAGATCAGAGTCGCAATCCAAACGGAAGTGTTTTAAGAATTCCTGTTTCACGAACGAATAATTCATCTGGGTTGAATCAAAACGTAACTTAAGATCGTCAAAGAAATCCAACGCTGTATTCTTTAAGTAAAGCGGTAAAAACTGGAGTTTAAACTTATCGTCCCAAAAATTTACAATAGCTGCTCTTTCAAAATCCTTAAAAAATGTAGCAATGTCATCGTTGCCTTTCCCCTGGAACACTGATGGCGTGAAAAATGGCAATTTAGCCTTAGGGCCAGAAATTTGTGGCGAAGCGTCCATGATAATAGCAGGATCCGTTTGAGTGCTATTAGAAGTAGATGGTTGAAGGAACTTAATAGACAGTGCGGTCTTTAAGTCAGCAAGATCAGGATACTGTTGTTTCAATTCATCCGACAAGGATGCGTGATTGACCAAATAGTCCAAAGCGTGTTCACGGGATACCGCAATTGAACTCGGATTTTGGAAAAAATGCTTTCGCAGGCGTAAAACCCCTCGGATGTATTCTAAGTCGGCGCCAGAAGGAATGAAGATATTATGTTGGCTTGCTAACAGGCGAGCCTGATCCAAGGAAAGCGATTTGATTGTAATACCCCGCAAATCTGACATAGGGATAACCACACAAAACGAGATAACCTTACCTGTATACTTAACCTCAACAGTAAACACAAAAATGAATAAAATGTAATGAAAGTTGAATACTGACAGATTCCCAATGATATACTTGCTATAACCAAATGATATGATCGATGGAAAATGTGGCTGGCAGATGACTGCTGCTGAATGAAAGGTGGAAAAGATGTCCCAGCCAGTATTGTATGTCAGATGAATGAGGTGAGTGGCTCAGATGAAATCGCTTACTGGAAATGTCAAGGTGTGTCGCTCCAATGCTGGTTCTGAAAGATAAATTTCCAATCATGTTAGAAAATCACTTACAATTGTTCTAGTGAACTAAATTTGTAGGTCAGGTGGAAGTATAGATTAGCTTGTCATGAAATATGTCATATGTTTTTCTGGAAAGGGAGAAAATAAATTGTTTTCACCCAAAAATCTAACCTAAAATAACCTTTCTTAAATTGTAGATGTAATTTACAGGTTTGAAACTGAATTGTTAAGTTGTGTAACGTAACTGACATCCAGGGTGTACAAAATGGCTTCACAACTTCAGATCACAGAATGTACACTTTTCTTTAGGTTAGAAATTATAACACAAAAACAATAATACGACCTAAATAGTATGAGTCGGCTGGATAATGGAACTCACAATATTTTTACACATCACAGAAAATTCATATTACAGCTTTATGCCAGGTGTAATCTTTAAGGTCGAAACGCACACAAAAATAGTGTCACAAAACATACATTGATTACATCCAACACACATAAGTTTCCTTATTACCTAATTTCGTTAAAGAACTCCGTTAGAAATGTCAAAATTCCTTCAATAGACAGAAAAGCATTCAGCTTTTGTATTGAATTACAATCCAATAGTTGCAGACAATGTATTCAATTTGACCAAACTGAACAGTTTAAATAACAGTAATTAAAAGTCTGGCCGCCATTTTATGCCATCAAAACAAAAACAAAACCACACAGTTAGTTCCAAAAACAATATGTATAGTATTTACATTTCGACTGACTCTTTAGGTAATAAAACTAGCCATAAATAACCTAAAAGTTAGCGAATATAGTACAAATATTTCAAAGTTAATACATCACCGTAAATTAATATAATTACAACCAATAGTTTTCCTTCAACTTTATGTAGAAATCGTCGGGAAGCCACAGGCTCATACGTCAGTTCTTGATGTCCAATGCAGGCTGGATGGATGTTACCACGGCAAGAGCAGAAACTTTAAGAAGGAAATTGACTATGCACAAATGTTAACAAAGAACGAATTAAACACACTTATAGCACAAAAATATAGATTAGAAACTAATTCAACACTGGACAGATGTGAAACGAAAAGCCTTTACTAAGCTGTGTCGACCAAAAATTAGAAGTAAAACCGGAACTATGTGGCAAGGCAACATCGTGAAATAATTGAAGAATAACAAGTAAACGTCCATTTTGTGGGAATTATTACGACGGAACTGAACGAATTGTAAATAGGTTGTAGAATGGCCAACACGACAGATGAAAAATATGTTGGGCAAAGAAGAATATAAATAGCAGGTTGTTCCAAGATTAGCTTGTGACATATAGTATGTAAACCAATGAAAACGACCGTAATGTTGTTGTAGAATACCTGAAAAACTTTACAATTCTCAAAGATATCATTAGTGTATTTAAAGCGTTAATATTACAAGTCAATTTAAAATCTTCGGGCTGTGATTCTTAAACCATAATTCCTGTAAATATTACTAATCTTATTCCATCCTAAAGCAAGAACATTATTGCCAACATTAGCACAATAATTAAGATAGAAATTAAAATCCCAAATTACTATTGAATTGTTAATTCACAGAATTAGTAATATTTACAAGTATTGTTAAACTTATCTTAAATATAAGTTCGTACTATCAAACTAAACTTATTCCTAACATAATCCTAATCATAATTATTCGAATGTCAGATAACAAAAACCGGTTAGCCTCCACCAAATTTGTAGTGGATAATATGAAGTTACACAAGGCACGGTGACTTGCACCAACATTTGTAGAGGTGGAAACGAAGCTTCCACTAAAACTGGTAGTGTGTCGAAACGACACACTTATTTTTAGTTACCACAACTAAAAATTTTATCTAAGTTACAACGCCCTGCGGCGAAAACCGAACCCTCCCCTCCACCAGACTTCGGAACGGACAAAACACTGTTGTAATTCTCCACCGGGAGAACTTCAAAAGTGCCCCACCCCGAAACCGGATAAAGGAAAAGAAAACGGCTCACACCACGAAGACGCTGAAACTTAAATGACCAATAGGGGGCAAAATCCACCAGCCAATTTTAGAATCCAACCAGACGCTGAAATTGGACTCAGGGGATTATTGGCAACCCAGATTTGAATAACGTAGCTCTATCGATGGTAAAAACTCGCTCTTAGTACTGCGAGGGTGAGATTGTAGAAAAATCTATGCCGGATCAAATGGTAGAAAAATAAATTATAATCTGACACTCAGAGATGAATTTAAAACAAACTACTTTAATTCAAACATAATGAAACATAATAGCAACAAAGATGTTAACCAAATCTTTGTAAACAAACAAAAATAGAAATTTTCTTTTACACACAAAAAAAAAAACGTTAAATTCTCATTCCAGAGAGCGAGAGATAAAAATAAAAAAAATCAATTTGCACTTATAATGAATCAAAAAAAATGAAGTTTAGAAAGACAAAAATGTATGAACAAAACCCATCTTAAAACTAATTAAAAAAAAGAAATTTTATTTAAACCTCTGTTTGAAAATTCATAGCCTCGCGTTTGTAAAGAAAGAATTTAATAAATTACTAAACTTTTTATTAGATAAAACTTTAATTTAAAAACAAAATAATTGAATCTTTAATTCATTGCATTAATTTATTAAATTTAATTAATTCTTCAGAAAAACAAACACACATCTAGGTCTTAAGGACATAGAATTTAAAACAAAAATTTGGAAAGAAAATGAACCATGTTAAATACCTGAAATTGCGCTAGAAAATCACTTAGCCATGGGTTTTCAAACAGATGTACAAACAAAAATTATCAGGGAATGAGTCGGCCGAATTATTAGCCCAGCCAAGCTTAAACGGATATAAAAGAAAAAGCTCTATAGTATACCAATAGAACATTAGAGTTTTTCAAAGTGGTAAAATAAAAAAAACTGAGATGAAGGGATTGCAGTAATGAAATTCCTTCATTAAAGGCAAAAAAAATATAAAAAAAAAGACATTTTTTACGTGAAGCAAAAAAAATTTAATATACCTTAGTGAATGAATGGAAGTAAATAAAAAAAAACTTCACGGATCTTGGCATCGTTTTTAAATTCCAGTTAAATAAGCCTCAGATTAAATTCCAAATTAAAATTTATTAGTAGATGATTAAACAGAATTAAAAAAAAAATATGAATGTGATAAAGTGAATACAACTTTTTTGTCCGGGGAAAAATTCTGTACGCATGAGTTTACACGATTATTACATGATTAAACACTACACATCCAATTGGTAAAGAAACGTGATAAATTTTTTAAAAGGGAAAATAATTGGATATTTATTCAAACGGAAAGTGTTAACAAAAAGGTTAACGAAAAAGAACAAATGAAGATTTTATCAAATGGAACTCTTAAGGAGATGAAAACATTTTATGCAACGTGGAACCTCATGCGTACAAAATTCCTCTTTGGAAGAATGAATTTAAAAAAAAAAACAATATGAATAAATTGAAAAAGAATATAAGTATTTTGTTAAAATAACTACCCCATATTTTTCAGTTTCCACCAAACAGTATTATTTTATATAAAAATTTTAAGGGGGCTTAAAATTTAGGAATTTTTTATAAAACATGATAAAATTTGAGTTACCTGGAAAAAGATGTGAATTCTAAGGCCGTCAGCGCAAGACAAAAGACAAATCGCGCGTTCACAACGGTTGAGCGGAAACCCCCACTCCAAAAGGCAGTAGCAATGAGAGAGAGAGAGAGAGCGAGGAACACGTGCAACTTCCTTTCTAACGCATAGAGAAATAGAAAAACTATGTCGTAATGCATGGCGGGGCAAAGGGGGAAGCAGAGAACGAACAAACTAACGGAAGTGCAATGCAGAGTCAACGAATTCCACGAGCATCCGTGACTGTAATTGCGATTAAGAATGAAATAGGCCTAAAAACGTTTTATGAAATAATAAAGAAATAAAAATGTTAAGAATTATCTCGACTGAATAAAAAGAATAATTTTTATTTTGAAAGTTAAAATTCACTTAGAAATAAAATGGATTTTAATATTTTACCAAAAAGAAAGAAAAACTTGATTTTCTGGTAAAATATTACACTTAATAGGAATGCGACATCCGTAAAGTCGAGGCTCTAGCGTGCACCCTGTAGTAGGTGGCTTTTGTTTGTTGACAGTAGGAGCAAACTAAGAATGGCTAAACTTTAAATTACTGCACTCTGACATTTGTAGTGATAGACTATGTAACGTCTAGTTGAAATACGTTACTGTGGGATTTATTGTTTCATATCTTGGTGTCGAATTTCAGTTTGTATCAATACTTATTTCTGTTCACTGTAAGCTGTTGCTATCTAGCGTTTTTCCATTGGACTATTCTAGCCTGAGTTGAATTTTATTTCTGGTAATTTAATTATGTACGTTTTTTCCTTGTTCGTGTACACTCTTGGTTGTATTGTGAAATGGAACGGTTGCTTTCTATTACATAGAAATGTTATGCCGATTTAATAATTTCGTTCTTTTAGTTAAAGAATGTCGTCTTTTATTTTAAAATGTTGCGTGTTTATTATTGCTAATGTGTAATTATGATTCGTCTTTTTATCTGCTGTTTTTTTAATTTTTTTATGATGTTACGTAATTTGTAATAGTCTTTACCGGGTTTGTGTTTTACCATTTTGCTCATGAAAATTTTCTTGGTTTCATCGGCTAAATTTATTTTGTGTTCTACTCTGGGACTGTTCTTCGGCTATAGGAGATTTCTACTATGGGTTCATTTCGATTCAGGAATATTTTCTGTTCTAACAATTTGGAGGGTTGAAGTTTTGGATAGCAGTGCCATTCACCTTACCTTGCACAACGTTGGTTCCGGAGGATGACTCTCCTGGGTTCGATTCCCGAATTTAGAAATTTGGCAGCTAAACATATGTCACTTCATGCAGTGGCAGTTTAATTTATTCAACTGTTTAATTTGGCCGATGATCATCGATTCTATCCTGGAAGGTTTGATTTCTGCAAACCGGTATGTCTGGTTAATTATTTTTTTTTTTTGGGAAATTCTGTTGTTTCTACTTGAACGTTTCTGCGCTCGTCAGGAATGTTTGCCTGTACTGTGCATGTCCTGAACTGAAAATATTGATGAACGAACTTGCCTATTATTTAACTTAAAAATATTTAAAATCAAAAACTTTATCATGTTTTCCTCTTTTATAATGAATTTTCTTTATCTGTAATCTTGGCGTTTATTATTATAAATTTTTATATTTTTTAATATGTTTGTTTTTTTTTATTTTCTTTAATAATTTTGTAAAAGCTACCATGGTACGCAATACATTTATAAAAACTATTATGATATCATACTATTAACAGACAATGATCTGATCTTATGTAAAATTATTTCTTCCATTTAAAAAATTTTTCTTACAATAGTAAATTCTTTTAAAACCAATAAATCAGTTTAATTTTGGTCAAATTGTATCTGTTACAATGAAAACTTAAAATAATAACTATTTGAATCTTATTATTCATTAAATATTGTAGTTTAAATTCATTTGTGAGATTCTCTTAAAATTTTCCTGAAATTTTTTATTCAGGCATTTAATTTTGTAATAACTTAAATTATGTTCGTATAACTATTTTTCTGCTTTTTTTTAAAAAGAAACAACTTGGATTTATTACTGTTTAATTAATATTATTCTATTTTTTTGTGTTTTCTTGGTGCAATTATAATCATATGCAACAACAACTCTTTTTTAATTTGGCTTCCTTGTGTTTTTTGTCCACCCCTGGGCCAACCTATCGATGTGGATAGAGGGGGGCGGTGACAACTACTATCGGTTTCATAATCCTAGACACCCGAGTTTGAACCCAAAGCATCTCTAAAACTATTAGTCGAATTTCAATATACTTTACATCAAAATTTAGCTCATTTTTACTTTCTCTTGCCTATATGAATATATAGGAAGGAAAGTATTGTTTTCATGTCGATTTTTCGAAATCGAGTTTTCACCGGATCTATACGTTTTCCGACCCCCTGAACCCAAAAAACATGTTTTTAGCGATTGGTCTGTGTGTGTGTGTGAACAGAATATCTCAAGAACGGAACATCGTACGAACTTGAAACTTAAGTTACATACCACTACCGGACGCGACACGAACATTTTCATCAAAATCGGTCAACCGGAAGTAGTAGTTTATTCGTATAATTTTTCAGTTTTTTGCGATTTTCTCAAAAACTGGTCCTACGATTTTTTTTAAAATCGCCTATTTTACTCAATTTTTTATTCTCTACAAGATAGGGTAGGCGCCATGTTTGCTGAAATTCTCGGTGAGGCTGTTTTCACGTAAAAACGTTGTTTTTTTAAGATTACGGCTTTAATATAAATTTTAGCGCAAAAACTTATATAATAAAAGTTGTAGAGAATTTAAAAACCTACAACTTCTGTTTCAAACATTTTTTTGTATAACGCTTAGTTTAGCGGTAATTTGCGATTTTCTGTTTTTTTTCTCACGAAAACGTGAGAAAAATCGATTTTTTTACATTTCGGTCTTAGTATGCATTTTACGACAAAAGTGTATATAATTAAATTTATAGAAAATTAAAAGATCTACAACTTTTGTTTAGAGCATTTTTCTCTACAGAGCCTAGTTTAGCGTGATTTTCCGTATTTTTAAGCCAAACTGAGTTCGATTGTCATTTTGCGTCATTCACTCATGATTAAAATAAGGTTATGTTTTTGAGGTTAGTTTTTGTTCATTTCTAATGTTTTAATACTAATGTTAGGTTTATTGTTAATTATTTGCATTGGCAAGAGAAAGTTGTGTGAGTGTTTCACACCAGATTTTATTCTGCGTTGACCCTTAATAGTCCTATATTTTAATGTTGTTTAAAAATTGCCATAGCGAGGTTGAAAGACAAAAAGACCCGGTTTTCTTGATACCGCAACAAATTTCATGCGTTTAGAGGCGTGTAATTCGATAAGTATTTGACCGAAAAGTTTGAAATTTTAACACAACATAGACAATAATATTCTTACAGCGTGTACGAAATTTCAAAATCGTAAGTTACTTAAATGTTGATTTATTAACAATATTCTGAACCCTTGCTATCTCGGTAACCGCTCGATCGTTCGGCATGGGCAAACTATCGTTTTATTCAGCGTAAAAAACCTAGTACAGATATGTTAATAGTATGAAATATCGATTGGCCAATGTTATGGTAGAATTTTTAGATGACAAATAGATTGGCAATGCGGGGTGGGTGTTACTATCCATGTTGCTAGTTTGTGTACGTGACATCATGTCGGACTGTCTACCTGAATTGACAGACTGCATTGTCAATTCAGGTAGATAGTCAGATTTAAGCAAAATGGATAGTAGCGCCCCCCCCGCATTACCAATCTATTTTTCAAAATTTTAAAAATTCTACCACAACATTGGCCAATCAATATTTCATATTATTAAAATATCTGTACTAAGTTTTTTACGCTGAATAAAACGATAGTTTGCCCGTGCCGAACGATCGAGCGGTTACCAAGATAGCAAGGGTTCGGAATATTGTTAATAAATCAAAATTTAAATAACGTACAAGTTTCAAATTTCGTACACGCTGTAAGAATATAATTGACTATGTTGTGTTAAAATTTCAAACATTTCGGTCAAATAATTATCGAGTTACACGCCTCTAAACGCATGAAATTTGTTGCGGTAGCAAAAAACCGGGTCTTTTTGTCTTCCAACCTCGATGGCAATTTTTAGACAATATTAACACGTTGACTGCCACACTAAATTTTGAGACACTTACAGCTGGGCCATCGTACTTTTTTCACATTTTATTCATTTTTCTTCTTACTTTACTTAATTTATTTAATAACTACTTTTTTTTTTTGTAAAAAAGAGTTGTGATAAACTTTTGGGTAACATGGCCTGCTGAAATGATTCTACATTTCAGAGCCATGTGATCACTTTTTGTGTCACAATAAAAAATGTAATAAACAACTGGGTTAAGTTACAAAGTTTTAGACTATTTCAATCAACCAAAATAAGAAAAATAAATAATAAAATTACAAATAATAGCAGTATTCTAGTACAGGACAACAAGAAAAACCACCCACCTACGCAATATCCTATTATTTTAAAAAGGCCAACTATTTGAAAAGTTAAAGTGTACAATGTCACTCTGAAGCCGTAGCTTTTCAAACCACATTACACGGCTCAAAAATAACTCATGTAGGCCTACTGTGACTCATTTTTGATGCACGTGGCCCATTTTCAAAGACAACTGTGACACATATTTGGGTTACATAGCAGTCAACGTGTTAAAAATATAGGACTATTATGGGTCAACGCATAATAAAATGAGCTAAATTTTTATGTAAAGTATGTTGAAATCCGACTCATAGTTTTCGAGATGCATGGGTTCAAACTCGGATGTCTATGATTATGAAACCGATAGTAGGCGTTCGTATGATGTGGAGTCAATGTTTTCGGATAGACTAGTAAGGCACGGCCGCTGTGGTGGAGTTTCCCCACACCTTTGTTTGTACTGGAGACAAAAAGATAAACTGACAGGTAGATGTTTGTGACGTCAGATACACTGGTATCTGAAGTGTACAAGCCCCGGCTGCCGATCATGGACACCGACCGCTGTCTCTGTGTTGTCCTAATGAAGCAAACGTGGCAATCAATACTTTTAAAGTCTCCCAAAAAAACGGTTAATTTTAAGAATGTGAGCTTCTGAATTGTGTCCCGTATTGTACTATTAAATCTTACTTTTTCAATAAATTTCTAAAGGTGTGAACCCTTTTCTTCTTTGGTTTTATTATTTTCGATAGAAATTGGTTTAAACGAGTACTTCGTATTCATATAAATGTTATAATTTCACTTTGTCAAAAATTCCGGTAATTTATTTTAATTTTTTGTACTGTGTTACTTTAGTACGTATCAATTTGTATGTAAAAATGTACTGTTAACATTTTTCCCGACTTTATTTTATACTATAATTTTGTCGTCTTTTTACAGTTTATCACGTGTTTTGTTTATGTACTAATAGAAGAAATACAAATTTACGTAATTTTTAATCACAGTATTGTATTAAGTAGAAAATATTTGTAGTGAAAGTTTTTCAATCAAATAGTAATAAATGACTTAAAATTATATAAATATAAAGTTGGGTGTGCAAAGATAACCCTTTAAAAAAATCGGTACAACGGGAAATATTTTTAAGAACGAGAGAAATTTTTAACGATCGCTGTACCTTTCGATACCATAAACATGTTAGAACGGGCGGGCACACAAAGATGTACGATTTGAACTTTTTGTATATAAATAACCTAATTAAACTGTAATAAAAATTCGCTAAAGAAAAATGTTTTGTTGTGTTTCAGATTGGAGTTCACTGGACAAGAATTTTTTATACATTACCTACATGAAATCGAAATTATAAACTGTATCTATTTTTTTTAAATAAATTGTATTATTAAAATAAATCGTTTTTATTTTATTTAAAAATATTTCAGACCAATCCCATATCATCTTGTGTATATATATGTTTTTTTTGTTTAACGTCCGTCTGTTTTGCAATTACTGCTAATGCAGACGGTGAATGATGAAATGATTTTTTGTAACGTATGAAAAAATGCCATGCCTGAATGGGATCATCTTGTATAGTTTTATTTGATTTGAAAGAATATCATAATATGCACAACAGATTATCTAAGTTGTTTAAATGTAAAATTTTGAACACTGCAGTACTTTATATTATTTTCATTGAATTATAATGAAAGCCCACGCTATCTGCCGGTTGGTTTAGGAAAATCAGTAATTGTAAACTGATTTATAAAATACTATCGATATGAACATAAAAACGAAGGGAACTGAAGGTAATTTTATTTGTAAAAATTGGTACGACTGGTCAAAAAACAGGTATATAAGTAATGTATCGACGGAGGGCTTGTGAGGGTGGGGTAACGGGTACTAGGAGACGGTCGTGACTTCCCTGACAATATGAAACGTTTTAAAAGAATGTTTTGTAGGTTAATATTGTAGAATTTTAAAGATTCGTAAGTTTTCAAAGAATGATTGTTTTGTCGACATCCGCTAGATAGCGTGAGAATTCACTTTTATAAACTTTAGTTTCAACAACACTCAATAGATAGCGCGAGAATGCACTTTTATATTGTACTGTAGTTCCAATGATATTCAATATTATAGTGGAAAAATGAACTTGTCAAAACAAGATGTAATTTTCTTATATTTTTGTTCTGTTATTACTTAATTATCTTCATAGATTGATTTGTTTATCATAATTGCTAAAATTACTATTTCCTAAAACCTTTTAACGCCCATTTATGAATGGATGGATTACATCTTTTTAGTTTATTTATAAAATTTTTAACTTTTTTTTAAAAGTTACACAAAAATTGCTTATGATTTCATTTAAAATCACCTCATAACATGGAGATCAAAAGGGTTAAATAATTTTTCTTGTCTTTCCTCACATACTTCTGTTGAATTTTATATTATCTGTAAGAAGGGTAGTTAGTTTTGCTAATTAATTAATAAATATGAACAAGAATGGAAGGTTATATAAAAAAAATCAAACAACACAATTGTAAATATACACACTTTTTATTTAACCAAATAAGGCTAAAAAACAATATCTTTGTTTTTTAGTTTATCATAAATAATAACATTAACTAATTAATTATATTTAATGTTATTAATTTATAATAATTAACTAACATCTCTTAGCTATAATTAATGAAGACCAACGTGCAATATTTAGTTTTAAACACAAAAATTAATTAATAATAAATTAAATAATAGAATAAAAAAAGAACAATAATACAATAATAATTATAATACAAATTACATAGAATTGTCTTTTTAAAAATCACTAACTATAAAACAATTATTTGATAACAATACTACAATATTATTGCCCCTTTTGTTAGAACTGATGTCTTTTTTTCTACATACAGGATTTCGTTTCTTTTTAAAAATCTTTCCAGCACAATTTTACTTGAAAATTCAACAAAATTAAAATACATCGTTTTTTAATCAGAATGTTTTAATATTGATGATTAATTATAAATTAATCTGTAGGGTACAGATTTTACCAAGTAAACCAAAATAAGTCAGTACCAAAGCCTTCTGCAAATATTAAACTATCTGACAAATTATATTTTTATTTCGTACACCACAGGAATTCTGAGGTATCGGTTTTCTTTTTTATTGTACAGCATTATAAATTCTTGCACATCAATTTAATTTTTTTTCCTAACCGTTAATGATAAAAAGAGCAAATACATATAAATATTTTCTGGAAATAACTTTTAAATCAGAAGTTTAACTAACTTATCTTGTTATATTTTGTTGGTTAAGTACAATCTATTTAAAAAAAAAAAAATACAAATATACAAGAGTTTATAAAACTTGATCAACCAATCGCAATTTGGCTCACATAAATGATCGAATAATTTAACAAAAATTTGATAGCCCTGCAATCGTATGAACCTCAAATTTCTGCGATTTTTGTTAGTGTCATTTACAAATATATCTTTTATATTTCTAAATATTTCAGTCATTTAATTGACTGATCTTGTAAGCAAAACAAATCTATTTTTTTCTTATCTCTGTAATAACAGAATCATTTAAAAAATTATTATTTCTCTTTTTATCAACAAATATATTGCCTAAAAATTATAGACTACAAATAAAAATTATCAAAAAATAAAAATTGAATAGTTATTGCGAAAAACAGCTGGAAAGTTGTCTAAAAAAAAAAACATCCTGTATAAAAACATGGGAGAATTGTTCAACACTTAAATATTATACTTTGCTGAATTTCATAATGGGATCTAAAAGATAAAACTTTCTGTATGAAATATATAACAAAAAAAAAATGTAAATATCGTTAATAACAAAATATACCAGATTTACGATGTACATTATTAGATCCCATGTTATTACTCAATCAACTTACGTACGTACTTACAATAACACTTACCAAAATTGTCACAGCCTATTAATTTACCTATTTTACAACCCACAATTGTATATTTAAACACAATTCTCCCATATTTACGATGACGAGTACTAATTTACAAAAAATACATGCTTTTTTTTCATTCGAACACAATAACAAACTGATTTACGAACCACTAGCGATACAATAACACAAATACATTGAAACATCATATAAATTATTTTTACGACCGAAAAAATTTACGTAATATTTTCGATCAAAATAATAACTATATATATAATAAAATTTTTGCTTGATTCTGGTATTACGATTTTAATAAATTATATTATAAAATTATTTACGAAAGTGAACGATAGATATGTTAATTCTTTACGATATACGACTTAACCTAAAATTTACATTCGTAAATATTGATGTAAGTAAATACGGAACATGATGAAAGGGTTAAAACCGATTCAGTTCTAGTGAACAAGTTCTTATTATTTATTTTTTTGAAAACATTAGTCTTCTTCACTTAACATTGTTTTGTTCATTATAAAAATTTTATGTTTGTTTATGCCAATAGTTCATTGGTTTCTACATTTCTTGTTTTCAATAATTTAACCCATTATAGGTCTGTGGTGGGTATACTTACCGCTGGCAATAAGGTCGATTTTAATCAAGAATAAGCTATGCAGTTGAACCTTATTGGCATTTTATGGTTTTATAGATGTTCTCTTGTAAGTAGGCTATCCACATATTGAAATTAGCGCACAGCGACCATTTACTTTGCGAGTTACACGAATGTGGTAAGGATTCAAACCAGCGTACGCTACCATATTGTTTTGTTGTTACTTTTGTACAGTGCTTAGAAAATTCTAGTTTATTACGGGAAAGCAAGCATGTATGGTAATATAAAATTAAGATAAGTTATTCGCCACGTTTTTCTGTTATATAGGGCTACAAGGTGTTTTAATAACCATTCTTACTGATAAATATTATGTGATAAACATTCCTTGGTAAGTATACTTACCAGGGATTGACATAAGAAAAAGAAATATCTTACTGTTCTGGCACTAGAAATATATTATTCAAGTGCCTATAAAACAAAATTTAACATTTTATAACATGTATCTATATTTTTCCTTGTAGTACTGCCCTATAAAGGGTTAACAGTAATCTTTAAAACACTACTTCAAATTGAAATAAGATTGAGAGGCATAATTAACATCAAGCAATAAAGTAATTTGATAACAAAAAGATAAGGAAGAATAGCTACAGGTGTTTCCCTACGTAACTTTCAGTACATTTTAACTTGAAAACCAATTAAGGTGTACGACACGATTTTTCTACAGAGTGATTTTTTAGTCCTGTTACCCAATTGTTAATGTCTGGTAATATTTTTCTAAAAAAAATAAATTTTGTTTTGTGACACTAAGTTGGTAGCCCTACTCAACCAGTATAGATATGGCAGTGTGAGTTGATTCTCCTTGAGCTGTGTAAAATTTTGTGCCATTTCCGGTCGTGTTATGAACAGAATGTCTTTTATCCTAAAACAATCTTTTGTTTAAATCTGGAGGCTGAAGCTCTAGAACTAATCGTATGTGATACGGATACAATTTCAATTTTTTAGCAGCTTTCTGAGCACTCGAACATGACAAATCAACATGCGAGGAAAGTTTTTATAAACTTTTCCATGGAGAATTGAGCAATCTTGTTTTCACATTCTCTTAACGTCATCTGTCAAGAGAGTTGGTCGACCACTACGTTTTCTGCTGCAAACAATACCTGCCTCTAAAAATCAGTTAGTTAGCCTAGAAATTGACTAGAATAGAGTGGAAGAACACCAAAAAATTTAATTTGAAATGATTCTTTTACATTCGCATACGATTTTGTAGCAAAATATTGTTCAAGAATAAAAACCCGTTGTTCTAGGGTAAAAGACATTCTGTTCGTAACACAACTGGAAACAGCACAAAATTTTACGCAACTCAAGGAGAATCAACTCAAACTGTTGTATCTATATCGGTTGAGTAGGGCTACCAACTTTGTGTCACAAAACAAAATATCCCTTTCTTAGAAAAAAATTACCAGACATTAACAATTGGGTAACAGGACTAAAAAATCACCCGGTACTACAACATACAAATTTTCATACAAGCTCCACCATCTTCCGCATTTACGCTACATATTTTATGAATTTGATCTTTAATATAAGATAAAACAACTCCAATATTCATAGCTGTCTAAAAAATAATAATATTGGAACATGTTATCTTACATTATTTACTTTAAAATATCAGCTTTGAATGTCCTTAAAATCCAACGCGTGTACATTTAGTATAATTTAAGCCATAATATTCAAAAAAAAAAAATGTTAACAGTAATGATATATTGTAGATATGTCAATTTTCAAAAAAACTCAATTGATTATAATATGATATGATAAGTAGTAATGATATGTATTAATTTATTTTGATACATTTATAGCATAATGGATAGAAATATATTATATGTGCATTGATAAAATTGTAATGAACTGCCACTAGGTAATACTGCTGTTAACAACAACCTCTTTGTTATTCTACAATTTTATACTAATCTCTTTGTTTGTTACAACCTAATTCTAACCTCTGATTGGTTATTCTGAACTCTTAGGCCGGCCGCACACAGGTGCGACAAAAGTTTTTGTTTTACTATCTTTGACCGTCGCTGGTGACTCATGCAACATTTGGCTATTGTGTTCAATTATTATTTGATATGTCTGTAGGAAGAAAGACCCGTTTGTAAGTTTTGGACACATTCAATAAACAGAAAGAAGTTTGTCCACATAGAAATTCATACGGCCGCTGTATATTTATGATTTAAACTATTAAACAATTAATTTATTTTAACCAAGCAATTCGCACAACTATGTAAATAATATTACATTTGATTGCTGTGCTCAGCTGGATGGCAATCACATGTGTTTCAGTGTATGCACAAAGCTGAATCATTTGAGCTCGCTCACGACACATAATTCCATACAACTTCACTATTTTGCTTCAAGCAAATGTTGTGCCAGGTGTGCAGCTTATATACCGGGTGTTTATTAATGAATAGCGGGATTTTAACGCTGTATAATATTTAATACATTATACTTACAGTTATAAATTATACATCAAACGAAACAGCAACTCAAGCAGTTTTGTTTGTTGGCAGCAGTGCGCAATGTTTCCACCGCCAGCTGATAGAAAGCGCTGGTAGCAAAGATGGCGACTAAAGAACAGAAAGCATTTTGTGTTTTACAGTGCTTGACCTTGATACTCTACAGCTACGGCTCTTCCCTCAGTTGGAAGATGAAGAGCCAGAGAACTTCATTTTCCAGCAAGATGGAGTGCTGCCTCACTGGCATAACGAAGTACGCGATTGGCTGAACTTCACTTTAACCAACAGCTGGATTGGTCGCAAGGGGTGCAATGACAGGGCTCGTTTTCTATGGCCTCCACGGTCACCCGATCTGACCCCATGTGATTTCTATCTTTGAGGTTTCATAAAGGTTCGTGTGTATGTGCCTCCACTACCAGCTGACCTTCCCGAATTAAAAATCAGGATTGAAGCAGCTGTTGCAACAATTACTCAAGAGACACTAAAAAACGTTTGGGAAGAACTCGCATATCGTCTTGACGTGTGTCGTGTGACGAATGGTGCGCACTTTGAACACTTGTAGGCATTTATGTAAAACTGTTTGAGTTGCTCTTTCGTTTGATGTATCATTTATAACTGTAAGTATAATGTATTAAATATTATACAGCGTTAAAATCCCGCTATTCATTTATAAACAACCGGTATAACAAACCACAAGTACTTAGTACTAGAGTCAGTTTCTGACAAAAATGACTCGTCACATCCTGTGTGCAGCCGGCCTTATGATATTCACGTATTGATCGTTCCAATGGACCGCCACTAGATGAAATCACAATAAGCAAAAACCTCTTTTTTTACTCTACAACCTTACACAACCTCTTTAGCAAACTAAAAAAAAAATCATAATTACAAAGATATATCAATGCACACATTATTTTTCTTCTACTTTACGATAAAAGTAATACCAGAATACAATATAAATTTTAAAATATAATACAATAATATAAAATAATAAAGTAATTTTTAAAAAATTACTTCACAATATAAACATAACACCGCAAGTGGTTTTATTAAATATCAATTACATAAACAATGCCACAATTATTTTTTTTTTTTTGTTGACAGTTAAAAACAACTATTGCTGTCACGTAAATTTCCTATCAAAGCGCCATCTTTATTAAATTTTCTTAAATACATTTATTGTACATTCTACCCTAGCTAATGATAATGCATTTTATTTATTTACGTTTTTTTTTTAATTATGCGTTTAAAACACTATGCAATATGTTTATTAATAATAATAATAATAATAATAATACAATGTAATAATACAATGTAATAATAAATAGTTGATGTTATAAAAAACGAAGTTTGATTAATAATACTATTAAAAATACTTAATAAAAAAATATTACTGACCCCCTCCCATTTTAATTAAATACCCGTTAATAAACGAGTAATATTTAATAATTACCCATTAACGCATTATTGAGATCTCGTATATTTTTTTCTTAAAAACCCCAATTAATGTCATGTTTGACAACCGAATGACTAGTTAACAAATAATTAATTGCATAAATAAATAACTTAATTAAAAAAAACCTACAAAAATTATTATTTATCATTTCTGTATTATTTATTTACTTATTATAAAAAATATATATACAATATTTCGTTCGCAAATAAAAAAAGCAAAATTTCTTTAATTTGTTCCACTAAATTTCATTATTATTTTTTTCTTACGTTTTAAAATTCAGATAGAACCAATTTCATCAATAACAATTCGACAATAAAAATTTTAAAAATTATATTCATTAAAATACTTTTTTAAAAATTAAATTTTTTTGTTCACTGCACATTTGTAATGGTAAATCACAAAATTTTAAATGATAACACAGCAAACTCCCAGGTATTCGAAATTATAAAAAATGTATCTTTACCAAAATTTTTCAATTTCATATCTTCTCTTCCATTATATTATGATATTGAAGGCATGCGTTGAAACGGACATTACTCTAAAAGATTGGATACTACAAATAAAAGAATATTGGAGAAAATGAAGATTCTGAACACTGTCAAGAGAAGAACATATAACAGATAATATCTGGCTCAAAAATCTTTGATAATGGACTGATTTTATTTCGTTTGACTTTTCTGATCAACAGTGGATAGGGTTGGATCAACCCTGATGTTCACCAATCTCAAAAAGATCCCAGGCGATGGGAATCACAAGTACCATCATAAAACTTTATTTTAATAAGTTAATGGCTTTGAAAAGCGATGTTCAAGTGTTACGCTGACGCAACGAGACCAGAGAGGTTTGTTGGAAAACCAACAAGATCGAGTTTACTCATAACATGAATTTCCGAAAATTTCAACAAACAATTGACTTTCCCCCATTATTTTGGGAGTAAACTGCATTTAAAAAAAAACTCAAAAATTATGTATTTAAAATTTGTAATTGACAAAATGGTTCAACCATTCTAAATAAAAAAATCGGAAATGAAAGACACGGTTATAAATACAATTATAACATTTCTTATAATTAATTAATTAATAAATTGATAATGTATGGTTAATTAATTATCATAATGACCTTTTGACCCTGTTTAATATAAAGGCTTATTTATTAATAATAATAATATATTTATTTTATTGACAAAAATCGGTTATAAAAAGAATCTCTTTTACAAAACAAAATTTTGAATGTCTACATACTTTTGTAAAACAGAAAATTATTTTACAGATAAAAACAAATAAAATTTTTAAAAAAATTATAATTATTATAGTAAATAAAAATCATGACTAAAATCCTAACTCGAAATTGAATCACACAGAAAAGATTTACTTTACAAATATAAATATTTAATAAAAAAATTTGGCACACATTATTTGACACATTAATTACATTTATTAATTGACTAGACGAAAAATTACAAAAAAAAAAACAAAATATTGTTAACATTCAAAACTTTGTGAAAAGAGATTAAAATGTTATTAGAATGAAAGGCAATATACATTTTAAAAAATTTAGGATTTTTCGAAAAAAAAACTTAAAAAAATTATAATTAATTTTGGAAGGTTGGCAGTTTAGAAAAATACATTATAATAATTTTTTTCGATGAAAAATTGAATTTTTAAAAATTTCACGATATAATAAAAAAAAACTAATAACTTTACGTACGAACAATCTGATTTTTTTTTATTTCTCAAATACAAACACTGCAAAGGGCATCTACTTATGATGGTTAATACATTCTACGTTCGGTAACAAATACAATAATTCTTTTTAAGTGAATTGCATTTAAAGCTTACAAATACAATAATACAAGTATAATATAATATATTTTGGTCTTTGCAATCATTTATATTATTATTTTATTACCCTAAAAAATATAATAAATTTTATAATATGCGATTACAATAAAAAAATAAAAAATAAAAATACATTTAAAAATTGTATTTATACATTCATATTATAATGATAATATAGAAATATAATATATAATAAATATATTAACAATTATTTATTAAAAAATTTATTACTGTTTTTATTTTTAAGAAAATAAATAATAAAAAGCAATAAATTTTTGGGTCAAGGAGGGTCTGAGGGAGGGAGAGAGATAAAGATAAAGGTTATTTGTTTTAAAATTTATTAAAAAATTTTGGATTAATTAAAATTTTTGTTTATGAATGAAATTATAAAATGATTTACACTTTGGCGTCCAAAACTTGAATAGAGTAAAAATTATTATATAGGTAATTAATTGGAAAAAATTTTTAATTCTATTTAAAACTGAAAATTAACATATTACTGGTTTTTAAAGAACACTACATTTTTTTTATTCTGATATTGTTTTCATTTTTTTTTTAATTAATTTTGACATTATTTTCTCACATAAAAATCAAATTTTTTGTTATCTTAGTTTTATTTAAACTTTAATGACATTTGGATAACTTGTTTGTAAACACTACACCACACAGTAGTGGTGTTGAAATTGTTTTTACCTAAAAAAATACCCGAGTATTTTTACGCAAAACAATGTTCCAAGGATGAAATTTTATCAAACATGCTTTAGAACTTTTTTTAAAGTTTTTTCTAGTACTTAGTTGTTGAACTGAACCCAAGATCTGCACTTTGCAGCATACCATGCTAAACTACTTTGTCATGAAGGTGGCCATTTATTTTTGTTTCAGTTTTAGTAAATATTTCTTCATATTTCAAGAGGGTTTTCAGGCCAGCCGTTCAAAAGTTAATATTAAGTGTTAAGTAACACAGTCTGGGTGACAAACATATACATGATGACCAGCAGCCAGCCACACCAAATTTAATGAATCTTATTCATTGGTATTTTCTTTTAATATATATTATAATGAAGGATAACTTTCCCCCTGAAGAAACGTGAATTTCATAATTTCATCAAAAGTTTACACTTTCATACAATTTTACAAATTTTAATCAACATTTTGTTTTTAGTAGATTTAAAATTTCCCGAAGCATAATAATCAATTCAAATTTCCAATAAAGATTAACTATATTTAAGGAAAACGGACTTAAATATTCATAGTGCTCTTGATTCAACTTACCCATTTATTTATGCGCCAAGTGTTTATTTAATTAAGTACAAATAATAAAAAAAAAACATGAATAATACACACATCAATACAATGGTGATAATATAATAATAATAATAATAATAATAAATGTGCTTATATAATATATATAAGATCT
Source organism: Catonia carolina (assembly GCA_035578175.1). Lineage (NCBI taxonomy): Eukaryota > Metazoa > Arthropoda > Insecta > Hemiptera > Achilidae > Catonia > Catonia carolina. The sequence continues at coordinate 68,766,677 of JAQMRL010000005.1, forward strand.
AAATATATTTTATTTATTTATTTATTTAAATATGTATGAAATAACAAGGTGATTTTAAAAAGTGTGAAAATTTAAAAATGTATTTGGGCACAGTAATATTACATAAAGTAATTAAAAAATACTTACCAAGCGTTTACCACAGATTTATTACTTTTATTTCTTATATAATTAATTTAAAAAATAAATAAGTAAATAAATAAATAAGGTTATATATTATATATTTTATTGTTTTTTTAACTATAATACATATATGGTTGATACGTAGGTGCAAATTATAAAGATATTAATTATGTCACGCAATTAATTAATTAATTGTTAATAATAAATACAAATAATGCGATTTACGTAAAACTACGAGGATTACACATAATTACGTGATATTTATATTAATTAATTAATTTTTAAAATGATTAGCTATTAAAAATATGTAAGTTAATGGTTATAAATAGAGATAGGAATTATGTAATAAAACCATTAGTATAGTCTGTTTTTTTAAACATTATCATGGTATAATAATAATAATAATAATAATAATAGATGGATAGCATAAAATGTTTTCTTCTGGTAAATAAGATGTGTAATAGGCTATTTTATTTTAAACTGTATGTACATTTGCTATAGTAATAATAATAATAATAATAATGGTAATAATGAATAACAATGAAATTATAGTATAAAATTAACATAATGCCCGTTCTATTGAAATTTTGTTTGTAATGTGCCATACCGTTGTATTTATATATAACGTAATAAAATAATGAGGTTAAAGATTTTTATCTTGGTATTTTATGGTAGGGTACTAATGGTTTTCCTTAGTTCTTCACAAAGAGCACAAAAAAAAATTGGGACTATACTGAATTCACCGAGTCTAGAGAAAAGCATTAACAAATACATGCGTTGTTCACATGATATTTGTACTGCCGGTTGCCAAACTCTGACTGCCAATTGGTGACAAACCTCGTTCTGGACGTCTATCAACAGCTCGAATCGACAATGTTTAAAAAATTTTTGTGCTCTCAGATCGTCGACTGACAATTTGGAAGTTTTAAGAAGATTGCGCAACAGTGTTTGTCAAAAAAGATCTGATTTGTAACAGACAGGAGACTGGTTCTTCCACCACGACAATGCACCTGGCCCACATAGCCATCTTGGTGAAAGATTTTTTGACTAAAAATGGCGTGGTTTCGCTGCCCCACACACCTTACTCGCCTGCCCTGGCTCCGTGCGACATTTTCTTATTTCCACGCATGAAAATGGATATTAAAGGACAACGATTTACAACATTGAAGCGGTCAAGAAAAAATGAGGGAGGAGCTGTCAGCCATTTCTAAAGATGACTACAAAAGATGTTTCAAACAGTAGAAGCACCATCGGGATAAATGTATTCGTTGTAATGGAGAGTATTTTGAAGGGGATAAGGTTGTTTTGTAAAAAAAATTGAAAATAAATAGCTTTTGAAAAATAATTCCGGTTTCTTTTGAGAACCCCCTTGTATACCAACAAGAAAGAATCAAAGCCTTCTGGAAGCGTAACAAAATTAAAAAATAGATGACATAGTATAAGAGAAATGGAAAAAAGGCTAATAATGAAAGTGACACATTTAACACATTAAAGAGAACCTTGACAAAATAAGTGCTTCAAGGAATAGAAACCCTACCAATGATGATAATCATGACAATAATCAGAAAAATTTACGACAATAAAAAAAATTTACCTAAATTTGTTTCCCCAATCTGCCTCATTTCTATTATTTGAGATAAAACAAACATATATTTTAACATAAAATTAAAAATTTATGTTAAATATTAATTGTTTAAATTTCAAAAGCAATTTAAAAAAATATGAGGATATATTTTTTATAAATAATAAATGGCACACAGCACAATAGTAAACAAATAACAATAACAAAATATTGAGAGATACAATATAAACAATAAATACGGCGCGACCAAATTAACATCAATTTTTTAAAAGAACATTAACTATTTCTACTTGTACACTTGATAATTTTTTTATTAACTACAACGAGCAGTTACATCACACTGCATCTACAATTTGTACTACAAATCATCTACACCAGCGATTTTAGCAGTTCATTAAAAAAATATGATGTTAATTTGGTACAACGATACTTTGATTATGAATGCGTTGCGTAACTGTTCGGATTTTGCAGTAATAATAATAATAATATGTAACATTATATATATAAATAATCTACAGTGCAAATTTACTAAATATCAATCTATTAAATGATTTTTTTTTTCATTAAAATAAATAATGTACACGCTAGACATTAAAAAATCGACTTAATAGCATTGTAACTTTTTTTTGTTTTTATTTAATTAAACTGCTTTATTAATATTATTTATTAATGACACAAATTCTCTAACATAAACATCATATATCACTAACAATTACACTATTACTGATTGTCTAAAGTGAAATTAAATATTAATATTTTATTTTAAAGTCTTTCCGTTACGGTACTTCAAATATTTTTTATAAAGAGATCTTTTTCTTTATAAAAAAAATTATATATATATATGAAAAAATACAAAAAATTAAAAATCTGATCGATCTTTCCAAAATAATATATTATTTAAAAAAAATTAAGTACGATATTTCGTTAATTTTTCAAATTTAAAAATAAAAAAAAAATAATTTTTTAAATTAACTAATATTATTTTAACTGCTTTTACTATTCTTTGTATTTTTTAAAATAAAAATCAAACATGATTATTTATTAAAAAACTAATTCAAAGTATTAATAATACAATATTATATATATACAATAATATTAATAATAATAAAATCTAAAAATAAAATCACAGCAATTGATATTATTTTGTTTGAAAAAAAGAGAATTATTTTTAATTTTTTTCTCTTTTATTATTTGATGGTATAAATGATTCGTTAACGGATGATAAAAAATTGTTTTACAATTTTTGATATGATATTAATTTGTAAAATTTCGTAAGAACTAGGATTTGTAAATAACCATCAAATGTTTATTTAATTAAGATGAAATTATATTTATTTATCGTTCAATACATTTTCCTCTAGTGGTGTATTTTGAGTAGTGCTGTCAAGTGGTGCTGTTCTCTAACAACTAAAATTTGTACTAATCTCACCATATAGTAAACGTTTAAAATTATTTATTTACATTTATATTTCCGTGTAAATGAGGTTATAAAAATTATTGTTTTTATTGTTTTAATAGCATACAATATAACCTCTTGAACTTATGATATTTCAACAAACCTAGAGATTTATTTATATTTCCTGATAAATTAATAATATACAGGTGTGGTCGAGTCACACAGAACAGGTATACTATAACATCAGCACTACCAAGCAAGAAATACAAGAATTACTAAACAATATATCGTCCATCCAATGGTAAACTCGTGAATGTGCAAATTCTCAGTTTTACAGGAGAGCAAAAAACAAATTCAATGCTTTCTTCTTTGTTGTTGTTGTTTAGGTCAACAGCCGAAAGGCTGGTTTGAACCTGTAGAGGTTTTACTAAATAAAACGAGGAGTGAGGTGGTTTACCATTGCCTTCCTCACTGAGTGGAAAAGTACGCTTATCAGCATGCCGGGCCCTCTGAAAAGCACATATTTTCTACTCTGTAAACGACACCTTCACTTCATTCACCACAGGGTCTGGCTGTACAATGAAATTCATTACTTTCAGAGGAGATAACTCTGATTAGTGTCTTTTACACCTCTAACTCTTCTGTTCTTAAATGATTCAGTCATTTAATTGGCTGACCATGTGATAAGAAACAGAACTATTTATTTTAGCCCTGCAACGAACAAATTGAGCGTAAATAATTTGACACTCCACCTGTCTGTTATGGGCAGCTTTCTTCTTTAACACACTTCATGTATCTCCGTAACTTTACAAAGGCTGTATTTCCGTAACAGAACAAGATACATATTCGCGAGTTTACTACAACATGCGTTGGGTAGTATACATCAGCATGCACTAACAAACTCATATTCAAAAAGTTTGCACATTCACGAGTTTACCATTGGAGGGACAATATATCGACAGGTCGGTGTGACTTCCAATAATAACCCAAACAGATATGAGTCATAATCACCTGCACAATTAACGCATTAATGAAAGGTTAATTATGACTAAATATCTTTGATACAATTCATGAAAAAACGATTAAAACTAATTTTTTCCTTGGTTTCTTCAGAAGATATTTTATTATGTAAAACAAGGAATATTATGATGGTTTTTATTAATATTCTAATTCACTGAGTTAGAAAGTGTAACTATCCATCTGTAAATTGAAATTCATAAAATATGCTATTGTTTAAGTCAACAACCGAGAGGCTGGTTTGAATCTCTAGAGGTTTTATTAAGTAAAAACAAGGAGTGAAGTGGTTTATAATTTACTTCCTTACCGAGTTGAAAGAGTATGCTTATCAACATACCAGGCCCTCCGAAAAGCACCTACTTTCCAGTCTGCAAATGACACTTTTACTTCATTCACCACAGGGTTATTTCGGTATAATGATGAAATTCATTACTATCAGAGGAGATAACTCTGACTAGTGTCTTTTACACCTCTACTTTTTCTGTTCTTAAATAATTCATTCATTGACTATGTGATAATAAAAAATATAACTATTTTTTATAGCTCTAAAATCAGCAGATAAGAGTGTAATTAATTTAACACTCCATCTGCCCCTTATGGACAATCATAATTTATACAGAAGATATTTTGATTGTATCAATTACACACCTCTAAATCATCAGTTGGTAAGTATTTTCGTAATTAGATTCGTCATTTAAGAAGAAACAGAACTACTCTTCAACGACTTGTGTGCCTCTGTTGGTGAGGATGAGATTTAAATAATATACTACAGATTTACAACATATCACCACCACACCAATTTTATCAACATGATGCAGAGTTTTAACATGAAATCATAATATTCAGCTTCTGAATGAAAGATGAAACTTCATTCCTTTCACAGGCATACAAATCGTGGAAGAACAATATTAATTACATCCCTGGAACTAGTGGATGAGTTTTTATTATTAAAAATCCATCACATAATCTCCTCATAGGCAATTATTTTGTTAATTCTATTAAGAAATTTCTTTGATTTTAAATTCCACTATTAAAACTTCTTTTTCAAAATTAAAATATTACTTAAAAACTATTACAATTACTAAATTATTTTTTTAAGTAATCCAGTTCTTACATAATAAAAAATAAATTAAAGATAATTATTTTACTAAATTAAAAATACTGAATTAACTGACTAAAATTGGTATGAGCAAATACGTAGTATTAATTATATAATTAATTGTAATTTGGCACAAAATTAATTAATAAACTGACTTTGAATCATTTGGTTACAACATTGTAATAATTTAAACTTAAATATTTGGCACAATAATTATTGTTATAATTCATTAAGTTTTATATATATAAATATATATAGTACGAGATAATTTAATATTTTATAAGCAAAAATTCGCAATGGAAGCATCTTTATTTTTTTAATCTTTTAAAAAACAATTTTTCTAACCTTTAATAATATTTTTTACTAAATTTATATAATTTTTTCTTTCAGTAAATAGTTTATGTATGTAAAACAAACTAATTTTTTTGAATTAAAATTTTTAATATTATATGATATGACATACATTTTCTTTAAAATACAATTGCGTTCAAAATATTTTGTACAAATCTGGATAATAAAAATTACCCAATTTAAAAAACACTCCACTGTTTATATAACATACATTATTAACGTACTTTAAAAAAAATTATAATAAATTAAAAATTTTATTGAATGGAAGACAAATTAAATTTTTTTCATTACTACAATACTTTCCCTTACTATATAGAGAAAGTAATATACATATATTAAAAAATTTCGATAAATTTTTATTGAGAAAAAAATGTGATATGATATGTAAGACAGATTACTTCATAAAATGTAACTACAAAATTTACTATTAAATTTTTTCATTAATAAAAATTATAATAATAAAATATTAATTCTATTTTGCAATTTACAAACATGTATTAAAATAAATAAAACAGTTATAAATGCACGTTATTAATTAAATTTTTCGTAAGTTATATACACTAGAGAGACTGTAATAAAAAAGAAAACGATGGTGATAATATAATAAAAATTAACGGAACTAAATAATAATTATAACAATAATAATAATAATAATAATAATAACACAAACATTTATGTACAAAACAACAAACGTTTAATCTAAGAATAATAATAATAATAATAATATAATACGCTAAAAAAATTATTGCCTACGTACATATAAGAAATATACAAAAGGTTTTTTAAACCCATTATATAAATAAAAATATTCAACAACGAAAATGTATTGACTAATATCTTTATATAACAAAACAATAAAAACATTCATAATAATAATAATAAAAAATTATACAAAATAATAATAAATAAAATAAAAATCTTTGGTTTGTTCCCCTTCACCAACAACCAATTTAATTTTCTTTTAAAAATTTCACTAAAAATTTTTTAAACATTACCAAAACAAACAAACATTTATTATTTAAGCAAGTCGTTAAAAATATGATTTTAAATTATTTTTAAAAATCATATTTATCGTATTGCTGAAGCTGATTATGTTTATTTAACCTTCATTGATATGATTAATAAGAATAAAAAATTCAACAAAATTTAATGACTAGAAATTTAATGAGTATTTTTTTCCTTCGATTAAGTAATTAATTAATAATAATAATAAATTTTATAAGTACAATATTTAATTATAACATACAACAATCAAACTTTGTTATTATGTTAGTATATTAATAATCATAAAAAAATAAACAAATAAAAATATTTAACAAATTTATTAATAATATACATTTATGATTGTTCATATTATTATATTATCATCAAAAATTTTTTATAAAAATTTAATTAATTATATAATAACAAAGTTTAATTATGTAAATATTATTTAAAAAAAAAAATTAAATAATATTTGTACTTATATAAAATGCTGTGCATTTGATCGTTTTATTAATAAAAATAAAAAATATAATATAATAATAATAATAAAAATTTCTTTAGTCATATAATCGAATAAGCAAGATAATTATTATTTTTAAAAACATCGATTATACATCGCTAAAGAGTAAATTTAATCAAAGATTTGATTTGTTCAATTAATAACTATCTTTAATGAAATATACTTATCTGTGTGTTGATAAATATATACGTATATATATTATGTAAACATATACTTCAATTAAAGAATGTTATTATAATATAAAGTATGCGATAAAGATGGAACAGGTGACTGCAGTGGTTGCTGCTGCAAATTATGCAGAGGCTGAAACTGCAGCATGTTCTGTTGCCATTAGTGTATAGGAGCTTTCACAATATGGTTGGGTGTGATGTAGTGATAACCAGGCATTGGCATACCTGCTGTTTCCATCGATATCCTGTAAAAATATCAAACAAATAAATCAATATATAATTTATTTACAATACCTACATAATTTATATGCTTAAATAACTATAAATGTTTATTTTTCCTAACTAATATCATTACTTCTATTTCATAAACGATGTGTGGCTATTAAATAACGAGACTGACGTAAAAAATGTTATTTATATTTTATACATAATCACTTAGTGTCACCTTCAATATGCACTCCTTCTCTATCCCTACAACGCTCCATGCGAATTTTCCATTGTTGGAAACAGTGCTGGAAGTCATCTTCTGTCAGCTCCTTCAGGACACGTGTCGCTTTCTCTTTTACAGCTTCCATAGACTCAAATCTTGTCCCTTTTAATGCCGATTTCACCTTAGGGAACAGGTAGAAGTCACATGGTGCAAGATCTGGTGAATAAGGTGGATGATCTAACACTGAGATACTGTACTTGGCTAGGAACCTCTTGATAAATAACGCAGAATGAGCTGGCGCATTGTCTTGGTGGAGAACCCATGATTTGTCCTTCCACATTTCGGGGCAATTTTTCCTTACTCTTCGGCATAGTTTAGAAAGTACCTCAAGGTAGTAATATTGATTAATTGTTTGACCTTTAGTAACCCCGTGAAGGTACACAATCCCATGGATATAAAAAAACACTCATCATTGCTTTAAATTTTGACTTGCACATTCGAGCTTTTTTGGCTCTGTGAAGTTCGGCTCTTCCAGTGCATGGATTGGCACTTCGTTTCCGGATCCTAAGGTGAAATCTGCGTTAAAAGGGGTAAGATTTGAGTCTGTGGAAGCTGTGAAAGAGAAAGCGGCATGTGTCCTGAAGGAGCTGACAGAAGATGACTTCCAGCACTCTTTCTAACAATGTAAAATTCGCATGGAGCGTTGTAGGGATAGAGAAAAAAAGTATATTGAAGGTGACAATAAGTGATTATGTATAAAATAAAAATACAATTTTTTATGTTTGTCTCGTTATATAATAGCCACACCTCGTATATCAATTTTATTAACCTTTTTAAGGTGTCTTGATTTTTGCTATTTGTTATTTATACAGGTTTCGGTGGATCCACCATTATCAGAGTACATAATATCATTTACTAATTTTTTGTTTTAAATCTGTAGATGTTACATCTTCAGTCATCTATATAAATTATATAGAAAACTGAAAATGTAACAATCTTCTACAGATTTTTATGTACTCTGATGGAGGTGGATCTACCGAAACAGGTGTAACAAATAGCAAAAATCAAGACAGCTGAAAAAAGTTAGTGAAATCTATTATATGAAATAGAACTAATTTCAGGCTGTAATCAATACTAATAAGCTCAGGTACTTTGTATCAGTACTTGTAATGAGTTGTACTAAGATCAGAAAAATCCTTTTGCAACCAAAACTAGTTTTTATATTAAAAGTTCCAGAAACTAGTCAAGAATCAAACCTGGAACCTTGGAACCTTTAAATTAGTAATCTAGCATAATATCTGCTATTCCATGGAGGTACCTATAGTGTCTTTATTAAAAACTAGTGATAGATCTTTGAGCACCTAAAACAATAGGAATTATAATCTGAGAACAAATTGTTTTCAACTCTGATTACCATACCAAAAATCCTGAAACCTCAAATGACCTTCAGGTTTGGTCATAAATACAAGAAGAAACTATCTTCCCAAGGATCCAATATTTAAAATTTTGAATTTCACCTTCACTATTGTATAAAAATGAAAATTTTTGAAACATCATCTAAAATTACAAATAACACCAACAAATAAATCTTAAAAATATTTTTACAAAATTTACACTACTTAATAGACTTGTAAGAACAAATTTTATACAAGAAAAAGGATCATCAAAAAATTATTCAAAAATAAAAATCAATCAAAAATGTACATAAAGAAAGGTAATTTTTAATCCACGAAAATTACTGGGTAGGTGAGGAAAATTTTTTAAATATAAAGCAGGAATTGAATGATTTAAAACTTAGGGCATTTGTGTATAAATGGATAGGGTTTAATTAGCATAATCAATACATTAAAATGATACACAAGATAAATATTCTGAAAGGTTTAGGAGGAAAAGGTAAACAAAACAAAGTGTTTTCAATTTAACATGTTCACAATTTCTCTTTAATTTTATTCAACATTAAGTTTACTAGATTTTAAAATGAATTCTTTTAATACCTCTTATTTGTTTCCCATATAGATTTAATTACATAAGACAAAAGTCTGGTATGAACACTCACTTGACTTTCTCTGGCCAATGTCAATAATGAAAAACCTAACCAATGTCATCACCATTCCCCTATTTTATTAGGTACTGTGCTGGTGATCACAAAGATTCCAAAATACTGACAAACCATTGTCGGCAATAAAGAGAGAAAGTAACAGCCCTTACTACTTCATAATAGGGAGGCTCCACTGAGCCTGTTTGTCATTCCACTCCATTCAAAAGCTCCATCCAGATGACAACCATGGACATATATGGTTTATGGCTACTGAACTCTAATGAAAACCCATTAACGACAACGCGCGAGAGAAGATGACGTCTCCAGAGGACGAGACGCTGTGTTGTCTGCCTTGATCGTCATGACAACTACGATCACCACTTCCCAACCACCGTTGAAATGGCCCCCAACATTTAAAATTTCCCCATGCCACTCATTATCACCATTCGGTGACATTAATTTTGAGTGTACGACGCTAAATGAAATTCAACCTCTGTTAGACTAAGATTTTGATGAAGTGGATTACTAAAATCACCAACCAAATGATGCTAACCTAAGTAATACTCCAGAAAAAAAAATCGCTTGAAATAAAAGTTTTAGGTTTTCTACAACCTCAAAGTACCCACAGCAAATGTTGTTCTTAAAATTGGTCTGAATAATTAACACAATAATATACACTTTATAAACTTAATGCTGAAAAATTAATGAGGAAAATAAGGTAAAACATTAAATTAACAGGAAAATACAAAATACCACTTCATACAATACAAACCTACTATTTTCATTTCAGCCAAATTACTCAAAAGGGTTTAAGAATATATTAGAACACAATTAAAAAATAAACCTCAAAAATTTAAACTGGTTATAAGGAGGGAATTTTAACAACGGTTATACATTTTTTTTCAATACCTCAAATGATTCTACAAGATGTACTTAAAAAAAGAATTCACAAAATTCTTTAATATAAGAAAAAACTATGAAGTAAAATACACAATAACTTATTAACAAATTTACTGTCCAGAAAATAATTTAATTTTTATTATAAATTAAATAAATAAATGTAAAATGTATTGTGAGATCTTTAGTAATGAAGCAGACATCCAGAAAACTCATACATTTTGTAAAAAAAAAATTGATTCAAAATATAGCACTGTAGTAAAACCCCAATTATCCAAATGCTCAAATGTAACCTGGCTTAACTGAAAGATCTGAAAAACTTATCTCAAATTTTGTGATTCTTAATCTCAATACTGTATATACTGGGTGTATATACAGAGGAAGGAAAAATCGCCTCGAAATCTGGAAGGATAAATCATGGGTTCTCCACCAAGACAATGCGCCAGCTCATTCCGCGTTATCTGTCAAGAGGTTCCTAGCCAAGTACAGCATCTCAGTGTTAGAACATCCACCTTTTTCACCAGATCTTGCACTATGTGACTTTTACGTGTTCCCTAAGGTGAAATCTGCATTAAAAGGGACAAGATTTGAGTCTGTGAAAGCTGTAAAAGAGAAAGCGCCACGTATCCTGAAGGAGCTGACAGAAGATGATTTTCAGCACTGTTTCCGACAATGGAAAATTTGCATGGAGCATTGTAGGGATTGAGAAGGAGTGTATATTGAAGGTGACAGTAAGTGATTATGTACAAAATTAAAATTAAATTTTTTACAATGTCAGTCTCGTTATTTAATAGCCACACCTCGTATATTACGAATTTTATTGTAGACATCACCTCATTTGTTCAAATCTGATTTCAAATAGAAAATTATAATAGAAATTAGGTTACTCGTAAATTCAGTTTACTTATTAACTGTAGAAGAATAAGTGGATTAATCTATTAATAAAGAAATATACACTCAATTTGAAAGATCTCACAATACAAATTTTCCTTTTATAACAAAAATTAATTTTACTAAAAACTTTTAAATGACTGCAATTTTACACTGCAATTTTACAGAATAAAAACAATTTCACAGAATGTTGAATAAAAACTTAATACAATAAACAGCAGGACTATGGAAATAATCCATTCACATCATGAATCCTGAAAGACATTATTATCCCTAGAACAGATGTTGGCAGTGATCAATTTTTTAGATTCTGTACCAAAAGTTCCGAGATAATGAATTTCCACAGCTGGCCACTTATGCTTGTGTGGCACCAATCCTGACAGAAAAATTGGTGAGATGTCTCAGTAGAGAAAGCCACAGTCTGCAGCCACTTGCAGGTAGTGGTTAAGTGAATATCATGCTTAGCACAAAGTGTGTCACTATACCTTCGTCAAAAAAAAACAATGGTGCAGATACGCTCAAAAAATGCTTAGGTAAGCCACAATGTCACAGAACCAAACTTTTAGGTGGCACAAGAGGTTTCGAAAGTTCTGTCGGTTTATTAACCGAAGAAATCGCGTTAAAAGTTGGTATTACCTATGGGAGTGCCCAATCCATTATCACTGATAATCTTCGTTTCCGAAAAATTTCAGTGATCATTTTTGATTAGCTCTCAACCTGCACTGATATTGTCAGCCATTATAATTGTTCTTGGGGGTCAATCATGACTGTCGTTTTTAAAAGTTTTACACCCACTTTTAAATTCTCAAGCCCACGAATACAATCAATTTTGTGATAGTGTATATTCCTAAACTCTGCCTTTAAGGTCACTGCCCACTAGACCGTACCAAACTAGGACCGTGCCAGGCATGAAAACAACCGCGCTGGTCACTACTATGCCCACTGCAACAGATCAACCACATCCTATACCTGTACACAATGCGTATGATAACCGTTCTGTACCCGTTCGGCTCTGGTCGCTGTAACACATTTTTTGGAGAGGAGTCAAAGAGATAACTACAATTTGTGAACAGTGTGTGAATTCCAGTTGTCAATTTTCTAAACTAAAATATTCCTATTACAAAATTATCTTTACAAGAATTGACAATAATTGCCATTATTTTGGACAAGGAAGAAGAAAACAAGAAAAATACTGTGAGACGCTACTATGTCACAACAGGGTTGCAACGCGGTAGGCTGCTGGCACAAACCGGTTCAGCAACAACCCTTGCCATGCATGCACTGTACCGACACCTACAAAATATTCTCGCCTGCAGATTGTTGACTGAACGGGCCAGGCACGCTACAGTTTAATGGGCGTTTTGCTATACTAATTGATACTAAGAATTTTTATTTTTATGTGTTGGTACGGTTACAGTCCTAGTATGATATGGGCAGAGACCATTAACATGTTAAAATCTCTGATGGTCTGACATCTTCATTTGTTAAAAACTTTATAATGCGTTGCACAACAGACTGATGCAATTCCTGTTAACTCATGGCTGTGGCGAAGGCAGGAACAGAGTGAAATAACTAACACGGTTCCCCCTCTCTATATAAAATGTCATTTTATCGCACACTTTTATCACCTAGCTCAGAACTACTCTCTACGCTCAATAGCACAACTATCATTTATAATTGATTCACCCTCCTATACGGTCGTAAAAAAATACTGTACAATCAGTTTTATTATTTTAAAACCCTAAAAATATGATTTTGCGTGTTATTCGGAATTTTGCATATTCAAAATTGGGTCCACCCCTACTATATTTTAGTTAGCTGGGTTTTACTGTATTTAAAAAGGCATTTATAAAACTATTATGCAATAAAGTATGATGTTCACCTCACACTGTTACTCAGTCCATAGCTAATATTTTCAAGACAAACACTATCGTACAATGTTAACAAAAAAATTTACGTAATTAAATTCTGTAAAATATACAGTCATTAGAATAAAATTAACACAATACAAGTATAATTGTTTAAGTTATTAGTTAACATCATAGCAGTAGAATCCATATTAATATTTTATTTTTTATGTATATATAAAAAAAACTTGAATTTACTTGTATACTGCTTTCACATTTCCTCCTTGCAAGTACTTTCGCAGAGCGCACAGCTTCTTCAGGTAATGTTAATAAAAGTTTCTAGAAATATTTTATAAATATTACCTGAAAAAGTGGTGCACACCGCGAAAGTACTTGTAAGGAGGAAATACGAAAAGAAGTATAAGGTAAATACAAGTTCTTTTTTGAATTGAAATATATAATACTAACCACCAGAATATGGTAACATAAAACACTTACCAATATTTATAGCGCTTTCGTGTATCTTGTACACATCTTCAGTAAATTAAAATTTATTTTACGTCAAAATTTAAAACTTCCTGCTCCTACCATGGTAGTAGATAAGGAAGTTTTAAATTTTGACGTAAAATAAATTTTAATTTACTGAAGATGTGTACAAGATACACGAAAGCGCTATAAACATTGATAAGTGTTTTATGTTACCGTATTCTGGTGGTTAGAATTATATATTTCAATTTTAAATAATACGGCTGTATAAAAATCCTACATAGGATGTTTGATAAAATAATGAGTTTTTTTTTATATATACATGAAAAACAAAATATTAATAATACAAGTATAAATGATGTTAAAATTTATTTTCTGAACTTTTTAAAGTTGTATAAAACAAAATAAAAGGAAGTGGATTTAATCAAAGGGTGGTGGTAGTAGTATTTAAGATACAAACAAGAATCAAGAGTAAAACTTAAGAAAAGATAAGAAGGGATTAGATGTGCTTACCGGATATTCAGTAGTCAAAACCTGAACCTGTAGGGATCCAGGAGGAAGTTGGTTCTTGAGGTGGTGAAGGAAGAAGATGGCCAGCCCATAAGGTCCAAATGAATACATCATCATTGGTTTTTTTTATAAAACAAAAAAATCATGATTTGGTAGAAGATGGTTCATGGCATGATTTGGTACATGGTAACTTGGTATTGGTAAATAAGATGTGGAATTATCTTCTCCAAGGATACTGGAACTGAACGGCTTCCGGTTTCTAGGATTCAACAACTCTGGAACGGCTTACAACTAATTTCTTGCATATTAATATATTTATGCAATCTTTTATAATTTGATATATTTTCCAAAATTTATCAAACCGACTTATTAACAATTTTCTTACAAATAACTAGAAAATTATCACTCATAATTATTATATAAAACGTTTACCTGAGCATTGTAATAAAGAATTTAAATTAACCCTAAAGTATATTTCTCAAAATTTTTATCACGATACATAACTTGCTAACAATTTAAAAAAAAAATTTAATCAAATTAGCCTTAAAAAAGTTATGCAACACAATAAAAATTCAAAAAAATATCTTTTCATTTATTACGAGTATTATTTATTTATTTCAATGTCCACGTAAAGAGGTTTTTGTATTTCTTGTCTATAAAAAACTTAAGTAATGTAACAAATATTTTTGATATTAATTTATAATACAAAAAATATTAAAATATAAATTTATTTTTTTGGCTTTTTAAAATTTTCACTGCTGAACAGTTGAGTAGGATTTTACCCTTAACCCTAGAAGCGGTAATAGGTTTAACTTAAAGTGTCAAGCATTTTTAATAAAAAAAACATGCTTACGAAAACAATTTTTTATTGTTTTTGTATTTCACATATCAGGTACGTATTATATACCAAATTAAACAGAAAAGATAGCTCTACCTGACTGTTATTTTTGTTTTCTGATAATATTATTTCCCAAATAACCAGGACTAATGAAATATTTATAATAACAAATTTGAGAAATATGTTTTGTGTTATTGGCTACTTGACAGATTTACCTAAACAAATGCGTAAAAATGGAAATATACATTTTTTAGTGCAATCTTTCTAGAATAATTACGTTTTTGAATTATCAGTTTATCTGTTTTCGTTATTATAATATGTGAAAAAATGGTAAGGTCTGTAGAGAAAAGATCTAGGTTATGTTTACGCAATGTCAGAGTACACATTTATTTTCGTAGGTTTTATTTACAACCTGAACCCATACTAAAATAATATCACAGATAATTCACGATATTTAATAAATTTACAGTAAAACGAATTAAAACACACTAATAACATGAAACAACAACACATCTATCTTAACAAACAGATCGCCATTACAGTGAAACACGACATTACGAAACAACAACTTTCAAAGACTCGTACAAATGAACGAGAGAACGAAACTACCGGCAAACTGTGAAATTAAATAGATCAAATGAAATACTTTCATATGATTAGTTATATAACCTAGGTTGGACAACCTGCTGGTTGAAAATAAGAGTGGGTGCATCTGTCGACCAAATCGACATCGACATGTATTCAACAGCACAACTGTCGCTCAGATCGACAGTTACCGCTTCTAGGGTTAAGGAAAAAATTGCCATAAATATTCATAACCTTTATACATTCAACAATTGCATGTTCAGTAATGAAATTGTTACTGCCTAATGTGTGTGTGTTACTATATGATCAATTTAGAGCAATAAACAACTCCATGACCCAATGAGATGAGGATGATATGCACAACGTGTAAATGAGGTGTAGTCTTTTACAGACTCAGAGTGTATGGTTAACTGAATCCTAACCATCAAAGTACATCAGTAACCACTAATATTCCACTGTCTAATACAACGCATGTTTTTTAAGTAAGTACCGTTCTGAAAATAAGTAAAAATCGAACAGATTTTTTAACAATTTTATTTTTATATGAAAGCCTGTATTTTAATCAACGTTTCTACATAATTGCCACCATTATTGAGGCACTTATTATATCGTACAACAAGCTTTTGCACACCAATGTCATAGAAGCCTGCCGTCTGATTTATCAGTCACTGCAACACAGCCATTTTGATATCATCGTCGCAGCGCTTGCACGGCTAATGTTTCTTCAAATGCAGCAACAAGTGGTAATCACTGAGCGCTAGATTGGGACTGTTTGGAAGGTGATCGAGTTGTTCCCAGCGAAATGATGTGATGAGGTCTTGGTTTCAATTAGCCGTATGTGGACCAGCATTGTCGTGATGCAAAAGGACGCCCTTACTCAGCATGCCACGCCTTTTGTCTGAATTGAGCGATTCAATTTGCTCGAACCCACTTCCTAACCATTCCATCGCTCATAAGGTTTTGTCCGTAAACTGGACAAATCTCACGATGAATATTGATCGCTTTTAAGCCTTTTGTACTCAGAAAACAAATAACAGACCGATGTTCACAGTCGACAGGACTCTTAATCAACGTTGCCATTTTAACTGCTTGCTAACACACGTACACAAGGGTGATTGTTGGCGTAATGGCGTCTCAGCCTTGCCAATTCAGCCAACTCAGCGCGGAATGCCGACCGCAGTGCTGATACGACAGAAGATCAAAACGGTACTTACTTAAAAAACACGCCTCGTTTTCAAATCCATTTAAAAGTAACTACCTTTGCTAGCATTTTAACCACAGAACCTTTGTCTCTGAAAATCAGTTGTTAAACAGCTTAATTGTGACAAAAACTTTACTACTAAATCAAAAGCTGGTGGGTTAAATTATTAAAAATACCTAACACATTTTTTTATTATATTATTTTAACAAAGGAACTTTAAATAATTCTGTAATATATAATCTGTTTATATAAATAATTTTTTCTAGAAGGAATGTAAAACTGAAGCAAGTGTGTATACCAATATTTGATTACAATTGGGGTTTCAAAATCACTTGTCCAAAAAGTGAAACTCAACCAGATGATTTGAGAGACAGGGCTGGAGTCATCAAAACAAAAATTTTCTAATCAATCTTGATAAATATAATTATTTTTTTGCAATAACAAAACGTGAAAGAGCTAAAATTTAATCCTAGGTGCCTGACAAATAATTGCAGATCTGATTTATTAATCCCAACCTATAAAGATTTCATGGTTTTGATGTTATTAGATTTAAAAAAAAATTGTTATGAAAAGATTATTTTAAAATGTCCCTATTATTTACAGTATAATTACAAAATTAGTGCTAAGTTTTTAATAACAATACAGATTTCCATCATGTAATCAATGAAATTATAAAATTAAATTTTATTATTACAATAGCATTATATATTAATTATTATTAAGTTTAATATGAGGGTTATCCAGAAAATAACCTCCGTTTTGAAATAAAAAGTAAATGAGTGAAGATACAAAAACTTTATTACATACATATTAAAACTACAATTTTTCTCTATTTTTTGACATAGTCGCCAAACAGATTCAAGCACTTGTCGTACCTTGGAACAGTCTTTGAAATACCCTCTGCATAAAAATCTGCTGCCTGTGAATGTAGCCAAACATTCACGGCGTTTTGAAGCTCTTCGTCATTGGCGAACCGCTGAGAAGCAAGCCACTGCTTCATGTTCGGGAACACGTGAAAGTCACTAGGAGCCAAGTCCGAGCTGTATGGGGGATGATCGAAAATGTCCCATTTAAACTTGGCCAAAAGTTCATTTGTTCTTCGAGCTGTATGAGGGCGAGAAAACAAATGAACTTTTGGCCAAGTTTAAATGGGACGTTTTCGATCATCCCCCATACAGCCCGGACTTGGCTCCTAGTGACTGTCACCTGTTCCCGAACATGAAGCGGTGGCTTGCATCTCAGCGGTTCGCCAATGACGAAGAGCTTCAAAACGCCGTGAATGGCGGCAGATTTTTATGCAGAGGATATTTCAAAGACTGTTCCAAGGTACAACAAGT
This sequence comes from Catonia carolina, assembly GCA_035578175.1. NCBI lineage: Eukaryota > Metazoa > Arthropoda > Insecta > Hemiptera > Achilidae > Catonia > Catonia carolina. The sequence goes on from JAQMRL010000005.1 coordinate 68,784,976, forward strand.
GCTTGAATCTGTTTGGCGACTATGTCGAAAAATAGAGAAAAACTGAAGTTTTAATATGTATATAATAAAGTTTTTGTATCTTCACTCGTTTACTTTTTATTTCAAAACGGAGGTTATTTTCTGGATAACCCTCGTAATTTAATGTACGTTTAAAAATTAAGGTCTGTTCAAATTTTATCTAATATTTGTTTCAAATCTTGTGCTCAATTGTGATGCCAACAGAACTCAATTATTTCTTTATTTCAATAATTTATTAGTTAACCGATTCGTCACCTGATGTTTTTTAAGTTATAGTTTTTGTTTCATTTTCTACTACTTAAACTTTACATAGATTTGCCTTAAAAGCATATTAAAAGCTTTAGATTGTCTTAAAAGCTGCAATCTTAAAAATATAAGATTTTTTGCGACAAAAACAGCTTTCCCAAAAATTTCAGCAGGTATGTTGCTTACCCTATCTTGTACAGCTCGAAAATTGTAGTGAATGTTATTTTTTGGAAAAGCATATAAGCTATTTTTGAGAAAATTGCAAAAAAGTGAAAAATTAGACGAAAAAATTACTGTTTCCGGTTGATAGATTTTGATGAAAATGTTCATGCCGGGTCCCCTAGGGGTACTTACTTAAGTTCCAAATTTCTACTTTGTAGATATTCCGCTTTTGAGATATTTTTACACAAAAACATCATCACTAAAAGCACAGTTTTTGGGTTCAGAGAGGGTCTGATAACATGTATTTTCGGTAAAATACTAGATTTCAAAAAAATCAACATGAAAACAATACAAGAGAAAGTAAAAATGGTTTATAAATTACCTCATGTAAATTAACATGCTAAAAACAGTGTAACAAAATAAGCATGTGCACATGGCACATAAAAATGTTAAACACTGGACTGGTGAAAATCAGGATATTGCGCTACAGAAGTGGTGACATTCATCTTCCTACCCATGTTGGGAACATTAAAATGTATACGAGAATGTTAAAATTTACCGAATATATTTCGCAAGATGCTGATATAATTTCTCCAAAAAATACTTTGAACAGACCTTTTACTAAAAATCATTTTCAAAATGATTAATATGAAAATGAACTGTAACCTCTAAAAAAATCACACAAAAACAGATAATTTTAGATACTATTAAAAATATATTGAAAAAGTTAATCTGATGAGTGTGTAATTTTTACATGATGATATATCTGCATTGTAAAAAAAATTAACACTAAATAAAATAAAACATAAAATATTATCTAAAAATTGGAAGAACTTCAGGATGAGGAATAACAAGGTAAATAAATGGAACAGTCTTAATTTAACAAAACACCTTTTGGAACAGCAAGCAGTGAAAAACACTCGTTAATTTATAATGATTTTCTAAATTTTTGAGAAAAAAAGAGCAGTTAGCTTGAATTTTACAAGATTGAAAAAGATTTTCCTATATTATAAAATGGAATAAAATTTATTTCATATTATTTAAATTATATTTTGCATCAATAATTTAGTTGTAAAGAGACTAGAACTACAGGTTATGAAATATTGGATTGGGACAAATGGGGTTTGTCCCTAAATAAATGCAACGAATTAAAACAAACCGTTTGGCTGCGTACCGACAAAGGTCTTTGTTACCGAGGCCGAGTGAGTAACCGCCCCCTACCACAGCGCTCTCAGTAACTACATAAGCACATTGCACTGAGCCCACTGAGCCGCTCATCATTACGCTCTGCATCTTTGACCATGATCGACCAATTCATCAACGAGATAAAGGAAGATGCTCTGGGACTTTGGAGCAGCCAGCAACGCAGCAGCCGTCACCGCTGCTCTTGCAGCCGCAGCCACGCACTGCCTACGCCGGTCTCCTTCGAGACTAGCATAATAGTCCTTCTCAGGACCAATTTATTAAGGTTTTAACCGGCCCTTTTCAGGGCCATCAACCTGAGCCACGGCTCTCATCACAGCCACGCACTGCCTACACCGGTCTTCTTCGAGACCAGCACAACGGTCCTTCTCAGGACCAACTCATTAAGGTTTACATCAGCCCTTTACAGGGCCATCAACCACCTCTGTCCGCCCTGGCGGACACACACATAAATGGCCCTATTCAGGGCCACCAAACAGATAAAGTTTGTCACTTAATGTCGCCATCCGGTGTCATATTTTTACATAAAAATAGTTCAATTATTACTCTAAAGTAATTTCTGTTACTACAAGAACTCGCAACTTCTATGCACCAAATTTCTTAGATACTGTACACTGTTGTTGTTTAGGTTATCACCCGAAAGGCTGGTTTGAACCTGTAGAAGTTTTACTTAGTAAAACGAGAAGTGAGGTGGTTTATTCCTCACTGAATGGAAAAGTACGCTTATAAGCATGCCGAGCCCTCTGAAAAGCACATATTTTCCACTCTGCAAATGACACCTTCACTTCATTCACCACAGGGTCTGGCTGTATAATGAAATTCATTACTTTCAGAGGAGATAACTCTGATTAGTGTCTTTTACACCTCTACCTCTTCTTTTCTAAAATGATTCAGCCATTTAATTGGCTGACCATGTGATAAGAAACAGAACTATTTATTTTAGCCCTGAAACGAATAGGAGTGTAAATATTTCAACACTCAACCTGTCTGTTATGGGCAGACTGTACATTATACAATAATAAATGTACCTACTTTTATAATCACACATCAAAAACAAACTAATACAATATCATACTGTACTTAGCTGGTGAATAGATAAACAAATAAATAAGATCACTCCTATGACCGATTGACGCCTTAAAGCACACCCCTCTCTCCAACCCTTCCCTCACTGCAATTGCATGTTAACGTAGCAACACATTTGTGATTTCAGCCTCTGATCTCAACATTTTAAGCACCAAATAAGTGCAGTGAATCTTCAAAATATCAATATGTTCAATATGTACAGGGATAAACTTATATGGTATTATATAAAACAGCATGTTTATATAGTTTCAAAAATGTGAAAATAATATCTTTTATAGATTTTTCAACATTTTTTTTTTTGATAACTAGAGGATTTTTAATATCCTAAATTAGTTACCAATTGATCTGATACAATAAGGTTTAACAATAAAATAGTGTCAATAATCGGGACTTGATTCTGGCAAAACAAAATTGACTTCTCTTATAGTTACGTAAAGTATTTATTTGTATAAAAGCGCCAAAAACACTAAAAACTCGCCGTTCCCGACAGAGTGCGTGCAAGTGGTATGTTGTGTGTCTTTTACATTTACGTTACTTTACTGTACATTAGTTCTTTGTACGCTTAGATTCACTACACGTAAAATAAGATATACAATACAGTATTTTTTTCTTTAAGTAAAACATGTGAAACTTTTACTATTTATTTATATGTATGGTTTTATTTATCCACTTCTCTTCTGTAAACAACACAGTGAATTATTGCCGATTGTAGCTAAAATTTTTACATTAATTAAGATACCTACCAGGTCTTTTATTGGTTCATTTTAAAAATCCAGACATTTTGATAATTCGGAAGGGGCTCGTCCTAATAAATCCGGATTACCAACATTCTACTGTATATAAATTAAGACTGCACCCAAAAGAAAGGCATTTATAAGAATATGAATTTTTAAAACAACAAACAAACACTTATAGAATACAAGATGTACATATAATTTTTAATATTTTTTTTCCAAAGAACAATATTATTGATTTATCAGTACTAATAATTGAAATATTTAATTAAATTATAATTATAATAATTATCGTAAACATTTACATACAATATAAAACAAATTTAAACAAAAATAAAAATAACAAATTTTAACTTTTAGAACGTCTTGAATAATTTTACACGACATAAAATTACATTTACATAAATATATAGTATTTAAAAATTAAGAAAAAAAATCATGAATAAAAATGAATAATGTATTCTTTATATTATAAAAAAGATATATCTATATGTATATTCAAAATGATAATTAAATCCCTAAACATGTACCTAAGCAATTTAATAATAATCTGAAGATAATTTATACAATAAAAATAAAAATTCAATAAAAATTAAAAAAAATAAAATAAATTGGCCATATAAAATCTAAATAAAAATGTTATGATGGAAATTAAAAGAAAATTTTTGAAAGGAAGAAAAATATTAATATCTGATAAAAATTATAAAAATTCAATAAGTAAACTATAAAAAATTTAAAATAAATATTAGAGAAGTAACATTTAACTCTTTCGCTGCTAGTCCTAAATATTTACATTCTACACGACAGAAGATCTTTGTAATCTTTCTTTTAGCGGTTAATTGAATACCTGTCTATTAGCTACCAATTTAACTAAAATTTATTTCATTTCGGATTCATAACAACTGATTTCCAAACCATCTTTGTTTTTTGTATGTACCAATAGTTAAGAATAATCGTGATATTTATTGAAATATTCTTTTATTTTTATTTATTTATTTCAAATCTCATCAACTGCTTGGTTATTAGCGACTATGGTGAATCCAGAACAGTAGGTTTTGATTTGTGAAAACTCAGACCCTGGTCGGGAATCAAACCCAGGACCCAGTATGGTACCGGGCTAACCAATATACTACAGAGTTAATATACTACTACATGTTAATTTTGTTTCATGATATCTTACTCTTTTTTTTTAATTTATTTAACATCGCATCAACTACAACGGTCATTAGCGATGACGTTGGGGTATAACTATTCTACAATGGAGGATGAAATGATTTTTCGTAACGTATGAAAATAGGCCGTGCCCGAGTTGGATTTGAACCCAGGACCACATGATAAGAGGTGAGCACGTTACCAACTGTGCCAATGCGGCCGGAATCTTGCTTTTAGTTGGGTCGATGTAAACCACTTAGTTTCGTGTATATTGTACAAAATAATCGTGTTTTTTTTTGCATAAAAATCTTTTAATTTTAATTATACACACTAGTCTTAATATTTTCACCATGATGATGTCATTGTCTAACAAATTTAATAAGAATAAGGTTGTTGATTACCTAATTTAATTAAGGGGTGCTCTTCAAAACAAAATTTCCTAATTTAGCAGCGAAAGGGTTAAAAAAACTTATATCAAAATCCAATAGAGACAATAGAAAATTTAAAAGAAAATTTCATAAATGCATTGAAACTATGGATGAGAATACAAAAAACATAATCTGTAAAACTAAATAAAAATCAACAAGAAGTTAAAAAACATAAAAGATTAAAAATATTAACAGAAAAAAATATTAAACTGTTAAATCAAGAACTTTAAAAACTGATTGAACAGCAATCAATGTAGTTTAGTTGACATTATGAAGAACAAGAATAAAAGCAATAAAAAAAATTAAAAATGAAATCTTATCATATAAATTTTAACACAAATATAAAAAAATTTAATAGGAAATAGATAAAAATATAAAACAATAAAAAAATTGAACCAAAAACTTTGATACCTATTTATAAATGAAGGCCTGTCATTTTTAAAAAAATTTAAAAAAATATTATTTTTAATATAAAAAAGTAACGATTGGAATATTTATAAGGATCTTTAGCTATTATTTTATCTCGTTATGAGATATATTTTCAAATCCCCATATTAACTATAATAATAATTTCCTATTTTTTTTGTAATATAACATTAAAAAATCACAAAAAATGATTATATAAACCTACTACAAAAAGTCTAAATGATGTTTCCCTAATTCAAAAAGTCAAAATTTTTCACAAAAAATATCAACAGCTTTTCTTTATCTCCACTTATACACGATAATGATAGTAATAATTGTAACAACAAAGTCACTTTGTTTCATCAAACTTAATCAATAAAAAGGTGAATAAAAAATAAACAAACAGATTGACTAATGATATATATTAATATGGCTGAAATTTAGCACGTTCGTTTTTCATTTTAGAATCAGATGGTGATTGTGAAGGTCCTCCACTGCCTCCAGCTGGGCTACGAAGACGTGGAGCGTAATTCGATTTCGACCGATGAACACCAGTTGTCTGTACAGGAGGCGAATTGCCGGTAATGCCGCCCAAAAGATCAGTCAAACCACCAAGAGCCGTTAAAGAAGACAATGCGTTGAGGGCTCCAGGCTTAGCAAGCAGTTGGGCCAGTGGGATTGCGCTCGCCAGAGGGGATGGTACTCCCCCACTACCTGGGGTGCTCGTACCCCCTCCGGTCGAGCTGGAGCCGCCTGGAGTTGAAGGATTTTGGGCCTCAAGGTTTGCCTTTTGCAGTTCGACACTGTGGAGGAGATAGGGATAAAAGGTAAGCAAAGGTCAGGTCGTAAGGAGATCATTCTTCCCATCAGTATATTACACTTGTAAATAAATAAATATTTATCACATCCAAATAAATAAAATATAATATCATATTATGGAAAAATTATTGATTAACTCCTCAACACTTTTACTGCTCAGAGTTAAATTCTAAACTTACGTACCATGCCGGCCATTTATGACCATCTACAAGATTTAATTCTAATTTTATTTTGGAATCAATTTTAATGTTATTTTCTGAAATTAAAGCTCTAATCCATACCTTTAAATTGCATTTTTTCTTATTAACAAAAATAATTTTTGTGCTTAAAAATAAGCTAACACAAACAGTAGCGTGCAAATTAATCCGAACACAGGGAATTTTTGTTTTTTTTCTATGTTGTATCTACACTGCTAATAACACACATTCTCTAAGCTGTATGTGCAGTGTGAAGTTGTTGTTCTTTGTCTCTATAGCAATTTTGTGACATAAGTAGTGATTTATACAAGTGTATTTCATTTTTTTATGACAAATTAATAAATTGTTTTTGTGTCTATTTACGTAATATATTGTAACAATGGATGTAACTCCAAGAAAACTTTCAAAAATTGTTTCTCTATCTGAGTATACCTGTATGACACAACGACAAATAGCTTCAGAGTGTGGCGTTGGACTAGGGACAATGAATGCTATATTAAAACAATTTCGAGAAACTTGTTCCTTTTCATCTCGAAGGATACCTGTATGACACACCAACAAATAGCTTCAGAGTGTGGCGATGGACTAGGGACAGTGAATGCTATATTAAAACAATTTTGAGAAACTCTTTCCTTTTCATCTCGAAGGAAAGGAAAATTTGGCCGTAAAAGAAAAACCACTGCGACTCAGGATCGGTTATTAGTGAGAACAAGTAAAGTGAATCCAAAATTAAGTGCTGTGGATTTAAATCGACAGCTTGCAGCCAGTGGAACGAATTTGCATGTGACAACTGTTAGACGCCGACTTCTTGATGCCGGACAGAAAACTCGTCGGCCGGCTAACAAACAACTTTTAACTCAAGCTATGTGCAAAAAACGGTAATTGTGGGCCAAAGCACATGCTAAGTGGACTGTTGCAGACTGGAAAAATGTAATGTTCTCCAATGAATCCCATTTTTACATTCAGGGGCAAAAGCTTTCTTATATTCGGAAATCAGCAGATGAAAGAACATCATCAGCAATCAGTTAAACATCCCCAGGAAAAAATATTTTGGGGTTGTTTCACATTTGAAGGTCCTTGTTCATTAGTCTCAGTACATGGTATGTTAAAAAGCGATGAATATATCAAAATTCTTAAGTCAAAGGTTGCGCTACAACTGCAAACAAAATCTCCACATGGCAATGGAGTGTTTTAACAAGATTTAGCGCCATGCCATACTGCCAAAAAAATGAAAGCATTTTTTGAACAAGAAAACGTTAAAGTGTTGACATGGCCAGGTAATTCCCCAGATATAAGCCCAATTGAAAATAGTGATTGGGCAATAGTGAAAAAACGACTCTCAAAAATGGATTGTACTACAAAAAATAACCTCATTGCAGCAATAATATCGACATGGTTTCGTGACAAAGAAATTGAAAAATGTGCAGTACACTAATTGACTCTATGCCAAATCACATACATGAACTGATAACCAATAAAGGTAGCCATATTAGTTATTAAACATTAACAAATAGAATTTTTTTTTTCAAAAATAAAATAACTTTTCATTACGTAACATCTGTGTTCGGATTAATTTGCACGCTACTGTAGAATCACTTCTAGAGAAAAAAAACAAGAATTGAACTGTACTAGAATTATTGAAAGTTGATTAAATTACACCTATTTTTTTTTTTCAAGTCGCATTAACAGCTCAGTTTTTAGAGACTATGGTGTGTTTTACCTAGAGAAAATTTTCAGACCCTAGCTGGGAATCGAACCTGAGACCTTAGCATTGTAGATTAGCTTATGAGAATTAATTAGTGATGTTGTTGACTTTCATAAAAGTAACACATAAATACTTTAAAACAATATCAAGGTTCTTCCATTTTTAATTAAAGAATTAAAATAAGAAACCATGGTTTATAGTATCATTACAAAAAAAAATTACGATAAATTTTTTATGTAAATATATAAAGTTATAAAAATTTTATATAAAAGCCTCAAGAATGAATTTTAATTAAATAATTATTCAAAATAAATACATTATATTCATTTTATTTTTTATTTATTTTTTTTTTGCTTTTATTTCTTATCGGGAACTGTACACTATTGACAACTACCCAATTTGATCGCTGCTTTTGCTGTATTTTTTGACGTGAATTAGGCATGAGTTTGAACAGGGACCCCCAGTAGAGTTTGTTCACGGATAGCTGTCAGCTGGTCACCATACAAAGTCGCTTGCCCAACCGGTGTTACTTAACAAATAATAGCGACTTACTACCAGCTGACTGACTGGGCTGGCCCGAAGGCCAAATTTTATTTAAACTACAACATTGCGATAGCAGCCATTTTCGCAATGGCAGCTATTTATGTACAAATCTTTAATACACAGCTGTCAAGAACTGAACCTAATACTTTTATAAAAAATAATTTAATAGTGATATACTGATGGGAAAATGATCAGGTAAATAAAACTTAAAAATAAACATTATTAAAAAGATTATTTTTGGAAAGGTGCATAATAAATTATTTGAACAAGGTTTCATATGTTAATTTGTTGTAAGGTGAGGAAAGGTCAGTTGTGGATGGAATTTAAGAAATAAATTTTCAAATTTACTTTTTAAATTAAAATAAAAAAAAATCTTCTGTTGTAAAAAATATAGTTAAAAACGAAAAAAATTTAAATATAATATTATTTGTTATTAATCAAAATGGAAATGTATATTTTCATTTATCTTGAAAATTTTTGTAATAAATTGTTTTAATAAATTTAAATATTTAAAAAATGTATTGACCGAGAATTTTTTTTAAATCTTAGATGATTGGTTATCATGACCAATTGATTACGCCACTGTAAGTTATTTTTTACTACTGTTAAAAATCTTTAAAAATTAAATTTTACGTGGGCATAACTAACATGGCACAATGTCTAATGTTACACTTTGTTCAGCTTTATACGATCGCCTCACAAAGACTTAATATTATTGGATAAATAAACCGTATATAAGAATAAGATAAATTTTTTTGACACACTTTAAAAACGTTTAATTTTTCAAAAGTACTAAGGACATTTAGTAATTAACAAGAAAATTAATGTAGAGAAAAAATGGTTCATTGAATAAGAATTGAATGTTTTGAGGATCAAGTTGGAAACCTTGGGAACATACTAATCAGCTGTTTGATAAATTAATAGAAATATAACCTCTTTTTGTTCATTTAAAAATGTCATCTTTGCTTGAAAAGTGGAAACATCCGGATTCACCCATCAAAAAAAAATTGAAACTTATGCCTCAGCTGGTAAAGTTATTTTGATGGTCTTTTGGCCTCGTAAAGCCCAATTTTATGTCTTAGAACAGTAGTTCTCAAACTTTGTAGACCATATTTCCTTTGAAGACCCATAAATTTAAACGTTTCAGACCCGTATTTCCTTTGTAGACCCATAAATTTAAACTTTGCAGACCTGTATTTCCGGTGCTACCCTATTATGAACCAACCATTATACAATACATTGTCATTAAGAGCGTTACGTGGTGATTCCAATTCCAGAGAAGGAGATAAGAAGGTGAAACGTTTATAAGGAAATAATTGCGTACCTCGAGGCATGAACCCCTTGGGTGCTTTAGTGCACACTTTCAGAACCGCTGTCTTAGAAGAACAACATACCGGAACACTGACTACTATTTTTACCATTCTGACAGGAAGTGAGACCCACAATAAGACAAAAACATCCCTACGACAACATGACATGGATAAACATTTACAGAATCATAATTTTTTATGCACTTACTGCATAAACCTTATACCTGTACTAGGATTTGAACCAGGAACCTTCATCTCTGAAAATCAGCTGATACACAGCTGATCTGCGACAAAGACTTTACCTCTCAACCAACCTGGTGTGTTAAAAATGGTAAGAAAAGTATCAACAGCTCAATTATTAGCGACTATGGTGGGTTTTGACTTGTGAAAATTTTTAAACCTAACCAGGAATCAAAACTTGTGACCTCTATGTTGTAGGCTAGCGTGCTACTACTATGCTACAGAGGCAGCCATAGCAGTAGCGTAGAAAAGTATTTAAATGTTGCTGGAGTCTACGTTGAAAAGTAGTGTGGTGTCTCATTATAATTGATCAACTTATTTTTCTCAACATCAATTTGTCTCGTTAAATTATTATACATCCTTCATTCAAATTTTTTTTAACAAAATGTAAAATGAAACAATGGATTAAATCATTTAACACTGTATTAATGAATGTTTTTAATAAAATAATTAATCCAATTTAAAAATTACGTAAAAATGGGTAGCATATAAACTCAAATATTAGAATCCAAAAACTTTTAGCAAAAATCAGTGAACCAAATAAATATTAATGATTTTTTTTTATTGGGCGACATAAAAATGAAAGAATGCCAAACCTGACCTGGAATCGAACCCAGGATCCTTGGCATAGAAACCGATTTACGTTGACCACTATACTAATTAAATAAATTTCCTGAGTTTAGAAACTAAGACATTTCCTCACCATTAGAACAATTTTTTTTATGAATAGAAACCTTATAAACTAATTTTTTGCCACCTTTAATTTTTTTAAATTTTAAAATCTCAAAATCATTTTCTAAAAGAAAAATATAATTTTGTTATAGTATAATTTAATAATGTATTTTTTTAATTTATATCTTATAAAAACTATAAATACTAATTTATAAAGTATAGCAAACAAGTCAACAGAAGAGATTACAATTACTATAAAATATATAAATATAAAATTTTTAACAATAATTTAGAAACTTTAAATATTGTAAAAATTTTCATCAAAATGTTTACTAATTCATGACAATGTTTTAATGAAATTGGGAAAAATTCAGGGAAAGAAAATTTATATAAAATGGAATTCATGTAGGAAGAAACGGGACAAAATTCGGGGAGATTTTCAAAAAAATTTATGACAAGAAAATAGGAAAAAGCACATATATGTAATGGAAATTCAGGGAAGATTTCGAATAATTTTAGGAAAAAATAAAATATTTAAATCATAAAAAAATCCATTAATTCTGAACTAATTTTGTTGTACATATATTATAAGTTAAGGAAAATGGAAAATTGTTTTGAAAAGAGGGAATATAAAGGAATATAATGTAGATGTAAGAAATATTTGGAAAAATTTAAGAAAGACAATTTAACTGCAGGTGTGAAAATGGTATAAAGACATAATGAAAAAAAAAACGGGTTGGATGTTTATAGACATGGGTGTAAATTATAAAATAAATACATAGTAATTAAAAAAAAAAAAATTAAATTAAACCAAAATGTATTTTGTTACATTTTGTTTCGTTCTTTAGAAGTTGAAGTATATATTTTATATTAAATAATTAATAAAGAATAATAGAATAAAGAGAAGAATAAAGGTGTATGACAACATACCTCATATTGATAAGGTACTGGGCAAGAGCCACAGCGTCTGGATTGCCAGTGATTGTGATAGTCCTGTCTGTAGTGCCACCATCTCTTTCTTCGCAGTTGCTAATCCTAATCATAGCGCCACTGATTTGTCTACAAAAAAAATAAATCTGGTGTGAAACACTCACACGACTCTCTCTTGTCAATGTAAATCTTTTTTTTTAAACAGTATAGTTTTTCTTTTGCAATCAGTTAATAAATACAATAACTTTAAGCAAATATGAGAAAATCTGAGTAGAATTAAAACACAAACGACACTCAGTAGTATGTTTGAGAAAGACCAAACTGTGAAGAAACAAAAAATATATCTATACAAAATCGAACTTGATGAACCGTGAATCGACATCCCGAAACACAAAGCGTGAAGTTGGAGATGACAATGATGATGGTAGAGATGAAAACGACGCCAATCATGAGATGCTGATGATTAGGAGTTGAAGTAGAAAAGATGAAAAAAAATTTAAATGACTAACAAAATCATAGAGGTGAGTCCAGTGGTTGAAAGCGTTTCAGTCTGTAAGTATCTTTGCTGTTGTCAAGGAGGCTAATCGCTAATGGAATCGGTCTTCTAGTTTTTGTAAATGTTTTTCGCTACGTTGTTTAATTTCTTCTTTTATGAAGGGCAGGTTTAGGTCATTGTGTAGTATTTCATTTGTTAAGTACCATGGGGCTGCAGTGATCAGTCTCAGGCATTTTGATTGAAAGCGCTGCAGTATTTCTATATTTGATGAACTAGCTGTACATGTAAATCTAATCTTTTTTTTTTAATCCCTAATGTGTGTACGTTGCAATCTGTTCAATTTAGAACAATAAGCAACCCCATGACCCAATAAGATGAGGATGATATGTATGACGTGTAAATGAGGTGTAGTCTTGTACAGACTCAGGTTGACCATTCCTGAGAGAGTATGGTTAATTGAATCCCAACCATCAAAGTACACCGATAACCACTGTCTAGCATTCAAATCCGTATAAAAGTAACTACCTTTACTAGGATTTGAACCAGGAACCTTCGTCTCTGAAAATCAGCTGTTAAACAGCTGATTCTGGCGACGACTTTACCTCTAGACCAACCCGGTGGGTTAAATCTAATCTAATATATAAAATTCTCGTGTCATAGTGTTAGTAGCCATACTCCTCCGAAACGGGTTAACCAATTTTGATGAAATTTTATATGTACACTTGGTAGGTCTGAAAATAGGTTTTTATATATTTTTTATACCCCTCAGTGATAAGGGTGGTCCACCACAAAAATTTTAATTTTTAATTTTTTTATGTGGCATTAAAAAATACATACTCCTAAATTTTCACCCTTCTACCACCAACCCCTATTTTTTTATAGCAATATAGTAATTAAATAATTTTCTACTCTGGACGGTCGATAACTGATCAGTTGTCACTCGATCAGTTATTCCCGCCAGGCGTCTGCCAGTGTCACTCTGACTTCGTAAACAGCATAGAGTAGGGATGAGAACGAAGCCGATCTCCGGTCTTTCTCACACAATAAACTTTCTCTCACTTGTTAAACTGTTTTCGGCCATTATTATTGTTTGTGCATCGATCGTAGTAGTGACATTTACAAATTCTCATTTTATAACCTTGGCATTAGTTTTTTTTTACGTCTGACTGTTCTGCAATTTCTGCTAATATAACTGGTGGATAATGATGGTAATGAAAATGAGTTATGAAAAAATGCCACACCTGACCGGGAATCGAACCCGGTACCCCGGCATAGAAACCACTTGCGCTAACCGCTACGCTAATGGGCCTTAGATAAAATAAAATAAATTTCATATTTTCCATCGAAACATGTTTTCTGTTCTTGGGCATAGCAACACACGCTGGGTACTGCTAGTAATTAAACATATATTTCAAACCAAGATTATATTATAATCTAATTTTATTTTATCAAACATCCTATGCAGATACAGGATAACCTGAATAATACAAAATTCCAGAAAAAAAGGTTGCAGTAAGGTTGAGCCTTGATGAATCAACCAACTCTTGGAGTTTTCCAACATAAAATAATGTCAATTTTCTTTTTCTTTAAAAATCAACATTCTTTAACAACATGAAACATTTAATAAACTAAACTTGATTAAATTGATCTAACTGTCTTTAGATATTATTGTAAACAGAAAGTAATTCTAAAAATAACTTTTAAAAGTAATAAAAAAAAAATTTCAAATACAAATGTTTATTAAGAGTTTTTAAACAATCAATATAAATATTTTACCAGCTGAACTGTTACACCACCAAAACAGTTGATTCCGGATAATTGGTCTACTGGTTAATTGGGGCAGCCAGTTTTTTTTTCAGGTTGTCTAACTGAGAAATAGTGTCTCAGTTTCGTGTTCCTGGAGATAAATTGTTTATTATAGATGTTTTTGGTCAGATTGTACGCTTAAAATGTGGTTTACACTAAACACATTTAATTTTATTTATGTAATACCTTATCAGCATAGTAATTAAGTTAACGTTTGGTCTTGTAGAATGGTAATCAATGTACAATCAAAACAAATTCTAATACAAACAGACAGCATTAACTTCTGGGTTGGGTATATCTCCACATTTTTAAAACGTTGTAAGGATTTGAATTCCTTTAAAAGAATTGAAAAATTACTTGATCGGTGAAACTTTTTATAGCGTACAAGAATTTCTTTCTTGATAGTAGTGATACATTGTGTGATTCTTATATGTAATTCAGGTGTTATATCTGACAAGTCCTATACTCCTCCTGGAGTCTCCAGGACGCAAAAAAAAAACTATAAGTGGTACGTATGACATAGGCAACAGCAGACGACATACAGGTGACACCTAGGATATTATTGCAAGTAAACATCTTCTTCTTACAATCAAGGATTAGGCATAAGCCTGTTCCGAACTCACAAACCATCCTATACATCTATATAAACACGAGACACTCCAGTCCGTACATTTTGACTACTGCTATCTTTTTCGAGGTCTTCCCACCTCCCTTCTTCCAACTGGAACATATTCCGTCATCTTTAAAGGTATTCTCTCCTCTGGCATCCATTCCAAATGTTGCCTCCATTGGTTCCGGTACTCCTCCACTTTTTAATTCAAGCTAAATACACCCAACTTGGTTCTAATTTCCTCGTTATATATTAGATCCAGCCTCGTGCAGCCCTTCACCCTTCTAAAAAACCTCATTTCAGCTGCTTGGATCCTACTTTTTTGGCGTTTTGTGGTAACCCATGACTCACTTCCATAAAGAAGGCCTGGGGCTGCTATTACCTTGTAGAACTTCACTACTGTCTCCGTTCTAGCTCTGTTACCCAGTGTCCTGTTAATCGTACCACAAATAGCTTGAAATTTATTTCTTTTATTTTCGACATCCAGGTCACTATCAAAGCTCACATCGCAGCCCAGATAGTTATAGCGCAAGTAAACATAATATAAATAACTAATGGATTATCTTACCTGATTTCCGCAATTTTTGTGCCTCCCTTGCCTATGATACAACCAATCAAGTCATTAGGTACAGTCATCTCATGCGTTTGCTGATTTGTGTTCTGCTGGTTACGATTCGGATTGTTAGTACGCAGCTGGCTACCTGCGAGAGCTGCCAACGCTGCTTTAAATACAAAACAAAGCCAGAATAAATACAAAGTACTTCAGATATAATACAGTTAAAAAACAAAACTTATTTTCAAGAAAGACTTATGGTGTTTGACGAGTGGTTTATATAGAACAAAGTCATAAAGGATTTCGAGAAGATACTGAGTAAAACAAGTAAACATACAGGACTCAAAAAAAATTACAGAATTAAAATAGTTCATGATAGACAAAAGCAAGACAGGTGTAGGTACTGAAGTCACGAGATAGCCTTTTGCGTAAGGACGGACTGTGAGGAAGTGAAATGAAGATTTGACAGTGCTACCAACCTCAACAGTGAGACACTACTCGTACATTTCACTACCGTGCAGTTTCTACTTACATTTTGTAAGCGGTGGTTTATTCAGAGAAAATTTTTTTTCTTTAACCTTAAAAGAAATAAATGTGACTTGTAGGCCTAATATTGCCTACAGATTAATTAAATGACTAGAAATGTTTGATTTACTGTAATTACCAGCTACCTAATTCCATTGGAACAAAATTTTCTACGAATGAATCACCTTCTTTACTATCACTGTCACCGGCGTCTTCACTATCAGTCTCACTAGTCTACTTAACGCTTCCTTTTTTAACCAGGTGTCAACAGAACTGTTGAAGAATAGCTTTTGCACGTCTTTAATTTCCTTTTTTATTTATCAAAATGTGGAAAGAGAATATCACAGTAGTTGGCCTTTCGCTCATGGCTTTTAATATGAGACGGGAAAAGGCATCTTTGTTTAGCTTCAACTTCACAGCATTTTATTACACTGCATATTAGATTTTGTTCAGCACTGTGAATATTCTGCCCACGTTTTCGAGAAACTAACATTTCTGTTTATGGAAACAAAAAATTATATTCGTACAGTTAAACTACAAAAGGTTCCGCAATATGCTGTATGTGCTCTGGGTACAATATAAGTTGTTATGTTTGTTGTACTGAAATTAAAGCAGTGGCACATGCCCACTGATGCTTTCCCCCCTTTACCCCTAATTGTAAACAAAGGCAAACTAGTGACTCATGTGACTATAGATAGATGAATAAACGAAAAGAAAAACGTTAGAAGAAACATAACCTACAATGTCAGATTACATGACAGAGAATTACTGATTGAAACTCATCATAATCAAATTCTATCTAATATCTAGATTGCTACGAGGGTGCATCCATTATAAACGGGACTCGTTTTCTAAAACAACTTTTAACTTTATTTAACTAAGCTTATAAATATAAATTTTTTATACATTCTCCCGCCTTAGACATGAATTTTCCCAATCGGATTACGAGCTTTTTTTATTCTATCATCATAAAAACCTTTGGAAATGCTTGTAGGCTATTGGAGCATAAACAATTCTACCGCTTTCTTGGTCATCTAAACACTGACCTCCAAGCACTTCTTAAAGAGGTCCGAAAAGACTATCGAGACAAGGTAATCAGTCAGGATTATAGGGTGGATGTTCTATCTAAGTTACCATCTAAATCGGTTCAATTTATGCATCGTAGCTTTAGCCGCATAAGGGCTGGGGCCTTGTCATGCAGAAGAATAACAATTTCATAATAATACTGCACACTGTAAATCAATCATGGAGAAAATCAACATAAAAAGCACCTTCTATAAGATTTTGGACTGCCTCAATGTTTGCCTTGGTCACACTTGTCCTTAAGCAATAATCATGGCTTTTGTTCTCGACTTTTACATATACCCTTCAAAAAAATTCTTCAAACCACTGCAAAATTTCGGTTGGGTTCTCCCACTCCTAAGATATAAATTTGATGATAGTCAGCTGTTTCACAGACACATGCATGTCTTTCACGCTCAAGGTTTCTTTTGATACTAAAGGGAACCGAGAGAGTTGTAGTTGGTTCCTCTCTCTCTCTCTCTCTCTCTCTCTTTAACAGTACAGACTACATGCACATTAATCCCTTCAAGGTCTACTACCCCTTCAGAATTTTTAAAAAAAAATCTTTCCCATTCTAAATAACACAATCGATTCCAGTTGTTATATTGAATAGAAAAAATGTACGCCCTGACCCGATTACAAAGAATTACTTTTGATATAGAGCATCGCAAGTAAAAACATAATTTCATACGTTAAACAGATTCTTTAAATGAATGAAAATGCAAAATAAAGTTATGTTGCATTATTGACGAAAACTACATATACTTCTGCATAAAACTACAATATTTTGTCCTGACAAGGTGCCACCTTGGCTACATGGAAATTTACTTTTGATGATGAAGTTATTGTGGATACTACAAGAGAATCAAAAATTTACAAGAGCAAAACCCTAACCAAGTGTCTTTAAGGAGACAATTATGGAGTACCGCCAAAAATAGAACCTTGAAAGAATTTCTCCATATAGGATTCTTAGATTGGCCAAAAGTTACAAACCAATTGGAAAGCATGATTCGGGGTGACAAGTGGTTACGTGAAAGCTGAACCACGTTCTGGGACCCAATCCTTGAATGGTAGAAGATTTACCGCAAATCACAGTTCTTTTAACAAGCAATTCATCTTTGATTCAAATAAGTACTTAAGGTTTCTGAAATAGTTGATTATGGAAAAATAAAAATCCAATAGTAGTGAATCCTGTTAAAAACTGGAAATATAATATGATAACTCAAAATGTATCAAAAAACTAGAATGACTGATTTAGACAAACTATCCCGACCAGATTGATAACAAGGTTTTAATTCTGTAGTGATAAGTATAAAGGTCTTAACTTGAAAATAGACATTTTTCAGGAGAAGCAAATGAAAATTTGAGACAGAATAATTTAAATATTTGTTAGTATTTAACCATAGTTTTCGCAATTGTCCCTTTCAATTGTTTTAATAATTTCTCATATATTTCTTTTGTTTTCTACTTAACAATGAAAATAAAAATTCCTTTCACGTCTACGCTGTGGCTCTTTTGTCGGGGGGGGGGGGGGGGGCAGTTCACAACTTAAAACCTTTACCGTTTACTGAGTAACTTAATACCTTTTGTCTTGGTAAATTCTTACTATAATTACTTAAGTCACGAGTTTGCCTTTGGTTTCTTGTCATTCGACAACTTCAATTTTAATTTTTTCCAGTTGATCTCATATTGGTGAAATAATAAACTTCTATTGGTATAAAGGTTGACTCAGCTTAAGACCTTTTGTACAACTAAACAAGACAGAAAATAAATCTACACTAAATAAACTACTATTGATATAAAAGGTCTTAAATCAAGTGAGACCTTTTGTACAAATAAACAAGACTGAGAAACTAAATAAACTAGTATTGGTATAAAGGTCTTAAATCAGCTTAAGACCTTTTGTACAACTAAAAACGACTGAGAAATTAAATCTAAAGTTATCATTTACAATTAATAAAACTATTATTCCGTTACGTGAAGAGAAAATTTTTAAAAAGCCATTTGGACCAGTCAACATAATTCACAGCTACGCTTAAGCCCTTTGTACCAATTGAAAGAGAAAATTTGTCTAAACTGGGTAGTACACTTAACTCAAAACCGACAATTTTTGACTTATGATCTTTATATCTATCAATACAGAATTTCACTTAAAATAATGAAATTGACAAGGAAATTACCTGCAGGATTCAGTCCTCCAGTAGTAGCCGTATTCAACTGTCCAAGACCCAAAGCTGCCAATCCGGCTAATGGTCCACCTCCCATCTTACTCATCTGTAACACAGCTACTTATAATCCCAAGCCCAAATATGAGTTCAACACTTATACATAAATATATTAAGTAAACCAACTTAATAAAATAGCAACAAACATAAATTATTTTAAAATTAATATTACAAAAAAAAACATAAAATAATATAATTAAACTTAATGCTTTGATATAATTTTCCGTTTCGCCATGTTTAAAACCATATACACCTTTTTAAGATCGCACTAACATGTAATTGTTTACATGCTGTAACGATCTCATAAAAGACCATGGTACAGTCCAGCCTCTCTAAGTTTGCTCTTAATGTAAACAAACAATGACGTCACTGAGCATGCGCATTATATAAAAATGTGTACACGCTGATTAAAAAGTAACAACTAAATACTTTCAAAAGTATTTAAATACTAAATACTTTTAAAAGTATTTTTATAAATGAAATTGTTAGGCCTACATCATATCATGACTGATGTTTTTAGTACTTTAAGTGCTTATAATTTAAAATATAGTTAACTTAATAGGAATACGACATCCGTAAAGTGACGGACTCTAGCGTGCACCCTGTAGTAGCTGGTTTTAGTTTGTTGACAGTAGGAGCAAACTTAGAGCGGCTGAACTATAGTAACTCTAGCATGAAAATTACACGTCAGCAAATAATGTTCTAAGAAAATTTAAAATAAAATGTTCCATGAATTTAAATAGCTTTGTTTAAACCGATCATTAAACTTTGAAAGTTTTTACAAAGTAAAAATGAGGTATCAGATGCTTTTCAATTTCCCTTTACCAATGGTTTGATAAGTTTAAATTCTTAATGATATGAGGTGAAGCTATTAAATAACGAGACTGACGTTGTAAAATATTTTACCTTTATTTTATACATAATCACTTATTGTCACCTTCAATATACACTTCTTCTCTATCCCTATAATGCTCCATGTGAATTTTCCATTGTTGGAAACAGTGCTGGAAGTCATCTTCTGTCAGCTCCGTCAGGACCTGTGCCACTTTCTCTTTTACAGCTTCCACAGACTCAAATCTTGTCCTTTTTAATGCAGATTTCACCTTGGTGAACAGGTAGAAGTCACATGGTGCAAGATCTGGTGAATTAGGTGCATGTTCTAACACTGAGATGCTGTACTTGGCTAGGAACCTTTTGACAGATAATGCGGAATGAGCTGGCGCATTGTCTTGGTGGAGAACCCATGATTTGTCCTTCCACATTTCGGGGTGTTTTTTCCTTACTCTTTGACATAGTTTAGAAAGTACCTCAAGGTAGTAATATTGATTAATTGTTTGACTTTCAGGAAACCAGTGAAGGTACACAATCCCATGGATATCAAAAAAAAAACAATCATTGCTTTAAATTTTGACTTGCTCATTTGAGCTTTTTTGGCTCTCGGTGAAGTTCGGCTCTTCCAATGCATGGACTTCGTTTCCGGATCATAAGTAAAAAACCACATTTCATCACATGTTATTAACTTCTACCTGTTCCCTAAGGTGAAATCTGCGTTAAAAGGGACAAGATTTGAGTATGTGGAAGCTGTAAAGAGAAAGCGACACGTGTCCTGAAGGAGCTGACAGAAGATGACTTCCAGCACTGTTTCCAACAATGGAAAATTTGTATGGAGCGTTGTAGGGATAGAGAAGGAGTTTACATTGAAGGTGACGATAAGTAATTATGTATAAAATTAAAATTACATTTTTTACAATGTCAGTCTCATTATTTAATAACCACACCTCGTATTTTACAGAATTTCAATCGGTTTCAACAATGACTAAAATAAGTAATAATAGATTTAAAACAAATTCAGTTATTATTTAAGAATATAAGAAATAATCAAATTAAAAGAGCAAGCAGAAAAAAAGGCTACAGATTTCTTTAGAGAAAATAAATACCTACATAACGAACATCAAAACAGCCCTGTGTCATCTGAAGACACAATACGGAAAAATTGGAAAGGTTGATAGCTTTAAGTTTCTCAGGGAGACAGAAAAACCAAAGACCAATGAAAACTAAGTGTACACAGACGAGGAAAGATGGCTCGTGCACAACAAAGAACTCACCACTTGTATAACCAGAAAGCACTCTCAAAATATCAAAAGATTAGACATTATAATACTGTGATAAAACCTATGTGTCTGTACGCAACTGAATATCTTGAATGACTGCAAAGGCTGGTTTAAGAGAAGCAGAAAAATTAGAGAGAAAGATCCTTTGCAAGATAATGGGTCCGAAGATAGTAGATGGACAATATAAGTTACAAGGTAGAGAAGAATTGTAAAAGGAAAATTAACGATTAGAAAAAAACGATAAAATCATTTTACGGACATCTGTATAGAATGGATAACAACTGGATACCAAAACAAATTTTTAAGACACTGGTTAGTTGGTGGATAGTTTAAAGAAGATAGAGACACTGAAAAAACTGGAATAAACCGAAGAAAACTCAATGAACCAAACCAAATTCAGACAACTAATTATGGACTTTAAGGGGTTCCATGAAGAGCAAAAACCGAACACCAAGTGGTGAGAAAAACGACAAAAACCTACAGTGAGCAAATGCTGAGAATATAGGATGCCAAAAGAGCTTCCAGAAACATCTAAATCATCTCACATGGTCTAAAATGGGTCCAATATAAGAAAATAAATAGAGGAAATAAACACAGAATGGGTTATTTTTTAACATCCGACTGTTATGCAATTACTGCTAAATGAATGGTGAAAAACCGCCAGACCTGACCGGGAATCGAACCCGGGACCCCGGCATAGAAGCAAGTTGCGCGAACCACTACGCCTACGGGCTGGCCAAAATAGATTGGGTATTAGCTGACGGAAGAAGCAATATATATAATATTTTTTGGAATATAATTTAAAAAAATTGAAGGATAATCATAACATTAAATCAAACAAAACATGATAATTCATGTTCAAAACACTTGGGAAAATTATTTTAAAAAATCAGCAAAGAAAGAAAAACAATTTAACAGTATCTAAAAAAAAAAAAAACAATTAACTAAACATTACTACCGGGAATAAAATTAATTTCATTACTTCAAATTGTTATATTATAGCTTTCAAATTCACACACATTTATGAATTTGCTTAAAAAATATCAAGCATACAAGGTGTGGCTATTAAATAACGAGACTGACGTAAAAAATTTAATTTTAATTTTATACATAATCACCTATTGTCACCTTCAATATACACTCCTTCTCTTTCCCTACAACGCTCCATGCAAATTTTCCATTGTTGGAAACAGTGCTGGAAGTTATCTACTGTCAGCTCCTTCAGGTCACGTGCAGTTTTCTCTTTTACAGCTTCCACAGACACAAATATTGTCCCTTTTAATGCAGATTTCACCTTAGGGAACAGGTAGAAGGCACATGTTGAAAGATCTGGTGAATAAGGTGGATGTTCTAACACTGAGATCCTGTACTTGGCTAGGAACCTCTTGACAGATAATGCGGAATAAACTGGCGCATTCGCTTGGAGGAGAACCCATGATTTGTCCTTCCACATTTTGGGGCGTTTGTTTCCTTACTCTTTGATGTAGTTTAGAAAGTACCTCAAAGTAGTAATATTGATTTAATTGTTTCACCTTCAGGAACCCAATGAAGGTACATAATCCCATGGATATAAAAAAAAAAACAATCATCATTGCTTTACATTTTGACTTGCTCATTCGAGCTTTTTAGGCTCTCTGTGAAGTTCAGCTCTTCCAGTGGATGGATTGGCACTTCGTTTCCGGATCGTAAAAAACCGCATTTCATCACATGTTATTATCGTTTTCAAAAAAATTAGGTCATTTTCAATCGCATACAAAGTGTCAGGACAAACATTTTTGACCGACATGTGTCCTGAAGGAGCCGACAGAAGATGACTTCCAGCACGGTTTCCAATAATAGAAAATTCGCATGGAGCGTTGTAGGGATAGAGAAGGAGTGTATATTGAAGGTGATAGTGATTATATGCAAAATAAACATAAATTTTTTTACATCAGTCTCGTTATTTAATAGCCACACCTCGTATTTTAGTTAGTTAAGCTAAAGAATTATTTTCTTTCAGAAAGATTAATAAATAAATAAAGCTGCTTAATTAAACTTGAAAAAACAAAAACTAAGCATTTTAAATAAGATTAATTAATTATAATTAATAATAATAAATTATCATAGAATTTGTAAATATCCACACCTTGGGGCTGTGGAAAGAAAGGGGAATTAGCAGGATACACCTTAATTAAAAATAATTAATTTATAAACTAATATAATAAATTAAATTAAATTAACAAAACACATCGGTTAATTCTGAAATTCTGAATATAACTGGAGACATTGAGTAGATGAAGGTGATTAGTAACATTTTTTTGTGATATATAGTTTTGAGTATATAGTTTATTTCGATTTTATGAATAATTTCATGCTGCACACCACTTTTTCATGTAATAGCAAAAAATTTCTAGAAAATTTTTACTGTGCAGATTGCATCTTCCTTTGTCAAAGATGATTCAAACCTTTGACAAAAGAAAATGCAATTTTCACAGTTCAAAAAAATATATGTTATTACTTGAAGAAGTGGTGCGCACCACAAAAGAACACATAAAATCCAAGTAAAAATGTAAATATTTAATGTTCTTTTTTTGTATAAACATAAAAAAAACTTTACATTGTACATTTATATTGTATAAATATATAATATACAGGGTTATTTTAAAAAATGACCTATTTGATTCATTAATTAACTTTATTTTCCAACTGGATAGAGCTTTGCCCAATTGAAACCATTTCCAAAGATTTTTAAATCAATTCCTTCGTCAGCGATGGATAGATCGCATGGGAAATCACGACTTGGCTCAACACTTCAGGCTTCCGAGATCTCTTGATCTCAGTCCATATAACTTTTTCTTGTGCTGTTACGTTAAGAGGCTATTTACATCCCACTTCTACCAACAACCCTGGCCGAACTGCATTGTAACAGCTGCGGTGAACTCAGTAACACACAACATGCTTCTTCGCATGTAAGAAGAGTTTGATTACCACTTAGATGTACGAGGTCTGTTCAAAAAATAACCGAACTTTATGAGTTACACGCTAATGCAGATATTTAGCGACGTGCGGTTGGTGGCACACTGTTCTACGTCATTCCTTTTGTGAACACATTTTCTTGGATTGTTGATATCTCATTTAATTTTCGTGGTGTTCTGTTTTTAGTACGACATGTTTAAGTGCTAGTGACGATTTTTGTAATGTGCGAAATTCGGGAGCAAAGGTGCAACGTGAAATTTCGCGTGAAACAAGGGAAAACTTTCACAAACATTTCAACTTTTGAAACAAGCTTAAGGAGATGATTCTCTGAGTTGTACGCATTGTTGTAAATAGTTTTCTCAATTTGAAAGTGGTCGCCAGTCAATTGAAGATGACTCTCGACCTGGAACGCCTTTGACTTCAACTGATGGCACCCTCGTTAGGAAAATCCATAATCTGGTGGGTGTAAATCGCTGATTGACTGTCAGAGAACTTTCAGAAGAGGTTGGCATCTCAATTGGATCGTACCATGAAATTTTAACTGAAAAATTGAACTTGCTTTGTGAGTTGCAGCAAAGTTTGTTCCCCGTTTGATGACCGAACAGCAAAAAGAACATCATGTGGTAGTTTGTCAGCAACTTCTTGAACAAGCCAATGATGATGCAACATTCAGGTAAAGGATCATAACAGGAGACGAAAACTGGGTTTACGGCTACGGCATTGAGACAAAAGTGCAGTGTTCACAACGGGTTGACAAAAATTTCACATTACAAAAATCGTCACTAGCACTTAAACACGTCATACTAAAAACACAACACAACGAAAAGTAAATGAGATATCAACAATCCAAAAACATATGTTTAATAAAGAAAGACGTAGAGTAGTGTGCTGCCAACCGCACGACGCTAAGTATCCCTGTTTGCGCGTAATTCAAAAAGTTCGGTTATTTTTTGAACACACCTCATATGTCGTGCAGCAAAGAGAGGGACATATTGAACATTTATAACCTGTCTTAAAAACTTTGAAACACCCTCTTTTCATAGATTGTCCACATGCAATTTATACTTCATTGAATACAAATCAATTAAATTAGGTCAATTTTTTTAATAACCCTGTATATTATAGTATATGTTATTTGTGATTGTAGTGTTATATCATTATAGCGATATGTTAGAAAAGTATCGACCTTTTTTTTTCAAACACCTAATGGATGTGAATCAAGCTCTCTTGCATGAGCCTACCATGAACCTTCTTGCCCATGCGCGCATTTTTTCCCGCCTGTCGATAGTGTCAGTCGCTGGCAATCAGCAATGGAGTGAGGTAATGTGTAGTCTTCTCGTCAGTTTTTTTTGCAAGGAAAATGATAAAACGACTGGAGCATCGTTACTGCATCCGCAAACTGTGTCCCTGACTACATGAACACCATAATCACTCGTGACGAGTCTCGAGTGTAAAGATACGACCCGGAAACCAAATCAGTTGTCACAGTGGAAGAATTCCACATCACCAAGACCAAAGAAGGCCCGCCAAGTGCGCAGCAATTTCAAAGTGATGCTGACTGCTTTCTTTGACTCCAGCTGTGTGGTACACCACAAGTATGCACCACAGGGCTAAATAATCACCAAAGAATACTACAGGGATATCCTCTGTCGCTTACATGACGCAGTGCAGCGAACGAGACCAAATTTGTGGTCAACAGGAAATTGGCGCCTCCATCACGACAATGCTCCAGCACATTTCCTCGCACTTGATTCAGACTTTTTGGCGAATAACTATGGTCCGACAGGCTCCTTACTCTCCTGATATAGCCCCTGTGACTTCTGGTAGTCCCGAAACTCAAGAAGCCATTGAAAGGAACACGATTTTAGACAAGAGAGGACATTATGGCAGCAATGACAGCTGAGCTAAACTCAATTCCGAAAGAGAGAATTCCGAAGAGAGGCCTTCTCGGAATGCTTTCAACAATAGTGGCACCACTGGGAGAAGTATGTGGAGTTCCAAGGAGACTACTTTAAAGTTGATTAAATTTCCAACACTCCAGGTAAATCAATTTTTTTCTCCCGGCCAAAGTTCAGATACTTTTCTAACAGACTTCTTATGTAGTATGGAAATTACCGAGTACCACTTCAAAAAATTAATTTCATATGTTAACAACATGAATAAATTACACAGTGAACAGTACAATGATGTTGGAATAAATTGATATCCTAATCAGGAATCAAACCAAGAACGTTTAGATTGGTAAATAAAATTCCTGTGATCAGCATGACAAGTTATTAATCAGAATTAACCGACATGTAATGTTACTATATTACAAACAACTTAATTTTAAATACATATATACAAAAGAGAATTCAATGAAATGCTTCAATGGAGGGATCATAGGGCTAGGACAAGGAGACGATTCCTTTACTTTTTGATTTGAAATTTATTTTTTTATTATTTTTTAAGAAAGAAAAGAAACACTTTAAAAATTATTATTTTTTAATATTAATACGAAAAATGTAAATAAATACAAATGGAAAACATTTTAAATACTACTAAATTATTTGAAAATTTGTTAATAATATGAAATATAAAATTATATTAATACATTTTTTATGAACAAGAATAAAATAATAATGATGATAGATTGAAAATAAAAAATAATGTTGTACAATTAAAGTAACGTTTAGTACGATACGCATTTACTGGATAAAATTTCTGGTTCATCTGGATTACAGTAATTTCCCATGCAACCGAATCCCATTTATCTGTACCAATCTTTTAATTTTTTAAAAGTAATTTTTTTTTGGCTGCCTTTGTAGCACGCTGGCCTACCACACGGAAGTCCCAGGTTCGATTTTACTGGGTAGGATCTGGAAATTATAACAAGTCACAACTCAACGTTCTACAACCCACTGTGTAGTCACTAATGACTTGAAAAAAAAATTAATTCTTTTATTTATTTAAAGTCGCATCAACAGCTAGGTTATTATGATTACGGTAGGTTATGTAACTGGAACAATGGGTTTCGACTTGTAAAAATATCCACCGACCTAAGCCGGAAATCGAACCTGGCTAACAAAAAATCTGTAATTAATCTATAAAGAATGATATAAAAACATTTTTAGGTTATAATTTATGTGAAAACTAATACAAAATTACGATGGATATGTAAATAAACAAATATTTTTTGACTGAACCGGAAAACCAGAATTTTAGTTGATTAGAGCACATATGTTAAATTAAATAGAGTACCTACTGGTATTTACAGTTATAATACATTTTTATAACCTTTTGTGTGGTGAATTTTAATAGCACCTAGTACCACTAGAAGAAAAAGTTTTTTTCGACATAATTTTCAACTTACTTAAATTTGGGGATTAACTTAGCAGCCTTTTGTAATGGAGCTCTGACTTAGCGCTATACCAAGGGTAAAATTCATGTAGTTATTCGGTTTTTGAACAAGAAAGGTGTTAAACCGACAGAAATTCATCACCAATTAATGGAAGTACTATATGGTGTCATGCATGGATATCAAAAACGTTCGCAAATTTGTAGGGAGTTTGCAGCTGGTTGAACTGAAATTCATGACGAAAAAAATAAATGGGGGATGATCTATTTCTGAGAGCACTGTCATAAAATTTGAGCTGTTCACTTTAATTCCTTAAGTTTCCTGAAGCAAAATTCACAGAACTTTAAAGGAAAAGTTGCAATATCAGACGACTTAGCACTCGGTAACTACCAACTGTTTCTAAAATAAAAAGAACATTAAGCCAGAACGCTTTAGCAATGATGATGAAGTTCAATCTTTCTTCAACGACATGGTGGCGAATTAGCATGGTATAGCCATATAAAAACTACCACAATACCTATAAAATACACCAAAATGGCGATTATCAAGAAAAATAAATAAATGTTAAAGTTTAACCCTTTCAGTACCAACGTCCGGAAAACAGGACGTCGGAATCTTTTAAGTACTTATAACATCCGATTTACCAGATGCCTGTAAGTCGTGCATAAAGTGCCAACGTCCGGATAACCGAACATTTCCAAAAAAACTTTTAAACAAAAATTAATGGAATAATGTATTTTGAAACCACCTCCGTGGCGAAGAGACTAGCGCGCTAGCCTACAAATTGAAAGGTCTTGGGTTCAATTCCCGGCTAGGGTCTTTAAATTTTAACACGTTGAAACCACCGTTAAGATACCAAAACAACCCACAGTAGTTGCTAATGACCAAGCTGTCGATGCGACTTTAAATAAACTAAAAAAAGACTATTTTGAATATTTTTAGTGTTAAAACGATTTTTTTTTTATGGACACAATAAAAATTAATTTTTAACAGGACATTTTATTTTTCTGTAACGTTGAAATTTTGTCGGCAATAGCAGGCTTACGCCAGTAATTTTTTGAAATAAGGGCTGGTGATTTTTGTACCCCTTATTCAAACTAAATAGCACTTTAGATCAAACTTTTAAATATTGTTTCGGCACTAAAAGGGATAAAAATAATCTAGTCATTTAGAAAATAAACAATATTTTGTATTTCGAAATAATTAGAAACCTTAATTTTTAGTCTTGTACACTAAAACAAATATAAGATATAAGCGGGGGGAAAAAATTCAAAAACTTTGGTGTGCCACACAAAAGATTAATATGGAATACCACAGAGATCTTCCATCATAAGTTTTTCAATTAAGAATAATAAACTTAGTAATTAGTACAGCCAGAATATTACTTAATTCAAGTTTCCTTATTCAATTAAATTTTCAGTAACTGGTAACGCAATATAAGTTGACGATCTTCAGCGAGAGTAAGACTGGACTATTCAGGGGTTGGAAGTGCTACTATATGTGCTTTTCTAAATACATCATAGCAACAGCTCTAACCATGACATCATGTTGTAGTTTTACTCTTACACTGATTTATTATGTTTATAACTATGTCGTTTTATAAATATCCCATTCTATTATTTATTGATTCTTAATAATTATCCTAAATAATAAACATACATTCTAAATAAGCCATAACTAGGCCTAAGCTATATTTAGTATCCTTTTTGGTCATCAGCAGTAAACTGAATTACTGCACTCTGAGATTTGTAATGATAAGACTAGTTAGTCTGTGAGTTCCGTCGATGCGAGCTTATTATCATGAGTAATACTAATTTTACGGTAATTTCAAAATGTTATTGTATTTTTAGGGTTTTCATAATTAATTATTTTCAGTATAGTTATGTTAAATTGCAATTGAATTTTAAACAATTCACTTTCTTTAAATAATTACATTACTCCTTATTTATTTAGTGTGGCGGGTCATGAACTGAATTTTATTTATTAAGTTTTTGTGGTGGTTACATTTTGAGTTACATGCTTGATTCATGTCTTATGCTTTCGGGTTGGCCGATGTAAGTAGGATAGATAGTATACTGTCCTCCGCATGATAGGTGCAATCGTCAACTTATAGTGCATTACCTATACCAGGATTGGGTTCTTTAAGTTCCCCAAATCTAGTTGAAAGAGAAATTACTGTAAGTCCGATCCCATTTACTCCAGATAAACAGATTTTTTACTGTAGTAAGAAAAAAAATTGATAACACCATTAGTAATATATTACAACATAGCATCATACAATGGAACTTTTATGGAATTTAAATGTTTTTAAAAGGTTCATCTACTAGATAATTTTTTTCACTTACCTCACAGGTTGATGTCAGTAAAAATGGCTGTAAACATCAAAAGAAAAGACAACAAACAGTACATTTGTAATTAGAATTATAACTCAAATCAAAATAGTAAAGGCCCTTTCAAAAAAGTCAGGAACTAAATTCGACAAGAGGAGATGTGTGGAAATTTACAATAATAAAAAAAAAAACATGTAAACTAACCGATAAATTTTTTTTATAAAAATAATAAAATTGTTGGGTACACATGGGCACCCCCCCTGTCACCCCAAGTCTCCATTGGCAAGGCCCAGGGTACACAAATCTTAAATTTGTATATATTTTTTTTAAACCACACCCCCGCTTTCGTTTCTAACTAATAACAGCTTAACAACAGGGGAAAAATAATTAAGATTTTTTTTTTAAAAACCAACCAGTCTTTATAAAGTTCAAAAAGGGCATAAATTAATCAATAAATAGAAAAAAATAAATGAACATTCGTAACGGACTTAATATGAAAAATGAAAAAATTTATAAAATTAAAAATAAATTATAAACGAAACAAGAGCAAGCAAAGGATCATCAACAAAAGCCATGCGTAAGAGATTTAATTAGCTGTGCTTATTCTATTGATAAAATCATAAATAAATAAACAAACGACAATCAAATTTTTGGTTATAAAAGAAAGAGAGAGAGAGAGAGAATTTACATACAAAATATCCTGTAAGATTTGTATCTAAGTATTTCATAATTTCAAGGGTACCAACCCATAAAGCACCCAAACATATAAACTATTTATCTTGACTTTTACTCATTTTTAAGTCTTAAAAAAATAATTTAAAATTAAAAAAACAATATTAAGTATAAAAATTAAACAAATTATTGGTTTGCAATAATTACAAATCATCATATTTTAAACCTATAATTTTTTTTCAATTTATTTAACGTCGCATCAACTGCAAAGGTCATTTGCCACGACGTTGGGGTGTAACTATATATATTGGAGGATGAAATGATTTTTTTGTAACATATGAACATATGCCGTGCCTGAGTGGGATTCGAACCCACGACCGCATGATGAGAGGCGAGCACGTTACCAACTACGCCAATGCGGCTGGCTGTATTTTAAAACGAATGGGATGATTATGGGCACAAAATTTTAACCAGGAGTTAACCGAAGAGTCTACAAAGAAAAATATGTCATCACTAAAGTTACAGAATTTTAAATGGTTATACAAAGTAGCCCCTCTAAACCAGAAGTCACAAAATCAAAAAGAGAAACTACAAGAGATTTCAACAAACCGTTTTCAATTTGTAATTGACAAAAAACATTAGTGTACTTGAATTGGGTTTAAAATTCTGGTTACAACCAGAATTCAAGAAATCAAATTACAACTTATCTCATTAATGACTACTTTGGGTTTGAACGTAAATATGTTCTAGATCCCAGTTGAGAATTGAATCTAGGACCTCTACTTTATAGTGTGTAGCACATTAGTAAGGAGGCTTCAAGACTGTTTATAAAAATTTACAAAGTTGCTACGATCTCGACTTAAAAATGAGTAAATTTTAACCAATAGCTTGTATTCTAATTACTAATTAGACAATAAAAATAATTTTAAATAAATTTAAAATTTAATTTTATGTGCATTAATACATAAAAATAAAAATTATTATAAACATTCACCCAACCAAATAACTTCAATTTTTTTTTTCAAAAAAAAAAATTAAATCAACTAACATTCATACTAAACTGCAATTTAATAATAATAAACAACTGTTAAGTTTATGATGACTATAAAAATAAATTTTGAAAGAATTTTTTTTTTTTGATAGTATAATATCGACCCATATATGTGCCACTCCCCAAACACAAATTACATTTAAAAAATGTATGAATATTGCCAGAAAAATGTATAAAAAAACCAAATCATAAAATAAACAATATTTTTTACTTTTGTAAAGTATTAATAATGAATTTACTAATGAGAAAGTTTTCCGAGTCAAAGAAAGGAAAAATTTATAGAAAATGATAACATAAAAACAGAATTATTAATATGTATTTCATGATTAGAGATCATTATAAAATCAGTGATAGAAAACCAATAACAAATGAAGATATAGAATGGAATAATTGTGGCGACATCTTGTAAACATATTTATATAATGTGACAACTACCAGAAACTACTACGGATTGTAAGCCGATGAGTTTAAGGGCTGATAACTTAAAAAAAAATATTTGTATCTGTTTTTCATCAATACCAATATTATAAAGACAACGCGTGTTTTTTTGTGCAGGCTAATTTCCGAGACAACGGAACGGATTTTCATGAAATTTTGACACCATATTCGTATTTATATTGACAGTTTTTCATTTTTTCATTTCAACATTTTCTTTTTAAATTTAAAAAAATGATGACCCTAAGAGCCCTAATGAAGATTTTTGTAAATATGTGTGTGTGTGTGTGTGTGTGTGTGTGTACATGTGAGTAGGTATTGTTGTTCATTAGTAGATGAAGGGGTTTGTGAAGACAAGAGATGTATGTGGGGGAAATTATCGAAACATGTGTGTGTGTGTGTGTGTGCACATATGTTGAATAGATAATTGACATAAAAAGAGAGATGAATGGGGGAATTTATCAAAACGTATGTGTGTGTGTGTTTGTACATTGGAGAATAAAAATAATTACTTCAAGATTGACTGTACATTATACAGTTGTTATATTATACAATCGATCTAGCAGCTAGACAAGACAGTTACTGCCATGTTTATTTAAAAAATCTGGTGTGAAACACTCACACAACTTTCTCTTGCCAATGCAAATAATTAATAATAAACCTAACATTATTAATAAAATATTAGAAATAAACAAAAACTAACCTCAAAAACATAACCTTATTTTAATCATGAGTGAATGACGCAAAATGACAATCGAACTCAATTTGGCTTAAAAAAAACCGAAAATCACACTTTCACGCTAAACTAGGCTCTGTAGAGAAAAATTCTCTAAATAAAAGTTGTAGATCTCTTAATTTTCTATAAATTTTATTATATACACTTTTGTCGTAAAATGCATACTAAAGCCGAAATGTTAAAAGAATCGATTTTTCTCACGTTTTCATGAGAAAAAAACAGAAAATTGCAAATTACCGCTAAACTAAGCGTTATACAAAAAAATGTTTGAAATAAAAGTTGTAGAATTTTAAATTCTCTACAACTTTTATTATATAAATTTTTGCTCTAAATTGCATATTAAAGCCGTAATCTTAAAAAAACTTTGTTTTTACGTGAAAACAGCCTCACCCAGAATTTCAGCAAACATGACGCTTACCCTATCTTGTAGAGAATAAAAAATTGAGTAAATGAGGCGATTTTAAAAAAAATCGTAGGACCAGTTTTTGAGAAAATCGCAAAACAGTGAAAAATTATACGAATAAACTACTACTTCCGTTTGACCGATTTTGATGAAAATGTTCGTGTCGCGTCCGGTAGTGGTATGTAACTTAAGTTTCAAGTTTCAAGTTCGTACGATGTTCCGTTCTTGAGATATTCTGTTCACACACACACACACACACACACACTCACACACTCACACACACACACAGACACACATACAGACCAATCGCTAAAAACATGTTTTTTGGGTTCAGGGGGTCTGAAAACGTATAGATCCGGTGAAAACTCGATTTCGAAAAATCGACATGAAAACAATACTTTCCTTCCTATATATTCATATAGGCAAGAGAAAGTAAAAAAATTGATAAGGTCCAACACACGTTTTGTGTGTGAAGCCACGCGAGCCATGCTAGTAATTAATAATCCTACTAACAAAACAACCATTTTAAAAAATACAGTTTCTTTAAACTGATTTTTGAATGGTAAAAATATATTTATTTTTAGTTTAATGCAAAATGATTTACTATATGTTGCCAATCATAATATTACTAGTACTGCCATGTTGTTAACACAACTTTATGTAAATACCAAAACAAATTCTAACGAAACAGAGTGAAGTACGTAATCAGAAGAATTAAAAACAGAGACTGTTAAAGATTAAATACTTCGCTTGGTTTGTTAATAACTAAAATGATCCCCAATACCAATATCAAACAGTTAGTTCTTTGCGTTAAAAAATTACATTAAAAAAACAAAGAGATATAATTTAAATAACACCAAATATACAACAGATTACTTTCACCTGATTAAAAAAGGCAACAGGTATTTTCGAATATCATGTACCCATTTTAAGTTGTTATTAAAATGTCAATGGATGCACACTTTTGTCAGTTCATCATGACGTTTTAATATTGCAACTGAAAATACACAATATCTGAAAAGACTTATTGCATTTTTTAATTAGGTGAGTCATCTATAGTGTATTTGGTGGTTAATTTATATTATATAATTTCTAAACAAAACATAGGAAAATGTATAACAAAATTATAAATTCAAGTAATTCCTATACAATCTTTTTATGTAAACAGTGAAATTTTGTGAATTCTTTAAATCTTCTAAAAAAACATTAATGCTAACAAAAAATTTTAATTACAAATTATCGGCAATCATCGTCAAATATTATTATCTTAAAACCATAAGTATTCAAAAGAATTAGTTTTAAAAATTTTCATCTAAATTAAGCAATTTAGTTAATTAAAAATATTACTCCGTCAAATAATATTACAAAATTTCAAAACCTGATGAATTTGGTAGAAAAATAATGGTTTCAATTCGAACGATTTTAGTTTTAAATTATTTTTACAAAAATTAGAGTACACATAACAATTAAATGATTAAAATGTTATGAAACCGACCAAATTTTAATATAGTTAAAAAATTGGAAAGAAAGTTACTAATCGCACCAACAAATACCACCACCCACCATGATTATAAATCGAAATAGCTTCATGCCAATTTACAAAATTTGTATCGTTAATGGATAATTTAATTAATGAGATGCACTGCCACTGAATCAGAACAAAGTTAACTAAATTTTTTTGTTCATTTAAAGTCGCATCAAAAGCTCAGTTATTAGCGACTACAATGGGTTTTAACTTGTGAAAATTTCCAGACCTTAGTCAGGAATCAAACCCAGGACCTCTGCGTAGTAGATTAGTGCGCTACCACTGCGCTACAGAGGAAGCCTATATAAAATATATATATATATATAAAATAATAATATATAATAATATAAAATAATATAAAATAATATATAATAATATAAAATAATATAAAATAATAATATATAAAAATATATATATATATAAATATATATATATATATATATATATATATATATATATATATATATGTATTGAAATATATATTTCTAACCACCAGAATACGGTAACATAAAACACTTACCAATGTTTATAGCGCTTTCGTGTATCTTTTACACATCTTCAGTAAATTAAAATTTTTTACGTCAAAATTTAAAACTTCCTGCTCCACCCATGCTTCCTGCTCCTGCCATGATAGGAGCAGGAATTTTAAACATTGGTAAGTGTTTTTTGTTACCGTATTCTGGTGGTTACAAATATATATTTCAATTTAAAATAATACGGCTGTTTAAAAATCCTACATAGGATGTTTGATAAAATAATATACATATTTTCGTTAACAAATTTTCAACTTTAAATTTGTATTCTGAATGTACGATAAAAAATACAATCTGATATGTTCACATGGTTTGTATAACCCACAAAGACATACATATGAATAAAAATAAAAAAGCTGTAATGTACCACCATGAAATCGGCATGAAATAAATTTAATATTAAAACCCAATAAAGCAATTCACAATTGAAACCATACATAAAATGAATAACAAAACAAAAAAAAAGTGAAAGTAACATAAAAATCATAAACTTATATTAACAATGAAATTTAGGCACTGAATTTAATTTTTAACTTAAAAATTTAAAGTTATGTTACAAATCAAAATGAAAACTAATTTTATACCAAAACGAATATAATATTAATAAAAGCAAGTTTTTTTTACATGGTAGTTAATGAAGAATAAATAATTTAAATTTTCTTTAAAGTTTGAAACAGAAATTAAATATCATATAATTAAATGTTATATTAGCGTTCGATCTGTTAAATCCAGGGCTACAAAAAATAGTTCTGTTTCTTATCACATGGTCACCCCATAATATGACTGAAGTATTTAACAACAGAAGAAGTGGAGGTGTAAAAGACACTAGTCACAGTTATCTCCTCTGAGAGTAATGAAGTTTATTATACAAACAGACCAGTTGCAGGGTGGAAAGTAGGTACTTTTCAGAGGGTCTGGCATGCTGATAAGCTTACTCTTTCACTCAGTAAAGCATTTAGAGGTTCAAATCAGACTTTCCACTGATGACCTAAACAACAATTAAATGCAGTTGACTTGTAATATGATTTTACTTGCTGTTAAGTTCTACTATTTAATTTTTTTACTTTGTTTTAATTTGATTTGACAAAACAATTTTTTTAATAGAATAGATAAAGGGTTTAAAGAAATCAGAAAGGATATTGATAAAACAGCAATAAACTGAGAAAACGAACCAAACAAAATTCAGACAACTAATTACAGACTTGAAGGGCTTCCATGAGGAGCAAAAACAGAACACTGGATGGACAAAAGAAAGGAGGAAAGCCTACAGTGAGCGAATGCTGAGAATATGGGCTGCAAAATGAACTTTCAGTAATGCCTAAAGTTACTTTACGTGGTCTAAAATTGGCCCTACACAAGGATAACTAACCTCTGATGGTGGATTCCCCGAAAAACGAAAGAGAATGAATAAATAAAAAAAATAATTAATGTAGCAAGAACAGGAGTATAGATATGTGAATATTAATATTTTTTCATTTCGATGACAAAAAAAACGTAGATAAAATATTTTTTAGTACACTAAACAATAGACATACAGTATCAAATAAAGCTCGTAAGAAGATGGGAAAGATTTTGTAAAAATTGGAATAAACCAAGTAAACGTACTGAACCAAACCAAGCTATTGATTATTGAATTCAAGAACTTCAACATGAAGAACAAAAGCCAACAGTGAAAGAAAAGAAAGAATGTACGGGCTGCAAAATAAACTTTCGAAAATGTTTAAAAAAGTTACTTCACGAAATCTAGAATATTCCAAAACAAGAAGCAGAAATAATAGTACATCCAGATACAGTTTAAGAACTAAACTTGGGACTTTAAACATCACATCAACAACCCAGCCATTAGTTACAATACTGCTGATTTTAACCCTGTTCACACTGGTAATCTAATTTTAGATGATGCCGAATGGATTGTGGTTGGGGCAATAAAACGTGCTTCTGCAAGGTCAGTATAAATCAAAGACCAATAAATATTGCACTTTTCTTGTAGAGAATTCTTTAACGCATCTGATAGTGTTTTTAGAAATAGAAAATCATAATAGGGAAAATTTTTATCCCCTCTATAGTGTGTAGGTAACATTGATGGTTTGGGAATTGTTTGTTTTGAATGGAAATCCGTGTAACTCGTGTGTAAGTCATCATACATGCATGTTCTTTAGTTTGTGTTGATGCTATGACGATTCTGTTAGGGTGTTTGCCCTTGAAAAGGAAAGACGAGTCCATTTTACTTTTCAGGAGGGGGTTTACCATCACAGAGGCAAAAAATTTGACACTTTGCCAGGTTCCAAAGGATGTGTAACGGCTTCCCTCTAACCGCACCTACAGAAATTTTCATAACACGTGATTGTAGGGAAAAGAATTTTCTACACTGATTAATACAGCTGTAACCTAAATATAATAGTGGCTCTGTGACATCACTGTAAAGAATGTAAAATACCATTCCTTCATGCTTCCCTGTGACGTGAAAATGGACTCATGTTGAACATTTTGTAACTTCGTCAAATATTTACAGAAATTTAAATAAAGAAAAACATTTATTCCAGTAAACTCTTGTCTACAAAACATGTATTATAAATTTTTTTGCAAGACTGAAATTTAAGCTCATTATAGTAAAAAAAATAAAGTAAACACAAAAATTTTCGCGGTTGAAAATTTCAATCGCCTAAATGCAAAGAACTATCAGGCGATTTTGTTGTAATTATAATCAAAAGATGCCTACGTATTATATGAATCAACTGTAATTTTTTTAGAATTTTTCGTCAGTAAGGACGTTAGATAAAACAGTTGATCTGAGAGCGCGTTTTGATTTTTACAATTACTCTGTTTAACAAGTAACAGTCCTTTCCCAAAAGGTTAAATTTTCAGACTATTAAAAAAAATTCAAATTATTTTCAGCAAAACCCCTCCTCAATAAAATAAAAAATACCTTTTACTTATAAGTAAATCATAAGTAACATAAACTACCAAGTAAAAAAATTCTTAAGCGAACAGTTTCTTATAACATGAATTAACACACATACGACACGCAATAACTTCACACACTTAAAATATAACAATAATAATTATAATAACAATAATATTAATTCTATGTTTAGGACAGGTGCAGAGAAGCTAAAGAAGCGATCCAATCATAAGGAATGACCTTGCATCAAACTATTTTCGTTCAAAAAGTGTCTTTTTATTAATGATATGGAGAACAAAATTGTATAACAATTCATCCAATCTGAACACTGTTTAATTTTTTGACATGTACAACGCGTGTTTGAAAAGTAAGTACCATTTCAATCAGACACCACTGCATCGCTATTGTCAGAACTCTCCACTCTACTAGTCATGGGACGGGACAGTAAAATAGGTGAGCTAGCAGAGCCTGCTCCGCACGCTTGAGTGAACGGCACAGAGCATGCCGTACAATTGAACGATGAGATCGGGTGAACTGTGGGAGTAAGCTAGAAGATTTTAATATGTACAGCGCTGAGCTAGAATAAACAGACAGTGAGTCGAGCCGAGGATGACTTTCACACACTCCACGTTGTGTTTGCGCGTCCGTCAACCTGAACGTTCATGCATCACTTTCCACAAACAAATTTTTGTCATGTGTCTATCTTTTTTCGTACACACGTGGTAAAATTGTTACAGTACAGTACAAAGGTATTTTACAACCACTTGTCTCAGGGTTGTTGTAGTATAGTATGAAAAAATAATGACCCCCTCTCCGCACCCGTACAAACAGAAGCAGAGTTTGATACGATATGCATACTTTCCATGCAGCATTTAGGTAGCCTTTGCTATGGATGTGACTAGAGAAAAGTGGTTTAGTCGTGGAGGGGATGTACAAATCAGCTCTGTGGGGAGAGCATGCTGCGTGGGGAGAAACGCTCAGTGTGCTGGTCGTTCAAAATAAAAGAAGTGGTAGCTCACCGCACAGTTGAAAGATCTAGCTCTTTTGTTCGACTCACTCAAGAGCGTCACATCACTACACTCTACTTTTCTAATGTCATTAGCTCCACGCTAACGCGATAGCCATTAATTCGCCTAGTGTGTTTTACGTTTACTGTTAACCTGCCAACTATGAGATTCATTCTGTTATCCGATTTTTAAAAGCAACGACCATTAAGGCAGCTAAAATTCATCGGCAGATTATAGAGATTTACGATAAAAGTACAATCAGTGGGTGAGATCTTCTTTCCTCAATGATGACTTATCAGGAGAGTGGATGAGAAAATTAATGATAATAAGACAATTTACAACAATGAAAATGTTTTGAAATAAATTTACACAAGTTTTGACAACTGTTTTGGATGAGATTGTAGCCAACCATTTTGGTTATCACAAGGTGTATTCTTAAAATTCTCAAAGATGTACGCAAAACAAAACAACTTGAAATTTTTTATCTATACTTGACTACCAATTGTTCCTGCATATGAAACGAGACTTGCTGTAAAGTTATGGGTACTTCATTGGTAGGATGTTTCTTTGATAAAAGTTTAGACAAGGTGGTCACCTACAACAAGTGCTTGAATAATGGTGGAAATTATACAGAAAAAAATAGCAGTTTAAAGTAATCTTCCTTGTAAAAATAAATAGTCTTGTTTTTTTTCAAAATGGTACTTACTTTCCGAAAATCCTTGTATCTTAATAATATCATATTGTTAATTTGTTACATAACAACTTAAAGTGATTTTCAATCAGCTGACCAACTGGTTTTACCCAGAGTCAATAAACAATCATGCTAAAACATGTGAAAATTACAACATACCAGTGATATTCAATTAAAACAAATAATGACGTAAAATTTTTAATAATTATAAAAATTCAAATCCTGAAGTTGATAATAATGATAAAAATCAATTCAGAGAGTATGGCATCACTAACGATTAAATTAGTAGTACATGAAACTTTCCTTTGCTTTCAAATTTTGAAAATTCTCTACCATACACTTAGGCGTACAATCTCTAACATGTGTTTCCCTTTGAATCCTATACCATTAACTGTAATTTAATTTTGTGAAAATATTTCTTTATTCAATTAATTATTAAGTGAATTCATAATGTAAACTGATAGCAATAATGAAGTGTAAGTAAACGAACATTGATAAATTACATAAATAAAGTTAACTGAATACAAAACTATAAATTAATTGTTTTAAAGAATTTACTGTAACAATAAACTCCTGGAATAGATAATAATTGTATCAATGCAACTCATTCTTCAAAACATTTAAATATTTCATGATTAGTGGTTTATTAAAAATTTAAAGAATGATCACTAACTTATGTAATTTTTTTTTAAGTTAATAGTGACTACAGCAGTACTGGTAAATTTTCACAAGTAATAATTTTCCAGATATTGGCCAGGAAATGAAACCAAGACTATCCAGTTAATAATTTATCATTCTAAACCATTGTGTCACAAAAAAAACCTCCGGTGTTTTTATTTAATCAACCTTAATAAACGCTGAAATCGAGATGTTTATCGATAAGATAACTTCAGATTTCAGCAACGTGCAAAGTTGATGCAAGATCATGGAAGAATAAGAAGAAATAGAAAAATTGGAAAAAGAATAGATAAAAGAAAAGAGAGAGAAAGAAAGTAAAGATAGACAGAGACAGAGCTGGTGTATAATGGTAGGGGGGGTAGACAAGACAAGACTCTTAGTGGGCGCGGGGGCGGGGCTGGGCATTGGTTAGGAGGCGGGGGGTGACTTACTTCGCAGGCGGCGGCAGCCAGGTGTGCCGGCGGAAGGGCAGCCTGCAAATGCCCGTTCTTGATGAGGGGGTCGACCAGGCCAGCCGGCGGTGCAGGGGGAAACAGGGGGGGTCCCAGTCCTAGAGGAGGACCCAACGGGGTACTTACTTCCCCATGGGCCGGTACAGCGTAATTCCCTTGGATTGTGTATGCCTGGCCTCCAGCCAAGATCACTGGTCCAGCTACCTGTGGTTTTGGTCTGTATGGTATTGTAGCTCCTTTGGGTGGCGACTGAAACAAAAAAAGCAAAAACAAAACATTTACGTGAAATAATCTCTACTACACTCTGTATCAAACGTAGGAATCTCTAAGTTCTAAGATCAAAACTGGTAACCTCCATTTTTAAATGATAGAACCTACGTAATGTAAATACTTCCAAGCTGTGCCAATAGAAGACCTTGGTGCAAGAAAGGGACAGCTCCAACTTTTTATGATTTTGAGGTTTCCATACATAATAGTGAAGAAAAAATTATCTTCCTTTTAGTTTAAAAACAGAATAGCTCCATGCAATAGTCTGTAAAGACATTAAAGTGAAAGAGGTGTAAAAGCAAAAACAAGAAAACTCCAAAAAAAATTTTAATTCCTGAAAATTTTGTAAAATTGGAGCTGTCTTCTTCTTACACCAACGTTTTCAATTGTAAAATATAATTATTAATTTAACTATTTCACAAAACAGAAAAATGAGTACAGTGGAATCCCAGGAAGCCAGATTAACTGGGGCTGACCTCTGTTTGGATTACAGGAAACTTTTCTGAAGTTCGGTAAAATATTCTTGATATACCAAATCCTAAATGATTACAGACTTCAAGCGGTCTATGAAAAAGTACATAAAGACCGATAGATCACACAGTATAGCAGAGCCATAGACAAACAAGTTGAAGATAATAACCTAGAGCTGGAGTCATTTGATTCAAGAAACCTAAAAAAAAACAATGTCACCAAGTCTTCAATAAAAAGAAACTTATCTCCCAGCTCAGCCACAAATCAAGATAAAATTTATCATGAATTTTTAACGAAAAGTCGCAATTCATCACTGCTGATGTATTTATTTATTTATTTATTTATTTAATTTACTTGGCAAATGTAAAGAAGTTACAAAGAGTATTGAGAAAACTTCAACTTATCCAATTGATCTGTGGACTGAAGAAGCAGAGGAAAACTACCTCAAAGAGTGGATTGCATGCAACAACAATGCTCATCAAGATTTAAGCAAAAATATCGCTTCCATGGTGGAAATTGAAGAAGAAGAAAGAACACATCTTAACAAATCTTGTATCACCCACATATGCTGCTAGTATACTTGAACTGGCACTAAGCTACATAGAACAGCACAAAGCCAAATCACTGATCGACATCATGATGTTCATGCGTTGCTGCACAATTACATCATCAAGCAAGTTTAATTCCTTACATCAAAAAAAGATAACTTATTTAGTTTCAACAAATTGAGGTGCAACATTCGTTCTTAATGCCAAATTAATACTAATTCAAATATTACTTTTAAGTAAGGAATAATCATCAGCTGTGTTTTGATTTTTTTATAATTTTTTTTCCCTAATTTGTGTACGTTGCAATCTGTTCAATTTAGAACAATAAGCAACCCCATGACCCAATGAAATGAGGATGATGTGTATGACGTGTAAATGAGGTGTAGTCTTGTACAGACCCAGGCCGACCATTCCTGAGAGAGTATGGTTAATTACCATACTCTCTCCCAACCATCAAAGTACACCTGTAACCACTGTCTAGTATTCAGATCCGTATAAAAGTAACTAACTTTACTAGGATTTGAACCAGGAACCTTCGTCTCCGAAAATCAGCTGTTAAACAGCTGATTTTGGCGACGACTTTATCTCTAGACCAACCCGGTGGGTATAACATTTTTTAGATTACAAAAGATGCTTAGGTTCTATGAAATTTTGAATTTCTAAGGTTCTTCTGTACTTTTTCCATGGGAGTTTTTCTCTATTTTACTAAAAATTGGTCCGGGTGGAAATTACCATTTTTGATCCTCACAGACAGATGTATTTTAAATTGATAATGTAAAATATGCAACATTATATAATTTCACGTTCTATGTTTACTAATTAATTGATTAATGGTATAATCAATTAAAACTTAAAAATTAATAACGATAAGTGATTTTTAGATCA
This sequence comes from Catonia carolina, assembly GCA_035578175.1. Classification (NCBI taxonomy): domain Eukaryota; kingdom Metazoa; phylum Arthropoda; class Insecta; order Hemiptera; family Achilidae; genus Catonia; species Catonia carolina. The sequence continues at coordinate 68,828,092 of JAQMRL010000005.1, forward strand.
TACTATATTATCATAATAAATGTAAACATGATGGATAATAATACATGTAGGAAGAAAGGGTAGTGAAATTGTGACAGAGACAGAGGTATGAAGTGTAAGCGAGAGAGCCTATAAAGGGACATGGTACCTTGCACTTGTCATAATAACAATTAGTCTTTGTCATCTGCCCAATACACATGAAGAGGAGGAGGGAGGAGGAAGAGGAGTGGAGGAGGCGGCTAAAACTCCCATGAGTATTAAATGCATTAAAGCCTAACCTGACCTGACCACCCCACCCACCATTCGATAATGACCGAATACGTTATGACAGTTCATTAAAATCTATAACGCTAATATATCATCACAGAATCATGGTACGGTCGGTGATCCAGAATGGATCAGCGAAAATGACAGCAATAGTGAAAGAAAAGAGATAGAATCATTATACTTAACACCCGTTCAATAAATACTGATCAACTACGAAAATGATAATGGAAAATTATTCACCGTTATTATCACCAAAAATAAAACAGTAAAGCAAATCAAGATGAATTTCTCATAAATTTTCAACAAAATCACAATTTATCACTGCAAATATATACATTTACTTAGCATGTGTAAAAAATATCAGAAAGGATATTAAAAAAAACGGGAATAAACTGAGAAAACTTAATGAACCAAACCTAATTTAGACAATTAATTAGACACTATAAGGACTTCCATGAAGAGCAAAAACAGAACACCGGATGGACAGAAGAAAGGTGAAAAGCCTACTGCGAGTGAATATTGAAAACGTACAGCTGCAAAAAGAGCTTCCAGAAACATCTAAAGTCACTTCATGTGGTCTAACTCTCATTCAATAAATATTGCTCAACTATGAAATGATAATGGAAAATTATTTACCTTCTTTTTATCACATAAATAAACATTATAACAAATCAAGATGAAATTTCTCATGAATTTTTGATAAAAGTCACAATTTACAACTGTTGATTTATCTATTATTTACTTGGCATGTGCAAAGAAGTCAAAAAGGATATTGAGAAAACCAGAATAAACCGAGAAAATTTAATAAACCAAATTCAGACAATTAATTACAAACTTTAAGGACTTCCATGAAGAACAAAAACAGAACACCGGATGGGCAGAAGAAAGGAGAAAAGCCTGAAGTGAGCGAATATTGAAAATGTAGGCTGCAAAAAGAGCTTCCAGAAACATCTAAATTCACCTCTCAAGTGGTCCAAAATTGGGCCTATAGGAGAAAATTAAAAAAACAAACTTGGCATGCGATATACAATCTTAGGAAAACAATGAGCGAGTAATCTACCAATCAGATAGGTCACGCTTGCAACTGTAGTAAAAGTAAAATAACAAATAAGAAAACAACGAAAAATTGTAGATTTTCTTTTTTTTTTAGTTAATAGTTCATGATTAAAATTTTTTATACGTGAGGGTGGTTCAGAAAGTAACCTCATTTGGCTGTAAATAAAAAAAACTTTTACTATTTTACAATTTCAAATCATAGTTACCATTAAAACTGAAGCATTTGTCACAGGTGTTTCACAAATTTCAAATTCCTTCGTCGTAAAATTCAGCTGCCTGGGCACGCAGTCAATCTGTCACGACATTTTGAAGTTTGTCGTCAACATCGAATTCCTATGATATAAGCCACTTCTTCAAATGATTGAAGAGATTAAAATCAATTGGCACCAAGTGGAGGCGGTACGGAAAATGATCAAAAACATCCCAATCAAATTACTTCAAAAGCTCTTGAGTTTTTCAAGCACTGTAAGAATGAGATTTGTCATGCAAAAACACAACACCCGATTTCAGCATACCGCAAATTACGTAAAATGGCTTAAAGCCACCTAAATTTCATCACCAGTCAAAATTATTTTCAAAAACTTCTTCCCCCAAAATACTTCCTACTGAAATTCAATTAGTGTAACACTATGACAGATACTTAAATTTTAAAGGTCACTATGTTAAAAAAAATATTAAAAAGCTGTTGTTTCAAGATGTGTGTAACAAAATATTTTTTCAATGCAAGTTTTTTTTAATTTACAGCCAAACAAGGTTACTTTATGAACTGCCCTCACATTATTTTTTCAGAAAAAAAAATTAAATAAACAAGTATAAAACTTACCTCAAGCATGACACAGCAAATGTGATAAATGCATTGAGTGATAGCATCGCTTGTTCCAGTGATTGTAACCGCCCTTTCAGTCGAATTTGGCAACATATCAGAAGCGACTTGAATAGAAGCGCCAGTTACTTCACGAATTTCCTTGATCTTGGACCCTCCTTTGCCGATCAGAGATCCACACTGCGAAGCCGGGACGATAAGGCGGAGGGTAATAGGCGGCCGTGGTCCACCTCCTCCCCCTCCGCCATTTTGCATCTCCTGGAACTGATATCGAAAGACAAACTACACTCGTTTAGTCTCGTACTCCGAAAAACGATTGTGAAAATCAAAATTAACCAACAGAAAACAAAAAAAACTCTATTGATTGGCGTCAAAATAATACGAATAAATTAAAATAAACTCATAAATAAATAATGTAAATAAAAATAAAATACAATGAAATCTTCCAGCACCTCATAGCATAAATATTTACCAATAGTCCAAGAAACATAAGAAGAAAATTTCATGCATATTTTATTTTTACCGGTTAACAACGATGCTTACACAATAATTTCATGAATCTCACTTAATTTCGCTGCGTACAAAAATAATCATCATCCATTAAGTTTTCTAAAATATTACTTACCATTATGTACAAAATCTAGAATTAGATTCACCATAATACAAGCTGGGATGTGATGTGTTATATGAAGCGGGCAATGATGTACCATAAAAATTTCAAAGATTTAATTGGATTTGTAGTACAGTGCATCAAAATTTGAAGAAAAGGGCCCGAACTGGCACATTAATAAAGTTCTATAAAACAGTGGCTCTCCCGACACAGAAATATGGCAGTGAGACCTAGGTGTGGAAGAAGAAATATAAAAAATTCCAGTTGGCAGAGATGCGTTAACGGCTGTAGAAGACTGGATTGGTTTAGAAATTAGGATACACAGCAAGAATTAGATGTCTGTTCTTTTAAGGATACAATTATGGAGTACAACTGGAAATGGAGTGAAAATCTTGAAAGAATGTCTCCACAAAGGATTCAGACACTAGTCAGAAGTTACAAGGTGATTGGATAGAGCGATCCGGAGTGACCAGTGGTTAAGTGGATGTCAGAACATGTCCTGAGACCTAATCCTTGGTGATGAAGAACAAGAAGCATAAGCAGAAGGAGGAGGAGAAACAGCAAAAGGAGAAGGAAAAGGAGGAGGAGAAGAAGTAACACAAGCTTGCATATAGCAGCTGCAATAGCCACACTTAAGGTAGCAGTGTTTACTATTATTACTATGTAGGAGGATTAAGCAATAAAAATATTACCTTATTGTGGTAGTTTTTCGCCTTAATATCATAAAATATAAACTCATGTGTATAGATTTACGTCTATTTCCTAATTGTAAACAATAAATGGTGTGAGATCTACACATGATTTTAATGGTTATCATAGTAAATAACAATCCGCTTCTTTCCTTTTTTTCTATCTTTTATACTGGTTATTTGACAAGTTATACGATATATTTAAATACTTTTCAAATCAATCATTATATTTTAACACGTTGACAGCTATGTCACCCAAATATATGTCAAACTTGTCTTTAAAAATGGGCCTCGTGCATCAAAAATGAGTCACAGTACATTACTCATTTTTAAGTCGTGTATTACTAATGTGGTTTCAGTGAGTGACATTATACACTTAGTCTGTTCAAATAGTTGGTATTTTTCAAATAATAGGATATTGCATATGTGGGTAGTTTTTCTTGTTGTCCTGTACTAGAATGCTGCTATTATTTTTAATTTTATTATTTCTTTTGCTTATTTTGGTTGATTGAAACAATCTAGAATAATTTGCAAGTAAACCCAGTTGTACATTTATTATTGTGACGCAAAAATTGGTCACATGGCTCTGAAATGTAAAATCATTCCAGCAGGCCATGTGATCCAAAAGTGTGTCACAACTCTTATTTAACAAAAAAAATTAGTATTTGTTATTAAATAAAATAAATAAAAAAAACAAGAAAAATTAATAAAATGTAAAAAAATTAAAAAAACTACGATGGCCCCGCTGTGTCACAAAATTTAGTGTGGCAGCCAACCTGTTAATGATTGATTCGGAATGTAAATAAAAATTACAAGACAATAATTAACACAAGGTGATTGTGGTAATACTGACAGAGGAAAAATATCAGCAGAAGGGAATTTATAAAACTGAACTTCATTTAAACTGAGAGGATGAAAAATCTACAATTCATACACTGACTCTCCAAGCTCACGTAATCTAATTAATGCATTATATAAATTGACTTTAAATAATAATAATAACACTAATGTTTTTCTTCAAGTTTCTATAGACCAATGGCCACCTATAAATTAACAAGTTATATCTAAATTAATTTTTACCTATATACCTGAATACTAAACAAAATACATAAATATACTAAACAAAAATTAACGCTTGGTCACCAGTTTTCAATATTAATATCTGTTATATTCGATATAATTTTCTTTTAGAAGTAGAAGTCATACTTGCTAAAGAGAAAGAAAGATGAAAAAAAACCATGAAAACTTCTGTTTATTAAATGACTAATGTTAATTTAATCTAATTAAATATGTTGTAAAATATTAATTTATTAAAATCTACCCGAAGTTTACGGTACAGTTATGTATTTATACGAACATTATCTCTCCCTCTACAAATCTTTTTCGAAAGTAATTTTCCTACTGAAAACTTTCAACTGAACTTAATTTAATTAGAAAAGTTAAGTTCCATTTCATTTCTTTCATTACAAAATTAAATAAATAATAATAGCCTGGCAAACAGCATTAAGTTCCTTCAAAACACAACATTACGACTACAATTAAACATCGAACTTGAATCGATTTTCATGAAGCTGTATAGAAAATTGAAAATTTCAGCTAAATTAAAGGTAAGACTGAGATATATCAAAAACAGCATTTATGATTACCTTTATCCCTTACAATACCCTTAATTTATGATACGTTAAGTAAGTCCCTCTTATCTCATTTTTATGGACAAAAATATAACCTCATGCAAAGCAAGTATTATTTACAACATCACTTCCCTTACCAGTACTTCATTAATTTACAAAATTATTAACATTATTACCTCTTTCCCTCTTTAGCCTTCCATAGAAATATAAAGTCGGATCTCCATATATCAAAATTGTAGGTTACTTATAAAAAATTTGATATTACAAGGTGTGGCTATAAAATAACGAGACTGACGTAAAAAATTTACTTTTATTTTATGCATAATTCACTTATTGTCACCTTCAATATACACTCCTTCTCTATCCCTACAATGCTCCATGCGAATTTTCCATTGTTGGAAACAGTGCTGGAAGTCATCTTCTGTCAGCTCTTCAGGACAGTGCCACTTTTAAAAAATGTTTGAAATGAAACTCGCAAAAATATTTGTACTGACACTTTGTACGCGATTGAAATTGACCCAAATTTTTTGGAAACGATAATAACATGTAATGAAACGTGGTTTTTTACTTATGATCCGGAAACGGAGCGCCAATCCATGCACTGAAAGAGCCGAACTTCATAGAGAGCCAAAACAGCAAGACAAAATTTAAAGCAATGATGATTGTTTTTTTTATATCCATGGGATTGTGTACTTTCACTGGGTTCCTGAAGGTAAAACAATTAATCAATATTACTACCTTGAGTTACTTTCTAAACTATGTCAAAGAGTAAGGAAAAAACACCCTGAAATGTGGAAGGACAAAAGTCATGGGTTCTCCACCAAGACAATGCGCCAGCTCATTCTGTGTTATTTGTCAAGAGGTTCCTAGCCAAGTTCAGCAGCTCAGTGTTAGGACATCCACCTTATTCACCAGATCTTGTAACATGTGACTTCTACCTGTTCCCTAAGTTGAAATCTGCATTAAAAGGGACAAGATTTGAGTCTGTGAAAGCTGTAAAAGACAAAGCGGCATGTGTCCTGAAGGAGCTGACAGAAGATGACTTCCAGCACTGTTTCCAAACAATGGAAAATTCGCATGGAGCGTTGTAGGGATAGAGGAGTGTATATTGAAGGTGACAATAAGTGATTATGTATAAAATTAAAATTAAATTTTTTACATCAGTCTCGTTATTTAATAGCCACACCTCGTATGCCCAAAATAATATTTTTTTGGTTTCAGGAGATCAAGAAACACCATTACTAAACAAATTTTGAATTTTTTAATAGCAAAATTTTAAATGGAAAAACGATACCTGTTAAAATAATTTAAACTAATAAATCATCACGATTACGGAAAAAATTTATTATTAAAAATACGACCAATGAAATGAACGATCAATTCAAGATAAATGAACATAAAAACAATAATAATTAAACCGAAACAAAATCTGGCAATTAAATATAATTACAAAAATTACGATTTTAATTAACATAAAATTTTCTACTAACAATAAATTTTTATTTGAACTAATAAAATCAATCGTTAAAGATAAAAAAATTAATTATAAACCTATAATCATTGACAATATTTCATTTGAGCAATTAAATATTAAAGTCCTTTTAATTAATGACATAATAGAATTAATTAAAACGAACACACAAACAAAATTTAAATTTCTGGCAACTGAACAAAGTATATCATTATGAAAATCATTGAATAATAATGAATCCACTAAACGAAGCAAAGTTAAACAACAGATTAGAATCTTTTATTGTTGTTTAAAACAATACCTACATTGTCCAATCAAAATTAGATTTAATTAAACAATGATTCCATTTTTTTAAATAAATAATATTTCAAACCGCACAACACAAGCTTGATGATCTTCAAGAAGACCTACTTTTTAATCATTTAATGAATAATTCTCTCACGGCATACATAAGTTATCATGATTAATAGAAGTGAAATTACGCACAACTATACTGCCTAGAAATTTAAACATATGAACATATTGTAACATGGTCTAGATTTTTTTTTGTTTAACGTTCGACTGTTCTACAATTACTGCTAATGCGGACGGTGAACGATGAAATGATTTTTTGCAACGTATGAAAATATGCTGTGCCTGCATGGGATTCAAACCTAAGATGGGAGGCAAGCACATTACCAACTGCGCCCATGCGGCTGGCAACATAGCCTAGAAACGGTTGTTTATAGGTGGCAATTTAAATTCCCATCTATAATTTTCCTATGTCCCTCTGTCCCACCCAGGTGTCAGAAACTACAAGAGATAGCAACAAACGGTTTTCGGATTCATAATCTACACAAAAAGTTAGTAGGCCTGGGTTTGATCCGGTATTGACCAGAAGTGGCCCCAAAACGGAAGTCAAGATTTGAAAAAAGTCAATTTTTGAAAAGAAAGAAAGAAATAATTTGGAGAAAGTCATTCAATTCCTCTTAAAGAGTAGGTACAGAAATCACTGGGATGAAGTTCCGGTTTTGACCAAAAATGGCCCAAAACCGGAAGTCACGAAATCAAAGTCAAAATTTGGAAACTAAAATAGTGTCATTCGATTCCTCTTAAAAAGTAGATATAGAAATCATTAGAATGAATTTCTGGTTTTGACCGGAAATGGCCAAAAACTGGAAGTCAAGAAGTCAAAAGTTGGAATTTGGGAAAAATAGTATCATTCGATTTATCTTAAAGAGTAGATAAAGAAATCATTGAGATGAATTTCCAGAATGAATTTCTTGATTTCCAGAAAACCGTTAATCAAGAAGGTTAAGTGAAACGTGGGTGATAGGGGCTATAGAAAGGAAGAGGATTTCTGGTTTTGACCAAAAATGGCCCAAAACTGGAAGTCAAGAAGTCAAAAGTTGGAATTCGGGAAAATAGCATCATTCGATTCATTTTAAAGAGTAGATAAAGAAATCATTGAGATGAATTTCCGGAATGAATTTCTTGATTTCCGGAAAATCGTTAATCAAGAAGGTTAAGTGAAACGTGGGTGATAGGGGCTATAGAAAGGAAGAAGATAGAAGCTTTAGAAATATGGTATTATAGAAAAGTGTTAAAGATATTAAATGGGTGGACAAAATAAGAAATTTAGAGCTTCTTTGATGAGTGGATGAAAAAAGTATATGGAAGCATCTTACCAAAAGGGATGGGCTAGTGGGGCATATCTTAAGACATTCAGATATTTTTCTTATCAATATAGAGGGTAATATTGAGGGAGTGAATTATAAAGGGAGGCAAAGGTTAGAATAAATAGATAAAATTACAAAGGTTGTAAGGTGTTACAGATATGTAGATACGAAATGACTTGCACAAGATAGAAAAGCTTGGAGAACTGCATCAAACCAGTCGAGACTGATAACCAAAACATATCTGTTTTTCCAAAAATTACAGCCTAGAAGTGCGTTTAATGAAAAAAATAAATTACAATGATAATTTTGTAATTTCAATCAGTGGCTTACATTGCTATGGATAATTATCACAATCGTGATTTTCCTTACAAAAGTCATTATTATTATAAAAATACATTATAATTTTACTTTCTTTGTGTATGTTTAATAAACACCACGAGGTTTCTAATAAAACTGGTGACCACATGTATTCAAGTTTTTCTTTACAAGGAAAAATATTATACAAATTATATAGATGGATAGGTAATCAAAGAGATAGCGTCTTACAATTTTTGTTCAAAGGTTTTACTAACATGCATTTATCTATTCTAAATATTTTATCAAAAGAGTGTGGAAATACCGGGCGAGCATAAAGTCTTGCCCTGATTATAAAAATTTATTGCAGAATAACTGTTTGACATAATAATTTAAATTTGATGCTGTTACATAGGTTAGTGTTAATAGTTTTTTTTAAGATTACTTACATTAGTAAACTTCAACGTGTGCCCCCTTGGTAGCTCGGAGAATGTCGAAGCGGTATTCCAGTTCCCGCCAGGTGTTTTATAACATGTGTTCTGTCACAGTACCCACAGCAGCTTGTATCCTAGCCTTCAGTTCGTCAACGTCAGCAACTGGTGTGGCGAAGACTCTATCCTTGATATAGCACCAGAAAAAAAAGTCAAGGGGAGTAATGTCTGGAGAGCGGGGTGGCCAGGGTGTTGGACCATCCCTTCCAATCCACCGATCCGGAAATGTTTCATCCAGGAAATTACGCACTATCAAAGCCCAGTGGGGCGGTGCCCCATCTTGCTGGAAAGTTCATTGCACCACAGTTAGAAGAATATCAACTATGGATAATTTTCCAGCAAGATGGGGCACCGCCCCACTGGGCTTTGATAGTGCGTAATTTCCTGGATGAAACATTTCCGGATCGGTGGATTGGAAGGGATGGTCCAACACCCTGGCCACCCCGCTCTCCAGACATTACTCCCCTTGACTTTTTTTTCTGGTGCTATATCAAGGATAGAGTCTTCGCCACACCAGTTGCTGACGTTGACGAACTGAAGGCTAGGATACAAGCTGCTGTGGGTACTGTGACAGAACACATGTTATAAAACACCTGGCGGGAACTGGAATACCTCTTCGACATTCTCTGAGCTACCAAGGGGGCACACGTTGAAGTTTACTAATGTAAGTAATCTTAAAAAAAACTATTAACACTAACCTATGTAACAGCATCAAATTTAAATTATTATGTCAAACAGTTATTCTGCAATAAATTTTTATAATCAGGGCAAGACTTTATGCTCACCCGGTATAATATTAAATGCAGCACAAGCTATCCACAATAAATACCTTTAAAAACAAAATGAATGAAAGAGCTAAAAAGTAATTATACTTAAAAATGATTTAGTGAACAGAGCATTAAAATAAAATCAGGGCAAGACTAAAACGTTGTTTAATCAGCTACATTCACTCACTAAAAAAAAATTTTTAAATCCAATTTTTAAAAAAATTAAAATAAATGTTATCTATTGAACACTGAATAAACTTCATGTCAATTGAAATTTTTAAACTTGTTAAACTAAAATATGAAACTTGAACGAACATAAAACATATATTAAGAGCTTCTCCGAAGAGTAAAATTAAATAATAGATAAAAAAAAAAATTTATAGTAAAAAAAACCTTAAGAATAAATTGAAATTTTTTTAAATTTTTATTACTAATGTGTGTACGTTGCAATCTGTTCAATTTAGAACAATAAGCAACCCCATGACCCAGTGAGATGAGGATGATATGTATGACGTGTAAATGAGGTGTAGTCTTGTACAGACTCAGGCTGACCATTCCTGAGAGAGTATGGTTAATGAAACCCAACCATCAAAGTACACCGGTAACCACTGTCTAGAATTCAAATCCGTATAAAAGTAACTACCTTTACGAGGATTTGAACCAAGAACCTTCGTCTCCGAAAATATACTGAAATTGAAATATATTTCTAACCACCAGAATACGGTAACATAAAACACTTACCAATTTTTATAGCGCTATCTTGTACACATCTTCAGTAAATTTAAATTTTTCTACGTCAAATTTTAATTTTAATGAATTTTAATTTACTGAAGATGTGTACAAGATACACGAAAGCGCTATTAAAATTGGTAAGTGTTTTATGTTATCATATTCTGGTGGTTAGAAATATTTCAATTTTAAATAATACGGCTGTTTAAAATCCTACATAGGATGTTTCATAAAATAATAAGAATATATTATAGATCTAGAAACAAGAAAATTGGCTTCCACCACAAATTTTATTTAAGTTACTAATAATAATAATAATACTAGTATCACTACCATTTTCTAACTACCAATTATATTTAAGTAAACTAACATTACCTACCTACCCACCATGATAATAAAACATAAATTACCAATGTTATGTTTACATTATACTGTACTATATGTATATAGTAGGAAAAATACCTCTTCAAATTTCTTGCAAATTAGTGTGAATGCTTTAAAGATAGCGTTAGTGGGCCCAGTTACAGTAACTATTCGTTCCGGACATGATCCATCTGAGATATTTATCTTTGCGCCAGACTGAAACAAAAACAAAACAAAACATATTAATCAAGATTTATATGAGGGTCATTCGTAAAATAAGGTTCCCTAAGCTGCCGAGACAGAATGCGATGTGCTGGAAGAAATCTGGCAACACTGTCTTACTCATCAGTTCTCCCTTTTTTCCGCACCACTCCCGCCTCGCTACATCGATCAGTGCCGGCCTAGCAGCCTTCGAACATGGAGCTCCCTATCGCTGTTACCACCAGATGCGAAATTTGCGCTACGTTACTGTTTTTAAATGCAAAACGGATTTCACCTATTGACATTCATCGTCAGTTAATCAAAGTTTATGGTGAAAACTGCATATTTGTTCAACATGTTCGGAAATGGTGTAGAGAATTCAGTAAAGGCAGCACGGAAGTTCACAATGAAAACCGAAGCGGACGGCCTTCAGTTTCAGATGGAATTGTCAAAAAAGTTGAGACAATATTGCTTGAAGATCGGAGAATCACCATTAACGAACTTGCTTTGCGTATTACTGAGACTTCCAACACCACAATCCATAAGATTTTAACAGAAAAATTAGGCTATCACAAAGTGTGTGCGCGGTGGGTACCACGAATGCTCATGTCTCAAATCAAACTCAAAAACTGCAGACAGATTTTGGCTAGACTGTTGTGCCCCCCCCCCTTCAGCCCGGACCAAGCCCCAAGCGATTATCACTTATTCCCAAAATTAACGGAACACTTGGGTGGCCTACACTTCAGTACCGATGATGAAGTTAAGGAAGAGATCACTCGATTCCTCAAAGGATTGGCTGCAGAATTTTACAACATGGGGATAGAAAAGTTGGAGCATCGTCTGCAAAAGTGTTTGGACAGAAACAGCGATAATGTAGAAAAATAGCGTAAGTTTTAAGCTTTAAATTGATGTATAACACTAAGATAAAAAATATAGCTGTCTATTTTCAAAAATCATGGGAACCTTATTTTACGAATGACCCTTGTAATTATTTAAGTGATTAGTTCACTTACTTGAGTCAAAAGTTTACCTTTGGTTCTAACAAGGAGCAAAAGGGGGAAGCATAAGTGCAAATGCGCAACTGCTTTAGTATCAGTTCACAAACACAACAATGAAAACTATACCCAGAGTACATACACTACATTGCAGAACCTTAGGTAGATTAACTGTAAATTCGCATTTTTCACTTTTTTGCAATTTTCTCAAAAACAACTCATACAATTTTTTTAAAAATCGCCTCGTTTACTAAATTTTTTATGCTCTACAAGATATGGTAGGCGCCATGTCTCCTGAAATTCTTGGGGAGACTGTTTTCGCGTAAAAAAGTTGTTTTTTTAAGCCTGCGGCTTTAATATGCATTTTAGCGCAAAAATTTATGCAATAAAAGTTGTAGAGAATTTAAAATCCTAAAACTTTTGTTTTAAACATTTTTTTGTGTAACGCGTAGTTTAGCGGTAATTGAGGAGGTCTCTGGAAGAACGACTTAAACCAAAATTATATGTTCCGAGATAACTGAACTTTAAGTTTCAAAGAAGTAGAAAGTACATACTTTTATGAATTTAGGAACAAATTATTGATATTATAATTCCCCTGTCCTTAGATTTATAACCCAGTTACTTGAGAACAGAATAAATTTATGAATATATTAAATATAGCCAAATTTACAATAAAAGGTTTAAGTCGTTCTTCCATAGAATGATATTTCACAAAAGTTTTTTGACATTTTTCACTGAATGGTATATTCTTACTTACATTACTTTTTATAAAGTGTCATTAAATGGGTTAAATGTATTGAATTAGACAAAAGATACCAAAAATATTTTAATATTATTAAATTTTTAATAAAAGGAATGATTATTACAAAATATTAATATAATGATATCAAGAATACAATACAGACACTGTTGGTTATTGTTAAAATCATTTCACTATTTATTCATTTTCACTTTTTCATGAACTTTCATTATTTTCACTAGACGATATAATATTTTTGTACCAAGGAACATAACAATCGTTAATATATTTTAGGAGACTCAAAATGTCATTTCCTTTTGCAGATTTTATCCCAGGTTTCTTTAAAGGTAGAAAGGATAAGTTATCTCTTGATTTCTTTGTTATCATATTAACTGGACCAATATTAAATGGATGAAACAACTCTGAATACAGATGACTTGCAGCAAATGTTCGTGGGGAATAATATAGTACCACACATTTCTGGATGCGGAAAACTACTCCTTTTGCTTTTGGTACCTTATTTTGAAAAAGAGGTTCCAGAGCACTAGACCAGTTGGAAATTAAATTTGATGCCATTATTGCTTCATATGGGCTAGGATTTTTTCTACTTTGTGATATTAAACTTAAGTATTGTTCAGGTGATTCAATAGTTTCAATACCTTTCATTGCATTATTACATACACCAAAATTTCTATCACACTGGTTATAGGAATGACCACGCACTGGAAATATGTGCTTAATAGTGACATCATAACTGTAGCTTAACCATGCACAAAATTTCAGAACTGTAATATTTTTGTTTTGTCCTCCGCAATTATCTGAGAACAGAATTATGTGTTTTATTTGAGGTAACTGTCTCAGTTTTTCAGTTAGGAAGTCATACAAGAATGAGCAGACACTGTTGGGATCTTTTTTCCCTTCACTTTCTACAAAGCAATAAAATTTACTGCTGCTGTCGTTGTGGCAATAGATATTGAATACGAATAACCATAGTAATCGCTTGTAAAACTGCGCAGTCACATTCAAACGAGGCAAGCTGAGATTCTGGCCATAATCAAATTCTAATATAAGTACATCAGTTTTGTCTTTTAACGATTCAAGGTATTTCTGTTTCAATGATTTATACTCTTCCCACTTCCTTTTGTGCACATTAAATTGAAAAGACCGAGTGCTATCATTTTTAGTTTTTAATATCAGTTCAGATTCACGACAAAAATCACAAACATCTGTTCTTGGTGCATGAAAAGCATAAGGACTATTTTCTCGGAAAAACTTATGATACGTTTTGAATTTTACATTTAAAACAGCTCCAGTTTCTTTAAAATAATATTCTTTAAAAAGGTTATACAACTTTGTAACATTAAGACTTGTGTTCTCAAAATACAAACGTTTCGATTTGTTTAAAGAATAATGAGACTTATTATGAGGAAATAAATTCCAATGTGTCTTTACTAAAGTCCAAATATCTTCAGATATTTTAGTGGGACGATTATTGTGTTTTCCCCTTCTATCTTGTATCATAAGTAAGCCCTTTTTAAGGCCATTCAGTACAGTTTTCATTCGACTATCTGTTATTTGTTAAGTACTAATCAAATAATTTTTGCATACCAATATTTTTTTAGAATCTGTCTTAACATAATAAGCATAGATATAATTTCGATTTTTACCACTTTTTGGTGTAGTTAGTTTTGACCTTATTTCTTGCTTTTCAACTAAATTTAGGAGCAAATTATCTTGTGTACTTTTACTTCCAATGCTCCAGAAACTTTGAAAAAATGTTTGCTGATCCTGATCAGTAAATTGTGTGTAACAGTTTTTTAAACAACATTTTTTAATTATTTGAAATTTTTTACCACTTACTTGCTTATTAGTGGATGGTGATATGTAAGTTTTACCACTATTTCTTTTTCGTTTTGCTACACTTTTCTTCCAGTCACTTTCATTCACCTTCCGTTTTACGCCGACATGTGACTGAATTTGTACGAGATTGTCTACTTCATTTAATTCAGAAGACGAGTCACTTTCCATTCTTGTTATTTAAATAATATTATAATATAAACTATGTGAATTAAAATAGTAAATACAAGATATTAAATACATAAAATCACTGGAAAGTGCAAAAATAAAAACATAACCTCACTCAACGAGCTGACAAAACAAACCAACAACAAAGATGTAGACACGCCTGACACGATGATTTTGAAGCACGGAACGTTCTACAGAAGAACAACCTAAACCTCTATGTACAAAACTGAACACTGCTGCGCTCTAGTAGCTAATTTCTCAATGAAATTTTTACACAACATAATAAAGGTTTTAATACACTAATTCACATAAGAAACGGAAAAACAACCTAAGCAGGTTTAGGTCGTTCTTCCAGAGACCTCCTCAATTAGTAAATTTCATTTTTTTCTCACGAAAATGTGCAAAAAAATAATTTTTTTAAGATTTCAGCCTTAGTATGCATTTTATGACAAAAGTCTATATAATCAATTTATAGCAAATTAAAAGATCTACAACTTTTATTTAGAGCACTTTTCTCTACAGAGCCTAGTTTAGTGTAAAGGAGTGATTTTTCGTATTTTTAAGCAAAACTAAGGTTAATTTTTATTTTGCGTCTTTCACTCATGATTGAAATTAGGTTATGTTTATTGAGGTTAGTTTTTTGTTTATTTCTAATGCTTTGTTACTAATGTTAGATTATATTGTTCATTATTTGCATTGGCAAGAGTAAATTGTGTGAGTGTTTCACACCAGAATTTTACTTTCACTTGAATATATGAATATACAGGAAGGAAAGTATTGTTTTCATGTCGATTTTTCGAAATAGAGTTTTCACCGGATCTACAAGTTTTCAGACCCCCTGAACCCAAAAACCATGTTTTTAGTGATTGGTCTGTGTGTGTGTGTGTGTGTGTGTGTGAACAGAATATCTCAAGAACGGAACATCGTACGAACTTGAAACTTAAGTTACATACTACTACCATACCCGACACGAACATTTTCATCAAAATCGGTCAACCGGAAGTAGTAGTTTATTCGTGTAATTTTTCACTTTTTCGCGATTTTCTCAAAAACAGGTCCTACAATGTTTTTTAAAATCGCCTAGTTTACTAAATTTTTTATGCTCTACAAGATAAGGTAGGCGTCATGTTTGGTGAAATGCTTGGTGAGGCTGTTTTCACGTAAAAAAAAATGTTTTTTTAAGATTGCGGCTTTAATATGCATTTTAGCGCAAAAATGTATATAATAAAAGTTGTAGAGAATTAAAAATCCTGCAACTTTTATTTCAAACATTTTTTGTTTAACGGTAATTAGTGATTTTCTGTTTTTATCTCATGAAAACGTGTAAAAAATCGATTTTTTTAAGATTTCAGCGTTAGTATGCATTTTACGACAAAAGTGTATATAATCAAATTTATAGAAAATTAAAAGATCTACAACTTTAATTTGAGCATTTTTGTCTACAGAGCCTAGTTTAGCGTGAAAGAGAGATTTCCGTATTTTTAAGCCAAACTGAGGTTGATTTTCATTTTTTTAATGTTTTATGTTAGGTTATATTGGTAATTATTTGCATTGGCAAGACAAAGTTGTGTGAGTGTTTCACACCAGATTTTTTTTAAATGATTTCTTAAATGAGGTCATGTTCGGTTCAATATAATATACAATTCACATATATGTGCTGGATATAAAATAGACGAAGACCGGAAAACTAAAGGATACTAATATTCAACAGATACAGTACAGTGTTAATATGCATTTGATTATTCCGTTAAGTACGGAACCTATGATTGCGTGTATTACAAATTGGAGTTCAAACACCTGTACCGTGAAATCATGTACACAAGCGGAACGAAGCGACGGATATCGAATAAGTCGGATCAGGTAAGGCAATCGAGTGTAATAAATATGATAAGCAGATAACGTTGAAATTGTTTGATGAGCATGGAACCATACTATATATATACACGCGACTACAGATACAGACGGATGAAGTAAAGACGTAATACTAATAGACGTAATACTAAACTGGATCGGATTATTATCTATATCTATTGATCATCATTCAACTCGCTAAGCGATGTCTGCAAATCTCTCTTCCATTCCATTCACAACGTCAAGCACAGAATATTACTAATACAGGCAACCGACAATGAAACAAGAGTAAACTAACACAATGACGGAACAAAACTGATAAAATAATAATAAAAGTAAAATTTAAAAATCTGGTATGAAACACTCACAACTTTCTCTTGCCAATGCAAAATTGAAAAATATAACCAAACATTAGTAATAAAACATTAGAAATAAACAAAAAACTAACCTCAAAAACATAACCTTATTTTAATCATGGGTGAAAGACGCAAAATGAAAATCGAACTCAGTTTGGCTTAAAAATACGGAAAATCAATCTTTCACGCTAAACTAGGCTCTGTACAGAAAAATGCTATAAACCGAAGTTGTAGATCTTTTAATTTCATATAAATTTTATAATATACACTTTTGTCGTAAAATGCATACTAAGGCCGAAATCTTTAAAAAAAAATCAATTTTTCACACGTTTTCATAAGAAAAAACAGAAAATCGCTAATTACCGCTAAAATAAGTGTTATATAAAAACATGTTTAAAATAAAAGTTGTGGGATTTCAAATTCTCTATATTTTTTTTTATAAAACTTTTGCGCTAAAATGCCGTAAACTTAAAAAAACTAAAACCGTAATCTTAAAAAAACAACTTTTTTACGTGAAAACAGCCTCACCAAGAATTTCAGCAAACATGGCGCCTACCCTATATTGTAGAGCATAAAAAATTTAGTAAACCAGGCGATTTAAAAAAAAAATCGTAGGACCAGTATTTGAGAAAATCACAAAAAAGTGAAAAATTACACGAATACACTACTACTTCTGGTTGACCGATTTTGATAAAAACGTTCATGTCGAGTCCATTAGTGGTATGTAACTTAAGTTTCAAGTTCATACAATGTTCCGTTCTTGAGATATTCTGTTTACACACACACAGACCAATCGCTAAAAACATGTTTTTTGGGTTCAGGGGGTCTGTAAACATGTAGATCCGGTGAAAACTCGATTTCTTAAAATCGACATGAAAACAATACTTTCCTTCCTATATATTCATATAGGCAAGAGAAAGTAAAAATTCACTAAAGAAAAAGTATAAAATTTTGACTTATGGGCTTTCTGAAATGATTGGTTTAATTATAAAAACTAATAAATGACGAATGTAACTATTTTTAGATAATTTTCAAACAGATTATCATAGAAAATAACAAAATTATAAGAGAGATATAGTACAATATAAAAAAATCATTATTATAAAAATAGAATGAACGAATAAATAAAAAATGAAAATTGGGAATCATACAAAAGAACTGAACAAACAAATTCAATCAATCTAAAAAAAAAGAAGCCATAAATCAATATCTGCCCCGGATTTATCACTCATCCTACGAATGAGTTACATGGATGTGCAGACTAAGCTAAATTTTGCTGACCGATTGCAAAAATCAAAGAAATAACCGACCACAGTAATACTTCATGAATGAATGAACTTTTATAAATATATCGGCAAAGCAATCACTATGCTTTGTACCGATAAATAATACCATGGTATTATAAATACATAAATATATTTCATAAATTCCATCAAATACAGAGACCGATTTTTATTATACTCTTTTTACTACTTTCCCTTTGTGAATTTAATCTGAATCTTTAAATGTACCAAAAGGATTTTATTTTGTTGCATTTTTCTAATAAAAAAAGTATTTTTTAAATAATAACATTGTAATAAAACTTTTAATTAATTTAAAAATTTATTTATTTTTGCACATTTTCTATGAAAGCTTATATTATTGGTGGCAATTTTTAAAACTGTCATCTTTATTTTCTTATGTCTGTCGATTCGTCACATCCAGATATCAGAAACTACAAAAAAAAACGCTACAAATGGATTTCAGATTCGTAATCTACACAAAAAGGTAGTGGGCCTAAATTGGGTTTGAAGTTTTGGTTTCTAAGGAAGTGGCCCAAAACCGGAAGTCAAGAGAAGAAATTCAAACACTACAAGACATGGCAACAAAAGGGGTTTTCAGATTCGTAAACCTACGAAAAAGTTAATGGGCCTGATGGGTTTGACGTTCCGGTTTCGATGGAAGTGGCCCAAAACCAGAAGTCAAGAAATGAAATTCAGAAACTACAACACATAGCAACAAAAGGGGTTTTCAGATTCGTAAACCTACGAAAAAGTTAGTGGGCCTGATGGGTTTGACGTTCCGGTTTCGATGGAAGTGGCCAAAAACCAGAAGTCAAGAAATGAAATTCAGAAACTACAAGACATAGCAACAAAAGGGATTTCAGATTCGTAAACCTACAAAAAAGCTAGTGGGCCTGAATTGGGTTTGAAGGTCCGGTTTCAACGGAAGTGGCACAAAACCGGGAGTCAAAAAATTAAATTCAGAAACTACAAGAGATAGCAACAAACGGTTTTCATATTCGTAACCTACACAAAAAGTTAGTGGGCCTGGATTGGGTTTGAAGTTCCGGTTTTGACTGGAAGTCCAGAAAACAAAGTTGGAATTTAGAAACAAAAATAGTGTCATTCGATTCCTTTAAAAGAGTCGACACAGAAATCATTGGGTTCGAAGTTCCAGTTTTAACCGGAAGTCAGGAAATCAATGTTGGAATTGGAAACAAAAATTGTGTCATTCAATTCCTCTTAAAGAATAGATACAGAAATTACTAATGATTTTTTCCAAAGGTCCAAGGTAAACCTTTTTCTTTTTTATGAAATCAAGTGGGCTTGATGCCTTTATAAGAATGGATAACCTCCGAGTTAAGTGAACACGCAACGTGACTTCTCTGGCAGACTCTTTTTCCTTGGAAAAATTGCCACAGCTATTAGACATGTCGCCTCACGAAATGGTTTTGTTTTCTTAATTTTCTTCTACCATTCAAATATAAAGTCCCAGGACCTATTCCGGCATCCATCTACCCACTGGTCACCTAGGATCATGCCTTCCAATTGATCAGTTACTTTCAGCCAGTCTAGGATTCCTATGTGAAAACAATCTTTGATGAAAATCGGTCCAGTTCTCATTATCACAGTACATCATTCATTATCCTATTCATATGGTACATCACATCTCAAACAAGAAAATCTGGTATGAAATACTCACACAACTTTCTCTTGCTAATGCAAATAATTAACAATATAACCTAACATTAGTAATAAAACATTAGAAATAAACAAAAAACTAACCTTAAAAAACATACTATTACTATTTTCATGAGTGAAAGACGTAAAGTGAAAATCAACCTCAGTTTAGCTTAAAAATACGGAAAATTACTTTTTCACGCTAAACTGGGCTCTGTAGAGAAAAGGCTTACACAAAAAGTTGTAGATATTTTAATTTCCTATAAATTTGATTATATACACTTTTGTCATAAAATGGATACTAAGGCCGAAATCTTTAAAAAATAAATTTTTCACACATTTCCGTAAGAAAAAAACAAAATCACTAATTACCGCTAAACTAAGTGTTACACAAAAAAAATTTTCAAATAATAGTAGTAGGATTTTAAATTGTCTGTAACTTTTATTGTATAAATTTTTGCGCTAAAATGCATATTAAAGCTGCAATCTTAAAAAAAAACAATTTTTTTAAGTGAAAACAGCCTCTCCAAGAATTTCAGCAGACATTGCCCCTACCCTATCTTGTAGAGCATAAAAAGTTTCGTAAACCAGGCATTTTAAAAATAATCGTAGCACCCGTTTTTGAGAAAATCACAAAAAAGTGGAAAATGACACGAATAACTACTACTCCCGTTTGATCGATTTTGATGAAAATGTTCGTGTCAGGTCCGGTAGTGGTATGTAACTTAAGTTTCAAGTTTGTACGATGTTCCGTTCTTGAGTTATTCTGTTCACACACATGCGCGCACACAGAGCAATCGCTAAAAACATGTTTTTTTGGGTTCAGAGAATCTGAAAATGTGTAGATCCGGTGAAAACTCGATTTCGAAAAATCGATATGAAAACAATACTTTCCTTCCTAGATATTCATATAGGCAAGAAAAAGTAAAAAATGACTGACTTTCTTAAAAATTACTCCATCAACTATTATATCGACTTTATCACTTCAATATGTCGTAAAAGCCACAAAATAGAAATTTTACAGAGCGTAGTTTTTTATTACTAAAATTCATGATTTTTGTTATTTGTATTTAGTTATGATACATTTATTTATTTACAACGCACTGTGGCTTACAACATTATGCTATGGCCTATATTTGAGGTTAGTAATGCTGTAAAGCGCAAAATCTCGATTTTGACAGAAATGAGGGTTATGACATATTGAAGTGATATGATCGATATTTGTATTTACAATTTCCGAAACTAAAGATCCCACTAAATTTAAAATCCCTCTAAAGATCATCTTTTATGTTTCTGTACTGAAAATTTTCGAAATTAAACTGACGACATTAATCACAAAACCTAAAAAGGGTCGCATAGTTTCATAACAATTTAAAATAACTAAAAATAATAATTGTTAACTCACCTCTTCACGAAATCTTTTTACAATTTCACCTTTTCTTCCTATTATGCTTCCTACTTCCTGAAACAACAAAAAAAAAGGCACATTAATGTCATCAAAATCTATAAAAGTAATTATTATTTATACAAGAAACTTTGTCACAAATTTAACATAAAACCTAATCGTTAACGAAACCCAAATAAACAGAGCAGTTTTAATGCCCTACAAGTGAAAATGAAGAATATTACACAATTTTTTTTTGGTTTATCGTCTTACTGTTCTGCAATTACTGCTAATACAGATGGTGAAGGATGAAATGATTTTTTGTAACGTATGAGAGTATGCTGTGCCTGAATGGGATTCGAACCTTTAATAGACAAGCCAATAAAATATTTAAACAAGTATATTATGGCCGTTTGCCACTCTACCTTGCTGATTGGCGTCCATATTTGGCTGACCACCACTTAGTGCAGAGAGACGTCAAAGTTTCAAGGGGTGTACGAACCCCGCAACCACTAAATTTTGTTTTACTAAAGTGTTAATCTTTTGAAATCGATTTTTTATAAATGTAATTATAAACTTTACGCAAAGATTAGAAAAATGAGTAATAATGTCCTTAATATAAAAATATAAACACACTCAGTAGTGTGTTTCAAAAACAAAACAAAACTGTGAACAAAAAATTTTTTTTTCATATCCCTAATGTGTGTACATTGCAATCCATTCAATTCAGAACAATACACAACCCCATGACCCAATGAATTGAGGATAATGTGTATGACGTGTAAATGAAGTACGTAGTCTTGTACAGACCCAGGCCACCATTACTGAGAGAGTATGGTTGAATGAAACTCAACCATTAAAGTACATCGGTAACCATTGTCTTGAATTTAAATCCATGTAAAAGTAACTACCTTTACTAGGATTTGAACCAGGAACCTTCGTCTCCAAAAATCAGCTGTTCAACAGCTGATTCACGGCGACGAATTAACCTGTAGACCAACCTGGTGGATCACAAAAAAATAACAACTACAGTTCAGCCGTCCTTAGTTTGCCCCTACTGTCAAGAAACCAAAGCCAACTACTACAGGGTGCACGCTAAGGTCCACCACTTTATCGATGTCGTATTCCTATTAAGTTAACTATGTTTTAAATTATAAGTACTTAAAACATCAGCCATGATATGATGTAGGCCTAACAATTTCATTTATAAAAATACTTTTAAAAGTATTTGTTGTTGCTTCTTAATCAGCGTGTACTCATTTTTATGTAATGCGCATGCTCAGTGATGTCATTATTTGTTTACATTAGGAGCAAACTAAGAAAGGCTGGACTATAAATTTGACTGAACTTTGTGTTAATCTTGAAACATGAAGTAGTTGAAGCTGTAGATGACAATGACCATGGTGGAGATGATATGGATGCCAATATAAGATATGATAAGTAGTAGAACTAGAAAAAAAATTTGGTGTAAACACTCACACGACTTTCTCTTACCAATGAAAATAATTAACAATATAACCTATCATTAGTAATAATACATTAGAAATAAACAAATAAAGCTAACCTCAAAACACATAACCTAATTTTAATCATGAGTGAACGATGCAAAATGAAAATCAACCTTAGTTTAGCTTAATAATACGGAAAATCACTCTTTCATGCTAAACTAGGCTCTTTAGAGAAAAATGCTCTAAATAAAAATTGTAGATCTTTTAATTTCCTATAAATTGTATTATATACAATTTTGTCGTAAAATGCATACAAAGGCCGAAATCTTAAAAAATCCATTTTTTTACAGATTTATGTGAAAAAAAAACAGAAAATCACACATTACCGCTAAACTAAACGTTATACAAAAAAAAATTTGATATAAAAGTTGTAGGTTTTTAAATTGCCTACAACTTTTATTATATACTATTCTTATACCCTAAAATCTTTAAAAAAACATTTTTTTCTACATGAGAACAGCCTCCCCAAGAATTTCAGCAGATATGGCGTCTACCTTAACTTGTAGAACATAAAATATGTAGTAAATGAAGTGATTTTTAAAAAATTGTAGGAGCAGTTTTTGAGAAACTCGCAAAAAAGTGAAAAATGACACTAATAAACTACTACTTTTGGTTGACCGATTGTGAGGAAAATGTTTGTGTCAGGTCCTCTAATGGTATCTAACTTAAGTTTCAACTTCGTAAGATGTTCCGTCCTTGAGATATTCTGTTCACACACAAATCGCTAAAAACAAGTTTATTGGGTTCACGGGGCCTGAAAACATATAAACCCTATGAAAACTTGATTTCAAAAAAAACCAACATAAAAACAATACTTTCCTTCTCTATACATTCATTAGGGCAAAAAAAAAAACAAGTGAGGATCAATTCTAAAGCCCTAATATTTTCATTCCTGTAAATTTATAACTAATGTTTACAACTGTTTCAATTGTACATTTTAAACAAAACAATACCAATTTAAAAATTTTTAAAGGTATAAAATTTTATTGTAAAAACAAATAAATTAAAAAAATAAAAGAGACGAAGAAAAAAAACCGCAACTTGAAAAATAAAAATTGAATTACACCAAGACGAACAAACAACTCTTTTAATATCAAACATTTCAAATCCCTAACCTCATCTTTAATTCAGCACAAATACTGTTACCATGTTACCGTTATAGTGGGACAGTCAGAAAACGTCTCTGGGTGTATTCCAAACAACGGTATGTTCAGCAATAGTTTTCTAGTTAACAGCTGTCCTGGGATGAGACAATTTACTATAATAACTGTATCCCTATTTTAGTGGTACAGAATACATTAATGTCACCGATATAACGATTAGAATAATGTATAGTCGACACAAATACAGTACAAGATACAAAAGCCATTTTCTTTTTTCAACCTCTGATTTTTTTTTTTTTTAAACCACATAGGACTACATAAGTATGTTGTTTAGGTCATCAGCCAAAAGGCTGGTTTGAACCTGTAGAGGTTTTACTAAGTAAAACGAGGAGTGAGGTGGTTTACAATTGCCTTCCTCACTGAGTGGAAAATTACGCTTATCAGCAAGCCGGGCCCTCTGAAAAGCACATATTTTCCACTCTGCAAATGACACCTTCATATCATTCACCACAGGGTCTGGCTGTATAATGAAATTCATTACTTCCAGAGGAGATAACTCTGATTAGTGTCTTTTACACCTCTACCTCTTCTGTTCTTAAATGATTCAGTCATTTAATTGGCTGACCATGTGATAAGAAACAGAACTATTTATTTTAGCCCTGCAATGAACAGATTGAGTGTAAATAATTTGACACTCCACCTGTCTATTATGGGCAGTACATAAGTATATCAAACTAAAAAAAGCTCATTTCAATTTTTGCGGTTCAATTTTTCAGTTTTTGGAGTCCTTTCCTGATGTTTCCTTCCTTGAACTTTCTCCAGTATTCCCTCAATCCATCCGATCTTCTCTGCCGTTCCTTGTCAGAATACACAACTTTCTGTCGTTTCGTCGGTTTCTGCTGTTCAAGTCTTGTTGTTTTCAGCCCGTGGTAATTTCCGGATTTTGTTTTGAGGTCCTCAAGTGAGATTTGGAGCCCGTCCATGTCCTCCTTAATTTCCCTGATCCAGTGGGGCTGAGTTTTTCTGTTAAGGAAAAAGTTGATGATTTGTTTAGAGATTCTGGAATAGCCGGTCTTCAAGAGATGTCCAAAGAAGGAAATTCTCTTTTTCCTCATCTGGTCTGCTAGAGGTTCTGTATTTCTGCATACTTCTTCTTTCGAGACGGGTTTCCATATCCCATCACAGAAACATCTTTTGTTCAGGCATCTCCTGATGATCCGACGCTCCAATTTCGAGATTCTGTGCTCCGTGTTTATCTTCCCGAGACTGAAGATTGTTTCGCTGCTGTATGTGATCTCCAAGATACTCTATTATATATAATCAATTTTTTTTTTTCTAATTTGTGTACGTTGCAATCTGTTCAATTTAGAACAATAAGCAACCCCATGACCCAATGAGATGAGGATGATGTGTATGGCGTGTAAATGAGGTGTAGTCTTGTACAGACCCAGGCCGACCATTCCTGAGAGAGTATGGTTAATTAAACCCCAACCATCAAAGTACACCGGTAACCACTGTCTAGTATTCAAATCCGTATAAAAGTAACTACCTTTAATAGGATTTGAACCAGGAACCTTCGTCACCGAAAATCAGCTGTTAAACAGCTGATTTTGGCGACGACTTTACCTCTAGACCAACCCGGTAATCAATTTATATAATAAATTTCACTAACCTTCTTTTTAAACTGAGTCAACTTTTACCATTACTTACACGTGTTTCGGTGTATCCACCATCATCAGAGTAAGTAATGGTAAAAGTTGACTCAGTTTAAAAAGAAGGTTAGTGAAATTTATTATATAAATTCATTATATAAAATAGAGTATCTATCAGAGGTTGAAAAAATAAAATGGGTCTTGTATCTTGTGCTGTATTTGTGTCGACTATACATAATTGTAATTGTTATATCGGTGACATTACTGTATTCTGTACCACTAAAATAGGGATAATTTTCCTAAACTGAAGAAGTGGCTACAAGGGGAGCATCTATAAACTTACCAGAGAAGAACAATTGAAAATCATAGGTGGCAATATTTTATGAAGCGAGTTGGAAAGCTTGTCCATAGATACGACAAAAACCTAAATTTCAGTAGAAATGAAGCTCACCCTATCTTATAGAGTTAAAAAATGTAGTAAATGAGGCGATTTTTAAAAAAATGGTAGAGAAATTTTTGAGAAAATCGCAAAAAAAGTGAAAAATCACCTAAGTAAACTAATACTACTTCTGATTGAACAATTTTGATGAAAATATTCGTGCCAGGTCCTGTAATGGTACTTAACTTCAGTTTCAAGTTTCAACTTCACATGCTATTCCGTTTTTAAAATATTTTGTTCACAGAGACCAATCGCTAAACACATAGTTTTTGGATTCAGGGGGGCTGAAAACGTGTACATCTGGTTAAAACTCAAATTTATAAAATCGATATGAAAACAATACTATTACCTAGTCTATACATTATTCAAATGAGACAAGAGAAAGTAAATAAAAGTTGTTTGATTTTAAAATTCTCTACAGTTTTTTATTATACAAATTTTTGCGCTCAAATGCATATTCAAGCCATAATCTTAAAAAAAACAATTTTTTTATGTGAAAACAGCCTCACCAAGAATTTCAGCAAACATGGCGCCTACCCTATCTTGTAGAGCATAAGAAATTTAGTAAACCAGACGATTTAAAAAACTTGTAGGACCAGTTTTTGAGAAAATCGCAAAAAAGTGAAAAATTACACGAATAAACTACTACTTCCGGTTGACCGATTTTAATGAAAATATTCGTTTCGATTTTGGTAGTGGTATGTAACTTAAGTTTCAAGTTCGTACGATATTCTGTTCTTGAGATTTTCTGTTCACACACACGCGCACGCACGCACCCGCACACGCGCGCGCGCGCGCGCGCGCGCACACACACACACACACACACACACACACACACACACACACACACACACACACACAGACCAATTGCTAAAAACATGTTTTTTGGGTTCAGGGGGTCTGAAAACATGTAGATCCGGTGAAAACTTATTTTCAAAAAATCGACATGAAAACAATACTTTCCTTCCTATATATTCATATAGGCAAGAGAAAGTAAAAAATAAATTAGTGAATAATTAATTTTAAATATAAACTTTGGCAACTGAAGATCAAAATTTTAAGAATGTTTTGTTAAGAACTTGCAAATTTATTTCATTTTAAATTCAAATAAAACAAATATTAAATTTATAATGAAAAACAATTGGACCGTAACATATATTAGCCAATACGAAAGATCAAACAAAAAACAAATTAATGGCCGAAACAATTTTATTGGATTAAAGCGAAACACATGATGATAAAAACCGAATAGTCATCCATACGGTCAACGACTAACAAGTACTAAATTAAGATAGAAAACAACGACCAGCGCCAAATTGTTTCAATACGACCTTATAACCCTGACAAACCAATCTAGCCAAGACTCTATTCTATTCTGCTTCTTTTCATTCCTTTATTTCATCTTGAGTCGTAAGCGTGTAATTAAAAATAGTAAAATTCCACAACCTGGAAACCTTAATTAAATACTATCGCAAGAGGCTTTTCAACATCACAAAATAAAAACCAATTTAATTAAATGTAACTCAGACCTGTATCTATTCATTTCAATTACAGCACAACGTTAATGATCTAAATTATCTACATTTGGCCGACCCGTGGTGTAGTGGTCAGTGCAACTGGCTACTATGCCGGGGTCCCGGGTTCGATTCCCGGTCAGGTCTGGCATGTTTTCATCTGTAAATCACCACATATCATTACCTACGCACAAGCCCAAGGGTTATGTAGGCATCATCACTCAATAATAAAAAACAAACAAAAATTGGGAACGGACCCAGTTTGGATTATCAAATTTTTTACAGATTTTAAAGAGAGAGTTTCTAAAGATTATCAAAACAAAACGTTTGTTAAATTATTTAAACACTAGCGGTACCCGGCGCATGTATCTACGTCCAAGGACAGAAAACATGTTCTTATGGAAAATATGAAATTTAATTTATTTTATCTCAGGCCTGTTAGCATAGTGGTTAGCGCTGGTTTCTACGACGGGATACTGGGTTCGATTCCCAATCAGGTCTGGCATTTTTTCATCACTCATTTTCATTACCATCATTATCCACCGGCTGTATTAGCAGAAATTGCAGAACTGTCAGACGTAAAACAAAAAACAAAACTAATGCCAGGGGCATAAAATGATAATTGTAAACGTAACTACTACGATCGTTGCACAAACAATAATAATGGCCGAAAACAGTAGAGAGAGTGAGAGAAAGCTTATTGCGTGAGAAAGACCAGAGACCGGTTTTGTTCTTATCCCTACTCTTTGTCGTTTACGAATTGAGAGTGACACCGGTAGATGCCTGGCGGGAATAACTGATCGAGTGACAACTGATCAGTTATTGACCACCAAGAGTAGAAAATTATTAAATTACTAATATTGCTATAAAAAAATACGGGTTGGTATAAGAAGGGTGAAAATTTAGGAGTGTATATATTTTTTAATGCCACATTATAAAAAAATTAAAATTTTGTCCAAAAAATACAAAAAAAATTTTTTGGGGAAAACCACCCTTATTACTTATGGGTATAAAAAATAGATAAAAAAACTATTCTTAGACCTACCAAGTGTACATATAAAATTTCATCAAAATCGGTTAAGCCGTTTCGGAGAAGTATGGCAACTAACACTGTTACATGAGAATTTTATATACCTATTAGATGAAAAATCCTTTTTTCATGAGACAAGACATTTTCATGGCTGGTGGCAATGAAACCGGAACTTCAAACCACATGATTTCTTTACATTCATTAAGAGAAATCCAATCGCATTTTTTTTGTTTTCAAATTCAAACTTTGATTTCTTGACTTTCAATCGAAACCAGTACTTCAGACCAAATGATTTCCGTATAATCTTTATGAGGTATCGAATGATACTATTTTTATTTCCAAATAAATGCCATTTTTGATTTCTTGACCTCCGGTTTTGAGCCACTTCCGGTCAAAACCGGAACTTAAATCCAATCCAGGCCCACAAACTTTTTCGATAAATTACGAATCTGAAAACCATTGGTTGATATCTCTTGTAGTTTCTATCATTTGGATGTGATGGACAGACATAGGAAAATGATAAATGACAAAAAATTCCCACCAATTATGAGCATATACCGTGCTTCCCAACAAATCGGATAAATAGAGAAATTAACATTGGACAATGTACTGTCAACAATAATCTTATTACAAGGGGTGTAATCTTACTTTTACTACCCCAGTCGTTAAGAAACAGAATAAAAATGAGTTTACAAAAGATAATTAATAGCTAATAATTTAATTATTAATAAATAAACACAAAAATGTTATTCAATTTTGACAGACCGGTACTTAAAATTTTGCTTACATTGTTGTCTGAACATTAGCTGAGCGTATAAAGTGGTCAGGTTAGTACTTTCATTTTGGATATTAAATACAAAAGGCCATGAGTTTGAATCCTACACACTATTTAAATTGTTTTAATTTTTTTTAGTAAATAATTTTATTCAAATCACTATTAAAACATTTGTTTACTTAATAATTTGTTAATTATATTAAATTTTGAAAAAAACTTTACTATTTAGTTATATTCTGTAGAATTAAAAATTACAATCAATAAACAAATTTTTTTTGGTTTAATGTCCGACTGTTCTGCAATTACTTCTAAATGCAAACGGTGAAGGATAAAATGATTTTTTGTAACGTATGGAAATATGCCGTGCCTGAATGGGATTCGAACCCAAGACCAACATAAAAAAAAAGTTTGAATATGTAAGACTCGAACTCACGTCCTCTTGTACAGTAATATCAAAAATAAAAATAAACTGATGCCTTTATGCACCCAGCTAACGATCAGTCAACAATGGGTGCAAATTTTTTTTTCTTATGTAAGTACCAGGCTACAATGAAATTGAATAACATTTTTGCTTTTATTTATTAATAATTAAATTATTAGCTAGAAAAATCTTTTGTAGACTCATTTTATTCTGTTTCCTAATGACTGGAGTAATAAAAGTAAGATTACGCACTTATAATAAGATTAACACACATATCTACACGATGGAAAACTCCAGAATCGTAAAGAAACTACTTGACATTATAACAAAAAGTAAAACCGGTACAGAATGGCTGAAAGAAGTCAAGATGGACCTACAACAGATCAACATTGAAAATCTCAAAGACCGCACCGAATGCCGGAATAATATCATAAATGTAAAGTTCCAGCAAAGAATACCACGACAACCGGGGAAAAAATGGACAGATGAACGGAAGGAGCATTCCGAGAGGATGAAGAGATTTTGGGAAAAGAAGAGGAAAAACAACCCAAAGTGAAATCATGATTCAAGTTCATTCGCTCTTCTATAGGGGAATAATCAAAAATAAAAACATGAAAAACATAAAAATCATAATATTTTTTTTTAATTTTTTAATTCGAATTTGTGTATGTTGCAATCTGTTCAATTTAGAACAATAAGCAACCCCATGACCCAATGAGATGAGAATGATGTTTATGACGTGTAGTCTTGTACAGACCCAGGCCGACTATTCCTGAGAGAGTATGGTTAATTAAACCCCAACCATCAAAGTACACCGGTAACCACTGTCTAGTATTCAAATCCGTATAAAAGTAACTACCTTTGCTAGGATTTGAACCAGGAACCTTAGTCTCCGAAAATCAGCTGATTCTGGCGACGACTTTACCTCTAGACCAACCCGGTGGGTCAAAATCATAATTAAAAAATACAATTTAAATAAAATAACGTAACAATAACTGACATTACTATGGAATAAAAACAGCAAATCATTTTACAGACATTAAATCAAACACAAGAAATGTCCGAGGTTAATAATTATAATAGAAAAACAGCATTTATACATTAAAAACTAAAAACAGAATAGGTGAAATTATATTTGTCATGTTGACAGTAAATAAGAGAGAATTCGATAAACAGCGGAATATTAGAATAGATAGAGAAATGGTCTTAAATTTCAGATTCAGTCTTGTCATACGTAAGATAGGTAGCAAATGTAACATTACTATGTTACTTGTTCCGTATGTCAGTTGACAGGCTTTATTACAACAGAGTAGTTTATTGGATAAAGTCAGGACAGAGGGAGATGACGGAAGAGGGTTTGAGTTTTCCTGTGACAGGAGTGAACGAACAAACTGTAACAAGCGCACATCTAAAGCTTCTCAACAACACCGTCATATAATCTTACTTTTACGTCGCTACATTTTTACAATGGAATTTTAAAGAAAGAAATATATAAACTTTTTACGATATTTTATTTCTCAGTCATAATAAAATGATAACACGTGTATAAAATTCATGAATAAACAAATTTTCTATTCAAATTAGAGTTCCCAATTCGGAAAAAATTATTACTTAAGGGGGTAGTCAACTCAAAGAGATGATTTTTTTAAAATTTTGATTGTTTTTTTTCATTTATTTGAAGTTTATAATTTTCTGAATCACAACATTTGTTTACTTTGTTTGTACATTGACAAAAAGTTATAAAAACATCTGTTTAAAATAAAGCAAGGCGAAACCCCTACCTAACCCTACATAGCCCCTACCTAAAATTTTACCATTTGTCCACGTTAAGTACGGTGCGTGCCTTCCCGTCCTCAAGACAATAAAACTCCCACATAACTGAAAAAGGCCACTGAAACACAAAAAAAAGAAAAGAGCCGCTCTTAAACCCACTTGTCCCTTAATATAAATTTTCATCCATGAGTAACTTCTTAAAATACATTACCTCCTTTGAAGTCCCAGTCCCAATCCCGCAAGAGCCAGAATCCTATTTCCTAATTTTAAACTATAAAATTCCCCCTAAATTTCATGAGGTTGCAATTATTCGGTAAAATTGTTCGCCGAGCGACCAGGTGTTCCTTAACACGATGTCGCCATCATAGGGCTTCTCAGCCCTCTCAACCAGGATTCAGGATTCAGCAAGGCGAGTGAAATTATTATTCCTTCAACTTTAAGTTTTCCAGATAAGTGGTTTTTGCATGATAGTACATTCTTGGAAATTAAATATTTTGGTTTGTATTGGAGATATTTACATGATGTTTTTTTTTCAAATGTTCATAATTTCTTGCTCTATTTTCTGTGGAATGATTATTACAAAAACCGTTATGGGGATTTAATTAACCCTTTCAATCCCAATTTTCTAACTATACACAAAAAATATCTGTTCATTGTTTCATACAACAATATGACTATGTAAAATTATGTTCAGGCTTCCTAAACAAAATATATTCTCTTACTTTGATTTGTAGCAATAAAACTAAAGATGATTTTAATTTTAAAGCCATCATTTAAGAAAAAATATTTCACAATTAAAAATATTGATAAACTGGATAAAATCACTTATTACAAACAGTCTAAAAAATATACTTTGTACTTACGTACGACATATTTGAAGAAATGCTACTTTATTTTAGTAAATGAATACGAATATTTAAAACTAAAATTAATTTTTAAAAGAAACTAATTAATGGTCGCCTACGTGGCGCAGTGATCAGATGCTACACTGCATCTACTAAGCATGCTACACTGAAAAACGGAAGTCACAAGTTCAATTCCTGGCTAGGGTACAGAAAATTTTTACACTTCACAACCAGCAATCCTAATCCAAAGTAGTCGCTAATAACTAAAATTTTGATGTCTGTTATTTCACTCCAGTGTGACTTCTTCGTCACACTGGGTTAGAAAGGGTTAAAAAATAATTTGTGAATACATAAAATAGATGTTTTTGAAAATATGGTTTTTCTTCAATAAAGTTCTTGTAAGAAAAAATACATAGAAGTGCATACAACAGATAATAAGATAGAAATTTTCTGTATTTTGTAGCATAAGAATCATGTTGATATCTTTCTTGGTTCCTGAGATATTTGATTCCCTGTAAAAAGCCCACTTTTCCAACCTCACCCTTATATTAGGGACTGTAAATAATTTTTTGGCATAGTTCAAATGGTAGATCATTACTAGTAAATTACTCTTTTACTTAAAATAAATAATGACAAATTATAACCAGAAGTTTCGATTTTTATTTTCTGGGATGACTATCCCCTTAAATAAACAAAAATTGATTTTTTTTTTAATTCAAACCATTACTTTATACAGCAGAATTCCAATCAACAAAATCCAGATTACAACTAAAAATTACAGGATAGCAATTTATTTGTTACACATGTGAAATTAAATAATGATTAGTAAGACAATACACAGACAATCATACAGGCATTCATATTATAAAATCTGGCATGAAACATTTGCATGACTTTCTCTTGCCAATATAAATACGTAATTAAAAATGTAACCTATGTTCAATAACAATGTAATATGAACAACATAACCTAGTTTTAATCATGAAAGAATGACACAAACTGAAAAACAACCTCTGTCAACTTAAAAACATGAAAAATCATTATTTGCCGTTAAGGCGAGACTGTATGATGGTTTTAACTGAAAATTTCGAATTTCGGTTCTTTATGTTTTTCAATAGTTTAGACCGAGATCAACCACAAAAACATTAAATTACGTGAAAAAAATTATCTTCATGAAAAAATTAAACTTTAGGAGGTTCACCCAGAAAAATTATCGTGTCATCAAGATCGAATATTTTTTATAATTTTATACCGATGGTTTTAGAACAATGGGAATTTTAGTTTTTAAAATATCTGCATACTTGTAGCTGTTGGTTCAGCTTTCTAACCAAATGTTGATAGAAAATTTACTTGTGTACATTTTGTTTTTGAATTGTGCCTTTTTGTCTTTGTGCCCATTACCGTAAATTTATTTTTAACATTTAAATACATTTTTCTCGGAAACCATTAAAAAACATACCAGGCTGAAATTTTTACCAGTTATCTATCTTGTACGTTCACATATTCCGGCACTTTTATGACTTCCTCAAAAGCTACAAAAATTATTAATATGTAAAATATAGTAAAAAAATTTGTAAACATTTTATGTTATTCCTTACTCTGTTTTTAACTTTATGGTTTAACGGATTAAGTTGCGAAAATGTCAGTAGCTCGAGCAACCCGACAACTACAAGTAAGTAAAGTTTCATTTCCCTAACGTTTACCAATCTTGTGAAAAATATTAGAAATAAAAGTTGTAGATTTATTAATTTTCTGTAACTTTGATTATAGTACACACTTTGTCGTAAAATGTATCCCAAGGCTGCAATCTTGAAAATCCCATGTTTTTACAGTTTTTAATGAGTAAAATACAGAAATCACTAATTGATGCTAAACTAAACTAGGTATGTGGAAAAATAGGCTTAAAATAAACGTTATAGGTTTTATAATTTCATATAATTTTGATTATATACACCTTTGCCCTAAAATGCATATTACGTGACCAATATTAAAAAAAAAAGTTTTTACCAAGAAATGGACAACCTTCTTAAGGATTTCAGGAGACATGGAATAACTAACAGCACTGAGGTACAGTACACAAACTAAAGAAATAACTACTTGAAACTTCCATCTTGTGAAGAATAAATAAAAAATAAAGCAAATGAGATGATTTTACATTAAATCATAGGAGCTGTTATTGAGAAAATTGCAAAAAAGAGTGAAAAATTTCAAAAATAAACTAGTACTTCTGGTTTGAAGAAAATGTACATGTTAGGTCTCGCTTGGAACTGAATCTCCAAGTTCCAACACCATTCCATATTTCATTCTTGACATATTTTGTTCACACACATGCACACGCACACCAACCGCTAAAAATACGCTTTTTTGGTTTAGGGGACCTGAAAACGTGTATTTCTGTTGGAAACTTTGTTTAGAAAAATCGAATGAAAACAATACTTTCCATCACTATTTATTTATACAGGGCAACAGATAATAAAAAGGACAAAAATAACTGTGTAGATAAACAAGAGTTTTAAGGTGAATAAAGTTTTAAGGTGTGTGAACAAAATATGTCAAGAATAAAGTCTATACATTATACGACAACTCAACAGAATGGATAAGGGATGCAGATGGGCAAGAGAAAGTAAAACATAGAAATTTAATACGAAATCAGTAAACCATCATCAATTTATCAAATTTGAACGACTCAGTGCACAAGTTTACTAGTTTCACTATAATTTACTGATTTAAACTTGAGACATATTCAGATATTCAAAACAAATATTTGCACAGTGAAGCACTACCCATATTCACTTGGAACACATTTACTTGAAAATGCCTCAAAAGAAAGTTTGAAACAAGAGAATAAACACTTCACTCCAGATGCTGTTCAAACCTAACATAAAATTTACCTTATCCATTTACACATGGTGTACAAACATGAAAAGAAAACCAAAATCGCTGTAAAAAGTTGAAACAATATGAATGGTAGATAACTGCACAAATTTTTTTACCAGCGTTACCCTTATTTTTATAACTAGTGTAACAATTTTAACCAACACCTTTTTTATGTAAGTGATCTGCCGCAGAACTTTTAATTTTACAAGGTGTGGCTATTAAATAATGAGTCTGACGTAAAAAATTTTATTTTTATTTTATACATAATCACTTATTGTCACCTTTAATATACACTTCTTCTCTATCCCTACAACACTCCATACAAATTTTCCATTGTTGGAAACAGTCCTGGAAGTCATCTTCTGTCAGCTCCTTCAGGACACCTGCCGCTTTCTCTTTTACAACTTCCAGACTCAAATCTTGTCCCTTTTAACGCAGATTTCACCATACGGAACAAGTAGAAGATAATAACATGTGATGAAACGTGGTTTTTTACTTATGATCCAGAAACGAAGCGCCAATCCACGCACTGGAAGAGCCAAACTTCACCGAGAGCCAAAAAAGCTCGAATGAGCAAGTCAAAATTTAAAGCAATGGTGATTGGTTTTTTTTTATATCCATGGGATTGTGTACCTTCACTGAGTTCCTGAAGGTCAAACAATTTATCAATATTACTCCCTTGAGGTACTTTCTAAACTATGTCAAAGAGTAAGGAAAAAAACGCCCCGAAATGTGGAAAGACAACTCATGGGTTCTCCACCAAGACAATGTGTCAGCTTATTCCGCGTTATCTGTCAAGAGGTTCCTAGCCAAGTACAGCATCTCAGTGTTCGAACATCCACATTATTCACCAAATCTTACACCATGTGACTTCTACCTGTTCCGTAAGGTGAAATCTGCATTAAAAGGGACAAGATTTGAGTCTGTGGAAGTTGTAAAAGAGAAAGCGGCACATGTCCTGAAGGAGCTGACAGAAGATGACTTCCAGCACAGTTTCAAACATTGGAAAATTTGCATGGAGCGTTGTAGAGATAGAGAAGCAGTGTATATTGAAGGTGACAATAAGTGATTATGTATAAAATAAAAATAAAATTTTTTATGTCAGTCTCGTTATTTAATAGCCACACCTCATAATATGTTCTCCGCGTTAACAAAACTCAAACAGTTGAAGAAACAGACCGATTCAGTTTTAAAACCAAATTCATATAATTTTAAATTAAGCAACACAGGCAGAGAAAGAGACATTTAAACAACACTAATATAAAAGTAAGTTTGTACGAGGAAATCTCAGAAATAAAGCGATTTCAAAAATTCTTTCACTCCTGGAAAGCTTAGCTCTTCATGAATAAGTAAATTATGTGGCATATATTTTTTTAATTTTGAAAAAAAATATCTGGTGTAAAAAAACTAACATGACTTTCTCTTGCCAATGTAAATACATAACATAAATCCATTTTGAATCATAAGTGAATAATGCCAAATGAAAATCAACCTCTCTCTCCCTGCTCAATTTAAAAATATGGGAAATAACTGACACTAAACTAGGCTCTGTAGAAAAAATCTCTCAAAATAAAAGTTGTAGACTTTTTATTTCATACACCTTTAATTATAGCACAAACTTTTGTCATAAAACAGATACTAAGGCAAAATCTTAAAAAATACTGATTTTTACTGATTTTGATGAAAAAATATAGATAATCATTAAACTAAGCGTTGTACAAAAAAGAAGTACGTAACGTGTGAAATAAAGTTATAGATTTTGAAATGTTCTACAACTTCAGTTATAGACTACACTTGCCCAACAATGCATATTAAGGCTGCAATCTTAAGAAAACTATTTTTATTCAAAAGCACAGGTCCCCCAAGAATTTCAGCAGATATAGTGCTTACCTATCTTGTAAAGCATAAAAAAGTAAATGTAGCAAATTTAAAAAAAAAAGAGTAAGAGCAGTTTGAGAAAATCACACAAATTAACTTCAATTTTTGATTGACAGATTTTGATGAAAATGTTCATGTCTGGTAGATTTAGATACCATAATGGTATCTGATTTAAGTTCCAAATTTCAAATTTGTGTACACCACATTCTTCAGACATTGACCATTCTAAAAACGTGTTTTGGGGTTCAAGGTGCCTGAAAACTTGTATTTCCGGTGAAAACTCAATTTCAAAAAACCGACATGAAAAAAAAATTTCCTTCTCTAATACATTCATGTTGTACAAGAGAAAGTAAAAATAAATCAGATTGTGAAGTATCAGCACAACAGGCTTCCATGCCAGCGGTAC
Organism: Catonia carolina; assembly: GCA_035578175.1. Lineage (NCBI taxonomy): Eukaryota > Metazoa > Arthropoda > Insecta > Hemiptera > Achilidae > Catonia > Catonia carolina. The sequence goes on from JAQMRL010000005.1 coordinate 68,865,634, forward strand.
CAGGTTTAATTCCCGGTCTCATCTGACATTTCCTCTCTTTATATAATCTCATATCTGTTACATACGCACAACCCAAGACAAATGACTATGTGTCTATTTACACCCAAAATAAAGCCAAAATGTTGCAATATCGCAATTCATTTTTACTTTATACCTACAGTAGCGTGCAAATTAATCCGAACACAGGGATTTTTTTGTTTTTTTTATGTTATGGCTACACTGCTAACCACGCACATTCTGTAAAGCAGTCTGTGCAGTGTGAAGTTGTTGTTCTTTGTCTCTACAGCAATTTCGTGACAGTGGTAGTGGTTTATACAAGTGTATTTCATTTTTTAATGACAAATTCATATATTGTTTTTGTGTCTGTTTATGTAATATATAGTAACATTAAATGTAACTCCAAGAAAACATTCAAAAATTGTTTCTCTCTCAGAGTATACCGGTATGACACAACGACAAATAGCTTCAGAGTGTGGCGTTGGACTAGGGACAGTGAATGCTATATTAAAACAATTTTGAGAAACTCGTTCCTATTCACCTCGAAGGAAAGAAAAAAGTGGCCGTGAAAGAACAACCACTGCGACTCAGGATCGATTATTAGTGAGAACAAATAAAGTGAATCCAAAAGTGCTGTAGACTTAAATCGACAGCTTGGAGCCAGTAGAACGAATTTGCATGTGACAACTGTTAGATACTGACTTCTTGATGCTGAACGGAAAGCTCGTTGACCGGCTAAAAAACAACTTTTTACCCAAGCAATATGCAAAAAGTGGTTACTGTGGGGCAAAGCACATGCTAAGTGGACTGTTGCAGACTGGAAAAACGTAATGTTCTCCGATGAACCCATTTTTACATTCAGGGGTAAAAGGTTTCTTACGTTCGGAAATCAGCAGATGAAAGAACATCACTGGCTCATATCCAGCAATCAGTTACACATCCCAAGAAAAAAATGTTTTGGGGTTGTTTCACATTTGAAGGTTCTTGTTAATTAGTCCCAGTAAATGGTATGTTAAAAGCGATGAATATATCCAAATTGTTAAGTCAAAGGTTGTGCCTCAACTGCAAACAATATTTCCACATGGCAATGGAGTGTTTTAACAAGATTTAGCGCCATGGCATACTGCCAATAAAGTGAAAGCATTTTTCAAACAGGAAAACGTTATAGTGTTGACATGGCCAGGTAATTCCCCAGATATAAGCCAGATTGAAAATCTTTGGGCAATAGTGAAAAAAACGACTATCAAAAATGGATTGTACTACAAAAAATAACCTCATTGCAGCAATAATATCGGTATGGTTTCGTGACGAACAAATTAAAAAAATGTGCAATACACTAATTGAATCTTTGCCAAATCGCATACGTGAACTGATAAACAATAAAGGTGGCTATATTAGTTATTAAACATTAACAAATAGAATGTATACATATTTTTTCAAAAATAAAGTAACTTTTAATCACATAACATCTGTGTTCGGATTAATTTGCACACTTCTGTAGGTACAGACAATCCAAGGAACATAAAACTATAATCAACAATGTAATAACAAATACTGAAAAAGTTGTGTGGACTCACCTTTCCCTGCATGATAAGACGAATGGTAAGTGTGACGGAAGGATCGTCATTTGGGAATGATTTTATTTCATCCATGATGCAACGACCAACAAAATTTTCACTTATCACTTATAGAATGAAATAAATAATGTTGAAAGTAATTATTGATATTGTTGGTAGAAGGTAGATTGGCGATAAACGGCAGTGGTTGTTGATTCTGTAAAGGTCCAAGGTGATGAAATGGCGGTGACAGGAATTTGGGTCTCTTCACTCTGTAACACAAAAAGAAACGACACACATGATCAGTAAATTGAAATTACTAAAATTTTCAAATAGTTACATTAATATCATGATAGACCCACCGGATAGGTCGAGGTAAAATCGTCGCTGCAAGTCAGCTGATTTTCAGACACGAAGGTTCCTAGTAAAGGTTTTACATGGATTTGAATACTAGACAGTGGGTACTGGCGTACTTTGATGGTTGGGTTTCACTTAACCATACTCTGTCGGGAATAGTATGCCTGGGTCTAGAATCTGTCTACGCTAAGTGTAAGCGTACTCCGATGTAGGCAACCAGCATACAAGTGAGCATGCGTATTAATTAAAAATACCCACAGCATGATCAAAAACAAAATTTCATACAACACTGATCCGCTCTAAGCTTAATATAATAAAAACACATTCAATTCATTTGTTAGGAAATGGTTTATAAATCGAACATTAGTTTAGCATTAATAACTAAAACTTTTACTATTGTTACTCTTACATTGTTATTTTTCGTTACATTACTTTCTATTATTTCATTATTATTCATGATTAGTAGGTTTTTATTATAGACTCAATTTTATTTTTGGTCACAAGTAATATAAGATTAATGCGCTTGAATTAAAACAGGAGAGTAAACAATGCCAGTGATTCGTTGTTTATCATTTTAGAGTGTTTATTTCATATCATTAAATTAATTAATGTCTGTGACTAATTTAATACAACTGTTCGTGCTTGCCCATGTTTAACTCATTTTTAGTTTCATCAGTTATCTTTTGGAATTGTATCAGTTCGTTTCGATTTTCTTCGTAGACTGAAGTTGAAAAGTTTTATAAGCTGTATTTTGTTAACATGCGTGATAGTGAATGCGTTGAGTTTTTGAAACATAAAAGCGATGAACATTAAAAAGTAGAAAAAAATGTTTTGTTAAATGTAATGTTTAAAATAATTAATTAAGGAGTCTTTATGAAACTACAATAATTACAAGTAATCAGAACGGTATAATCTAAAACGCTTAAAGGATAATGTTTCTTTTAGCTGGATGTAGATATTTTTATGATGGAACGTAGTGCAAGATAATATTATCCGGCGGAGAGGAAGATACGCGCCAACTAGTGTAAAACTTTCGTTTACAACCTATAGGCGCTTGCCTCGCACGGAGTACTCTTACAGTAGATGGACTATACACAAGACTACATCCCATTTTCACATGATCTCATTGGGTCATATACGGTAGCTAATTGTTCTGAATTTAACAGATTGCAATGTAAACACAATAGGGATATAATAAAAACATCATGACTCTTACACTACTATAAGTTTTTTTTATTATTTTATTTAAAGTCGCATCAATTGCTTGGTCAATAGCGACTACAGTGGGTTATGAAAGATTAACTGTGGGATTTGACATGTGAAAATTTCCAGACCCTGGTCGGTAATCAAACCCGGGACCTCCGCGTGGTAGGCTAACCACTACGCTTAAAAGGCGGTCACTACTATAAGTTAATTGATTCCTGATTAGCTCATTTTGATTCCATAACTTATCGATCACTTAAAAAGCTGAAATTCAGCACGATTGTTCCTTACGATTAAAAATTGGGTTACTACTGTAAAGCATAACATATTATTTGTATACCTTTCTGAACAGCTACTTTAAAAACTGGCACAGATTTTCCGTAGTCGTGATTACCAACAGGTAATCACCACTACACACCCCACAGTGCTGAACCCCACAGAAAACCCAAACCGCTCATAAATATTACGAGTTGGAATTTTTCTTTTATATGGATTTGAATATCAGACAGTGGATACTGGTGTACTTTGATGATTGCGGTTCAATTAATCATACTCTCTCAGGAACAGTCGACCTGGGTCTGTACAAAACTACACTTCATTTACAAATTATCTCATGGGGGTCATAGGGTTGCTTATTTTTCTGAATTGAACAAGATTGCAACGTACACCCATTAGGGATACTAAAAAAAAATCATAGTTCTTACAACTACTGTAAGTTAGTTAATTACTTATTACTGATTCCATAACTTATTGTTCACTTGGAAAGCTGAAATTCAGCATACTAGTTCATTAGAATTAAAATTGGGAACCATAATTCACAATTAGTATAACTTCCCGAAAACCAACTTTAAAATTGGGACAGATTTTCTATAAGTCGTGGTTTCCAATAGGTAATCTGCAGAACCCCACGGAATACCCAGTCTGCTGATAAATCTCATGAGTTGAAATTTTTTTAAAAATATAACACAAAATTATTAACCTTTGTAGAGGTGCGCATTGATTTAATCGACTTTTAGTGATATTTTCTTTAATATCAAACAGAAACCATTGCAATTTTAACATAATTCACTTTAGAATTGTTTACAGAAACTGTTATTCATTCTCCCTGGTGTATATAACAAATATTTCACTTTCTAAGAAGCTGATTTTAGGAACCACATCTCCATGTTTTAGTAGCGTATAAAACATTCTTTGTAAAAAATAGCAATACCTAAAATGCTATTTTTTATTGTTTATATTATAAGTGTTATAACATAGTGTTTTATATAGTACCATTTCGTGAAAGACGTATTTTAATATGCCTGATTCATTCACAAAAATTTTATAAATAGCAACAGAATTACACTGCGTGCTCTTTTCTATATTTTTGCTCTTTTCTATATTTTTACGTATTGTTCTAAAATTAATATTTATTTATATAAATAGATGAAATTTGCTCAGTTTCAATTTCTCTACTGAATGGTATTATTTTCAATTCAAAGAAACAATTGAAAAACCCATCTTTTCTAATCCAGTAATTTATTCTCCTCTATAATTTCCTGTTGAAAATTTACTTCTATAAAAATTTCTGCTACTGTAGAATAATAATGTTTGAAAAGAAACTACTGAAATTTCTGCACAGAAAAACCCAACTATGCCAAAATAAATAAAGTGTTATCCATATTGGATCATAGAGTTACATACAGATTGCAACGTACATGCACTCGGGATTAAAAAAAAAAAAATCTGGTGTGAAACACTCATACGACTTTCACTTGCCAATGCAAATAATGAACAATATAACCTAACATTAGTAATAAAATATTAGAAATACACAAAAAAGCTAACCTCAAAAAAAAATATAATCTCACTTAAATCATGAGTGAAAGATGCAAAATGAAAATCAATCTCAGTTTGCCTTAAAAATACAGAATATCACTCTTTCACGCTAAACTAGGCTCTGTAGAGAAAAATGCTCTAAATAAAGTTGTAGATCTTTTAATTTCCTATAAATTTGATTATACTTGTTTGTCGTAAAATGCATAATAAGGATAAAATCTTTAAAATATTGATTTTTTTTTTTACATGATTTTGTGAGAAAAAATGACATAAAATCCCTAATTACCACTAAACTAAGCGTTATACAAAAAAAAAGTTGTAGGATTTTAAAATTATCAACAACTTTTATTATATACATTATTGCGTTAAAATGCATATTAAAGGCGCAATCTTAAAAAAACAATTGCTTTACGAGAAAATAGCCTCACCAAGAATTTCAGCAGACACGACCCCTAGCCTATCTTGTAGAGCATAAAAAATTCAGTAAACGTGGCGATTTTAAAAAAATCGTAGGACCAGTTTTTGAGAAAATCGCAAAACTGACAAATTACACAAATAAACTACTACTTCCGGTTGACCGATTTGATGAAAATGTTTGTGGCGTCTACCCTATCTTGTAGAGCATAAAAAATTCAGTAAACTAAGCGATTTAAAAAAAATCATAGCTCCAGTTTTTAAGAAAATCGCAAAAAGTGAAAAATTACACGAATAAACTAATACTTCCTTTGATTGATTTTGATGAAAATGTTCGTGTCGGGTCCGGTAGTGGTGTATAACTTAAGTTTTAAGTTTCAAGTTTGTACAAGGTTTTGTTCTTGAGATATTCTGTTCATATACACACAGAGCAATCACTAAAAAAATGTTTTTTTGGGTTCAGGGGGTCCGAAAACGTGTAGATCCGGTGAAAACTCTATATGAAAACAATACTTTCCTTCCTATGTATTCATATAGGCAAGAGAAAGTAAAGAAATGAATCACTTAATGAGAGATCACATTAATCTCTCACTCATCAATGAGAAATTTTCATATTTAAACAAATACAGTACACAAAGATTTATTTACAGAAGTACAAATACCATACATATATCATTTCAGTTAAATAAAGAAACAAAGTACAGAAGTAATCTACATACAAACTTGACATTTTAATGCGTAAAGATCTGAACAGTAGGTAAATAAATGTGATATAGAAGGAGTATAAAAACGTACGTACGGTATCATTACTTAAATGCATTCCTCAAAGTGCAACATTTAACAATGGAATGGGAACAATACAAAACGATAGACGTAAGCCATTACTTAAATGTTCACTAGACAAAGAGAATGGGTTAAGAACCGTCGGTTTCTAGTATACACTCGTTTTGAAATGTTAAGTACTCGGTGAAACAAAAAACCACCACTTTTAGTATTACTACTGATTTTAATACCTCACGTACAATCGTTAGTCAATCTATATAAATTGCAACCGTTTCTACTTTCTTGTGAAAAATTTTATACCTTGATTACATATAAACATATTTGAATTATATAGTAGTTTAGGTTATCAGTCGAAACGTTGGTTTGAACCTTATAGGTTTTACTAAGTAAAACAAGGTAGTTAACAAATTGCCTTCCTCACTGAGTTAAAAGTATGCTATCAGCATCTCACGCCCCCTAAAAAGTACATATTTTCCATCCTCCAAATTAATACCTTTACTTCATTCACCATAGGGTCTGGCTGTATAACAAAATTCATTAATCTCAGAGGAGATAACTCTGACTAGTATCTTTTACACCTCTACTTCTTCTGTTCTTAAATGATTCAGTCATTTAATGGGCTGAGCATGTGATAAGAAACAGAATTATTTTTAGTAGCCCAAGAACTAACAGATTGAATGCAAATAATTTTAACACTTCACCAGGTCTGTTATGGGCAGTCATATTTAAAGTAACCCAACAAATCTACGATTCAAAAGATGTCACAATATTAAGGATATTGAGAAAACTATATGAGCCAAACCATTTTTACACAACTAATTACGAATTTTACGGGCTTCAATTAAGAGCAAAAAATATAACAATGGGTTGATAGAAGAAAGAAGAAAAGCCTGTAGTGAACTAATGCTGAAAATGTGGGCTGCAAAGTGAGCTTCCAGAAACATCTAAACTCAGCTCACATGTTATAAAATTGGCCCTATAGAAGAAAAAAAATAGATGAGCACCCACAAATACATGCAAGTTGTCATAAAACCACCTATATATTACAAGAAAACTGAAAAAACTGAAATAACCCGATAAAACTTGATAAACCAAACCAAATTCAGACAACTAAATTTTGGACTTTAAGGGATTCCAATAAGAGCAAAAACGTAACACCAAGTGGACAGAAGAAAGGAGAAAAGAGTATAGCGAACGAATGCTGGAGAATGTGTGCTACAAAAAATCTTCCAGAAACAGGTACTTATAGGTAACGCGCTATATTCAGAACAATAAGCTGCCCTATGGCCCTATGAGATGATGTGTAAATTGAGGTGTAGTCTTTACAGACATAGGCGTACTATTCCTGAGAGAGTATGGTTAAGTGAAACCCAACCATCAAAGTACACCGGTATCCACCGTCTAGTATTAAAGTCCATGTAAAAGTAACTGCCTTTACTAGGATTTGAACCAGTATAGGTAACGCGCTATAAGTTGACGATTGCGCCGCCTATCATGCGGTGGGAGGACAGTATACTATCTATCCTACTTACATCAGCCAACCCAAAAGCATAAGATGTCATGGTTAGAGCTGTCACTACGACGTATTTAGAAAAGCACATATAGTAGCACTTCCAACCCCCGCATAGTCCAGTCTTACTCTCGCTGGCGATCGTCAACTTATATTGCGTTACCTATAACTCAAATGATCTAAATTTGGCACTACATGAGGAAAAAACAAATGAGCTCTCACAATATAAAACCACCTGTATATCTAAGAACAGAATACTCAACAATACTAACAAATATAAAAATATTTAATCAAACAGAAGAAGACATAATACAAAACTAGCAAATTATTAGAAAGAAATAATAAACCTATAAAACAGATGCACCAAGGAGAAATTACAATAAACATTGTTTAAATCTGAAGACAATAACATGGAAGTAAACAAATTAATTTCTTACTACATAAAAAGTACATCAACATAATAAAAATAAATAAATACAACTGTAAAACATTATATTTATTTCCTGACATGCCAATAAAATAGTGAAAGAAACTAGAATTAAACATCGATACTTCAATACGACAGATGATTTAAAACAAGAAAAAAAATTATTTACAAAGAAGGTAAGTGAAATAACAAGCAGAATGGAATTCTAGTAGTTAGTTTACCTACTTAACCTTATTTGTTAATATAATATCTACTTTTACTGAATACCATTTAAAATTCTTTCACGCATGACTAGAAAACTTAAAAGGTAAGTTACTTTTAATACTTGAGGCAGTTTTCATGGTGTATTCAATTAAAAGTGTTTATTTAATTGTAAACGCTTTAAGTTTCATTCCTAGATTAGATTTGTGAAAATTACATTACCGTTACATTAAATAAATTATAAAACCACAGCTAATATCTATTAGTTTAACTTCTCATAAAACCTCACACTGAAAAATCCCTTAAATAATTTTCGAAAAAGTTTTAAAAACGAAAGAAGGATGATGTCATTTTGATCATTTTAAATTAACTTACAGGTGTCAGTTTTCCTTCACTAATATAATAAAAGAAAAAGAATATTTGTTCGCACGCAGACCTATTACTAAAAACATGTTTATATGGGTTCACGGGCATGAAAAAAACTTGGATTTGGAAAAACCGACATGAAAACAATATTTTCTTTCCCTACACTTATTTTCATACAGAGCAAGAGAAAGTAAAAATACAAAATAGAAATAGTATCATACTATGTGTACAAGAAAGATGGAAGGAACATCTGAACAGAATGACGGATAGAAGAATACCGAAGCAGATGTGGGAAATAAACCACAAGGCAGAAGAGCTCTGGGTAGAACAAGGAAGAGATGGAGCTGAAGAAAGTGATGTCGGAACATGCCAAGGCCTAAACCGTAAAGAGAAGAAGAAGAAGAAGAAGAAGACGACTACATGTACAATACTTTACAGTCTAATTAGTTGCAAAAACAAAACTAAAAACGTAAATGTAAAATTTAGTTATGTAAAATACTAAACACATAACTGAACAGAATGAAATTAAATTTAAGAATGAAATTCAGAAATAGATAATTAATGCCGGAAGAGACAACATGGAAGTGATGCTAGGTAAAGCACAATGTTAACAGTAAGCTCACCATATTTTTTGTGGTAAATAGTTTAAAAAATTAGCGATATAAGGTTTTTTTAAAAAATAGTTATGATATGTCGTTAATTTCCACCGCCTTAATTATTGGAATGAATGTGGTAATAGGAATGGATGTACGTACAAAATTAATATAATAATGTTCTGATTAAAATTGTATTTTTTGGAAATAAAGTATTATTATTATTTAAATACTCGTTTTGTTTTAGCTACTATCTTCTGATAATTATTGTAATAGACAAATATTTTCTTAATACAATACAGGAAACAGCTGAAATGATGACCTTGACCAACTAACCACTAATTGTTCCGTTAGAAATACCTAACATTAACTGAAACCCTTAACTTTAACAACTATTGAATCCTATTAAGAAACATAACCTTAAATACCTCATATAATAGAAAAACATTAAAAATAACTTTTAAAAAAATAATAAAGTACTACTTTTTACTTTAAATGGTGTTATTATTTTACATCTAAAAAAATACAATGATAAATTATAAAATAAAAATACAATGATAAATTATAAAATACCTCAAGTTTTATAACGTTTTACGATATAATGGTAGAAAAATTTAGCTGTGCCGTAACACAGTAGAACTAACCTAACTTAACACGTAGATGAACAATTCGTAAATATGATGAAACAAGTTCAAATTTTAACTTGTACGTATTAAAATATAATTAACTTTTTAAAAACCAATTAGTAAAAGTAAAAACCTAATTAAATGTAAAGACATTACGTAAATCTTCTTTCGATTTACATGGAAAACACTTTAGAAACGATACGAAATCGGGGAAAACTGAAAAAATATTAAAACGTTGTTAAAATCTACAATATTATTGTTTAGTTCCTTTACATAATTTCAAACCTAACATAAAACACTAATTAAACGATAAGTTAAAGATAAGATGTTTTTATACATTTCTTACAATCTGTAGTACGTAGAACATACAAAACAACTCTACTAATTTACGAAATAATCAAATGTAATAACTTTCAAAAGTAACAAATAATAATTAAAAATAAATTACAATAGAATAAAAACATACGTGCACGGATTATGGATGGACAGGTCAGACAACTTTACCTGCAAAATGAACACTAACAGTTGAACAGTAGTATATTATTTTTTAAGTGAAACAGCAGCCTGCCTCTGCTAACTGAATTACAGCACACAGAAAGCCTATCTATACAAGAATACAACAACCACTATACGTTAAACAAAGACACATAGATTATAATACTTTAGTTGAAGTGAAATAGAAATAATTTAAAAAGAGTGAGATAGGGTTAGTTAAGAGAACAACAAAGTAGTGGGGGGGAAAACCCTCAAAAGCGAATGCTAACCAACCCTTCAACGTTCACGTCATCCATACAGTCCAGAGTTCAACTTCCCTTCCCCACCCACATATTAGTATCCCGAGGCGAATCAACCCCCCCCCCTTCGACCAACGACACAATACAGCCAAAGCGACTTCGTACTAATCAGCATTCTTTATTTAGCAACCGACAACATATTACAGAGTCGTGTGTGTGTGTGTGTGTGTGTGTGTGTGCGCGCGCGCGCGCGCGTGTGTGTGTGTGTAAAGCGAAAAGCTTACATCGATGCACACATAAAACATTATCATGTGATAATGGAAGCCATTCACATAAAATTATAAACCTAAATATAAAATCACCAACTAAATAAGACAATCCCTGTTTCCTACCACAAAAATCTGGTGTGAAACACTCACACAACTTTCTCTTGCCAATGCAAATAATTAATAATAAACCTAACATTATTAATAAAATATTAGAAATAAACAAAAAACTAACCTCAAAAACATAACCTTATTTTAATCATGAGTGAATGACGCAAAATGAAAATCGAACTCAATTTGGCTTAAAAATACGGAAAATCACGCTTTCACGCTAAACTAGGCTCTGTAAGAAAAATGCTCTAAACAAAAGTTGTAGATCTTTTAATTTTCTATAAATTTAATTATATACACTTTTGTCGTAAAATGCATACTAAGACCGAAATATTAAAAAAATCGATTTTTCTCACGTTTTCGTGAGAAAAAAAAACAGAAAATCGCAAATTACCGCTAAACTAAGCGTTATACAAAAAAATGTTTGAAATAAAAGTTGTAGAATTTTACATTTTCTACAACTTTTATTATTCATTCAAAAATAAATCTTTATAATGCATCCTGCAGTTTGAAATATTTCTATTTCATATAATGAATTAATATAATAATTTCACTAACCTTCTTTTTAAACTGCGTCACCTTTATTTTAGTCCTACTTACACGTGTTTCGGTGGATCCACCATCATCAGAGTAAATAAAAAATTGAAACTAAAAATTTTATTCATTTATTTAAAATTTACAGAAGATGATACATCTTCAGTCACTTGTATAAAACTTGTATCATCTTCTGTAAATTTTAAATAAATGAATAAAATTTTTAGTTTCAATTTTTTATTTACTCTGATGATGGTGGATCCACCGAAACACGTGTAAGTAGGACTAAAATAAAGGTGACGCAGTTTAAAAAGAAGGTTAGTGAAATTATTATATTAATTCATTATATGAAATAGAAACTTTTATTATATAACGTTTTGCGATAAAATGCATATTAAAGCCGCAATCTTAAAAATAAAATGTTTTTACGTAAAAACAGCCTCACGCAGAATTTCAGCAAACATGGCACCTACCCTATCTTGTAGAGAATAAAAAGTTTAGTAAATGAGGCGATTTTTAAAAAAATCGTAGGACCAGTTTTTGAGAAAATCGCAAAACACTGAAAAATTGTACGAATAAACTACTACTTCCGGTTGACCGATTTTGATGAAAATGTTCGTGTCGCGTCCGGTAGTGGTATGTAACTTAAGTTTCAAGTTCGTACGATGTTCCGTTCTTGAGATATTCTGTTCACACACAGACCAATCGCTAAAAACATGTTTTTTGGGTTCAGGGGGTCTGAAAACGTATAGATCCGGTGAAAACTCGATTTCGAAAAATCGACATGAAAACAATACTTTCCTTCCTATATATTCATATAGGCAAGAGAAAGTAAAAAGGAAATAATTATTTATTGTAATTACCAACAAAACCATTACAATTCCTTAAAAAATCTGGTGTAAAACTCTCACAAACTTTCTCTTGCCAATGAAAATAATTAACAATACAACCTAACATTAGAAATAAACTAAAAAATTAACCTCAATAAACATAACTTAATTTTAATCATGAGTAAAAGACGCAAAATGAAAATTGACCTCAGTTTGGTTTCAAATTACGGAAAATTAAATAAAAGTTGTAGATATCTTAATTTTCTATAAATTTTATTATGTACACTTTTGTCGTAAAATGCATGCTGAGACTGAATTTATTTAAAAAAATCGATTTTTCACACGTTTTCGTGTGAAAAAAATACAGAAAATCGCTAATTACCTCTAAACTAAGCGTTATACAAAAAAAGCTTGGAATAAAAGTAGTCAAATTTTGAATTCTCTACAACTTTTATTATATAAATTTTTGCGCTAAAATGCATTTTAAAATCGGAATCTTAAAATAAACAATTTTTTTACGGAAAAAATACGTCTCACCAGGAATTTCAGCAGACATGGCGCCTACTATATCTTGTAGAGCATAAAAAAAATTAGTAAAACACGCAATTTCGGAAAAAAATCGTAGGGCCTGTTTTTGAGAAAATCGCAAGAAATTGAAAAATTACAACTTCCGATTGACCGATTTTGATGAAAATGTTCGTGTCAGGTCCCGGTAGAGGTTTGTAACTTAAATTTCAAGTTCGTACGATGTTCCGTTCTTGCGATATTCTGTTCACACACACACACACCAATCGCTAAACACATGGTTTTTGGGTTCAGGGGGTCTGAAAACGTGTAGATCCGGTGAAAACTCAATTTCGAAAAATCGACATGAAAACAATACTTTCATTCCTATATATTCATATAGACAAGAGAAAGTAACATGCAACATAAATTACACATTTTTCTGGGTATAGAAATAACTTGTTTTTAACAAAATAATTTCCGGTAATGAAATACTGTCGGTCTATAACTTGATGGCCTCCGGCAGAGAGGAGCAATGTGCGAATTGTAAAACCATTTCAAAAAACATTTTTATTTTTTTAAGTAACCAAAATTTCTTGGAAATGACGCATTTTTATAAAACAAAGTATTTCTCATGTACAGTGAAACTTCTACTAACGGACACTTCCGAATGGCGGACAATTATAAAAGTCCCGGCATTTTCCCGTAAGACACAATACTAAAATATTTCCTAATAACGGACTCTCTATATAACGGACGCGGACAGTTAATTTGTATGGTTTAGAAAATTCAATTTCTGGAAAGTGGACAAAACTTGTCCGTAAAAAAGTTTTATTTTTCTATTATAATAAAGAATCCTAAAAAATCCGGAGTGAACACTTGCTCGACTTTCTCCTGACAATGTAAACAAAAACATATAACCTGTTTAATCATTAGTAAACAATGCAAAAAAAAAACAATCTTATTTTACTCATAAGTGAATGACGCAAATGGAAATCGACCTCTGTCGACTTAAAATTACAGGAAATGACTAATTGACGCTGAACTAGGCTCTGTAGAAGAAAATGCTTGAAATAAAAGTTGTAAATATTTTATTTCCTATAAATTTAATTATAGGCTATAACACTTTTGTCGTAAAATGCATATTTTAAGGCCGCTATCTTAAAATTCCATTTTTACAGATTTTGATGAAAAAAAAATACAAAAATTAACTAATTGACGCTAAAATGTGTTTAAGAAAAAATTTTTGAAATAAAAGTTGTAGGGTTATAATTTTCTATTACTTTTTATTATATAATACTTTTTTGCCTTAAAATGCATATTAGGCCTAAGACTGATACCTTAAAAAAAAACATTTTTTATCACGACTGCACAGCCGTCCCAAGAATTTCAGCAGACATGGAGCTTAGTCTATCTTATTTTGTAGAGCATTAAAAAAGAAATAAATGACGCGATTTAAAAAAACCGTAGAAGCCGTTTTTGAAAAAATCGCACTAATTAACTATTAGATACTTCCGGTAACCAATTTAAATGAAAATTTTCGTGTCGGGTCCTGTAGTGGTACCTAATTTAAGTTTTAAATTCTTACGCTATTCCGTTCTTCAGATATTTTGTTAAAACACAGAAAAATCTCTAAAAATTGAATTTTTTTTGTTCAGAGGGGTCTGAAAACATGTATAAAAAAGTGTATGAAAACTCTAATTCGAAAAATCGACATGAAAACAATACCAATTTTTCTTCCTTATTTATATTCATAAAGGTCAAGAAAAAGTAAAAACTGAAAAACTCTGAATTTTAATAATAAAAATATTTATTTAATACGATTTTATACATAAGTGAACGTAGCCTATATAATACACTTCTATAAAAGAAGTAACGGGACAAACATAAATGCCAACGTCAAACAGAGTTCTATTCAAATATTAATAAAAATAAACAACTTATTAGGGAAACATTATAAATCAGGTTTTCTGACAACTGGACAGCACCTGTTCTCTCCAACAGCCAACTTAATAATATTTACATCCAATTTATATACAGTTAGTTATAACATTCATAAAAATTATACACCGAATAATGATTGGCTTATTATGCAGTCGTCTGTAAAACGCTGATTATTTCAAACGGCGAATCGGAAAGTCCTGGGATTTAATTCTTAATTCTTCTTTTTCAATTGAATCGGTGAGTGGAAAAAGGGTAATATTCCAAAATCCTTATTTTCGACAAATTAAAAAAACTGTTTTATGACTTTGTTTTTGGTTTAATGGTAAAATGTTCAATTGGTCATTTGTAGTACTATATTAAACCTTTTTAATGGTGACTTTAGAATTTGTTTTACAATAATCATGGGATTGATTTTTGATTATTAATATGTTGACTATTCACCTTTTTCTAGATTTGGTACAAGTGAATAGGAAAAATTAATTTGAAAAAACAATATAATGAGCCAATATGCTACAAAACTTTATTTTTATTTCAAAATAATTTTGATAATAATGACACAGAAACCAGTGGGGTCCAACTGCTGTTCGCTATTGAATGGAAGAAGGGTAATATTCCTGGAATATTATCCTTTTTCCACTCTACTAAATTTTTAATGTAGCTTAGCTGCTTTTAGATATAAGGAATATTTCCCTTTTATCAACCAATACATGCGCCGAAGTAAACTTAACAAAACTGCTATCTTTGTTCAATTTCGCATTTTTTGGAATATTACTCTTTTTCCACTCACCGATTCAATTTTAAAGAAGCTGTACATCAAACTATATTATTTGTTTAAGATATATACATTAACAAAATAAAGTACACGTGAATAAAACGAGAAAGGCACTCCAGGACAGATTCAAACAGTTGTACAGACTTCTTTCACGCAAATTCTAGTTACCAACTACATCCAAATTAACCATTTACAACTCCTACCTTCGACCAATATGGAGCTATGCCAGTCAGCTTTACTGCTGTACAAAACCATCGGTATTAGCAATAATTCAGCCAATCAAAGCTTCTACGGAGGCTAGTTAACGCCCCCTATTATGTAACCAATAAAACGCTACATTATTTACACTCAAACTATTATTACACTCAATTAATTATTTACTCAATTTAATTATTTACACTCAATCTGTTAGTTGCAGGGCTAAAATAAATAGTTCTGTATCTTATCACATGGTCAGCCAATTAAATGACTGAATCATTTAAGAACATAAGAGGTAGAGGTGTAAAAGACACTAATCAGAGTTATCTCCTCTGAAAGTAATGAATTTCATTATACAGCCAGACCCTGTGGTGAATGAAGTGAAGGTGTCATTTACAGAGTGGAAAATATGTGCTTTTCAGAGGGCCCGGCATGCTGATAAGTGTACTTTTCCTCTCAGTGAGTTGTGGCAATGGTAAACCACCTCACTCCTCGTTTTACTTAGTAAAACCTCTACAGGTTCAAACCAGCCTTTCGGCTGATGACCTAAACAACAACAACAAAACGCTACACTCACACCTAAACATACCCTACATAAATGACGTTTTCTTAAAACTCTATACAAAATTTAGGATGATACTCCTAAACCACCATAATCCATTGATCTCAAATCTGGCTACGCAGACTCTCCCAAACAATCCAATAAGACGTCTAAAACGTCTTATTGGCCCCGGAACCTCATCTATTAACGTAGTATTGTAATTGATTATCCATTACAGTGTTTTGTACATTTACAAAATGTAAATTTTAAAATATGTAAAAATGTATTAATATTCAAGTTAATTGTTATTCATGCCTAATTAAGCGTACATGTTATTCATTAGAGGGATAAGATAATAATAAACAATACTTATACATAGGTAGTCATAAAAGTTTTTTGACTAGTCAAAAAGTTTTGATAATTTCATGATTATGAAATATTACATAAATATAAATAAAAGTACTATTGAAGAGAACTCACACTTTTGTACAAAGTCCATTTCCAAGCAACCTACGGGTTTTTTCACAATTTTAAATGTATTTTAAGAAAATAAACTGTAGGCTATATATTGTTGTAAAAACTAATTTTAATTAAATTTTTTACATATTTCGTTCATTAATCCTTTCAAAAAAGAAGCGTACACATGCGGAGATCCTAACAAAACAAAAATCACTTTCTTGGGTTGAGGAGTTCCACAGCATTAAATATCCATTTGAATTATCAAATATTTTGTACGACCACAATACGTCTTCGCTCTACACAGTCACGATTAAATACAGTAATTACTTTTTATAAAGTACTAACCCCCCCCACCCCACCAACACAGTAACGACCTAGAAAAATGATAGTTTAGTTCGTCGAGTCAAAAATCAGGTTTAAACCCTTCCATAAGTTGTACCAAGTAAAACGAAAAGTGGTTTACCTTGCCTAATGAAAACTATTCATTTTTCAACCCTCCAAATGACACCTTTAAATCATTATTCATATATGTATATGTGCGTGCGTGTGTGTGTGTGTGTGTGTGTGTGTGTGTGTGTGTGTGTGCGCGCGCGCGCGCATCATTGTACTTAAAATGCAAAACATTAAGATACTTATTAAAAGAGATAAATATTGTTGTTTAGGTCATCAGCCGAAAAGCTGGTTTGAACCTGTAGAGGTTTTACTAAGTAAAATGAGGAGTGAGGTAGTTTACTTTGCCTTCCTCACTGAGTGGGAAAGTACGCTTATCAGCATGCCGGGCCCTCTGAAAAGCACATATTTTCCACTCTGCAAATGACACCTTCACTTCATTCACCACAGGGTCTGGCTGTATAATGAAATCCATTACTTTCAGAGGAGATAACTCTGATTAGTGTCTTTTACACCTCTACCTCTTCTGTTCTTAAATGATTCAGTCATTTAATTGGCTGACCATGTGATAAGAAACAGAACTATTTATTTTAGCCCAGCAATGAACAGATTGAGAGTAAATAATTTGACTCTCCACCTGTCTGTTATGGGCAGAAGGTAAATATTATAAAATGAAAATAAATCTCCACCTCGTTTATTCCAAAATTTTTCAACAATTCATTTAACTGAATGTTGTAGGTTAGGCCAACACCCGAAAAACTGATTTAAACGACTAGAGCAGTGGTTCTAAACGGCTGTGCCGCAAAAAAAACTTCTGAGACTGGGAAATTCGTGTTATAAAAATTAAAATACCGTATATCCTCGATTCTAAAACGCAGCTTATTTTGGCAGTACACATTTTGGAAAAAAATAATTCCATTATTCTAATTCACTAAAATAATTACCCAACTTTAATTACGATTTTTCGAAAACAAGTGTTTCTTAAACTTAATTTTTAAAATTCTGTAATTTTTATTACTTTCTTTTGACTATATGAATATATTAGAAAGGAAAGTATTATTTTCATGTCGAGTTTTCACAAGATCTACACGTTATCAGACCCCCGGATCCAAAAAACATTTTTTTTAGCAATTGGTCTGTGTGTGTGTGTCTATTTATAAAATATCTCAAGAACGGAACATCGTACGAACTTCAAACTTAAGTTACATACCACTAGAGGACCCGACACGAACATTTACATAAAAAAAAGATCAACCTAAAGTAGTAGTTTATTCGTGTAATTTTTCACTTTTTTGTGATATTCTCAAAAACGGCTTCTACGATTTTTTAAAAATCGCCTCGTTTATTACATTTTTATGCTTTACAAGATAGGGTAGGCACCACGTCTTCTGAAATTCTTGGAGAGGCTGTTTTTACGTAAAAGAAATTTTTTAAGATTACGGCTTTATATGCATTTTAACGCAAAAATGTATGTAATCAAAGTTATACAAAATTAAAAAAATTACCAACTTTTATTTCAAACCCTTTCTTTTACAAAGCCTAGGTTAGCGTTAATTAGTGATTTTACATATTTTTTAAGTCATAAGAGGTAGATTTTTTTTTAGCGTCATTCAATGAAGATTAAAATTAGGTTAAACCGCCAACACAACCGCTTGCCTACCAAGCGGAAGGTCCAGGATTCGATTACCAGGCAGACTTTGGAAATTATAACGTGTCTAAACCCATTGTGTCATTCCCTAAAGTAATAAAAAATAAACCACGATGATGATACGATTTATAAAAAAATTAAATAAAAAATTTATTTTTCATTTTACATTGTTTACCTAATGATTAAACAATAGTTTATACATTTTATATTATACATTAGCAAGAGAAAGTCTTGTGAGTGTATCACACCATTTTATTTTCCATCATTTCCTTGTATTTTTTCTCTTGTAAATAAAAAAGGCACATCAATAATAAGTCGTTTGACCTACTTCCGGCATTTAATAAATAAGAAAAAATACGATTGTACTGCAGTAAGCTACTTATTTAAAAATACATATTCAAATTTCTTTACACGAATAAGAAACATTACATTAAATTGTGACGAATGCAATATTTTTACAGAAGAAAATCTGAAGTAATGAATAATAAATGATTTGGTGTCTAGACAACATGGCATTACAGTATAATGGTTTTAAGATTAAAATACTGATTTTGTAAAAATAGGACGTTACAATAATTTTTACAACAAACGTCATGAGAACGTCAAATTTTCACGTTCTCTTTCCTAAAGGAATATAATGTAGGAAGAAAAATATTGTTTTCATGTCGATTTTTCGAAATCGAGTTTTCAACGGATCTCGTTTTCAGACCCCCTGAACCAGAAAAATATGTTTTTAGCGATAGGTTTGTGTGTGTGCGTGTGTGTGAACAAAATATCTCAAAAACGGAAGATCATACGAAATTGAAACTTGAAACTTAAGTTAGAAACCACTAGAGGACCCGACACGAACATTTTCATCAAAATTGGTCAACCGGAAATAAAAGATTATTCGTGTCATTTTTTAATTTTTTTATACATGGCTTTTCATTAGTTTTATTATGTTTTTCATTATTTACTTGTGAAAAGAAGTGGTATGAATTAAAATATTAACACCTTTCATTTCTAACATTTTTACTTTCTCTTGCCTATATTAATATATAGGAAGGAAGTATTGTTTTCATGTCGATTTCTCGAAATCGAGTTTTCACCGGATATACACGTTTTCAGACCTCCTGAACCAAAAAAACATGTTTTTAGCGATTGGTCTGTGTATGTGAACAAAATATCTCAGAACATCGTACGACGTTGAAACTTGAAACTTAAATTAGATACCACTACCGGACCCGACACGAACATTTTCATTAAAATCAATCAACCGGAAGTAGTAGTTATTCGTGTCAATTTTCACTTTTTTGCAATTTTCTCAAAAACGACTCGTACAATGTTTTTTAAAATCGCCTCATTTACTACAATTTTTATGCCCTATAAGATAGGGTAGGTGCCATGTCTGCTGAAATTCATGGAAAGCCTGTTCTCTCGTAGAAAACATTTTTTTTTAACAAATCGCAGCTTTAATATACACTTTAGCGCAAAAGTGTATATAGGCCTACGCTAATAAGTTGTCGACAATTTAAAAATCTACAACTTTTATTTCAAACATTTCTTTGAACTATAACCCTCAGTTTAGTGGTAGTGTGTCATTTTCTGGTTTCTTTTTCATGAAAATCTGTAAAAAAATTAATTTTTTAAAGTTTTCGGCCGTAGTATCCACTTTACGACAAAAATGCATATAATAAAATTTATAGGAAATTAAAAGATCTACAATTTTTATTTAGAGAATTCTTCTCTACAGAGCCTAGTTTAGCGTCAAAAAGTGATTTTCCGTATTATTAAGCCAAACTAAGGCTGGTTTTCATTTAGCATCATTCATTCATGATGAAAATAAGGTTCTATTTTTTGAGGTTAGTTTTTGTTTATTTCTGAAATTAGGTTATGGTTCATTATTTGCATTGGAAAGAGAAAGTCTTGTGAGTGTTTCACACCAGAGTTTTATTGACAAATTCTTCTCGACCTAATGAATGTATCAAAACTAAGACATTAATAATAATTAAAAAAGAGATTTATTAAAACAATAAATAACTTGGTAAAATAAACCGACTATTTTATTTTAGTTCATATTGTCAATTGAATAAGATTTAAGTGAGTGACAGAGAAGGATTGCGGCGTAGGAGAGAAAGAGAAACGAATCTCTCTCACTCCATTGAGTAGTAGACCAAAACCGCAGACAGATAGGACTGCCTTAAAACACTTACACAGAACGTAACACAACAATGGCCATTATATGTCAAGAGAAGAGAAGATTTCAACGTCAACATCAGGAAGATCGGAAACCGCAGACGTTAACAGATCGTCCTCTGTCTAAGGTAAACACAAGACTACACTATTTAACACAATGATTGAGTGTTTCACTAACTGCAGGATAAATAATGATTCTGGGTGATGTACACATAAACTAATTTCATTATACTTTACAATCTTTTCAATTTAGATTTAAAATACCATTTAATTTACCTTCCTACCTATCAACATTGTAAATTTAAAAAAATCTCGTGCGAAACACTCACACAACTTTCTCTTCCCAGTGCAAATAACTAACAATAAACCTAACAATAGGAATAAACAAAAAACTAACCTCAATAAACATAACTTAATTTTAATCATAAGTGAAAAACGCAAAATTAAAATCAATCTCAGTTTGGCTTAAAAATACGGAAAATCACTCTTTCACGCTAAACTAGGCTCCACAGAGAAAAATGCTTTAAATAAAAGTTGTAGATCTTTTAATTTTCTATAAATTCGATTATATACACGTTTGTCATAAAATGCATATTAAGGCCGAAATCTTTAAAAAATTGATTTTTTACAAGTTTTTGTGAGAAAAACCAAAAATCGCTAACTAATCACCGCTAAACTAAGCGTTAAACAAAAAAATGTTTGAACTAAACGTTGTAGAATTTTAAATTCTCTACATTTATATAAAATAAATTTTTGCGCTATAATACAATTAAAGGCGTAATCTTAAAAAAAACACTGTTTTTACGTAAAAACAGCTTCACCAAGAATTTCAGCAAACCTAGCACCAACCCTATCTTGTAGAGAATAAAAAGTTTAGTAAACCAGGCGATTTTAAAAAAATCGTAGGACCAGTTTTTGAGAAAAAGTTTTTGAGCAAAAAAGTGAAAAATTACACGAATAAACTACTACTTCCGGTTGACCGATTTTGATGAAAATGTTCGTGTCGCGTCCGGTAGTGGTATGTAACTCAAGTTTCAAGTTCGTACAATATTACGTTCTTGAGATATTCTGTTCACACACACACGCGCGCGCACACACACAGACCAATCGCTGAAAAACATGTTTTTAGGTTCGGGGGTCTGAAAATGTGTAGATCCGGTGAAAAGTCGATTTCGAAAAATCGACATGAAAACAATACTTTCCTTCCTATATATTCATATAGGCAAGAGAAAGTAAAAAAATCTAATGTAAAACACTTACACAACTCTTGGTCTGGGTTCATACCTCATTTATGAAAAAATTATCTTTTTAATTATAATAAATTTTACAAAAATCATATTGACCTAAAAAAATTCAAACGGAAAAAATACGTTTATAATAAAATGAAATAAGATTTTAATTTCATAAAATTTTTAATTTTTAATAAAAATATCAACCCACCAGGTTGGTCTAGAGGTAAAGTCGTCGCTAAAATCAGCTGTTTAACAGCTGATTTTCGGAGACGAAGGTTCCTGGTTCAAATCCTAGTAAAGGTAGTTACTTTTATACGGATTTGAATGCTAGACAGTGATTACCGGTGTACTTTGATGGTTGGGGTTCAATTAACCATACTCTCTAAGGAATGGTCGGCCCGAGTTTGTACAAGACTACACCTCATTTACATGTCATATACTTCATCCTCATCTCATTGGGTCATGGGGTTGCTTATTGTTCTGAATTGAACAGATTGCAACGTACAAATATTAGGAATTTAAAAAAATAAATAAATATCGAGGATGCGTCTCTCTATCACGCAGCTGTTCGGCGAGTGGTAAACTTGAGTAGACCTACCTGTTGTCTACAAAGAGGCACCGACACAAGTCAATTTTTACAACGCAAAAAATATTGTAATATGAAAACCATAAAAGATAAAATGATTTTTCATTATATAATATAATTAAAACATGTTTAATAATGCAATAATAAACTATAATAATAGTCCATATTATGTAATAGTAATAATAACCTGTAAAGTTTACCAACTCATTTTTGACTCGATCGGATGAACTAAATCACGAACCATGACTAGGGAAATGCTTTTTGAACTCATTTCTAACAGCTCAGTATATGATTCAATGCAAACGAGCATCAAATCCGTCTCACGATTCTATTAAACACACTATTACATGAGAAACGGATCAGTCTTTCAAAAGTAAATTTTACAGATCTGATGAGAGACGCTTAAATGTCTCATGGGAGTCGACCTATTAACTTTATAAATGTAGCATATTATGACATACTACAAACTTAAGTTGTTGTAAGTTTCAACTTGGTACGATTCTCCATGTTTTGAGTTATTTTGTTCAGACATAACAATCGATAAAAGATGTTATTTTTTGGCACAGGTGGACCTAAAAACATAATTTCCATACATATATTTCATATATTGGGCAAGCGAAAGTTAAAAAAAAAATCCTGAAAAACATCTCAGGGAATAAAGAGCTAAAAAGAGCTTTCAAAACAATTTAAAACGACATCTATTGTGAACGGAAGAGATAAATTCCATTACGCACACGGATTTTTCAGAATTTAAATCAGCTGGTTACCTTTAAAAAAGTTTTCGCATAGATTAAAAAAAATCTTTTTCTTATTTTAATAAGCAAGAATACCTTATGTAAGGTGTTTTTATTTGGCAAGGGTATATAAACGGGTTTCTCAAGGGTGAATGGGGGTGGTTGAATAATGGAAAAGAAGAAGAAGAAGAAGGGGATATGGGGTGAAGGTTATATTTCAGATATTAATTTCAGCTTTACCGGTTAAACTGGTGGTTGGTAGAGTTCATGAATTATCCTTTTGTCCTATTTGCTTAGATAAGCATTTCTGAATAAAATAAAGGGGTGAGAATAAATTGGGTTGATAGTGGGTGAATACGGAACAAGGGTGAAAAATCTGATACGAAGGTCGGTTGGCCTTGCAATACATGCTCTTTCTTCTGCCCGCCCTCAACGTTTTCTCAGATTATAATTGCTATAGCTGTTATCTATTAAATTATTCCATTTACAATTCTCTTTGCACGGTATTCAGATTTTAAGTAATATTTGACTCGTCATCATTCTCTTCCTAAATTGTAGCGCTATTGTTTTAATTAAATTATTTAACGCTGAAATTACTTTGAAATATGATTTTAATTGCACAGTCATCCGTAACGCGTACATTTATGTTGATAATAAATATAGGGTAGCATGATACGTCTTCCACAGGCCCAACTTCCAGACATATTCTAAAATAATTCTCCAATTGTTGTAATCTCCGTAGAATTTTCCTACTATATTATCAAAATCTGTTTTAATTATTCAAAGTCGCAACAACATTTTGGTTGTAATTTTCTAGATCCTAGCTGGGATTTAAACTCGAGACCTCTGCATTGCAGCGTAGTACGTTAACCATTAGACCACGGGTTCGGTAACAAATTTTTTTATATCTTTCTCTTGCCTACGTTCTTTTACATATATAAATACATAGGAACGAAAGTATAATTTTTATGAAATCGAGTTTTCACCGGATCTGCAAGTTTTCAGACCCCCTGAACCCAAAAAACATGTTTTTAGCAATTGGTGTGTCTGTGTGTGAGAGAGAGAGAGAGAGAGAGAGAGAGAGAACATAATATCTTAAGAACGGAACATCGTGCGAACTTGAAACGTAAGTCAGATACCACTAGAGGACCCAACACGAACATTTTCATCAAAATCGGTCAACCGGAAGTAGCAGTAGTTTATTCGTGTCATTTTTAACTATTTTGCGAATTTCTCAAAAACGGCTTGTACGATTTCTTTAAAAATCGCCTCATTTACTAAATTTTTTATTCTTTACATGATAGGGTAGGCGCCATGTCTGTTGAAACTCTCGGGAAGGTTGTTTTCTCGTAAACAAATTGTATTTTCAGATTGCGACTTTTATATGCATTTTAACCAAAAATGTATGTAGTAAAAGTTGTAGAGAATTTAAAATCCTACAACTTTAATAAACTTTCTTTTGTATAACGCTTAGTTTAGCGGTAATTACCGATTTTATGTTTTTTTTTTCACGAAAACGTGTAAAACAAATCGATTTTTTTTTAAATTTCAGCTATAGTATGCAGTTTACGAAAAAAGTGTATACAATCAAGTTATAGGAAATTAAAAAGCAACAACTTTTATTTAACGCATTTTTCTCTACAGAGCCTAGTTTAGCGTCAAAGAATGATTTTCCGTATTTTTAACCCAAACTGAGGTTGATTTTCATTTTGCGTCTTTCACTTATGATTAAAATAAGTTTATGTTTTATGAGGTTAGTTTTTTGTTTGGTTTTTTAAATGTTTTATTACTAATGTTAGATTATATTGGTCATTATTTGCATTGGCAAAAAAGTCGTGTGAGTGTTTCACGCCAGACTTTTATTTTTATTATTATTATTATTATTGTGACAATATCTAACAGGAATGGAGGTTAGAGAATTTTCGAGGAAAACTAAGAGATTAAAAATGCTGATGTAAATAATAAGAGTAATATAGCTACACAGTATAATGTTTTCCGAGAAATATGTTACGTCATACATATCATCTTAATCTGATTAAATAATGGGGTTGCTAATTGTTCATAGATTTAAACAGCTTGGGGCGATGTTTTTTTAAATTGTAAGAGCTGTTTTTGAGAAAATTGCAAAAAACTGAAAATTTCACGAATAAACTACTACTTCCGGTTGACCGATTTTGATGAAAATGTTCGAGTCGGGTCCTCTAGTGGTATCTAACTTAAGTTTCAACTTCGTACGATGTTCTGTTCATGAGATATTCTGTTCACACATACACAGACCAATCGCTAAAAACATGTTTTTGGGTTCAGGAGTTTGAAACGTGTATATCCGGTGAAAACTCGATTTTGGAAAATCGACATGAAAACAATACTTTCCCTCCTATGTATTCATAAAGGTAAAAGAAAGTAAAAATAAATAAAAACTAGTAATAAAAACAAATGCCCAAAACGGGCAGGTGGAGTGTTATTTTCATTGCACTCGATCTGTTTGGTCAAGGGCTGAAAAAAATAGTTCTGTTTCTTATCACAAAGTCAGCCACTTATATAACTCAACTATTAAAGAACAGAAGAGGTAGAGGTGTAAAACACATTAAAGAACAGAAGAGGTAGAGGTGTAAAACACATTAGTCAAGAGTTATCTCATCTGAGAGTAATGAATTTCACTATGCAGCCAGACCCTGTGGTGAATGAAACGAAGGTGTCATTTTCAGGGTGGAAAGTGAGTGCTTTTCTGAGGGCCTGGCATGCTGATAAGCATACTTTTCCACTCAGTGAGGACGGCATTAGTAAACCACCTGACTCCTAGTTTTTACTTAGTAAAACCTCTAGAGGTTAAAACCAGCCTTTCGGCTGTTAACCTAAACAACAACAATAAAAACAAACAAATTGTAGGAGGAATTTTTTAAATTCAAACAGGGAAATTATTTTCTAAAAAAAATCTAAACTATCCCTCAGGGGAAAAAGTTACTCTTTCATAATTTCAAACAACTGTACACCTCATACATATCATTATGTTCTGATTGGGTCATGGGAATACGTAGATTCTTGGATTGAACAATTTGCAACGTACACACATTATGGATTAAAAATAAATAAAATTAAAAAAAAAATCTGGTGTGAAACACTCACAAAACGTTCTCTTGCGAATGAAAATAATTAACAATGTAACCAAACTAATGTTAGGTATTAAAAAAATTAATAAACCAGGCGATTTAAAAAAAATCGTAGGAGCAGTTTTTGATAAAATCGTTAAGTGAAAAGTTACACGAATAAACAAGCCTACTACTTCCGGTTGACCGATTTTGATGAAAATGTTCGTGTCGAGTCCGGTAGTGGTATGTAACTTAAGTTTAAAGTTCGTACGATGTTTCGTTCTTGAGATATTCTGTCCACACACACGCGCGCGCGCGCGCGCGCGCGCACACACACACACACACACACACACCAATCGCTAAAAACGTGTTTTTTGGGTTCATGGGATCTGAAAACGTGTAGATCCGGTGAAAACAATACTTTCCTTTCTATATTTTCATAAAAGCAAAAGAAAGTAAAAATCTGGTGTAGAGCACTCACACGACTTTCTTTTACCAATATAAATAATGAACAAACATTATAACTTATGTTTAATCATGAGTAAACAATATAAAATGAAATAATAACCTAACTTTAATCATGAGAGAATAACGATAAATGAAAATCAACCTACCTACCTTCCTTGATGAAAATGTTTGTATCAGGTCCTCTAGTGGTATCTAACTAAAGTTTAAAGTTCATAAGATGTTCCGTTCTTGAGATATTCTATTCACACACAGACACAGACCAATCGCTAAAAACGTGTTTTTTGGGTTCATGGGATCTGAAAACGTGTAGATCCGGTGAAAACAATACTTTCCTTTCTATATTTTCATAAAAGCAAAAGAAAGTAAAAATCTGGTGTAGAGCACTCACACGACTTTCTTTTACCAATATAAATAATGAACAAACATTATAACTTATGTTTAATCATGAGTAAACAATATAAAATGAAATAATAACCTAACTTTAATCATGAGAGAATAACGATAAATGAAAATCAACCTACCTACCTTCCTTGATGAAAATGTTTGTATCGGGTCCTCAAGTGGTATCTAACTCAAGTTTAAAGTTCATAAGATGTTCCGTTCTTGAGATATTCTATTCACACACAGACACAGACCAATCGCTAAAATATGTTTTTTTGGGTTCAGGGGGTCTGAAAACGTGTAGATCCGATGAAAACTCTATTTCGAAAAATCGACATGAAAACAGTACTTCCTACCTATATATTTATATAGACAAGAGAAAGTAAAAAATCGATCTTCAATGTATCGAATAAATAATATTACTAAGCTATGAAACAACGATAAAAACAATAGACAATCGAACGATGATGATTAAATTAAAAACACCATACAGAACAGAATTGAATAAATCACGGAGTGAATAGATAGACGAATGAAAGAAGATGTAATAGAAGAAGAAGAGGCACAAACCTTATCATTGCCTCCAAAACTCTAAAACACCCGACCTCATTATTATCGTTATTGTTCCGGCCTTGTACCACAACACACACACACACACACACACACACACACACACACACACACACACTTTCCAACTGACAAAACAATCTGTATCAGCTTTTACCAAACCTAAATGAACGCTTCACTTAATTCAATAGAAACACAGGAGATCCTTTCAAACACACACATTCAAAATACGCTTTTCCTACATGGGGGCTATTTAATAATATTACAATACAGAAAGCCTAAAATTGAATTGGTAGCACGTATGTATTTTAACAAAGAAAATCTATTATAATACATTATGTATTTCTATATTCATTAAATACATAAATACAAAATATATATTTTCTTGTTCTGGTAAATTTTGAAACTAAATATAAAGTTCTACAGGAAGTTATTTTATAAACCCAATATTATATTAAAATACCAATCTCTCCTTTACGTAGAAAGTTTTAAACGGACGTTTAAAAGTTGTCAAAAATGTTTACATTCATATATTTCGTGACATTAAATAAACTGACACAATTTGAAAACATTTTGAGAATATTAATAAAACAGGATAATAATGTCAAATGAATGTAGATATAATTTTAAATAAAGGACAATATGAGTTTTGTTTCACGATTACATTAAACATATTTTCAAATTGTTTTTTTTTGTAATCCCTAATGTGTGTACGTTGCAATCTGTTCAATTCAGAACAATAAGCAAACCCATGACCCAATGAGATGAGGATGATGTGTATGACGTGTCAATGAGGTGTAGTCTTGTACAGACTCAGGTCGACCATTCCTGAGAGAGTATGGTTAATTGAACCCCAACCATCAAAGTACACCGGTAGCCATTGTCTAGCATTCAAATCCGTATAAAAGTAACTACCTTTACAAGGATTTAAACCAGGAACCTTCGTCTCCAAAAATCAGCTGTTAAACAGCTGATTTTGGCGACGACTTTACCTCTAGACCAACCCGGTCAAATTGTTAAACTTAGTTTTGGTTTTTTTTTTGTTTATTTTTTGCTTGTTATCGGGAACTGTCAATTATTGACAACCCCCTAATGTTATTGTTGTTCTTCGCTGTATTATAAGAAGCGAATCCGGATTAATGTTTAAGAGGTGGGGGTTATCAAATAACGAGACTGACATAAAAAAAATTTATTTTTATTTTATACATAATCACTTATCACCTTCAATATACACTCCTCTATCCCTACAACGCTCCATGTAAATTTTCAATTGTTGGAAACAGTGCTGGAAGTCATCTTCTGTCAGCTCCTTCCGTACGCTTGCCGCTTAAAATGTTTTAAATGAAGCTCGCAAAAATGTTTGTACTGACACTTTGTACACGATTGAAAATGACCCAATCTTTTTGGAAACGATAATAACATGTGATAAAACGTGGTTTTTTACTTATGATCCGGAAACGAATCGCCAATCCATGCACTGGAAGAGCCGAACTTCACCGAGAGCCAAAACAGCTCGAATAAGCAAGTCAAAATTAAAAGCAATAATGATTGTTTTTTTTTTTGTATCTACAGGATTGTGTACCTTCACTGGGTTCCCGAAGGTCAAACAATTAATCAATATTACACTACCTTGAGGTACTTTCTAAACTACGTCAAAGAGTAAGGAAAAAACGCCCCGAAATGTGGAAGGACAAATCATGGGTACTCCACCAAGACAATGTGCCAGCTCATTCCGCGTTATCATCTGTCAAGAGGTTTCTAGCCAAGTACAGCATCACAGTGTTAGAATATCCACCTTATTCACCATATCTTGCACCATGTGACTTCTACCTGTTCCCTAAAGTGAAATCTGCATTAAAAGGGACAAGATTTGAATCTGTGGAAGCTGTAAAAGAGAAAGCGGCACGCGTCCTGAAGAAGCTGGCAGAAGATGACTTCCAGAACTGTTTCCACCAATGGAAAATTTGCATGGAGCGTTGCAGGGATAAAGAAAGAGTGTATATTGAAGGTGGCATAAAGTGATTATGTATATAATAAAAATACAATTTTTACAACGTCAGTCTCGTTATTTAATAGCCACACCTCGTATATGAAATGTTTTTCTTATTTTTAAATTTGTTATCAGTTCCTAAAGTATCATTCTTTCCTCCTGTAACATCCTGTATATTCATATAGCGTAAGAAAAAGTAAAAATAAATTTTGACAGAAACGAAGCACATGAAACGATATTAAATGAGCTACTGACCGCATTAAACATTTCCTTCGACAGTAATTGGGAATGATTTTATAATACAATACTGTTCAAATAGTTCGTTTAAGTTACCAAGTGATTCAAGACAAACTTTACCGTTCGTTAAGTTATTATCGCAACAAAGTTTTGCCCTGTTGTATTCTATTAAGATGACAATATGACAACATTTAAAGTTATCCTCAAGGGCCTTAAGGTGATAATGTCCTTAAGGACATCATATTATAACAAGAGAACACCTGAAGAATGTTATCTTGACATAACGCCTCCGTCTTTGATTAAAAGGAGACAAAAGGCAGGAATCAGAAATTTCGCTGACGCTTCCGTAATTGAATAGTTTAGACATTTCAAATAGATACTATTACAAACTGATAATGAAACTTGTGATGTTATTAACAGGGTGTCACAAAAGTTACTTCACATCTTATTCTGACATACTCATACCACAACCATGTTGTTCAGGTCATCAGACAAAAGGCTGGCTTGAACCTTAAATGTTTTACTAAGTAAAATATCAGTTGTCAAACACTAACACAACTTTCTCTTGCAAATGCAAATAATTAACAATATAATCTCAAATTAGTAATAAAACATTAAAAATAAACAAAAAAACTTACCTCAATAAACATAAATTAAATAAATTACTTAAATTTAATCATAAATGAAAGACGCAAAATGAAAATCAACCTCAGTTTGGCTTAAAAATACGGAAAATCACTCTTTCACGCTAAACTAGGCTCTGTAGAGAAAAATGCTATTAATAAAAGTTGTATATCTTTTAATTTTCTTATAAATTTGATTATATACACTTTTGTCGTAAAATGCATACTAAAGCCGAAATCTTAAAAAAATCGATTTTTCACACGATTTCGCGAAAAAAAACCTGAAAATCGCTAATTACCGCTAAACTAAGCGTTATACAAAAAATGTTTTAAATAAAAGTTGTAGGATTTTAATGATTCACTACAGAGTCTGGCTGTTCAATGACGAAATTCATTACTCTCAGAGGAGATAACTCTGACTAATGTATTTTACACCTCTACCTCTTCTGTTCTTAAATACTTTAGTCATATAATTAGCTGACCATGTGATAAGAAATAGAACTATTTTTTGTAGCCCTGGAACTAGCGAATCGAGTAAAATTAATTTAACATTTCACCTGTTATGGGCAAATAGTTGTATATGTAACTAACTAATGCTCAAAAGAGGCGGTAAGTAAAATTATTTGTACTGAATCTTTTAGTTCCAAAGCTACAAAAAAATAGTTCTGTTTCTTATCACAGGGTCAGCCACTTACCACTTATTACTTACTGGCGCTAGCACTTATTTTACGATGTCACACATTATTTTACCGACATTTTACTAATTTAAATCTAACTTAATTTTATTTTTACGGCTTAAAAATAGTTTTTTAGTAACATTTATAACGTATTATATTCTGTTTATTATAACCAGGTCAGCCAATAATATGAGTGAAACATTTAAGAACAGAAGAGGTAGAGGTGTAAAACACACTAGTCAGAGTTATCTCCTATGATGATAATTAATTTCATTGTACAGCTACACCCTGTGGTGAATGAAGTGAAGAAGTAATTAGCAAGGTGGAACGTAGATGCTTCTCAGAGGACCTGGCATGATGATAAACATAATTTTCCACTCAGTGAGGAAGGCAAGGTAAAACAACACACTCCTCGTTTTACTTAGCAAAGCCTATAGAGGTACAAAACGCAATTCGGCTGATGACCTAATCAAAATTATAATTTTATAAGCAGTAGAACAAACCACAAAGATATACTTCTAGTAAAAGTTCTGACGGTTAGTCACGAAATGAACTTTGTTCGAGACGAAGTGTAAGAGGGGAACAATCTACTGCGCATGCCCAGTTTCTCTATTACAATCCTAAAAACATACTGACACTCGATATTCATTGGAATACACAGTCCTTTTTTAATTACGCGAAGAGTGGTACAGGAAATATCGTTTTGATTTGGCTATTCTGTTTTTATGTTTTAGGCTACAATTATACAAATAAACGTATTTTAATTCGTTAAACTCATTCCGTTTCTTTTCATTTTAATTCTTCATATTTTAGTGTTATTCAGTAGTGTTGTTATAAATTAGTTATTAGTTAGTTAAATTACTTATTAGTAATTATTAAATTAGTTAGTTAGTTATCTATCCGTGTATTATGGTTATCATGTCGACCGTTCGAAAGTAGGATAAAACAATTCGAAGTGCGAAACGTAATGTAATTTTAAATGTTATTAAATGTTGTAAAGAAGAAGCAGAAAATAAACTATAATATTACACAGTTGCATGTTTTTAGAAATGTACGTGCTACGCTAGCAGCAGCGGATTGCCCACACTGAGTTCATCTCGTCATTACATATCAGTACTACAATCGTATCGTTAAAACAGTGTATGTGTATGTGTGTGTGCGCACACGCACGCATGTAGAAAAATCTGGTGTGAAACACTCACACAACTTTCTCTTGCCAATGCAAATAATTAATAATAAACCTAACATTAGTAATAAAACATAAGAAATAAACAAAAAACTAACCTCAACAAACATAACCTTATTTTAATCATGAGTGAATGATGCAAAATGAAAATCAACCTCAGTTTGGCTTAGAAATACGGAAAATCACTCTTTCTCTCTAAACTAGGCT
The DNA here is from genome assembly GCA_035578175.1 of Catonia carolina. Lineage (NCBI taxonomy): Eukaryota > Metazoa > Arthropoda > Insecta > Hemiptera > Achilidae > Catonia > Catonia carolina. The sequence continues at coordinate 68,898,568 of JAQMRL010000005.1, forward strand.
CTGTAGAGAAAAATTCTTTAAATAAAAGTTGTAGATCTTTTAATTTTCTATAAATTAAATTATATACACATTTGTCGTAAAATGCATACTAAGGCCGAAATCTTAAAAAAATCAATTTTTCACACATTTTCGTGAGAAAAAAAACAGAAAATCGCAAATTACCGCTAAGCTAAGCGTTATACAAAAAATTGTTTGAAATAAAAGTTGTAGAATTTTCAATTCTCTACAACTTATATTATATAAAGTTTTGCGCTAAAATGCATATTAAAGCTGTAATCTTAAAAAAACAACGTTTTTACGTGAAAACAGCCTCACCCAGAATTTCAGCAAACATGGCGCCTACCCTATCGTGTAGAGAATAAAAAATTGAGTAAACCAGGCGATTTTAAAAAAAATCGTAGGACCAGTTTTTGAGAAAATCGCAAAAAACTGAAAAATTATACGAATAAACTACTACTTCCGGTTGACCGATTTTGATGAAAATGTTCGTGTCGGGTCCGGTAGTGATATGTAACTTAAGTTTCTAGTTTCAAGTCCGTACGATGTTCCGTTCTTGAGATATTCTGTTCACACACAGACCAATCGCTAAAAACATGTTTTTTGGGTTCAGGGGTCTGAAAACGTATAGATCCGGTGAAAACTCGATTTTGAAAAATCGACATGAAAACAATACTTTCCTTCCTATATATTCATATAGGCAAGAGAAAGTAAAAATGAAAATTCACGGCCTTATTAATAACAAATCCAGTAGTAATTATAAAAAGCCTTCTTGATCTTAAAGGAAACTAAGGCTATAATAAAAATGCAAGAGTAGCCTATAATATAATAATCTTCTTACATAATCTAAGACTTAACGAGATTTTCTCTTTTTTTATAATTAACTGTAATAATGAAGTTACTAACTAAAATGGGCAGGACAAAACCTCCTCTCGTCAGTAATGCTAACCCTATTTTGTATAAACCCTTTTAAAAACTTTCTGAAATAATGCCCGGAGGTAATTTGATGAGACGTAAAGTATAGTAGAATACTTTGTTAAAAATTTTACAAAATTTCCTTAAGTCACTTTCGTAGTTAAAAAAAACAAAAACAAAAGGGTTTCAAATAAATTTTCGGCAAACTGTACTTATTATTTTGCGAATTAATTGCAAATTATTTTATACATTTTGAACGGTACATTATATTTACTGAAATACTTTTTAAAAATAATTTCATCACATAACTGCATAAAACCATTAACAGCACTGCAGCACATTATATAGCCTCAATCACATACCTTAATTTACCAGAGGCTATCCGAAATACTGATGTAACTCCTCAAATATACAAAAGAAAAGTAATAAACTGGCTGATTAATTTAGGGAGAGGGCAGTTTGAGGATTTAATTAGTTCTATGTATTCAAACTCTTCCTCTTGTGTCAGTTAAAAAATTTTTTGTTAACACTGTCATCGAAAGTCTGCTTCATCCTTTGCCATTACTTAACATTTTTTTATTTTTTTACCTATGATCCTGTTTTTGTATATTTACGTTAGGAAATTTTGTAGTATTTTTTTTTTGTAAATTTTTGTTTCTTTTGTTTTATGTAAATTTAGTGTAGATATAAAAGCTATTATTATAATAGAATAAATAACAACAAATAAACCAACTCATACCCGCGCACAGGCCTAGACCTATGCGGGTATTAGAAAATAAGATACAATAAGATTCATTGTACTTGTTTTTGCAATAATAAATAAATAAAAAATAACTTCAAATTATCTCCAAAACAGACAAAAAGAGTGTCAAATTATTTCCGCTCTATGTATTAATTCCAGGGCTACAAACAAAGTTCTGCTTCTTATCACATGGTCAGTTAAATAAATGATTTAATCATTTAAGAACAGAGAGGTTATTTAAGAGTTATCTCCTCTGAGCGTAATGAATTTTATTATACAGCCAGTCCTTTGGTGAATGAAAGTGTAGGTGTCATTTGTAGGGTAAAAAGTAGATGTTTTTCAAAAGGGCCGGCATGGTGATAAGCATACTTTTCCACTTAGTAAGGAAAGCAAAGGTAAACCACCTAGCTTCTCGTTTTACTTAAACCACTCTTTTCGCTGATGACCTATTCAACACACAAACCAAAAGGCTTTTTTTAAACAATTCATAACATAACTTCAAATACTGAAAAATCAACACTGTGGAGCACGTAAAAAATAAAGAAATAAGCCGGAAGTAAGTTTTTTTAAACAAAAAATCTTAAATTTTTAAAAACTCAGGGTAAGAAATAATAGCGTTTTTTTATGTTGTTGTTTAGGTCATTAGCTGATTTGAACCTCTAAAGGCTTTACTGTGCCCAAAACGGGCAGGTGGAGTGTTATTTTAATTGCACTCTATCTGTTTGGTTCAGGGCTAAAAAAATAGTTCTGTTTCTTATCACTTAGTCAGCCACTTATATGACTGAACTATTTAAGAACAGAAGAGGTAGAGGTGTAAAAGACACTAGTCAGAGTTATCTCCTCTGAGAGTAATGAATTTCACTATGCAGCCAGACCCTGTGGTGAATGAAGTGAAGGTGTCATTTGCAGGGTGGAAAGTGAGTGCTTTTCGGAGGGCCTGGCATGCTGATAAGCATACTCTTTCAACTCAGTGAGGAAGGCAATGGTAAACCACCTTACTCCTTGTTTTTACTTAGTAAAACCTCTAGAGGTTCAAACCAGCCTTTCGGCTGTTGACCTAAACAACAAAGGCTTTACTAAGTATAACGTGGATTAAGGTGGTTTACAATCGCCTTCTTCAATGAATGATAAAATACGCTTTTCAGCACGCCCCACCCTCTGAAAGGATATACTTTCCACCTTGTAAATGTCACCATCACACCATTTACCACAAGGTCTGGCTGTATAATGAAATTCATTACTCTCAAAGACTCTTGACTAGTGTCGTTTACATCTTTACCTCTTCTGTTCTTAAATGCTTCCACGTGATAAGAAACAGAACTATTTTTTGTAGCCCTGAAACTACCAAATAAAATACAAATAATTTAACACTCCACCTGCCTCTGTTACGGGCATCTTTTTCTATTAAAAAGGTTAAAATTTTAAATTTTATTTACTTTCCATTTCAGAAAAACTGTTTTGATTATTAACTGTTTGGCAATGAAGTCGGAAGGTCCAATTCGCGAAAAAAAGATGAAACTTTCATAACAAAAGGCACAGCAAATGTAGTAAATAAAACAAATTTTTTTAATTAGTTTCAAACTCGACGAATATTGTTCACAAATAAATTTTTGGCTTGTGGGGGTTAAGACATAAAATATTGTTTAAAAATTTTATAACTTTTTTTTAAAGACCTAGTACTTTCTAAATCTGTATACAACAAATTGAGAAGGAAGTAAATTTATGAAAATTTTAGAAGGGTGGGCCCGTTTTATACGTATACCATTTGAAATTGTAGAATCACCCTGAAAGTGACATCAGTCTGCACTCTGTAAAGCACTCAAAATTTCATAGAATTGACAGACCGACAGACAGACATCTGGTATAATATGGTTGTGTAGGGGTAGAGGTAAAGGGGTTGCGGACTATTTCATTTGTACAACGGGGGGTGGAATATGATGTTCGGTATGGTTTCTGACCGTGGAGTCGAGGCCAAATTATTAACTGGCAGAATTCATCCTGTCATATTATATATTATTTGCATTAACAGATACCTCTCTTCCCCCTCCATCAACTCATTTCTTTACAGTCATCCCCCCTTTATTTATATTTACACATCAAACTCATTCCAGTACTAACTCAAATCGTCCATTCATACGTAGTGATTTCAAAATTCGATAACATTTGACTTAGTGGCTTCAAAAAAGTTTTAACAATATAGAAAGTAAACAATCACTAAAATAACGCATTCTAAAACGGCCACTTTACTAGAAAACATTGGCAAGTGAAACTATTTTCAACTCGAATCACTCAATTAAAGTAGGTAGATAGAATTAAGTTGGAAAGAGGAATAATTAGAACGTGCTTGAACAAGAAAACATAGGAAAATGGCCACTGGAAGGTAGCATCCAACGAATTCGTATATCAAGAAATAGAACCAGGAATAAGCATAATTAAGAAAAAAATCTGGTGTGAAACACTCACAAAACTTTCTCTTGCAAATGCAAATAATGACCAATATAACCTAACATTAGTAATAAAACATTAGAATAAACAAAAAACTAACCTCAAAAAACATAACCTTATTTTAATCCAGAGTGAAAGACGCAAAATGAAAATCGACCTCAGTTTAACTTAAAAATACGGAAAATCACTCTTTTACACTAAACTAGGCTCTGTAGAGAAAAATGCTCCAATTGAAGTTGTAGATCGTTTAATTTTCTATACATTTGATTATGTAGGCTACACTTTTCTCATAAAAAGCATACTAAGGGCGAAATCTTAAAAAAATCGATTTTTCACACGTTTTCGTGAGGAAAAAACAGAAAAACGCTAATTACCGCTAAACTAAGTGTTATACAAAAAAATGTTTGAATTAAAAGTTGTAGGTTTTTAAATTTTCTACATTTTTTTATTATATAAATTTTTGCGCTAAAATGCATATTAAAGCCGTAATCTTAAAAAAATAATTTTTTTACGTCAAAACAGCCTCATCAAGAATTTCAACAGACATAGCGCCTACCCTATCTTGTAGAGCATAAAAAATTTAGTAAACAAGGCGATTCTTAAAAAAAATCGTAAGACCCGTTTTTGAGAAAATCGCAAAAAAGTGAAAAATTACACGAATAATCAACTACGTCCGGTTGACCGATTTTGATAAAAATGTTCGTGTCGAGTCCGGTATTGGTATGTAATTTAAGTTTCAATTTTAAAGTTCGTACGATGACCCGTCCTTGAGATATTCTGTTTACACACACACACACACACACACACACACACACATACACACACACAGACCAATCGCTAAAAACATGTATTTTGGATTCAAGGGGTGTAAAAACGTGTAGATTCGGTGAAAACTCCATTTCTTAAAATCGACATGAAAACAATACTTTCCTTCCTATATATATTCATATAAGCAAGAGAAAGTAAAAAACAAACACTAAATAAATTGTCCATAATTTTTTTTATCCTATCCATTTCTCCACCAGCTTATAAAACAATGCACGACAAATAATTTAAGAAGAAAAGAATCTCCTAAACCGTATTTTAAAATTGAATTTTTAAAAAATATGATTCAATTTATTCGTAAAAGTTTACATGGAGAAAGAGAAGAAAGAAGAAATATAACCTCGTTAAGATGTGCAAGCAATCTATAAAACAAGACTGAATTCTTGTTATATCTTATATTTGTACTGTCACAAAACAGTAGTACATATATATCTGAAGAATAAATAATAAAAAAAAAAAAAAAATACGGAAAATAAAAAGTTGCGACAAGTATGTAGAGATGTAGAGAAGATGCCGTGAGTTTGGTTATCCGTCAAGGCTTAAAAACATACGACAAACAGTACGTACGTTGTTTTATTCAGTCGTGTAGAATTTAAAACAAGCTAAGCATTTGTAGTTTGTGTTTTTTCTTTACTTTTCTTCTTTTATCCACTTTTCCTTTTTTTCTTTTAAATCTACCTTAAATTGAATCTGCTACAGAGTCGGAAAACTCTTTCGGATCCACTTTGTATCGCGTTTATTTATCCCGTATTTAAGTTGGACCTGACACATGTTTATTGCACGCAGTTCGACGTTCTAATGGCTTTTTAAATAAATAAATAATGTAAGGTAAATTGTAGGCTACCTAACTTAACTTTTCCACGAAATCATTTCCAAAAATTTTGTTTTTAACAAAGTGTAATTCTTCTACAATCAGATACTATTAAATCTATTTATAAAAAATTCGATGTGTGTGTGTGTGTGTGTGTGTGTGTATGTTCCCCTTTATCCCCTAAATTACTGAACCAATTTTCATGCAGTTTTTTACTTTCTCTTGCCTACATGAATATATAGGAAAAAAGTATTGCTTTCATGTCGATTTTTCGAAATCGAGTTTTCACCGGATCTATATGTTTTCAGACCCCATGAACCCAAAAAAACATGTTTTTAGCGATTCATCTGTGTGTATGTGTGTGTGTGTGTGTGTGTGTGTGTGTGTGTGTGTGTGTGTGTGTGTGTGTGTGTCTGTGAACAGAATATCTTAAGAACGGAACATCGTACGAACTTGAAACTTAAGTTACATACCACTACCGGACCCGACACGAACATTTTCATCAAAATCGGTCAACCGGAAGTAGTAGTTTATTCGTGTAATTTTTCACTTTTTTGCGATTTTCTCAAAAACTGGTCCTACGATTTTTTTAAATCGCCTGGTTTACTCAATATTTTATTCTCTACAAGATAGGGTAGGCGCCATGTTTGCTGAAATTCTTGGTGAAGCTGTTTTTACGTAAAAAAAGTGTTTTTTTTAAAGATTACGGCTTTAATATTTATTATAGCGCAAAAATTTATATAATAAAGTTGTAGAAAATTTAAAATTCTACAACTTTTATATCTAACATTTTTTTGTATAACGCTTAGTTTAGCGATTTTTTGTTTTTTCTCACGAAAACGTGTGAAAAATAGTATTTTTTTTAAGATTTCGGCCTTAGTATGCATTTTGTGACAAAAGTGTATTAATCGAATTTATAAAAAATTAAAAGATCTACAACTTTTATTTAGAGCATTTTTCTCTACAGAGCCTAGTTTAGCGTGAAAGAGTGATTTTCCGTATTTTTAAGGCAAACTGAGATCGATTTTCATTTTGCGTCTTTCATATGATTAAAATTAGGTTATGTTTATTAAGGTTAGTTTTTTGTTTATTTCTAATGTTTTATTACTGATGTTGGGTTTATTGTTAATTATTTGCATTGGCAAGAGAAAGTTGTGTGAGTGTTTCACACAGGATTTTTTTATGTTGTAACTATGATCCCGGTGCAGGTTTTAGGCTATTGAAACCCTTAAAAAGTTAGCCCTAAAAGGTTTAAAATAATGTTTATATCCTACATTAAGGCTTTTATGAGATTAGATAATCTTCTGCTTTTAAACCAGCTGATGTGATTCAAATAAAGATTTATTACTTTCTCTTGCCTATATGAATATATAGGAAGGAAAGTATTGTTTTCATGTCGATTTTTCGAAATCGAGTTTTCACCGGATCTATACGTTTTCAGACCCCCTGAACCCAAAAAACATGTTTTTAGCGATTGGTCTGTGTGTGTGTCTGTGTGTCTGTGTGTGTGTGTGTGAACAGAATATCTCAAGAACGGAACATCGTACGAACTTGAAACTTGAAACTTAAGTTACATACCACTACCGGACGCGACACGAACATTTTCATCAAAATTGGTCAACCGGAAGTAGTAGTTTATTCGTATAACTTTTCAGTTTTTTGCGATTTTCTCTAAAACTGGTCCTACGATTTTTTTTAAAATCGCCTATTTTACTCAATTTTTTATTCTCTACAAGATAGGGTAGGCGCCATGTTTGCTGAAATTCTCGGTGAGGCTGTTTTCACGTAAAAACGTTGTTTTTTTAAGATTACGGCTTTAATATAAATTTCAGCGCAAAAACTTATATAATAAAAGTTGTAGAGAATTTAAAAACCTACAACTTCTGTTTCAAACATTTTTTTGTATAACGCTTAGTTTAGCGGTAATTTGCGATTTTCTGTTTTTTTCTCACGAAAACGTGAGAAAAATCGATTTTTTTAACATTTCGGTCTTAGTATGCATTTTACGACAAAAGTATATATAATAAAAGTTATAGAAAATTAAAAGATCTACAACTTTTGTTTAGAGCATTTTTCTCTACAGAGCCTAGTTTAGCGTGAAAGCGTGATTTTCCGTATTTTTAAGCCAAACTGAGTTCGATTGTCATTTTGCGTCATTCACTCGTGATTAAAATAAGGTTATGTTTTTGTTTATTTCTAATATTTCATTAATAATGTTAGGTTTATTATTAATCATTAGCATTGGCAAGAGAAAGTTGTGTGAGTGTTTCACACCAGATTTTTATAAATAAAGTCATATGATTTATCAAATAGCGAAGTGGTGCTAAGGAGTATCTGATAACATCACATGATAATTTTATTGTATTACTTTCTCTTGCCTATATGAATATATAGGAAGGAAAGTATTGTTTTCATGTCGATTTTTCGAAATCGAGTTTTCACCGGATCTATACGTTTTCAGACCCCCTGAACCCAAAAAACATGTTTTTAGCGATTGGTCTTTGTGTGTGTGTCCGTGTGTGGGTGTGTGTGTGTGTGTGTGTGAACAGAATAACTCAAGAACGGAACATCGTACGAACTTGAAACTTAAAACTTAAGTTACATACCACTACCGGACTCGACACGAACATTTTCATCAAAATCGGTCAACCGGAAGTGGTAGTTTATTCGTGTAATTTTTCACTTTTTTGCGATTTTCTCAAAAACTGGTCCTACGATTTTTTTTTAAAATCGCCTGGTTTACTCAATTTTTTATTTTCTACAAGATAGGGTAGGCGTCATGTTTGCTGAAATTCTGGGTGAGGCTGTTTTCACGTAAAAACGTTGTTTTTTAAGATTACAGCTTTAATATGCATTTAAGCGCAAAACTTTATATAATAAAAGTTGTAGAGAATTAAAAATTCTACAACTTTTATTTCCAACAATTTTTTGTATAACGCTTAGTTTAGCGGTAATTTGCGATTTTCTGTTTTTTTTCTCACGAAAATGTGTGAAAAATTGATTTTTTTAAGATTTCGGCCTTAGTATGCATTTTACGACAAAAGTGTATATAATTAAATTTATAGAAAATTAAAAGATCTACAACTTTTATTTAAAGCATTTTTCTCTACAGAGCCTAGTTTAGAGAGAAAGAGTGATTTTCCGTATTTCTTAGCCAAACTGAGGTTGATTTTCATTTTACATCATTCACTCATGATTAAAATAAGGTTATGTTTGTTGAGGTTAGTTTTTTGTTTATTTCTTATGTTTTATTACTAATGTTAGGTTTATTATTAATTATTTGCATTGGCAAGAGAAAGTTGTGTGAGTGTTTCACACCAGATTTTTTTATGTAGATACGATTTTGTATTGTTGAGTATTTTATAAAAATAAAGTTCCGTGTTTCTTTTATTTGTTTTAATTTGACTTTTATTTTATTCAACGTAGATTTAAGTTTTTGGTTTTGACAATTTTTTTTCCATTTTCAATAAAGGCATAAAAAAAACATCACTAGGAAGAAAATTTTCAAAAGAAAAAAAATTCAAAAAGAACCACAATATTTAAAAATAAAGTGATTACACCATTTTTCGCGTGCAAAGCCGCGACGGGGCATTCTAGTTAATTATAAACTTTAAACGAAAATGATATTTTTTTGGGGGGCTCTCAAACTCCCCTACACCCCGCCGTCATCACCCGCTACTATGGCAGGTCACAAGGATGCGAGGTGGTACAGTAGAACAACAATTGAATATCGCCACAGTATACTGTACCATTGTAACTTAACGTAGTCATTCTTTCTTCACTAGAAAACAGTCAGCCGCCGACCCAACATACACCATTTAGACAAGAATAACTTAAAAATACATAAAACAACATAAAGATCATGCAATATTTACAGCCTTCTTTCACAGTATTCTGTATAGTTTTTCTTTAATTTTACCATCTCTGTGAAACAGATCTACCTCTCCATTTATTTCATTTGCTGTAGCTGTACATCTATTAATTGGAGCTATTGGAACTATGATAAATATCTAACTAGCAAATTCTTAGAATGAAATTACAAAACACACTCAGTATTGTCATGTGAAACACTAATACAACTTTCTCTTGCCAATGCAAATAATAGAAAGTACCTCGAGGTAGTAATATTGATTAATTGTTTGACCTTCAGCAACCCAGTGAAGGTACACAATCCCATGGATATAAAAAAAAATTATCAATCTTTAAATTTTGACTTGCTCATTCGAGCTTGCTTTGGCTCTGGGTGAAGTTCGGCTCTTCCCGTGCACAGATTGGCGCTTCGTTTCCGGATCATAAGTAAAAAACCACGTTTCATCACATGTTATTATAGTTTCCAAAAAAAATTGGGTCATTTTCAATCGCGTAAACAGTGTTAGCACAAGCATTTCTGCGAGCTTCATTTCAAACATTTTTGAGAGGCACGTGTCTTGAAGGAGCTGACAGAAGATTACTTGCATGGAGCGTTGTAGGGATAGAGGAGTGTAGACTACATTGAAGGTGACATAAAGTGATTATGTATAAAATAAAAATAAAATTTTTTACAACGTCAGTCTCGTTATTTAATAGCCACACCTCGTATATTAATATCTTGAAACATGAAGTAGATGAACCTGATATGACAGTGACCATTATGGAGATGATAATCATGCTAATTATAAGATGACAATGATTAGTATAATAGTAGTAGAAAAAAAATGATTAAAATGATTACCAACATCGTACAGGTAACCGAAATTTAGTAATCAATGTTTTAACAAGTTTCAGTCTGTGAGTATATTCACTGCTATTGAGAAAATTAATTGCGAAAGGATTTTAATGCTCTTCTAATTTTACTGAAAGTTTCTCGCTACGTTGTTTAATTTCATCTTTTATGAAGGGCAAGTTTAAATCGTTGCGCAATATTTCATTGGTTACGTACCATCATGGGGCTGCTGCAGTGATCAATATCAGGTATTCAACGCATTACTTGTCAAAATTAGACCGTATTATTTTGTACTTTCTTATTTCCTACATGAATAAATAGGGAAGGAAAGTATTATTTTCATGTAAATTTTTACTTTCTCTTGCCTATATGAATATATAGGAAGGAAAGTATTGTTTTCATGTCGATTTTTCGAAATCGAGTTTTCACCGGATCTATACGTTTTCAGACCCCCTGAACCCAAAAAACATGTTTTTAGCGAATTGGTCTGTGTGTGTGTGCGTGCGTGTGTGTGTGTGTGTGAACAGAATATCTCAAGAACGGAACATCGTACGAACTTGAAACTTGAAACTTAAGTTACGTACCACTACCGGACCCGACACGAACATTTTCATCAAAATCGGTCAACCGGAAGTAGTAGTTTATTCGTATAATTTTTCACTTTTTTGCGATTTTCTCAAAAACTAGTCCTACGATTTTTTTTAAAATCAACTGGTTTACTACATTTTTTATGCTCTACAATATAGGGTAGGCGCCATGTATGCTGAAATTCTGCTTGAGGCTGTTTTTACGTAAAAACATTTTCTTTTTAAGATTGCGGCTTTAATATGCATTTCAGCGCAAAACGTTATATAATAAAAGTTGTAGAGAATGTAAAATTCTACAACTTTTATTTCAAACATTTTTTTGTATAACGCTTAGTTTAGCGGTAATTTGCGATTTTCTGTTTTTTTTTCTCACGAAAACGTGAGAAAAATCGATTTTTTTAACATTTCGGTCTTAGTATCCATTTTACGACAAAAGTGTATATAATTAAATTTATAGAAAATTAAAAGATCTACAACTTTTGTTTAGAGCATTTTTCTCTACAGAGCCTAGTTTAGCGTGAAAGCGTGATTTTCCGTATTTTAAGCCAAACTGAGTTCGATTGTCATTTTGCGTCATTCACTCATGATTAAAATAAGGTTATGTTCTTGAGGTTAGTTTTTGTTTATTTCTAATATTTTATTAATAATGTTAGGTTTATTATTAATTATTTGCATTGGCAAGAGAAAGTTGTGTGAGTGTTTCACACCAGATTTTTCGAAATCGATTGTTCACCGGATTTACAAATTTTTCAAGCTCCCGCTTACAAGCTTTTTTCAAGCTTATTATCGATTGGTGTGTGTGTGTGTGTGTGTGTGCGCGCGCGCGCGCGTGAGTAAACAAAATATCTTATGAACGGAATCGCCTACAAAATTGAAACTTGAAATTTAAGTTAGGTACCATTATGGAACCCGAAACGAATATTTTCATCAAAATCGGTCAACCGGAAGTATTAGTAGTAGTTGATTTGTGCTATTTTTCACTTTTCTGCGATTTACTTAATAAACAGCTAATGCGATTTTTTTTTCTAAAATCGCCTCATTATATACATAATTAAAGCAATACAAGATACGGCAAGCGTCATTTCTGTTGAAATTTTTAAGAGGGCCTAGCTCTTGTGGTTACTGTTTTTTAAGATTGCGGCTTTAATATTCATTTTACCGAAAAAGGGTATACAAACAAAAAAGTACTAAATATTAAAAAACCTATAACTTTTATTTCAAACATATTTTTCTACAACGCTTAGTTTAGCGTCAATTAGTGATTTTCTACATTTTTCTCATCAAAATAGGGTAAAAAAAATTGGGCTCTTCAAGATGGCGGCCTTAGTATGATTTTTATGATAAAAGTGCATTTCTGCGATTACAAAATTAAAAAATCTATATTTCGTATATGAACTGTTTTTTCTACAGAGCTTGGTTAACCGTCAATTTAAGACTTCCCGTATTGTTAAGTAAAGGTTAATTTTCATTTGGCGTTACTCACCCATGATTAAAAATAGGTTAGCCTATATGCATAATTATTTACACTGGCAAGAGACAGTCGTGAGAGTGTTTAACACTAAATTTTTTAACAAAGGTGAAACATAAAAAAGAAAAACGTTTAAGTAACTGAAGAACGAAATTGTTGGGCTTGGTAACGACGCAAAGGAATAAACGAAAGAACATCGGAATTGCTACAAACCGCCCCTTCTTCATTCCCAAGTCGTTTAAAAATAAATTTTAATTAAATATTTCAACCCTTTTTACCAGCAGTAATTAACCGTAACAAAACAGTTCTTTAAAATTTAATAAATAAAATGGTTTCAAAATTACATGTAACAGACGATATCTGACAAATTACGTTCTAGAAGCACTTTGTAGTTAGTGCTAATTTTGATTGTTTATAATTTTTTTGAAAACTTAGCCTACCAATTAATTGTCTTATCGATACAGATCATTTACTCCAAATGAATTAACCACTGTTATACAAAAAGGAAACTGTTTTACGTGAAAAAAAAATCTGGTGTGAAACACTCACACAACTTCTCTTGCCAATACTAATAATGACCAATATACGTAACTTAACATTACTAATAAAACATTAGAAATAAACAATAAACTAACCTCAAATAATATAACCTTATTTTAATCATGAGTGAAAGACGCAAAATGAAAATCGACCTAAGTTTGGCTTAAAAATACAGAAAATCACTCTTTCACGCTAAATTAGGGTGTGAAGAGAAAAATGCTTTAAATAAAAGTTGTAGATCTTTTAATTTCCTAAAAATTTAATTATATACCTACACTTTTGTCGTAAAATTCCACAAAAAAAACCAACATTTTTTAAGGCCAAAAAAATACCAACTAACAAAGTCTTTTTAAAATCGTTTACAAAAACCTTCCAAGTTTTAAATTAAAGAAGGGTAAAACATGTTAACTAACATGTGTTTAGGTCATCAGCTGAAAGGTTGGTTTCAACCTATGGAGGCTTTACTAAGTAAAACGAGGAGTGAGATGGTTTACGATTGCCTTCATCATTGAGTGGAAAAGTATGTTTATCAGCATGCCACGGCCTCTGAAAAGTATCAACTTTCCACCCTGCAAATGACAATTTCACTTCAATCATCACAGGGTCTGGCTGTATAATGAAATTCATTACTCTCAGAGGAGATAACTCTTGACTAGTGTATTTTACACCTCTACCTCTTCTGTTTTTTAAATAATCATGTAATTGGCTGACCATGTGATAAGACACAGAACTATTATTGTTATCCTGGAACTAGCAGATCGAGTGCAAATAATTAAACATCCACCTGCCTGTTTTGGGCTGATTAACTCATATAGACATTCGTTTAAAAAATGTTTTTTTAGGTTTGGAAGGCTACTGATATGTGAAAATAATAAAAATTGCTAGGCAATTATTTCACGATAAAAATTCTTCCTCTTTTAGTAACATTAAGTAACGGGGAAGGAATCACATTAAACAAGAAGTGAATGACCCACATATTACAGAACTTTACTACAGAAATGATGTATATTGCTGATGAAGGAAAAGTCAGGGTTGATTAAATATATATGTTTTAATATAAAAAGGATAGGCACCGTGATATAACCTTGCGAGAATCTAAAAAGTAAATGGAAACAAATCTTGCACGTGTTGAATTTACTTTAGAAGAGTACATTTTTTGTGATGACCTTGAATGGAGTAGACGTGAAGCGAGTTTTTCAGGTGTTTTATCAGTAGAGGTTTGGGTTTCAGGTTGGTATTTGGGAGGGAGGGTGTGTTGTACGTGTAGGTAGTATTAAAGGGGGATGAGGAATAGTTAATAATAATAGGGGAGGAGTGGTTGATTCGGATGCCGTGGATGCTTATGGTATAGTATCGTAGAGTCGGTCGTTTGGTTTGCTAAACGGGGTGAAGGGGAGATGAGCCGGTGAGATCAGTATGAAAGTTGTACGTACATGGAACGAGAGGAGACGATGTTTGATGAATATGCAAGAGAAAGAGAAGAGCAGAAGAGGTTGAGTGGCGCGAGTCAATCATGACGTCACAACAATCAATGGATGCTGTTGGTTGCTATGGTAACATACGTACAGTACGAGACGGGGGTGATATCTGTTACCATGGTTACGAATCAGGTGGCTCATTCCGTTTTCCCCCTTTCTGATGCCATCTCACTCTTAACCACTTCCCCGATATCAACTGCTTCCACCCCTTTGAACCCGTGCATTTCATCCCTCACGACTGTCAGAATATACTGGCTTTATATTCAATTTGTCCTTCAAACTTCAAAATCACGTGACACTTTTAGTCACTACAATTGCACATACTGCTCGGCATGATACATTCATTCAATTTGGAATAGAAATAGGTTTCATTTTTTTTTTTTTAATACATCGGTTTCAAATCGGATACCGAAACAATTCTACTCCATCACTCGATCTATGAGTTAATTGAATTTCATTCAAATTACACATTTAACCAGCAACAGCTCTATTTTGTGACGTTTCAACATTCCGTTCGAATTCAACACAGTGATGAACTGAGCCACATACAATTCATCGACGACACAATGGACAAAAACCAGATTGGTTATTTCTGGACCAAACACAAAACTAAAAAAAAAACAACATAAAACGATTATATGTACATAATACGTTTGAATTTCCACTCGAACGGACAACTTTAGAAGTTTCCTAATTAAGTTATATTACGGATCATTTGTTTCAGCCGGATCATTTCTAGAAAAGGTTTCAAAACATTTATTAACCAACATCAAAACGAAAACAAAGCTTTTGGACTGATAAAAAACTTAAAAATCCATTTTCCATGCCGTTCAAGTGCTAAATATACTACACTTTGAAACAGAAAGTAACAGCTATTTGATACATCAAAATATCTACCTGTTTAGCAGCACTGACACACGTAGGCTACTTATTTATAAAAATATCATCTTAACTTGCCCATTTCAGGTAGGTGGAGTGATTAAATTATTTGTACTCGATCTGCTAGTTCCAGGGCTACAAAAAATAGTTCTTTTTCTTATCACATGGGCAGCCAATTATAAAACTGAAGCATTTAAGGAGGTACACACGTTAAAAAATTTAAAAAAAATGATTTTCTTCTTGTTTTATTTTATTATTCTCTATAGGTATCTGATTAATTTTGTATATAAATTGTAGCTGTAGTGTTATTGTAAACCCTTGATAATTAATGAAAGATCGTGCCCGCAAACTTTTCGGATTGTTTACTTGTTGCTTACTTTTTGTTTCGTTTGAATTCTATTAGTATTATAGTTCTTTCCCTTAGATGGAATCGTATGCAAGAATTAGCTGTCATGTAGTGAATGCTTTGTTTGTGAGAAAGTAACCTAGAAAATTGTGCTATACTGTTTAGGTTTTAGTATTGTTTCGTACTTCTACATGTTTGTATTCATTTGAAAAACGGTGATCTTTTTTGGAAATTGTGGTTTTTTCCACTTCAGTACCATTTTCTCAGAGACTAATTAAGATATCCCCTTTAATTTTTGGCCAGAGTATCTTCATAACGTTCTTTATCTGGCATACCAAATGATTTGCCATTATATTCATAATTTTATGAGTTAGATGAGCAAAATATTTCAAATTTGCCCAAGTTTAGATCAAGTGGAAAAAAATATTGTTTAAAAAATTCAGAATTTAAAAAAGCAAAGTATAGGTACTGAAGTCACGAGATTGCCTTTTGAGTATGTATGGGCTGTGAGGAGGGAAGTGAAATATTTGCAGTGCTGCCAAACTCAACAGTGAGACACTACTTCTACATTTCACTACCGTGCAGTTTCTACATACATTTTGTAAGCTGTGGTTTATTCCGAGAAAATGTTTTCTTCAGAAACCTTATAAGAAATAAATATTACCTGTAATAATGCGTACAGCTAAATTACATGACTAGAAATGTTAGATTTACTGTAATTACGAATGAATCGCCTTCATTACTATTGCTGTCACCGGCGTTTTCATTATCAGTCTCTCAAGTGTCTACCTAACCATTTTGTTTTTTTTTTTACCAAGTGTCAACAAAACTGTTAAAGAATAGCTTCTTCACGTCCTTAATTTCCTTCTTTATTTCCCGAATTGTGGAAAGAGAAAAAATCACAGTAGTTAGCCGCTCGCTCACGGCTTTTGTTAAGAGGCACGAATAGGCATTTTTGTTTAGCTTCAACTTCATAGGTAACATTTTATTACATTGCATATTAGATTTCATTCAACACTGTGAATAGTTCGACCGCGTTTTCGAAAAACCGACATTTCTGTAACAAACCGTTAACCTACAAAAGGTTCCGCGATATACTGTATATGCTCTGGGTATAGTATAAATTGTTATGTTTGTCGTACTGAAATTAAAGCAGTCGGGCATGCGCACTAATGCTTTTCCCCCTCTACCCTTCGTTGCAAACAAGGGCAAACTCGTGACTCAAGTGACTATATTATTAATATACACTAAAAAACATAATTCAAATAAATAAAATAGTTTTAGTTTGAAACTCTGCCTATATTGGTATACATCTGAGAAAATGGTACCAGAAAATTACTAAATTAACATGCGTGTAATACAAACGCCTGTACCCTCTTAAGAACAGAAAAGACAGAGGTGTAAAATACATTAGTCACAGTTATCTCCTCTGAGAATAATGAATTTCATTATACAGCCAGACCTTGTGGTGAATGAAGGTGTCATTTGAAGAGTGGAAAGTAGATGCTTTCCGGAGGGCTTGGATGCTGATAAGCATACTTTTTCACTCATAAGGAAGGCAATTGTAAACCACAAGACTCCTCGTTTTATTTAGTAAAGGCTCTACAGATGTACAAAACAGCCTTACGGCCGATAACCTAAACAACATTATCTTTACAAGGTCTTTTCGAAAATTCCATATTGTTTTTTCATCGCCAACTTCTGCAATGTAATCAAAAGAGTATTAAAAAATTTTCATAATCAATTATTTACAAAAAAAGGAAAGTTATCTACAGTCTGTAAAAGAATCAAACGGCTTTTTTGAGAATTGAGGGGTACGAAAAAAGGCTGCTGTAAGAAAAGGTGTACGACAAGGTTGTTCTTTGTCACCACTACTTTTTAACTTGTATATACGTAGAAGAGGCTGAAAATGAAGTGAAAAAGAAATTTGACGCAGGAATAAAAATTCAAGGAAAAACAATAAAAATGCTGAGATTCGCCGATGATACTGTAGTATTATCCGAGACAAAGAAAGAACTAGAGGATGCCTTAAATGGAATGGATGAGATCTTGAGAGAGGACTACTTCATGAAAATTAATAAGAACAAAACAAAAGTGTTGTGCAGCAGCAAGAGTGGTTTAGAAGAGATGGAAAATGTAAAAGTAGGCAACGAAAACTTACAGGAATTTGGGGAATTCTGCTATCTAGGGAGTAAAATAACAAAGGATAGTAGAAGCACAAGTGATATCAAAAGTAGAATTGCTCGAGCTAGAAAAGCCTTTGACATAAAAAACAGCTTACTGACTACAAACATTGATTTACAGATTAGGAAAAATTTATTAAAACATTATGTTTGGAGTGTAGCATTATTCGGGAGTGAAACGTGGGTGATAGGGGCTGTAGAAAAGAGAGGACAGAAGCTTTTGAAATTTGGTGGTATAAGAAAATGTTAAAGGTTAGGTGGGTGGACAATATAAGTAATTAAGAGGTTCTTAGGCGAGTGGATGAAAAAAGAAGTATATGGAAGCATCTTACCAAAAGAAGGGATAGGCTAGTGGAGCATATCCTAAGACATCCAGGTATTGGGCTATCAATAATGGAAATAATATTGAGGGAGTAAATTGTAGAGGGAGGCAAAGATTAGAATATATAAAGCAAATTACAAAAGATGTAGGGTGTTAAAGGTATGTAGATATGAAACCACTTGCGCAAGATAGAACAGCTTGGAATCATCAGTCGAGAGACTGATGACAAAAAAAAAATCAATTATTAACGAATAAAATTGGTATTTATGATCCTTTTTATGTCAGGAAACAATGTTCTTAAATATTTTGGAACACCTCCAATCACAGCAATTATAGAGATTTATTCCAAAATGGAATGAGAAAAAGTCACTGGTAAGCGATAAAAAGTACTAAGAAAGAAACAGTGCTTAATGAAAAACTTACGACCTGTCTCAAACAGAAAAAGCTGAAATCGTAAAAGTAATTTATTATCGTGTTTAACAAGGATTATTAAATTCAGCTTTTAAAAAATGGTACACACAAAAAACCGATTAAATTTCTTTTAGATCTTGCACGAATAAATTTTTTTAATTTTGATCCTTTAATGGTTTAAAAAATTAATGTTATCAATGTAATAATAATAATTATTATTATTAATTAAAGTAAATGAAGTTTGTAGTCATAAATTTCCGCTTAACTACATGCCATTCTCACGTGTTTTAAATATTTTTACTTTCTCTTGCCTATATAAATATATAGGAAGGAAAGTATTGTTTTTCATGTCGGTTTTAAGAAATCGAGTTTTCACCGGATCTACACGTTTTCAGAACCCCTGAACCCAAAAAACATGTTTCTAGCGATTCGTCTGTGTGTGAACAAAATATCTCAAGAACGGAACATCGTACGAACTTCGAACTTGAAACTTAAGTTAAATACCACTACCGGACTCGACACGACATCTTCATCAAAATCGGTCAACCGGAAGTAGAAGTTTATTCGTGTAATTTTTCACTTTTTTGTGATTTTCTCCAAAACTGGTCCTACGATTTTTTTTTAAAATCGCCTTATTTATTAATTTTTTTTATGCGCTACAAGATAGGATAGGCGCCATGTTTCTTAAAATTCTCGGTGAGGCTGTTTTCACGTAAAGAAATTGTTTTTTTAAGATTACAGCTTTAATGTGCATTTTAGCGCAAAAATTTATTTAATAAAAGTTGTAGAGAATTTAAAATCCTACAACTTTTATTTCAAACATTTTTTTGTATAACGCTTAGTTTAGCGGTAATTAGCAATTTTCTGTTTTTTTTCTCACGAAAACGTGTGAAAAATCGATTTTTTTTAAAATTTCAGCCTGATTATGCATTTAACGACAAAAGTTTATATAATCAAATTTATAGGAAATTAACAGATCTACAACTTTTATTTAAAACATTTTTCCCTACAGAGACTAGTTTAGCGTGAAAGAGTGATTTTCCGTATTTTTAAGCCAAACTGAGGCGATTTTCATTTTGCGTCTTTCACTTATGATTAAAATTAGGTTATGTTATTGAGGTTAGTTTTTTGGTTTATTTCTAATGTTTGGTATATAGTTAATTATTTGCATTGGCAAGAGAAAGTTGTGTGAGTGTTTCACATCAATTTTTTTTCTCCATTTTTGAACGTTATATCCACAGTGGACGTTGACGAACATCAAAGCAAACCCTAATTTTATTCACTGCAGATTGGGAAAGGTCCACACGGAAGCAGTCATGGGTGACTAATGATCAATATTACTCAACACTGAAGCCTTTTTATCTGAACTTAGCGTAAAAATTGACTATTATAACTCATCGTTATTGGTCGAGCGGTAGTCGAATAATTTCTGTCATCCACTTGAAAGTTTAATTGATTAAATCACCCTATTTCTTCACTGAACAGAAGACTTACAAAAATTAAACTACCATACAGAAATTCTGTAATTTTGTGATAGCTTTAAGTACCTCGGGGAGATAATACAACCAATTCCTTTTTTGTCATCAGTCTCTCGACTGGTTTGATGCAGTTCTCCAAGCTGTTCTATCTTCCGCAAGTCGTTTCATATCTGCATACCTGTAACACCCTACATCTTTTTTAATTTTCCCTCCACTACTGAGAGCCCAATTCCTGGATGTCTTAAGATATGCCCCACTAGCCTATCCCTTTTCCTGGTAAGATGCTTCCATATACTTCTTTTTTCGTCTACTTGCCTAAGAACCTCTAAATTACTTATTTTGTCCACCCACCTAATCTTTAATATTTTCCTATAACACCACATTTCAAAATCTTCTATCCTCTTCTTTTCTGCAACCCCTATCACCCATATTTCACTCCCGTATAATGCTACACTCCAAACATAATGTTTTAATAAATTTTTCCTAATCTGTAAATTAATGTTTGTAGTCAGTAAGCTGTTTTTTATTTCAAAGGCTTTTCTAGCTTGAGCAATTCTACTTTTGATATCACTTGTGCTTCTACCATCCTTTGTTATTTTACTCCTTAGATAGCAGAATTCCCCAACTTCCTGTAAATTTTCGTTGTTTACTTTTACATTTCCCATCTCTTCTAAACCACTCTTGCTCCTGCAAGAGTGGAATGCAACCAAAGACGAGCAAAAAGGAAGCGAACAACAAGAGACGAGGAAAGGTGGTCGTTGCACTTCGAGGAACTCACCACTTGTAAAAGAAGAAAGAACTCTCAAAACAAGCCAAGATTAGACAAAATATTGTGATAAACCTGCATGCCTGTACGCGAGTGAGTGCCTTAAATTAAACAGGAACGTTGGTGTAAAAAAAGCAGAGAAATTTGGGAGAAAGACACTCTGCAAGACAATGGGTCCGAAAGAGAGTAGACAAACTTACAAAAAGAAGGCTACAATTTTACGGATACCGTATACAATGCATGACAGCCGTTTGACAAAACAAAATTTTAAAACACTAAACAATGGCCATAAGGTGTCGGACAAATGGTTTAAAGAAGTCAGAAAGGATATTGAGAAAACTGGAGTAAACCACAAAAACTTAATGAACCGAACCAAATTCAGACAACTAATTAAGAACTTTAAGGGCTTCCATGAAGTGTAGCAACAGAACACCGAATGGACAGAAGAAAAGAGAAAAACCTACAGTGAACGAATACTGAAAATATGGACTGCAAAAAGACCTTTCAGAAACCTCTAAACTTACCTTAAGTGGTCTAAAATTGGCCCTAAACGAGAAAAAATTTGGAAACCGTTAAAATGAAAAATGAATCATAAAAAGAAGATTTAAATACTTTAAACTTTTACATCTACTTATTCAACAGGACACCAAAAAATAGAACTGGAGAAAAGTAAAATAGATAACATTCTTGAAAATGCATCCAAGAGTGATCCCCATATGTATAAGAGATGTACAATATTTTAATAACAAAAAAAAACACAAGCTGGAATTCATAACATTAAAATTTATAGGTTATATTCCGTTCCGCACTAGCTGGAACAGTAACAAGATTTTTTTTATTCATACAACTAACTGTAAATTAAAACAATCCTCAATATCAGAAAATTGTGACCGAAAAAATTACACACCATAGGGCTATTATTAACGGTTCAGTTAAACTAAAGTGCACGAGTTAAAATTCTATGAACGCTGTGAAACCAACGTATAAATTCACCAGGGACATAAAGTCATTTCCCCAACACATCTCCCGCCCTAAAAAAAAACTAACAAAAAGGAGTAAAAATGGTTTACGCAAGATTAAATATTTACTTTATATTGTGCAACACTCTTTTTTTTGTAAATTTATATTGTAATATCCCAACATAATGTAACTTACTCGTACAAAAAAAAAACAACAGCTTAGTTCATAAATATTTCATCTTGCTACCTAAAACCACATCAACTTTAACATTTTAGTGACAGTGTTCGTAAAGAAAATGACACGGCAGTCATCATTAACTTTCATTGTAACCATCACAACTTTTCCACGTACAGGTCCAATTTTAGACCCCAAGAGGTGACTTTAGACGTTTCAGGAATCTCTTTTGCAGTTCACATTCTCAGAATTCGTTCACTGTACTAATTCTTTATACAGAATGACTGTAAATTCGTCCCCCAAATTTTTCTGCTTTACTGGAATGATAGTCGAAGCCTTAAAAAATATTGCGAGCAGAAATATTTATTGTGTGACAGTACTGTGTATGTATTGTACACAGTACTGTGCACTTCTAATATCGGTTTCATAATCATAGACACCCGAGTTTGAACCCTTGCATCTACAAAATTATGAGTCGGATTTCAACATACTTTAACTCAAAATTTAGCTCATTTTATTCTGCGTTGACCCTTAATAGTCCTATATTTTTAATGTTATTTAAAAATTGCCATAGCGAGGTTGGAAGACAAAAAGACCCGGTTTTTTGCTACCGCAACAAATTTCATGTTTTTAGAGGCGTGTAGCTCGATAATTATTGTAACATCTGTCTCCAGATTTGTTACATTTGATTTTGTTCGGTTTTTAGCGTTCGCTTGTTGTCTCTTTGATTACCGATAATTCGTAGTTTACTTTGTCTACGTTAACTAAACTCACCGTCCGGTGGTGCGATCTACCGCTTTTACTTCTAACTGCGTTTTGCCATCTCATCGAACGTCTCCATTTGCAAGTCAGTACACTTAATGTTGAATTTTCGTTGAGTAAAGTTCGTTCGCTATGTAGTAAATTTTTATTACGTGTATTTTCAATTTGTAACTTTTGAAAAAGTTATTTCTTCTTGCCCATTAAACATGGTAAGTTAATTTGTTTTCTTTTAGCATTCCGAGAGCTGGAAATTTTTCACGAGTTGCATAAATTTATATTTTGTACTAACGAATCTACGTTGCAATTGTTCTTGCAATTTCTTGCAACTACTAGACTCGATTTTGGTCTATGTAAAACTAAATTGTGACTTATGATAAATTTATTGTAAACGATGTAACGTTTTGTAATTTGGTAAATTGTATTTTACTTCGAAAAGTAATAGCTTATTTTAATTGTCTTGTTTTTTAAACTTTATTATTGTTAATTAATTGCAACTCGTATTAAGTTTCTGCTTTTAAATTCATAACTTTGTAATATTTTGTTCATGTAAATTTGCATTATTTATGCGTTTGTTCTTTTGCTTACGATCGACGTTTATTTTTACTTAATATTAACACTGGCTCGATCTTTTCTTCAGGGTTCTAATCCGGGGACGGAAATTGCCGTTTAGTGAATCATACCATTTCAATATTCTGTACATGGAGTTCGACTCCCGAGAAGGACGAATTTTCACTTCGTCAACATCCTTTAATTAACGTTCAATGTTTCCTGAGATTTTCTTTCATGGAGTTACGTGAAGTCAAATCTGGATGAGAATTTCATCACTAAATCTATTAGCTGTTGCATACGTCAGTAATACTCCGAAAATAAGTGTTAACTACAAAAGGGTATGTTCTATTATTTTATTTATCATGAGAGGAGCTCATCCATCTACTTAAAGTGTTTTAAAGTGGTAACCGATACCTTTTGGGGAAATGATCATGCCAGAATTAAGATCCATCTTGTTAACTTCTTGTTTTGGACAGGAAATTTAGTGAATTCAAAGTGACCTGCTTGAAATATTTTCCTGTTAAATCTTTTGCTAAACTAAAGCAATCAGGAACATTGATCTATAAAATTTAACTATTCATTCCATAAATTTTTTAAACAATTATTATTCTTAATTTACACTTTATTAAAAAGGTTGAATTTGAATTTAGTATTTTTCTAAATTTAAAATTCTAAAAGGTAAAATTTAACTTCTGGTTAATCAATTTTAATATTTGTGAAACAATATTTATAGTACAACCTAGAATGTTTCTATAAATATATATATATAAAAATATTTTATAACTTGTGGAATTATTTAAGGTAATAATGATAATATATATTGAATAGGAAGCTGCTAGCATACTAAACTTAAATAAGAGTTTAAATTCAAAATATTTTGGCCATTTCGATTTTCAGTTATCATTTAATGAGTATATCTTTAAATATTTTATTGTTTTACATAATATTTGTAATAATTTACCTCAGGAAGTACATTTTTTTTGGATCTGATATTGTATTAGACTTTCCAGCTATTTAAGATTGGGTAACCTTGTACAATTTTGGCTGTTTACATCATATATTTATTGTTATAAATAAAATTATTTTACTACTTACTTTTCTAGATTTATTTCATTTGTGCAACGATTTACCTGAGTGTTTGTTTTTTTTGGCTTCCTTAAAAATTTTTATTTTTTTTATTTCTCTTGTTAACACCCTAGCCGACCTATCGCTTTGTTTGCCGTATGTGTTCCCGGCAGCGATAGGGGTGTTTACATTATTTGACCAAAAAGTTTGAAATTTTAATACAACTTAGACAATTATATTGTTATAGCGTGTACTAAATTTCAAATCCGTACGTAATTTAAATTTTTATTTAATAATATTCTGAACCCTTGCTATCTCGATAACCGTTCGATCGTTCGGCTCGGGCAAACTATCGTTTTATTCAGCGTAAAAGAGCTTAGAACAGATATGTTAATAACATGAAATATTAATTGGCCAATATTGTGGTTGAATTTTTTTACATTTTTAAAAATAGACTGGGTAATGTGGGGTTGTGCGCTACTATCCATGTTGCTTGAATCTGACTGTCTACCTGAATTGACAATTCAGTCTGTCAATTCAGGTAGACAGTCCGACAGGATGTCACATACACAACCGGCAAAATGGATAGTAGCGCCCAACCCCGCATTACCCAGTCTATTTTTCAAAATGTAGAAGATTCTACCACAATATTGGCCAATCAATATTTTATGTTATTAACACATCTATTTTAAGTATTTTACGCTGAATAAAACGATAGTTTGCCCATGCCGAATGATCAAGCGGTTACCGAGATAGCAAGGATTCAGAATAGTGTTAATAAATCAAAATTTAAATAACGAACGAATTTGAAATTTCGTAAACGCTGTAAAAATATAATTGTCTCATTTTTGTTAAAATTTCAATTTTTTCCGTCAAATAATTGTCGATTTACACAACTCTAAACGCATGAAATTTGTTGCGGTAGCAAAAAAACCGGGTCTTTTTCTCTTCCAACTTCGATATGGCAATTTTTAAACAACATAATAATATAGGTTTATTTAGGTAAACGCACAATAAAATGAGCTAAATGTTGATGTAAAGTATGTTGAAATCCGACTCATAGTTATAGAGTTACAAGGATTCAAACTCGGGTGTCTATGATTATCAAACCGCTAGTAGATCACACCATCGGCCAAAGGAGGCCGTTGCACGAAACAGTTACTTTAGTCCGAGCTACAATGTCGTTTACGCAAGAACAACGTGTCTTCATTGTTGAGTTACTGCCAATCGAAATCGTATTCAAAATGTAAAGAAAAGCTTTCTAATGCTTTTCCACATGCTAATGTGCCAAAAAAATCCTCTGTATCTCGTTTATTTAGTCGTTTTTGGGATACAGGACTTCAGTACAGGTACTTATCTTGTAAAACACAAAAAATGTAGTAAATGAAGCGATTTTAAATAAAAATCGTAGCAGCCGTTTTTGAGAAAATCGCAAAAAATAAAAAAAACCGTACGAGAAATAACTAGTTCTGTTTGACCGATTTTAATGAAAATGTTTATGACGGATCCCATGATGGTTCCTGACTTAAGATCTAATTTTCAACTTCGTACGATATTCCATACTTGAGATATTTGCTTCATACGCAGACCAACCGCTAAAAACACGTTTTTATGGGATCAGGGAGCTTAAAAACGTGTACATCAAGTGAAAACTCGACTTCTAAAAACTTCTAAAACTTTAGCTACATGAAAACAATTCTCTATAATCTATATACACATTCATATAGGGCAAAGGTTCTCAAGGTCATCACCCGAAAGGCTGGTTTGAACCTCTTGAGGCTTTACTAAGTAAAGCGAGGAGTAAATTGGTTTACCATTCTTCACTGAGTGGAAAAGTATGCTTATCAGCATACCGGGCCCTCCGAAAGCGTCTACGTTCCACACAGCAAATGACAGCTTCACTTCACTCATTAAAAGATCTGGCTGTATAATGAAATTCGTTACTGTTACAGGAGATAACTCTGACTAGTGTATTTTACACCTCAACCTCTTCTGTTCTTAAATCCTTCAATCATATAATTGGGTGATCATGTGATAAAAAAGAACTATTTTCTTGTACTCCTGAATTTAGCAGATCGAGTGCAAATAATTTAACACTCCAACTGCCTGTTAAGGACAATATGGAGAAAAATAACGTAAAAAGTTTACACCAACGTATTGTTAATTTTATTCCTAAATTTCTTTATTTAATTCACATTCATTTATAATACTCTGTTTTTGTCCAGTAAAAAAACACAAAAATATTTAACCCGAATAGAATTTACTTTTATTTTTCCTTTTGTTTAAAGACATAATTCCCTAGGGATTATTTTTTCAACAGAGCGAAGTAACACAATTAACTCGTCATGGATGAGCAGTAAACATTTTTATATTCATTTATTCATTAGCCTTTTTTTATTGTTTAACCAAATGCTGCCCAAATTTAATTTTCAAAATGATAATATAAAGAACTCACCATAATTACAATGGAAAAATATATTACTTAACTTGTAATGACTAAACCATAAAACAATATTGCAATAACAATTTAAGTGTTATTTCATAATTTCAAAATGAAATAATAAAACATTATTAAAACTTTAATACCAAGCGACGTTTTTAATTATAATTTAAAAATTCTGGTGTGAAATACTCATACGACTTTTCCTGTCAAGTTAAATAATAAAACATTTTATAACCATTGTTTAATCACGAGTAAACAATGTAAACAGTAAAACATTAAAAACGACCTAATTTGAATCGTAAGTGAACGCTCCCACATAATAATCAACTTCTGTTGAGACTAAATATCTGGTGTAGCACTCACACAACTTTCTCTTGCCAATGCAAATAATCAACAATATAACCTAACATTTGTAGTAAAACATTAGAAATAAACAAATAACTAACATCAAAAAATGTAACCTTATTTTAATCATGAGTGAAAGTCGCAAAATGAAAATTGATCTCAGTTTGGCTTAAAAATACGGAAAATCACTCTTTCATGCTAAACTAGGCTCTGTAGAGAAAACTGCTCTAAATAAAAGTTGCAGAATTTTGAATTTCCTATAAATTTGATTGTAGCTACTTTTAATTTCCTACAACTGTAATTACTTAAATACCGAAAATACATTTTATGGCCGAAGTCTTAAAAAATAATTTTTTATCAAGCGACCACAGCTCCCGAAGAATTTTAGTAGACATGTCGTGAACCCAATCTTGTAGAGCATATAAAATGTAGTAAATAACTTTGTTTAAACCTTAAAAATAAAACGCACGAAAAAACTACTACTTTCATATGACCGATTTTGACGAAAAAATTCCTGTTTTGTTTTAAATCGACTAATTAACTACATTTTACAACATAGGGTAAGCGCCATGTCTGCTGAAAATCGTGGGAGGCTGTGGTCCCGTGGTAAATAGCGTTTTTAAAAATTGCGGCCTTAATATGCAGTTTGGAGCAAAAGTGAATACAAACAAATATGTAGAACACTTAAAAAAATTCCAACCTTCGTTTCAAATATTTTTTGATAATCACTTACTTAAGCTCCATTAAACATCTGTGGTGAGTTGATGCAACATTGATTAAAAAAAAATCTGGAGTGAAACACTCACACAACTTTCTCTAGCCAATGCAAATAATTAACAATATAACCTAACATTAGTGATAAAACATTAGAAATAAACAAGAAAACTAACCTCAATAGACATAACCTAATAATAGTAATCGTAATAATCATGAGTGAAAGACGCAAATTGAAAATCAACCTGTTTGGCTTAAAAATACGGAAAATCACTCTTTCACGCTAAACTTAGCTCTGTAGAGAAAAATGCTTGAAATAACACACACGCGCGCGCGCGCGCACGCGCACACACAGAGAGACCAATTCCTAAAAACATGTTTTTTGGGTTCAGGGGCCTGAAAACGTGTAGATCCGGTGAAAACTCGATTTCTTAAAATCGACATGAAAACAATACTTTCCTTCCTATATATTCATATAGGCAAGAGAAAGTAAAAAAAATCCAATCTTAAGTATTGTTGTCTAAAAACTATTGCATAAAAACACAGAGAAAATGGTTAAGAAATACTAAGAGAAAGTCCCGCTGTTAAATCCACGCAACGAAAGAAACACAACATCAAACTGTTACAAACTAAGTTTGAAAGAACAACCTAATGTTTGGCCATAAATTATAATGAAGTATTACAAGAGTAATTAACCGTAAGTATATAGGTAGTTTAGCGTGAAGTATTACGGTAAAACGGTGTAAAGCTTCCGTTCACTAACTACAGCGTATAATTACTATAAAATATCTTCGCTAACTACCGCAGAATCATTTTCTTAACCAAACTCAAGTTAATATATGTATAGACTTTTAGTTGTCTCCTAACACATTGATCTAAGTTTAATATTAAGATTAAACTTCATTTAAGGAGCATAGAGATTAAATTTGTTTCTTAAACTTACTGCGAGTTTTAACTGTAATCAGTGTATAAGTTTAATATGATAACAGTATCAACAAATCCTTTCCTTTGACCAACCAATCTCAGGAGTAAACAGTTACAGTAATGGACGATAATTCCTCCAAAAAATCTGGTGTGAATCACTCACACGACTTTTTCTTGCTAATACAAATAATGAACAATATAATCTAACATTAGAAATAAACACCCACCGGGTTGGTCTAGAGGTAAAGTCGTCGCAAAAATCAGCTGTTTTTACAGCTGATTTTCGGAGACGAAGGTTCCTGGCTAAAATACTAGTCAAGGTACAGTATTCAGATGAACTAATGTCCCCTACCCGTGGGAGTGAGAAAATCCAAAACGCTCTCACTCGCACAAGCCATACGCGCCGTTCCAATAACATTGTCGTATAATTTTACTCATTGTTGTGAGCAAGCGTTTATGCATGCAGTAAACTAACAAGCAAGATAACGACTGTGATATGTTTTCAGATTTGGATTACAACGGTAAAGACTTTTGAGCGCATGCGTAGTTATGCCACATATCTCCCTCTCACTCGCTCAGCTATGGGATATTAGCTCGTCTGATACCTATAGTTACTTTTATACGGATTTCAATGCTAGGCAGTGGTTACCGGTGTTCTATGATGGTTGGGGTTCAATTAACCATACCTCTCAGGAGTGGTCGACCTGAGTGTGTACAAGACTACACGTCATACACATCATCCTCATCTCACTGGGTCATGAGGTTGCTTATTGTTCTGAATTGAACAGATTGCAATATGCACAAATTAGGGATTACAAAAAAAAATTAGAAATAAACAAAAACAACATAACTTAATTTTAATCATGAGTGAGAGACGCAAAATTAAAATCAACCTCAGTTTTGCTTAAAAATACGGAAAAATCACTCTTTCACGTTAAACTAGGCTCTGCAGAGAAAAATGCTCAAAATAAAACTTGCAGAGCTTTTAATCTAAATTTGATTATGTACACTTTTGTCGTTTATGCATACTAAGGCTGAAATCGCAAAAAATCGATTTTTTACACGTTTTCGTGAGAGAAAATAAGAAAATCGCTTATTGCCGCTAAATTAAGCGTTATACACAAAAATGCTACAAATAAAAGTTGTAGGATTTTAAACTCTCTACAACTTTTATTACATACATTTATTTTTGCGCTAAATTCCTACTAAAGCTGGAATCTTTAAAAAAACAAAAATTTTTTTTGTTCAGAGGGTATGAAAACGTAGGCTATATATCCAGTGATAACTCGATTTCAAAAAATCGACATGTAAACAATAATTTCCTTTCTATATATTCATATAAGCAAGAGAAAGTAAAAGGTGATGGATACCATAATCAATCCAACACTATTTTCCAATTTAAAATTTTTTAGTTTTCTATTTGGAAATAATTTATTTTATTACTGAGAGAAATTTAAAACATACATTTTGAAGATCTCCTAATGACATTTCTATTCAGCGTAAATTTATTTACACGAATGTAATAATTCTAAAATAATTTTAAAAATTATAATGTAACCCCCTCCTTTTTTAACACGGAGGTAAAGTTTTAAATTATTTGCACTCGATCTGCTAGTTCCAAGGCTTCAAAAAATAGTTTTGTTTCTTATCACATGGTCAGCCAATTATATGACTGAATCATTTAAGAACCGAAGAGGTAGAGGTGTAAAAGACACTAGTCACAGTTATCTCCTATAAGAGTAATGAATTTCATTATACACCCAGACCCTGTGCCGAATGAAGTGAAGGTTTCATTTGCAGGGTGGAAGTCGATGCTTTTCAGAGAGCCTGGCAAAAGCTGATAAGCATACTTTTCAACTCAGTGAGGAAGCCAATGGTAAACCACCTCACTCCTAGTTTTACTTAGTAAAGAAGCCTCTAGAGGTTCAAACCAGCCTTTCGGCTGATCAAATAAACAATAACATAACGGTATCAACAGATCTTTGTCCAGTCAATCAGGAGTTGACGAATTCAGAACGACGATAATTCCTCTAATAAAAAGGTGATAACTACCATTATCAATACAACACAATTTTCCTGTTAAAAATATTTTAGGTTTCCATAAATATGATTTAGATTAAATATTTGGAAACCTTATTTAGTTAATTTCCTTTTCTTTCGTAAACGGCAAATTTTAGAACACGCGAGGTGACTAGACGTTTCTAGAAGCTCTTTTTGCAGACTACATTGTCAGCTCTGTACGGATGTCTCCTATCGTCTGACCACCCGGTGTTGTTTTTGTTCTTCACGGAAGCGCTTAAAAGTCCGTAATTATTCGTCTGAAACCTACGACACGGGCAACAGAGGTATAGTCCGAATTCAGGACCTCTACATGTCGTTTAAAATATGTACGGAAAACATCCAAAAAGGCTCATGTACAACAGCAACAAAACTGGAACAGCTGACCGTAAACTCCAAAAGTTCGCTAGGACATTTGCTAATGTCGGATCAAGTGGCCAGGCGGCGGGTTTTTGGTTGGTAGGCGGTTTCGGTCTTCTTGGGGCTGGACGAGGACGCCTCAATTGAGTCCAACACTACTTTCCCATTGTGAGGGAGTACACATGAGTTTTCCTCACCGCCTCAGATAAATAAAAGAAAAAAAGACATGTAAAAGCCAGGCTTCCAACGAAACAATGATAGATTTCTATACGACACCAATAGCTGTCCCTGTAGGTCTTTTATGGCAGCGAAACCTGGGTTTCAATATCCTGGGATACAAGCCGAGTGCAAATAGCAGTGAGAAGAAGATACGCTTTTAATGTAGAACCCTTAGCGTTTCAAAAACGGATCATATAAAAAAATGTTATATAGTAAGAAACAGACTTGGTGTATGTAGTTCAAATGCAAGAATATATAAACAGAATTGGTTCGATCATATCGGTAGAATGGAAGAAAGTCGACTGTCGAGAAAAATAATATATTATATCCCTGAAAGCGCAAGAGAGATTGGACGACCACGATAGAGATGGTTCACCAATTCGAAGTCTTAATAGGCTCACCTAATATGCTTCAAGGAAAAGGTTTCACTGAAAAGATAGAAATTTCATTGAAAAAACCCAAAAAGAACATTTTGTAAACTAACACAAAATTAATAAAAAAAATCTGTTAATGTTTAATGTATTCAAAACAAATTAATAAAATTTAAATAAATTATAAATAGCAGCAAACGTAAAAAGAACTGGTTACGTTTTTTTTTACCACACATTTCTAAACAAAATAAAAAAGAGTCACTGCTCTACTATTGCAGTAATTGGTCATAAACGTATTTAATGTGCTATTATTCATTATTTATAACGGTTCCTTCTTTCAACAGACATTAAAAATTAATTAACCGAAAGAAAATAGAAATAAGATAATGCCGATAAAAGAACAGGAAAAGAAAAACGACAACGGAGTAAACGTATTTTACAACGACCGCTGCCGGAAAATACGGAACGAAATTACATTTTCATGGTTATCTTAACGTTACAACAGAGAAAATACGACGAAAAAGAAAGGGATTTTAGTTTTTTACGACCTTTCGAAGAATAGTGTATCACTCATTTACGACTTTTCATGTCTGTCTGGCATTTAAAACGAGTACGGCAATTCAATTTAACCCGTATCCACGTAAAAAATACATTTAATAAAACATTTCAAATCGACGTTAAATCTTATAACTTTAAATCGGTTACTCAATAAGTAATGTGACATCGGTTAACTGGATTTGATTCCCTGATAAAGACTTACCGGATAATCTGTGTACAACGTAAAATAAGATTTACCTACAGTTGAGCCGTTGTTAGTTTGCTCCTACTGTCAACAAACAAAAGCCACCTACTACAGGGTGCACGCTAGAGTCTGCGACTTTACGAATGTTGTATTCCAAAATTAAGTTAACTATTTTTACTTTCTCTTGCCTATATCAATATATAGGAAGGAAAGTATTGTTTTCATGTCGATTTTTTGAAATCGAGTTTTCACCGGATCTATACGTGTTCAGACCCCCAGAACCCAAAAAACATGTTTTTAGCGATTGGTCTGTGTGTGTGTGTGTGTGTGTGTGTGTGTGTGTGTGTGTGTGTGTGTGTGTGTGTGTGTGTGTGAATATCTCAAGAACGCAACAACGTACGAACTTGAAACTTGAGTTACATACCACTACCGGACCCGACACGAACATTTTCATCAAAATCGGTCAACCGGAAGTAGTAGGCTAGTTTATTCGTGTAATTTTTCACTTTTTTGCCATTTTCTCAAAAACTGGTCCTACGATTTTTTTAAAAAATCGCCTGGTTTACTCAATTTTTTATTCTCTTCAAGATAAGGTAGGCGTCATGCTTACTGAAATTCTGGGTGAGGCTGTTTTCACGTAAAAACATATTTTTTTTAAGATTACGGTTTTAATATACAATTTAGCGCAAAAATTTATATAATAAAAGTTGTAGAGAATTTAAAATTCTACAACTTTTATTTCAAACTTTTTTTTGTATAACGCTTAGTTTAGCGGTAATTAGCAATTTTCTGTTTTTTTTCTCACGAAAACGTGTGAAAAATCGATTTTTTTAAGATTTCGGCCTTAGTAGTGTATGCATTTTATGACAAAAGTGTATGTAATAAAATTTATAGAAATTTAAAAGATCTACAACTTTTATTTATAGCATTTTTTGTACAGTGCCTAGTTTAGCGTGAAAGAGCGATTTTTTCGTATTTTTAAGGCAAACTGAGATCGTTTTTCATTTTGCGTCTTTCATGATTAAAATTAGGTTATGTTTATTGAGGTTAGTTTTTTGTTTATTTCTAATGTTAGGTTTATTGTTAATTATTTGCACTGGCAAGAGAAAGTTGTGCGAGTGTTTCACACCAGATTTTTAAAAAAATTAATTATGCAAAAAAATATAATTATAATGTTTCCGTATACAATTTAAAGTAATGGCATTTACTGGTAAATATCCTACCAGGTCTAAAATTGTGGTAGGGGAGACCGGGGAAGGTTGTAACAAGGGGTTGGTTGTAACACCGTTCATAAATCGGGTACCTGTCGGTAGAATTAATTGTGATTCCAGAGAAGAAGAAGCCTTGTACTACTTGGCATTTTGAGTTTAGTGTTTTTGACCAATTTTTGGTGGAAAAAATTTAAGAAGGAAATATCTACTTTTTACAATGATGAGTAAATTTTTAAGAATTTTGTTTCCTCATTATTTTTATAAGTTTATTGTTGTTGTTTAGATCATCAGCCAAAAGGCCGGTTTGAATCTGTAGAGTTTTTACTAAGTAAATCGAAAAGTGAGGTGGTTTACCACGCCTTCCTCACTGAGTGGAAAAGTACACTTATCAGCATGCCAGGCCATCTGAAAATCATATATTTTCCACTCTGCAAATGACACTTTCACTTCATTCACCACAGGGTCTGGCTGTATAATGAAGTCCATTAGTTTCAGACGAGATAACTCTGATTAGTGTCTTTTACACCGCTAACTCTCCTGTTCTTAAATGATTCAGTCAGTTAATTGGCTGACCATGTGACAAGAAGAAACAGAACTATTTATCTTAGCCCTGCAGCTAATAGATTGCATAACTTATGTTAATAATAAGTTATGAAATGCATTTTTTTTTTGTAATCCCTAATTTGTGTACGTTGCAATCTGTTCAATTCAGAACAATAAGCAATCCTATGACCCAATGAGATGAGGATAATGTGTATGAAGTGTAGTCTTGTACAGACTCAGACCGACCACCCCTGAGAGAGTATGGTTAATTGAATCCCAACCATCAAAGTACACCGGTAACCACTGTCTAGCATTCAAATCCTTATAAAAGTAACTAACTTTACTAGGATTTAAACCAGGAACAATCGTCTCCGAAAATCTGCTGTTACACAGCTGATTTTGGCGACGACTTTACCTCTAGACCAACCCAGTGGAATATGAAATGCAATGATAATTTTACCTAACAGAATATCACCTTTCTAAAGGGTGATTCAAAAAGAGCGCCGGTTTTTAAACGGCTGGTAAATTTTTGTTTATCGGTTGGCAACATTGTTTGACCTCATTTCTATTTTTGAGAACATTCCGATTGACGATTCAGTTGTAGTTTCTCTTGTATGCACAGCGAGTGACAGTTTAGTGCGGCTTTTGGTCGGGCGGTGTCATCGGCCCTTCCTTTTTTGAAAATCAAGAAGGACAAGCCGTGACAGTAAATGGAGACCGATACCGTACGATGATTAGGGAGTTTTTGTGGCGTCATTTGGATGGAATGGACATTGACGAGTTGCGGTTTCAGCAGGATGGTGCCACCTGTCACGCTGCACGAGAAACAATGTTGTTGCTCCGCGAACGGTTCCAGGATCGCATCATTTCTCGTAATTCCGACCATCAATGGCCACCAAGGTCGTGTGACTTGACGCCTTGTGACTTTCCTCTTTGGGGTCATCTGAAGTCATTGGTGTATACCAATAAACCCCGAAACATCAATGACTTGAAGGAGAAAATTCGATGGGTTATCGGGCAAATGGAAGTCGAAACTTGTCGTGCAGTAATATCCAATTTCATGGACAGAGTTGATGCGTGCCAGCGCAGTCGAGGAGGACACATGCAAGACATCATTTTTCATACATAAAATCGGAAGGAAAGATGAACTTGTTGATGTATTTATTTTCAGTTTTTCAATAAAATAAATCTCTTAATTTGATATATCAAAACCGGCGCTCTTTTTGTATCACCCTATAGCTATATATGTCTGATTGTTCAGTCAAGTTTTGTTAGCGTCATTTAGACATATTTTATGTAATGGCGTCATACGGGGTTGTAACACGAAGCCAGGGGATGGTTGTAACACTGGAGTGTCTGTTACGACTTTCTCTACATATTTCTTCTTACTAACACTATTATTTAATTCATCATATTTCTTTTTTGGGATGAAAATTAAATTAAAAATTGTGTAGGCCTAAATAAGAATTTGTTTACTACTTTAATTTACTTTCATCTGTTTAGTTTTGTAAATTTTAAGAAGTAATAATTTTTCGTTTTTTTTGTATAAATTGTACATTTTAATCATAAAATTACGTACTGTCAAATGAAATACTATTTGACATGTTTAAAAAATTATTAAAACAAAAATATATATAAGTTTGGTGTAGTCAGTTTATTGTTACAATCAACCCTCATATGTGTTACAACCTTCCCCTGGTGCGGGGTTGGTCGTAACACAGTACACGGAACAAGTTATTCCTTTCCTATAAAAATATCTACACATTATTTTTAATGTTAGGTAAAGTCGTCGCCAAAATCAGCTGTTTAAACAGCTGATCTTCGGAGACGAAGGTTCTTTGTTCAAATCCTATTAAAGGTAGTTACTTTTATACGGATTTGAATACTAGACAGTGGTTACCGGTGTACTTTGATGGTTGGGGTTTAATAAACCATACTCTCTCAGGAATGGTCGGTCTGGGTCTGTACAAGACTACACCTCATTTACACGTCATACACATCATCCTCATCTCATTGGGTCATGGGGTTGCTTATTGTTCTAAATTGAACAGATTGCAACGTACACAAAGTAGGAATTTAAAAAAAAAAACATTTTAATTGATAGTAATCGTACTTTCGAGAAGAATGATAAAACAAAGCAATGAGCATTAAAAAAATTTGTTATAGTGAATTAAAAAATTGTAAAAAATAAAAACCTTGCTTGTGTTACAACCATCCCCAGTCTCCCCTAGATGATGTAGTATCACAATGCAATTATTTAGGTAGTCACATCGGGTTTGATCAAGATTTGGACATTGAGAAGAAAGTTGGCAAATTCCAAGTAGTGTGCGGCTATATACAGGACACAGTCCTGTATGTGTAAATCAACCTTTAAGGTCTATCTATGATTAATCAGATCCATTAAACATCCGCCGTTGGAGGAAGACGTGATAAACGTTAAACATGATTGAATCGAAATAAAACGACAAAATAAAACCATAAACACAATTAAACAGAACGAAATCTTTTACAAACTTTATAAAACATTATCACTTACCAGAAACAATAAATTTGACTATAAATACTTGCTAAGATAATTTAACAGTTTCCAGTTCTTACCTGCAACAGAACAAATAAGACATATTATTTAAAAAAAAGTTCACAATAAAATGTTATAAAAATTATGAGGTTTTCAAGGAAAATATGGAATTTATCGCCGGCTCTAGCAGTTGTGGAGCCCAGGGCAAATGTTGGATGCGGGGCTCTTTAACTACAGCCGCACTGCAGCAGGCAAGTGTCGAGGAAAGATGGAAATGGCGCCAGATTCCACCTAAAACAACATCTGTAATGTTATGGCGGTGGCCGCACTGAAGCCCCCCAAGCACTTTATAAAGCCGGGCGTGTATCCTATCTAACCAACTTCTCGGTCAGTAGGTGTCATACTCCTGGTGGCTATACTGTTAATTACCTGTTGGCTGTACAGTGATTGGTGATTTTTAAGTGACTAAGTGACATCTCTTTGAGAATATCGAACGTTTCTCTTCTCATTCGCAAATATTCCACAAATTTATTACAGTAAAAACGAGCGTCTTTGTACAAGTAATAAAATTCGCCGAAAACTTCCCTCTTGGTATAAATATCATGTACCCACTTATTTGTACAATTGTCATCTAATTTTAAATCTACTTTCCACAAGCATTAACTTCTTGCACAAATCTAAACATGACGTCGTTGCTCGTATCTGAATTCGACTAAGCTAAGTGCAATGTGCCGCCTCCCTCTGTCAGTCGTGCCATAATGACGCTTGCCTCTTGCAGTTCGGCCGTAGCCTTAGGCCGTGTCCTACCTGCATCTGGGTTTTGCGGTGCGTGAAATGCGTTAGTCGTTAAGGATAAAACATGTTGATTCAAGTGATGGTGTCCTAGCTGCATCACTTGCACCTACATGTTTTATCCTTAACGACTAACGCATTTCACGCACCGCAAACCCGGATGCACCTAGCACACGGCATAAAGCCCCGCTTTCACCCCTCTTCTGTTCACCGTCGCCGCACGAAGTCTCTGATCAAATTTGTTGTTAAGACAACGTATTAAAAAATTGCAATGGATATTATATTCATCATGTATGAGATAATATAACAAAACAATCAAATAGCGGTAGTCAATGTATCAACGAACGAGGTGTGGCTATTAAATAACGAGACTGACGTAAATTTTTTTATTTTTATTTTATACATAATCACTTAAGTGTGGCTATTAAATAACGAGACTGACGTTAACAATTTATTTCTATTTTATACATAATCACTTATTGCCACCTTCAATATACACTCCTTTGTCTCTACAACGCTCCATGAGAATTTTCCATCGTTGGAAACAGTGCTGGAAGCCATTTTCTGTTAGCTCCTTCAGGACAAGTGCCGCTCAAAAATGTTTGAAATAAAGCTCGCAAAAATGTTTGTACTCACACTTTGTACACGATTGAAAATGACCAAAATGTTTTGAACGCTATAAAAAACATATCATGAAACGTGGTTTTTTACTTATGATCCGGAAACGAAGCGCCAAACCATGCACTGGAAGAGCCGAACTTCACCTAAAGCCAAAAAAGCTCGAATGAGCAAGTCAAAATTTAAAGCGATGATGATTGTTTTTTTTTTTTATATCCATGGGATTGTGTACCTTCACTGGGTTCCTGAAGGTCAAACAATTAATTAATATTACTACTTTGAGATACTTTCTAAACTATGTTAAGAGTAAGGAAAAACGCCCAGAAACGTAGAAGGACAAATCATGGGTTCTCCACAAAGACAATGCACCAGCTCATTCCGCGTTATCTGTCAAGAGGTTCCTAGCCGAATAAAGCATCTCAGTGTTAGAACATCCACCTTATTCACCAGATCTTCCACCATGTGACTTCTACCTGTTCGCTAAGGTGAAATCTGCATTAAAAGGGACAAGATTTGAGTCTGTGAAAGCTGTAAAAGAGAAAGCGGCAGATGTCCTGAAGGAGCTGACAGAAGATGGCTTCCAGCACTGTTTCCAACGATGATGGAAAATTAGCATGAAGCGTTGTAGGGACAAAGGAGTGTATATTGAATGTGACAGTAAGTGAATTTGTATAAAATTAAAATTAAATTTTTTACAACGTCCGTCTCGTTATTTAATAGCCACACCTCGTAATGTTATACCGGGTAATTTTTTAGTCCTGTTACCCAATTGTTAATGTCTGGTAATTTTTTTCTAAGAAAGGGTTATTTTGTTTTGTGACACAAAGTTGGTAGCCCTACTCAACCGGTATAGATACGACAGTTTGAGTTGATTCTCCTTGAGTTGCGTAAAATTTTGTGCTGTTTCCAGTTGTGTTACGAACAGAATCTCTTTTACCCTAGAACAACGGGTTTTCATTCTTGAACAATTCTTTGCTACAAAATCGTATGCGAGTGTAAAAGAATCATTTCAAATTAAATTTTTTGGTGTTCCTCCACTCTATTCTATAGTTTGTTCGCTCTAAGAGCTTGCCTGAAGTAAACAAACAGTTCTGATACCGTACACGTTGCCCCGAAAAGTTTTCCCTCTAATCATTAATAACCTGTAAAATGTGATACAATTTACTTATTTTCATTATGACCGATAGTCCTCTTTTCAAATACTTAAATCCGATTGATTTTAGTAAATGATAGAGCGACGTTCTTTTAAAATGTGGTAAATCCAAATCCTTGTTTAAGGCAGATAAAAGTTTATTAAGCGTAGGAGCTACCTTATTTTGGAAAAAACTGTGAACTTTTAGACGAACTACAGTTTTAATAAATTCGTCGTACTGTTCAAAAACTGGTTTGCTTCGTTTCCTTTTCTTGCTAGGTGTCTGCAACTTGCCACTTTATTTCATCTCTTTTCTTATACCGTGAACACTAAATGTAGACAAGCCCGTCAATTCTGATGCCATTTTTTCTACGTTTTTTAAGGGCATAGTAGGATACTTTACGCATAAAGAATTAAACACATTGTAAATTATCATTTTTGCCCACTTTTTAGAAGTTGTCCACGTTTATGTTTTATAACTGAAGTTGAAGCGCCGTCATTCATCATTACTTGCTAGTGTAACAAAACAAAAAGATATACTCACAACAATAACAACGAAGTTGAGGAAAAAGTCACACGGATTTAAACAATATTAATAAAAGAAGGGAGAAAATATTTTAAACTGATAAATTACAAATAGCACAAGTAAAAATTGCATACACATATGAAGTAGGATGTTTATGTAACAATAACCAAGTTGCGACTGATGGAATGAGTAACACAATATACGATCATCGTGGAATTGTTTCATTATTTCAACTGAAAACAATAATTTATAAATAAACTATTTTCAATTTTATTTAGGCTACGCGCAGTTATATGAATAGCCATCAAATGTCATTATTATGTATTAGTCATCCTATATCAACTGTGTACTAATACACACGACCCCAACAGCAATACAAGGACACATGTACACTGTTACTCACTACTACAAAGGGAGAGGTTTGTTTACTTCAGGCAAGCTCTAAGAGCGAACGGACTATAGTCAATTTCTAGGCTAACTAACTGATTTTTAGAGGCAGGTATTGTTTGCAGCAGAAAACGTAGTGGTCGACCAACTCTCTTGACAGATGACGTTAAGAGAATGTGAAAACAAGATTGCTCAATTCTCCATGGAAAAATTTACAAAAACTTTCCTCGCATGTTGATTTGTCATGTTCGAGTGCTCAGAAAGCTGCTTAAAAATTGAAATTATATCCGTATCACATACGATTAGTTCTAGAGCTTCAGCCTCCAGATTTAAACAAGAGATTGTTTTAGGATAAAAGACATTCTGTTCGTAGCACGACCGGAAATGGCACAAAATTTTACACAGCTCAAGGAGAATCAACTCACACTGCCATATCCATACTGGTTGAGTAGGGCTACCAACTTAGTGTCACAAAAAAAAATTTATTTTTTTTAGAAAATATTACCAGACATTAACAATTGGGTAACAGGACTAAAAAATCACTCTGTAGTATTTGTAATTTTACATTTTTCGAGCCCAGGTCCCGGAGCAATCGCTTCGCTCGCCCTCCCTGAAACCGGCCCTGAAAGAATTATTACGTATATAAAAAAAATCTGGTGTGAAACACTCACACAACTTTCTCTTGCCAGTGCAAATAATTAACAATAAACCTAACATTAGTAATAAAACATTAA
The DNA here is from genome assembly GCA_035578175.1 of Catonia carolina. NCBI lineage: Eukaryota > Metazoa > Arthropoda > Insecta > Hemiptera > Achilidae > Catonia > Catonia carolina. The sequence goes on from JAQMRL010000005.1 coordinate 68,939,610, forward strand.
AAAATAAACAAAAAACTAACCTCAATGAACACAACCTTATTTTCATCATTAGTGAAAGACGCAAAATGAAAATCGAACTCAGTTTGGCTTAAAAATACGGAAAATCACTCTTACACTAAACTAGGCTCTGTAGAGAAAAATGCTTGAAATAAAAGTTGTAGATCTTTTAATTTTCTATAAATTTAATTATATACACTTTTGTCGTAAAGTGGATACTAAGGCCGAAATCTTAAAAAAATCGATTTTTTACACGTTTTCGTGAGAAAAAAACAGAAAATTGCTAATTACTGCTAAACTAAGCGTTACACAAAAAAATGTTTGAAATAAAAGTTGTACGTTTTTAAATTCTCTACAACTTTTATTATATAAATTTTTGCGCTAAATTGTATATTAAAGCCGTAATATTAAAAAAAACTTTGTTTTTACGTGAAAACAGCCTCACCAAGAATTTCAGCGATCATGACGCCTACCCTATCTTGTAGAGAATAAAAAATTGAGTAAACCAGGCGATTTTTAAAAAATTCGTAGGACCAGTTTTTGAGAAAATCGCAAAAAAGTGAAAAATTACACAAATAAACTACTACTTCCGGTTGACCGATTTTGATGAAAATGTTCGTGTCGGGTCCGGTAGTGGTATGTAACTTAAGTTTCAAGTTTGAAGTTCGTACGTTGTTCCGTTCTTAAAATATTCTGTTCACACACACACACAGACAGACCAATCGCTAAAAACATATTTTTTGGGTTCAGGGGGTCTGAAAACATATAGATCCGGTGAAAACTCGATTTGTTAAAATCGACATGAAAACAATACTTTCCTTCCTATATATTCATATAGGCAAAAGTAAAAAACATTAATAAAACTACATAAAATATTTATGATTGCGAAGCGAAGCGAGAATGAATTTCTAGTTAGTTAAGTAAAGAAAATCAAATAACGATTAACTGAAATGTGTAGAACAAAAAACACAAATCATTTGTAAACTTCTAACATCTGAACATCTGCTGACAAAACAGATTGTGGCTACATTAGACTTTAGATAAAAATCAAGTGAAAAAAATTCGTTCCGAATAGTAAACCAGACAATCAGCCAAGAACAAAGATATCAAGACCTCTTGACAAAGTTCACAATTATAACGTGATGACGCTGCCAATTATAATAGGTTAAAAGAAGGAGAGAAAGGATTAGTTAAAGAGAGAAAGAAGGAGAGGGACAAGGAGAAATAAGGGATGGAGAGAATAAGAGAACACGATTACGAATAAAAGACTAGAAAACTGTTACGCAAAACAAAACGTTAAAAAGCATTCATACGTTAAACGAACGTCGCTATGTTTTATAGAAATGACATTTTATATTCAGATATTACAGTGCGGGTGTCCCAGAAAATAGAAATAGCTTAAAAACATAACTTTTCGGCAAACTGCACTGAATTCATCCGAAATCTACCAAAACCTACATTTTAATATTTCATAATATATAAGATTGTCCACAACGGGCAAGGGGAGTAATCAATTAATTTCACTCGATCTGTTGGTTCCAGAGCTACAAAAAATAGTTCTGTTTCTTATCTATCACATCTTCTTCTTCTTCTTTCCAACAAGGATTAGGCTTAAAGCCTGTTCCGGTTTCACGAAAATCTTAATTCCATCTTTTCCTCGGCCGACCCACATCCCTTCTACGTAAGACATTATCATCACGTAAGACATTATCGTCTTGGGAATCCTCCTCTGATCCATCCTGCCAAGATGATTCCTCCATTCCTCCTTGTATTCCTCAGCCCTTTCTAGGATGTTGAAGACATTTAGTTCGTTTCGGATGTCTTCACTTCTGATACAATCTCTTCGAGTGCATCCCTTTATTCTGCGAAGGAATCTCATCTCAGCCGCCTGTATCTTAGACCTATCACGTTCCGCAGTTATCCATGACTCGCTTCCATACAACAATACTGGAACACATAGTCTCATAATACTATCACATAGTCAGCCAATTATGTGACTGAACTATTAAAGAATAAAAGAGGTAGGGGTTTAAAAGACACTAGTCAGAGTTATGTCCTCTGAGAATAATGAATTTCATAAGTATACAGCCAGACCCTGTGGTGAATGAAGTAAAGGTGTCATTTGCAGGGTGGAAAGTGGATGATTTTCGGAAGACCTAGCATGCTGATAAGCATACTGTTTCAACTCAAGTTAGGAAGGGAACCACCTCACTCCTCGTCTTTACTTAGTAAAACGTCGAGAGGTTCAAACCAGCCTCTCGGCTATTGACCTAAACAACAACAATATATAGTCTATTAGAAAACTTGAAAATAAAATTTTGATGTTATGTACGTCCAGGTTTCATGTTACTCATTTCTTTCTCATAAATATTTAGGACAAAATTTTTTTAATATTAGTGTATTTAACGTCGCATTAACACCTCGGTAATTAGCAACTACGATTAAATATGTAACAACGGGTTTTAACTTGTAAAAATTTTCCAGACCCTGGCCGGGAATCAAACATGGGACTTCCGCGTGGTACACTAACGCGTTACCATTACGCTACAGAGACGACCGGACAGAAACTATTTTCTTTTAGACAGATATGTTTTTCCGAATTTTTTGTACGAAATATTTTTCACTCGTTTTCCTTATTTTGTGAAAAAAATTTTAAATATTTTTCCCCGCATGACCCGGAATTTTGTAAACATTAAAGAGAGACAACCTGAAACCTCAAGCTTAAAGATATTATCTACATATTATAGATATCTAGCTAGATATTATCTAGCAGATATTAGCTACACCTTCAAACTTACAAACAATCAGTAAACCTAAAACTAGAAGCCAAGCGCCATGAAGTTTGCTCTGACTAACGCACTATTAAGACTACTGATTCATTTTTGACAATGTGACCGAGAATGAGTGTATAGGGTACTGGTGGAATGGGTAGGTAGGTAACTAAGTGAATGAATACGGGTTTTACCGGCGCGTAGGCCTCTGTTTATTTTGTATATTAATATTCTATAAAATATGTTTATTTTTTTCTTAATCGGTATATTATGCATGAAAATGAAAAACTTTACATAATCAAACTTATTTGTCTTTAAAAGTTTCGTAATTTCGATTGTATAATATTTTTTAATACATTGACTTTTAACGGAAATATTCGTAGTTTTCTGTTGACCCCCTCCCTCTGAACTCCACCAACCCTATGATATTAAAACAAATTTATAGCCAATTTTCATATCGATGATGTCCAGAACCTAAATACCGAAATTCATTGAATTTGGTTCAGCGGTTCTTGCGTGATGCCGTAACATACAAACAGACAAAAATTCAGCTGAACTTATTTTCGGTATTTACTTGTTAGATCTGGCGTAGAAACAAAATTTGGGGCATTTTGAAAAATTGTACAGACAAAATGACAATTTTATTTATACAGATGTGAGGGAAATTTAAGAATAAGCTACGAAAACACACAGGAAGTTGGAAGAACTATGCTATCTAGGGAGTAAAATAACAAGGGATGGTAGAAGCACAAGTGATATCAAAAGTAGAGTTGCTCATGCTAGAAAAGCCTTTCAAATGAAAAACAGCTTACTGACTATAAACATTGATTTACAGATTAGGAAAATTTTCTTAAAACATTATTTTTGGAGTGTAGCATTATACAGAAGTGAAACGTGGGTGATAGTAGTTGTAGAAAAGAAGAGGATAGAAGCTTTTGAAATGTGGTGTTATAGGAAAATGTTAAAGATTAGGTGGGTGGACAAAATAAGTAATTTAAAGGTTCGTAGGCGAGTGGATGAAAATAAAGTATAAAAAAGCATCTTACCAGAAGAAGGGATAGGCTAGTGGGGCATATTTTAAGACATCCAGGTATTGGGTTATCAATAATGGAGGGTAATAATGACGGAGTAAATTGTTAGGGGAGGCCAAGATTAGAATATGTAAAGCAAATTATAAAATATGTAGGTTGTTACAGGTATGTAGATATAAAACGAGCTGCGCAAGATTCAAACAGCTTGGAGAACTGCATCAAACCAGTCGAGAGACTGATGACAAGAAAAATACATATGAGAAGAAATCGAACAACTTTTGATTGTTTTTGAAAGTAACAGATCAAACGCAATTAATTATTGATACACTTGAAACGAGAGGTATTTCCTATGAACACTAATAACTATAATATAAATTTGTATTTTACAGAAACCAATATAAATTTAAATCTAATCATGGTGGACGATGTTTACAAGGAAAACATTTATCTAAATCACTTTAATTATCGCCATTAATTACAAACAATATTTGTCTACTAATAACGTACAACAACGCAAATGGCCGATTTAAATTTAAACTACTCAACACAGGAGATTGGTCGTAGAAACAATGAATGGCTATAGGGTTAATTATTTCACCGTACTCTGCCTAATAGAAAATTTAACCAACAAATATATTGATCAGAGGTACCCTATACATGTTTAGAATAACAAAAATAACACAAATGAATAACAAAAACAATAACAGTAGGGGAAATTTAGTGGTGGGAGGAGAAGACGGACAAAATTACATCAATATAGTACCGGAATACATAACAGGTATTGTACTATCCAATACACATACAAAATACATCGTCTCTCAAACATCTCTTTCATATATCGTTGCAACAGAAACAATACAATACAATACAATGTAGAATATAGAAACAATAACACTAACCTGTATTGTATGTACTACAGAAGCACCTTTGTTGCAGTACATTTTATATTGTTTTATTATAGATCATGTTACGAAACATGATCCATGATAATTAAATAAGATATTTTTGTTGTCAATTTTATTTTAATAACATTTGACCTATTTCAATGGTTTGATTATAAATTTATAGAAATTTGATATGGTAATTATTAATATTATGTTATTATAGTTCATGTCATGAAACATGATGCTTGATCTAAAAACAACTTAATAGTAACACAAACCAATAGAAATGAGATCTGAAATATATTTTGAAATATTTTCTTTATTTATTAACTAGCGGTACACGGTGAGCGTTGCTACGCCACCGGCAAATATTAGACATTAAAATTATAAAGAAGTAGAAATAACTATATTATTTACAAATATCAAACAAAATTTACAAAATAACAAACGAAACTATACGAAATAAATCACGACAATGTGCAAAAGTTGTAGGATTTAAAATTCTCTACAACTTTTATCATATAAATTTTGCGCTACAATGCATATTAAAGCCGCAATCTTAAAAATACAATTTTTTTACGTAAAAACAGCCTCACCAAGAATTTTAGCCAACATGTCGCCTACCCTCTCTTGTAGAGCATAAAAAATTTAGTAAACCAGGCGGTTTTTAAAAAAATCGTAAAACCAGTTTTTAAGAAAATCGCAAACAAGTGAAAAATTACACAAATAAACTACTACTTCCGGTTGACCGATTTTGATGAAAATGTTCGTGTCGGATCTGGTAATGGTATGTAACTTAAGTTTCAAGTTCGTACGATGTTCCGTTCTTGAGATATTCTGTTCACACACACACACACACAGACCAAACGCTAAAAACATAATTTTTGGGTTCAGGGGGACTGAAAACGTATAGATCCGGTGAAAACTCGATTTCGAAAAATCGACATGAAAACAATACTTTCCTTCCTATATATGCATACAGGCAAGAGAAAGTAAAATAAAGGAAAGGAATCGTAAAATAATTATGGGTTATTAAGCAAAATTGGAAATATTGCCTTAAAAGTCAATCAACCGGTTATAAAAATACCACTCTCAAGAACAAGCCAAGTTTATACATTAAAACGCAGTGATAAAACTTGCATGCCTGTACGCGAGTGAGTGCTTTTAGATGATCGGGATGGGCGATCAAAGAGGACTAGAGAAATTTGAAAGACCCCACAAGATAATGGATCTGAAGATAGTAGACGGACAATAGTTACTGTCTGTCTATAACTTGATGGCCTCCCGCAGAGAGGAGCAGAATCAGCCCGCTACTATCCTTCTCAATAACATTTCATCATGTACCAAGTCCAGTAAACTAGATAGCAGTAGTACATATAAAATGTTATTGAGAAGGCTAGTAGCGGGCCGATTCTGCTCCTCTCTGCGAAAGGCCATTAAGTTATAGACAGAAAGTAGGTTACAAAGTCGAAAAGAACTGTAAAAGGAAAATAAACGATTAATGATAAAAAATTAGAACAAAAAGCTTAAAATTTTATGGACACCTGTAAAAAACGGATGACAAAAAGTTGAAAAATCAAAATTTATTATATGATCAGATCCCAAACGAACCTAAGCTTAAATGTTACAATACTACAAACAAAATTAATCAAATTTTATTACTAACACGCAAAATAAAATTTTGGAAAGCCAAAAATTATTCAGTGAAGTGTACAAAACTATCCGACATTTTTGTATGCTCTAAACAATTTTCTTAAATAAACGTACTAATTATTTGTGTCTGTATAGTGAATTAGAATTACAAATGTGATGAAGATGACGATGTTACAAATTTAACATAAACGAAATGAGGAAGCAAACTACCCAATCGATGGGAGCTTCCTGGTTTTAATTTTACTAATACAGTGTTTAGTAGTTGGTATTACATTCATCTGAATTTGTTATAACTGATTTTTTACTTTTTTTTTCCTATATGAATATTTCTGCCCATAACAGACAGGTGGAAAGTCAAATTATTTACTCTCAATCTGTCGTTGCTGGGCTAAAATAAGTAGTTCTGTTTTTTATCACATGGTCAGCCAATTAAATGACTGAATCATTTAAGAACAGAAGAGGTAGAGGTGTAAAAGACACTAATCAGAGTTATCTCCTCTGAAAGTAATGAATTTCATTATACAGCCAGACCCTGTTGTGAATGAAGTGAAGGTGTCATTTGCAGAGTGGAAAATATGTGCTTTTCAGAGGGCCCGGCATGCTGATAAGCGTACTTTTCCGTTCAGTGAGGAAGGCTTGGTAAACCACCTCACTTCTCGTTTTACTTAGTAAAACCTCTAGAGGTTCAAACCAGCTTTTTGGCTGATGACCTAAACAACAACAACAATATGAATATTTAGGAAGGAAAGTATTATATTTTCATGTTGATTTTTCGAAATCGAGTTTTCACCGGATCTACACTTTTCAGACCCCCTGAACCCAAAAACCATGTTCTTAGCGATTGATCTGTGTGTGTGTGTGTGTGTGTGTGTGTGCGCGCGCGCGCGCGCGTGTGTGTGCGTGCGTGCGCGTGTGTTAACCAAATATCTCAAAGAACGGAACATCGTAAGAAGTTGAAACTTTAAACTTCAGTTTAAATACCACTAGAGGACCCGAGACACGATTATTTTCAATAAAATCAGTCAACCGGAAATGGTAGTTTATTCGTGTCTTTTTTCACGTTTTTGCGATTTTCACAAAAACGGCTACTACGGGTTTTTTTTTTAATCGGGTCATTTACTACAATTTTTATGTTCTATAAAGATAGGGTAGACGCCATGTCTGCTGAACTTCTGGGGAAGACTGTGCTCTCGTAGAAAAAAAAATGTTTTTTTTAAGATTGCGGCTTTAATATGCATTTAACACAAAAATATAGGGATATAATAAACGTTGTAGACAATTAAACAAACCTAAAACTTTTATTTTTGATTATTTTTTGTGTAACGCTTAGTTTAGCGGTCATTGGCGATTTTCTGTTTTTTTTTCTCACGAAAACGTGTAACAAAACCCGATTTTTTAAAGATTTCGGCCTTAGTATGCATTTTATGATAAAAATATATATAATAAAATTTATAGGAACTTATGAGATCTACAACTTTTATTTAGAGCATTTTTCTCTAAAGAGCCTAGTTTACCGTGAAAGAGTGATTTTCCGAATTTTAAAGCCAAACTAAGGTTGATTTTCATTTTCCATCATTCACTCATGATTAAAATAAGATTATGTTTATTGAGGTTAGTTTTTGTTCATTTCTAATGTTAATTTATATAGTTTATTATTTGCATAAGCAAGAGAAAGTCGCGTGAGTGTTTCACAAGATATTTTTTTTATTGAGGTAACAAATCTCAAATTGTTGGAACGTTTCAAAATCAAATTGTTTAAATTTTAATCTAAACAATTAAAAAAAAATCTGGTGTGAAACACTCACACAACTTTCTCTTGCCAATGCAAATAATTAACAATAAACCTAACATTAATAATAAAATATTAGAAATAAACAAAAAACTAACCTCAAAAACATAACCTTATGATAACCATAACCATGAGTGAATGATGCAAAATGAAAATCAACCTCAGTTTGGCTTAGAAATACGGAAAATCACTCTTTCTCTCTACACTAGGCTCTGTAGAGAAAAATGCTTGAAATAAAAGTTGTAGATCTTTTAATTTTCTATAAATTAAATTATATACACTTTTGTCGTAAAATGCATACTAAGGCCGAAATCTTAAAAAAATCAATTTTTCACACATTTTCGTGAGAAAAAAACAGAAAATCGCCAATTACCGCTAAACTAAGCGTTATACAAAAAATTGTTTGAAATAAAAGTTGTAGGATTTTTAATTCTCTACAACTTTTATTATATAAAGTTTGGCGCTAAAATGCATATTAAAGCTGTAATCTTAAAAAAACAACGTTTTTACGTGAAAACAGCCTCACCCAGAATTTCAGCAAACATGACGCCTACCCTATCTTGTAGAGAATAAAAAATTGAGTAAACCAGGCGATTTAAAAAAAAAATCGTAGGACCAGTTTTTGAGAAAATCGCAAAAAAGTGAAAAATTACACAAATAAACTACTACTTCCGGTTGACCGATTTTGATGAAAATGTTCGTGTCGAGTCCGGTAGTGGTATGTAACTTAAGTTTCAAGTTCGTACGATGTTCCGTTCTTGAGATATTCTGTTCACACACACACACACAGACCAATCGATAAAAACATGTTTTTTGGGTTCAGGGGGTCTGAAAACGTATAGATCCGGTGAAAACTCGATTTCTTAAAATCGACATGAAAACAATACTTTTTTTCCTATATATTCATATAGGCAAGAGAAAGTAATAAAATACGGGAGTGTAAACTTCCGGCAAGGTTTAATATTCATGACCCGAACTATAATTCAGTAGTATTTCAATAATTAACAATGAAACGAACGTAGGAGTTACATACAACCCCATCCCTTACTGACGAGCATAGGAGTAAGTTGTTATTATGTAAAATACACAGAAACAAATTTAGACGTGCCTCTTGAAACAAAGTACAATGTACCCATACATGCACATGAGTAATAGTAATAATAATAATAATAATAATACACACTAATAACAATAACAAACGGGGAAAGGCAGAATAGGAAATTTATACCATTGTATGAACAAAACAGGTAACGTGCATCGCTCATTAAAACAGCTCTCTCTAATAAATAAATATGTTATTTTATAATGGAATAAACATGTTCACTCCTGTGTATCACAATTACAATATGGTGTGGAAGTAAAAACAATTAAATAACTAACTAAACTATATATAAACACGCAAGAAAAGTCTCAATTAATAATAGAAGCTGCACCTCTTTAACTGTTTAACTAAAATAAATACTACCTAATTGTATTCACATATCCAGTTACATTAAGAGTATTAAAATACATTTAGATGATGTATTCGAATGTAATTCATCATTATTTATGCTAACTATATTAGCAGAATAACTTACTGCTCACACTCCACAACTCAAATGAAATATATAGAGATATATATTGCTAAGTAATATATCATGTTAACTGTTATTAGAATTGTACGTAATGTAATTTATCAATTTAAGTAAATGCATGAAAATTTCGGAAGATACGGTACAGTGCACCGCATAAATATAAAGTCTTGTGACGTCACTACCCGACAGCTACTTACTATGCAACCTAAAAACATTAACCATGAAGAATAATACTACTTGAATAATAATCATCATACATCTAGAGTCTGTCTACGCTAAGAGTACTCCGACGTAGGCAACCAGCAATACAAGTGAGCATGCGCATTAATTAAAAATACGCACAGCATGATCAAAAACAAAATTCCAAACAACACTTAATCGCTCTATGCTTAATATAATATAAACACAATCAATTCATTTATTAGAAAATGTTTCATAAATCGAACATTAGTTTACTATTAGTAACTAAAATAACCCACCGGGTTGGTCTAGAGGTAAAGTCGTCGTCAAAATTAGCTGTTTAACAGCTGATTTTCGGAGAAGAAGGTTCCTGGTTCAAATCCTAGTAAAGGTAGTTACTTTTACACGGATTTGAATGCTAGACAGTGATTACCGGTGTACGTTGATGGTTGGGGTTCAATTAATCATACTCTTTCAGGAATGGTCGACCTGAGTCTGTACACGACTACACCTCATTTACACGTCATACACATCATCCACAACTTATTGGGTCATGGGGTTGCTTATTGTTCTGAATTGAACAATTTCGGATTGCAACGTACACAAATAAGGGATTACAAAAAAAAAGTAACAAAAACTTTTATTACTGTTATTCTTACATTGTTATTTTTCGTTACATTATTTACTATTATTACATTATTATTTATGATTAGTAGGGTTTCATTATAGACTCCGTTTTCTTTTTGGTTAAAAGTAATATAAGACTAATGCGCTTGCATTATAATAGGAGAGTAAACAATTCCAGTAATTCGTTGTTTATCATTTTAAATTGTTTATTTCATATCATTAAAATTAATCTCGGTGACTAGTTTAATACAACTGTTTGCACTTGCCCGTGTTTAACTCATTTTTAGTTTCATCAGTTATCTTTTGGTATTGTATCGGCTCGTTTCGATTTTCTTCGTAGACTGCAGTTGAAAAGTTTTGTAAGCTGTGTTTTGCTAACATTCGTGATAGTGAATGTGTTTTGAGTTTTTTGAAACATAAAAGCGGAAAACATTAAAAGGTAATAAATATTGTTTTGTTAAATAAATGTAATACCTAGTTAAAAATAATTAATTAAGGAGTCTCTTTATGAAACTACAATAATTACAAGTAATCTGAATGGTATAATTGAAAACGCTCAAAGGATATCGTTTATTTTAGCTAGGAGTAAATATTTTTATGATGGAACGTAGTGTAAGATACCAGACGGAGAGGTAGATACTTACGCGCCAACTAGTGCAAAACTTTCGTTTACAACCTATAGGCGCTTGCCTCGCGCGGATTACTCTTACAGTAGATCGACTATACGTTCTATTATTTTGAAAATTGTTTTAAATAATTTAAACTTTAATTAATAATCTGGTATGAAATACTCACACGACTTTCTCTTGCCAATGCAAATAATGAAAATGACAACTTAACGATAGTGATAAAACATTAGAAATAAACAAAATAACTAACTTCAAATAACATTACCTAATTTTAATCATGAGGAAATGATGCAAAATAAAACAAACTTTAGTTTGGCTTAATAATAAGGAAAATTACAAATTGACCCTTAACTAAGCTCTGTAGAGAAAAATTCTTAGAATAAAAGTTGCAGATCTTTTAATTTCCTATAAATTTGATTATATACACTTTTGTCGTAAAATGCATACTACGGCCGAAATCTTAAAAAATCGATTTTTCTACAGATTTTCATGAAAAATACACAGAAAATCACAAATTACCGAAAAACGAAGTGTTATACAAAAAAATGTTTGAAATAAAAAGTTAAATGAAATAAAGTAGTAAATTAGGCGATTTTTTTTTAAATCGTAGGAGCTGTTTTTGGGAAAATGGGAATAAAGTGAACAATTACGCGAATGAAATACTACTTCTAGTTAACTAATTTCGATAAAAATGTTCGTGTCGGATCTTCTAGTAGTACCTAACTTATGTTTCAAGTTTTAACTTCGTACGATGTTCCGTTCTTCAGACATTTTGTTTGCACACACAGACCAATTGCTAAAAACATGTTTTTTGGGTTCAAGTGGCCTGAAAAAGTGTATATCCAGTGTAAACTCGATTCACTTCACTTTATTCACCACAGGGTCAGGGTGTAAAAAAATTGTATTACTCTTGTATGTTCTGTTCCTAAATACTGAAATCGTATGACTAACCATGTGATAAAAAAACAATAATTTTTTGTAGCCCTTGAACTAGCAAATTGAGTGAAAATAATTTAGCATTCCACCTGCCTGTTATGGACAAAATTACCAATTAAGGATTGTTTATATTGTGACACTTATCGCTAAGGTCCGTTTCGGGATCTAGGTTATTAAATAATTAATACACTAAAGTTTACAATTACAAATATTTATTACAACTAAAAGATTTACAAAATAATTGTTGTTGTTTAGGTCATCAGCCAAAAGGCTGGTTTGAACCTTTAGAGGTTTTACTAAGTAAAACGAGGAGTGAGGTGGTTTACCATTGCCTTCCTCACTGAGTGGAAAAGTATGCTTATCAGCATGCCGGGCCCTCTGAAAAGCACATATTTTCCACTCTGCAAATGACACTTCACTTCATTCACCACAGGGTCTGGCTGTATAATGAAATTTATTACTTTCAGAGGAGATAACTCTGATTAGTGTCTTTTACACCTCTACCTCTTCTGTTCTTAAATGATTCAGTCATTTAATTGGCTGACCATGTGACAAGAAACAGAACTATTTATTTTAGCCCTGCAACTAACAGATTGAGTGTAAATAATTTGACACTCCACCTGTCTGTTATGGGCAGGAGACACAAAATAATTAATAAACTAATTATAATGGAGTAACACAATAAATAACGTAAATAATTTACTTAGTACTACTTACAATAATTATACACAAAGCACATACACAAAAATATAGTATAACAATACCTCGGAACCGTTAACCTGATATAACGCCCCGATAGCACGCAATAAACACTCGTCAGACATCAAACGGTTACTTACTAACTGACCGCGCTCGGGGTTCTATTTATACAAGCGGTTCAAACAATCTTTCCGAAAGACACCGAAATTCAATACAAATACGTAATAAAGTACAAAAATCTGGTGTGAAACACTCACACAACTTTCTCTTGCCAATGCAAATAATTAACAATAAACCTAACATTAATAATAAAATATTAGAAATGAACAAAAAACTAACCTCAAAAACATAACCTTATTTTAATCATGAGTGAATGATGCAAAATGAAAATCAACCTCAGTCTGGCTTAAAAATACGGAAAATCACTCTTTCTCTCTAAACTACGCTCTGTAGAGAAAAATGCTTTAAATAAAAGTTGTAGATCTTTTAATTTTCTATAAATTAAATTATATACACTTTTGTCGTAAAATGCATACTAAGGCCGAAATCTTAAAAAAATCAATTTTTCACACATTTTCGTGAGAAAAAAAAACAGAAAATCGCAAATTACCGCTAAACTAAGCGTTATACAAAAAATTGTTTGAAATAAAAGTTGTAGAATTTTCAATTCTCTACAACTTTTATTATATAAAGTTTTGCGCTAAAATGCATATTAAAGCTGTAATCTTAAAAAAACAACGTTTTTACGTGAAAACAGCCTCACCCAGAATTTCAGCAAACATGACGCCTACCCTATCTTGTAGAGAATAAAAAATTGAGTAAACCAGGCGATTTTTAAAAAAATCGTAGGACCAGTTTTTGAGAAAATCGCAAAAAAGTGAAAAATTACACGAATAAACTACCACTTCCGGTTGACCGATTTTGATGAAAATGTTCGTGTCGAGTCCGGTAGTGGTACTTAACTTAAGTTTCAAGTTTCAAGTTCGTACGATGTTCCGTTCTTGAGATATTCTGTTCACACACACACACACACACACACACACACACACACACGCGCGCGCGCGCGCGCGCGCGCGCGCACACACACACACACACACACACACACACACACACACACACACACACACACACACACACACACACACACACACACACACACACACACACACACACACACACACACACACACACACACACACACACACACACACACACACACACACACACATACACACACACACACACACACACACACACACACACACACAGACCAATCGCTAAAAACATGTTTTTTGGGTTCAGGGGGTCTGAAAACGTATAGATCCGGTGAAAACTCGATTTCTTAAAATCGACATGAAAACAATACTTTCCTTCCTATATATTCATATAGGCAAGAGAAAGTAAAAAAACCCTTTATAAATGATTGCTAGAAAAATCTATTGTAAACAAGTCAACAATAGATCTATTGTAAATAGAAAGTGTAATCAACCGGCCCTTTCATAAATAGTTGTACAACAACAACCCGACCTTCTCATACATCTTTTATAAATAGGTATACTTTTATTGTTACTATTGCCCTATTGTTACTTTTTCACTCTATTATCTACTCTTTACCATTTTATGAATGAGGGTACTAGAAATTTCGCGAACTTTTCTACCCTTCTTCAATATTGTCACAATATTTTTCATTATTTAATTGGCAAGTAGACGTCGCACGAAAATTTCACACCATTTATTGAAAACCCACCGGGTTGGTCTAGAGGTAAAGTCGTCGCCAGAATCAGCTGTTTAACAGCTGATTTTAGGAGACGAAGGTTCCTGGTTCAAATCCTAGTGAAGGTAGTTACTTTTATACGGATTTGAATACTAGACAGTGGTTACCGGTGTACTTAGATGGTTGGGGTTCAATTAACCATACTCTCTCAGGAATGGTCGGCCTGGGTCTGTACAAAACTACACTTCAATTACACGCCATACACATCATCCTCATCTCATTCGGTCATGGAGTTGCTTATTGTTCTTAATTGAACAGATTGCAACGTACACAATGTAGGATTGAAAAAAAAATTATTTAAAATAAATATTTTAAATAAAAACTGACGTTACTTTTAAAAAATTACTTATACATTTAACGAAGGACCAAGAAAAATCTGTCAAAATGAGGAAATTTACAGGCGCCAAAGAAACGGCAACTAAGAATAATAATGATTCAAAAAAAAAAAGAATAAGAAAAGACACAAAAGAGCTGCGGTGGTCATTGGTATAGCGAGTGAGTGACTAAAACAAAACTACAGTATAATAACAACTAACAATTTGGACAAATGTCAACAAAACCGAACGACACCTGTTACCTCATATTAAATACGAAAACCCTCTCTGTTTTGCTCATCGGCATTAATTTTTTTCATTCTCATTACAATGGACGAAAAAAGAATAGAACACAAAAACGCTTTTAACAATTGAGGTTATTCCCAAATAAAAACAGTAAAAACGTTTATCTTAAAACTAAATCCGATCCATTTTGCTACTTATTTTTTTAAGGTATAAAACGAGAATTAAGTATCTTTATAAACATAAATACAACAAACTACTGTATTTCCGTGAAATAACTCGTATGTTAAGTTAAATTTTGTCATCGTTTTTACTTTCTCTTGCCTATATGAATGTATAGGAAGGAAAGTATTGTTTTCATGTCGATTTTAAGAAATCGAGTTTTCGCCGGATTTACACCTTTTCAGATCCCCTGAACCAAAAAAACATGCTTTTAGCGATTGGTCTGTCTGTGTGTGGGTGTGAACAGAATATCTCAAGAACGGTATCTCGTACGAATTTGAAACTTAAGTTACATACCACTACCAGACGCGACACGAACATTTTCATCAAAATCGGTCAAACGGAAGTAGTAGTGTTTATTCATGTAATTTTTCACTTTTATGCGATTTTCTCAAAAACGGGTCCTACGATTTTTTAAAAAATCGCCTGACATTTTTTTATCCTCTACAAGATAGGGTAGGCGCCATGTTTGCTGAAATCCTTGGTGAGGCTGTTTTTAAGTAAAAAAATTGTTTTTTAAGCTTTAATATTTTACGGCTTTACGGCTAGTTTACGACTTTATTAAAATCCTACAACTTTTATTTCATTTTTTTTTTTGTATAATGCTTAGCAATAATTAGCAATTTTCTAATTTTTTCTCACGAAAACGTGTGAAAAATCGATTTTTTAAAGATTTCGGCCTTAGTATGCATTTTACGACAAAAGTGTATACAATGAAATTTATAGGAAATTAAAAGATCTACAACTTCTATTTAAAGCTTTTTTCTCTACAGAGCCTAGTTTACCGTGAAGGAGTGATTTTCCGTATTTTTAAGCTAAACTGAGATTGTTATTCATTTTGCGTCTTTCACTCATGATTTAAATTAGGTTATGATTATTGAGGTTAGTTTCTTTGTTTAATGCTAATGTTAGATAATAATGTTCATTATTTGCATTGCCAAGAGAATGTTGTGTGAGTGTTTCACACCAGATTTTTTTAAGGTATAAAACTAGAATTAAGTATCTTTATAAACACAAATACAACAAACTACTGTATTTCCGTGAAATAACTCGTATGTTAAGTTAAATTTGGTCATAGTTTTCTCATGATATTTCTGTTGTTTAGGTCATCAACCGAAAAGCTGGTATGAACCTCTAGAGATTTCACTAAGTAAAATGACAAGGGAGGTGTTTACCATGCCTTCCTCACCCAGTTGAAAAGTATTGTGACAATACCAAAGAGGAATGTGTGTTCGAGAGGTTTCTAGGGGCACCGAGAAATTCATAAAATGTTAAATAGTAAATAATACAGTGACAGTAACAATAGAGTTAGTTAGAAAATAATATTTAAAAAGGGCTGTGTATAGTTAGGTAGGGTCTTTGTTGTACAACTATTTGTGAAAGAGTCAGTTGGTTACCTGTTTAGATAATTGGGCTTTTGTGTAACACCTTTAATTCGATTGTGACTTGTTTACTCTACTTAAGATTTATCTAGAACCATAAAAAGGATTTTTGTATTTTATTATTGCATAGAATCTCTCTTGTCTTACCAGAAATCTCTCTTATTCGCCTATATAAAGAGAGGCCCAAGTGCGGTCGGAGAGTTATTATTCGTTTGATCTTTGAGGAGTGTTTATAGCGTATGCTATCGGTACGTTAGAAAAGGTCGACGTGTCCAGGCATTGGTCAACTACTGTTATTCTGTCTTATTGTGTATGTGCATTCTGTATAATTGTTTGTAAGTAGTACTAAGTAAATTATTTAAGTTATGCATTGTATTAGTTCATTGTAATTAGTTGATTATTTATTTTGTAAATCTTTTAGTTGTAAAAAATACTTGTAATTTTAAACTTTAGTGTATTAATTATTTAATTTACCTAGATCCCGAAAAGGACCTTAGCGATAAGTGTCACAGTATGCTTATCAAAATGACAGGCCCTCCGTTAAGCATCTACTTTCCACCATGCGAATGACACTTCACTTCATCCACCAAAGGGTCTGGCTGTAAAATGATGAAATTCATTACTCTCAGAGGAGATAATTCAAAGATTAGTGCCTTTTACACATCTACTTCTTCTCTTTTTCAGTCATATAATTGCCTGACTATATGATAAGAAACCGAACTATCTTTTGTAACCCTGGAACTAGCAAATCGAGAGCAAATAATTAACACTACATCTGCCTGTTATGAGAAAAGTTTCTTTATAAACAAATATACAATTTTTTTACTTCCGTGAAGTAAGTCTAATGTAAATTAAATTTTGGTCATAGTTTTCATTAAAGATATTTCTACTGAAATGTTTGTCAACAACGAAAAGATCACTGAGAATTTTAAGTCTCCGTTTTACAAAAAAAAAGTTTTGAAATTATTTATAACAGCCTCGATGGTATTATCGGTACGGACCTTTTAAAAACACGGTAATAAAAATTAAATGGGGTGTTTGAAAAAGAAAGCAACTCGTTTTAAGTTGACATAAATGTACTATAAAAATACTCAATGAAAAATATTAAAATGAAATTTACCAATAATAATTTAAAATAATGTTGAAAAAGATTCCCTGTTACCAGTATCCAGATTCCTACACGTTTCATAACATTTGTAGTCACTTTTCGTAATGTTTGCACATCAGTGTTAGAAATCTCACATTGAATGTTCGCCTTTAATTCAAGATTAAGAGGATTGTTTTTAAAAACGACAATTTGTAAACAACCTCTCAAGAAAAAGTCTGCTGGTGTAAGGTCTGTGGGGCTGGCCGGCCGCATTGGCGTAGTTGGTAACGAGCTCGCCTCTCATCATGCGGTCTTTGGTTCGAATCCCATTCAGGCACGGCATATTTTCTTCAGTTACAAAAAATCATTTTATCCTTCACCGCCTGCATTAGCAGTAATTGCAGAACAGTCGAACGTTAAACAAATAAAACTAAAAAAAAGGTTGTGGATTTCGGAGGCCATAATTCTTTCGGTATCAAACGATGGCCAAAATAATCCTTCGACATGTCTCATCTCGAAGGGTCACAGGGTTGCTTATTGTACGTTAATTGGGCAGGTTACAGCGTCCTTAAATTTAGGGATAAAACAAATTTTATTAACAAATATATATTTTTTGTTTTTATTCTCTGTATTTGTCATTATGCTGGATTAATTTCAAAATCGTAAATTTAATGCGTTATGAAAAATTCAACACAGTTGCGCTGAGAGTTTTGTGCTGTTAAATTCATTCTCCAACGAAATTTCACCTTATCAGAAAACACATTTTTGAAAACCCTCAACCTAAGTTGGAGCTTCGAAGGCATCAAGTTCTACTTACACGATTACGCATTGGACACTCCACAATTACCCACAAACACTTACTGAAGACAGAAGAACCACAACATTGTACACATTGCAACACGCCACTTACAATCAAACACATCATCACAGACTGCCAAACTACACAATTCACACGAACACTATTCAGAATTAACAACATTTTAGCACTTAATTTAGTAGACAAGTAGCAGTTCAAATCACAATAAATTTTTTAAAATTTCACAAAATTTCAGATTTGATATAATTGTAATATCGCATATTTAATTTTCCATTGTGTCATTCTATTTTTTCTTTTTCTGTTGACTAAATTTTAATTGAACCTAACATAATTTTTCCTTATGTTTTTATATAAGACCTAATTGTGTTTGTTTATCTTCTTTGGAAATTTTATACTACATGTGTTTATATGTAACGTGGTCGCTAATGACCTCGTAGTCGATGCGACCTTAAATAAATAAATAAATAAATTCATTCGTAATAAATGAAGAAAAGTTAAAAAAATATTTTGTATACAAAATAAATGTTCTCATGCCAGCTTTTTTTACGAGTGTTGGACATGAACTGCATTTCGTTAGTCTTAACCGTTGTATCCTTTTCAGTGAATTCACGATAAATAAACAGCCATTAGCGTAAATAAACAATAAATTCATGGACTTTTATTGTAACGTATAATATAGTGTGATTCAAAAAGAGCGCCGGTTTTGATATATCAAATTAGGAGATTTATTTTATTAAAAAACTGAAAATAAATACATCAACAAGTTCATCTTCCCTTCCAATTTTATGTATGAAAAATGATGTCATGCATGTGTCCTCCTCTACTGCGCTGGCACGCATCAACTCTGTCCATGAAATTGGATATTACTGCACGACAAGTTTCGACTTCCATTTGCCCGATAACCCGTCGAATTTCCTCCTTCAAGTCATTGATGTTTTGGGGTTTATTGGCATACACCAATGACTTCAGATGACCCCAAAGAGTAAAGTCACAAGGCGTCAAGTCACACGACCTTGGTAGCCATTGATGGTCGGAATTACGAGAAATGATGCGATCCTGGAACCGTTCACGGAGCAACAACATTGTTTCTCGTGCAGCGTGACAGGTGGCACCATCCTGCTGAAACCACAACTCGTCAATGTCCATTCCATCCAAATGACGCCACAAAAACTCCCTAATCATCGTACGGTATCGGTCTCCATTTACTGTCACGGCTTGTCCTTCTTGATTTTCAAAAAAGTAAGGGTCGATGACACCGCCCGACCAAAAGCCGCACTAAACTGTCACTCGCTGTGCATACAAGAGAAACTACAACTGAATCGTCAATCGGAATGTCCTCCAAAATAGAAATGAGGTCAAACAATGTTGCCAACCGATAAACAAAAATTTACCAGCCGTTTAAAAACCGGCGCTCTTTTTGAATCACCCTTTACTTCAGTAGTTCGTCGAAAATCGAAGCGAACTGGGACCGTATCGTATACAGATTGGATTATCAATTTGTTTCTTTTATCGAACGAACAATTGTGATTTAAAGGGAGACTGTATGATAGTTTTGACTGAAAATTTTAATTTTCGGTATTTCATGTTTTTTTTTCAATAGTTTAGACCTAGATCTACCACAAAAACATTAAATTACGACAAAAAAAACTATTTAATGAAAAAATTTAAGTTTTTATGAGGTTTATCCTAAAAAATTAACGTCAAAAACAAATATTTTTCATTTTTTATATTACTTATTTTAGTGGAAACAGAATTTAGTTTTTTTTTATATATCTGTTTCACTATTTTTAATATTCTCCGCTGTTAGTGTAGCTTTCTAACCAACTGTTGATGGGAAATTAAACTTTAGTGTGTAGGCCTACATTTTGTTTTTTATTTGTGCCCTTCCCCGTAAATTTAGATTTTTAACACTAAGGTACGTTTTTCTCAGAAACCATTTAACCTACCAGGCTTAAATTTTTACCAGTTAAGCATCATGTACATGCACATTCACCGACATTGTTTTTACTTTCAGGTGCTCAAAAAATTAATAATTTATGTAGGAAACGTAGAAAAAATTGTAAAAGTTTTATGTTATTCGTCATTCTTTTAAAAACTTTATGGTCTAACAGATTTAATGAAAAAATGTCAGTAGCTAGAACCAACCTACAACTATAAGTGTGTTAGTTTCATTTTTCTATCTTTCACCAATCCTATGAAAATTGTTATTTAGGTCATCAGCCGAAAGGCTGGTTTGAACCTGTAGAGGTTTTACTAAGTAAAACAAGGAGTGAGGTGGTTTACGGTGCCTTCCTCACTGAATGGAAAAGTACGCTTATCAGCATGCCGGGCCCTCTAAAAAGCACATATTTTCCACTCTGCAAATGACACCTTTACTTCATTCACCACAGGGTCTGGCTGTTATTGAAATTGATTACTTTCAGAGGAGATAACTCTGATCAGTACCTTTTACACCTCTACCTCTTGTTCTTAAACAATTCAATGTGATTTAGGAGAACAATTCTTGTTCTTAAACAATTCTTAAACAATTTAGTCATTAAATTGGCTATGAAAAATGTACCTAAAAATAGCAAATTTAACATTGGCGGGATACAAAGTATGATCTCCCTCTTAATTCATCGGTTTATTGCAAAAATTAGATTTCTAAAGAGATTGTTGGTTCTCACTGAATTATGCAACTTGCCACACTGCTGATGACACGTTAGACATGTCGAAGGAATTATGGGCCCCAAGATACACCGATAGATCTTACACCGGAAGACTTTTTCTTCACAGGTTGTTTAAATGGTTCTTGTTTAAATATGGGCCATTTAGTATTTATAAGAAAGATTAGTGTGAATAATAACATGTATTGTATAAAATTATACAATTATGTTGTATTATGAACACTTGTGTGCTGTTAACAGGAGACTACTTAACAAGCGAGCTATGAGCTATGCAATATAACGGTTGTTCATTGCTAGGCCAGGAGCATCCACAGGTAAACGACTTCAAAGAAACATTCACCATTTTACTGAACTTAACAAGTACGCGTATATAGGTTAACATCCGTGTAGTTTTTTCTACATTTCAAGTTCACTTTCATACTCGTACGCGTTTGCTCGTTATTATTTATTATTAGTGCACTTAGTTCCATCAAGGATTCTTATACTAATCATAATCATTGCTGCAGTTCGTGTTATTCTAGAAAAAGCCAAGGAAATAAATTATTAATATAGAAAAATTTCTGTTTACCCCATAACATGCAGGTGGAGTGTTAAATCAATTGCACTCGATCTGGTAGTTAAAGAAGGGCTACAAAAAAAAAAGGCTGGTGTGAACACTCACACGACTTTCTCTTACCTATGCATATAATAAACAATTTAACCTAACATTAGTAATAAAGCATTAGAAATAAACAAAAAAATAACCTCAAAAAACATGAACTTATTTTAATCATGAATGAATGATGCAAAATTAAAATCAACCTCAGTTTGGCTTAATAGTACGAAAAATCACTCTTTTACGCTAAACAAGGCTCTGAGGAGAAAAATGATCTAAATAAAGTTGTAGATCTCTTAATTTTCTATAAATTTGATTATATACACTTTTGTCGTTAAATGATAACATACGGCTGAAATCTTACAAAAAATCACTAATTACCGCTAAACTAAGCGTTATAAAAAAATGTTGGATGTAAAAATTTTAAAAATTTAAATTTTATTTTAACTTTTATTATATACATTTTTGCGCTAAAATGCATAGGTACTAAAGCCGCTATCTTAAAAACAATTTTTTTTCGAGAAAACAGCCTCCCCAAGAATTTTAACAGACATAACGCCTACCCTATTTTGTAGAGCAAAAAATATTTAGTAAATGAGATTTTTGAAAAAACCGTAAAAGCGGTTTTTAAAATAAATTGAAAAATTACACGAATTAACTACTACTTCCGGTTGACCGATGTTGATAAAAAATGTTTGTGTCGGGTCCGGTAGTAGTATCTAACTTAAGTTTCAAGTTTCACATTTGTACTATGTTCCGTTCTTGAGATATTCTGTTCACACACACACACACACACACACACACACACACACACACACACACCTAATAAAAATTGTTAATATTATTTTAGAGACAATCTGATTATGATTTCATACACTTGCTATGTATCCAATACAGTACTTGATCTTACCAAAAAGTAAAAACGGAACGTTGGAAATATTAGATAAATAAACAGACAATGAATAATACAACAGCGTAGAAGACACTTAAATATCCTGGAAAAATTAAACACATACAAAAACAAACTTAAGTAAATAAAATACGAGTATGTGTAAACGAATAATAAACACAATTTTAGTACCGTCTTATGCCAAATAAAAAACATGTCTACTAAAGAAAAAATGGGATTAAAAACAAAAAAGATTTATAAATGTCGTATCGAAACAAGAATGTCTGCGTTTTTTATTATTTAAAATTGTGTATAAAAACGAAATGTCCGGAAATTCTGGAACAGGTCCATTGTGTCTGGTCTTTGCACAGTATTCCATCTATTCTTAGATACACACAGTTAGAAACTTTTTTTCTAATTGTCTTTAGTGTACACATTTTTAAACAGTAATATTTTAATTTTAGACTGTGTTTTGCTCACTTGTAAAAGTTTAAAGCGTATACTAGTTTAATGCGATGTCCTCACTTTGTATTTCTCAATTTTTATCTAACAAGATTCGAGTAAATTGTAAACGCGGTGCGTCAGACACGTTCTTTACAACATAAGAAAATCATTCAATTTTAACGACCTGGATTGTTTACGGTCGATAAATATATCATTAAAAATATCTACCTAACAATTTATAAATCTACAAATTAATTAACCTTATTAATTCCATTAACTTTAACTCTGCAAACCAAAACACAAATTGTAGGTCGAAAACCACACAATGTATTTTACGAAAACATTTTTTAAAACTTATTAAATTTCTTAACTGTAGGGCCAACAACAAATTTCTTTATTGTAAAAACAAAAACCTTAAAAATTATCAAAATTTGTACTAAATAAAAAATCCATCAGGTTGCTCTAGTTGTAAAGTCCTCGGCGCGAGTCAGCTGTTTCATTTTTGACAGCTGATTTTTGGAGACGACGGTTCCTGGTTCAAATCCTACCAAGGGTACAAGGTACTTAAATGCGGATTTTTTTTGTCCTTAATTTTTATTACGGTACTGTACATTGAGCTGCACAACTTCCGTATTTGATATTTAAATGGCGGTGGGGAATTTCACTTTAAGGAGAAGATGTACCCAGTGGTATATTCTCCGTTTAAAACTTCGGGTATTGTCCGTTATTCAGACCAAGAGGTCTCTACTCCATCTTCGCTTTAAACGACGCACAGTTGGAAAGTTCCTTGTAGCTAGATCACGGGCTAGTTGGTTTGGATGGTCATCTAGTCTTTTGTGAAATGTACTATACAAGGACGCGGTGAGCTCCTTTACTGTAGGAATTTTGAAATCGTCGTGGAGGGTCTTATTGCTTACGTAATAAGGAATGCCAAAAGCAAGTCTTAAGAATTTTGATTGAAAGAATTGGATCGCCTTTAAATTACTCTCTGCCACTATTCCAAAGAGGTGGACACCTTAAGTCCAGATTGGTCTTAATAGGAATTTGTATATTAAAATCTTGGTGCGGAAGTTCAATCTTGATCGAGGGTTAATTAAGCAGAAGAGTAATTTATGCGGATTTGAATACTAGATAGTGGTTTGATGGTAGAGGTTCAATTTATCATACTTCTCAGAAATGGTCGGCCTGAATCTGTACAAGAATACTTCTCATACATATACTTATCTCCTTGGGTAATGTGATTGCTTATTGTTATTAAATTGAACATATTGCAACGTACACACATTAGGGTAAAAAATTTAGAGGAAATTTGTTATTGCTTATAACCAGATCCCCGAACGAACCTTGGCTTCAGAGTTAAATTTTTTATGTTCATTTCTGCTTCAACCACATTAATATGATTCTTCGAAGCTTCTTGTATAAAGTTCAGTACTTTATCAAAACAATTATCATAGTTAAACGCAATTTTAATCTCGCCATTGGGAAGGCCGCGGATATGTTTTTTCTTTTTATGGTAGGTTTTTGTTAGTATGGCATCGAGGAGAACACCAGCATTTGAATGAAAAATTTAATTAAAGTTGTTGACGATTGTACCAAAACTCTCTCTCTCTCTCTCTCTCTCTCTCTCTCTCTCTCTCTCTCTCTCTCTCTCTCTCTCTCTCTCTCTCTCTCTCTCTCTCTCTCTCTCTTGACCTGCTAAAGCAGGAAAGGAAGTTATGTTTTCATAAAGATTTTTGGGAATCAAGTTTTCACTACACATAAACGTTTGCTGCTCACATTAAGCCAAAAAACCATAATTTACTGATTAGTTGAAACTTAAAATTTAGGTTAGGTGCCATGAAGAAATCCGACAAGAACATTTATATTAAAATCGGTCAACCGGAAATAGTAGTCTGTGCAATTTTGCACTTTTTGCAATTTCATCAAAACACCAATCGTAGAGCACAAAATTTGGTTAGGGAAACGATTTTGATCAAATCGTCTCACTAACTAAATTTTGAGCTCTCGTCGTAAAAACTCATTTTTTTAAATCATTTTGCGGTCCTAATTCGTACTTCAAGGCCAAAGTGTAGGTCTATTTAAAGTTATAGGAAGTAATAAAAACCTATTATTTCAAACGGTTTTTCTACAGAGTAGTACATTTTGAACAATTAGTAATTTTGCATCTTAACTCATAAAAATCGGTAAAAATATTGGGGTTTTTAATGATTCCGGCCTTATATTAATACATATATATTTTAAGCCAAAAGTGTATTTAATCAAAGTTAGATGAAATTAAAAAACCTACATGTTCTCTTTAAATAATTTTAATTCCGTGTTCAATTCAGTTTAACGCCAATTAGTAATTTTCCGTATTTCGCTCATTAAAATTTACATCTAACAAAGATTGATTCATTTTAAATTGTTTACTCATGATTAAACCCATGTAATATTTTTAATAGTACGCGAAAATCGTTAGTGTATCACTCGAGATTTTTACAATAAGAAAATAAAAAATTTGGTGTGAAACACTCACACAACTTTCTCTTGCCAATATAAATAATTAATAATAAACCTAATATTAGTAATAAAACATTAGAAATAAACAAAAAACTAACCTCAATAAACATAACCTAATTTTAATCAGTGAAAGACGCAAAATGAAAATCAACCTCAGTTTGGCTTAAAAATACAGAAAATCACGCTTTCACGCTAAACTAGGCTCTGTAGAGAAAAATGCTCTAAACAAAAGTTGTAGATCTTTTAATTTTCTATAAATTTAATTATATACACTTTTGTCGTAAAATGCATACTAAGACCGAAATGTTGAAATTAAAATCGATTTTTCTCACGTTTTCGTGAGGAAAAAAAAACAGAAAATCGCAAATTACCGCTAAACTAAGCGTTATACAAAAAAATGTTTGAAATAAAAGTTGTAGAATTTTACATTCTCTACAACTTTTATTATATAACGTTTTGCGCTAAAATGCATATTAAAGCCGCAATCTTAAAAAGAAAATGTTTTTACGTAAAAACAGCCTCAAGCAGAATTTCAGCAAACATGGCGCCTACCCTATATTGTAGAGCATAAAAAATGTAGTAAACCAGTTGATTTTAAAAAAAATCGTAGGACTAGTTTTTGAGAAAATCGCAAAAAAGTGAAAAATTATACGAATAAACTACTACTTCCGGTTGACCGATTTTGATGAAAATGTTCGTGTCGGGTCCGGTAGTGATATGTAACTTAAGTTTCAAGTTTCAAGTTCGTACACGATGTTCCGTTCTTGAGATATTCTGTTCACACACACACACACACACACACAGACCAATCGCTAAAAACATGTTTTTTGGGTTCAGGGGGTCTGAAAACGTATAGATCCGGTGAAAACTCGATTTCGAAAAATCGACATGAAAACAATACTTTCCTTCCTATATATTCATATAGGCAAGAGAAAGTAAAAAACCTATTGAGATCCATGTTTGAGGAAAGTTGCAAACGTTTAAAAAACCCAAACAAATTAATAAGCAATAACTATAATCATTAAACACAGGTGTACCAACTACACAACATAATAAGGAGCCAAATCGCTTAACGTAAATTAGTTACTAATACCTACGCCGTAAATTTTAAAGGAGAGCCGACAAACAATTTGGCACAAGTTGACCATGGACCGTAAATTATCCTCCAACACAATATACTCGTACAATACATAAATGTTTTACAATATGGCACACAATTCTATCCGCTGCATTTATTACTGCATTTAACCACTAACACGCATGCGTACAAATAATTTACAACACTGTACTGTATAATAGAGCCCATAAGTTTCCCAATCGGTTATTTTATTCAATTAACGCCATTTTTAAAATCTGTGTTGATAAATAATTTACTAGTTCATGATAACAACAATTAGTCTGTATTAGAAGATAAACGAGTAAACTAAAGGGGTCATTTAAGTTTCAATAACACTGAAAAATCTAGTGTGAAACATTCACACGATTTTCTCTTACCAATGTAAATAATAAAACATACCTGTATTTAATCATTAATTTTTTTTGTAACAGTGTATTTCTTTTGAAATCTGTTTGTAAATACAATAACTTTAAGCAAATATGAGAAAATCTGAGTAAAGTCCTTAGAATTAAAATATAAACCACACTTAGTAGTGTGTTTCAACAAGACTCAACTGTGAATTAACGTCTGAAACACAAAGTTGTAGAAGTTGGAGATGACGTTGATCATTAATAAACAAAGTAAAATGAAAAACAACCATCATCCGACTTACTCGTAGAAATACGGGAAATCACTATAATTGACGCTAAACTAGACGCTGTAAAAAAGTTTGTTATATCCTACAACTTAAATCGGATACTTTAGTCGTAAATAGCATACTGAGGCTGAAATCTAAAAAAAAATCACATTTTTACCGATTTTTATGAAAAAAATCTGGTGTGAAACACTCACACAACTTTTTCTTGCCAATGAAAATAATGACCAATATGTATAACCTAACATTAGTAATAAAACATTAGAAATAAACAAAAAACTAACCTCAATAAACATAACATTATTTTAATCATAAGTGAAAGATGCAAAATGAATTTTTTTTATACTACTCGTTATAGTGCAAAAGGAATTTTAATTTTTTTAAATATCTACATCACTGTTTTTAATATTCTCAGCTTTTAAACTAACCTTTGATGGGTAATTTACTTTTTGTTTTTGATTTGCGCCTTTTTGTTTTTTGGATTTTCCCGTAAATTAAAATTTTTAACACTGAGGTACATTTTTCACAAAAACCATTAAACCTATCGGGCTGAAATCTTAAACAGTTTTACCTTGAACATGCTCATATAACGGCATTTTTATGACTTCCTTAGGTGCTTCAAAAATTAGTAATATGCAAAAAAACTTAGAAAAACATTTTATAAAAATGTTATTTTATTTTTTTTTTAATTTTATGGTTCAACAGATGAAATTGAACAAATGTCAGTAGCTAGAGAGAAACTCAACAACTATACGGATGTAAAGTTTCAGTTTTCTATCTTTTACCAATTCTGTGAAAAATGTACCTATAAATAGCAAATTTAACATTAGCGGGATACAATGTACAGTATTTCCTTAATAAAATTAAATTGAATATATTTTGGTATGTATTTAAAGTTAGTTGTAGATATTTTTGGGTAGAAAATATCATTAGTACGAGAGTTTAAAACTGAAGAGTTAGAGATTTAAGGGGACCAAGTTTATGACAGTGTAGTGGTATAATATAGTGGAGAAGTAGATACACAAGTTTTGTGCCGAATTAAGCCGTAGTTAATAACGGATAGAATACCCGTGAGTATTTAAAATTAGGCAAACAAAATGGAGTAATACATATTAATTATGGTATGACAAACAGTGAAAGAGAGTACGACACAAGAGTTGGAGGTGGAGGTGAAATAACCATACTGTAAATTAAACCGATATTAAGTGGTGCGTTCCTAAGGATTATAAACACTGAGCAATACAAACGATATACGTGGAAACACAAAGTAAAGGCCTCAATATACATACGTAATACATACAAACCGAAAGGCTTTGTGGATAGAGTTGTAGCGCCCGTTACGTTACGGTATGCCTACGTTCTAATTCTCATATACCAAAACTTGCGAACTTCTCCACCCCTTTACGTTTATTTTGCCCCTTACCAGAAATAACCTTCTGTCCCACCCCCGACCCCTTTATAGTGAGTAAATACGGAATAATATAAAACAACATTAATTATGATAAAGCTACACAAACCATCCGCATTTCGCAACCCTAACATATTACAGTGCGCCATTATTAAATGGACAACCCGCAGTGAGTAAAAATATTTATGCCATATATTTAATTAGCATAATTTAATTGCACCTAACCTCATAACCACATTAAATTAAAAAGAAAACTCCCCTAAAAGGTGGTTATAAATAAACAAAAACATTAATATTGCCATATGATTAAATACTCCCGTCACACGCGGGAAAAGTAAAATTTATTACCCTTCCTAATATGTTCAAGACTTAAAAAATATTACTTTCTCTTGCCTATATGAATATAGCCTATAGGAAGAAAAATATTGTTTTCACGTCGATTTTTCGAAATCGCGTTTTCACCGGATGTACATGTTTTCAGACCCCCTGAACCCATAAAACATGTTTTTAGCGATTAGTCTGTGTGTATGTGCGCGCGCGCGTGTGAACAAAATATCTCCAGAACGGAATATCGTACAAACTTAAAACTTAAGTTAGATACCACTCCCGTACCCGACACGAACATTTTCACCAAAATCGGTCAATCGGAAGTAGTAGTTTATTCCTGTAATTTTTCACTTTATTGTGATTTTCTCAAAAACTGGTCCAACGATTTTTTTTTAAAAATCGCCCGGTTCACTAAAATTTTTATGCTCTACAAGATAGGGTAGGCGCCATGTTTGCTGACTTTCTTGGTGTGGCTGTTTTTACGTAAAAAAATTATTTGTTTAAGATTGCGGCTTTATATGCATTTTAGCGCAAAAATTGTATCATAAAAGATGTAGAGAATTTAAAACCCTACAACTTTTATTTCCAACATTTTTGTGTATAACGCTTAGTTTAGTGGTAATTACAAATTTTCTTTTTTTTCTCACGAAATCGTGTAAAATATAAATTATTTTTTTTTAAATTTTAGCCTTATTATGCATTATACGACAAAAAAAGTACAATCAAATTTATAGGAAATTAAAAGATTACAACTTTTATTTAGAGCCTTTTTCTCTACAGAGCCTAGTTTAGTGTGAATGAGTGATTTTCCGTATTTTTAAGCCAAATTGAGGTTGATTTTCATTTTGCGTCTCTCACTCATGGTTAAAATTAGGTTATGTTTATTGAGGTTAGTTTTTTATTTATTTCTAATTTGCATTGGCAAGAGAAAGTTGTGTGAGTGTTTCACACCAAATTTTTTTTAATAAATAAAAATGGAAGTAAAATTATTATTACACTTTTTAAACATTCAATAGATTTTTGCCCCAGAATCAATACTGAGGCCGCAATCTTTCTTTAAAAAAAACCTTTCTTCTCTACGAGCTCACAACCTCGCCAAGAATTTAAGCAGACATAACACTTATCCTATCTTGTAGAGCATAAAAAAATGTAGTAAATTTGGCGAATTTAAGAAAAACAGTTTTTTTTAGAAAATCGCAGGAATAAACTACTACTTCCCGTTGACCGATTTTGATAAAATGTTCGTGTCGGGTTTCGTGTAGTGGTACTTAATTTAAGTTCCAAGTTTCAACTTCATAAAATCGTTCTTGAAATATTTGTGCTCATTCACACACATACACACCCTGGACCAATCACTAAAAAACATTATTTTTGGGTTCAAGGTGTCTAAAAACGTCTATAGCTGTAAAAATTGCCCATAACAGGCAGGTGGAGTGCTACAATATTTGCACTCGATCTGCTAGTTTAAGGGCTACAAAAATAATTCTGTTTCTTATCACGTGGTCAGCCAATTATATCACTGAACTATTTAAGAATAGAAGAGGAAGAGACACTAGGTGTAAAAGTCACTACAGTCCAGCCTTTCTTAGTTTGCTCCTACTGTAAACAAATAATGACGTCACTGAGCATGAGCAATAAAAATGTGTACACGCTGAATAAAAAGTAACAACAAAATATTTTCAAAAGTATTTTTATAAATGAAATTGTTAGGCCTACATCATATCAGGACTGATGTTTTAAGTACTTTAAGTACTTATAATTTAAAACTTAGTTAACTTACAGGAATACGACATCCATAAAGTCGTGGACCCTAGCATGCATCCTGCAGTATCTGGCTTTGGCTTGTTGATAGTAGGAGCAAACTAAGGATGGCTGAACTTTAGTCAGAGTTATCTCCTCTGAAAGTAATGAATTTCATTATACAGCCAGACCCTGTGGTGAAGGAAGTGAAGGTGTCATTTTCAGGGTACAGAGTAAATACTTTTCGGAGGGCCTGACATGCTGATCAGGAAAGGATACTTTTGTACTCAGTGAAGAAGGCAAGATAAACCACCTCACTCTTCGTTTTACTTAGTAAAACCTCAAGAGGTTTAAACCAGCTTAGGCTGTTGACCTAAACAAAAAACCTTAAAAACTCGATTTCGAAAAATCTACACGAAAATAATAGGTAGATATTTTCCTTCCCTATAAATTCATATATGGCAAGAGAAAGTAAAAATACGTCCAAGAATCAAAATTTATACTGAAAGAAATCTACATAGGCCTAAAAGATGCGTTTAATAAATTTTCAAGATTGAACCCAACTTTATAGTAGGAAAAGTTAAACTTTTTGTAAGATCAGTTTACAGATCAGTAGTCCTGTAATAGGTTAACTTTTAATTTATACCGAAAACATCCGAAAAACTTTTTTATAACTTTTTTTTAGAAAACACATACAAAAATATAAACAAAAGAGAAGAGTAATTAAGAAATACGAATTCATTTAAAATGAATTGTTTTAAAATCTCATTTCATTCCATTAAAAAAAAAAAACAAGAGTGAAATACAAAAAAGTTTCAGAGTAATTTGTGAATCATTTTTAAAATTTCATTT
Organism: Catonia carolina; assembly: GCA_035578175.1. NCBI lineage: Eukaryota > Metazoa > Arthropoda > Insecta > Hemiptera > Achilidae > Catonia > Catonia carolina. The sequence goes on from JAQMRL010000005.1 coordinate 68,971,390, forward strand.
TAATTTTCCTTTATAACTAACTACACGAAAAAAGTTGATAAAAGTTTTTTATTTTTAAATAAAAGTTAAATTTTTTGTTAATAAATTACAGAAACGGATAATTTACGACGATGAAGAGAAATATTTATAAAGTTAAATACAATTAAGAAGAGGTGAAGAGGGGTCGAAATAGCGGTTAGTGATGTTATGCAAAGTAAGGGTGTACATCATTAATCCATCCTTAACGAGCTTTAGTTTTACTTGGTAACACCTGGTGACCAAACCATTCACCTATATTATGTATTTTACTGTAAGACACAATGCAAAGTTTATATATCAACCTAAATAAATTAATTAATACATTTCTTTACACCTGGATCTCATTTTATTTTAACTTTCTCTTGCCTATATGAATAGAAAGAAAAGTATTGTTTTCACATCGATTTTTCGCCGGATCTACACTTTTTCAGACCCCCCTGAACCCAAAAAAACATTTTTTTAGCGATTGGTTTCTGTGTGTGTGTGCGTGTGTAAACAGAATATCTCAGCAACGGAACATCGTACGAACTTTAAACTTAAGTTAGACACTACTACCGGACCCGACACGAACATTTTCATCAAAATCGGTAAACCGGAGGTAGTAGTTTATTCGTGTAATTTTTCACTTTTTGTGATTTTCTCAAAAACGGTTCTTACGATATTTTTTTTCAAAAATCGCCTGGTTTACTTAATTTTTATGCTCTACAAGATAGGGTAGGCGCCATGTTTGCTGACATTCTTGATGAGGCTGTTTTCAAGCAAAAAAATTGTTTTTTTAAGATGCGGCTTCAATATGCATTTTAGCACAAAAATTTATATAATATAAATTGTAGAGAATTTAAAATCCTGCAACTTTTATTTCAAACGTTTTTTTGTATAACGCATAGTTTAGCGGTAATTAGCGATTTTCTGTTTTTTTTTCTCACGAAAACTTATAAAAAAATCGATTTTTTTAAAGATTTCAGCCTTAGTATACATTTTACGACAAAAGTGTATTTAATAAAATTTATAGAAAATTAAAAGATCTACAACTCTTATTTAGAGCTATTTTCTACAGAGCCTAGTTTAGCGTGAAAGAGTGATTTTCCGTATTTTTAAGCCAAACTGAGGTATATTTTCATTTTGCGTCTTTCACTCATGATTAAAATTAAGTTATGTTTATTGAGATTAGTTTTTTGTTAATTTCTAATGTTTTATTACTAATGTTAGGTTCATTGTTAATTATTTTCATTGGCAAGAGAAAGTTGTGTGAGTGTTTCACACAAGATTTTTTTAAATTTATTTAACGTCGCATCAACTACAACGGTCATTAGCGACGACGTTGGGGTGTAACTATTGTACAATGAATGATGAAATTATCTTTTGTAACGTATGAAAATATGCCGTGCCTGAGTAGGATTCGAACCCACGACCGCATGATGAGAGGCGAGCACGTTACCAACTACGCAAATGCGGCCGGCAGACGGTATCTTGTTGTTAACGCTTTTTCATCCGGTCTTATCCGCGATCGCTAGCGTTATACTTTAAAAACGCAATAATATTAATATTCCGCTACACAGATTGATATTAATTCACGCGCCGGAAACACTCCGAAAACTAATCGCGCAAATACAATGCACTTCAAGATCTTCGGCAGCTCGCCACTCATCGTAAAGCCACTGTTACCAGCTGGTAAGCCGCAGGACTTAAAAGGTATAGGTATCAGATGAGAGGGAGATATGCGGCATAACTACGCATGCGCTCAAAGGTCTTTACCGTTATAATCCAAATCTGAAAACATACTACAGGCGTTATCTCGCTTGTTAGTTGACTTCGTGCATAAACGCTTGCTCACAACTATCAGTAAAATTAAAGACAAAGTTATTGGAACGGCGCGTATGGCTTGTGCGAGTGAGAGCGTTATGCATTGTCTTACTCCCACGGCTAAAGGACATTACTTCATCTGAATACTGTAGGTGGAATTCAACTTTTTATTTATCGACAGTAAAAGCTGCTATACGTTCCACCACTGACCCTACAAACCTCTGTAGTTGATGCGACCTTAAATAAAAAGAAAGAAAAAAAATCTGGTGAAACACTAACACAACTTTTTCTTCAAATAATGGTCAATATAACCTAACATTAGTAATAAAACATTAGAAATAAACAAATAAAAACATAACCTAATTTTAATCACGAGTGAAGGACGCAAAATGAAAATCAACCTCAGTTTGGCTTAGAAATACGGAAAATCACTCTTTCTCTCTAAACTAGGCTCTGTAGAGAAAAATGCTTTAAGTTAAATAAAAGTTGTAGATCTTTTAATTTCCTATAAATTTTATTTTATACACTTTAGTCATAAAATGCATACTAAGGCTGAAATCTTAATAAAATCGATTTCTCACACGTTTTCGTGAGAAAACAACAGAAAATCGCTAATTACTGCTAAATTAACCGTTATACAAAAAAAGTTTAGAATAAAAGTTTTAGGATTTTCAATTCTCTACAACTTTTGTGTAAATAATTTTTTGCGCTAAAATGCATATTAAAGTCGTAATCTTAAAAAAACAATTTTTTTACGTGAAAACAGCTTCACCAAGAATTTCAGCAAACATAGCGCCTACCCTATCTTGTAGAGCATAAAAATTTAGTAAACCAGGCGATTTTAAAAAAATCGTAGGACAAGTTTTTGAGAAAATCGCAATAAAGTGAAAAATGATACGAATAAACTACTACTTCCGGTTGACCGATTTTGATGAAAATGTTAGTGTCGGGTCCGGTAGTGGTATGTAACTTAACTTTAAAGTTTCAAGTTCGTACGATGTTCCGTTCTTGAGATATTCTGTACACACACTCACACACACACACACACACACACACACACACACACACACACAGACCAATCGATAAAAACATGTTTTTCGGGTTCAGGGGATCTGAAAACTTGTAGATCCGGTGAAAACTCGATTTCGAAAAATCGACATGAAACCAATACTTTCTTTTCTATATATTCATATAGGCAAGAGAAAGTAAAAAAGTATACTTCCGTCAAGATAAAAACAACGGACAAAATTTTTCATTAGAATCTCACATATGATGCGGTACTATTGATTATGTATTAATCTATCGAAAGGTACTTGAAAATTGAATATAAAATATAAATTTTATTGATTTTGAAAAAATTTATATATAAATGTAATGTAAAGAAGCATGTGTTTGACAAATGCAATATAGAAATGGATCGCGACGATTGTGAATAAGAAGAAAAAGAAGGGTAATAATATCATCAGGTGGGCGGTAGCAAAGAGATGATGAAAGAAAAGAAATTTAAACGAAATTCAATTCCTGTTTAATTCTATTCCATCTTTTGATTTTATTTCAATTTCCACATCATCGGTAGATGGATATGTAAATGGAAATGGAAATCGGGTGAGAGAGCGAGAAAATCGAAGTGGTTCATGCTTTTTCATCTTTTTCTGCTCTAATAAAATTATAATGGAAATTTATGAATAATTTAATTACAGCCACACCCCAGTTTTTTTGGGTTCAGGGTGTCTGAAAACGTGTAGATTCGGTGAAAACTCGATTTCGAAAAATGGACATGAAAACAATACATTCCTTCCTATATATTCATATAAGAGAAAGTAAAAAAACAAACAAGATATAAAAATAAATAGATAAATAAAATAAGGATTGAAAAAAAGGAAAAAATTCAAAGTGAAATGTATGGTGAAAGAGAAAAGTCAAGATTGATCTTGACTTTACCAAGTTTTCTTCACGTACGAGTTTGACAATAAGAAAAGAGGTTGACTTCAAAAGCAGTCAATCGATTGAAGGATTGAACGAGGCTGGTGGAACATCAAATCAATCCTCTTTTCTTTTCTTTCTTATTTTCTTTTTATTTTATTTCGATTTGAAAGTTCAAAGGAGTTGAGTTTTGTAAGCTTCATCTTTTTAAGTTGTTCGTTTGAAAAGGATCGAAATGGAGTAACGAGCAGGCAGTGCACCTACGTATTATAGCGAAGATTTCATACTTCACAAAAAGCCATAAACGCATTTGTAATATAAGGAGGTAGGTATGTTTTTATTCAGTTTATTTCTTAACTTAATAAAACAACAATCGATATTTATGTATAAAAACAAAAACCTGGTATACAGACATGCAATGTAAATAATAAACATAAATATGTTGTTGTTTAGGTCAACAGCCAAAAGGCTGGTTTGAACCTCTAGAGGTTTTACTAAGTAAAACAAGGAGTGAGGTGGTTTACCATTGCCTTCCTCACTGAATGGAAAAGTACATTTATCAGCATGCCGGGCCCTTTGAACAACACATATTTTCCACTCTGTAAATGACACCTTCACTTCATTCACCACAGGGTCTGGCTGTACAATGAAATTCATTACTTTCAGAGAAGATAACTCTGATTAGTGTCTTTTACACCTCTACCTCTTCTGTTCTTAAATGATTCAGTCATTTAATTGACTGACCATGTGATAAGAAACAGAACTATTTATTTTAGCCCTGCAACGAACAGATTGAGTGTAAATAATTTGACACTCCACCTGTCTGTTATGGGCAGAACATAAATATAATCCATGATTAATCATTAGTAAACAACGTAGTATAGTAAACATAACCTAATTTTAATAATGAGTGAAAGATGAAAAACAAAAATCAATATCTGATCGATTTTTTCTTTTGTTTAACGTCCGACTGTTCTGAAATTATTGCTAATGCAGACGGTGAAAGATGAAATTATTTTTGTAACGTATGAAAATATGCCGTGCCTGAATGGGATTCGAACCCCAGACCGCATGATGAGAGGCGAGCACGTTACCAACTACGCCAAGGCGGCCGGCCTTAAAATACGGAAAATCACTTAACTGTTTTATTCCCGATTTGTGTACGTTGCAATTTGTTCAATTCAGAACAATAAGCAACCGCACGACCTAATGAGATAAGGATGATGTGTATGACGTGTAAATGAGGTGTAGTCTTGTACAGACCCAGGCCGACCATTCCTGAGAGAGTATGGTTAATTGAACCCCAACCATCAAAGCACACCGGTAACCACTATCTAGTATTCACTACCTTTACTAGGATTTGAACCAGGAACCTTCGTCTCCGAAAATCAGCTGTCGAAAATCACCTAATGACGCTAAACTAGGAAATTCTGTAGAAGGAAATCCTTCAAGTTCTACACTTTTTTTTATTTATTATAACTTTAATTCTGTAACATTTTATCGTAAAATGCACACCAACGCTGAAATATTATAAAAATTCCATTTTCTACCGATTTTGATGGCAAAGAACCAGAAAATCGCTAAACCAAGCGTTGTAAAAATCATGTTTAAATAAAAAATTCTAAATGTTATAGTAGTTTGACTGTATAAACTTTAACTTAAAAATACATATTGAGGGCGCCATCTTAGCCGCCCAAAGAATTTCAGCAGGCATGGCGCTTACCCTAAATTGAACAGCGTAAAAATGTTATAAATAAGACGATTTAAAAAAAATCGTAAAAGCCGTTTTTGAGAAAATCACACAAATAAACTAAGTAGGCTACTTTTTCCGGTTGACCGATTTTGACAAAACTGTTCGTGTCTGTTCCTCTTACGATACCAAAATTAAATTACCAGTTTTAACTTCGTACGATATTCCATCTATGAGATATTTTGTTCACACACATACTATCTAAAAACAGTTTTTTTGGGGTTCAAGGGACCTGGAAACGTGTAGACCTGAATCCGATGAAAACTCGACATGTAAACAATACTTTTCTTCCCAACATATTGATATAGGAGCAAGAGAAAGTAAAAATAAATAATTAAATTAAATAAAATTTCGCTGCCTTTGGCCCAATAGTTAGAGCGCGAGAATACGTTGTACACTGCATAACAGTCCCGAGTTTGATTCCCGATTAAGTTAGGAAATTATTACACGTTAAAACCTGTTGTTTGCACATTTTTAAATAGATTCAGCAGTAAAACTAGAACTTAGTGAATAACTGTTAGAAAGTCAAACGGATTACATTTTATTGAGTGTCTCTCTTTACACGGATACTTGTTTTACTCACACATGCAGAAAAATATAACTGTACCGAACTGGATGTCTGTTTATACACGTAAAAGCAAAACAGTTCCCTAGTTCAGATAAAAATACAATAAAAAACTTAACGGTGACTTGTTAATGCGAGTTTTATCGCTCATTTATTATATTTCGCATGCACCATTAAGTAATTAAAAGAAATATTAAAGTTTATTGTTAGTAGGCCTACATAGGTTTACATTTAATAATGCATGAAACATAAATAAATTTCGTTCATAAACTAAAACCTGGCAAACAACTAATATTTTCTCTTGCCTATATGAATACTAGCATGCCCCGTCACGGCTTCGCACGCGAAAATTGGTGTAATCACTTTTTTAAAAATATGTAGCAAAAAATAGCTGAAAAAAATAAATAAAAAAAATTTACAAAAAAAATTACAAAAAAATCAAAAAAAAATTTTTTAAGAAACGCTATTATTTAACAATTAATCAAAGAAAAATGAACTAAAAAGAAAAAAATAAAAAAATTTACAAAAAAAATCACAGACATTACAGTTAAAAATAATGTAATGTCTGTGATGTTTTTGTAAATTTTTTTATTTTTAGTCATTTTTCTTTGATTAATTGTTAAATAATAGCGTTTCTTAAAAAATTTTTTTTTAAATTTTTGATTTCTTTGTAAATTTTTTTATTTTTTTATTTTTAGTTCATTTTGTTTAATTGTTAAATAATAGCGTTTCTTAAAAATTTTTTTTTAATTTTTTTTTTATTTTTTTGTAATTTTTTTTCTGTGATTTTTTTGTAAATTTTTTTAATTTTTTTATTTTTAGTTAATTGTTTTAAGTAATTGTTAAATAAAAGCGTTTTTTTAATTTTTTTTAAATTTTTTTTTACAAACACCTCCACAGCGTATTGTCATCGAAGATAAACAAGTGTGCAAAGTTTGATTCATATTGATACGGTAGAAGTATTAAAATTTTAAGTTGCAAGATTTGATGGATCCAAGAGTAAGTTAAATTAAAAGCGTTATAAAATTTTAGAATTTAAAAAATTTTTTTTACAAACACCTCCACAGCGTATTGTCATCGAAGATAAACAAGTGTACAAAGTTTGATTCATATTGATACGGTAGAAGTATTAAAATTTTAAGTTGCAAGATTTGATGCTTCCAAGAGTAAGTTAAATAAAAGCGTTTAAATAGGCGAGATTCTTGTTGTTCCTCTGTTTCAGCAGTTCTTGCTTTTTGAAGTTTTTTTGCTTTTGAAGATTTTCTTTCTAGTGGTGTTTTTGATGCCATTATTGAAAATTGAAAAAACCAAAATATCACAAAACAAATTGTCAAAACCAAAAACTTAAGTCAACGTTAAATAAAAAAAGCCAAAATAAAATATCAAAGCAATTGATCACTCGCCAATTAAAAGAAAATTAAAACAAATTAAAGAAACGGAACTTTACTTTTATAAATTACTCAACAATACAAAATCGTATCTACATAATAAAATACAATAAAATTATTATGTGATGTCTCTCAGACGGCTACGGCCATGAGTATTGTCTTTTAGAATTTAAGGAAAAATATTGTAATAGTTCAATTGTAACTGAACAAAAATAAATAAAGACCTTTATTATTATTATTATTATTATTATTATTATTATTATTATTATTATTATGTGATGTTATCACCAGCTGATCCTTAGCACCACGTCGCTATTTGCTAAATCATAGGCCTATGACTTTATTTATGACAAATCTTTATTTGAATCACATCAGCTGATTTAAAAGCAGCAGATTATCCTAACCTCATAAAAGCCTTAATGTTAGGACATAAACTTTATTTTCAACCCTTTAGGGCTAACTTTTTAAGGGTTTCAATAGCCTAAAACCTGGACCGGCATCATACTTACAAAATAAAAAAACTGCATGAAAATTGGTCCAGTAATTTAGGAGATAAGGGGAACATACACACACACACACGCGCGCACACACATACACACAAATCGAATTTTATATCCTCCTGATATAGGATTTTTTTTTTGTTTAACGTCCGACTGTTCTGCAATTACTGCTAATGCAGACGGTGAAGGATCAAATGATTTTTTTGTAACGTATGAAAATATGCCGTGCCTGAATGGGATTCGAACCCAAGAACGCATGATGAGATATAGGAGGAAAGTAGGCCTATTGTTTCACGTAGATTTTTCAGAATCGAGGTTTCACATGATATAATACACGTTTTCACGCCACCTGAACTGAAAAAAAAATGTTTTTAGCAATAATGTTTAATTTATTGTTTTTAGTTTATTGGTCTCATTCCCTTCCCCTCCCACTCCCTCACTCTTTCACTCTTCTCCTCTGTATGTGTGTGTGTGTGTGTGTGTGTGAACTCAAGAGCGGAACATCGTCCGAAGTTAAAACTTGAAAATGAAGTTAGGTACTACTAGAGGACCGGACACAAACATTTTCATCAAAATCGGCCAACCGGAAGTAGAAGTTTATTCGTATCATTTTTCTCTTTTTTGCGATTTTCTCATAACCGGCTACTACGATTTTTAAAAAAAAATCACCTCACTACATTTTTTATCCTTTACAAGATAGGGTAGACGCCATTTCTGATGAAATTCTTGGGGAGGCTGTTTTCACTTAAAAAAAAAAATTGTAAAACCTCTGGAGGTTCTGCGGATCTAAAAAAACAACACGTAAAGTCTGATACAACGAAAATGGAATCCGGTTGTAGCGAACGAATCACCTCCCTTGAAATAAAAATAAAATACAAAAATCTAGTGTGAAACACTCACACGACTTTCTCTTGCTAATGCAAATAATTAACAAAAAACGTGACATTCGTCGTGAAAACATTAGAAATAAACAGAAACCTAACCTCGAAAACATAACCTTATTTTAATCGAAAGACGCAAAATGAAAATCGACCTCAGTTCGGCTTTAAAATACGGAAAATCAATCTTTCACACTAAACTAGGCTCTGTAGAGAAAAATGCTCAAAATAAAAGTTGTAGATCTTTTAATTTCCTATAAATTTCATTATACACACTTTTGTCGGTAAATGCATACTAAGGCCGGAATCTTAAGAAAATCAATTTTTCACACGTTTTCGTGAGAAAAAAACAAAAAAATTGCTAATTACCGCTAAACTAAGCGTTATACAAAAAAATGTTTCAAATAAAAGTTGTAGGATTTAAAATTCTCTACAACTTTTATTAGATACATTTTTGCGCTGAAATCCATTTAAAGCTGTAATCTTAATAAAATAACATTTTCACGTTAAAACAGCCTCACCAAGAATTTCAGCAAACATGGCGCCTACCCTATCTTGTAGAGCATAAAAAATTTAGTAAAACAGGCGTTTTTAAAAAAAATCGGTAGGACCAGTTTTTTAGAAAATCGCAAAAGTGAAAAATTACACGAATAAACTACTACTTCCGGTTGACCGATTTTGATGAAAATGTTCGTGTCGCGTCCGGTAGTGGTATGTAACTTAAGTTTTAAGTTTAAAGTTTGTACGATGTTCCGTTCTTGAGATATTCTGTTTACACACACGCGCGCACACGCACACAAATCGCTAAAAACATGTTTTTTTCGGTTCAGGGGGTCTGAAAACGTGTAGATCCGGTGAAAACTCGATTTCTTAAAATCGACATGAAAACAATACTTTCCTTCCTATATATTCATAAAGGCAAGAGAAAGTAAAAATATACCAGTATTCTCTGGGAAATGAGAAACAAACAGTTTTGTTTTAATAATATAAAAAATAGATAATTTTTAAAATTCCATTAAATTTAGTTTTCATTCATTTTTAATTTTTTCATTATGTTACATGTATGTAGCCTACATGAACTTATTTGTGCAGTATACATTTTAAAAAAGTAGCCCTGTACCACATGGTGAAGTTTTGTGTTTAATTTCGGGAATCACCTCTCACGGATTTTTGGTAATTACTCAGCATACTTAAACGATTTTTTTTAAAGTTGCATCAACATCTGTAATCATTAGTGACTACTTAGTAACTTTCTTAAAATCGGTTCGTTGGGGAGTTATCTTTGCCCATAACAGACAGGTGGAGTGTCAAATTATTTACACTCAATTTGTTAGTTGCAGGGCTAAAATAAATAGTTTTGTTTCTTATCACGTGATCAGCCAATTAAATGACTGAATCATTTAAGAACATAAGAGGTAGAGGTGTAAAAGACACTAATCAGAGTTATCTCGTCTGAAAGTAATGGATTTCATTATACAGCCAGACCCTGTGGTGAATGAAGTGAAAGTGTCATTTGCAGAGTGGAAAATATATGCTTTTCAGAGGGCCTGGCATGCTGATAAGTGTACTTTTCCATTTAGTGAGGAAGGCAATGGTAAACCACCTAACTCCTCGATTTACTTAGTAAAACCTCTACAGGTTCAAACCAGCCTTTTGGCTGATGACTTAAACAACAACAACGGGGAGTTATCGGTAAATTGTGGTATTATCCTGATTGCCTCAGCTCAGAACTACCAAGAATCGAATTGCGACCTTGTTTTAAGCCAGGAACAGCTGACGACTAAACTCCGAATCTACACGTTTTCAGACCCCCTGAACCCAAAAAATATGTTTACAGCGATTGGTTTGTGTGAACAGAATATCTTAAGAACGGAACATCGTACGAACTTTAAACTTGAAACTTAAGTTACATACCACTACCGGACCCGACACTTACATTTTCATCAAAATCGGTCAATCGGAAGTAGTAGTTTATTCGTGTCATTTTTCACTTTTTTGAGACTTTTTCAAAAACGGCTCCCACGATTTGTTTTTAAAAATCGGCTTATTTACTAAATTTTGTATGCTCTACAAGATAAGGTAGGTGCCGTGTCTGCTGAAATTCTTGGAGAGGTTATTTTCTCGTAAAAAAATTGTTTTTTTAAGATAGCGACTTGAATATTTTAACGCAATAATGCATAATTAAAATTGTAGAGAATTTTAATTCCTACAACTTTTATTAAAAACATTTTTTTGTATAACGCTTAGTTTAGCGGTAATTAGCGATTTTCTGTTTTTTTCTCACGAAAACGTGTGAAAAATCGATTTTTTTAAAGTTTTCAGGCTTAGTATAGCTACACTTTACGACAAAAGTGTATAATAAAATTTATAAGAAACTTAAGAGATCTCCACCTTTATTTTAAAGCATTTTTCTCTAGAGAGCCTAGTTTAGCATGAAAGTGTGATTTTCCGTATTTTAAATCCAAACTGAGGTCGATATCATTTTGCGTCTTTCAGTTATGATTAAAACAAGGTTACGTTTTTGAGCTTAAATTTTCGTTTATTTCTAATGTTTTATTACTAATGTTAGGTTATATTGGTCATTATTTCCATTGGCAAGAGAAAGTCGTAAGTGTTTGACACCAGTTTTTTTTTAATTGACTAAAACTTGTCAAAAATGACGTATTTTTATAAAACAAAGTATTTTTTACATGTTTTTTGTTGTATAAAATTATTTCGAAAAACACAGGCTTAATGAGAACATGAATAATTAAGTAAAAGTTTTGTTTTTGAAGAAAAAAAAGTATTTTTCAAATACATCGTCATTGTTCAACAACTATTTCAACGATTAACATAATATTTAGCAGGTTTTGTTCTGTAATAATTATGGAAAACGATAATGCAACAAAATTTAACATAAAATCATTACTTTTTGAGGTATTTAATGAATAAATTTTGTAAAATCGCGAAACACGACATAAAAAATCAACATGCGAAAAACGTTTCGGTCTAAAAAATCAACATGCGAAAAACGTTTCGGTCTTAAAGATAACTGTACACATTAGGGAATTGAAATTATAGATAAAATTTTAAAGTCATTTTTAGTGAAATATTATTATTTAATATAGTTGAATAATGACGTTGTATTTGAAAAATACGCATTTTATTCAAAAACAAAACTTTTACTAAATTATAAAATTATGTCAGTAAAAACGAATGTTTTTAGACATATTATTATAGAACAACATATCCGAAAGACTTTGTTTTATAAAAATACGTCATTTCCGACAAGTTCAGTTATTAAAAAAAAAAAATAGATTTATTTTCTGAATTAGTTTTATAATCCGGATATTGTTCCTCTCTGCCGGAGGCTATCAAGTTGTAGAGACAAATATTGCGCCGTATTCGGTTATAAAGAACCAATAACAACCATATATTTCAGGTAAAATGTATTCAAAACTTGTTAAATAAATACATATGTTAGTTTTTTTTTGGTTTAACGTCCGACTGTTCTGCAATTACTGCTAATGCAGACGGTGAAGGATAAAATGATTTTTGCAACGTATGAAAATATGCCGTGCCTGAAAGGGATTCGAACCCAAGACCGCATGATGAGAGGCGAGCACGTTACCAACTACGCCAATGCGGCCGGCATGTTAGTTTAAGAAAGCAATCGATGTTTATAATAAATTATTTATTCATAAATTAAATACATATATTTATTAAATCAAAGTAATCCAAAATGGGTCCGCCCCAATAATTTTGGATAAAAATAAGGGCTTCTATGAAAAGTAAAAGCAATGATTAGGATGATCGGAAGGAAAATGTAATTAAAAAACGTTGGTTGAAAAATTTAAAGATATATTACAAGTTAACGGATAAAAGAGATTCCGAAATACACAAAAATTATAGGTACTATTAATTAATTAATTTATTAATAAAATAAAATAATTAACACTTACATTAGTAGAAGATTAGTAAACACTATGTCAGATGATATGTTAATTAGATTGGGTAGTAGAACCGGTTTTGATGGTTAAGTGCGGTGGTTTGGTATGGTACGGTTTTCGGTAAAACGGATGACGGGGAAAGCTCCGGGTAAAGTTAACTGGAACGTCCGGGAAAGACAACGTTCCGACTAACTCCGATTCACACTCGATACTGAAGTAAAATAAAACGAAGAGGGGGATTCGAGTTGAACCAAGAGCGCGTGATGGTCCAGACCGGAGCAGGGAGAGAGAGACCGGCGGAAGCTGCCATCTACTAATATACCGATACGCATGCGCAGTACACGTTCACTTGCGTTTTAAACAACCCTCTATATATCTACCATACCATTACACTTTACTTGTACATATAACTACTCACCCTCAGACTCTACTACTGTACTACCATCCCTTAAAAAACCAACCCTCTCTCATCATAGCCATCAATTATTTTAGCAAAGGGCGCAGAAAAATAGATCCCTAATACAAAATTTATTTATATACAGTATTTACAAAATATGCAAAAATCCAATACTTTTCTTTTTTTTCTCTCTTTCCCTTTAAAATACCTTTTTCTACCTGTTCTACAGTTTACTTTGAAAAAGAAAACCTTTTACAAACTTACTTAAAAATATAATAACCGCAAAAGAATCTATCCACCTCAACAATTTATTATCTAACGCTAAACTAACCTAACTTTTTAAACTGAACCTTACACAAATTGACATTTTTTTTGTAAATTTCATTTTTAGTAAATATATAACTTGGTGTGAACACTCACAAAACTTTCTCATAGCAACTAATTTAATAAAAAAATTTGGTGTGAAACACTCACACAACTTTCTCTTGCCAATGCAAATAATTAACAATGTAACCTAATATTAGTAATAAAAAATTAAAAATAAACAAAAACTAACCTTATTTTAATCATGAGTGAAAGACGAAAATGAAAATCGACCTCAGTTTAAATTACAAATAAGGAAAATCACTCTTTCACGCTAAAGTAGGCTCTGTAGACCTGTTTTCTTTTATTAGAGTTAATACATATAAATAGATATGCGAATTAACAAACAAATTCAAGTACAGGAAAATAGTGCGTCACATTTCTCACTTTATATCCAAATATTTAATACATTAATCAGAAAATACTTTTAAATTAGATAATATGGTTTGTTAATAATTATTCGTCGTGGGTAATTTTTCATTGTCTAAAACTCCAAGGTATCCTTCGCGGAAACCGAACAATGGGAGTCAACCACCTTACCGCATGCAGATCACTATTTAAAGACCTGCAATTGTTCACAGTTCCTTTTTTGTACATTTTTGAAGTGATAATATAACGTAAAGCAAAATGCCTTTTTGCAGAATTTAGATGTTCACAACCACTACACAGGAAACAGAATCGATATTATATTGCTAATCACAACACTAAATTGTTTGAACAAAATCCAACTTATGCAGGTAAAAAATACATCAATAAATTGCCACAAGGTTTAAAAAGTTGTGAAAATTTAAGTCATTAAAAAAAGGGTAAAACAATACTTGATTGTTGAAACATTTTACAGTGTGCACGAATTCCTTTCTAAATAGTTTTTGGTTGAAAAGAATTTAACTTATAATTAAATTAATATTGTGTACTATTTGATACAAAGGGGTTCATGACAAGCCTACTCAGTTAAGCAGTAGCGGAAACAAACTATTGGTAGGTGATGAATTTATCATTGTGTTTAACTTTTCAATTTTGTGTGCTAATTGATACAAAGGGGTTCATGACAAGCCTACTGAAGTAAGCAGTAGCAGAAACAAATTTTTGGTGGTAAGTGATGAATTTGTCATTTTGATTAACTTTTTGTTTACCAGTTTTATCTTGACTCCTATACTCCCTGTTGGAGTCTCCTGGATCCAAAAAATGTAGATAATCATACTTTTCCACTCAGTGAGGAAGCCAAATGTAAACCATCTCACTCTTTGTTTTACTAAGAAAAGTCTCTCGAGAATCAAAACAGCCTTTTGGCTGATCACCTAAACATTTTATATACTAAAATATGAAGCATTTTATTTGTATCAAAGTCACATTTCATTGTTTTTATTACTTATACGGTTTTGTTACTTATACGGATACTTAAATCGACTAATAACCGAATTAAAAACAAATTTTTAAGACCAAAACAATACAGCTAAGGGGTTGGATAAATGAGTTAAAGAAGTCAGCTGTTTAACAGCTGATTTTCGGAAACGAAGGTTTCTGGTTCAAATCCTAGAAAAGGTACCTAGTTACTTTTATACGGAATTGAATACTAGACAGTGGTTGCCGGTGTACTTATAAGGTTGGGGTTTAATTAACGACACTCTCTCAGAAGTGGTCGACATGGATCTGTACAAGACTAAGCTTGAAAGCTTGAAGTCAAAGCAGGCGTTCCACAAGGGTCAGTTTTAGGTCCAATTCTGATTCTATTGTACATTAATAGGCTACCAGAAGTCATACCTAATGGCAGAGCTTTGTTGTTTGCTGATGATACTTCAGTAATCAGTAACAGTTTACTGGTAGATGCTCTTGAAGTAAATACACATGTTAACATAGAGTCCGTAGTACAGTTCTTGAATCAAATGTTATTAACAGTTAATGGGAAAAAGTGTCAGTACTTGCAGTTTAAAAATAAACATAACGTTAAAGAAAGTAGAGAAGTGGATGTATTTATTCATAATAATAGTTTAGAGCATGTAGAAACAGTGAAGTTCCTGGGAGTATCCCTAGATAGATCTTTGTCTTGGGACTTCTATACCAATCAAGTTTGTAGTAAAATATCATCTGGGGTATTTACACTGAAATAAATTGCCAGATTAAATGATAAAAAATTACTAATGGCAGCTTATCATGGCCTCATTCTGTCTCATATCCGTTATGGTATCTTAGTATGGGGTAATTCTAGCATGGGTAATATAAATAGGGTTTCTAAAATTCAAACGAAAGCTATTACGTGTATGGTGGAAGCTAACCTCATCCACACCACTATTTAAGGAGCTTAAATTGCTTACAGTTCTCTCTCTACATTTTTGAGGTGATTATGTATGTTCGACAAAATAATTTTATGCAGAATTTCAATGTTCACAATCATAACACGAGAAACAGAAATGATTATTATGTGGCTAATCACTCCACAAAATTGTTTCAACAAAAACCTACTTATGCAGGCAGAAAATTCATGAATAAATTACCCCAGTATTTTAAATGTTGTGAGGATTTGAATTCCTTTAAAAAAAATCTGAAAAATTACTTGATCGGTGAAACTTTTTATAGCATACAAGAATTTCTTTCTTGATAGTAGTGATACATTGTGTGATTCTTATATGTATTTCAGGTGTTATATCTGACATGTCCTATACTCCTCCTGGAGTCTCAGGGCGTAAAAAAAAAATACATCTCATTTACACGTCATACACATCATCCTCATCTCACTGGGTCATAAGGTTGCTTATTGTTCTGAATTCAACAGATTGCAACGTGTACATATTAGGAATTTAAAAAAATCCTAACTCGCCTATTTCACTAATATCAACTAATTCTTTTATTACTTAATTTAAAAAAAACTATAAATTAAATGACATGAATAAAAACACAATCATTTAAAGTTAAAACCACAAAAGTCTTTACTAAATTTTGAAGATATTTCCAGAGATTTAAATGTCACAAGAGACAAGAGGCTGAAGTAAAAAAGTTTTCCTAAAAGATTTACATTTGGAAGACGATTTAAAAGAAAAGAGATAAGTATTCGTATAAGGAAGAAAAAACTTTTATTGTTGTATTATGCAATGGAAAAATTACTTAACGAGATGAAGAAGGCGAAGGAGGAAAGAGAAAGGTCGGTTAAGAAAATAGATGGGGTAAGAAGAGTTCATTAAACAACGATTCCGCATCGTCTGTTATCTGGATCATTAACTAGTAACCGATTCGGAACATTAAATCTGTGAATATTTCGATCCAATCGATAAATAATGAAACGAGAACAAGAGTAAAAAAGCGGCGTCAGGTGTATCATATGTTTAATGTTAGTTTTAAAAGTCCATTAATTCACTGCGACCGATTTATTACACAATTAATAAAATCGCTATAAAACAG
The DNA here is from genome assembly GCA_035578175.1 of Catonia carolina. Classification (NCBI taxonomy): domain Eukaryota; kingdom Metazoa; phylum Arthropoda; class Insecta; order Hemiptera; family Achilidae; genus Catonia; species Catonia carolina. The sequence goes on from JAQMRL010000005.1 coordinate 68,988,297, forward strand.
AGAAAATTTTATTACCTGATACATAAACTATAAAAGTTCATAAAGTAAATAAACGGCATGGAAAGATAACTAGTTACTTTCTCTTGCCTATATGAATAAATAGAAAAGAAAGTATTGTTTTCATGACGATTTTTCACCGGATGTACACGTTTTCAGAACCCCTGAACCCAAAAAATATGTTTTTAGCGATTGGTGTGTGTGTGTGAACAGAATATCTCAAGAACGGAACATCGTACAAATTTGAAACTTAAGTTAAACACCACTACCGGATTCGACACAAACATTTTCATCAAAATCGATTAAACGAAAGTAGCTTTTATTCGTGTCATTTTTCGCGATTTTCTCAAAAACGGGTCTTACGATTTTTTTTAAAAATCGCTTTATTTATTAAATGTTTTATGCTCTACAAGATAGGGTAGGCGTCATGTCTGCTGAAATTCTTGGCGAGGCTGTTTTCACGTAAAAAAAAATTGTGTTTTTAAGATTGCGGTTTTAATATGCATTTTAACGCAAAAATGTATAAAATAAAAGTTGTAGACAATTTTATATCCTACAACTTTTATTTCAAACAATTTTTTTGTATAATGTTGTCATGTTCCGCCTGCGAAGTTATTAAGCAACAAGCACATCTTCCACTGGCTTGGTTTCTAGGTCAAAACCTAACACCAACTCTCATCACCTGTAATGACTGATAAAAAAAATTTGGATCAATTTCGATCTCGTTTTTCAAATCCTGAATTAAATTCAATCGAATGTTTTGTTGATCCAGTTTGAGAAGGCGAGAAACAAATTTAAAGGCAACACATCTTATTTGCAAATCCTCAGTCAAAATCCGCTGGCAAGAGCTCCAACTCACGTCTGTCTCTTCAGAAATTTCGTCGATCGTGAAAAGACGATCCTCGTTGATTTTTTCGTGGATTTTTCAAGTTTTCATCGTTTTGAGATGTTGAAGGGCGCCCAGAACGAACATGGCGTTCAGCACTCATCTCACCACGTTTGAAGCCCCCAGAACACTCGAAAACTTGTGTGCGGCTCATAGTATTCTCTTTGAAAGCCTTGTCACCGTCGTCCCCTTTGATTAAGTACTGTGCTGCCGGCTATCAAAGCTTCCGACGTAGCGACAGAGGGAACCGCCAATAGTTCCGAAAGGGGCGGTAGCCCTGTGGCGGCGTACCGACAGAGGCCTTTGTCGCCAAGGTTAACACCAATACCACAACGCTCTCGGCGACTATAAAAAGAGCGCTACGCTGAGCCAAGAGATTCAATTCCGATCCAGACAATAGGACAAGACGTCCACTATCTGCACACAGCTACCGGACTCCAACGAAGGCTCATCGACGACCCCGCAAGAAAAAAGATGATGCTTCCGCCGACCCGTCGACCGTACCGTCATCACCCGCTGCCGCGAGCGATGCCCACACCGGTCCCTCGAACGAGCCTTACGTCCACCGGATCCGACGAAGCAGCCATCGACGCACTACTGCGAGGGAAGAAGATGACGTCTCCGCTGGACGACGACACGCCGTGCCGCCCAGCCTCTGAATGCCACGACGACTACGACCGACGCTTCTCCAAGACGACCACCGATTAAACGGCCCTTTTCAGGGCCACCAAAAATTAAAGGTTTTAACTCGCCACTTAATGTCGCCATCTGATGACAGCCTGTTGAAGCATTTGGTAAGGTTCCGTTGTCGATTTTTCAAGCAGGAAACAAAATTTTAAACATACTCTTTCTTCTTTAAATCTGCCTTAACGACGTCGCAGACGGAATACGATAACAATATGAGAAACTTAACACTACGGTCGTTTTAGTTTTAATTACATCTACAGACAGCGTTGCTGTTTTATACAATAGTTTAGTAATGTATAAAGTAACGTTTTACGTATAATTAAATAATTTTAGTTGCATATTCTACTCGTGTTTCTCTGTTGAAACCACGCTGTCCTAGAGCTGAATTTGGTTTTTTTTCTCCTAATTTGTGACATTGCAATCTGTTCAATTCAAAACAATAAGCAACCCCATGACCCAATGAGATGAGGATGATGTGTATGACGTGTAAATGACATGTAGTCTTGTACAAACCAACGCCGACCATTCCTGAGAGAGTATGGTTAATTGAACCCAAACCATCAAAATACAACGGTAACCACTGTCTAGTATTCAAATCCGTATAAAAATAACTACCTTTACTAGGATTTGAACCAGGAACCTTTGTCTCCGAAAATCAAAACGTTATTTCTTAATTTACAAGATGTGTTTTTGTGTATATTTTCTTCAGTTTTGAACAGATTCGTTTTTTTGGTTTTATTTTGAAAGTAGAGCATAAGTAAGTTTTGTGTCATCTGAAATTTTAGAAAAATATTTTTAAATAGTTTCAGTATCCCTTACTGTCGGTTAAAATTTCAGTAATGTATTTATTCTATTTTCCTAAGTTTTCTTGTTATTTTGATGTCACGTGACGAGGTTTGTGATTTATAGCAAATTTTTAATGATTTCTTTACGGTTCGGTGACTAGAAATTCTCTGCCGGTCTGAAAAAATGTTATTGCCGGCTGTAGGGTTAAAGAAAAAAATTGAGATGAGAGCAGCGCCTCTTTACAAAAAAGTTCCTTTAACAATTAAAGATCCAATTAAAAGTTATTTAACAAATAATAATTTCATAACACTTTATAATTACCAATTTAATTGAAAGTTAATATAAACATTTAATTTATAACTTAATAAAGTTATTTTAGGTACGAATATAAAAATCTAATGTTTTTGTACAAATAAAGAATGATGAAATCTTTTGTAACTAATGAATCAATCATCTGTGAAGTACAGGCCGAACAAAATTAGTGGTCCCAACGGTACTAAGAAAAAATATCAACTAACAAAATTTTCCGTTAATATTTTTTTTATTTAATTGTACTAATCAACGAAGTTTTTCATTTAGGTAGGAGTAGATGAAAAGAGGAAAGTAACTCTCTCACCTTTCTCGTTATGGTTCAACGAAGGAGAGAAAAAGAAAATGAATGAGAGAGATATTTAGAGGGAGGGAGGGGGATGGAGAGAGAGAGAGATTTGTGGTGGTAAGAGGCTTGAAATTCTCATTTCTTTAGTTGACTTCCATCATTACCGCGGACAGAGCGGGTGCTCAATTTTATTTTTATTTTTATTCTCGTACATTCTCTTCCGTAGTATCTTTTTGCCAATCTTTGATCTCTACGGTATCGAAATTTCCTTTCCTTCGACGATTCTCACCGATTCTAATTTTCACCCTTTTATTTTACCTTTTTTCTTACGAGATTGGGCTTCTCCAATTTCAAGCTGAGACTCTTTCAACTTCGGCCCAATTCCAACCCTTAATCTATCGACTATACTTTACCTCATCATCAATTCCCCTCTTTTTTCTTTTTCAACCCCTTCTTTTGTTATTGGTGATATTACTTGACTTTTGTAAGAAAATCTTAGTACTTCAACATTTTATTTTTTTATTCCTATGCTTCCACTTGTATGGATTCTTTTCAAATGAAAATTTACTTTCTTCCCCAATAGCCCAATTTCGATGTAATATTACATTAACCATGTATTAAATTACGGAGCAGCCAAAACAACCTTAAATTTAAATCTTTTATTTGTAGCATTAGACGGACAAATATTTAAAAAATTAGAGAAAAAATTATGCCCATAACAGGCAAAAGGAGCGTTAAGGGGAGATGGCACGATGGTTTTAACTCAAAATTTCGATTTTTGGTTTTTTTATGTTTTTCAATAGTTTAGGCCTAGATCTACCAGAAAAAACATTAATTATGTCAAAAAAATTTAAGTTTTTATCAAGTTTACACAGAAAAATTGTGTCACCGAGAACGAATATTTTTCACAATTTTATACTGTTCGTTTTAGTGGAAAGAGAATTTTAGTTTTTAAAATATCTGCATCACGGTTTTTAATATCCTCAGCTGTAGGTTCAGCTTTCTAAATAGCTGTTGATGGAAAATTGAATTGTTGGTGTACATGTTTTTGATTTGTGCCTTCTTGTTTCTTGAGTTTTTCCGTAACTTTAGATTTTTAACACCAGGTAAAATTTTCTCAGAAACCAATAAACCTATCAGGCTGAAATTTTTACCGGTTAATTATCTTGTATATCCACATATACCGAAATTTTTATGACTTCCTCAGGTGCTTCAAAAATTAGTAATAAGCAAAAAAACGTAGAAAACAATTTGTAAAAATTTTAATATATTCGTAATTTTTAAAAAAAAAATGGTATGGTCCAAAGATTAAATTGAAAAAAATGTCTGTAGCTCGAGAAGAAACCCGACACCTATGGTGTGTAAAGTTTAATTTCCCTATCTTTTACCAATCCTATGAAAAATGTACCTAAAAATAACAAATTTAACATAGGTGAGATACAAAGTATAGTCTCCCCTTAAATTATTTGCACTAGATCTGCTAATTCCAGTGCTACATAAAATAGTTCCATTTATTTTTCACATGGTCAACCAATTATATGACTGCAGCATTTAAGAATAGAAGAAGCAGAGGTACAACAGACACTTCTCAACAGTTATCTCCTCTGAAAGTAAGGAATTTCATAATTATACAGCCAGATACTGTAGTGAATGAATTGAAGGTATCATCTGAAGGGTGGAAAGATGTTTTTTAAAGAGTCTGGCATGGTGATAAGCAAACTTTTCCATTCAAAAAAGGAAGGCAATGGTAAACCACCTCCCTCCTCGTTTTAGATCCTCTCGGCTCTTTTTCAAACTAATTATCCGAGGGGGGTCCGTGAAATATTATTTTATTTTTTTACTATTTGGGGGTCACGGAGCAAAAAATGTTGAGAATTACTGCTTTAGAAACTAAGTAAAACGAGGAGTAAGGTGGTTTACCGATATCTTCCTCATTGACTGGTAAAGTATTCTTATCAGCATGCTCGGCTCTCCGAAAAGCACTTACTCTCCACCCTGCAAATGACACTTTCACTTCATCCACCAGTCTGGCTGTATAATGAAATTCATTACTTTCAGATGAGATAACTGTGACTTGTGTATTTTACACTTTTACCTTCTGTTCTTAAATGAGTCAGTCATTATCTGTCTTTATTAGTCGTTATTAGTAGGCCTAATTTGTCTACTAATGTGATAAAAAAACCGAACAATTTTTTGTAGCCTTAGATCTAACAGATCGAATGTAAATATCAGATGAAAATAATACATCAATTTTTTTTCACGAATGCAATACATTTTCTCCTTAAATTACATATAAAGTAATATAACAAGGGAAATTATAATTTTTTATTACAGAATGAATCTATACATCATTAAAAATACAAAAATGGAAGAAACACAACTTCGAGTAAGTAAAATTTAATACCTAGTAACATTTAAAATTAAATATTTTGTCACATGGAAAACAATAAGAAGAAACAAACACAAGAAGAGCTTGATGACAAAACAATGGAGTAGAATCATCACCTAAGCAGTACTAACTAAAGCGACGCCAAAAAGAATAAGTAAAATAAAAATAAAAAATGACAGAAGAAAGAAAGAAAGAAACGGGGTAGTTATTAAAGAAAAAAGAGAACTGAATAGTTTAGTAATGATAAACAAGACGGGAATAAGCAGACGAGGGGAGAGTCAGCGAAAAAATATATGTAACGCTTTTGTTGTGAGGCAACGCATTGTATTTAGGAATAAAAGACAACTTCCGAATCATTGCGAAGAAGAAATGCAAAGAGTAGCTGTTACTGTAGTAGTTAAAACAGAAAAATCTGGTGTGAAACACTCACACAACTTTCTCTTGCCAATGCAAATACTAAACAATAAACCTAAAATTAGTAATAAAACATTAGAAATAAACAAAAAACCTAATACTTAATAAACATAACCTAATTTCAATCATACTCGTGTATGAAAGACGAAAAATGAAAATCAATCTCAGTTTGCCTTAAAAATACGGAAAATCACTCTTTCACGCTAAACTAGGCTCTGTAGAAAAAATGCTCAAAATAAAAGTTGTAGATCTTTTAATTTCCTACAAAATTTATTATATACACTTTTGTCATAAAATGCATACTAAGGCCGAAATGTTAAAATAAATCGATTTTTCTCACGATTTCGTGAGAAAAAAACAGAAAATCGCTAATTACTGCTAAACTAAGCGTTATACAAAACAATGTTTGAAATAAAAGTTGCAGAATTTTTAATTCTCTACGATTTGTATTATATAAATATTTGCGTTAAATTGCATATTAAAGCCGTAATGTTAAAAAAACTATGTTTTTACGTAAAAACAGCCTCACCGAAAATTTCAGCAAAAATGGCGCCTACCTTATCTTGTAGAGAATAAAAAACTGAGTAAACCATGCGATTTTTAAAAAAATCGTAGGACCAGTTTTTGAGAAAATCGCAAAAAAGTGAAAAATTATACGAATAAACTACTACATCCGGTTGACCGATTTTGATGAAAATGTTCGTGTCGGGTCCGGTAGTGGTATGTAACTTAAGTTTCAAGTTTCAAGTTCGTACGATGTTCCTTTCTTGAGATATTCTGTTCACACACACACGCACGCGCGCGCGCGCACGCGCACACACACAGACCAATCGCTAAAAACATGATTTTTGGGTTCAGGGGGTCTGAAAACGTATAGATCCGGTGAAAACTCGATTTCGAAAAATCGACATGCAAACAATACTTTCATTCCTATATATTCATATAGGCAAGAGAAAGTAAAAAATATATAATATATGATTTTTCACTATGTACTATAGATAAAAAATTCTTTTGAATTTGTTTCATTATCATCTAGAATTCCCCAAATAAATTTAATACAAGGGTACTTCCTGTTTTTGAAAGAGAAAGTAATTTTGACGATAGTCTACGACCGAATTTTGAAAAAATCTGGTGAAAACACTCACACAACTTTCTCTTGCCAATGCAAATAATTAACAATAAACCTGACAAAATAACAAACCTCAATAATCATAACCTAATTTCTATAATGAGTGAAAGACGCATAATAAAAACCAACCTCAGTTTGGCTTAACAATACGGAAAATACTCTTTCACGCTAAACTAGGCTCTGTAGAGAAAAATGCTTTTAATAAAAGTTGTAGACATTTCAATTTCCTATAAGTTTGATTATATACACTTTTGTAGTAAAATGCATACTAAGGCCGAAATCTTAAAAAAAATAGATTTTTCACACGTTTTCGTGAGTATAAAAAAATATTTGAAATAAAAGTTGTAGGATTTTAAATTTCCTACATTTTTTATTATATAAATGTTTGCGCTATAATGCATATTAAGGCCGTAATCTTAGAATAACAATTTTTTTACGAGTAACAGCCTCTCCAAGAATTTCAGCAGACGTGGCGCCTACCCTATCTTGTACAGCATAACAAATTTAGTAAATGAAGCGATTTTTTTAAAAAAATCCTAAGACCCGTTTTTGAGAAAATCGCAAAAAGTGAAAAATTACACGAATAAACTACTACTTCCGGTTGACCGATTTTTATACACACAAACCAATTGCTAAAAACATGTTTTTCGGGTTCAGGGGTCTGAAAACGTGTACATCCGGTGAAAACTCGATTTAGAAAAATCGATATGAAAACAATACTTTCCTTTCTTATTATATATTCATATAGGCAAGAGAAAGTAAAAAGGTAACTGTTTTGTCAAACTACAAGTCGGCTGTACGAGTTGATTGACCCTAATAATGGTGTCGTTGAAACGTACGCTTTTATAAAAAAAAAAAAAAAAATTCGGTGCCAAATGAGTATAATACAGTTTTCCAGTTGTAAGAAAGTCAATTCAAAGTTGTAAGTAGTCAACGAACAAAACTTGTGGATCTCCGATCTTCGGATTGTTGTTTAGGTCATCAGCCAAAAGGCTGGTTTGAACCTGTAGAGGTTTTACTAAGTAAAACGAGGAGTGAGGTGGTTTACCATTGCCTTCCTCACTGAGTGGAAAAGTATGCTTATCAGCATGCCAGGCCCTCTGAAAAGCACATATTTTCCACTCTGCAAATGACACCTTCACTTCATTCACCACAGGGTCTGGCTGTATAATGAAATTCATTACTTTCAGAGGAGATAACTCTGATTAGTGTCTTTTACACCTCTACCTCTTCTGCTCTTAAATGATTCAGTCATTCAATTGGCTGACCATGTGATAAGAAACAGAACTATTTATTTTAGCCCTGCAACAAACAGATTGAGTGTAAATAATTTGACACTCCACCTGTCTGTTATGAGCAGATCTTCGGATTACGTTTCATATTGTTAGAAGTTTAAGTCTATTGGTGTAAGATATAAGGTAGTTTAGTTTGCAAGCGTGACGTTTGAATATTTGGGTATAAGAGCTTGAGATAGAGCGTATTAGGCGGGAATTAGAATATATTAACCGGAAATCGTATTAATCGATTTTACTTATTAATGCACAAGTTCTAAGTTATGCAGAAGTTTATTTATGCGATTCTTATGAAGAAATAATTATTAATAGAGGAGTACGACAAGGGTGTGGTCTATCACCCACTTTGTTTAATATTTATTTGGATGACGTGATCAGAAGGTGGCAGTCTTAAATATACACTGGTATTCTCATAGGAGAAAGTAGAGTTGTAAACTGCCTATTCTTTACCTATGACCTGATAGTGCTACAGAAGAATGAGGATGACCTGCAGAGAGCACTTTTCATGCTGAACAAACTCTACAAAGAATATAAGTTGACAGTTTCGACGAAGAAGACAAAGGTAATGGGATTCAGGGGGAAGAAGCCAGTCAGAAGCAAAATTGTTATAGATAATAATATTTTGGAATAAATCTTCCACTTTCAGTATCTAGGTTGCAACATTACATACCAACAGGATAAAGATGCTTACAATAAGTTGCACCGATTTCAGCAAATATGCGGAACTATCCACCGCACTTTCAAAAATAGCACCAGCAAAAACACGAGGGTGAGATTTTATAAAACATTAGCAGTGCCGACTGTGCTCTATGGCAGTGAAACTTGGGTGCTATCAAAGCGAGACGAGAGTAGATTGCAAGCATCTGAAATGAAATTTCTTCGACTTACATATGGGTGTAGTAGAGAAAATCGTTACACGAATACCAAGATAAGGAAAAACTCAACATCTTCTCTATAAACAACAAGGTATTCCAGAACAGAATGCGGGAGGATAGGATACCTAAGCAGACACTGGGCTCTAAGCCGGAGGGGAGGAGAGAACGAGGACGCCCAAAAAAGAGATGGGCAGATGTGAGAGGTTCGGAACAGGCAGAGATGCCTAATCCTTGAAAAGAAGAAGAAGACTTATTTATGCAGTTTATCCTGCTGCAATTTAAAGTCGAAAACCTTTATACATCATTCATTAAATTGAATGACTGTATTGACAAAAAGACAAAAAGACGATAATAAACCTATAATTTTCAAATTTTGATTGTAGTTTTAGTATATTCTTTGAAATGACATATACCATGCAATTGCCCATAACAGACAGGTGGAGTGTCAAATTATTTACACTCAATCTGCTATTTGCAGGGCTACAAAAATAGTTCTGTTTCTTTTTACACGGTCAGCCAATTAAATGACTGAATCATTTAAGAACAGAAGAGGCAGAAGTGTAAAAGACAATAATCAGAATTACCTCCTCTGAAAGTAATGAATTTCATTATACAGCCCAGACCCTGAGGTGAATACAGTGAAAGTGTCATTTGAAGAGTGGAAAATATGTGCTTTTCAGAGGGCCCGGCATGCTGATAAGCGTAATTTGTCACTCAGTGAGCGTTGGCAATGGTAAACCACCTCACTCCTCGTTTTACTTAGTAAAACCTCTACAGGTTCAAACCAGCCTTTTGGCTGATGACCTAAACAACAAGATACCATGCAAAACAGTGGATCTGGAGAAAGAGCTCCAAGGCTAGACAAGAAATATGACCGGTCAGTAAACTAAAATATAAAGGTGAATCTCTTTAGAAATTTCTCTTTGTAATAGGCCAACTCTTCAACATCATCGAATGGTGCAGTAACCTACACTTATTATTGTTAACGATCACAAAAAAGGGGAGAGGAACCAAATATGGAATACCATTTTCATTTTTCTGGATTTTTATCACTTTTTCTTAAATTATTTGAATTTTATATAAATAGTACAAATATTTTACTTCATAACTGGAAAATAAAAAATCTTAAATTTACAAATATGATTTGTTTTTTTTTTAATTTTCTTTAGCGACATGATTTTTACAATTCACACAATAGGATCTTAATATGGAATACATTGGTTTATAATTTGGAATACTTGGAATAGATACATATTTTGCCTACATAGTTTTTAAAGCACCAAAGTATTAGTCCAATCAGTTTATTCACAGTAATCGGAGATAAAAAACAACCTTTCAACACTAGTGCATTGTTCATGATATCAATTATTACACCTCGAGCATTGAATCCACTTTTCACCTTTTTTTATCTTCATTATAATCACCTTGACAAAACACACTGTGTTTAGTGTTTGAATCCGGTAGTTGTTTCTGTCGGTATAACCAATGGTGCAAAAAGATCAGGATTTCCAACGTCCTGTCTGGAAAAACACTAGTATTCCATAATAAGACCCTATTTGATATATGGCTCCCTTCCACTACTTAAAATACAAATTATAAAATATATAAAATGCACTTTACCTGAATTAAGAGGATTCAGAAATCTGTAAAAAAATAAAATAAAACAATCAGTTAAACAGACACAATATATTGTTGTATGTTTTGTAAATTATTTAGCAGTTAAACAAAGGAAAATCTTTAGAGCAGTATAATACCAAGACTACAGCAATAACCACGAAAACTCTAACATTCGATCCGAGACAGAAGAAAAGTACAATTTCCAAAACTACTGAAAGGATTTTCATGAAATTTTGACAGCATATTCGTATTTATATTCACAGCGACATTTTATTTTTAAATATTCAAAAAAAAAATAACACTAAGAGCCCTAATGAAGATTTTCATAAACGAATGGGTCTACGGAAAAACGTTACAAGTAACAAAAACACATTTTTGCAGAAAGTGAAAGATACCATCTTATTCTTAGTTGTATAACGATTTTTCACTATATGACGATTTTGTTTCAAAAATTTCCGAGATTTTAGTTACAATTCTACCCTTTAGAATTCACTATTATGATCAGATAGAGGATTTATCGAACGTATTCCACTGAAACCTCACTTTTGTCAATTGCAACTTTTTTCTGTTGAGCCATTCAAAAATGTATGTGTGTACGTGTGTGTACATGAGACGTACGCGGGGGAAATCAAAACGTCTTTTTGTGTGTACTATTGTTGAAGACAGTAAATACATATTAAAACTAGCGAGAAACGTACGCAGGAGAAATGATCAAAACTTGTGAGTGCGTGTGCTGGACTATACAGTCGAAACAGCTACACAATTTCTGTTACATATTTATTTTTAAAAAAACTGATTACACATATTTCACGTGCGAAGCCGCACGGGGTATGCTAGTATATTATATCCGGTAAAAAAACCCCAATTTCGAAAATTCGACAAGAAAACAATACTACTTTCCTTCCTTATATATTCATATGTTGTTGTACAGGTCATCAGCCGAAAGGCTGGTTTACTATTGCCTTTCTCAGGGTAAAAAAGCATGCTTATCAGCATGCCGGGCCCTCTAAAAAGCATATACTTTCCACTCTGCAAATGACACTTTCATTTCATTCACCACAGGGTCTCTAGCTGTATAATGCAATACATTACTCTACAAGAAGATAACTCTGGCTGGTGTCTTTTACACCTCTACCTTTTTTGTTTTTAAATGCTTCAGTCACATACATGGCTGACAATGAGATAAAACACAGAACTATTTTTTTGTAGCCCTGGAACTAGCAGATCGAATGCAAATAATTTAAAATTCCACCTGCCTGTTATGAACAAATATTCGAAAAGAGCAAAAGGACTTATTGTCGTTTTTTTTCTACGTCGATTCTCTATCTTGAGGGGCGGTTTGTCAACGCACTTCCACCGTATACTCAAAGTATTATATCACCACATCTTATGAAACATAAACTTAATTATCATATCCTATCGATATACGAGCAAAAACCTGAGAAACTTTTCCAAGTTTTAAAATAACTGTTCTCCGATTATTTTTTGCCTTCCTCATCGCATTAGCTTTTTTTGTTTTGTTTCTATGCTCATTAACTGAATTAATTCTCATAAGTAAAAATATCCACATGTATTCCCTAAAATTATTGTAAAGTAGTTTTTAGTTTGTAGAAGTAAAGGTAAAACGGATATCTTTGTTTAAACCCAACGTTTTTGGCTTCATGGGGTAATATAAATTAAAATATGTTAAAAATCGGGAATAACAAATGTTATAATATAACAATATTGTTGTATAAAAAAACTGAGTAAACTTTTGTAAAATGCACAATAATCAAACGTAATTCACTTTAAACAAAACGATAATGTTAGGAAAGTAACATTAGACTATTCTTCAGAGTCGAACAAATAAATTACAAAATAAAAAAAAATAAACGATATTATTGTAAAACGAACAATAGACACATGTGTTGGCACAGTACTCAATAAAATACGACCACAAGTTTTGTCGCGACAAAATTAGAAATCGCATAGCGTTCGATCTAGAAGTGCTACTAGTGAGTACGCTGATAGAAAACGTAGCCAAAGATAAATCTTGTACATAAATAAATGTTTATACAAACCGCAATGAACTTCTCGCATATTTTCAACTAATTTAAAATGTTATTGTACGCGTTATTCAAAACTCTGCCCATAACAGACAGGTGGAGTATCAAATTATTTACACCCAATCTGTTAGTTGCAGGGCTAAAATAAATAGTTCTATTTCTTATCGCATGGTCAGCCAATTAAATGACTGAATCATTTAAGAACAGAAGAGGTAGAGGTGTAAAAGACACTAATCAGAGTTATCTCCTCTGAAAGTAATGAATTTCATTACACAGCCAGACCCTGTGATGAATGAAGTGAAGGTGTCATTTGCAGAGTGGAAAATTTGTGCTTTTCAGAGGGCCCGGCATGCTGATAAGCGTACTTTTCCACTCAGTGAGGAAGGCAATGGTAAACCACCTCACTCCTCGTTTTACTTAGTAAATCCTCTAGAGGTTCAAACCAGCTTTTCGGCTGATGACCTAAACAACACAATTCAAAACTAGATTCACTGCTATCGGTTTCGTAATTATATACACCCGAGTTTAAACCCTTGCATCTCCAAAACGATGACTCGGATTTCGACATACTTATATCAAAATTTAATTAATTTTATTTTGTGTTGACCTATAATCTAATAGTTCTATACGAGATGTGGCTATTAAATAACGAAACTGACGTTGTGAAAAATTTAATTTTAATTTTATACATAATCACTTATTGTCACCTTCAACATACACTCCTTCTCTATCCCTACAATGCTCCATACGAATTTTCTATTGTTGGAAACAGTGCTGGAGTCAGCTTCTGTCAGCTCCTTCAGTACACGTGCCGCTTTCTTTTTTCCACCTTGCAGATTTCACCTTAGGGAAAAGTTAGAAGTCATATGGTGCAAGATGTGGTGAATAAGGTGGATGTTCTACCACTGAGATGCTATACTTGGCTAGGAACCTCTTGACAGATAACGCGGAATGAGCTAGCGCATTGTCTTGGTGGAGAACCCATGATTAGTCCTTCCACATTTCGGGACGTTTTTTCCTTACTCTTTGACGTAGTTTAGAAAGTACCTTAAGGTAGTAATATTGATTAAATCTTTGACCTTCGGGAACCAAGTGAAGGTACACAATCCCATGGATATAAAAAAAACAATCTGCTTTAAATTTAGACTTGCTTATTCGAGCTTTTTTTGCCTCTCGGTGAAGTTCGGCTCTTCCAGTGCATGGATTGGCGCTTCGTTTCCGGATTATAAGTAAAAAACCACGTTTCATCACATTTTATTATCTTCTACCTGTTCCCTAAGGTGAAATCTGCATTACAAGGGACAAGATTTGAGTCTGTGGAAGCTGTAAAAGAGAAAGCGGCACGTATCCTAAAGGAGCTGACAGAAGATAACTTCCAATACTGTTTCCAACAATGGAAAATTTTCATGGAGCGTTGTAGGATAGAGAAGGAGCGTATATTGAAGATGACAATAAGTAATTATGTTTAAAATTAAAATAAATTTTTTACGTCAGTCTCGTTATTTAATAGCCACACCTCGTATATTTTCTTCAGTAAAATTTAATTTTCTAAAACATCTGTTTGTAGCAATAATTTTAGATGATAAAACAAAATTGTCAAAATTTAAAAAATAAACAAATAGGTAATTAATTGTATATAATATTTCCAATATTTATTAACAAACAATTTTTTACCGCAGATGGATTCGACCCACCTATCTTTACATATCTACACCAGAACGTTACCATTACTCCAAACATACAGAGCGACAAGTTGATAAAATTTACAATACCTTAAAATAAAACGGTTACAATATATTTCTGTATTTAAGCAAAAATAAAGCTTAAAATGTATCAAAATTGATGTTTTTTAAAAGGTCTAAAAATTTTCTAATGATTCCAGATTATAAAAAAATCTTCATTTATTCGTTATACATGTTTTCAAGCCCCCTGAACCAGAAAAGACAATGTTATTGGCGATTGGTCTGTGACTGAACAAGATAACTCAAGAACAGAAAACAGTACGAAGCTGACTCCTGGAACTTAAATTAAGATACCACTACCAGACCTGAAACAAACATTTTTATCAGATCGGTTACCTGGAAATAGTACTTTATTCGTTCAATTTTTCACTTTTTTGCGATTTTTTATAAATATGCACATATTATTTTTTTTAAATCACCTTATATCTCCAAACTATATCTCTACAAACTAACGAAAATCAATGCTATTTCCCTAAGATTCAAATTTCGTGGGACATCCGGTACTTACAAATATTCACATACGGTAAAAGAGAGAAGAAATTACTTGATTATAAAATGATTAAGTAACACCTCCTTGATTACTTGAAGATAAACTGTACAGTGTTTTTTTTACTTTCTCTTGCCTATATGAATAAATAGGAAGTAAAGTATTGTTTTCATGTCGATTTTTCGAAATCGAGTTTTCACTGCATCTACACGTTTTAAGACCCCCTGAACTCAAAAAAACATGTTTTTAGCGATTGGTCTGTGTGTCTGTGAACAGAATATCTCAAGAACGGAACATCGTACGAACTTGAAACATGAAACTTAAGTTAGACACTACTATCGGACGCGACACGAACATTATCATCAAAATCGGTCAACCGGAAGTAGTAGTTTATTCGTGTCATTTTTCACTTTTTTGCGATTATCTCAAAAACAGCTCCTTAGATTTTTTTAAAAATCGCCTCATTTACTGCATTTTTTATGCTCTACAAGATAGGGTAGGCGCCATGTCTGCTGAAATTAACCAACTGAGGTTGATTTTCATTTTGCGTCTTTCACTCATGATTGAAATTAGGTTATGTTTATTGAGGTTAGTTTTTTTTTTATTTCTAATTTTAGGTTATATTGTTAATTATTTGCATTATCAAGAGAAAGTTGTGTGAGTGTTTCAGACAAGATTTTTACCAAAAAGGTCAACTTAACGCCGTACTTTAACGTTCGTTTAACAAAAATCTAAATTTTCTTTCTCTTTGTAAGAACCACCACTGAATTTTACTTACAAGAGACTTATTTTACAAAAAAAACAAATACAAAAATATTAAAATTTCAACACATTTTTAACGTCGTTAAAATGTGTTGTAAAAACTAAATAGGCCTATATTAATATTTACCATGACAGCAATGTTCATTTTTATACAAAGCAGAAAAGAACACCGTATGATAAACACAAAAACAACATAAAAAGACGTCAGTGTATCAGTATTCTGTTGACAAAAATCTGGTGTGAAACACTCACACAACTTTCTCTTGCCAATGCAAATAATTAATAATAAACCTAACATTATTAATAAAATATTAGAAATAAACAAAAACTAACTTTAAAAACATAACCTTATTTTAATCATGAGTGAATGACGCAAAATGACAATCGAACTCATTTTGGCTTAAAAATACGGAAAATCGCTCCTACACGCTAAACTAGGGACTGTACAAACAAAAGCTCTAAATAAAAGTTGTAGATCTTGTAATTTTCTACAAATTTTATTATACACACTTTTGTCGGAAAATGCATTCTAAGGCCGAAATCTTTAAAAAATCGATTTTTCACACGTTTTCGTGAGAAAAAAAACAGAAAATCGCTAATTACCACTAAACTAAGCGTTATACAAAAAAATGTTTCAAATAAAAGTTGTAGAATTTTACATCCTCTACAACGTTTATTATATAACATTTTGCGCTAAAATGCATATTAAAGCCGCAATCTAAAAAAGAAAAAAATTTTACGTAAAAACGGCCTCACGCAGAATTTCAGCAAACATGGCGCCTACCCTATCTTGTAGAGAATAAAAATTTGAATAAACCAGGCGATTTAAAAAAAAATCGTAGGACCAGTTTTTGAGAAAATCGTAAAAAAGTGAAAAAAAATACGAATAAACTACTACTTCCGGTTGACCGATTTTGATGAAAATGTTCGTGTCAGGTCCGGTAGTGGTATGTAACTTAAGTTTCAAGTTCGTACGGTGTTCCGTTCTTGAGATATTCTGTTCACACACACACACACACACACACACACACACACACACACACACACACACACACACACAGACCAATCGCTAAAAACATGTTTTTTGGGTTCAGGGGGTCTGAAAACGTATAGATCCGGTGAAAACTCGATTTCGAAAAATCGACATGAAAACAATAAGTACTTTCCTTCCTATATATTCATATAGGCAAGAGAAAGTAAAAATTACTACGACGTATGAACTTACTGTACCGCATAATATGTAACCAAAACCGCTAAAGGTCAACCTAATAAATACGGTTAATATAAAATTCAATCAAAACAATATTATTATTTTAAATGAATTTTTTTTTAACTACGTCACTAAATTGTTCCGTCATTTTGCTAAAAAATATTAGTCTGTAATAAGTAAATAAACTAAAAATCTGGTGTGAAACACTCACACAACTTTCTCTTGCCAATGCAAATAATGACAAATATAACCTAACATTGGTAATAAAACATTAGAAATAAACAAAAAACTAACCTCAAAAAACAACCTTATTTTAATCATGAGTGAAAGACACAAAATCAAAATCGACCTCAGTTTGGCTTAAAAATACGGAAAAAATCACTCTTTCACGCTAAACTAGGCTCTGTAGAGAAGAATTTTTTGAATTAAAAGTTGTAGATCCTTTTAATTTCCATTAAATTTGATTATGTATACTTTTGTCGTAAAATGCACTAAGGCCGAAATCTTTAAAAAATCGATTTTTCACACGTTTTCGTGAGAAAAAACCAGAAAATTGCTAATTACCGCTAAACTAAGCGTTATACAAAAAAAATGTTTGAAATAAAAGTTAGGATTTTAATTTCTCTATATTTTTTATTAGGCTATATAAAATTTTGCGCTTAAATGCATATTAAAGCCGTAATCTTAAAAAGAAACAATTTTTTTACGTGAAAACAGCCTCACCAAGAATTTCACCAAACAAGGCGCCTACCCTATCTTGTAGAGCATAAAAAATTTAGTAAACTAGGCGATTTTTAAAAAAATCGTAGGAGCCGGTTTTGAGAAACTAGCAAAAAAGTGAAAAATTACTACTTCGGTTGACAGATTTTGATGAAAATGTTCGTGTCGGGTCCGGTAGTGGTACGTAACTTAAGTTTCAAGTTCGTACGATGTTCCGTTCTTGAGATATTTTGTTCACATACCAATCGCTAAAAACATGTTTTTTGGTTTCAGGGGATCTGAAAACGTGTAGATCCGGTGAAAACTCGATTTCGAAAAATCAACATAAAAACAATACTTTCCTTCCTATATTATGCATATAGGCAAGAGAGAGTAAAAAACCGTTGGTTATATACATCGGGCTGTTAACTGAAATTAATAAAAAAAAACGCCGGCCGCATTGGCGTAGTTAGTAATGTGCTCGACTCTCAGCATGTGTTCTTGGGTTCGAATCCCACTCATCCACAGCATATTTTCATACGTTACAAAATATCATTTCATCCTTCCAGTTACAACCCAACGTCGTCGCTAATGACCACAGTACTAGATGATGCAACTAGTGGTGTTTTTTTTTTTTTTTTAATAGTTGATGCAACGTTAAATAAGCAAAGAAAAAATCAACATTCTCTTAATCATGGCTCATACAAATTGTATACTGCTACCAAACTTTTTTGGAGATACTTTTGTAATTTTTGACCCAAGGGAATAATAAAATTTCTATTGATGAAAAAAAAATTGTAGAACATAGTCAGAACCATTAGCTCCGTTTTTTTACACACTCAATTCCTCGTACAGAACCAAAATTAGACAACGTGAGGTAACTTGAACATGTTTCTGGAAGCTCTTTTTGCAGCCCACGTTCTCAGCATTTGTTAATGTAGGGTTTCTCCTTTCTTCTGTCCATTCTGTCCACCCGGTATTTTGTTTTTTCACTTCATGGCAGCTCTCATAGTCCGTAATTAATTGTCTAAATTTGGTTCGGTTCATTAAATTTTTTCGATTTAATTTTTATATTTATTTCCCACATTATGAGCATTCGTTCAAAATGGGTTTTTCTCCTTTCTTCAGTCCACCCGATTTTGATTTTTAATCTTCATGGCAGCCCTTAAATTCCGTAATAAGTTGTCTGAATTTGGATCGGTTTATTGAATTTTCTCGATTTATTTTTGATATATCCCACGTTCTCAGCATTCGTTCAATGTAGGTTTTTCTCTTTTCTTCAGTCCCATCCCACCTGGTACCCAGCCGGTACTTTTTTTCTCTTCATGGCAGTCATTAAAGTCCTTAATTAGTTGTCTGAATTTGGTTCAGTTCATTAAAAATTCTCGATTTATTTTTTACTTTTATTTTCGACTAGTTTGCCTCCGCATGGATCTTTCATAGTTCTGCAAACGACCTGAAATTGATTCAATATTTTGCCGATGATCTATGAGAAAAGTTACATCACAGCCTAGATATTTAAAGAGTAATAATTATTATCTAGTACTATTTTTTTTGCGGACGATTTCCTTGACAATAAAATAATAAAGTAAGTTAATAATTAATTTAAATTAACTCAAAACATTCTTCCTTCTGTTATTGAAATGTTAATATTAAATAACAATAATGTAAATTGATATCAGTACAATAAGTTTTATTTTACGAACTACATCCGGAGTACCAACTCAAAATTAATTGAAAATATCATAGTTTTAAAATGAATACAATTTAAAATCATATTTCAAATGTAATAACGATATTAGTTAACAGTAAATTGTAGTTAATTAAATGCCAAAACCAGTAGTTTTGATTAAGCTACTGATTATGAAAATATGATACTAATCTCGTGTCATGTTAATCTTAAAGGATATGATTCAGTAGTGGGTATTATACACGCTATACGTCTGTAATTCATTTATATAGTGAGAACTTTATATGAATACCGAGAATATATGAACCAAAGCTGAACATTTTCAAGATAAAGTTTTATAGAATTCTTACTTATCCGATTATTTTATTACATAAGCTTTTCACAGAACGTACCAGATTTATCAAACATTATACGCTGGTAAATATCATAATTATGGTATTCAAATTTTAATAATATTCAAATTTAATTCTGCCCATAACAGGAAAATGGAGTGTCAAATTATTTACACTCAATCCGTTCGTTGCAGGGCTAAAATAAATAGTTCTATTTCTTATCACATGGTCAGCCAATTAAATGACTGAATCATTTAAGAACAGAAGAGGCAGAGGTGTAAAAGACACTAATCAAAGTTATCTCCTCTGAAAGTAATGAATTTCATTATACAGCCAGACCTTGTGGTGAATGAATTGAAGGTGTCATTTGCAGAGTGGAAAATATGTGCTTTTCAGAGGGCCCGGCATGCTGATAAGCGTACTTTTCCACTCAGTGAGGAAGGCATAGGTAAACCACATCATTCCTCGTTTTACTTAGTAAAACCTCTACGGGTTCAAACCAGCCTTTCGGCTGATGACCTAAACAAAAAATTTAAAATTTTTAATACTTTTCTATTTCAGAAAGAAAGAAATTTAGGATGTAAACAAATAAATTTTCAAATTAAACTTTACTGTAACAGCTAAGCATAGGTTCGTTTGAAATCTGGATATAATAAGTAATAAACGACATTTCTTCAAAGTTTTTTACTTTCTCTTGCCTACATGAATATATAGGAATCTACATGAATATATAGGAAGGAAAGTATTGTTTTCAAGTTAATTTTTCGAAATCGAGTTTTCACCGGTTCTACAACTTTTCAGACCCCCTGAACCCAAAAAACATGTTTATAGCGATTGGTCTGTGTGTGTGTGAGTGTGTGTGAACAGAATATCTCAAGAACGAAACATCGTACAAACTTGAAACTTAAGTTAGATATTACTAGAGGTCCCGACACGAACATTTTCATCAAATCTGTCAACCGGAAGTAAGAGTTTATTCGTGTCATTTTTCATTTTTTTGCGATTTTCTCAAAATCGGGTTCTACGATTTTTTTAAAAATCGGCTTATTTACTAAATTTTTTATGCTCTGCAAGACAGGGTAGGCGCCATGTTTGCTGAAATTCTTGGTAAGGCTGTTTTCACGTACAATTTGTTTTTTAAAGATTGCGGCTTTAATATGCATAGTAGCGCAAAAATTCATATAATAAAAGTTGTAGAAAATTTAAAATCCTACAACTTTTATTTCAAACATTTTTTTTGTACAACGCTTAGTTTAGCGGTAATTAGCAATTATCTTCTTTTTCCCATGAAAACGAGTACAAATCGAAATTTTTAAGATTTCGGCCTTAGTATGCATTTTACGACAAAAATGTATACAATCAAATTTATAGGAAATTAAAAGATCTACAACTTTTATTTGAAGCAATTTTCTCTAAGGAGCCTAGTTTAGCATGAGAGTGATTTACCGTATTTTTAAGCTGAACTGAAGTTAATTTTCGTTTTGCGTCTTTCACTAATGATATTAATATTAGCTGCCCATAACAGACAGGTGGAGTGTCAAATTATTTACACTCAATCTGTTCGTTGCAGGGCTAAAATAAATAGTTCTGTTTCTTATCACATGGTCAGTCAATTAAATGACTGAATCATTTAAGAACAGAAGAGGTAGAGGTGTAAAAGACACTAATCAGAGTTATCTTCTCTGAAAGTAATGAATTTCATTGTACAGCCAGACCCTGTGGTGAATGAAGTGAAGTTGTCATTTACAGAGTGGAAAATATGTGCTTTTCAGAGGGCCCGGCATGCTGATAAGCGTACTTTTCCACTCAGTGAGGAAGGCAATGGTAAACCACCTCACTCCTCGTTTTACTTAGTAAAACCTCTAGAGGTTCAGACCAGCCTTTCGGCTGTTGACCTAAACAACAACAACATTAATATTAGGTTATATTGTTAATTATACACCAGATTTTTTTACTGTCATCGATTAATTAATTCATTCATTCATTAATAACGTTAACCGTTTCTAACGCCGGATGTCCCTGCTCCACTTCCTCCAGAGTCGTCTTTGAACGTTACTTGGTAGATAACGGGTGGAAAGTTTACGTATCAGTTCGGTTGAAGGAGCGAAAAAGTCGTGGAAGTTTCGATAAAGTTGAATGAAGATATCTATTACTAGAGAGATGTTGAGGTCGTTATGAAAAGTAGCGTTAGAAATGTAAGAGGGTGCGTTGATTAATATCCGTAAGGTCTTTGATTGAAACCTATGAATCCGAGCTATCACTGAACGTTTAGCACATCCATAAATTTGACCAGCGGACATCCAAATTGGCCTAAGAAGGGACTTATATATCGTCAGTTTCTTTTTAGTTGGAAGTACCAAATGTCGAGACAGTAATCTGTACAACATCTTAAGTACTACTTCCGGTTGTCCGATTTTGATGAAAATGTTTATGTTGGGTCCTGTATCATAAGTTTTAAGTTTCAACTTCGTACTATATCCCGTTTTTGAGATATTTTGTTAACAAAGAGACCAATCGCTGAAAAACAATTTTAGTTTCAAAGGGTCTGAAAATGTGTTTATCCGGTGCAAACTCCATTTCGAACATTCAACATGAAAACAATACTTTCCTTCTCTATATATTCATGTTGTTGTTTAGGTCATCAGCCAAAAAGCTGGTTTGAACCTGTAGAGGTTTTACTAAGTAAAACGAGGAGTGAGGTGGTTTACCATCGCCTTCCTCACTGAGTGGAAAAGTATGCTTATCAGCATGCCGGGCCCTCTGAAAAGCACATATCTTCCACTCTGCAAATAACACCTTCACTTCATTCACCACAGGGTCTGGCTGTATAATGAAATTCATTACTTTCAGAGGAAATAACTCTGATTAGTGTCTTTTACACCTCTACCTCTTCTGTTCTTAAATGATTCAGTCATTTAATTGGCTGACCATGTGACAAGAAACAGAACTATTTATTTTAGCCCTGCAACTAACAGATTGAGTGTAAAAGATTTGACACTCCACCTGTCTGTTATGGGCAGATATATTCATATAGGTCAAGAGAAAGTAAAAAAACGCGAACAACATTAGGAAAGGATCGATGGTGCTCTCGGAAGATCTCACAACCTGTACAAGAAGAAACCACTCTTCCGACAAGCCAAAATCAATCACTGGAATTCTGCGATAAAACTTGAATACGCGAATCAATACTTAAGAATTACTGACCCACCGGGTTGGTCTAGAGGTAAAATCGTCGCCAAAATCAGCTGTTTAACAGCTGATTTTCGGAGACGAAGGTTCCTGGTTCAAATCCTAGTAAAAGTAGTTACTTTTATACGGATTTGAATACTAGAGACAGTGGTTGCCGGTGTACTTTGATGGTTGGGGTTTAATTAACCATACTCTCTCAGGAATGGTCGGCCTAGGTCTGTACAAGACTACACCTCATTTACACGTCATACACATCATCCTCATCTCATTGGGTCATGGGGTTGCTTATTGTTCTAAATTGAACAGATTGCAACGTACACAAATTAGGAATAAAAAAAAATTACTAGAAACGCAGGTCTAAAAAGAAAAAGATTCAAGAAAACTAACCTTTGAAAAATTGGGGCGGAAGATAGTAAACGAACAGTACAGGTTTTGAGAAAAAAAGAAAAACTGTACAAGGAAAAACTAACAATTCATGGAAACGACCAGCGAAAAAGATAATCAAAATTCTACGGATATGAAAACTCGTTCAGTGACTGCTCTCACATTTACAATGCTTTTCACGGTTGATGAGCTCCGTTGTTCCACGCGTTTAGACCAATCAGAACGTTTGCCAGCGTTGTCAGATTGTACGAATGTATCAGCTAGACGAATATTCCCGCGCATGCGTATAAGAGCCAAAGTAGTCATCTCGTACTGAACACATCGATTATAGAGCGCTTTACATTATAATTAGAAGGTTGTAAGGCGTTCGGGCCAGCCCAGTCAGTCAGCTGGTAGAAAGTCGCTATTATTTGTTAAGTAACAATGGTTGGGCAAGCGACTTTGTATGGTGACTAGTTGACAGCCATCCATGAACAAACTCTACTGGGGGTCCCTGTTCAATCTCATGTCTAATCTACTCAAAAAAAAAGAAAATACAGCAAAAAGCAGCGATAAAATTGGGTAGTTGTCAACAATGTGCCGATATAAAAAAAAAAAGGTTGTATGTTTGTAGATTATAATTGTTATTGAAAGACCAAAAAAATATGGCTGACGAAATATATATATAACAGAGCTACGAAAGCAAGTATTGTCAACGTTGCTGGCAAGTCATTGGCTAGGGGGCAGTGCGAAAGTTCAGAGCTCATCAGCTTTGAAAAATAGTATATACATACACATTCATATTAAAAGGTGAAACCCGTTTCTATAGATTCATGCGAACATATTCATAAGTTTATGACAGTTTTAATAGTACAATGCCTAAAGGCTGCTTTAAAATTTCTACAATAACTTGCTTCTAGGCTTTCCTAATAATATATTACAAGTTATAAACTTTAAAAGTTCACGAGCACTAAATAAGTTTCAGATAAACTAACCTCTTCTAGTTGCTGAAAACTTGTCATCACTCAGTTTAATAATTTCAGTTTCTGCTAGTTACGGTTTCTTCGGCAAAATAAATATTCACTTTTTTCTTTTAAACTCTATTCCCAGTTACTTTTAAATTATCTTTAACTTGCACGTCATTTGTTACTTAAAACTTTTTATAGATTATTTATCCTTCTTTTTACTTTTTTTTATAAATATATAGCTATAATCAACTGAATAACTGAACTACGACTAGTTGTTCACTTTTCATAACCTTGACAGATCAAAAAGAACTTTTAGGAAATAATTTGTTATTGAATAAACAGAAAGTTTAATTTTGAAAAAGGAAAACAAGACTAGTTGACAACCAGTTGACAGTTCGAATATCTAACCAACTTAACTAACAAAAAGCAGTCGAAAAATCGACACGAAAACAATACTCTCCCTTCCTATATTATCATATAGGGCAAGAAAAAGTAATAGGCAAAAATCCCTTTCATAAGACGATGGATATCATAACTGCGGACAATTTTTTTTAAATATACCACTTAGCTTTCATAAGAAAGGAAATGAATTACCTTTGACCAGTAACAAAAACCTTTAGTGATTTCTGTATCTACTTTTCAAGAGGAATCGAATGACACTTATTGTTTCCAAATTAAAACTTTGATTTCTTGATCCAGTTTTGGATCACTTCCAATCGAAACTGGAACTTCAAACTTAATCTAGGGCCCACTATAATTTTGGGTACATTACGAATCCGAAAACCGTTTGTTGCTATCTCTTGTAGTTTCTGACATCTAAATGACATGAAATGATAGTCATCTAAATGACTAACGGACATTGAAAAATGATAAAAACTGTCACCAAAAACTGATGGAATATGTGACACAGAGCAACTTATTTCTCATTCAGAATCATCAACAGCAATGGAAACAGCACTGCAATACGTAGAGCAGGACAATAACGATTTGCACACAGATGTCATGTTTATGAGGCTCAAGCTAAATGTAGCCTCATCATCAAGGTTTTCGCCATTACGAGAACAAACTATTAGTGATTTTTACTTCCTCTTGCGTATATGAATATATAGGAAAGATAGTAGGTACTGTTTTATGTCGATTTTCAAACTCGAGTTTTCACCGAATCTACACGTTTTCAGACCCCCTGAACCCACAAAACATGTTTTTAGCGATTAATCTGTGTATGTGTGTCTGTGTGAACAGAATATCTCAAGAACGGAACATCGTACGAACTTGAAACTTAAAAATTATGTTAGAGAGTACCCGACACGAACATTTTCATCAAAATCGGTCAACCGGAAGTAGTACTTTATTCGTGTAATTTTTCACTTGTTTTCTATTTTCTTAAAAACGGGTCCTACAATTTTTTTAAAAATCGCCTGGCTTACTAAATTTTTTATGCTCTACAAGGTAGGGTAGGCGCCATGTTTGCTGATATTCTTGGTGAGGCTGTTTTCACGTAAAAATGTATATAATAAAAGTTATAGACATTTTAAAATCCTACAACTTTTATTTTTATAATTGTTTTGTATAACGCTTAGTTTAGCGGTAATTAGCGATTTTCTATTTTTTTCTCACGAAAACGTGTAAAAACCGATTTTTTAAAGATTTCAGCCTTAGTATACATTTTACAACAAAAGTATATATAATAAAATTTATAGAATATTAAAAGATCTGCAACTTTTATTTAGAAAATTTTTCTCTACAGAGCCTAGTACTGTAAATTAGCGTGAAAGCGTGATTTTTTGTATTTTTAAGCCAAACTAAGGTTGAATTTCATTTTGCGTCTTTCACTCATGATTAAAATTAGGTTATGTTTATTGAGGTTAGTTTTTTTATCTATTTCTAATATTAGTTGTTAAAGTTTATTATTTGCATTGTCAAGAGAAAGTTGTGTGAGTGTTTCACACCAGATTTTTTTTTTTTTTTTTAATTTCTGGTCGCCAGTTTGGCTCTGTATTTTGGTTTCCCTGTTTCTGGTCGCCAGTGCGCTACGTGTCTAATTGACACTGTAAAAAAATAGTTCAAATAGACATTATGGATTTTATAATATTACCGTAGATCACGGAAGAGTTTAAGTCAATAACACATTCAAACTCTCGTAAACGAATTCTGATAAAAAGCAAAAACAAATTGAATTTTACTAAATAGTCAATTTTCATTAACATCGTCATCATAATCATCATTTAATAAAATGTGACAAAGATTACAATGATGAAGCGACATGACACACGCATAATTCTGTTACGGTGAAAACAATTCATCATACACATGGGGTAAAGGTATGTATGGCTACGTAGGGTAACAGAAATGACCCCATGTCAATTTTCAATTGGAAACGGTAGCAAGTAACAAACAAACAAACAAACTGGCCAATAATATAATGGGCAGTTAATGCTTTAGTGAGCTCAACTTTACATATGCTTCGGCGGACACGTACATATGTACAGGATGTGTACAAAATCAACTCGGATAAATTTTACACATAAATATTAACGAAAGATACATACAAAAGTTTCATTCGAAATAAACTTACTATATTTCGAATTAAATTTACCATTTCTCTCCTCCCAGATATACGTGCTTTGGCTATTAAGTAAACGACACTGACGTTGTAAAAAATTTAATTTTAATTTTATACATAATTACTTATTATCATATTCAATATACACTCTTTCTCTACCCTTACAACGCACCATGCGAATTTTCCATCATTGGAAACAGTACTGGAAGTCATTTTTTGTCAGCTCCTTTAGGACATGTGCCGCTCAAAAATCTATATATATATATAAAATTCGATGTATGTCTGTGTGTGTGGATGTTCCCCTTTATCTCCTAAATTACTGAACCGATTTTCATGCAGTTTTATATGTTGTAACTATGATGCCGGTGCAGGTATTAGGCTATTGAAATCCTTAAAAAGTTAACCCTAAAGAGTAGAAAATAATGTTTATATCCTACATTCAGGCTTTTATGAGGTTAAATAAAAATTGCTTGCAGCGAAATCCATCGAATATTTTGTAAGCTACGTAGAAAAACATTCAGCTGTGTTCGAGGTTATGTTTTTGTTGATGTACTTTGTCGTGATTTTTGATTAATTACATAAGTTGTCATTAATTACATGTTTTGTTTTTAATATTGCCGGTTTAATATTTGCCGGCGGCGTAGCAACGCACGCCGGGTACTGCTAGTGTTTCAAATAAAGCTCGCAAAAATGTTTATAGTGACACTTTGTACGCGATTGAAAATGACCCAGATTTTTTGAAAACTATAAAAACATGTGATGAAACGTTGTTTTTTACTTATGATCCAGAAACGAAACGCCAATCCATGCACTGGAAGAGCCGAACTTCACCGAGACCCAAAAAAGCTCAAAAAAAGTCAAATTTAAAGCAATTATGATCGTTTTTTTTATATCCATGGGATTGTGTACCTTCACTGGGTTCCTGAAAATCAAATAATTAATCAATATT
This sequence comes from Catonia carolina, assembly GCA_035578175.1. Classification (NCBI taxonomy): domain Eukaryota; kingdom Metazoa; phylum Arthropoda; class Insecta; order Hemiptera; family Achilidae; genus Catonia; species Catonia carolina. Next base: position 69,015,966 of record JAQMRL010000005.1, read on the forward strand.
ACTACCTTGAGGTACTTTCTAAACTACGTCACAGAGTAAGGAAAAAACGAACCGAAATGTGCAAGGACAAATCATGGGTTCTCCACCAAGACAATGCGCCAGCTCATTCCGCGTTATCTGTCAAGAGGTTCCTAGACAAGTACAGCATCTCAGTGTTAGAACATCCATTTTATTCACCAGATCTTGCACCATGTGACTTCTACCTGTTCCCTAAGGTGAAATCTGCTTTCAAAAGGACAAGATTTGAGTCTGTAAAAGCTGTAAAAGAGAAAGCGGCACGTGTCCTGAAGGAGCTGACAGAAGATGACTTCCAGCACTGTTTCCAACGATGGAAAATTCGCATGGAGTGCTGTAGGGATAGAGAAGGAGTGTATATTGAAGGTGACAATAAGTGATTATGTATAAATAAAAATTTATACGTAAGTCTCGTTATTTAATAGTCACACCTCGTACGTACTCGTTGTGACGCTATGTAGTATGTGAAATGGCACATGATGGAACATTTTTGGTGATAACATTACGCCAACGGTATATTAAAAGCACGCCCTGGAGGTGAAGAATGAATAAATTAATTCTCAGAACAGTGAAAATTTATATTCGTAATTTATTCCACTGGACAATGTTCTGCACTTCAACGACGCTACGTACTAAATGTTATACTGTGCACAATGAAAAAATGTTGGACAGGAAGCGATTTTAACGAAAATCGTAAGAGCCGTTTTTGAGAAAATTGCACGAATAAACTACTACTTCCGGTCGACCGATTTTTATTAAAATGTTCGTGTCGGGTCCTCTAGAGTCTAGAGGTACCTAACGTAACTTCCAAGTTTCAACTTCGTACGATATTCCGTTCTTGAGATATCTTGTTCACACATATACACACCAATCGCTAAAAAAATGTTTTTCAGTTTCAAGGAACCTGAAAACGAGTTAACCGGTGAAACCTTGATTTCGAAATATCGAACCATTTAAGAACAGAAGAGGTAGAGATGTAAAAGACGCTAATCAGTTATCTCCTCTTAATGTAATGCATTTCAATATACATCTAGACCCTGTGATGAATGAGGGTTTTTTTTTTAAAAGTAACATTAACTAATTTATACAACTAATTTATCCGACACAATGAAAAGGTAAAATTTATGGGACACCATGTACGTAGGAATATCAAATAAACCATCATGATGTAGGAAGAGAAGGAAAATTCAGGTGGTGGAAATCGGAGGAAACGCGCGCATCGCATCTCGCCCACAATTCGATTCATTGTTTATTAAACAATAATAATAATAATAATAATAATAAACTGTAATACGTTACGTTCCAATAACAGAGGGTTCAACGGGTATATATAGAAGTACAGGTGTGTGTATATATATATGTATATAAAACACAGGACAACAACAGTTATTTGGTAATGATATTCATTACCGATAAAACTGTAATGATGTTTGTTTAATAATACTGTAATGATATTGATTTTTAACAACAGACAGACCTTTTGGCCTCTGTCGCCGTTGTTTATTCGAGTACAATCGTTTCATTTGAAACCGGACAACTGGATGATTCTAATCTCTAGGTAAATATTCATTTATTCATTATATCCATTTAATTCAGTATCAATCAACTTTGTCGCTGACTTTTAATTCCGTTGTTTGTACAATATTTTTCAAAGCTCATCGTTTAAAAATTATAGAAATTCACTTTTCACTTTCCTCCTTCACAACGATAAAATTAGACTCTACAACCGCTTATTCCTTCACAATTTCTACTTTTTGTTGTTTAGGTTATCATCCAGAAGGCTGGTTTGAACCCTTAGAGGCATTACTAAGTAATTACCTAAGGTGGTTTACATAATTGTCCTTCTCACTGAGTGGAAAAGTATGCTTATTAGCATATCGGGCTTCCTGAAAAGCATCTACATTTCACTGTGCAAATAACACCTTCACTTCATTCACCACAGGGTCTGGCTGTATAGTGAAATTCATTATGGAATTTCAATGGAAACGATTAAAAAAAGCATACTAAAATTCTATGGGCTATATATATAATAGATAACAAAACACATTTTTTAAGACAGAAAACAACAGACCTAAAATCTCGGATTAATGGTTTAAAAAATCGGAAAGGATATTGAAAAAACTTGAATAAACCGGACCAAATTTAAACAACTAATTACAGTTTTTAAGGGCTTCCATGAAAAGATAAAATAGAACACCAAGTGGACAGATGGAAGGACAAAAGCCTACAGTAAGCGAATGCTGAAAACGTGGGAAGCAAAAAGAGCTTCTAGAATCTAAAATCACCTCACGTGGTCTAAAATTGTCCTTATACGAGAAAAACCATTAAGTTAATATATTTTTTGTAGAATATATTTTGTTAGTATTATACCCAACAAAATTGATTTTTACTAAATTAAAGTTCGAATACCTAGTTTTAGTTTTTAATACTAGAACCATTCAAACATATGAAATAATGCTTTTTAAGTGAACAACACTTGTGAACTAAGCATAATAATAACAGACAGGTAGACGCCTTCGCTCTCCTGCATTTCAGTTTATCTCATACTACGACCAGAGTACACACAGTCCATAGCTCATGTGCCACATTATATTATGTATGCGGAGATTAACACACCACTAAATTAACAAATACGGATAAAATAAATAAATAAATATACATTTTCATCCCTAACGTGAGTACGTTGCAATCTGTTCAATTAAAGAACAATAAGCAATCACATGACCCAATGAAATGAGGAAGATGTTTATGATGTATAAACGAGGTGGTTTTTTGTACAGATTCAGAACGACCATTCCTCAAAAAGTATCGTTAATTAAAATAAAACCATCAAAGATGGTAAATCGGTAATCACAAGCCAGTATTCAAATCCGCATAAAAGTCACGCTTAATGTTACCTTAACCCACCGGGTTGGTCTAGAGGTAAAGTCGTCGATAAAATCAGCTGTTTAACAGCTGATTTTCGGAGACGAAGGTTCCTGGTTCAAATCCTAGTAAAGATAGTTACTCTTATACGGATTTGAATGCTAGACAGTGGTTACCGGTGTACTTTGATAGTTGGGGTTCAATTAACCATACTCTCTCAGGAATGGTCGACCTGAGTCTGTACAAAACTACACCTCATTAACACGTCATACACATCATCCTCATCTCATTGGGTCATCGGGTTGCTTAATGTTCTGAATTAAACAGATTGCAACGTACACACATTAGGAATTACAAAAAAAATATTACCTTTAATAGGATTCGAACCAGAAACCAAAAACCGCGACTTAAAAATACACAAACCCGGTGAGTGAAAAAAAGATAAATACAATAAATATTTTTTACACATGCTGTTGCTAACTCAAACAACTATCCCATTGGGTAAAGAAAGAGGTTAAATACACACCGCCCTTTATAAAATACAGATTAGGGAAGAAAAACCACAGAATAAAACAGATACAATTCAGGAAAAAATTGTATTACACTATAAAAACAACACTGGAATCAAAAAAAAAAATAAAACAAATTTAAAATAATAAAAAATCGTTCGGGTAAAGAGAATGTAACTTGTAACTATTCGATTATACGGAGAGAGCAGAAATTCAAGCAAGACCGTAAGAAAGTTTATGCAGTATCGAATTCCGAGCATATTTACATCAGAGAGAAGAGACTTTCCTTTTTCCTCATCCCATTTATGGAAATTTCATCCCTTATAATCAACCCTATATTACTCTTCAGATCCTGTTATAGCTAGCGATTTTTACCCCTCACTGAGATTTTTTTCTTAATATTAAAAGAACTAATTCATTGCTGGGTAAGTAGTCAAAGTGCTGGGTAAGAGTAACTTGTAGTAGGTACAGGGACCAAAGATATATTTTAATGGGTTATTATCTTTCATTTTATCATTTTACTTTTTACCGAAAGGCCTACTTCCGGTTCGAGTTAGGTGTAGTGCATAGTTTATCGTTCCTGATATTATTGCAAAATACTTTGTTACTCAGTTAGTTTTCTACGTGTAGTGTTATTTACTTGAATTTAAAATGTGAGTTAATTATATTTATTTTTGTTTCTCATAAAAGACTATTATATACATTTTTTTTTCTATTGTGTTATTTTGTAGCACTTTAATAGGTTAATTTATATTTTTTTCTGTAATGGCTTTGAATTCTTCTTCTTCTTCTTCTTTAACGTCATCGGCAAATTTTGCCGTGTTAAATGAACAACTTCAACCTGACAACGGTTTGCGAAATACAGAAGGCACTGGATCAGCTGGTTCTTCTCAGCAGATCTTTCCGATCTTATCCGAAGATACACGATTACGGCGGAGCCAACGAACTTTGACTCATAAACGAACGGGCCAAATTGATGACGTACCTGTCAGCGCACAGGAAAGTTTCAAAACGGTGGAAGCAAAGAATAAAAAACGAAAGGCAGAAAAACATTCCAACGAATTGCATGCATTTAAAAAAATTGGAGAAAATTGTGTTACCACGAAAAATTCATTTGATCCATTATCAGATAACTGCCCATAACAGACAGGTGGAGTATCAAATTTTTTACACTCAATCTGTTCGTTGCAGGGCTAAAATAAATAGTTCTGTTTCTTAACACATGGTCAGCCAATTATTAAATGACTGAATCATTTAAGAACAGAAGAGGTAGAGGTGTAAAAAACACTAATCAGCGTAATCTCCTCTGAAAGTAATGGATTTCATTATACAGCCAGACCCTGTGGTGAATGAAGTGAAGGTGTCATTTGCAGAGTGGAAAATATGTGCTTTTCAGAGGGCCCGGCATGCTGATAAGTGTACTTTTCCACTCGGTGAGGAAGGCAAGGTAAACCACCGCACTCCTCGTTTTACTTAGTAAACCTCTACAGGTTCAAACCAGCCTTTCGGCTGATGACCTAAACAACAACAAAATATTAAAATATTGTGATGTTAGTGGGAGGAAAAAAAATCAGTTATCAAATTTTACCGATCACATTTCATTAATTTAATGACGATTTTACATACAGTAAACTCCCGATTATCCGCGGAATTGACTGGTGCGGATAATCGCGAATAATCGAATTTCCCGGAAAAGCCGAAAAATTGCCGATAGCGGTTAAAACGGCTGAAGGTACTAAAAAACAACACCCAAGTGGGGTTTTTCTAAATCAGTTTATTGTATAACAAAAGAACGTACATGATAAACAACTAAATCAACGTTTAATTAATTTATTTATTTATTTAACGTCGCATCAACTGCAAAGGTTATTCGCGACGACGTTGGGGTTCAACTGTATGAGTTTTAAATGATTTTTTGTAACGTATGAAAATATGCCGTGGCTGAGTGGGATTCGTACCCAGGACCGCATGATGAGAGGCGAGCACGTTACCAACTACGCCAATGCGGCCGGCAAATCTACGTTTTGTACATTAGTGTTTAAGAGAAAGTTATGTTTACTTTTTTACAAACATCGTCATTTACTCGTCAAATGACGATCAATAGCTTTTGTTTTTTCTTGTTAAATACTATACGGTACGTGTTGTGCTGTACATTATTACAGTTGATTATATATTTTAATATTTATGATGACTTTTATTACATTAAAGTAATTAGAAAACCTATTTCCGTACGTACGAAATAATCCGCCGCGGATAAACTGCCTGCGGATAATCGAGTTTACTGTAGCTATTAGTTTTAAACATAGTCAAAAACAGAATTGTATAAAGGTTTAGAGAATAAACGAAATTTCACAACGCTGCGACGGTACGAAAAATTTAAATAATTGATAAATAAAAATAACTTCTTCATGAATCCCGGGATCGACTCCTGGTCTGGCCTGAAATTGTTTTATCTATATATCACCTCACCTACGCACAAGTCAAGGCTTATGTATACTTGTGAATTGTGTATAATAGTAACAGACAGGCAGACGCCTTCGCTCTCCTCCCACGACAAGTGTACCCATATTACTAAACAGTAACACCACCAGATACAAAAAAACCACATATAGGTTTTATCACAGAATAAAAACGAATCACATGATATTGATTATGTAAATAGCCAAGAGAAGTTAAATGATGGAAACCTAAAAGAGAAGAAAATCTGGTCACACGAATTTCCCTTGCCCATGTAGGTAATCAACAATTTAACCTAATTTAGTCATGAGTAATTGACGTGAAAATGGAAATCAATATCTGTAGAACTTAAAAATATGGAAAATCAGTAATTGCCTCGCTGTAAATTAGGCAAAATAGGCTCTGTAGAGAAAACTGCTTAAAATAAAAGTTGTAGGTTTTTAAATTTTCTATAACTTCAATTATATACATTGTTTTCGCAAAATGCACTCTAAGGCCGCAGTCTTAAAAAATCCCATTTTTACCATTTTGATAAAAAAATCGTTAAAAAATTTTACTCAGTAAAACCCACCAGGTTGGTCTACAGGTAAAGTTGTCGCCAAAATCAGCTGTTTAACAGTTGATTTTCGGAGACAAAGGTTCCTGGTTCAAATCTCGGTAAAGGTAGTTACTTTTATACAGAGTTGAATACTAGACAGTCGTTACCGGTGTACTTTGATGGTTGGGGTTCAATTAACCATACTTTCTCAGGAAAGGTCGGCCTGGGTCTGTACAAGACTACACCTCATTTACACGTCATACACATCATCCTCATCTCATTGGGTCATGGGGTTGCTTATTGTTCTCAATTGAACAGATTGCATGCAACGTACACACATTAGGGATATTAAAAAAAAAGGGTAAAACTTCTATAGAGGTTTAGGATCAGCCTTTCAGTTGATGACTAAAACAACAACAGCGTCTAATTTTGGTGTTGATAGTAATATTTTTCTTGTAAAGTTTGTTTCTTAAGTTAAATTTTGAAATTTATGTATTATTTTTTTTTGTAGTTGCTCACCACCTTTTACAATATTTAATTAAAATTAAACATAAGTGACTCCGAGGCGTACCGATAGAATAGCTACACAAATAAACGGAACGGCCGCATTGGCGTAGTTGGTAACGTGCTCGCCTCTCATCATGCGGTCTTGGGTTCGAATCTTATTCAGGCACGGCAATTTTTATACGTTACTTCTTCTTCTTACTATCAAGGATTAGGCATAACCCTGTTCCGAACTCACAAACCATCCTGCACGTCTACAGAAACACGAGACATTCCAACCCGTACATCTCGACTACTGCCATCTTCTTCGAGGTCTTCCCATCGCCCTTCTTCCAACTGGAACATATTCCGTCACTTTTAGAGGTATTCTCTCCTCTGGCATCCGTTCCAAATGTTGCCTCCATTGATTCTAGTACTCCTCCACTTTTTCATTCAAGCTAAATACACCCAACTCGGATCTAATTTCTTCGTTATGTATTAGACGTTATAAAAAATCATTTCATCCTTCACCGTCTCCCATTAGCAGTAACTGCAGAACAGTCGGACGTTAAACCAAAAAAATAAACAAAAAATAAAATAAACGGAACACCTCGCTTTTATATTCAAATCGATAACTTTTAAAAAAAATCAAGTAATTTTAGTACACAACATTGTTCTTTGAACGTTCACAATCATTTCACTAAATTAGTTAATAAAATTGGAACAACCTTTTTTCCAATAACCCAGTTTTTAAAACTAAAAAAGTGAAAATCATTAACACTATAATAATTTTTAATTGACAAAGATATAAAAATAACATCAATACAATTTTAAAATGAATCGCAATCGTGAATTAACATCCATGAATTAAAATCAATTTCCCAGATTGAAAATTAGATTCAATCACTGGCAATATAGTAAAAACCGGTTAAACTAGGTTAATACAATTTACCTAATAGAAATCAACAAATCGTTACTAATTCAGTTTATAAACAAGAAAATAAAACAAACTTACTTGTAAATTTATAACAAAATTTTAATTTAAACTTTTATTACTACGACCGATTTAATTAATGTAGTATCGGAAATAAATTTGTAAAAGGAGTTGACACAAACGAATTTCGTATAATTTGAAAAGAAATGACAGTTTTTATGAAAAATTAAACATATATTAAATTTATTTGTTTTCACAGGGCTTGATCTAATTGTTAATTCTTATTCGATGATGAACGGTAACAATAAAATTATTTTAATTTACTCGCGAACTGAATTATTCAAAAACCGTAAATCAGATTAGTAAATATTCGTTTACCTTTATTCGAATATTTTCAAAATAGTCGAATAAAAAATAACTATTCAAATAATTTGTATTCGAATATCTCATCGCTAGGGTGGTCAATTAACCAGACACTATAACCTAAAAAACCCATTTATACTATTAATATAAAAATATTTGTATTTTAATGTTTATAACCTAACATTAGTGATAAAACATAAGATATAAACAAAAATACTAACCACAAAAAATATAACCTTATTATAGTCATGAGTGAATGATGCAAAATGAAAACAACCTTAGGTTTGTATAATAAAAAAGAAAATCGCCCTTTCACGCTAAACTAGCCGGACACATTGGCGTAGTTGGCAACGTGCTCGCCTCTCATCATGCGGTCTCTGATTCGAATCCCATTCAGGCATGGTATATTTTCATACGTTACAAAAAATCATTTCATCCTTCACCGTCTGCATTAGCAGTAATATTGCAGAACAGTCGGACGTTAAAAAAAAACACGCTAAACCAGGCTCTGTAGAAAGAATGAAAACTTGTATATCCGGTGAAAACCCGATTTGAAAAAATCGCCATGAAAACAATACTTTCCTTCCTATATATTCATAATAGGCAAGAGAAAGTAAAAATGTGTACACGGTGATTAAAAAGTAACTGAAAAATACTTTCAACACACACGCACACAGGCCAATCGCTAAGAACACGTTTTTTGGATTCACGGGATCTGAAAATGTGTAGATCCGGTGAAAACAATACTTTCCTTCCTATATATTCATAATAGGCAAGAGAAAGTAAAAATGTGTACACACTGATTAAAAAGTAACTACAAAATACTTTTAACACACACGCACACAGACCAATCGCTAAGAACATGTTTTTTGGATTCACGGGATCTGAAAATGTGTAGATCCGGTGAAAACTCTATTTGGAAAAATCGCCATGAAAACAATACTTTCCTTTCTTATATATTCATAATAGGCAAGAGAAAGTAAAAATGTGTACAAGCTGATTAGAAAGTAACTACAAAATACTTTTAACACACACGCACACAGACCAATCGCTAAGAACATGTTTTTTGGATTCACGGGATCTGAAAATGTGTAGATCCGGTGAAAACTCGATTTCGAAAAATCGACATGAAAACAATACTTTCCTTTCTATATAGTCTATTCATATAGGCAAAAGAAAGTAAAAAGAAGAACAAAGTTAAAGTCGTGGACCCTAGCGTACACCCTGTAGTGGCTGGCTTAGGTTTGTTGACAGTAGGAGCAAACTAAGAACGGCTGAACTGTAGACTGTTATTCTATTATAGACTATACGTGATCAGACAGTTAGAGGAATATAAATGTATCAGCCGATAAAAGTTTCATCAAAATCGGTACCATAGTTTTTGCGATTACCATATCCACACAAACAAATAAATACACAAACTATTATAATTAAATTAAAACGAATAACTGAAATAATTAACATAGTTTGACAATATTTCTGTCCTTATTTTTGAACAAATGTTTCTTCCAATATACATTAGGGAATTTTATAAGCCACCCCAAACTAAATACAATTGCCGATAGAGGTTTCCCCCATGGATGTTACGTGATACGCAACCGAAAGGTTTCGTTTAGTGTAAGGTAAGCTGTGTTAGTGGTTTGTACGCAGCCAATATGTAACAGCTTTAGGATGTGTAACACGATCGACGTTATTTCTTTATCCCGACGACTTTATTCTATTTTCTTCTGTTTCTATTTGTTTTAACTTAATTCTTTAAAATGTATTATCTAATTCGTAATTCTAACAATAATTCTATGGAGATACATAAAGAAATTATTTTATATAAAATTTGTCAAAATTTGTTAAAAATCTTAAAAGACTTACGGATTGGTGTAGAGCAGAGGTTCCCAACCTGGAGGCGATCGCCCTCTGGTGGGCGATTTGGGTTCGCAGGGGGGCGATAAATTTGTGGGGGGCGATGATTATTCAAAGACAGAAAAATAAAACTGTACTACATGGTAGAATCTTTACTGTCGCGGATACATGTTTTTTTACAAACAAATAGTTTAGTTTTTACAAACAAATAAACTAAACTCTTTGTTGACATTTTTTATGGTCGAGCTCCTACACATGAGATGAAGAATTCTAGACACAACTGCTTTGGTTGATTATTTATTGTGAACAATAATAAATCTTTTTTACAGAATAACATACTTTATTATTTATCAACACATTACTTCAAATTAAATTAGGTATACGATGCTAAGAGAAAGGGGCGATAGGTGTAAGTCATCCTTCACAAAGGGGCGATGCCCCATAAAAGGTTCGGAACCACTGATGTAGAGGTTTTTTTTCTTTTTGGTTTAACGTCCGACTGTTCTGCAATGCAGACGGTGAAGGATGAAATGATGTTTGTAACGCATGAAAATAAGCCGTGCCTGAATGGGATTCGAACCCACGACCGCATGATGAGAGGCGAGCACGTTACCAACTACGCCAATGTGGCGTCTAGAGGTAAAGGCGTCGCCGCCAGTCATCTGTTTAACAGGTGGTTTTCGGAGATAAGATTCCTGGTTCAAATCCTAGTAAAAATAAATACTTTTAAATAACGGATTTAAATAATAAACAGTGATTCTTGGTATGCTTTGATGGTTGGGGTTCACAATTAACTATATTCTCCAAAGAATGGTTGGCTTGAGCCCGTGAAAAATAACACCACATTTTCACGTCATACATATCATCCTCTTTTCATGACTCTTGGGTCACGGATGTTGCTAATTAGTCTGAATTGAACGTACACATATTAGGGATAAGAAAACCTTAATGAACCTGGTGTGAAACACTCACACAACTACCTCTTGCCAATGCAAGTAATGAACAATATAAACCATGTTTTAATTATGAGTGAATGGTACAAAATGAAAATCAACCTCTGTGTGGCTTAAAAATACGGAACATCAGACGCTCTATAAAAGAAAATGCTTGAATTATAAATTATAATTTTTTTTTAATTTTCTATACCTGTAATTATAAACACGTTTGTCGTAAAGTGCATACTAAGTCCGCAATATTAAACAATCCCATTTTTACCGATTTTTGACGAGAAAATACAGAAAATCACTAATTGTCGCAAAACTCAGCATTGTATAAAAAAAAAAACGCTTGATACGAAAGTTGTAGATTATGATATGTTTCAAAATTTAATTCTACACAAAGTTGCCCTAGAATCCGTATTGAGGCAATAATCTTTAAAAATACATTTTTTTCTACAAGAGACAGCCATAGTGGCAAGCCTTATATTTAGATTGAAAAACTTGTATTTTGTTTAAATTGGTTCGAGCAGCAGCACCAAAAATCTGGATTCCGTACAGCCAGAGAGGTTTCAGCTAAGTCTTGTAAATGGTAATTTTTTGTTTTAGCGGTAGACGAGAACGCGGTTTAACTAGGAGGAACAAACATCTGAGGCGATTGTTTACCAATAAGCGTTTGCTTTTTAGATGTTCATTCCACGCGGTTGACCGATTTTAATGAAAATGTTCGTGTCGGGTTCTCTAGTGGTATCTAACTTAAGTTTCAAGTTCGTACGATGTTCCGTTCTTAAGATATTCTGTTCACATACACACGCACACAGACCAATCGCTAAAAACTTGTTTTTTTTGGTTTCAGGAGGTCTGAAAACGTGTAGATCCGGAGAAAACTCGATTTCGAACAATCGTCATGAAAACAATACTTTCTTTTTGATATATTCATATAGGCAAAAGAAAGTAAAATGAATTATCTGAAAATGAAATTTAACGAACGTTCTAGTAATAACTGACGTAACGTTTTAGTACATTACAATTTATTGTAGTAAGTTTTTCAGAATTTTTTATTGGTCCCCAGATCGAGATTCATATCGGAACAATGAGTTATTTTTCTGATGTAGCACAACTTTCCAAGCGCAGCTAGGATTTAATTTCAGAAATTATCCCTTATGGAACAACTTTCGCATTAGAATTGCAATATAAATCCCTAGACTAGTGGAGTTTGCAAATTTTAAAATAACAATTGGAATGAGAGGTAGTCTTACCGGAATTTATTTCAACTAAAAACATTAAGTAACTTACAAAATTAGTAGAATATTCTATATTTTATTTAATTTTTAATAATTCGCTGGTTTGTTTTCCGTATAATGCAAATCAAAGCTGCATTTTTAGACTGAATACCATTTTTAAGCAATTTTTGCATAAAATTTTGAATTACCGAAAAACTAACCTTCGGACAAAATGCATTAAATTAATAGGTAATATTATAATGAAACTATGTCTTAAATTTTTGTATTCTTTTATTGTGTTTTATAATTATTTTTTTATTAAGTATTGAAGTAAAAATCCGGTCTGAAACACTTACATGACTTTATCTTGCCAATGTAAATAACAAACAATATAACGTATGTTTAATTATCAGAAACAATATAAAATGAAAAACATAACCTAATTATAATCATAAGTATACAAACTAAAAATTAATCTCTGAACAATACTGGAAATCAGTGATTGACGCTAAACCAAGCTCTGAAGAAAAAAACTTAAAATAAAAGTTGTAGATGTTTTTTATTACCTATATCGAATTTAAGACGCACCCCAAATTATAATAATATTTTGTAGGAAAAAATAAGGTAAGGTAAAATTAACGTATACAAAATATAGTTTAAAAAAAAATTTAATTAAGTGCTAAAAGTGTTGAGTTGTAAATCTCCTTAAATAAATGACAGTAATTGCAGTTAGTTTAAACACTTAATTAATTACTACTTAAAACTTTGATGATCATGTTGCGAGTTCCAATAAGAGTCGTAATTAGGTAATTAAAAATACAAAATATGGGAATGGGTTGAACGAGGATTCGTATCATCTATGTTTTACTTCAATGCTACGTATTTTTACTTCAATACTTAATGTAGGTTATTATTTAGTTTCATTATAATTTTACCTACTAATTTAATGCATTTTGTCCGACGATTAGTTTTTCGGTAATTCAAAATTTTATGCAAAAATTGCTTAAAAATGGTATTCAGTCTAAAAATGCAGCTTTGGTTTGCATTCTACTTTAAAACAAATGACAGTAACCGCAGGAAGTTTATAAACTTAACTAAGTAATATTTAAAACTTTGATGATCCTGTTGCGATAAGTTCCAATAAGAGTCGTAATTAGGTAATTAAAAATACAAAATTTGTGAATGGGTTGAACGTGGATCCGATACAAAGATGGATGTATTATTCGAACTTGGCCACTGAGACATTAGTAAACCCTTACCACCACACACAAATACACATTATAACTGTTTTTTTCTTACATTTCAACTGAAAGTCAAAACTTGGTCCGCGTGTCTGTGAGTTGTGAGTGTAGTAGTAAGGGTTCCGTAAACCTTCTTCTTCTTCTTCTTTACAACAGGGTTTAGGCGAATCGCCTGTTCCGGTCTCAAAAGTTTTTTTTTGAAATTTTCTTAAGGACAGCTACCATCTTTTCCTGGGTCTTCAAATATCTCTTCGGCCAACCGGCCTATACCTCCACACTTCCTTAGGTATACCCCCATCAGGAATTCTTTCCAAATGTGCCAGCACACTCTGCCTGTTTTCTATTATTCGGTCTTCCCAACTTGAAGATGTTCATTTCCTTATGCACATCTTCATTATATAATCTATCCACTCTTGTACATCCCTGTACTGACCTTAAAAAATTCATTTCCGATGCCTGAATTTTCCTTAATTGTTTCCAACAAATGTTTTCGCTGACAAATGTGTGAGTACCGTATTGCATCGAATTTAAGACCCACCTTTATTTCAATACAGGGATTCATACCTGTAATCTATGAAGCAATTAGGCCGCTTAGGTTTACGGTGCTTTCCTTTGAGACTTGAACCGTAAACCTAAGCGGCCTAATTGCTTCATAGATAACAGGTATAAATCCCTGTATTGAAATAAAGGTGCGTCTTAAATTCCATGCAATACGGTACTTAACACATTTGTCAGCGAAAAAAATTCTGGAAATAAAAATTCAAGTAGGTTTATTGTAATTTTCTATAACTTATATTATTACAAATATATGCGAGGTTTTTGCGCTAAAATGGATGTAAAGGCCGCAATTTTAAGAAATCGTTTTAACTACGGTAGCACAGCCCCCACGAATTTCAGCAGACATGCCGCTACCATATTTTACAGAGCACAAAAATTGAAATAAACGAGGCGATTTTAAACAAAATTATACGAGCCGTTTCTGAGACAACTGTAAAAAAAATTAAAAATTACACAAATAACAACTATTTCCGGTTGACCGATTTCGATGAACATAATTGTGTCGGGTCCCTTAAATTAAGTATCAACTTTTAACTTAGTACAACACTTAAGTAGATACATTTCGTTTACGCGCGCGCGCACACATACAGACCATTTTGTAATAAACTGTTTTTTTTTGCTTCAGGGGATCTGGAAACAAGTAATTCCGGGGAAATCTCGACATGGAAATATAATTTTTCTTAGTCAATGTAAATTTTATGCAGTGCAAACGAAAGTAAAAATTCACGGAGTGAGGAAAGTAGAAAACGAAAAACATTTTGGTTCAAAAACCCCTGAATGATTCGTATATATATATATAGACTATATATTGGTTTAACGTCCGACTGTTCTGCAGTTACTGCTAATGCAGACGGTGAAGGATGAAATTATTTTTGTAACGTATGAAAATATGCCGTGCCTGAATGGGATTCGAACCCACGACCGCATGATGAGAGGCGAGCACGTTACCAACTACGCCAATGCGGCCGGCAAGATTGGTATAACTGCTCATGTTTCTATTTAGGGCAGTTCTGTCAACAGAATTATTTTATGATCACAATGCGATTTTTTCAGAATGTACAATGGAATTGCAAAAAAATACTATTTTCAAGAAAATATATTGTTCCGCCATTTAATCAATGGGTTGTAGATTTTTTGTTGCAAAATGTAAAAGAAACTTTTAAGAATTCAATTGTAAAAGAAACTGAATGAAGTTTTCCAACAATATTCGAATTGGGAAAATAATAAAAGACAAATTATATTAAGCTATTGTTCTTATTATTTGAAAAACTTGATATCGTGTTAATAACAAACAATAATCAGAAAATCTTGTTTAACTTAAAATTAATTCGTTACTAAAACACAATAGAGAAAAAAGCGGAAAAGAGTTCTGTTGTTGATTAAGAAATAGAAAAATAAAACAACAACGAAACTGAGCAGAAGAACTGCTAAACTTTTTTATACTTAAATGAACACGAAAAGAAGGGAATTGAACAGTGTTGTTTGTAGTACAACAGTTTGAATTGTACAAAGATTATTGAATGAGTGGACGGGCTAGTGAAAGTGTTTACAAAAAAGGTTGTACTGTTGTATTTTGAGTATAAGATGAAAGGGAGGGGGGTTTGAAAGAGTGAGTGAGAAAGAGAGGTCTTTTGGTTTTAGTAGAATTTAACCGGTACGGTTGTAGTACTTTTTGCTTGTTTTTACAACTTGGAAAAGAAACAGTCAGTTTTTATTAGGTTTCCCGTTTCAAGGAATGGAACGATTTAGAAAATTTATACTCCTGATAAAATAAGCAAACGTGCGCGCGCGCAATTTCACCAGTTGTATATGTATGTTTGAACGTGCGTGTATTTCTTATAGCCCTTTAAATGTTTCAGACTGGACCACCACACTCAAACCGAAACAGGACTGAAACTTTTAACAGCTTTCAATATAATATGAAACGCAAGTAAAAAGTAAAACGTATCTTACTGTGAAATTGTAACTGGGGCCGCTTACATGAAAACTCTCCTTCCATTCCTTAACTCCTTACATTTTCATATCCTTCTACTAAATTACCCGATCTTTAAATTTCGTTTTTAAGCCCCCGACCACTACAAGTTTACTTCATGAAAAACAAATTTACTTCTGATATTTTTTTACTTTCTCTTGCCTATATGAATATATAGGAAGGAAAGTATTGTTGTCATGTCGATTTTTGACCGGATCTACACGTTTTCGAACCCCCTGAACCCAAAAAAACATGTTTTTAGCGATTGATCTGTGTATGTGTGTGTGTGTGTGTGTGTGTGTTTGTGAACAGAATATCTCAAAAACCGAACATCGTACGAACTCGAAACTTAAAACTGAAGTTACATACCACTACTGGACCCGACAAGAAAGTTTTCATCAAAATCGGTCAACCGGAAGTAGTATTTTAATCGTGTAATTTTTCACTTTTTTGAGATTTTCTTAAAAACTGGTCCTCGCCTGGTTTACTAAATGTTTTATTCTCTACAAGATAAAGTAGGCGCCATATTTGCTTAAATTCTTGGTGAGGCTGTTTTCACGATCAAAAAATTGGTTTTTTTAATATTACGGCTTTAATATGCAGTTTAGCGCAAAAATTTATTTAATAAAAAAATGTAGAGAAATTAAAATCCTACTACTTTTATTTCAAACATTTTTTTAATAACGCTTAGTTTAGCGGTAATTAGCGATTTTCTGTTTTTTTGTCACGAAAACGTGTGAAATATCGAAATTTTTTAAATCTCGGCCTTAGTTTGCATTTTACGACAAAAGTGTATATAATAAAATTTATATGAAATTAAAACGTCTACGACTTATTTCGAGCATTTTTCTCTACAGAGCCTAGTTTAGCGTGAAAGAGTGATTTTCCGTAGTTTTAAGCCAAACTAAAGTCGATCTTCACTTTGCGTCTTTCATTCATGATTAAAATTAGATTATGTTCAGTGAGGTTAGTTTTTTTTTTGTTAATTTCTAATGTTTTATTACTAATGTTAGATTATATTGTTAATTAGTTGCATTGGCAAGAGAAAGTTGTGTGAGTGTTTCACACCAGATTTTTATATACATGTTCGTGACGGATCACCTATTGGTACAGTATTAAATTATAAGTTTCAACTACATACGTTATTCCGTTCTTGAGATATTTTGTTCACACAGCCTCAATCGTTACAAACATGTTTATTTGGATTCAGTGTGTTTGAAAATACACACTTATAGGGAAAAGAAAGTAAAAAATAAAGGCCACCTCCGTGGTGCAGTGGTTAACGCGATACTCTACAAAGTGAAAGGTCTCAGGTTCGATTCTTGGCAAGGATCAGAAAAATCAAAACGGGTTTAAATCCATTATACGCTGGATAAACCAACGTAGTTTCTAATGGTCAAGTTGTTGATCTAACGACAAAAAATAAAACAGAAATAAAGCAAAATAGCTAGATCAGTGCCTACATGATACTTTAACAGGTTAGTTATTTACAAGTTACCATTTTCTTTGACTCATGACGTTTACTAATACCATCAAACAAATTATTTTTATTTTATTTTTTTATTCCTAATTTGTGTACGTTGCAATCTGTTCAATTTAGAACAATAAACAACCCCATGACCCAATGAGATGAGGATGATGTGTATGACGTGTAAATGAGGTGGTCTTGTACAGACCTAGGCCGACCATTCCTAAGAGAGTATGGTTAATTGAACCCCAACCATCACAGTACACCGGTAACCACTGTCTAGTATTCAAATCCGTATAAAAGTAACTACCTTTACTAGGATTTGAACCAGGAACCTTCGTCTCCGAAAATCAGCTGTTAAACAGTTGATTTTGGCGACGACTTTACCTCTAGACCAACCCGGTGGTGTTAACGAATTATAAACACAAAATTTAAAAAGATATATTTTATTATGATTGCATTTTTACTTTCTCTTGCCTATATGAATATATAGGAAGGAAAGTATTGTTTTCATGTCGATTTTTCGAAATCGAGTTTTCACCGGATCTATACGTTTTCAGACCCCCTGAACCCAAAAAACATGTTTTTAGCGATTGGTCTGTGTGTGTGTGTGTGTGTCTGTGTGTGAACAGAATATCTCAAGAACGGAACATCGTACGAACTTGAAACTTAAGTTACATACCACTACCGGACGCGACACGAACATTTTCATCAAAATCGGTCAACCGGAAGTAGTAGTTTATTCGTATAATTTTTCAGTTTTTTGCGATTTTCTCAAAAACTGGTCCTACGATTTTTTTTAAAATCGCCTATTTTACTCAATTTTTTATTCTCTACAAGATAGGGTAGGCGCCATGTTTGCTGAAATTCTCGGTGAGGCTGTTTTCACGTAAAAACGTTGTTTTTTTAAGATTACGGCTTTAATATAAATTTTAGCGCAAAAACTTATATAATAAAAGTTGTAGAGAATTTAAAAACCTACAACTTCTGTTTCAAACATTTTTTTGTATAACGCTTAGTTTAGCGGTAATTTGCGATTTTCTGTTTTTTCTCACGAAAACGTGAGAAAAATCGATTTTTTTAACATTTCGGTCTTAGTATGCATTTTACGACAAAAGTGTATATAATTAAATTTATAGAAAATTAAAAGATCTACAACTTTTGTTTAGAGCATTTTTCTCTACAGAGCCTAGTTTAGCGTGAAAGCGTGATTTTCCGTATTTTTAAGCCAAACTGAGTTCGATTGTCATTTTGCGTCATTCACTCATGATTAAAATACGGTTATGTTTTTGAGGTTAGTTTTTGTTCATTTCTAATGTTTTAATACTAATGTTAGGTTTATTGTTAATTATTTGCATTGGCAAGAGAAAGTTGTGTGAGTGTTTCACACCAGATTTTTAAATAAATACTACGTTTATCATTCTACTATTGCGCTGTGGAAACGCCCCTAACACTATTACTGGATTATGAACCATGTGAACTAACTACGCATAGAATTAGAATTAGAATTAGAATTAGAGCCATAATTTAGGCAAACTGAGCCTAGAAAGCCTGACAACAATCAATGATGGTATACGGTACACGCCTACCATTTATCGGGATATGGAATGCTAATAGAAATTCTGTAGTAATTAGGATAGGGTGATTGCTATTTCAAAATTAATTGCTTATTTGTATACAATTAACCAAAGTAAATACGTAAACATACTACAAACTATCTGAAACACACTATATATATAAATATATATATATACATATCTGCCCATAACAAGACAGGTGGAGTGTCAAATTTTTTACACTCAATCTGTTAGTTGCAGGGCTAAAATAAATAGTTCTGTTTCTTGTCACATGGTCAGCCAATTAAATGACTGAATCATTTAAGAACAGAAGAGGTAGAGGTGTAAAAGACACTAATCAGAGTTATTTCCTCTGAAAGTAATGAATTTCATTATACAGCCAGACCCTGTGGTGAATGAAGTGAAGGTGTTATTTGCAGAGTGGAAGATATGTGCTTTTCAGAGGGCCCGGCATGCTGATAAGCATACTTTTCCACTCAGTGAGGAAGGCAATGGTAAACCACCTCACTCCTCGTTTTACTTAGTAAAACCTCTACGGGTTCAAACCAGCTTTTTGGCTGATGACCTAAACAACAACATATACATATATAAATTTAATACTGCCCGCTTCCGTGAATTAATAGTACGGATAATAGAAAACGAAAACGAAGATCAAGGGTTCGATTCACAGCTAGGGTATAGAAATGTTACCATTAAAACCGTTTCATATTTTATTTTAGTCATGTTCAGATAAATCCCACCGGGTTGGTCTAGAGGTAAAGTCGTCGCCAAAATCAGCTGTTTAACAGCTGATTTTCGGAGACAAAGGTTCCTAGTTCAAATCCTAGTAAAGGTAGTTACTTTTATACGGATTTCAATACTAGACAGTGGTTACCGGTGTACTTTGATGGTTGGGGTTTAATTAACCATACTCTCTCAGGAATGGTCAGCCTGGGTCTGGACAAGACTACACCACATTTACACGTCATACACATCATCCTCATCTCATTGGGTCATGGGGTTGCTTATTGTTCTCAATTGAACAGATTGCAACGTACACAAATTAAGAATATAAAAAAATGTTCAGGTAAAGTGTTGAACTAAAGTTATCCTCGATTCTAAGGCGCAGCTTATTTTGGCAGTACAAATTTTGAAAAAAAATTACCGCATTGGATATAATTTAAGACGCACCCCAAAATATAATCTTATTTTGTGGGGAAAAGTAAAGGAAGGTAAAATTAACGTATACAAAAAGTAGGTACCTATTAAAAAAATTTAATTACATGCTAAAAGTGTTTATTTGTTTATCTTCTTAAAATAAATGACAGTAATTGCAGTTAGTTTATAAACTAAATTAATTAATATTTAAAACTTTGATGATCCTGTTGCAAAATCCAATAAGAGCCGTAATTAGGTAATTAAAAATACAAAATATAGGAATGGGTTGAACGAGGGTTCGGTACAAACATGGATGTATTGATTTAACTTGGCCACTGAGACGTTAGTAAACCCTTACCACCACACACAAATACACATTATAACTGGTTTTTTACTTTCTCTTGCCTATATGAATATATAGGAAGGAAAGTATTGTTTTCATGTCGATTTTTAGAAATCGAGTTTTCACCGGATCTATACGTTTTCAGACCCCCTGAATCCAAAAAACATGTTTTTAGCGATTGGTCTGTGTGTGTGTGTGTGTGTGTGTGTGTGTGTGTGTGTGTGTGTGTATGTGTGTGTGTGTGTGTGTGTGTGAGAGTGTGTGTGTGTGTGTGTGTGTGTGTGTGTGTGTGTGTGTGTGTGTGTGTGTGTGTGTGTCTGCGTGTGCATACAAAATATCTCAAGAACGGAACATCGTACGAAGTTGAAACTTAAGTTACATACCACTACCGGACCCAACACGAACATTTTCATCAAAATCGGTCAACCGGAAGTAGTGGTTTATTCGTATAATTTTTCACTTTTTTGTGATTTTCTCAAAAACTGGTCCTACGATTTTTTTAAAAATCGCCTCATTTACTCAGTTTTTTATTCTCTACAAGATAGGATAGGCGTCATGTTTGGTGAAATTCTGGGTGAGGCTGTTTTCACGTAAAAACATTTTCTTTTTAAGATTGCGGCTTTAATATGCATTTTAGCGCAAAACGTTATATAATAAAAGTTGTAGAGAATTTAAAATTCTACAACTTTTATTTCAAGCAGTTTTTTGTAAAACGCTTAGTTTAGCGGTAATTAGCGATTTTCTGTTTTTTTCTCACGAAATTGTGTGAAAAATTGATTTTTTTTAGATTTCGGCCTTGGTATGCATTTTACGACAAAAGTGTATTTAATCAAATTTATACGAAATTAAAAGATCTACAACTTTTATTGAAAGCGTTTTTCTCTACAGAGCCTAGTTTAGCGTGAAAGAGTGATTTTCCGTATTTCGAAGCCAAACAGGTCGATTTTCATTTTCCGTCTTTCACTCATGATTAAAATAAGGTTATGTTTTTAGAGGTTAGTTTTTTGTTTATTTCGAATGTTTTATTACTAATGTTAGGTTATATTGTTAATCATTTGCATTGGCAAGAGAAAGTTGTGTGAGTGTTTCAAACCAGATTTTTTCTTACATAATTATTCTCTTACATTCTTATTTAATTATTATTTTTTATTAATTATTATTCATTAATTATTTCTTACATTATTATTTTCTTACTGGTATTTTTTTACATTCTTTCTTTTAACTGAACGTCAAAACTTGGTCCGCGTGTCTGTGAATTGTGAGTGTCGTAGTAAGGGTTCCTCGTAAACCTCTAAGCAGCCTAATTGCTTCATACATAACAGGTATAAATAAATACCTGTATTGAAATACAGAGAATTTAAGACGCACCATGATTTTGCGAACGAAGATATTGCAAATAAAATGCATATTAAAGCCGCAATCTTAAAAAGAAAATGTTTTGACGTAAAAACAGCCTTACGCAGAATTTCAGCAAACATGGCGCCTACCCTATCTCGTAGAGCATATAAAATGTAGTAAACCAGGCGATTTAAAAAAAAATCGTAGGACCAGTTTTTGAGAAAATCGCAAAAAAGTGAAAAATTATACGAATTAACCACTACTTCCGGTTGGCCGATTTTGATGAAAATGTTCGTGTCGGGTCCGGTAGTGGTATGTAACTTAAGTTTCAAGTTTTAAGTTCGTACGATGTTCCGTTCTTGAGATATTCTGTTCTCACACACACACACACACACACACACACACACACACACACACACACACACACACACACACACACACACACACACACACACACACACACACACACACAGACCAATCGCTAAAAACATGTTTTTTGGGTTCAGGGGGTCTGGAAACGTATAGATCCGGTGAAAACTCGATTTCTTAAAATCGACATGAAAACAATACTTTCCTTCCTATATATTCATATAGGCAAGAGAAAGTAAAAAGGTGCGTCTTAAATTCGATGC
Organism: Catonia carolina; assembly: GCA_035578175.1. Classification (NCBI taxonomy): domain Eukaryota; kingdom Metazoa; phylum Arthropoda; class Insecta; order Hemiptera; family Achilidae; genus Catonia; species Catonia carolina. The sequence continues at coordinate 69,038,411 of JAQMRL010000005.1, forward strand.
AATACGTATATCTAAAAACATCATCAACATCTTATTTCAAAAATATAATGTGAAATTTTATTACCTGAAAAATGGGCGATGAAACAGAATTAAATGTAACACTATTTTGATATATACAATCGAACTTCGATAAAACGAACACCTTCATTATACGAATTTTTTTCTGCACCGTGACATTATAATAAACTATATGTAAATTTACCTCGATTTAACGAATAAGTACCTTGATATAACGAAATAGTGTTATGCAATAAATACGAAGTGACACGCTGTATTGTGAGTTTCAAGGTAGATTCTTTTGATTTCCGTCAACTGGAAACGTCAGTAACGAAGTTGCTCTACCGAATTTCATCACGGTTGATGAACAGATTGCTGTTAGTGATTTTCCGAACGTTGAAGACATACTTCATGGTGTTAGTAAGTCCGCTAACCGGGATGATGAAGAAGAAGAAGAAGAAGAAGAAGATGATGAAAACTGCGAAGACCAGCAGCAGGAGAGAAAACCTACCGACGACGAGATTTTATAGTCATTTAAAATAATTAGGCTTAGGCTACAGCTCAAAGATGAAGTGCCTGACAGTATTTTTAAAAATTTAAATAAATGTGAAACTTTTTTTGAACGTATTGCTTTATTCGAAAACAAGAAACAACGGAAAATTACTCACTTTTTCAAGGCGTTAATTAACATTTAAAATACTGTAATTAAATATTCTAACCAATACCTGTCAATATCAAAAACTAAAGAGTGCATTTAGGATTAGTGTTTTTATAAACGATTGTTTTGAAAAAATATGTACTAAAAATAAAAATACAGTATTAAGCTACAAATGAGTTTCAGATGCTTTTGATTATAGCCAAGATCTATGTACGAGGTAAGTTCCTACTTGAAATGTACTACAATGTGTACTCAGTGAGGAAGGCAATAACTCTTTCACTCCTTGTTTTACTTAGTAAAGCCTCTAGAGGTTCAAATCAGCCTTTCGGCTGATGACGTAACTAACAGCACAGAAACATACATGACCGATTCTGTTTCAACTGAATGACTTCCATCAATTTAACGGACTTATGTATCCCCATTAGTCCGTTAAATTGAGCATACTTTAGTTTACTGTAGCGACTGTAGTTAATATTAACACAGAAAATTAATATTTCCAAAATATTTAAGTACGTAATATTGTAAGCCAGTGCTCATAAGAGACAAGTGGAGTGTCATATTATTTACACTCAATCTGTGCGTTGCAGGGCTAAAATAAATAGTAGTTCTGTTTCTTATCACGTGGTCAGCCAATTAAATGACTGAATCATTTAAGAACAGAAGAGGTAGAGAAGTAAAAGAAACTAATTAGAGTTATCTCTTCTGAAAGAAATGAATTTCATTATACAGCCAGACCCTGTGGTGAATGAATTGAAGGTGTCATTGGCAGAATGGATTACTATATGTGTTTTTCAGAGGGCTCGGCATGCTGATAAGCGTACTTTTCCATTCAGTGAGGAAGGCAATGGTAAACCACCTCACTCCTCGTTTTACTTAGTAAAACCTCTAAAGGTTCAAACCAGCCTTCCGGTTCATGACCTAAACTAACGGGTGATTCAAAAAGAGCGCCGGTTTTTAAACGGCTGGTAAATTTTTGTTTATCGGTTGGCAACATTGTTAGACCTCATTTCTATTTCGGAGAACATTCCGATTGACGATTCAGTTGTAGTTTCTCTTGTTCGCAGTGTAGTACTCTCGCAGTCTGTGTCTAACCATGGAGAAGTTTACTATTGCACAACGAGTGTTAATCTTCAAAACATTTTACCAGAGTGGAGAGAGTTATGCGGCTACTGTCAGGCGACTTCGCGGTACTCTAGGACGTAATGAAGCATCGAATGAATCAACAGTTCGCAGGCTCATGAAAAAGTTTTTTGAGACGGTTTCAACAGTCGACCTTAAAAGTTCTGGACGTCGTCGTTCTGGCCGAACTGAGCAGAACGTTGCGTTGGTTCGTGACAGTGTGGCTGTTAGCCCAGCAAATCAATACGTCGCCGTTCTCAACAATTGGGTTTACGATGTTCTTCTGTACGGAGAATTCTTCGGTACGATCTCCAATATCACCCGTATAAAATTCAGTTGACGCAACATTTGAAAGTGGCAGACCACCAGAAGAGACGACAGTTTGTTGACTGGGTATTGAGAAAACGGCAGGATGATGACACCTTCGCAAACAAAATTGACGCCTTGTGACTTTCATCTTTGGGGTCATCTGAAGTCATTGGTGTATGCTAATAAACCCCGAAACATCAATGACTTGAAGGAGGAAATTCGACGGGTTATCGGGCAAATGGAAGTCGAAAGTTGTCGTGCAGTAATATCCAATTTCATGGACAGAGTTGATGCGTGCCAGCGCAGTAGAGGAGGACACATGCATGACATCATTTTTCATACATAAAATCGGAAGGAAAGATGAACTTGTTGATGTATTTATTTTCAGTTTTTCAATAAAATAAATCTCTTAATTTGATATATCAAAACCGGCGCTCTTTTTGAATCACCCTATACAACACAGAAACAGACATGATCGATTTTGTTATAACTGAATGACTTTCATCAATTTAACGGACATATGTATTAGTCCGTTAAATCGACCATACTGTAGTTTACTGTAGCGACTGTAGTTTATATTAACACAGAAAATGAATATTTCCAAAATATTTAAATACTTAATATTGTAAGCCACGTATATATGTACAAAAATGTGACTTTCATCAATTTAACGGACATACATGTATTAGTACGTTAAATCGAGCATACTGAAGTTTACTTTAGCGACTGTAGTTTATATTAACACAGAAAATGAATATTTCTAAGATATTTAAGTACTTACTATTGTAAGCCAAGTATATATGTCTCATCAATTTAACGGACATATGCGTTAGTCCGTTAAATCGAGCATACTGTAGTTTATATTAATACAGAAAATGAATATTTCCAAAATATTTAGGTACGTAATATAATTTGTAAGCCAAGTAAATAAAGTAACTTGTGAAGTAATGCGAAATGAAACAAGAGACGAACATTTAGTGAACGACATGGGCAAAAATGTGCAGTCCAGAAAAAGACCACGTGCGATATTAGAAAAGGGTGTCAGGGTGGGGTATCGAGTCAGTCGGAGACGCCGGGTCTGGCTGGATAATATTTTCAGGGTGGTGAAGTAAGAGAGTGGTAGAGCACAGAGCACATAGAGCAGAACAGAGCAAGCGAGACCCAGAGCTAGACGGCGGGGCGCTGGTTCTATGCAGTATTGATTGTGCGTGCGGCTCCCGGCCTCGGCAGTGCTGCCAATCAACTAACTACGACGAAAATTTCCCTCTTACAACTAAAATATACATACCATAAATGAATTATTAATTACCAAGGGAAATTAATTTCCCTCGTATTTCTCGCTGCTACATTAATTTAAAAACAATTAAATATTCATTATAAAATAATAAATTTTAAATCAGAAAAATTACTTCCATCAAAATCCATAAAATTTTTTTTCAACGTTTGACAATTTTTTTAAAAATTAATCGAAATTAAAAAGTATGACATTAATTTATTGTACTAACTTTCAAACGCAACAAAATTTTGATTCATACATTTTTACCTTTATCAATAGATCCCAGATAAATTTCAGCAAAAAAAATTATGACTTAGTATAAAATATACAGTTATTATCTCAATAAATCGACTACCACAAATCCGAAACGCTCACCAGTAACTATAGTGACATAACTACAAAAATTATTTTTAGAATGAAAATGAAACTAAGTTTTATTATATGATTTAAATGTGCATGTCTATTGAATTTTTAACGTGAATTTTTTTTTTATAAATAATAACTGTAACCAGTACACAATAATACCGGTAATCCGAACTAATTCGGACAAGGACCTGTTTGGATTATCAAAAAAGTGGTTAATAAACAATATTTAAAATTCGGTTCGGAAATCCCGGTAATAAAGCATAATAATAGAAAATTTGGTTGGTTTTTTTAAATCTTATTAACACATTGTGTTTAGGTCATCAGCCAAAAGGCTGGTTTGAACCTGTAGAGGTTTTACTAAGTAAATCGAGAAGTGAGGTGGTTTACCATTGCCTTCCTCACTGAGTGGAAAAGTATGCTTATCAGCATGCCGGGCCCTCTGAAAAGCACATATTTTCCACTCTGCAAATGACACCTTCACTTCATTCACCACAGGGTCTGGCTGTACAATGAAATTCATTACTTTCAGAGGAGATAACTCTGATTAGTGTCTTTTACACCTCTACCTCTTCTGTTCTTAAATGATTCAGTCATTTAATTGGCTGACCATGTGATAAGAAACAGAACTATTTATTTTAGCCCTGCAACTAACAGATTGAGTGTAAATAATTTGACACTCCACCTGCCTGTTATGGGCAAATTAACACATTATAAAGCCTGATATGACGAAAATGGAATCCGGTTGTAACGAACGAATCCACTTTTCTTGAAAATTGATTTGACGATTTTAGGATTAAAAACATCAACACTAACGACTACAGGCATTTTTTTTGAAATTGCATTATTACATTTTTCATTTTTTAATTAATGGATCTTTTTTTGGTTTTACGTCTGACTGTATTGCAATTCTGCTACTGCAGACGGTGAAGAATGATGATACATGAAAATGAGTGATGAAAAAATACCAGAACTGACCGGGAATCGAACCCGGAACCCCGGCGTATAAGCCAGTTGTGCTTATACGCCGGGGTAACGGGTTCGATTAATGTAACGAATAGACTACGCAAATTAAGTTATTTGTACAAACTATATTTAAATAAGTACACTTGTATCACACGTGAAGTTTTGTGTTCGATTAAGTGAATCACCTCACCACGGATTTTTGGTAAATAGGCTACTGTCCAAGCGGTACAACCTTTGTGGTTTGCATACTTAAAAGACTTTTTTAACTCGCATCAACATCTGCACTCAATCGCGACTAATTTGTATTTTTCATTACATTCGTTGAGGAGTTATCGGTAAATTGTAGTATTAACCTGACTGCCTCAGCCCACACCTACCGGGAATCGACCCCGGACCTTTTTCATCCCTAGAATACCTGACGACTAATATTAAACGTCGCTAACCATTCGGCCGCAAAGGTAGTGTGTTGTTGTTTAGGTCAACAGCCAAAAGGCTGGTTTGAACCTCTAGAGGTTTTACTAAGTAAAACGAGGAGTGAGGTGGTTTACCATTGCCTTCCTCACTGAGTGGAAAAGTACGCTTATAAGCATGCCAGGCCCTCTGAAAAGCACATATTTTCCACTCTGTAAATGACATTTTCACTTCATTCACCACAGGGTCTGGCTGTACAATGAAATTCATTACTTTCAGAGAAGATAACTCTGATTAGTGTCTTTTACACCTCTACCTCTTCTGTTCTTAAATGATTCAGTCATTTAATTGACTGACCATGTGATAAGAAACATAACTATTTATTTTAGCCCTGCAACGAACAGATTTAGTGTAAATAATTTGACACTCCACCTGTCTGTTATGGGCAATCTTACCACTTAAAACCCTTTAAAACAAAATTTAACATTTTACAACATGTATATATATTTTCCCCGTAGTACTGCCCTATAAAGGGTTAAGTATTTAGACTAATATTTGTTATTCCGGTAATTAGCTGGGCATGTAAAATAATATTGAGTACCATATACATATTATGACGTATAGGATCGTTCGGTTATAATGCGCAGTGACAAGCGCCGCCCTCTGACGTCACTGGTCATCAGCGACAGCCGACGCAAGATACGTACCGTGACGGTCTGTGAGTTTTACTAGTCTTAATACGGTCTGTAATACTTTACTAGTCTCTGCGCAAGACTTGCGCAAGATAGAACAGGTTGGAGAACTGCATCAAACCAGTCGAGAGACTGATGACAAAAAAAAAATAGTGTAAAAGACACTAATCAGAGTTATCTCCTCTGAAAGTAATGAATTTCATTGTACAGCCAGACCCTGTGGTGAATGAAGTGAAGGTGTCATTTACAGAGTGGAAAATATGTGCTTTTCAGAGGGCCCGGCATGCTGATAAGTGTACTTTTCCACTCAGTGAGGAAGGCATGGTAAACCACCTCACTCCTCGTTTTACTTAGTAAAACCTCTAGAGGTTCAAACCAGCCTTTCGGCTGTTGACCTAAACAACAGTCTTTAATAATAGTGTGTTTTGCGATTGCCGGGTGTTCTAATCACAATAACACATCAAAAGGAGTTGGACATTTTAAGTTTTACCGTTTTCCAAAGGCCATTGAAACTAAATTGAAGTGGATAAATGCTTGTAAGTGGGCCCATTCATTTTCTGCTGATAGTGGTCGCGTGTGTTTAGTACATTTCGACGAATCCGATATGTACGCGATATAAAGTCAAGAGTTGCTTTATCTTCCAATAAAACGTGTTTTTAAGACGTATTCAGTCCCACATTTAAATTTTCCGATTCGTATTGCCGTCCTACGTCCGGTAAAACCGACTTGTAGTGAACGTATACTTACGTAAACGATATACTTGTAAGGAAGTTTATGGTATTTTGTTTTTTCTAATTTGTGTAAGTTGCAATCAGTTCAATTTAGAACAATAAGCAACCCCATGACCCAATGAGATGAGGATGATGTGTATGACGTGTAAATTAGATGTAGTCGTGTACAGACCCAGGCCGACCATTCCTGAGAGGGTATGGTTAATTAAACCCCAACCATAAAAAAGTACACCGGTAACCACTGTCTAGTATTCAAATCCGTATAAAAGTAACTACCTTTACTAGGATTTGAACCAGGAACCTTCGTCTCCGAAAATCAGCTGTTAAACAGCTGATTTTGGCGACGACTTTACCTCTAGACCAACCCGGTGGGTATTTTAAACTCATCGTCCAATTACAACACAGACACTTTACAAAATGAAGGGATAGCCGTAGAAAAAGGTAAGTCTCGTTTTAACGAAGAAACACCAAATTTTAATGTTGCGCAGTCAGAGGAAACTGATCTCTTAAAATGTGAAAACGCTGAATTAAAAGTAGAAAACAAGTTACATAGACAAAACCTTCAGGCCGCAAATAAAGAATATTAAAATTAAAATCGTTTTCCCGTGTAAACATACCTAAACCGCTGTGTTTGTAAAAACAATGCGAAAATCCTACTGTCACTATGCACCGGCTGAGTTGTTGGGGACCAGACTACGTCATCTTATATCTCACAGCAGCTGCGCGTGACCGCTACAGTCTAGTATAGTGACCGTGGTCATAACGAACACCTGAACATATAACGAACAATTAACGCCGGCCCCTTGAATTTCGTTATAACCAAATTTCATTGTACAAAACAGCTAAAATAAATAACACTGGGCGGTTCACTCCAAATTCTAACGTAATTGGAATAGCACTGCAATACGTAGAGCAGCACAACACGCTACGCAAACAAGACAATGTTTAAGGAGCTGGCGAAATATTGCGTCATCTTCAAGCATTTCGGCAATACAGCAGTATTGACAAAATTATTAGTGATTATATGTAGCCATTAAAATAAATATTTCTTGTAACTGCTAATAAATTGGAAGAAATGTTTTACTAGTACGCGATTTATATTTTAAGTACTTGGCCATAACAGGCAGGTGGAGTGTTAAATTATTTGAACTCGATCTGCTGGTTCCAAAGCGACGTAAAATTCTTCAGTTTCTTATTACGTGGTCAGCCAATCAATTATATGACTGAATAATTTAAGGGAAGATTGTACGATGGTTTTCACTGAAAATTCTGATATTCGGTTTTTTATGTTTTTCAATATTTAAGACCTAGATCTACCACAAAAACATTAAATTACGACAACATTAAATTAAAATTATTTAAATGAAAAAAAGTTAAGTTTTTATCAGGTTTATCCTAAAAAATTAACATGTCGCCATAAACAAATATTTTTCATATTTTTATATCGCTCGTTTTACTTCAAACAGAATTCAAGTTTTTTTTTTTAAATATCTGTTTCAATATTTTTAATATTCTCCGCTGTTAGTGCAGCTTTCTAATCAACTGTTGACGGGAAATTAAACTTGTTTGGGTACATTTTGTTTTTTTATTTGTGCCTTTTCCCGAAAATTTAGATTTTTAACACTTAGGTACGTTTTTCTCAGAAACCATTAAACCTAACCGGCTGAAATTTTTACCATTTAATTATCATGTACCTGCACATTCACCGACATGGTTTTTACTTTCTCAAATGCTCAAAAAATTAGTAATTTATGTAAAAAACGTAAAAAGAAATTGTAAAAATTTTATGTTATTGGTTTTTTTTTTTAAACTTTATGGGCCAACAGATTATATGATAAAAATGTCAGTAGCTAAAACCACCGTACAACTATAAGTGTGTGAAGTTTCATTCTTCTATTTTTCACCAATCCTATGAAAAATGTACCGAAAAAAGCCAATTTAACATTGGCAGGGTACAAAGTACAGTCTCCGTTAAGACGAGTAAAAATACAATAGTCAGAGTTATCTATTGTGAGAGTAATGAATTTCATTATATGGGCAGACACTGTGATGAATAAAGTAGAGGTGTAGAGGTGTATTTGGAGGTTGGAAAATAGATCCGTTTCAATGGTCCTGGTATGCTGATAATCATAAATTTCCAATCAGTGAAGAAGGCAATAATAAACCATCTCAATTCTTGTTTTAGTAAAGCCTTAAGAGATTTAAACCAGCCTTTCGGCTTACGACCAAGACACAACAATCTAAATAGTACATCTTGTATTAAGAACTTGGTTACGTTCGTCTTCTATTCTCAACTACACTGGTAGGCCTAATCCTTTTTACTTTCTCTTGCCAAAATGAATATATAGGAAGAAAAGTATTGTTTTCATGTCGATTTTTCGAAATCGAGTTTTCACCGGATCTACACGTTTTCAGACCCCTTGAACAAAAAAAACATGTTTTTAGCGATTGGTCTGTGTGTGTGAGTATATACAGAATATCTCAAGAACGGAACATCGTACGAACTTGAAACTTAAGTTACATACCACTACCGGACCCGACACGAACATTTTCATTAAAATCGGTCAACCGGAAGTAGTAGTTTATTCGTTTAATTTTTCACTTTTTGCGATTTTCGAGAAGGTTAACAAATATAAATCAGTTCGGATTATCTAAGTTGTTGTGTACAATAAATTAATAAATGCACAGTTAATTAAATTTTAGAATATCCCTGCAAAAATTTTAGGTCATTTAAACCAAAACCCCAAAAGAAAGCAACGATCATTTCAGGAAGTATCAACAGTGTACATTACCCAACTGAATGGCTCAACAGAAAAACGTTGCAACTGACAAAATTTACAAAAGTGAGGTTTCAGTGGAATCCGTTCTATAAATCCTCTATCTGATCATAATAGTGAATTCTAACGGTTAGAAATGTAACTAAAATCTCGGAAATTCTTGAAACAAAATCGTCATACAGTGAAAAATTTTTATACAGCTAAGAATCAGATGGTGCCTTTCATTTGCTGTAAAAATTTGTTTTTTGTTACTTGCAACGTTTTTCCGTTAACTCACTCACAATTTATAAACAAAAAAAACTATATAAATAATACTAAATTAACTTACCAAGTAAGAGTTAGGGAAGGAGAATATCCAAACGAAAGTTGAGGGAAAATGATTTGTCAACTTCTGAAACAAAAGAAACACCCATATTATTATTATTTTAATCATTATCATTAAAAATATCATTATTGGTTACACATTATGACAACGATTTCTTCATTTTTAATGATTTGGATTCCAATGTAAATTTCTTTTTTAAATTGCACACATAAACCTGCCCTTCATAAAAGAAGAAATTAAACAACATAGCGAAAAACATTTACAAAAACTAGAAGACCATCAGAATCCATTAGCGATTAGCCTCCTTGACAACAGCGAAGATACTCACAGACTGAAACGCTTTAAACCATTGGACTTACCTCTACGATTTTGTTAGTCATTTAAATTTTTTTATCTTTCTTACTTCAACTCCTAATCATCGGCATCTCATAATTGGCGTCGTTTTCATCTCTACCATCGTCATTGTCATCTCCAACTTCAACACTTTGTGTTTCGGGATGTTGATTCACGGTTCATCAAGCTTGATTTTGTATAGATATATTTTTTGTTTCTTCACAGTTTGGTCTTTTTCAAACTCACTACTGAGTGTCGTTTGTGTTTTAATTCTAAGGACATTACTCAGATTTTCTCATATTTGCTTAAAGTTATTGTATTTATTTACTGATTGCAAAAGAAATACTATACTGTTGAAAAACAAAATTGCACACAAACAATTTCTAAAACATAAGTAGGCCTACTTCATTTCAAATTTTTTGTAAGTTAAATTAACAAAAACCTCATGTTATTCGGCTTAAATGATAAAAAAATCTATTCAGATAAATCTAATACACCGAATGAATACTTTGGCAACCTTATAAACTACTTTAAATTTTCTTCGAAAGGAAACCGGTTAACTTATTACAATGATAATTAGTACTTATATAAAAGTTGGCACAAAATTGGAAGGATGCAGTACAAATAATAAAATAGCCCAACTCTTATACAGAGCGCGACTGAGACTGGTGCACATTTCTTTGTATAAATCCGAATTTGGCATCAATCCGCGAATATTAACTACGCAGTCTAATTAAAAATAAGTAAATTAACTTACTACTTTTATGGTAAAAAAATAAACCAAAACAGAAGCTTTAAACTAACAATAAATCTCGAATCTATAAGAAGAAATTTATACTTTGACATGAATATTTAGTCTAAGTCCAATAAATGTTCCGACAAATTGCTCAAACTTCAACATAAATCTTCTCAAATTCCTAACAGTGGCATCACATCGGGTGTAATTTCATGAATGAATTTTACGCGAAATATGAAAATTACGGTTCAGTTATAAATCGTTAAAAAAAAATCTTTTTCATGAGTCGACGGGTCTCATGGTTGATGGCAATTTTAAGAAAGGCTTACTTTTGACCTATGGCAAAAACCACTATGATATCTGTATCTACTCTTTAACAGGAATCAAATAACACTACTTTTTTCCTATTTTTACACTATTTTTTTTATTGGTAAACTAATGTTCGATTTATAGAACATTTTCTACCAAATCAATTGAACGTGTTTTTATTATACATATATTAATAATATGTAATTACATATTAAGCTTAGAGCGAATAATTAGTGTTGTTTGGAATTTTGATTTTGATCACGCTGTGCGTATTTTTACTTTCTCTTGCCTGTATGAATATGGTCTATAGGAAGGAAAGTATTGTTTTCATGTCGACTTTTCGAAATCTAGTTTTCACCGGATCTACACGTTTTCAGACCCCCTGAACCCAAAAAACATGTTTTTAGCGATTGGCCTTTGTGTGTGTGTGTGTGTGAACAAAATATCTCATGAACGGAGCATTGTACCAACTTGAAACGTGAAATTAAATTTACATACCGGACCCGACACGAACATTTTCATCAAAATCGGTCAACCGGAAGTAGTAGTTTATTCGAGTAATTTTTCACTTTTTTGCGATTTTCTCAAAAACAGGTCGTACGATTTTTTTTAAATCGCCTTGTTTACTAAATTTTTTATGGTCTACAAGATAGGTTAGGCGCAATGTTTGCTGAAATTCATGAAGAGGCTGTTTTCACGTAAAAAATTGTTTTTTTAAGTTTACGGTTTTAATGGGCATTTTAGCGCAAAAGTTTATATAAAAAAAATTAAGAAAATTTAAAATCCTACAACTTTTATTTCAAACATTTTTTTGTATAACGCTTAGTTTAGCAGTAATTAGCAACTTTTTGTTGTTTTCTCACGAAAACGTGTGAAAATTATTTTTTTAAGATTTCGGCCTTAGTATGCATTTTATGACAAAAGTGTATATAATCAAATTTATAGAAAATTAAAAGAACTACAACTTTTATTTAAAGCATTTTTCTGCACAGAGCCTAGTTTAGCGTTCAGAAGCCTGAACGCCCTAGTTAAGTAAAGTAAGGTTATGTTTTTTAAGGTTAGTTTTTTGTTTATTTCTAATGTTTTATTGCTAATATTAGGTTATATTGGTCATTACTTGCACTGGCAAGAGAAAGTTGTATGTGTGTTTCACACCACATTTTTTTATTAAGAAACTAATGTTCAATTTATAAAACATTTTCTAACAAATGAATTGAACGTGTTTTTATTATATTAAGCTTATTTTTATTTTGACCATGCTGTGCGTATTTTTAATTAATACGCATGCTCACTTATATTGCTGGTTGCCTTCTGTCGAAGTACTCTTAGCTTAGACAGACTCTAGCTAAAAAATCCTGAATTAATTACTACAAAATTGATTTCATATCTTACATTTAGCTACTAATCTTAAACAAAATTTATTATAAGATCAAATTTAGAGCACTATAATATAACACTGCAATTGTTTCACACCAGATTTTTCTCTTAACTTCCCAGAATATACGACACAGAACCTTTTATAAATTGAAACATATAATCGTTTTCACAAATTCATACACTTCTTAAATAGCTGATACAATAACAGAAAAGCAGTATGAAATAAAAATACAAAACTAAAAGAATAAACTTACTCTATTGAAACAAACAATTGTTCTGAAATACGAACTTATTTTAGTTGAGTAGGTAGGTAGGTAGGTATAAGGTAATAGGGATTTTTCCATTTTCGAATTACATACTACATTGACTCCGATTTACACTTTTATCAAAACCAATTGACTTGAAATAGAAAGGAGAACAGAAAATCACTGAATCAATAGTTTACCTTTCTCTTCGTATATATTTCCAGTTGGTTCAAACTACAAAATACCCGCTTGGGTGTACAAAAAAAGTCATGTTTAGAATTTCAAAACGTTTGTATGTATAGCAATGGACATTGAAGGTATCCAGGGATTTGAAATATTAATCAATTTGATACAAAAACTTTCATGATTATTATACATTTTAAAAAAAAATAAAGCAAAATAGTCACATACGTGGTGCAGGTGATTGCCACCATACATTATACTGAAAGTCCCAGAATCTACTCCCGATCATATGTAACGTACAAGAAAACTTTGATATGTAATGTACAAGAAAGCACAACTCGTACATCATAAATTTATTATTTAAAAATCTGGTGTGAAAAACTCACACGACTTTCTCTGGCCAATGCAAATAATTAACAATATAAACTAACATTAATAATAAAACAATAAAAATAAACAAAAAACATAACCTTATTTTAATCAAGAGTGAAAGACGCAAAATGAAAATCGACCGCAGTTCGGCTTAAAAATACGGAAAATCACTCTTTCATGCTAAACTAGGCTCTGTAGAGAAAAATGCTCTCAAAAAGTTGTAGATCTTTTTATTTTCTATAAATTTGATTCTACACTTTTCACCACAAGGTCTGGCTGTATAATGATGAAATTCATTGCTCTCAGAGGAGATAACTGTGACTAATATGCCATTGCTGAGCTCTGCTGTTCCACACGTTTAGACCAATCAGAACGTTTTCCAGCGTTGTCAGATAGTACCTGACAACATTACACGCGCATGCGTATAAGAGCCGCAATAGGTCACTCTCGTCTTTCATCTCGTACTGAACACATCAAGTATAGAGCGCGTTAACATGAAATACTTTATAACATAATCAGCTGATTGTATGTTTGTTGTTGTTGTTTAGTCATCAGCCGAAAGGCTGGTTTGAACCTGTAGAGGTTTTACTAAGTAAAACGAGGAGTGAGGTGGTTTACCATTGCCTTCCTCACTGAGTGGAAAAGTACGCTTATCAGCATGCCGGGCCCTCTGAAAAGCACATATTTTCCACTCTGCAAATGACACCTTCACTTCATTCACCACAGGGTCTGGCTGTATAATGAAATTCATTACTTTCAGAGGAGATAACTCTGATTGGTGTCTTTTACACCTCTACCTCTTCTGTTTTTAAATGATTCAGTCATTTAATTGGCTGACCATGTGACAAGAAACAGAACTATTTATTTTAGCCCTGCAACTAACAGATTGAGTGTAAATAATTTGACACTCCACCTGTCTGTTATGGGCAGATTGTATGTTTATAGGTTATAAATGATATTAAAAGACCAAAAAAATGTATGATGATATATTTAACAGAGCTGGAAGAGCAAGTATTGGCAACGTTGCTGGCAAGTCATTGGCTAGCTATAAAGTGGGTGGGGGGCAATACATACGTTCACAGCTATCAACCTTGAAAAATAGTACAGTGTCTTTTACACCTCTACCTCTTCTGTTATTAAATGCTCCAGTAGTATGATCAACTGACCATGTGATAAGAAACAGAACTATTTTTAGTAGCCTTGTAATTAGCATATCTAGTGCAAATAATTAAATACTCCACTGTCTGTTATGGGTACTAAACTGTTAGTTTCTGGTTATAAAAAAATAGTTCTGTTTCCTATCACATCGGCCAATTAAATGACTGAAACTTAATCGGCCAATTAATTGGCCGATGTGATATGAAATAGAACTATTTTTTTATAACCAGAAACTAACAGTTTAGTACCCATAACAGACAGTGGAGTATTTTTATTTGCACTAATTTGCTAATTACAGGGCTACAAAAAATAGTTGTTTCTTATCACATGGTCAGTTGATCATACGACTGGAGTATTTAAAAACAGAAGAGGTAGAGGTGTAAAAGACACTAATCAGAGTTATTTCCTCTGAAAGTATTGAATTTCATTTTTATATAACCAAACCCTGTGGTTAATGAAGTAAAGATATCATTTACAGGATGAAAAGTAGATGCTTTTTCAAGGGCTTAACATTTTGATAACCATACTTTTTCCACTCCGTGAAGAAAACAATGATAAAACACCTCATTACTCGTTTTACTTAGCAAAGCCTCTACAGAGGTTCAAACCTCTACAGAGGTTTCGGCTGATAACCAAAATAACACATTGATACAGAGTAAACAACGAAGAAACGATGTCACTTTATATCTTGGCAACAAATTTTTAGAAAAATTGTAAAAGTCTTTCACTTTACACAATTGAGTCATGAAGAGACAAAAAAAATTTAATATGAAAGTAAATCCAATCAAATAATATTTATTAGTACAAGCAATACGAGGTTTAGATAAAGTCATTTTATTTAAAAATTGAGTAATATATTTTTATTTAACATGACATGTCATGGATTTGTTAAACTAACATTTTCTGTACAGAAAGTAGTAGCACATACATTGGAATGACAGGTACTAAAGAATATTTTGTTTTGTTTTTAATCCTCACAATTTATATTTTGTGTATTTTTTTTTCAAAAATATTGAAAAAAGGATATTTACGTCATTTCCCGCCAACGTTGACATGTTTTTTTCGCTGATTTGTAGATATGAGTTGTCTGTACTGCAGGATTCAATATTTTCATTTTTTTAGATTCTGAAATTTGTTGGGGGTATTAACTGCTAAAATTATTAACAACCATTATTTATGGTTAAGCTATTGATAAATCTCCTTCGGTTAGTGGTACTGTGGTAGTATATAGGCCTACATCAAAAATTCCTGGTGCGATTCTTGGCTAAGGTCTAGAAATTTTAACATGTTAAAACGTACTGTTACTACTCTATAAAGATGAAGTATTTTTAACCCATAAATTTTTTTTTTTTTTTTTTTTAAATTTACGCCCCAATTGGAGCACTTAAGTCACTCATGGACATGCGTTCCTTGAGGAGTTAGTTGTGGCACCACTCTGTTGTTTTCTTCGTTCCCACATCAATTTCATATTCCTTGACCTGGTGGCTCTCAATCTCTCTGCTACAGCTGCATTCGGCTGTCTTCTCTCTCTCTAAAAGGCAGTTGGGTCATCCTCTTTTCCTTTAGGATGGTCTTCTCTTCTCGTCTCTGGATCATTTCTTTATTTATATTCAAGTTCCTCATGTCTGACATGACTTCCTGTATCCATTTGTTTTGGATCTTATTCTTCATTTGGTAGTCAAGGAGCTGTTTAATGTTGTTAGCGATTGGTCTGTCTGTGTATGTGAACAAAATATCTAACAAACGGGACACCGTACTAAGTTGAACTTGAAAGTTAAGTTAGGTGCCACTAGAAGACCCGACACGAACATTTTTATCAAAATTGGACAACCGGAAGTAGTAGTGTATTGTGTAACGCTTCACTTTTTTGAAATTTTTACAAAAACGGTTCCGATTTTTTTTAAAAACCGCGTCTTAAACAACATTTTTATGCCCTACAAAATAGAGTAGGCGCCATGTCTGTTGAAATTCTTAGAAAGGTTGTGATCTCGTATAATTGTTTTTTAAGATTGCGGCCTTAATATGCATTTTAGGACAAAAGTGACAATCAAAGTTGTAAACAATTAAAAACCTACAACTTTTATTTTAAACATTTCTTTATAAACTGCTTAGTTTAGAAAAATTAGAGATTTCCTGGATTTTATTCATGAAAACCCGTAAAAAATTGACTTTTAAGATTTCGGCCTTAGTAAGTAGTAGTTTTACGACAAAAGTGTATATTATAAAATTTACAGTAAATTAAAAGATCTACAACTTTTATTAGAAGCATTTTTCTCTACAGAGCCTTGTTTAGCGTAAAAGAGTGATTTTCCGTATTTTTAAGCTAAACGAAGATTGGTTTTTATTTTGCATCATTCACTCATTTTTAAAATTTGGTTATGTATTTTGAGTTTAGTTTTTTTTTATTTAATTTTAGGTTATTTTGTTCATTATTTGCATTGGCAAGAGACAGTTGTGTGCATGAATCAAACCAGATTTTCATTCTATTAAATTAATTACCTTCGTACTGAAAATAAAATATGCACATTCTAAGTTTACAATTTTGTAAATAAAAATCTTGATGCAGCCTTTACAGAAAAATAAAAAAAGCTATTAAACTAACAAAAAATTTAAAAAAATAAAACGAAAATGACCTACTGTCTAATTCCGTAGTTTTCAAACTTATCATAACTTTTTAAGTAATTCCCCAAGGCAGTGATTTCTCTTTTTATCAAGAAATAGAGCTCACCACAGTAAGAACAATAAAATATGTTTACCTAACCATAACCTAAATCAAGATTTATGAAATTTCAGAAACTGAGTAACTTTTTAAGTAAACCAATAATATCAGCTAGGAAACCGTGTATAGATTAATTTAGAGGGAACCGGTAAACAATGTATTTCATTACACGTAAGGAAGCCAAATGAAAATATATTAAGTAGCACGTAGTACACATAATTTATGATGAACATAAAACCAGAACATAACATAATTTAACAATACAATACGGTACTAAAAACATTATACATGATACACAAAATCGATAAATGAAAAATTTAACCAAAATACATTATTTAAGTTGTGCTAAGACAAATTATGATAATATGAACATAAGGTTGTTAGATATTCTTTGAGAAGGTGTACTTTTGTGATGCCGGCCGCATTGGCGTAGTTGGTAACGTGCTCGCCTCTCATTATGAAGTCTTAGGTTCGAATCCCATTCAAGCTCGGCATATTTTCATACGTTACAAAAAAATCTGGTACACTCACACAACTTTCTCTTGGCGATGCAAATAATTGACAATAAACCTAATAATAGTAATAAAACATTAGAAATAAACAAAAAACTAAACTCAATAAACATAACTTAATTTTAATCATGAGTGAGACGCAAAATGAAAATCAACTTCAGTTTCGCTTAAAAATACAGAAATTTTCACGCTAAACTAGGCATAGAGAAAAATGCACTAAATAAAAGTTGTAGATATTTTAATATTGTATAAATTTGATTATTTACACTTTTGTCGTAAAATGCATACTAAGGCTGAAATCTTTAAAAAATCGATTTTTCACAAGTTTTCGTGAGAAAAAACCACAGAAAATTGCTAATTACTGCTAAACTGTGCGTTATAGAAAAAAATGTTTGAAATAAAAGTTGTAGGATTTTAAATTGTCTACATTTTTTATTATGTAAATTTTTGCGCTAAAATGCACATAAACGCCGCAATAAAAAAAACAATTTTTTAACGTGAAAACAGCCTCACCGAGAATTTCGGAAAAAAATGGCGCCTACCCTATCTTGTAGAGCATAAATAATTCAGTAAACAAAGTGATTTAAAAAAAAATTGTAGGACCTGTTTTTGAGATAATCGAAAAAAAGTAAAAATTACACGAATAAACTACTACTTTTGGTTAACCGATTTTGATGAAAATGTTCGTGTCGGGTCCGGTAGTGGTGTCTAATTTAAGTTTTAAGTTTCAAGTTCGTACGATGTTTCGTTCTCGAGATATTCTTTTCACACACACGCGCGCGCATACAAACGCACGCGCGCACACACCAATCGCTAAAAACATGTTTTTGGGTTCAGGGGTCTGAAAACAATACTTTGTTTTTATATATTCACATAGGCAACAGAAAGTACAAATTTAAATGATTAACAAAAACGTAGAGGTAAATCTAACGGTTTAAAACGTTTCAGTCTGTGTGTATCTTCGCTGTTGTCAAGGAGGTTAATCGCTAATGGATTCTGATGGTCTTTAAGTTTTTGTAAATGTTTTTCGTTTTAACAAAAAAAACATACTAATAATATAACTAAAAACTAATCATACTTTTGAATCACGGTGGCAATTCCAAGCCTTGACTAATGCATGGATGATAAGGAAAAGAGAGGAAAGAAACATCCAAACTGTACAAAATAAAATTCTTAAGTTCTGTCAGGAGTCGTAGAAGATTTAGTGGAAAGGATCAGAAATGAAGATATCAGACAAGAATTGAGAATTTTTTCACTCAAGGAAAAAATAAAATGCGATCGCGCCAATTGGGTCGATCATTTAAATAGAATGCCAAAAAGTTGCTTGTTACTGTAGCGAGAATATACAAACCAGTGGAGTAGAGATATTGGCAGGCCGAAGAAAAGATGGGTGTCGGAACAGGTAGAAATGGCTACTCTGTTAAGAGATGAAGAAGACTTTTGAATGAAAAATAAGACACAAGTAAACCGATTCCTCGATTTACTTATAAAAATTGAGGACAACAAATCAATCGTTTAGATGTTGACCAGGGCATTAATATGAAAGAAAGGTTAGTTAAATAAACGGTCGTTCCATTAGAATCATCCATTCTTAAGAAGGATCGTTTTTCTAAGTAATGATCTTTATTCGGATCGGTAAGGTTGCCTTATAAAGGAAAATTAAAGAGATTTAACAAAGGTAGGAAAAACTAGGGAGGAAAGAAAATTAAGACTTTTTCTTTCTCAGTTTTGGTGCCCTCTCTCTCGCACGCGCTCGCTCTTTCTTCGTTCCATTAAATTGGAGAAAAGAAAAGAAAGCCGATTACACCCACTTCTACCTATTTTCTTTAATCTTGTGTTATTTTAGAATAGGATCTTAGAAGGGTTTAGAGTAAGAGGAGGATGCCAATTTAGATGATATTTCTCATTTATTATTTCTATTATTATTACACTGTGATTATTATTATTATTATTATTATTATTACCAGCCACTGTCCTACCACCACACATTGTTTTACCTCATTCACTACAAATTACTGATTCTTTACAAGTAAGTCATCAAGCAAAATATTGTAACACTTATCGCTAAGGTTCGTTTCGGGATCTAAGTAATTAAATAACTAATACACTAACGTTTAAAATTACAAGTATTTATTACAACTAAAAGATATACAAAATAAATCATAAACTAAACACAATGAAGTAATACAATAAATAACTTAAATAATTTACTTAGTACCACTTACAACCAATTAAACATAATGTACATACACAAAAACTGAATACAATGCAAATATACAAAAAGATAGTACAACAATAGTTGACCACTACAATGCCCGGCTACGTGGCCTGTACTAAATAAACTCGATTTTTTGAAATCGAGTTTTCACCGGATCTACACGTTTTCAGACCCCCTGAACCCAAAAAAATATATTTTTAGCGGTTTGTCTGTGTGGGTGTGTGTGTGTGAACAGAATATCTCAAGAACGGAACACCGTACGAACTTCAAACTTAAGACACCACAACAGGACTCAAAACGAACATTTTCATCAAAATCGGTCAACCGGAAGT
Organism: Catonia carolina; assembly: GCA_035578175.1. Lineage (NCBI taxonomy): Eukaryota > Metazoa > Arthropoda > Insecta > Hemiptera > Achilidae > Catonia > Catonia carolina. Next base: position 69,058,529 of record JAQMRL010000005.1, read on the forward strand.
AGTAGTTTATTCGTGTAATTTTTCACTTTTTTGCGATTTTCTCAAAAACTTGTCCTACGATTTTTTTTAAAATCGCGTGGTTTACTAAAAAATTTTATGCGCGACAAGATAGGGTAGACGCTATGTTTGCTGAAATTCTTGGTGAGGCTGTTTTCACGTAAAAAAATTATTTTTTTAAAATTGCGGCTTTATTATGCATTTTAGCGCAAAAATATATCTAATTAAAGTTGTAGAGAATTTAAAATTCTACAACTTTTATTTCAAAAATTATTTGTATAACGCTTAGTTTAGCGGTAATTAGCAATTTTCTGGTTTTTTCTCACGAAAACGTGTGAAAAATCGATTTTTTCAAGATTTCGGCCCTAGTATGCATTTTACGACAAAAGTATATTAATCAAATTTATAGGTAATTAAAAGATCTACAACTTTTATTTAAAGCATTTTTCTCTACAGAGCCTAGTTTAGCGTGAAAGAGTGATTTTTCGTATTTTTAAGCCAAACTGGGTTCGATTTTCATTATGCGTCTTTCACTTGTTGTTTAGGTCATCAGCCGAAAGGCTGGTTTGAACCTGTAGAGGTTTTACTAAGTAAAACGAAGAGTGAGGTGGTTTACCATTGCCTTCCTCACGGAATGGAAAAATACACTTATCAGCATGCCGGGCCCTCTGAAAAGCACATATTTTCCACTCTGCAAATGACACCTTCACTTTATTCACCACAGGGTCTGGCTGTATAATGAAATTCATTACTTTCAGAGGAGATAACTCTGATTAGTGTCTTTTACACCTCTACCTCTTCTGTTCTTAAATGATTCAGTCATTTAATTGGCTGGTCATGTGACAGAAAAACAGAACTATTTATTTTAGCCCTGCAACTAACAGATTGAGTGTAAATAATTTGACACCACGTCTTTCACTCATGATTAAAATAAGGTTATGTTTATTGAGGTTAGTTTTTTATTTATTTCTAATATTTTATTATTAATGTTAGCTTATATTGGTAATTATTTGCATTGGCAAGAGAAAGTTGTGTGAGTGTTTCGTACCAGATTTTTGTTATTTATAAACAAGTAGTTATTTAAAAGGATCGACGATTACAGGGTAATGACAATAATGTTCATTCACAGATTACTGGATAATTTTATTACTGCGGGGAGTGAGGAGCCAGGGAAAGGAGAAGGAGATGGGAGGGAACGTTGAAATTGAGAAAGAGGAGATGGATATTGCGGTGAACATTTTAACGACTCTGATGAGTCCGTAACGGACGGAGTTATTGGATGCCTGGACGAGCAATCCTTTGATAGTGGCGTCCATCAGTTTATCCGGCTGGAAAATAATGGGCGAGCGTATGCGGGTGCGGCCGGCCGGCCAGCCCAACGCAACCGTCTGTTAAAAGCATAATGCGTAAAAAAATCTCCCTTGTCCTGTCCCAGTTTAGCAAAAAGAAACAAACCGGCACTAAACTTGATCGCTATAAATATACTCATCAAAACATACTTGTGCTTTTCATGAAATTATTTTCCGTCAGCTTTTCATTATTTTCTTGTTAAATCCTGATATTATGGAGTGGAAAAGTAAATTATCCCATCGTAAAAACGAACAACCTAATTCATTTTAACAGATCTTTAGAAAAATAAATTATTTAAGAAACAAAAGCTTCGATGTTCTAAGATTTTGGCTATAACAAATCGGTAGTGCTAATTATTTTTGTGTGACTTATTTTTACTTTCTCTTGTCTATATGAATACATATACAGGAAGAAGAGTATTGCCTTCATTTCGATTTTTCGAAGTCGTGTTTTCACCCGATCTACACGTTTTTAAACCCCATGAAGCAAAAAAAACCATGTTTTTAGCGATTGGTCTGTGTGTGAACAGAATATCTCAACAACAGAACTTTGTACGGTTGAAACTTAAGTAACACGCCATTACCGGACCCGACACGAACATTTTCATCAAAATCGGTCAACCGGAAGTAGTAGTTTATTCGTGTCATTTTTCACTTTTTTGTGATTTTGTCAAAAACTGGTCTTACGATCGTCTGGTTTACTAAATTTTGTATGCTCTACAATCAAGAGTAGGCGCCATGTTTGCTGAAATTCTTGGTGAGGATGTTTTCACGTAAAAAATTGTTTTTTAAGATTACAGCTTTAATATGCATTTTACCAAAAAAATTTATATAATAAAAAATGTAGAGAATTTAAAATTCTATTTTTTTCTCACGAAAACGTGTGAAAATCCGATTTATTAAAGATTTCTGCCTTAGCATGCATTTTACGACAGAAGTGTATGTAATGAAATTTATTGCAACGTAAAAGATCTACAACTTTTATTTAAATAATTTTTCTCTACAGAGCCTAGTTTAGTTGAATGAGTGATTTTCCGTATTTTTAATCCTAAATGACGTCGATTTTTATTTTGCGTATTTCACTCATGATTAAAATAAGGTTATGTTTTAGAGGTTAGTTTTTTGGATAATTTCTAATGTTTTATTACTAATGTTAGGTTATATTGGTCATTATTTGCATTGGCAAGAGAAAGTCGTGTGTTTCACACCATTTTTTTATTTAACAAGTGATGTATTGGTTTTAACTATTATTTCTTTTTGTTTTTTTGTGTTGTTTAGGTCAACAGCCGGAAGGCTGGTTTGAACCTCTAGAGGTTTACTAAGTAAAAACGAGGATTGAGGTAGTTTACTTATGCCTTCCTCACTGAGTTGAAAGAGTATGCTTATCAGCATGCCAGGCCCTCCGAACAGCACTTACTTTCCACCCTGCAAATGACACCTTCACTTCATTCACCACAGGGTCTGGCTGTATAGTGAAATTAATTACTCTCAAAGGAGATAACTCTGAGTAGAGTCTTTTGCACCTCTACCTCTTCTGTTCTTAAATAGTTCAATTGGCTGACTATGTGACAAAGAAACCGAACTTTTTTTGTATCCCTGCAACAAGTAGATTGAGTGGAAATAATTTAACACTACACCTGCCCGTCGGGGGCAGTTTTTTATTATCAATGCTATTATTGTTGTATTGTAGTTTTATTTTCGTAATAATCTTCCTCCAAGCACAGGCTTTCCTCTTTAGGAGGAGTACTAAAGGAAATAAATAAATAATTAAATTTACACTCGATCCACAAGTTCTAGGGCTACAAAAAATAGTTCTGTTTCTTATCAAATAATCGGTAAATTGTTATAACTGAAACATTTAAGAACAGAAGAATTAAATACGTGGTGGCCGGCCCGTGGTGTAGTGGTCAGCGCAACTGGCTACTATGCCGGGGTCCCGGGTTCGATTCCCGGTCAATCTGGCATTTTTTCATCTATAAATCACCACATGTCATTACCTACGCACAAGCCCAAGGCTTATGTAAGCATCATCACTCAATGGAGAAAAAAAAACACTAGTCAGGGTTATCTCCTCTGAGAGTAATAAATTTCATCATTATACGGCCATATTCTGTGGTGAAGGAAGTGTCATTTACAGTGCGGAAAGTGTGCTTCTCGGAGGGTCTTTTATGCTGATAAGCATATTTTCCACTCAGTGACGAAGGCAATAGTAAACCACTTCACTTCTCGTTTTACTAAGTAAAGCCTCTAGAAGTTCAAACCAGCTTTTCGGCTGATGACCTAAACAACAAGCTGCGATCGAGCGTAGCCCTTCACCAATGTACCGTATGTCGTTTACTCTTTTGCCTAAATACGAAATTGGGCACAATTTAGATCAAAATATTGCTAGCGTTACAAAGAAACTGCCTCGATGTCCCTCCAGACAAAGATTTCTGAAAATCGTAATGTCTCAACTCCAATTGTACGTATATGTTAATAAAAAAAATGGGTTTTGTATAGCCTAATGATAATGGCACGAATATTTTCAAGAAAATCGGTCAACCAGAAGTACAGAAGTATAACGTATAGTTAGGCGATAATTAGAGATTTTCTGTTTTTTTATGAAAATCTGTAAAAAAAATGAATTTTTAAAAATACGGCCGTAGTAGGTCTGTGCGTTTTACGACAGAAGTGTCTATAATAAAATTTATATGAAATTAAAATACATACAACTTTTATTTGAAGCACTTTTCTCTACAGAGCCTTGTTTAGCATCGAAGAGTGATTTTAAGTATTATTAAGCTCAATTAAGGTTTGGTTTTCATTTTGCAACGTTCACTCATGATTAAAATTATGTTATGTTTTTTTTGTTTATTTCTAATGTTTTATTACTTAGGTTATATACTTCATTATTTGCAGTGGCAAGAGAAAGTCGTGTGTGTTTCACACCAGAATTTTTGCTGTAGAATCAATATTCGGATTATTTATACTTTACTTCCGAATCATCATCCTCTACACACACACAAATAAATATCCATTTCAAAATCGGCCTTCGGGCTAGCCCAGTAAATCAGCTGGTAGGAAGTCGCTATTATTTGTTAAGTACCACCGGTTGGGCAAGCGACTTTGTATGGTGACCAGCTGATCTCTCTACTCTACTGGGGGTCCCTGTTCAAAATCATGCCTAATCCACCGTCAAAATAATAAAGCCAAAAGAAACGATAAAATTGGGTAGTTGTCAATAGTGCAGAGTTCCCGATAAAAAATTTAAAAAAAATTCTAGATCACTTTTTTTTTAATTGATTTATTAAACGTCGCATCAACTGCAACGGTCATTAGCGACGACGTTGGGGTGTAACTGTTTACAATGGAGGATTAAATGATTTTTTTGTAACGTATGAAAATATGTCGTGCCTGAGTGAGATTCGAACCCAGAACCGCATGTTGAGAGGCGAGCACGTTACCAACTACGCCGAAGCGGCCGGCTAAAATCACTTTTATACGGTTGCTTTGGTGATTATACATAACGCAAAACAGCTGAAATGATAAGGAAAACACATGTTAATAATACTTACAAAACCTCTTTAGTTACACGATTAGAATGTAGATCTAAAAATCTATTAAATGTTCAAACAACCAAAAAAATAGAAATGCGATGAGAGAAAGAAAAAAGAAAAGAAAATCTAATAAGCGTAAATTATTATTTAAATGAACACGAAAAAATGAGAGGAATAGAAAAAGAAAAACAAATTACGAAAAAAAATCATATTCAAAACATTTCAACAACAAAATGAAAATGTTCTAAAATTATTAAAAAAAACCAGTAATAGAAAATGAGAAATCCCAAAAGTATTACGAAGGATTTATAATAAAAAAAAACAAATATAAAAACAGGACGGACACAATACAGTTGATCTTACGAGATAATCCTCTTAGCGCTAGGGGCGTTAGTGAGCTTCAGGCATTGCGTTGGAAGGTTCAGAATTACACCAATTTCTAGTCGCTCATTTACGTATTTCATTCGAACAAACCCAACACTCCACGCTTCCGTTTCCGTCCAAATCCATTCAAATAACACCTCTCCTTCATCCGTCCATCTCTGTTCGGTGTTCCTCGTTTAGCCCTTTAAATTTAAATTGTGGTGGTAGTTACCCCAAACCAACATCCCTTTTCTGTTTCAGCTTCAAGGTTCATATCATCGGCTAACAGTTCACCCTTCCTATTCTGATATAGGCTTTAACTAAACACTACTCATGACCCACTTGGAATCTCTCATTAAGGATTGGATAATCGATACTCCACTTGACAAAAAAACGTCGACAACTTTTTACTAAGATTAAAAATCTGGTGTGAAACACTTACACAACTTTCTCTTGCCAATGCAAATAATTAACAATAAACCTAACATTAGTAAGAAAATTTTAGAAATAAAAAACTAACCTACCTAATAAACATAACCTAATTTTAATCATGAGTGAAAGACGAAAAATGAAAATCAACCTCAGTTTGGCTTAAAAATACGGAAAATCACTCTTTCACGCTAAACTAGCCTCTGTAAAGAAAAATGCTTTAAATAAAAGTTGTAGATCTTTCAATTTTCTATAAATTTGATTACATACACCTTTGTCGTAAAATGCATTCCAAGGCCGAAATCTAAAAAAAAAATCGATTTTTCACACGTTTTTGTGAGAAAAAAATAGAAAATCGCTTATTACCGCTACACTAAGCATTATACAAAAAAAATGTTTGAAATAAAAATTGTAGCATTTTAAATTCTCTACAACTTTCATTATATACATTTTTGCATAAAATGCATATTAAACCCGCAATCTTAAGAAAATATTAAACATTTTTTTTCGAGAGCACAGCCGCCCAAGAATTTCAGCAGACATAACGCCTACCCTATCTTGTAAAGCGTAAAAAATGTAGTAAATAAGGCGATTTAAAAAAAAAAACGTAAAAAATTCCAAAAAGTGAAAAATTTAGAGTAGGTCAACGTTACTGTGAAATTATTATCTAACGTTTAGTATCATTTTGTACGTAGTATTTAGTTTAATTAAGTGCCAGTTAAGTTTATATATTTCCATGTTTTAATTATTAATTTAATTGTAATTTACTTGCAATTTTAAACTTTAAGTGTGTAAATTAATTATTTCCCAGATACCGAAACGGACCTTAGATATAAGTTACACAATATCGATGGAGTCCAATTTTTTAAGTGAATTTAAAAGAAATGATTTAACTTTAATAGGACACCTTAAGTAGGTGGTATTAAAATAAGACTCGAGGAACGTTTACAAAAGTGAGCGTGTGTACACACACACACACACACACACGCACGCACGCACGCACGCACGCACGCACGCACGCACGCACGCACGCACGCACGCACACACACACACACACACACACACACACACACACACACACACACACACACACACACACACACACACACACACACACACACACACACACAAGAGCATACATAACGTTGAGCCAAAAACTCAAACTGAGTAATGTCAAACACGTACTGTGTATAAGGAACAGAGTTTTTAGAAAAAGCGTATAAAGATATCGTAGGCCAAGGGGTTGAGTAGGAGATTGAGTTAGGGGTGACTAAAAGGAGAAGAGGGAATAAGCCCAGAGTACCAGCGTGGAAGTGGATGAAAAGAGAATGAGACGAGGATGAAATGAAACGTGGTGGAAACATGGAAGTAGTACATATATCAATAAAAGAGGATTTGTTGGAGGAAACAGAATGAAAAAAAAACGGGAAAAAGGAAAAGAAAAAACTGGAACAAAATGTTGCCTTTCAAAATGATGTACATTTTAAGATAGTCTAAAATAGAAGAAAACAAATTTAGAAGAAATAGTGTTTTGTACGTTGATAAAAGCAGTTTTTAATATAAAATAGAACGACGAAGTTATTTAAATAAATTTAATAATATAAAATTTAATTATTTATTTCTCAGTAAGAATACTTAAATTAAAAAAAAACTCTGTCATTATTGTTGTTCAATATTCTACGCTGTAATGAAGTAAATTCGTTCCGAAAAATCGGCGCGTAACTCAAAACCGCGTAAATCACGACCACATTTCCCATAAGATTAAATTTTAGTAAATCGTTTCACAGCAATGATAAAAATAATTTTAAAACGTTGATTTGGCTTTAACATAATGTAATATAAACTATAATGACAATAATATTATAGATTTTGTAACATTAATTTTTATAAACGTTTACATAGTTTTTATTCTAATCTGAAATGAAATTTATTCCAAATATGTATAAGTGTAATAGAAAAGATCGTTACAGGAAAAACGAGATAAGGAAAGAATTTAACATCTTCTCTATAAACGACAGGGTATCTCAGAACAGAATTCAAAGGTTGGAGCATGCGAGGAGAATGAGGGAGGATATGATACCTAAGCAAACACTAGACTATAAACCGGAGGGAAAAAGAGAACAAGGTCACCCGAGAAAGAGATGGGCTGATTTAAAAAGTTCAGAACAGGCAGATATGATTAATCCTTGAAAGGCAGGCGAAGGCTTTAATTTTATTCTTGATTTCTTAAACTGACCATCCAGTTTTGTCTGTTTAGTAAACAACTTAACTTTAACAAGCGCCATTCAGTAACAATACCCTCTTTTTTACTTTCTCTTGCCTATCTGAATAAATAGGAAGAAAAGTATTGTTTTCATGTCAATTTTCGAAATCGAGTTCTCACCGGATCTACACGTTTTCAGACCCCCTGAACGAAAAACATGTTTTTAGCGATTGCTCTGTAAGTCTGTGTGTGTATACAGAAGATCTCACAAACGGAACATCGTACGAACTTGAAACTTAAGTAACATACTACTACCGGACCCGACACGAACATTTTCACTAAAATCGGTCAACCGGAAGTAGTAGCTAGTTTATTCGTGTAATTTTTCACTTTTTTGCGATTTTCTCAAAAACTGGTCTTACGATTTTTTTTTAAAATCGCCCGGTTTACTAAATTTTTTACGTTATATAACATAAGGTAGGCTAAAATTCATGTTTGGGAAAATTCTTGGTGAAGTTGTTTTCACGTAAAAAAAATTTTTTTTTCAAGATTGCGGCTTTAATATGCATTTTAGCGCAAAAAATTATATAATAAAAGTTGTAGAGAATTTAAAAACCTGCAACTTTAATTGAACCATTTTTTTTTGCATGACGCTTAGTCTAGCAGTATAAAGCGATTTAATATTTTTTTCACACGAAAACGTGTGAAAACTCTATTTTTTTAAGATTACGGCCTTAGTATGCATTTTACGACAAAAATTAATATAATCAAATTTATAGGCATTTAAAAGATCTACATCTTTAATTTTGAGCATTTTTCTCTACAGAGTGTAGTTTAGCGTGAAAGAGTGATTTTCCGTATTTTTAAGCCTAACTGAAGACGATTTTCGTTTTGCGTCTTTCACTAATGATTAAAATGAGGTTGTGTTTATTGGGGTTAGTTTTTCTATTTATTTCTAATGTTTTATTACTTATGCTAGGTTATATTGGTCATTATTTGCATTGGCAAGACAAAGTTGTATGATTGTTTCACACCAGAGTTTTAATACAGTTGATCACTTCTCCGTTCTAGGATATCGGGTATATTCAAGGTAGGGTGCTAAATTGACAACCGCGTTACTTCAAGAACGTGTAAATCAAAACGCGTAATTCAAAAGGATGCATGTAGTTAAAATTTAAATACTGATTTAATAAGTTACACAGGAAATAATATTAAATTACCTTTTATCTTCATTTTACTTCTCTGCTCTTTACGTTTTAAAACGCATTAAAATGAAATAAGAAGACGCAATCCTTATTAAAAAAATCTAGTGTGAAACACTCACACAACTTTCTCTTGCCAATGCAAATAATTAACAATAAACCTAACATTAGTATTAAAACATTAGAAATGAACAAAAACTAACCTCAAAAACATAACCTTATTTTAATCATGAGTGAATGACGCAAAATTACAATCGAACTCAGTTTGGCTTAAAAATACGGAAAATCACGCTTTCACGCTAAACTAGGCTCTGTAGAGAAAAATGCTCTAAACAAAAGTTGTAGATCTTTTAATTTTTTATAAATTTAATTATATACACTTTTGTCGTAAAATGGGCAAAATCTTAAAAAATCGTTTTTTCACACGTTTCCGTGAGAAAAAAAACAGAAAATCGCTAATTACCACTAAACGAAGCGTTATACAATAAAGTGTTTGAAATAATAGTTGTAGGACTTTAAATTGTCTACTATTTTTAATTTTTATAAATTTATGGGCTAAAATGCATATTAAAACCGTAATCTTAAAAAACAATTTTTTTACTTGAAAACACCTCTCCAATAATTTCAACATGGCGCCTACCCTATCTTGTAGAACATAAACAATTTAGTAAACCAGGGGATTTTTAAAAAAATCGTAGGACCAGGTTTTGAAAAAATCGCAAAAAAGTAAAAAATTACACGAATAGGCCTAAACTACTACTTCCGGTTGACCGATTCCGTGAAAATGTTCGTGTCGGGTCCGGTAGTGGTATATTACTTAAGTTTCAAGTTCGTACGATGCTCCGTTCTTGAGATATTCAGTACACACACACACACCAATTTCAACAAGTTACGTAAGATTTACAAGATTTGTAAAAATCTATGTGATTCGTCATTTTGTTTTTAATTTTATGGTCCCACAGTTTAAATTGAAAAAATGTCAATAGCTACAGACCCCCGACAACTATACGTGTAAAGTTTTATTCCCCAATCTTTTATCAATCCTTTGAAAAAAGTACCTAAAAATATCAAATGTAACAATGGTGGGATACAAAGTGCAGTCTCCCCTTAACAATTTTTTTGTCAACCGGTTCTCATCCATTTTATAAAGGTGACTGTAAAATTTTAGCCTTCTTTTTCTAATCGTTTATTTTACTTGTACACCTATAAATATAAATAATTCGAGGGGGGACAAATGCCCCCTTTGCCCCTTCTGAATACGTGCCTGGGTAATTGTACACCCTTAAATATAAATAATTCGAGGGGGACACAAATGCCCTTTTTGCCCCTTCTGAATACATGCCTGGGTAATTGTGCACCCATAAATATAAATAATTCGAGGGGGACACAAATGCCCCCTTTGCCACTTCTGAACAACGTACCTGGGTACCTGGGTACCTTACGTTACAAAATATCATTTCATCCTTCACCGTCTGCGTTAGCAGTAATTGCAGAACAGTCGGACGTTAAACCAAAAAAAAAAAGTACCTGGTTAATTGTGCACCCATAAATATAAATAATTCGAGGGGGACAAAAATGCCCCCTTTGCCCCTTCTGAATACGTGCCTGGATAATTGTGCACCCATGAATATAAATAATTCGAGGGGGGCAACAAATGCCCCCTTTGGATACGTGCTTGGATAATTAAACACCCATAAATATAAAAAATTTGAGGGGGACACAAATGCCCCCTTTGCCCCTTCTGGATACGAGCCTGGGTAATTAGGTGATTAATTTATATACGTATATAAAACAAAGGAGAATTGTAAATACGTTTACTAATGTATTGTGAAAGAGTATGTCAGTGAATTGCGTCATTCAGTGAGTGAGTGAGTGAGTCATTTAACATAAAGTTTCAAGGTAGAACAAAGACAACTAACCGGTGCAACAGAGTACACAGAATAGTGGCTTATTCATTAAGATTTAGAGTGGAGCAAAAGAGGGAAGAGGATGGAAGGAAGAGGTGTAAATGTGGGAGGGGTATAAAGGTTTAGTTATAGGGTAAAGGAGTACAACATATTGAGGTTTACATCATGTAGTGAGTGAATGTACAACTAGTAAATGTAGTTAGATGCCAAAGGCAAGTTAAGTAAGCAAGCAAAAGGAAGAAAAGCACTCGAGGTAGAAACGTAGAATGGAGAAGATAGAGAAAACAGATGACGTCATCGAATCTTCTACCTTCATTTTCTACTGATATACCGTGTACACCGAGATAAACAACAAGACGAAATACAAACTAGGAAAACCACAAGAAACCAACTTCTCTTTCACATTTACCTTCAATTTACAACGAAACAACTCATTTTATTGCAATGAACATGTTCACGTACAACCTAACATGATGAATACACAAACACAGGCTATATATACACGAACAGAAGATAAACTTCACCAGCTAACTTCATATAAACAGAAGAAAAATAAAACGTTAAAAACCAATCCGTAACATCCTAATATTTTGTATGGAAACCCACAGAAACCTCTTACGTACCCCATTTATATACATAAAATTCTATGCAAAAACATTTTACTTCAATATGCCGTAGATCTGACATTTTCTTTTATAAGAAAACTCTTGTAATTACTTCAATACGTGCCATGTTTTCACCATAAAACAACAACTTTATTTTTAATTAAAAAAAACTTTATAAATGATAAGGTTTAAAAAAATTCATTAAAACTTAAAAACTTGTTCGAGGTATGTTATACAGGTTATTCTAAATTGCACGCAATCTCTAAAGAGATGATTGTATAGCTAAAAAAAATCTGGTGTGAAACACTCACACAACTTTCTCTTGCCAATGCAAATAATTAACAATATAACCTAACATTAGTAATAAAACATTAGAAATAAACAAAAAACTAATCTCTAAAAACATTACCTTATTTTAATCATGAGTGAAAGACGGAAAATGAAAATCGACCTGTTTGGCTTCAAAATACGGAAAATTACTCTTTCACGCTAAACTACGCTCTGTAGAGAAAAACGCTTTCAATAAAAGTTGTAGATCTGTTAATTTCCTATAAATTTGATTAAATACAGTTTTGTCGTAAAATGCATACCAAGGCCGAAATCTTAAAAAAATGAATTTTTCACACGTTTTCGTGAGAAAAAAAAACAGAAAATCGCTAATTACCGCTAAACTAAGCGTTTTACAAAAAAATGTTTACAATAAAAGTTGTAGAATGTTACATTTTCTACAACTTTTATTATATAACGTTTTGCGCTAAAATGCATATTAAAGCCGCAATCTTAAAAAGAAAATGTTTTTACGTGAAAACAGCCCTACCCAGAATTTCAGGAAACATGGCGCCTATCCTATCTTGTAGAGAATAAAAAGTTTAGTCAATTAAGCGATTTTAAAAAAAATCGTAGGACCAGTTTTTGAGAAAATGGCAAAAAAGTGAAAAATTACATGAATAAACTACTACTTCCGGTTGACCGATTTTGATGAAAATGTTCGTGTCGGGTCCGGTAGTGATATGTAACTTAAGTTTCAAGTTTCAAGTTCGTACGATGTACCGTTCTTGAGATATTCTGTTCACACGCACACACACACACACGCACACACACACACACACATATACATACACACACAGACCAATCGCTAAAAACATGTTTTTTTGGGTTCAGGGGGTCCGAAAACGTATAGATCCGGTGAAAAATCGACATGAAAACAATACTTTCCTTCCTATATATTCATATAGGCAAGAGAGAGTAAAAATAAGATATAAAGTTTAAAAAAACAGGTCTGGAAATGCTTCGTTAGCGAGTTATGCCCAGCGAAAGATTTCGCCATGATTTAAGGGCAAAGAGTGAAATAAAAACGTACTGAAATTCTGAGAAAGTAAATTAAGTGAAAATCTTAGTGGTTTCTTATGGTTTTTAACCAGGGAAAAATAAAAATAAATTAATCCCAAAACTGTATCGCTTTTAGTTTTTAAAAAAACTACGTGAAAACATTAAAAGTAAGATTAAAAATACACTTTTTAAAGTTTAGCGTAAAATAACTTTGTTAAATTGTTGTTTAGGTCAACAGCCGAAAGGCTTGTTTGAACCACTGGAAGTTTTACTAAGTAAAAACAAATAGTCACGTAGTTTACTACTGCCTTCCTGACTTGAGTTGCAAGAATATGCTTATTAGCATGCCAGGCCCGCCGAAAAGCATTCACTTTCCACCCTGTAAATGACACCTTCACTTCATTCACCACAAGGTCTGGCTGTATAGTGAAATTCATTACTATCACAAGTTTCATATAAAATTCACATATCAGAGTGCGTATTAGAGTAATTGTAAATAGTATCATTTTATAAATAACTTAATAATTGACAAACTAAATATATGGTTAAAAGTGAAAATTTCAAACTTTATTTTCATATAATAAACTTGTTGATAAGAACTGAAGTGACTGCACACTGATTTTTTGAAAAATTTGAACAAATGTCAGTCTACAGTGCAAGATACGAAAATAATTTACTTTAGTCTGTAGTGCATAGTCGTGAAAAAAAATGGTAGACAGGAAAGTGTTAAACAGCTGGCTGGCGACGGCGACATCATCTCTAGACCAAACTCCGTGGGTCACCAAGCTGAAGTGTGATAATAAATGACAACGGACTGTTTTTACCAGCCTGCGCCTGCACGTGGACATCACAGTTAGTATAGTTTTTACTTTCTTCTCATCAATTAGGTTATTCCTTTAACTACTTAAAAATGTAATGTAACATTGTATACAGGTGTCGCATGGATTTTGAACCATAGGGATATAGTATTGATTTTCAATAGTTTATTAATGCTTTCTTTCCATAAAGAAATGAAGACATATTATAATCAGGAATCATTAGACAATGTTTAGTCTTAAAAATATCAACTTTAAAACACTTTTAGCTGTGTTTTAGCTAAAAATACACAAATACATAGATTTGTAAACCGGTTTGTCTAAAATTATTGCAACATCTGCTTACTCCAAAAATTAAGTGTGATTCATGTCATCATGCTTCTTCAACATATTGTTTTGTATTATTTCTCATAATTTTCTTTAGTTTATTAATTATCACTGTCATTATTAATTACTCAGTAAGTTAATTATTTAAATATTTGTTTTTTTTGTAAGCAAATTTAGTATTTTTTTAAAAGTAGTCTATATATTGTACGTTTTTAGTAATATTTAATTTTCACAGAAAGCTGATTGTTGCAATAATATTATTAAATGAGAAAACAAATTGGTAAAAAATGTTTTAAATAATTAATTTTTTTAAATATTTCTAATGATTATAACGATAAAACTATTTTACCCCAGAGGGGATTCGAACCACCAATTACACGATCTCGACACTGTATATAACATTATTAACTAGTTCAAAACACGCAATAAAAATGCAGTATAAAATATACAATACTTTTTTTGTAATCCCTAATTTATGTACGTTGCAATCTGTTCAATTCAGAACAATACGCAACCCCATGACCCAATGAGATGAAGATGATGTGTATGACGTGTAAATGAGGTGTAGTCTTGTACACACTCAGGTCGACCATTCCTGAGAAAGTATGGTTAATTGAACCCCAACCATCAAAGTATACCGGAACCAAACTCAGCTGTTAAACAGCTAATTTTGGCGACGACCTTACCTCTAGACCAACCCGGTGGGTTACAATACTTAAATAGAAGATTGTTTACAAATTTATGTATTTTAAGCTAAAATACAGCTTAAAATGTGTCCGTATTGATATTTTGTAAAGGTCTAAACAATTTCTAAAGATTCCCAATTTATAAAATGTGTTTATTTATTCGTGGGAAGAAAACATAAACAAACTATCAAAATCAACGTTATTTCCCTATGGTTCAAATTCCGAGGGACATTCTGTATGTATAATGAATGAGAAAGTTCTCACTAACTTACTCATCAGTAATTCTCCTACTTGCACGATGACTAAAAAGCTGAAATTTGGAGGGAATATTCCATATAGGATAAACAGAAAATTTAAACATTTACGATTCCAACATTTCACCGTTACGAAAAACACTAAACTTCAAAAATCGAAAAAATCGATTTTTCTAATTCTGTATCTTTTTCTGTGTAATTACATATAAAAATTATAACTGTACGACAGAAATTACGAAAGCTATGCAGATTTTTGTGAAGTAATGTTTTTTTTTTTATTCCTAATTTGTGTACGTTGCAATCTGTTCAATTTAGAACAATAAGCAAGCCCATGACCCAATGAGATGAGGATGATGTGTATGACGTGTAAATGAGGTGTAGTCTTGTACAGACCCAGGCCGACAATTCCTGAGAGAGTATGGTTAATTAAACCCCAACCATCAAAGTACACCGGTAACCACTGTCTAGTATTCAAATCCGTATAAAAGTAACTACCTTTACTAGGATTTGAACCAGGAACCTTCGTCTCCGAAAATCAGCTGTAATGTTTTGACTAGAATTTCTTTTAATTGAGTTAATCTGTGGAAACAACCGACTGGGTTGGTCTAGAGGTAAAGTCGTCGCCAAAATCAGCTGTTTAACAAACAGCTGATTTTCGGAGACGAAGGTTCCTGGTTCAAATCCTAGTAAAGGTAGTTACTTTTATACGGATTTGAATGCTAGACAGTGGTTACCGGTGTACTTTAATGGTTGGGGTTCAATTAACCATACCCTCTCAGGAATGGTCGACCTGAGTCTGTACAAGACTACACCTCATTTACATGTCATACACATCATCCTCATTTCATTGGGTCATGGGGTTGCTTATTGTTCTGAATCGAACAGATTGCAACGTACACAGATTAGGGATTACAAAAAAAATCTGTGGAAACAATTAAGATTTGCGATATTTAAAGAACACAGAAAGCTGAGAAGCCAATGAAAAGTGTGTCAAAAGAAGCACGACATAAGAAAAAAAGAGGAATTTTTTGAGGAAAAAGAACAGTCTGGTGAGGATCAATATTTTGGTGCAGGCCGATTTTAGGCTAAGTAAAACTTTACAGCTCATTTCCCGAAAATTCACTATTTTTCATAAAAGTACAGTTTTCTCAAAAACTATTTGACTTTGAAGGTTGGAATTTTTTGAGCATATTTCCCAGTACAATTGCGACATATGGTACTAGAATCATTGCAGTATTATAAACAAGTTCGAAATAAAAAGAAAATTTCTACAAAAAATATTAATTTGTTTTTACATTTTTTAAAACGAATTCTCGAAATGGTATCGGTAGCTCTATATTAATAATTCTAATACCAGAGCTTAAAAAAATGTCATAGAAAAGTTATAAAAAAATTAAAGCCCTAACTCTTAACGGTTTCTTAGAAACGTGTACATAAAAAAAAGGTCAATTTAACATGGGTTAGATAGAAGGTATAGTGCTCCCCTTAAGTCGTTGAAGAGGTTGTATAACCTTTAATCCGATATTTTCCGTTTATTAAAATCCGGAAGAGCTAGATGGCAGAACCTCAGTGGAAACGTTACTTATATTTCAACTACAAAAATTACGCAAATCCATTTAAACCAGTTGGCGAATTCGTCGTAGTACAAATAATGTGTTGTGGTTTTAATACTACTGCGTATCAGATTGTACGAATTAATTGAAACCTATATATAAAGAAAATTGTAAATGGGTGACGGAATCATAAGTTCTCCTGTATTATTTCATGTAACGAGACAATAAAATCAACGCAACTGAGTTTATTAATCATGATAATTTGATCGGTTTAAAGATGTTTTTGACACTTTTTGAGATGTATCAAACATCGGTGCGTGAACTTAACACAACATCCCATTATCTCAATTACTCTTCTCAACTAACTTCTACGTAACTTTAACTCGTATGAAGGGAACCTATTCTGATAGAAACACATAGCAACTCGCTAACAACTTTGCCTGAAGGGCTGACGAAACTAAACTTCTTTTCTCAAAGTTTTACTGTCTTAACGAATGTGTTTAGATAAGCCTAGAGGTTGCGTTAATTTTCATTAGTACCTACCTATAAATCACCGTGACTTGAATTTAAATCGAAAATAAACAGAGAGGTTACGTACGTTTTTCATATTGAATATCTTCAAACGGTTAGTATCTGGTGTTTAAAAACTCTGGTGTAAACATTCACACAACTTTCTCTTGCCAATGCAAAAAATTAACAATATAAGCTAACATTAATAATAAAACATTAGAAATAAACAAAAAACTAACCTTAATAAACATAACCTAATTTTAATCATGAGTAAAAGACGCATAATGAAAATCGAACTCAGTTTGGCTTAAAAATACGACAAATCGCTTTTTCACGCTGAACTAGGCTCTGTAGAGAGAAATGCTTTAAATAAAAGTTGTAGATCTTTTAATTTCCTATAAATTTTATTACCATATACACTTTAGTCGTCAAATGCATACTAAGGCCGAAAACTTAAAAAAAAACGATTTTTCACTCGTTTTATTTTAACGATTTTAAAAAAAATCGTAGGACCAGTTTTTGAGAAAATCGCAAAATAGTGAAAAATTAAACGAATAAACTACTACTTCCGATTGACCGATCTTGATGAAAATGTTCGTTTTGGGTCCGGTTGTGGTGTCTTACTTAAGTTTCAAGTACGTACGACGTTCCTTCCGTTCTTGAGATATTCTGTTCACACACAGACCAATCGCTAAAATCACGTTTTTTGGGTTCAGGGGTCTGAAAACGTGTAGATCCGGTTGAAACTTGATTTCAAAAATCGACATGAAAACAATACTTTCCTTCCTATATATTCATACAGGCAAGAGAAAGTAAAAATAGAATCAAATAATGAAAAAAACATTTGTTTTAAAAAATGTTCGACTCACCAGGTTGGTTTAAGAGTAAAGTCGTCGCCATGAGTCAGCTAATTTTCAGAGACGAAGGTTCCTGGTTCAAATCCTAGTAAAGGTTGTTACTTTTATACTGATTTGAATACTAGACAGTGTTTACCGGTGTACTGTCATGATTAGGGTTCAATTAACCACACTCTCTTCGAAATAATCGGCCTAAGTCTGTACAAAACTACAACTCATTTACACGTTATACGCATCAACTTTATCTCACTGGGTCATGGGATTACTCATTGTTCTGAATTGAACAGATTGCAAATTAGGGTTTGATTTCTGAAACCGTAAAACGGAGTTCAAACCGTATGACAATTTTATGGGTATTACTAAAAAACAAATATAGAAATAGCCCTGGCTCATCAAAATCGGTAAAAAATGGGAATTTTTCAATATTGCGGTCTTATTATGCATTTTATATTAAAGTGTATATAATAATCAAAGTCATAAGAAATTAAAACACCAGCAACATTTATTTTAAGCACTTTTTTAAACGCTTTTATTTAACTTACTCTTGGATCCATCAAATCTTGCAACTTAAAATTTCAATACTTCTACCGTATCAATAAGAATCAAACTTTGCACACTTGTTTATCTTCGATGACAATACGCTGTGGAGGTGTTTGTAAAAAAAAATTTTAAAATTAAAAAAAAAAAAAATTTTTTAAATTTAAAAAACGCTTCTATTTAACAATTACTTAAAACAATTAACTAAAAAGAAAAAAAATGAAAAAAAATTTACAAAAAAAAAATTAACAAAAAAATCACAGAAAAGAAAATTACAAAAAAATTAAAAAATTTTTTTTTTAAAAAAACGCTATTATTTAACAATTAATCAAAAAAAAATAAACTAAAAATAAAAAAATTTACAAAAAAAAATCACAGACATTACAATTAAAAATAAAAGCGTGGCGCATTAATATATATAATATTTTACAACGAATATTTTACAAATTATATATATTAATGCGCCACGCTTTTATTTTAACTGTAATGTCTGTGATTTTTTTTTTGTAAATTTTTTTATTTTTTTATTTTTAGTTCATTTTTTTGATTGATTGTTAAATAATAGCGTTTCTTAAAAAAAAATTTTTTAATTTTTTTTTGTAAATTTTTTTTATTTTTAGTTAATTGTTTTAAGTAATTGTTAAATAAAAGCGTTTTTTAAATTTTTTTAAAATTTTTTTTTCTACAGAGCCTAAGTTTAACGGAATTTGCTGATTTTCCGTATTTTTAACTTCTTTTTGGAATTTAATTCATATTATTTCACTTTTGTTTAAGTAATTTAGAAATACTCGGTATTATAAAATAATATCGCTTACTTTATTTTTGGAAAATCACGTTACGGCGGTAACCAAAATGACAATTTTTTACTCTCATGCCTATATGAATATATAGGAAGGAAAGTATTGTTTTCACGTCGATTTTTCACCGGATCTACACGTGTTCAGACCCCTGACCCAAAAAAAAACATGTTTTTAGTGATTGGACTGCGAGTGAGTGAGTGAGTGTGTGTGTGTGTGTGTGTGTGTGTGTGTGTGTGTGTGTGTGTGTGTGTGTGTGTGTGTGTGTGTGTGTGTGAACAGAATATCTCAAGAACGGAACATCGTACGAACTTGAAACTTAAGTTAAGACACCATTACCGGACCCGACACGAACATTTTCATCGAAATCGGTCAATCGGAAGCAGTAGTTTTTCGTGTAATTTTTCTTTTTTTTAAGATTTTTTCAAAAACGGGTCCTACAATTTTATTTCAAAATCGCCTCATTTACTAAATGTTTTATGCTTTACAAGATAGGGTAAGCATAACTGCTGAAATTCTTGGAAAGGTTCTCTCGTGAAAAATTTGTTTTTTAAGATTGCGACTTTAATATGCATTTTAGCGCAAAAATGTATATAAAAAAAGTTGTGGAGAATTTAAAATCCTACAACTTGTCTTTCAAACATGTTTTGTATAACGCTTAGTTTAGCGGTAATTAATGATTTTCTGTTTCTTTTCTCACGAAAACGTGAAAAAAATAGATTTTTCAAAAAAATATTTCAGACTTTGCATGCATTTTACGACAAAAGTGTATAATAATCAAATTTATCGGAAATTAAAAGATCTACAACTTTTATTTTTAAGCCAAACTGAGGTTACTTTTCTTTTTGCGTCTTTCATTCACGATTAGAATAAGGTTGTGTTTCTTGAGGTTAGTTATTTGTTTACTATTTCTAATGTTAGGTTATATTGTTAATTATTTGCATTGGCAAGAGAAAGTTGTGTATGTGTGTGTGTTTCACACCAGATTTTTTAGTAGGGAATCTTTAAAAACGAAATAAAGAATCTAGATACCTTGCGAAATAAATTAAACAAAGAATTTTTTAATTAATAAAAACTAAAACGCAAGGGTATGATTTTTATAAAAAGATAAAAATCTGTAGATAAAGTTCACAGAACATAATTCCCTTTTATGAAATATAAAAAAAGGAGGCGGTGCGAGATGGTTAGTTGGATGTAGTGTATTATCACGGATGGACGAGAAGAAGAGGAAAGGAACCACACAAGATATTGTTAGAGATCTCATTAAAATCCTTAGACAATTTCCATTGAGACTGAGATTTCAGTCAGCCAGCCTGGCGCATTTCTTTTCAACCGAACCAACGTTTCAAATAATAAATTTTCTTATTTATTTACATTTTATTTTTTTCCATAATGGTACGTTCATTTAAAAAATAAAAGAAAACTCTTTTTAATATTGTCAGACAGTTGAATGCAGGAATTTCGTTTTATTCTACTTATCATCATAATATATAAGTACGACTACATTTATATTGAATAATGATAAAAGAAATTCTTTACGAAATAACATTAAGAAGATCAAATAAATAAAGAAAATGGTGTACAACAAAATGAGAGTAATTAACAACATAAATTTTCACTCCATCTAATAGTTCCAAAGCTACTAAAAATACTTAAGGCGATTTTAATGAAATAGACACTTTCGACAGCTTCTTTAACATCAAACTGGTATATTTTGAATATAGTAAATAATATAGGTTTGTAGGGAATTTTTTAAAGTTTATGTTGGTACAACTGTTGCTAGCATTTTGTTGTTGGCTGCTGTTACAACGACCAGTCTAGCAAAATTGCCGCTACTCAAGTGGAGAAAGCTTATTGTGTTCTTGAATTAGCCAAAACAAACTCGGTTACGGTTGTGCAACGTCATTTCATAACAAGATCAGGTAAACCACTATCAACAAGGCAATCAATCTATGACTGGTACAATCTTTTTGAAAACAGTGGATGTCAGTGTAAAAGGATGAGTACTGGAAGACCTTCTGTTACAGAAGAACAAATTGATAGTGTTCGTGATGTTTATGTACCAAGTCCAGGAAAATCAACTAGATCAGCAAGTTTAAAATTGCGAATTCCTCAACCGACTGTGTGGAAAATTCTGCGAAAACGTTTGAAAATGACACCTTATAAATTGTAGTAAATACAAAGTTTAAATACCAGTAATAAAGTCGTACGTAAAAATTTTTGTCTGGAGATATAACAATGTAATCCTTAGGTAGTTTAAGTTTGAATAAAATTGTTCGTTAGTCTAAGACTAGTTACAATACATAAATTTAAAAAAAAATTATAAGCCAGGTAGGTGTGGTATATGGTATAATTAATTTAAAAAATGAGATGTTTCGCATTTATAAATGTATACCAATATGTAAATTTAATGTTACGTTTAAGCTAATGTAGACGAACGAAAGAGGTGATATTAGAAACAAATGGTTAGAGAAAAAAATAAATAATACAAATAAAAAATGGAAACAATATTTCTAATAATACAGTTGGAAATTCTAGGAGAACATTTTTATAAATAATGTAGGGCATGAAGTGAAAAAGCACTCGAATAGAATTTCCAGTAGAAAACTGTGAATGGCTTAATTTTAAGATATCTGTGCAAACTCAACACAAAATGCCATATATTTCCTCGAGTTGCTTTCTTTCTTGTTTCACAATTCAAGCGGAATGATAGCTCACGAGTATTTTTATTATGTTTGTCAAGACTTTGACTTAACTCTGCTATATTTCATTTCATACAGTTCTCTTATTCACGAAATAAACAACACGTTTTTCCTGGTACGAGATTTAATATAACCCAAAAAAATATGGTATGAAACACTCACACAACTTTCTCTTACCAATGCAAATAATGACCAATATAACCTAACATTAGTAATAAAATATTAGAAATAAACAAAAAACTAACCTCAATGAACATAACCTAATTTCAATCATGAGTGAATGACGCAACATGAAAGTCAACCTCAGTTTGGCTTAAAAATATGGAAAATCACTCTTTCACGCTAAACTAGGCTCTACAGAGAAAAATGCTATAAATAAAAGTTGTAAATCTTTTAATTACCTATAAATTTGATTATATGCACTTTTGTCGTAAAATGCATGCTACGGCCGAAATCTTTAAAAAAATAGATTTTTCACACGTTTTCGTGAGAAAAAAAATATAAAATTGCTAATTACCGCTAAACTAAGCGCTATACAAAAAAAATGTTCGAAAAAAAAGTTGTAGGATTTTAGATTCTCTACATTTGTTATATAAATTTTTGCGCTTAAATGCACATTAAAGCCGTAATCTTAAAAAAATTTCTTTACATGAAAACAGCCTCACCGAGAATTTCAGCAAACATGGCGCCTACCCTATTTGGTAGAGCATAAAAATTTTGAAAACCAGGTGATTTAAAAAAATCGTAGGACCCGTTTTTTAAAAAATCGCAAAAAAGTGAAAAATGACACGAATAAACTACTACTTCCGGTTGACCGATCTTGATAAAAATGTTCGTGTCGGGTCCGGTAGTGGTGTCTAACTAAAGTTTCAAGTTAGTACGATGTTCCGTTCTTGAGATATTCTGTTCACACACAGACACACAAACGCACACGCAGACCAATCGCTAAAAACATGTGTTTTGAAAACAATACTATCCTTTCTATATATTCATGTAGGCAAGAGAAAGTAATAAAAAGTAAAAATTAATAGCATAATAAAACATAAATAAAAATATGAAAATATACAGTGCTATTTAATAATAAAAACGACAGTATTAATCAAATATTATGTTTTGATAATATCAACGGGGTAAGATGTAATAATTGTTTAATTTATTAAATATTATTGAACAATATAGTCTGTATGTGAAACAATAGCGCGGTGAATGGGTAAAGTTCGGAAAGAAACGCATCTGAAGTTTTAAAATACTGTGTGTTCCAGTATTGCTGTAAGGTAGAAAGTCCTGGGTACTTGGGAGGAAAGATGAACGTCAGATTTAGGCAGCGGAAGTGCGGTTACTGAAAAAAGTGTAGGGTGTAGTTCGATGGAACACATTAAGAATGAGGAAATACGGGCTCATTTTGATGTTTCCTCTTTTTTTTAAAACAATCGGAAAATAAAAAAAAAAAAATGGGAGGAACGAACATTTAATACGAATGAGTGAAGATTGCTGGGCGAAAAGGGCATATCTGATAGTCGAAGAGATGTAATTAAAAAATGGGCAGAAAGGATGGACAAAAGAGTGTAGTAGTAGTATGAGAAAGAGGAGGACAAGAAGAAGGAAAAGAAGGAGGAGGAGGACGACAAGAAGAAGAAGGAGAAGGAAAAGGAGGAGGAGGACAAGAGGAAAGAGGAGGAGGAGGACGATAAGAGGACAAGAAGGAGGAGGAGGAAGACGATAAGGAGGAAAAGAAGGAGGAGGACGAGGAGGAGAAGGACAAGAAGGATGAGGAAGAGGAGAAGGACAAGAAGGAGGAGGAGGAGGACAAGAAGGAGAAGGAGATAAAGGAGGAGAAGGAAAGAAGCAGAAGAGAAAGGCTACTGCAGTCGTGAATGTGGTAACGACAGCAGCTACGTTCAATATCGCAAAATTTATGAATCATTCACATGATAAAATCATCTTCACAAATCGGTTTAACTGATAAAGTTATAAAATATAATAATTAATAAGAAAATACCAAACGAAGTATTATTACTTAATAGTATTATAAAGTATTATTATGAAAATCATTTAGATATCTGAAATATTTGTTAAGCATTACACATACGATTAGAATACATGGAATAACACAAACAACTCGAGTATAATAGCCTATTACATATATATCTACGTTACAAAATTTTAATTCAAAACCCAAATATATTTATTTCACAAATTGATAATAATAATAATATAACAAGAATTTCAATTTAACAAATAATTATTTACGCCTGCTGAATAAAAACGGGAAGGATATGTAAGCAAGTACATGCTTAAACATGTCATGTTTAGAATAAGTAAAGAATGGGCATTATTAATGTAGTGTGTGTGTGTGTGTGTGTGTGTGTGTGTAAGTGGAGATATAAATTTCATTTTCATGGCAATTTGTTATTCCGTCATACACGAGTGTAACTATGGAAATACATTGAATAAGAGAGTTCTGTTCTTGTAAAAACAACGCGGTTTCAAACAATCATATCATGCGTTTAAAACTTGTGAAATATGGTCGCTTACAAATGTATATGTGGGGCTCTTCTTTTATATAACTATTTAAATTTATGTTTTAAATAACATTAAATGTACAATATAAATTAATATCATATATACGGAATTGTGCAGCTCAATGTACAGTACCGTAAAAAGAATTGAAGACAAAAAAGTCCGGTATAAAACACTTACACGACTTTATCTTGCCAATGCAAATAATTAACAATAAACCTAACATTAGTAATAAAACATTAGAAATAAACACACAAACTAACCTCAAAAAACATTAGTGAAATACACAAAATTAAAATCGACCTCAGTTTGGCTTAAAAATACGGAAAATCACTCTTTCAAGCTAAACTAGGCTCTGTAGAGAAAAATGTTCAAAATAAAAGTTGTAGATCTTTTAATTTTCTATAATTTCGATTATATACACTTTTATTATAAAATGCATACTAAGGCCGAAATCTTAAAAAAAATCGATTTTTCTCACGTTTTCGTGAGAAAAAAACAGAAAATTGCTAATTACTGCTAAACTAAGCGTTACACAAAAAAATGTTTGAAATAAAAGTAGTAGGTTTTTAAATTCTCTACAACTTTTATTATATAAATTTTTGCTCTAAATTGCATATTAAAGCCGTAATCTTAAAAAAACTATGTTTTTACGTAAAAACAGCCTCACCCAGAATTTCAGCAAACATGACGCCTACCCTATCTTGTAGAGAATAAAAAATTGAGTAAACCAAGCGATTTTTAAAAAAATCGTAGGACCAGTTTTTGAGAAAATCGCAAAAAGGTGAAAAATTACACGAATAAACTACTACTTCCGGTTGACCGATTATGATGAAAATGTTCGTGTCGGGTCCGGTAGTGGTATGTAACTTAAGTTTCAAGTTCGTACGATGTTCCGTTTTTGAGATATTTTGTATACACACACACAGACCAATCGCTAAAAACATGTTTTTTGGGTTCAGGGGATTTGAAAACGTATAGATCCGGTGAAAACTCGGTTTCGAAAAATCGACATGAAAACAATACTTTCCTTCCTATATATTCATATAGACAAGAGAAAGTAAAAAATCCGGTATAAAACACTTACACGACTTTATCTTGCCAATGCAAATAATAAACAATATAACCTAACATTAGAAATAAACTACGCTTAACCTGTTGGTTATGAACATAAAAAAACGCGTTGTTTATGAAAAACATATTCATCATTAAACGGAAAATAACAAAAACGAAATATTTACGTTTAAATTATAAAATTATACATGAAAATAACCACAAACAAGGAAAATCATGGAAAAAATATTGAAACAAAAACATACAAAAATAATACCACACCAAAAAAATATATACTCAATATATTTAAATTCAAAGAAAACTCTTTTATCTGACCACAAAATAAACATTTATAATAAATGTTAAAAAGTTTAATTAAATATATAATATACTTACACAAACATTAAAAAGGTTTAATGCAATGTTTAATTTTATAAATAAACATTTGAATTTTGAAAAGGTAATTAAAAAAACACTTGATACGATAGTAAATAAATAAATACATACAGTATTGATAAATAAAACATTAAAATGTTTGAAATAAAAATACAGTTCAACCTCGATTATCCGGGCTGACCTCCGGCTATACCCACCCCGGAAATCAAAATCCCGGTTAATCCGAATAAACAGTATTACGTAGTAAATTTGTACCTATGAATGTCCACATATATATATATATATAAGTATGTATTTTTTGTCATCAGTCTCTCGACTGGTTTGATGCAGTTCTCCAACCTGTTCTATCTTGCGCAAGTCGTTTCATATCTACATACCTGTAACACCCTACATCTTTTGTAATTTGCTTTATATATTCTAATCTTTGCCTCCCTCTACAATTTACTCCCTCAATGTTACCCTCCATTATTGATAGCCCAATACCTGGATGTCTTAGGATATGCCCCACTAGCCTATCCCTTCTTTTGGTAAGATGCTTCCATATACTTCTTTTTTCATCCACTCGCCTAAGAACCTCTAAATTACTTATTTTGTCCACCCACCTAATCTTTAACATTTTCCTATAACACCACATTTCAAAAGCTTCTATCCTCTTCCGTTCTACAGCCCCTATCACCCACGTTTCACTTCCGTATAATGCTACACTCCAAACATAATGTTTTAAGAAATTTTTCCTAATCTGTAAATCAATGTTTGTAGTCAGTAAGCTGTTTTTCATTTCAAAGGTATGTATATAAGTATGTATATAATATTATAATGAACAGCCAAAACAAAACTAATTAAATATAACACTCACTTCAGAGTATTATATCGTTTCGAGATCTTTCGCCTCTCACGGAGACATCATCAGGAATTAAAAGACACTAAACACATATATAACAAAACATATTAAAACGTTCATTAAAAAACATTAAAACATTCATAAAAAACATTTCGGCCGAATAACCGCGCGCGGAATGGTTTATGATATAGGGAATAATTGACCTGGTCGTTGACCATAATTATTTTAATGTTTTTTGTTATATATGTGTTTAGTGTCTTTTAATTCCTGATGATGTCTCCGTGAGAGGCGAAAGATCTCGAAACGATATAATACTCTGAGGTGAGTTTATATTTAATCTTGTTTTGTTTTGGCTGTTCATTATCATATATGTAGTGGTGCAAACAAAGGAAAATAATGTTTAATAAAATACCTAATATAAGTATGTATATAATATTATAATGAACAGCCAAAACAAAACTAATTAAATATAACACTAACTTCAGAGTGAGTTCATTCATTCGAGATTTTCGTCTCTTTCGGGGACATCCTCAGGAATTATTATACTAAACACATATAACATTTTTAAAACAAATGTGGTCGAAGATCACGTCAATTATTTAACTATTGCACCAACCTGCCGCGCGCGGTTATTCGGCCCGAATAACCGCGTCTGTTATATTTAATTAGTGTTACATTTGTGAGTGTTATATTTAACCCTTACAGTGCCAGACTGAAAAATCTAAATTTACGGGAATGGGCAAAAACACAAAAAGGCATAAATCAAAAACAAAATGTACACAAACAAGTAAATTTCCTATCAACATTTGACAGGCGGTTAACTTGAAAAACCCATGTGAGAATGAAGAGGAATGAATTAAATCTAAAATACAAAAGGATGTACTGGCTGATTGGCGGGAACTCTTCACTCTCTCTTGAGAATAAGTTGCTGCTTTACAAAATGTTACTAAAACCAGTTTGGTTGTACGGCGTTCAACTTTGGGGAACTACCAGCATAAGTAACATTGATGTAATTCAAAGTTTCCAGAATAAGGTTCTTCGGGCTATAACAAGAGCACCATGGTTTGTATGGAATGCAGAAATACAACATTATTGCAACCTTCTTGATGTAATGGACGAGGTCAGGCGTTTTAATAGAAAATATCAGGCAAGACTTGAAAGTCACGAAAACGAATTAGCCATACATCTTCTAAACAATCCAGAAGAAGTTAGGCGCCTGAAACGTTACCATGTTTTGGACTTGTCTGAAAGCGTTCAAATGTATATAAAATTATAGTGAAAAGTATTCCGTATTGTAAAATGTAAATATCTTGTACATAATCATTTTCTCTTTTAATACATGAGTAATTGATATAATGAGAGGTACTAAGGGTAATGAGGCCTTAACTTGTGATTTGTAAATTCAAAAGATTTGTTTATAGTTTATTTTTAAAAAACTGATTGAAAATAATGTTATTTAAAAAAATATATTTGGTTAGAAAGCTGAACCAACAGCTAAGAGTATGAAAAACAGTAATGCAGATATTTCAAAAAACTAAAATTCCCTTTGCTCTAAAACGATCGGTATAAAATTATTAAAAATATTCGTTCTTGGTGACACGATAATTTTTTAGGTAAACCTCCTAAAAATTTAATTTGTTTATTTAAATAATTTTTTCACGTAATTTAATGTTTTTGTCGTTGATCTCGGTCTGAACTATTGAAAAACAAAATAACCGAAATTCTAAATTTTCAGTTAACCCTTTATAGGTCTGTGGTAGATATACTTACCACTGGCAATAAGGTCGACTTTTTTAAGAATAATCTATGCAGTTGAACCTTATTGGCATTTTATGGTTTTATAGATGTTCTCTGGTAAGTAGGCTATCCACATATTGAAATTAGCGCGCAGCGACCATTTCCTTTGTGAGTTACACGAATGTGTTAAGTATTCATACCAGCAAATGCTACCGTGTGGTTTTGCTATTACTTTTCTACAGTGCTTAGAAAATTCCAGTTTTTTACGGGAAATCAAGTATTCATGGTGATAGAAAGTTAAGATTCGCCACATTTTTCTGTTATATAGGGCTACAAGGTGTTTCAATAAGCATTCTTACCACTAAATATTATGTGATTCCCATTTCAATAAACATTCTTTGGTAAGTATACTTACCAGGGCTTGAGATACAAAAAAGAAATATCTTTCTGTTCTGGCACTAGAAATACATTATTTAGATTTCTATAAAACAAAATTTTCCAGTTTTTTTTGCCCTTTTTCATTTTTTTGCCCCAATTTTTCTGCCCTTAACAGACAGGTGGAGTGTCAATTTATTTACACTCAATCTGTCCAGTTGCAGGGCTAAAATAAATAGTTCTGTTTCTTATCACATGGTCAGCCAATTAAATGACTGAATTATTTAAGAACAGAAGAGGTAGAGGTGAAAAAGACACTAATCAGAGTTGTCTCCTCTGAAAGTATTGAATTTCATTATACAGCCAGACCCTGTGGTGAATGAAGTGAAAGTGCCATTTGCAGAGTGGAAAAATTGTGCTTTTCAGAGGGCCTGGCATGCTGATAAGCGTAATTTTTCACTCAGTGAGGAAGGCAAAAGTAAACCACCTCACTCCTTGTTTTACTTAGTTAAACCTCTACAGGTTCAAACCAGCCTTTCGGCTGATGACCTAAACAACAAAAACAACAAAACAAAATTTAACGTTTTACAA
The DNA here is from genome assembly GCA_035578175.1 of Catonia carolina. Lineage (NCBI taxonomy): Eukaryota > Metazoa > Arthropoda > Insecta > Hemiptera > Achilidae > Catonia > Catonia carolina. The sequence continues at coordinate 69,088,000 of JAQMRL010000005.1, forward strand.
CATGTATATTTTCCCCCGTAGTACTGCCATATAAAGGATTAATATAAAGCCCCAGCCACTGATGGAAATTCTCGCCTATTAGAAGGTCTCTAAAAGCAAAATTTCTGAGGAACGTTTTTGTCGGGCGTCGGCTGAAACCCCCGGGAAAAATGCGAAATTTAAAGTACATCTTCCCGAAAGCTCAGGGGATGCGTCCGAATATTTCGAACTTTTTAACGAAGTTTCGTAGCGCAAAGGCCACTGCGACCATTTTTGTTCCCCTCCCGAAGTACGTTAAGACCATATATATAAAGTTCCCCTTAACCCGCCGGTTCACTGGAAAAACTCAAAAAACAAAAATTCGGCTTTTTCGGGGTTGCAGTTTTTAGGTTTTTCTTTGTAACACTACGAAGACGGGTTTCATTGACTAATTTTTATTAGGACCACATTACACTAACTCCCGGAATCACGGGTGACTTTTCAAATTTTAGATAGGGGTCCTATGGGGTTTGGTACCCTTATTTAAAAATTATGAAATTTTTAAATTTTTATAAATTAAAAAATCTGTTAACGGTATGTTGTTTGGAGTTAAAAACTACATAAAAATATAATCCGAAAATTTTAAAGTTGCACCCTCTTTTTTGCAGTAGGGTTTGTATTTTTTTATCTTTTGAACGGTGCATCGTAAAAATAAATTGCATAGACTATTTTTTGTTCCCCTTTTAATTTACTTCAAAACCATATAGCTTTCGTTGTTCTCAACTGGCCGGTTCGGTAAGAAAACTCAAAAAACAAAATTTCGCCTTTTTTGGTGTTGCAATTTTTAAGTTTTCTTTTGTAACACCATCAAAACGGGTTTCTTTGGAAAACTTTTGGTAGGAACACATTACACGTACCCCCCGATTACGGAAATATTTTCAAATTTTAGATCGGGAGTCTACGGGGGTTGCTACCCTTATCTAAACATAATGAAAATTTTAAATTTTTAGAATACAAAAAATTTGTTAACGGCATGATGTTTGGCATTAAAAATTACACAAATATTTGATAACCCGAAAATGTTCAATTAGCACCCTCTAGCCTGCGGTAGGGGTTGTATTTTTTTATCTCCTAAACGGTGCATCGCATCGAAAAATTGTATAGAATCTTTTTTGTGCCCATTGCAAAGTAATTTAAAACCATATAGTTATCGTTGCCCTTAACTTGCCGGTTCGGTGTGAAAACTCAAAAAACAAAATTTCGGCTTTTTGGGGTTTGCCGTTTGCATGTTGTTCTTTCTTTACACCTTCAAAATGGGTTATATCGTCAAATTTTTATTTTTAAACAGTTACACGTACCCGAAGCGTCACGAGTAATTTTTCAAATTTTAAATCGGGGTCCTACGAGGGTCGCTACCTTTATCCAAAAGATATGAAAAGTTTATATTTTTAGAATACAAAAAGTCTTTCGACGGCATGTTGTTTGGCGTAAAAATTACACAACAATTTTATAACCCGAAAATTTTAAATCAGCACCCTCTAGCCTGCGGTAGGGGTTGTATTTCCTTATCTCCTTAACAGTGAATAATAGGGACAAAATGCATGAACCTGTTTTGTGCCCCACAAAAAGTACTTCAAGATTATATAACTAAAGTTGCCCTTACCCACCTGTCCTCTGAGTAAACTACAAAAACCAAATTTCGGTTTTTTGGGTTTTACCTTTTTCAGTTTTCCTATCTTTACACCTTCAAAACGGTTTTTTGGCAAATTTTTATTAGCAAAACGTCACAGGTACTTATAGCAACACAGGTAATTTTTTAAATTTTAAAAAGCGATCCAATGGGGTTACACATACCCCTATCCAAAAATTATGAAATTTTTAAATATTTAGAATACAAAATGTAATGTATTTTAACGGCATGTTTTTGACGTTAAACGTTAAATAAAAATTTGGTAACGCGAAAACTTTCAGGTTCCACCCCCTTACCGTTGGTAGGGGGTTGTATTTTTTTTACCTCCTGAACGGTGCTTCGTAGAGGAAAATTGTATAGAATCTTTTTTGTGCCTCTCCCAAAGTACTTCGAGGCCATGTAACTAAGGTTTTCCTTAACCTACCTCTTCGCTAAGAAAACTCAAAACACTAGCATTCCGGCTTTTAGGGCTTGCCGTTTTCACGTTTTTCTTTCTTTACACCTTCACAACGGTTTTTCGCAAACTTTTATTAACAAAACGTTACACATACCCCTAGAGTCACGAAGAATTTATTAAATTTTAGGCGGGGTCCTATGGTGATTACTACCCCAACAAAAATTTTAAAATTTTCGGAATACATATATTTTTTTAAGATGTTATTTAGCGAAGAAAATTACATAAAAATTTTGTAACCCGAAAATTTTTAGGTCGCATGAGAAAATGAAAAACTCAAAGTAACATACATTCGAACCACAACATTTGAAGTTGAAATTTTGAAACTTTAAACTTCATCTTTAAACTTTCATATCTTGAAATTTCTAAATATTGTGATCCACCCAGCCCCTTTGGCGGCCGAACTTCACCTTGTGGAAAATGGTTCTGATCCACTTATGAATTCTGATCCACCTACCCCTCTGAGGTCGAGACACGTAAGCGGCGCGAAGCGCCGCTGGAGTGGCGAGTAAAGGATTAAAACAATCATACAGTCTCGCCTTAATTTCGTACGATATTCCGTTTTTGAAAGATTTTGTTCACACAGACCGATAACTAAAAACATTTTTTTGCAGTCTAGTACTGTAGTGTAATCATACTATGGATTGTGTGATCTAAATAATTCGGAATTTTCGAAAAGCTAACAATTAATGATTCCTGTTTGAGTCGGATTAACAGAAATTAACTTTAAAACGTCAAGAGAGTAATTAAACGATTACTTTATGTGCATCCTGTATTATTAGTACTATAAAAATTGTTACAAACGTGCGTTGAAGATAGAGTGAAAAGAGAGAGGATTATTTATAGGTTTTACCTTTGATACACGGTAAAGTACCAAACATACCAACAAAAACATCAAGGGACGTTTAATAATGTATACATATAAAACGAAACAACGAAAACAAAAAACAATTTTAAATAAACAAAGTATGGAGGACGCTAGAAAAACAAGCTCATGTAACTTACAATTTTTCACATTTTTTTTGTCTTTAAAAATAATATAAGAATAATAATAACAGAATGATGCATTACACCAGCGCCAGAATGCGCTGAAGGGAAATAAACCCGTCTCGTACCTAGTAAAAATTTATCAAGTAGAATTTTAAATAGAGAAATATAAAATTGAAGTAATTATAAAAATGATATAAAGTTCTGTATTACGTACACGATGACTCGGGTAAAACGACACAATTAATATCTTCAACAATTTTTCACAGTTGCGAATATGAAATTGGGCTAATAAATTTCAAAATTAAATCACTTAGAAACTTACTCAAAAACTTTTATTTCAATTATTGACAATTTGGTTTTTGGCAATTTTCTCGGAACGTACTTAAATTACAGTTCTGGGACCCATTTAAAAAAAAAAATAATATATTTATTCCTTTTTAAAATATTCAGTATGTCCCACGAGTAACTCGACATACTTTTGAGGTGTATTTCTCTCATAAAAATAATGAAAAACGTTTATATATACAGTTGAGCCGTTCTTAGTTTGCTCCTACTGTCAACAAACAAAAGCCACCTACTACAGGGTGCACGCTAGAGTCTACGACTTTACGGATGTCGTATTCCTATTAAGTTGACTATTTTTACTTTCTCTTGCCTATATGAATATATAGGAAGGAAAGTATTGTTTTCATGTCGATTTCAAGTAATCGAGTTTTCACCGGATCTATACGTTTTCAAACCCCCTGAACCCAAAAAAACATGTTTTTAGCGATTGGTCTGTGTGTGTGTCTGTGTGTGTATACAAAATATCTCAAGAACGGAACATCGTACGAACTTGAAACTTGAAACTTAAGTTACATACCACTACCGGACCCGACACGAACATTTTCATCAAAATCGGTCAACCGGAAGTGGTAGTTTATTCGTGTAATTTTTCACTTTTTTGCGATTTTCTCAAAAACTGGTCCTACGATTTTTTTTTAAAATCGCCTGGTTTAGTCAATTTTTTATTCTCTACAAGATAGGGTAGGCGACATGTTTGCTGAAATTCTCGGTGAGGCTGTTTTCACGTAAAAACGTTGTTTTTTTAAGATTACGCCTTTAATATAAATTTTAGCGCAAAAACTTATATAATAAAAGTTGTAGAGAATTTAAAATCCTACAACTTTTATTTCAAACATTTTTTTGTATAACGCTTAGTTTAGCGGTAATTTGCGATTTTCTGTTTTTTTCCTACGAAAACGTGAGAAAAATCGATTTTTTTAACATTTCGGCTTTAGTATGCATTTTACGACAAAAGTGTATATAATAAAATTTATAGAAAATTAAGAGATCTACAACTTTTATTTAGAGAATTTTTCTCTACAGAGCCTAGTTTAGCGTGAAATAGTGATTTTCCGTATTTTTAAGCCAGACTGAGGTTGATTTTCATTTTGAGTGTTTCACTCATGATTAAAATAAGGTTATGTTTATTGAGGTTAGTTTTTTGTTTATTTCTAATATTTTATTACTAATGTTAAATTATATTGTAAATTATTTGCATTGGCAAGAGAAAGTTGTGTGAGTGTTTCACACCAGATTGTTTAAATCAAAAGTACTGAAAGTACTAAAAACATAGTCATGATATGATGTACGCTTAACAATTATATCCTAATTACTAATATCGTTAGGATAAACCTATTAGTAATCAAACTTCTGACACGAACTACAGTAAAAGCACGTTGAGAAAAACGCGATTAAGAAAAATCTGGTGTGAAACACTCACACAACTTTCTCTTGCCAATGCAAATAATTTACAATATAATTTAACATTAGTAATAAAATATTAGAAATAAACAAAAAACTAACCTCAATAAACATAACCTTATTTTAATCATGAGTGAAACACTCAAAATGAAAATCAACCTCAGTCTGGCTTAAAAGTACGGAAAATCACTATTTCACGCCAAACTAGGCTCTGTAGAGAAAAATACGTTAAATAAAAGTTGTAGATCTTTAAATTTCTTATAAATTTGGTTATAAACACTTTGGTCGTAAAATGCATACTAAGGCCAAAATCTTTAAAAAATCGATTTTTCACACGTTTTCGTGAGAAAAAATCAGAAAATCGCTAATTACTGCTAAACTAAGCGTCATACAAAAAAATGTTTGAAACAGAAGTTGTAGGTTTTTAAATTCTCTACAACTTTTATTATATAAGTTTTTGCGCTAAAATTTATATTAAAGCCGTAATCTTAAAAAAACAACGTTTTTACGTGAAAACAGCCTCACCGAGAATTTCAGCAAACATGGCGCCTACCCTATCTTGTAGAGAATAAAAAATTGAGTAAAATAGGCGATTTTTAAAAAAATCGTACGACCAGTTTTTGAGAAAATCGCAAAAAACTGAAAAATTATACGAATAAACTACTACTTCCGGTTGACCGATTTTGATGAAAATGTTCGTGTCGCGTCCGGTAGTGGTATGTAACTTAAGTTTCAAGTTTCAAGTTCGTACGATGTTCCGTTCATGAGATATTCTGTTCACACACACACACACACACACACACACACACACACACACACACACACACACACACACACAAACACACACACACACACACACACCAATCGCTAAAAACATGTTTTTTGGGTTCATGGGGTCTGAAAACGTATAGATCCGGTGAAAACTCGATTTCGAAAAATCGACATGAAAACAATACTTTCCTTCCTATATATTCATATAGGCAAGAGAAAGTAAAAACACGTTAAAACTAGACAAAACAATGAGGAACACGCAGACTTATACAACTGAGAGATAACCGGAATAGTTGCAAACACGTACAGTTGTCACTAAAACCAACATGTGAGTTTAACCGATGTCACTGTAAACGATATTATTTCACATTGCACGTAATAGCGGACCAACCTTTCCATCGAATATTGGTCACACTAATCGACAGGTCATGGTATCCGATGTCACTGTATCCGATAACTACAGTACTTCATATTGCCGCAGGAAACAAATATCAACAGAATTACTTTTTAACCACCCGGTCGTAAACTACTAAACACTGTTTTCTTTATCGTTCATTTAACTGCAGTTCATTTCTTTTAAATGAATAATAATGAAACTGGCTATGATGGAACGGTGAATACACTACATGAAAGTTAAAACAAATTTATAGTACAGCGTTAAATCGCCCAAGGTAACAATGTAATTGCTATTTTTATACTACATAAAATTTAATTTCAAATTACATTCTATGTAAAACACAGGGGGCTCCGACCACCATTTAACCATCATGGTAAACGGACACCTTTTTTAAACAGTGCTTAGTGTAAGATTGCGGGCTTAGTATGCATTTAACGATTAAAAAATCTGGTGCGAAACACTCACAAAACTTTATCTTGCTAATGTAAGTAATAAAATAAATTACCTACTGTTAATCATAAAAAAAGTCCATAACAGACAGGTAGAAGTGTCAAATTAATTACCCTCAATCTCTTTGTTGCAGGGCTAAAATAAATAGTTCTATTTCTTATTACATAACCAGACAATTAAACGACATAAATCATAAAGAACAGAAGAGGTAGAGGTGTAAAATACACTAATCAGAGTTATCTTCTCTGAAAGTAATGAATTTCACTATACAGCCAGACCCTGTGGTGAGTGAAGTGAAGGTGTCATTTGCAGAGTGGAAAATATTTGCTTTTCAGAGGTCCCGGCATGCTGATAAGCGTACTTTTCCATTTAGTGAGGAAGGCATGGTAAATCACCTCACAATATTGTTAATAAATCAAAATTAAAAATAACTTACGATTTTGAATTTTCGTACACGCTGTAAGAATATAATTGACTATTTTGTGTTAAAATATCAATTTTTTCCGTCAAATAAATATAGAGTTACACAACTCTAAACGCATGAAATTTGTTGCGGTACCAAAAAAACCGGGTATTCTTCTCTTCCAACTTAGATATGGCAATTTTTAAACAACATAAAAATAAAGGTTTATGATAGGTCAACGCACAATAAAATGAGCTAAATTTTGATGTAAAGTATGTTGAAATCCGACTCATAGTTTTGGAGTTACAAGAATTCAAACTCGGGTGTCTATGGTTATGAAACCGATAGTAGTGTCTTTTACACCTCTACCTCTTCTGTTCTTAAATCATTCAGTCATATATTTGGCAGACCATGTGATAAGTAATTTAACACTTCGCTTGCCTGTTATGGCAAATTAAGGTGTTATAAATACGTATATGTGTTAGTTTCCATTTATTTACTACTTATGTGAAATTCTTTTCCTCATTAATGGTGGTAATAACTGTAAAATTCTACGAATGGCTTCTTCTCTCGTTAAGGAAATTTGGTTTTACAGAGAAGTAAATAACGCTTTAATTTTGTATCTACAAATACCCTCGGGTTTACAATGAAAATTTTAATTTTTAAGTTCAGCCGGTAAGAAAAAAAATCTATCCAATTTTGTGTATTTTAAAATATTACTGGCTGTGGTGTGAATTCATGGATATTTCATATTTACTGTGAAATATGTCGATTGCTGTCCGGTATTGTCTCAGGTTTCTCGATTTAAACAGACAAAAAAATATCCTGACAGTGCAGTTGAAAAATAAATAATTTAGGTTCTTCTGTATTTTTTATACAATATTTTTCTTTTGTCTTTACTTTTTTTCCTAACTGTACTCTCGGTTTAATATATGTATACTTTCTCATCTAAGTTAAACAAAGATATGTACCAACATAGATCCTCTTTGTTTGATCTAATTAAGTTAACACTAATTGTTTACAATTTACCGCAGTTGTACTTCTATTGGTAAAAATTTCGTGAGAATGAAAAATTCATTATAATTGTGATTGAACTTTAGATGTTTGTTGGCTCCACAAGCCAAAAGAATTGTGAAAAGTATGTTAAAAAGTACGGGGGTTTTCATTCATTCATTCATTCATTCATCATCTGCTATAACGACCTAATTTTTACTTTCCCTTGCCTATATGAATAAATAGAGGAAAGTATTGTTTCATGTCGATTTTTCGAAATCGAGTTTTCACCACAACTACACGTTTTCAGACCCCTGAACCAAAAAAAAAAACATATTTTTAGCAATTGGTCTGTGTGTATGTAAGAACAGAATATCTCAAGCACGGAACATTGTACGAACTTGAACCTTAAGTTACATACCACTACCGGACCCGACAAGAACATTTTCATCAAAATCAGTCAACTGGAAGTAGTAGTTTATTCGTGTAATTTTTCACTTTTTTGCGATTTTCTTAAAAACGGGTCCTACGATTTATTTTAAAATCGCCTGGTTTACAAAATGTTTTCTGCTCTACAAGATGAGGTAGGCGCCATGTTTAATGAAATTCTTGGTGAGGCTGTTTTCACGTAAAAAAATTGTTTTTAAGATTGCGGCTTTGATATGCATTTTAGCGCAAAAATTTATATGCCTAATAAAAGTTGTAGAGAATTAAAAATCCTACAACTTTTATTTCGAACATTTTTTTGTATAACGCTTAGTTTAGCGGTAATTAGTGATTTTCTGTTTTTTTCTCACGAAAACGTGTGCAAAATCGATTTTTTAAAGATTTTGGCCTTAGTATGGATTTTACGACAAAAGTGTATATAATCAAATTTATACGAAATTAAAAGATCTACGACTTTTATTTAGAGCATTTTTCTCTACAGAGCCTAGTTTAGCGTGAAAGAGTGATTTTCCCTATTTTTAAGCTCAACTGAGGTCGATTTTCACTTTACGTCTTTCACTCATGATTAAAATAATATTATGTTTTTTGAAGTTAGAGTTTTGTTTATTTCTAACGTTTTATTACTAATGTGAGGTTATAGGGTTAATTATTTGCATTGGTAAGAGAAAGTTGAGTGAGTGTTTTACACCAGATTTTTTAAATTGTTTAATATGATGAATAACTCCAGCCTAGGAAAACAAACACGGTTGTTTATGTACATACAATATTAAAAATGTATTAAAAAACTTTGTTAAGTAGCTACACACTCTTGTACTTTTTACCATTTAAATTTTTTAATTTTATTTTCTCTTGCCTATATGAAAATATAGGAAGGAAAGGATTGTTTCCATGGTTTCTAGGTTTGTTGTTTGTAATATGGTGCTATCTTGCTATAGTCGTTAGAAATACCTTAATTAAACTAATATTTACAGACATGTTTATTTTAATTTCACGACTTCCCTCTGTATAATTAGACCTATAAATTTACCTTAGTTCAAGAACAACCAATATCAATTTTGACCAAAATTAAATGAGTCACATGACAAGATTCAAAATGTTTCTAACCTTGTAATAATACTATATCAACCAATCTTACACAAACGTATTGTTTCAATAGTTAGGAAAGAATAATTAACCCAGAGTGATATGTAATAATTTTTAATCAATCGAACCTTAATGCGTTTTGATATTGTTCGTTACAGCATTTAAAGGGCTAAAAAAATAGTTCTGTTTCTTATCACATAGTCAGCCACTTATATAACTGAACTATTTAAGAACAGAAGAGGTAGAGGTGTAGAAGACACTAGTCAGAGTTATCTCATCTGAGAGTAATGAATTTCACTATGCAGCCAGACCCTGTGGTAAATGAAGTGAAGGTGTCATTTGCAGGGTGGAAAGTTAGTGCTTTTCGGAGGGCCTGGCATGCTGATAAGCATACTCTTTCAACTCAGTGAGGAAGGCAAGGGTAAACCACCTCACTCCTCGTTTTTACTTAGTAAAACCTCTAGAGGTTCAAACCAGCCTTTCGGCTGTTGACCTAAACAACAACACACAGCATTTAAATACAGAATTGTAAATGAGTAGAGTATTTGTGTGGGTTTATACCCATATGTGTGTAGGGTTACCACAGAAAATAGTTCAGTTGGCCGTTCTTTTTATAAAGTATACTAGCAACCCCCGCTCGCTTCGCTTCACAGTAGCTAATGTAGGCCTCATTAAATTATTTTAAATCCTCTCTATATACAATATTTGTGGTTTCATTGCCCTACTGCAGCAAAATAAATTGTTTTTCTGTACTTCCAGCTCTAGAAATTTCGACAAAAAATTGTCCATGAGTGAAGGAAGCACTCGTCTCAAATCGATGCCTAACGTTTTAAATGTTTGTCCCTGAGATTTAACAGAATTGAATGAAATGCATAGAAGAATACGGATGGAAAAAAAAGAGACAGTTGATACATGGCTGAGATAAGAGAAGATACGTGGGTGCGGTATGCAGAGTAATTGAAAATATATGACTCATTCACTACCTGTCGAATGAAAATAAATAATATGAAATACCGGACAAAAATTACAATTTTGAATATTTCCGAATTTTTAATGTTTTTGGAATCGAATGTTATTCTTCACGTTTTTCTATGAAATATAATAGTTAAATCGTGCTTCTAGCCCAAAAAATACACCAACCAGAGGACTTAGAAAAAATAAAAGTGCTATGCACCCGATAAACTAAAACATGCGACATCGTCACAGTTTAAGTTGTTTAACTCACTTAATTAAAGTTACTTAAAGTTGCGAAATAGCCTATATTGATCAGGAAGCTCTGTTATGCAACAATGAAAGATGTTTTTTAAATCAGTTCAGTAGTTTCTGAGATTAACTCATACAAAGAAACAAACAAACAGACTTTTCTTCTTTATTATATTCGTATAGATAGTACAGAAGTATAGATTAAACGGAGTTTTCAGTTTGACGCTTTGAAGACATGAAAAGCCGGTAAAAGATCTAATACATTAGTACAGTTGGTTAGAAGAATGAAAACTGCGCATTGAAGCAGTATTCCGTATTAAGTACTGCACTATTCCACTACTTCGGTGCGCTATCAAGTAGGTACCTCTTGAATATTTTGCGCCCAGTTGCTGAGATGCAAAATTTCTTTTATGATACTTACCGGTTCTGTTTTACTTTATGCATAATGTAAAGGTTTAATATTTTACAACTATTTTACTGAATTTTATGTTTCTGTAGACATAATCTTCCACTACTATTACTGTAAAATAATTATCGTCGAACGTTATTGTACAATCACTGGAATGGAGTATCCGTCTTTAAAATCGTTTGTCCTTGAGAATTTTATTTGATAATTTAAGGGTAGACACTTTGTATCCCGCCAATGTTAAATTTGATATATTTAGGTACATTTTTAATAGGATTGGTAAAAGATAGGGAAATCAAACTTTACACACTATAGGTGTCGGGTTTCTTCTCGAGGTACTGACATTTTCTTAATTTAATCTTGAGACCATACAATTTTTTTTTTAAATTACAAATAAGATAAAATTTTTCTACGTTTCTTGCGTATTTTTAATTTTTGGAGCACTTGAGGAAGTCATAAAAATGTCAGTATATGTGGATATGCAAGATAATTAACTGGTAAAAATTTCAGCCTGGGAGGTTTATTGGTTTATGAGAAAAGTGTACCTACATAGGTAAAAATGTTTACCTATGTGAAAAGTGTTATGAGAAAAGTGTAATCATGCTTTAGATTTTTAAAGAGTTAAAAATCTAAATTTACGGGAAAATGTAAGACACAAGAAGGCACAAATCAAAAACAATATGTACAAAAACAAGTAAATTTTCCATCAACAGTTGTTTAGAAAATTGAACCAACAGCTGAGAATATTAAAAACCGTGATGCAGACATTTTAAAAACTAAAATTCTCTCTGCACTAAAACGAGCAGTATAAAATTATAAAAAAATTCGTTCTTGGTAACATGATAATTTTTCTGTGTAAACCAAAAAAAAACTTAATTATTTCATTATTTTTTTTGACGTAATTTAATATTTTACTGGTAGATCTAAACAGTAAACTATTGAAAAACATAAAAAAACCAAAAATCTAAATTTTGAGTTAAAACCATCGTGCCATCTCCCCTTAAATTGCATACGGTTCATTAACTCTACACTTGCGTGGTGACAATGTATGATAAAAAAATACCACTTCTATTACTAATACTTTAAAAAATCTGGTGTGAAACACTCACACAACTTTGTTTTGCCTATGTAAACAATGAAACTTACAATCAAATTAGAAGTAGAGGTGTTTTAAAAGATACTAATTTAAGTTATCTCCTCCAAGAGTAATGCATTTCATTACTGGTAAAGCGCTATAAGTTGACGATTGCGCCTATCATGCCGAGGACAGCATAATATCTATCCTACTTACATCGGCCAACCCGAAAGCATAAGACGTGTATCAAGCGTGTAACTCAAAATGTAACCACCACAAACACTTAAGTAATAAAATTCAGTTCATGACCCGTCACACTAAATAAATAAGGAGTAATGTAATTATTTAAAGAAAGTGAATTGTTTAAAATTCAATTGCAATTTAACATAACTTTACTGAAAATAATAAAATATGAAAACCCTAAAAATACAATAACATTTTGAAATGGCCGTAAATTACCGTAAAACTAGTATTACTCACAATAATAAGCTCGCATCAACGGAACTCACGGACTAACTAGTTTATCACTACAAATATCAGAGTGCAGTAATTTAGTTTACTGCTGATGACCAAAAAAGATGCTTAAATATAGCTTAGGCCTAGTATTATAGCTTATTTAGAATGAATGTTTATTATTTATGATAATTGTTGTTGTTGTTTAGGTCAACAGCCGAAAGACTGGTTTGAACCTGTAGAGGTTTTAATAAGTAAAACGAGGAGTGACGTGGTTTACCATTGCCTTCCTCACTGAGTGAAAAAGTACGCTTATCAGCATGCCGGGCCCTCTGAAAAGCACATATTTTCCACTCTGTAAATGACAATTTCACTTCATTCACCACAGGGTCTGGCTGTATAATGAAATTCATTACTTTCAGAGAAGGTAACTCTGATTAGTGTCTTTTACACCTCTACCTTTTCTGTTCTTAAATGATTGTCATTTAATTGGCTGACCATGTGATAAGAAACAGAACTATTTATTTTAGCCCTGCAACGAACAGATTGAGTGTAAATAATTTGACACTCCACCTGTTTATTATTGGCAGAAAAATACAATAACATTTTGAAATGACCGTAAAACTAGTATTACTCACAATACTAAGCTCGCATCGACGGAACTCACGGACTAACTAGTTTATCACTACAAATATCAGAGTGCAGTAATTTAGTTTACTGCTGATGACCAAAAAGGATGCTTAAATATAGCTTAGGCCTAGTATTATAGCTTATTTAGAATGAATGTTTATTATTTAGGATAATTATGAAGAATCAAAAAATAATACAATGTTTATAAAACAACATAGTTGTAAACATAATAAATCAAAGTAAGAGTAAAACTACATGTCATGGTTAGAGCTGTCGCTATGATGTATTTAGAAAAGCACATATAGTAGCACTTCCAACCCCCGCATAGTCCTGTCTTACTCTCGCTGACGATCGTTAACTTATATTGCGTTACCAGTACACAGCCGGACCCTGTAGTAAATGAAGTGAAGGGGTCATTTGCAGGATGGAAAGTAGATGATTTGCAGAGGCCTTAGCATGCTGATAAACATAATTTTCTACTCTGTGAGGAAGGCAAATGTAAACCACCTCACTCCTCGTTTTACTTAGTAAATCCTTAAGAGGTTCAACCAGCCTTTTGGCTGATGACCTAAACTACAACACTTATAATCCATGTTTATTTATCAGTAAAAAAAAAGTAAATGTAAATAACTTAATTTTAATCACGAATGATTATTTATTAAATGAAAATAAACCTCTGTTCGACCTAAATATACGAAAAATCACTACCTAATTGACTTAGTAGAGGAAAACACGTGAAGTTTAAATTATAGGTTTTTAATTTTCCATAACATTGATTTTGTACTTTTTGATTTCTTTCATTCTTCTAAAATTTTGTTGACACACACACACACACACCAATCACATGTTTTTTTTAGGTTCATGGAACCTGAAAACTGGTATATACAGTGAAAACACCCCTTCAAAAAATCGACATGAAAACAATACTTTCCTTCCTACATCATATAGGGAAGCGAAAGTAAAAATTGGGGTGTTCAATAAGCAAGATAAAAATTAGATTCGCAAAACGAAGGTATTGTATTGTAGAGGAGAAAGATAAGCCTTAAGAGAAGCTACACCTAAGCCGTGGAGCTTTCAGATAATTACAGTGTTGTCGATAACTCAAGAGATCTCGAGATAAAACCGCTTCTTAGATGACACAAAAGAAAGCTGGGGAAGACAAATTATAAAAGCAAAAAACTGAAACAAGGAGAAAAAAAATAACTGACACAACTTGTCGACTATTAAAACTATTGATAAATAAAAAAATAATAATAAAGATAAAAAGAAAATGGTAAAGGTGATAGAAATGAAAAGAAAATCACGAGTACTTTTAGTGGTGGAAAAAAAATCACAAAACTTTTCCGTCAGATTATATAAACGTCTAACAGATACTAGATTAGTAAAATAACTAAAAAAAAAACCACACACACTAATACAGAAAGAAAGGGTAGTGGAGTTTTTAAAAAGAAAATACATCCCCAACAGTTTTCTCAAAAGAGTAAATTTCCTCCCGCTTCTTTTTCCACTTAAGGGGTAAGGTAACCACCACTTTATTCGATTATCACAAATGAATGGTGTCGCGAAAAGTTTACCGGAAAAACTGGTGACATAATATTTTATATAGAATGATAAGTTAAAAAGTACTTCGCTTCAATCTTCTTTAACAATAAATTTTATGGCAAACTGCGCAAACTTATTGTCGAAACTCCTATCAGCATTAATAAATTACACATTAATTAATTGTCTTTGTGTATTTACAACAAAATTGTAAATGATGTCTGGATAATATTACAAATTTATACGGTTTTATGCACAAGTAGAACGTTGAAGGTACAAATCTGGAGTTCCTCACAGTTCGGTGCTTGGGCCGACATTGTAGTCTACTCAATTTTTACGTCACAGCTTTTAAATTATGAAAATGATATTGCTATTTAGACTGTTTTGTTACAGAGCTGTTTTGCATTTTTGTTACAGAGCTTATTTTAGCGTAAATTAGTGATTTACCGTATTTTACTTTCTCTTGCTTATATGAATAAATAGGAAGGAAAGTATTGTTTTCATGACGATTTTTCGAAATCAAGTTTTCACCGGATCTACACATTTTCAGACCCCTGAACAAAAAAAAAACATGTTTTTAGCGATTGGTGTGTGTGTGTGTGTGTGTGTGTGCGCGCGCGCGCGCGTGTGTGTGAACAGAATATCTCAAGAATAAAACATCGTACAAATTTGAAACTTGAGATAGATGCTAATACCGGACCCGACACGAATGTTTCCATCAAAATCGGTCAACAGGAAACAGTAGTTTATTCGACTCATTTTTCACTTTTTTGCGATTTTCTCGAAAACGGCACGTACCATTTTTTTTAAAAGTCGCCTCATCTACTACATTTTCATGCTTTACAAGATTACAAGCTTTACGAGGAAAGGCTGTTTTCTCGTAAAAAAAAAAATTGTTTTTTAACATTGCGACTTAATATGTATTTTAGCTCAAAAATTTATGAAATAAAACTTGTAGAGAATAGAACTTGTAGAGAAAACTTGTAGAGAAATCCTACAACTTTTACTTCAAACATTTTTTTGTATTACGCTTAGTTTAGTGGTAATTAGCGATTTTCTGTTTTTTTTTGTCACGAAAACGTGTAAAAATATTGATTTTTTAAAGATGTCAGCCTTAGTATGCATTTTACGACAAAAGTGTATGTAATCAAATTTATAGGAAATTAAAAGACCTACAACTTTTATAAAGAACATTTTTCTGTACAGAGCCTACGAGGGTAGGCTGATAAGTAATGCACACATGCTTGTAGAAGACGAACAAAAAGAAATAGCAAGATGGGGTAAATAACAAATTAAAGTACAAATCTTAACCTACCAAATTATCTATTTATTTTTCAATATAGTCACCGTTAAGCATTACACATTTCTCCCAACGTTTAACAAGTTTTTTCATTCCGTCACTGAAAAATTCTTCCGACTTTCCTCGAACCCAGGACGCAATAGCTGCCTTCACCTCATTGTCCGAGCTGTAATGATTACCCTTAAGGTCTCTCTTCAGTAGAGGAAAAAAATAAAAATCGCAAGGCGCAAGGTCGGGAGAATACGGAGGGTGTAAAATTGGTTGAAACTTCAGGTTTCTCAGAGCCTCTCCAGTTGCACGCGAAGTGTGTGGACGAGCATTGTCATGTTGCAAAATTATTGGCGCCAGGTTGCCTCTAACACGACAAACTCGACGTCGGAGGTGTTTCAGAGTCTGTATATACTGAGCAGAATTTACCGTTGCCCCTCGTTCCAGATAATCAGTCACATAAACTCGGCGAGCATCCCAAAACACAGTCAAAAGAATTTTTTTTGCGGACGGTTGTGTTTTGAACTTTTTCACAACAGGAGAATGTGGATGACGATATTCAGCGCTCTGCCTTTTTTCTTCGGGATCGTAATGCTGAACCCATGACTCGTCCCCCGTCACAATATTCAAAAGAAAGTCGTCTCCTTCGTCACGGTAGCGCTTCAAAAGTTGTTCACAGCATTCCAATCGACGCTGTTTATTCTCGTCTGTCAGACGGCGTGGTACCCATCGTGCACAGATTTTACGGTATCCCAATTGTTCAATAATGAAGCCAACACGTACCTTAGATATTCCAATTTGGTTTGCGATACGCTGTTGAGTGATTCGCCGGTCATTTTGAATCAAATCATCGATGAGTTTGCGACGATTATCGTCTGAGGCAGTGATTGGTCGTCCACTGCGTGTTTTGTCAACAATTAAGGCTTTTCCAGGTTGGCAATCACGAAATTTTATTACCCAACGATTCACAGTAGACCTATCAACAGTATCGTCACAATAAACAGCCTTTAAACGACGATAAATCTCACTAGGATTCACTTTCTCAGCAGTTAAAAATTCGATAACAGCGCGTTGTTTAATTCTCGTTGACATAGCACCAGAACACGACGCCATACTTCCACTACTCAAAACAAACTGAATGAAAGCAACGCCTTCAAACTGCGCAGGCTTGTAGAGGAGAAATAGTACTTCCACATGCCACCAGGCGCGCTACTGAAGTTTATTTAGTTGTCTTCTACAAGCATGAGTGCATTACTTATCAGCCTACCCTCGTAGTTTAGCGGGAAAGAGTGATTTTCCGTATTTATAAGCCAAACTGAGGTTGATTTTCATTTTGCGTCTTTCACTCATAATTAAAATTGGGTATGTTATTTGAGGTTAATTTTTTTGTTAATTTATAATGGTTTTTTTTACTAATATTAGGTTATATTGGTCATTATTTCAAAAAAACGTGTGTTTCACACCAGATTTTTAAGTTTTAGAGACGTTAACTTTCATTTTACCCCATTTACTCATGATTAAAACTATTAAGTTATATTATTCATTATTTACAAAGGCAAAAGAAAGTCATGTTAGTGTTTCACAACAATTTCTTTTTTTATGACTTGAATTTTAATAAGGACATCAGTGCGTTAATTACAAAACAAAAATAATGATAACTCAATTTCAGTATTTCAAAAACTAAATAAAAAAAAAAACAGAAATATAAATCAGTAAAATGTGAGAACCATAACAAAAATCTAAGCATGAAATGAAAAATATACAAAAAAAAAACAAACAGAATAACAGAAAGAGTGACGGGTTGCGTTGGGTAGAAAACAGATGGGCGAAATAAAATATGGGGATGGGTTAGAAACCAAAACCCGGTATGTATAAATATGTCTGTATGTCTGAACTGAACTTTGATCCAATACAAATCTAAAAGATAGTCCTACTACAGCACGCTCTGTCGGTACATTTTGGCATTTCAATTACCTGTCAAGTCTGCTCTATGGATATCACTGGTACAATACGGAAAGGAGGGGAAATAACCCGAGTTTTTTTATATTTTCCCATTCTTTATTTCAAAACGTCTCATTCTTCAACAAAAATTTCTAGTAATCTTGTTTTTCTATTTGTTGGGAAAATAAGCAAACAGAAAAACGCAACCATAGAAGTAAAAAAATCTGGTTTGAAACACTTACACAACTTTCTCTTACCAATGCAAATAATTAACAATAAACCTAACATTAGAAATAAACAAAAAACTAACCTCAATAAACATAACCTAATTTTAATCATGAGTGAAAGACGCAAAATGAAATTCAACCAGAGTTTGACTTAAAAATACGGAAATCACACTTTCACGCTAAACTAGGCTCTGTAGAGAAAAATGCTTTAAATACAAGTTGTAGATCTTAAAATTTCCTATAAATTTGATTATATACATTTTTGTCGTAAATGCATACTAAGGCCGAAATCTTTAAAAAAAAATCGATTTTTCACACGTTTTCGTGAGAAAAAAACAGAAAATTGCTAATTACTGCTAAATTAAGCGTTATACAAAAAAAAAATTAAAATAAAAGTTTTTGGATTTTACGTTCTCTACAACATTTATTACATACATTTTTGCGGTAAAATGCATATTAAAGTCGCAATCTTAAAACAAAAGTTTTTTTACGTGAAATAGCCTCACCAAGTACTTCAGAAAACATGGCGCCTACCCTATCTTGTAGAGAATAAAAAATTAAGTAAACCCGGCGATTTTTAAAAAAATCGTAGGACCAGTTTTTGAGAAAATCGCAAAAAAAAAGAAAAATTACACGAATAAACTACTACTTCCGGTTCACCGATTTTGATGAAAATGTTCGTGTCGGGTCCGGTAGTGGTATGTAACTTAAGTTTCAAGTTCGTACGATGTTCCGTTCTTGAGATATTTTGTACAAACACACACACACACACACACACACACACACGCACACGCACACACACACACACAGACCAATAACTAAAAACATGCTTTTTGGGTTCAGGGGGTCTGAAAACGTGTAAATCCGGTGAAAACTCAATTTCGAAAAATCGACATGAAAACAATACTTTCCTTCCTATATATTTATATAGGCAAGAGAAAGTAAAAATCCGTCAAAATTTTTTACAATCAACAAAAACTAATAAAAATTGTTATTAAAATTTAAAAATTTAATAAATGAACTAGAAACAGACAGTTCGATGTTTTTAAACTACACACAAAAATTATTGGTACAGGTTTCATGTTGCCTACCAGAGAAATAGAAGCAAAGATTTTCAGATTAAAATTTTGGTAAATTTTTTTTAATCCCTACTGTGTGTACCATGCATTCTGATCAATTCTAAACAATTAGCAACCCTGTAATGCAATGAGATGAGGACGACGTGTATGATATGTAGTCTTGTACAGACCCCAGGCCGACTATTCCTGAGAGAGTATGGTTAATTGAACCCCAACCATCAAAGAAGTAGTAATTACTTGATTAGTACTCATACCCACGTAACAGTTTGCCTTTTACTAGGATTTTTTTCATATTCCTAATGTGTGTACCCATATATGTGTGTACCCATATCTGCCCATAACAGACAGGTGGAGTGTCAAATTATTTACGCTCGATCTGTTAGTTGCGAGGCTAAAATAAATAGTTGTTTCTTATCACATGTTCAGCCAATTAAATGACTGAATCATTTAAGAACAGAAGAGGTAGAGGTGTAAAAGACACTAATCAGAGTTATCTTATCTGAAAGTAATGAATTTCATTATACAGCCAGACCCTGTGATGAATGAAGTGAAGGTGTCATTTGCAGAGTGGAAAATATGTGCTTTTCAGAGGGCTCGGCATGCTGATAAGCGTACTTTTCCACTCAGTGAGGAAGGCAATTGTAAACCACCTCACTCCTCGTTTTACTTAGTAAAACCTCTAGAGGTTCAAACCAGCCTTTTGGCTGATGACCTAAACAAAACAACAATGTGTGTACGTTGCAATCTGTTCAACTCAGAATAATAAGCAACCCCATGACCCAATGAGATGAGGATTAAGTGTATGACGTGTCAATGAGGTGTAATCTTGAACAGACCCAGGCCGACCATTCCTGAGAGAGTACAATCAAGTACACCGGTAACCATTGTCTAGTACTCAAATACGTAAAAACGTAACTACTTTTACTAGGATTTGAACCAGGAACCTACGTCTCCGAACATCAGCTGTTAAAACAGCTGACTCGCGGCGACGACTTTACTTTGTTACTATTTTTTAGAAACTATTTTGATATAAATGTTCGTGTCGGGTCCGGTAGTGATGTCTAACTTAAGTTTCAAGTTAGCACGATGTTCCGTTCTTGAAATATTCTGTTTACACACACACACAGACCAATCGGTAAAAACATATTTTTGGGTTTAGGGGGTCTGAAAACGTGTATATCAGGTGAAAACTCGATTTCGAAAAATCGACATGAAAACAATACTTTCCTTCCCATACATTCATATAGGCAAGAGAAAGTAAAACCAATTACATGAAAAACAAACCGATATTTTTCTAAAAAAAAAAAATCTTGAAAACTTTCTTAGAAAATGTTGGGAATAACGATAAACATCCTAACAGAAACAAAATACATTTTCTTACTACAAAGGGCATAAAATAATTGAGAACGTAACATACATTCGGGGGAACGGGGAATACATTTTTAGTATCGACCAAAATTGTGGAAATTAATTTATATAACGGACACTAAATTTAGGAAGATAAAAGATGACAATGTTTGGCAGATGTCAGAAAGTTGAAAGTTTGGAAACATCACAAAAGTTTGGAACTCCATTTTGAAACTCCAATTATGATACGCCCACTGTATTATACGAATTTAATAAAGTCAGAAATTTTGCAACAGTTTAAGGTGAAATATAAATAAAAGTAATAATTTCACTTGTTTTACCAACAAAATATCATTTAATCTTTATTAACATGTATATTTATTAACGTAAATATTATGAATAACCCATTGTCCATTTTTAATCAAGTTAACTCATATTTTGTGGAATTACCATCCACTTTTGTTATTTCTTAAACCAAATGAAGAAAGGGCGAAATTTTTCTTTTCTCAAATTAGCGACGTTAAAACCGAGTTACGGAACATTGAGATCTCATGTATGCCTATATAAAAATATTTTTATCCCTCTAAAACGACCACTTATCTTCACACCTAACCACCGTCAAGCAGTTGGCATTTTATTTTTGTTGCCACAACGGATTTTTTCATAAGTTGAAAATTTATTAACTGAACTGAATTTTCGGTAAGATTCGGAATAAATCACAAAATACACGCCCATCAAATCAATCTACGCAAAAATCTGTTCTAAGGAAAGTGAACCCACCGGGTTGGTCTAGAGGTAAAGTCGTCGCCAGAATCAGCTGTTAACAGCTGATTTTCGGAGACGAAGGTTCCTGGTTCAAATCCTAGTAGAGGTTTTATACGGTTTTATTCCTTTCACACGGATTTGAATACTAGACAGTGGTTGCCGGTGTACTTTGATGGTTGGGGTTCAATTAACCAAACTCAGTCAGGAATGGTCGACCTGAGTGTGTACAAGACTAAACCTCATTTACACTTCATACACATCATCCTCATCTCATTGGGTCATGGGGTTGCTTATTGTTCTGAATTGAACAGATTGCAACGTACACAAATTAGGAATTACAAAAAAAAACAGGAAATATCATTCTGGATTCATTGTGCGTAACAGGGCTAGGAGCAGATAAATATTTAATTCCTAAATTCGTTACAGAAAATCTTATAGTTACACGACTTTAGCCCGAACGTTCTAGTACATTTAGCTTTAAAACTGATACCACTTTTTTCACTTCGAAGGGTTATAAAAAAATGAAAATCAATTAATTGAAATCGGGCATTAAAAATTTTAAATCGCAATATTTTCTTTTTCTTTTACCAAAACAGGTAGCTGGAGTGTTTAACTACTTGCACTCGATTTTCTAGTTCCAGGGCTACAAAATATAGATCTGTTTCTTATCACATTATCAACCAATTGTATGACTAAAGCATATATGAACAGAAGAGGCGTAAAAGCTACTATTCACAGTTATCTCCTCTGACATTAATAAAATTCATTATACTCATACAACCAGACCCGGTGGTGAATGAAGTGAAGGTGTCATAATATGACACCCATTTATACGAGGTGTGGGTGTACACTCCTTCTCTATCCCTACAACGCTCCATGCGAATTTTCCATTGTTGGAAACAGTGCTGAGAGTCTTCTGTCAGCTCCTTCAGGACACATACCGCTTTCTCTTTTACAGCTTCCACAGACTCAAATCTTGTCCCTTTTAATGCAGATTTCACCTTAGGGAACAAGTAGAAGACAATATGTGATGAAACGTGGTTTTTAACTAATGATCCGGAAACGAAGCGCCAATCCATGCACTGGAAGAGCCGAACTTCACCGAGAGCCAAAAAGCTCGAAACAGCAAGTCAAAATTTAAAGTAATGATGATTGTTTTTCTTATATCCATGGGATTGTGTACCTTCACTGGGTTCCTGAAGGTCAAACAATTAATCAATGTTACTAACTTGAGGTACTTTCTAAACTACGTCAAAGAGTAAGGATAAACGCCCCGAAATGTGGAAGGACAAATCATGGGTTCTCCACCAAGACGATACGCCAGCTCATTCCGCTTATATGTCAAGAGGTTCCTAGCCAAGTACAGCATCTCGGTGTTAAAACATCCATCTTATTCACCAGATCTTGCACCACGTGACTTCTACCTGTTCCCTAAGGTGAAATCTGCATTAAAAGGGACAAGATTTGAGTCTATGGAAGCTGTAAAAGAGAAAGCGGCACGTGTTCTGAAGGAGCTGACAGAAGACTCTCAGCACTGTTTCCAACAATGAAAAAATTCGCATGGAGCGTTGTAGGGATAGAGAAGGAGTGTATATTGAAGGTGACAGTTTCGTTATTTAATAGCCACACCTTGTATGTCTCTTACATATCTATTTTCCACCCTGCATATTATGCAGGGTGGAAAACAGATGCTTTTCAGAGAGCTTGGCATGCTGATAAGCATACTTTTCCACTCAATGAAGAAGGGTATGTTAAACCACCACTCCTCATTTTACTTAGTAAAGCCTCTAGAGGTTCAAACCAGCGTTTAAGCTGATGACCTGAACACACACACACACAACAATACTTTCTCACCATAAACTAAAAATAAAAACAAAAACGAGAAAAATTATTTTATACGGTACACGATCAAATAATTTAATAAAACCCCGTTAGTATGAAAACGTAAATGCAATAAACATTTACATACGTCAAAAATTACACAGGGCAAGCTAAATAATTTATTCCCGATTCAAAAACAAAATAGATTTTCCAATAATTTTGGAAACATGGAAGTTCAAAAAAAATCAAACAGGAGGAGCAAGTGAGAATGAATGGAGAGCAATCAACAAATTAACATTTCTCTCTCTCTTTGAAATTGTGAGAGGGAGAGGGCGAAAGAGAATTAGATGAAAGAAGGGTATAATAGGACGAGAACATGTAACGGGGAATGAAAGTTTGAGTTTGGGTGAAATCAAATTGTACCTCAATTTGTCCTCCGCCCGACCATCCTGTAGACCTAACCCCCATCGTTGTATGAAAAGCGTTGGGCCCGAGAGATCGGTTTCCTGCAATTCCTCCGATCAATCAGGCGTACCTCGAGCCATGGTTGTTGGGTTCAGTCCACCTCTCCACCGAAGGAAGCAGAAGTACCGACCTAACCTCTATAGAGGTAAATATATTACGTTTACAATAAATATATGTATAAAATAACTAACACAACTACACCAGCCCGCGGCACCTATACTTTCCTAATATACAAAGTACTACATAAACACAGGGTGTTCAAAAAATTATTCAAACTAAAATTTACAAATACAGTATATAGCCTAAAGGAAACCGCAGAAAAATTGGTTTCTTCCAAAAAAATTCCCTTCGCAAAAATAACTCAAAAACCTCAAAACAAAATAAAGTAATTTTGTAATAAATTCAAGTACTTAAGGGGAGACTGTAAGTAGGATGTACTTTGTATCCCCTAATGTTAAATTTGCTATTTTTAGGTGCATTTTTCATAGGATTGGTAAAAGAAAGGGAAATGAAACTTTACACGCTATAGGTGTTGGGTTTCTTCTCGACTACTGACATTTTCTGAACTAAATCTTTGGATATCTTTTTTTTTAAATACGAAAACATAAAATTTTTACAAATTATTTTCTACGTTTTTTGCGTATTACTAATTTTTGGAACACCTGAGGAAGTCATAAAAATGTCTGTATATGTGCCTATACAAGATAATTAACTGGTAAAAATTTCAGCTTGGTAGGTTTAATTTCTGAGAAAAATGTACCTTAATGTTAAAAATCTAAATTTACGGGAAATGGTAAGAAACAAGAAGGCACAAATCAAAAACAATATGTACACAAACAAGTAAATTTTCCATCAACAGCTGTTTAGAAAGCTGAACCTACGGCTGAGCTTAGGCTTGTGCGTAGGTAATGATATGTGGTGATTTACAGATGAAAAAAATGCCACACCTGACCGGGAATGGAACCCGGGACCCCGGCATAGTAGCCAGTTGCGCTGACCACTACACCACGGGCCGGCCGTATTTTTAGTTGTACTACGTTTATTTTATCACACCCGAACCCAATAAAAATAAGGTTAACTTTTCGACACACCCTATACTGAAAGAAAAATCATTTTTACTTCAACCCATGTACGTTTACTGGATCAACTAAATCTAATCCAATCTGATATGGCCAACACGAACTAAATCAATTGAACAAGTTTAGTATTGCATTATTTATTATCCACAAACTTCTAATACAGGTCATAAATATTCCATCAAACCTGTTTATTTTACTAAATTTTTTTTATCGTCTAACAAGATTTCACCAACTATCTTAAAGATTTTTACTTCTACTCGGTTCTAACACAGTAGTTATAATTTTGCACTTGCAGAAGCATTTTTAAAGGTTTTTCTAAATGGTTCACAAGTTAACTAAAACGCGATTTTATGGCCCCCGGGTTCAAAATTAACAAAGACGCGATTAAATGCTCTCCTCTTAATTTCGCAAGGGGGATTCAAAATAAAACTAAAACGTAATTAAATGGCCCACTCTTAATTTTGCACTTGCAGAAGCATTTTTGAAGGTTTTTCTAAAAAGCATTCAACATTTTGCAGTTACAAATAGATAATTTAACGAACTAAAAAGAATGAGAGATGTTACAGCTACAAAAGAGAAGTTCAGAAGAAAATTCAAAATTTTAAAAAAATTATTTATTAAAAATATTTCGTAAAGGATTTTACCGTAATTTATTTCATTTTGATTCTGCATTTTCCCATTTTTGTAATTTTTAGTACTCTACATTTTGCAATAAATAATAAGTTTTTTTTTTTAACTTCAGTTTATGTTAGTCTTTATTAACCGATTAAACATTTAGGTTATATTACACTGTTACAACACAGTGTATCAAATTAAAGTATTTTATGTGTTTGATTATCCGAACTATTTGATTATCAGAACCACTCTGGTTTCAATAAGTTCGGATAACTGACGCTCCACTGTGTATATAAGTTTTGAATTAAGTTATAAAATTTCATTTTATTGTTTTTTTTTGTAATTTATTTTATTTTATGTAAATTTAGTACTTGCGCACAGGCTAGACCTATCTGGGTATTAGGAAATAAGATAGGATAAGATTCATTGTACTTGTTTTCAGTAATAAATAAATAAATTGTTTAAAAAATACATATTAAAGTAAATCTGTACATAAATCTGTTGTTATTTATTACTTAAATAATCAAGCATTAAGTTATTGCGTATATGAAGTAAGTACCTGAGTAACATAATTGGATTAGAGACACCCAATGAACTGTCACATCGTATCAGAATCACTGTGTGTTTCTATCTTAAAATTATTGTTATGAACAGAGCGTGGAATGTGGTAGGTCTATTGAGAGAAAGATAAGCAAGGGGAGTAGAAGGGGGGTAAGTAGAGGGAAGCAAAGTAGGCCTAGAAATGAATACACCTGTCGGCAACGGAAAATCGTACCACCCTATCTGTTAACTAAAAGTAAAATGGCGGCTGTCATAAGGGAAGAGCAGTAAAGGAATGGGAGGGGTTGGTGGTAACCCCTCCCAACAACCCTTCATAATACTCGGTCCACATCTCTACGTCTACACAGCGTAATAGTTTAGTTAACAGTCGCCGGAGTAAGAGAAAACGACACAAAGTGTCTCGTCTCTTTGGCGTACCTTACAGACGGTACGATTCCCTATACCGCATCTTCTTCATCCGTCTTCATGAAGATGATGATGATGATGATCGTCATCCTCATAATCGCCGTTTCACGTAGTCGTACATCCTCATTCTATTTAGAAAATGACAACCTCATTTCCGTGTCAAACTTCCCATTATCTTTTCCTCCAAATATTAAAATGTTGACAACTTCTTATACTAAAATACAATAACTTTTTCATAATCGTTTATCTGTTGTTGATTTCCTGGTTAATTTTTCTTGTTCCCATTAATTATTTATTAATAATAGCAAACTTCTTTTTTTGTTTAGTCCTTTTAAGAACGTACTAGTTCTGAAGGTAAAGTCAAGGAGAGTGTGGATCCCTATCCTAAGCAATGTTAATGTTTGTACCTTTTTCTCAGTAACCACTACAGCTAGAGCTACAATTTTTTTTGTATGAAAAGCCATCCTTTGGTACATAATTAGAATGTGTAGCATTTAATTCTGATAAGAATTTTTATTTTCACAACTTTTTTAAAAAAGACCATTTATTCATCAAAAAAAAATCACCGAAAAAAATTTTTTTCTCCCACAATTTTCAATTTTTCAAAACGGCACATTCAAATAATAGAACTGTACGATTAACATACTCCATAAAAATGATAGCCTTGTACCTTTTGTGGAAGCTGAGAAAAAGGTATCTCATTAAGCTGAGAAAAAGGTACATTAGGTTCTAAATAAGTTCTGCGCCGGCCGCATTGGCGCAGTTGGTAACGTGCTCGCCTCTCATCATGCGGTCCTGGGTTCGAATCCCACTCAGGCATGGCATATTTTCATACGTTACAAATAAAATCATTTCATCCTCCATTGTACAATAGTTACACCCCAACGTCGTCGCTAATGACCGTTGTAGTTGATGCGACGTTAAATAAATGAATTTAAAAAAAAGTTCTAAATATGACGTTTTGAGATCTTCGCGTTTAAAGTTTTAGACACAAAAACACGAGTGTAATCAAAGACATACCACAAACAAAAATAGTGCAGGTTCTAAATTTTTAGGTTACACTGCCAACCTATGAATAAATAAAAGAGATAAGACAGTGTGAAAAAATATTATAATAAATCACAGTAACACATTAATTGAAAGGGAAAATTAAATTGTAAAATTTCGCGACTGCAAAATCAGCTTCAACAAGAAAATCACAAAAAAATTAATAAAATATTTTCTAGTTGGCATAGCAACATGATTCTAACGCCATTTTACAGCGCACATTTCAACATCTTTAACGAAAAAACGAAAAATCGATAGTTTTATTATTTTTTCATTCCACACTCCCCTAAGTTGTTTCTTGAGCTGTCTCTTCTTGGCGTGGTATTCTTTCATTCCTTTACTCATCACTTGTTTTTCATCTTCTGTCCAGATTCTAATTTTGGACTCAGCAGACTGGAAATTCCCAAAAGTTTTGATTTTGTGTCTAGATATGTTTCCATTCTGAGATATCCAGTGTTATTACGTCCTCTTCTATTTCCTTTAGCCATCTATCTCTAGCCGACCGCATTGGCGTAGTTGGTAACGTGCTCGCCTCTCATCATGCGGTCTTGGGTTCGAATCCCATTCAGGCACGGCATATTTTCATACGTTACAATAAATCATTTCATCCTTCACCGTCTGCATTAGCAGTAATTGCAAAACAGCCGGACGTTAAACAAAAAAAAAATAATCTGTCTCTAGTTTTAAGTCCTTTTTGGCTCCTGGTCAGTTTGTAAGTCTCGTTGTTTGTGTCCTTAAATCTCATTAAGTGTCCGTAAGAAAAATTCTTATAATTATATTACAGGAAAGAAAGGAGTGTCAGATGATGCACAGAATACAGCAAATCAAGAAAGCTCAGAATTTTTGGATTTTGTCGAGGTATTTTTTGTAAAAATTTTACAAATATTTGTGTAAAATTTGTGGTGTCTTCTAGTTTTGTAATAAATTTAGACTATTGTAGTCGCCTCTACCTTAATTCGTAGTCAAAGATTCTTCCAGGAAATTCATCACTGTTAAAATCTAAAACATTTATCGGGACCTGTGCCTCTTCTATTTTTAAATTCTGCAGTCATATAATTGGCTAACCATGTGATAAAAAAACAACTACTTTTTGCAGCCCTGGAACAAGCAGATCGAGTGCAAATAATTTAACCCTCCATCTGCCTATACTTGTAAAGTATGGGAAAAGTAAGTCATCTAAGTGCCCTGTTAGTAAAATAGCAGATAAATCTTGTTATTATACGTATTATTTTGTTCTTTATAGTCAGAATAAGATTTTTTTGTTTTTTTTATATATATCACTAATTTGTGTACGTTACAATCTGTTCAATTCAGAACAATAAGCAACCCCATGACCCAATGAGATGAGGATGATGTGCATGACGTGTAAATGAGGTGTAGTCTTGTACAGACCCAGGCCGACCCTTCCGGAGAGAGTATGGTTAATTGAAACCCAACCATCAAAGTACACCGGTAACCACTGTCTATTATTCAAATCCGTATAAAAGTAACTACCTTTACTAGGATTCGAACCAGGAACTTTCGTCTCCGAAAATCAGCTGATTTTAGCGATGACCTCTAGACCAACCCGGTGGGTTCTAAAATAAGATTAAATTAGTTTTTGCAAGCATCTCATTTCAAAAAAAGTCGAAGAAAACTATCATGTATAGAATTGTAAATTCGATATTATCAAGTGGAACTACCTTCAAATCGAAAGTCAAAAGTGATTACCTTAGAGAAATAGAACACCTTACAATTTCAACTATTAAGTTAGTTAAGAGAATAGAACGAAACTATTTGATTTACTTAAAAATGTTAATTAAATGAAAACTTTTCTTCAGATAAACTTCGATTCTGTGACATGGATTATAGTAGAAACTAAAAATTGGATCAGCAAAAATAAAACAACGGAATTAAAAGTAATAGAAAATTTATATGAGAGAAAAGAAATGGTAAAAGAGTTCGGTCGGTGGAGAAAAAGAGATTTTAAGAATTAAAAACTTTGGAAAGATAAAAACCAATTAGCTTATTTAAATCCCGGGTACCCTTCCTTTATTAATGCATCAATTCGAATAAATTTGCATTATTTAAAAACATTGTCTACCGTTATCAACACGTTCATTATAAAATCCAAAAATCCCTGAATTCTCGTACCCGTATTTCTTTTAATGAGTTCCCTAACAAATTCATTTGCATTTTGCTAAATCACAAATCCCGTCAACTATTGAATGAAAATTCGATCACGGAAGAAACTAAATTTACAAAAATAAACCTTAAATACATAATATCAAGGTTTTCCTCGTGTGCCTTAAATTGGAATATCTCGTGTTTCTGTAGACGTGCAGGATGGTTTGTGAATTCTGAACAGGCTTATGCCTAATCCTTGATAGTAAGAAGAAGAAGAAGAAGAAGAAGAACAAGAAGAAGAATGATTTTTGTAATGTAATGGGAAAATAAATAAATGGATGAAAAATCTTTAAGACTCCTTACACACATATCGGAATGCCGGCTTTGTAGTCGAGCATTGGCGTCAATGTTGCTTTACACATTGAACCAGCCCGGTTTCTAACCAGTTTGCAGCCGGGACTGTCCCGAGTCCTGATAGAAACGTGCTTGCGCTCGGCAAGAGGGACTGTCGACTAGACTACCCGATAGTCATCTGCCAGTGTGGTTGACTACGGCCAGAAAACCGGCCCGGTATGCCGGTGTGTGTGTAACGAGTCTAAAGAATAAAAAATCTGGTGTGAAACACTCACAAAACTTTCTCTTGCCAATGCAAATAATTAACAATAAACCTAACATTATTAATAAAATATTAGAAATAAACAAAAAACTAACCTCAAAAACACAACCTTATTTTAACCATGAGTGAATGATGCAAAATGAAAATCGAACTCAGTTTGGCTTAAAAAAAACGGAAAATCACACTTTTACGCTAAACTAGGCTCTGTAGAAAAAAATTCTCTAAATAAAAGTTGTAGATCTTTTAATTTTCTATAAATTTTATTATATACATTTTTGTCGTAAAATGCGTACTAAAGCCGAAATATTTAAAAAATCGATTTTTCACACGTTTTCGTAAGAAAACAGAAAAACGCTAATTACCGCTAAACTAAGCGTTATACAAAAAAATGTTTGAATTAAAGTTGTAGGATATAAAATTGTCTACAATTTTTATTATATAAGTTTTTGCGCTGAAATGCATATTAAAGCCGTAATCTTAACAAAACGAAGTTTTTACGTGAAAACACCCTTACCAAGAATTTCAGCCAAGATGGCGCCTCCCCTATCTTGTAGAGAATAAAAAATTGAGTAAACCAGGTGATTTTCAAAAAAATCGTAGGACCGGTTTTTTAAAAAATTACAAAAAAGTGAAAAATTACACGAATAAACTACTACTTCCGGTTGACCGATTTTGATGAAAATGTTCGTGCCAGGTCCGGTAGTGGTGTGTAACTTAAGTTTCAAGTTCGTACAATGTTCCATTCTTGAGATATGCTGTTCACACACACACGCACACACACACACACACACACACACACACACACACACACACACACAGACCAATCGCTAAAAACATGTCTTTTGGGTTCAGGGGGTCTGAAAACGTATAGATCCGGTGAAAACTCAATTTCGAAAAATCGACATGAAAACAATACTTTCCTTCCTATATATTCATACAGGCAAGACAAAGTAAAAAGAGGGATCCACCGCTAGATGGCATATACCGTGAACAAAGGAGTGTTGTTGTTTAGGTCATCAGTCTAAAGGCTGGTTTGAACCTATAGAGGTTTTACTACGTAAATCGAGGAATGAGGTGGTTTACAATTGCCTTCCTCACTGAGTGGGAAAGTACGCTCATCAGCATGCCGGGCCCTCTGAAAAGCACATATTTTCCACTCCGTAAATGAGACAATTTCATTCACCACAGGGTCTGACTGTATAATGAAATTCATTACTTTCAGTGATTTTTTTTTTGTTTAACGTCTGACTGTTCTGCAAATACTGCTAATGCAGACGGCGAAGGATGAAATAATTTTTTGTAACGTATGAAAATATGCCTTGCCTGAATGGGATTCGAACCCAAACCTGCATGATGAGAGGCGATCACGTTACCAACTAAGCCAATGCACCCGGCAATAGAGGAGATAACTCTAGTTAGTGTCTTTTACACCTCTACCTCTTCTGTTCTTAAATGATTCAGTCATTTAATTGGCTGACCATGTGTTAAGAAACAGGACTATTTTTTAGCCGTGCAACGAACAGATTAAGTGTAACTAATTTGACACTCCACCTGTCTGTTATGGGCAGATACCGTGAACAAAGATAGGCCTAGAGAAAGGCAAACCAGATTTTCTCAGTTAACTTAAAACACACATGATTTAATCTAAGAGGGTAAACCTTACTGAAAGAAAGAAGCTCAAACGACCACATGAAAAATACTTAACATATTAGACCTAATGAAAAATATTACATGAAAACCATTACTAGTGTATTGGTAACACATAGGGTAGTACTACGAATCTAATGAAACGATTACAACCCAAACGCGCATGCGCCTAATATTTAATTAACTCTATGTAACATAAGAGGTATTCTGTAGATAAGACTAGTCATACTAATTACTGTAATTAATTAATCGCTTAATTAATTAACAGTTGATTAAATTATATTGGTTTACTGCTACTTGATGTTAACAATAAATTAATATTTATAATTTCTTGGCCTATTTTTATATTCTGTCCATAACAGACAGGTGGAGTGTCAAATTATTTACACTCAATCTGTTCATTGCAGGGCTAAAATAAATAGTTCTGTTTCTTATCGCATGGTCAGCCAATAATATGACTGAATCATTTAAGAACAGAAGAGGTAGAGGTGTAAAAGACACTAATCAGAGTTATCTCCTCTGAAAGTAATGAATTTCATTATACAGCCAGACCCTGTGGTGAATGAAGTGAAGGTGTCATTTGCAGAGTGGAAAAGATGTGCTATTCAGAGGGCCCGGCGTGCTGATAAGCATACTTTTCCATTCAGTGAGGAAGGCAATGGTAAACCACCTCACTCCTCGTTTTACTTAGTAAAACCTCTAGAGGTTCAAACCAGCTTTTTGGCTGATGACCTTAACAACATTTTTATATTGAAAATGAATTAATAATTATACTTCCAGAAATCTTTTGTTGTTGTTTAGGTCAACAGCCGAAAAGCTGGTATGAACCTCTAGAGGTTTTACTTAGTAAAAACGAGGAGTGAGGTGGTTTACTATTGCCTTCTTCACTGAGTTGAAAGAGTATGCTTATTATCAGCACGCCAGGCCTTCCGAAAAGCATCCACTTTCCACCCTGCAAATGACAACTTCACTTCATTCAACACAAGGTCCAGCTGTATAGTGAAATTCATTACTCTTAGAGGAGATAACTTGACTAATGTCTTTTACGCCTCTACCTCTTCTGTTCTTAAATAGTTTAGTCATATAATTGGCTGACTATGTGATAAAAAACAAAACTATTTTTTGTAGCCCTGGAACCAACAGATCGAGCACAATTAATTTAACACTCCACCTGCCCGTTATGGGCAAAGAAATCTTCATTGAATGGTAAAAAAAAACAATCTGGTGTGAAACACTAACACGACTTTCTCTTGCCAATGAAAATATTTACCAATATAACCTAACATTAGTAATAAAACATTAGAAATAAACAAAAAACTAACCTCAAAAACATAACTTTATTTTAATCATGAGTGAACGACGCAAAATGAAAATCAACCTTAGTTTGGCATGTAAAAAACGGAAAATCACTCTTTCACGCTAAACTAGGCTCTGTAGAGAAAAATGTTAAAATAAAAGTTGTAGATCTTTTAATTTCCTATAAATTTGATTATATACATTTTTGTCGTAAAATGCATAGTAAGGCTGAAAACTTAAAACAAATCAATTGTTTACTCGTTTTCATGAGAAAAAAACCAGAAAATTGCTAATTACCGCTAAACTAAGTGTTATACAAAAAAATGTTTCAAATAAAAGTTGTAGGATTTTAAATTCTCTAAAACTTCTATTATGTAAATTTTTGCGCTAAAATGCATATTAAACCCGTAAACTTAAAAAAAATTTTACGTGAAAACAGCCTCACCAAGAATTTCAGCAAACATGGCGCCCACCCTATCTTGTACAGCATAAAAAATTTAGTAAACCAGGCGATTTTAAAAAAAATCGTAATACCACAAAAAAGTGAAAAATTGCGCGAATAAACTACTACTTCCGGTTGGCCGATTTTAATGAAAATGTTTGTGTCGGGTCCGGTAGTGGTATGTAATTTAAATTTCAAGTTTTAAGTTCGTACGATGTTTCGTTCTTGAGATATTCTGTTCGCGCGCGCGCGCACACACACACACAGACCAATCGCTAAAAACATGTTTTTTTAGATTCACGGGGTCTGAAAACGTGTAAATCCGGTGAAAACTCGATTTCGAAAAATCGACATGAAATAATACTTTCCTTCCTATAAATTCATATAGGCAAGAGAAAGTAAAAATAACTTATTTAGGTAAGGCACTTGCAAAGTTTCCACAAAAGATTTGGGTACGGATTTCAACTTGAAGGGGGAATAAGGACGTACCAGAGAGGACTGCACGGATAGCGTTACGACAAGAATGGAAATGAGGGGATCTAAAGGATGAAGATGTGTTTAATACGAAGTACTACAGAACAGCTGGTATATCTAATAACACAACACTAAAACCCGGCTCAACCGTAACGAACCCGAATTTTATTTTCGGTTATTACTGTAATGCCTAAACCTTTCAGTACCAACGTCCAGAAAACAGGACGTTGATATATTTTACGTAGTGATAACATCCGATTTACCGGATGTCCGTAAGTTATTCATAAAGTACTAACGTCCGGATAACCGAACATTTCCAAAAAAAAAAAAATTTAACCAAAAATTAATGGAATAATGTATTTTGAAACCACCTCCGTGGCGTCGTGACAAGCGCGATAATCTACAAATCGAAAGGTCCCGGGTTCGATTCCCGGCTAGGGTCTGGAAATTTAAACACGTTAAAATTACCGTTACGGTACCAAAACATACAGTAGTTGCTTATGACCAAGCTGTTGATGCGACTTTAAATAAACTAAAAAAAACTATTTTGAATATTTAGTATTAGAACGATTTCTTTTTATGAACACAATAAAAATTAATTATTAACAGGAAGTTTTATTTTTCTGTAACGTTGAAATATAGGTCGGCAATGACAGACGTAAGTTTTGGAAATAAGGGCTAACACTTTTTGTATACCCTTATTCAAATTAAATGGCACTTTACATCAAACTTTTTAATATTATTTCGGTACTGAGACGGTTAAAGTCACTTGAGGAGTAAAAATGGTGGGAAATAGTAACCTCACTCTACCGTGGTGATAGCACTGACTATTATATCAAAGGGCCGGCCACGTTAAATTCCAAGAAATTGAAAGAATTTGGATGAAAAATCTTTATTTTGAAATTTCAGTTTAAACAGGACGGTAATTTTAGATATATTTTTTAATATTGGGTTGTTTTTTAGGTGAAATGCACGTTGAAAATAATGCAGATAATTATAGAATGTCATGAATAAATGATAAAAAAAAGACCGGAAATCGAACCCAAAAGCATCCAACTACACGTTAACAAACATAGGGTATTTTGTTGTGTTTTACGTACAACTGTATTGCAAATTACAACAATCCATTCGACATAGCATGACAGTGTTACTTAAATGGAATAAAGAACAGAGAGAATTTGGTAATGTGCGCATGCGTCAGTTGCTACCACTTATGAGATATTTTTTTTTGTGTTGACTTTCTCTTTTTTTGAACGAAAGCGCTTTAAAAAGAACGACTTTAGAGGTAAAGTCGTCGCCACAAGGCAGCTGCTCAATTGCTGATTTTCGGAGACGAAGTTTCCTGGTTCAAATCCGAGTAAAGGTAGTTACTTTTTTATATAGACAGTGGTTATATAGACAGATATAGACTTTTTTATATAGACAGTGGTTACCGGTGTACTTTGATGGTTGGGATTCAATTAACCATACTCTCTCAGGAATGGTCGGCCTGGGTCTGTACAAGACTACACCTCATTTACACGTCATCCGCATCATTCTCATCTCATTGGGTCATGGGGTTCCTTATTGTTCTGAATTGAACAGATTGCAACGTACACACATTAGGGATTAAAGAAAAAGTGTATTAATTCACGTCTTGTGTGTTGAACGGATAGGTTACCGGATGCAACAATAAGAAATGCCGGTAAAATAATTGAATCCATATGATTTTCGGAATTGCAAAACAAAAAATTTAAATAAAAGTTGTAGATATTTTAATTTCCTATAAATTTGATTATATACACTTTTGTTCTAAAATGCATACTAAGGCCAAAATCTAAAAAAAAAAAAACCATTTTTCACACGGTTTCGTGAGAAAAAAACAGAAAATCGCTAATTACCGCTAAACTAAGCTTTATACAAAACAATATTTGAAATAAAAGTTGTAGGATTTTAAATTCTCAACAACTTTTATTGCATAAATTTTTGCGCTAAAATGCATATTTAAGTCGTAATCTTAAAGAAACAATTTTTTTACGTGAAAACTGCCTCACGAAGAATTTCAGCAAACATGGCGCCTATCCTATCTTGTAGAGCATACAAAATTTAGTAAACCAGGCGATTTTTTTAAAAAAATCTTAGGACAAATTTTTGAGAAAATCGCAAAAAAGTGAAAAATTACACGAATAAACTACTACTTCCGGTTGACCGATTTCAATGAAAATGTTCGTGTCGGGTCCGGTAGTGGTATGTAACTTAAGTTACAAGTTTCAAGTTCGTACGATGTTCCGTTCTTGAGATATTCTGTTCACAAACACACACACGCGCGCACACACACACACACACACACACACGCACAGAGAGAGAGCAATCGCTAAAAACATAATTTTTTTGGATTCAGGGGGTCTGAAAACGTGTAGATCTGGTGAAAACCCGATTTCGAAAAATCGACAAGAAAACAATACTTTCCTTCCTATATATTCATATAAGCAAGAGAAAGTAATAATAAAGGAGGGGGAAAACAAGAGAAATAATTGTTTAGTTAGATTATATTTCACTGAATTAGTAAAAGAATCTAATTTTAAGGGTGTCTAAAAGAGAAAACGTGATTGGTTAATTTTGAAGGGTGTGAGGGGGTAGGGTACAATAGGAGGAGTGGTGAACATGATGTCACGTATTGGATACATATTCTGCGGGTGAAGGAAGGGAAGGAGTAAACGGGTGAGCGATGTCAGTGGTAGGTAGGTATATCTCCTGTGGGAACTAGTGGAATACACAGGGGCCTAAAGGGACAACTACTATCCCATTACACAGTAATCCAGTGGGATTGATCAAATGAGTCACACTCCTCCGTGCTTATCCACATCCTGCGTTGTTACAATTGGTGATATAGTAATCTCTCGATTATCCGTGGGCGGTTTATCCACGGCGCCTACAATAAAACGTATTACGTATAAAAAAGAAAATAATACACAAAAAAGATCTGGTGTGAAACACTCACACAACTTTCTCTTGCCAATGCAAATAATTAATAATAAACCTAAAATTATTAATAAAATATTAGAAATAAACAAAAACTAACCTCAAAAACATAACCTTATTTTAATCATGAGTGAATGACGCAAAATGACAATCGAACTCAGTTTGGCTTAAAAATACGGAAAATCACGCTTTCACGCTAAACTAGGCTCTGTAGAGAAAAATGCTCTAAACAAAAGTTGTAGATCTTTTAATTATCTATAAATTTGATTATATACACTTTTGTCGTAAAATGCATACTAAGACCGAAATGTTAAAAAAATCGATTTTTCTCACGTTTTCGTGAGAAAAAAAACAGAAAATCGCTAATTACCGCTAAACTAAGCGATATACAAAAAATTGTTTAAAATAAAGGTTGTAGAATTTTACATTCTCTACAACTTTTATTACATAACGTTTTGCGCTAAAATGCATATTAAAACCGCAATCTTAAAAAGAAAATGTTTTTACGTAAAAACAGCCTCAAGCAGAATTTCAGCAAACATGGCGCCTACCCTATATTGTAGAGCATAAAAAATGTAGTAAACCAGGCGATTTTAAAAAAAAATCGTAGGACTAGTTTTTGAGAAAATCGCAAAAGAGTGAAAAATTATACGAATAAACTACTACTTCCGGTTGACCGATTTTGATGAAAATGTTCGTGTCGGGTTCGGTAGTGATATATGTAACTTAAGTTTCAAGTTTCAAGTTCGTACGATGTTCCGTTCTTGAGATATTCTGTTCACACACACACACACACACACACACACAGCCCAATCGCTAAAAACATGTTTTTTGGGTTCAGGGGGTCTGAAAACGTATAGATCCGGTGAAAACTCGATTTCGAAAAATCGACATGAAAACAATACTTTCCTTCCTATATATTCATATAGGCAAGAGAAAGTAACAAGTTTTAAAATGTAGGGTTATTTTGTATGTACGGAAATAGGTTTATTAATTACTTTAATGTAATAAAAGTCATCAAAAATAATAAAATACATAATAAACTGTAATAATGTAAAGTACAACGCGTACAGTATAGGCTACTATTTAACAAGAAAAAAATATGGTGTGAAACACTCACACAACTTTCTCTTGCCAATACAAATAATAAACAATAATCCTAACATTAGTAATAAAACATTAGAAATAAACAAAAAACTAACCTCAATAAACATAACCTAATTTTAATCATGAGTGAAAGATGCGAAATGAAAATCAACCTCAGTTTGGTTTAAAAATACGGAACATCACTCTTTTACGCTAAACTAGGCTCTGTAGAGAAAAATTCTCTAAATAAAAGTTGTAGATCTTTTAAATTACTATAAATTTGATTATATACACTTTTGTCGAAAAATGCATACTAAGGCCAAAATCTCTAAAAAATCGATTTGTCACACGTTTTCGTGAGAAAAAGAAACAGAAAATCGCTAATTACCGCTAAACTAAGCGTTATACAAAAAAATGTTTGAAATAAAAGTTGTAGAATTTTGAATTCTCTATAACTTTTATTATATAAACTTTACGCTTAAATGCATATTTAAGCCGTAATCTATAAAAAAAAAACAATTGTTTTACGTAAAAACAGCTTCACCAAGAATTTCAGCAAACATGGCGCCTACCCTATCTTGTAGAGAATAAAAATTTTAGTAAACCAGGCGATTTTTAAAAAAAATCGTAGGAACCGTTTTTGAGAAAATGGCAAAAAAGTGAAAAATTACGAATAAACTACTACTTCCGGTAGACCGATTTTGATGAAAATATTCGTGTCGGGTCCGGTAGTGGTATGTAACTTAGGTTTCAAGTTTGAAGTTCGTACGATGTTCCGTTCTTGAGATATTCTGTTCACACACAGACCAATCGCTAAAAACATGTTTTTTTGGGTTCAGGGGGTCTGAAAACGTATGGCATAGATCCGGTGAAAACTCGATTTCTTAAAATCGACATGAAAACAATACTTTCCTTCCTATATATTCATATAGGCAAGAGAAAGTAATAAAAAAAATCTGGTGTGAAACACTCACACGATTTTCTCTTGCCAATGCAAATAATTAACAATAAAACGTAACATTCGTCATAAAAACAATAGAAATAAATAGAAACCTAACCTCGAAAACATAACCTTATTTTAATCATGAGTGAAAGACGCAAAATGAAAATCAACCTTAGTTTGGTTTAAAAATACGGAACATCACTGTTTTACGCTAAACTAAGCTCTGCAGAGAAAAATATTCAAAATAAAAACTGTAGATATTTTAATTTCCTATCAATTTTATTTTATACATATTTGTCGTAAAATCCATACTAAAGCCGATATATTAAAAAAAATAATTTTTTACACGTTTTCGTGAAAAAAAAATCAGAAAATCGCTAATTACCGCTAAACGTTATAGAAAAAAAAAAGTTTGAAATAAAAGCTGTAGGATTTTAAATTCTCTACAACTTTTATTACATACATTTTTCCGCTAAAATGCATATTAACGTCACAATCTTAAATTTAAAGTTTTTTTACGTGAAAACAGCCTCACCAAGAATTTCAGCTAACATGGCGCCTACCCTATCTTGTAGAGCATAAAAAATTTAGTAAACCAGGCGATTTTTAAAAAAATCTAAGACCAGTTTTAGAGAAAATCGCAAAAAAGTGAAAAATTACACGAATAAACTACTTCTTCCGGTTGACCGATTTTGATGAAAATTTTCGTGTCGGGTCTGGTAGTGGTATGGAACTTAAGTTTCAAGTTCGTAAGATGTTCCGTTCTTGAGATATTCTGTACTCACACACACACACACACACACACACACACACACACACACACACACACACACCAGAGACAAATCGCTAAAAACATGTTTTTTTTTGATTCAGGGGGTCTGAAAACGTGTAGATCAGGTGAAAACTCGATTTCTTAAAATCGACATGAAAACAATACTTTCCTTCTTATATATTTACATATGGCAAGAGTGTGTAAAAAGTAACTGCTTAATAGAACCGTATTTTTGAATTTTTAGAAACGTTATTAATAAAGAAATAAAGTATGTAATATAGAGCAAGTAGAATGAGGGAGGAGAAAGAGGAGACTATAAAGATGACATAGGAGAAAGAAAAGTGTGAGAGAGTGGGTAAGTAAAGGGAACTGAAGCATGTGGGTTGATGAGAGAGACATATGAAAGGTTGAAAAGTGAGGCACTACTGTTCGGACGGCTAAAAGAAGGGATACAGGTTTGGAGATCTGTTCTAAAATGCAGATAAGTCACGTTATTACAGAATACCTAATCAAGGGCTAACCTAAGGGCCAAGAGAGGTACTACGTGTAATAAACTCTGCCTGCCTTCACTGCTTCACTCAGCATACCTAAAATTTACCTTTTGCTTTCTCACCGGTTTGTTCACCGTTGTCTCTGAACTTTTCACTTTATTATCCTGCAGTTGATGTGGCCAACTGGATGATCATCTATTTTGCATAGATCTCTCTCTCTCCCCTTTCTCCCCTTACTATTCTCCTACAGATACCTATGTTTATGTAAACCTTATATCAACAGACACTCTACGCCATACCTTTCTACGTCATAACTCTTCCTACACTAAACAGAACTATGTTTAAAATCTTGTGTGAAACACTCACACGACTTTCTATTGTCAATGCAAATAATGACCAATATAACCTAACATTAGTAATAAACAAAAAAACTAACTTCAAATAACATAACCTAATTTTAATCATGAGTGAAAGACGCAAAAAGAAAATCAACTTCCGTTTGGATTAAATACGGAAAATAACTCTTCACGCTAAACTAGGCTCTGTAGAGAAAAAAGCTCTAAATTAAAGTTGTAGATCCTTAAATTCCTATAAATTTGATTATATGCACTTTTGTCGTAAAATGCTAAAGATGAAATCTTATAAAAAAAATCGTTTTTTACGTTTTCGTGAGAAAAAACCATAAAATCACTAATTACCGCTAAACTAAGCGTTATAAAAATAAAGTTTGAAATAATAAATTCTCTATAACTAAAGCCGCAATCTTAATAAAATAAGTTTCTTTTACGAAAAAACAGCCTCCTCAAGAATTTCAGCAGACATGGCACCTACCTTATCTTGTAGGGCATAAAAAATGTAGTAAATGAGGCGTTTTTTTTTTAAATTGTAGGAGCCGTTTTTAAGAAAATCGTAAAAAAGTAAAAAATGACACGAATAAACTACTACTTCTGGTTGACCGATTTTGATGACGCGCGCACACGCACACACACAGACCAATCGCCAAAAACATATTTTTTGGGTTCAGGTGATCTGAAAACGTGTAGATCCGGTGAAAACTCGATTTAGAAAAATCGACATGAAAAGAATAGACCTACTTTCCTTCCTATATATTCATATAGGCAAGATAAAGTAATAAAAATACTGGGATCAGTTTTATCAAAAGTAAACTTTTTTTAGATTTACTTGGAAAAAAGCTTTAATTTCTTTCCACGAATTTTTTTAAATATTTTCTTGCCTTTAATGAATATTATATTTGAAGTAGAAAGCAAAAAAGGACCTTTAGTCGGGACCATCGAATTCAATAATAACTATTATTATTACTATTACTATTATTATTGAATTCGATGGTCGGGACAGACCAATTTTCAGTACAAGCAAAATGAGTTGTTCGGGACGATACATCGACATTTTTTTATTTCATTTCCTTTGTTTATTAGTTTTCTTTGTCCGATTTGATTTTCAATGTAGTTACTTCAGTAAGAACAGCTAGGCAATAAAAAGTACGAGGATATTTGGTAAAGAAGAAAACCGATAACTTCTGGTGGGTAACCTGAGCCCTATCCCGACGTATTGGACTCAGTTGGAGAACCACTAAAACAGAAGAGAAGGCACTCTGTTCAAAAAAACCTTCAACAGCGTCAAACATCAAAACTTTTAAAAACTAATTACTTTAATTTTTGTATAATTTGTATTTAAATATGTAAAATTTAGAAAGGGTGATGTAGCGAAAGTTTAAAATTTATTTAGGCTAACAGCAAATTTATACAAAAAAAACTTTAAGCTTCCTTAACTTACACAATTTCCGGGATAAAACTCTGAATTCTAACCAAATTATTCAGAATGTAAACCTAAATTTGAAAAGTTTTAATATCTCAATAACATTTTCGACAATAGGTCCCTCTTCGGATTGCGTCTCACAAATAGAGAAGAAAAGTAGGTTATTGATGTCATATCGATTTTTCGAAATCGAGTTTTCACCGGTTTTACGCCTAAAAACATGTTTTTGGGTTCAGGGGTCTTTTTTTGGTTAACGTCCAACTGTTCTGCAATTACTGCTAATGCAGACGGTGAAGGATGAAATGATTTTTTTTTGTAACGTATGAAAATATTCCGTCCCTTAATGGGGTCTTTGGAATCGAATCCCATTCAGGCACGGAATATTTTCATACGTTATAAAAAAAAATCATTTCATCCTTCACCGTCAACATTGGCAGTAATTGTAGAACAGTCGGACGTTAAACCAAAATAAAGACCCCTGAACCCAAAAACATGTTTTTAGCAAATGGTTTGTAAGCGAGTGTGTGTGTGTGTGTGTGTGTATGTGTATAAACACAATAACTCATAAACAGAGCACCGTACGAAGTTCAAAATTTGAAACTCAAGTTAGGTACCGCTGCGGGATCCGACACGAACACTTTCATCAAAAATAGTGTATAAGTGCGATTTTCCCGAAAACGGCTCCTCCGATTTAAAAAAAAAATCGCCTTGTTTACTAATTTTTTTATTTCATTTTGTTTACATTAAAAAAAAATCGTTCCCTTAAAAAACTGTATCGAAATTGGTTAATAAAATATTGCATACTTAAGACGTGTATTGAAGGGAAATTCTTAGTTGTTTACTGAACATTGTAAAAGTTTGTATGTTAGACAAAAAGGAAATGGTACTCCGAAATACTTCTAAACAAAAAAAAGTGAACGTTCAGTAAATAAAATAACACATTTTATTAACGGAGGACAGTATTTTTACTATAAAATTTATATAGTAATTTATAATTTTTCTTTCGCAGTGCATTTCTGTCCTTTAAATAATTTAATTGGCCTGAATAATTAA
This sequence comes from Catonia carolina, assembly GCA_035578175.1. Taxonomy (NCBI): domain Eukaryota; kingdom Metazoa; phylum Arthropoda; class Insecta; order Hemiptera; family Achilidae; genus Catonia; species Catonia carolina. Next base: position 69,130,991 of record JAQMRL010000005.1, read on the forward strand.
TGACGGAAGAAAAGCTGCGCTGAGAATATACTTCAGGTTAACCGACGGCGTTAATAAATTATAGGTTGGGCATCACTTCGCGTGCAACCGTTACTTTGTAAATAAAAAGTAACACCAAACGATGGCTTTGACCTTGAAGACGTTATTTCTCTGTACTATTTTTACTTTTTTGTTTACTTATTAAATAAAAGTCAGGCAGGTAGCTTACGTTAAGATATTTAAACAAGTTAGACGCTTTCTTATTTCCTTGCATTATTATCAATTACGTACAGTATAATTAAAAAAGTTTTGAGAGAGTGTACAAGTATCAATACCCGGATTTCAATTGATTATTATGTTGCTTGTCACTTGAAGACAAAAATACTCGTTCTTCGGCCTTCCCAATTATCTTTTACCATCGAAAATTCCTACAATTACTATAATTATCGTTATGTCACCGTCACCACATTCTAATTAATCATTAACTGTGTTGTCGGCCTTCAATACTTCTCCCGGCTCTTTGGCGGCGTACCGACAAACCTTTCGGCTGCGTACCGACAGAGGGCTTTGTTGCCAAGGCCGAGTGAGTAACCGCCCTCTACCACAGCGCTCTCGGCAACTACATCAAGAGCGCTACACTCAACAGGGGGATTCAATTCCGATCAAGACACAAGAGAGATTCAATTCCGATCCGGACAGCAGACAAGACGTCCACCACGGTACACAGCTACAGAACTTTAGCGAAGCCTACTCGACGATCCCGCAAGAAAGAAGATGATGCTTCTGCTCGCCGACCCGTCACCGTAAGAAAGTAAGCCGTCGACATGACCGTCATCGCCCGCTGACGCGAGCGATGCCCACAGCGGTCTCTCTACTGAGCCTTACGCCCACCGGATCCGACGAAGCAGCCATCGACGCACTACTGCGAGGGAAGAAGATGATGTCTCCGCTTGACGACGACACGCCGTGTCGCCCAGCTCCTCAACCGCAACGACGACTACTACCGACGCTTCCCATCAAGACGACCACACCTTAAACAGCCCTTTTCAGGGCCACCAAAAATTAAAGGTTTCAACTCGCTATTTAATGTCCCCATCCGGTGACAGTTACTTATAATGTATTTAATATATTACTTTCCGTCTGGTCAAGAAGGCGGTTTCCAGTGATTCTTCATTTTAATACACTTGTTCCTTGTTGATGTTTGGGGCATCAACAGAATGACTGTTTAAACCTCTAGAAGATTTACTAAGTAACACGAGGAGTGATAGTTTACAATTACCTTCCTCACTGAGTAGAAAAGTATGCTTATCAGCATGTCAAGCCCTGTAAAAAGCAACTTCTTTCCATCCTGTAAATGACACCTTCACTTCATTCACCTCATGGTCAGGCTGTTTAAGACAATTTTTGACTTTCAGAGGAGATAACTATGACTAGTGTCTTTTTATAACTATACCTCTTCTGTACTGAAATGCTTCAGTCATGGCTGACCATGTGATAAGAAACACAAATATTTTTTGTAGCCCTGGAACTAGCAAATCGAGTGCAAAGAAACACAAATATTTTTGTAGCCCTGGAACTAGCAGATCGAGTGCAAAGAAACACAAATATTTCTTGTAGCCCTGGAACTAGCAGATCGAGTGCAAAGAAACACAAATATTTTTGTAGCCCTGGAATTAGCAGATCGAGTGCAAAGAAACACAAATATTTCTTGTAGCCCTGGAACTAGCAGATCGAGTGCAAAGAAACACAAATATTTTTGTAGCCCTGGAACTAGCAGATCGAGTGCAAAGAAACACAAATATTTTTGTAGCCCTGGAACTAGCAGATTAAGTGCAAAGAAACACAAATATTTTTTGTAGCCCTGGAACTAGCAGATCGAGTGCAAAGAAACACAAATATTTTTTGTAGCCCTGGAACTAGCAGATCGAGTGCAAAGAAACACAAATATTTTTGTAGCCCTGGAACTAGCAGATCGAGTGCAAAGAAACTTAAATATTTTTTGTAGCCCTGGAACTAGCAGATCGAGTGCAAAGAAACACAAATATTTTTGTAGCCCTGGAACTAGCAGATCGAGTGCAAAGAAACACAAATATTTTTTGTAGCCCTGGAACTAGCAGATCGAGTGCAAAGAAACACAAATATTTTTTGTAGCCCTGGAACTAGCAGATCGAGTGCAAAGAAACACAAATATTTTTGTAGCCCTGGAACTAGCAGATCGAGTGCAAAGAAACACAAATATTTTTTGTAGCCCTGGAACTAGCAGATCGAGTGCAAGAAACACAAATATTTTTGAACCCCTTGAACTAGCAGATCGAGTATAAATAATTTAACACTCCACTTGACTGTTACGGGCAAATAAAATTACTTATTTCCGTTGTAATTTAAGGAACTTTACGTTTATCATCATAGATAGTCAGTTGAATAAAAACACATTTACTACGTAATTACGTAATTATTGTTGTTCCGGTGATCAGCCAAAAGCCTGGTTTGAACCTCTAGAAGCTTTACTGAGTAAAACGATGAGTGGTGGTTTACAATTAGTCCTCCTCACTGAGTGGAAAAGTATCCTTCTAAGCATATCGGGCTCTCTGAAAAGCATCTACTTCCCACCCTGCAAATTACACCTTCATTCATCCACCACATGGTCTGGCTGTATAATGAAATTCATTACTCTCAGAGGAGATAACTCTGAATAGTGTATCATCCAGAGCCTGTGGTGAATGAAGAGAAGGTGTTAATTGCACAGTGAAAAGTAGATGCTTTTTAGAGGGCTTGACATGCTAATAAGCATACTTTTCCACTCAGTGAGGAAGGCAATGGTGAACCATCAATCCCTGTTTTACTTACAATTTCTGATGTCATCCGTTATCAAAAAATTGATATAGGTTATTTTAATTCTTTAATTTTTCACTTTAATTACAAATCACCATTGATTTTGTTTACTTAAAATTTACTTTCAATTGTTTCTCCTCCAGAACATTATATTTTACGCATTTTAACTTCCTTTTATTTCCATCTCAGTCCCATGTAATAAATAAATAACAAAAAACCTCAAATGCAAAAAAATAAATAAATTATAAAACCCAATAAAGAAACAAACAAAAAAATCAGTGGCAAGTTGTTTAATAGAACGTCCACCCTAAAAACAACACAACATTCAATTTTGGCAATGGACTATTGGTTGTTATACAGAGAAAGTAATCAAGTATCATTTCCGAAAATAAACTGCGTTTAAAAACGAAACTATTTTAGAAAACATTTCAAAAGGTTTCTTACTTAACAGAATAGCACAGGAATACTGAATCATTCCAAGTACATCAGGCCTACCGCATTGTTAAATGGCATTCATTTACAGGAAAAAAATCTGGTGTGAAACATTCTCACTACTTTATCTTGCCAATTCAAATAATGACCAATATAACCTAACATTAGTAATAAAATATTAGAAATAAACAAAAATCTAACCTAAAAAAACAACCTTATTTTAATAATAAGTGAAAGACGCAAAATAAAAATCGACCTCACTTTAGCTTAAAAATACGGAAAATCATTCTTTCACGCTAAACTAACTCAAGAGAAAAATGCTTGAAATACAAGTTGTAGATATTTTAATTTCCTATAAATTTAATTATATACACTTTTGTCGTAAAATGCATACAAAGGTCGAAATCTTAGAAAATCGATTTTTCACAAGTTTTCATGAGAAAAAACCAGAAAATCGCTAATTACCGCTAAACTAAGCGTTATACAAAAAAATGTTTGTAATAAAAGTTGTAGAATTTTAAATTCTCGATAACTTTTATTATATAATTTTTTGCGCTAAAATGCATATTACGAATGCATATTAATTCTGTAATCTTAACACTCCATTTTTTTCTACGAGAGCACAGCTTCCCCGAGAATTTCAGCAGGCATGGCGCTATGGATTCAGGGGGCCTGCACTTTTCGGTGAAAACTCGATTTCAAAAAACCGACACAAAAACAATACTTTCCTTCCCTATATATTTTATTTTTCATGACAGGCGGAGTGTTAAATTATGTGCACACATATGTTAGTTCCAAGGCTACAAAAAATAGTTCTGTTTCTTACCACATGAACAGCGAATTAATAACCAAATCGTTTAAGAACGGAGGAGACAGAGGTGTAAAAAACAGGAGTCACGAGTTATAAATCTCCTCTTGAGAGTAATGAATTTTATTATACAGCCAGACTTAGTGGTAAATAAAGTGAAGGTGTGTAATTTGCAGGGTGGAAAATACGAGGTGTAGCTATTAAATAACGAGACTGACGTTGTAAAAAAATGTTTTTATTTTATACATAATCACTTATTGTCACCTTCACTCCTTCACTATCCTCTCCTACACTATACACTCACTATACATCCACTATACACTCCTTCTCTATCCCTACAACGCTCCATCCGAATTTTCAGCTCCTTCAGGACACGTGAAAAATGTTTGAAATGAAGCTCGCAAAAATTTTTGTACCGACACTTTATACGCGACTGAAAATGACCCAATTTTTTTGGAAACGATAATAACATGTGATGAAACGTGGTTTTTTTTATGATCCGGAAACAAAGAACCAATCCACGCACTGAAAGAGCCGAACTTCACATAGAGCCAAAAAAGCTCGAATGAGCAAGTCAAAATTTAAAGCAATGATGATTGTTTTTTTTTATATTCATGGGATTGTGTACCTTCACTGGGTTCCTGAAAGTCAAACAATTAATTAATATTACTACCTTGAGGTACTTTCTAAACTACGTCAAACAGTAAGGAAAAAAACGCCCCGAAATGTCGAAGGACAAATCATGGGTTTTCCACCAAGACAATGCGCCAGCTCATTCCGCGTTATCTGTCAAGAGGTTCCTAGCCAAGTACAGCATCTCAGTGTTAGAAACATCCACTTTATTTACCAGATCTTGCACTATGTGACTTTTACCTGTTCCTTAAGGTGAAATCTGCATTAAAAGGGACAAAATTTGAGTCTGTGGAAGCTGTAAAAGAGAAAGCGCTACGTATTCTAAAGGAGTTGACAGAAGATGATTTCCAGCACTGTTTCCAACAATGGAAAATTCGCATGGAGCGTTGTAGCGATAGAGAAGGAGTGTATAAATTGAAGCTGACAATAAGTGATTATGTATAAAATAAAAATAATTTTTTTTACGTCAGTCTCGTTATTTAATATCCACACCTCGAATGATGAAAAGAATATTAGAAAAAAGTTACTTAACTTTTCAAGTTCTCTCGTAATATTTAATCCTTAAGTTCATCAAAGGGCTCTAAAGAGTAATAATGAAGATTTGTCTCGATCTGCTCAATAGAGCGATAGAGCGAGAAAGTGATGAGTAATAAAAAAAAAGATGATTAAGTAAACTATTGAAAGAACAGTTAAATTTTAAGTAGTAAGTGTTGTAACGATGTTTAAGTAAAAGGAGAAACAGTTGAGAGTTAAAGAGACAATCTAGCTTATTTTGGGTTTCGGCCAAATAACGATGATAGTATAGAATAAAACAAAGACTGATCACACAGTATAAAAATAGCAATCAAATGTAGACCCTTCTTTACCACCCCTCTTCCTCTGCTATGAATGTCCCGGCCTGGATCTGTCTCGACACAGCCAAACTAAAAACACCATATTTAACGCGTTACCTTATAAGTCAATCGATTATAAAACGTTAATAACTACAGCACTCAAAAAGTATCGAATAAGAAATATATCATTCAAAAAAATTGTAGCAAATTCTTAATAATTAGCTTTAATATTGTCCATAATAGGCAGATGGATTGTTAAAAATTACTTGCATTCGATCTGCTAGTTCCAGGGCTAAAAAAATATATAGTTCTGTTTCTTATCACATAGTCACCCTCAAATTTAGACCCTTCTTTACCACCCCTCTTCCTCTGCTATGAATGTCCCGGCCTGGATCTGTCTCGACACAGCCAAACTAAAAACACCATATTTAACGCGTTACCTTATATGTCAATCGATTGTTGTTTAGGTCAACAGCCGAAAGACCGGTTTGAACCTCTAGAGGTTTTACTAAGTAAAATGAGGAGTGAGGTGGTTTACCATTGCCTTCCTCACTAAGTGGAAAAGTACGCTTATCAGCATGCCGGGCCCTCTGAAAAGCACATATTTTCCACTCTGCAAACGACACCTTCACTTCACTCACCACAGGGTCTGGCTGTACAATGAAATTCATTACTTTCAGAGGAGATAACTCTGATTAGTGTCTTTTACACCTCTACCTCTTCTGTTCTTAAATGATTCAGTCATTTAATTGGCTGACCATGTGATAAGAAACAGAACTATTTATTTTAGCCCTGCAACGAACAAATTGAGTGTAAATAATTTGACACTCCACCTGTCTGTTATGGGCAGCGTCAATCGATTATAAAACGTTAATAACTACAGCACTCAAAAAGTATCGAATAAGAAATATATCATTCAAAAAAATTGTAGCAAATTCTTAATAATTAGCTTTAATATTGTCCATAATAGGCAGATGGATTGTTAAAACTTACTTGCATTCGATCTGCTAGTTCCAGGGCTAAAAAAAAAAATAGTTCTTTTTCGTATCACATAGTCACCCTATTAGGTATATGTTATATTATTATATGACTGAAGCATTTAAGAACAGACGAGGTAGAGGTGTAAAATACACAATAATGCTTTCATCATAACTTGTTGTTGTTGTTTAGGTCAACAGCCGAAAGGCTGGTTTGAACCTCTAGAGGTTTTACTAAGTAAAAAACGAGGAGTAAGGTGGTTTACCATTGCCTTCCTCACTGAGTTAAAAGAGTATGCTTATCAGCATGCCAAGCCCTCCGAAAAGCACTCACTTTCCACCCTGCAAATGACACCTTCACTTCATTCACCACAGGGTCTGGCTGCATAGTGAAATTCATTACTCTCAGAGGAGATAACTCTGACTAGTGTCTTTTACACCTCTACCTCTTCTGTTCTTAAATAGTTCAGTCATATCAGTGGCTGACTATGTGATAAGAAACAGAACTATTTTTTTTAGCCCTGGACCAAACAGATAGAGTGCATTAAAATAACACTCCACCTGCCCGTTTTGGGCATTCATCATAACTATACTACTGTATATCCAATAGTCGCATGATCTGTGGGAAATATAGATGATTGCAATTTAACATTGGTTGTACAGAGCAATACGCTCTTCGCTACTAACGGATGTTTTATTAAGGACGCAACCCTGATTATAAGAAGATAGAAGTAATACATCGGTCAATTTTCTGTCCCCCAATCGGTACGTTGGCAACAGTGTACTCAAGGCCAACTACCTAATATAGTTAAAATGTTCCAGTCAAGCATTAGTGTGGTGACAGCAGTCGTTTCGTTATATTGTGTCAGCAATGGTTTTTTCCAAGGAAGAACACGTGTTTATTGTGAAGGCTTACATAGCGAGTAAATCTTACAAATGTGTGCAAGATAAGTTTCAGTTGAAATTTCCCCGTTCTGCTTCTGAATAAATCGTCAATATTGCGTTTGATAAATAAATTCCGTAATACTGGGAGTGTACTCGATGAGAAAGCTACAGACTATCAGAAACAATTAAAATATTGTCGGTGGTTTCGATCTTTAGTTGAAGAAAATGGTATTCAATTATTGGATCATTTTTACTTTCTCTTGCCTATATGAATATATAGGAAGGAAAGTATTGTTTTCATGTCGATTTTTCGAAATCGAGTTTTCACCGGATCTATACGTTTTCAGATTCCCTGAACCCAAAAAACATGTTTTTAGCGATTGGTCTGTGTGTGTGTGTGTGTGTGTGTGTGTGTGTGTGTGTGCGCGCGTGCGCGCGCGCGCGCGCGCGTGTGTGTGTGTGTGTGTGTGTGTGTGTGTGAACAGAATATCTCAAGAACGGAACATCGTACGAACTTGAAACTTAAGTTACATATCACTACCGGACGCGACACGAACATTTTCATCAAAATCGGTCAACCGGAAGTAGTAGTTTATTCGTATAATTTTTCAGTTTTTTGCGATTTTCTCAAAAACTGGTCCTACGATTTTTTTTAAAATCGCCTATTTTACTCAATTTTTTTATTCTCTACAAGATAGGGTAGGCGCCATGTTTGCTGAAATTCTCGGTGAGGCTGTTTTCACGTAAAAACGTTGTTTTTTTAAGATTACGGCTTTAATATAAATTTTAGCGCAAAAACTTTTATAATAAAAGTTGTAGAGAATTTAAAAACCTACAACTTCTGTCTCAAACATTTTTTTGTATAACGCTTAGTTTAGCGGTAATTTGCGATTTTCTGTTTTTTTTCTCACGAAAACGTGAGAAAAATCGATTTTTTTAACATTTCGGTCTTAGTATGCATTTTACGACAAAAGTGTATATAATTAAATTTATAGAAAATTAAAAGATCTACAACTTTTGTTTAGAGCATTTTTCTCTACAGAGCCTAGTTTAGCGTGAAAGCGTGATTTTCCGTATTTTTAAGCCAAACTGAGTTCGATTGCCATTTTGCGTCATTCACTCATGATTAAAATAAGGTTATGTTTTTGAGGTTAGTTTTTGTTCATTTCTAATGTTTTAATACTAATGTTAGGTTTATTGTTAATTATTTGCATTGGCAAGAGAAAGTTGTGTGAGTGTTTCACACCAGATTTTTATTTTAGTGATGAAGCTTGGTTTCATTTAGATGGCTATGTGAATAGTCAGAACTGTAGAATATGGAGTGAAACTTATCTTGCACACATTTTGTAAGATTTACTCGCTATGTAAGTCACTACAATAAACACGCGTTCTTCCTTGGAAAAAACCATTGCGACACAATATAACGAAACGACTGCTGTCACCACACTAATGCTTGACTGGAACATTTTAACTGTCTTACGTAGTTGGCCCTGAGTACTCTGCTGCCAACATACCGATTGGGGGAAAGAAAATTTACCGATGTATTACTTCTATCTTCTTATAATCAGGGTTGCGTCCTTAATAAAACACCCGTTACTATCTGTCCTACAAATATACGCCTACGTAATATTAAATTAATAACTTTTAAGTTTTAGTTATAATTGTAATTTCAACTAAACACTTTCCTTTGTATTACTTGTTCAATTTTATTAATAATAAACAATAAACACGTAGCTATTATATATTAAACAAATGCACCACAGAACCAATAAATACTTACAAACAATACTCATTAAATTAAATTATTAGATACGCAACAACATTACTTCACACGACAAATGGTATCGCAACACCAAATAAGGAAGCCAACGTGGATGTGAAAAAGAGTGTGCAGGTACATAACGGGTGATTCAAAAAGAGCGCCGGTTTTTAAACGGCTGGTAAATTTTTGTTTATCGGTTGGCAACATTGTTAGACCTCATTTCTATTTCGGAAAACATTCCGATTGACGATTCAGTTGTAGTTTCTCTTGTTCGCAATGTAGTACTCTCGCAGTCTGTGTCTAACCATGGAGAAATTTACTATTGCACAACGAGTGTTAATCGTCAAAACATTTTACCAGAGTGGAGAGAGTTATGCGGCTACTGTCAGGCGACTTCGCGGTACTCTAGGACGTAATGAAGCACCGAATGAATCCACACTTCCCAGGCTCATGAAAAAGTTTTTTGAGACGGGTTCAACAGTCGACCTTAAAAGTTCTGGACGTCGTCGTTCTGGCCGAACTGAGCAGAACGTTGCGTTGGTTCGTGACAGTGTGGCTGTTACCGATACCGTACGATGATTAGGGAGTTTTTGTGGCGTCATTTGGATGGAATGGACATTGACGAGTTGTGGTTTCAGCAGGATGGTGCCACCTGTCACGCTGCACGAGAAACAATGTTGTTGCTCCATGAACGGTTCCAGGATCGCATCATTTCTCGTAATTCCGACCATCAATGGCCACTAAGATCGTGTGACTTGACGCCTTGTGATTTTCATCTTTGGGGTCATCTGAAGTCATTGGTGTATGCCAATAAATCCCGAAACATCAATGACTTGAAGGAGGAAATTCGACGGGTTATTGGGCAAATGGAAGTCGAAACTTGTCGTGCAGTAATATCCAATTTCATGGACAGAGTTGATGCGTGCCAGCGCAGTAGAGGAGGACACATGCATGACATCATTTTTCATACATAAAATCGGAAGGAAAGATGAACTTGATGTATTTATTTTCAGTTTTTCAATAAAATAAATCTCTTAATTTGATACATCAAAACCGGCGCTTTTTTGAATCACCCTATATATACATTTACAGTACATGATACTGTAGTATTTATAATGTTTATAAATGGATGGCAGCCTATAGGCCTATGGCGATGAAATGGATATATAGATTTTGAAAGAATGAAAAAATTAGTTTAAATTAAGTTTATCTTTTCATAAAATTGTATGGTTTTACAAACAAAATGTAGTACATTACCTATAAATAGTTATATTCAATTACAAATGTAATAACAATTCTGTCACATAATATAATACATTAATACAAAGCAATTCTTTTACGAGAAAATTCTCCCCAAGAATTTCAGAATACATGGCACCTACTCTATCTTGTAGAACATAAAAAATGTAGTAAATGAGGTGATTTATAAAACAAATCGTTTTAAACGTTTATGAAAAAATCGTAGAAAACTGAAAAATGACACGAATAAACTACTACTTCCGGCTGACCGATTTTGATGAAAATCTTCGTGTCGGGTCCTCTAGTAATATCTAACTTAAGTTTCAAATTCGTACAATTTCCGTTCTTGAAATATTTTGTTCAGATAAACAGACACACACACACACACCAATCAGTAAAACATGTTTTTTAGATTCAGGGGATCTGAAAACGTGTAGATCCAGTGAAAAGTCGATTTCAAAAAATCGACATAAAAACAATACTTTCCTTCCTACACATTCAGATAGACAAGAGAAAGTAAAATGAAGTAACTGTAGCCTACATGTTGATATAAAATTGTACTACGAAATTTAGTTAAAATAAATAAATAAATAAAACAAAATAACAATTTAATATTAAAAGAAAAATAACTAATTTACTTTTATGTGCAATAACAATAACAAAATAAGAGTATGTTTAAGAAGAAATAAAACAAATACAACGATGAAAGAGAAGCCAAGCCAAAAAATCTAAAACCATTAAAAAACAAAGTAATATATTTTTAATTTAAACATTTCTTTAGATAAGTATACTGTATCAATATCCTTATCGTACTTGGACCAATACAAACAATATAATAATGTAAACAAAGATGATGAAGGGGATAACGCTAACAGACAGATGTAAGCTAAACAGAATCCAGAGCAAGAGTAACATTTGTGTGATGTTGTCACACAACATTAACAATGACATATCCAAATTGATGCGGCCGGACGGAAGGACGAAGTACGGCAAACACAACTTATGATCAACAATCGATGCTTCCGCAAACGGAAACCCACCAACTGTCAATATGTTGAAACTACGTAACTATCGGTGAAATATATATTGTACTACATCATTTCCAAAACTAAAACGAACTTAACAATTTATACTAATATAATCTGCCCATAACGGGCAGGTGGAGTGTTAAATTATTTGCACTTAATCTGCTTGTTCCAGGGCTAAAAAAAAGTTCTGTTTCTTATCACATAGTCAGCCAATTGTATGACTGAACTTATTTTAGAACAGACGAGGTAGAGGTGTAAAAGACACTAATCAGAGTTATCGCCTCTGAAAGTAATGAATTTCATTATACAGCCAGACCCTGAGGTGAATGAAGTGAAGGTGTCATTTGCAGGGTGGAAAGTAAGTGCTTTTCGGAGGGCCTGGCAAGCTAATAAGCACACTCTTTCAACTCAGTGAGGAAGGCAATAGTAAACCACCTCACTCCTCGTTTTTACTTAATAAACCTCTAGAGGTTCAAGCAAGCCTTCCGGCTGTTGACATAAACAACAACAACTAATATAATAAGAAGAAACGTCTGTTTGTTTGTATGAGGTAATCTCAGAAACTACTGAACTGATTTTTTAAAAAATCTTTCATTGTTGCATATCTTAGGGCTTCCTGATCAATATAGCCTATTTTGTAACTTTAATTAAGTGAGTTAAGCAACTTAAACTGTGATGATGTCGCATGTTTTAGTTTATCAGGTGCGCAGCACTTTTATTTTTTCTAAGTCCTCTCTGGATAGTGTATTTTTTGGGCTAGAAACACGATTCAACTTTTATATATCATAGAAAAACGTGAAAAATAACATTCAATTCCAAAAAAACATTAAACATTCGGAAATATTCAAAAATTTTATTTTTGTACTGTATTTCATATATTTGTTTTCATTTGACAGGTAGTGAATGAGTCACATAGTATTTCCAATTACTCTGCATACCGCACCCACGTATCTTCTCTTATCTCAGCCATAAATCAACTGTCTCTTTCTTTTCCATCGGTATTCTTCTATGCATTCTATTCAACTCTGTTAAATCGCAGGGACAAACATTTAAAACGGTGGGCATCGATTTAAGACATGAGTGCTTACTTCACTCATGGACAACTTTATGTCGGACTTTCTAGAGCTGGAAGTGCAGAAAAACAATTTATTTTGCTGCCACAGGGCAACAAAACCACAAATATTGTATATAGAGAGGTTTTATTGCATAGAGAGGTGTTAAAATTATTTAATGAGGTATACATTAGCTGCTGTGAAGCGAAGCAAGCGGGGGTTGCTAGTTAAATAATAAAATTATACATCCTTTTAAGATGACGCGTCTTTGGCTGGTGGCAATTCTTTCTAATTTAGAAAGAATTGTCTAAATTAATCATTGTAGAAAAGAATTTTTAAATTAAGTTGTAGGTTTTTTGATGCTCTACAACTTTGATTACTTTTGCCCTAGAATGCATATTAAGGCCGCAATCTCAAAAACAGGCAGTCCAAAGCCTGTGCAAAGATACCAGAGGGATAATAGCAGTGGAGAACTCCAATTCTGAAGAAGTAATTATTAATACAGGACTTACGACAAGGGTGTGATCTATGACAAGGGTGTGATCTATCACCCGTTTTGTTTAATATTTATTTGCATGACGTGGTCAAAAGGTGGAAGTCTCTAATACACTCTGGTAATGCCATAGGAGAAGATAGGGTTGTAAACTGCCTATTATTTGCCGATGACCTGATAGTGCTACAGGAGAATGAGGATGACCTGCAGAAAGCACTTTTCATGCTGAACAAACTATGTTAAGAATATAAGTTGACAGTTTCGACGAAGAAGACAAAGGTAATGGGATTCAGGGGGAAGAAGCCAGTCAGAAGCAAAATTGTTATAGATAATAATATTTTGGAATAAATCTTCCACTTTCAGTATCTAGGTTGCAACATTACATACCAACAGGATAAATATGCTTACAATAAGATGCACCCATTTCAGCAAATATGAGGAACTATCCACCGCACTTTCAAAAATAGCACCAGCAAAAACACGAGTGTGAGATTTTATAAAACATTAGCAGTGCCGACCCTTAACAATGGCAGTGAAACTTGGTGCTATCAAAGCGAGAGGAGAGTACATTGCAAGCATCTGAAATGAAATTTCTTCGACATACATATGGGTGTAGTAGAGAAGATCGTTATAGGATTACCGAGATAAGGTAAGAACTCAACATATTCTCTATAAACAACAAGGTACCCCAGAACAGAATGCAGTGGTTAGAGCATGTAAACAGAATGCGGGAGGATAGGATACCTAAGCAGATACTGGGCTACAAGCCGGAGGGCAGGAGAGAAAGACGACGCCCAAAAAAGAGATGGGCAGATTTGAGAGGTTCGGAACAGGCAGAGATGCCTAATCCTTGAAAGGCAGAAGGAGAATCACAAAATAATTTTTTTTTACCACGACCACAGGCCCCTCAAGAATCTCAGCAGACATGTGGTGCATACCCTATCTTGTAGAGCATAAAAAAGGTAGTAAATGAAGCGATATAAAAAATATAGCATGAACAGTTTTTGAGAAAATCGCAAATAAGTGAAAGATTGCACGAAAAAACTACTACTTCTGGTTGACCGATTTTGATGAAAATATTCGCGTCGGGTCCCATAATGGTACCTAACTTAAGTTCAAAATTTTAACTTCGTACGATATTCCGTTCTTGAGATATTTTGTTCACACACAAGCATATACCAATCGCTAAAACCATTTTTTATTGGGTCAAAAAAGTCTGAAAATGTGTATAGCCGGTTTCGAAAAATCCACGTGAAAACAATACTTTCTTTCCCTTTTTATTTATATATCCGCAAGAGAAAGTAAAAATAAAAATAACAAATAAAATAAATTTGCATTTCCTTAAACTGTAGAAATTGAGCATTACATGGTAGCTACCTACACAACCAAATATTTGCACACAACTCGTTCATCAATCAAAAAAAATGTCAAACCTCCATTTACTATTCAGACATGAAAGTATACGAACATTTAAATTTCTTTGTATACTATAATAGCAATGGTAACAATCAATTTGGCCGGCCCGTTGGCGCACTGGTTAGTGCAACTGGCTTCTACGCCGGGGTCCCGGGTTCGATTCCTGGTAACGACTTGGCATTTTTTCATCAATCATCCTACTCACCGTCTGCATTAGCAGCAATTGCAAAACAGCCAGACGTAAATAAAATGAAAAGCTACTATAGATACTGAAGTCACGAGATTGCCTTTTGCGTATGTATGGGCTGTGAGGAAGGGAATTGAAATATTTGCAGTGCTGCCAACTTCAACAGTGAGACAACATTCTTCGTACATTTCACTACCGTGCAGTTTCTACATACATTTTTTAAGCTGTAATTTATTCCGAGAAAATGTTTTCTTCATAAACCATTTAAGAAATAAATGTGACCTGTAATATTGCCTATAGCTTAATTACATAACTAGAAACGTTTGATTTACTCTAATTACAAATGTATCGCCTTCTTTACTCTTGCTTTCACCAGCGTTTTCATTACCAGTCTCACTAGTATCTACCTAACCGTTTTCTTTTTATTACCAAATGTCAACAAAACTGTTAAAGAATAGCTTCTTCATGTCCTTAATTTCCTTCTTTATTTTTTGAATTGTGGAAAAAGAAACATCACAGTAGTTAGCCGCTAGCTCACGGCTTTTGTTAAGAGGCACGGACAGGCATTCTTATTTAGCTTCAACTTCACAACATTTTATTACATCGCATATAAGATTTCGTTCAGCACTATGTTCGACCATGTTTTCGAGAAACCGACATTTGTGTTTACGGTAACAAACAGTTATATTCGTACAGTTAACCTACAAAAGGTTCAGCGATATACTGTGTATGCTCTGGGTATAATATAAGTTGTTATGTTTGTCGTACTGAAATTAAAGCAGTCGCGCATGCGCACTGATGCTTTTCCCCCTTTACCCCTCGTTGCAAACAAGAGCAAACTCGTGACTCAAGTAACTATACTAATACGAGAATTTTATTTTATTCCTAATTTGTGTACGTTGCAATCTGTTCAATTTAGAACAATAAGCAACCCCATGACCCAATGAGATGAGGATGATGTGTATGACGTGTAAATGAGATGTCGTCTTGTACAGACCCAGGCCGACCATTCCTGAGAGGGTATGGTTAATTAAACCCCAACGATCAAAGTACACCCGGGTAACCACTGTCTAGTATTCAAATTCGTATAAAAGTAACTACCTTCACTAGGATTTGAACCAGGAACCTTCGTCCCCGAAAATCAGCTGTTTAAACAGCTGATTTTGGCGACGACTTTACCTCTAGACCAACCCGGTGGGTCAATACGAGAATGAACTACTTTTATTAATAGACAATAGTTTCTCCGGTCAACTAAAAATTATCAAACATTTTTGTTGGCAAAACAATGTACTCTTCAAAACAAGATATTATACATAAATAACAATAAAGATAATTATAAAATTAATAAATTGGATGCAAATATATTAATTAATTAAATTGAGAACTTACATTTGCAGCAAATTTAATCGAGTTCCATGAAAACCGTTTTAATGGTTACATTAACCTAAAAAAAGAAATAAAAAAATATATATGACATTCCAAAAATATTCCTTTTTGGTTAAAAGTAAAACCTTGATTATCCGTCATTAAACGGGCTGGCCGAGTGACGAAAGACCGGGATAAGCGGAAGTTACGAATATGTTTATTTAATCCCAACGAGAAATTTATATAACATAATCATAATTTTTTCCCGCAACGGGAAGGTGGAGTGTTAAATTAATTGCACTCCTTTCTGTTGGTTCCAGGGCTACAAAAAATAGTTCTGTTTCTTATCACATAATCAGCCAATTATATGATTGAACTATTTAAGAACAGAAGAGGTAGAGGTTTAAAAAACACTAATCACGAGTTATCTCCTCTGAGAGTAAAGAATTTCGTTATTTAGACAGACCCTGTGGTGAATGAAGTGAAAATGTCATTTGAAGGGTGGAAAGTGGGTGCTTTTTAGAGGGCCTGGCATGCTGATAAGCATACTCTTTTAACTCACAGGAAGGCACTGGTAAACCACCTCACTTCTCGTTTTTTACTTGGTAAAACCTCTAGAGGTTCAAACCAGCCCTTCGACTTCTGACGTAAACAACAATAATGATTCACAAACTACACACCAAAATCTGGTATGAAACTCTCACACGACTTTCTCTTGACAATGTAGATCTAAACAATATAACGTATGTTTAATAATTAGTAAACAACGTAAATGAAAAACATAACCTAATTTTAATCATGAGTGAATGACGCAAAATAAATATCACTCTCTTAAAAATACGAAAACTTACCAATTGACTAGGCTCTGTAGTAAAAAATGTTAGATATGAAAGTTGTAATTTTTCTAAAATTTCTAGAACTTTGATCAAATACACGTTTGACGTTAAATGCATACTAAGATCGCACTCTTTGAAATATCTTTTTTTACCGATTTTGATGGAAAAAAAACAGAAAATCATCAATTGCCACTAAACTAAATGTTGTACAAAAACATTTTGCAGATTTTAAAATTTTCAATAACTTTGATTATATGTACAAACTCTAGAATGCATATTAAGGCCGAAATCTCAAAAAATGACTGTTTCTACGAAACCACAGCCTCCCAAGAATTTCAGCATACAAGGCGCTTATCCTATCTTGTAAAGCATAAAAAATGTAGTTAATGGGGAGATTAAAAAAAATTTAGGAGTGAAAATCGAACGAATAAACAACTAACAACTTGCGGTGGACCAATTTTAATGAAAATATGTCAGTGTCGGGTCCTCTAATGGTACCTAACTTAAAATTATATGTTTTAACTTCGCACGATATTCCGTTTTCTTGGATTTTGGTTTTTTGGATTCAGAGGGCCTAAAACGTGTATTTTCGGTGTTAACTCGATTTGAATAAATCGACATGAAAACAATACTTTCCATCCCCATACCTATATTCAGATAGGGCACGAGAAAGTAATAAATCTATAAATGCCGTTGAAAGTTGTAAATGAAACAAACAGTTCTGTTCATAAAATTCAAAGGCCTACTTTTGTACAAGCAGTTATAATGATCCTAAATTCAAAATAAAAAAATCATTATAAACATGTTTACAAACATATTTTTTTCTTTGTTTTTTTAACGTCGCATCAACTACAGTGGCTATAAACATGTTTATAGCCGGCGCAGTTGGTAACGCGCTCGCGTCTCATAATGCGGTCTTGAGTTCGAATACCACTTAGGCACGTCATATTTTCATACGTTAAAAAAATCATTTCATCCTTTTACTGTACGGGTTTTACTGTACCTATAGAAAGTCGAGGAAGTAGTTTTTTAAACAAAATTTGTTTCTATATCTACAGTTAAATCCGACAAATAGAATAGAAGTGTTTTAAATTTGGTGTAAGAAGTACGCGGAAAAATCGTTTCATATCAGAGCAATGTCCGAGAAAAAGCAGATCAATTAGCAATGAAACCATCGGGTTAGTCTGTAATAGTAATAAAGTCTTTAAAATTTTCTTTAACTTTAACGAATTTTCTTTAACTCGAATTAGTATCACATTCCTTTGGTGATTCAAGTTATGAAGGTTCACTGTAATAACAAAATTCCGTTTTAAAAATGTTTTCGTGATCGTTTACATTTAAGCGAAAATAGTTGCCGTGTCGTGACGGATAAATGGAACGACGCGCGACGGATAATCAGGAGTTTACACGTGCAAACTTCATTTATTCGTTTGCAGTCGTGCAATTAGCGAGAACAATAAAAATAAAAAAATTTGATCGCGATAAAATAAATTTCATTCAATTATTTAAAATATAAATTATTTAAATAAACGTACATTACAGTGTTAACCGAATACATAACGCAACCAAAATTTATTATGAATCACAATCGAGTGACATTTAATTAGTATGACTGGTATAGTAAAATCTGGTGTGAAACACTCACACAACTTTCTCTAGCCAATGCAAATAATGATAAATATAACCTAACATTATTAATAAAACATTACAAATAAACCAAAAAAACAACCTCAAAAATATAACCTTATTTTAATCATGAGTGAAAGACGCAAAATGAAAATCGACCTTAGTTTGGCTTAAAAATACGGAAAGCCACTCTTTCACGCTAAACTAGGCTCTGTAGAGAAAAATGCTTTCAGTAATATTTGTAGATCTTTAAATTTCCTATAAATTTGATTATATTCGCTGTCGTAAAATGCATACTAAGGTCAAAATCTTAAAAAAAATCGATTTTTCACGTGTTTTCCTGAGAAAAAAACCAGAAAATCGCTAATTACCGCTAAACTAAGCGTTATACAAAAAAGTGTTTAAAATAAAAATTGTAGGATTTTAATTAATTAATTCTCTACATTTTTTATATAAATTTTTGCGCTAAAATGCATATTAAAGCCGTAATCTTAAAAAAACAAATTTTTTTATGTGAAAACAGCCTTACTAAGAATTTCAGCAAACATATCGCCTACCCTATCTTGTAGAGCATAAAAAATTTAGTAAACCAAACGATTTAAAAAAAAATCGTAGGACCGGTTTTTGAGAAAATCGCAAAAAAGTGAAAAATTACACGAATAAACTCCTACTTCCGGTTGAACGATTTTGATGAAAATGTTCGTGTCGGGTCCGGTTGTGGTATGTAACTTAAGTTTCAAGTTTGTACGATGTTCAGTTCTTGAGATATTCTGTTCACACGCGCGCACACACACACACACACACACACACACACACAGTCAGACCAATCGCTAACAACATGTTTTTTTGGGTTCGGGGGTCTGAAAACGTGTAGATCCGGCGAAAACTCGAGTTCGAAAAATCGACATGAAAACAATACTTTCCTTCCTATATATTCATATAGGCAAGAGAAAGTAAAAATAGGATCGCGATAAAATAAATTTTATTTAATTATTTAAAATCTAAATTATTTAAATAGGCTTAAACGTACATTACAGTATTAACCGAATAAATAACGCAACCAATATATTATTTTGATTGACAATCGAGTGACATTTAATTAGTATGACATGTTAATTTTTAGACATGGCATTGAAGCAATCTTATCTCAACAGAATGTCACATTTGAGTAAATTCTACAAGTTCTACATTCGTGTATAATAATTTGTACAATACCGGGTAGATATACATGAAACGAAATAATGAATGCAGACGTTTTCCTTGTTTGCGTTTCATGAACAAGTCGAATTACAATTGTCGACTAAACTTTATTCAGTTGTGAAATACATTAGATAATTAGTTTTAAAAACAAATGTATTAACAAGTGAGAATACCGATCGCTATATTGTTAATTATTTGCATTGGCAAGAGAAAGTTGTAAGAGTGGTTCACACCAAATTTTTCAATTTTCACTAGTTTCAGTTAAATTTCAATTTATTTATTCAATTCAAATTTGCGTTTTTCTTCATTCTTTAAAATTACTTTACATGTTCTTAAATGACTCAGTCTTTTAATTGGCAGACCATTTGATAAGAAACCAAACAATATTTTGTAGACTTGGCACTAACAGATTGAGTGCAAATAATTTAACACTCCACCTGTCTGTTATGGGCATATTTAGACTCTTACAGTTGAGCCGTTCTTAGTTTGCTCCTACTGTCAACAAACAAAAGCCACCTACTACAGGGTGCACGCTAGAGTCTGCGACTTTACGGATGTCGTATTCCTATTAAGTTAACTATTTTTTATATTATAAGTACTTAAAGTACTAAAAACATCAGTCATGATATGATGTAGGCCTAATAATTTCATTTAGAAAATATTTTTAAAAGTATTTTGTATTTAAATACTTTTGAGAGTATTTTTTTGTTACTTTTTAATCAGCGTGTACACATTTTGATATAATGCGCATGCTCAGTGACGTCATTATTTGTTTACATTAGGAGCAAACTAAGAGAGGCTGGACTGTATGTAAAAAAATTAAAAACGGACGTCACAACTTTTAGAACTTCCAGTACCTATTAAACACACACACACACAGATTTCGTTTAACATTTTTAAACAATTTAAAATATCAAATTTCATTAACACATTTATTTATAGAAACAAATACAGGGAATGGAACATTAAAAATATTATAATGTCATGTGAAAAATACGACGGAAAAAGAAAGAAAAACCACACATAGAATACCGAACACAATTATTTCCTATTACACAAATAATATTATTTCAAATAAAAAAATATATATATTCAATTTCTATAAATGTAAAGGAGAGCAAAATAAAATGAATAAATGAAAAAAAAACGGAAAAGCTGGTATCTAGATATTATTTCAATTCAAAGTACTGACAGACAACGGTCGTTACCCATTTCAATATTAATTAAAATTTTCTATTCATAAACTGAAGATATCTACTCCCGGTATAAAACTCATTTCAATAAACTTGGTTTTGTGAACGGTGGAAGCCTATGTACTCTATACAATTTTTAAATGTATTAAATAAAAAAAGTTAAATGACTGAAATTGTATGTACAGAAACATTTTTAATTAAAATTTAGTATATTGTTAAAAAAAAAGTTAATCGATACCTATGATACCTTCAAAAAGCTGTCAATTCATTTTTCTTTTACGGCTGCAAATTATATTTTCACAGCACAAAAATCTGAGCATAAACATTTAAATTTAACATAAAAATCCTGTGTGAAACATTCACACGACTTTCTCTTTCCAATGTAAATAATTACCAATATAACCTAACGTATAAAACATTAAAAATAAACAAAAAACTAACCTTCAAAAACAAAAAGTTGTAGATCTTTTAATTTCCTATAAATTTTATTAACTTATAAGCATTTTTGTCGTAAAATGGATACTACGGCCGAAATCTTTAAAAAATCGTTTTTTACAGATTTTCATTAAAAAAATACAGACAATCCCAAATTACCGCTAAACTAAGCATTATACAAAGAAATATTTGAAATAAGTTGTAGGTTTTTAAATTTTCTACATGTAGAGCATAAAAAATGTGGTAAATGAGGCTATTTTTTTTAAAAAATCGTAGAAACCGTTTTTAAGAAAATCGCAAAGTGAAAAATAAGTGACGAATGAACTACTACTTCCGGTTGTCTGATATTGATGAAAATATTCGCGTCGGGTCCCGTAATGGTACCTAACTTAAGTTCAAAGTTTTAACTTCGTACGATATACGTTCTTAAGATGTTTTGTTCACACACACGCACATACCAATCGCTAAAAACAGGTTTTTTGTTTTAATTAAAGAGGTCAAGGATGATTTATAGGAGTTAGATATACCGATGCAACAAATATCAGACAGAGAGGAGAAGAGGATTCTGGGGGAACAGAGACATGAGACTAGAACTAAAAACAATACACCATAACCGGTGAACAAAGGGCAGCCAGGTCGTCGAGAATGGAAAAGTTTTGAGAGTAGAAGAAGCTGAAAGCCAGATCTCTAGCTCGTACTTTGAGGACTTAAATGTGTACGGACTGAATCAAATGCTTCAATGTGAGCGTAAAATAAAGAAAAACCATTTTTTTAAATAATAATTTTTGAGATAATTCCTCAAATACACACTGGTATTCTCATAGGAGAAGATAGGGTTGTAAACTGCCTATTATTTGCCGATGACCTGATGGTGCTACAGGAGAATGAGGATGGCCTGCAGAGAGCACTTTTCATGCTGAACAAACTCAGCAAAGAATATAAGTTGCCAGTTTCGATGAAGAAGAAAAAGGTAATGGCATTCAGGGGGAAGGAGCCAATCAGAAGCAAAATTGTTATAGATAATCATATTTTGGAACAGATCTCCCACTTTCAGTATCTAGTTTGCAAGATTACATACCAACAGGATAAATATGGTTACAATAAGTTGCACAGATTTCAGCAAATATGCGGAATTATCCAACGAACTTTTAAAAATAGCACCAGCAAAAACACGAGGGTGAGATTTTATAAAACATTAGCATTGGCGACTACTCTATGGTAGTGAAACTTGGGTGCTATCAAAGCGAGACGAGAGTAGATTGCAAGCATCTGAAATGAAATTTCTTTGACATACGTATGGGTGTGGTAGAGAAGATCACTACAGGAATAGAGATAAGGAAAGAACTCAAGATCTTCTCTATAAACAACAAGGTATCCCAGAACAGAATGCAGTGATTCGAGCATGTAAACAGAATGCGGGAGGATAGGATACCTAAGCAGACACTGGGGTATAAGCCGGAGGCCAGGAGAGAACGAGGACGCCCGAGAAAGAGATGGGCAGATTTGAGAGGTTCGGAACTGGCAGAGATGCCTAACCCTAGAAAGGCAAAAGAAGAATTTTTCTGAGCTTATAATAGTTATACTAAAGTCTTAATTTGTAATTTAAATCTAATCGGAATAGCAGATATTCTCTGGGAAAAATAGTAAATAGATAAACAAACCACAGTTAAATATGGCACAGATAATATGCTTCTGTTGTTTAGGTCATCAGCCGAAAGGCTGGTTTGAACCTGTAGAGGTTTTACTCAGTAAAACGAGGACCGAGGTGGTTTACCATTGCCTTCCTCACTAAGTATAAAAGTACCTTATCAGCATGCCAAGCCCTCTAAAAAGCACAAATTTTTCACTCTGCGAATGATACCTTCACTACTTCATTCACCAAAGGGTCTGGTTGTATAATGAAATTTATTATGAAAGAAGACAACTCTGATTAGTGTCTTTTGCACCTCTACCTCTTCTGTTCTTAAATGATTCAGTCATTTAATTGGCTGACCATGTGATAAGAAACAGAACTATTTATTTTAGAACTTCAACGAACAGATCGAGTGTAAATAATTTGACACTCCACCTGTCTGTTATGGGCAACTAAAACCATATGCTTCTAAAAACCAATAAACATAAAAAATTAAAATAACAAGTCACCGAACAACCATGCATACAATGGACATACATACATCTACTTACTTACAACACCAAAAAAAACCAACTAGCAAAGTAAAAACAGAATCATTACACAGTACAACACAAATATAAATAAAGAATACCGAACTACAAATAAATCAGATTTAAAAACAACACAAAAAAGAGTACACAATGCAAAAATTGAATAGAAGAACACAAAACAGAGAAGAGATATTTAGATAAATGAAAAGGATGATTCAGAAATGGATTGATTCCAATTTGGCAAAGGATAAGAAGTTAACCTTTCAACTACGTAGTCTGATGTGGAATTAAGTGCGTGCTCATGAATCTGCAATACCAGACAAGAAAAGCATTTATTAAAATGCCAATCTGCAAAGAAGTTGTTAATTGTTATAAATTCAAACGACTGACAATCTATAATGATAAATCAAGTCACCTAAATTACAACGCAAATAAAATCTATAAAAAGTAATTTTATAATCTCATTTGCCCATAAAAGGCAGGTGGAGTGTTAAATTATTTGCAATCAATCTGCTAGTTCCAAAGCTATATAAAATAGTTCTGTTTCTTATCAAATAATCAGCCAATTATACAACTGAAGCATTTAAGAACAGAAGTAGAGGTGTAAATAACATTTTTAAAGAGTAAACTCCTCCGAGATTAATGAATTTCATTACAGCTGCAAAGAAGTTGTTAATTGTTATAAATTCAATCGATTGACAATCTATAATGATAATTATACAGGGTGATTATAAATTAAAGACACTTTCGACAGTTTCTTAAACATCAAACTGGTATATTTGAATATAGTAAATGATATAGATTTGTAGGAAATTTTTTAAAGTTTATGTTGGTACAACTGTTGCTAACATTTTGTTGTTGGCTGCTGTTACAACGACCAGTCTTGCAAAATGCCCGCTACTCAAGTGGAGAAAGTTTATTGTGTTCTTGAATTAGCCAAAACAAACTCGGTTACGGTTGTGCAACGTCATTTCAGAACAAGATACAGTAAACCACCACCAAGACAATCAATCTATGACTGGTATAAACATTTTGAAAACAGTGGATGTCTGTGTAAAAGGAAGAGTACTGGAAGACCTTCTGTAACAGAAGAACAAATTGATAGTGTTCGTGATGTTTATGTACCAAGTCCAGGAAAATCAACTAGATCAGCAAGTTTAGAATTGTAAATTCCTCAACCGACTGTGTGGAAAATTCTGCGGAAACTTTTGAAAATGATACCTTATAAATTGCAGTTAGTACAAAGTTTAAATACCAGTGATAAAGTCGCACGTAAAAATGTTTGTCTGGAGATGCAACATTGTGTTGAAAATGACGACGCATTCTTTAATCGCCTAATTTTCAGTGATGAATGTAATTTTCACATTAGTGGAAAAGTTAATAGACATATTGTTAGAATATGGGGCACAGAAAACCCAAAAATAACTTTACAGCATACATGCGATTCCCCTTAAGTAAATGTCTTTTGTGCATTATCTCGTGTAAAGGTTTACAGGCCGTTCTTCTTTCACGAAGTGTCGGTAACCGGAGTAATTTATCTGGACATGTTAAACGAATGGTTAATGCCTCAACTCCAGGAAGATAGTGATAACTTCATTTTTGTACAAGATAGAGCTCCGCCTCACTGGCACTTACAGGTCAGAAATTATCTTGAACGTCTCCTAGACCATGGATTGGCCGTGTAAGTGAGGAAAACATTGTGTTTATGGCGTGGCCACCTCGTAGTCCAGACTTACCGCCCTGCAACTTTTTCTTATGGGGTTATGTAAAAGACAAAGTTTTTGTACCACCGCTTCCTGTAGATATCGATGATCTAAAACAACGTATAGCAAATGCTCTTGCCACAGTTGACCGTCATATGCTTAATCGTGTGTGGGAAGAATTCGACTTCCGTGTTGATATCTGTCAAGTTACAAATGGTGCATACGTTGAACATCTGTAAATATTTTCAATAAAAACTTACTGAATTTTTCTGTATAATCATGTAATTACCTAAACTTTTCAAAAATAAATTTTTTATAAGCTATCGAAACTGTTTAATTCATTTATAATCACTCTGTATAACCGGTGAAAACTCAATTTCGAAACATCGATATGCAAACAATACTTTTCTTCCTTTACAAGAGAAAGTAGAAAGAGCTCATGAGAAATAGTTCAAACACCATGACCAAGACTACTTCATTTGTTCCCGCTGTTTGAAAAATGGAACATTAAATAAACTTCTTGTAAATGTTTTTGTAAGGGTATATGTGGGATTTTTTTCATGTGATGAGTTTTAGTTGGCACTACTGTTTCCTGTAAAGCACATGTTCACAACCAACTGACTGTTTGCTGAGTGTACTACTAAGTTACTTTTCGTAAAAATTCAACACAATGACTACAAAGTCATTGTGTGCACCTCAAAAAATGAGATTGCTGAGTGTTTAGAGGAAATTGAAAATGAAGAGAATGCCCTAGCTGCTTCCATTTACATACAACCACCTGAAAATGCTTCACTTTCTGACGAAGACAGCGCCGACGAAGAAAGTGATATAAATCGGCTGTCAGGCAACCAGCTTCGAGGATTTGCTGAAGCGACGGTTACAAAGGTTTTTGATGGGGAAGCTGTTCGTGTGCACATTGGTTCAACAAATCCTGAATCTGATAACAAAGGTATCATTTCAACACCAAATAGGTCAGTCAAAAATATTTCTAATAGACATTCAAATTTACCTACACCACAACGAAAATGGATTAAATCCGACATTGCTCAGGATAAGCAAAAAGAGTGGATGCTTCCAGATTTTCTCTCTGAAGATTATTCTCCTGTTGACTTATTTGAATTATTTTATGATGATGAAATAATCAATATGCTTGTTACATATTCAAATATGTATGCTTGTCAAAAAAATGAAGCTAAACACAATGTTACATCTGATGAAATGAGAGTATTACTTGCAATACTGTTGCTTAGTGGATACGTTTCAGTTCCACGTTATAGAATGTACTGGGAGGAATCATCTGACTCCCACAATACTGCTATATCAGCTGCAATTTCTAGGAATAAGGTTTGAACAAATTCTTAAATATTTACATTTATGTGATAACTTCAATTTAGATGAAAATGATAAATTTGCAAAAGTGAGATCGCTTTGGAATATGCTGAACAAGAGGTGGGTGAAATATTACCCTTATGATTCAAATATTTGTATTGATGAGGCCATGGTTCCTTATTTTGGAAGGCATTCCACAAAGCAACACTTACACGGGAAACCTATTAGATTTGGGTATAAGGTGTGGTGTTGCTGTACACGTCTTGGTTACCTTATACAAGGTGAACCATATCAAGGAGCACAAACAGGAAATACTAGGCCTGAATTAGGCGTGGGTGTTGGAGGTTCTGTTGTGCTTGATTTGCTGTCTAAATTGCCAGATACTGCGAAGTACAATGTCTATTTCGACAACTATTTTACTTCAATTCCGTTACTAGAGGAATTAAAAAAGGAGGGTCATAATGGTACCGAAACTATTCGAGCAAACAGAACGACAAAAGCACCCCTGATTGATGGAAAAATATTACAAAAAAGACCTCGAGGATCATTTGATCAAGTGACTGACACAGAAGCTGGAGTTACTCTAATCAGGTACAACGATAGTAGTATAGTTACTATTGCATCTACAGAAGCTGGAGTTACTCCGCTTGGAAACGTTAAAAGATTTAGCTTCAAAGATAAAAGAAAAATTGATATACCCCAACCTGCTGCCATTATTAATTATAATACGTACATGGGAGGAGTTGATCGCCTAGATCAGAATGTCGCTGGAATGAGAATAAATATAAGAATGAAGAAATGGTACTGGCAATTATTTTCATTTCCACTAAATGCATCTGTCACAAATGCTTGGCTATTATATCGGTTAACAAGTAAATATAAAGAAGAACCTCTCGATTTATTGGCTTTCACTAGGAAAATCACCATTCCATATCTGCAAAAATATGCTGTTCGAACAAACATTGGCCGGCCTCCTAGATTAGTTCGTGCAGTCAACAAACGAGTAAGTTAAGAAGTTCGTTTTGATAGGATAGATCATGTAGTAGTTCCAAAAGAAAAACAAAGCCGTTGCGCTCTTTGTAAGAAAAATACGACGAAAAAGTGTATGAAATGTGACGTTGCTCTTCATACAAACTGCTTTCAAATGTTTCGTACAAAATAAGTATTTTATTTATTCATTTATTTTTACTAACTTAGAACAAAAATTGTGTTTTAAAAATGTTTGCTTGTAATGTGTGTATTTATTTTTGTATTTTATTAATAATTGATAATGTCCCAGTAGAACGACTATTTCATGTACTGGACAAATATGTGCATTATAAGTACATATGTGCCATTAAAGATCTTTACACCAACCAAAAAAGTGTTATAAAAAGTAAAAATATGGTTTCGGAATGTTTCCCTATAACTAAGGGCCTCAGACAAGGTTGCTGTATGTCCCCAACTCTCTTCAAGATATATATTAATGAAGTATTAAAAGAGTGGCAAAATAAATGCTCTAGGATGGGGATAAAAATTGAAGAACGATTTCTCCACACACTTCTGTTTGCAGATGATCAGGTTGTTATAGCAGGAGATGAGTTTGACATCCAGTATCTGATGAGAAAGTTGACAGAAACCTTTGAAAAATGGGGTTTGAAAATAAATTATGACAAAACCAAATATTTGGTAGCTGGAGGAGACGCGGTAGCTGGAAAAGACGTGAAAGATCTGGTTGTCGATAATAAAATAATTACAGGATGTGAGGAAGTGAAATACCTGGGAGTAGTTCTTTCAAGAAAAGGAAATAGTGAGCAAGAAATTACAGAGCGTATCACAAATGCCAGAAAAGTTATTAGTCAACTTAACCCACTGCTTTGGTCAGAAACTCTCAGTCTAAGGACTAAAAGAATGATGAACGATGCCATCCTTAGAAGTGTTCTGATGTATGGCGCAGAAGCATGGGAGTTAACAAAAAGAAATAAAGATAGACTGAATGCAGTGGAAATGGACTTCCTGAGACGCAGCTGCAGGGTATCTAGGATAGGGCACATAAGAAATGAAGAAATAAGAAGAAGAATGAATCAACAGGAGTCAGTTGTTGAAGCAATAGAAAGTCGCCAACTGTTATGGTATGGACATGTAAAAAGAATGTCAGAAGCTAGATGGCCCAAGTTCATAATGGAATGGACACCTCACGAAAGGAGAAAAAGGGGGCGCCCTCCTAGAAAATGGGAGCAAGACATTCAAAACGCCATGAATTTGAGGCAACTGGCTCCTGAAGATGCACTGGATAGGGGCAAATGGAGGTTGAGATGCGAGAAACGGCCTGATGATGCTGTAAGAGACCTCGCTTAAGTAAGTAAGTAATTAATAATTGAAACAAAAAAAATTGTAATTTTTTGAACATTTTTGTATGTATATGTTATCAGCACAACAGTACTTTCGTAAATTTGTACTCAAAATATATTATAGTGTTATTTATAGTTAGTATATAAGTTCAAATAAACTTGTTTGTTTCAATAAATTTAAAATGAAAGAGAAATTTTTGTTTTTAGCATGTACCCGTTCAAGCCCGCTGTTCCATTATTGGAACAGGCCCTAATCACCACTTAAAGAAAAAATTAAGAAAAAAAAATTACATTCTTATGTTTAATTACATTGTTAACAAATAACTTTTATAAAAAAAATGTAAAAAAGTCAGAAAAAAATAAGTTGGGAACAAATGGGTTAAAAAGCTAAGAAGAATTATGTCAACAAGGAAAAAATTCATTTTGAGAAAATACCAAGTTTCTCCTACACGATTTTTCTGCTTAATTAGTGAATAACCCTCATACTGAATTTCAAAAAGACAAAAGTAATTTTAACAGACTTCTCGCAAAACACTTACAATAAATATATAAAAAAAAAACAATATGCAATTTTTACTTTCTCTTGCCTATATGAATACATAGGAAGGAAAGTATTGTTTTCATGTCAATTTTTCGAAATCGAGTTTTCACCGGATCTACACGTTTTCAGACCCCCTGAACCCAAAAAAACATGTTTTTAGCGATTGATCTGTGTGTGTGTGCGCGCGCGCGCGAACAGAATATGTCAAGAACGGAACATCGTACGAACTTTAAACTTGAAACTTTAAGTTACATACCATTACCGGACGTGACACGAACATTTTCATCAAAATCGGTCAACCGGAAGTAGTAGTTTATTCGTGACATTTTTCACTTTTTTGCGATTTTCTCAAAAACTGGTCCTACAATTTTTTTTAAAAACGCCTGGTTTACTAAAATTTTTATGCTCTACAAGATAGGGATAGGATAGGATAGGGTAGATGGGATAGGGATAGGATAGGGTTTGCTGAAATTCTTGGTGAGGATGTTTTTACGTAAAAAATTTATTTTTTAAGATAACGGCTTTAATATGCATTTCAACGCAAAAATTTATATAATAAAAGTTGTAGAGAATTTAAAATCCTACAACATTTATTTCAAACATTTTTTCGTATAACGCTTAGTTTAGCGGTAATTAGCGATTTTCTGTTTTTTTCCGACGAAAACGTGTGAAAAATTATTTTTCTAAGATTCCGACCTTAGTATGCATTTACCGACAAAAGTGTATATAATCAAATTTATAGGAAATTAAAAGAACTACAACTTTTATTTCGAGCATTTTTCTCTACAGAGCCTAGTTTAGCGTGAAAGAGTGATTTTCCGTATTTAAGCCAAACTGAGGTTGATTTTCATTTTGCGTCTTTCACTCATGATTAAAATAAGGTTATGTTTTTGAGGTTAGGTTTCTGTTAATTTTTAATGTTTTTATGACGAATGTTACGTTTTATTGTTAATTACTTGCATTGGCAAGAGAAAGTCGTGTGAGTGTTTCACACCAGATTTTGGTTTTTTTTTTAAATTGTATAAATCTGTTAATATAAAATACATAGGTTAACTTTGGTTAATATTTTACATTAACAAAACACATAAAAATTAATCAAAGTTGAATACGTCACTCCTTATTTATTTTTCTACATACAAATTTAAATAAAATATTCATTTGTTTTTTCTCTGTCATATTTTTTTAAAACTAATTAAACTAACAAAAAATTGTAAATAACACGTAGCAATCCAGATAACTTAGCTAATGAATTTCTTAACATCTTTTATATCGTTTTAAATTATGAATAAATATCATTCATCGAAAATTATAACATTTCAACACAATAAAAATTATTTTATAAGATGTTAAATTAAAAATATTTATTTTTAATGTATGAAACAAAAATAATAAGACCTGAATTTGAAGCTCAATTGTTAACAAAATATGGTATCGATATACCCCTCCGCATGGTCTACAATTTAAAAAATCTGGTGTGAAACACTCACACAACTTTCTCTTGCCAATGCAAATAATAAACAATAAACCTAAAATTAGTAATAAAACATTAGAAATAAACAAAAAACTAACCTCAAAACATAACCTTATTTTAATCATGAGTGAATGACACAAAATGATAATCGAACTCAGTTTGGCTTAAAAATACGGAAAATCACTCTTGCACGCTAAACTAGGCTCTGTAGAAAAAAATGCTTTAAATAAAAGTTGTGGATCTTTTAATTTTCTATAAATTTAATTATATACACTTTTGTCGTAAAATGCATACTAAGGCCGAAATGTTAAAAAAATCGATTTTTCTCACGTTTTCGTGAGAAAAAAACAGAAAATCGCAAATTACCGCTAAACTAAGCGTTATACAAAAAAATGTTTGAATTAAAAGTTGTAGGATTTTAAATTCTCTACAACTTTTATTATATAAATTTTTGCTCTAAATTGCATATTAAAGCCGTAATCTTAAGAAAACAATGTTTTTACGTGAAAACAGATTCACCAAGAATTTCAGCAAACATGGCGCCTACCCTATCTTGTAGAGCATAAAGAATTTAGTAAACCAGGCGATTTTTAAAAAAAATCGTAGGACCAGTTTTTGAGAAAATCACAAAAAAGTGAAAAATTACACGAATAACTACTACTTCCGGTTGACCGATTTTGACGAAAATGTTCGTGTCGGGTCCGGTAGTGGTATGTAACTTAAGTTTCAAGTTGGTACAATGAGATATTTCAAGAACTCATAGTTCTTGAGATATTTTGTTCACACACAAAGACCAATCGCTAAAAACATGGTTTTTGGGTTCAGCGGGTCTGAAAACGTGTAGATCCGATGAAAACTCGATTTCGTAAAATCAACATGAAAACAATACTTTCCTTCCTATATATTCATATAGGCAAGAGAAAGTAAAAATTAATCCCAAAAGATTCAGCTATCGCTAAATTAAATAAATATTGATTTATGTTACAGAATTTACTGCGAATCTAACGGTTCCGATCTAGAATTCAGAAAATTACCGGTTGGCGAGATAAGAAGGGATTGCAAAAATCTCAACAAAAGATACCGTCCTGGGATCCAGCGTACACAATAGAAACAGCCTTACCTAGGCTATAGTCAGACGAAATTTCACTAAAATCGGATGAGTATTTTCAGAGTTATAGGTCAATAAGTTTGTATACTCCGTAAAATGTTTACAAAAACTGGCACTTTTTACTTTATCTTGCCTATATGAGTATTATAGGAAGGAAAGTTATTGTTTTCATGTCGATTTTTCGAAATCGAGTTTTCACCGGATCTACACGTTTTCGGACCCCCTGAACCCAAAAAACCTGTTTTTAGCGATTGGTCTGTGAGTGTGTGTGTGTGAACAGAATATTTCAAGAACGGAACGTCGTACAAACTTGAAACTTAGGTTAGATACTACTACCGGACTCGACACGAATATTTAAATCAAAATCGGTCAACCGGAAATAGTAGTAGTTTATTCGTGTAATTTTTCACTTTTCGCGATTTTCTCAAAAACGGCTCCTACGATTTTTTTTTTAAAATCGCCTGATTTTCTAAAGTTTTTTTGCTTTACAAGATAGGGTAGGAGCCATGTCTATTGAAATTCTTGGAGAGGCTGTTTTTACGTAAACAAAATTGTTTTTTTAAGATTGCGGCTTTAATATGGATTTTAGCGCAAAAATGTATATATTATAACTTGTATATTTAAATTCCTACAACTTTTTTTTTTTAATTTATTTAACGTCGCATCAACATCAAGGTCATTAGCGACGACGTTGGGGTGTAACTGTGTGTGATGAGGATGAAATGATCATTTGTAACGTATGAAAATATGCCGTGCCTGAGTGGGATTCGAACCCAGGACCGCATGATGAGAGGCGAGCACGTTACCAACTGCTTTTATTTTATTTTAAACATTTTTTGTAAACACTTAGTTTAGCGGTATTAGCGATTTTGTTTTTTTCTCATGAAAACGTGTAAAAAACCAATTTTTTAAAGATTTCAGCCATTTTGCGACAAAAGTATATATAATCAAATGAATAGGAAATTAAAAGATCTACAACTTTTATTTCGGGCATTTTTCTCTACAGAGCCTAGTTTAGCGTGAAGAGTTATTTTCCGTATTTATAAGCCGAACTGAGATTAATTTTCATTTGCGTCTTTCACTCATGATTAAAATTAGGTTATGTTTATTGAGGTTAGTTTTTTTTGTTTATTTCTAATGCTTTATTACTAATAATAGGTTATATTGTTAATTATTTGCATTGGCAAGAGAAAGTTGTGTGTGTTTCACACCAGATTTTTTGTTCTAATGGCAATATCACTTTAAAAAAAAATAGATTAAAGTGTTCACCATTCAACGCAGAATTACACGGGCATTAATTTGACATATAGTACATAAAAATCGATGACAACATATTCTTTTATCAATTTTATGGAGCTTCAAACTCAGATTCCTATTATTTTTGATGCAGACATTAGTAATTAATTTATTGAATTAAGACTACGCCTGAGTTGGAATTTCTCTGTTCCTCCAGGTACAATTCAGTATAAGTAATAACGGTACCTGATACTTTTCTCTTTCTCTTGCTCTATATGCATATAAAGGGAAGGAAAGTATTGTTTTCATGTCGATTATTTTAAGTAAAGTTTTCACCAGAAAAACATTTTCAGACACCCTGAACCCCAAAAAATATGTTTTTAGTGATTGGTCAGTGTGTGCGTGTCAACAAAATGTCTTGAGAACGGAATATTCTACAATGTTGAAACTTGGAACTCAAGTTAGATCCCATAAGAGGACCCAACATGAACATTTTCATCCAAATCAGTCAACCAGAGGTAGTAGTTTATTTGTGTGGTTTTTCAATTTTTGCAATTTTCTCAAATACAACTCCTATTATTTTTTTCACGAGGTGTGGCTATTAAAAAACGAGACTGATGTACAAAATTTTATTTTTATTTTATACATAATCACTTTGTCACCTTCAATATACACTCCTTCTCTATCCCTACAATGCTCCATGCGAATTTTCCATTGTTAGAAACAGTGCTGGAAGTCATCTTCTGTCACCTCGTTCAAGACACGTGCTGCTTTCTCTTTTACAGCTTCCACAGACTCAAATCTTGTCCCTTTTAACGCAGATTTCACCTTAGGGAACAGGTAGAAGTCACATGGTACAAGATCTGGTGAATAAGGTGGATGTTCTAACACTGAGATGCTGTACTTAGCTAGGAACCTCTTGACAGATAACCCGGAATGAGCTGGCACATTGTCTTGGTGGAGAACCCAAGATTTGTCCTTCAACATTTCAAGGCGTTTTTTCCTTACTCTTTGACATAGTTTAGAAAGTACCTCAAAGTTGTAACATTGATTAATTGTTTGACCTTCAGGAACCCAGTGAAGGTACACAATCCCATGGATATAAAAAAAACAATCATCATTGCTTTAAATTTTGACTTGCTCTTTCAAGCTTTTTTGGCTCTCGGTGTAGTTTAGCTCTTCTAAGTGCATGGATTGGCGCTTCGTTTCCGGATCAAAAGTAAAAAACCACGTTTCATCACATGTTATCTTCTAATTGTTCCTTAAGATGACGTCTGCGTTAAAAGGGACAAGATTTGAGTCCGTGGAAGCTGTAAAAGAGAAAGCGACACATGTCCTGAAGGAGAAGATGATTTCCAGCACTGTTTCCAACAATGGAAAATTTGCATGAAGCATTGCAGGGATAGGGAAGAAGTGTATATTGAAGGTGATAATAAGTGATTTTGTATAAAATAAAAATAAAACTTTTTTACAACGTCAGTTTTGTTATTTAATAGCCACACCTCCTGCCCATAACAGACAGGTGGAGTGTCAAATTATTTACACTCAATCTGTTCGTTGCAGGGCTAAAATAAATAGTTCTGTTTTTTGCCACATGGTCAGCCAATTAAATGACTGAATCATTTAAGAACAGAAGAGGTAGAGGTGTAAAAGACACTAATCAGAGTTATCTATTCTGAAAGTAATGAATTTCATTATACAGCCAGACCCTGTGGTGAATGAAGTGAAGTTGTCATTTACAGAGTGGAAAATATGTGCTTTTCAGAGGGCCCGGCATGCTGATAAGCGTACTTTTTGCACTCAGTGAGGAAGGCAATGGTAAACCACCTCACTCCTCGTTTTACTTAGTAAAACCTCTAGAGGTTCAAACCAGCCTTTTGGCTGTTGACCTAAACAACAACAACAGCCACACCTCGTACATAAAAATGAAAAAAAAAATGTGCAGCAGTCGTGTGAGTATGACACACGAACAACTAGGTGAACAAACAACTAATGAGACCTACAAGACGTACATGAATAAAGTATGTTCATACTGTACATACAAACAGGATATTAGTCACCATATCACCCAACTGATTTCTCACAATTGAAAACACAAGTAAACATTTTCGTTTGGCCTGTTATAGTAAATGCGTATTTTTTTTGCATAACAAATTAAATGATAACAATACACAGCCTAATTACAATGTATTTATACAACTCATGTCTGTATTTAAATGAAATGATAATAATAATAACCAAATGATAAAATTAACCATGATCACGCTAAGCGGTGGTTTACTGTATCAATTTTTGCCCACTTCCTAATGTTTAACTGTACACCAAGAAACCATTGTTACCAAATTTCACACTAAAACACTAACATACTAATACTTAAAGGAGAAGTACCTATTTACACAATGTTACGGGTAACGACAGAATCAATAACAAAAATCTGGTGTGAAACACTCACACAACTTTCTCTCGCCAATGCAAATAATTAACAATATAACCTAACATTAGTAGTAAAACATTATAAATAAACAAAGAAACTAACCTCGAAAAACATAATCTTATTTTAATCATGAGTGAAAGACACAAAATGAAAAAACCTCAGTTCAGCTTAAAAATACGGAAAATCACTCTTTCACGCTAAACTAGGTCTGTAGAGAAAAATGCTCTGAATAAAAGTTGTAGATCTTTTAATTTTCTATAAATCTGATTATACTTTATTGTCCTAAAATGCATAATAAGGCTGAAATCTTAAAAAAGTAGATTTTTTTAACAATTTTGTGAGAAAAACCAGAAAATCGCTAATTACCGCTAAAATAAGCGTTATACAAAAAAATGTTTGAAGTAAAAGTTGTAGGATTTTAAATTCTCTACAACTTTTACTTTGTACATTTTTGCACTAAAATGCATATTAAAGTCGCAATCTTAAAAAAAACAATTTTTTTTACGAGAAAACAGCCTCACCAAGAATTTCAGCAGACATGGCGCCTACCCTATCTTGTAGAGCATAAAAATTGTAGTAAATGAGGCGATTTATAAAAAAATCGTAGGAGCCGTTTGTTAAGAAACTCACAAAAAAGTGAAAAATGACACGAATAAACTACTACTTCGGTTGACTGATTTTGATGAAAATGTTAGCGTCAGGTCCTCTAGTGGTATCAAACTTAAGTTTCAAGTTTGTAAGATGTTCTGTTTTTGAGATATTCCGTTCACACACACACAGACCAATCGCTGAAAACATGTTTTTTTGGGTTCAGGGGGTCTGAAAACATGTAGATTTGGTGAAAATTCGATTCCAAAAAATTAACATGAAAACAATACTTTCCTTCCTATATATTCATATATGTAACAGAAAACAAAAAGAATTTGTATCGAGAGCAGTTTGTAACATAAAGAGTTAAAATAACACTGACCTTTCATAAAACTAACGTCATAGTTTTAAACATAATGTTGAAAATATATTTCAGAAATGCCATACATCTACCAAGTATAGCTATTGTTATAATATATTGTATACATGATTTAAGGCGCATTTACACGTGGAATGATTTGCTGGCGCCAGTATTAATGCCAGTAGAGGTTTTTTTTTTTTTTTTTTTGTTTAACGTCCGACTGTTTTGCAAATTTCTGCTAATGCAGGCGGTGAAAGATGAAATGAATTTTTTGTAACG
The DNA here is from genome assembly GCA_035578175.1 of Catonia carolina. Lineage (NCBI taxonomy): Eukaryota > Metazoa > Arthropoda > Insecta > Hemiptera > Achilidae > Catonia > Catonia carolina. The sequence goes on from JAQMRL010000005.1 coordinate 69,167,745, forward strand.
TATGAAAAAATGCCATGCCCGAGTAGAGGTTTACACATTAAATGCTTTTCGTCATGCCATTTTAATTTTGTTTTGCTGTTGTATAGTGTCAAGTTCGTGAAAGCTTTAAGAACAGTGATTTGTTAAATTGGAATTGATAGTGTGGAGGTCTGTTTTTATAAGATGAACAATGTACGTCCCACAAATAAGGAAGTTGTTCATATTTTTCCCAAAAATTTAATGTTTTCATCACTACTTCACTTCTTATTTTTCAAAATTTAGCTCATTTTAGTTACCCGTTTAAAGATACAGTAAAATAAAAAGCTATCTATATGAAAATATCTAATAATAGATAATGAATGGATGATAATGAAAAATCAATTCGAAATTAAACCACCTTCTGTAAGCCAATAGCCTACTGGCGAGGTGAAGGATATATAAACCTTCAAATGTTTATTAATTACAAATGTTTTTACAAATGTTTACTTAGTGGCGCGCCAGTCACTTACTGGCGAACAAAATTTCAGAACGCTGCAGAAAATTCCATGCAAGTTTCTTTCTGTGCATGCATGTTCAAACTTGCGCGCCATCAATGGTTGTTTTACTGGCGCCAGCAAATCATTGCACGTGTAAATGCGCCTTTACAGAATTGCCATGACTCATCATGCATTTTGACCCATCCCTTACATTGTACAACGAAGGACAAATAATGTCTCTTGTGTTGTGTATTTACTTGCACTAACACACAGACGGTTTATTTACTCCAGGGTTCAACTTATGAAAGATGAACTACACATGGTAGACGCCAGAGCATCATAACAAGGTTATGGAAAAGTATTTTTCATTAATTAACAAAAATCTTAAATAAAACATATAAAATACATTTGAAACATATATTTCTAACCACCAGAATATGGTAACAAAAAACACTTACCAATGTGCATAGTGCTTTTGTGTATCTTGTACACATCTTCAGTAAATTAAAATATTTTTCACATCAAAATTGAAAACTTCCTACTCTTACAAGAAATTATATCCTTATCTGCCATGGTAGGAGTAGAAAGTTTTAAATTTTGAAGTGAAAATATTTTAATTTACTGAAGATTTGTACAATATACATGAAAGCACTATAAACATTGTTAAGAGTTTTCCGTTTCTGTATTCTGGTGGTTCGAAACACATATTTCAATTTTAAATAATACAGCTGTTTATAATCCTACATAGGATGTTTGATAAAATAAATATATTAATACATTTATGTATAGGCCTACATGATAAAAAAAAATTAAATGGTACTAAAAATAAATGGTTTCTTTGTTTTGAGGGTATCCCACTACAAGTACATAAGTAATCATGGTACAATAGCACGTAATGCAATTCTAATAGATTAATTAATTGTTGCGCAACTTTATCTCATGCATGAACATTTACTAGACTGCTAAAAAACCTACTGGTTTACAGAAATACTGGCAGCAATTTTTAATTTAAGATAATTTGCTAACAAATTTACAAATTTAGGTAACTTAACAAGATGTAAAAAGTCTTTGGGTCATTGAACGGAAGTAGGCCTATTCCAATTTTATATTCACAATGGAATACCCAAAATTAAAAAGCTAGTAATATTACATCATTTGAAACAAAGAGTTAGGGAAAACACTTGATTCAAGGAGATACAAATTCAGACAATTACCTTTCATATCACGCTATATTATTTTTACATATCATAATACTTAAGTAATGTTATCTAACTATAAATAACGTTGGGTCACTCAAACTGGAAAATTCTAGGTAAAGTTTTTATCGTTTCTGAAGAAACATGACTACTTTAGATAATTCAACAATTATCGGTTCTAGTTTCTGATAACGAATTTAAAAATGTCGTTCCATGTATAATTTCATTACCTCATTATTTTACTTTAATTAAATCAACGGCCTGATTCGCTAATAACAAAGAAAAAATGAATTGTCTAAGTTGTCAGTAATCCACCAGCGTAAACTAACGTTTTTAGTTTTGAGGTTATTTTAATTTCTTTCGTTTAATCTGTAATAACTGGTTCGATTTGCTCATGATAAGTTATCAAACTTTAAATAAGAAAACAACAAGTCGTAAAAAGCAACGTGAATAACATTCTATTAATTATTTAACTAAAAACATTACATTAAAAATAACTTATGACTGATAAAACATGGGGTGATTCTATAAGAGTCATGGGTAAAATATTTTATTTTTGAAGATAACTTATCATGTTTATCAGTGCCCATTAGTACAATTTGAAGGGGTACATTAATATTAATTGTCCTCAGCATGTACAAAATGACATCTGCATATTAAATTGTAAAAACCGGAAAAATGTTACCCCATAAACTAAACCACTGTGCATTCATACACTTGCCGGATACCGCCTTAAACATTTTTTGAAATAAAATTATAATAGTATTCAAATCCCTTACCTGAAACACGAAATAATTTCAAGAACTTTCGTCTAACACAACCTTTAATACACTGTAACGTAGAAACGAAAATTTAACAGTAATAATTCATATACTGTACACATAAATAATTTAATAGTAAGTAACTGCCTATAACATGGCGTAGCAAAATTAACTTCTTCCAAGATGGCTGAAGTCAAACACACAACTAAATGTGTTTTATAAAATACATATTTCTTAAAAAATATAAATAACGAATTGTTACTTCGAAAATAATATCATTATTTTCTTATATTTATCTGGTTTCATTATAGAAAATAACAGAAAAATACAATTAAAACATTTTTATTTAGTATTTAAAACATATACGCTATCTGTTAATGACTTTTTAAACTACAACTACTGTGCAGAAGTAAACAACCCGCGTAAAGTTCGAGAGAGAATCTAACAACAACCAACCTAGCATAACTAATTAAGTCAAAGAGCTAAAACCTTCATCTAAGCTTATAAAAGTATTAATCTACCTGGTTTCGTGAAAATAATTAATTAATTACAGTTACTTACTTCCTTTACCTTAAATTAATTTTGATATTTACAGATAACTTTTGAGTATCAGTATACTATAAAAGTTTAATGTCATTCATTTATAACCCAATTAACTAAAAAAGTAAATGTATTTTAATGTCGGAGGGAAGAAAGAAATTTCCTTAATATTAACCAAATACTATTAACAAACAGCCCTTTTAAAAGAAAATATATTGTAAGTCCTTTAAAAAATAAAGTGTGCTGTCCGCATTGGTGTAGTTGGTAATGTCCTCACCTCTCATCATGTAATCATGGGTTCGAATCCCACTCAGGCAAGGCATATTTTCATACATTACAAAAAAGTCATTTCATCCTCCATTGTAAACAGTTACATCCCAACGTCGTTGCTAATGACTGTTGCAGTTGATACGACGTTAAATAAATAAATAAATATAATAAAATAAATAGTGTGATTTTAAACAAGTACTGTTTTTATTCTTTATATGTCCATTAATTTTTAAATAGAGTACAATTCTTTTTTTTAATAGACTTTTGCATTGGAGGTGAAAAATTCCAGAATTTTTTAAATGTGATAGCACTTTTCACACCAAATGTAGATGCTAACAACAATATTGGTGCAGCATTAAAATCTTATGAATACCACACAAAATTAACAATCTAACTAATGCACACAACATGCTATTACGTTACGTGCCATTGTCTTCATGAATAAATAAGTAGGTTATGTTTTAAGAATACATTACATAAATTATGATAGAAACTTTCATAACAACAAGTTTATTAATATCAATCAAACGTTTCTATATTAAAAATTTTATAACTGCTGACACTTTTACATGCCTTTTTTGAAAAAATAACTATCCGACACAAGTAAAACTTGAGATTTTAATCTTTTTTTGTTTTATTAACTACATGGTATAAGAGACTCCAAAAACACATTTTATGTCAATAAGTTATACAAGGTGGATATGTCAAGACAAAAATTTATAATTCTAATATTAAAACTATTATATTATATTAAAACTATAGCTTTAAACCATTACCTCTACGATTTTGTTAGTCATTTAAATTTTTTTCTTTTCTACTTCAACTCCTAATCATCGGCATCTCATAATTGGCGTCGTTTTCATCTCTACCATTGTCATCTCCAAATCTCCAACTTTGACACTTTGTGTTTCGGGATGTTGATTCACGGTTTATCAAGTTTGATTTTGTATAGATATATTTTTTGTTTCTTCATAGTTTGGTCTTTTTCAAACACACTACTGAGTGTCGTTTGTGTTTTAATTCTAAGGATATTACTCAGATTTTCTCGTATTTGCTTAAAGTTATTGTATTTATTAACTGATTGCAAAAGAAATACTATACTGTTAAAAAAAAACTATTTAATTACTTACGCTTTAATTAATACTACTTACCCAATAAATGTGTAATCTAATAATTTTTATCCAACAAACCACAAATTACCTAAGTATTTACAAATATTTCCAGTGACAACTTGATTTCAAAAAATCGACTTGAAAACAATACTTTCTTTCTCTATACATTAATATACGGAAAGAGAAAGTAAAAATTGTTAGTGTAGTTTATTTACTATACTTACCTTACAATGAAGAAATCGCATTTATGGAATTTTTTAGTGCGGTCATCGAAACTTCAACTGGTCGTCTAGAGTGATGAAGATCAATGACATCTGTTCCACCCACTAATATACGTTACTATAGTTTAAATACTTTTTACCGCATTGTTAAAATATTTTTAAGTAAATGTTGACCAGTTCACAAGAGTTTTTGTATCCAAAGGTGTAAACTTTGGATACCAAATTTTTTTTTACTGAACGTTGCTCTTTTGGCACACATGTTTCAAGCGTAGCTAACATTTTGAAATTAATAAGAGGTTATATATTTTATAAATACCTTTAAAAGTGACGGAATATATTCCAGTCGGAAGAAAGAAGGTGGGAAGACCTCGGAGAAGACGGCAATAGTCAAGATGTACGGGCTGGAGTGTCTTGTGTTTGTGTAGACGTACAGGATGGTTTATGAGTTCAGAACAGGCTTATGCCTAATCTTTGATATTAAGAAGAAAATATTTTATATTACCTATAATCGAACAGCTGATTAACAGTGTTCCTAAGGTTGGTGACTTGACCCAGTAAAAGTTTCATTGTCATAAATTTTTTAAATTCCCAAACGTGTGTACAATAAATCTGTTCAATTTAAGAACAATAAGCAACCGTAAGACTCAATAAGATATGTATGATGTGTAGTCTTTCACAGACTCAGGCTGACCATTCCTGAGAGAATGGTTAATTGAATCCCAGCTATAAAGGTACTTCATTAACAACTATCTGTATTTAAATCCTTATAAAATCAATTACCTTTACTAGGATTTGAAACGTTGATATCAAAAAATTAGCTGCTGAACAGGTAACTCAGAACGACGACTTTACTACTAGATCAACCCAGTGGACTTGGTCATTAAATTAACTGTTTTTTCTCATACTAATTTTTCTCATGTATATTATAAAGGGTTACAATTAATTTACCCCGTAAACAAACAATTAGAATTTCTTGCAGTGGTGATTTAATCCATGAGCACACCCGGCCGCTACTGGAGGCCACCAAATTTTTCTCCATAACGTAGTGGTGGCGCGTTAGCCTACAACGTGGAGGTCCTGGGTTCGATTCCCAACCAGAGTCTGGATATTTTCACAAGTTAAAATCTGCCGTTACAGGTCCCACCACAGTCGCTAATGACACAGTTATTAATGCGACTTTAAATAAACTAAAAAAGATATTAGTTCAAGTTTCACTACTTCATTTCCATTATTTTAAATATTGGAGTCATATTAATTATAATACAATAAAATATTAGCATATTAGGCAATGTGTTAACCTACAGCTTGCTCTGAAATATTAAATAAAAGGTTTGCCGAAACTATACACTCATTTCTTAAACATATCTTTTTTAACCATGTACAATCCGTGAGGTTAAATAGTGTCTCTCGCCCGGCCGAGCCTAGCTGCTACTAGTCTAACAGAAAACATTGTCCACGATGGAGAATATACACTCACTATGTAAAATCGAAAAAACATTTCATGAAAGATAGATATAGGCTACATGTTAAGTCATGTTCACCTGGGGTAATGCGTTTCGTAGTTCTTATTTGCAGTATTTCAAGCTTTTGTACGGTGCTATCGTTTTGCCGCCTTTATTCCTCATTATTGCTGAGTCATTCTATTATTCATGGGATGGCACAGTAAAATAGGTGAGCTAGCACATCCGGCTCCGCACACTTGAGTGAACGGCACAGAGCGTGCCGTACAATTGAACGATGAGACGGGGTGAACTGTGGTAATGAGCTAGTAGATTTTAATACGTACACCACTCAGCTCGGCTATGTGAATAAACAAACAGTGAGTCGAGCCAAGGGTGATTTTCGCTCACTCCTTCACACACAGCACATTGTGTTTGCGCGTGTGTCAACCTGAACGTTCATGCATCCCTTTTTCGCAAACAAATTTTTGTCATGTGTCTATCTTTGTTTCGTACGTGGTAAAATTGTTACAGTACAGTACAACGGTATTTTATAACCACTTGTATCAGGATTGTTGTAGTATAGTATGAAAGAATAAAGACCCCCTCTCCGCACCCTCACAAACAGAGGCAGAGTTTGATATGATATGTATACTTTCCATGCAGCGTTTAGGTAGCCCTTGCTATGATGCGACTAGAGAAAAGTGGTTTAGTCGTGGAGGGGATGTACAAGTCAGCTCTGTGCAGAGAGCGTGCTGCGTGGGGAGAAACGCTCGGTGTGCTGGTCGTTCAAAATAAAAGAGCTGGTAGCTCACCGCTCAGTTAAAAGAGCGACTCGCTCATGAGCGTCACATAACTACATTCTATGCTCCGATGTATCAAGTCATCTCTGCTTTCGATTTCCCACCCTTCTAACCGATCCTTCTCGCTTCCTTCTATCACTTGTGAACTGATCTCGAATGATTGTGGATGTGTGTCGCTTCTCTCTCGCTGCTAGATTAGGGACACTACCTAGTCTATGCAATCTACAGACGATAATCGAGGCTTATTCGACCGAACATTTTGAACTCCTTGTGTTGTGCAATATGTATCCAGGCTTTGGGTGTTTCCTACTACTTTGCGACGATTTCCAGGCTTTAATGATTAACCAGCTTACGTTCACGCTTCAAGAACTATGTTGTTTTTCTACAATGCTATTTCTGGTAAGTAACAACTTGCATATCTTGTTCAGTTTAGTTCATTAGTCATACCTTATCTGTTGTGTTCCTATGCTAATTGCTGTTATTTGCCTTTATCCTAATTTTCCTTTCCATTATTCGGCTTATTACATCACTTCACTGCTGGTGAATTAAACCCGTTCAGTCGTGAGTGCCGACCCCTTTAAATTGCACTCTGGTTCTCCAGAAATTATCGCATTAAATAGATTTTTAATTAATTATACCAATTTTCAAGTCCAACAGCTTGGTGGACTTAACACTACATATAAAACTACCATTTCAATGTAATAAGCAATCAAACGATTTCTCAACGGAATGATTTATTTTTGTTGTGACTAATGTTTGTACGAAAATGACCCCACACTGCTACCCACTCCATCGCAGCGTTTTCAAGGTTGGAGCTAACATCAAAACTCAAGAACTGTACATGTTTAATTGAATTGTTATCGTTCTCCTTTCCCTTGTTAGTCCATCGGTACATACGAGGTTTGTTCAAAAAATAACGGGAATTTTCGTTTTTTGAAAAAAAAATTTATTTATTCATCTACATTAATATTGTCGCCTTCAAAGTAGTCCCCATCGCATGCAATACACTTGTGCCAACGCGTTTTCCAATCGTCGAAACACTTCTGAAACTCGATCTTTGTGATAGCTTTTAGCTCTTTCACCGATTCGCTTTTAATGTCATCTATGCTTGTAAAATGACGGCCTTTTAATGTTCTCTTTATTTTTGGAAATAGAAAAAAGTCCCGTGGGGCCATGTCTGGCGAATATGGAGGCTGGGGCATCGTTACAGTTTTGTTTTTGACCAAAGATTCACGAACAAGCAATGAAGTGTGAGCAGGTGCATTATCGTGGTGCAAAAGCCATGAATTGTTTTGCCACAAATCCGGGCGTTTTTTTCGAATTGCTTCACGCAAACGGCGTTGAACTTGTAGGTAGTACTCCTTATTGATTGTTTGACCTTGTGGCAAGAATTCATGATGCACTATGCCATTAAAATCGAAGAACACAGTGAGCATAACCTTCACATTCGACCGCACTTGTCGAACCTTTTTCGGTCTTGGCGATCCAGAATGCCTCCACTGGGACGATTGAGCCTTAGTTTCGACATCGTATCCGTACACCCATGTATCGTCACCTGTTATAACACGTTTGAGTAGATCCGCATCGTAGTCGACTTCATTTAGTGACTCCTGAGCAACTTCCATTCGCTGCTGTTTTTGTTCAAAATTCAACAATTTTGGAACAAATTTTGCTGCCACACGTTTCATACCCAAAACATCCAAAAAATTTCATGGCATGAGCCAATCGATATGCCAACATCATCACTGACTTCTCTGATTGTGATTCGGCGATCGTTCATAACCATTTCTTTCACTTTTTTCACGTTTTCATCGGTTGTTGATGTGCTTGGACGTCCGGGTCGTTCGTCATCTTCAACATTTTCGCGGCCATCTTGGAAACGCTTATACCACTCGTAAATCCTTGTTTTACTCATAGCAAACTCACCATATGCCTATGTTAACATTTCACACACTTTATTTCATTTTTCACGCAAAATTTAATACAAATTCTTTGATCCATTTTTTTTAACAAACAAAAATAGCCGTGCTCGAAAAAAACGTCTAACCTTAGCAGCTTCCACTTAAGAACTAAGCAATGAATATTGTTGAAAATTTTATCGTACGTCAGGGGCATGTGTACCAACATAATAAAAAAAAAATTACAATCGGACTATCCAAACCCGCGAAATTTAAAAATTCCCGTTACTTTTTGAACACACCTTGTATACAACAACAGCAATTGAAATTCTTGGATCAATTCCCAACCTATGAGTTCCAAGAAATTTTATTTCAGATTGTGTACACATACCAATCGAGTAACAAGGCAATGGGGATTTTAGAGGTTCGGTTTTTGAAAGTCTGTTGTGCTAGAGGGTTTCTTTCTTGATTCAGCACCGCTTTCTTGAACACACAGGACATAAAACATAAAAAAAAAACACATACAGAATCATGTTAAAACATAGTATTGCATATTTATTTTCTTCTTAAAATACTAACTTACATAACAAAACATAAACTGAATAACTAACTACGACTAACCAATATCAATAATTTTTTGACACTTTTAATTTAATTGAACAAAGCTAATACTTTATTAAAACTATTTCATGCGTTGTGTTCATTTGTATTTGTAATTAATTTTATTGTTTTATTTATTTGTTTATTGAGGTGAATTAATAAATAATAATTAATCTACTTAAATACATTTTAATTTAAACGTATATGAGTGAACGATTGTCTTGACAAAGTATCGTGTTCGGTTGAAACTTTACAAACTAATTCTTTTACTATTATAAAGTAAATAAATAATACACTTATGGTAACGGAAAATTATTATTTTTATATCAATAATAGATATTACAACCATATTGGGTGTAAATCACTAAAATAATGTCACCATATTTAACAAATAATTTACATTGAATTCTAAAAAAAAGAAATCTAATATTCTAAAAATTCCATAGAGTATTATAGAAGAATAAACCAATCATAGATTCCTATACAATAAAAAAATTAAATTGAAAGTTGAGTGAAATAAAATAAAATTTACTGCTTCCGTGACATAATGGTTAGCATGTTATAGTGCAAATTAGAGAAGGTCTTGGGTTTGATTCCTGAGCAGGGTCTGGAAAATTATTAAAAGTTCTAAAATACACCATTTCTTAACCCAAAGTAGTCACTAATAACCTAACTTTTTAACTGACTTTGAATTTTTTTAAGTTATTGTTTGATACGACTAACTGACGACTAGTTATGACACATAACTAACATAACATACGATCATTTGTTCATATGATCATATGTTATCACAGAACATATGATCAATTAAACCAACACATATCAACAACAGCGAAAAGTAGTGCTCAAATTCATTACATATCATCAATGTGTAATAGTTATAGTAGTAGCGTGCAAATTAATCCAAACACAGCTCATAACCAACAATCAGTTAAACATCCCTAAAAAAATGTTTTGGGGTTGTTTTAGATTTGAAGTCCCTTGTTCATTAATTCCAGTAGACGTTATGTTAAAAGTGATGGATATATCAAAATTCTCAAGTCAATAGTTGTGCCACAACTTCATAAGAAATTGCCACAAAGCAATGGAGTGTTTCAACATGATTTAACGCCACGCCATATTGCCAAGAAAGTGAAAATATATTTCGAACATGAAAACATTAAGTGTTGTCATGACCAGGTTATTACCCAGATATAAGCCCAGTTGAAAATCTTTGGGCAATTGTGAAAAACCGACTCACAAAAGTGGATTTTACTACAAAAATAACCTCATTGTATAGCAATAATCTCGGTATGGTTTCGAGACAAACAAATTAAAAATTTTGTAGTACACTAATTGAATCTATGCCAAATCGTATACGTGAAGTGATAAAAAAATAAAGGGAAACATATTAGTTCCTAAATATTCACAAATTGTACGTATATATAATTTTTTTTGTAAATAAAGTTACTTTTTATTAATTAACATCTGTGTTCGGATTAATTTGCAAGCTACTGTATTAGAAATAAAAACTCAATACATCTTTGTACATCAATAATATTATTTCTGATCGCCTACATAGCATATTGGCAGCACACTAGCCTACAACACGGAGGTCCTGGGTTCAATTCTTGATTAGGGTCCGGAAATTAATACAAATCAAACCCACCATCACTAATAACCAAGCTGTCGATAGACTTTAAAAATAAAATAAAATAATTCTACTATCGTGTGCAGAGAACAGCTGGTAAATACGCCTCCGTAAAGAGTATGAGCACAGAATGGCCAAGGGGTAACTATTGTGCGGTTCCAAGCTCCGTGTAGTTGTGAGGTGAAGGGTATAGGTGAGGTATATTGAATGAATGATGCATGCTGGGTGAACGATTGTTGTATTACTCTGATACAAAACATTAGTTTTCAAACTTTCCGTATTTAACAATTTGTTTGTATCTATTAAATTTATTTATTTGCATATTTTGATATGAATTGGTAAGTTAAATATTATGAATCCGACCAAGTTAATAACGCGAAGGTATTTGTTAAATTACTACGTCGGATGATAAGAATATTTTTTTAGTCTAGTTAGTACACGCTACCACTACAAATGCATCAGCTGTGAAACACTACTAACTCTCATTTATTCTCCCACTACTATAACAACGCACTGCATTCCTTCCAACTACACAGAGCAAGGATTCAAGCAATACATTAGTTATATTACTACAAACTAAAAAATCGTTTGACATGGCTGTGGAGGTTGAAAACAGATCATGGTGTTGCATTGCAAAAAGGATAATGGATGGCTAATGAATGAAATGTGTTTGAAAGGAGTTCTCGGAAGTACGATTGAAACTAGTGTAAAATACAAGGAATGGGTCTTTATTATGCCTTTTATTGATCATTTCTATTATGTTGTAGATTGTTCTATAAAGAAGAGAAAGTATTAGAAGGATCTCGATTGTTTGAAAACTATCAGAACGCAGGTATAAAAAAATGTTTGCAGTCGATCAGTTAGTATTTGGACTGTGAATGGAATTAGAATTGTCAAGCCAATTCAAAATAGTGTCGTAACAGGATCTTATTTATAGATGAGTACAGTTTAAGCTTTGAAATTGATTTAATTGTAATTTGTTAATAGTCTAAGCTTAACAATTAATTGTAATTATTAATCAAGTCAATAAATATTTTGATAAGTTTAAAGGACTGCCCATAACAGACAGGTGGAGTATCAAATTATTTGCACTCAGTCTATCTGTTAGTTGCATTGCTAAAATAAATAGTGTCTATTTCTTATCACATGGTCAGCCAATTAAATGACTGAATCATTTAAGAACAGAAGAGGCAGAGGTGTAAAAGACACTAATCAGAGTTATCCCCTCTGAAAGTGATGAATTTCATTATACAGCCAGACCCTGTGGTGAATTAAGTGAAGGTGTCATTTGCAGAGTGGAAAATATGTGCTTTTCAGAAGGCCCGGCGTGCTGATAAGTGCACTTTTCCACTCAGTGAGGAAGGCAATGGTAAACCACCTCACTCCTCGTTTTAATTAGTAAAACCTCTACAGGTTCAAACCAGCCTTTCAGCTGATGACCTAAACAACAACAAAATTTCAGACAAAACAGACATCTAGTATATCTCTGGTTTTGATTGACTATAGAAAGAAAATCACCATGAAAACAAAATTATAATGTGATCCTTAATGGACAGTTTGAAGTGAACGTTAACAATATAAAAAATTTAAATTTTTTAAATTTTACTAATTCACCTGTGTTGAAAAAAAATATTTAACTTTACTATACATTTTAAAAATATTACAATGACAATTAATTTTTTTTAATTACATTAATTACTATTAATAATTTATTTTATTACAAAAAAATTGCAATAAATTTTTAATACAAAAATATAAAGTTTAATTTTTTACTAGTATGTAATATTATAATTTTTATTTATACACAATTTAATTCTTAATAAATTTATCGATTGATTTAAATGTAAAATCAATTTCTTTTAAAATATTTTGCTTGTACATGATAATAAAAAGCTATATTAATTTTTATACTATAATAAAGTGCTGAAGATCAAAATGAGGGTAAAAATAAACAACTATATCTCTCTAAAAGCACTGTCCAATACCTATCTACGTATCTACAGTTTCAAAATTTTAATAATCAGTCATTTTAAATATGTTAACATTTTCATTAATTTATAGTCTGATTTACAATTTTTCTTAAAATATAATATATACATAACAAAAAATTGTGCTAATAGGAAAAATTTAACTTAAAAATAATTTTTATTTATTTATTTATAATTAAAAAGAACGATCTTTTATAAAAAAAATTCAAAACATTTTTTTAAGAACAATAATTTACAAAAAATATTAGTATTTTTAAATATTGTTATTATTATATTCTTTCTTCAGTTTGTTTTTTTTGTTGAAAAATTTATACTGAAAAAATTCATACTTTTAAAAATAATATCACAGGCAAGGAGTATTATTAAATTAATTGCACTTTGCCTATTAATTCTACAGTTATAAAAATAGTTTTGTTTCTTCTTACATGATGTCAGTTATATATTATTTTTAGACACAAAAAAAACTATTGTGAAACTAATTAAAATTATCTTCCTTAAGACTTGTTGGTGTACTGGTCTGTGTAATTGGGCTCTATGCAGTGGGTCCAGATTTGATATCTGGTCAGGTTTTTTGATGGCAATTTTTAAAATTGTAATCTATAATTTTCCGATATCTGTACATCTAACATACCCAGATGTCAGAACTACAAGAGATAGCAACTAACTGTTTTTGGATTCGTAATCTAAACAAAACATTAGTGAGCCTGGATCGGGTTTGAAGTTCTAGTTTCGATTGGAAGTGGCTCAAACCCAGAAGTCAAGAAATCAAAGTCAGAATTTGTACACAAAAATAGTGTCATTTGATTCCTGTTAACCCTTGCTAACCAGGAGACCCAATATCACTCATTCATCATCATCTTTCTTTAAACTCAATTATCTCCGCAACTATTCATTATTTTTAATGGGTTTAGTATTATTAGGTAGACTTTTTTGTTCTTTCATTTGATGTATCTTGCATATTTGTACGATGAAAATTGACGTGGTGTTACGCAAAATAAAGACATTTTTTTTGCCAGTACAGTAATCCCTTGGTATCCGCGGGTTTCGGTTATCCGCGGACTTTGTCCGTAGGCCTAAAACCTTAAAATACGTACGTTTTCTCACCTTGTGTACATCGTACTTGGTTGGGAAGTCTACAATTCTGAAAACATGTGTTTGAATAAATGTTTTGGCATTCGTATCATGTTGAGTCACACACTAGCATGGCGACGGCCGCCATGAGCAAAGCTAGATTTCCACGTAATGTACGTAGTAAAGCCAATCACCGGGTACCAGGCCCCGCCAGTAACACCCCACCCTCACCGCCATACGTACGCCCAGGCACCATACTGTAATTTCTCCGTACGATTTCCTCCGTGTGTCAGTCTAACTTTTTTGTGCGGACGTACAGTTCTTTGTGTGTTCGACGATCCTGAAACGAAGCCAAGGATTTCTTCACAAACCATCAAGATCCTCAGCATGGCAACGCATTGGCTGGCCACGTGTTGGAGACAGATCCAGTCATGGAAAGGGCCCTTCAATTCAAAAGAGGAATCACGAGCTGATGATACCATATGAAGAAGTCCACAAGGAGTTTGAAAAGAAGAAGAAGAAACAGCCATAACTACTATTTTAAAGCAACTTAAATTTTTTATGTGTACATTACTCAGTATTTATTAAATATTCATAGATTATAATAATGGTAAAATGTTCCTAAAACTATTAAACACTTAAAACGACTATAGGACTTTACCTTTAGAACCTAACCTCCATCTTTTTGTTCATATAAGGTATCCACGGTTTTACTAACCGCGATAACCCTCCGGAACGTAACGCCCGCGGATAATGAGGGATTACTGTACTAAAATTTCAACGTTTTTATCCATAACTTTTCAACAAAAAAAGTATTTTTTTCGGAATGACATCATCAGTAAGCTTTAAATGTAACAATCGAAATCAATAAATTAGAAATGCCAGCGACAAATTTTATGACTAAAATCAAACAAAGAAGGTTAACACTACCTGTCTTGCCTATCCCTCGGTTAAACCTTATAATTAGCGTCAAAATAAACGATAACATATTTTGGTTTACGCTATCCTGTTTAGAAAAGGATAATACACAAAATAACATGGTAAAAGAGATAAAACTTTCATAGAAAAGGAGTAAATAAAAATTGATTAGACACCACATTATTTTGAGGCGATTTTTCTCCATTTTTTCATCCAGCACATTACTTCGTTGAACAAAAAGTGTAATATCTTTTGAATGCGTCTATCAATTTGCAATATCTAAATATTGTTATTTTTACAATGAATTGCTTTATTTATGTATATAGCTAAACATATGTTTTTGTATTTTTTAGCGACTTAGACACTTTTTCGTAAATTGATATTACTGAAAGAAAATATTTTTTCTTAACTTTCAATTTTTATTCTGGTCATAAATGAAAATGGAAAAATTTGGTTCAAACATTGCTCTAATAACAAATTCTTTATAAATAAATGGTAATTTTTTAAAATTTTTAGGAATGAAACTAAATGAAATAAAAAAGTTTTTATTAGGCATAAAAGTGATCATTAAAATCTCCGTTCTCGTCGGGTTAAGGAGTAGATACAGAAATCAATAATGGTTTTTACCATAGGTCAAAGGTAAGCCTTTTTCTTTCTTACGAATCTAAGTGGGCTTGATCTCTTACAATAATATTTTCTTTAGAAAATACTGCCACCAACCATGAGACTCAGGAAAGGGATGTTTTTATTATTCATTTTTGTGAATTAGCCTTAACACGTAAAGTAAACACGAAAAAATAGAAATAGAGAAGAAATAGTGATCGGCAATTGGTATCAAGAATTATGAGATTGGACAGATGTAAAATTGAAGTTGTCACGACTAGAGTTGGATTTGATGTCAACATTATGGAAACAGCAGAGTAAAAAAGGTTGGACTGATAGGGGCATATGATGAGATTTCTCAAGATGAAGCATGGTTGTCCTGATGGGCATATTTGTAGCAAAACGAGGCTGAGAGACTTGTTGAAGGATGACTGGCAGGATATAGGGTTGAATGGAAGTTAGAATGCGATAAAAAACCAAGAGTATAACCCAGTTACATATAAATAAATAAAATTACACCAAGACCAAAAATTCCTAGGACTAGCTCACTAGAAACAACTAATACCTGCAGTACTTTACGTTTCAGTAAAACTGCCAACATCCCATAGTTTGAATAAAATCTGTAGGAAAGAGTAGGTATGTTTGGCATCTAAAGCCATCATCCAACATGAAGATAACGGTAAAGTGTAAAACAGAAAAAATCCACTTCATTATTTTTATGCACACAAACCCTGAGTTAATGAAGAGACATTCATTTGCTGTATGGAATGAAAGAGCATTTTTGGAGGCTAATTAAATTGATTTTGTAATCATACTATTAAACTCACACAGGAAAGGGATGGTGAACAATCTATTCTCATATTACTTATTAAAATTACTAGGGATTCAAAAGAGACTTTTAGCTGTTGACATAAACAAGTAACAAAAACCTGCATTTTTTTACTGCTTGTCTAAAATCCCACCGGGTTAATCTAGAGGTAAAGTCGTCAGCTATTTAACAGCTGATTTTTGGAGACGAAGGTTCCTGGTTCAAATCCTAATAAAGGTAGTTATTTTATACGGATTTAAATACTGGACAGTGGTTACTGGTGGAATTTGATGGTTGGGGTTCAATTAACCATACTTTCTCAGGAATGGTCGGCATGGGTCTGTACAAGGCTACGCCTCATTTGGGACAGGAAGACAAGCCACTATTTAAGGAGCTTAAATTGCTTACAGTTCCCTCTCTCTACATTTTCGAGGTGATTATGTAAGTAAGGCAAAATAATTTTATGCAGAACTTCAATGTTCACAATTATAACACGAGAAACAGAAATGATTATTACGTGGCTAATCACTCTACAAAATTGTTTGAACAAAAACCTACTTATGCAAGGAGAAAATTCATGAATAAATTACCCCAATTTTTAAAATGTGATAATTTGTATTGCTTTAAAAAAAATCTTAAAAATTACTTGATCGGCGAAACTTTTTATAGCGTACAAGAATTTCTTTCTTGATAGTAGTGATACATTGTGTGATTTTTTTTATATTTATTACAGGTGTTATAACTGACATGTCCTATACTCCTCCTGGAGTCTCCAGGATGCAAAAAAAAAACATTACACATCATTCTCATCTTATTGGGTCACGGGGTTGTTTATTGTTCTGAATTGAACAGATTGCAATGTACATACAGTAATTAGGGATAAAAACAACTTGTTGCCACTGCCAAGGTATTTAATTTTTTTTAAATAAAATCTTTAATACTGAATACAGGTAAAGATAAATAAAATAAAATAAAAGTTATAAAACAACAGGATATTAAATAAATTTATTATGTTTATTTGGCTAGGTTACAATGAACTATAAGGGAGAAGGTCTCCAATTTAAATAAGTTCCATAATCCAACATTCGTTGCACTAAAGACAATAATTTTAAGTAAAGAAAAATAGGCTACTAAAATTATGGATTTATCAACGTAGTGTTAAGGTTATCATGAACGGAAAAAAGGATAAAAGGAAGTCTTATATCGGTACATAAAGCTAAAAAACAAAAGTATTTTGGATGTATTACCCATGGTGAGAGATACCATCTACTGAAGTTATTTATACAGGGAGGACAATACGAAGATGAAGAATATCTTGGTTAAAAAAACCTTTCAAACTGATACCACAACTCATCTAAGAATTTATTCAGAGTAGCAGTGCCCAGAGTAAAAAATTACTGTTACAATCCCTAACTTCAAATTGAATGTACCCAAAGATAAAGAAGAATGGATTAGAAAATTTAACATTTAAACCATCCATTACACACAATACCTTCAAACAAAAATCGCACAAACAAGACAAATAAGAAAAACCTGTAGAAAGAAACACATAACTAATATTTACTTTACCAGAACAAATAAATTAATACATACAAATTTAATAATTAAAGATCGTCTTTTTAATAAAAAAAATTTACTAAAGAAAAGAGAAAAATAAAACAACCCTTTCAAAATAACAAACAAATCACCAAAAGAAACATTTTTAAAAATAAATCTAATAAAAAAAAATTACAATATTTTACTAATCTAATCATAAAATCAAGAACAATAATAAAGAAGGAAATACACAAACATCATTTACACAGATAAACTTATTATTTACTTAACAACTAAAATTATGTATAATAATAATAATTACAAAAATTATACGTAGATAATTATACTAAAAATTTGCACCAATAATTAAAAAAAAAAATTAAATTATGAAAAACAATATACAATTAGATCAATTTATACATACAGGATTTATAAAAAATAATGTAGAGGATCTTTTAAATAACATTTTATTTATTATGCGTAAAAAAAAAACAAAATTTTAAGTATAAGATTTATCATCTCCGAAAAGCCATTAAAAGACACTTCTCATACAATTTAAAATTAATGTATTGAAAAATGTAGGTAATGACACATACATTTTTAAAAGAAATAAAATTTACATTTTTTCAGAATTTTTATGCATTTAAGTGAACTACAACCAATTACTTTAAAAAGTATTTAGAAAATAGATAAAAATAAATAAATATAAAAGAAAATACATTTCTTTCCAAATTTGTACACCTTTATGGTATCTTAACAATTATGAAACAAATTCAAAAAGTCTGAACAATTATGAAAATAAATTTAAAAAGTCTGGAGTGTTTTACGAAATCTTAAACAAAATGAAGGAAAAATTTATTGGGGACATTATGAGAAACATGGGTAAAACAAGAAACGTAAGGCTGTACAAGGGTAAATAAAAGATAAAAATTACAACCAAAATAAAAAAATCTGGATTGTTTTATGATATGAAATTGAAACATGGGTGTTTCGCAAAAATGGTAAAACAAGATTAAAAACCATGGAGGTGAATTCAGAACAGCTGGACTGAGTAAAATACAAATAATTAAATGTTATCAGAAATAAAAGACATAGATTTACTTTGTCCTTCTATATGGTGTGAAAATATGGAGTTAAAAATAGATGCAGTCCATTAATCATTTAGAAGCATTCAAGATTTAGTTATTTAGAAGACTGTTTTACATTTTGTGGACCGGTCAAGTTATCAAAATTGGTAATATTTTGCAATGTATGTGGAACATAACTTAATAAACATAATCAAAAAACGGAATACTTTGGTCATTTTTACAGGGGTGACAAGGATATAAGCTACTAAAACTTATTCTTAAAGGCAAAGTTGAAGGTAAACGCAAACATGACAAAGAAAATTTTCATCGTTGGAAGAATATCAGAAAATGGACAAACAACACAAGTCAGAATTTTAAAAAGAAAGAATAAAACATAAGACTCATGGTAATTTTTAACAAAAATAATGCCAGGAAACCAAAACTCAGAAGAGTCAAAGAAAGATATGAAATTCATAAAGTATGTAAAACACGAAAAGTACGATACTGAAATGAACTCGAGGTGAAACCTTCATTACACGTAACGTTTTCCATTAAATTTTTTAAAATTTATCACTAATATTTTCATTTTACAATATTGATAAACTTCACCAAAATATGTAAAAAATATTTTAAAAACAGACGATAAAAAATAAACACAAATTTTTTAAAAATATATCAACAAGAAGAAACACAATTTAAACGATCCAATACATTATTACAACGCTTTACACGATACATTACGAAAACACTAAAACAGATAACCTAAAAATTAAAAACTAAAAAAAATAAAATGATGAAACAACATAAATATTACAAAATGATAAAAAACTGAGGCGATTTTTTTTTACATACAATAACAACAATGATCTATATAATACAATGATCTAATAATAATAAATGATATATTGACAATTATAACTAAAAAAAAAAAATTATATCAGATTATTTAATAATACGTTAAGTATATGATACTGAACTATAACGATACTTCACTGGTAAAAACTAATAAAAAAAACTATTATAATTTATATAATATATATATATATATAATTAAATACACATATACATAATTTAGTATATATGTATATAAATACGACATGACAAAATATATAACTTTTATTTTATTTATTTATTTATTTATCTACTAACTTATTAATAATGATAATATATTATATAAATATACGATAAATTTATTTGTACAACTATTAATTATTTTATTACATAATTACGTTAAGATTACATAAAATACATAATAATAAATCAAGTATACATTTTTTGTATTTATTTAAATATACATTTATTTATTTATTTATTTTAAATACGACAATTTAAATGTATTTACAAATTTTTCTTATTTATTATTAGATTTAATAAAATTGGACCCATTAAAGTGGCCTATGAATGGCTTATAATAATAATAGTAGTAGTAGTAGTAGGTAATAACAATATACTTTAACAACGATTCAATAACAATAGCGCGCGCGAAAGAAAAAAATATTTTCCATTTTGTGTGTTTATAAAAAAATATATAATAAATACAAAAAACAAAACATTCGTGAAAATTCATACGCAACTAGATATATCCCTTCAAAAATTAAATAAAAATAAAAATACATTCAAACCAGTGGTTTTTTTTTTATAATCGGTCTAAAAATTTAAACCGTTAAAAATTTCATTCCAAATAAAAATATCAAATTATATACATAATTATCGACGTTTTTAAAACGCGTAACAAACAATAAAACATATACATTAAAAAAATTTATAAACACACCTCAAAAAAAATTTTGTTTTTTTAAAGAAATCTGCATAATAAAAATACTTACAAAATTATTTACAATCGTAAAAAAATAAACAAAGCATACGATTAATAAAATTATATTGATTAATTAGATACGAAAAAAGGTATTTAATTACACGATCTGTATGGTAACTGAACTGGTTAATTAAAGTTAATATTTATCTAAATAAACACAACCGATTTAAATAATTACACAAAATTATGTGATTAAATTATTAATATTAAAATAATATTATGTACATAAAAGAAAAATACCTCGTTTTTTAAACCGTTATGCAAAAAGCATTTTAAACGTTATTAAATAAAAATAAAAATTTGGTTTGGAAGCAGAATGGGATAAAATATAAATAAAAACCCCTTACCAGAAATTTTAAACTTCGATTTCTCCTTTATACAAATAGCAATGTTACCGTCATATTACAGAGGGCATAAATGAGATTTTTGAGGTCTGTGGTGGAGTATTACAGATTGGATACACAGGATCATCCAATATTTCTTCAAGGGTTGACAAAGATGAAAACAATAGAAGACTATTTTAATATATTAAACACGGAAAACATATTTTCAATCTTTTGATCTCTGACTCAAATTTTTCCTCAATTAAAGACTTTGAACTAGAAGTCCAAAAATTCTAAAGTTTCATGAGAAAATTATTTTCAGTCTCATTACATTCTTAAACGTGAAGAATTTAAGGGCAAAACAGGGTTAATTCTGCAGATTAACAGAGTTTTAAAAAATGCCAAAACAAACTCATGATTTCAAATAATTTCAAAAAATCTGGTTAAAAATAAGCAAATATTTATAGGTACTTTAAAGTCTTTCAGTACTATAAAAACAAAACCTTTATCATGAGTGATAAATATACATGTACTTTGCAAAATGGCGTTACACAAACTACCACGAAAAAAAAACATTTATTTGAAATTTACTATGTATGAAGATCAAGTTAATTTAAATCAGAATCCCCGTAATCTAGTAATCATCACAAAATTAAAAAATTAAGATTTATTTTTAACCCATAAAAATTCTTCATATTCATTAGCAACCGACTGAAGTCAAGTAAAATTTCAGTTCCATTATAAACCGATCGAAAATTAATTTCCTTGCATAAATCATGCAGCTCTCGTTCGATAAACTTTTCTCGTGGAAAACATGCATTAATTACATGAGCAATACAATATAAAATTCAAGCCGATAACTTTTACATCATTATCGGAATGAAGACGAAAACGACAAAAAATTTACTAGAAATTTAACTACACTCTAACGTGTTTCTTCAATTTCAACAACCACAAAAATTACTCTTTCCAATCAAACACGAACAAACCTCTGAATCTCATAATCAATATCTTCTCCATCAAGCCAATCACGAATAAAAGTACAAAAATAAATACAATTACAAAGTAAGATGAAATAAAAATGATTTGTGACAATAATACGAAAAACAATATTAGTGTACATATTTTTAAAAAATCAGGAAAAATAAAAATTGTAAATACAATAATGATATTTATTTATATTATGTTTTTTTTATTTATAAATGTAGCAACAATAATAATATTAATAATAATAAAAACTGTAAAAGGTTGCACACAATAGTGAGATATTGTCGACACGAAGCTGCAACCAGCGAGAAAGGCAACATTATTTAAATACGTATTCACTTATGTTTTACTTAATTTAAAATTATCTTTTATCATTTAATACAATACGTAATACATAAAACAATACAATGGTACACGGTCACAGTTTATTTTTTTTAGGAAAAAAAAGAAAAAATCTAACCTACTTAATATTATATATACATATGTTGTTGAATTTTTCTAAAATACAGATCTAAGTAAAAAAATGGTTGCTTGATTTCATTTTGTTATATTTTATGAACTAACTGACGAGAAAAACGAATGCTTTTCTCAAATAGGAATCGAAAACGGAAATAACATTCAGTGAGGATAAAGCAAAAGGCTATAACAGAGCGATTTGAGGAGAGAAGGCAAGGACATGGAATAAGGCTAAATGGTAGAGGAATTTAATAAATTTACATATTTCGGTACTCTTTTCTCATCAGATGGAAATTATACAAGTTAAATAATAGGGTTCCAGAAGAAAGTGGTTTCTTCTAAAGTATGAGAACCCTAATTTACAATCAATGTATTGTAAAAATAAATTACGTACATTGTATACTTTGTACCAATACTGACTTATACAGCCAACCAAATTGGGGTCAGATTTTTTTTTTTTGGTTTAACGTCCGACTGTTCTGCAATTACTGCTAATACAAACGGTGAAGGATGAAATGATTTTTGTAACGTATGAAAATATGACGTGCCTGAATGGGATTTGAACCTATTTGATTTGGGGTCAGATAGTCCGACAAGAGTTGGTCAGAGATGGTTCACAACAATGGAAGGAAAATTAACAAGAGGTCGACCAAAAGTGACCACTTTCCCCTTGGATTATTGATTCAATAATGATGATTACGAAACAATAATTTTTATTTTTTGTTTAATCCCTTCCTCCTGAAATTTTCCCAGAATGGGATACATTTTCTAACATTTACTGTTTCCTGTTCGACTTATTTTTCTCATCGAACCAGCAATTATAGTTTGATTCAGAGTGTGTGGCAGCAGTTATATGAGCTAAAGTGCCAGTGTTACCAGCTAGAAGGAAGAAACCTCAATACACGAGACAAATGGAAAGAACAAAATCAAATTGGAGGTGCAATAATGTGTACAATGTGTTAAATAGCATTTCATCTAACATACCGGGTGGCCCATATGTTGGTTTCCCCATGAAATGGGACATTTAATTTTGATAAATTAGTAATAGTGTAATGTTGGCAGCATCTTGTACAACATTCATTAGTTGTCTGTAACAGTGGCTAGTGTGAGGCACGTCTCCGTGTAGTTACTATTTTTTTTTCCAACAAGATGGCGCCCCAGCAAATTTCGGTATCGAAGTTCATAAGTTTTTAAATTCTTAAGTTGATGAATGGACTGGTTGTCGTGGTACAATTGAACGGCCTGCGCGCTCGCCAGACTTCATGCCATGTGATTTTTCTCTGTAGGACATTGTAAAGGAACTAGTGTATTCTTCCAAGCCACATAACCTTCACAAACTAAAAAAAAAGTTCAATTGAAATTGCATTTGACTACGTAAATGACGATAAAATGTTACTGTTGAAAATTTGTGAATCATAGATTTTTTATTCCACTAACCTTTCTTCCGATTTCCTTATATATTGAGGAAACTAACATATGGGCCACCCTGAACTTAAAATTATTTACATGAGTTAAACCTGTACAATCAATCTTTTATCAGTAAAATGATAACAGTAAATTTTTTGATCAAGGATAGTTAGTATCAACAATTTACAATTTTCAATTCATTTATTTAGGTAATTGGTAAAAATGTGTTAAGGTCTCATGTACTTTTTTTTGCTCCAAGGCTACCTTATGGGTTAGAATTTCCGGACATAGCCTCCTCGTAGATTTAATTTAATATAAAAGATGATAAACCGTTTTGAGAGATATGATAGTTTACAGTTATACTTAGTATGTAATTTATAACAAGTAATTTTTTAATAATTAATTGTAATAATTGTAGTCTATTCTCAAAAAAGGGTCAATGGCCAAATAAATAAATAAATTTGTTAATGGTCATTACTTACGCTTTATAGTTATCAATAATTAAATTGAATACAGCATCTGTGTAAAATAAACGACAGTTAACAGGTTTCCAGATTATATAGGTAACACTGTTGGGATACAAGTATGGTAGGGAATTATAATAAATGGGAAATTTCATACACTGCCAACATTACTGCTAGTGCTGCCATGCACTTTGAATCGAACCATACACGAGATTACGTAAAACTCATTTTGAATCGTTAACTTTTCAACTATCGTTCAAAAAAGTAATTATTAACAAACACCTAGATATAGTTAACATCAAACATCGTAAGATGCTGTACCTCAAGCACATCATAAAGAATCAAAATAGATTTGAATTGCTACAACGCTTTCTGTAATGGGAAAATAAAGGAAAAAGGAATACTGGCTAACTAATATGACGGCTTGATTTGGTAGGGGCTTCACGGAATTGTTCCGGATAGCAACCAACAAAGTAAGAATAGATGATCACCAACATCCGAAACAGACAGGCATGCCACGACAAATAATTAACAGGACATTGTATCTCCCTGCCATTACCACCCAGAGTTTTTTTTTTTATTTACATCTTTCACAAACTCAACGTCAACAGTTCAAATTCTATAAGATCTTATCGCCACTGGCTTGTAGTAGTCCAATCGGTAGAGTCATCATAGGACCAGCCGGAGCGGCAAGGGATCCGACGGCGTAGTTCAAAAGGAAGAAAAGAATGGTTGGAGAAGTGTTCATCGCTACCTCAAGAGGAGCAGCCGCTGGCAAGCTAGAGGAGGGTCGTCTGTACCGCTGCCTAAACAAATAGGAGCAGTTGCCGATGGAGCGAACACCTTTTACCGCTTCCTACGAGAGGAGCAGTCGCCGGTGAAGCGAGGGGTAGGGAAGTAAAGTGTGTGAAGCAAGAAAAAACTCAATGTTGAGCAATAATTCTTCCTCCATATCAACTTCTCTAGTGATGGAATCGATACTGACTGTTCACCTTCTCAACTATCGCTTTCATCGGTCCCTCAAGTACACCTTACCACTGGCACACGCACTGCGAGAGGTTTGACCGCTGCGCCATCTATCAGCAGCAGCAACCACATCACAGCGCCAACAGTGGGCAAAATACAAACGACAAATTGGCGTACAAATAGTACAGTATCAATCTTTCAGCACCTAGAAATTGTAATAATTTACAATTTAAAAAACTTTCAAGAGCAATAATCACGATTTTTAACAAAGTACTTTTGAAAATTTTCCAAAGAAATGCATTCATTTTACTCAACTACTTCATAAAATATATTATGAAATCAAGGAACCGTTTTAGTTGATCTTTAATTTATTACAATAATAAATATCCCCTTAACAAAATAGTATTATAATTTTATACAAGACTTAATTCTTTTTTTATTTTATATTACTTTAATTATTTAATTACTATTCATTAAAAATTTATTACTTTGTAATGTCAGGTGCCATATTAACCTAGATTAACATATTATTATGTTACGTTAAATAGTGACAGTACGATACAAAAACGAACAAACAGAAAAAATGTTTTATAAAAAAAACAATAATTTTTTTTAAAAGACATATTTACCTGAATTGGTGTTATATTACTATTAACGTGATTTTTAATTTAATTCATCCATTTGCGGCAATTCGGTGCGCCGCACATGCACGGAATTTTATGTTGATCGTCTTCTATGTCAAATTTATAATCGTATGCTAATTCCTCTCCGCGTGAAATACGCCGTTTCGCGAATATTATGATGCGAAGATCTCTTTCGACTTCTACCGTTTCAGCGACACAATTCGGGTTGCATGAGTGATTGATGTATCGGGCTAATCCACCGCTTAACGTGGCATCCACAACTCTATCTTCGTCAAGACGGAACATGTATATACCACGATTCTGAAAAATTTAAAAAAAATAATAAAATTTATGAAATAAATAGAATTCTCTATACACGTTTCAATATTCATTATATCCTGTTAAAACTTTGTTAAAAAAAAATCATCTTTATCGCTACGATAACGCATAACTCCTTTTGTTTCGGGCGTAAAATAATGGACCCATTTATTCCAAATTACAGTTCTGTCTGAAAATTCAGTATTTTTCGCTTTAAAACTGTACAAAAATTGAAGAATTAATTGAGAAAATTTCCCCAATTTACCCTTTTGTTCAATACAGGTTTATTGATTATTAAAGAA
Organism: Catonia carolina; assembly: GCA_035578175.1. Lineage (NCBI taxonomy): Eukaryota > Metazoa > Arthropoda > Insecta > Hemiptera > Achilidae > Catonia > Catonia carolina. The sequence goes on from JAQMRL010000005.1 coordinate 69,194,323, forward strand.
ACAGTTTTTGGTAATGCATGTGCTTAGATATGTTCTGAACACTTCCACAAGTTACAAATCAGTTCAGCTGAAATTTTGTGTGCTGTGATTTATCAGTTGCAGAGGAACGATTTGATTAATTTCACCAATTGTAAACATTCACACCTTTTGAGTAATAGCTGTTTGTAAATTTTATGATCAAGAATTGCTCATAAAAGGCAGGTGCAGATCTGCAAGTTCCAGGGCTACAAAAAATAGTTCGGTTTCTTATCACATGGTCAGCCAATAATACAACTGAAGCATTTAAAAACAGAAGAGGTTGAGGTGTAGAAGACACTAGTCACAGTTATCTCCTCTAAGGAGTAATCAATTTCATTATACACCCAGATGCTGTCGTGAATGAAATGAAGGTATCATTTGCAAGGTGGAAAGTAGATGCTTTTCAGAGGGCCTGGTAAACCACATCACTCCTCGTTTTACTACATAAAGCCTCTAGAGGTTCAAACCAGCTTCTCAGCTGATGACCCAAATGACATGATCAAGAACTAATTAAACAGCAAATCTAAAAAACAGATGAAAAATAAGAATAAAAAAAACAAATTAGAAACAAGAATGCAAGTGCCTACGCAACAGCCTTAAGTCAACTGAACTAAAGCTCGCAATTCAATCAGTGTATTATATTGCAAATATCCCAAATTCTCAGGCATTGATTGAAGAAATCTTAGTTTTCAAGTTTCAACTGAACGAGTGCACTAGTTTCCGCTGTAGAAAAACAAACAAAAACTTCTTCCAAAAACCACGTTTTTGGTTTTAGGGATCATGTGAAATATAAAAATTTCACACACTCACAAAACTTTCTCCTTCAATAATACAGAAAGAGTGAAACGAAGTTATGTCTATACAACATAAATATCAACTTTCCATCACAAAAACAAAAACTGTGATTGAAAACTACAAGAAGAAATTCGGTTGGTTTGTGGAAGTCAAAAAGTTATAGAAAGATTGGATGTAACAAACCAATATATCTCTCAAAGAATAGAATTGAGAAATAAATTGTAGGTTGGTGTTTTTCTAGAGGGACAAATGCAAGACAGATGGTCGAGGGAAAGAAGCATGGCTCAAAGCGAAAAAATGAAGGAGAGATGGAGAAGAAAAAGGGAAGGCGATGATGGATAACTGCTAAATTGGTGAACTATTGCAGTCCTTAGTAGGCCTATACAAAACGAAAAAAAACAAATAGTGATCAATAACTAGAAAACAAACAAAATTGAAATGGATAATTACTTTAGCTTCATATTGTTTCTCCCTAGTCTCCGCCAGTTCGGTACGTATAATCTCACCAATATATTCAATCACCATTGTATGTTTCTCCAAGTCTCTTGCGGCGTACAATCCCAAACCTTGGATTTTTGATCTGAAACAACAGATGAGTTTTTTAAAAATAACAACATAAACTGAGGAACATTAAAAATGTGCTGCTCATTAAATGTTAATGTTCCAGACAAATATCAAATTAACGATGGCAAAATAAATACGAGGTGTGGCAATTAAGTTCCGGGAATTTGTCAATAAAATACAAGCAAAATTATATCATTGACCTTCACAATAGTTTTCCATTAACTCTACACAATGATTTCAATGCTCCTCCCATGAATGGAAGCACTCTTGGTAATCCACTGAAAATTAGTCCATTCAGCACTGCGGTTATAGCTTCCTTTACCTTCAGTACGCCGCCATGATGAGTTCCCTTGAAGTGTAACTTCATCTTGGAGAATAAGAAGAAGTTGTAGGGGGTGATATTAGGGCTATAGGTTGGGTGTGGCAACGTAGGGATGCCTTTTTCCCCAAAAACTCTTGCACGATGAATGACGAATGAGCCGGCACATTGTTGTGGTGCAACAACCGGCTGTCCTCGGTGCCTCACACGTAAAATGCATGCTCGCAGCCGCTCCAGGACACGAACATAGAACTGTTTAGTCACTGTCTGGCCAGCAGGATCATATTCACGATCAATGATACCGCGGATATAACAAAAACAATCAACATTGCCTTCAGTCGTGACTTGGACATCCTCGCTTTCATTGGCTGGTCCTCACCCTTTCTCACCCACTGCTAACTTTAGGTCATACTCAAATATCCAGGTCTCATCTCCAGTGACTCCCCGACTCATCCAATCTCTGGCGTGGCTCTGATTCGGGACAACAAATCCTTGCTAACCTCGCGTGTCATGTAAGTCACTCGTTTTCACAATGCCACTAAAAAAGTTATTTTTGAAAAACACGCAAAAAACACGAACCAAACGTGCCATAGACTTCAAACTTCAACTTCAACTGCAACAAAAGGAAGGTCCCTTATTTCCGGTCATACGTTTAGGAACGACAGTGTTGCCGATTCCCACGTTATAAATACATTCCCAGAAATTAATTGCCACACCTTGTATCAAGAAAATGACTCATTATTATCAAATAACAATTAGTTAACTGATTGATCATGTGACCAATTGGTAATATTGACGTTTATACACTGCTTATTATTATTATATACTTATTATTGTTATAAGTACTTATTAGTTACTTATTATTGTATTATTGTTTAATACTTTATACACTGGTTTATTATGCATTTTTCTCGCATCAGAAGTTTTTATTATTATTTATTATTTGATATTTCTTTACTACAGTGACCAAAATTCGCTAAAAAAATAACATACTGTTAATTAATAATAATCATTGTAACAAATTAAATTTGTAAACTTTTTTATTATGCCATTTTTTTTATATTTGTCTTGAATATTAACATTTAATGAGTAGCACGGTTTTGTTGAATGTAATAAAGTGATATACAACACAAAATAACTTATGTAATAAAAATGTTATTAAGTTAAAACATACACATGAATAATTTTAAAATAAATATTAAATCATGATAAGTAATTACACATGACATTCAATAAGATATTGCTGAAATGTTAAGAAAGACTGTGAAAGAATATCTTCGAAACTGTATGAGATATCAATGTGCAGGTTTTGCTGTTCAAATTGTTTTGAAATTTCAAATGGAAATTACATATTGTTATAATGTGTGGCGAAAAGAGATCAGCTGGTGAAAAAGAAAACTGTTGTGTTAAAGATGTTCATGTTTGGGTTAAATATGTTCATGTTTGTGTTAAATATGTTGTGTTTATATGTGAATTAATTAAATAAAAAGTTTACAATTTTACTCTTTCTACAACGAGTTGTAACATTGGTGTCAGAAGTGGGATAAATTTTTAATAACTCGCTGTGAATAATTTTGGTAAACAAACCTTTGTTTTGATTTATGGAGACGCGAACAAAACTGAGAGAGATGGAAGAATTAAAAGCTCTTATTACCAGTTTAAACGAAAATTTAAATTTAAAAACGGACAAATTAAATTCTAAATTTGAAGAACAAAATATTAAATTTAAAAATTTTACGGACAGCTTAAATCAAAATTTTGATCATTTAAAAGAAAAAATGGAACAGTTTGAAGGACGAATGGACGAAATAAGTGAAAAAATTGTAACAGTCGAAGAAGAATCTTGTAAGTTCAGGGAAAATATTAGAAAGGAAATAGATGAAGAATTTAGGAAGTTTAAGGAAGAGATTGGAAGGGATTTACGGAAAGAAATTCCGGAATTTAATGAAATAAATGCAATTGCTACGGATGTTGTTATGCCCGTAGATGTTACCGAGCGCAGTTTCGGAAATTCATCATCGTTCGAAAAATCGGTGCATAGAGTAAAAGTACCGATATTTGATGGGAGTGTTTCGTGGTGCGTTTATCAGTTGCAGTTTGAAGCAGCTGCAAAATTTAATAACTGGTCCGAGTCGGAGAAGGCGGCCAACCTTACGTTATCGTTACGGGGATCTGCAGCGGACTTGCTGCGAACTTTTCCCGCGGGAAATGCCAGCTACCAGTGTATTGTAACAGCTCTGGAGCAGCGGTATGGTGACAGTCATTTACAAAGCGTGTACCGCTGCCAACTGAAACATCGAATCCAGAAACCAGGCGAGTCTGTTCAAGAATTTGCTGCGGAAGTGGAAAGGTTAGGCCAGCTGGCTTATCACTCGGCACCGGTAGACATCCAACAACAACTTGCTACGCAGGCATTTGTGGACGGTCTACGGGATCAAGAGATGAAGAAACTGCTCCTGCTAGGTGATCATCGAACTGTGGCTGCAGCTATAGTGCAGGCTTTGACGCTGGAGGCGGCCACGATAGCGTCACGTTCGATACCAGTTCGCGAGCTTACTGTTCGACAGAAAGCGACCCGTGGAAGATCAGAAACTTGGAGCCAGGAAATTGAATGCTGGAATTGTGGAGAGGCCGGCCATGTAAGATCAACTTGTCCGAAAAGAAGCCCGAAAGCAGACTATAAGTGTTGGACCTGCGGCAAGTCTGGCCATTTAAGACGGGACTGCCGAGAGAAAAAGCCGGCTGAAGGAGGTCGTCAGGTTTCAGTAAGTACGCAGTCGGAAAACTAAGTCGAGCTGGCACGGCGGGGCGTATGTCGGCTGAAGTGAAACCAAATGCCCCAGACTCTGTTGTAAGCGTTACACTACTGAAAAGTGATGGTGATAGTCTTATGATGCCCGCCCGCGTGAACGAACGGTCATGTGTTTTAACTATCGACACCGGTGCGACATCATCCGTCATCAGGCCAGATATGGTGGCAGCGGATATTGTTAGACAAACAACGAGAAGTTTTGTCCTTCAGACAGCATGTGGGGAGACAGTCCCAGTACAAGGTGAAGCGGAGGTCGACATCGCTTTCGGCCGTCGTAGAATTAGGGCTGTGGTGTTTGTCGCACCGATCTCGGATGAATTTATTGTTGGGCTGGACATCATGAGAGTTTATAATTTTGTTATCAATGTTAAAAGACAGTTAATTAATATCGGAAACGAGAGTGTATGTATGCAACCTAATCGGCATGCTCGTGAGTTTACGAATAAACTGGTTCGGCTGTTGGTTAGAAGAGAAGAAGTAGTACCACCTATGACTGAGCGTATAATTGAAACGTTTCCGGAAGAGCAAGTCACGTCATCACTTCTTATCACGGAGCCAGATAATTTGGAAAAATGTGACGGATTGTTGGTTGGTCGAAGTCTCGTCCAGGAGACTGCCTGCATTCCGGTACGGGTCGCGAATGTGACTAGTGAAAGTAAAGTGATGAAGCCGGGGCAAGTAATAGGACGTTGCGAACCAGTTGAATGGATAGCCGAAAACGACGAGGGACCCGTTATTCAACCAAGACTGAACGAGGAGAAAAGAAAAATCCTTGATGTACTGCTGGAGGGAGCTGGTGAACTGACGGAAAAGGAACGACAGAAGGCTCGGCAGTTGTTGGTAAAGTATATGGACATCTTTTCTACAAGTGAAACGGATATAGGGAGAACAAATTATACTTATCACAAAATCGATACTGGCGAAGCACTACCTATTCGTCAGCGGCCAAGGAGAGTTCCTTTCGCAAAGCAACAGGAAGTTCGGAACCAGCTGGAAAACATGGAAAAGCAAGGAGTGATTGAGGAATCGAGTAGCCCGTGGTCATCGCCGGTAGTCTTGGTAAAGAAAAAAGATGGTTCGTTAAGATTCTGCGTCGATTACAGAAGACTAAATGACGTAACGAAGAAAGACAGCTACCCTTTGCCGAGGATCGATGATACTCTAGATACTGTAGCAGGATCGCAGTGGTTCTCAACACTGGATATGAAGAGCGGTTACTGGCAGGTGGAGGTCCACCCGGAGGACAAAGAGAAAACAGCGTTTTCTACTGGTGAAGGTTTGTGGCAATTTACAGTGATGCCGTTTGGTCTTACCAATGCACCTGCTACGTTTGAGAGATTAATGGAAATGGTTTTACATGGTCTTTCGTATGAGGTATGCCTGGTCTATCTTGATGACATCATCGTGATGGGTAAAACATTTTGTGAACATAAGGCGAATTTGGAGAAGGTGTTTGACCGGTTAAGAAAAGCAAACCTGAAATTGACTCCTAAAAAGTGCAATATTTTTAGGACTGAAGTGAAGTTTCTGGGCCACGTAGTATCCAGGGATGGCGTCAGCACGGATCCAGAGAAGTTGAATGCCGTTAAGGACTGGCCTGTACCAACTAGTAAAACCGAACTTCGGAGTTTCCTGGGACTATGCACGTATTACAGAAGATTCGTTCGTAATTACCACAATCTGTCAAAGCCGTTGACTGAGTTGACTGAGGAAAGAAGACATTTTCATTGGAGTGACCGAGCTACACAGGCATTTTGTGCTCTAAAGGAGGCATTATGTACGTCCCCAGTGTTAGCGTATCCACGGCTGGGCGAGCGATTTACCATCGATACAGACGCCAGTGATGTTGGTATTGGAGGAGTGCTGTCTCAGATGCAAGATGGTGAAGAGAAGGTCATTGCATATTTCAGCAGGACTCTATCACGAGCAGAACGAAATTATTGTGTCACTCGCAAGGAGTTACTGGCTATTGTGAAAACTGTTGAGCATTTTCATAAATACTTGTATGGCCAGGAATTTTCTATCAGAACGGACCACTCTGCTCTGCAGTGGTTGTTCGGTTTTAGGAACCTGGAAGGACAGACGGCACGCTGGATGCAGCGGTTGCAAGAGTATGATTTTAAAATTGAACATCGGAAAGGAAAAATGCATTCCAACGCTGACGCTCTATCCAGAAGACTGTGTCCAGAAGGCTGCAAGCATTGCATGAAGCTGGAGGGACATAAAAGTATTACCGTGAACCGAACTCAGATTCAGTCATCCTGTGATTGGAACGACGACATTTTGCGCCGAGACCAGATAGCGGAAGAAGATCTTCGCCACATCCTAGAAGAAAAGGAGGGAGATTCTCGACCTGCCTGGAGTGAAATTTCGATGAGGAGTACGGCATATAAGAGTTACTGGGCTCAGTGGGACTCTTTGCTAGTGGTGAATGGAGTCTTGAGCCGGCGGTGGGAGTCAGCCGATGGCAAGAGTAGTATACTGCAGAAGATACTACCGAAGAACAGAGCGACCGAAGTTTTGGAAGAGATCCATGGTGGGGCATCCGGTGGTCATCTGGGCGTCAACAAGATGTTAGAGAAAATAAGAAAGCGGTTTTACTGGGTGAACTGTAGGGCGGATGTGGAGATGTGGTGTCGACGTTGTGATGCGTGCGCTGCAAGCAAGGGTCCGAAGACTCGTTCCAGGGGTCGACTACAGCTGTACACTGTGGGTGCACCATTTGAAAGGGTTGCCGTGGATATTCTTGGACCATTCCCTCGTTCTGCAGCCGGAAATCGGTATCTTCTTGTGGTAATGGACTACTTTACAAAATGGCCGGAGGTGTATCCAGTTCCAGACCAAGAAGCTGCTACAGTGACGGAGCACCTGGTAAAAGATTGGATCTGTCGTTTCGGTGTCCCTTTGGAGCTTCATAGTGACCAAGGTAGGAATTTTGAGTCAAAACTTCTTCAGGATATTTGTCAGTTGCTGGGGATGAGGAAGACCAGGACAACGCCGTTACATCCACAATCAGACGGTATGGTGGAGCGTTACAATCGTACTCTTGTAGAGTATCTGAAGAAAGTTGTATCAGAGAGCCAGGAGGACTGGGATACTAAAGTGCCTATATTCTTGTTGGCTTATCGTTCAGCAACCCATCAGGCGACTGGTTGGAGTCCAGCAGAAATGGTGTTCGGAAGAGATCTTAGACTGCCCTGTGATTTAGTGTTTGGTGCCCCTCCAGATCGACCAAATGCTCCAGTGGAATACGTCAGGGATATGGAAGAACGACTACGAACTATCCACCAACTTGCGCGAACTAGTTTGAATTTGTGCTACACAAAAATGAAGAGTCGTTACGATCTAGCAGCAACATCATCGGGATATTGCGTTGGAGACAAGGTGTGGTTATACAATCCTGCACGGAAGAAGGGAATTAGTCCGAAGTTAAAGGCTCCGTGGGAAGGCCCCTACGTCGTAGTGAAGCGGATTAATGATGTTGTGTATCGAGTGCAATGCGTTGGCAAACGCTCCAAGCCGAAGGTGGTTCATTTAGATCGCCTTACACCGTACAAAGGAGAGCTGGAAGGTGTTGGGGACCAACACCCTTGAGAGGGAGGTGGTGTTATAATGTGTGGCGAAAAGAGATCAGCTGGTGAAAAAGAAAACTGTTGTGTTAAAGATGTTCATGTTTGGGTTAAATATGTTCATGTTTGTGTTAAATATGTTGTGTTTATATGTGAATTAATTAAATAAAAAGTTTACAATTTTACTCTTTCTACAACGAGTTGTAACAATATTATATGATCACCTACCCAATTAAAAGAGCTTTTCTGTTTGCTGATGATACTTCAGTAATCAGTAATAGTTTACTGGTAGATGCTCTTGAAGTAAATACACATGTTAACATAGAATCCATAGTACAGTTCTTGAATCAAGTGTTATTAAAAGTTAATGGAAAAAAGTGTCAGTATTTGCAGTTCAAAAACAAACATAACGTTATAAAAAGTAGAGAAGTGGATGTATTTATTCATAATAACAGTTTAAACCATGTAGAAACAGTGAAGTTCCTAGGAGTATCTCTAGATAGATTTTTGTCTTGGGACTTCTATACCAATCAAGTTTGTACTAAAATTTCATCTGGGGTATTTGCACTAAAACAAATTACCAGATTAAATAATAAAAAATTACTAGTGGGAGCTTATCATGGCTTCATTCTGTCTCATCTGTTATGGTAACTTAGTATGGGGTAATTCTAGCATGGGGAATATTAATAGGGTTTTTAAAATTCAAAAGAAAGCTATTAGGTGTATGGTGGGAGCTAACCAGCTAACTCCATGCAGGCCACTATTTAAGGAGCTTAAATTGCTTACAGTTCCCTCTCTTTACATTTTTGAGGTGATTATGTACGTTAGGCAAAATAATTTTCTGCAGAATTTCAATATTCACAAACATAACACGAGCAACAGAAAAGATTATTATGTGTCTAATCACTCTACAAAATTTTTTGAACAAAACCCTACTTATGCAGGGAGAAAATTCATGAAAAATTACCCCAATTTTTAAAATGTTGTGATAATTTGCATTCCTTTAAAAAAAAAATCTGAAAAATTACTTGATCGGTGAAACTTTTTATAGCGCACAAGAATTTCTTTCTTGATAGTAGTAATACATTGTGTGATTCCTATATGTATTTCAGTTGTTATAACTGACATGTCCTATACTCCTCCTGGAGTCTCAAAAAAAAAGTTACATTTAAAACGGCAACAAAATTTTTTGATTCATCATAAAATAGTATTTTGTATTCGAGTGAGGTTCAAATTTGTATATACATTGAAATTTCTCTTACATTTGAAATATTAAGCCGTTTTGATTTTTTTACACACCCTGTACAGGTGTTGCGGGTTGAAGGGTACGGGTGAGGTATAATGAATGAGTGACGCATCCTGGGACAACAATTGTTGTAAAATTTACAAAAAAAATTACAAAAAAATCAAAAAAAAATTAAAAATTTTTTTTTTTAAGAAACGCTATTATTTAACAATTAATCAAAGAAAAAATGCGCCACGCTTTTATTTTTAACTGTAATGTCTGTGATTTTTTTTTTGTAAATTTTTTTCTTTTTTTCTTTTTAGTTCATTTTTCTTTAATTGTTAAATAATAGCGTTTCTTAAAAATTTTTTTTTAAATTTTTTTTTGATTTTTTTGTAATTTTTTTTGTAAATTTTTTTCTTTTTTTCTTTTTAGTTCATTTTTTTTGATTAATTGTTAAATAATAGCGTTTCTTAAACATTTTTTAAAATTTTTTTTTTGATTTTTTTGTAATTTTTTTTTCTGTGATTTTTTTGTAAATTTTTTTTCTTTTTTTCTTTTTAGTTAATTGTTTTAAGTAATTGTTAAATAAAAGTGTTTTTAAAATTTTTTTTTAAATTAAAAAATTTTTTTTTACAAACACCTCCACAGTGTATTGTCATCGAAGATAAACAAGTGTGCAAAGTTTGATTCATATTGATACGGTAGAAGTATTAAAATTTTAAGTTGCAAGATTTGATGGATCCAAGAGTAAGTTAAATTAAAAGCGTTATAAAATTTTAGAATTTTAAAATTTTTTTTTACAAACACCTCCACAGCGTATTGTCATCGAAGATAAACAAGTGTGCAAAGTTTGATTCATATTGCTACGGTAGAAGTATTAAAATTTTAAGTTGCAAGATTTGATGCTTCCAAGAGTAAGTTAAATATAAAAGCGTTTAATTAATCTGATACAAAACATTTGTTTTCAAACTTTCCGTATTTAACATATTTGTTTGTATTTATTACATTCATTTATTTACATAATTTGATATGAATTGGTAAATTAAATATTATGAATCCGACCAAGTTAATAACTCGGTAGGTATTAGCCGGATGATAAGAATATTTTTTCAGTCTAGTTAGTATACACGCTACCACTACAAATGCCATGAGCTGTGAAACACTACTAACACTCATTTATTCTCCCACTACTATAACAACGCACTGCATTCCACAACAACTACACGGAGCTGGGACTCAAGCAATATTTTTTACAACTTTATAGCAACAGATTTACTTACCTAGCTAAATACACATTGTTCCTCCACTCCTGTTTCATTTTCTTATACTGTGATGATTTGGAATGTACAAATTGTTTCGAGTACGGGCAAGCAGCTTCCCCAGTACCAATACTAAGTCCAGCCGTGGGTGCGAATACAGGACGTCCCGTAGATCCTGTGCGTTGAGTATGAGCACGTTTCCATGAGCCTTGGCCTCTAAGTTTAGCTTCGCAACGAGCACAACCGCTTGGATTGATAGCCAACGGTAATTCTAGTAACGGATTTCTACCATATTTAAATCTGTAGTCCGTTAATGTTTCTACACCTGTTTCAAACAAAACAATAACACATCAGTCAATATTCACTTGAATTTTTTCATGATAAATGTGACACTTTCCTAATATTCTTCTCCAAATTAGACTGTATTCTTAACAATGCATAATGCACGAGGGTGTATTGAAAAGTAGTGCCTCTATTGCTACAACTTTATTAGTATTGGATATATTGTTTACATATAAGTGTGAAATGATAGATTAAACTGTTCCCTACTCACTGATATAATAAATTCTCCACATAATCACCGTTAACAGCGGCACATTTATGCCAACGTACTACACTTTGGAAAAGTCTATTACAGAAGTAGTCTGAAGTTTTTGTATGGCACCATTTCCTTCCCACTGCATCTGAAGAGAAACGTATGCCCTTGAGATGTTCCTTAAGCTTCGGAAAGAGGAAAAAGTTGCAGGGTGCAAGATCTGGGCTATACGGTGGATGAGGTAAAATGTGTTGAAGCCCAAGCTTCTCTAATGCTGTACGTGTTTTTAGGCTTGCGTGAGGACGAGTATTGTCATGATGCAGAATTGGGTCTTTGTCTGGAAAAACCCTACGCAGCCGTCGCTTCAGATTTCATAAGGTAGACACATATTGTTCAGTAATTATGCATATACTTCAAATTTTATTGTTTAGGAGGATGGGGACTCAATGGAGGGTGATACATCCCAGATACAATGAAGGAGAAACCATGGCAACCCTTGTGTAGAGGCCTTGAATGTGCTGTACATCACTCAACAGTGCAGAACAATGGTGAGGCTTGGCTTGCCAATCCTATTACACAGATCAAACCCATGGTTAATGGGTGGTGGCAGTTTCGTGTTATTTCATAATTGGGTTTTCTGGACCCTTGGAAGAGCTCAGTTAGTATCTGCAGGATACTAGGTCGACACTGAGGCAAGACCTATCAGGGCAAGGTTGTGTTCTTATAGTTTCATAGTCTCTTTTTTCTTTCCTGTCTTCCTCCTTGTGAGCCCTACTCGTATCATTGGTGGATCTATCCACCAAAAATGCTAATTAGGCTTTTGGGCAAATTTTTTCAACCATCCTACCTCGCTGGAGAGATGCTTCCTTGTGTTCTCCACTGAGCAATGGCTGTCCTCATTAATCTTTGTGTCAGAAGGCTGAAGTCTGGATGATAGACTTATAGTGCCCTTGGATCAGAACATTACAATTTGTTAGTTAGACCATTCCTTAATCTTACACTTTAGAAGTTCTGATTCTACATGTAAATATGGGAGGGGAAATGGGTGACTATAGTTTCTATCTGCCTATGAGAGCGCCCCCTAGCAACTCTAGGAAATTGTAAACATCAATTTAAGAACTAAAAGGGTTTAAAGAATTCATAAACATTAACTAATTGGCTCAACTTTAAAACTACCATTACAACTGAAAAGATTATGCAACATTACCTGGTAAACTTTCAAGAATTCTAACAATAGCCGGTTCTGTTAATCCGAAGAGATCTTCACCAGACAGAAACCTTGGGAAAACCTGAACAAGACCTTGACCTTTACGAAGATTTGATAAAGGTTCCAAAATGCGGGTCCAAACAGCTCGTGGTGAGGCATCACGCAATTCCAGATCATCCTGACTTGGTTCTTGTACTAAAACTCGAAACTCTGGTCTTCCGTTTGCTTCGTGTATCGAGCAGACATACTTACAACGCTTATTCGATACTCGCATGCTCCAATAAAATCTTACCTGGACAGAAAATGAATTGGTGAAAACTTATTGAATATTATGAAAACTTTAATTGATACTTCAGAAAGACAGTTATAAGTAAAGTACACATATTGCCTAATATGACACTAATACAGAACAAATACTTAAGTACTTTAAACAATCAATTAAATGTCACAGGAATAACTCAAGAAGTCGTGTGTCGCCGGAAGGGCTCGGGGGCTTCAGCCCCCCTGCCAAATGGAAAATTCAAATTTCATACCGGACTAATATGCTGCAGGTCCCTGGTTTGATCCACTCAATTCAGTCCTCCTCCAAAAAAAAATCCACACCTCAGCCCCAAAAACCAAAAGCCTGGCTACGCCTGCACCCCAATGAAAACTGTGTTCAATAAATCTTTTGTTATTTGGAAAATACAACTGCAAATGGTACGATAATATTGTAATCTTAATTACACTTAAATATACTGTGACGATATCGAAAATGAATGTGTGTTAGAGAGGTTTCTAGGGGGGACCAGAGAAATTCATAAAATGTTAAATAGTAGACATAGAGTGACAAAGTAACAATAGAGTTAGTTATAAAAGAATATTTAAAAAGAGCCGTGTAAGGTAGGGTCTTTGTTGTACAACTATTTATGTAATGCCTTTTATTCAATTGTGACTTGTTTACACTAGTTAAGATTTTTCCAGAGCCATAAAAAGGATTTTTGTATTTTATTATTGCATCGAATCTCTCTGTCCTTCCAGAAATCTCTCTGATCCACCTATATAAGGAGAGCTCCAAGTGCGGTCAGAGAGTTAGTATTCATTTGATCTTTGATAAGTGTTTATTGCGTGTGCTATCGGTACATTAGAAAAGGTCGACGTTCCGGGCATTGGTCAACTATTGTTATTGTCTTACTGTGTATGTGCATTCTGTATAATTGTTTGTAAGTAGTACTAAGTAAATTATTTAAGTTATTTATTTTGTAAATCTTTTAGTTGTAATAAATACCTGTAATTTTAAACTTAAGTGTATTAATTATTTAATTTACCTAGATCCTGAAACGGACCTTAGCGATAAGTGTCACAATACTTAAAAAAAAAGTAATATAATAAAAAATAATATTTAATGGCCCAATCTTCATTTGTCGTTCGTTTCCTTTGTAATTCACCTTATTGCCTGTCCTTATCCGAGGCTAAATGAGAAATAGAATAAAGAATACCGAGATTAAAGCGGAGCTAAATGTGAAAGGTATGTGGGAGAGGGTGGTGAAAATACAGATAAGATGGTATGGCCATGTGAAGAGCATGGGAGAGGAAAGGTTGCCTAGAAGGACGGAAGAAAGAAGAGTGGACGGAACAAGATCAAGAGCACGATCAAGAAAAAGATAGAAGGATGAAATTAACCCATACAGTGCCAGCGTCCTATTATTAGGACGTCACCAGTTGTACCAAAAAATTCCGACGTCGTCCTTTTAATAGTACGTAGACTAAAAAGTTAATAGAATTTTTATTTTTCACTCAATTTTTAAAAACAGCTTATGAAAATAATCGGTAAGAAAGGTTGATTGAAAAAATACGCGTATAAAGTTTTTTTTATGAATTTAATTGATTAATATTGATTAAAAAACTAAAAATTGGATTTTAAAAACTTTAATTTTCCAGTATTTTTATTTTTTACAATATATAAAAGATTTTTTTGTAATTTTTGCTTAATTAAATTGTCTTTAAAGTGATGTAAGCGAAATTGAGTAAAATAATTTTTTAGGGCAATTTTTTTTAAATTAAAAGGAAATTTCCACAAAAAATGACAACGTATCATTTTATTTTTAAATTGTAAGAAACGTGTTCTAAGTTGAATGTCATACAAGATCAATTTTCATTATGAACAAAACAAAAAAGTCATTAAGATACTTAGAAAAATAGCCATGTTATGGATATACTTACACACACATAACGGGTGTTTTATTAAGGACGCAACCCTGATTATAAGAAGATAGAAGTAATACAATGTTTTCATTGCAATTTGCTATTCATTCGTAAAATAATAATTTAGATTAATTAATAATTTGTAAAGTACGGAAAATAAAAATATGCCATAGATAGTGGCTTTTAACATAGGGTTGTGTTGTTAATAAAACACCCGGTTCTTCCTTGGAAGAAACCATTGCTGACTCAATATAACGAAACAACTGCTGTCACCACACTAATGCTTGACTGGAACATTTTAACTGTCTCAGGTAGTTGGCCTTCAGTACGCTGTTGCCAACATACCGATTGGGGGACAGAAAATTTACCGATGTATTACTTCTATCTTCTTATAATCAGGGTTGCGTTCTTAATAAAACACCCGTTACAATAAAAAATAAACAAAAAATAATAATTCAGTGGGACAAACTTAAGCAAAATACCATTACTTTAAATTTTAAAAAAATCAACCGTTAAGGTAATCAATGAATAATTATATGTTACATCAACAAAAACCATTAATATCAAAGATATGGGTACGAATACTTACAATTTTGTATCCAATCGGGTAAATGAAGTTCTGGTTATGAAAATTCGCCAACTGATGAGGTAGTAATTGTCCAACATTATGAAAAGTAAGCGTACCAACTCTAAGTAGATGATTCTGTTCGGTATGATGCATAACACTAGCTACTTGTCGATTTTCATCACGATTTACGTATACTCTACGGAACACGGCCAACGTGGTCAACTCGTTATCCTTCTCATTCTTTGGTACGTGATCATTGCAATACAGGGTCTAAAATACAAAAATTCAAATAATTACAAAAACATCTGGTGTGAAACTTTCACACAACTTTCTCTTGCTAATGCAAATAATGACCACTATAACCTAACATTAGTAATAAAACATTAGAAATAAACAAAAAACTAACCTCAAAAAACATAACCTTATTTTAATCATGAATGAAAAACGCAAAATGAAAATTGACCTGTTTGGCTCAAAAAATATGGAAAATCACTCTTTCACGCTAAACTAGGCTCTGTAGAGAAAAATGCTTTAAATATAAGTTGTAGATCTTTTAATTTCCTATAAATTTGATTATATACACTTTTGTCGTAAAATGCATACTAAGGCCAAAATATAATCTTAAAAAAATTGATTTTTCACACGTTATTTCAATAAAATGTTTGAAATAAAAATTGTAGGATTTTATATTCTCTACATTTTTTATTATATAAATTTGATACTATAATGCATATTAAAACCGTAATCTTACAAAAACAATTTTTTTATGCAAAAACAGCCTCACCAAGAATTTCAGGAAACATGGCCCTATCTTGTAGAGCATAAAAAATTTAGTAAACCAAGCGATTTTAAAAAAAAATCGTAGGTTCCGTTTTTGAGAAATTAAAAAA
This sequence comes from Catonia carolina, assembly GCA_035578175.1. Lineage (NCBI taxonomy): Eukaryota > Metazoa > Arthropoda > Insecta > Hemiptera > Achilidae > Catonia > Catonia carolina. The sequence goes on from JAQMRL010000005.1 coordinate 69,210,271, forward strand.
AAGTGAAAAATCACATGAATAAACTACTACTTCCGGTTGACTGATTTTGATGAAAAGGTTAGTGTCGGATCCAGTAGTGGTTTGTAACTTAAGTTTCAAGTTTCAAGGTTGTACACGGTTCCATTCTTGAGATATTCTGTTCACACACCCACAGACCAATCGCTAAAAACATGTTTTGGGTTCAGGGGGTCTGAAAATGTGTAGATCCGGTGAAAACTCGATTTCGAAAAATCGACATGAAAACAATACTTTCCTTCCTATATATTCATACAGGCAAGAGAAAGTAAAAAGTAATAAAAGCATATTATTTTTTAAGTACCTTGTTTTTATAAAATATACATTCATCCTTAACGGCGCACGACAAATGATATATAGCGTTGCAACGAAGTTTGTAACATTTCAAAGTGGCTCCGGTTCGATGGCATAATGTGCATTTAGCCGTTAAACTTTGCTGTAAAGCTGTCTCAACATTCATCAGGGCGCCGTTGACGGTTTCGTACACTTCATCAGACCACAGAGCACAGTTGAGGTGCACCCATTTGTCCACATCATAATTCAGTAACCTAAACAAAAATTACACAACTTTATTACTAAAAATCTCTTACATTGTGACAACGAATCTCATGGCTGGTGGAAATTTTTAAAAAGGCTTACCTTGGACCTATGGCAAAAACCATCAGCCATTTCTGTATCTACTCTTTATGAGGAATCAAATGACACTATTTTTTGTTTCCAAATTCTGACTTTGATTTCTTGACTTCTGATTTTGGGGCACTTCAGATTGAAACCGAAACTTCAGACCCAAACCAGGCCCACTAACTTTTTGGGTAACTTTTGGAAACCAATGACAAAAACCATTTGTTAATATCTCTAGTAATTTCTGACTTGGATTTCTTGACTTCCGGTTTTTGGCCACTTCAGGTCGAAACCGAAACTTCAAACCCAATCCAGGCCCACTGACTTTTTGTGGAGATTACAAATCTGAAAACCATTTGATGCTATCTCTTGCAGTTTCTGATAACTGGATATGACAGACAGACACCAGAAAATGATAGATTACAATTTAAAAAATTACCACTAATATTATAAAGAAATAATGTTCGATGAGCAAGACATGCCGGGTATTCACATTTCAAAGTTAGCTTGACATTCGATAAGCTACAGCAATTCGGACCTTACTTTCCAAATAATTCTTGTATTTTGCAGTCACGTATCAGGTTCAGCGCATGACTTCCCTACAGTACGACATCATCACTCTTTATTTTCCAAAATTTTTGAAAACCACAAATATTGCTTGGAAAGCAATTTAAAATTAAATCTTAATTTCATTAGAAGTCATGAAGCTGAGAATGAGGTGGTTTGCTAGCTTATTTTACACAACATGAAATATGACCAAACAATTGTAAGAAAATAAAAATATAGAGTATAGAACTAATGAAAGTTTAAAAATAGTTAAATATAAAGATACGCAGCAGTCCAACTCTGTCACGTGTTAAAAACACTCTCTAGAAATAAAAATAATGACGACATGTAAAAACACTTATGTAGTATCATACAAGATAGTACCGTATTACACGAAATACCTAAAACTATAGCAATACTTAATTTACATACCTGGATGGACCATCAGAAAGGCCATCTCCAACTTGGTGGCAAAAAAGACAAGTTCTTGTGTCATCTGGCATTTTCGGAGGTGCAACAGTGATTGCCATGCGAAACAGCATCTGGAATAAACATAGTTCATAATTTTACTCACACAATTGCATACAAGCATTTTCATTTCTTGAAATACGACTAGTATTCCAGAACATTATAAAACAATATTCTCTTTACCATATACAAGATTACAAAATTTTCAAGATTAAATTAGGGCAAGTGAACAGATTTATGGGATTGAATCACTCCTGATGCCAAAATTATGAATTATTGGGTAAAAAAAGAATCCATAAAGAATGAATTTAACAAAATGTTAATAATTAGTCATCAGTTTTTATCTTGACATGTTATATAATCCCTTTTTAGAGTCTCCTTGATGCAGATAAAAAATAAATTATTTATTTTGGGAATCAATTGATTTCCCACTTCATTTCTCCAAAAATTATGGAATGGTTCCTGAGCGAAGTTGTTCCAAATTTACCACATTTTGGAAAGAACTAGGCTACATACACATGATCAAATAATACATTAAGGTGTTTGAGAGAGGTTTTCGAGATGGGTGTCAAGGAGAAACAGGAGGAAAATTGACATGCTGTTGTCACAGACAAAGAAGAAGACTTAGGAAATATCTTCAGTGAAAACCAAAATTATGACATGCAGCACAGGGCAAAAAGACAGAGACAGCGATTGAACTTAGTGTTGGGAGCAGAATAGGTGCAGGAGGAAAACGAATTTATCTATTAGGGAAGTAGAATTACAACTGGTAGTGGAAGCTAACATAAAATAATAAGCAAAATTTACAAACCCAAAACTCCCTTTTACTTTAAGAGGAACATTTTCACAAAAAGAAATCTTAGGCTGGACATGAGAAAAAGCATGCGTTTAGAGTGAGGTTTTATATCGAAGTGAGATGTGGGCAATTGGGAAACATGAGACAAGGCGTTTGAGACCTGTTACCGTGGAATGTTGTGAATCAGCTGGATTGAGAGTCACTAATGAGGATGTGCAGAGGACAAATCCTGAGTTGTAACACATCATTGGGTCAATATCAGAGGGATTGATTGAGGGAGGAAATAGTCAAGCAAGATCACGACTATCAAGTGTTTCTTACAAGGACTTAAAGATGACGATGAAGCAGAGATCAAAATGGCGTACTGCTGCACACCAACCTGAGTTGACAACAATAGTTCAGTAATCTACCATTACCTTAATTCATTGACTGATTATGACAAGTCAGACTTGTGGACATTTAAAAACACAATAATGACTATGATGTGCTGGACTTGCTACTCTCTTCCTTTGAGTGTATTTGACGATAACTGCTCGCTGTGTATTTTTAACGCAACTTTGGTAATTTGTAATAGTTCTGAGAGGGTTTAGTAGTTCTCAGTGGCAGTTCAGTACCGACGTGTATGTATTTTCTCTTTATATAACTTACGTCGTTGTCGGTGAAGAAACTAACTGTGTCACGTGCATTCCATTGTTTACAAAATGAGTTAGGGATATAATATTGCAAACCTTGCTGATAAAATAATTCTTTAGTGAGTATTCTTTAGTGATGACAAAGATTTTGACATTTAAAATTTTTAATTTGAATAAAATCATCAAACAAAATGGAAAATATTTTTAAAAAAATTTCCTATACATGTAATTGGTTTTTTTACATAGAAATGTATAATAAAAAACATAGTCATTTAGAACAAAATAAATCATCAAAAAATTAGTCAGTCAATGGGTTAATCATACGTTTACATGCGTGTTGTTCCTTTGCAAGTCTCAAAAAACTTATAACAGGGATTTAAAATCACCAATTCTGATTGACACTAAAATACAACTAACAAAAACTTTGTAAAATATTAAAATTCACAACATTAAATTACATGTAATAAATATCGATTAAACAACGAACCTCGGTCATTTCTTTATCAGTCAGTTTCTTAAATTTATTGGCAGGTGGAGGTATGTTATTAGCAGACCAAACTCTGTATCGGATTCCTTTCGAAGATTTCTTCTCTTCAACTGGAGGGATATCTTCCTCTTCTTTTTTACCCACCGATTTAACATCACTCATGTCTTCGCTAACTTGGGACGCATCTTCATCTACCTCCTGTACAATAAATATTTATCCATAGGTATATAAAAACTTGGTCATCAAAAGAAATTTATAAAAAAAAGTTTTATGGTTTAAAATATTAAAATGTATTTTTTTAGACATCGTTTTTTTAATTAGTTTATTGAAAGCATAAGAAATCTATAAATGGAATACATGTATTCCGCAAGAATCCATACTGCTCTTTGTAATTTATTATCATGACAATTAAAAAAAAATCTGGTGTGAACCACTCATACGACTTTCTCTTGTCAATGCAAATAATTAACAATAAACCTAACATTAGTAATAAAACATTAGAAATAAACAAAAAAACTAACCTCAATAAACATAACCTAATTTTAATCATATATGAAAGGCGCAAAATGAAAATCAACCTTAGTTTGTCTTAAAAATACGGAAAATCACTCTTTCATGCTAAACTAGGCTCTGTAGAGAAAAATGCTCTAAATAAAAGTAGTAGATCTTTTAATTTTCTATAAAATCACTTTTGTCATAAAATGCATACTAAGGTCGAAATCTTAAAAAAATCGATTTTTCACACGTTTTCATGAGAAAAAACAGAAAATCGCTAATTACCACTAAACTAAGCGTTATACAAAAAAATATTTGAAATAAAAGTTGTAGAATTTTAAATTATCTACATTTTTATTATTTTTGCGCTATAATACATATATAAGCCATAATCTAAATTAACCACTTTTTTTACATAAAAACAGCCTCACCAAGAATTTCAGCAAACATGGCGCCTACCCTATCTTGTAGAGACTAAAAAATTGAGTAAACCAGGCGATTTTAAAAAAAATCATAGGACCAGTTTTTGAGAACATCGCAAAAAAGTGAAAAATTACACGAATAAACTACTACTTCCGGTTGACCGATTTTGATAAAAATGTTCATGTTAGGTCCGGTAGTGATATGTAACTTAAGTTTCAAGTTTCAAGTTCATACGATGTTCCGTTCTTGAGATATTTTGTATACACACACAAACAGATCAATCGCTAGAAACATGTTTTTTGGGTTCAGGAGGTCTGAAAACGTGTAGATCCGGTGAAAACTCGATTTTGAAAAATCGACATGAAAACAATACTTTCCTTCCTATATATTCATATAGGCAAGAGAAAGTAATAAAATAAATTTTCCTGTGTAACTTGGCTATTTGTTAATAACAATAATTTGTTATTTAATTTTTAATTTCAATAATCAAATATAATGTAAAGTGAAGACATGATATTGGGCACAAAATTACAACACCAATTTCATAACTTGCTTATTTATTAACCGATTAAAAAAAATTTAATGTGATTTAAAAAAAAATAAATATAGTTAATACTTCAGTAAATAGCATACTTTCTGATAAAGCTAATGGTTACTAAGATACAGTGGATTCGAATAATATGGACCATTTTGTAATTTGAGAAGGAATTTAAATTGCGATTTTTATTTATTACATAACATTATTGTAAAGACACTCCTCAAATTTTAACGAGATTCCTTTATCTGATAATACAACATAAATTTATACGTAAAAATAACAAAATAGCAGATATCGGGGAAACAGGGGGGGGGGAAAGAGCAATTTTTCCATAAAATATTTTTCTTTAGTTTCACAAGTAGAATTCAAAAAAGTGTAGCCAGCCCATAATTTTTGAATCACCAGTCTGTATAATTAAATATCACAAGATCGAATGCTAAATAAACTAAATTCGGGATGTTCTGAATAAATACAAATATTTAAGTTAGTAAAATTAACTTTAAAACGCTAAAAATATTCGATTATATGAAACAACAAGAATAATCTGGTGGTGTTAAAAGAAATAAAAGAACTTACCATTTTAATTAACGACTCATCCTTGATATGGAACTCTGATGAATTTGTTTTTTCTGGTACAGGTGCTGAACTCGATAAAGTGGACAAACGAGGTTTCTTACACGGACTAGGAGCTATTGCGCCAACATGATCGACAACTGTAGCAGCTTGCTGTAAAAACAAAAAAAATACCAGATAGTAAAAATAACACAATAAAGTAATTTTTCAAACGAAATAGATAAGACAAATTTTTTCTCAAGTCATTGACTGAATTTCTATTTTATTTGTTTCAATCAACCTAGGATTAAGATAAATGGATGTATCACTTCGTAATTGTCTGGCCAAAATTATTATTTTGGAACTTTTATTTTCTTTTTCCCATTTTTCTTCCGAATTAATGCCAAAAATACTATTTTACTTTCATCACTACACTTTGGGGTCCATTGGTTTTCTAAATTTATTTTTATCTCCCACTAAATCTTTATCAACACTGAGTGTTGTTAGGTCTTTCTTTATCTGTTTCTTTGGATGAACCAACTAGGTTCCTCATTACCAGATGTCCAATGATGTTAATTCTTCTCTTTCATATTTCATCCAATATGTTTTGGATTATTTTTTTACCTATCTTTTTATTAGTGCGATTTCTTGCCCAAAACAGTATTTTCCATTTTTATCAACAGCTTGAATTATTGCACCATTTTTAACTTTTCTGTAACACATGAACATGACATAGTTTAGTGTTTCTGTTGCATATTTTCTAGGTGTTTTTTTTTGTATATTTAAAAAAAGGAAATTAAGTTATTAATTTAGTAGTACAATGCTCCTGGTAACACTGCTGTTTTAAAGTACCTGATTTTTTATCAGATTAAAAACTTCTTTTTGTATGCAATGCACTCTTGTGTTCCAATTCATATACTGTATTCAATTTAAGTATTCCAATAGATTTTTATAACAGAAAATAAAATCATGAACAGTACATTAAAAAAATCTAGTAACAACTTCCAAGAAGAAACTTCTCAATAATTTTACATAGATTTTGTCATTTGCAGAAAATATGTTTCTTCGTTTTCACCTTGAAGTTCACTAGAAAACTGAAAGATCCTTAACAACTGTTGCTGCCATAGAGCAAGGTACACATATTTCAATCACGAAAATGCTTTTTGCGTATGGACCGGCAGTGAGGAAGGGAGAGAAAATCTGACAGTGCTGCCAACCTCAACAGTGAGGCACTACATGTCACTACCATGCAATTACTAAATACATTTTATAAGCTAAGGTTTATTTTTTAAGCTTATTAGTTTATATTTTAAGCATATTAGATTTCGTTCAGCACTATGATTATAGTCCAACCACGTTTTTGAGAAACCAACGTTTCTGTTTATAGTAAAAAAAACAATTACATTTGTACAGTTAACCAACAAAAGGATCTGCAATAAATTGTATGAGCTCTGGGTATATAATGTCCGTTGTTGTGTTGGCTGAACTGAAACTAAAGCAGTCACACATACACATTAATTCTTTTCCCCCTTTACCTCTCGTTAAAACCAAAGACGTTCTCGTGAGCTAAGTAACTAAACCAAAAGCATTTTTAAAAATGCCAGCACAGTAAAATTTGATTCATTATTTTAAATTTCGTAGACAAACCATGACAGCATTACTTTTGAAGAAAAAAATAACAGGCTAAAAACTTGAGGCACATTAAAACTAAGCACATAAATTACATAAACTTACTTATAGTTCAAGCCTGAAACTGAATAATGGAGAATTTAGAAATTTACAACACTGCTTGCATAACGACAACCACAATCATTACTTTAACAGTTTAATTATGTTTTAGATTTCCTAATACAATTTGGTTTCATTTGACAGATTCTAAGACCCAGTAGTAGTTCACATAAAGTATTATTTTTTGATACTACCCAACACAAAAACGTAGTAAAGTGATTTAGGGCCACATAATTATAAATATTAATAAAATTACTCTGTACTTAGAAAACTACTCTGATTGTCCCTGAACAAGAAAACTTAATGCAAAATAAATAATAAATGATTTTTCGTTAAGTTTTTTTTTTCGCCCTGGAGACTCCAGGAGGAATATAGGACATGTCAGCTATAACACCTGAAATATATATAAGCATCACACAATGTATCACTGCTATCAAGAAAGAAATTCTTGTAGGCTATAAGAAGTTTCGTCAATCAAGTAATTTTTCAGATTCCTTTTAGAGGAATTCAAATTTTCACAACACTTTAAAAATTGGGGTAATTTATTCATAAATTTTCTCCCTGCATAAGTAGGTATTTGTTTTAACAATTTTGTAGAGTGATTAGCCACATAATAATCATTTCTATTTCTCGTGTTTATGAACATTGAAATTCTGCATAAAATTATTTTGCCTAACAACATAATCACCTCAAAAATGTAGAGAGAGGGAACTGTAAGCAATTATTACTTATTACTGTACAACGTATTCGTTACACTTACCAAAAGACGTTTCAGTTTTAACTGTAGTTCTTTCTTTTGCTGTAAAATATATTTGACAGTCTAAAATAGATTGGATACAAAAATGATTTGCTCTAAAATTCTATATCTTATTTAGAAACATGGTATGGGGTAAGGATTTGCTAAGAAAATTCCTAATTATCTTTTTCTGTTTCATTAAGACAAGAAATTTTATGTCATATGATATACGAGTCAATAATACACACTGGTTTTAATAATTTGTTGCGGCCAGAAATCCAAGTGAAATCAATGGTGTACACAAATCCTACTGAAAGACAAGATCTGTACGTCACCAAATTATTTAGGCCAATGAAACCATTCGCAATCAATCACAAATTTTGACAGTGTAATTAAGTAGTATTAAAATAATTATTACACTTCAATCATTCTTAGATTTCAGCCTTATTTAGTAAATTTTAGTATTCTAAAATTTACTGTATCCCAGATATCATAACGTTTGAGCTACTGAACTAGTTATTTCCAAAATAATTTTTTTAAATAGCCAAGACCATTTTTGACGATGATCAAACAGCCAAAATAAACAGAAGAATAGAGATAGCTCGATCTGCATTTAGTTAAATTAAAAAACTTTTAATAGATAAATCCTTGAGCATTGATCTGAGATTGAGGATGGTTCAATGTTACCTCTCCTCAACAGTTTTCTGTGGCGTACAAGGTTAGGTGGTGAATAAAACGAAAAACACGTAAAATGGATGCGTTTGAGCTTTAGTTGAAATACCTTGAACCAATGAGACAGTCTAGCGAAGAAGATGTTTATACCATCCAAAAAATGAAAATTGAATATCTGGGTCACATTATGCATGGACCAAGATATGAAATACTTTGCTCGATAATACAAAGACAAGATTCCGGGAAGGAATAGAATTTCTTGATTTAGGAGTCTTCGCAACTGGTTTTATTGTACCTCAGCAGAGCTGTTCAGAGCTGTGGTGTCAAAGGTCCAAATAGCCGTCATGATTGCCAACCTCTGGCCGAACAGAGCACGATAAGAAGAAAATTTTTCTCTAGGGTTTCTTACAACTAAAAGATAATAGTTTGTTTTGATAATTTAACTTCCTTTTTGATCACAATTTTTACTACTGTAACCATACATGGAGCTCTAGAATGTGATTGTTCCTTCAATGTGCCGTAAATTTCATGTTAATTCACCAAAGTACAACCAATGTGGTTTATGAAACTAGAGGCCGGTAATCAACCCCTACTTTGATTTTAGGGGAGAAAGGTAAATTCTAAAATAATGTAACAGTGTACAGTGATTATCTAGAAATAGTTGAGGGAATAGATTGTTTATTGTTAGAAATCGTGTTATATAGAGCGGATGTATTGAACAAGGATAATGGATTAAGATAAATGAAATGTTTTGAATACAAATTCTAAGATATAGAAACTAGTAGAAAAAAGTTTGTTTTTTATTTCGATTCCTCTTACCATGTTCTGGTAAAGCAAAGAAAATGTTAGAAGGGTCTCAATTGTTTAAGAAACTATCAGACCACAGATACAAAAACCGTTAGTGCCTTTGCAGTTAGTTAGTATTCGGGCGGCTGTGAATGAAATTAGTGTTGTCAAGAAAAAGTAGAGTCATTATGGGACCATTTCTGAATTATGTTAATAGTGCATATGCGTACAGTGGAAGCAAGTGGTTTTGGACGGGTAAGTAATTATTCTGATTGTTAAGTGAGAGTATCTTAATAATATAGTCAAGTTTAGTTTTAAAATTGAGTTTTGTAATTAATTTACTTGTAATCATTAATTATGTCAATAAATAATTGTTATACGTTAAAAAGATGTTGATTTATTATACCCAAATCCCAAATGACCTAGGCTTAGGTGTTACAATAATTTTTATCCAGAATTTATTAAAAGAATAGCCTGCATTTCAGGCATATAAAAGTTTTTCATTTTCTTTTTAAGGTAGACCCCACCCAAATTAAAAATAAATACGACCACCTCCGTGGCGTTGTGACTAGCAGACTAGCCTACAAAGCAAGAGGTCCTGGGTTCAATTCCTGGCTAGTCTGGAAAATTTAACACATTAAAATCCACCGTTACAGTACCAAAACCGACAGTAGTCACTAAATGACAAAGCTGTCGATGCGACTTTAAATAAACAAAAAAAGAACTGAAACATACCTTATCAGAAATAGCAGGTGGATGATGGTGTAACAGAGCAAGTTGCATACAAGCCGTACTACAAAAATAGAAATCTTCAGATCCATCTTCGCTGGCTAAGAATGGCATTTCCGACGCTTTCTTCTTGATCAGATTGTTCAATATGACTACATCACAGTGACGACAGAACTTTGCAGCTCCATTCAAAATACTCTGGATATCAATCGGCGCTGAAACCAACAATATATACTTTATAACAATCCGTAATTGGGTTTTTATGTTTGGTAACAATTTCAGGAAATTAAACCTATTATAGTTATTACATCTCAACAACTACAGGTATACTAAAATTGAGTATTTTGATCTGAGTGCTTGTTGCAGATGGCCTTTTTCTCACGTAACATTATTTTCCAAAAGGAGCTCAGGTATTGCATTGGAAAGGCCAGAGGTGTTTTCAATATAATGAGCTCAGTGTTCAAGAGCCATGTACTAACCCAGGACGCTGAACTGTGGCTCCTGCAATGCTATGAGTTCTAATTTCTTCTGTAAGGCATACAGCTGTGAATCTTAAACAAAGCAACTATCTGCAAGCTTGAAGCCTATGAAAATACTACTGCCAAGAAGAATGCTGAGGATACCATGGACACAGAGTCTCACAAACGCAGAAGTTTTGCGAAGAATAAAAAATAAAAATAGAAGGAAAAAGGAATCCAGCCAGAAGAATTTCCCGGCTAGTTAATTTGGTAACAGTTCTGTGGAATTTTTCCGGATATCAACTACCAAAATCAAAATAGCCATGATGATGATGATGATGATGGCCAACATTTGAAGCAGATAGGCAAGCCAAGAGTAACTAACTTTTATTGATTCTTAATCACTTCTATTATGGATAATAAAAGAAAATAGAAGAGAGCATACATTCATAAAAACATTGACCTCTATCTCCATATCAGACAGAACAATGCCAACACAGCATTGTAGTAAAAAAATAGGGCAATACCAATCGGCTTAATCCGTTTACATTAACAATTTTTTTATTTATTTAATGAATCATTCATTAATTTTATGTTTCTGTTGGTTATGATTGGATAATTGCACCACAATTTCCAGTCAAAAAAATGTTAAAAATTTATAGCAACAGTAAACCACTGCCGGGTCCGAACACCCTTCGGAGTCGGGTGTGTTTTCCCTGTACCGGCTCCGTATATGCTTCGGGTCTGCCGAGTGCGCTCTCGTATCTCTTTTAAAAGCCGGCAGTGAACCTATCATTACTATTTTGACCTCGGCACACAGTACACATTCTATTCTTCTTTTTTTTTAGTAAATCACTACTTTTGAAAAAATCTTGCACTTAACATATATTTAGAGTAAATACAATAAAAAATGGTAAAACATAAATCGGCACTTGAAATCATGTAACGAAAATAATGCCAATACAATTTTATTTATTTCATTCATAACATAAGTCTGAATGCCTGTAGAACTTTAAGCACGGCCAGTGTACCGTAGTTCAAATGTGAGGCAGAATGCGAAAAAGACCTCTTATAGGAAAAAGTAGAATTTTCAGTAAAAACAATACGACCCATTAGGGCCAATATATTGATTGATTTCTTTTTGTAGACAATTTAGTCCAGCCTGATTTTAAACGTAATTACTCCAGCAGGGATGACTAGGCAATACGAATTGTATCTATTTAAAAACAACACGACATTTTGTAAAAAAGAAGGCATAGACCTTCTATGTTCAGTGCCTGAACCTGATCAAGCCTGCCATATTGGTGTAGTTGGTAACGTACCCGCCTCTCATCATGCGGTCTTGGGTTTGAATCCCATTCAGGTATGACATATTTTCATACGCTACAAAAAAATCATTTCATCCTACACTGTCTGCATTAGCAGTAATTAGCAGAACAGTCAGACGTAACAAAAAAAAAAAAAAAATCAAGCAGACCCAATTGTACAAGCAATAAAGAAGAGCCAAAGCCATTGTTCAAAATAACTTTAAGCACTAAATGAAAATTTTTACCATTCAAAAAATGAAATTTTTCAGAAATTTTACTTGTTTTCTATAAAACATATTTAGGCAGTCGTAACTAATATAATTTCTGAGATGACAATCTAAATCTGGTATTGTATTGTTTAGTGCTAAATTTGGCTATTTTCATAACGTAAAATCAAACATTTTTGACATGAGGTCCCTTTTGCATTCTGGTTCATAAATAAAGCTATAGAAATCAATCAAGTACTATCATGCATTAAGGAGCCATACAAAACCGACACATCCAAAATCTCTTTTCCTATTCCAGGATTTTATATTAAGCATACAGTGAATGTCACGGAGGTGATTAATGAGTAAAATTAAACATTGATTAATAATATTAGCTTAAAGATATCTTTAACATAAACAAACAAATCATTATATTTATCTAATAAATTTTTGGTCTCCGTAGCCCAATGATTAGCATACTGTGCTAAAAAGTGGAAAGAAATGGGTTCAATTCCCACCTTGGGCCTGGAAAATTACAACTGTAACATAACCCTCAAAGTTGCTGATGACCAATTAGTTGATACAATTTTAAACTAGACAAATATTAGGAATTTATAAACTGATTTAATAATCTATATATTTAAAACGCAAAATCACTTCCAATGTATTTTAAATGGGAATTCTTTAAACTCTTAAATACAGAGTTCTACCGAACGGATTTTTATAATTTTTAAAAGGTTTTAAAGAGTATTCTTTCCTGATTCGGTAAAAAGTTCTAAACTTGAAATTCATGCTAAATTCGAGCTTCATTTTACGAAATGAAAAAGAACAAAATATATTGTTTACAATGTACAGCTCTGTAATACCGTACAGCGGGTCTCCCACGTAATGAACACTAATGAATATATGAACACAATACAATATCATAAGGAAAGTCATGGTTAATTTCATTGAAATTCAATGGTAAGTGTTTCATATAAGGCCTTTGATAATAAAATATTTATAAAAATTTATGTTGTTGTTTAGGTCAACAGCCGAAAGGCTGGTTGGAACCTATAGAGGTTTAACTAAGTAAAAACGAGAAGTGAGGTGGGTTACTATTGCCATCTCCCTTATCTGCATCTTATTGTGCGAATTTATTCGCACGGGTCCACTAGTAATTATTTTAAGAAGTAAAAATTCTTCTTATTTTTACTATTGAAATTATTTATGTCACATTAATATATTTTTTTATTTAAGTATCCAGGTTAGTGACTCTCCGCTGCAAGGTGCTGGGAAAGTACAAACGTGACGTCAGAAGTTGACTTTTTTTAAGACACAAGAAACTAAATTAAATCAGATACATGGGATGAATTATACGACACTAAGATAAAAGACAAGACCTGAAACAAGGTTTAAGTTTTATAAGACGGCGGCAGTTCCAGCACTGATATATGGTAGTGAAGCATGAATGATGAAGAGAAGGGAGGAAAGAAACATCTAAACTGCAGAAATGAAATCTTCAGGTCTGTCTACGGTTGTACAAAACTAAACAGGATCAGAAATGAACATAAAAGGCAAGAGTTGGGACTTTTTCCACTTAATGGAAAAATAAAACTATACCGTGCCCAATGGGTCGATTCATTTAAACAATGCCTGAAAGCCGCTTACTTGGTTTAGCAAGAAGGAACAAACCAATAGAGATAATTGGCGTAAAATTTTCTGTAACTAAAATACTATATCTACAATTTCTATACGCTCAAGAGTATTTCAATACTCCACAAGGTATGTTTTTGCAAAGTTCCGAATTCTATTTTTCAGCTAAAACCTTAATTCACTAATCTTATCTTAAAAAAAAAAATAAATAAAAAATCTTACCACCTTCCTTTCCATCTTTGCCTTTAGTACGATAAAGACCGAGTTTATGACTAGGAGGAGTGATCGTTCTCTCCGAGACGTGATAATTCGTAGGAGGTGGAATACGAAGCACATTTGCCAGGTTGCGCAATACACCGAGGACATCATCAGCAGCCGAAGATGTTAACGTTAGAGTGACAGTCACGTTACCGGATTCCTTTAGTGGAACCGATGGCGATAAGCGGTTTTTCATGCCTCCTCCATACACATTCTCCTTATCCTAAACGACAAAAATAAATACATAAAAAAATCAGTAAAATAAAGAAATCTACAAATAAAGCAAGAAAAAATACAGTAAATAACTATTAATCTTCTACAAACAATAATATTACTGTTAATGCGCCGGCCGCATTGGCGCAGTTGGTAACGTGCTCGCCTCTCATCATGCAGTCCTGGGTTCGAATCCCACTCAGGCACGGCATATTTCCATACGTTACAAAATATCATTTCATCCTCCATCGTATAATAGTTACATCCCAACATTGTCGCTAATGACCGTTGTAGTTAATGCGACGTTAAATAAATGAATGAAAAAAAAAATAATATTACTAAATCTGAATTAACAGAAAGACAATTTAAAATAAAATCTTGTATTTCATAACAAATTTTTACTGTTCTACCATTCAAAATAGCAATGAGTTTCATCTCTATAATAAATCATAATTTTTCCTTTTACTTTTTCAGAATCTTTATTCACTTCGAGAATGCAGGGGCAAGACACATACTTTCTACAGAGAAATAATTTTTTTCCATTTTCAATGAAGTAAATATTGCACAGACTTATGAAAAGTTATGTATTCACAATTCTCTTATGTAGAATCTGTAGAATTGAGGCACGGATCTTAAAAAATGAGATATTGACTCAATATCCAAGCTTAATTTCCTTATACCCTTACAAACCGGGATGCCCAATATCACTCATTCGTCATCATCTTTCTTTAAACTCAATTATCTCTGCAACTATTCATTATTTTCTAACAGGTTTAGTATTATTAGACAGAGATGTTTTTCTTCTTTCATTTGATATATCTTGCATTTTGTACGATGAAAATTGAGACGACATGGTGTTAGGCGAAATAAAGAGATATTTTCGAAGAGCCAATACTAAAATTTGAACGTTTTAATCCATAACTTTTCAACAAAAAAAAAGGTATTTGTTTGAGAATGATACTATCAGTTAGCTTTAAATGTAACAATCAAAATCATTCTTTGAATCTCACTATCGATGTTAAAATAAATGCAATGATAATGCAGTTGTTTTTTTATCTTCTATACAGAATTTAGATTTATCATGATTTTTTCCGTCATTTGAAAAACTGCTAAATGAAAATTATTCTACTTGCGCATTGTGTAAATGTAGATAACAGACTAAATAAACAAGCAGTTTTAAATTTATAAATATAGTTAATTAATTTTTATGAACGAATAAAAATACATACCATTTGACTAATGACCAATTTATGTGGTTTAGGTCTCAACGCTAGCGGTGCGATGAGAGGTATCACAGGCGACATTCTTTTCATTAGTTTCTCATCTTCTTCACCATCATCATCTTCTATTAATCGCAAACCTAAAAATCACAAAAAAAAATAAACGTGATTATTTTTATCACATTGTTACCACAAGGCTGGCTCAGACAAAAATTACTGTTTCAATTAAATTATTTATTTCTTGTTTAGTCAAATAATTTTAAAACCGAACACAATTTTTAATTTTAACATTTTGTTTTACATTACACTCCTTCCGCTGTTTACAGTATTCATTTTTTAGCCTGTAGTGTCTATAACTCTGTAACAGGCAGGCGGAGTGTTAAATTATTTTCACTTGATCTGCTAATAACAGGGCTACAATAACTAGTTCTGTTTCTTAACACATGGTCAGCCAATTTTATGACTGAAGGATTAAAAACAGAAGAGGTAGAGATGTAATAGACACTATACTATTTTTAAGGCTGATGAGCTCTGAATGTATACATTGCCCCCTACCCAATTTATAGCTAGCCAATGACTTGCCAGGAACGTTGCCAATACTTGCTCTTCTAGCTGTGTTAAATATTTTGTCAGTCATTTTTTCTTGTCTTTCAATAACAATAATTATTAACTTATAAACATACAACCAGCTGATTATACCGTGCGTTCGGAAAGTCGCTGTGCACTGGAATTGTGACTATGGATTTATGAAAATATGTATAAAGAAATGACTAAGCATTTTGGAAAAAAATTTATTCAATACCTTAATTACATTGTTAAACCGTGATTACATTGTTTATAGAAGGTGTTCGAAATGACCTCCATTGGCATCAATACAGCATTGCACTCGTTTCATTTTGTTTGCAAACACCTTTCGCAACTGAAGAACAGTGATTCCTTGAATGTATGCCGTTATTGCGGCTTTAAGTTCGTCAATCGGAGTGTGATGACGCCAATGGAGGTCATTTCGAACACCTTCTATAAACAATGTAATCACGGTTTAACAATGTAATTAAGGTATTGAATAAATTTTTTTCCAAAATGCTTAGTCATTTCTTTATACATATTTTCATAAATCCATAGTCACAATTCCAGTGCACAGCGACTTTCCGAACGCACGGTATTATAAAGTATTGCATGTTAACGCATCCACTCTATAATCGATATGTTCAGTATGAGATGCAAGACACGAGTGAACTAGTGTGGCTCTTATACGCATGCGCGCATAATATTTATCAGGTACAATCTGACAACGCTGGCAAATGTACTGATTGGTCTAAATGCGCGGAACAGCAGAGCTCATCAAAAGTTGAAAAGCATTACAGTCACAGTTATCACCTCCGAGAGTAATAAATTTCATAATTATACAGCTAGACCCTGTGGTGAATAACGTGAAGGTGTCATTTATAGGGTGAAGGTAGATGCATTTCAGAGGGCCTGGCATGCTGATAAGCATACCTTTCGACTCAGTAAGGAAGGCAATTGTAAACCACCTCACTCCTTGTTATACTTATACTTATCTTGAGAGGTTCAAACCACCCCTTCGGTGATGACCTAAACAACGACAGCCTGTAGTATTATTATTGTGCTCCCATGATTTTTTTTAAACAAGAACAATATGAAACCCAGTTACAGACAAGAGGAATTCACTAAATTATCCGAGACAAATAGGAAAGATTAGATTTATTACCTGGAAATCTGACTGGTGTATCTGGAAGTATACATTCTGGTGACGACGAACTGATAATCGTGTCTGGTGTATCATTATCACGTTCTCTGTTCATATCAAACTTTCTGTCGTCAACCGAAAACAAAACTGGAAAAAAGAAAAAATACATGTTTACCATCATCGATGTTCTAATTAAACACCACTTTTGTAATACGGGAGGAAGATAGACAGCTAAGAATACGGATGTAAATGTTAACCAATAAGGGAAGACATTGTTTCCTTCAAAGAGGGCGAATTGGGGCTTTGCTCTCTCACTAACTATAAAAGTAAATGTACTCAAATCAACAGTCATGGTTTCTGGACTATGATGGAGACACATCACTGACTCGGGAAAAGAAATTACGTTTCCGACGACTGACACGATGCATGCTGTGGTCATTATGGCCCCTGGACTTTATGAAAACTTGTCGATGGTTCTGTGAGAATGAATTGACATATCTCTCTCTCTGCTGAATGATGAAACGCCGTAGTTACCACCTCCTCAACTGTCAACGTGGTTTCCACCATGCAGCTGCTTGCTACTTTCACGCCAGTCTGCTTGCCCAAACAGAACAACAAAACTCAAGACCTATAATACATATAAAGTACACATGTTCTAATTTTTGTAAACGATCAATACCTGATCAAAATTGACTTGTAATGCTTTTAAGTTAATACATTGAGCCCGAAGGCTGGAATCACAGATGTGCCGCTATACGGACACACCATTGCAATGAGGGATGGCACGAAGGCTTCAAATGTCAGTCGGCCACGCAAAAGATCTTACTTATTTGGTCATCTATTCATCAGCTAAACATAGTATGGTTATACACAGTTTTTTTTCATTCGTCGCATGATTACAATAATACGTAAATTATTATTGTATAACATACAGTACGTAAAAAATTCGGTGCAAAGAAGTTGCAAGTTCTCAAAGAAACAGAAATTACTTTTGAGTAATAATTAAATCTTTTTTATGTAAAAATAGTTTATGGAAAAGCTTACAGTTTCACTGTATAAAATACAAGTGAGTTGTCAAATTTAAAATAACGAGTTTATTTTGAAATCTCTTTGTTTTACTTTAAAATCTTGATAAGATCTTGATAAAATCTTTAAGATTTAATAATTAAATCTTTTTTATGTAAAAACATATTATTCTTACCTTTTCTTGGTAAAACAATTTAAATTTAAAACTCGAAACGGAGAAATTCATGGAATAAATCATATAATTAATTTATTATAATGATACATTGCACCTCACTGGGAGGACCGAATTAATTACACTTTTAAAATCCAATCGAAAATTCCCGACAGTAGGTACCAGAAAACGACCTTCACTGTAACGCTTGTAGGATTGATCTAAATGCCTGAACATTAACTAACACTGCCCATATGCCGGCGATTAAACAAAATATACAGAAATGTAGTACGGTATAAAACACCTTAAGGCGTCATTCGGCCTTAATGTATTAACAGGAACTATAAAACAATTTACTTACATTCATCTTTCATGGAGTCAAGTTTGAGTGGGGCAAACTCTTCATTGTAGAACCCACGTTGAGTCGATGGAGTCGGTTGAGGTGGCAATGGTGGTAGGTCTCCATACGGTTCAGTATTGTAATGATCCGCTTCAGTCGGTAATATCGCCATTCCATATTTCCCTTTTAGTTCACCAGTTCGGCTGCTACAAAACATGAGAAGAGAAAAAAACATTTAAAACTAAATAATAAACAAAAAATAATTTAAAAGACTCCAAACAACTGTTACTTTAAAACAATCTGGCTCACACTAGAACTATTTTGTCTTCGTGAAGGGTTAAGTTGAAGGTCACTGATTCTATGGGCCAAGTACAAGCATGTATTAAGAACAGGTACCAAGTACCCACTAAAACAACCCTGTATTTTTGGTATAACTTATAGGTTACCAATGACACGTGCACTCCGTGATAAGAGTTGCTAAAATAATTCAACACAACAGTGAATGAAAATGGGAAAAATATTCAGTTATTGCATTACAATCGCGATTGTACATGTGTAAAGTTCAGCCGTTCTTACTTTGCTCCTACTGTCAACAAAAAAAACCCAGCTACTACAGGATGTACGCTATGGTCCACGACTTCCCCTTTGTCCTTTTTCTTTTACATGATTTATACAATTAGTAACTTGCACAAATATAAATATAAAAATATAGAAAACTATAAATATAAATGAAAAGTCAAATACTATAACAGTTAATTCCTAATTGAAAATAAATTATAATGCATGTACGAACGATGTCATAAATGAACTGGTAGCATATTAAAACGATGACATATTCTTTGTCAAAAATGTGGACAGAGATTTAGGTATGAGTTTATATTAGTCATCATCAAATTCAATTGTGAAATAACGAGTGACTATACTAATACTAGATAACAGATCGTTAAAATTAAAATGTTTCTTTTAAAGTTCTCTTGTTTCGTCATACAGATCAGAGGTAATACGTACATATGACTTGTAACCACTTATATTTATGAAAAAGAATGGAAATAAAGTACACCACCTTTTTCTAAATTCATTGTTCAGTACTTAAAACATCAGTCATGATATGATTGAACAATTCTATTTTTATAAAAAAACTAAAATACTTTTAAAAGTATTTTGCAGTTACTTTTTAATCAGCGTGTACACATTTCCAAGTAATGCTCATGCTCAGTGACGTAATTGTTTGTTGACAGTAGGTGCAAACTAAGGAAGGCTGAACTTAAAATAAATTTTAAAGATTGTAAAGTAAAAAGAATAGCGAACGCATAATTTGAGAAGAGCCAAGCCAAATCTAAACAACAGTCTAATTGAAGTTGATACTATATATTATATTGTTTGCAGATGAAAAGGGGAATCAAAGAAAATCAGTGATGAAAAATGCCAGACCTGATCGGGAATTTAACTCGAACCCCTTGTACAGAAACCACTTTTGCTGACCACTACACCAATCAGGCAACCAATGTTATTTATAACACACGTACAAAATCCCAGGTGAGTGTGAATGCACTTCATTGGGTATAAGAGTAGACCAAGGACCACAGTAGGAACTGCAGTAGCATTACAAGTTTCATTTTTAGTATTTCCTTGTATCAGTCTCCTACAACTGGTCTTATCACTAGTTCCGATAAAACCATGTATAGAAAGGATAAAAATTTTTTTATCAAGCAATAAATATCTCTAATATCAGTCCAAGGTACTAAAACTAATAAGTACTTAGTTTAGAGTACTCATACAAAGTTATACTATGAAACAGAAAATTCTTGTTCTGAACACTAACTTAATTTTTTCTATAGTTTAAGGGTAATAACACACCAGGCGGCAGATGTCAAGTCAGCAAAATTTGTATTCGTTTACATGAGTCGGCATGTGTCGAGTCATCTGCCGGCTCAACATACTTGCGCCGCGTGCAATTACTTGAGTGGGATTCCTTCAGTGCTTGCCATTGCGTACTATTTGTTTGTTATACAAGTGTTTAACATGCATCCTGATGATGAAGAATTGACGTTATTGTGGTTACTTTACCGACGTTACAAGAAACGTAAAAATAGACTTGTGTGAGCACACAAAATCGTAAGTGACTTTCTCTTGTGGCCTCGAGTAAAAGAAGATGGCGAACATTTTTTTAATTTCACCAGGATGTTGGAAACATCTTTCAATGAACTGTTGAGTAAAATAAAAGGCTATTTACAAAAACGGAATACAGTGATGAGAGAGAATAGTAATCCAGAAAAACGACTAATTCACATAACAAAAAAAAATTTAGTTATTGATGTAATAAATGTACACTCAAATGTATTTCATTTTAATTAAAGTTTTGATAAACATACCTAGATTTCAACAGCAAGCAGGTCTGTCGCTTGTAAACGCTTGTTTAACTCACACATGAGTACTGCTTCACTTTTAAACATTGGGCGAAGGGCCGCCAGGGAGTGTTTTGCTGACTTGTCTTCAAGGGGAAATGAGTGGTTGAGTCGGCAGAAAAGCCGCCACAGCATCATGTGTGTAGTTCAATTGTAAAGTATAGTACCATTCATCAAGTCGGCAGCCGACTCGTGTGTTTTAACGCTAAAACTTTTGTGAAATATAGTTGCAAGAATCGGGAAGTCCAAACTGATAGAAATTTACCAGATTAATATGGAGTCTTGAAATAAACTAACATTACAACAGAAATAACAAACTGAAAACATGTTAAAATACAGTACAGCATTTCATATTATAAAATCTTACAAAATTTCACATGTTTTATTCACAAAATTAGCACGCATGTGGAACTAAAGGCACAACAAACCTACTGAATTTAACACTAAATTTAAAGGAAAAAAAGAGAGGTATTAAAAAATACCAATCAGTACATCCTCTAAAAAAACCGCATGAATTCAATTGGACTTTCCTGTTGTGAACAAAGTTGAGATGCCACTTGTACGATGGATGTTAAATACCTTTTGATAGCAACATGTTTCAACCAAATGAGGAAGACAATGATAAATTATTTCACATAGGGTTCAAACTAGCCGTTAGGTAAAGGATTAAAAAATCAAATAAACACTTACTTTATATGCACTTTTGTTAAATCGCCTGCACCAAAAATTGGACAGACCGAAAAATTTCTTCCCAAAGACGGTTCAAGAACAGTCATAGCTGGCGCCTGTCTTAACTGTACCATTAATGCATCAATGAATGAATCATAATCCTCTTCAACTTTTGAAGTCTGAAAACAAACACACGCAAGATCATATAAAAAATTGAGAGTAGATAAAGAAGCCAATAATATCAGGTTCACAAAGCTTTAAAAGCTTTTTGAAACACCTAGAATATATTATATATAAAAAAAAACAAACATGGGGAAATATAACCTAACATCAGTGATCATAAACTAAATTTGAACCTGTTTTGTTTCAAATTTTGATAAGACTGCCACGATCCAGCCAATTTTCTACTAAGCTCTACTTTGCCAACCTTAAAAATTTAGATATGGCAATCATGTTACCTCTTAATATTAATTAAGCCGATTTTGATAAGGTTTGAGCAATAAAACATAACAAAAATTAAAAAACTACAATAGGCTGTGTACAAAAGTTGTAATTTTTTGTATTTTGTTATTTTGTAGTGCAATAACGAGTTGTTTTCCGCCTGATTGTAGCAGTAAACTTGTCCAGCAAACATCAACTCCCTTCAAAGAAACTTAGGTATACATCACATATTGACTTGATAAAACGTAAAAAACATGTTTTACATAACACATAAAAATAAGATCTGTGTACAAAAAAATTATTCTCTAGAGTTTGTGGCCCGCAAAACATGAGTTGGCAGTTTGGGCACCGACCATGGTCTGCCAGTTGGTGATCACTGCATAAATGAAGGTGACAAGACTCAAGGTATTGAGCCCAAATGAAACATTACATAAATACATTAGACCAAGGAGAAATACACAAATTTGACATTAATAAAAAATAAATTAAATAAAAATACAGGAACCATAAAACGACTTTAAGAACCAAAATCTTATACATCAGTGAAATCCTAGTGAGGACAGACGGGGAAGGAATCAAGGAAACCTGCAGAAAAGTAGAATGCAGGATACTCAGAACTTGCATAAACAAGAAGCACAAGGTAGACAATCACTACAGGCTTTTGCCTGACTATCAAGTCTACAGAGACATAGAACCAATAACAGTGGCCATGCGCAAGAAACGGTTGTCGTACTTTGAACATATACTAAGAACACCAAACACTAGACTCTTACGCAGAATAATTGACAATGGAATGAGACAAAAAACGGATGCTGGTAACACATACATGTGGCACAAAGAAATCAAAAGGGACTTACAAGAACTTCAACTAACTCACGAAGATCTAACAGAAAAGTCACCCAAATACAAACAGGTCGTCAAGGACCACAACCATTGGCTTACGACCCAGAAAAGAGAATATAAGAAGAGAGAATTTTCAGAAGCGTGTTCAGAACATGACAGAATATCATGCCAAAAAGAGACTGAAAGCTTCCAAATTGACTAAAGTGGTCCATTGTGGCTAAACAAGCACTAAATAAAAAAATACAGGAACCCAGAAAAACATAAGGCGGTTTAAAACTTTGAAAAAATAAAAACTTTACCAGAAGGTAGACAAATTACCTGAATGTGATTAAAACAAGCAGACTTGCCTTCTATAGACACAAAATTCATAAAAACAGAAAAATCTGTTATCAAAGAAACAATAAAAAGACAACCACGAAATGGTAAAAAAGATCAAAACGAATCTAAAAGAAGAAAACATAGAAACGATGGTCAGGATAAGAACTTAAATATAAACTAATGGTTCCAAGAAAAAATGGACACAGGAAAGGTGACAGAACACTCATGAATGATGAAGAAGTACTGGGAACACAAAATCTATAGGTTTTGATTAAAAACTAAAATATTTAGTAATAAAAATATTCAGCAGTTGTAAAACATGTCGTAAAAACAAGAATCAAGATAAACTTTTTACGATTGTAATACGTTGAAGAAAAATTACAAATGATAGTTATCAGAACACCTGTTTGGGATATAACGACGAAAACATACTAATAAAATGAGAAATAAAAATATGTTAAATCTTACTTTTCTAGGACGTTTCTTTGGTGTACCACCAACAGCTTCTTTTCCCTGACTTTGCCTACGCTTCTGTTGATACTGCCTCCGTTTTAACTTTTTGAGATCTGTAATTAACAAAAATAGCACATCACATTAAATAATAGTGAAATTTCTTACTAAAATTCAATGAGTAAAAAACACATATGTACTGATGAATTACTGTAGGAATGCAGTTGGCCTGACAGAATCAGAGGGGGGAGAGAAAATTGTGTGTTTCTAGGAACATAAAAACACTAACTCATTACCAAAAAACAAATTTTTCAAACCATTTTATCTTTACATTTATCTGATCTATTTCTTTAACAAGGTTTACTTTTGTTCACTTAATTAATCTCAATGACAGATCATGAATGTCAACTGGTTCAAAAGGGGAAAAATCAGTAAAAGGATAGAAGATATCCTAGATGAAAATCCAATAGGAATGGTTCAGATGTTCTTAAACAGAAATCTTCAGGAATACAGGAATGTAAATCTTCACCATAAAAGAAACAAGTTCAAAGAGACTAACTTCAAATTTATTAAGCACGAAAATAATTCAACTTAGTAAAAGAATTCTATCTCATATTCAGTATACTACGAGGTGTGGCTATTAAATAACAAGACTGACGCTGCTGCGGATCAAGGAGGCATGCGTCAACCGCTATTAATCAACAGCTTTTTAGTGTGAACTTAAGTGTGAACCAAGACAATGCGCCTTCTTCAATGATTTGTCCTTCCACATTTTGGGACGTCTTTTCCTTACTCTTTGACGTAATTTAGAAAGTACCTCAAGGTAGTAATATTGATTAATTGTTTGACCTACAGGAACCCAGTGAAGGTAAACAATCCCATGGATATAAAAAAAACAATCATCATTGCTTTAAATTTTAACTTGCTCATTAGAGATTTTTTGGCTCTCAGTGAAGTTCAGCTCTTCCAGTGCATGGATTGGTGCTTCGTTTCCGGATCATAAGTAAAACACCACGTTTCATTACATGTTATTATAGTTTCCAAAAAATTTGGGTCATTTTCAATCGCGTACAAAGTGTCAGTACAAACATTTTTGAGCAGCATGTGTCCTGAAGGAGCTGACAGAAGATGACTTCCAGCACTGTTTCCAACAATGGAAAATTCGCATGGAGCGTTGTAGGGATAGAGAAGGAGTGTATATTGAAGGTGACATCAAGTGATTATACATGAAATAAAAATAATTTTTTTTACGTCAGTCTCATTATTTAATAGCCACACCTTGTACTCTACAAAAGGAATCGAATGACACTATTTTCGTTTCCAAATTCCGACTTTTGATTTCTTGACTTCCGGTTTTGGGTTAGTCGACCCAGTTGTGACTTCCAGTCGAAACCAGAACTTAAAACCTAATGGTTTCTGTATCTAGTCTTTAAGAGGAATCAAATGACACTACTGTTTCCAAATTCCAGTTTTTGATTTTTGGACTTCCAGTTTTGAGCCACTTCCGATCAAAACCGGAACTTCAAACCTAATTTAGGCTTACTAACTTTTTGTGTAGATTACGAGCCCGAAAACCGGTTGTTGGTATCTCTGGTAGTTTCTGACATCTGGGTGTGACAGATAAACAGACAAAGGAAAATGATAGGTGACAATTTTAAAAATTGCCACCGATAAAAAGCGATTTTAAATCAATTGGTAAGTAATGAATTTAACAGTTTTTAATACCTAGTCTCATCTGTTTTTACTTCACATGTTCCGTACTCCCTTTTTGGAGTTTTCCGGTTTTGGTTAACAAAAACAGATGACTTACTAATTTGTACAACCAAATATTTTTGATCAGAAGGGTAGGTGGACATGGCAATGGAAAAATTTATCTGTATTCTTACATGATTCATCAGTACTAACTAGTAAGCTACAGTATTAACTCACCAATATCAATCCTTTTGACAAATTTTCTTTTACATTCTAAAACAGTATTAGAAAAGTATATATAAGTAATTACTTTTTTTTTTAAATTTACGAAATTGTTTATACACACATTTTAATGATTACAAAACCATTAATAATTTCAAAATTACTGTATTAACTTGAACATCAATATCGTATTAATTTTAAGTTTAAATTAAATACATAATGAAATGTTTTAATTAATACACAGACCACTGGCTAAATAATTACTTCCATAAAAATCAAAAACTAAATGATTCAAATGACTGTTTATGACAACAAAAAATCACAGAACACATCAACTGAGAATGAACAACAACTCGCTGAAAAATTTCCACACTGTGTTTTACACAAATTAAATAGGCAAACTAGATGTGTCATAACATTAAAAAATATACTACAAGGTCTACTTTATAAGAAGAATACGTCTCATAATACACGCTATCAAATTATCGACAATTTTATTACCAAATGGTGAATCAACAGTTCACTTTAATTGTGCTCAAATGTCACTGTATACTTTTCTAATGAAATCATTGTTTTTCTGTTTTATTAAAGCATTATATTTCTTGTACTCTTAAAATTTCCTATTATTTCTTTCAAACAGAAAAAAAATTATACAAAAATGTTTTAAAGAGAACTAGCATGCCCCATGCGGCTTCACATGTGTAATAATTTTTTTAAAAATAAACATGTAACAGAAACTGTGTAGCTGCTAGCTCAACTGTATACTCCAACACGTGCACACACACACACACACATGAAACATTTTGATAAATTCCCCGCATATATCTCTCGCTAGTCTTTATATGTATGTATTGTCTTTAACAATAGTACACACACAAAACCATGTTTTGATAATTTCCTCCACTTACATCTCCCATCATCATCAAACCCCTTCATTTACTTCAACAGCAATACCTACTCACATGTACAAACACACACACACAAACATATTTATGAAAATCTCAAAATAGGGCCCTTAGGGTCGTCATTTTTTAAATTTAAAAGAATGTTGCTGTGAATATAAATATGAATATGCTGTCAAAATTTCATGAAAATCCATTCAGTGGTTTTGGAAATTAGCCTGCATGAAAAAACACGCTTTGTCTTTATATGAGGGTTATTCGGAAAAGAAGATCCGAATCTCCGTAACTAAACAAACGTGACGCGAACATCGTATTGCGCATGCATGTCGACTCCCCGCATGCCTTGCGAGTAAAACGACACTATTTGCATTCGTATTGTTGCGATGAGCTGTTTACAGTATTAGTTCAAAATGTTTCAAACAATTGATCAGCTCGCCAACTGTGAAATTTGTTCCGTTACATGGTTTTTGACAGCAAGGAATATTTCAGCGGCAGAAAATCATCGCCAGTTAACTGAAATGTATGGCCTCAATGCGATGAGTGATAGCAAAGTGCATAAGTGGGTGAGAAAATTTAAGAATGGACGGGACAATGTCCATGATGAACCGTGATCAGGTCGACCATCAGTGGTGACACAAGATTTGGTTAATGCCCTGGAAGAAAAGATTCGTGAAGACTGGCGATTCACAATTTCAAGTTTATCATTGGAGTTTCTGAATGTGAGCAGAACAACTTTGTACAAAATTGTGTCTGAAAATTTGCAATTTCACAAATTGTGTTAACGTTGGGTTCCCAGACTGCTTACTGAGGATCACAAAATGAAAAGAACGGCTTGTTCTCTTGAATTGTTGGACTGATACCACAGAGAAGGTGATGAACTTTTAGAGCATATTGTCACAGGGGATGAAACATGGGTTTCTCACATTACCCCAGAGTCGAAACGTCAGTCTATGGAATGGTGTCACACGTCATCGCCAGTCAATGTCAAGGCTAAGCAGACAATCTCAACACGCAAAATTATGGCTACAGTGTTTTGGGATAGACATGGAGTCTTGTTGGTCGAGTTTATGCAGCAAGGGACAACAATAATTTCCACCGCTTACTGCGCCACCCTGACTAATCTTCACCGAGCAATACAGAATAAGTGACATGGCCTT
Source organism: Catonia carolina (assembly GCA_035578175.1). Classification (NCBI taxonomy): domain Eukaryota; kingdom Metazoa; phylum Arthropoda; class Insecta; order Hemiptera; family Achilidae; genus Catonia; species Catonia carolina. The sequence continues at coordinate 69,238,116 of JAQMRL010000005.1, forward strand.
CTGACATCTGAAGTTTTGTTGCTGCACAACAATACCAGGCCCCATTCTGCCATTCGAACGCAAAATCTGATCAGATCATTTGGATGGGAACAGGTTGAACACCCACCGTATAGTCCAGACTTGGCAACAAGTGATTTTCACTTGTTCCGCTGCCTAAAGGAGTTTCTCGGTGGCAAGCGGTTCGGCACAGACGATGACGTGAAAGAAGCTGCTCTTTTTCCAACCCACATTCTCAGCATTAACTCACTGTAGGCTTTTTCTCTTTTTCTCTGTCCACCCAGTGTTTAGTTTTTGCTCTTCACGAAAGCCCTTTAAGTTCGTAATTAGTTGTTTAAATTTGGTTCGGTTCAGCCCATGATTACAACCACAGTGCTACATTGGCTAGAGTGAAGTTAATCTATTCCACTTATTTTACTCTTCAGGTGACTTTAGACTGTATGCACAGAAAGTTATAGTTACGTGACATATGCCTATTTATGTATTGTAAAAATGTTTTCAATACAGTGGGGATTTTGATTTTCGGCGCCTCTGATGCTAATCATTACTGCCGATAAACAGGAATTTTCTTTACTACCAAATTCTAAGGACCAACTAAAACTATAAATATATAATTATCATTAAACATACCATTTGGATCGAGTGGAATATTTGAACACAATTCTTGATTTATTGTACAATCATTTCCGTCTTGAGTTCTAATCCCCGGTGAAATCAACTCATCCGACGAACTAGTCACTTCTTTTTTAACTTCAACCATAACGGGAGCGGTAGGGGTAGTAGCAGTAGAAACGGCGACAGAAGTCGGGGTCGAACTTTGCGGTACATGATGTTGAGCAGGAGCATGAAGAAGCGGTTCTCTTTTGATCTGCGTCGGATTTAACATGACGGAAGACATCGGTTCGCGTTTGATTTGATTCGCATTTAACATTGTCGATATTGATGACGTGGTTTGTATGGCCGGTTCTTTTTTGATCAGTACGTTGTTGGAATTCATCGATGTAGTAGTCACCGTGGAACAACTGGACATCGCGAATGTAGATTGTAGTTCATTTTTAACCAGCATACTCAAGCTTGTTTGTGGCGATGCATTGATTCCAGTCGACATAACCGATGTTGGAACAGAACCAGTCGATTGACTTGCTTGCGTTGATGTCATTACATGAGATTGTGAAACAGGCGTTTGAGGACGAGACATTACAGACGGAGATATTTGTGAGAGTATTCCATCTGAAGAAGAATTTGGTGTTGGTGTCCTCGACAATATCTGTTGCTGTTGCTGTTGTTGCTGCTGCTGCTGCTGCTGTTGTTGTTGTTGTTGTTGCTGCTGCTGCTGCTGCAACTGTTGTTGTTGCTGCTGTTGCAGTTGCAATTGCATATGATGTTGTTGAACTTGTTGCTGATGTTGCAAAAACTGTTGCTGTTGTTGGTGAAGTTGTACTTGTTGCTGTGTCATCAGAATCTGAAAAGAAAAATAATAATTTTAATAGAATATTAGTACATACAAATGGAAAAACACAGAAGCCATTGACCTATAATAAATCAAATTGGTGTGATGTAATTGGCAATACTCTTGATGATTATTATTAAGTAATAACGTGACGAAAATGTTAAAACTGAAAACATGAATTATCATGAAACATTTTCGAAAGTAAAAACAGATGCAAGCTTAAGTTTCTATATGAAGCTATTGAAAATTAGATCTGATGTTAATTTTTAGACCCTTTGTTATTGTTTCTACATTTTTGAGAGTACCTTCTTCATTTTTCTGTCCTATTCACAGCCCTAGTTTACCTTTTCTTTTCTTGATAATCTAGGTAGTATAAGATTATTAGTTTTCAAACAGTGAATAACCTTGTCTACAAGATTAATACTCTTAAAGATATTACTTGGGTGGTAATTTGTACAAAGGTGATAAGTATGAGCTTCTTAGGGTAATTCTCGATGGTAAAGTTGAGGGCAGGTGTAGACCTGAGTGAAGGAAATTCTCATGGTTGAGAACATTGGAAACTGGACAAACATGAGTACGCACACCCTTTTAAGGGTGGTTCATGATAGACAGTGCGTTACCAGTCTTCAGTGCTAGAATCGGTATTCTAAGAAGATAATATGGTGACAATTTTGTGATATCTAAGTTTAAAAACTGGTAGTGATATATTTTATAACATTTGAAACCAACATAATGAAAAGAAGTAAGCATAAATGGTAATATAGTCCAAATAGAAACTAACAAATTAAAATAGACAATAACAAAAAAACCTTCAACCGAAACAAGAACAAAAACAAACTTAATTAAAGTGTAAAATTTTACCTATTAAATCTACAGTAAAGAATGCCTACCAATAAACGTAAAAAATCACACAAAACCAGAAGACACATATGCAGCAGAAACTGTCTTCCACTTGAACAAAAAATCAAAGACCAGCCGACAAAAAAAAAACACGAAAGGAGAATTGCAAGAACACGTATCAACAAACAATACCACAAAATATGGGCAGTGGTAAATTGTGCCAAAGTTGTGTAAAGGAGCTAGAACCCATAACTGATACCATACATGGACAAGACTGTTATGGGTACATCATGTGGATGCGAGATTTGAGATTTCTGAAACAACTGGAACTACAATCTCAACTTGAAAAACACCAAGACAGAATAGATCGGAGAAACAAGAGAATCTAGAGGAAATTAGACCAGAAGACCCCACATATAAAAAAATAACAAAAAACTCACAACGTGAACAATTTTACGACCAGAAGGAATAAAATGATCAAAACTTAAAAGGAAGTAATGGGAGGGGCGCGGTGCCCAAACAGACCCTTTGAAGAGATTTAGATTGTGATCCTACCTGGTCATAAAATATAATAATACTAATATTTGAAAACCAATTTTACGTACGCATGGATTTAAAACACTGAATACAATTTTACCACAGATATAAAAATCAGGTGTGAAACACTCATGACTTTCTCTTGCCAATATCAATAATGAAATAGATACATATACAAAACTTGTTTCATCAAAAGTAAACAATGTAAAATGATAAACCTAACCTCTCTGTAGGACTTAAAAACGAAAAATTATAAATTGACGCTAAACTAGGCTCTGAAGGGGGAAAATGCTTGAAATAATAGTAGATTTTCATTTTCTATAACTTTGATTATACACACTTTTCTTGTAAAATCCATACTAATGCCATAATCTTAATAAAAACTCCTACGCTAATGAGCACAATACAGAAAATCTCTAACTGACATTAAAAAGTAAGCATTGTAAGAAAAAATTTTAAATAAAAGTTGTAGGTATTTTAATTTCCTACAATTTTGGTTACCATGCTTTTCCCCTAAAACGCATATTAAGGCCACAATATAAAAAAAATTACCACAAGAGTACAAAATAATGTAGTAAATGAGGCAATTTAAAAAAAAAATCATGGGAGCCATTTTTGATAAAATCGCAAAAAAGTTAAAAATTGTACAAATTAATTACTACATCCGTTAGACCGAATTTGATGAAAATGTTCCTGTTTGGTCCGCATGCGGTACCACAGACTAAAGTACCACGTTTCAACTTGGTACGCTAATCCGTTAAGATATTGCGTATACAAACACATACAAAAATCAATCACTGAAAATAAGTTTATTTTTGTGGGTTCAGAGGGCCAGAAAATATTTGTTGTTGTTTAGGTCATCAGCCGAAAAGCTGGTTTGAACCTCTAGAGGCTTTACTAAGTAAAACGAGGAGTGAGGTGGTATACCATTGCCTTCCTCACTGAGTGGAAAAGTACACTTATCAGCATGCCGGGCCCTCTGAAAAGCATAAATTTTCCACTCTGCAAATGATACCTTCACTTCATTCATCACAGGGTCTGGCTGTATAATGAAATTCATTACTTTCAGAGGAGATAACTCTGATTAGTGTCTTTTACACCTCTACCTCTTCTGTTCTTAAATGATTCGGTCATTTAATTGGCTGACCATGCGATAAGAAACAGAACTATTTATTTTAGCCCTGCAACTAACAGATTGGGTGTAAATAATTTGACACTCCACCTGTCTGTTATGGGCAGAGAAAATGTTTATTTCCAGTGAAAACTCGATTTTTGAAAAATAAACATGAAAATAATACTGTGACAATATCGAAAAGGAATGTGGTTCGAGACGTTTCTAGAAATTCATAAAATGTTAAATAGTAGACATAGAGTGACAAAGTAACAATAGGGTTAGTTATAAAAGAATATTTAAAAAGAGCCGTGTAAGGTAGGGTCTTTGTTGTACAACTATTTGTGTAACACCTTTTATTCAATTGTGACTTGTTTACACTACTTAAGATTATTCTAGAGCCATAAAAAAGGATTTTTGTATTTTATTATTGTATCGAATCTCTCTGTCCTTCCAGAAATCTCATTGATCTACCTATATAAAGAGCCCCAAGTGCGGTCGGAGAGTTAGTATTCGTTTGATCTTTGACGAGTGTTTACTGCGTGTGTGATCGGTACGTTAGAAGAGGTCGACGTTCCCGGCATTGTATTAGTCAATTATTGTTTTTCTGTTTTTTTGTGTATGTACATTCTGTATAATTGTTCGTAAGTAGTACTAAGTAAATTGATTGTATTACTTAATTATAATTAGTTTATTATTTATTTTGTAAATCTTTTAGTTGTAATAAATACTTGTACTTTTAAACTTTAGTGTATTAATTATTTAATTACCTAGATCCCGAAACGGACCTTAGCGATAAGTGTCACAATACTTTCTTTTCTTAAACATTTTTATATAAGGCAAGAGAAAATAGACATAAAAAAGATCGCATTAATAAAGCGCTTACACGTGTGTAATTTATCAAGGCATGTCTTGAAAACTGCATTCACATCAATACAAACTCCACAAACAATACTACATTATAAATCGAAACACAGAAAATCAACAAAATTTAGAGACAAAACAAACGTTATTTTACACAGATAGACCGCAAAAATGTGAATTCTTTATTAAAATATCAACTGATACTGTAGCAAAGAGAAAACTAAGTGATAATAAAAATTTCATAAATATAACAAAAATTATATGTACATACTAAGGAAATAATATAATTAAATAAATTTCCTACAATGAACTATTAATAATCGTAAATAATCTTATCATATCTTTAAATCACCGGCATTATTTAGAAGAAAATTATCTATTAACGGAATGAATACTGAAGTTAATTAAATCAATCTAGGTTACGAATAATAATAAGGATTATTATTAATACAGTGAAACCTCGGTAATTCAAAAAAAATTGGTGTGAAACACTCACACGACTTTCTCTTGCCAATGCAAATAATTAACAATATAACCTAACATTAATAATAAAACATTAGAAATAAACAAAAAACTAACCTCAGAAAACCTAACCTATTTTAATCATGAGTGAAAAACACAAAATGAAAATCAACCTCAGTTTGGCTTCAAAATACGGAAAATCACTCTTTCACGCTTAACTAGGCTCTGTAGAGAAAAATGCTCTAAATTAAAGTTGCTGTAGATCTTTTAATTTCAATAAATGGTATAGTGCTGTAAAACAGCCACTATAATAACAAAATAAAAGAAATTATTGAAGAAAGACTCACGACAAAAATTTTTCCAATTTTTGTAAGTACCTGTTTTGTAACTTTCGGTTTAATCGCTTTTATTTCGCGAAGTTTACGTGATTTTGGAGTCGGGTTATTCTTCACGTCCTGTAATAAGTAGTATTAAGATAATTAAAATGACAATAAATTATGGATTACCAATCATCACTAATAAGAATTATTACTGGAATTTCATAATCATTTTGTAAATAAATGCCCTAAATAGAATACAATAGAAGGGTTAACATAAAAATCTGGGCTGAAACACTCACACAACTTTCTCTTGCCAATGCAAATAACTAACAATAAACCTAACATTAGTAATAAAACATTAGAAATAAACAAAAAACTAACCTCAAGAAACATGAGTGAAAGACGCAAAATTAAAATTGACCTGTTTGGCTTAAAAATACGGAAAATCACTCTTTCACGCTAAACTAGGCTCTGTAGAGAAAAATACTCTAAACAAAAGTTGTAGATCTTTTGATTTTCTATAAATTTGATTATATACACTTTTGTCGTAAAATGCATACAAAGGCCGAAATCTTTAAAAAATTGATTTTTCACACGTTTTCGTGAGAAAAAAACAGAAAATCGCTAAACTCACCGTTATACAAAAAAATGTTTGAAATAAAAGTTGTAGAATTTTAAATTGTCTACAACTTTTATTATTATTATATACATTTTTGCGCTAAAATGCATAATAAAGCCGCAATCTTAAAAAAACAATTTTTTCAGGTGAAAACAGCCTCTCTAAGAATTTCAGCAGACATGGTACCTACTCTATCTTGTAGAGCGTAAAATTTTTAGTAAACCAGGCGATTTTAAAAAAATCATAGTCACAGTTTATGAGAAAATCACAAAAAAGTGAAAAATTACAGGAATAAACTACTACTTCCGGTTGACCGATTTTGATGAAAATGTTCATGTCGGGTCTGGTAGCGGTATGTAACTTAAGTCTCACGTTTCAAGTTTGTACGATGTTCCGATCTTGAGATATTCTGTTTACACACACACACACACACACACAGACCAATCGCTAAAAACATGTTTTTTGGGTTCAGGGGGTCTGAAAACGTGTAGATCCGGTGAAAACTCAATTTCTTAAAATAGACACGAAAACAATACTTTCCTTCCTATATATTCATATAGGCAAGAGAAAGTAAAAAAATGTGTATTTTTGAATGTTGTTAACATTTTCAGTAACATGCCCCTAAATACTTGTTTCTGCTTGTGTGAGTAAGAGCAAACTTATTTTGTTACAGCAGTCGTTTTTATGAGGTGATTGAGTGACTCCAAACTCATATTTTGGCTGTTTAACACTTACACTGCAGTGAGTTAAATCCAATACTTAAGTACCATGCTCGCCATTGATGACTTTTCAACATTTTATTCTTATTTTATTTTTGAACCAATTTCATGGTTTCTTACCTCAAACTAAAGCTCTAATCTTTCTTTTTTAAATGTATTATTTGTTATTAACCAAAATAATTTTTGTACTTAAAAATATGCTAACAAAAAGAACCACCACGTTTAGAGAAAATAAGAATTGAACGTACTGAAAATTTAAAACTTGATTTAATACAGTCTACAGTACTTGATTTAACACCTAGGGGTGTTTGATACCTAATTTGGAAGAGAATACATCATGAGCTTTTATTTGATAGTTCACTTGAATACGTATGGTAAAAAAACCAGTTTTTAAATACACTCAAAAAATCTCTTTTTCAGAGAGATGGGAGAAAGTGTGATATCCCAAATTTTGAAAATTAATTACTCAAAAACTTAAAGAGAAAATATTCAAACCCATATATTTGTGTTTAGATTCTAGGAGAGAATAATTCCTGAAATCTCCATAATAATTAGAGATGGTAAGGTTGATCACCGATCACTCAGATCTCAAAATCACCTTGTTGACTAGGCTTGGAATGACCCAGATACTACGATAATGACTTATTACGGTGTCATCTAGCACCATGTTAAAAATATAAGAAAGGTAAAACTAACCTGTGTTTTAGTTTGAGTGGCGCCGGTTGTTGACATCACAGAACTTGATGTAGAAACAGGTGAAGGTGCAGGAGTAGGCTGTCGAGTCGGAGTAGTTGGAGGTGCACTAGATGTAGTAGTTGTCGGACGTTCACCTAACGACGAAGGGATAAGACTGCTTGGAGTGGGAGGAACCGGCCTCGCTAATTGTGCTTCTAATGACGGTACCGCAGGTAAACTAGGAGTGCTTGAAGTCGGCGCAGTTGTGCTACAAGCAGTGTTTTGTAACAATTGTTTCAATAACACATTTTGTGAGTCTTCAGACGAAGAACGTCTACACGTTAAAGGTGTTGAAGAAGAATCGGTTTGATTTTTCGGTGTCAACATCGACGATAGTGGTATAAATTGCGATTGCGTTTCATCTTTTTGGTGATGTTGTTGTTGCTGTTGTTGAGTCACGTTTGTAATGGTGTTAGTCGTCGTGTTGCTTCCGACACCGCAAAAAACCGGATTCGACGTTTGCCCTGAAGCCGCATGACTAACTGTTACAAGTCTACGCTGTTGTAGTTGCTGCTGCTGCTGCTGTTGCAACTGTTCATCTTGTTCCGATTTCATTTTATTCGCTTCCATTAACTCGCGTTTTTGTTGAAATTGTTTCATAACATCCGACGTCGTGATCCCGAAATTCGATCGCATCTCTTGCGATTGTTTCTGTTGTAAAAACGTTTGTTGAGGTACGGCCGTTATATGTCTTTGTGATTCTAAAGTATTATCAGTTGAATGTAAAACCGAAATCGTACGCAATTCCGAACTTATCGCAAGTTTGTTTTCGGCCGATTGATTATCCGGTTTTTTAATTAAATTACCAGTTTGTATTAAATTCACAGAACTGACTGGTAAACCTCCTCTGATATTTTCTGAACGGACATAAATATTACCAATCCTACAAACGGAACCTCCTGCGATAGTCGTTTGAGTTGATATTATTCTAGAATCTTCTAATTTAATTTTATCACCCGCGGTGATTTCACCAAGACTAGCAGATCTTGACAACATTTGAGCGACAGTAGCGGTGGGTATAACTCGTGTTGTTGTGGTCATTTGTTGTTCTTTGGTGAGATTCGCATTCTCGCTGTGTAACAATTGTAGTTCTAACCTTCTCCGTATTTCTAATTCTTTTTTATTAAACATTTCTCTATCCAAATTAGGTGACGACGTGGATCGTTCTAAAAACGAGAATAAAGTCTTTGATGGTGATATTCTGGGTAATGAATCGTCAGGAATATTAGTTGTTGTGACGGAAGATGTGCGATTACTGGAACCGCTCGTTAATTGAGCTTCTAAAATACTTGATGAACTAATATTCGTTGTTATATTATCTTCACTCGATGTTGAAGTATTATCTAGCGATTTGATGACCGATTGTTGATGCAACTGCTTTTGTTTGCTGCAAATCACTCCGGTTGTTTGTTGTTCACTACTACTAGATGTCGGTGTCATCACGCTTGAAGTCGGTGTATTTTTAATTATAATTGTACCTGGATTATTCTCACCAGCGGTTAATGACTGTAATATTTCTTTTATTTTCTTTTCATCACTCGCAGCGGAACTATCGATATATCTATCTCTCTCCGAATGTACATTTGAACTCGCCGTTGATATGACAGACTGCGATTGTTGAGTTTGAGGCGATGAAGTTTGAACTCGTTCCGTTAATTTAAGTTGTTCACTATTATCCGTCATACGATGTTGAAATTGTTGTTGCTGGAACGTGACAGTGGCATTACTGACTGGAATATTTTGCGGTCGAGTAGCCAAAGTAAATGTTGTCGGAAACTTTTTAAGCAATTGTTTATCGGAAATCGATATATGGATTCTTTCTCGGTTACTTCCCGACGGATCCGATGAAATATTATCACCAATATTTATACGTGGACTTATGACTTTGATGCCTTCTAATTTCAGAACACCGAGACGATCTGTCTGAGCCAATATTGGTACATAATGAGTACCAGATGGTGATGTAGTTACTGAAACCCGTGCACCGCTTTGTAAAGGTACTGCTGATACTCTTGGTGTACCGACTAACGCAGTACTAACAACAGCAACAGGTGTGTTAGTAGAAGATGCAGATGAAGCAGCGATATTTGGTATAACCACTGCTTGAGTTAGACCTTGCTTTTCAGCCGCAAGTTTCGCCGAGTTTACCGCATCTTGTACAAGACTTGCAACTGAAGTTTGTTGTACAGCTATCACGGAACGACCATCGGACTTAATAACCGGTAAAATATGCCGTGGTGTTGCACCTCTGGGGAAAGCCGCTAATGAGACAGTCGTAGGACGGGCCATAGTATGTTGAGGTTGATGTTGAATTCCAGAACTGGTCTGGATCTGTTGAAGAGTTGAAGAAGACAGAGAAGGTGAAGGTGGAGGCACTTGTGTTGCAACAGATGATGGCACAATTGGTAAAATTTTCTCTTCTTCCTCCTCTTCTTCATCTTCCTCCTTCTCATGCAATTCTTGTTCTTTAGTGATATCTGGAGTCGTGGTTGAAACGATCTCTTGTTTTTCATTCGTTGGAGTAGTCGAACTATCGATGGCAGGTGTTTCGACGGTAGTAGAAACCTCACTGTCCAATTCGGTCGGCGAAGTACTACAAGGTTCTGGGGATGGATCGGTATTTATTTCATCCTGATCTGGAGATTCAGGTGTATCAATCAAAGATGTTTGCGCTTTCTTTATCGGTTCCCCGGGTAAAACCTTACCGACCATTCTTTTCCGACCGGGTGGTGAATCGATAGGACTTTCATCCATCAATTCCATAAGATCTTCAGCTTCTTCACCTTTATCTTCATCTAGAATTAATATTTCATCACCTGGTGTCGATTCGACATCATCTTTTTCCACCATTTGTAATAATTGCTCGTCGGTTTCTTGATCTAGAACGACCAGATCGGTGGAAGTGACTAGACATTCATCGAGCAGTTCGCTGTCAACATTTTCAACGTTATCTAACTGAATATGTCCTTGATCGATAACCATAGGCATTGTCATGACATTTCCTTTCAAAGCCGATTGTAATTCTTCCATTTCTAAATTTATTTCATCTTTACAGCTTTCGACAAGTACGATATCATCGTACACGGTCAGTTCAATATTATCCTCGGGAGTTCTGTTGGCTTTCACTCCTTGCGTTTCAACAATATCTTCGACTTTTTTAGACGGACTAGTAGAAGGAGTCGGTAATTGTGTAGGTTGCGCTGATGGAACATTTTTTGAGGTAGAAGGTGGTGGCGTCATTGGTGGAGTTCTTGATGATTCATCGTCGAATTCATTATAATCGAGACAAACTAACGACGCGACTTTAGAAACTGGTATCGCACTAAGAGGTTTATCAGTTTTGGTTGATTGCGAAACATTTTCCGGTTTAATTTTCCCAGGCAATGTCTTTTTAGGACTAGGTCGACTACTTGAACTCCACATCGGTGAACCACCTCTTAGACCAAGTTTAGGAAAACATCCTCCGAAATTGAAAGGGAAATGAAATGGTACCGGATTCATTGGATTCAAAGGATTACCACCTCCTCCACCACCACCACCACCGGCGTTGCCTTGTTGTTGATTTCCCATATCTTGATCAGGCTGCTGAGGAGTACGTGGCGTAGGAGGATTCTCAACACTTTGCGGCCTATCAGGTACCTGAGGACTATTGCCGTGACTAGAAGCTCGACGAATAGGCATCGGACTTCTCGATTGGTTCATCATTCCCGGTGAATTTGGTCTATGAACAAACTGCTGTTGTGCTTGCTGCAACAATGGGCTCTGTGGAGTCATTGGTGAACTAGGGGGCTGTGCAAACTGGCCGGACTGAGACTGAACTCTTGGACTTTGAGGAGAAAACTGCTGTTGCTGAAAAACAGGAAAAGAGAATCCTTAATTAAAACAATCTTCTAAAATTTCCAAATTAAATTATAAGATAAGCATTCAAAAATTAATTTTAAAGATCTACAACATTTACTTACTTTACTTGATGGAATTTTTAAAGAAAATTTTTAATACAGTAAAGTAAAGTAATACAGTAAAGTGCAACTCAAGCAGTTTTACATAAATGCCTACAAGTATTCAATGTGCACACCATTGGTCACACGACACACGTCAAGACGATATGCGAGTTCTTCCCAAACGTTGTTTAGTGTCTTCTTCAACACGGCTTGTGGCAACGTGACATGACGTGGTGTAAGTAGTGATCCGGCAGGCAGGTCAGCCCCTTCACTTTCTCCTCATCCTTGTACCCTTCCTGAGTCCTTGAGTACAGTATTATACAGAAGTGCACATCAGTTTGATAGTGTTCATTAAAGTGGTGCAATTTTCAAACTGAAATCGTGTTTTAAATGCTTCCTACATATAATATGCTCTGGACAGTTTGACATTTCAAAACTTCGACAACTTTTAAATCCACAAAGTGTCAGACTATCAAAGTACCACTGTAAAACAATAATGCTAAAAAAAATTTCAAAATTTTACTCTATAATGTTATGCCAAACATCTTTCAGAATGCAAAAGTAAGCTGTTAGGGTCATTTTAGTAGCAAAAAGACGTGATTCTTGTAAAATTTTTTATTAAATCACTAAATAGACTAACGTTTCCATGCGTTTTACATTTATAAGTGTGCATTATCAGTGAAAGAAAATGGAAATTTATTTTTGAAATACAAAGATATCTGTTCAAACCCGATCAGATAAAACAAAAACTGTTTTAGAACTGTGCAACACAGAACCGGATATAGGAAAACAGTACTACGCTTCCATCAAAATTACTAACCTACTAAACATTAAAAACAAACTAAAACAGTTTCTGCTAAAAAACAAGGAAACTGTACAATAAGTTAAATTGCTGATAGGATACCTTCTTCTATTCACAATTAATTCCATTCAATGAACTAAAGAAAAATTTCAGAATTTTATCTAATGACAAGTATACTCAAAAAAGAGCTCATTAATTTATTCATTTGATAACATTAATAATACACACTAAACATTCGTAAATTTAAAAAAAATGAAAGAATACCACAACTGTCACAATGGGCCTACCTGAAGATGCTGTTGTTGGACTTGTTGCTGCTGCTGCTGTTGTTGTTGTTGTTGTTGTTGAGATTGCTGCTGTTGTTGATAATTCTGTAAAAGAGGTGACTGAGGACTCCCAGCGTACTGTTGCACACCGATCGGACTTTGCGGTAATATCGGAGAACCAGGAAATTGTTGCGCAGGACTCTGAGGAGGAGCATACGAGCTCTGTTGGCGGAACTGAACGTTGGCTTTCGCTTGTTGATTTAATAATAACTGTTGTCTGCTTTGCTGAGCTAATTGTTGTTGACGTTGGATCATTTGCTGCTCTTGTAGTACCTGAAATTATTTATTTAATTTTTCTTAGGAAATCAATACGGTAAACTCATGTGAATAATTAAGATTATCCCAATAATAAGACACAAAGATTGTTTATACTACTTTTCAAGGCTGATGAGCTCTGAACGTATGCATTGTCCCCTACCAACTTTTTAGCTACCCAATGACTTGCCAGCAACGTTGCCAATACTTGCACTTGTAGCTCCGTTAAATATTTCGTCAGCCATTTTTTTGGTCTTTCAATAACAATTATAACCTATAAACATACGACCAGGTGATTATATTATAAAGTATTGCATGTTAACGCGCACTATAATCAATGTGTTCAGTATAAGATGCAAGACATGAGTGAACTACTGCGGCTCTTATACGCATGCGCGCATAATGTCCGTCAGGTAAAATCTGACAATGCTGGCAAACGTTCTGATTGGTCTAAACGCTTGTAACAGCAGAGCTCATCAACCGTGAAAAGCTTATTAGTGTATTTCCACTAAATCCATTTATAAACTTGATTTTGCCAAAAATTTAATTAAGGGTCCAGCTCCGTCCTAATTCAATTGATCTTTAATACGGGTAAATTCAGCTGTTATCTACATAATTCAATAAAATATACTGAGCACAGCTTACTCATTATCAATGCTATTAACTTTAACCCCTAAACGGTTGATTTTTTTAAACCTAAAGTAATATTATATCGCTCAATTTTTTCCCCACTAAATAATTACTTTTTTTCTTTTTTTTTTACTTGTGAGGCCACAATGGACCTCTTCAGCCACAACATGAAAGACTCTACTTCGATCTCTGAGCCCTGATCTTTACCCAGTATTCCCTCATTCTTTGTGATCTCTGAGCCCGGAGTTCTTCCGTCACCCTCTGCACTCTTCTAGTCTTGGTTTCCGGTTCCAAAGCCAGATCCTTCAACCCTCTATAACTTTCAGACTTGAACCTCACATCCTCCAGCGTCAACCCAAACCTTTCCAAGTCCTCCTTGACCTCCTTCGTCCAGTTCAAACCGATTTTAAAATCCCAGACACTTTCAATAAGTCGTCTAAGTACTCTGTTCTCCGGTGTTCTAAGGATATGGCCCAAAAAGGAGATTCGTTTTTTCCTAATTGTGTCTAGTATTGGCTCCGAAATTTTATAGACTTCATTATTTGGTAGCAGTCTCCAACTATTATCTTTGTATATTCTCTTACCAATACAGGTTCTAAGGATTCTTCGTTCTAACGTCAGGATTCTGTGGGATTTAGTTTTTTGTGACAGTTTTGTTAGGGTCTCTCCACAGTAAGTCACTGCAGGTTGTATTACCGTTTTGTAATGTCTTACCTTTGTATTTACCGACATTGACTTCTTGTTAATTACTTTTTATTATATGACTTTTTATAAATATTTATATTTAAGAAAATTGATTTAAAAAACTATTATTGCAATTATTCTACCATTAACCTTTTCAATGCCATGGACGCGTTAACGCGCAACGAGTTTACTCCGTGATGTGCCATGGACGAATTCACGTGCCGCATGCAGTTCGAATTTTACCACTGTGTAGCGTAGCATTCGTTCTACCAATCCCGTTAATATTGCATATCAAACTGTTCAGAATGAAAAGGGAATTTTTTTCCCTTTTGAGTTTCAAGCTGCCGTCAACGGTAAATCTACTATAACGTTCTGAACAGGGAATTTTCAATCTCTCTGTTTACAATACATGTCGTGTACCGCACTGCTCGTTGTCATATGTTGTTATTTTATTTGGCGCACAAACATAACCAAATTAATATTAACTTTTAGTTCAGTGTTTATAACCTTTTATAACCTACACGTTTAGTCGTTTTTTTTTTGAAATGAGTGGAAATAAACAAATAATTTATTTATTGGCTGGTACAGAGTGAAAATCACTTTTTTTTCGCTGGCATTGAAAGGGTTAATCAGACAAAAAATAAAACTTATAGATACAAACAAATTTTTGAAATGCATCCTTCCTCCAACAAAGAAAATATTTGTTAATATTGTGACAATATAGAAGAGGAGAGTGGTGCTAGAGATTTCTAGATAGGTTTCTATTCATAAAATGTTAAATAGTAAATAATAGAATGACAAAGTAACAATAGGGTTAGTTATAAAAGGATATTTAAAAAGGGCCGTGTATAATAAGGTAGGGTCTTTGTTGTAAAACTATTTGTGAAAGAGTCGGTTGGTTACCTGTAACACCTTTTATTCTATTGTGACTTGTTTATACTAGTTATGATTTTTGCAGAACCAATAAAAAGACTTTTGTATCGAATCTCTGTGTCTTTTGAGAAGTCCCTTTGAACCACCTATACAAATTGCATCAACTTTTGTCATTACTTACACGTGTTTCGGTGGATCCACCATCATCAGAGTAATAAAAGCAATTAAGATGGTGGATCCACCAAAACACGTGTAAGTAATGATAAAAGTTGATGCAGTTTAAAAAGAAGGTTAGTGAAATTCATTATATAAATTCACCTATATAAATAGAGCCCCGAGTGCGGTCAGAGAGTTAGTATTCGTTTGATCTTTGACGAGTGTTTATGGTGTGTGCTATTGGTATGTAGAACAGGTCAACGGTTCCGAGGCATTGTATTGGTCAACTATTGTCATTCAGTTTTATTGTTTGTAAGTAGTAGTAAGTAAATTATTTAAGTTAATTATTGTATTACTTCATAGTAATTAGTTTATTATTTATTTTGTAAATATTTTAGTTGTAATAAATAACGGGTGATTCAAAAAGAGCGCCGGTTTTTAAACGGCTGGTAAATTTTTGTTTATCGGTTGGCAACATTGTTAGACCTCATTTCTATTTCGGAGAACATTCCGATTGACGATTCAGTTGTAGTTTCTCTTGTTCGCAGTGTAGTACTCTCGCAGTCTGTGTCTAACCATGGAGAAGTTTACTATTGCACAACGAGTGTTAATCGTCAAAACATTTTACCAGAGTGGAGAGAGTTATGCGGCTACTGTCAGGCGACTTCGCGGTACTCTAGGACGTAATGAAGCACCGAATGAATCAACAGTTCGCAGGCTCATGAAAAAGTTTTTTGAGACGGGTTCAACAGTCGACCTTAAAAGTTCTGGACGTCGTCGTTCTGGCCGAACTGAGCAGAACGTTGCATTGGTTCGTGAGAGTGTGGCTGTTAGCCCAGCAAAATCAATACGTCGCCGTTCTCAACAATTGGGTTTACGATGTTCTTCTGTACGGAGAATTCTTCGGTACGATCTCCAATATCACCCGTATAAAATTCAGTTGACGCAACATTTGAAAGTGGCAGACCACCAGAAGAGACGACAGTTTGTTGACTGGGTATTGAGAAAACAGCAGGATGATGACACCTTCGCAAACAAAATCATTTTCAGTGATGAGGCGCACTTCCACTTAAACGGTTTTGTTAATAAACAGAACTGCCGTATGTGGGGTTTAGAAAACCCTCGCGTCACGCTGCACGAGAAACAATGTTGTTGCTCCGTGAACGGTTCCAGGATCGCATCATTTCTCGTAATTCCGACCATCAATGGCCACCAAGGTCATGTGACTTGACGCCTTGTGACTTTCATCTTTGGGGTCATCTGAAGTCATTGGTGTATGCCAATAAACCCCGAAACATCAATGACTTGAAGGAGGAAATTCGACGGGTTATCGGGCAAATGGAAGTCGAAACTTGTCGTGCAGTAATATCCAATTTCATGGACAGAGTTGATGCGTGCCAGCGCAGTAGAGGAGGACACATGCATGACATCATTTTTCATACATGAAATCGGAAGGTAAGATGAACTTGTTGATGTATTTATTTTCAGTTTTTCAATAAAATAAATCTCTTAATTTGATATATCAAAACCGGCGCTCTTTTTGAATCACCCTATACTTGTAATTTTAAACTTTAGTGTATTAATTATTTAATTACATAGATCCCGAAATGGACCTTAGCGATAAGTGTCACAATATTAATATAAAATACAATATAAATGAAATTCATTTTTACCTTACCTTCGATTGCCTTTTGAGTTTAAAAAACTTACGCGCGTTTCGATGGTACCACCTTCTTCAAAGCAATATTAACTCAAATTAAACAATGAAAATTTAGAATGGTATTTCCATTCAGTCATATCGAATAAAACTCTCAAATTTCTTATTCTATACAGATTATGGCATGGAGGGTTGGACGCTGAAGGTTAACACCATGAACAGGCTGGAAGCATTTGAAATGTGGATCTACCGAAGAATCCTGAAGGTTCCATGGACAGCAAAAAGAACCAATGAGGAGATTCTGGAGAGGATAGGAAGGAAACGGGAAATGATGAGCACCATAAAATGAAGGAAGATCGCATATCTGGGACATGTGATGCGCAATGAGAGGTACCATCTGCTGCAACTGATAATTGAGGGGAAGATAGAGGGACGGAGAGGAGTAGGAAGAAGGAGGATGTCGTGGCTGCAGAATATCAAGCAATGGGCAGGGATGGAGGCCGCAGGAGACATAATACACACGTGTGGTGACACGGAAAAATGGTCAGCGGTGATCGCAAACATCCATTAATGGATAGCAGACAAAGAAGAAGAAGATACAGATTCTGATGAGCAAAATACAAAAAATCATTAACTAAAGCTAAACTAAGTTCTGTAGAAAAAACCTCTTAAAGTAAAAGTTGTAGGTTTTTTAATTTTCTATACACTTTGAGACACTGTAATTAAATTTTTAATTACCTGGCGTTGCTGTTGCGTTAACATTTGCTGTTGTTGACCAATTTCATGTTGTTGCTGAGCTTGCAGTTGTTGTTGTTGGGCTTGTAATTGCTGTTGTTGGGCCTGGAGTTGCTGTTGAGCTTGCAGCTGTTGTTGTTGCTGTTGCTGAGCTTGAAGCTGTTGTTGTTGCTGCTGCTGTTGGGATTGTAATTGCTGTTGTTGTTGTTGTGACTGCATTTGCTGTTGTTGTTGCTGCTGCTGTTGCTGTTGCAATAACAACTGTTGTCTTTGTTGTAACAGTTGTTGTTGTTTCTGGAGCAACAACTGCTGTTGCTGTTGTTGCTGCAACTGTTGCCTTACTTTATCGGTCATGATCAGTTGAGGGGATGATGGTGCTGAGAATGTACTTCTCGGACCTTGGTATACAGCAGGACTTGATGTCGGTCCAGGTACTTGTAACGGCATCAATGGACCTCTTGGTCGCATGCCACCAACTGAATCTGGTGATCTGACAAACCTATGAGCCATTCCACCAATGTGTCTGTAAAATATTTAACAGAACATACATAAATAATAATTTAAGATATTCAAAATCATCTTTTTTAAAACTTAGTTCATTAAAACTGGGTGAAGAACCACCCATTAATTTCTTTGCTCAGAATATGTTATAGACGTCAATACTACAGTTCATCTATCAATGTCTTAAAAATCAACATTGTAATATAACTTAAATTCAGCTTTTCCTCTAACACATTTGTTAGATAAATATACTGTATATATTATTTTATTAAATATTATTTCCTTTGTTTGTAAACACTACACATACAATATATAATGAACAGCCAAACAAAACAAATTGTGCATAACACTCACCTCAGAGTATTACATAATATTCAAGATCTCTTGTCTCTCTCGGAAACATCCTCAGGAACACACAACACTAATTACAAAAAACACATACCACACATAAAAAAAATACGGTCGAAGTTGTTTAATGAATTTGACGTAATCTTCGACCATATTTGTTTTATATGAGGTAATGTGTTTTTTGTAATTAGTATTATGTGTTCCTGAGGATGTCTCTGAGAGAGACGACAGATCTTGAATATTATGTAATACTCCGAGGTGAGTGTTATATATAATTTGTTTCGTTCGGCTGTTCATTGTATATTATATATGTACAGTATGTTCAATTTAAGAACAATTAACATGACCCAATGAGATGAGGATGATGTGCAATCTTGTACAGGCTCAGGCCGACCATTCCTAAGAAAGTACGGTTAACTTAATCCCAACCATCAAACTACAAAGGTAACCGATGTCTAGTATTCAAATCTGTAAAAAAATACCTTTACGATTTGAACTAGGAACTTTACTCTCTGAAAATCAGTTGTTTAACAGCTGATTCACAGCAGCTACTAAACCTCAACACCACAGCCCTGTGGGTCATATCTACAATTCAGAATTTTTTTTTAAATTTTACTTTTAGAATAATTACAACTTAATTTTCATTCCAGTTCATCCACCGTGTACGAGACTGAGGGTATCTGAATGTACAAACAACTGTTATAAATGTGTAAATTTATAAAAAAAAATTTACAAACTGATACTAAAAAAAAAAATCTGGTGTTAAACACTCACACAACTTTCTCTTTCCAACGCAAAAATAAACTATGTAACCTAACATTAGCAATAAAACATTAGAAATAAACAAAATAACTAACTTTAAAAAATATAACCTTATTTTAATCATGAGTGAATGATGCAACATGAAAATCAACCTCAGTTTGGCTATAACAACATGGAAAATCACTCTTTCATGCTAAACTAGGCTCTGTAGAGAAAAATGCTTAAAATAAAAGTTTTAGATCTTTTAATTTCCTATAAATTTGATTACATACATTTTTGTCGTAAAATGCATACTAAGGCTGAAATCTTAAAATAAACATTTTTTTCACAAATTTTCATGGAAAAAAAGAAAATTACTAATTACCGCTAAATTAAGCATTATACAAAAAAAGTTTAAAACAAAATTTGTACGTTTTTAAATTCTCTACAACTTAAATTATATACATTTTTGCGCTAAAATGCGTATTCGTCACAATTTAAAAATAAACTATTTTTTTTCTACGATACCACAGCCTCACCAAGAATTTCAGCTGACATGGCGCCTAACCTATCTTGTAGAGCATAAAAATATAGTAAGGCGATTTTAAAAAAATTGTAGGACCAATTTTTAAGAAAATCGCAAAAAAATTAAAATGACATGAACAAACTACTACTTCCGGTTGACCAATTTTGATGAAAATGTTTGTGTCGGGCCCTTAGTGGTACCTAACTTAAGTTTCAAGTTTCAACGTCGTATAATGTTCTGTTGTTAAGATATTATGTTTATACACATACAGAGACCAATCGCTAAAAACATATTTTTTTGGGTTCAGGAGGTCTGAAAATGTGTAGATCTGGTGAAAACTCGATTTCTTAAAATCGACATGAAAACAACACTTTTCTTCATATATATTCATGAAGGCAAGAGAAAGTAAAACTACCTGCGTGAACTTTAAAATAAGAAAAAATATAAGCTAATAAAACTAGGCATACCTGATCGATTGATCCTGAGGTGAGAATACAGAATTAACAGGACTAGTAACCATGGGTCTAAGCTGAGGTGTCGAAGTAGCAGTCGCAGTTGGTGTCGGAGCACGAGGTGACGTCATACTACGAGGTGATGGCGATGTTAATCGTCCCGGTGAAGGTAACGACCTTAACAATTCTTGAGGTGTACCAGGACTAAACGGATTATCTTCACCACCCTACATAAAAAAAAATATAATTGAGCCCAATCAACTGCATGGTTCATTCATTTTACCGATTTTGATGGAAAAATATAGAAAATCACTAATTTGCGCTAAACTAAACATTGTACAAAAAATTTTTGAAATAAAAGTTGTAGGCTTTTAAATGTTCAACAACTTTTAATTATAATTTGGTCATCAGCAGTAAACTGAATTACTGCACTCGGACATTTGTAATGATAGACTAGTTAGTCCGGGAGTTCCGACGATGCGAGCTTATTATCGTGAATAATACTAGTTTTAAAGTAATTTCAAAATGTTATTGTATATTTAGGGTTTTCATATTTCATTATTTTCAGTAAAGTTATGTAAAATTGCAATTGAATTTTAAACAATTCACTTTCTTTAAATAATTACATTACTCCTTACTTATTTAGTGTGACGGTTCATGAACTGAATTTTATTACTTAAGTGTTTGTGGTGGTTATATTTTGAGGTACACGCTTGATACATATCTTATGCTTTCGGGTTGGCCGATGTAAGTAGGATAGATAGTATACTGTCCTCCGCATTATAGCTGCAATCGTCAACTTATAGCGCGTTACCAGTACCGAATGCAGCACTACACTACACATATAACTCTCTTTTTCTCTATCTATCCCTCCCATATCTCGCACAGCTATTTCAGGTTCGAGGGGGCAAGTTCAACGAACTTAAAATATACCAACGCATTGGTAGTGACACATCGATTTGGACTTTCCAACGTGGTTGTTGTTACTTTGAATAGTGTACAGTGAGTTCTGCTATATTTTGCTTTTTCAAATAATGTCACACAACAATAAAACAAAAAATGTTGTTTACAGAGTTCTATAAAAACAAATTTACATTTTTGTGCAGGTTTTCTCGCACGGTTCACCTAGTTATTATCATTATTGTCAATGAAAACTGAAATAAACAATTTTCCAAAATATAGTATACCTGTGAATGAGGTGTTCCAATCCGTGGGGACTGCTGTGCCGGTGACATACTATTCTGATGAGACTGAGGACCGGCAACCGAACTTGGACTCGGCGACATTAGTAACGGTGACCTTGGAGAAGAACCAGATGGTGATACATGGCCAGGTGGAGGTCTTGGCGTGCCTTGTAATGTCACCGGTTTATTGCCTTGTTGTTTATTATTATATTCCTTCAAATGAACAAAACAAATAAAACAACTTAAGCACTTTTATTTTTTTCCTCACAAGAAAGGAATGTAAAAGCGATGTATATAATGCAAAGCTGACTATGAAACAAATTGCACTTTCTAACCAAGAACGAGAAAAAAACACTAGTAATCCACTTATTTATAGTGTGCATCATATCACTGTGAGCTTCTTCAATTTTTAACATAACTAACAGCTCCACGTTGTCCCTAATCTTCCAGCGTTGCCATATATTCAGACTCAAAATGGGAAATAAAGCTATATTTTGATAACATGTTACTAAAAAAACAGGATTCTATAACCTGCTATTAAAATAACACTTACCCTACAATACAATGTACGAGGGCGAATCAAATATAAACGGTAATTTTGCTGTTGACTGTACCAAACACGTTCGAACCAGATGTGGCGGTGAGCAGTTGTTGTTTTGTTTAATAGGAGTGGGGGGAACAGCTTACTTCGCAGCATTGTTGCGTTCTGCCGTCAGTACAGCCATGACCGAGCGAGAGGTACATCCATCTGTTGCGCAACGAATCGTCATAAAATTTTTAGCAAATGAACGTGTTAAGCCTTCGGAAATTTTTACTCGTTTGCGGGCACAGTTTGGGGACACTACTCTGTCTAAGAATCGAGTGTATATGTGGGTCAGAGAATTTAGGGGTGGGCGAGAACGTGTTGAAAACAAAAGTTACCGTCGACGCCCAAGGTCAAGTCTCACAGATGACAACATTAGTGCCGTTCGAGAGCTTATTGAAGGTGATCGCCCGTTAACTGTTCAAGAAATCTCGTCAGAAATTGGTATCAGCTATGGGAGTGTTCAGTCTGCAATCACAGACCACCTTGGCTTCAGAAAGATTAGTGCTCGATGGGTTCCGAGGTTGCTGTCCGGAAATCAAAAACAGGTCAGGTCGGAGATCGCCGGGAGACTTCTGCATCGATTACAAGAAGAAGGTGAAGATTTTTTGAGGCACATCGTCACACGTGATGAGACGTGGGTTCACCATTACACTCCCGAATCGAAAATGGCAAGTAAGGAGTGGCGAAGGAAGGATGAAGGCTGCCCAGTGAAAGCCAAAACTCGTCTCTCAGCCGGAAAAGTTCTTGCAACAATTTTTTTTGACTCAAGGGGAGTTCTACTCATTGATTTTCTTCACGATCAACAAACAGTGAATGCGGCTTACTACTGCCAGGTGCTACAGTCGGCAAAAACCAGTTACCGAAACAAAAGACGAGGTGTGCCCATTAGAGATGTCATCCTTCTCCATGACAACGCAAGGCCTCACACCGCATTGTTGACAAGGGATAAATTGGAAGAAATTGGCTGGGAAACTCTCGAACACCCTCCTTACAGTCCAGACTTGTCCCCTTGTGACTACTTTTTGTTTGCGCCTCTGAAAGAATCACTTGGAGGAAAACAATTTGAAAGCAATGAAGATGTCGAGAAGCACGTGCGTTAAAAATTACCGTTTATATTTGATTCGCCCTCGTAGTAATAGGTAGTATATAAATAATAATAATAATAATAATTATTATTTTTATTTATTTTATTTTTATTTTATCAAACATCCTAAGTAGGATTTTAAATAGCCGTATTATTTAAAATTGAAATATATATTTCTAACCACCAGAATACGGTAACATAAAACACTTACCAATGTTTATAAATAAATTTTAATTTACTGAAGATGTGTACAAGATACACGAAAGCGCTATAAACATTGGTAAGTTTTTTATATCTGCCCATAACAGACAGGTGGAGAGTCAAATTATTTACTCTCAATCTGTTCATTGCTGGGCTAAAATAAATAGTTCTGTTTCTTATCACATGGTCAGCCAATTAAATGACTGAATCATTTAAGAACAGAAGAGGTAGAGGTGTAAAAGACACTAATCAGAGTTATGTTGTCTGAAAGTAATGGATTTCATTATACAGCCAGACCCTGGGGTGAATGAAGTGGTGTCATTTGCAGAGTGGAAAATATGTGCTTTTCAAAGGGCCCGGCATGCTGATAAGCGTACTTTCCACTCAGTGAGGAAGGCAATGGTAAACCACCTCACTCCTTGTTTTACTTAGTAAAACCTCTACAGGTTCAAACCAGCCTTTCGGCTGATGACCTAAACAACACAAGTGTTTTATGTTACCGTATTCTGGTGGTTAGAAATATATATTTCAATTTCAAATAATAATAAATAGCATGACACATGCGGAAAAGAAGTAAATGTATATAGTAACTATAGTGCCTTGCTGTGTGTCCGTGAAAAATTCAGCGCAACTGGCCACCCTTGTGTTTGCGAAAAATTGCGTTTGGTTTGCCATCGTTGTATTTGGTTAGAGGAAATAGTGCTATTTCTCTTAACTATGTGTCCGTGAGAGATTCAGTGAGATTTGCCATCTTTGTGTTTGTATTAACCCTTTCCACTCGACTGTCGGATCTGATCCGGCACAATAGTATTACCTTTCTATTTCATATAATGAATTAATATAATAATTTCACTAACCTTCTTTTTAAACTGCGTCACCTTTATTTTATTCCTACTTACACGTGTTTCGGTGGATCCACCATCATCAGAGTAAATGAAAAATTGAAACTAAAAATTTTTTTCATTTATTTAAAATTTACAGAAGATGATACATCTTCAGTCACTTGTATAAAACTGATTTAAAATTAATTTATTTTAATTTATCCCTTCTCATATTTACTGTAGATAGCAGCAGCAGTCAATATCACTTCATCATTCCTAAATTTTATCTGTTCATTCAAAATGTCCTGCTTTTGCTCTTTTAAATATTTATAAATATGGAACTTCTCATATTTTTCAATTTTATTTTTATTCTCTATATTACATTGTTCTATTATATTGAAATGTTTATCTATTTTACCAAATTTATGTTTTTCTTCTTTTATATGATTGGTATAGTTATATATAATGTAGTCACATTTCAGTGCTTTTTTATGTTCATTATACCTCACTTGAAAATTACGACTAGTCATACCAATGTAAAATTTTTTACAATCCTCATTACCACAATCTATTTTATACACACCCTTTTTATTGCTTAGTGTTTCATTTATATTATTTTTAATTATATTTGTGGACAGTAGTTTTTTATTATTACATGTGTATGCGATTTTATAAAATTTATTTAATGTTCTGTATAATTTATTGTTAATAGTTTTATTGTATTTTAATGCAATAAATGGTTTTAGTTTTATTTTATTATCTAATATAAGGGTGGTTCTCAAGTTATTTTTAAAATGTAGTTTGTTTTTAATTTTATTTATTGCTTTATTTATTTCTTTTTCATGATACCCATTCTTTTGTGCTATGAATTTTATTGTTCTTAATTCATTTTCTAGTAGTTTTTTATCTTTTATATAATTATATGCTCTGTGAATCATACTATGGTAAGCTGCCATTTTATGTGAGTATGGGTGGTTAGATGACTTATTTATATTTGTTACTGGTAATATACTTTTACGAAATACACCTGTTGTTATTTTACTATTACCCTTGATTAATTGTATGTCCATGAAATTTAATTTATTATTATTTTCAAGTTCCATAGTGTGGTGTAATTTATCATCAAATGTATTTAATTTTTTTAAAATAACATCCTCTTCATTTTTATATGTCTTTTCCAATATTACCAGTATGTCATCTACATATCTGTGCCACATTACTACATTATGTGTGCGTTCTATTTGATACACAGTTATTTCTTCAAAATATTGTAAATAAATTTCAGACAAAATAGAGCTTAATGGTGCTCCCATAGTAAGTCCATCTTTTTGTTTGTATATTTTTTCATTAAATTTAAAATAATTTTGTGAAGTACATTGTCTCAATAATCCTATAACTTGCTTTACTTCATCTTCATGCAATTTATGTTCTGTTAATTTATTTTTTATAATGTTTATGGTTTTGTCAATGGGTATATTTGTGTACATATCTTTGATATCAAAAGACATCATAATATGTTTGTCATTAATTTCAATTTTTTGTATTTTGTCTATTATTTCTTGAGCGTTTTTATACTATATCGGTTATTTAATATTATATGTGTTTTTAGGTAATCGTATAAAAATTTAGATATTTTATATGTAGGCGCATTTTTATAATTAACCAGAGGTCTTATAGGTACATCCACTTTGTGTATTTTAGGAAGGCCATTAAGATTTGGTGCTTGACGATTATTATTTATGTATTTAAATACATAATTTTTCATTTACTCTGATGATGGTGGATCCACCGAAACACGTGTAAGTAGGAATAAAATAAAGGTGACGCAGTTTAAAAAGAAGGTTAGTGAAATTATTATATTAATTCATTATATGAAATAGAAATATTTCAAACTGCAGGATGCATTATAAAGATTTATTTTTGAATAGTATTACCGTTCCACTTGTATGTCGGACCCCGTCTGACTCAGTTTTCACAGCTGATTTTGTATGAAAACATGCATTTAACAAAGTTGCTGTAATGTGCTGGCCTCTACAGGATGTTTTAGAAATTAATTCTTGTAGTTTTCGATAGTTGACTACAATCCATTATCGATATAAATGGAATTAATTGAATCGATGTCGCCATACCAAAATAATAAACAAACTACCCTAATTGTGAACATGCGTCGTTTAGTTTGCGGTATTTTGTGTAGCTTTAAGATCAGTTTAATGTTTTTTAGGTAGTTTTAGGCTGTAGCATTAAGACAAAGCCTTACGAATGCTGAACAAATCCAACTCCTGTCATTCATAAAACCGACAAACACATGCAATGACTTGAAAATTCAATAAATTATTTTAAAAATTAAATACGTAAATGTATTGATTGACATAAGAAACATTAGTTCTACCTGAATTAATTGTCCATGTTGTCTACTTTGTTTTCTGCTGGCTTCTAGATGTTTTTGTAAAACATTTTGTTCCGCTGTGACCCTCTGTAATTCAAGAGCATCAGCCTCGCCCAATTCATTTCCGTTCTTTCTTAACTGCCTCTGTTTACTATTTAATGACTGAAAAAAAAGAAAAACCACATCATTAGTCCACTTTGTTCCTTTGTATTATATCTAGAAAAGCTTAATTCTTTCTGTAAAACAAAATACGTGTGTATAGATACTGAAGTCACGAGACTGCCTTTTGTGTATGGATGGGCTGTGAGGAAGGGAAGTGAAAATTTGACAGTGCTGCCAACCTCAACAGTGAGACACTACTTGTACATTTCACTACCGTGCATTTAGTAAGCTGCGGTTTATTCTGAGAAAATGTTTTCTTCATAAACCTTTTAAGAAATAAATGTGACCTGTAATATTGCCCATAGCTTAATTACAAGACTAGAAATGTTTGATTTACTGTAATTACCAGCTACCTTATTCCATTGGAACAAAATTTTCTATGAATTAATTGCCTTCTTTACTATCGCTGTCACCGGCGTCTTCACCATCATTCTTACTAGTATCTACCTTTTTTTACCAGGTGCAAACAAAACTGTTGAAGAATAGCTTCTTCACATCTTTAATTTCATTCTTTATTTTTCAAATTGTGGAAAGAGAAACATCACAATAATTAACCACTCTCTCATGACTTTTGTTAAGAGGCAGGGGAAAGGTATTTTTGTTTAGTTCAACTTCACCGCATTTTACTACACTGCATATTAGATTTCATTTACCACTGTGAATAGTCTGCCCAAGTTTTTGAGAAATTAACATTTCTGTTTATGGTAACAAACAGTTATATTCGTACAGTTAACCTACAAAAGGTTTTGCGATAAATTGTATAACTGGGTATAGTATAAGTTGTTATGTTTATTGTACTGAAATTAAAGCAGTCACGCATGCGCAATGATGCTTTTCCCCCTTTACCCCTCGTTGCAAACAACTGCAAACTCGCGACTAAAGTATTACCACCAGTACTCAGTATATTTACTGTAATAACAACATCGAATTACTGGATTTTCAAAAATTCTTAAGAAATTTATAATTTTTACATAAATTCAAACATTTAGAAAAGTGTTAGTTATTCATTTTTTTAAATATTTAAATACAATTCAACCTCTAATTGTCATAATAACCAGACGTATGATGGATAATATAGCCAGTAATTTAATGTACAAAAAACATCCACAAAATTGACAAAAAAAACATCATTACAATCTAAAAACCGATAAAAATATGTACTGCTAAGGATGTAACAACCCTAGAAATTTCTCAGGGCATTAGGAAAAATTGTCACAAAGATTTATTCAGAAATTTTTCAGGGATTCTTGCAGTAGTATCATACAAACTTTATATCAGGATATTTAAAAGAAATTTAAAAAAAAAACACAATTATGCTAATGATAGAATAGCCGTTTTGACAAAATGTCTTTCAGGTGAACCAGATTTTGGGGAAAAAAATCATTTTATTATATACAAAAATGTGGAACAAGATGTTTCATTACCTTTCTTATTTTCCTAAGTTTTTGTACTTCGGTTTCATAATACTTCAACTGTTGAGAAACGACTTGATTCTGATTATTCAGCCACGTTTCATATTGGATCTGCATTTGGCGATCCTGATCAGTTATTATCACATCTGGAGGCAAAGGTGGTGATGGTAACACTGGAGCATTAAATAACGGCACTCGCAAACCTGTAAATAAACCACAACCTAATTAAAAACAATAATAAAATAGTACACCGGAGATGAACGTAAAAGCTTGTGATGTCACAACCCGATGGTGCCTTACCATCCGACCTAAATACATTAACTCTGATAATCTACTTGAACAATGATCGTCGTACATCTATGTTCTATTATTTTAAATACAACTTGTTCATCTTATATAAGTAGACCCGATAGGTTTGTGAAATAAACGTGCCCAATTTATAACACACTAGCATGCCCCGTCGCGGCTTTGCACGCGAAAAATGGTGTAATCACATTTTTTTTAAATATGTAGCAGAAAAATAGGCGAGATTCTCGTTGTTCCTCTGTTTCAGCAGTTCTTGCTTTTTGAAGTTTCTTTACTTTTGAAGATTTTCTTCCTAGCGACATTTTTTTTTGATGGCATTATTAAAAATGGATAAAAAAAACCACAAAAATAATTGTCAAAACCAAAAACTTAAATCTATGTTGAATAAAATAAAAGTCAAAATGAAATATCAAAGCAATTGATCATTCACCAATTAAAAAAAAATTAAAACAAATTAAAGAAACACGGAACTTTACTTTTATAAAATACTCAACAATACAAAATCATATCTACATAATAAAATACAATAAAATTATCATGTGATGTTGTCATCAGCTGATCCTTAGCACCATGTTGCTATTTGCTAAATCATATGACTTTATTTATGAAAAATCTTTATTTGAATCACATCAGCTGGTTTAAAAGTAACAAATTATCTAACCTCATAAAAGCCTTAATGTAGGACAGAAACATTATTTTCAACCCTTTAGGGCTAACTTTTTAAGGGTTTCAATAGCCTAAAACCTGCATCAGCATCACAGTTATAACATAAAAAAACTGCATGAAAATTGGTTCAATAATTTAGGAGATAAAGGGGAACATACACACACACATCGAATTTTATATTACATTAGTCATCATTAGCAATTATCAATGTTCACATCAATAATAACGAGCGAGGCATCGAAAACGCAACCCAAAAGAATAAAAGCTATAAAAATGTGGTTACAAAAATCTTTTATAGGCAAATCCATACATTGGTTAATTTTATTTCTTACAATAAGCACTGAATATGCCCTCCCATTTCCTCTTTACAACGTTCTACTCGTTTCACAAGTTTTCGGAACACATTTTGTAGCATCGCTGGTGTAATAGCGTTGATTTTTTAGCCGTTAACCGGAATTTCAACTCGTCTAAAGTCTGTGAGCTCATTTTTAAAACTTAATTTTTTAAATAGCCTCATAGAAAGAAGTCTGCAGAAGACAAATCGGGACTGTGAGACTAATCTGAAACGAAAAGGCTATCCAGAATACTAACTCTGTCCTGAACAAAACGAGTAAACCACTTACAGAAATGGAGATGCCGAGGAATATCAGGAGGCTTCAATTCCTGCAACAATGTTATGCGATAGGGGCACAATTTTAATGTTTTAGGGCATGTTGCACGTTTCTTTTGCATGCGCTACTGTTGTAGTTTGGTACAAATTTTTAGATTAGGCCTACAGTTTTCCATTGGCAAAAAGAACAAAACATGTGAATAAATTAATAAGATACCACGATGCAATGAAGAAAGCAGAAAAGTTAAAGGTACAAACGATTCTTTTTATGAGTTACTTCTTTTAAAATTAAAACATTTCATTACACAGATAAATCCTGTGAAGAATGAAGCTTCAAAAGATTTACCTGTGTAATGAAATATTTTAATCTTAATGGTTTAAGATGGAAAAGAAGTGTTCGCAGGAGGTTAAGCATACTAAAAATCAATCACACTTTTTAACTGACAAAGAAAGACATAAACATTAATCAGTCACTAAAAATCTTAGTAAAACCTTTAAAAAAAGTTTGGTCTGTTGCTTTTTCAGAAATAATACTACATATGTTTTTCTATAATGAATACTTACTAGTTTCAGTAGTTTGCGGTTGTTGCCACTGTTGAGTATTAGTAATAGTTTGTTGCGTAGCCACTTGAGGAGGCCTTTGAGGGTAAGGCGGTCGTAAACCAGCCGGTACCTGTGTCTGAGCCACAACTGTAGGTGGACCTAAGAGCAAAAACAAAAAAAAAACTTAAAATTCCAACACCAAAAAAAAGTTATTATCAAAAAGCTTCTAATTTCCGGAAACACCATATAGAAACATACTTTTTAAATGATACATTTTGATCAACTGGAATAAATTGTTTACTCATAAAAAAAAATACTAATATGGTTTATAATTTCAAAAAAAAACTGGTCTGAAACACTCACACGACTTTCTCTTGCCAATGCGAATAATGAACGATATAACCTAACATCAGTAATAAAACATTAGAAAAACAAAAAACTAACCTCAAAAATCATAACCTTATTTTAATCATGAGTGAAAGACACAAAATGAAAATCAACCTCAGTTAGGCTTAAAAATGCGGAAAATCACTCTTTCACGCTAAACTAGGCTCTGTACAGAAAAACGCTCTGAATAAAAGTTGTAGATCTTTTAATTTCCTATAAATTTGATTAATACACTTTTGTAGAAAAATGCATTCTAAGGCTAAAATCTTTAAACTAAGGGTTATACAAAAAAAATGCTTGAAATAAAAGTTGTAGGATTTTAAATTCTCTACATTTTTTACTTAATAAGAGTATATAATTAATAACAAATTTTGTGCTAAATGCATATTAAAGCCGCAATCATAAAAAACAATACGAAAAAACAGTCTCCCCAAGAATTTCAGCAGACATGGTGCCTACCTTAACTTGTAGAGTATAAAAAACATAGCAAATGAGTCAATTAAAAAAAAAAAAACGTAGGACCCTTTTTTAAGAAAATTGCAAAAAAGTGAAAAATGATATGAATAAACTACTAATTTCGGTTAACAATTTTGATGAAAATGTTGTGTCAGGTCCTCTAGTGGTACCTAACTTAAGTTTCAAGCTTCAACTTCGTACAATATTCCTTTCTTGAGATATTTTGTTCACACACACACACATATCGCTTAAAACATGTTTTTTTTTTAGGTCAGGGGGTCTGAAAAAGTGTATATCTGATGAAAACTCGATTTTAAAAATCGACATGAAAACAATACTTTCCTTCCTATAAATTCATATAGGCAAGAGAAAGTAAAAATCCTTAACAATCAATTTGTTATTTTCATTAATACTGATAAAATTCTTTAATAGCTGTAGAAGTTATTAAAAATCAGGACACCATATTAGTAATGGGATGACACATAAAAAAGGTGAGCTACCAGACCGCGCTCGTTTTACAAACGAAAATGATAAAACTGATATTGTAAAATTATTTTGATGAATTAACCGATTGTTAAATTATTCTGATAAATAAAACAAAAATGTTATTATTATTGCCTGAATAAAGAAAAATGTGAC
Organism: Catonia carolina; assembly: GCA_035578175.1. Taxonomy (NCBI): domain Eukaryota; kingdom Metazoa; phylum Arthropoda; class Insecta; order Hemiptera; family Achilidae; genus Catonia; species Catonia carolina. The sequence goes on from JAQMRL010000005.1 coordinate 69,269,840, forward strand.
TTACCAGGATGTGTTTGTAAAGTATGTGGAGGGGAAGCCGCCGCATTAGGTGTACCCAATAAATCAGCACGAATCCGTTCGAAATCAGCATCGCTTAACAAAGCGGTAGTTGCCGGTTGTTGAACAACCGAATTTTGTTCGACGACAGTTGTATTTTGCTGTTCTTGTTCACGTTTTTCTTGTTCTAACAGATCTTCCAACAGCAACGGCTGTTCCTGTAAAACAGACTACTTCATCATTATTTGACCACACTTCGAGTTAATTGAATTAAAAATATCGTTGTGAACATTATTTTAACAGTTTACAAAAACATGGGGAATCATTTTGTAGCCTTCAAAACTACACCTTGAGACAAACATAATTTTATGCCAAAATATTCAAAATAATGAAAAAAATGTTATGTTTGTACTGCTCACACACGACTTTCTTAAAAATTTATTATGTATTACTAAAATTCATAAATTTTAACGTACACTCATAAAAACTATGATGAGCATTACAGAAATTAATTTATTTGAATTTTCAGAATTTTTTTAGAAATTATTGAAATGTCAAAGATAAAACAGATACATTTAAAAATTATGGTAGGAGGTTCAAATTTAAATAACAGAATACATTTCAAATGAAATATAAATGTTACCAAATTTTATTGAAAAAATTTGAATCTGATGACAAATTAAAACCAAAACTCCATTTTGTGTGTTTAACAATCTTTAACTTATACTATTATTATTTGAACCATGAGCAACAGTAATTTCATGGAGTTAATTAATATGTTCATTCTATTAAGCCCCCTTATAAATACTATCAAAAAACTAATTCAGTCGTCCATCTTTAATTAACGAAGAAATTATACACCGATATTATACTTATTCACAAACGCTATTATAATTACATGTATAAAAGAACTATTCAGTAGTAAAGATTAAACATTATAATACTGTGGTAAGATATGGTTTTAAATGAACGAGAAGGCTGATCTAGGAGATGGAGAGAAGTACAGTAATCCCTCGTTATCCGCGGGGGTTACGTTCCGGAGGGGTAGTGCGGATAATGATACCTAATATGAACGAAAAGATGGGGTTAGGTTCTGAAAGTAGTCCTGTAGTCGTTTTAAGTGCTAAATAGTTTTAGGAACATTTTACCATTATTATAATCTATGAATATTTAATAAATACAGTACTTTACGCATACAAAATTAAGTCCCTTTAAAAAAGTTATGGCTCTTTGCTTCTTCTTCTTTTCAAACTCCTTGAGGTCTTCTTCGTATAGTATCATCAGCTCCTGAGTCTTCTATTGGATTGAAGGGCCCTTTCCATGCTGAGGATCTCATTGTGAAGAAATGCTTGGCTTTGTTTCAGAATCGTCAAATAAACAAAGAACTGTACGCAGGTACGAAGAAGTTAGACTGACACATTGAGGAAAACGTACAGAGAAATTACAGTATGGTGCCTGGGCGTACATATGGTGATTGTGATGGGGTTGTACTGGCGGGGCCCGGTACCCGGTGACGCGCTCACTACGTACAGTATGCGGAAATCTAGGTTGGCTCATGGCGGCCATCGCCATACTAGTGTGTGACTCAACATGATACAGACACCAAAACCTTCTTTCAAACGCATGTTTTCAGAATTGTATAACCTTTCCACCAAGTACGGTGTACACAAGATGAGAAAACGTACGTGTTTTAAGATTTTAGGCCCTCGGACAAAGTCAGCGGATAACCGAAACCCACGGATACCAAGGGATTATTGTATTCTCCATAATTTAAGGGGACCGAAGATAGTACTGGTTACAAGGAAGAGAAAACGGTACAAGTAAAATGAACAATTAATCAAAGCAATAAAAAAAATACTACTTGTTCATTCAGATTTTTATCAAAATGTGTTGGGTCACATCACAAAATGTTAATTTTCTTAACATACGGGTAAATTAGTTTATTTCAATTTAGAGAAATCTTGGAATTCTTAAGGTTTGGTGTGCAAATTTTTTATCTCACTGTAACAGAACTGAAGGTCACATTTGTTATCTGTTTGCATATTGTTCGGTCATATAATTAACTATGTCAGGCCAGGTCGTGGTGTAAAGGTCAGGAAAAATGGCTTCAATACCAGGGATCCCGATTTTGATTCTCGATCAGATATTGGAAAATATTCGCCAGTTACCTTCATTTAACACCCTCTTATAATGTGAAAAACAGTTGGATTTGCGTATCCAACAGTGCAAAGTCAGAAGATAGAAAAGTATTTTTCTGCAGTGCTAAATTGTAGCCATGTTTATAAATATTTTTCAGCGTTCTTTTTTTTTTAAAGCCACATTGGGATTACATAAGTTCATTAAAGAAGAAACATCTTATTTCAATTTTCGTTGTGTTAGAATACTTTTCCTGATGTTTCTTCTCTAATACTCCTTCAATCTTTCTGATCCCTTCTGGCATTCTTCGTCAGAATACACAAATTTCTGTCGTTTGGTCCGTCTCTTCAGCATTGTTTACAATACTTCTTGGTGACTCCAACAGTATTTAGAATCATTTACTGAAGCTAACTTAAAAAGCCTGCCCGTGTAATATTTAATTATAACACTATTGTCTCAAAAGTAGGCAAGTAGAGATGGTTGGATACTATCAAACTGAGCAATGAGATCAAGGATATCGATGTACTTTTTCTGCCATGGTATCGTCAGTATTTTGTTTATGTCATCCTTCTTTTCAATATAAATAGACCAAATTTATATTTCCATAAAATTGACAATTATGTTAGATAAGGTTAAGAAATGAAAAATGGTCAATATTTAGAGACAAAAAATTAATGAAGAATTAATTTGAAAATAAGTAAAGATTTACTAAAATAAAAATATAAATGGAAGAAACACATCATTTTTGAAGTAACTACTTCTTCTTTTGGTGTGCCTGGACTGTGTTTTTTGCACGGGAAAGATCTTTGATTTGCTGTCACGTCACGCTCGGCTATCAACAATTAATTTATAAATTTTTTTAAATTTAATTTGTTAACTTAATTAAATAATTAAGTATTCTACTTGTGTCAGTCAGTCGTGTTACTGCTGAATTATTCTAAATAATATGACTGAAAAGGGTTTGAAGATATATTATTTAAAAAAAAAAAAAATTAGAATACGCCTCACTGAAACAATCTGAGTTCAAAATATGACAAACATTTATTAAATAGTACATGAACAATAAACTAAGATGAATATCACCACGAAATGTCATACTTGTAGATGGAATAGGTTTCGCACGTTACTTACCAAAAAATTGCAAAAATCCAACCCACATTTAGGGCTTAACTGAGCCTAAAACCCAAAAACAATTACGTTAAAAAAATGATTTTAATGGGCATTTAATGAAGACTGAATGAACATATTTTAGAAAAAATGTTGTCACAATTTTTTTTAAACGTTTAATAAAAGCACCTCCTTCTAAAAAATAGAAAGATAAAAATCAACAATCCGACACAATTTTAGCCTTAATATGGACTAATTTTTTTACACACAAATCATTTTAAAAAACATATTAAGCCAAAAAGTTGTACGCCTTCACCAACCGATTTTTCAAAGTTTAATTTCTTTAAAGGATATTTAAAAAATTACTAAAATTTATCAGTTGATTTTTCTTTACCAACCAACGTTTCATCAAATAAAATTTCTAATAACTAACACAACAATTAAACATCCTTTAAAACAGTGGTCTCAAACTCGTAGCCGTCAGAGGGCGACTTAAACATTTTACAAACACTTGGCGGCGGGCCGCATAATTCTGAACAAAATTTTTACAGAGTTACCATACAAACTGCAGGGTTGGAAATACAAAAAGAAATTTCTTTCTTCACAAACATATAGTTACTTCAGTCATGAGTTTGCCCTTGTTTGCAAAGAAGGGTAAAGGGGGAAAAGCATCAGTGCGCAAGCACGACTACTTTAATTTCATTATAACAAACATAACAACTTATACTATACCCAGAGCAAACATTATATCGCGGAACCTTTTGTAGGCTAATGGTACGAATATAACTGTTTGTTACTGTAAACAGAAATGTTAGTTTCTTGAAAACGTGGGCAGACTATTCACAGTGCTGAACAAAATCTAATATGCAGCGTAATAAAATGCTGTGAAGTTAAAGCTCAACAAAAAACCTTTCCCCTGCCTCTTAACAAAAGCCATGAGAGAGTTGCTAATTACTATGATGTTTCTCTTTAAACAATATGAAAAATAAAGAAGGAAATTAAAGACGTGAAGAAGCTATTCTTTAACAGTTTTGTTGACACCTGGTAAAAAAAGTAAATGGTTAGGTAGATACTAATGAGACTGATAGCGAAGACCCCAGTGACAGCGATAGTAAAGAAGGCAATTCATTCATAGAAAATTTTGTTCCAATGGAATAAGGTATCTGGTAATTACAGTAAATCAAACATTTCTAGTCTTGTAATTAAGCTATAGGCAATATTACAGGTCACATTTATTTCTTATAAGGTTTATGAAGAAAATATTTTCTCGGAATAAACCACAGCTTACAAAATGTACGTAGAAACTGCACGGTAGTGAAATGTACAAGTAGTGTCTCACTGTTGAGGTTGGCAGCACTGCAAATATTTCACTAACCTTCCTCACAGCCCAAACATACGCAAAAGGCAATCTCGTGACTACAGTATCTACAGGGTGATTCATGAAGTTCTCCCCCCCACTTCTACAGCACATTGTACTAGTAAAAATAATGAAAAAATGTTATATAAACATAGGTCCGAAAACGCTTCGTTAGCGAGTTACAGCTAGCGAAAGTTTCGCCTGGATTTCAGTTCACCAGGTGAAATGAGGTCTTCCTGGAATTGTGGTAAGGTAGATTAAGGAGCAAATTCAATCATTTCTTATGGTTTTTGATCTGATAAATTGAATAAAACAGGTCCCAGATCTGTAAGTTAAATAGTTTTTAAGAAAACCAGTGTCAAATGCAAGAAATGGAGTGAAAAACTTATTTTTTCATCTTTGGGCAAGGATAACTGTGTTATTTCACCAAGAAACAGTTAAAATTTTTCAATAAAACATGTAGAAAATTTTATTCTGAACAAACCGGTGTAAATTAAGTACACAGAAAGCGAATAGATGTTTGATTAAATGAGTTTTTATTCATAAGAGTACAAAGTAAAATTAACCGGAAAAACTAAAATGAAAAAATGTGTTTTTTTCACTCCATTTTTTTGCATTTGACACTGGTTTTCTCAAAAACTATTCGCTTTCTGTGTACTTTATTTACACCGGTTTGTTCAGAATAAAATTTTCTACATTTTTTATTGAAAATTTTTAACTGTTTCTTGGTGAAATAACAAAGTTATTCTTGCCCAAAGATGAAAAAATGTGATTTTCACTCCATTTTTTGCATTTGACACTGGTTTTCTCAAAAACTATTTAACTTACAGATCTGGGACCTGTTTTATTCAATTTATCAGATCAAAAACCATAAGAAATGATTGAATTCGCCCCTTAATCTACCTTACTACAATTCCAGGAAGACCTCATTTCACCTGGTGAACTGAAATCCAGGCGAAACTTTCGCTAGCTGTAACTCGCTAACGAAGCGTTTTCGGACCTATGTTTATATAACATTTTTTCATTATTTTTACTAGTACAATGTGCTGTAGAAGTGGGGGGAGAACTTCATGAATCACCCTGTATATAACATTTTTCTATACGATAGGCAATTTTTACTCAACTTAATGTTATAATTTATTAAAAATGTTTATAATTCAATAATCTACTATTTTGTAGTAGGAATAACAACTATAATTTTTAACATTGAAATTAGGAGGATACATCGCAGGCCACGGGGTTGAGACCACTGCTTTAAAAGAATTTTACCTTTACCAAATCGGTCTGAATGAAAACTTTAATTTGATTCTACAAAAGCTATTAAAACACAACTAAATTCCTACTAATAAACACACCCTTACCAATTCAACTGTTATTTTTAAAAAAATATTTTCAAAACAACTGAGTCATTAGTTTTAAATAATAACAGTTTTTCATTCAGTATATTTCTGAGCAAATGGAACTCTGCTCAGATTTCAATTTGTTTATGAAAATTTTTAAACGCTTGATACGTGAAAGTTTACGATCGCTCTTTCGTGATATTTTAAATAATTAAGAGATATGAAATTACAATTTAAATTTTGTTTATCAAAGGTAATTTTCGTTTTGTTTTACGCCTGACTGTTTTGCAATTTATTCAAGTAATTTTTGGTAGTTTTATTATTGCAAGTGATTTCTGCTAATGCAGACAGTGGAGAACGATGATATACAAAAATGAGTGATGAAAAAATGCCACAGACCGGGAATCGAACCCGGGACCCCGGCATAGAAGCCAGTTGCGCTAACCACTATGCCAATGGGCCGGCCTATGAAAGATAGAACTCTTTTATCTTTGACAGGTTTTTTAAAAACTAAAGTTTCTTTTCTTTTATCAAAGATAAAAGAAAAACTGGTTTCACAAGTGGATATAATTTTTAAAAAAAAGAGATTTACGACACATATAATTTTATTGTGCATTTATTAAGTAAGAAAATAGCCATTCCAAATGCTCCAGTAGAATCAATAATAAAAAGTTTAAAAAACAAAACTGTGTTGTCACAAAAAAGTGTAGTGCACTAAGAGAAAGAAATACTTGGGAATAGATAAACATAAATAAAAATGATTATATTTTTGTAATTATTATAATAAAGAATGCAATAAACAGAGTTATTAGCAAGCAATAAACCATCAACTATCTCAACAAATAGAAGATAAATGGTAAACAAAATCTTCTAGCAGTTCATCAACAATGCAGTAAGGTCTCAAAAAGATAAAAAAATGTAATTTAAAAAAATTATACATTAATGGAGTACAAGAAATGGAACTGAGCTGACTTTAAATAATAGAAAATTTTTAATGACTTTATTTAACAGTTACTGATACATTAAAAACAACAAAATCTTGTGTGAAACACTCACACAACTTTCTCTTGCCAATGCAAATAATTTACAATATAATTTAACATTAGTAATAAAATATTAGAAATAAACAAAAAACTAACCTCAATAAACATAACCTTATTTTAATCATGAGTGAAACACTCAAAATGAAAATCAACCTCAGTCTGGCTTAAAAATACGGAAAATCACTATTTCACGCTAAACTAGGCTCTGTAGAGAAAAATACGTTAAATAAAAGTTGTAGATCTTTAAATTTCCTATAAATTTGGTTATATACACTTTTGTCGTAAAATGCATACTAAGGCCAAAATCTTAAAAAAATCGATTTTTCACACGTTTTCTTGAGAAAAAATCAGAAAATCGCTAATTACTGCTAAACTAAGCGTCATACAAAAAAATGTTTGAAACAGAAGTTGTAGTTTTTTAAATTCTCTACAACTTTTATTATATAAGTTTTTGCGCTAAAATTTATATTAAAGCCGTAATCTTAAAAAAACAACGTTTTTATGTGAAAACAGCCTCACCGAGAATTTCAGCAAACATGGCGCCTACCCTATCTTGTAGAGAATAAAAAATTGAGTAAAATAGGCGATTTTAAAAAAAATCGTAGGACCAGTTTTTGAGAAAATCGCAAAAAACTGAAAAATTATACGAATAAACTACTACTTCCGGTTGACCGATTTTGATGAAAATGTTCGTGTCGGGTCCGGTAGTGGTATGTAACTTAAGTTTTAAGTTTCAAGTTCGTACGATGTTCCGTTCTTGAGATATTCTGTTCACACACAGACACACACACACAGACCAATCGCTAAAAACATGTTTTTTGGGTTCAGGGGGTCTGAAAACGTATAGATCCGGTGAAAACTCGATTTCGAAAAATCGACATGAAAACAATACTTTCCTTCCTATATATTCATATAGGCAAGAGAAAGTAAAAACAAGAAGTGCTTTGCAAGTGCTATGTACATATACTGTTTTCCAAAGCTGATGAGCTCTGAACGTACACATTGCCCCCTACACACACTTCATAGCTAGCCAATTACTTACCAGCAACGTTGCCAATAATTGTTTTTGTAGCTCTGTTATATATTTTGTCAGCCATTTTTTTGTTCTTTCAATAACAATTATAACCTATGAACATTCAACCAGCAGATTATATTATAAAACTCAATTTTGAAAAATTGACATGAAAACAATACGTCCTAAATATTCATAAAGAGCAAGAGAAAGTAAAAAAAAAACAATGTAGGCTTTAATAATTAGGATTGCACAATTAATTAGACAGATTATAACAGAATTCCTTTATTATATAAACGTCAATTAGTGCGTGCTAAATTTGAAAACTATTTGGCAAAACATACTTGAAAAATTTCCATGAAGTTAAAAGAGAGAATTTTTACATTTATTCGTTTATACTTTTATATTAATTTCAATGGAATTTTGTTAATTTTAACAAATAATTATATGGAGATTATGTAATAATAATTTTATTGAGTACATTAATTACAGTTAAAGCATTGGAACAGCCTTGCCACATAAAATTCAAACCTACAAGAACTTACTGCATTAAAGAACTGAAGAGATTAAATTTATGATAAGCTAATAAAATTTACGAATAATAAATATGTACAAGAATGTTAATAATAATAATAATAATAATACAACTACAATTATTTATACAGAAGAGCACACAAAAAATCAATTCAAAAAATTACCAAAAAAAACTACTAATAACAAAAAACCACAATGCAAACAAGCATAATCCAGTATCTATATAATTACTGTAAATATAATATACACTTATAAAAACAACAACAGAAGTCTATATATAAAAATAAAACATTTATAAATTAATAATAATAATAATAAAGTACCATATGCCATTTCATTAATGGCAAGAGCTGTAGTTAAATCCAACCTCTTCATGGTTCTTTCAAATTGAATAATGGAGAAGAGATGGGTGGGTAAAATGAAATGAATGGAATCAGGCAACTGTAATCATCTTTAGTATTAAAAATTCTATAAAATTGAATTAATTTCTATGAGGATACTGAATAATACGAGGGCTATTCAGAAAGTAGGGAACGTTTTGTAAATAAACAAAAACTATGTAAAAGAAAAATTTTTTATTATATACATCTGAAAGAGTGACTAAAATACTACTTTTCTACATAGTCACCAAGCAAATTGAGGCACTTGTCATAGCGGTGGACAAGCTTCAAAATTCCTTCGTCATAGAAATCCGCCGCCTGCGACCGCAGCCACTCAGTGACGCGCGCCCGGAGTTCCTCGTCGTCGTCGAAGTGCTGTGTTGCTAGCCAGTTCTTCATTCTTGGAAACAATAAACTCTGATCGGTACTGCCAAACATTGCACAACCTTAGGAAAGCAGTTCAAAACAAGCGCCGAGGAAAGTTGTCGTCAAAAATTTTGTTTCTTCATGACAATGCCCAACCTCACATGGCAAACAGCACAAAAGAACTCCTTGATTCATTCAAATGGGAGGTTTTCCCTCATCCACCCTATAGTCCTGATCTTGTACCGAGTGATTTTCACTTGTTTCCAAGAATGAAGAACTGGCTAGCAACACAGCGCTTCGACGACGACGAGGAACTCTGGGTGCGCGTCACTGAGTGGCTGCGGTCGCAGGCGGCGGATTTCTATGACGAAGGAATTTTGAAGCTTGTCCACCGCTATGACAAGTGCCTCAATTTGCTTGGTGACTATGTAGAAAAGTAGTATTTTAGTCACTCTTTCAGATGTATATAATAAAAAATTTTTCTTTTACACAGTTTTTGTTTCTTTACAAAACGTTCCCTACTTTCTGAATAGCCCTCGTAATAAAATAAACTAGTTTTATGGAACAAACATATTATAGTCACTTAAGTTACGAGTTTGCCCTTGTCTGCAATGAGGGGTAAAGGAGGAAAAGCATCAGTGCGCATGTGCGACTGCTTTAATTTCAGTACGACAAACATAACTCGTATACTATACCCAGAGCATTACAGTAAATCCCGAAACCTTTTGTAGGTTAACTGTACGAATATAACTGTTTGTTACCGTAAACACAAATGTCGGTTTCTCGAAAACGTGGTCAAACTATTCACAGTGCTGAACGCAATGTAATAAAATGTTATGAAGTTGAAGTTAAACATAAATGCCAAACCACGCCTCTTAACAAAAGCCGTAAGCGAGCGGCTAACTACTGTGATGTTTCTCTTTGCACAATTTGAAAAATAAAGAAGGAAACTGAGGACGTGAAGAAGCTATTCTTTAAACAGTTTTGTTGAAAACTGGTATAAAAAGGAAACGATTAAGTAGATACTTGAGAGACTGAAATGTAAATGCCGATGACAGCAATAGTAAAGAAGGCAATTCATTCATAATTACAGTAAATCAAACATTTCTAGTCATGTAATTAAGTTATAGGCAATATTACAGGTCACATTAATTTCTTATAAGGTTTATGAAGAAAACATTTTCTCGGAATAATCCACAGCTTACAAAATTTATCTAGAAACTGCAAGGTAGTGAAATGTACGAGTAGTGTCTCACTGTTGAGATTGTCAGCACTGCAGATATTCCACTTCCCTTTCTCACAGCCCATGCATATGCAAAAGGCAATCTCGTGACTTCAGTATCTATGGTAAATTTTAATAAAGTAAAAAATTCCTTTCATGAGAGATGATCCATCTCATGGCTGATGGCAATTTTTTCTAAAGAAATGAGAGTGCCCAAGAAGTCACATCGTGTGTTTGCTTAACTCAGGGTTATGCCCGCCTTCCACTGAAAAAGGGTAATGAGCATGAAATAGCTGAGTAAAACGGAGTAAAATAGTTTTATCCTTCCACTAACAAAGATTTTTACAGAAAAGCGGTATTTGCCTTCCACCTTCAGCGGGTTCGAAACTGGGTAGCTGAGTAAGCTAGGCGAGAAATGAGATGGGTGAGGTTGATGCTTCCATTACCAGCGGACTGTGCAAGGCAGCCAGTTTATCTTTATTATCAAGTCAGCCAATCATTGGATCGAACAAGTCGTGGTTAGTTTCTATTGTGTTTTTCTTGATTGTTCGTTTCTAGTAATAATGTCAGACGATTCAAGTGATGAAGACTACATAATAAATACAATAAGTAAATGCTTGTTACTCTATAGTTATCATAAGAAAAATAAGCTAACAAACCATGATTTTGGATGAGCTACTACATTAGAGAGCCTGTCAAATGCGATTTACTACAAATATTCTACGATTTACACGATGAATATTTCAAAAATTATTTCAGAGTTGGTATAGAACAATTTGAAGAATTACTATCACTTGTAAAAGAAGATATAAAGAAACAGGATGCGAACTTTAGAAAAGCTATTTTACAAATAGAAAAACTTGTTGTCAAGTGTAAACTTATGGGAAGTGAAGCGAACTCTGTTCCAAACTAGCATTGCAGAGCATGACACAGCAGCCCCTTTTTCCTTGCTCAGTCCGCTCCACTTATTCATCTATTGGTGGAAGCACTTCTATGAGATTTGGTGCTGCGAGTCGAATGGAGTCCGTCCGAAATCCACTCAACTCTGTGACCTCTTTTGTAACTCTTCCTACTCGTTCAGTCCGTTCCGCTTACTCTTTTCATAGTGGAAGCACTTATATGACATTAAACCATTGCAAGTTAAACGGAGTCCGCTCCACTTGCAATGGAAGATGGGCTTTATCCTTCCTCATAATGGGATCAAGCCCACTAGCTTTCGTAAGAAAGATAAGAAAAAAGTTAAGTAAGAAAGCTACTCTTTAAGAGGAATCGAATGACACTATTTTTGTTTCCAAATGCCGACCTTGATTTTTTGATTTCTGGTCGAAACCGGAACTTTAAACCTAATCCAAACCCATTAACTTTTTGTGTAGATTACAGATCCAAAAACTATCTCTTGCAGATCCTGACATCTGGATCTGATGGACAGATGGACAGACATCAGAAAACGATAGAAGACAATTAAAAATTGTCAAAAAGTTAATTTAAAGTCGCATCGGACAGCTTGAACATTACCAACTACTGTGGGTTCTGGTACAGTAATGGAGGGTTTGAACGTGTTAATATTTCCAGGCCCCAACCACAAATCAAACCCAGGGCCTTCAACTTTGTAGACTAACGTGGTAGTCACTACACCATAAAGACAAGTCATTTTTTGAACGTCATTTATTTTTTGTTCAAAATTAGCTGTTTTATATAAAATCTAATTGTTGTTGTTGTTTTGTAATCCAACTGTTTTGACTGATTCTGAAATACATTTTAGTCGTCTTGCAGACAACTGTATATTAAAATCAATTATTGTACGCCAAATTATACAATAATGATTGAAGAGATTGAAAATCATCTGTATACCAGTTGAAACTAATCGGTGAAGAATTCTGAATGGAAACTTCAGTGCAAAAATCAAAGGAGCTCATTTTTCAGAGCAAGTCCAACATTTTCGGTACTTAGGATGTGATGTGTCACTGGAAGGGAATTTCAATGTCCAACAGCAGCTGCATAAGTTTAGTGGTACCATTAACAGTTCTTTAAGAAACAACATTCAGAGAGATACTTCACTGAGATCTTATCAGGTATCAGCTAAACCAGCTGAGATATAGATCAGCAGCAGAGAGCAATCTTTAAACGCAGCTGAGATTACATTTTTGAAAGGTATAAAAAAATAAATACACTTTGATGAATTAATTTTTGACACAGATTCTGAAAATGAGGTCGCTGGACCAATATAGAAAGTACTCCCCAATTAACACAGCAATTTGTAATTTTTGGGTCTCATATTTTATTAAAGGCTCAAGACATGTAATCAGCATCGACCATTTTGTTTTCTACGCCTAAAAAAAATCTTTAAGAACCCCAAATCTCCAAAAAAAAAATTGGCCAACAGCTGACAGTTTCCAGATAGTACAGTTATCAGAAACTAAGAAAACACCCGTAAGACTGCACCAAGAAGTCTTCCTTGAGGTTAAAAATTGATAAGGCAAGACACCTGTTAGATATCTTCTAAGAAACAAGTTATAAGAAAACCTTAATTTTTTATTTTCAGGATTAATTGGGAATTTGGTAAAAATAACAACGGGTAATGGAAAATCTACAATTGGAGAGTTACATTAAAAAACCAATTGACCAAAATCAATCCAATGGGAGCTGAGACTGAACTTGACAAAAAAAACTTATCTTTTTAAATACATGGAAACTTTAATCTATTAATTAAGGTTGAAATAATCTTGTTTAAACTGTGAAACAATTTTATATTTTTAAATTTTGATCCAGTGAATGTACTAAAGAAAATGAATCATTATATAATTTGAGGTAAATAACCTAAAATAATAAATCAAGATAAAAACAAACTTAAAATAAAAATTTACATTTTTGTGCGCAATTATTTATTTTATTTATACCAATATGAATGATATACATTTTTTAAATGTGCAAAAAAGTAATGTTAGTGTAAAAAGTGCACAGTATTTTTTTAACTACAAACTTTATAAATTAATATAAACCAGACCTATGTTTAATTTCATTAAAAAAAAAAAAAATCTGTCTACATGCAGTGTTACACTACGTATATGATACAGAATTATAACTAACCAAAACCTTCATAAAATATGTTGAAAAAAATAATTGCATGTGTTTCAAAACTTCCAAGTGCAGGTGCAAATTAATTTACTTTTATGCGAATCAATACCGAATAAACAGGATATAAATTATAAACGATTATATTCCCTTTCTTATCACAGTCGTAAAATTTAAAAAAATAAAATAAAAAATACCCATGATCTAAACATGGATTAATTCTAAAGAACTCTTACAACTTCCAGCCATTCTAACAATGCTACTGAGAAGTTTATTTTCATAAATAGTATTTAACACTTTGAAGCCTAAGCCCGAGTATAGCTCGGGGTGAGCGTAAATCGTGGTTGTCTGAAGCCCAAGTATACCTCGGGCCGTCACATTAAATTCTGTAGTAAGATTCAGACAAAGTTATTTCGGGTTTCAGTTGCACAGATTCATTCTATATATTATTTAGTTTAATTTTCTATGCTTGCAGCGAAATCTACCGAATATTTTGTGAACTATGTAGAAAAACATTGAGCCGTGTTTGAGGTTGTTTTTGTTGATGTACATCTGTACTTTGTCGTGATTTTTTCGTAGTTATATGAGGTTTGTAGTTATTCTGTATTTGATATTTGTAAATAATATAGTTATTTCTACTTTGTAATAATCGTTTTTCTTTCGTATTTTGTCGGTAATCGTTTTCGTTTGGTCAATAGTTCGGTTGCATACGATGTACTGTTTTTTTATTCCAGGTCGCTTTGTTTGTGCGGTTATTGTAATATATATAATTTCTTTTTTATTTTATGTTTTGTGTTTTGCGGTAAAGTTTGCTCTGAAAATAGCAAAGCTGCAACTGGAAAGGCTGGAAGGAAAGACACAACCTGGTACTGCCCTGACTGTAATGTTGCATTGTGCTTACCAGTGTGTTAAGAGTGTTTCATACAAAGGCTAATTATGTGTAAAATATTTTAAATTTTAGTACTCAAACATTTTTAGTGTGTAGTTTATTTCATTGCCTTTCTGTAGCATTTATATAAACTGTTTTTTAGTAGTGTTTAGGATTGTACAACTCAAAAATAGGTAGCACATAACAATTTCTTTTTTCATAATTATTTTGTGTATAATTAGATAACTCTCATAAATTTAGTAAGTATAATAATTTCAATGTAAATTAATAGTAATAAACTTACTAATTTTTAATCAATTTGATGCAAAAATCATTAAGATATGATAGAAATTAAATCTTTTAGAATTTTTTGAAGTTTACTCTAAAACCCCCAGGATACCGTGACATACCATGTTCTTATAGCTCAAGCTTCAAAGTGTTAAAATAAATATTGTTTAAAACACACAATTTATTTACATCTTTTCACCTAAAAACTAGTAATATTTTTCCTACACTCTATGAAATACTCAAATCACAAACTGAATTGTTTGAACAATCTAACAACCATAGTGCAGGAAGAAAAGACATCAATACGTAACCACAAACTTTAAAATGTTGTGGTAATCTAAAAAATATACTCAAATTTTTTAGTTACAGATAAAATGAATTGTTTATTAGTGGGTAAAACCCACCGGGTTGGTCTAGAGGTAAAGTCGTCACCGTAAGTCAGCTGTTTAACAGCTGATTTTCGGAGACAAAGGTTCCTGGTTCAAATCCTAGTAAAGTAAGTTACTTTTATATAGATTTGAATACTAGACAGTGTTTACCAGTGTACTTTGATGGTTGGGGTTCAAGTAATGATACTCTCAGGAATGATCGACCTGAGTCTGTACAAGACTATACATCATTTACACGTGATACACATCATCCTCATCTCATTGGGTCATGAGGTTGCTTATTGTTCTAAATTGAACAGATTGCAACATACACACATTAAGGATAAAAAAAAAATTATTGAGTAAAAATGATTAGATGCCATACTTATTGAAGAAAGTCGTAGAACTGAATACGGTAATAAATACATAAAACAAATTGTCAATGAATTTAACACTCAACATTAAGTCTTTTTAATCTTGGCGAGTCCTAAACTTTCCTTTTAAATATCCTGGATACAGGTCAAAAAATTTAAAAACACTAAATTAGTGAATATTTTTGTTTGTTTTAGTTCTGACTGTTTTACAATTTTTGCTAATGCAAACGGTAAAGAATGATGATATATAAAAATGAGCGATAAAAAAATGCCAGGCCTGATCGGGAATTGAACCTGGGACCCTAGCGTAGAAGCCAGTTGCGTTAACCGCTACGCCAATGGGCCGGCCAATAGTGAACAAAGGTATTACCTTTGTTTTTCTTCAACATTAAATTTTTTTTAAAAAACTATTAAATATATTAAAAAACAATTTTATATAAAAGATTCGTATAACGAAAAACCATGAATTGTTTATTTCAGGTACAGGAGAATTCTATAAATTTGATATACATAAAAATTGTTTAAAAAAAACCCAATCTAAAACAAAAAAAAAACTTTGACAATATAATACTGTGCACAACTGTGTGTAAATGAAAAATAAAAATTGAATTTCAAAAAAAGTTAATAATATTCATCTAGAAAATAAAACTTAAATTTTTTTTTAAAAATTCAGGTCAGGTTAGGAAATAATTATTTACTGACCTGCAACAGTAGCGGCCGTCGTTGCGACTGAAGAGGATGAAGGCCCGTCATCATGTTGGTAGGAGAATGGACGGAGGTTAAATTAGGATGATAACCCATTCTCATCTGGGAGTGTACCAACCAACCAAACCACACCAAAATCAACCAACAGATAGTAGTTAAGATGCGTTACGTTATGATAAAAAAAAGAGTAGTAAATAAAAACAACAACAAACATACATGCATCAGTAAAAAAAAAAAACAGGACCTGCAGCCTCCATGAAATAAATCTACTACAAATTAATTGAAAATTAATTAATCCTAATCTGTAAAATAATTTACGTAAAAACAAATTAACATGATTTGGTTGCAAAAATTCAGAAATTAAATTTGTGTACGATATTTCTTTAACCAATAAAGGATCAAGAACCAATTGGTGGAGTATATAAGAATTATTTATTACACATCAGTTTTAACGGATGTTTTATTAAGGATACAACCCTGATTATAAGATAGAAGTAATACATCGGTAAATTTTCTGTCCCTCAATCGATATATTGGCAACAGTGTACTCAAGGCCAACTACCTATGACAGTTAAAATATTCCAATCAAGCATTAGTGTGGTGACAGCAGTCGTTTTGTTATACTGTGTCAGCAATGGTTTTTTCCAAGGAAGAACCGGGTGTTTTATTAAGGACGCAACCCTGATTATAAGAAGATAGAAGTAATAAATTGGTAAATTTTCAGTCCCCCAATCGGTATGTTGGCAACAGTGTACTCAAAGCCAACTACCTATGACAGTTAAAATATTCCAATCAAGCATTAGTGTGGTGACAGCAGTAGTTTCGTTATATTGTGTCAGCAATGGTTTTTTCTAAGGAAGAACCGGGTGTTTTATTAAGAACGCAACCCTACGTTAAAAGCCACAATCTACGGCATATTTTTATTTTCCGTACTTTACTAATTATCAATTAATCTAAATTATTATTTTACAAATTGCAATGAAAACATTGTATTACTTCTATCTTCTTATAATCAGGGTTGCGTCCTTAATAAAACACCCGGTTCTCTTCCTTGGAAAAAGCCATTGCTGACACGATATAACGAAATGACTGCTGTCACCACACTAATGCTTGACTGGAACATTTTAACTGTCTCAGGTAGTTGGCCTTGAGTACACTGTTGCCAACATACCGATTGGGGGACAGAAAATTTACCGATGTATTACTTCTATCTTCTTATAATCAGGGTTGCGCCCTTAATAAAACACTGGTTAGTTGATCGACTTCAAATCCCTCGTTAAGGCAAGGTGTCCACTAGCTACTTAATCACACGACAGAAATATCGCAAAAACAAAATGTGTCATTTTAAATAAAAATAAATATTTTTGTTTAGCGATAAATTATAATGAAGTCTTCTCCAAACGTATTATACGATGAAATATGTATCAATGCATAGTAGCACAAGTCCAAGTATAGTATACTCGCGGTAATCCGAACACGTATGATGTCCGACCTTTGCGGATTATTGATTTGTGCGGATAATCAATGTCTACAATCTTAGATTTCGGCAATCAAATTACAAATACGACATACCGCATTAGGATAAAAAAAAAATACAGATTTAACAAAATACGAGAACATAAAATTATATTTGATACCTTATTTTAAATATGTTACAGCAGTATTTTCATATAATTTTTACGGCTTATGTATTTTGAAACGAGGCTTAAACTGTGTTTATGTGTGTTAATATACTTATCATTGTGTTTTTGTATTTGATAAACTGTCTGCTAATGTATTAAAAGTAATCTTTGTTGGTCGCCATCCTGAGCTCATGCACGTGTTCCTGCTACTGGACTTCAGGTTATTGTATTCGATAACAAGTATGTAGACGTTTTATATTTGTGATAACTAATTTGGTTGTGCAAGTGATCCTTTTCCTATGTCATTTTTTACTTTCTCTTGCCTATATGAATATATAGGAAGGAAAGTATTGTTTTCATGTCGATTTTTCGAAATCGAGTTTTCACCGGATCTATACGTTTTCAGACCCCCTGAACCCAAAAAACATGTTTTTAGCGATTGGTCTGTGTGTGTGTGTGTGTGTGTGAACAGAATATCTCAAGAACGGAACATCGTACGAACTTGAAACTTGAAACTTAAGTTACATACCACTACCGGACGCGACACGAACATTTTCATCAAAATCGGTCAACCGGAAGTAGTAGTTTATTCGTATAATTTTTCAGTTTTTTGCGATTTTCTCAAAAACTGGTCCTACGATTTTTTTTAAAATCGCCTATTTTACTCAATTTTTTATTCTCTACAAGATAGGGTAGGCGCCATGTTTGCTGAAATTCTCGGTGAGGCTGTTTTCACGTAAAAACGTTGTTTTTTTAAGATTACGGCTTTAATACAAATTTTAGCGCAAAAACTTATATAATAAAAGTTGTAGAGAATTTAAAGACCTACAACTTCTGTTTCAAACATTTTTTTGTATGACGCTTAGTTTAGCAGTAATTAGCGATTTTCTGATTTTTTCTCACGAAAACGTGTGAAAAATCGATTTTTTTAAGATTTTGGCCTTAGTATGCATTTTACGACAAAAGTGTATATAACCAAATTTATAGGAAATTTAAAGATCTACAACTTTTATTTAACGTATTTTTCTCTACAGAGCCTAGTTTAGCGTGAAATACTGATTTTCCGTATTTTTAAGCCAGACTGAGGTTGATTTTCATTTTGAGTGTTTCACTCATGATTAAAATAAGGTTATGTTTATTGAGGTTAGTTTTTTGTTTATTTCTAATATTTTATTACTAATGTTAAATTATATTGTAAATTATTTGCATTGGCAAGAGAAAGTTGTGTGAGTGTTTCACACCAGATTTTGTTCTTATGTTTTTCCCATTCCTTGCATTCTATTACAACTCCGTTTTGTCGCTTACAACTACTAATCTTGTTAGTCTTGTACGCGGACCACCTTAAATGCATACCGGCCTTCCGGAAAACACCCCAATTAAATAGATTATTTGATTTATTATATCGTTTTGCAAATCCAAGGGGCATAGCCTTAACACCATGCATGTGTTGTTTGTTTTCATGCCATCTCATGGCACATACGCATACACATGTATCAATTCAAATATTGTGTTACTTGGAATCTATGAACAAATCGAACGACAAGATGTTTTGTCAAAAATAATGAGAAAGAAGGAAGAAGCAAAATATTGAAGTCCACCTTGATCCTTTAAAGGTTAACTTGAATTTACATATCAAACAAAATTACCAAAAATTATCAGTAATGTAACTAAAAAACAGGACGTTAATAATACTGAAAACAAAGGATTTTTTCAGTTAATTAATAAATCAATTTGGAAGAAAAAAATTATCTGCAGAAAAACTGTCCACACAAAAAAATACTGAGAATAACAACATAATTAATAATAATAATAATAATAATAATAATAACAACAAGAGTAATTCGTAATCCATGTTTGTTAAATTCCTTGTAAAAAAAGGTTTGAAATATTTTAACTTAATTGAAAAATATTTTTAAAACAATACTTTCACCTATTATTTGTAACAACAGATAACAATCTGTGACACTTTACAATACCATGTAAAGTAGGAAAATACTGACCATAATATTTATATAAAAGAAATTTTTTGAAAATACAATCAACAAAAAAAATTAAACGTTTAATTTATTTTCTATTAACAAAATAAATTAATAAATAAATTCAAACCACCAAAAAGTAGGAATATAGAAAAAACATTTATTACACCAAAATAATTAAAAAATAAAGATAGAACAAAAAAAATAAAATGGTTACACAGAAAATCTTTAGTAAACAAAATCTGAAGTAATATATATTTTTAACAATCAGATACAGAATTAAAAAAGCCACGACACCCTGTACGTACATGCTATATACAAACGACATTAATAAAAAATTATAAACAATTATTAAAAAAAAAAAAACACCAAATTAAGAACGCAAATTAGTTAATTCAATAAATGTTCGAATATGCTTGAAAATCACTTTCATTATTTACAGCTACACAAAAGAATACAAAAAAATTTTATATTAAAAATTGTTTCATGTATAAAATCAAACTTATTTTTTAATTTTTAAAAGTTATCACTACATAAAAATAATCACGGAAAAAATTCCTGTTTGCAGATTTATTATGTTAAAAAAAAGGCCAATGGATTCATAAGAAATACTTGGGGAATATGTTAAACCACAAAAATGTAATGAGTGACTCCATAAGAGAACAAATTCAATTTGAAACTCAATCCAATACTGTCATTGTAAAATTATTTAAGAATACATTACGTTGAAAATATGGAGAAGGAAATCCGAGGAAATTGGTATTCTAATCCAAGACAATTACCTGTATGCACTCACTTTTGTCGATCACCAAATAGGGATAGCCTAAAATTACGAAGATCTGTGTTTTTATGATATGGAAATTATAGGAAGAATTACATTTTATTTGAAAAAAAAAAAACAATAATTAACAACTGCGAAAGAAGAGGAAAAAGATTTGGATGCGCACCGACTTACGCCATACCTTGCTCGCCAAACGACAACATTTGCATTGGAATTTTTGCAGAGTGCTGTTTACAGCGTCAGTTCAAAATGTTTAAAACAATTGATCAGCCTGCCAACAGTGAAATATGGCCAGTGTTCAGTTTTTGACAACAAGGAACGTTTCAGCAGCGGAAATTCATAGACAGATAAGTGAAATGAGTGGCCCCAATGCAACGAGCAAAATGCATAAGTGGGCGAGAGCTTACAAGAACAGACAGGAAAATGTCCACAATGAATGGCGATCAGGCAGACCATCAGTGATCACAGAAAATTTGGTCAATGCTGTGGATGAAAAGATTCATAAAGACCACTGATTCACAATTTACATTTTAGCATTAGAATTCTGAATGTGGGTAGACCAACTTTACACAAAATCATCTCTGTAAAAAGTGCTTCGCCACAGATGACGATGTGAAAGAAGTAGTTAAATACTGGTTATCCTCACAGGTGGCAGATGTCTATGACTCAGGCATACAAAAGCTTGTAGAACATTATGACAAATGGTTAAACAAATATGGAAACTACATAGAAAAACAGCGAAACATGTAAGTAATTACACAAAAAAAGTTTTTTGAAAAAATTTGTGATAGTTTATGTTTTTTTTTTTAAGAAATAGAACCTTACTTTCTGAATAAACATCATATTATATAAGAAAATTTGGACCAAACCAATTTCAGATTATGGTTTCTGACTTTAACGAATCTTAATTGTGGACCCTGATGAAGGAGGAGACAGCAAGCCAAGTTTGGAAGCATTTGAGATTTACGGCAGTATGTAAAGAATGTCGTGGATGGACCGAATTACAAATGAGGAGACTCTTGAATGGATCAAGAAAAAGAAAAAAATACTTACTAAACCTAAAAAAAAACTCCATCCAAAATAAAATTAATTATAAAATTAAGTCATATGCGAAATGAGAGCAGATACAAGCTGCTATATAGAAAGGAACACGGGAAAGTGAGTGTGGAAAAGAGAATTTTAAAGCTAAAATTTTTTAGAAACCAGTACTCCATGACTGCAACATAGCTAGTCAACAAAATAATCAGATCTAATATGGTTGCTAACATCCGAAATGGATAGGAAAAACTTAAAACATCAGATTGACAATATAACGAAAGAAATAATGCCTGCAATCAAACAACGCTGAGAACGTGGACTGCACAAAAGCTATATACCAGAAACATTTGAATTTATTTAAAATCGATGAAACTTGGGGACATAAAATGAAAAACATACAAATACTAGGCAAAATATGTACGTATTTAATTTGAACAATCGAATAATTATTTCACATAATATATATTTGGAGACATGGTACCTACTATAATTTAATTTAACATTTCAATTAACTAACAGGTTAATGTGAAAGGAAACTAACAGCAAAAAATTATACGTTATCAATAAAATATCGAGTCATTTAATAATACCGTTATAAATTTCAAATTTTCATTTAAAGTAAAAAAACTGGAATACTTAGTTAATGAACGACACTGTTAATCACTGAATTATTAATAACAACAGAGCACATTAACAGAAATTAAAAAGATATTAACAACCGTAATAAGACATGCAGGGAAATGAATCCATTAATAAATACAAAACGATAATACGTCAATTAATCCGATTATTAATATTAATACTCATTCATAAATTGGAATTGTTTTAACAACTGACCTGATGTGATAAAGATCCGCCAGGTCCTGGATATGGCGGTGGAGGTCCCGGGTAAGGTGGAGGGGGTGGCGGTGGAGGCGGAGGCGCCACCAATCTCGGTTGTCCCGGCGGTGACATAGGTGTACCAGCACCTAACAATTGCCCGACGGCCATTCTCGGCGGACCTGCCAACCTTTGTAATTGTTGTAATCTTTGTTGTTGTTGCTGCTGCTGCTGCTGTTGTTGCAAAGAGGTAACCACTCCTAGATTAATAAAAAAAATAATAATAAAAATGTGGTGTTTAACATCCACACGACTTTTTCTTGCCAATGTAAATACTTACTCGTATGACCTATATATTATTTATCATGAATGAACGACACCAAATGAAAATCAACCTATTCAGACTTGATTATTTTTATGAGAAAAACACGGAAAATAACAAATTGATACTGAACTAATCTCTGTAGAGAAAAATGCATGAAATAAAAGTTGTAGGTTTTTATATTAACCCTTACGAAACGGACTGTTTCTCGTTAAACAGAAGAATTGCAAAAATCAAAACGCGCTCTCAAAACAACTCTTTCATCTAACGTCATTACTGGTGAATAATTCTGAAAAAATTACAGTCGATTCATATAATACATACGCACCTTTTGAATATAATTACCAGAAACTCGCTTCATAATTTTTGCGTTTAGGTGAGCGAAATTTTTGTGTTTGTGTAGATTTTTTACTATAACAGGCTTAAATTTAAGTTTAGCAAAAAATTTATAAAACATGCTTTGTAGACAAGAGTTGACTGAATAAAATGTATATTCTTCATTTAGGTTTCCATAAATATTTGATGGAGTTATAAAATTTTCAAAATTACTTTAATTTTTCTATCTCATATAAACTATCGGTGAATCGATATTAACTACTAATTAATGAATAATATTTTTTTATAGTAAACTACAGAAAAAAATTATTACCAGAGCCAAGGTGTTGCATACGAGCCAACTGCTGTTGATGTTGGCCAGAAGGAAATGTACCGACAACAGACGAAAATGAATTTGGAAAACTAACGGATACACCAGCGGTTCCCCCTAATCCACCGGCACCAGGTCCACCAGTTACTGTCACTAATTTCTGTTGGAGCTGTTGTTGCTGTTGAGGATGTTGCTGGAGAATAACCTGGCAACAAAATTATCCATCCGTTAATAACAAAAAAAAAATACAAAATACAGTAAAACACCAATTATTCAAATTAATCTAACTACACTTGGATTTAGATAGTCAGAAATTAAGAAAATAGAACACATCAACACATGCTAATAATTTTTTTAAGGATATTAATATTTAAAAGGTACCACAGAGAATTAAAAAATACAAAAAATTAGAAAGTTCGAATTAACATTTTTACACTTGATTTACAAGTGGTTCATGTTTTGTATCATTCTTCATGATTTTGCAAGCAAAAAATTGTAATTATTTTATTTCAATGTTTCCAATATTTTCTCCAGTTCACTGAAACATAATTTGCAACAATAAACCACAAAAAAATATGATGAATTATATTGCAAAAACATTTATTCAGATATTTTTCACATCTGATACACAAAATATTTTCAGGAGTGATGAATCCATGTAAATATAAAAATCGGTAAATTTATATTTATCCAAACCAATTCATAACATACCGTTTGTGGTTTTGGAGTCTGTGACTGGGGAGGCGGTTGTGGCGACGTCAAAGATGGATCGACAACCGACGTCGGACTATTAGTTGGTACTTGTCCAGGCATACCGATGTTCGACGATTGAGCCAATTTCAGATGAGTAGCTTGATTGACAACGACTTGATCTTTTAGAACTCCAGTCGGATTCGTTTCCTCAACTGCTTCTGGTTTCTGATCGTTATCGCCTAGACTACCTTCTCTTTCGATGCTTCGTTTTTCACCTCTATTACTGAAACACAAACATTATCACATCGATTGATTTTCTATTAGTGCTATAAGAACACTCTATACTCTATTTCAAGTTCAGAATGCAGTACAGCTCTTACGAAAAGTCGTTGTGTTATCACGCATATGGAAAACATCAGGCACATCCAATTACAATAACCCTCCTCCACCGATACCACCTGAAGGTCAAGGGCAAAAATATTTAGAGTTTCGCTTACCACGCTCTAAGAAGCTCATTTTTAATTAAAAAATTCTGAAAAATATACTTCCACTTCCTAATGAATCATATTTTATTGCACTAAATGTTATTACTATATTCTGATATTTAGATAAGAGACCGTAAGTACGTATAAGAGAAAGGGGTATGACGTGTCTCTCTTTGTCACCCTCAATGTCAGACCAGAAGAATTTTACTACCATTTTTAGATCTTTCCGAAATATAAACGATGTTATTCAAACAAGATTTAAACAATAACTATTCTTTACTTTAAAATAATTAAAAAATACAATAAAATCGATAAACAATTCCATTACTATAATAATTGTCGGTACCTGATCTTTAAAATGATACGAATAAGTTATTATGTTTTCGTATTACGTTATTCAATTAGGAGTTTGTGAATGTGAACATGTGGCATGGAGTCGATATTTTTATTTAAGTGTAGTAGTGCTCACACTCCCATATGAAACTACTTTGCATATGGACTTTCTATACTGCATTCTGAACGTGAAATTAACTATACAAGACGGGATAAAAGTTGGATGAAAACAAAATTGGGATGATTAGAATGCTTTGACCGCAGAGATTGACAGAACAGTATAGAGTTCACATGCTTTTAATAACAACATAAGTATTTACCATATTGGACAGTAAATATGTGGAAATATCTTTAACAAGTCAGGAGATATCGTTTGCTATAATTCAAAACATTCCGGCGACCAGAGCATGTGTTACACAAAAGATATTAAGATTCAAGCGATAAAGATTTCATCACCACACAGTTATTTTCTCCGAGGTAGGACACTTGGATAATGTTTGTCTTCAATTTGTTTTTTGTCTGCCAGAATCTTAATTTCTTGAAAGCTCATACCTCCTTGTGTCATTTATAAGGTAATATTTATTCACCAACATCCTCTTTTCCTTTTACATTCTGTACATAAAATTAATTTTAGAAAAACATTCTGCAGATAATATAAGTTCCTTCACAATACAGTACAAAAATAAGTTCCTTCACAATACAGTACAAAAGAAAATAAATTGTGGATTTTTGTTTTAAATCCTCATGTTCAGCACATTAATGCTAATAAAGTGGGTGAAGTATGACAGGCTATAACAAGCAATTAAAATAATGCTGGATTCAACCAGGAATTAAACCTGGGACCCCTGGCACTCTCAACAGATAGAGAAATACATACAAACGAAAATAACTAATGCATTGAATACACTGGGAATTGGTTAGGAAAAGCTAGGTTCAAATGATTTGAGTACGTGAAACAGATGAAAGAACCGAAATAACAACATTCAAAATGTTAAATTTAGAGGTAGCAGTATACGAAAAAAGGTAGACCTAGAAAATTTTAATTAAATTAAATTAAAGAAAGAAAGCAATGCCATGGAGCACAAAAGAAATCCATTGTAAGAAAGTTCATAATCCATTGTCTAACCAAGGAAACTAGGAAGGGTATTTTATTTTTGTTTACCGTACAACTCTTCTGCAATTACTGCTAATGCAGACGGTGAAGGATGAAATGATTTTTTGTAACGTATGGAAATATGCCACGCCTGAATGGGATTCAAACCCAAGACCGGCCAGCATGAGGGTAAGAAACAACCAATCATAATTAGGACACGTTAAATAAAACTTATTTCAATGCTAAAATAATTTTATGTAAATTTTTTGATAACCGCAAAATTTCCCCAAAACCTTCAAATTCATTTCAATATTTATAATGAACAATGCCGACAAAAAATTTAAGAGAGGAAATAACTTTATCATAATTTTGAGACCGACCTCGTGTTATCTTTCTTCGCTTTATGATCTTCATCATCCTCGAGATCGTCCAAAATGTTTGTTTTTTCACCGCCGGTCACTGTATCTAATTCAGGATCCGCGTACTCTAATATGTTGAAATCTGCACCCATTTCGGCTGAAACAAAAATGGTATATATATTATTAAAACCATAACCAACACTTTTGCCCATAACAGGCAGGTGGAATGTTAAATTATTTGCACTTGATCTGCTAGTTCCACGGCTACAAAAAATAGTTCTGTTTCTTATCACATGGTCAACCAATTATATGACTGAAACATTTAACAACAGAAAAGGTACAGGTGCAAAATATACTAATCAGAGTTCTGAGTAATGAATATCATTATTCATATACAACCAGATACTGTGGTAAATGAAATGGAAGGTGTCATTTGCAGGGTGGAAAGTAAATGTTTTCTAGAGGGGCGGGCACAAGTTGATAAGCATAGGCTACGTTCCCACTCAGTGAGGAAGGCAATTGTAAATCACCTCACTCCTCGTTTTACTTAGTAAAGCCGCTAGAGGTTCAGACCAACCAATTTTGTGACCAGGTATGTTATCTTGTTATTTTTTGTCATTTTCTTTTTGCATTCACAGTGAAAATAATGAACAACATTTTTTGCCAGTTGAAGTATTATTGCTCGAGTCCCAGCTCCATGTATATAGTAGTTATAGTAGTGAGATGCATTTGTAGTGGTAGCGTGTACTAACTACATTAAAAATATATTCTTATCATCCGGCGCATGAATTTAACAAATACCTACCCGGTTATTAACTTGGTCGGATTCATAATATTTAACTTGCTAATTTATATCAAAATATGTAACAAAAATAAATGTAATTAATACAAACAAAGTTTGTAAACGAATGTTTTGTATCAGAGTAATACAACAATCGTTCTCCCAGCATGCATCACTCATTCATTATACCTCACCCGTACTCTTCACCCCGCAACTACACGAAACTTGGAACCGCACAATAACTGCTTATAACTTTTTCTGTATTAAACTAATTTTTTCTCTCTTAATTTTCTTACTTCTTAATTTTTTTGTCTTATAAACCATGTATAATTAGTTATGCAGTATTCATATTAGTTGTAATGTTGTTTTTGTTTACAAAACCTTTAAAACCCCTGGGTTTCTAGATCATAGCCGCACTTGAAAGCTTGGGCTTCAAAAAGTTAACAAATTAGTGGTCACTTGGCTAGTCAGAGAGAAAGTTCACATTTCAAACTGAACTTCAAAAAATTTCAAACCAAGGTAGAGCCCAGTTAAACTAGATTTACACGCTATATTTTGGTAACAAATATTCTTAAGATTCATTTATACATAAATTGACTTTATTTAAAATGTTAGTTAACACAAATAAACAACTGAATAAATTTATCTTGTTTCTTCTTCTTCTGATAAAATGTGACAGTAAAATCAAACAGAATATCATACAACTTATTTCATTCTTAACATAAAAAAAACGAGACATAAAAATGTCATAATTATACATCAATCCTTTTGAGAAAACAAATAAATAAATAATTTAAATTATTTACCTAAAAGTTCATCATCATCTTCAACTAGATCACCTAATATTGCTCCAACACCCTCAACTTCAACCATTGCGCTACCTTCTTCTTGTTCCAGTTTCTCCAACTCGGCAGTCACACTTTCAGGTATTTCTTCACTCTCGCTCGCCGAACTGGTTGATCCTGGTGCACGATTTACTATAAAGATATATCTTATTTTACAAAGCAAAAGTATAAATAATAATAGAGCAACTACATTATTCGGGCATCACAAATAACGACTGCGTACCTCATTGAAATTGATGAATTATCAAACTATTCGATAATAATCAAAACTTACGAGGGGTACCCAAAAGTAACAGGAATAGCATTGCCATGAGCGGTGCTCGTGTAGTACGCATTTCTGCCACACAGTCATACACAGCACAACTCATTGCGAGTTCAATATTCATCAGCAGTGATTGTTTTTGCTAGCGCTGTTTTGTTTTTTATGATGGCAAGTTTAAGTGAACAACGTGTAGCTGTGAAATTTTGTTTTCTACTCGGTAAAAGTGCTGCTGAAACTGTTTTAATGTTGAAAACAGCTTACAAAGATGATGCTATGGAAAAATCTCACATATACGAGTGGTTTTCTCAGTTTTAAAATGGCAACATGTCGATTGATGACAAACCTTGTTCTGGACATCCATCAACTGCCTGAATAGACGAAAATGTTTATAAAAAATTCGAGAGCGTGTGCTCTCAGATCGTCGACTGACAATTTGGAAGTTTTAAGAAGATTGAGCAACAGTGCTCGTCAAAAAAAAATCCGATTTGTGGCAGACACGAGACTGGTTCTTCCACCACGACAATGGACCTACACACATAGCCATCTCGGTGAAAGATTTTTTGACTAAAAATGCCATGGTTCCGCTGCTCCACGCACCTTATTCACCTGAACTGGCTTTGTGTGACTTTTTCTTATTTCCATGCATGAAAAGGGACATTAAAGGACACCGATTTGACAACATTGAAGCGGTCAAAAAAACAAGAGAGGAACTGTCAGCCATTTCTAAAGATGACTACAAAAAATGTTTTGAACAGTGGAAGCACCGGCGGGATAAATGTACTATTAGTTGTAATTGAGAGTATTTTGAAGGGGATAAGGTTTTTATAAAAAAAATAGCTTTTGAAAAATAATTCCAGTTGATTTTAGGTACCCCTTCGTATTTTCCAATTTTAAACATAATACAGATTTACCCTAGTAAAAACAATACATAAAAAGAGATATCTACACATAACTGGCTTTAAAATACGATACTAATTTTTTTTTACTTTGAAAATACTTTCTTTAATGATTTCACAAAAAACATTTAATAATCAAAAAAATTGATAACTAATCAAATACCAGCTGACCTGAGTGAATAAATCACAAAATAACTTTAGTAACATCATTATCGCTAGGACAAATTTTTATTGTGATAAACTTAAACCGATGTGCTTGCATCATCTGATTTAACCAAACTGTTCATAAGATTCTCATCAGTCGATAAATTTTAAACTTTAGATAAACATGGTTGTAAAGAGAAACACCAATAGCACAATGTAGTCGTTAGTCAAAAACAGGGCTAAAAAATATGTGTGCCTCACACAAATGATGTTCGACTGTAATTAAGTTAGATGTAGATTGCTTAGCAGGACAATGGGACCAATAGAGTAACAATGACATCAAAATTTTAACCCTTTCCTCTGGACTGTCGAATGTGACCCGACACTGTAATATATGGAAGTTCCTTTGAGTATCTCTAGATAGATTTTTGTCTAGGGACTTCTATACCAATCAAGTTTGTAGTAAAATATCATCCGGGGTATTTGCACTAAAACAAATTGCCAGATTAAATGATAAAAAATTACTGATGGTAGCTTATCATGGCCTCATTCTGTCTCATATCCGTTATGGTATCTTAGTATGGGGTAATTCTAGCATGGGTAATATGAATAAGGTTTTTAAAATTCAAAAGAAAGCTATTAGGTGTATGGTGGGAGCTAACCTCATGCAGGCCACTATTTAAGGAGCTTAAATTGCTTACAGTTACCTCACTTTACATTTTTGAGGTGATTATGAATGTTAGGCAAAATAATTTTTTGCAGAATTTCAATGTTCACAATCATAACACGAGAAACAGAAATGATTATTATGTGGCTAATCACTCCACAAAATTGTTTGAACAAAAACCTATTTATGCAGGGAGAAAATTCATGAATTAATTACCCCAATTCTTAAAATGTTGTGATAATTTGCATTCGTTTAAAAAAATGTGAAAAATTACTTGATCGGTGAAACTTTTTATAGCGTATAAGAATTTCTTTCTTGATTGTAGTGATTACATTGTGTGATTCTTATATGTATTTCAGGTGTTATATCTGACGACATGTCCTATACTCCTCCTGGAGTCTCCAGGACACATTAAAAAAAAAAAGTATTATCATTCCACGTGTATGTCAAGTCCCTTCCGCTTCTATTTTACAGGTAATTTTGAATGAAAATACGTTTAAACAAAGTTGCTATAATCTGCTAGCCTCTACAAAATATTTTAAAACTTACTTCCTGTAGTTTTCGATCATTTTGACAACTACCAATTATCAGTAGATATCGAATTGATTCGATCAATGTCACCGTACCAAACCAACTAACCTAATCTAGTTATCAAAAGTGCATGGTTAAAGTTTGTGTTACTGATACACGCATAAATAAATTTCAGATTATTTTTGCGTGTTTTCATTAGGTTTTAGATATCATTTTCAAATTACACAGTTCATTATTATCTTAGTTTTCACAACACAAGTATACGTTTTGCAGGTTATATTTCAGTGTTTAGTTTTCAAAACTTGAATGTTTTCGTACTTGTTTCTTGTAACGTTATTTACACAGTGAACATTTTGTACCGTTTTTTCAAGTTTTTAGGTAAGAAAAAGCATTTCTTACATATTATTATTAGAATTAAAGTAATAACAAACGTAAAACTTATTGTACGCTCTTAAAACTAACTAGATAACATTGTAAAAGTATGATTAATGTAATAGGGTACCAACAAAACAAAACATAATTACATGTGAAGGAGAATCACAATGCAAACATAATACGAGCGGAAAAGCATAATTTATTTTCCAAAAATTAAAAAAGCAAACCAGATTAACTGTATTTTTTGGCAAATCAGTATGGGTATAACGATTCTTTTATCAAAACAATCATAACAATCAACTAATATATGAATCCCAGAAATAAATGGGCTTTGTTAAATTCTTTCTATTTCATATAATGAATTTATATAATAATTTCACCAACCTTCTTTTTAAACTGCGTCACCTTTATTTTTATTCTTACTTACACGTGTTTTGGTGGATCCACCATCATCAGAGTAAATAAAAAATTGAAACCAAAAATTTTTTATCTCACTTATTTAAAATTTACAGAAGATGATACATCTTCAGTGATTTGTATAAAACTGATTTAAAATTAATTTATTTTAATTTATCCCTTCTCATATTTACTGTAGATAGCAGCAGCAGTCAATATCACTTCATCATTCCTAAATTTGACCTGTTCATTCAAAATGTCCTGCTTTTGCTCTTTTAAATATTTATAAATATGGAACATCTCATATTTTTCAATTTTATTTTTATTTTCTATATTACATTGTTCTATTATATTAAAATGTTCATCTATTTTACCAAATTTATGTTTTATGTTTGTTAAATTCGTTTAGCAATTTAAATATACAAATACCATTTAATTGTTGATGACTAAAATGTGCAGCATGTGCGGCGGCCAGTCTTGCATTCGCATTGGCTTGAACTTGCTGCAAGGTGGGAGGTCCAACGTTTTGCCTCTCTAGACCAGCAGCAGCATTTGCCACAGCAGCTGCGTTAGTTGCTACTGCGACAGGGGTACCGTTCGCATCAGCTGTAAATGAAGAAAAAATTAATACTGGACTTTATAACGAAGAATTGTATTGCAGTAAAACTAAACTTCAAAAACGCAATTCTTTTTATACAAAACTGTTAGGTAATAATAGGACTGGATAAGAAAAAAATAAATACAATATTTGTAAAATTCTTAACTTATTTTGAATTTTTTTCCATTTAGGCCAAACTACACCTTAAAGTTATAATTTGAAAAAAATATAACTTGTTACCTCTCACAATGTTACCATTTTCTTCATTTAACTCTTTCATTGGTCATAGATAAAACTTAAGAGAAGAGATTAGACTAAAACTTCCTATTCTATGGCAGATACGGATTCCTTATCTGCATGGTAGGAGTAGAATGTTTTAAATTTTGATGTGAAAAATATTTAAAAAATTTTTAATTTACTGAAGATGTGTACAAGATATACGAAAGCGCTATAAACATTGGTAAGCGTTTTCTGTTACCGTATTCTGGTAGTTAGAAATATACATTTCAATATGTTTAAAGGACCTTTTCCGTTATTTCACATCACATCATCTGTAACCTTAAAGTCGCTACGTGTAAACGCATCTTTATTGTTATGACTGATGACTCCCACTCACTATATTAATATTGTAGATATTGTTTGCATGTTTATTAATACACATGTTAATATTCATGGCTCAGTTCATGCCTCTTGATTAGTCATTATTTATTTGTAATTTAATAACTTTTGTGTTATTTTGTCTTTTCAATATGTAAATTTTTTTCTTATTTGTAATTTTTCTGTGTTTTTTAAATAAGTTAGGGTTATTTTCAGTATTTTTAAATTTTAATGTTTTGTAATCGTTTGATCTTAATCATATTTTGTAATTATTCTGTATTTTTTAATAAATTGTGGGTTTCTTTATGTATACATTTTAATGTTTTGTAATTGTTTATCTTAATTTTTTTTTTTTAATTTGGAATATAAAGCTTGTAAATAATTTGTGAAACTTGTAAAAGAATGAAGCGATTGCTAATCGAACAGTAGAGAGCACGTGCAGGCAGTTGCTGGGTCGAACAGTCAATCTTTATTGACTGTTTGTGCATTCACACGATATTTTGATGATGTGAAATAACGGAAAAGGTCCTGTTTATTACATCAATATTTTGATACACTTCCTGTTTACATCAATATTTTTGATACACTTCTACAAACTAATTTACTGATACAATCATTGCTGCGAATTCTCACAAAAAATGGTAAATAGTATGCTACTCACTGGTAAACTGCTGCCTCTGCTGGACTAAGTGATCATACGGATCAAGCGAATTGCGTGGCGAAGCTAACCTTGCCATAACACCAGGCCTCTGTAACAACCGGAATCTTGACTCCATTCCCTATTGACAGAAAGTGATACATTGAAACACAACTGCCTCTTACCTTTATTCTTGAAAAATACTTTTAATGCAAGAATACAAGTTTTAAAATACAATACAAACAATCTGGTGTGAAACACCCACATTAGTTTCTCTTGCCGATGTAAATAATACACAAACTATTATTTTAATAATGAATGATGCTACATCAAAATCAACCTCGGTTGGAAATTGATTTTGATGAGTAAAATGTGGAAAATTACTAATCAACCCCAAAACTACGCACTGTATATAAGAACGATTGAAATGAAAGTTACTAGTTTCTTAATTTCCTGCAACTTTGAATATGTATGATTTTGACCTAAAATCCATATTAATGCCACAATCTTAAATAAACCTGAATTAGACGGGGAGGAATCAAGGAAACCTACAGAAAAGTGGAATGCAGGATACTCAGAACTTGCGTAAACAAGAAGCACAAGGTAGACAATCACTACAGACTCTTGCCTGACGATCAAGTCTACAGAGACATAGAACCAATAACAGTGGCCATGTGCAGGAGACGGTTGTCGTACTTTGGACATATACTAACAACACCAAACACTAGACTTTTACGCAGAATAATTGACCATGGAATGAGACGAAAAACGGATGCTGGTAACGCATACATGTGGCACAAAGAAATCAAAAGGGATTTACAAGAACTTGGACTAACTCACAAAGATCTAACGGAAAAATCACCCGAATACAAACAGGTCGTCAAGGACCACAAACATCAGCTTACGACACAGAAAAGAGAGTATAAGCAGCAAGAGGGACTATAAGAAAGGGAGGGAGAATAAAAGAGAAGAGGGAATTTTCAAAAAAAGCCAAAAGACTACTATTTGTTTTTAAAAATTGAATCGTGTCTTATGCAACCAAAATTCCAAATAAAACTTTCTGATAAAAGAGCACATGATTATTAACAAACCTGTAACCGAGGATCGTTTATAGGAAGACGTTGCGCAGTTCTCACAACCATAGGTGCTGCAGGAAGTGGTAGTTGTAATGGTAACCGGGGTCTTGCAAGTGATGGTGGCAGTGGATGCCTGAAAGTCGGTGAATTCGTTACACCAACTGTACACACAGGACTACTAGGTGGGTCGAATGAAACTCCCGCATGAGACACCGCTGGACCAGGCAACTGAGCTACTTGTGTTACTTGCGACTGTGTACCATCTTCTAGTAACAGAAAAAAAAACAAAATATAAGGTAAAATTAAATTCCGTTTGACAAATGATTAATTGCAATGCAAGTACTATCAGCAACATAAAAAGCTGAAACTTTTTTATCTTTTATTACAATTAGAAAAGTCCGTTTCGAAATGCTTTCATGATGCTTCTCATGGATGGTGGTATTTTTTTCTAAAGAAAAGAAGTCGTCCTGAGAAGTCACATTACATGTTCACTTAACTCATGGTTATTCTTCCTCACCATGAGATCAAGCCCACTTAGCTTTCGTAAAAAAAAAGTAAATAAGAAAGCTACTCCTTAAAAGGAATCGTCAAATGATACCGTTTTGTTTCCAAATTCAGACTTTGGTTTCTTCACTTCCGGTCGAAACCGAAACTTCAAACCCAATCTAGACCCACTAACGTTTTATGCAGATTGTTGTTGTTTAGGTCAACAGCCGAAAGGCTGGTTTGAACCTCTAGAGGTTTTACTAATAAAAACGAGAAGTAAGGTGGTTTACCATTGCCTTCCTCACTGAGTTGAAAGAGTATGCTTATCAGCATGCCAGGCCCTCCGAAAAGCACTCACTTTCCACCCTGCAAATGACACCTTCACTTCATTCACCACAGGGTCTGGCTGCATAGTGAAATTCATTACTCTCAGAGGAGATAACTCTGACTAGTGTCTTTTACACCTCTACCTCTTCTGTCTTAAACTTAAAAAACTGAAGAAGGGACAGGGAAATGCTAGGTGGGATGTAGACAAACTAAGAGAACAAGACACCCAGGTAGGTTTCCAGGAGAGTATTCAAAAAGGGATAGAAGAAAGAGGTAATGACACAGGAAATGTAGAGGAGGAGTGGATAAACTTCAAGGAGGTGGTAGTGAAAGCAGCGGAAGAATGGTTAGGACATACTAAAAGAAGAGGTAGGAAACCGTGGATTACTAATGATATTTTAGAACTGATGGATGAGCGAAGAAAATATAAAAACGCAAAGGACGAGAGAGGTAAAAGGCAATATTGCTACTTGAGAAATACCATAAACAAAAGGTGTAAGAAAGCGAAGAAAGAGTGGATCAGAGCGAAATGTACGGACATTGAAAGTAAAATGGCAGTTGGTAAAGTGGACGCAGCTTATAGAAAAATAAGGGAAAACTTTGGAGAACGAAAGATGAAAGCTGTTAATTTACAAAGCGCAGGTGGTAAACCATTGTTGAATGGCCAAGAGAGAGCTGAAAGATGGAAGGAATACGTAAATCAACTCTACATGGGAAAAGAATTAGAATATGATGCGATAGAACAAGAAACTGATGTTGAAGAAGATCAAAAAGGGGACCCTATACTACGAGAAGAATTCGATCGGGCACTT
Source organism: Catonia carolina (assembly GCA_035578175.1). NCBI lineage: Eukaryota > Metazoa > Arthropoda > Insecta > Hemiptera > Achilidae > Catonia > Catonia carolina. The sequence continues at coordinate 69,305,606 of JAQMRL010000005.1, forward strand.
AAGGATATGAATATGAATAAGACACCAGGAATAGATAACATACCATCGGAATTATTATTACGATGTGGCAAAGTTGCTCAAAACAAATTATACAAACTTGTGTGCAGAATGTATGAGAGTGGAGAGGTACCATCGGACTTTAAAAAAATTATGATTCCAATACCAAAAAAGGCAGGAGCGGAGAAGTGTGAACATTACAGAATCATCAGCCTAACATGCCATGCATCTAAGATACTGACAAGAATTATATACAGGAGAATAGAACACCGAGTAGAAGAAGTATTGGACGATGACCAATTTGGATTTAGAAGGAGAATGGGAACTCGAGATGCAATATTGGCTCTGAGACTGATTATTGAGAAAAGGATACATAAAAATAAAACTACTTTTATGGCATTTGTAGATTTAGAGAAAGCATTTGACAATCTGGACTGGAGTAAAATGTTTAAAACTTTGAAAAGGCTAGGAATTAAATACAAAGAAAGGAAAGTTATCTACAGTCTGTATAAGAATCAAACGGCTGTTTTGAGAATCGAGGGGTACGAAAAAGAGGCTGCTGTAAGAAAAGGTGTACGAAAAGGTTGTTCTCTGTCACCACTACTTTTTAACTTGTATATAGAAGAGGCTATAAATGAAGTGAAGGAGAAATTTGACGTAGGAATAAAAATTCAAGGAGAAACAATAAAAATGTTGAGATTCGCCAATGATATAGTAGTATTAGCCGAGGCAAAGAATGAACTAGAGGTTGCCTTAAATGGAATGGATGAGATCTTGAGGAAGGATTACTTCATGAAAATTAATAAGAACAAAACGAAAGTGTTGTGCAGCAGCAAGAGTGGTTTAGAAGAGATGGGAAATTTAAAAGTAGGCAACGAGAACATACAGGAAGTTGGGGAATTCTGCTATCTAGGGAGTAAAATAACAAAGGATGGTAGAAGCAAGAGTGATATCAAGAGTAGAATTGCTCAAGCTAGAAAAGCCTTTGAAAAGAAAAACAGCTTACTGACTACAAACATTATGTTTGGAGTGTAGCATTATACGAAAGTGAAACGTGGGTGATAGGGGCTGTAGAACGGAAGAGGATAGAAGCTTTTGAAATGTGGTGTTATAGGAAAATGTTAAAGATTAGGTGGGTGGACAAAATAAGTAATTTAGAGGTTCTTAGGCGAGTGGATAAAAAAAGAAGTATATGGAAGCATCTTACCAAAAGAAGGGATAGGCTAGTGGGGCATATCCTAAGACATCCAGGTATTGGGCTATCAATAATGGAGGGTAACATTGAGGGAGTAAATTGTAGAGGGAGGCAAAGATTAGAATATATAAAGCAAATTACAAAATATGTAGGGTGTTACAGGTATGTAGATATGAAACGACTTGCGCAAGATAGAACAGCTTGGAGAACTGCATCAAACCAGTCGAGAGACTGATGACAAAAAAAAAAAAAAAAACCTCTTCTGTTCTTAAATATTTCAGTCATATAATTGGCTGACTATGTGGTCAGAAACAGAACTATTTTTTTTAGCCCTGGACCAAACAGATAGAGTGAAATTAAAATAACACTCCACCGGCCCGTTTTGGGCATTTATGCAGATTACGAATCGAAAAAGCATTTGTTGCTATTTCTCGTAGTTTCTGACTTTGATTTTTTGACTTCTGGTTTTGGGCCACTTCCGGTCAAAACCGAAACTTCAAATCAAATGATTTCTGTATCTACTCCTTAAGAGGAATCGAATAACACTTATTTTTATTTCCAAATTCTGACTTTTGATTCTTCACTTCCAATCGAAACCAAAACTTCAAACCCAATCTACACCCACTAACCTTTTATGTAGATAATGAATTCGAAAAGCATTTGTAGCTATCTTTTGTAGTTTCGGACATCCGGGTGTGATGGACGAACATAAACTGATAGTTGACAATTTTAGAAATTTCCATCAATTATTAACTGCTAAGATTACAAAACTATATAGTGTTTGGAACATTTTTCCAACGTAAAGGAAATCCAAATCAAGTAAAATTTTAAGTTCTGTTATATCATGAAAATGAAAAATCTGGTGTGAAACACTCACACAACTTTCTCTTGCCAATGCAAATAATTTACAATATAATTTAACATTAGTAATAAAATATTAGAAATAAACAAAAAACTAACCTCAATAAACATAACCTTATTTTAATCATGAGTGAAACACTCAAAATGAAAATCAACCTCAGTCTGGCTTAAAAATACGGAAAATCACTATTTCACGCTAAACTAGGCTCTGTAGAGAAAAATACGTTAAATAAAAGTTGTAGATCTTTAAATTTCCTATAAATTTGGTTATATACACTTTTGTCGTAAAATGCATACTAAGGCCAAAATCTTAAAAAAATCGATTTTTCACACGTTTTCGTGAGAAAAAATCAGAAAATCGCTAATTACTGCTAAACTAAGCGTCATACAAAAAAATGTTTGAAACAAAAGTTGTAGGTTTTTAAATTCTCTACAACTTTTATTATATAAGTTTTTGCGCTAAAATTTATATTAAAGCCGTAATCTTAAAAAAACAACGTTTTTACGTGAAAACAGCCTCACCGAGAATTTCAGCAAACATGGCGCCTACCCTATCTTGTAGAGAATAAAAAATTGAGTAAAATAGGCGATTTTTAAAAAAATCGTAGGACCAGTTTTTGAGAAAATCGCAAAAAACTGAAAAATTATACGAATAAACTACTACTTCCGGTTGACCGATTTTGATGAAAATGTTCGTGTCGGGTCCGGTAGTGGTATGTAACTTAAGTTTCAAGTTTCAAGTTCGTACGATGTTCCGTTCTTGAGATATTCTGTTCACACACACACACACAGACCAATTGCTAAAAACATGTTTTTTGGGTTCAGGGGGTCTGAAAACGTATAGATCCGGTGAAAACTCGATTTCGAAAAATCGACATGAAAACAATACTTTCCTTCCTATATATTCATATAGGCAAGAGAAAGTAAAAACAAAAATATTTCGTTCTAGCAGTTAAAACTCAAATAAAATTAACAGATTGATAGCTGACTTCTGATGGTACGGAATATTTATGGGCCATAATGACACCGATGTGCACTCAGGTACATTAACAACAAATAAACTCAGAATTACAATAACAGTCCACAATCTCTATAGGGTAATTGCATGTATCGTTATTACATAAATTTACGCAACACTATACGACTATTTAGTGCTAATTAGATACAGGTAAGTGGCCGCCTCTGTACCAAAGTGGTACCACTCTAGTCTACAACATGGAGATCCTGAGAATTATTCCCGGCTTCAATGTGGAAGTTTTCACGAGTTAAAGCCCATTGTTACCACTTTTTCACTGTGGTATAACACACCATAGTTGCTAATACTTGAACTGTTGATGCGACTTTAAACAAACTAAAAAAAGAAAATACAGGTATGTCTTTCTGAAAACTGTATTCAAAACTGTATGGCCATTGTATACTCAGGATGTATCTAAATGAAAAATGTCAGCTACATCATTGCTAAACATAAGTTCTTCAACTGCCCATAACACACAGGTGGGGTGTCAAATTATTTACACTTAATCTGTTTGTTGCAGGGCTAAAACAAATAATTCTGTTTCTTATCACATGGTCAGCGAATTAAATGACTGAATCGATTTAAGAACAGAAGAGGTAGAGGTGTAAAAGACACTAACCAGAGTTATCTCCTCTGAAAGTAATGAATTTAATTATACAGCCAGACCCTGTGGTGAATGAAGTAAAGGTGTCATTTTCTGAGTGGAAAATATGTGCTTTTGAGAGGGCCTGGCATGCTTATAAGCGTACTTTTCCACTCAGTGAGGAAGGTAGACCCACCTCACTCTTCGTTTTACTTAGTAAAGCCTCTAAAGGTTCAAACCAGCCTTTAAGCTGATGACCTAAACAACAACACAAAGTTCTTCAAATTCCAGTTCTGTTTCAAAAATGTTTTTACTAATGGAATTCTTTAAACGTTTACAAATAATAAACTTTCTCACATTTCCAGCTCTTTCATAATTTTAAAAGATGAAGCGTTAAAAAGGTTTTAAAACATAGGCGTAAACAAGTTTTATTAACGTTAATACCTTGCGTCCAGATAGGACGAGTCTGCTGTTCCGATTCCAATTTAGTTTTCAACTGCTGTCTTTGTAGAAGATCTCGTAACTGCCGATTCATTTCAAGATCGGTTGTGGGTGTATGAGGTGGCCGCGGGCGCGGCATTGTGAACGGATCGGCCGGTGCACGGAGTACACCACGTGGATACTGACCACCGACTGGGCTGACAACTCTAGTTACTTTCAATGCACCGCCTGGTATTTGTTGTACTTGAGGTGCCGATACGAACTGCTGTTGTTGTACCGTTCGCATACCACCAGGCGATGTGATCGATGGAAGACTAACTCCCTCCTGAAACAAGCATACAAATTAATATAAAAACGATCAAATGAGAAAACTACTCGCCATAAAAGTACATATAAACTCTGTAATCATCCAACCAGTATTCTTTAGAATGATTTTTTTTCCTACATTAACAATGTTCAAAAATAAATCTTTATAATGCATCCTGCAGTTTGAAATTATTTCTATTTCATATAATGAATTAATATAATAATTTCACTAACCTTCTTTTTAAACTGCGTCACCTTTATTTTAATTTCTACTTACACGTGTTTCGGTGGATCCACCATCATCAGAGTAAATGAAAAATTGAAACTAAAAATTTTTTTTTCTCATTTATTTAAAATTTACAGAAGATGGTACATCTTCAGTCACTTGTATAAAACTCTAAACTAAAAATTTTTAGTTTCAATTTTTCATTTACTCTGATGATGGTGGATCCACCGAAACACGTGTAAGTAGAAATTAAAATAAAGGTGACGCAGTTTAAAAAGAAGGTTAGTGAAATTATTATATTAATTCATTATATGAAATAGAAATTAACAATGTTATATACTGTATTGTTTGGAAAATTTTTTAAGATATAAAATTATCAGAAAAACTATGAAAACCAAACAGATTCATTAGACGACTCGAGAGTAAATAAAAATTACAGTGATATATTTGTTACATTATCGCAATACAAGTTAAAATAAATAATGAAATGTTTTCTTATATTATATAAAAAGAACTACCCTTAATTTTATTGCTTTCTTTTTCTCCAACTTGTTACAAGCACTTTTGCGGTGCGCACCACTTCTTCAGGTAATAACAAAAAGCTTCTAAAATAATTATTTTGAAGATTGCATTGTCCTTTGTCAAAGTTTGATTCAAACTTCAATCAAATTATAAGTTTTTTAATATAAAAAATCTGGTGTGAAATACTCACACAACTTTCTCTTGCCAATGCAAATAATTAACAATAAACCTAACATCAGTAATAAAACATTAGAAATAAACAAAAAACTAACCTAATTTTAATCATATATGAAAGACGCAAAATTAAAATCAACCTCAGTTTGGCTTAAAAATATGGAAAATCGCTATTTCATGCTAAACTAGGCACTGTACAAAAAATGCTATAAATATAAGTCGTAGATCTTTTAATTTCCTATAAATTTTATCACATACACTTTTGTCGTAAAATGCATACTAAGGCCGAAATCTTAAAAAATCGATTTTTCACACGTTTTTGTGAGAAAAAAACAGAAAATCGCTAATTACCGCTAAACTAAGCGTTATACACAAAAATGTTTGATATAAAAGTTGAAGAATTTTAAATTCTCTACAACTTTAATTTTATACATTTTTGCGCTAAAATGCATAATAAAGCCGTACTCTTAAAAAAACAATTTCTATACGTGAAAACAGCCTCACCGAGAATTTCAGCTAACATGGCGCCTACCCTAACTTGTAGAGCATAAAAAATTACGTAAATGAGGCGATTTAAAAAAAAATCGTAGGACCAGTTTTTGAGAAAATCGCAAAAAAGTGAAAAATTACACGAATAAACTACTACTTCCGGTTGACTGATTTTGATGAAAATGTTCGTGTTGGGGGTCCGGTATGTAACTTAAGTTTCAAGTTCGTACGATGTTCCGTTCTTGAGATGTTCTGTTCACACACACACTTACAGACCAATGGCTAATAATATGTTTTTTGGGTTCAGGGGGTCTGAAAACGTGTGATCCGGTGAAAACTCAATTTTGAAAAATCGACATGAAAACAATACTTTCCTTCCTATATTCATATAGGCAAGAGAAAGTAAAAAACAGTACATTAATATGGATTCTTCTGCGGTGATGCTAACTAATAACTTTATTAAAATTAATACGTACTTGAGGAGTAGCAACTTGTAATTGCGTTGCGATATGAGGATTTTGAGCTTCTCCTTGAAATTGTCCATCTGGTCCAGGGCCAACAGTTCCTTGTCTAATCCTGTTGATAGCTGCAAAAAATTCAATAAAATTTTTTAACTAACAGTTAAATATGATTACTTAGGATTATTTTTATCATTACTACTTTACATAAAACTTTTATTTTTACTTAAAAATTTATCTTATTTATAAATAAATATTTTATTTTCTGATTACTTTTTAGTATTAATATTTAAATCAAATGAAAGAGGAAATTTGTGTGAATACATATTATTATATAGTGCTACTACTACAAAATACTTTTTAGATTTTTTAAAACTATTTTTTTAAAATACTGACTGAGTTTATGGACTATTTGAATTTTTTTAAAAAATTGCTACAGCGAGCATAAAAAAACACAATTTAAATGGTATTTTTTGTTAAAACAACGGATAAATGATTTTTGAAGATTTCAAATTTTTAAGATAGAAGGTGGATAAAAAAAAAGTCTTACGGCAAGATGATGACCGTTGTGTTAGAAGAGAAAAACAGTTCGACTGTAAAAAGATTAAAGTAAAATGTGAGAATTTTCTGTTCTGTTAGATTACTTCGACTTTCCAAAGCTTTGTTATTTAGTCTGGATAATTGTAATTTTTAATTTCTTTTGAAATAACAGAATAAATTAAATTCCAAAAACTTCTTGACCGCCTCTATGGCGTAGTGTCTAGCGCACTAGTCTACAAAGTGAAAAGTCCCAGGTTTGATTCCCAGCTGGGATATCGAAATTTTAACACATTAAAAACCACCATTACAGTACCAAAACCCACAGAATAATCGCTAATGACCAACTTGATGCGACTTTAAATAATTTAAAAAAATTTGGTGTGAAACACTCACACAACTTTCTCTTGCCAATGGAAATAATTAACAATAAACCTAACATCAGTAATAAAACCTTAAAAATAAACAAAAAATAACCTCAATAAACAGAACCTAAATTTAATCATGAGTGAAAGGCGCACAATGAAAATCAATCACAGTTTGGCTTAAAAATACGGAAAATCACTCTTTCACGCTAAACTAGGCTCTGTAAAGAAAAATGCTCTAATAAAAGTTGTAGATCTTTTAATTTCCTATAAATTTGATTATATACACTTTTGTCATAAAGTGCATACTAAGGCCGAAATCTTAAAAAATCGATTTTCATCGGTTTTCGTGAGAAAAAACAGAAAATCGCTAATTACCGCTAAACTAAGCGTTATAAAAAAAACTGGTTGAAATAAAAGTTGTAGCATTTTAAATTCTCTACAACTTTTATTATATACATTTTTGCGCAAACATGTTTCAACAATTTCAGCAAACATGGCGCCTACCCTATCTTGTAATGCATAAAAAATTTAGTAAACCAGGCGATTTTAAAAAAAACGTATGACCCGTTTTGGAGAAAATCACAAAAAAGTGAAAAATTACATGAATTAACTACTACTTCCGGTTGACCGATTTTGATGAAAATGTTCGTGTCGGGTCCGGTAGTGATGTCTAACTTAAGTTTCAAGTTTGTACGATATTCCGTTCTTGAGATATTCTGTTCACACACACACACACCAATCAATAAAAAACATGTTTTTTTTGGGTTCAGAGGGTCTGAAAACGTGTAGATCCGGTGAAAACTCGATTTCTGAAAATCAACATGAAAACAATACTTTCCTTCCTACATATTCATATAGGCAACAAGAGAAAGTAAAAAAAAAAGAATATCTTTTACATATGACTAATAAAAATAAAGTAAACAATTACTAACCAGCACGCTGATCCTGCATAGCTTGTTGTTGTTGCTGTCTTAAAGCTTGTAACTGTTTCCACTGTCGTTCTTGTTCAGCTTCACGACAACTTTTGATATTTTGATTCTTATCCGGATCCTGTATGAAATAAACAAAACGATAATTTATAATCAATCCATAGATGACTACATTAATTTACAGTAACACAGCCGATTATTTAATTATACTAAGAAATTGTTTACATACCGATGAATATCTGCCCTACTAAGAAAGAAGGCAGTAAGTGCAAAAAGCTGAAGTGTGGGAAAATGGCTTTATAGTATTTTAGACAGCTGTAACGCAATTGTTAATGTAACATGATTTTGTGATTATATGGTAAAAAGGGAAGTTTTTTTAAGTTAAAACTTGAAAAAGTTAGTTACAACAATTAAGAAAGCAGATACTGCTTTTTTGCCAGGTAACATACCTGGTTGGTTGGTAGGAGAGGGAAATATAGTTTAATTTATTTAATTTTTTCAAGCTCTACAGGCTGCTAAGACTGGTGCCCAATATTTTTTTTAAATCCATATTCAAGAATTTGTCCACAGATCAATATTTAAGGCGGTGCAACCTTAAACTTTTATGACTAATTGACAATGATATACAAAGCAGTAAATGAATTCAGTATCAAATTCTACTACGTAAAAAATCAGTATCTGTAGCATACTAAGAAATAAGGCAGTAACTATAGTACAGATACTGCCTTTTCTCTGAGTATCTGAATAAATACTCTTCTTTTCCTTTGTAAGCCTGGGAAAAACATGTAGCTAATGCGTTTGAATACCTCGATATCTAAGTAACCGTTGTAGGTAGGGCTTTTTTAGTAAGTTCACAAGATTCCTTGTGCTCCAAAATATAAGAATACATATAAAACTCAAAATCGAAAAATTTGCAGTTACTGCCTTTTTTCTTAGCAAGGCAGATATCAACATATTTTATCAAGTGTAAACCCAACTTTTGATAATGAGGTGTATCCAGAAAATAAGTACCGTTTCCTTCTAACCTTACCGCTGCACTACTATCGGCACTCCGCACACTACTTTCTCTAGTTCATTACCTTTGAGCTGACAACATTAACACGTTGACTGCTACGTGACCCAAATATGCGTCACACTTGTCTTTAAAAATGGGCCACGTGCATCAAAAATGAGTCACAGTACACGAGTGATTTTTAAGCTGTGTTCTGTGGTTTCAAAAGCCACAGCTTCAGAGAGTGACATTATACACTTAAGACTGTTTAAATAGGTGGTATTTTTCAAACAATAGAATATTTCGTATACTGGTAGTTTTCCTTGTTGTCCTGTACTAAAATGTTGCTATTATTTTTCATTTTATTTCTTTTGCTTATTTCGGTTGAAAGAAATAGTCTAGAATACTTTGCTTTTAAACCCAATTATGTTTATTACTTTTTTTATAGTGACGCAAAAATGGGTCACATGGCTCTGAAATGTAAAATCATTCCAGCAGGCCATGTGACCCAAAAGTATGTCACAACTTAATTTTACAAAAGAAAAATACCTGTTATTATTTTAATTAATAAATAAAGTAAAATAAGAAGAAAAAGGAATAAAATTTGAAAAATAAAACAAAAGTACGATGGCTTGCTGTAAGTGTCAAAATTTAGTGCGGCAGTCAACGTGTTAAGGTTCATTAGTCGAGTGTTTTATGTTTCCTGTGATCATTTACACTGATTAAAACAATCGATAAACCCATCCTTAGTGACAGTCATTCTGTTATCCAGCTTTTGAATGCAAGGAACATTAAGGCAGCTAAAATTCATTAGCAGATTTACGGTGAAAGTACAATGAGTGATGGAATGGTGCGAAAGTGGTTTAGGCAATTCAATGACAGACAGACAGACAGATGTCCATAACGAGCCACAAAGCGGGCGGTCTTATGTAATGATAACTTGGTCAGGAGAGAGGATGAGAAAATTAAAGAGAATAGACGATTCACAATGCTTTCAAATGAATTTTCACAAGTTTCGAGAACTGTTTTGCATGAGATAGCCAACCAATTGGGTTATCATAAGCTGTGTTGCCACCGCAGGGTTCCAAAACTACCCTAGATGTGGACAAAACAAAGCGATTTGTTAAAGCTTTCATATTTTTAACCCAATACACTTGACTAGAGCAGAGAAGATTTTGTCTGAGCCCAAGGTGTTTGGCTAAAAAGGTATTTTTTTTTTGTTTAACGTCTGACTCTTCTGCAATGACTGTTAATGCAGACGGTGAAGAATGAAATGATTTTTTGTAACGTATGAAAATATGCCATGACTGAATGGGATTCGAACCAAAGACCACATGATGAGAGGCGAGCATGTTACCAACTACGCCAATGCGGCTGGCATAGTGATAGGATCAGTTGTATTGCAAAAAGGTAACTTACTTTGTCTTTCACATATGTTTTTGTTTCATTCAGAAAATGACTCTCAGGCTTTCCCTACTCCAAAAAAAACAACGATCGAATTGGTATGAAAACTGTTAGGACACCTAACAAGTCTGGTTCACAAACAAAACCTCATGTATTCTACCAGGATCCTTGACCTGTATGGACTGATGACTTGTTCTTGCACATGAAACGTGAGCTTAATGGTAAGCACTTTGAATGTGATGATGACGCGAAAATTGCTGTAAAGTTACGGTAGTCTTTACTGGTGGGATGTTTCTTGGACGACTTAGGTAAGGTGGTCACCCACTATGAAAACTGAACGATGGTGAAATATATGTAGAAAAGTAATTATACTTTTTTTCATAACGGTACTTACTATCTGAACACACATCATAAATCAAAAACCTAATTATTCCACAATGTCAAAAATTTATTCTTTTTGCCCGTAGGGATAAAACTGAACATTAATTATTTAATTTAATAGACTAATAAATGTTACACAGCAAGCTAAAAAAAAAAAACTGAAAAATAATCAGCGACATAAAGACCTCACACCTACTGGACTCCTGAAAGTTATTTCAAGATAGAGTCCATTTGCTAAGTGAACACAGTAGGAAACTTCTGCATTCTAAATCAATTTTGATTATCTTAAGGATATTAAACAAGTATCCATTCAGTAAAACTTTATTTTTGGTTAATAAAAGCAAAAAGATTCCAACAATTTTATTGTAAAATTCACACAAAAATTAAATTATTTAACATTACGGATTTGAAACAACAAAACTTAAATAGGTTTTACTTTTTATAAGAAACACACGATCTTTGTTTATAAAATTCAAAAATATATCCACTGGTACGAACTTTAGTATATACACATAATATTCTAGAATAAAATTGAATTCTAGAACTATCAAGAGAATAAAAATTAATCAATCATGTAAAACTATTGAGGTCAAAAGCTCAATAAATGTACCCATAACACTGGTGAAGATCTTTTATTAAAATAAAAATAAAAAGGTTAAGCAAAGAACAGAACAAACCATATTTTAAATGGAAAATAAATTTTTACTTAACATAATATTAAAATTTATCCATAAAATAAAATGCTATAATCGATTATTGGTAGGTCATAAATTACCAAGAAATAGTGATGGGGCAAATCGTAGAAGACTGATGCTTTGTATCTGATATTCGTACAAAAATAGCGCACTAAGAACAGGTATAGAATATAGAACAATACTACCGAGGGTTATTCGGAACATAAGGGCCAATTTTTTATAAAACATAAACCATCACAGATTTTTTCAAAAAACTTTTTTTATTTAATTCCTTACATGTTTTTCTATTTTTGGTGACAATTTTTTAAATTGTCATCTATCATTTTATTTTGTCCATCCATATACATCACATCTAAATGCCAGAAACTACAAGAGATAGCCAAAAATGGTTTTCAGATTCGTAATCTACACAAAAAGTTAGTGGGTCTGGATTGGGTTTGAAATTCCGATTTCGACTGGAAGTGGCCCGAAACCGGAAGTCTATAACTCAATATCGTAATTTGGTAACAAAAATGTCATTTGATACCTTGTAAAGAGTAGAAACAGAAATCATTGGGTTTGAAGTTCCAGTTTCGACCGGAAGTGGCGCAAAACCGGAAGTCAAGAAATTAAAATCAGAATTTGGGAACATAGATAGTGTTATTCAATTCCTCTTAGAGTAGATTCAGAAATCACTAATAGTTTTTTGCCAAAAGTCAAAGGTAAGCCTTTTTAAAAATTGCCACCATCCATGAGATACCTGGTCTCACGAAAGGGATTTTCCTACAGTTTCCATTTTTTATTTTTAAACATGTCATAATATTCTACAAGCTTCTTATGCGTTAAGTCTTATACTACCATCCGTCATGATAACCAGTCTTTAACTGTTACTTTTACTTCATCATCTGTGGCTAAGCGCTTGCCGCTGAGAAACCCCATTAGATAGCGGAACAAGTAAAAATCTTTCAGAACCAAATCTGGACTGTGCGGTGGAAGGTCAATCTGTTCCCATCCAAAAGATCTTATCGGATTTTGGGTGTGAATGGCAAAATACAATCTGGCATTGTCATGGAGGAACAAAACTCCAGATGTCAGAGCTCTCACCCACTTACGCACTTTACTGTCACTCACTGTATTGGGGCAATGGACTTCACTTATCTGTCAATAAATTTCCGCTGATGAAACATTCCATGCAGTCAAAAACTGCATTCACTGCCCACATTTCACGGTCGGCGGGCTGATCCATTGTTTAAAACATTTTGAACCAGCACGCTGCAAGAATACCAATACAATTGGCATCATTTGACAAGCAAGGCATTGGGAATCTTTGTGCATGCGCGTTTCAATGTTGGCGCAACATTCAATTAGCTACAGCAATTCAAATCTTAATTTCCGAATAACCTTCATACGTGGTGTATTCTGTATTGATTCAATTCCTAATATTTTCTTGTACCAGATCTTACGCACCGGTCTTCTACTGCTCGCCTTGTCTCTACTTGTGACCGAACCGAGTACAGCAAGAATAATAATAATAATAATCGTTCTTCACTCAGTTGTTATTTCTGTACGGGTACTAGGTACAGAAACTATCAAGTACTTTGTAGTAGTTAACATTCAGTACTTGTACCAAGTTAAAATAGAAACAGAAAAATCGTGTTCCAATAGAAATAATACAACTTAAAAATAATTGAACTTCATAATTATTTTAACTAAGTGGAAATATTTTTAAAAGTATAAATAAAAATATTCCCTGGTTGAAACTTTTAATGGGAAAAATTTCTTTAAGATCTTCCATAAAATTTTTTCATTATTATTCATAAACTCATTACAAAACAACCACACGTAAATATATTAATAAAAATATAATGACAACACATACCATGGTCATAAACTATTAATAAATAAATAATGTTAACGTGAACTACTAAAATTGTATTAAATTATGCTTACACATGATTAATAATATTAAACTAAGAATAGAAAATCCATTCAAAAACATTATTAAAGAAAAAAAAACAGGCATAACTTGCAACGAATGAATTCCAAGGAAAAACTTATATACAAATTATTATATGAAACTACAGTGCAACACAATTAAAATTTTCCAAAATAAATAAATACATAAATATCTTCGCAAAATTTTAACCTTACCTTTTAATAAAAAATAAAAAAAGTATAAAAATAACAATTATAACATGGTATATAACATCTTCTAATACAATAACATTTAAAATTGGTTAAAAAAAATTACCATATGATATAAAAAAAACGAATCCACAAAATTTTCATCATGCGTAATCGTTAAACGTAATCACCCTCACCATAAGATTATTCGAAAACAAAACGAAAAACACATGCACAAAACCCAATCAATAAACTGAATCTAAACAAAAATGTTAATATGAACGATAATCATCAAAATTAAGAAAACAATATTATTATAAATACAAGACAAGAATTTTTAATTTTACTTTGATTTGAATCGGTCCGAAGATTTATTCTCAAAAATTTATCAATGGTAAAATGATACATCAGTTAAAATCTTAGGAAAGTGAAATTTATCATAAAAATAGCGACAATGATTTTTTCCGTATTCATCTTTTACACAACTGATGGTACGTGACGATGCGAAAAAAAACTGATTGGAACGAATCGTTTTTCAAATTACGGCAAAGATATTTTTAAAGAATTATTGTCTCGTATAAATATAACGGTTAAATTGAAGAAAAATTTTTAATGTACAGTACTACCTCGTTTATCCAGTTCTCGTTGATCCGTATGTCCGGATTATCCGGCCCAATCTGGATCAGAAAAAAAAATTTATTCAAAAAACCGGAATATCCCACATATAGTTCATTATACACTGTATACAATCCATACAGTATTTACTGTACTGTTAAACACTAGTAACTCTAGTTTAAGATGGCACGCATATTACTACAACGGGTGTTTTATTAAGGACACAACCCTGATTATAAGAAGATAGAAGTAATACATCGGTAAATTTTCTGTCCCCCAATCGGTATGTTGACAACAGTGTACTCAAGGCCAACTACCTAAGACAGTTAAAATGTTCCAGTCAAGCATTAGTGTGGTGACAGCAGTCGTTTCGTTATATTGTGTCAGCAATGATTTTTTCCAAGGAAGAACCGGGTGTTTTATTAAGAACGTAACCCTATGTTAAAAGCCACAATCTACGGCATATTTTTATTTTCCGTACTTTACAAATTATCAATTAATCTAAATTATTATTTTACAAATGAATAGCAAACTGCAATGAAAACATTGTATTACTTCTATCTTCTTATAATCAGGGTTGCGTCCTTAATAAAACACCCGGTTCTTCCTTGGAAAAAACCATTGCTGACACAATATAACGAAACGACTGCTGTCACCACACTAATGCTTGACTGGAACATTTTAACTGTCTCAGGTAGTTGGCCTTGAGTACACTGTTGCCAACATACTGATTGGGGGACAAAAAATTTACCGATATATTACTTCTACCTTCTTATAATCAGGGTTGCGTCCTTAATAAAACACCCGTTAGGTCGTTAGGTGAGTGTCATCGCAGACAAATGGACACCACACCAGCTGATCTTATGACGGTGATGTGATTGCACAACCATGCTGCCTTTAAACGGCATATTAAAGTAAAGCAATGAAAATAAACTATTATTTTTACAGAAAAACTAAAACCACTTGTAAATATTTGCATATAAACATATTTCTGTCCAAAGACACATTTATAAATTGTCTCTTTCCCCAATATTTCCAATTTATCCAAATTTTTGATTTTCCGGATCGCTTTCAGTCCCACATAATCCGGATAAACAAGGAAGTACTGTGTATAAATTAATAAATTACGATCACAGTTGGTTGGAGTTCACTCGTCTTCATACAGAGATTCTATATCATATCCGGGGGAGTGGCTCAGCAATGTCTTCAAGAGGCCAAGAGGTGAAGCACTGGATGGGAAGTCAAGTCAGGCTCCACTGAAACCTACAGTGCTACATTTTGTTGTTGTTCAGATCATCAACCAAAAGGCTAGTTTGAACCTGTAGAGGTTTTACTAAGTAAAACGAGGCATGAGGTGGTTTACCATTGCCTTCCTCACTGATTGGAAAAGTACGCTTATCAGCACGCCGGGCCCTTTGAAAAGCAGCACTTATTTTCCACTCTGCAAATGACACTTTCACTTCATTCACCACAGGGTCTGGCTGTATAATGAAAGTTATTACTTTCAGAGGAGACAACTCTGATTAGTGTCTTTTACACCTCTGCCTCTTCTGTACTTAAATGATTCAGTCTTTTAATTGGCTGACAATGTGATAAGAAACAGAACTATTTATTTTAGCCCTGCAACTAACAGATTGAGTGTAAATAATATGACACTCCACTTGTCCGTTACGGGCAAGTACTGCATTATCTGGTCTCAATAATAATGAATGCTCTGGAAGGCCTTTCAGAGTGCCTGCAGAATCTTTTACGGTGTTGAACCAGAGGGATACAGGCAATGACAGGGTAGATACTCAGACTTAACTTGGGTCTGTATAAAGGTTTGCCGGACCGAGAATAATATCTGGGAGCAAGGAAATCATTAATACTTGGGTGTCAACCCCGAGTGGATCGGTATGATACGCCAGATGTACAACCCAACTAAAAATATAAACGGAATGATGAGAATTACATCCTAAACTCTGGAAATAATGACGTAATGGGCGTTTCAAAAAGAACACAACCCTAACATTACAGTAGAAGCATAGGTAGGAAGTAGAATGCATAGGTAAATTTCATCTCTTCTTACATATCAGTTGGCAAAACTGTATTTAAGGTAAACAATCTGTAACAATTCAAATGTCGTTTTCCAAAGATGAACATGTGTTCATTCTTGAGACTTCTTTCGCTTACAAATCTTACAAATGAGTAAAATAAGAGATTTAATTAACACATCTCAATTCTACTGTTTCGAATAAGTCGACAATCATGCGTTTATTAAATAAATTTAGTGAAACTGGGAGAGTATAAGATTGTAAAGGCACAGATCAAATCAGTGATAACCGTGGAAGTTCTGAAGTATATCTGTAAAAGATCATTTGACTCACTTCCTTAGAAATCACTTGGGAAAGTTATCTTTACAGGCTGTGATATTTCATTATTTACTGTTTTCAGGGCTACTAAAAAATTACATTTTCATGCTTACTGCACCGAGGTCGTACCCGAACTGCCAGAAGTTTACCATGGATAATGTTTACAGTATTATTGTTTTTATTCTCTTGTCAATGAAAACAGTATTTATAATGCTTTTCACCGTTGATGAACTTTGCTGTTCCACGCATTTAGACCAATCAGAACGTTTGCCAGCGTTGTTACACTGTATGAATGTATCAGCCTGACAAACAATAGGCGCACATGCGTATAACAGCCGCAGTAGTTCACTCATGTCTTACTGAACATACTGAACACATCGATAATGGAGTGCGTTAACATGCAATACTTTATAATATAATCAGCTGGTTGTACATTCATAAGTCATAATTGTTATTGAACGACCAAAAAAATGGCTGACGATATATATAACAAGAACTACAAGAGCAAGTATCGGTTAGCTATGAAGTGGGTAGGGGGCAATGATTACATTCAGCTTTGAAAAATAGTATGGGTGTTAGATCGAGTTAATTTTGAGTGATGACGTGTGGTTGCACTTAGATGGGTATACTAACAGTCAAAACTGCTGAATACGGAACACTGAAAATCCTCACGTGTTTTATGAACGACACATTGCACATAAAATAGGTGTTTCATGTGCAATCTCGTGGCATCATTTAATAGGACATTTATTTATTGTAACTTAATCCATCAGTTTGTAGGAATGTTAGATTTACACGAACGAGAATGTTAATTCAAGCACGATTAATTTAAAAAAATTTTTGAACTACATTCATGTTATTTAAAAACGAGTGGTGTCCTTTTTGAAACATCTGTTACTTGATAGTACCAATACTGTTACTAGTACCAATTGGGGTAGTTGAGGGCCTGCTAATGGAGTAATGTCACCTTATGAATAATCTACCTGATGAAACTTAATTCACCATCTTGATTTTATTATTACAATAAAAACACAAATTACATTTGAATCTGAGATGTTTAAAAGTATTTCAATCACAACCACTAAAAAAATTCCTGTTTTCATTACTAATTGGGCTTATTTGTATAATCATGATTTGGTTTTCAAAGTTGCGAGGGAAATAAAACGCTTAATATTAGTTTGCCATCAAGCACAGGGAACAAAGAGTTGCTAGTTAATAAATAAATTTGTTACATTTATAATTAAAAACTTTGTTAACGATTCTTTCTCCACAACGATAAAAATTATTTCATCGACGAAAACTTTATATTTAAAAAATTCTATTCAAAAATTAATAACAAGTTTAAAAACAATAACATGAGAATCAGACATGCAATTAAACAAATTAATAAACAAAAAACAAAATAAAACAATAAAAAAAATCATTCCACCACCACAAGCAGGAAGCGCAAAAAACACATGCGTTAGCATGCAGTGACATGGTGTTTGATGAGGTAGTTTTTAAAGGATAGGATATACAATCAGGGCGAATTTCAGGTGATTAAATGTATTTGCGAGGATAAAGAATGATCGAATTTCGGGGGATAATCACATCGCAAAATAGTCAAACGATACGAAAACAATTAAAAATTGTACAGAGCAAAACTATCATAAATCATATTAATAGTTTTTAAAATTTGAACAATAAAGGAAATAGGAGACTGTCAACACAGTTCCACTAGGACGAAAGAATAATATTTAATCAAAATTTCATCAAGTTATCGATAATTTTTCGGAATTATATGACAAAATATCAATAGGATCTTGAGTACATTAATTTTGCTATTTATTCTCAAATAGTAAAATGATACAGTCCACTAATTGTACGCTCTGTACTAAAAATCATAAACTCTGTACTGAAACAGACAATCAAGTAGTATAAATTGACAAGCATTTTATAATGAATCCGAAAAGGAAAGAAAAAAAATTATGAAAAAAGCTAAAAATCAAAATTCCAACAATTAACGAACGGCCTTTCATTTAATAAAAAAAATCTGGAACAAGACATCCAGAGTAAAACATTAAGGATGCATAGCTTTTATAACACAGTGAGAGCAGAATTACATTGAAAAAATACCAAAAAAAAAAAAAAAAATACAGACAACCAATAAAAAATATTCACAACTAAAAAAAAATCGTACATCTGCCTCACACAAGAGAAATTTACAATAATAAATTCACTACACATTCCAACATGGCAGATATAAAATAAGATTGCCATGTACAACTGACAAAAGAGAAACAAAAATTATCAAAATTCGAAAAACAAAATAGAAAAAAGCAACAGTTTAAAATAAAAAACTAACGCCTACTTAGAAAAGTCGATAAAAAAATTATATAATCGCGTAAACAACACCTTACCATCAGAAACGAACAGAGCAAAAAATAAAACGAACGAATTATAAAAAAAAATAAAAGAACAGATATTCATATATAGATAGATAGACAGAAAGACACAGGAATAGAGAGAAAAAGAACAAACGTGCGTGCGTAGCTCACCATAGAGGGTGGAGGGTCGTATGATTCTTGCCCAAGGGAAGGGAGCGTGCGCATTATTTCGGAAGGAGTGAGGACTCTGATGTGCTGGTCGGAGAGTGGAGATGAAGTCGGAGGATTCGAAGTGGAGGACGCTTGATTGACTGTAACAGTGCGTGCCGCAGGTGGAGGGGGTTGAGGAGAAGGAGCAGGAGGAGAGGATCGTTGTGTTTGTGTCGAAATTAATTGTAAAAGGTTGCGAGGTTTTTGTTCGTTTGTCGAACCTCCTCCGGGTACATCGGTTTCCATAGTAGCATGCACTGTAGTCATGATCAAAGGTGGGACGGACTGTAGGATTTGAACGGTTGTTGGAGGGTAATGTATAGTGCCTCGATCGTACTGGTATATGTGACGAGGCGTTGAATCGCTCGGACTGGATGTCGGGATAATATGGAAGGTGGTAGCGCGAGGAGTACCGGTTGGGATCAACGGGATATACTGTATGGTGGAAGGATGAGAAGGGATCGTCGTGGGAAATGTCTGAGGGTGGGGAGATTCGATGGGAGGGGGCGGTGATGCACTCGGAGGGCCGGGACAAGGAGATGTGTTCGATCCGGTGGACACAAGATTTTGTCCAGACTCGGAAACAGGAGAGGGTTCAGGGGAGGTTGTGCTTCGAGTCTCATCTCGGTCCCCCCCAGGGGGTCCGTCACCGGGTGCTGTTAGTAGCGGTTGCGATTGCAGCATTTCAACCGGATGCGGCTGTACCTCAACAGACGGCTGTACCGGCTGTGCGGCTACTGGAGGAGCAGTCGGTGTCGTTACAGCTGGTGGCGTAGTGTCAGTTGAGCCTCCCACCTGCACATTGCTTGTACTCTGCTCCTTCGGTATCTGTTCCATTGCCGGTACGGACAATAACACATACATACAAACAAACACATACACTCACCCAACCAACCCAAATATTTTGGTTTTTTTTTTAAATTGTGCAAATAACATGCTAATTCTATAATACTAATACCTTTTACATTTCATTACAGGATCTTTTTCTACAAAAATACCAACACTTATACATCAACTAATATTCATAACATAATACGGAATTTTAAGAATTTTTCACCCAATATTAACGTTCCCCCTTAAAAATAAAAAGACCGTTTTGAACCTCTAGACAATTAACAAGACTTGAAATGGTTTACCATTGCCTTGCTAGTGAGAAAAGTATAAGTATTCATGAATGCACAAGGCCTTTTGAAAAACACTTATTTTTACACCCAGGAATTGATTCGTTCACTTCAATAACTATAGTAGTGATTTTTAAACTATCGAGCATGACTTCCAAAAGGAGGGCACAAATAAATGAACAATATAATAAAAACAAACGCATTATAAAAAAACATTTTTACGACAAATCTCTAATAAAAAATATATGACTGCTTTGAACCACTTGACCAATTTATTCAGGTTTGCTTTTATATTCAATACTTTGAGCTCTTATTATATTTTATTTTCTTATTTATATTTAGATTTTTGCCCATAACAGGCAGGCGAAGTATTAAATTATTTGCACTCGATCTGCTTGGTCCAGGGCTACAAAAAATAATTCTGTTTCTTATCACATGGTCAGCCAATTATATGACTGTAGTATTTAAGAACAGAAGAGGTAGAGGTGTAAAAGACACTAATCAAAGTTATCTCCTCTTAGAGTCATGCATTTTATCACTATACAGCCACACCCTGTGGTGAATGAAGTGAGTTGTCATTTTCAGAGTGGAAACTACTAGATGATTTTCAGAGTGCCTACCATGCTGATAAACACACTTTTCCACTCAGTGAAGAAGGCAATTGTAAAACACCTAGCTCATCGTTTTACTTAATAAAAAAACCTCTAGAGGTTCAAACCAGCCTTTTGGCCAATGATTTAAACAACACATTTATGATAAGAAGTTGGGAAAAATACTAGTATCCAAAGCAATTTTGCTTTAATTCAAGAATAATTAAAACAGTTCACTTTAAAATTTGTTCACAACTTAATAACAAACATGATTTCTCTAAACTATTTAAAGAAAGATTACACGACTGTATTATACAGAGTGCAGTGTTGAAATATCCAGTTTAAGTTCTCGCTTAACGGGTTATTTCCGCCTGTCTTTCTTTTATAATAAACCTTACAAAAAAAATATTATTCTGGTGGTTAGAAATATATATTTCAATATTATTAATGTGTAAGTGTGTGTGTGGGGAACACACAGAATTATTATTAATATTTTATCAAATATCCTATGTAGGATTTTTAAACAGCCGTATTATTTAAAATTGAAATATATATTTCTAACCACCAGAATATGGTAACATAAAACACTTACCAATGTTTATAGCGCTTTCGTGTATCTTGTGCACATCTTCAGTAAATTAAAATTTATTTTACGTCAAAATTTAAAACTTCCTGCTCCAACCATGGTAGATTAAGTTGGCAAGACTGTTTTAAATATAAAAATCGACTATTCCTTATCTACCATGGTAGGAGCAGGAAGTTTTAAATTTTGACGTAAAATAAATTTTAATTTACTGAATATGTGTACAAGATACTTGAAACCGCTATAAACATTGGTAAGTGTTTTATGTTACTGTATTCTGGTGGTTAGAAAATATATATTTCAATATTATTAATGTGTAAGTGTGTGTGTAGGGAAGACACAGAATTATCCAATGCAAAAAAGGGGCATGACATATGAAAGTCCAAGAACCACTGAACTATAGAATCTGTCTTTATTGTGAATTCCATCGCAAAAGAGGAATCCATTTTAATAACCGTGACAAGGTCCATTATTACCTCGCATACAATTTGATACTCTAAACTAACTTATTCATTGTATTTACCAAATTTATAGCAACCAAAAAGATCCTGTAGAAATATATTTGTTAAAAACACATATAATTTGACACATGTCGATTATAAACAATCATTAAAAATATAATTTCATAAAATAATACCCTATGAAAACATACATACGTTATATTATTATGATCAACACAAAGAACACAAAACAACAAAATTAAAATATATAATTCATATCTTCACCTAATTTAACATTGACATGTAAAACCAAAACCCCAAAATTAAAAAAAAAAAAACACTAATATATATATATATATATATATATATTTTTTTAAGACACTATTATTTAGCTTACATATTTTTGAAAAAGCACGGTTTTTTTGGAATGATAAAACGACTAAAACAGCGGTAATACTAAAACGAAGAAACAAAAATTAAAATAAACGCAATAAAAATAGTTTCCAATACACTTTCAAAAAAATACACAAAATTATTTATAAATAATAATAATAATAATAATAATAATACCAACAAAAATTATTTTTATGTACAGACATCCGACAAGAATTTCTCTATACTTTTAACAAATTGATTTTTTATTAAAGAGTTTGTTTCATTACTTATTGGTTTTTGCATAAATGCGATAGTGTTTTACATCAATTAAAATTTGCAAATATATAATGTGACAACGTATTAACAACTAACACGTACAGAAAATTACAACGGGAAGAAAACAAATACTGAATTTTTACTAGAACCATTCCAAAAATCTTTACAACGTGTTCTTTTTAACCCTCCTAAAACAGCTTGCTTATTTAGTACATGTACGAAGCGAACGGGCAAAATAATTTTAAATCAGTCATTTTACCTCAAAAATAATTCACGGTAAATCTAAATGACATACAGAATGATACAAAAATCACAAAACCGTTACGTTTATTTCAAAGTCGATAGTGAAAATCAATATATAGTTATTTTTTTACAAAAAAAATTTTTATCATTTTGAAATACAATATTGTATTTATCTTTTGGAGAAAAGGTTCAGTTCATAGTACTAGGAGAAAAACTGTGATATTTGGGCAAGTAAAAATTCCCTGAATACAAAATTATAATGGGTTTACAGGATTAAAATAACAACCAGGGGTTTTTTTCACTTTGAAGTGAATTTGTCCTTTCCTTTCTCTACTGATCACTCTGAATTCCCTTGAAAAAATAAAACTTGTACCTTACTAACGCTAACATAACAGGGGTTTTGTTTAGATTGAACGAGAACATTATTATAATCATTCTTTTCCTACCTGCCAAGTATACATTTTTAGAACTACAAAATTGAAAATAAAACCAAATCGTAGATTTGTTTTTTTTTCTAAATAAAATAAAGTACTGTTGCCTACATGTAACTTATATTGTGATAAGAGATAAATTGATTTGAAATATAGCCTACACAAAGTGTCAAACCAGAGGGTTGAAACAGAATCTAGTGTTATATAATTTAACTAATAATTTTGTAATAAAAATATACGAATATATATGCCGGGTGATTCTAAACTGCATGGCAATCTCTAGGGAGATTCTATAGCTAAAAATAAAAAGTAAAGTTCATATCAACGTAGGTCCGGAAATGCTTCGTTAGCGAGATATGCCTAGCGGAAGATTTCACCATCATTCCTGGGCAAAGAGTGAAATAAAGCCATACTGAAATTCTGAGAAGGTAATAATTAAGGGGAAATTTTAGCAGTTTATAATGGTTTTTACCCTGGGAAACTTAAAAAATGAGTCCCAGAACTGTATCACTTTAAGTTTTTAAGAAAATTACTAGAAAACATTAAAAAGTTGGGTTAGAAAATACACTCATTTAAGTTTAGCATAAAATAACATAATTAAATTGTGAATAAACCCACAAAACATTTTAAAGAGTTTAATTTTCATTAAAATGTTTTGTGTGTTTACTCGCAATTTAACTATTTTTGCTAAACTTAAAAAAGTGTACTTTCTAACCCTACTTTTTAATGTAATTTTCTTAAAAACGAAAAGTGATTCAGTAATGGGACTCATTTTTTTAAGTTTCCTAGGTTAAAAACCATAAAAAACCACTAAAGTTTCCCCTTAATTTACTTTATGAAAATTTCACTATAACATTATTTCACTCTTTGCCCAGGAACATGGTGAAATCTTACGCCAGCTATAACTCGCTAACAAAGCATTTCTGGACCTATGTTATATGAACTTAATTTCTTATTTTTGGTTATAGAATCATCTCTCTAGAGATTGCCGTGCAATTTAAAATCACCCAGTACATTAAGAGAGTGCAGTGCTTTGCATGTTGTTAAATATGTTAAAAAAAACATAAGATATTAAAATACAACAAATTGCGTTTACAAGCGAAGTGCTGAATATTTTCCTCTTAACCAAAAAATGGCTTATCTTTTTACAATTTAATCTTCCTAGTTTACAAACAATATTTAAAATTATTAACTATTACAAATAAAAAAAATCACTTTCATGTAACGTAAACCTCGACATTTAAAAATAGTAAAAATTATGCATTGAGATAAACAAAAGGGAATTTTTGAGGAAAATATTTGGTCAAAAAATATTGGATGCTGAAAAAGGAGATTGAGAAGTAAAAGAGCAATTTTAAAGAATTTTGGGAAAATGTTGTTTAGGTCACCAGCTGAAAGGCTGATTAAAACCTCTAGAGGCTTTACTAAATAAAACGAAGAGTAAGGTGGTTTACCATTACCTTTCTCACCGAGTGGAAAATTATGCTTATCAGCATGTCAGGCCGTCTGAAAAGCATTTACTTTCCAGCCCGCAAATGACACCATCACTTCATTCACCACATGGATTGGCTGTATAATGAAACTCCGAAGATGTCGGAGACAATAAAGAAAAAAAGAACATTCTATACACACACTTGGTGATAATGAATCTTAAAAGAGATTCACCAGGAATTTTTTCATTATTGTCATGACAAACGAAAAACAAACCATTAATGATTGTATTAAAAAAGTGAAAAACATAGTTCAAGAGCCGAATTCAACACTTGAAGATGTATAAATAAATGCATTTGAGACAAAAATTAAGGATTCACAAGTTTTTATGATAATAAAATCGAATGCCTGAAAAGTAATATGGCGATTCACTATATACAGATAGGATACAGACTGCTGAGATAAGAATGTCGAGGCCAGTGGTGAGCATCACCAGATCGGATAGAAGTAATATGGACATTACAGGTGAACTAAATCTTCAGCCTCTAATTCACAAAGTAACTGAGTAAAGAGAGAGATGATATTATCATATACCACAAAAAAGAAAAAACTTTAGGACGGCTAAAGAAACATTAGAAAGACCAATTACAAGGAAGGATTACATTGTAAAACATATAACACCTGAATTTGAACGGAAAAATCTACTGAAATATCGGATGTTTGGAAAGTCGCCGTGCACTTAAATATACTTAATATGGAAGTTAAATCATTAAACTTTCTTAAGAAATAATTATGTTAATGACTACCTCATTATAGTGTCGCCAACTGCCCTACTAATATTGTCGCCTACAGATGGTCCCGGAGCCTGCCACAGAGTGCTTCCAACGCGCAGCAAGCAGTGGCACCCTTACCGACTTCAACTGGATTCGCCGGCGAGGTATATAAACAGGTGTTTTGAACCGTGAGCGTCACTCACTCGCCAGCTCCCGACCAGGAAGGGACAACAAAAGAAGAGGAAGCCCAGCCCAGCAGAGACAAGACCGGACGTAGCCATCCCTGGTCGACGCTACCGGTGGTGGATGTCCCATTCCCGCACCGGTCAGCCGAAGAAAGCCCGTGTGTGTCGGCTGACACCACAGTGTGAAAAGTGAGTCCGGCTCAGGCCTAGAGGAAACCGCCTCGGCCGCGCTATCGGTGGATGGCCTACGCCGACCCGACCCGACACTGCGGGGCTCTGGAGGCCACCACTGCCACGCTGCAGTGGGGACCCAACTACCGCTGAGGGAAGGCTAGGCCTGAACCCAGTAGCCGAGCCGTCACCATTCGGATACCGTGCCGCACACGCCGGCTCGACGCGTCCGCCCACCACCAACAGCAACACCAATTTACGGAAGAAACGGCCCTTTTCAGGGCCACCCACCATGCAAGGCGAGGCTTGGCCACATGCTGCCCTGGTTGGCGACAATACATTATCATTATGTTATTATTGGATTGTTTATAAAAGTTGTTGAAAACAGCCTACTTTGGCATCAATACAGCACTGCATTCGTTCAATTTGTTTTCAAACACATCACCCAACTCACAAACAGTGATTCATTAAAAGTATGTGGTTATCGCGGTTTTTAGTTCGTCAATCATGAGCGGTCTGTTACGACAAACTGTTTGTTTCATCAACCCCTATAAAAAGCAATCTGGAGAGAGGTGAAATTAAATCAAGCGATCTTGCAGGTCACAAATTCCTGAAAATGATTGGTTTCACCAAAGACATTATTAAGTAAGAAAGTCATTGAAATTTTAGACGTCTGTGCTGTGGCAACATCTTGTTGGAACCAACCGTTATTTATTTCCACTTCTGTTAATTGACCAACGAAAGTTAATTTAAGCTTCCAAATGTCTAAAAACGTAAAGCAACTACTGTACAGTAACTTTCCAAACTCTATGTATAATACAAAAAAATTACAAACATAATTTCATCCGTAAAATTTTTAATGGAAAAGAGAAAAATACCAGCACGATAATGCAACGATGCACATGTACACCAACACAAACACAAATGAACATACATGGAAACCCGATCATGATTTTAATAAATTAAAAACCTAAACCAAAATACCATTTAACAAAAAAAAAAAAAATTAATAAAACAAAAAAAAAATTATTTAACCCTTTCACTAGCAACATTATGAGTATTTTGAATTTTATAACGTTTTAGAAACGAACAACCGATGGTAAAAGTCTATTTTAACAAAGATAATCATAACATGTTTAACCCCTTAACGGTTCCTTTTTTTAGCCAAAAATGTTCATATCCTGCTCAATTTTTTTTTTAATAATTTTGTATAATATGACTGAATAAAGACATATAAATCAATTTTTATGCTCAAAAACATCATTTTTTTTAAAAAAAAGAGGTACTGGCCATCACTTCTGAATAAATACTAAACAATCCTACTACAATAAACGGAATTGAAATACTGGACTAAATACTATGTATGAAATGAAACCTACTACTAAAAAACTATAAACAATATCGAATAGCTTACAATTTCTTTTTGTAAACACTTATAACGAACTTATAACTTTACAATGAAATGCACCGAACTAACCGAAACATAACCTTTTACGCAACATTGGAGAGTACGACGTAAACAAATAACATAGAGTCATCTAACCTATAGAAAGGAACCTTTACTAGCGCTAATATTAAAGTTACGGATATAAGATAAACTACTTTTAATGTTACGGCGAGATATTTCAACAGAAAACAGAATAAATCGAGACAAATTCAGTTGCGAGTTATCTCGTCAGGGGCACTTTTCTACGACATTTACGTTGCGAGATATCTCGTCATAAACCGTTAAGGGGTTAAACATAGAAAGCAATGTATACCAACATATAATTTAAAATAAAAATGTTTCAATATTTTACTACAAAACAACTCATAATTTTCATTGTAAAAAAAAAAACAAAAAATTCCTCATTTTGTAGACACCATAAGCGTTTCAGAATTATATTCTTATCTCTACGATTTCTTGTTCAGTAAATTACTGAAAAGGACAGTTGGTATTTTCTAGGTTGTCACTAAATGCATTACTGTTGTTATTGCTATATGCACAACGGTTTGAAAAAAATAGATTACCCTTGATTTACATCATATCTCGGCACCGTT
The DNA here is from genome assembly GCA_035578175.1 of Catonia carolina. Lineage (NCBI taxonomy): Eukaryota > Metazoa > Arthropoda > Insecta > Hemiptera > Achilidae > Catonia > Catonia carolina. The sequence continues at coordinate 69,333,482 of JAQMRL010000005.1, forward strand.
AAAAACAACATATTAAATGATCACCCATAAAATGTCACTGTTGTTTAGGTCATCAGCCGAAAAGCTGGTTTGAACCTGTAGAGGTTTTACTAAGTAAAACGAGGAGTGAGGCGGTTTACCATTGCCACAACTCACTGAATAGAAAAGTACACTTATCAGCATGCCGGGCCCTCTGAAAAGAACGTACTTTCCAGTCTGCAAATGACACCTTCACTTCATTCACCACAGGGTCTGGCTGTATAATGAAATCCATTACTTTCAGAGGAGATAACTCTGATTAGTGTCTTTTGCACCTCTACCTCTTCTGTTCTTAAATGATTCAGTCATTTAATTGGCTGACCATGTGATAAGCAACAGAACTACTTATTTTAGCCCCGCAACGAACAGATTGAGAGTAAATAATTTGACACTCCACCTGTCTGTTATGGACAGAAAATGTCACTATAAATGATTATTTCAGTATTTCAAACGACCGAAAAACAAACTACACAGCAATTCCTCGAATCGCTTAATATTGTAAAATATTCACAGGAATCATGTACCACGCAAACTTACCGAAAATAGCAAAAATTAAAAACATTATTGATCACTTTAATATAGTATGATTAATGTACCAAAACATACATCTGTCATTATTATTTTTGTGACCTCATAGAACAAAATGATTCTCAAAACCACAGTACTTTCTCTCAAATTACAAGAAATTTGATTTTTGAGTTAAACTAAAATGTCAACCCTTAATTGTCCTTAACCCCTTAATTGTCAACCCTTAATTGTTGTCCTTAATTTTTCAATAATCATAACACACAGTTTCTGTATTCAAGACCAACAGGTGTAACTCTTACCCTTGTTTCTTTGTCATCGCTTTTAAGCCAATCGAGAATTTAATTTCTCTCAATTTAATATGCAAAATAAAACTGCAACCCGTACTGAAATGTCACTGACCTCGACAATTCCAATATTATTTATACACATCAAAGCGCTTATAGCGTTTTCAAAATTTTCAACTGAGTTCCATCCACATGGCATTTACAAAAAAACATCATGTATTTTACAAATACAGCATTACACTTACTTAATAAACCCTAATGAGTATTGCGTTAAATTAAATCTGGGGGAGGGGGGAATGTTATGTTCTACAATTTTTTTCTTCGTTTTATTTATTTTTATTTACAACTGTGCAGATTTGCACAAATGTGTATACAATATACATTATTGAACATGACATTAGACGTTAACTCTTTCAGTGCCGAAACAATATTTAAAAGTTTGATGTAAAGTGCCATTTAATTTGAATACGGGTGTAAAAAAAGTGCCAGCCCTTTTCAAAAACGTGCAAGCATAAGCCTGCCATTGCCGACCAAAATTTCAAAACGCTACAGAAAAATAAAATTTCCTTTAAAAAATTAATTTTTATCTGTTCATATAAACAAAATCATCGTAACACTAAAAATATCCAAAATAGTTTTTTTTTTAGTTTATTTAAAGTCGCATCAACAGCTTGGTCATTTTACGGGTGTAAAAAAAGTGCCAGCCCTTTCCAAAAACGTGCAAGCATAAGCCTGCCATTGCCGACCAAAATTTCAAAACGCTACAGAAAAATAAAATTTCCTTTAAAAAATTAATTTTTATCTGTTCATATAAACAAAATCATCGTAACACTAAAAATATCCAAAATAGTTTTTTTTTTAGTTTATTTAAAGTCGCATCAACAGCTTGGTCATTAGCAACTACTGTGGGGTTTTGGTACCTTAACGGTGGTTTTAACGTGTTAAAATTTCAAGACCCTAGCCGGAAATTGAAACCAGGAGACCTTTCGCTTTGTAAGCTAGCGCGCTAGTCAGTATGCAACGGAGGCGATTTCAAAATACATTAGTCCACTAATTTCTGTTTAAAAGTTTTTTTGGAAATGTTCGGTTATCCGGACATTGGCACTTTAGGCATAACTTACGGACATCTGGTAAACCGGATGTTATCACTACGTAAAATATGTCAATGTCCTGTTTTCCGGACATTGGTACTGAAAGGGTTTAAGGAGGACACCACTTACTAGTAGAACTTCCTACCGTTAATTACTAATGTTAGCCTTTTCATAATTTAGTCAAGAAGACTATTTAATTAATAATAGTAATGTTAAATACTATTATAGTTACTTTTTTATGTTTTTATTCAATTTAATTAAATTCGGATTATATTTGGGTTAACTTAACTCTTACAGTGCCCCAAAACTATTGTGAGTTCCTACCGAAAAATACCAACCTACTTTTGTGCGATTTGTGCCATCTATAAATCCATAACATAGCTATTTTTTCAAGGTATCTTAATGAATTGATCTTGTATGACATTTAACTTGGAACATATTTCTTACAATATAAAAATAAAAACGATACGTAGTCATTTTTTTGGAAATTACTTTTCAATTTAAAAAAAATCACCCTACAAAATTATGTAACTCAATTTAATTTATATCATTTTAAAGGCAATTTAATTACGCAAAAATTACAAAAAAAATCATTTATGTATTGTAAAACACAAAAATACTGCGATAAAAGTTTTAAAAATTTAATTTTTAGTTTTTTAATCAATATGAATCAATTACATTTATAAAAACCTCAACATGTATTTCTCAATCTACATTTCCTCTGATTATTATTTTCATATGTTGTTTTTAAAAATTGGGTGAAAAATAAAAAATTCTATGAATTTTTTAGTCAACGTACTAATAAAAGGACGACGTTGGGATATTTTGGTAAAACTTCTGACATCCTAATAATAGGACGCTGGCACTGTAAGGGTTAAGTTAACCAAAGTCTCTGCTCCACTTCCTACTGAGCCGACAATGTGGATTGCCTGGTAATTGTAAAGAGAACATAGTTCCCGAAATAATGGATTCAAGGTATGTACTTTTAATTGAAAGCGTTGATAAATTTTGTGTATGGTGTCAGATTAATAAATGGGACTTTTAGGTCCGAGTAAAATGTGTGATGTGACACAAAAAAATGGAGCATTAACTAGCGTACGAAGCAATTATGATTAAAACCGTTGAAGTTTGGCTATGACTAATGGTTTTGATGAACCATAGATCTGGCAACTGTATGTTGCCAGATCTACAGTTTTTACAGTTTATATGTTCTACAATTAAAAAATATTTCGACAATTGAAAAAGTGAACCCCAAGAGATTAAATTCATAATTCTGAAAGGCCTCGTGTCAAAAAATATTGCAAACCAGTTAAGGAATTGTAATTCAATATTGCTTTATGTAACTGAAAACAAAAAAATTATCATTGTTTTTTAGTAAAAAGTAATAATTCTCTTAAATTTAGATATTTCAGTTAAGGTAGGAATCAAATTTATCTATTTAATTTACAATACCACTACTTTATAAGCACTTAAAAGGAAAATAGGCATTTAAATAAATAATAGAACTGATTATTAAAATTATAAAAAATAAAGCTTACAAATAGTGTTAAAGGACTGCTTGCCCATTTCTGTAAACAATTAAAACATTAAAATTAAAAAAATGACAATTATTTTAGAAATTAATTAATAACAAAATTAAATTTCGTTATAGTTTGATATTAGTAGTTTTGAGAACACATGACAAGTTCAAATTTAATGAAAGAGGGCAACAGCAGAAAAAACAACCATAGTTACTTGCCTCACGAGAATGCCTTAACCTTGTTCACACTTTTGATCTAATTTTAGGTGATGCTGAATGGAATGTGGGTGGGGCGATAAAACATGCTTCTCCAAGGTCAGTATAAATCGGAGACTGGTAAATATTGCACTTTTCTTGTAGGGAATTCTTTAACGCATCTAATAGTGTTTTCAGAAATACAATATCATAAAAAGGAAATTTTTTATTCTCTCTATAGTGTGTAGGTAGCATTGATTGTTTGTGAATTGTTTGTTTTGAATGGAAGTCCGTGCAGCTCAGCTGTAAGTCAACGTACATGCATGTTCTTAGTTTGTGTTGAAGTTATGATGATTCTGTTACGGAATTTGCCCTTGATGGTGTTAGACAAGTTCATTTTACTGTTCAGGAGGGGGTTTACCATCACCGAGTCAAAATATCAACACTCTACAAGGTTGCACGGGAATTGTAACGCTTCCTTCTTACGGCACGTACAGATTTGTTCAAAAAATGTCGTTATACAGAACAGAATTTCCTACATTGATTTGTTTACAGCTGTAACTGAAATGTCATAATGGGTCTGTGACATCACCATAAAGAATGTAAAATACCATCCCTTCACCTTCTGAAATGGACTCATTTTGAACATTCTGTAACTTTGTCAAATATTTACGGAAATTTAAATTAAAAATACACATTTATTCAGTAAACTCTTTTCTACAAAACATGTGTAATAAATTTTTTGCTTAACTGAAATTTAAGCCCATTATAGTAAAAAATCTAAACACAAAAAATTTTCGCGGATGAAAATTTTACGTCCCTAACACAAAGAATTATAACGCGATTTTCATGTTATTATATTCAAAAGGGACGTACATATTATATGAATCAGCAGTATTTTTTTCAGAATTTTTCATCAGTAATGACGTTAGATAAAACTGTTATTTTGAGAGCGCGTTTTGATTTTTGCAATTCTTCTGTTTTACACGAAACAGTCCGTGTCGTAAGGGTTAAACTTTAATTAGGGTAAAGGGGGAAAAAGCATTAGTGCACATGTGCAACTGTTTTAGTAACAGTTCAGTAACCATAACAACATACACTATACCTAAAGCACATACTGTGTATCGTGGAACCTTTTGTAGGTTAATTGTACGAATATAACTGTTCGTTACCGTAAACAGAAACGACTATCGGTTTCTTGAAAAAATGGTCGCACTATTTACAGTGCTGAATGAAATCTAATATGCAGTGTTATGTAATGTTGTGAAGTTGAAGCTAAACAAAAATAAAAATGCCTTTCCGTGCCTTTTACCACAAGACATGAGTGATGAACGGCTAACTACTGAAATGTTTCTCTTACCACAATTTGAAATAGTAAAAAAAGGAAGTTAAAGACAGTGAGCTTCTTATCTAATTCATCGTCAGTTTTTTTTAAAACCTGGTAAAAAAAGAAACACCCAAAATTTTATAGGAATGCATCATTGGACAACTTTGACAGACGTGTGGTTGCCAAAATTATGGAGGATTTTTTTCGACATGTGAAAAGTAATAACTTTTCCGGTTTCAACTTTACCGGTTTTAAATGAAGGCTGTTTAGTTGGAATCTTTGTACGTTAAGAAAAATTTTAAAGAAAATGGGGTTTAAGTGAAAAAAGTGTCGTCCTTAACAAAGTATATTAATTAAAAGGCAACATGAGGTTAACACTTTCAGGACGGCACCCGTATACGATACGGGCACGCCATTTTGATCGGCTGGACGGCACCCGTATACGATACGGGCACCTATTTCACTTGGTTTTATATCCATTAGCTCGTATCGTATACGATTGCCGTCTATGCTGTCACTTAAATTAGTTCATTCTGAATCTAATAGAGTACACTCATAGTCCTAATGTTGTCAGACTATCGAATATATCGACTTTTACAGCATCGATTTTATCGATGTTATCGATTGTGAGCAATCGATCTGCCGGAACTTCTGCGCGTTGTTGTTAGTTATTAGTTCGTTATTATAATACTTAGTTCTTTTTTAATTTTACTTAAGAAATAAAAAAGTAAATTGGTTATTAGAAATATGTAAATAGTTTGTAAGAATTTAACTCATATAATTAATGTTATTATTCCTATTATTATCATTATACGGTGAAAAAATTGAAATTCAAGAAAACATACCTCTCATCAGTTGAACATCTTTATCATTATAATTTAAATAATCCTAATCTTAATAAATGAAAGGTAATCTACTAATTATGATCTTTAATTTAAATTTTTATTTTTGAATTCAAGACCAATGGTTGATTTGTTACAATTTTTTTAAATTTCCCGAAAAATGGCAGTCCACGGGCAAAACTACAAAAAAAGATGTCAGTCTTCAAAGTGTTAATAAACGGTGCAACTGGACGGTAATGAAATTTAGTGTCTCCCTGTAGAGGTTGGCAGCACCGTCAGATTTTCTCTTCTCTTCATCACAGCCCATCCATACACAAAAGGCATTCTCGTGACTCAAGTGACTACAATAATTTACAAAATGTAGATCGTAATTAATTTCCCCCCCCCCCGATTTTTTACCAACCCAAGAAAACTGGGAATCCACAACATTTTATAAAAAATTAAAAAATTAAATTATACACACAACCTAAATAAAAATTTATCAAAAAATACCTACACAGAAAACCTTAAAATCTCGTGTACCATAAAATTAAAAAAAAAAAAAAATTTGTTTTGTAGTTATTCTTTAGAACATACAAAATTAAGGGAATTTAAAATTCTAACCACATTTAATACCACCAATATACCATAATTCAACAGATATTGGTGGTTTTATTATTATTTTTAACGAATAATAAATATCAAACGTATAACAACGTACAATACTCGTTACAAATTAATTTAAAATTAAAAATTACCTGAAAGTTGAAAGGGAAATTCACATTAATATTTGCCAATTTTAACAGCTAAAAAACAAAATAAAGGTAAAATTTATTTCAGTTTAAAAATTTTAATACTTTTAAAATGATTCTATTGAATACTTGTAACAAAAAACAAATTGTCTAACCATTTATTGGTATAATTAATATTGTAAAACACTAATATTTAAAAAAAATATATAAAAAAAGCTAGTGAAAAGGTAGTTTTATACAAAAATTTTAAAAATCATCCTTATTTAAAAAAAAAATCTAACTAACTGAAATAAAATGTTTAATTACAGCACAGACACTCCATTCAAAAAACCTATAAATTTTTTGCTACAAAATTGTTCATAAAATACTTATGTTCATTTATCTTATCCGTCATAATCAGAATTTTATTTCAGCTTTTTATCCAAAACTATAACTTACCGACAAAACCGCTCGATTGGACGACTGCTTTTCGCTGACATTGTGATTAATTTTTGATTCAAAATTCAAACATGGACATTTAAAGATGTGTATAATGTGTGGCCATCAGGAGCTGGTCACCATAAAAATATCACTCGTCCTTTGTTTTAAGTTAAGAACTAAAAAAAATCTACAATTTTTTTTAACGTATGAAAGTTTTTATTATGAAAACGTATCGAGAATAACAGAGTATAATCTGTATCAGTGGGCTACGCACAAACAACCATATTGCACCAAAGCAGTCCACTACGATCAAAACCATATCAGAAAAGTTCCAAGGTGTAGTTTCTAAAATAATTTAACAACACACTGTCGGTTAACTATCATAGTACCGTCTACAATTTGATTATGCTGGTCAGGAGACATTTGAAATGATTTTGAACATAAAATGAAGTAAATTCATTTAAAAAATGAACAGAAATATCGATAATCAAACTGATAATTAAAACAAAAAACTACACAAAGAATACAGTAGAATCTCAATAGTCCGGCCTGTTCGGGACCAAGAGGGTGCCGGATTACTGGATGTGTTGGAATTTTGTAACTATAAATTATAAATTTAAACAAAATTATGAATATGCATTGATTTTTATATGATTTTAAATTAAATAAACTATTTAAAAAAGGTTTGCTGAGTACTTCTGTAGTCATTGTACTAAACATAATTATCAGCTATTGACATCGCCTAGGTGTGACGGTGTGGGGGTGCTCATGTTCTTGAATATTACGTTTTGTTGTCAATTCAGCATGAAGTATAGTTTGACCCAGTTCTGGGTATTGAATAAAAGGCCAAAAATTATTCCATTTAACAATAATTAAGGTCTGCTAATTCATTTCTTTAATCAAATCCTAAACATACATGTTAAATTAAATCCGCCGTAATTAGGTCGAGTTGATTTCCCTAATTTAATTTAAATCTTTTACCAAAACCTGTCCTGGGTGAGGTTTCATACTTTTAGGTCTAATATTTAAAGGGCCGGATTACTGGAGGTTCCGGACTACCGAAATTCTACTGTATATAAATTTTTTTCAGATTGAAGTCGCATCTACAGCTTAGTTGTTAGTGACTACGGAGGGTTATGTAACTGGAACAGTGGGTTTTATCTTGTGAAAAATTCCAGGCCCCAGCCAGGAATTGAACCCAGGACCTCTGGATTATAGGCTAATGCTAATGCGTTAACCATTAAGCTAAGAGAACGAGGGCAGTCAAAAAGAATATTTAATACATAGTTTAAAATATTTAAAAAATAAATAAACATTCAATAAACACTTTGACAGATAAGATACATGAAACTAAAAATTTACTTAAAAACTAATAGACAATAATTTATTTCAATCATTTCGGACGAATAAATTTGTTAAAATACAGATCATATGCTGCCCCATCGTATGTTATGCAAAACGTAGCAAGTGTTAATACAACTTTCTTCGATCAAAAACAAGAAAGAACGAAAAAATAAGTAACCTTATTCAAATTTTTAAAAATGCAAACATGCGAATATTTGCTGTAACCATGGAATTCACATAACAAATACATGATCAAGATAACTGAACCTGATAATTCAAGATGTCATCCCGTTTAATAAGTAACAACCCACGGGGAATTATACGTTACTTTATTCAAAAATTAATCTTTATAATGCATACTATAATGCAAACTAAAAACTTTTTTATTAATTTAATACATATCAATTTCTATAGATATTAAATTAAATAAAAACGTTTTTAGTTTCAATTATGTTATTTACTCTGATGGTGGCGGATCCACCGAAACACGTGTAAGTAATGATAAAAGTTGACGCAGTTTAAAAAGAAGGTTAATGAAATTTATTATATAAAATAGAACGTTACTTTAATATAAAATGATGAGAGTAACAACTAACAAAATTTAAAAGAATGAATAATGGTGTCCCTTTTCAAAAAATAAAAAAATAACAGAGATAAAGAAAAAATTTGACAGCTGAATGATGATTATTCAAATTGCTTATGGAGTAAATAAAATTGTATTTTTCTGAATTTATTTGCAATTTTCATTTCTCAGTTAATACGTATACTTTCTTGATACTCCTTAAAAGCGAATGTCATATTCAGTACTAAAAAAAATATTTAAATGTTCGCCTGCCTTCTTTTAGACCCAGCCAGGGTTTGGTGTTAAAATCACTGTACCATCCGTGTTATACTGTACCGTCCTTAAAGACTGAGATGGATGACTTACGAGAGAGGAGGCATACAGATTAAAAAATCTGGTGTGAAACACTCACACAACTTTCTCTTGCCAGTGGAAATAATTAACAATAAACCTAACATTAGCAATAAAACATTAGAAATAAGCAAAAAACGAACCTCAATAAACATAACCTAATTTTAATCATATATGAAAGACGCAAAATAAAAATTGATCTCAGTTTGCCTTAAAAATACGGAAAATCACTCTTTCATGCTAAACTAGGCTCTGTAGAGAAAAATGCTTTGAATAAAAGTTGTAGATCTTTTAATTTTCTATAAATTTGACTACATACACTTTTGTCATAAAATGCATACTAAGGCCGAAATCTTAAAAAAATCAATTTTTCACACGTTTTCGAGAGAAAAAACGAAAAATCGCTAATTACCGCTAAACTAAGTGTTATACAAAAAAATGTTTGAAATAAAAGTTGTAGAATTTTAAATTCTCTACATTTTTTATTATTTACATTTTTGCACTATATACATATTAAAGCCGTAATCTTAAAAAAACACTTTTTTACGTAAAAACAGCCTCACCGAGAATTTCAGCTAACATGGCGCCTACCCTATCTTGTAGAGAATAAAAAATTGAGTAAACCAAGCGATTTTTAAAAAAATCGTAGGACCAGTTTTTGAGAAAATCGCAAAAAAGTGAAAAATTACACGAATAAACTACTACTTCCGGTTGACCAATTTTGATGAAAATGTTCGTGTCGGGTCTGGTAGTGGTACGTAACTTAAGTTTCAAGTTCGTACGATGTTCCGTTCTTGAGATATTTTGTACACACATGCACGCACGTACACACACACACACACACACACATACAGACCAATCGCTAAAAACATGTTTTTTGGGTTCAGGGGGTCTGAAAACGTGTAGATCCAGTGAAAACTCGATTTCGAAAAATCGACATGAAAACAATACTTTCCTTCCTATATATTCATATAGGCAAGAGAAAGTAAAAATAATGCTTTTACTACTGTGGCCAACGACATCATTCCAGATTATTTATAATAAGAGGTGCGATCAAAAAATGCGGTGAATAATTTCATTACGAACAAAGTGATAAGTTTACATAAAATTTGAATTAACCTCCTTCAAAGTAATCTCTTTGGCTAACGATGTCGGCCGCATTAGTGTAGTTGGTAACGTGCTCGCCTCTCATCATGCAGTCTTGGGTTCGAATCCCATTCAGGCATGGCATATTTTCATACGTTACAAAAAATCATCTCAACCTTCACCATCTGCATTGCAGAAGAGTCGGACGTTAACCAGAAAAAAAAAAACAACGATGCACATATCCCAACATTTATTTCATTATTGAAAGCATTTCTGGAAGGCTTCTTTCGGAAGAGCCTTCAGCTTCTCTGTCGTGGCCCTCTCAATGTCCGGAATGGTGTCAAAATATTTTCCTTTCAGCTTGGTTTTTATTTTTGGGAAGAGCCAAAAATCTATGGACAACTTATCAACAAACTAACATTGAATTATAAGTTTTTGTTTTTAAATAATAAATTTTTTGCTTATCCCAAACTAGAATCACGGGGAAACACCACATGTCATTACGCCTCACACTTGAATTATCAGGTTCATTAAGAGAAAAGTTTTCTTTTTTATAATAATTACTAAGATTACTACTAAATTAACGTAACAAAAAATTATTATTATCTCCCAAAATAATAACAATAAATATACCGCCCCCTTTTTTTTTAAATTGATTATCAATAATTATCAAACCAAAATTTAAGTAAAAATAAACTTAAAAATTTTGAAAATTAAAACAAAACCATTATTAACACGACATTTCATTCATCCAAGGTGTTGATTTAAAATTTAATACCTCTAGAAAAAAAAACTGTACGATACAAATGCGTTTATAATGATTTCAAAGTGTGAAAATACGTATTCATAAACAATACTGTATTTATTAAAGTGCATTTGTATTCATTCTTACATGACCTAAAATTGTATATTTAACTTTTATAAATTTGTAATCTAATTCCGTCTGAGGAAAAACGCATGCGCAAAAATAATATGACGATAACTTACGTGTGGCGATTTCTTTCCTTTCAAATTGCTTCTATTTTCTCGCGCTTGTTGCAAATATGGTGCTTTTTTATCAGATGGTAACGCTCGCCACTTTTTCAGAATCTGTTTGTAACGTTCTGTCCAAACTGAAAATTAAAACAAAAAAGTGAAACAGAAAATTATAATACGTAATTAATCAAGGCATTAACAAAGAAAACTTTTCAAACACTTCTAATATTTTTTTATTATTCTACTTTTTTGTTCACATCAAATTGCTTTCAGTATTAACGACTACTATGGATTACAGTACAAATTATAAGTTTTATTATGTAACAATTTCCCAACACTAGCCAGGGATCAAACCAAGGACCTTCTACTTTCCAGTGTAGCACACCAATCACTAAGCCACAGTGACAAGTTTTTATTATTTTACATTAATTTTACCATCCTCTGTAGAGCAGATGCCAAATAATATTGTCCGTGTAGCTGAGCGAACAGTTCAGATTTAGTCGGTAGATTTTGTGTCTCAGTACCGAACTGCCTACTAAATCACAGGCGCTGAACGATAAAAATTATTATCTATTAGTAACATTAAAAACATTCAATTGTATACAACAATTAACGCCTACCACATACAACATATTAGAGACTAATGTTTTCAGGTCAGCTGATATTTAACATTGCGAGAGCGACATGATTTTGATCACAGCTAGTACAGTACTGACCCCCACACTCACTGAAGCAACCGAGCAAGCACATTACCAAAATAAACCTTCTGCGCACTTTAGAAAACCGGCAAGCTTATTTGGCGTCCGCTCTACATATTCTCTATTGTATGGAATATTTAGGAGACAAGAATTGATAATGAAAAGAATATTCGCAAAAAATATTGTTAATACAAGGAACTGATCACAGAATACTAAATTCTGCAATTTTTGACCAAAGTTTCAGACTGTTATTTTATATTTCTCCATTTTAACGTGAGAAAATGTTAAAATCATGCAAATCTCACAAAATGTCTTTGCTTTGTTGACAAATCTACAAGTTTTATAGCCTCCTGAACTAGAAATTATTTATTCTGTCTTCATCAGCCGGCGTACCTGCACTCCAAACGAAAACCTGGTAAATTCGATAATACTCAGAACTAAAATGCTGCAATTACTATACTAAACTAATATTTTAAATCAAACTAACGTACGTGGTGATGTTCAAAATTTCTATAACAAACCTGTTCATAACATTAGTTGAACTTTTTTTTTTTTTTTAAGTTATAATATTTGGTATATGCCCAAAACGGTCAGGTGGAGTGTTATTTTAATTGCACTCTATCTGTTTGGTCCAGGGCTAAAAAAAAAAAAGTTCTGTTTCTTATCACATAGTCAGCCACTTATATGACTGAACTATTTAAGAACAGAAGAGGTAGAGGTGTAAAAGACACTAGTCAAGAATTATCTCATATGAGAGTAATGAATTTCATTATGCAGCCAGACCCTGTGGTGAATGAAGTGAAGGTGTCATTTACAGAGTGGAAAATATGTGTTTTTCAGAGGGCCCGGCATGCTGATAAGCGTACTTTTCCACTCAATGAGTTGTGGCAATGGTAAACCACCTCACTCCTCGTTCTACTTAGTAAAACCTCTACAGGTTCAAACCAGCCTTTCGGCTGATGACCTAACAACAATATTTGGTACGACATTTACTTAAGACCAACTCAATATGGTCGATTTTTCGACTAGAACTCGTTATAACATAACAAGAATCAATCCTAGTTAAATTTTCTACCCAGGCACTACATCCTGGAGGAAGGTACAACTAAAATACACTGTAAATGATTACAAATAGTAAGTGCTTTTTTGGTTGTAAAAATAGAGGTGCGGGTAACACTACCCCACTCTAATTTTCAACAACATAAACATAAACCATTTATTTATAAATTATTTATTGTTTTAAATAATTCAGTATGAGGGCTCGTAGACATGAGGTGACTTACGCCGCGTTAACCGCGCGTTTACAAAAACAGATATGCAAACAAATTCAAGCGTAAAAAGCATGTATACAAAAGAAAACAATAAATAGCGCAGCTGTTCATTGCAAGGAAGTTTACGTCATTTTGAACAAAAATGAAAGTTGAAGAGGTATCCGTTTGTTGCTCTGTTACAAATCAACGTCCCAGGCAAAGACAGAAGCAATTTTGGGTGCATCCAGTTTTACGAGATAAACTAACGCATACTTTATTTGTAACACTGTATCCAAAATTACGGGAATTCAAACCGAAATTCTTCGATAACTTCCGAAGGTCCACAAAACCTTTGAAGATTTATTACATTGTTGATAGAAGATAATTATTCACCACAGGGTCTGGCTGTATAATGAAATTCATTACTTTCAGAAGAGAAAACTCTGATTAGTGTCTTTTACACCTCTACCTCTTCTGTTCTTAAATGATTCAGTCATTTAATTGGCTGACCATGAGATAAGAAACAGAACTATTTATTTTAGCCCCGCAAGGAACAGATAGAAATTATTTACGCTCAATCTGTTCCTTGCAGGGCTAAAATAAATAGTTCTGTTTCTTATCTCATGGTCAGCCAATTAAATGACTGAATCATTTAAGAACAGAAGAGGTAGAGGTGTAAAAGACATTAATCAGAGTTTTCTCTTCTGAAAGTAATGAATTTCATTATACAGCCAGACCCTGTGGTGAATGAAGTGAAGGTGTCATTTGCAGAGTTGAAAATATGTGCTTTTCAGAGGGCCCGGCATTTTGATAAGCATACTGTTCTACTCAGTGAGGAAGGCAATGGTAAACCACCTCACTCCTTGTGTTACTTAGTAAAACCTCTACAGGTTCAAACCAGCTTTTCGGCTGATGACCTAACAACAGAAGATAATATTTTGCCCAGTATGAACTATGTAAGAGATGCAATTGAAGACGAAGAAAAACTCGTAATTTGTCTATTTCTCGCCACTTCTTCTACGAAACTTTCTGTATCAAATCGTTCAGTGTCCAATTAGTATATCGTAAAGTGCTTTTGTTTGATGATTATATTTGGAATAATGAAATAAAGCAATAGAGATGGATGAAAAAACGCAACTACTGGTTTCAAAATGTGCGATCAGATACACAAAACAACTTACTACAATGTACTTGAGAGTGTGCAGTAGTTATTTGTCAAAAGCAAGAACTTCGGCTCATGCAATAGAACGTTCGGTGGGTCAAATTGTGTGTTTGAATGCGTACACCTCGCTCATGCGCTACTGCAATCGTTTTCATGTATACATAGCATTACAGTCAAACCAAAATTTTGTATGAAGGACAAGTAAAAAAATCATGACAATTTGAAATTATTTCTGAATTTATGTATCGGTCACAAAAAGTGCTGTACATGGTTATATCTAAATAAATTTTTCATAACAAAATTAATACACGTACCAGGATATTCAGTTTTCCATTCAGGGTGATTTAAATTGGCATACAATACTGCTGAAATCGTTGCACCAGGACCAAGGGCTTCATCGGCTTCCATTTTAAGAATGTTGTGCTGTTTACAAGAGGCTGGACCATCACCGCTTCCATCTTCAGCCCACGGACTGGGAGGTTCTGAGAAAGCCGGGCTGAACTGTGGACTACTATGTAACACATAAACAAAAACGTGTAAAAGCAAATACATGATTTATACATAAATGGTACATCAGAGAGACAAATGCGTAACGTGTATAATAAAATATCCACTCAGACTGCCGCAATTTTAATCAAACAGCCCGTACAGATAATGATAAAATGAGGGGTCAATCCACACTAAATAGCCCAGAAGAAAGTTGCTTCACCATTCTAATTCTTTTAAATACTTTACTGGTAGTAGAGTTTAAAACAAAAATTATTTTCATCATTCTTATCTCCTTCAAAAAATCATGACCATTTTCCTGTGGCAAAGCCAAGTAATTTTCACATTTTTAAGCATTTTCGTTAAATGCTTAAACTAAACTAAACTTCTTATGTTTGTCATAGACTTGAAACAAAAGCCACTTTATTCAGCAAAATTGTAGATGTAAATGTCGTAAAATGTATACTAAGGTTGAAATCTTAAAAAAAAATCGATTTTTTACATGTTTTTGTGAGAAAAAAACAGAAAATCGCTAATTACCGCTAAACTAAGAGTTATACAAAAACATGTTAGAAATTAAAGTTGTAGAATTTTAAATTCTCTACAACTTTAATTATATACATTTTTGCGCTAAAATGTGTATTAAAGTTGCAATCTTAAAAAAAACAATTTTTTTACGAGAAAACAACCTCCCCAAGAATTTGGGGGGTGCCTACCTTATCTTGAAGAGAAAAACAATTAGTTTTTTTTTAAAGATACATCGCTTGTTTAAAGAAATTGAAAATATTCACTTTATGGTATTTCTGAAATAAATTGGAGTACATGCTAAATAGTACATTGTTATCTGTGCTTACGTTATTAGACCAGAAGAAAATTGCTGCACAATAATATTCATTTATTGATTAACACCAGTTCACATTAATGTCTTAAAGAAAATTTTTTCAATAATAAAAATTGAAATTCTTAACTTAAAAAAAGAAAAATGGTGATTTTTAAGATTATTCACGTTCTTCACCGCCATGTTCTTCGTTGTCACCAACAGTAGTTGTCTCCATTAAAACCGTTTTTGCATAGAAACTTTGTACGGCCTCTCAGCTGGAAAGTAGCACTTTAGCTTCAAAAGATCATTCATTTTCATTTTTAATTGAAAGTAAGCAAGCGTTTACAATAAGCCTTTTCTTAATATTATATTGGAAAAGGAAAGCGAGACGTACATAACTTTTGAGGGGATGGTGGGTTTTCCATTCACATAGTCCTAAAATGCACTTACAAAAAAAAATTAAATTTTTACTTATGGGCTTTCTGAAATAACCGATTCAAATATGAACATTTCTTGAAGATAAATTAAATTGATTAGAAAAAAATTTCCCCAGTACAAAACTTAGACGAGCAAGATTTTTAAATATATAAACATGAATCATGCAAAATACATAAACTTACTTGCTGTATTCAGAATGATAAGGCGATGCAGCTGGAAAACCAATCGGTGAAGGTAAAGGCGTTGTACCCGGAGCAGGTCTTTGAACACCGATTGATGACTGCAATACTACAAAAACAGAAAAAAAGAAAATTACAACGTACTACACATATAACAAACATTTCAGACAAAAACGAATAGATACAAAAATCATTTTCACAAGACGACACGTCTAATGGCTGTGGCAAATTTTTAAAAAGGCTTTTTTGACTTATGCCAAAAATCATTCGTGATTTCTGTATAAACTCTTTAAGAGGAATCGAATAACACGATTTTTGGTTCCAAATTCCGACTTTGAATTCTTGACTTCCGATAAAAACCAGAACTTTAAACCTCACCCAAGGCCCACTAACGTTTTTTACAAATTATGAATCCAAAAACGGTTTGTTGGTATCTCTTGTAGTTTCTGACTTCAATTTTCTTGACTTACGGTTTTGGGCCACTTCCGATCAAAACCAGACATTCAAACCCAATTTTAGACCCACACATTTTTTGTTTAGATTACTGATACTGTTTTACTTGTACGCCGGTCCGTAGTTCATATTTTGCCCACTGTTGGCGCAGTTGAGAAGGTGACAGTATCGAGTTCTCTGTGTGCGAGAATCGATACGGGGATTTGACATCTCAACATTGAGTATTCCTTTCCGTCATCTGCTTCTCCATTCCCTACCCCTCGCTTCACCGGTGACTGCTCCCCTTCGGAGGCAGCGGTAAAAGGTGCACGCTGCGTCGGCGACTCGCTCCTATTAGATTAGGCAGCAGTACAGACGACCCTGATTCACTTCACCGGTGACTGCTCCTCTTCGGAGGCAGCGGTGAAAGGTGGTCGCTGCGTCGGCGGCTGCTCCTAATCTTTTAGGCAGCGGCGAAGATGACCTCCCCCCCTTCGATGTTTCATTTTTGAACCACGCCGCCGGATGCCCAGCCGGTCCTATGAGCTCAAATGACTGCGCTACTACAAGCCGGTGGCGACATTACGAATTTGAAAACCAATTGTTGCTATCTCTTGTAGTTTCTGACATCTAGGTGTGACAGACGGATGGACAAAGGAAAATTATAGGTGACAATTTTAGAAATTGCCACTAAAATCTCAATAATTCATCTTTACAAACTATTTTGCATCCGTACAACCATGCAGACTAAATATAATATTAAAATAATTATGATTTATTGTATTTTAACGTATCGCTGAGACAGTGTTATGTTTTTTTAATTTTTAAATAAAAATTAACAAATAAATGCGTGTACAACATTTGTCTACTTATAAGCATAAAAAATATTAGTGTAATACATGCTGTAGTAAAATACATTTTAATAAAAAAATTAAAATACATTAACATTTTCAATACAAAATAATATAATGCAAGCAAAATAATAAAAATCAATTTTTAGATTTCCATCATGAAATGGATCAAAAATGAATTTATCTTATTTTATTATAAAATAAAAAATTAATTAAACTGATTATTATATGACAAGATTTAAGATCTTGCTTGCCCGTAACAGGTAGGTGGAGTGTTAAATTATTTACACTTGATCTGCTAGTTCCAGGGCTACAAAAAATAATTCAGATTCTTATCACATAGTCAGTCAATTATATGACTTGAGCATTTAAGAACAGAAGATGTAGAGGTGTAAAAGACACTAATCACAGTTATCTCTTCTGAGAGTAATGAATTTCATTATACAGCCAGACCTTGTGGTGAATGAAATGAAGGTTTCACTTGTAGGGTGAAAAGTAGATGCTTTTTCGAGAGCCTGGCATACTGATAAGCATACTTTTCCACGGCAAATGTAAAACACCTCACTCCTCATTTTACTAAGTAAAGCCTCTAGAGGTTCAAACCAGCCTTTCGGGTGATGACCTAAACATCTTGATACAGGATTTGCAGAGATTAAGTATACAGAATAGATCTAAAGCGACTGAGAAATTTGGCTAAATTACAATGACCAGAAACCACAAGCCCTTCGGGTAAGCCCTTAAAACCGACACAAAAACCTTTTTTGGTGTGCAGTTATCACCATTCAAATTGTCTTGAAATTTTGTATTGAAACCTTGTGTCATATGACACCACTATCTTATTTAAAAAAATAAAATTACATTCAAGATGGCATACAACATTTTTTGATTTACCATAAAATAATATTTTGTGTTCGAGTGAGGTTCATAAATGCAAATACCTTGAAATTTCCCTTATATTCGAAATATTAAGCCATTCTTGGACTTTTCAGTATACATAATAGGAAATTATAGAGAGGTTCCAATATAGTTGGTTTTTATCATCAAAAATATTAAGAATTCACAACAGCACTGCCGGCCGCATTGGCGTAGTTGGTAACGTGCTCGTCTCTTGGTCTTGGGTTCGAATCCCATTCAGGCATGGCATATTTTTATATTTCTAATTTGTGTTTCATATAATGAATTAATATAATAATTTCACTAACCTTCTTTTTAAACTGCGTCACCTTTATTTTATTCCTACTTACACGTGTTTCGGTGGATCCACCATCATCAGAGTAAATAAAAAATTGAAACTAAATTTTTTTTCATTTATTTAAAATGTAAATTTTATCTTCTGTAAATTTTAAATAAATGAAAAAAAAAAATTAGTTTCAATTTTTTATTTACTCTGATGATGGTGGATCCACCGAAACACGTGTAAGTAGGAATAAAATAAAGGTGACGCAGTTTAAAAAGAAGGTTAGTGAAATTATTATATTAATTCATTATATGAAATAGAAATATTTCAAACTGCAGGATGCATTATAAAGATTTATTTCTAATTTGTGTACATTGCAATCTGTTCAATTTAGAACATTAAGCAACCCCATGACCCAATGAGATGAGGATGATGTGTATGACGTGTTAAATGAGGTGTAGTCTTGTACAGACCCAGGCCGACCATTCCTGAGTGAGTATGGTTAATTAAACCCCAACCATAAAAGTACACTGGTAACTACTGTCTAGTATTCAAATCCGTAAAAAAGTAACTACCTTTACTAGGATTTGAACCAGGAACCTTCGTCTCCGAAAATCAGCTGTTTGTTTAACAGCTGATTTTGGCGACGACTTTACCTCTAGACCAACCCGGTGAATTTTCATACGTTAAAAGAAAATAATTTCATCCTTCACCGTCTGCATTAGCAGAAATTGCAGAACAGTCGGACATTAAAAAAAAAAAAAAACAGCACCCTATATGTTATTCAGGACATAACGACAACAATGTACGGACAACCTCAAACCTTAAACTTTACAAATCTGTTAAGAAAAATATTGTTAAAACTTATATTACTAGAATAAATCAGTATTTTAAACAGGAATGTTAGTTACTCTAAATAAAAGTAATAACAAATTAATTCAAATCTTATAAGTTAAAACTATTGTACAAAACAACCAACACCTCGGAAAAATCATCATTAAATTTGTGCAAAATAATCATATTTTCTCAAAATATAAACAAAACGGGTTTTATTAATTAGCAAATAAATTTTATTAATAATTAAGGAAGAACTTCACTCTAATTGAATCAATAACTAGTTAAATTGGTGATACTGTCTAGAAAATTATAATATTTTAACCCCCAGACTATTGTACAAGTAGTTCACATTGAAAAACCCCCAGAAATTTATCTTTACAATGTTGTAATTACCAATAAAAGTCGGTTAATAATTTTACAAAAATTTTGCTTAATACAAAGCCTGTTTTTAAATTAAAAAATCTGGTGTGAAAAACTTACACAACTTTCTCTTACCAATGCAAATAATTAACAATAAACCTAACATTAGTAATAAACTTTAGAAATAAACAAAAAACTAACCTCAATAAACATAATTTTAATCATGAGTGAAAGACGCAAAATGAAAATCAACCTCAGTTTGGCTTAAAAAATACAGCACATCACTCTTTCACGCTAAACTAGGCTCTGTAGAGAAAAATGCTCTAAATAAAAGTTATAGATCTTTTAATTTCCTATAAATTTGATTATATATACTTTTGTCGTAAAATGCATACTAAGCTGAAATCTAAACAAAATCGATTTTTCACACGTTTTTGTGAGACAAAAAACAGAAAATTGCTAATTACCGCTAAACTAAGCGTTATACGGGAAAAAAGTTTCAATTAAAAGTTGTAGGATTTAAAATTCTCTACAACTTTATTATATAAATTTTTGCGCTAAAATGCATATTTCTTGGATTCAGGGGGTTTGAAAACGTGTAGATCCGGTGAAAAATCAATTTTGAAAAATCAACATGAAAACAATACTTTCCTTCCTATATATTCATATAGGCAAGAGAAAGTAAAAACCATTTACATCCATTAAAAAACACATGAACAGAAAATTTTATTACAAACTATAAAACCATTACTAGTACACAAATATACGATTTGTTTACCCTGATATGTGTGTATTGCCATCTGTTCACAGTTTTAACCCTTATAACACCAAAACACGGATTTGAATTTTAACGAAAGACTGCCAAAATCCGATGACATCGGCTCAAAATGTTACAATACGGCCCGAAATATACAGTCTTATTTTTTGTAGTATTTTTCTCTCAATAGATCACGTTCATATTTTTAATTTATATTAAGTGATTCTTTGTAAAAACTAATGCTACCAGAGGATTCTCAGTAAATAAACTAACATTATAGAAAAATCTGGTGTGAAACACTCACACAACTTTCTCTTGCCAATATAAATAATTAACAATAAACCTAACATTAGTAATAAAACATTAGAAATAAACAAACAACTAATCTCAAAAATATAACCATATTTCAATCATGAGTGAAACACGCAAAATGAAATTCGAACTCAGTTTGGTTTAAAAATACGGAAAATCACTCTTTCTCTCTAAACTAGGCTCTTTAGAGAAAAATGCTCTTAATAAAAGTTGTAGATCTTTTAATTTTTTATAAATTTGGTTATATACACTTTTGTCGTAAAATGCATACTAAGGCCAAAATCTTTAAAAAATCGATTTTTCACACGTTTTCGTGAGAAAAAATCAGAAAATCGCTAATTACTGCTAAACTAAGCGTCATACGAAAAAATGTTTGAAACAGAAGTTGTAGGTTTTTAAATTCTCTACAACTTTTATTATATAAGTTTTTGCGCTAAAATTTATATTAAAGCCGTAATCTTAAAAAAACAACGTTTTTACGTGAAAACAGCCTCACCGAGAATTTCAGCAAACATGGCGCCTACCCTATCTTGTAGAGAATAAAAAATTGAGTAAAATAGGCGATTTTAAAAAAAATCGTAGGACCAGTTTTTGAGAAAATCGCAAAAAACTGAAAAATTATACGAATAAACTAAGTTACTACTACTTCCGGTTGACCGATTTTGATGAAAATGTTCGTGTCGCGTCCGGTAGTGGTATGTAACTTAAGTTTCAAGTTTCAAGTTCGTACGATGTTCCGTTCTTGAGATATTCTGTTCACACACAGACACACACACAGACACACACACACACACACACACACACAGACACACACACAGACCAATCGCTAAAAACATGTTTTTTGGGTTCAGGGGGTCTGAAAACGTATAGATCCGGTGAAAACTCGATTTCGAAAAATCGACATGAAAACAATACTTTCCTTCCTATATATTCATATAGGCAAGAGAAAGTAAAAAATGAAAATCACGTATGATATGGGGACACAAATTTAGAACAATGTAAAGTTGATGCCCACATCATGAATGGGCAATGTGTACGTTGCAATCTGTTCAATTTAAAAACAATAAGCTACCCCATGACCCAATGAGATGAGGATGATGTGTACAACTTGTAAATAAGATATAGTCTTGTATAGACAATGGCTGACCATTCCTGAGAGAGTTAATTGAAACCCAGCCATCAAAGTACACCAAAACCACTGGCTCATAATCAAATTCGTATAAAAGTAACTACACATTAGAAATACATAATTCAATTTTAAATAATACGGCAGTTGATAATCCTACATAGGATGTTAGATAAAATAATAATAATAATAATAATAATAATAATAATAATAATAATAATAATAATAATAATATATTATATACAAAAGGAAAATCAGCGTGAAGTTCATCCTTAAATTAAAAAATAAAAATTAAAAAATAAAAGTGCAACGTTAAATGAGAGTTTCAACAAGATATTACCAAGAACATGCAAGTCTCACAGGCAGCCATTTTGATCTTTGCCGAAAAAAAAACAAAATTAAGGCGAAAGAATCAAAACGATCAATTTTTTTTTTTAGTTTACTGACCAGCTGCAGCATTGGCAGACGCAGCAGCTGGAGTGGGACCCTGACTAGGAGACATAACAGGTCCTTGTTGTTGTTGTTGCTGTGGTTGTTGTTGTTGTGACGGTGGTGGTTGTTGTTGTTGTTGTTGTTGTGATGATTGATGTACACCAGTATTACCTGCATTGAACACAGCCGGCGGTTCTTGCGACTCTTGGGAGTCATCCGTTAGAACTTTCTTAAATATTTCTTCTACGTCTTTACTGTCCATATTTGGGAGACCTGTCAAAACAGTCACATTAATAAATCACACTATTGTACAGTTCTACCGGGTGAGCATAGTCTTGCCCTGATTATAAAAATTTATTGCAGAATAACTGTTTGACATAATAATTTAAATTTGATGCTGTTACATAGGTTAGTGTTAATAGTTTTTTTTAAGATTACTTACATTAGTAAACTTCAACGTGTGCCCCCTTGGTAGCTCGGAGAATGTTGAAGCGGTATTCCAGTTCCCGCCAGGTATTTTGTAACATGTGTTCTGTCACAGTACCCACAGCAGCTAGTATCCTAGCCTTCGGTTTGTCAACGTCAGCAACTGGTGTGGCGAAGACTCTATCCTTGATATAGCCCCAGAAAAAAAAGTCACGGGGAGTAATGTCTGGAGAGCGGGGTGGCCAGGGTGTTGGACCATCCCTTCCAATCCACCGATCCGGAAAGGTTTCATCACAGAAAACACCATTAACGCTAACATTTACTTAGATATTTTACAACAGTTCATTGCACCACAGTTAGAAGAATATCAACCATGGATAATTTTCCAGCAAGATGGGGCACCGCCCCACTGGGCTTTGATAGTGTGTAATTTCCTGGATGAAACATTTCCGGATCGGTGGATTGGAAGGGATGGTCCAACACCCTGGCCACCCCGCTCTCCTAACATTACTCCCCTTGACTTTTTTTTCTGGGGCTATATCAAGGATAGAGTCTTCGCCACACCAGTTGCTGACGTTGACGAACTGAAGGCTAGGATACAAGCTGCTGTGGGTACTGTGACAGAACACATGTTACAAAACACCTGGCGGGAACTGGAATACCGCTTCGACATTCTCCGAGCTACCAAGGAGGCACACGTTGAAGTGTACTAATGTAAGTAATCTTAAAAAAAACTATTAACACTAACCTATGTAACAGCATCAAATTTAAATTATTATGTCAAACAGTTATTCTGCAATAAATTTTTATAATCAGGGACTTTATGCTCACCCGGTATTTTATATAATAATTTCACTAACCTCTTTTTAAACTGCGTTAACTTTTATTTTTATTTTTACTTACACGTGTTTCAGTGGATTCGCCATCATCAGAGTAAATAAAATAATTGAAACTAAAAAATTTTTTCTCACTTATTTAACATCTATAGAAGATGATACATCTTCAGTCATTTGTTAGCAAATCTTCATCACCTCACATCTTCAGTCATTTGTTAACAAATGACTGATGATGTATCATCTTCTATAGATGTTAAATAAGTGAGAAAAAATTTTTTAGTTTCAATTATTTTATTTACTCTGATGATGGCGAATCCACTGAAACACGTGTAAGTAAAAATAAAAATAAAAGTTAACGCAGTTTAAAAAGAAGGTTAGTAAAATTATTATATAAAATAGAATTAATTTCAAACTGCAGGATGCATTATAAAGATTTATTATTGTACAGTTATATCTCGACTTATGCGATTTTCAAATCTCCTTGATTCGACTTTTAATTAAGCGCCATGCAAATCTTGATTAATATTCTTGTTTGCGGAAACCTTCCATGCTTTTGCACACAAGGTTTAGAAGTTGTTGTTCTTGCCAGGCAAACAAATTTAGAAGCGGATAGTAATGATGTTCAAGAACTGCTGGATTCCATCAATCAGGAGCTGACAATTGATGAGCTCATAGAAATGAATGAGCAAGACATTGAAGAAGAACTTGAATCTTTAGAACCATTTTAATCAGAAGATCGAATGACGGTTGGAAATTCGACAGAAGGCCTCAGATCAATTGAAAAGGGGTTACAACTTTTAGAAAATATAGACTCCAACAAAGAGCGCATTTCTTCTTCTACAAAATGATAGATAAAAAAATTACCAGCATGCAACAAGGAAATTTTGTGGGAGACAAAATCTTTGACCCATCAAATGACTTTGTTATATTTCATGAAGCCTTCTATAAGAAAATAACTTTTGGTTTATGATTCTAATAATTCAATTTGTTATACATAAATGTATAATCTAAGATTTATTAAACATTTTTTTAAAATTATTATTTTCTTTAGTCTCTGGCCCCAATTAAAATAATTTGTATACGTACTACATACATATTTATATGGGAAATTATGCCCCAACTTGTGCGAATTCAACTTAGGCGGTTGTTGCTTGTTCCTACCTATCACGTAACTTCGGGATATAAATGTAATTTGTTGGAATGACAGAATCCTGGTTTAATAATGTAGTGGTCAGTCCAACTGGGTTTGATTCCTGATTCCTGTTTTTTCGTTACTCATTTTCTTGTCAACTTTCATTGTCTGCATAACATTAATGTTGAAAAAAGACCAGATATACCAACGTAATCCCAAAACTAACATTTCCAAAGAGCTGGACATCCAGAGAAACTGTTCATAAAGCTGTTAGCAAGATCATACTATTTGTTGTTTCTCTACTCCGAAAACTATGTCTGCACCTCACCAGGAATCTCTGTCTTGATTTGGCAGCTGCTTGTAATGGAGCTCCCACTTTCCACATTTATGACAAATGGAAATTCACAAAGGCATTCAGTTTTTAAACAAGAATGGCATTATAACCCAATCAAAATTCATCGCCAATTAACAGAAATGTAAGGTGATCAGTACGTGGATTTGGAAAAAACATACACAAATGGTACATAGGGAGTTTACAGTCGGTTGTACTGAAATTCATCATGAAGAAAGAAAGAGGTCAATTCCAATGAGGTAGTCATTAAAGTTGTGCAAACTATGTGTGAGATCGGTGGATCACTCAGGAAGATCTACACATTTTAGTTTCTGAGGTTTCCCTAAGCACCATTCGTAGGATTTAAACGGAAAAATTCTGATAAAAGGATATCGAAAAGTGTGTGCAAGATGGGTCCTATGAATGCTGGCAGAAAACCACAAAACCGCAATAATTTTGGAGGACGTCTAATGAAAAGCAGCCTTCAGATTTTTTAATCAGGATATCTTACTTCTTCCTACTAGGATCACTTCCTCGAATCTTCCTCTGTATTATAAATTGAATCAAATTTAATACTTCTCACAACAAGCCCAGAGTACTCAAGTTTTCAGTTTTATTTCTGGAAAATAGCATAATTTCCATTGAAATAAATAAATAGTTGAACCATTAGAAACAAAAACAATACTTGGTGGACAGATAATCAAAAAAATTGAAAGAATATTCATAATATATCTCTTCAGTAAATAACAAAACAATTTTTAAAAAATATAGAAAAATTTAAAAACAAAAATATCATACCAGTTTCTCGGACCATTGATTCCAGACTGAAATGTGCGCCGAGTATATCACTTAATTCATCTTTATTGATTGTTGTTCTACCGGACTCTGAAATTTGCGCTTCGCTTGAATCTGCAATTAAAAATATTGGCCATTTAGTACTTAGCTAAAAATAAATATTGGTCCATTAAATAATAAATTACTATGTGTTTTTAAATTGCATTAACATTTTTTACCTTCCCTTACAATAGTATGTGAATATATAGGGAAGGAGAGTATTATTAAAATTTCATGTTAATTTTTCAAAATCGAGTTTTTGCTGGAAATACACGCTTTCAGGCCCCTTTTTTGTCATCAGTCTCTCGAGTGGTCGGGTGCAGTTTTCCAACCTGTTCTATCTTGCGCAAGTCATTTCTTATCTACATATCTGTAACATCCTACATCATTTGTAATTTGCTTTATATATTTTAACCTTTACCTCCCGCTACAATTCACTCCCTCAATATTACCCTCCATTATTGATAGACCAATAACTGGATGTCTTAAGATATGCCCCACTACACTATCCCTTCTGGTAAGATGCTTCCATATACTTCTTTTTTCATCCACTCGCCTAAGAACCTCTAAATTACATATTTGTCCACCCACCTAACTTTAACATTTTCTTATAACGCCACATTTCAAAAGGTTCTATCCTCTTCCTTTCTACAGCCCCTATCACCCACGTTTCACTACGCTCCAAATACAGTGTTTTAAGAAATTTTTCCTACTCTGTAAATCAATGTTTGTAATCAGTAAGCTATTTTTCATTTCAAAGGCTTTTCTAGCTTGAGCAATTCTACTTTCGATATCACTTGGGCTTCTACCATTCTTTGTTATTTTACTCCCTAAATAGCAGAATTCTCCAACTTCCTGTATGTTTTTTTTCAGACACCTTGAACCCTAAAAACATGTTTTTAGCGATTGGTCTGAGTTTGAACAAAATATTTCAAAAACAGATTATCAAACAAGGTTGAAACTTGGAACTTAAGTTAGGTAACACTAGGGGACCTGACACGAACATTTTCACCAAAATCATTCAACTGGAAGAAGTAGTATATTCGTACAATTTTTCTCAATCGCTTCATCTAATACATTTTATGTGCTCTACACCCTATGGTAAGTACCATGTCAGCTGAATTTCTTGAGGGCTGTGTTCAGAAATAAAATTTTAACAGAATTTCCCACAATTTAAACAGAATTATAGTCTCAATTTTTGTAGTTGTAAGTTACCTCTCTTTTCTACACGTATTCTTCATCATACATACAAATAAACAAGAAAATAGAAATTACAAAAATCATTAGTTAACATTACAACAAAAGCAATATAATAACTATAAAAAATTACACAAATGAAATACAGTAGAATTCGGTTATAACAAAGTCTGTTCTAATGAAAATCCGGTAATAACATATGAAACTAGAAAATCTGGTAGTTTTTACTTTCTCTTGCCTATATGAATATATAGGAAGGAAAGTATTGTTTTCATGTCGAGTTTTCACCGGATCTATACGTTTTCAGACCCCCTGAACCCAAAAAACATGTTTTTAGCGATTGGTCTGTGTGTGTGTGTGTGTGTGTGTGTGTGTGTGTCTGTGTGTGTGTGTCTGTGTGTGAACAGAATATCTCAAGAACGGAACATCGTACGAACTTGAAACTTGAAACTTAAGTTACATACCACTACCGGACGCGACACGAACATTTTCATCAAAATCGGTCAACCGGAAGTAGTAGTAACTTAGTTAATTCGTATAATTTTTCAGTTTTTTGCGATTTTCTCAAAAACTGGTCCTACGATTTTTTTTAAAATCGCCTATTTTACTCAATTTTTGATTCTCTACAAGATAGGGTAGGCGCCATGTTTGCTGAAATTCTCGGTGAGGCTGTTTTCACGTAAAAACGTTGTTTTTTTAAGATTACGGCTTTAATATAAATTTTAGCGCAAAAACTTATATAATAAAAGTTGTAGAGAATTTAAAAACCTACAACTTCTGTTTCAAACATTTTTTTGTATGACGCTTAGTTTAGCAGTAATTAGCGATTTTCTGATTTTTTCTCACGAAAACGTGAGAAAAATCGATTTTTTTAACATTTCGGTCTTAGTATGCATTTTACGACAAAAGTGTATATAATAAAAGTTATAGAAAATTAAAAGATCTACAACTTTTGTTTAGAGCATTTTTCTCTACAGAGCCTAGTTTAGCGTGAAAGCGTGATTTTCCGTATTTTTAAGCCAAACTGAGTTCGATTGTCATTTTGCGTCATTCACTCATGATTAAAATAAGGTTATGTTTTTGAGGTTAGTTTTTGTTTATTTTTAATGTTTTATTAATAATGTTAGGTTTATTGTTAATTATTTATATTGGCAAGAGAAAGTTGTGTGAGTGTTTCACACCAGATTTTTATATGTTATATTAACACATTGTAAACAATATAACGAAAATGGAATCCATTCGTAACAAACGAATCCACCTTCCTTGAAAGTTGTTTTGACAATTTTAGGAAAAAAAATTGAAAAAACTATTACAGACAATTTTTTAAATTGCATTAAATTTTGTTTTCTTCCTTTTTTTTAATTTTTTCATTAATGTTACATATATAGTTGGACACCTCTTGGTACAAAGAAACTATAGAAGACCTGCAAGAATTATGCATCACAATGGAAGACATTCACAACCGCAAAATTTGTAGAGAAAAAATCAGAAACCAGGAAATTCAGTTAAGATTGCAAGCCAAAAGAAGAGGGCGAAAATGGACAGACAAAGAGAAAAAGGCGCAAAGTGAGAAGATGAAAGGTTTTTGGGAAGCTAAAAGGAGGAACAGAGCCACCACCAAGAGCTAGATTTTTGTGTTTTTAGCGCTCTCCTTAAGGGGAATATATGCAAATAATAATAATAATATAATAATATATGTACGAGGGGGTACCCAAAAGAAACCGGAATTATTTTTTAAAACTATTTATTTTTAATTTTTTTACAAAAGAACCTTATCCCCTTCAAAATACTCTCCATTACAACTAATACATTTGTTCCACCGGTGCTTCCACTGTTCAAAACATTTTTTGTACTCCTCTTCAGTGATGGCTGCCAGCTCATCCGTCGTTTTTTTCTTGACATCATCAACGTTGTTAAATCGGAGACCTTTCATGCCCCTTTTCATGCGTGGAAACAAGAAAAAATCACACGGAGCCAGATCGGGTGAGTACGGTGCGTGTGGTAGCAAAACCATGCCGTTTTTCGCCAAAAACTGGATAACCGAGATTGCCGTGTGTGCAGGCGCGTTGTCGTGGTGGAAAAACCAGTCCCCTGTCTGCCACAAATTAGGTCTTTTACGACGAATGCTGTTTCGTAGTCTTCTTAACACTTCAAGATAAAAAGCTTGATTTACCGTCTGGCCTGGTGGAACGAACTCTGAATGGACAATTCCCCTCACATCAAAAAAACAAATCAGCAATGTTTTGATGTTCGATCTGACTTGACGACTTTTTTTTGGTCGGGGTGATAATGAAGTCTTCCATTGACTGGATTGTTGTTTGGTTTCTGGGTCGTACCCATAGCACCAAGACTCGTCACCCGTAATGATCTTTGACATGAAATCTGGATCAGTTTCAAGCTGTTGTTTCAAATCACTACACGTTTCAATTCGACGTTCCTTTTGAGTGTCTGTCAGAACCCGAGGCACAAACTTGGCAGCGACTCTTTTCATTGTCAAGTCTTCTGTTAAAATGCGTTGGACTGAGCTCCAAGATAACCCACTAACCTGTGATATTTGGTCAATGGTCTGTCGTCGGTCTGTTCGTACAATTTCTTTCACTTTCACAACATTTTCGTCTGTTCGGGAAGTCGACGGTCGTCCAGAACGAGGTTTGTTCTCAATCGACATGTTGCCATTTTTAAAGCGCAAAAACCACTCGTACACTTGGGTTTTTCCAATAGCGTCGTCTTTGTAAGCTGTGTTCAACATTACAACTGTTTCCGCGGCGTTTTTACCGAGCAAGAAGCAAAATTTCACAGCCGCACGTTGTTCATTAAAACTTGCCATCATGAAAAACGACACGAGCACAAAACAGCACTAGCGAGAACAATCACTGCACGAGAACAGAACAATCTAGATCAACGAACAAAATGGCATTGAACTGGCAATGAGTAGCGCTACAAGCAGCCTAGTGGCGGGAATTTGTACTGCACAAGCTCCGCCCACAGCAGAGCTATTCCGGATACTTTTGGGTACCCCCTCGTATATTCAGTTATTTGTGCTGTCTATAATTAAATAAAGTATCTTTGTAGCCTATCACATGTGAAGTTTTGTGTTTAATTTCGCGAAACACCTTATCATGGATTTTTGGTAAATACTGTACTGTGCATATTTAAATAACTTTTTTTTGTTACATTAACAAATACAGTCATTAGTGACTACTTTGGTTTTTCTCTACATTTGGTATGTTGGAGAGCTATCAGAAAATTGCATCATTATTCTGATTGCCTCAACCCAAACCTACCGGGAATCGAACCTGCGATCGTTTTAATGCCTAGAACAGCTGACAACTTAACATCACTTACCGTTTGGCCACAGAGGTAGTGTAAAAGAATTTTATTCACAACATTTTGCTTAAATTAAATATTTAGACTAATTTTTATTATACCGGTAATTAGCTGGGCATGCAAGATAATAGAGTACTACATAGATATTGTGGCGTATGGGCTCATTCAGATATAACAAAGAAATAATGCCGGTCCCTTGAATTTTGTTACAATCGAATTTCACTATAATTTGTAAGCAAAAAATATATATAAATACGATAATACATACCAGCAAGATTATCTTCAGTCTTCATATCAGCATCGCCTTCTGTCATAATAGTTTTAACGAGATCAGGATCTAGAAGGTTATCTGGTATCCTCAGAATATCTTTAAGCGCTTCTGCATCATTCACTTCATCCTCTTCCATCTGAAAAATCCCATCAAATATTATACAGAATGATGAAGATCTGCAACTGTTCAGATTACAGACAGGAATGTTCACATTACAGTGCAGGACTTTAGGATGACAGTTTTTAAATTTGAAAGAACAAACCCGTCTATCTTATTACTAATATTTTACATTTAAAAAATATTATTATAACTCAATTAGAAATTCGGCAATTTTTACTTGCCCTAAATAAATACATGGGGAACGAAAGTATTGTTTTCATGTCGAAGTGTGGCTATTAAATAACGAGACTGACGTAAAAAAAATTTATTTTTATTTTATACACAATCACTTATTGTCACCTTCAATATACACTCCTTCTCTATCCCTCCAACACCCATGCGAATTTTCCATTGTTGGAAACAGTGCTAAAAGTCATCTTCTGTCAGCTCCTTCAGGATACCTGCTGCTTTCTCTTTTACAGCTTCCACAGACTCAAATCTTGTTCCTTTTAATGCAGATTTCACCTTAAGGAACAGGTAGAAGTCACATGGTGCAAGATCTGGTAAATAAGGTGGATGTTCTAACACTAAGATGCTGTACTTGGCTTGAAACCTCTTGACAGATAATGCGGAATGAGCTGGAGTATTATCTTGGTGGAGAACCCATGATTTGTCCTTCCACCTTTTTCCTTACTCTTCGACATAGTTTAGACAGTACCTCAAGGTAGTAATATTGATTATAATTGTTTGACCTTCAGGAACCCAGTGAAGACACACAATCCCATGGATATAAAAAAAAACAATCATTGCTTTAAATTTTAACTTGCTCATACAAGCTTTTTTGGCTCTTGGTGAAGTTTGGCTCTTCCAGTGCATGGATTTGTTTCCGGATCATAAGTAAAAAACCATGTTTCATCACATGTTATTAGTTTCCAAAAAAATCTGGGTCATTTTCAATCGTGTACAAAGTGTCAGTACAAACATTTTTGCGGGCTTCTTGTTGTTCAAACGTTAAAATTTTAGGCAGCATTTTAGCACACACTTTTCACATGATAAAATTGCCATGAGTAAAATTTGCCGTACACATTTTTTATCAATACCTACAGTTTCACCAATTGCGCGAATACTTAATCGACGGTCAGACCAAATCAAATTACTGACTTTGTCGACATTTTCATCCATCTTTGACGTTGAAGGGCGACCTGGTCGCGAATCATCTTCAATGTCTTTTCTGCCATCTTTAAAACGCTTAAACCATTCAAAAACACGTACCGGTGATGAACATTCACCGCCATATACTTCTTTCAGTAAATAATAAGTTCCAGTAGCAGTTTTTCCAAGTTTAAAGTGAAATTTCACAATAATTCATTGCTCTACTATTACACTAACCATTTTATCCGGCAAAACAAAAAAAAAAACAACAATAATGCGAATGTAGGCTCTGAGTTAACGGTGTTGTTTACAGAAGCGAGACTAGGTGCATACTAAAGAGAAAGGTTCACACTAAACAGCTGTTCATTAATGGCGGTTGACACACGCCTCCTTGATCCACAGCAGCATTAGTCTCGTTATTTAATAGCCACACCTTGTATGTATTGTTCAAAGGGTTAAAGAAACAGCCCTTACATTCCCATTCAAGAACTACATTAAAATAATATTTTTCACAAAATTACCTTAACTGGTGACTTCCTCTCCACTGTTTCAGATTTTTTCACTTCCAGTTGTTCTTTCTCCTGTTTCGCCTTCATTTCTTCTATTACTTTTAACTCATCCTAAAAAGAAGATACAATAGAAAATTTCATAATTATAAATTGTAATACATAATTACACAACAAATTAATATTCTAACAAAAAAGGGGCCAATTTTAAATTTTTTAACAAAATTAATTCAACATCATACTCTTCATCCCTCTCCGGTTTTCTTATACCGAACCCAACACAACTCGTCTTCACCTCTGTCTATCGCTGATCCACCCCTCTCCTCAATTACTCACTCGGCATAAATTCTTTTTTACAATACTCATCTACAACTGAACCTATTTACTTCACTTTAGATCTCAGCCCATTTATCTTTTCCCTCCATTTCGAAGTACAGCAACCTTTTAGGCAGTCAACTCTCCTCCGCCCTGCCGACATGACTATAATTTCTAGATACTTCCGCCCAACACGCCTTGCCAGGCTGTCCATCCCCAAAATTGTTCCTGTATTACATCATTTATCATTCTATTTCCTCTTGTCTATCCTAGCATAAACAATTCATTATTCAATACAATAAATGTTTTTAAAGTTTGTAAGACTAAAATTTACCAACACGAAAATAATTTTGTACAAAAACTGCACCGGTATCTACAAAACTTCTTTATTACTATTTTAGGAATAAGGCAAATCATTCTGATTAAAAATTGCCCCGGATTTACGCAACTTTTTTACTATTTTAGGAATTAGGCAAATTTATAATCAGTAAACAAAAAAAATAAACATTTAATTTTGATGGAAAATATTCAATGATGTTGTTCTTCATCTTACACTCAAGGATTAGGCTCCCGCCTGTTCTGACTCAAAACAGCGACATAATTGAATTATTGACATCTCTTGTGTAGCCTCCCAACATCTCTCCTCCTCTCCAGCCTATATTTTAAAATGCTGAGGGGGATCCTTTTCTCAGCCATTTTCTCTACGTACTCCCTCCATCCATTTTGATAATCTGCAATCTTCCGATTCAGGTTGTAAACATCAGTTCCATTCTTATATACTCATTTTTTAGTTGGTCCCTACGATTGCAACCCATTGTTCTTCGCAGGAATCGCATCTCTTCCGCCCCTACTTAGGGATACTAGGCAAAAATGGTCAACGGCCTTGAAGGTGGAAGCGGAATAAATTTCCAAAGGCAGGAAGGGCTCAACAGCCTAGAGCAACACCTCAAATAAAAGGTCCTGCAGGCTTGAAGGCAGAAAGTAACAGCCCTACTATTAAGCTCAATTTGCACAGTATTAGTATTGCAGCCAGGATATTTATTAACTTACTGACAAACTCACAAACAGCCTCAAAATCAGGACAGGAAACAAAGGAAATATTTTCTAAGTTTTAAATATAATTTTAACTTATAATTCCTTAATATAAAACAAAAACACATTTCTAATACTATAATTCATCCTTAAAGTACAAAAAAATTTAAGATTAAGGCAAACCTGTGAAAGAGTAATAGTTTTATCTTGAGATACTTCGACTTTTCCATCATCAGATTCATCACTACTGCTAGAGAAATCTTGACCTTCTTTGGTAGTATCTAATAAATCTCTGCCAAAGAACGCCTCCTACAAAAAGGAAAAATATCACAATTTACATAAAATATATCTTCATACATTCCTAATGGGTTTTATTTATTCCACCTGAAGACACAATATGGAAAAATTGGGAAAGTTGATAGCTTCAAATACCTTGAGGATATAATACAACCACAGATGAGCGAAGAAAAACAGACGAAAAATTTGACTGGTGCACTTCTATGAACTCTCTAGACAAGCCAAGATTACACATTCTAATACTGTGATAAAACATGTGTGTCTGTATGCACATGAGTGCTTTAGAATGACCAGAAAGGCAGGTCTAAGAGAAGCAGAGGAATTTGAGAAAGATCCTCCGCAAGATAATGGGCCTGAAGATAGTAAATGGACAATATAGGTTATGGGGTCAAGAAGAACTGCACAAGGAAAATTAACGATTAATGGAAACAATTACCAAAAAAAAAAGACAAAAATTTTACTAACAGAATAGATAACAACTGGTTGACAAAAACATTTTTAAGACTTAAACAATAGACCTACAAAGTTGGATAAATTCAAAGAAGTCAGAAAATATATTGAGAAATCCGGAATAATTTGGGCAAACTTAATGAATCAAAACAAATTCAGACAACTAATTACGGACTATTACGGGCTTCCATGAAGAGAAAACTACCAGAACACCAGGTGGGCAGAAGAAAGGAGGAAACCTACAGGTGAGCAAATGCTGAAAACGTGGGCTACAAAAAAAACTTCCAGAAACATCTCAAGTCACCTCAAGTGGTCTAAAATTGGTACTCCAAGAGAAATTAAAGAGATAAAAATTCCAAATTCCTAAATTACGGCGGAAAATCCCACCAAATCACAGGTATTCCCAATGGCTTTTAAGTTATTAAACATAAAAAACAATCTTCAATAACATTTTGTAATCAATTTAGTCCAAGTAATTTAACTGTAATTCACTAATTTATCAATAAATAATAGTTTTATTTTTCAAAATAAGTTTGTTTATAATTTTATTATAACCTGGAATAAGTATTACAGTATTATTGTAATAGAACCAGAAAATGTTTGTAGTTACAAAAATGACTAGCTACCGACTCCTGGCAATATGATACAAATGCCACTCTTATTCTTTCAACTAAATCTACATACAATCAGTTAAATGAAACATAGTACATATATTTAAAAAAATTAAATTAAAACGCTACTAACTTGTAAATACGAAGGATAATTTTCGACCAGTTTACTCTTTGGTTTTCTTGGCTTTGGTTTTCGCCGAGGCTTTTCGTCTGAACCAGGAGTCGTAACACCAGTACTTCCACCAGGTGTAGCCGGCGGTGTTGTTGACTGTACGTCACCAGTACCATCATCATCTTTCTCCTTACGAGGATTACGCAATCTCGCATTGAAACCACCAATACCTGCAATCAAGAAGCACGAGTTACATCACAATAACCGTTTGATAACAACTACCTTTTCAAGGAATAAATCTTCTAAATTATTTTACTCCCATTTAGTAGTAGTCTTGATTTTTATTTATTTAACCCTAAATATGCGGTAAGCAGCCGCCAAACGCCAGCTGCAAATTTCTCTTCATTCCTAATCTCATACCTCAACCATTTTTTCAGCCGGCCGCGTTGGCGATGTTGGTAATGTGCTCGCCTCTCATTACGCGGTCTTGGGTTCGAATCCCACTCGGCCATGGCATTTTTTCATACGTTACAAAAAATTCATTTCATCCTTCACCGTCTGCATTTGCAGCAATTTGCAAAACAGTCGGACGTTAAACCAAAAAAAAAAAAAATCAACCATTTTTTTCACAACAAAAAATTCAAGAAGGTTTACAAGCATTCATGCTTTATTTTTTAAAAAAATCACAAAAATTGCTTTTTTTAACTGTAGTTATAATGGTTCAAAATTAGATGTTTGAAAATAGTTCGAAAATTTTGAATCCTCGTACGATAATGCGATTTTACAGACTTATTTATAATTTTTTATGCCAATGTGTTTATGTATTATTGAACAGCACATTTCAGTGAATAATTTTGCATTAAAAAAATTAAGAAATGTAGAAAATAAGGGATAAGGATGATGCAACTGAAAAATGCGATGCGTGAATAGCAGTACTCAAATAAAACGGTGATAAGCTCTCCAGTTCAATATTTAAACTACATTGGTATACATCTGTGTTGTGTAAAAAGTAAAAATAAAAAATAATAGTAATAGAAAAAGGACAAAACTATTTTTAGTTTGGAAATAATCTAACCAAACAACAGTCATGACATTTCTAATGTCATTCTTTTCTCACAGCTGTCAACAAAAACCGTAATAAATCACCTTTACAAACAGTAATCATGTGATATCAAGTATTGATTTGTTTAAAAAAAAATCTGGTGTGAAACACTCACACAACTTTCTCTTGCCAATGCAAATAATTAACAATATAACCTAACATTATTAATAAAATATTAGAAAGAAACAAAAAAGTAACCTCAATAAACATAACCTTATTTTAATCATTAGTGAAAGACGCAAAATGAAAATCAACCTCAGTTTGGCTTTAAAATACGGAAAATCACTCTTTCACGCTAAACTAGGCTCTGTAGAGAAAAATGCTCTAAATAAAAGTTATAGATCTTTTAATTTCCTATAAATTTTATCATATACACTTTTGTCGTAAAATACATACTTTGGCCGAAATCTTAAAAAAATAGATTTTTCACACGTTTTCGTGAGAAAAAAAACAGAAAATCGCAAATTACTGCTAAACTAAGCGTTATACAAAAAATTGTTTGAAATAAAAGTTGTAGAATTTTCAATTCTCTACAACTTTTATTATATAAAGTTTTGCGCTAAAATGCATATTAAAGCTGTAATCTTAAAAAAACAACGTTTTTACGTAAAAACAGCCTCACGCAGAATTTCAGCAAACATGACGCCTACCCTATCTTGTAGAGAATAAAAAATTGAGTAAAATAGGCGATTTTTAAAAAAATCGTAGGACCAGTTTTTGAGAAAATCGCAAAAAAGTGAAAAATTACACGAACTACCACTTCCGGTTGACCGATTTTGATGAAAATATTCGTGTCGAGTCCGGTAGTGGTACGTAACTTAAGTTTCAAGTTTCAAGTTCGTACGATGTTCCGTTCTTGAGATATTCTGTTCACACACACACACACACACACAGACCAATCGCTAAAAACATGTTTTTTGGGTTCAGGGGGTCTGAAAACGTATCGATCCGGTGAAAACTCGATTTCGAAAAATCGACATGAAAACAATACTTCCCTTCCTATATATTCATATAGGCAAGAGAAAGTAAAAAACGACTTGTATACAAAATACTGAGAACATTTATGTTTCTATCCTTGTTTTTCTTCTCGCTTTCCACTGCTACGAAACCACATGAAAATAGACCGAAAAAAAATTTAGTTTCTCATTAAATTGTAATAGTTTTATTGTGAAAAAATTAATTTAAATGTTAATACAACTACAATTACTGTCAACGGACTTATGAGCATTCACTCTGCGGTCTCCACGTTGACGCATCAATGCGGTCCCGTTATTTGTCGATTAAGATTTCAATACAAAAATTTAAAACAAAATTATTTATTCAACCAGACAAAAGTTACCTACCTAATTTTTGTAAATTTCTGACACGTTTCCTTCTGAGAATCATGATGCCATTTTCTTGAGTATAAACAGTGAATCCTTCAGGTGGCTCAGGTGGTCTACCATCTTCTCTAGGTGGTACCAGCATCCCTTCTCTGTACTGCGATTGGATACTTCCAGGAGGTTCTTCTTTAGGTTCATCATCACCATCATCGCAATCTGAAATTTATTTAAAAATAAAAAGAAACATTAATAACTAAAATACCACAATTTTTTTTATTTTTTTTTTATTCCTAATTTGTGTACGTTGCAATCTGTTCAATTTAGAACAATAAGCAACCCCATGACCCAATGAGATGAGGATGATGTGTATGACGTGTAAATGAGGTGTAGTCTTGTACAGACCCAGGCCGACCATTCCTGAGAGAGTATGGTTAATTAAACCCCAACCATCAAAGTACACCGGTAACCACTGTCTAGTATTCAAATCCGTATAAAAGTAACTACCTTTACTAGGATTTGAACCAGGAACCTTCGTCTCCGAAAATCAGCTGTTAAACAGCTGATTTTGGCTACGACTTTACCTCTAGACCAACCCGGTGGGTAATACCACAATAAGATAATTTTTAAATTGAAAACTATAACAAATACAGTAAAACCTCACTAATTCGGACTAATTGGAGGGAAGTGAAGTCCGAATTATTGAAAGTCTGAATTATCGCGAATATTTGTTTACATCTAAAAATTGAATAATTTAGGCAATTAAAATTAAAAAATAAACGTTACTTGTCTGAAATATTGATGTTTAATGAATTTACAGTACAGTATATTGAAAAACAACAAAGTTAAAAGTATAGAAATAAAAATATTTATGACTGTAAAAATATTGTTAAATAATAAATTTTCAGTGTAAAATGATATTTAATTAAAACACTCTACTTACGAACCGATTATTTGGCACTTGTTGAAGTAGAGGGTTGACAAATATCCTAAGGGATCATTTGAGGTTGCTTAGAAAAATAATTTATTTTTTTCTGTGATTCTTTGCTACACTGTTTTCTTATAACTTGTTGGCGCATCTCTCTCAGGACAAGATAATAGTCATTGAATTCCGGATTGAAGTCTGCAAATTCAATAAGTTCGTCTATGTGGTTTCTCACTTCACTAGCTTAAATTGTGGAACGTTTTCTTCACTGAGTAACCAATAATGTATTACAGGAAGAAACTATTTTTATTAGACAGTTAAAAGCTATTATTTTTTGAAGTAGCACTTTATTAATTTTTAACTAAAAAACTTCTAAAAAAATTAAAAAAGCTGCTCTTCTTGGAGTAGTCCGAAATATCGCGAATTCCAAATTAGTGAGGTTTTACTGTACTAACAAATTATACTTTGCATCACATCACTGTGAACTTGAAGGTCAAATGAGTTGGCTACGGTTTTACTGGATCACAATTCCCAAGGGCTACTTTCACATGAGAACATTAAAACGACAATATGTACCTAAAAAGTACACTACGTTACTGAAGTATTATAATTCTCTGTTGATCATCAATTCATATGGAGTTTATGTTGGCCATAACGGGCAAGTGGAGTGTTAAATTATTTGCAATCGATCTACTGGTTCCAGGGCTTCAAAAAATAGTTCTGTTTCTTATCACAAGGTCAGCCAATTATATGACGGAAGCATTTAAGAATAGAAGAGGTAGAGGTGTGAAAGATATTAGTTAGAGTTACCTCCTCTAAAAGTAATGAATTTCATAATTATAAAACCAGACCCTGTGGTGAACGAAGTGAAGGTGTCATTTACAGAATAGAAAGTATATGCTTTTTGGAGGGCCTGGCATGGTGATAAGCAAACGTTTTCAGACAGTGAGTAAGGCAATTGTACACCGCCACAATTCTTGTTTTACTTAGCAAAGTAGGTTGAAACCAGCCTTTTGGCTGATGACCTAAACAACAACATTTTTAATTAAATACTAAAACTATTTTTTATATTACCAAGATTCCCTCCAGCAACGACAGATTCGATGGTAGCCAATATTCCGGCTTCTTTGTCGTATTTCTCAGGTAGCTGTCCCATTGGTAGTGGTTGTGCTATTTGTCCTAACAATCTTTTCTGGTTGGGCGCACGCTTTTTACGAGGTGGTGCTTGCTGTTCCATCGTCAGTAATCGAATCTGGTTCATACCCGCCTCTGAAAGGCACACTCCATCTACCATGTAATCACTTGAAATGCTTGGTGTTTTTACATCTGGAAAAAACCCATAAAAATAATAAATTTCAAGTAAGTTAGATATAAATCTTTATAATGCATCCTGCAGTTTTAAATATTTCTATTTCATATAATGAATTAATACAATAATTTCACTAACCTTCTTTTTAAACTGCGTCACCTTTATTTTAATTTTCACTTACACGTGTTTCGGTGGATCCACCATCATCAGAGTAAATAACATATAATTGAAACTAAAAACATTATTTATTAAAAATCTATAGAAGATGATACATCTTCAGTCACTTGTATAAAACTGAAAAAATTTTATACAAGTGACTGAAGATGTATCATCTTCTATAGATTTTTAATAAATAATGTTTTTAGTTTCAATTATATGTTATTTACTCTGATGATGGTGGATCCACCGAAACACGTGTAAGTGAAAATTAAAATAAAGGTGACGCAGTTTAAAAAGAAGGTTAGTGAAATTATTGTATTAATTCATTATATGAAATAGAAATAAGTTAGATATAAATACAACTTGGTTTCTGAAATCTTACTGGGTTAGTCAATTACTAGTGCACCAATTATGTTCTACACAAAACATTTATTTTTGGTATATAAATGAGGTTTGTTCAAAAAAAAAACACTGAACTTTTGAAATTTCGTCCAACTGTGTAAAGTTTGAATTTG
Source organism: Catonia carolina (assembly GCA_035578175.1). NCBI lineage: Eukaryota > Metazoa > Arthropoda > Insecta > Hemiptera > Achilidae > Catonia > Catonia carolina. The sequence goes on from JAQMRL010000005.1 coordinate 69,374,329, forward strand.
CGCTGCATTCTTTCGAAACTAAATGAGACGCTCTTTGCAAAATGGTAGATTGATTAGTTAGCATGTGCAGTCAGCGTTCAGTGAAAGTGAAAATGACAACCTTTATGAAGCAACATTGTACAAATTTCAACGTCGTATCCGTAAACCCAAATTTCATCACCTGTAATGATAATTTTTATAAAGTTTTCATCGCTGTTAGACGATAAAGCAATTCCTGAATAACGTTGACACGATTTTCTTTTTGTTCGCTTGTGGCACCATTTATGCTGAGATGTGATGCATGCCAAGTTTCTCAGTCAAAATCTGCCGGCCGCATTGGCGTAGTTGGTAACGTGCTCACCTCTCATCATGCGGTTTTGGGTTCGAATCCCATTCAGGCACGGCATATTTTCATACGTTACAAAAAATCATCTCATCCTTCACCGTCTGCATTAGCAGTAATTGCAAAACAGTCGAACGTTAAACAAAAAAAAAAAAAAAAAAATAATCAGTCAAAATCCCATGATACAACCCAATGGTGATCCTGATTTCTTCTGCAACTTCTTGCACAGTTAAACAACGATTTCCATGAATCACAGATCGAACAGCATCAATGGCTTTCATCATTGGCTGATGTTAAGGGTTGTCCTGATTTTAGATTTTTGTCAGTCGATGATCTGCCAGATTTGAAATGCAGAAACCACTTGTAACATTTATGTCTGGGTCATAAAGTCCTTATCATGTGCATGATGAAGCAATGCCAGTTTCAGAAAAAGATTTACTGACGTTAAAGCTAAATTTAATGTTACAACATTCCTCCGCAAAGTCCTGCATTTTCACTTTCACAGAGCGCTCTGTCTTTTCTCGAACTCTCCGTTAGTCCACCTATTTATTTAAGGGCCCGGTTTGTTTACGATCAGGAGTCAGAGTCAGTATTTGATTCCGTATTTCAGTACCTTCCACAAGTGTAAATTGCGTAGCTCTTAACGGTTACGTTTGAAATAGGCCAGCATAATGTAAATTACCCTCTATTGTTTAACGTCTATTTACTCTGTAGCATTGCTGTAAGTAGTATTAAGTTAAATTAGTTTTATTTACTGTGTTAGTTAATTATATCCTAATTAGTTTGTTATTTATTAAGTAATTTCGTTGTAATATACTTGTAGATTGTAGTCACTTATTTAATTGTAATTCTTAGTCGTAATAAATACTTGTAATTTTAAACTTTAATGTGTTAATTATTTAATTTACCCAGATCCCGAAACAGACCTTAAAGATAAGTGTCACAAAATTATAAAACAGATACAAGCGCGTGGCAAACAACCAACAACATTAGTTAGATTATACGACTACAATAAACTAGTTGGCTTGGAAATGCCACTGAATATGGAAAGATTGACATTAAACAAAAACGCTACTAGAGTCCAACAGATGATAACAGAACGACAAAAGACTGGTATGCATTGCCGGCCGTAGGCGATGAAATATTACGTTCTAAAGCAAAAATAAGTTCGCGCTTTGATAGAAACTATGATACGGGGCGCATTTTTAAAATAAGTAGTTTTGAAATTTCTCCGCTGCAGCGGTACGATCTGTATTTAGCACATGCGCGCTGTATACCACTATCTACTGTGCAGTTCAAAGCTCCGTGTAGTTGTGGGGTTAAGGGTACGGGTGAGGTATAATGAATGAGTAAAGCATGCTGGGAGAACGAATGTTGTATTACTCTGATACAAAACATTCGTTTTCAAACTTTCCGTATTTAACATATTTGTTTGTATTTATTACATTTATTTATTTACTTATTTTGATTGAATTGGTAAGTTAAATATTATGAATCCGACCTTGTTAACAACTTGGTAGGTATTTGTTAAATTAATGCACTGGGTGATAAAAATATTTTTTTAGTCTAGTTAGTACACGCTAGCACTAGAAATGTATCAGCTGTGAAACATTACTAATGCTCATTCATTCTCCCGCTACTATAACAACGCACTGCATTCCTTCCAACTACATGGAGCTGCGACTCGAACAATATTGGCAAGCCATAGACACCATTAAAGAATCTCTCGACTGTGTTTACATTTGTTTTGCGTATTTGAAATGTCTCCTCTGATTGAGAACCCCGCAGGCTGTGAAATACACGCTGTGATTAGTTTTCTTAGTTCTAAAAACATGAAAGCGGCTGAAATCCATCATCAGATCAGTCAAGAGTATGGAGAAAACATTATGAGCAATGGGATGGTACAGAAATGGGAGAAAATTTTTAAAGATTTTTTTTTTTAAACGTCCGACTGTTCTGTAATTACTGCTAATGCAGACGGTGAAGGATGAAATGATTTTTTTGTAACGTATGAAAATATGCCGTGCCTGAATGGAATTTGAACCCAAGATCGCATGATGAGAGACGAGCACGTTACCAACTATGCCAATGCGGCCAGCGCTTTTAAAGATGGCTGTACGAATTATTATGATGAGGAACAAAGTGGGCGACCTTCAATCATTACTGACAACTAGACGCAGAAAGTTGAAAAAGTGAGAGAGAACAGACGGTTTACGATTTCGTTGTTATCTAATGAGTTTCCTGTAGTGTTTCTGCATTTGAAAATTCATCTGGGTGGTCAGTGCTACAACGATGATGAAGATGTCTAAACAACCATGTTGTAGTGACTTTCTTATCAGGTGGCAGATTTCTATGAGGATGGTATTCAAAAGCTAGTTGTACCATACTATAAGTGCGTTAATATTGGTGGGAATTATGTATAAAAGTCGATTAAAAAACAGGCTCTCATGTAAAAATAATATTAATAACAAAAGTCTACTCGTTTTCTTTTTATTTCAAAACGGTAATTACTTTAAAAATACGCCTCGTATATAACCGAATAAAATTTTTTTCTATAAAAATAATCACACGAAATTACAAGTTTTAGATTCCAACAAACTTAAGCAAGCACTTAAGTAAACTTATTGTATAAAAAAATCATTAATATTTAAATTAGGCCTCCGGGCCAGCCCAGTAAGTCAGCTGGTGGAAAGTCGCAATTATTTGTTAAGTAACACCGGTTGGAAAAGCGACTTTGTATGGTGACCAGCTGACAGCCATCCATGAACAAACTCTACTGGGAGTCCCTGTTCAAATTCATGCCTAATCCACTTCAAAAATACAGCGAAAAGCAGCGATCAAATTGGGTAGTTGTCAGTAGTGCACAGTTCCCGATAACAAATAAAAGCTAAAAAAAAATTTTAATTAGAGAAAAGACCTGACCATCATTTTTTTATAAAATTATTGTCAGAAACATATTGCATGCATTTGAACAACCCTTAAATAACAACAGACATATACACAAAAACATAAACTACTTAAAATTATAGTGAAAAAAATTATACGAATAACCCATTTTTTTTTAAAGATTAATACACGTAAAGTTTCAATGAATCTGCTATCAACAACAATAAAATTTAGAAATTAGTCTTTATTTATAAATTACAATACAAATGAAACTTATTTTTTACTTATTTTTGGTTGCCTTTAAGTTTTATTTTTAAAAAACTTACGTAATATGTTTTGGTGGTACCACCGTCTTCAGTGTATGTTTTAAATTAAAAATTAAATTACAGAATGGTAGTTTCATTCAATTATCTTAAAATAAAACTAAAAGAATTAGTTTTAAAGATGGACTGAATAGTACTACCATTCTATAATTTAATTTTTAATTTTAATTTAAAACACACTCTTAAGGTTTTTTTGTTTTTTTTTTGTTTTTTTATTGAGTGATGATGCCTACATAAGCCTTGGGCTTGTGCGTAGGTAATGATATGTGGTGATTTACAAATGAAAAAATGCCAGACCTGACCGGGAATCGAACCTGGGACCCTGGCATAGTTGCTAGTTGTGCTGACCACTACACCACGGGCTGGTTTTCATACGAAACATGTGTTTTATTAAAAATAAAACTAAAAAGTAACCAAAAATAGGTAAGAAATTTCATTTACATTGTAAATTATCAATTACACTATTTTTCAAGGCTGATGAGCTCTGAACATATGGTTTGCTCCCTACCCACTTTATAGCTAGCCAATGAATTTCCAGCAATGTTGCCAATACTTGTTCTTGTAGTTCTGTTAAATATTTCGTCAGCCATTTTTTTTTGTCTTTCAAGAACAATTATAACCAATAAACATACCAATCACCTGATTATATTATAAAGTATTGCATGTTAACTCGCTCTGTGTTCAGTACGAGATACAAGACGATAGAGTGAATTATTGCGGCTCTTATACACATGGGCGCTTAATGTTTGGCAGGTACAATCTGACAACGCTGGCAAACGTTCTGATTGGTCTAAACATGTTGAACAGCAGAGCTCATCAACCGTGAAAAGTATATTAAATCATTAGCAAGATGCATTACTAAAATTTTAAAATAATCTAGATTTATTTAATCATAACAAATTTTACGTCCATTTTTATACACACCCACCAGATATCACATCTACATAAGGAGGACAGTTGTTAACAAATACAGTAATACGGTATCGGATTAACACAGTAACGTCAAAAATACAATTATTCACGACAGCAGATTACGGAAACTTGAACACATACCAATTTAAAAACAAACAATGTTAAACAACAGACTTAAAGCTATGTTAATAATTAGAAAACAGTGAGAAACAAGTATTTAGCAGTGAAATTAAACCCTCCGATAACGGTGAATAAGATCATAGACCTATACAATGCTTACGAGGAATCGGCTGAATCAATCCTTTATTCGACACTGTATTCGACTTAACAATTGCCGTCACATCTTTGACAGAATTTTGAACTGGAGTTGAATTTTCACCTAAAACAAAATTTACATCCAAAAAAACGTTTTACTAAACTATTCCTCCTTTTTATCAACGGAAAAAATAAAATATAAAACAAAACAACAGTTTTGAAAATAAAATAATAAATAAAACAAAAATAATACATTATTTTAGCTCCTCTGATGGACTTAGTCGAATTCAGCGCACTAAAAAAATATTTAAAAAATAATGAACTAAATTAAATTGTTATACTAAAAAATTTAAGTGAATTTTAGAATGTTTTTTACTTGACTCAGAAATTACACCTCCACCTAAAAAATTGATGCGATTACAGCTGACAAAATTAAATCTGCTACTTGGATTACCAAAATCAAGCAGGCTTGTTAATGTTTTTGTTTATTAACATTTGATAGCTAATCAAAAAATTTGACGGAATGACGCAACATTGACAGGTTGCGGATTATGTATTTTGATGGAATATGTATTTACACAGTTACATACACCCTAACGTCACATTAATAGCAAAGAGTCAAACTGATTTTTCTAAATCTATTAACATTTTAGTACATCAGTACACTGTTAAAAGCGCTACTAAAATAGTGTTTCAATTCACTTTTAATGAAAAGGTTCATATGTGTTTTAGTGTTTATCACGATGGATTCAATCAAGACCATTGTCAGATGATGCAATTAATGTCTTTTTTTTTTTAATAATAAAAGTAACAATGACACGGCAAGTGAATAAATTCATATTTTATAAATTTCCAATGAAAAAGTGACAGTATTTTTTTTTTTAAGTAATTTAACAACTTATGATATACTATTGAAAACTAAAAAATTTGATGTTTCCAGCTGTGAAGTACCATTTTAATACTCCATTTGGTTTTATTTTTATAACATTTCAAATCCAATTCGGCAAAAATGGCCAGAATTCTATACAACCTTGTTTTTAACCCAAGCATTCACAGTGTTTATCGGGCATAGACTGCCAAGATCGTAAGCACTGAAAATTGTATGCCATGTGTACACATATCAGATACATGTTTGTAACAAGTCAGGAGAAGTCTTATAGAGACTATTTAAAGGAAATAAATTTTGGTCCGCTCTGTGAGAAAAATCAGTAACAAAATGAAGGCTTCTATTTCATATAATGAATTTATATAATAATTTCACCAACCTTCTTTTTAAATTGCGTCACCTTTATTTTTATTCTTACTTACACGTGTTTCGGTGGCTCCACCATCATCAGAGTAAATAAAAAAAAATTGAAACTAAAAAAAATTTTATCTCGCTTGATTAAAATTTACAGAAGATGATACATCTTCAGTCATTTGTATAAAACAGTTTTATACAAATGACTGAAGATGTATCCTCTCCTGTAAATTTTAATCAAGTGAGATAAAATTTTTTTTAGTTTCAATTTTTTTTTATTTACTCTGATGATGGTGGATCCACCGAAACACGTGTAAGTAAGAATAAAAATAAAGGTGACGCAGTTTAAAAAGAAGGTTGGTGAAATTATTATACAAATTCATTATATGAAATAGAAATAATTTCAAACTGCAGGATGCATTATAAAGATTTATTTTTAAAATGAAGGCTATTTCACAATAAGGCACCATACCAATTTGCAGAATTTCATAGGTTGTCTATGAAAAAAACACTAATGTCACATTTTCTACAAAAGTTGTTTCTGATTGATTGAGAGAAAAGATAAAAAAAAGATAGTTAAAGTCTTCTAGTTAAAAAGGAGAACTGTAAAGTGCATACATTTACAAGTAATGGGGTATGATATTGGGTTGTTGTGTTGTTGTTGGGTATGATATTAAGTTGTTTCTGATTGATTGAGAGAAAAGATAAAAAAAGATAGTTAAAGTCTTCTAGTTAAAAAGGAGAACTGTAAAGTGCATACATTTACAAGTAATGGGGTATGATATTGTGTTTTTGTACAAAATTGATATTATGTAATTGTTTTCTATGTTTGTTGGGCACTACTAGCGAGATTTAGTCCAGATGTACCAAAATTTTACTTCCTAATATACCCTATACTGATTTTTAGTTTTGCATGAATTTAAATTTGAAATACCTGGTTTAAAAAAAAACCTTAAATAATGTACTTTAAACAGAACGTTTTCAATTTCCATAAAAATAGCTAATGATTGTTTTTTAAACAAGTTTATCATCAATAACAAACAATTTATTTATTTCACCTACATCGAGTAAAAAGGTTTTGTAAACAACTTTTAACCCTTACTAACTGGGAAGCCCAATATCACCCATTCGTCATCATCGTTTTTTAAACTCAAATATCTCCGAAACTATTCATTATATTCTAACGGGATTAGTTTTACTAGATAGAAACTTTTTTCTTCTTTTATTTGATGTATCTTGCATATTTGTACAATGAAAATTGACGACGTGGTGTTAAGCGAAAAAAATGTATTTTTTTTGAACAGCCAGTACTAAAATTTGAACGTTTTTATCCATAACTTTTCAACAAAAAACGTATTTGTTTGGGAATAACATCATCAGTTAGTTTACAATGTAACAATCGAAATCAATAAATTAAAAGTGCCGGTGACAAAATCATGACCCTAAAATTGAGCAAAGAATAAATTAAAAGTGCCGGTGACAAAATCATGACCCTAAAATCGAACAAAGAAGGTTAACACTACCCGTCTCGTCTACCCCTCGGTTAAGCCTCTCATTTAGCGTCAAAATAAACGATAACAAATTTTGATTTATGCTATCCTGTTTAGAAAAGGATAATACACAAAGCAACAGGCGCAAAAGAGATAGAGATAGAATTTGTATAGAAGACAAGTAATAAAAATTGAAAAGACACCACATTATTTTTAGGTGGTTTTTTCGCCATTTCTTTCATCTAGCACGTTACTTTGTTGAACAAAAAGTGTGATATCTTTTGAAAGCGTCAATCAATTTGCAATATCTAAAAATTGTTTTTTTCACAATGAATTGCTTTATTTATGTATGTATAGCTAAACATATTTTTTACTGATTTTGTGACACTTTTTCGTACTAAAGTGATATTACTAAAAGAAAATATTTTTTCTTAAATTTCAATTTTTATTCTGATCGTAAATGAAAACGGAAAAAATTGGTTTTAACGTTGTTCTAATAACAAATTCCTTAAAAATAAATGGTAATTTTTTGAATTTTTTAGAAATGAAACTGAATGAAATAAAAGAGTTTTATTAGGCGTAAAATGACAGTCCGGATGATCGTTAAAAATCTCCGTTCTCATCGGGTTAAAGGACCAACAATTTAATATGAATGCTCAGAATAAAAAAACAAATTCAAGTTTTGTTCCGTTTACATTGACTGACATTAAAAAGTATTTAATGTAAAGGCATCACTTACTTATTCTTTTAATAAAATTTTCTTTTTGAAAATTTATTATCCGTATTGGTTTTTGAAAATATCCTGCAGGCACACAATAATTAGAAATCATAATAGTAATTATCATCGGATTTCATTTTACAGAAAAAATTTAAGATAAAACCATTTCTCAAATGAATTCTTGGAAAGCGGTTTAATAACTGTTTCAATTAAAAGGAAACGAAAACTAAACTTAAAGTGTATATAAAATGAATAGTTAATAATAACAAACCAGTTAATTTTTGTAAAAAAAATGGGTAACCCCACGGGTTGATCTAGAGGTAGTCACTGCGAATCAACTGTCTAACAGGTGATTTTCAGCAACAAAGGTTCCTAGTTCAAATCCTAGTAAAGGAAGTTACTTTTATACAGGACTGAAACACTGAACAGTGGTTACCGGCATACTCTGATGGTTGGGGTTCAACTAACTCAGGAATGGTCGTGAAATTCTTCCAAGCTTTCTCTTAGATCAAGAAAATAGAATAATAAAATATATACAAAAATTCACTGTTTTATAGCCATCATTTAAACAGTGTTTCTAATTTAAGTAATAACATCAGAAGACATCCAAAAGAGTTCAATAAACAACTTTAAAATGTAGTTAAATCAGTAAATTTAAAAATATTTTACTATAATTTTAAGGCAATTTCATTCAATTACATTTGGATGAAACACCTTTTAGTTGTTAACTGAAAACGTTCAAAATAAAAAATTTACTAAGATTACAGATTAAGGGTGGTAAGTTTTTTGTAAAAAGGAAATCTGTAAATAACTTAAAATGAATATAATGGGCTCCACGAACAAAAACAATAAAAAATAAAGAAAAAACCAGGAGGCAAACAAGGAATGAAAAATCCTTACGGAGGAACATGAAACTTAATTTATTACCTGGACTACTTTCAGGAGTCGGTGGTCGTGTTTTCGCCGCAGTAACACTCGGAATCAGGTGAGGTGGAGGCACATCACGAGGACGGCACAATATACAAGTATAACCTTCCTCGGCACAAACATCTGCTTCCGATTCGTTCCTAATGCGATCACAGGTACAATGTAGCCACCTGCAGCAAACAAATTGTATTTTATAATGAAGAAACAGTTTCGGCATTACATAGACACGGTGAATTGTTAAAACTGGTAACAAAAGTATTCAGATTCAAGAAAAACTGTTATCTTCATAATCTTTCACAAAAAAAGTTTTATCTAAAACTTTCTACTTGGTACAACAACATCCATCTTCTAGTGATGAGCATCGAAAGGAAAACATCGATGTTTACCATCGATGTCTACATCGACCAAGACCATCGATGTGTCAAAAACAACGAACGTGAAAAACATCGATGCTTGATCTACAACATTTAAAACTTATGATATTAATGAAATTAACAAATTATTTAAACATATTTTTTTAAATAAAATTTTTTTTAGAAAAGTTAATGCTCTATGAGTGAATAGGCTTATAAATATATCATAATATTCTAATTTCAAACGTTTTAAGTAGGTTGGGTCTTGGGTGGGTAACTTAAATAAAACTACAGTCAAATAAGAAACTCGAAATTTTAATTAAGAAAATATCAATCAAAGAAAAAATTCAAATTTTATTATAATGCTAATGACCAATGCGAGTCATCAATGGATTGCAGAAAAACTATTTTAGAAATAAGTTTGCCTCCTAGTCTGTCCCACTTTCGAAAACAACTGCTCTGATGAAACGGAGGTCACCATTGCAAGTAGATGAGTTCTTGCCATCTCTGACAGGAGTGGATAAGTTGTTGCCATTTCTTTCCAAAATACCAAAATTCCCTACATCAGTACATAAAACATTGACATTAAAACATCGATGCCTAATAAACATCGACCTATTACCATTGATGGTAAAAACATCGACATCCAACTGAAAATATCGATGTTTTGAAAACATCGGCTGTTGATGCTCATCACTACCATCTTCCTTTATCGCCTCTACCATAAAATTGGCATTGATGTCACCCACATTTTGACTGCTACGCATCTAAGTCTTCAAGGTTTTTAAACTAGGACAAGTTATTTAATTTTTAATTTCTCTACTTTTTTATTTTATTTAATGTCACATCAACAGCTTGGTCATTAGTGACTACAATGGATTATGGAATGTTGGGTTGTAACTTGCTATAATTTCCAGACCCTAGCCGGGAATCCAAACCGGGACCACCGCATGGTAGGCCAGCACGCTACCACTACGCTATGGAAGCAGCTTCTCCAATTTTAATCATCACTACTTTTTCCATAAAATTCAATTTAAGGCAGTAATATTGAATGAAACTGAGTTTAATGTTTTTCTTTTTGTTTTAAGTAGGATAATAAAAACGTTCCAGGACTGTTTAAATTGAGCGTCCAGGAGCGGTATGGCCCATCCACTGGTTTCTGTAACTCATCCTGAATACAACTATTTTTAAAAATTCTTTATAACCTTGTCTGTTTGGATGTCACATGTTTTATTGTATAAAACAAGTTTTTAAAGTTTGGGAATTCAGCAATGACCTCTGAACAAGAGCAACAACACGTTTGTGTCAAGTTTTCACAAAATTGGGTAAAAAATTGGCAGAAACTTTTCAAATGTTACAAGTTTTTGAGGACGAATTTCTGAGTTCATCACGGTGTCATGAGTGGTACAGAGGTTTAAAGAAGGCCATAATACATCAATAGAAGACAATCCTCGTTCAGAACGTTCATAAACATCAACTGACAACAATCATGTAGCCAGAGTGAATGTTCTTATGTGATCCAATATCGTCGATTAACAAACCATGAAATGGTAGAGGAATAAAAGATTTTATTTGTGATTCCAAAAAGTTCCTGACAAATTCTGTATGTTTTTTATCCTTGGGAAACAGTCTGGAAACAAACCTTGTCTGTCATTTCTGTCATCACAACCACCACACAAGAAACAGAATCGATTATTATGTTGCTAATCACAACACTAAATTGTTTGAACAAAAACCAACTTATGCAGGTAGAAAATACATCAATAAATTGCCTCAAGGTTTAAAAAGTTGTGACAATTTAAGTCATTTTATAAAAAAAGCTAAAACAATATTTGATTGATGAAACATTTTATAGTGTGCATGAATTCCTTTCTCAATAGTTTTGGTATTTAACTTTAATTAAACAAATATTGTGTACAATTTGATACAAAGGGGTTCATGACAAGCCTGCTGAGTTAAACAGTGGCAGGAGGAAATTATTGATAAGTGATGAATTTATCATTGTTTGATTTTTTTATTTTTCATTGTGTGATATTTGATTCAATAGGGTTCATGACAGGCCTACTGAAGTAAGCAGTAGCAAAAACAATTTTTGGTGGTAAGTGATGAATTTATCAATGGTGATAAACTGAAAGTTTATCAGTTTTATCTTGACATGTCCTATACTCCCTTTGGAGTCTCCAGGATGAAAAAAAAAATTTGGTGCATCTCCAGGTTATCAGTTAAATTTTTTGACGAGCCAAATGATGACAACCATATTGCTCTTGGACACTCCATGTCGGCACACAATGTATTAAGATTTGATTAAATTGAACCAGGAGCAAGATACGTGATCAATCGCCTTCCTCACTGGGCTTAAAAAACATGACTACATTATCACTACTCCAAGCCACTTGAAAACCATGTACTTCCCACCTTGTCAACAATACAGTAAGACCATGACTTACGGGAGGGATGCGTTCCGCAAAAGCATCGCATAACGTGAAATTTGCATAACTTGGATTATTCGATTTAACCTTAAAACATTCGCTAATTGTCCATACCATTCAAATCCGCTAATTGTTGTTAGTGTTGATTCACTAAACCCAGTCGGTCCTTTTATGTTCTTAATTTTTTCACCCCTTTATTATATTTTAACATTTAACTTTTCCTTTAAAATAATCGCTTTCTATAACCTTTTTTACTTTTTTATAACCTTAATTCAAACTCATGTTGTACATAAAGCAACATCAAAAACAAGAAAATAAAAGACCTACAAACTGTAGCACAATTAAAGTCACGATTGAATGTTCGCAATTATATGATCGATATTATTAATGCACTAAACAGTACTAATGTTTAGAACAAAAGCAAATCAAGATAAAATTCCAGAGTAAAAATGGAGAAGACAACTACAATAAGGGTTTCGACAGCAATTAGCAAAACAATGGTCATAAATGTAAACATCCGTAAGGTAAGAATAACTACTGTACAAAATATAATATAATGTTCAACAAATTTGCGCTAACATGAATTCGTGTAATTCGAGGTCTTACTGTACCGCAGGATCTATACATATAAGAAAAAACCAATTTTTTCGAGGATATAATTGTGATTAGTCACATCTTTACTTCCTGATTTCAAACATATTTTACAACCATAAAATCAGCTGGTTAAGTCCAATCAATTAATAAACCATACCATCTAACACTGCCCATAACAGACAGGTGGAGTGTCAAATTATTTACACTCAAATCTGTTTGTTGCAGGGCTAAAATAAATTGTTTTGTTTCTTATTACATGGTCAGCCAATTAAATGACTGAATCATTTAAGAACAGAAGAGGTGGAGGTGTAAAAGACACTAATCAGAGTTATCTTCTCTGAAAGTAATGAATTTCATTATACAGCCAGACCCTGTGGTGAATAAAGTGAAGGTATCATTTGCAGAGTGGAAAATATGTGCTTTTCAGAGGGCCCGGCATGCTGATGTGTACTTTTCTACTCAGTGAAGAAGGCAATGGTAAACCACCTCACTCCTCATTTCACTTAGTAAAACCTCCACATGTTCAAACTAGCCTTTCAGCTGATGACAGTGACATTTATTTAATAACTACAAAGGTTTCAACAAAAAACTTCAACATACCGTTCACACTGAATACATTTAATAATAAGGTCACCCTCGCTATAATTTTCTACACAAACAGGACAAACGGTTCTCGATCCGCAAGGGCCACACTCACTATAATTCTTTAACCATGTACAATTAAAACCAGCATCACTCGAGCCGCATGTCTGACACTGAGCACACCTGAAATCAACCAATAGTAAGTTGTATTCTATTTATTTACACGCTAACTACATCTAAATTAAAAATAAATTATTTTTCATACATGCATACATACATATCCAGTACCTGTTCCAGCTATTGCCGGGCCTGGGTGTTCACTAAGCCTCTCTAACTTCTTCTGCCCATCCACCATTTCTTCCCCTCTACTCGTTCCCAGTTGTATCCCCGTCCCTCAACACACCTCTTAACTTCATCCTTCCATTTTTTTCTTGGTCATCCTCTTGATCTCGTTCCTTCCACCCTTCCTTCTTCCATCCTTCTAAGTAACCTATCCTCCCCAATTCTCTTCACATGGCCGTACCATCTTATCCTCATTTTCTCCATCCTTTCCCTCATACATTCCACATTTAGCTCCACTCTAATCTCTGTATTCTTTATTCTATCTCTCCTCCTTGTCCTACACCTTATTGCTCTTAAGACTTAATCTCCCGTGCCTGTAACCTACTTCAATTCCTCTCATTCATCCCCCACGTTTCCGCTATGTATAACACTGCTGGTGGATAATACAATGTATACATCATTAATTTGGCCTTCTCTGGTATCTTTCTGTCCTATTTTACCTATATCCTATTTTCCAGATATTTCCTGTCCTATTTTTCATATATCATCTAATAACATGAATAAGACATAAGTTTCAATTTCATTTAGTTCTAACAATAAAAAAAACTTAATACACAAAACATAAATAAGAATACGTAAAAATATGATAGTTTTTCTTTCTACGAGGGCTGTTTTTTTCAAGGTTCTATCAATCGCAGAATTAAAACTCCCACAAATATGTGATGAGCCTTGATGCAGATGTGTTGCACAGCCACTCTAATATGGACCCCAATAGCATCATCTAAGTCAGTTCGGTTTCATACATTTTAAATTTAAAAACACGTTAAATTCTATACTTTTGTCAAACCGGAATTCTCATTAAAATGTCTATTCCTGAAAACCTTTGCAGTTTTAGATGAATTTCATGATACAATAAAAAAAAACAAAAATTTTAAAAAATTTGCTTACCATTTACACTTCCAATTGCCTCTCGGCACATAATTAAGGGGAGGATCCATACAGTAGATGTGGTAGGATATATCACAGTCATCACATAGTATTAATCTAGCTTCATCGTTACGTTCTCCGCACCCTTCGCAAACTGTACAATCGAGGCACCGCCAACCTTTTTGTAATATCACTTTCGTCACCTGTAACACAAAAACCATTAAATAATGAAATATTCCATCCTGATACTACGAATTGTATTTTATACGTTTACCACAGATGTCAACGTTTTACAAAAATGTAGTTTAAAAAAAAAACACCGAAAATCTAACACTTTACCGAAAAAAATCTGACATGAACACTTAAATGACTTTCTCTCGCCAATGTTAATAATAAAACACCTAATTAATCAAGAGTGAATGATGCTATATGAAAATCAACCCCTGTAGAATTTAAAAATACAGAGAATGACGACACTAAACTTTGTAGAAAAATAAATGCTTGAAATTAAAGTTGATTTTTAAAAATTTCCTGTAACTATAATTATATACACTTTTGTCCTAAAATGCGTACTAAATACGCAATAATTATTAAAAACTCCGTTTTTACCAATTTTGATGAGCAAACTACAGAAAATCATTAATTGACACTAAATTAAGGCATGTAGAAAAAAACCTTAAAATATAAATTGAAGGTTTTTTAATTTCCTACTACTTTATTTAATAATTATACAATTTTACTCTAAAATGTATATTAAGAATGCTATCTTTAAAAAACCATAAGAGCACAAGAATTTCTTTCAGCAGACATGGTGCTTACCCTATCTGATAGAGCATAAAAAAATGTAGTAAATGAGGTTTTTGAGAAAATCGCAAAGTGAAAAATTCCGGTTGACAATTTTAACAAACATGTTAACTTCAGTTCAAAGTTTAAAATTTTTACGAAATTCCATTCTTGAGATATTTTGTTCACACACACACACACACACACGCACGCGCGCGCGCGCAAAAACAAACAAATCATTAAATTGTGTTTTTTGGATCTGATAATGTGTATTTCCGGTGAAAACTCAATTTTGAAAAATCAACTTGAAAATAATACTTTCCTTCCTTTGACTAGGGCAAGAGAAAGTAACAATTATGAAAACCAAAATTTTCAAAATTAAAAATGCTCAAATTATATGTCAAAAAATTATCTTTAATTTAAAAAGTCTTAATATGTCTTGTGGGTTCTGATAGAAGTAAAAAAAATAATTTTATTTCTATTTTAACTAAAGCATATAAAAAATAAATAAAAAGAAACGTACTTTAACTGACACACAATACGGATGATAACATTGGCCACATTGAGCACATGATATGAGACAGCCTTCTTGATCTTGTCCAAGAGCACCACACATCACGCAAACATCTTGATACAACACATATTTATCTTTTGCCGAACACAACACTAATCTGTTTTCGCCACCTGGTTCATCATCTGATTTATTCGCACCTGAATCTCCCTGAGGTCTCTGTAACAAAAATAAATTGACCAAAATTATATTAAATAACTACACTAAAAAATAAATCTTTAAACACATCCTACAGCTTGAAATAAATTCTATTGTAAAAATAATTAAATAAAAATTTCACTATCCTTTACAACTGCCTTAATCCTTATGATATACTAACACGTGTTTTGGTGGATCCACTGTGATCAGAATGCACAAAAAACAATTTGAAACTTTAAAACCTTCAGATGATGTACACGTTGGACAATTCAAATTGGCACACAAGCAGCTTCAGTGTTTATCTACTTCACTCTTCGCCCCTCGCCATGCAACAACGGTACAGTCACAAAAGTATACAATCGCTACTGTAATGTGTGACTCACGCACAGTCACTACGCTTTGTTTTCACTGTTGTTATTAATAAATCTGTCAGACATAATGATGTGACTAATTTGTTTTCATATATGATTTTCTGTTCATTATACCGGGTGATTCATTTAAAAGTAGGCCGCCACTAGAGTAATTTTCATATGCTGTATTGGCAGCGATGTGATCAGTGCTGCCACGATGAACGCGAGTACAATTTTTTCCAGCAAGATGGTGCAACATGTCACACGTCTCGCCAGTCCCTATCTCATATCAATCTTTTCCCATACGAGTTGTTAGTAAAGATTTGTGGCCTCCTCGTTCACCCGATTTGAGTATGTGCAATTTTCTTCTATGGGGTTATTTAAAAGGAACTGTTTACCAAACAAACCCCCGCAGTATACATGAGCTAAAAAATAACATCGTGGCAGCCATTCAAGCTATAGACGTTTCCGTATTACGTCGCGTGTGCATTAATAACATTGAATAAGTGCAAAAAAGTGCAAGCGTTCAAGGACGCCACTTTCAGCATCTACTGTAAAGGTGAAGTTGAAATTTGTATATAAATTTTAAATAAATATGTAAAATTATGTATTAAGTAATTCTATTTATTCATTTACTATTTGAATCCAATTGAGTTTCGAAGGCCGCTGTTAAATGCAGCGGACTACTTTTAAATGAATCACCCTGTATATTCCGAACAATTTGTTCAGTTAGTTGCATGCGTCTGTCGAGTATAGTTTAGTGAGTTTTTGCAGTTTAGTTCTTGTAATTTATAATTTGAATTTTAATTCGGACAAATTAAATACATATTTTAAAATGAAATAATTATTAAACGTTTGTACATTGAAATAAGGTTGTAGGCATTTGCGTACATTAAAATTTGTAGACCTTGTTGAAAAAATAGGTTACGGATACACTTTGTGCGGAACTAAGTGTACATGTAGAGGAAGAGTTGTGCCGCCAGTTCAAATTGTCCACAGTATAGCATCTTTTGTCAGCTTGTGAATTATTTTAGGCTTTTCTTTTCAGCACATTTTCCGGCTTGAAAAAGTATAGATGACTTAAAAAATGAAATCAACTAATGTAAGAAAATGAATTGCTTTTAACTATTTAAGCAATATACACATCAACTGGTGAATAACAATAGAATTAAAACACTGGACTAACAAGCAATTCTCCTAACAATAACCTACACACCCCTATACATACTATTTTTGTAAAGACAACTGCAACCATTACAGAGTTCTACCGACACACTGCTGACCTTGATGTCAGCAAGTTCAACTATCACCACATCCCTGCGGTCATAGCATCTTTACATCTTTGAGCAGTTTCATATATGTTTCATGAATAGTGTTCTGCTCACGTGTTATACAAGGTGTGGCTATTAAATAACGAGACTGACGTAAAAAAATTTATTTTAATTTTATATACAATCACTTATTGTCACCTTCAATATTTACTCCTTCTGTATCCCTACAACGCTCCATGTGAATTTTCCATTGTTGGAAACAGTGCTGGAAGTCAGCTTCTGTCAGCTCCTTCAGGACACGTGCCACTTTCTCTTTTACAGCTTCCACAGACTCAAATCTTGTCCCTTTTAAAGCAGATTTCACCTTATGGAACAGGTAGAAGTCACATGGTGCAAGATCTGGTGAATAAAATGGATGTTCTAACACTGAGATGCTGTACTTGGCTAGGAACCTCTTGACAGATAATGCGGAATGAGCTGGCGCATTGTCTTGGTGGAGAACCCATGATTTGTCCTTCTATATTTCGGGGCGTTTTTTCCTTACTCTTTGATGTAGTTTAGAGAGTACCTCAAGATAGTAATATTGATTAATTGTTTGACCTTTAGAAACCCACTGAAGGTACACAATCCCATAGATAAAATAAAACAATCATCATGGCTTTAAATTTTGACTTGCTCATTCGAGCTTTTTTCGCTCTCGGTGAAGTTCGGCTCTTCCAGTGCATGGATTGGCGCTTAGTTTCCGGATCATTAGTAAAAAACCACGTTTCATCACATCTTACTATAGTTTCCAAAAAATTTGGGTCTTCAATCGCGTACAAAGTATCAGTACAAACATTTTTGCGAGCTTCATTTCAAACATTTTTGAGCGGCACATGTCCTGAAGGAGCTGATAAAAGATGACTTCCGGCACTGTTTCCAACAATGGAAAATTCGCATGGAGTGTTGTAGCCATAGACAAGGAGAGTATATTGAAGGTTACAATAAATGATTACTATGTATAAAATTAAAATTAAATTTTTTACAACGTCAGTCTCGTTATTTAATAGCCACACCTCGTACATACAATATTATTAAACTCAATTATTTAATAACATTACAAACTCGTTTCATACATTTTATATCGACTTAATACACATAAATATGTGTAATGTTAAATAAAAATTATGAAAACAATAATAGTATTTCATAATTTAAAAACATTTTAACAGTCAGAAAAAGAAACCACAAATGGCAAGGGATAGTAATTACTTGCCATTTTAATATATTGATAGGATCTATCAGTGACACAAATTAAAATAATTAAGTAAACTTAAATTCAAGATAAATTTGGTAATACGATACAAACCTGAAGCCCTAAACCAGGCACACCAAAAATTCCTCTCATTTTCGCTTTCGGCCCTCTTTTCCTACCGAAATCGCCGAAACGTTGATGTTTCTTTTGGTACGATGTTACCGCTGCATTTATTGAAGACATTTTACCGAAACCTTTCGGCCTGCCGGGATGTCCTTGTGAAAGACCCATTCTCTTTTTCGCAATTTTACTCGCTAAAAATGGTTTACCTTTACCTAATCCGACCGTCCCTAATTCCTAAAAAACAAACAAAAACCAACAACATGAGATCAATAAAACAAAACAAGAAATCAAAATGATTTTCACATCTTTTTAGCTTTGAATATTAATTGAAGCCAAGAAAACCAATAACAATGAATAATTATGCTAATTTTTATTTAAAATTTCACTATATTGCTCATAATTTTTCCATGTAAAGACCAATATCAATTCAACACCTAAGTATCTACATGCACTTAGAGATTAACTGCGATGCAGCTGGCCATAGTGGTTTGACAATGTTCTGTGATTAGTTTAAGTATGAAACATCAGCTAGCTAAAAGTACAAGGATAAAGTTGTTTATTTATTAAATTTTATATTTTTTAAAACTTCTTAATTCTTGTTACTTGTTTCATGTATGAGTTTATAGCAAATTAACCTTATTGACAAAAATAGATGATGCAAAAGTGGCTAACGACAGTGGTTGCTGTTGTTTTAATACTTAACAGTCCACCATAAAGTAACTCCAGGGTTTGATGAGCAACCACATCATAATAGTGCATGTGTAAACATGATTTGTATTGTTTACATCAACCGCTACGGCAAACTGCGACAAGGTCAACTTCTAAATGCATATAGACACTAAGAACATTTTTATGTTTACCAAAAATGACAACAGTGGGTTTTTACACCGAATTAATCATATTATTTAAAAAACACCACATTCAGAAAATAATTAACAATTAATCAGTAAAATAAAAAAAATTCACTGAGAGAGATTCTACAATAAACAAAATGTACAAACAATTTCTTTATAATTTCTAGATAGATGGCAGCCAAATTCTAGGGCTTAAATGGTGCTACACACTCCAGCAGGTAGATGTTATATATATATTTTAAATGGGTATTACATGGCAGGCAGAGGAATTAGCGCATGTGAAATTATTAAGATACCATTTCAGAAGCAATGGAGCCGAAGACGATCAAATAACACGTCTTCGATAATGACAGTTCATTTTCCAAGGATTCTAGTACTATTTAGCAAACATAAACTGCCACATATAATAATTTTCCTTCGTTTCTTGAACAACCATGATTTTGGACAGATGAAACAGGAGGTTTAAGTGCAAAATTTGGTGAACTAATCAATTTGAAACATGCAAAACAAAGTGCATCGGGCTGCTGAATATTTTTTTTTTGTTAAACCCAAAAAAAAAAAAATATTCAGCCGCCCGATGCACTTTGTTTTGCATGTTTCAGATAGATTAGTTCACCAAATTTTGCACTTAAACCTCCTGTTTCATCTGTCCAAAATCATGGTTTTTCAAGAAATGAAGGAAAATTATTACATGTGGCAGTTTATGTTTGCAAAATAATACTAGAATCCTTGGAAAATGAACTGTCATATATTAGCTGTCATAATTATTCAGCTGCTGAATAATGAGGGGTGGTTTCAATAGCCCGAAACTCTTTCAATGTTTTCTGGTATTCTAACGATCCGACCACCTTTCTGAGCTGTTTCAGGTCTCACAGTTCAAAAATTGTTATCGGACACCTTACTGAAGTTTTAAGAACGTGTAGATACATTGGGACTTAGCAAGTTAGTTTTATTAAGTTTTTTTTTTTTTAAATACATAATATGTGTACGTTGCAATCTGTTCAGTTCAGAACAATAAGCAACCCCATGGCCCAATGAAATGAGGATGATATGTATGACGTGTAAATGAGGTGCAGTCTTGTACAGACTCAGGCCGACCACTCCTGAGAAAGTATGGTTAATTGAACCCCAACCATCAAAATACACCGGTAACCACTGTCTAGCATTCAAACCCGTATAAAAGTAACTACCTTTACTAGGATTTGAACCAGGAACCTCCGTCTCCGAAAATCAGCTGTTAAACAGCTGATTTTGGCGACGACTTTACCCCTAGACCAACCCGGTGTGTTTTTTTAAGTTTTAATATTAATTCTTTTTGTTTTTTATTAATTTTTAATGATTTTGTTATTATTGGGCGAGATAGGACAGCACCTTGTCGACTAACACTGATCAAATGGTTGACTAATGACCATATGACTGGTTTCGACAAAGGTGTTAATCGCTCCTCCATGGTTACTGAAATGGCATCTGACAAAAGTGTACATAAACCATTATGTAATTCCACTACCCACAATGTAATCACCATCTCAACAAACAAGTAACACTACAAACTGGACCATGTACCTTCATTTTTTTATAATTTTGAGTTACTATAATGAAAATTTTAATAAATCTTATTATCCAAAAGTAATATAGATAAATGTAGCTCAAAGTAGATCTTGAAACATCAGATACATCTTTATTTTTAAATCTGTGGAATAAAAAATTATCGGACAGCACAAATTTCCAGTTTTATTAACACTTTGCGTGCTAAGCATGTAATTTTATGGAACGGTGATACATTTGCAACTTGCGGATCACGTAATTTTACCGAATTTGTATTTATACGGTTATACTATGTAATAGCACGTTCTTATACGGAATTCGATAATTTATTCTGAATCTACATACATTTTAGTACAAAAATACACTGTTAAAGCGTGCTAGTACGTTAGTGTTTTATTCACTTATAACGAAAAGTAAACAGTGAGGTTATGCACATGAGTTTTGTTTTTCACAAAAGAAATTTTTGTGATTAGTTTGTTTTTTTTTTAAATTCAATAACAGTTTTGTTTATAAAGCATTATAAAAGTGTATAATAGTTTTTTGTGTATAAAATTGTATAATAGTTCAAATAAATTGTTTAAACAACATGCGAAATGCAGTGGAAAAATTCTTGTTTTTTCTAAAAAATGTGCTATGAAAAAGTGATAGTTTTATTATTTTATTAAAACAATTTAACAACTTGTAATACACCATTCAAAGCTAGAAGATTTGATGCTCCCAACCATGTAAGTACCATCTTAATATTAATACTCCTTACAATGTTATTTTTACAATATTTCAAATATAGATAAAAATGGCCAGCATTGGTTACTAAAAACGTCCATGTTTTTTGACCCTAGCACTCAAAGTGTTAAAGTGTAATAAAAATTAACATTTAAAACAGCAAAATATTCAAATATTAAAACACATAAAAGACTAACAATAAGAAAAAAAAGGTTATAGTGTAAACATTTAAACAGAGAACTATGAAACTGATTGAAATAATGAAAGTACTGTGTGTAAAATGTAGTGATGTACAGTGCAGAAACATGAACACCAATGAAGTAGGATAAGGGTTCACGAAGCGATGGAAATATGGATGCAAGGAAATGTAGGAAACACTTGGTAAATGTTTAATGATATTTGAAGAAATATGAAATGATAGTGATATTGAATGGGAAGAGAACATTCACTGTGGAGAGTAACTAAGGAATGTTTACAAAGAACAGAAAAATGGCCATTAAAGAAAATTCCTAAGGGTAGAGGAAAATCAAGACATTTTCTACGAGCAACCACAACCAAAGAGGGATGTTATTTCGGAGTCTCTTTGAAGGTCCGCCACTGTGTTATATGTGGAAGTACTGGCCATTAACATCTCCGTCAGCCAGAATTAAGAGAGGGGTTTACTAAGGCAGCCGTGTCACAATTCTTTTAAATCAGACACTTCTGAAAGCACTTGAATAATGAGTTTGTAGGTCCAAGGTTTGCCTTTAACAGGCAGGTGGAGTGTTAAATTATTTGTACTCGATCTGCTAGTTCCAGGGCTATAAAAAATAGTTCCATTTCTTATCACACGGTCAGCCAATTATATGACTAAGCATATAAGTCAAGAAGAGTTAGAGGTGTGAAAGACAATAATCAAGAGTTATCTGCTCTGAAAGTAATGAATTTCATCATACAGACAGATCCTGTGGTGAATGAAGCGAACGTGTCATTTTCCGGATGAAAGTAGATGCTTTTCAAAGGGCCTGACATGCTAACAAGTATCCTTTTTCACTCAGTGAGTGTTGGCAATGGTAAACCACCTCACTCCTCATTTTACTTAATAAAAACCAGCCTTTCAGCTGATAGTCTAAACAACAACAACAGATAACAAACGAGGAAGAAAAAAGCCATCAAGGACTGTTTATGAGGACAAAACCGAAGAAACTTTAAATGGAAAGAGGATGACCAAAAAATGGACCCGATTATTTAACGAATACACAAAGACACGAATAGACTCAACAGAAACTTCATACGAAACTTAACAGATCAATGAACGAAGTTCATTTTGATGACAGAACCACATAAATATGCTGACATGTACAGCTGTACCCAGAAACAATACACATTAGGAAAACATTGACACAGAGAGAGAGTGAGAGACAGTAAACAACTTACCAGTTTTACTGAATTAGTATTTTTATTAATTATTTTATCATCTTTATTGTTAGTTTGTGTTTTAACGAAGTTACTTTCAGATGTACTTGGTATTGCCTGGAAATCGTATTATTTATTAAACACTTGAAACACTACTTACTTGTTTTCAAATATAGAACACACAAACCATCAAACCGAAATTTAACCAACATTTTAAATCTGTTACATTGTTTTTGTAAAAACGTAAATAAACGGCATGGCCAAACCACGCTAACTTGTTAACAAATTATCAAATAATATTATGATTATATTGTCACTTATTGTTATAATGTAATTAGAACGAAATCGAGACATTAACCCAGTTCAAACTGTTGATCTAATTTTAGGCTATGCACATTGATGGTGGGCGAGGCGACAAAACGTGCTGAAACTAGTTAAGTTTAAGTCGGAAACCAGTATATATTGTTCTTTTCTAGTAGGGAATTCTTTAACACATCTAATAGTGTTTACAGAAATAGAATATCTTAAAGGGAACATTTTTATTCCCTCTATAGTGTGTAAGTAGCATTGATGGTTTGGGAATCGCTTGTTTTGAATGGAAGTCTGTCCAGCTCATGTGTAAGTCAACTTATATGCAAGTTCTTTAGTTTGTGTTGAAGCTATGACATTTCTATAATGGAATTTGCCCTTGAAGAGGGGAGACGAGTCCATTTTACTGTTCAGGAGCGGTTCACCATCACAGAGGCAAAAAATTTGACACTTTGCAGGGTTGCAAAGGATGTGTAACTGCTTCCTTCTAACTGCACCAACAGAATTTTTCAAAACACATGGTTGTAGGAAAAAGAATTTTTTACATTGCTTTGCTTACAGCTGTAACCTAAATATAATAGTGGATCTGTGATGTGACTGTAAAGAATGTAAAATACCATCCGTTCATGCTTCTGTGTGATGGGAAAATGGACTTGTGTTGAACATTTTATAACTTTGTCAAATATTTACGGATATTTAACCCTTTGACGCGTAAGGCTTTTGCTGATAGGTATGCGAAAATGCACAGGCCGATTTTAACAAAAATAAAAGCATTTTTTCAAACTACCACCAAATATACAATTTCTCAGATACAGTAATGAAAAAAATCAGGCTTATCAAAAAGGTTCTGCAAATTCGTGTGATATGGTTCAATATTTGTTGCAATGACTCAAAATTTAAAAAAAAAATAATTAAATATCAAAATTTTTATACAAACAAAAAAAAATTCACTTTCCCAATAATTTATAAATTTTTCACACAATTAAAATCTTGATACCCACAACACATGATAACTCCAGTTCAATATAAAAAATATAAAAAAAAAATAAAAATATACCCAGTAGTTCTTGAAAAACAGTTATTTTTTGTAAACTACTCGGACGACACTAACCTCAAAATAAACACGCGGATACATAATAAACAACAATGCTTTTCTCTTATTCGATATTACGCAGTTAAAAAAAATTGATTATTTCATTATTCGATACTATCGTAATGTCTATTTTCTTAGCTTCATTTTAATTATACACTTTCCCCATCTATCGTGAAACATATGAACTATGCCGGCCGCATTGGCGCAGTTGGTAACGTGCTCGCCTCTCATCATGCGGTCTTGGGTTCGAATCCCATTCAGGCACGGCATCTTTTCATACGTTACAAAAAAATCATTTCATCCTTCACCGTCTGCATTAGCAGTAATTGCAGAACAGCCGGACGTTAAACCAAAAAAAAAAAAAAAAAAAAAAAAAAAAAAAAAAAAAAAAATTTCGTTTTAATAAGAGTACCGATAGACCGTTACCATATGCGCTTCGGCACAATAGCAGGGTAACGATATATCGTTACCCTACACGTAAAAGGGTTAAATAAAAAATAACATTTATTCAGTAAACTCTTGTCTACAAAACATGTTTTATAAATTTTTTCCTGAACTGAAATTTATGCCCGTTGTAGTAAAAAATCTGAAGTAAACAAAAATTTTCGCTCGTCCAAACGCAAAGAATTATGAAGCGATTATCTTGTAATTATACTCAAAAGGCGCGCATGTATTATATGAATCAACTGTAATTTTATCTGAATTTTTCATCAGTAATGACGTTAGATAAAACAGTTTTTTTAAGAGCACGTTTTGATTGCTGCAATTCTTCCGTTTCAAGAGAAACAGTCCGTTTCGTAAGGGTTTACAGCAAAATTTGGGTCCAATGCGTAATTATGTTTTAACTAATGCATACCTAACACATCTAGATATTTTCAAGATGTATGAATGCATGCTATTTTCAAAATACAGTATCTTATATCAACACTCTTTTGATAATGTTTTTTATTTTTCATTTTTCTTGCTCTATTTGAATATACAGGGAATGGAAGCATTGTTTTAATGTTGATTTTCCCAAATAAAGTTTTCACCAGAAATACATACGACCAGGCCCCCTGAACCGAAAAAACTTGTTTTTAGCATACAAAGTTGAAGCTCCAAACTTCACACTGTCGCTGCTGATCCTATTATTTAACATCTTTCAATTCCCTGCATTGTATTAAGTGATCAAACATCTACGGAAAGCATTTCATGTTTTACAAACATTACTTTATACTTTTTGTTATAAAATACACCACTAAAGCACTTATTGAAAGTTTAGTTTCCTGTCTGTGGTAGTTTTAACGTATGGTGTACTAAGCGCGTTCGTAACCTACAATTTGTGTCGTACAGTGCATGCGATTTTTGTCATAATATTTCTAGTACAGTACAATTCTTGTTTTTTTTTTCTCTAAAAGTGGTTTTATATGTTAGCATAATATGTTTAAGCACAAGGAATATTTTGGTTAATAACAAATAATGCACTTTAAAGGGAAAGATAAAAGCTTTAGTTTACTTTGAGGTAAGTAACAATAAAATTGATGCACAAATAATATTAGAATAAAATCTTGAAAACAGTCATAAATGGTCAGCATGATACATAAGTACTGAATTTAACGCCCAGGAGTGAAAGTGTTAATTTAGCTACCAAGATGATATCAAACACAAACATTTTCATCAAAATCGGTCAACCAGAAAAAGTAGTTCTTTATTCATACAGTTTTTCACTTTTTGTTAGTTTTTCAAAAACAGTTCCTACGCTTTAAAAAAAAAACGCCTCGTACACTACATTCTCTACAAGATAGGGTAAGCCCCATATCAACTGAAGTTAAGGGGAGGGGCCAGGAGTGCTTTCGAGGTAAAAAATGCTTTTTAAAGGTTGTGACCTTAATTTTAAGGTAAAAGCATAAATACTCAAATTTGTAGGAAATAAAAAAACCGACAATTTTTATTTTAAGCACTTTTTTCTACCCAGCTTTGTTTAGCGTCAATTAGTGACTTTCCATAATTTCAAATCGAACAGAGGTTTATTTCCACTTAGCGTCATATCCACTAATTAGTAAACCGTAAGTTATACTTTCCATTATTTCCATTGACAAGAGAAAGTTTTGCTGAGTGTTTCACACAACTTCATTTTTCATAATATAGTACGAACAGAAATAAGCTACAAATGGATAAACAATTTATTTAAACAAGTAAAACCACACGGATCAGAAACGGCACAAATTTTACACAGCTCAAGGAGAATCAACTCACACTGCAGTATCTATACCGGTTGAGTAGGGCTACCAACTTTATGTCACAAAACCAAATTTCCCTTTCTTAGAAAAAAATTACCAGACATTAACAATTGGGTAACAGGACTAAAAAAATCACTCAGTAGGATTCCCATTTAAAATACATTGGAAGAGATTTTGTGTTTTAAATATATAGATTATTAAAAAGCAAATACCTTTTCGAATGATGGATCATACTCATATTCATCAATATTTAGAGATTCTTGAGATGCGCTTAACGACGAATCTAAAGCCAATTCTTCAGTACCTAAAAACAAACAAAGCAATCTGTAAATTTAAACAAAAACAAATACGCCGCATTGGCGTAGTTGGTAACGTGCTCGCCTCTCATCATGCGGTCCTGGGTTCGAATCCCACTCAGGCACGGCATATTTTCATATGTCACAAAAAATCATTTCATCATCCATGCATAAAGTTACACCCCAACGTCGTCGCTAATGGCCATTGCAGTTAATGTGACGTTAAATAAATAAATAACTAAAAAGCAAATTGTTTTTAAGGCTCCAAGGGTTAAAATCAGAGTGCTGTCTCTCTCCCACTTTGTTTACAATAAATACATTCAACAGGCGTTGGCATATTGGAGTAGAAGAAGCCGATACATGGGTTTGAAAGTAAGAGAAGAGAGGGTCATTCCGTATCAAATCAAAACACTAAAATTAAAAATTTTACCTAACCATCTCAGAATCTGATGAAAATAGTCTGTAGATAGTCATTTTGATTTTGTATTTCCAAAGAACACTTTTTATGAAAAAAGGTACGTTGTGCTATAAATAATTGAAAAGTAAATGAAAAACTGAGTAAAACAACACCACTCCCATCTCTCTAACTCAATTAGGAGAGCATCTGTGGTGATTTCAAAATATATCGACCGTATGTTTTTGATCAATTTTTGGAAACTTTACATAGCTGTAATTTCTAAACTGTTAGATATTTGAAAAAAAAAAATTGTATTTTTATTAATCCCCATAAGGACTACCCACATACCAAATTTCATCAAATTCTGAGATTGTGAGGTTTATACCGTGTTTATTTGATGTGGAATGACCCGAGATTTTAAATACCTTTCTGTTTGCAGATGTTTAGGTATTTATTTCATTTTGCAGTGAATACTTGAAAATGTCTTTAGTTGTCCATTCTAAACAGGTGTTTGTAAAATTTTAGTTTTCTTTTTCCAATTATTTCTATTAATTGTTAATTTTCCTTGTATAGTTTGTCTGGTCCATGTAACCTATATTGCAATTCTACTTATTTTCGAACCCATTATTTTGCCAAGTATCTTTCTCTAAAATTTCTGGGCTTCTCTTAGCCCAGCCTTCCCGGCTTTTCTGAGGCACTCGCTTGTGTACAGACACTTACAGGTTTTATCAGTACAGATTATAATATCTAATCTTTAGAAAACGCTTTCTTCTTCTACAAGTGGTGAGTTCCTCAAAGTGCACAAGTCATCTTTCTTCATCTCCTGTTGTTCGCTTCCTTCTTGATAGTCTTTGATTGTATTATAACTCTCATAAACTTGAAGGTTGTTCTTCTGCACCGAAAAGTGTTTGGAACGATCAAAACTGGCGAATGCTTCTGCTCTGATAGTTTGTAAGGTCCACATTTACAGGGTTGCCCTCCATGTGGTGGTCTTGAAGAGGTAGAGCATCTGCTCTACCAACCCAAAGAGGAGAACCTATAGCTTACCACCGTAGTGCTAAATCGGGTAGAGCAACGTTACTTTATATCCCTCATTTTCATTTTTCCAAGTAAAAAATATTATGTAGACAATAAAAAATTTCAAATTTAATCTTTCTATTAAATCAACTTTCAGACTGTAATTTGTATGCAACTGATTTAAGTGAATTTTCACACAATGTTTTTTAGCAAGATAAAACATACTAAAACAATTGACTTTTAATTTAAAGGAAGATATTGTTCAAACTTTACTATAATAAATTAACAGGTGGAAAAGAGATTACTTACTGTCCTTTCGCTTTAAAATAACACTACGGCCACTTTTACACATTGGACAAATGTATTCATACTCCGGATTTGCTTCCTTTTTTTGTTGATATGTTGTTAAATCTGCTTCACTATCACATGTTCCATGAACAAACCTAAACAATTAAAATTAACACTATAAATTACATGAAACTGAATGTACATAAGTCTAATAGTATATCAAAATCAAACCTATGGTATTATGTTGTAAATTCAAATGCAATGAAATCACTGAATCATAATATAGATGGAAACTATAAAAATTAAATTATTACATATTGGATTTTCAATTTTCCATAGAAGTTATTCAACCACGTCTACAACTCACGCTTATTTTATTATTTACAAAGATAACCGAAAATCATTATATAAAAGTGTAAGATACGGTATTCACAAATCGGATATGACTTAAAAACATAAATGTAACAATTACAATATTAATTTTTTTAATTCACGTTCATTTTTAAATGGGGTGAATTTACACATTTTTTTTAAAATTATTATTTATGAAGTGAGCTTGTCAACATGTAAACATGTCATTTGAAAAGACTATTTATTCGGATTCCTGCGGTTACTTTGCACCCTTTGTTTCACCATGGGTGTTACTTATGTCAATTAAGTTTGCACACCAATATACGACGTTCTTTTCCTTTTCCACGGTAAAATGAGTACTGATTGTACTTTATAAAACAAAAGTACCTTATTGCCCTTTCACTGAAAATTTAATAAAATTAACCTTCAAATGTTTTCGCTCTCTACAACACCATTTTTAGCAGGAGAAATAAACACATTTTATTTTTTTTTATCAAACATCTTATGTAGGATTATAAACAGCCGCATTATTTAAAATCGAAATATATATTTCTAACCACCAGAATACGGTAACAGAAAACACTTAACAATGTTTACAGCACTTTCGTGTATCTTGTACACATCTTCTGTAAATTAAAATTTTTTTTTCACATCAAAATTCTGACGGGAAAAAACTTTTTATTATGATTTAGAGCGGAATTTTCTTTTTTTAAATATTAATAAAAAAAAAGAAAAGAAAAATAACATTCTGTTACAATTAATTATTTACATACTTGCGACAGCCTGAACACTGGACCATTTCGCGATGGGCAGCAGCTCTATAGGCACGATGGCAAAGTGGGCACGAGAAACCCTTATTACGCTGTTGGTAACATGAATCGCAGACTGTGTAGTGAGCATGCCACCTTGAGCTTTGACCGGCTCCCGGTGTTCTAGACCCACAATCACTGCACAGCCTGCAACACTGCAACAGACAACAGAAATTCAACAATTAACATCAAATAAACAAATAAATAACACACAAAATCAATATATTAAATGAATAAATTTTAACTTGTTAATTATGCTAGGCTACATACACTGCTGCTGTATTACTATCATATACTTCAAGCAGGTCTCAGGTACGATTATTGGTTATAGCCTGGAAATTCTTAAATTTTGACAAGTTAAAACCCATTGATACTTTTACTTGACTCGCTGTAATCACTGACACTGTTCACATAACGTGAAAATTAAAAAAAGCACAAAACAAACTTTGGACGCAAAACCGCCTTTGAAAGAAAACAAGAAATGACACCCAAACAAAATTTTATAGAGCAATGGCTGTACCACTCATAACATATGGGAGTGAAACATGGGTGTCATTACAGAGGAACGAATCTCGTATCCAGACTGCTGAAATGAGATTTTCGCAGGGAGTCAAAGGTTGTACCCGGTTAGATAGAGTATATAACGAAGCTATCCACGCCAAGTTAAATGTTCAATCACTGTTGGAAACGTTAAGAATATACAAGAGAAACCAGTCCAACCATTTACTTTGCATGCCAGCTCACAGACTTCCTCTGCGAGCATGGAAATATAAACGTAAAGGAAAGCGAAGCTTCGGAAGACCTAAAAAGAGATAAGACGTCGGAACAGGCCATTGAGCCTAATCCTTGACAGATGATGATGATGATCAACTGTGGATGCTTGGCAAATCTATAATTATGTGACTATCTTCTTCTCCTTTAGTTCCAAACTACCTTTGATTTCAAATGTGGTGATCATCATCGATATCTGCACCTTATTCGTTGCAATTTTGAACAGTTACGCCGAACTCTTGTCAAACTTAAGTCCTTAGGTTTGCCAGCCAGGATATTATTCTCATCCTGCTGCTCTCCTTCCTGAGACCTTACCCTGGAGTATTTGCTGAACCAAGATGTATCTTTCTTCATTTCTTATAATGCAACCCAAGTACGACAGTTTTCGGCATTTAATTGTGTCGACGAATTCCAAGTTTCCGTTGATCTTCCGCAACACTTCCACGTTCATCACCCTTTGTGTCCACAGTATCCTCAAAATCCTTCAGTAGAGCCACAGTTCAAAGACTTCAATCATCTTTGTAATGGTTTTATTGAGGGTACACGATTCCATCCCACACAGAAGTATCGAGTACACATACACATTCCAGGATGCAGATTTTGGTTCCGAGCATAAAGTCATGTGTCATAAAAACTAGCCTCATTTTATTAAATACACTTATTATACAGGGTGGCGCAAAAGTCACTACACAGTTGGTTAAAAGAAAAAATTAAAATTACAAGATGTAGTACAATAGTTTTAGCCCGTAATGTTGGTATTACAAAATGCTGATAATTACGCCGCATCAAGTTGGCAATACGCCTTGTCAAGGACAAACACAACAAAAGATCCGGTGAGTTCTTGAAAGCGCGATCTGTGAGACCACATTATGCCACTGAAGTCCGCGATTATTTAAACGAAACTTTCCGAAGACAAATTATTGGACGAAGGGCAGATATTGACATGCCTCCACGTTCACCAGATATCACGCCCATGGATTTTTTCGTATGGGGTGTCGTAAGGACTCTGTTTATTCTAGAAAGCCTCAGACCATCGACGAAATGAAAGACTATACACACGAGGCATTTGAAGATTTGGACAGTAATACCAGACTATGCCATAGAGTGTGTAACAGTGTTCGAGAGAGACTTGAAAGATATATTACTGAAGACGGAAAACAATTTGAACATAAAAAATAATTGTAAGTTTTTTGTAATAAAAAATAAATTCAGTCTTTGTTTACTGTAGTGTGCAAAGACTTTTATACCATCCTGTATAAGTGGGAGAGGAACAAAAGGAGAAATACGCTTGGTTCCCCTACTGTATGACATCAAGATTTGTTTTATTTTCAACATCTGACTGTTTAGCAATTACTGCTAATGCAGATGGCGAGAAGGATGATAGATACGATA
The DNA here is from genome assembly GCA_035578175.1 of Catonia carolina. Taxonomy (NCBI): domain Eukaryota; kingdom Metazoa; phylum Arthropoda; class Insecta; order Hemiptera; family Achilidae; genus Catonia; species Catonia carolina. Next base: position 69,406,498 of record JAQMRL010000005.1, read on the forward strand.
AGTAATGAAAAAATTGCCAGACCTGACCGGGAATCGAACCCGGACCCCGGCATAGAAGCCAGTTGTGCTAACCACCATGCCAACGAGCTTAGTGGTTAATCGACACATTGGTTCTTTAACATCATACAGCATACCAATATCCCTTTCTGAAATAAATTTTGTAAACTTCACATACAGTGTCACAAATCACCCAAAACGTTTCGGAACACCAAACATCAAAAATCATCAACAACTGCCAAAATGTTACTTCAAATTCCATCGTAAAAGAATTTCATGAAAATAATCATATTACCTTGCATTTCCACCCATATTTCGGAATGGTCGTGACAACTGGACGGAGACAGTGAGGGTGATATGCTTTTTCGCACGTCTCGCAAAGCATTACTTTGGAAGGATCTTCCGGTTGTCGACATATCTGACAGATTCTACAATGCACACATTGCCATCCCGCTCTCACACCTGAAAAAATAAACAGACATTCCTTATTTTAAAAATTCAATCATTTCTGCAGTTCTAACATTCTAATTTTCATGTAAAATTAGAAACTTTTTCTTAAGTGTACATATAAATAATCCTTAAAATACAGATTTGTTTCAGAAAACATATTAATTCAAATGTTAAGCGATCAGAATTTTTCAAAAACTGAAGATCCAGAAACGCAAAGAAAGTGGAAGTCACAAACTTTCATCTATTCACTTGATCACAAATTTTTTAAATAATGGCTGAAGCTTTCTTGTTCCTGTTTACAACATTATATTCCGACTCATATGACTTTCATAAATGACTCCCTGACGGATTATTTTCTTGAATCACTTCCACGTACTGCATAATAATAATTATAATGCAAGGTATTGCCAATAAATAATTTCAAAAACCAATTACCAAAAACTTTTAACATAACTGATAAAACAGTCCAGAAAGTGCGACAACTTTTGTACAGCAATCACCAAATGAGTGTCTGGATGTTAGCCGAAGAAAGTGTATTACCCAAATCAGTTCACCACATTTTACCTGAGGATTTTGACATGAGAAAGATCTGCGCCAAGATGGTGGGTGCCGAAAGTTCTCTCTGACAACATGAAGGAATAGAACCTGTTAAAGTAGATCCTGAATTTACCGTACTAAAGTCTGGTCGGACACCAACTTAAATCCGAACTTCAAACAAGGGGTTATTATTAACAAGGGGTTGAATTTGTATTTGTATATGTAGTGATCCTATGTACTTCATTAGGACTTACAATTTTTTTTTTTTTATTTCATAATTAATCAACTGTTGAAGGGCCAAGAACTGCTCAAACACTACAAAACCCGAGGCTGAAATTTTCGACAAAGTGGCCGACTTATTTTTGATTCTCAAGATACAAAGAAGTTCGAAAGGACACCACTTCAGGATGCTGTAGAGGGTAAAATAAGCTTTGATGACTTGCCTACAAGAGGGTTCTATTGTGGTCACCCAGAGATCCTACAAGGAGTGGGTTAAGCGCTAGAAAATGTGCGTAGCCAGGAGAGGAATTCTTTAAAACGTACTAAAGAGATTGTAAATTTATGTTCAATAAATAAAAAAAAAATTTACCAGACTTTAATATATTTTACTTAGCGCTAACATTGGCTTTACTATACGGTCACAAAACATAAATCATTTTTGGAGTGTAATAAATTATTGCAATAATGTTTATGAGTGTTATTTTATTGATTTATTATCATTTGCTAAATGGAAACCAAAAGCCAATGCATATTGGTTTTTGGTTACAAAAGTAAGAAATGTTGACCGCATTATTTTAGGGAAAATGCTGTAACTTCATTTATTATTTGTTCATCAGATTTCATATACAAATAAGTGTCTTAACATAATGAAGTGTTAATTTTTTCTGTAACTTACTTCATCAGACATCACTTAACTTAAGTGTTAATTTTTTTTCTGTAACTACTTCATCAAATTTTCTTGAAGTAGTCTAGACGATTTCAGAAATGTTTTTTATTTCATAATAAAATTGACTTATTGCATTTTTAGATGCATTTTCTTTCTGACAATACAAAAAAAATCATGCACTTTTGTTTGTAAATAGCTGTTATACCTGTTGTTGTTTAGGTCAACAGCCGAAAGGCTGGTTTGAACCTCTAGAGGTTTTACTAAGTAAAACGAGGAGTGAGGTGGTTTACCATTGCCTTCCTCACTGAGTGGAAAAGTACGCTTATCAGCATGCCGGGCCCTCTGAAAAGCACATATTTTCCACTCTGTAAATGACACCTTCACTTCATTCACCACACGGTCGTGCTGTATAGTGAAATTCATTACTTTCAGAGAAGATAACTCTGATTAGTGTCTTTTACACCTCTACTCTTCTATTCTTAAATGATTCAGTCATTTAATTGACTGCCCATGTGATAAGAAACAGAACTATTTATTTTAGCCCTGCAACGAACAGATTGAGTGTAAATAATTTGACACTCCACCTGTCTGTTATACTTATATATGCATATAAAATATATAATTAAATACGACCAAATTTAAAAAAATTGTCCAAGCACTGTAATAAAGGTTAAAATGCTTGTGCAATACAATAAAAATAAAGTAATTTTATCTTTAGATTAAAATTTTAGCATTTTGACATTACCTGGTAATAATGCTAAACCAACACATGCACCATGATAATGGTTACCACACATGGAGCACATCATTAAATTTGACACGTCACCTAATGAATAACACGAGACACAAGTGACATCTCCTAAATTTGCTGCAAAAGAAAACAATCTATATTATTACTTTTCATACAATACATTCACTGTAGAATTTTATTAGATTGTTAACCACTTACCAAATGGTAATGATCATTTTTTGTAGAATTCATTATATCGTTAAACACTTACCAAATGTTAATGATAATCACAAAAACTACTAGTGGAAAAGAAAAAAAAAATCACTCTTTTAATACATAGAGATGTAACAAAACACGTGAACTGGCTTCAAATATTCGCATTCTATTCATTCTTATAGGGAAAATTGTTCCTACAAAGTTCTAAAAATGTACTTTTTGTCAGTCTGCCATTATTGAGTTAAAAAATTAATACCTTGAAAACAATTTGAGATACACTGTGAAATTCCCTCTTTAAAATTATGCCAATATTGAGATTATCAGAGAATCTTAAGTATAAACAATAAAAATCTTTTCCTTTGGTGTAATGAAATTTTTTAAGTATATTCCTGTTTATTTCAGTAATATTTTGTTATTACATTAGAAATATTTATTACAATTATTTTATACATGCAAGTCAAACTGATTCCATGCTTTTACAGCTGATATCTAATTGCTCACAGATGGTATTTTTTATTCTACCAAATAAAATTTTTAATTAATTCTTTTTTAATCTCAACCCACCGGGTTGGTCTATTGGTAAAGTATCGCCATGAGTCAGCTGTTTAACAGCTGATTTTTTTTGGAGACGAAGGTTCCTAGTTCAAATCCTAGTTCAGGAACTTTCATACGAACTAGACAGTCTATAGATGGATTGTAATCAACAATACTTTCTCAGGAATGATCGGCCAAACTCTGTATATGGCTACACCGCTTTTACACGTCATATGTATCATCTCATCAACACATAGGGTTGCTTATTTTTCTCAAACTGAACAGATTACAACGTACACACACTAACAATAAAAAATTTGTATTTAAACATAAATGCTTGTTTTCTGAAAACCTGTACTTTTCAACTTCACATACACATATCAGTTACCTGCCATTTAACATTTCTCCTTCAAATTTTCACAGCATAATCCAAGATTATGGGAATTAAATTTTGACATACCATTTTTTAATATCTTGGTTAGGAGTGAAAAAGATATTGTGTACTTTTATAGTTTGGCAGACAGGCTTAATATGAAAAATTTTAAAAACCTTGGGTCAAAAAACTTAAAGGGGTTAAATAAAATATAGAAAAAAATGTGAGATTTTGATAGAAAAAAAAGTTGATCATATTATCTCAATAATTTCACAGATTATGTGTACATAAACTAACATTTTGAACACACATCTTACATTTATCGTAATATAATGACCGCTATCATGCAAATTGTGAAGACCGACATAAAAAAAAAAACATACTTTATTAATAAAACCAATCTCATATAAAAATAACAAATATTAGATTTGATACGTACGTAATAACGGTACTTGATCAAGATGTAAACTGCAAATCAACGAATACGTTTTCGTATCTTGAAAAGTACCAGACGCAGCAGCACACGGTAGATGAAATTGCCGTTGACAATTGCTGAACGTACAAGCAGCGCTCGCACCAAATCTACAGCAGTACGCACATCTTCGACTTGTCGCTTTTACTATAATCGGACCTACGTTTTGTAAATCTAGATCGGTTGGACGACTCACTCCTAAACTCCATACACCACAATGTTCGTGTACATAAAAATGACCTGCACATAATAAAAAAAAATCTGGTGTGAAACACTCACACAACTTTCTCTTGCCAATGCAAATAATTAATAATAAACCTAACATTATTAATAAAATATTAGAAATAAACAAAAACTAACCTCAAAAACATAACCTTATTTTAATCATGCGTGAATGACGCAAAATGACAATTGAACTCAGTTTGGCTTAAAAATACGGAAAATCACGCTTTCACGCTAAACTAGGCTCTGTAGAGAAAAATGCTCTAAACAAAAGTTGTAGATCTTTTAATTTTCTATAAATTTAATTATATACACTTTTGTCGTAAAATGCATACTAAGACCGAAATGTTAAAAAAATCGATTTTTCTCACGTTTTCGTGAGAAAAAAACAGAAAATCGCTAATTACCGCTAAACTAAGCGTTATACAAAAAAATGTTTGAAATAAAAGTTGTAGAATTTTACATTCTCTACAACTTTTATTATATAACGTTTTGCGCTAAAATGCATATTAAAGCCGCAATCTTAAAAAGAAAATGTTTTTTCGTAAAAACAGCCTCAAGCAGAATTTCAGCAAACATGGCGCCTACCCTATATTGTAGAGCATAAAAAATGTAGTAAACCAGGCGATTTTAAAAAAAATCGTAGGACTAGTTTTTGAGAAAATCGCAAAAAAGTGAAAAATTATAAGAATAAACTACTACTTCCGGTTGACCGATTTTGATGAATATGTTCGTGTCGGGTCCGGTAGTGATATGTAACTTAAGTTTCAAGTTCGTACGATGTTCCGTTCTTGAGATATTCTGTTCACACACAGACAGACACACACACACACAGACCAATCGCTAAAAACATGTTTTTTGGGTTCAGGGGGTCTGAAAACGTATAGATCCGGTGAAAACTCGATTTCGAAAAATCGACATGAAAACAATACTTTCCTTCCTATATATTCATATAGGCAAGAGAAAGTAAAAAAATCAGGTGTGACTTTCTCTTGGTAATGCAAATAAAGAACAATATAACCTAACATTAGTAATAAAACATTAGGAAAAAAAACGAAAAAAATTAACCTCAAAAAACATTTGAGGTAAATCATGAGTAAATGATGCAAAATAAAAATCAACCTCAGTTTGGCTTAAAAATACGGAAAATCACTCTTTCACGCTAAACTGGGCTCTGTAGAGAAAAATGCTTAAAATAAAAGTTTTATATCTTTTAATTTCCTATAAAATTTGATTATATACACTTTTGTCGTAAAATGTATACTAAGGCCAAAATCTTAAAAAAATTATTGTTTTACAAATTTTCATGAAAAAAAAACCGAAAATCATTATTTATCACGAAGATAAGCGTTATACACAGAAATGTTTGGGATAAAAGTTGTAGATTTTTAAATTTTCCATAACTTTGATTAGACACACTTTTTCCCAAAAATGCATATTTTCACATGCCAATAATAGTAAAAGATGCAAATTTTTAAAAAATTTTAGGAGCTGTTTTTGAGAAAATCACATGAATGAACTACTGCTTCCGGTAGACAAGATTTTGATGAAAATGTTTGTGTTAAGGAGACCCTTATGACAACTAACTTAACTTTCAAGTTTTAATTTTGTATGATATTCCGTTCTTGAGATATTTTGACACACGCACACTAATTACTAAAAACATGTTTGTTTTTTTAGGTTCAGTGGGCCTAAAAACATGTTTTTCCGGTGAAAACTCAACATGAAAACAATACTTTCCTTCCCTTCATATTCATAAGAGCAAGAGAAAGTAAAAATTTAACGTAATTAAAAAGTTATAATAGAGTGATACGAACCGGTACTTTCAAATATAGAAGAGAGATCAGGTTCTTCTGAGTAGCCGACAACACTCAGTTCATCCACCGGTTCTTGTCCATTTGTAGAAGGATGTCTGTAAAAAATTTCCAATAAACCGATTATTAAGATTCTCTTCATTATAACATAACGTAAAACAAATATCTCACAAAACTTTATAAATGAGAACACCATCCTCTTTATCACTCTTCCAAGTTTCTTAACTTTAGGCTTATCTCTACTCCTTTCTTATCATTGAAACACCTCCCCTCCATTGCTCTCCCAGCATCATACATTTTACCCAATTCATCCATAACTGAACCCAACCACCCTAAATCTTTTCCCTTCCACCTCCAGGTACAGTATCCTTTTCGGCAGTCTAATTTCTTCCACCCTACTTGCCCATCCCTAATTGTTCCTTAAATCATAATTTTCTTATATTTTTTTTACACATATGCACACTCTGCATATGTGAGTGTGCATATGTGAGCACACTCACATATGCACATACGTGCATATGTGAGTGTGTGATGTTCACACACTCACATATGCACGTGCACACTGGCAACTGCCCCTTCCATCTATGCCTCTGCTGTATCTACTCAATGCAATCTAGTTTCAGTTATAAGTCAGTCAGAATGCGTTGTGCACAGGTACAAAAAAAGAGGTCGGTTCGCTAAGATTGCAGGAGAGAAATGGAATAAGGTCCACCACGTTCCATCATTTTCGCATTTCCCTTTCAACACACCAGAATCCATGATGCTATCTGTGACAGAGATGCACCATCAGCCAGTCCACAACTAAGTTTTTTATGTTTTATTTTTATTTATTGTGCTCAGGAGGCTCCTGAGGGAGTATAGAATATGTCAACCAAGAATTTATAACACCTAAAATATATATTTCAATCCCACATTGATCTACTAATACTATTTAGAAAGAAATTCTTGTACAATATAAAAAGTTTTAGTTTTAATTATTTATTTAAGTAAATAAATTTCTGCTTAGACCAAGAACCTTAGATATGGTGCCCATTATTTGCTTGCTGTACCTCAGTACAGCTAGCAGTACCTAACTTATCAATTCAGTTATGGCAACAACCAGGTAAGGTTTCAGATCCCGCTAGAATTTCTATTATTTCATTATCTACAACCCTTTAACGACGCACCCACAATAATGTAATGGCTTGCGTCCATCTAGTTCTGTTGGCCAACACCCACAATGCTACTTAACTAGCTGCTGCTACTGGCAAGACCTATTAGCATGTAGGTGATGGTTCCCACAGAGCTAGTTAATTAATCCCAGTGATCTAAAGACATATATGAGTTGTGCTGTGGTGTGTTGCTGTACAACGTACAGCTTACTAAGAAACTAGCAACATTTTTGAACATTGACACCGAGCTAGTTTACAAGCGCTAGTCAATTAAGTGACCTTTTCCCTCTACTAGCGCTAGTAAAATCAAACATGATCAAAGTCACTAGCACGTTAGTGAATACTAGCAACTTTTAACTAAACTAGCTGTTAACCAATTAGCAACTAATATTAGCATCGTGGGAATGAGGTAATACATAAAATCTATAGTAAAAATAACTTAAATGCACCTACCTGCATTTAGCTAAACTTTTTTGCCGACGATAAGTAACAGCAGTGTTGGCAAGGGCACGTGGCGATTTATCTGGTCCGACATTTTCTTCCGGCGTAGACTCGGCAGAGATACCGACAACAGAATCTTTACGTTCCGGTGTAAATCCATCGGGACAACTTAATCTCATCAATACACCTTGACCAAGCTGGCTGCATTCGCTTAGATTACATAGAGCACATAATTTGCCCGGCCTAAAACAATAACAAGATAATATCCGTAATAATAAAATCATAATTATTAATTTAAAAGAAACATATGAAATTTTTTGGACAGGCTCAATGAAATTTTCTAAATTAATGTGCATCAACTACTTTGTTATGCTTCGTCCCAACTGAACTAATTGTTTTCTTATGTTCAAAAGATATTAGGTCAGTTCCACAAAATTTAATCAAAATCAAATCGATACGTTACCAGAAATTCTTTAAAACAAACTAGGATATAACTCTCCCAAAAAAATTGTGCCAGATGCTTTAGAATAGTATATAGTCCAGCCTCTCTTAGTTTGCTCCTAATGTAAACAAATAATGACTTCACTGAGCATGCGCATTATATCAAAATGTGTACACGCTGATTAAAAAGTAACAACAAAATACTTTCAAAAGTATTTAAATACATAATACTTTTAAAAGTTTTTTTCTAAATGAAATTGTTAGGCCTACATCATACCATGACTGATGTTTTTAGTACTTTAAGTACTTATAATTTAAAAAATAGTTAACTTAATAGGAATACGACATCCGTTAAGTCGCAGACTCTAGCGTGCACCCTGTAGTACGTGGCTTTTGTTTGTTGACAGTAGGAGCAAATTAAGAACGGCTGAACTGTACATTCAATCTAGTCTGGGTTGGAAGAGGATTTTTCTGTTTCTAGTACAATTAAGAATGAGTACTAAAAAGTAAAAAAAAAAACATTTAATTCAGGTGAGCAAAAAATCTGTTCGCAGCAGATTCCACATTATTTGACCACAGCTAAGATGATAAAGGCTCGCTTAAATTGGAGTAAGGAAATACTCCAAAATTTGATAGATGAACTGCAAAATCTGTATACAACATCGTAACAGATGATAAAAAATCTTGGATACACGTTCATACGAGCTGGAAAGCAACAATCAAAAATGTTTAGTGTTCAAAGATAAATTGAATCCAACCTAAGTTGTTTGTTCGTGAAGCACTTCCGAGAAAATTATTTGGAGGGTTGCAAAACAGTTAATGTTGAATGGCATACAACAATATGTTTATCACAAGTCACTGATGAAATCGGGAAGAACAACCGAAAACATCGCATCATCCTTCATCATGAAAATCGCTCACAGAGAACATCTAACAATCGATTATTTGAAAGAGAATAACATTGAATTAATGTTTCATTGCTCGTATTCACCTGATTTATCACCTTACAACTTCTTTATTTTCTAAAACAACAAACAAACAATGCATGGATAGCAATTTTCATAATTTCAAGAAACTAGAAGCCTTCAAAAACGTTTTAACGAAATGCCACCTTTAGGGTGGAAAAAATATTATAAGAATTGGTTCAAACGCACACAATAGTAAATGAAAATTAAAATTTGAATATTTAAAAAACCAATACAAAACAATTTAATACTACGAAACACATTAGAAAATGCGAATAATTGTAAAGCTCAAATTTTTGTATTAGAAATTTTTCAACACTGCAACATAATTTTGTCCACACCTTTCCAGTAAGATCTACACATCTGTTATTTGTTCAGACACAGATGATATCTTCTTTTTCAGGTGCCTTCTCCATCACGAAGGTTGGCTATCATCATGGTCAGTCGTACCTTGTCCATGGCTGCTCTGAAAAGGTCATGCAACGAGCAGTTAAATGCTTCTCTCAGGTTTCTTAACCAGGATATTCGTCTGCGTCCGACCGAGCGTTTTCCAACAAGTTTCCCTTGAATTATGAGATGCAGAATCTCGTATTTAGGCCCCCCTATGATGTGTCCAAGGTATGTCAGTTTTCTTATCTTTATGCTCTGCAAGATTTCCAGCTCTTTCCCCATTCTTCTGAGGACCTCCATATTTGTGACCCTGTCCGTCCACGGTATTCGAAGTATTCTCCGGTAGGTGCACATTTCAAACGCTAGTAGATGGGTCTCACATTCATTGGTGAGTGTCCCCGCCTCTACCCCATACAAGAGGATGGGAAAGACGTAGCACTTCAAGAGGCGGGTCCTGGTTTCTAGGCTCAGGTCACGGAACGATAGAAGAGGTCTCAATTTTTACGAATGCTTATACAGATGATATAAACAAAATCAATTAAAAAAATACATGAATATATTGCATATAATATAAGAAACAATCACGACTCCAATAACACGTCTTCTTTAGTTCTCATCAACCTCCCCTGTTCCGAAAGTGATTTATTGCTTATCAAAGAGTGGACTAACTATATTTATTTTAGAATCATTTAACTTACCGCCGATACGTAAAAATATCACCAATGTTGAAAGTCCGCCACCTGATATTATAGAAGATTAATTAAATCAATTTAAAGCCAATCGTTACAATAATCATTTAACTTTACTTTAGTAAATGTTAGAACTTGTATATTTCCTTACACGCATAAAAACCATCCAATAAAAAAAAGATTGCATTTTTATAAGGTTGCTTTCTTTAAAGTAAACGGTTTCAGTAGAAAGCACTTAAATGAATAAATAATTTGTAAAAAAATTAATTTAAAAAAAATAATTTCGTTTTTATGAATAAATTATTCTGTAACATAACACAGTATATTTATTTTATTAATTTTTTGTTTTACATCAAAAATTAATAAATAAAAAGAAAGAAATATCAACCGAACAACAATTTTCTTTGTAAAAAATTTTAAACTTTCAACTTAATTATTTCGTTGAAGAATCGAGATTACTTTTCCAAAATAATAACTTTTAACCTACTTGAACTGATTTCTGAAATGTGTTTTCTAAATTACTCATAATTTTATTTTATACAACTCAACAACAATTGGAAAGCAAAAATAATTCTGTTTTTTAAACATTTATAAAAATTATTTTGTTTCTTTGTTGGGTAGTACCTAACTTAGGTTTCAAATTTCAACTTTGCACGATGTTTCGTTGTTAAGATATTTTGTTTACACTCACACAGGACAATTGCTAAAAACATGTTTTTTGGGTTCAAGGGGTCTGAAAATATGCAAATTCAGTGAAAAATCGACATGAAAACAATACTTTCCTTCCTATATATTTATACAGGCAAGACAAACTAATAACTTTTTAAACTTTGAATTAATCTTATAAAAAATTATATTATATGCAATCGAATGATTTGTGTCAAAATTATAGTTTTAGTTTATCAATTATGTTTACATTGGAATATGAGTCAATCAATTCCTTCAGACAGGCAATACAAAAAAAAAGATGCAACTAATTACAGTAAATTCGGAATGTTGTAAAGCTTCAACCTGCCGCACAAAATCAACCGTTACCTATTTTAGGGAGAACAGACTATAAATTTAATACGCAACTACACAACATATACGATAACTGATTAATTACCATTGTTCTTGAAATAATGGTGGCGTTGGTGGTGGTGGCGGAGGTTTATCCTTATCATCGCCATGGAACGACAAACCGTCTTTGTTGTTATCGAAAGAGCTCTGCGATAGATCACCTCCCAACATATCGTCGCTGTCACCATGGCGAGGAGATTTATCGGAAGGCATGTAGTTTCCACTGGAAATATAATTATTTTTTTAAATATACATTATTTGTAAACTATTAAAGTTATTAGTTAGCATCATAGCAGTTGAATCCATATTATATTTGGTTTTTGTAATATAAAAAACTTTTTAATTTACCTCAAACTGTTTTTAATTGCCCATAACAGACAGGTGAAGTGTCAAATTATTTACACTCAATCTGTTCGTTGTGGGGCTAAAATAAATAGTTCTGTTTCTTGTCACATGGTCAGCCAATTAAATGACTGAATCATTTAAGAACAGAAGAGGTAGAGGTGTAAAAGACACTAATCAGAGTTATCTCCTCTGAAAGTAATGAATTTCATTATAAAGCCAGACTTTGTGGTGAATGAAGTGAAAGTGTCATTTGCAGAGTGGAAAATATGTGCTTTTCAGAGGGCCCGGCATGCTGATAAGTGTACTTTTCCATTCAGTGAGGAAGGCAATGGTAAACCACATCACTCCTCGTTTTACTTAGTAAAACCTCTACAGGTTCAAACCAGCCTTTCGGCTGATGACCTAAACAACACAACAACAACTGTTTTTAAAAATTCTTCTACGAGTACTTTTGCGGTGCGCACCACCTTTTTCAGGTAATGATAATAAAAATTCTAGAATATTATGAAGATTGCATCTTCCTTTGTCAATGGTTTGAATCAAACTGAATATATAAAATGGAAATTTTTTTTATAAATTTGAACTAAATTTATTATACGAGGTAGGGTCAAAAATTTCCCGGAATGGTCGCTTACAGTCACGTATTTGTAAGCTGAAAGGGAAATTTTTGTTTGTGAGGTTGGCATAACTGGTAGTGAATGTGCTTTTGAGGTTAGCAGGCAGTTGTAGTTGGTTCCGTGCGTTCGGTGTTTAATATTGTAGATCGTAGTTTCTGTCTTTCGTCGGATTGTGCAATGTCGTCATTAGAGCAGCGTGGCAATATTAAATTCTGTGTGTTGCTGGAGAAATCACCCTCGGAGACTCTTGAGATGCTAAAAAAAGCATACGGAAATTCTGCGATGAAGAAAACAGCAGTTTACGAGTGGCATAAGCGTTTTCGCGACGGTCGCACAACAATTAAAGATGACGTTCGGACTGGGCGGCCTTCCACTTCCACTACAGACGACAATGTTGAGCGCGTTCGACAAATTGTGCGTGCGGACAGGCGAACAACCATCAATACTATTGCCTCTGAAGTTGGTATTTCACATGGGAGTGTTCACAGCATTCTTCATAATGACTTGAACATGCACTGTGTTTGCTTGCACATTGTTCCAAAAATGTTATCCCCTGAGCAAAAGGAAATGAGAGTGACCATGTCCAGGGACTTGATTGAAATGGCTGATGCAGATGACAGCTTCCTGCGCAAAATTGTTACAGGTGATGAGACATGGTGCTTTCTTTACGACCCTCAGACAAAACGGCAGTCCGCTGAATGGAAGTCAAAAACTTCACCAAGAAAACAAAAATTTCGCTTGGACAGAAGCCGGGGTAAGGTGATGTTGGAGGTGTTTTTTGATTACCGTGGAGTGATTCATTATGAATTTATTCCTGAAGGGAGAACAGTAAATAAAGAATTGTACACAGAGATCTTAAAACGGCTACGAGATGCAATTCGACGAAAACGACCTGAAAAATGGGCAGAGAATGACTGGTATTTGTTGCACGACAATGCCCCAGCACATCGATCCCTAATGGTGAAACAATACCTTGCCAAGAATAATGTTACCACTCTGGAACATCCTCCATATTCTCCCGATCTCGCACCACCAGATTTCTACCTGTTTCCAAGGTTAAAAATGGCATTGAAGGGACATCGTTTTGCTGATTCGTCAGAGGTGATTGAAAATGCGACGGAGCGGCTGAAGGAACTTTCAAAAAACGGCTTTCAAGAGTGTTTCCAACAATTATATGAACGGTGGAATAAATGTGAAGATGCAGGAGGAGAGTATTTTGAAGGGAAATAATGTAAGAATGTTATAAATATTTTTAATAAATTTTTAATAACCAATTCCGGGAACTTTTTGACCCTACCTCGTACATAATTTATGATAGATTTTAACCTACTATCATAGTCAAACTGCAAATGTTCATTTATCAAATTATTATTATTAATATTTTTCTTAAATATGCATTATTTCTAAAGTTTGAATATTATATTTATTGTCTTAATTCCAGAACAGTAATGTCTTCTTTTTTTGTTTTTTTGTAATCTCTAATTTGTGTACGTTGCAATCTGTTCAATTCAGAACAATAAGCAACCCCATGACCCAATGAGATGAGGATGATGTGTATGACTTATAAATGAGGTGTAGTCTTGTACAGACTCAGGTCGACCATTCCTGAGAGAGTATGGTTAATTGAACCCCAACCATCAAAGTACACCGGTAACCACTGTCTAGCATTCAAATCCGTATAAAAGTAACTACCTTTACTAAGATTTGAACCAGGAACCTTCGTCTCCAAAAATCAGCAGTTAAACAGCTGATTTTGGCGACGACTTTACCTCTAGACCAACCCGGTGGGTTAGTAATATCTTCTAATGTAGAAAATTTGCGGTTATTTAATCAAACATGTTCTACATATTTAGATTTTTGTTTTCCATATTTATAAGCTTGCAGATGTTCTTGATAACGTTTATTAAATGATCTAGAGGTAATGCCAATATAAAATTCATTACAATTCCTTGAAAACAGTATAAGGTAAAATTACAAAGGTTTTTATACATACAAAAATCTGGTGTGAAACACTCACACAACTTTCTCTTGCCAATGCAAATGATTAACAATATAACCTAATTTTAGCAATAAAACATTAGAAATAAACAAAAAACTAACCTCAAAAACAATGAAAATTGAACTGTTTGGCTTAAAAATACGGAAAATCACTCTTTCACGCTAAACTAGGATCTGTAGCGAAAAATGCTTTTAATAAAAGTTGTAGATCTTTTAATTTTCTATAAAATTTATTAAATACACTTTTGTCGTAAAATGCATTCTAAGACCGAAATCTTAAAAAAATCGATTTTTCACACGTTTTCATGAGAAAAAATCAAAAAAATTGGTAATTACTGCTAAACTAAGCGTTATACAAAAAAATGTTTGAAATAAAAGTTGTAGGATTTTAAATTCTCTACAATTTTTATTAAATACACTTTTGCGCTAAACTGCATATTAAAGCCGTAATCTTAAAAAAACTATGTTTTTACGTAAAAACACCCTCACCAAGAATTTCAGCAAACATGGCAACTAGCCTATCTTGTAAAGAATAAAAAATTGAGTAAACCAGGCGACTTTTAAAAAAATCGTAGGACCAGTTTTTGAGAAAATCGCAAAAAAGTGAAAAATTATACGAATAAACTACTACTTCCGGTTGACCGATTTTAATGAAAATGTTCGTGTCGGGTCCGGTAGTGGTATGTACCTTAAGTTTCAAGTTTCAAGTCCGTACGATGTTCCGTTCTTGAGATATTTTGTATACACACACACACAGACCAATCACTAAAAACATGTTTTTTGGGTTCAGGGGGTCTGAAAACATATAGATCCGGTGAAAACTCGATTTCTTAAAATCGACATGAAAACAATACTTTCCTTCCTATATATTCATATAGGCAAGAGATAGTAAAAAACAGAATATGAATATAATCTGTTTGTACAAGGTAACCTAATCTCAGAAACAACCCAACCAATTTCAAAAATTCAATCACAGTTGGAAGCTTAAGAGCTTTCAGAATAAAACAGGCTATAATACTAATTTGCGAAAATTAGTTATTTTATCCATTTATATTACACCATCTATTGTACCCCACAATGGTTGATTACGCAATCAGGTATCAGGTGTACAATACAGTCTTACATCAACCTTTTCCAAATTTTAAAAAAATTATTTACAGGACATATATCGACAAAGATCTGTGGCGTAGATACTAGTGCACTAGCCTATAAGACAAAACGTCCTGAGTTTGATTTCCAGGCTGGGAAATTTAAACATGTTAAAACCCACCGTTACGGTACCAAAACCGCAGTAATCACTAATAACCAAGCTGCCAATACAACTTTAAATAAACTAGAAAAAAAATTGACAATATTACGACACATCTGATTTATGCACAAAAAGTTGTGTAATCCTTGTTGTAATTTAGGTCAACAGCCGAAAGGCTGATCTGAACCTCTAGAGGTTTCATTAAATAAAAACTAGGAGCGAGGTGGTTTACTATTGCCTTCCTCACTGAGCTGAAAGAGTATCAGCATGCCAGGCCCTCCGAAAAGCACCCACTTTCCACCCTGCAAATGACAACTTCACGTCATTCACCACAGGGTCTGGCTGTATAGTGAAATTCCTTAACCTTAGAGGAGATCACTCTGACTAGAATCTTTTACACCTCAGTCATATAATTGGCTAACTAAGTGTTAAGAAACAGAAATATTTTTTGTAGCCCTGGAACCAACAGATCGAGTGCAATTAATTTAACACTCCACCTGCCCGTTATGGGCAAATGTAAACCTTCCAAAACTCAAAGAGATCGACAATTTTTTTTTAATAATAAACTTTACGTACTTATTGGGATCGGAAAAATTAATGCCACTAACAAGAAATGGAAAAGGGGACTATAGCTCAACGAACGGAAAAATTAATGCCACTAACAAGAAATGGAAAAGGGGACTATAGCTTAACGAACTAGAGACTGCAGATGAAGGCGAAGCATAGTGACCTGAACACAGCAAAGAGCCGATAGACTTTTGTTAATCGTATCCTGCAACAGCACATTGTGATCCTGCTGTGGAGACAAACTAACAAAAAGTCAGCTGGAGTTCAGTGGAAGAGAGTGTCACTTATCGAAGGGGCAACCTCACACCCAACCTTGGCTGTTATTGGCTAGATCTCATCTGCAGTCTTTAATTCATTAGGGTATCATTAGACATTAGCTTCCGGATTTATCAAGGGAAACTATGCAAAGAACTTGACTAGGACGGTCTATAATAACTAAATAATAATATCTATTACTTATTAATACAGCTAAATGTTTGATTAATTTCTTATCCATGATATTTTATAATAAAATCTTCATATTCACAAGTCACCTTAACACTTTCAGGACGGCACCCGCATACAATACGGGCTAGCCATTTTGATCGGCTGGACGGCACCCGTATACGATACGAGCGCCTATTTCACTTGGTTTTATATCCATTAGCTCGTATCGTATACGATTGCCGTCTATGCTGTCACTTAATTTAGTTCATTCCGAATCTAATAGAGTACACTTATAGTCGTAATGTTGTCAGATTATCGAATATATCGACTTTTACAGTATCGATGTTAATGAGCGTGAGCAAGCGATCTACCGATACTTCTGCGCGTTGTTGTTAGTTATTAGTTCGTTATTATAATACTTAGATTTTTTTAATTTTACTTAAGAAATAAAAAAGTAAATTGGTAATTAGAAATAGGCAATTAGTTTGTAAGAATTTAACACATATAATTAATTTTACTATTCTTATGAATCATTATACAGTGAAAAATTTTTTAAATTCACGAAAACATACCTCTCTTCAGTCAAACATCTTTATCATTATAATTAAAGTAATCTTAATCTTAATAAATGAAAAGAAATCTAATAATTATGATCTTTAATTTAATCTTTACTTCTTGAATTTATGACCAATGGTTGATTTGTTACAATTTTTTAAAGATCCCGAAAAATGGCAGTCCACGGGCAAAAGTACAAAAAAAAATGTCAGTCTTCAAATTAACAATTTTAAAATAACAAAAACGATTGCAAAAAATGTTGAGGTATAATATTTCCAATTTCTGGGGCTTTATTGCATTTCGAATAATAATACGTTTCCTAAATGATACCGCCAATTTATAAGAGTTAACCTTAATAAACTCTTACAAGTACTTACCCTTTAGATCTTTTCAATTTTAATCCCGGAGGTCTTTTCAGTCTGGATAAAAATCCGTGGGGTGAAATGTCCTTTCTCGGTCTGCCCGGACCTCTTCTAATGTTCAAAGGTTTCCCACCACTTGTATGAGGTAATCGAAGAGGAGAAGCCAAACCTTCATATGGCACAACTGTGCAAAATACAAAAAAAATAAACAAACATAAATATACATCAAATAAAAAGAATAACAACACAAAATTCGCAAACAATACAAATCTGGTGTTAAACACTCACACGACTTTCTTTTACTACTGTAAATAATTGCAAAATATAACGTATGTTAAGTAATCATGACTCAATGTAACATTAAAAACATTCGCTTGTTTTAATCATGAGTGAATGATGGCTAAATGAAAATCAACCTATGTTCAACCGAAATCACTGACCGACACTAAGCACAGTAAAAAAAAGCTTGCAACTAAAGTTGTAGGATTTCTAATTTTCTACAACTATAACTACAGTATAACCTGAGAAATCCGAACTAATTGGGGCTGACCCCCGTTCGGATTCCGGAAAATTCGGATTATGCGGGGCACTTGGTAATTTACCTTTACTATTCCAAATAAAGAAGGCTATGAATGGTGGGTGGTCTGTTAAGGCATCTGTATGTGTTAGTGACGCAGTAGCAGTGATTTGCACTGTACAACTTTTTATTGGGTTGCTGAAGCATGGGAGAAATGTAATAAGACTTTGATCCAAAAATCTTGGAAAAAACTGTGGCCAAGCCTTGCATTTGAAGAAACAAATTTTGTTGTGCAGCATCAAATGGAAAACATACTTCCACTCGTTCAGCAGATTCCTGGATGCGAAGAAGCCGAAGAAAACTGTCTTCAAGAATGGTTTGCAGATGACGAGCCCGGTAATCAATATTTAAGCGATGGCGCTATTGTTTCAATGGTCCAGGAACAAGATCAAAATAATGCCGCAGTCGAAGAAAGTGAAGAAGAGGACGTCTCGACTGATGTTATTTCACATACAGATGCCACTAGTGCACTTGAAGTTGCTCTGCGCTTCGTAGAACAGCATGCTGCCGCTACCCGGACGGATGTGATGTTTATGCGACGCTGGTGCAACATCGCCGCTTCAAGCAGGATTACTTCCTTGCGTCAGAAGAAGATAACCGATTTTGTTCCAACCAATTAAAGTGACGTATTCATTATAAAATATCAACTAAAATGTTCTAATCAATATTAAATTCATTTCTGATTTGTAATTAGTATAACTTTCCATCACTTTTCAAGAGTAGAATTTTTTTAGCTTATTGCAAAATTGGTGTTCGGATTATCCAAAATTTCGGATTTCTGAGGTTACACTGTACCTATTTAAGCTTTTGCCTCTAAACTGCATATTTAGACCACAATCTTAAAAACCCCATTTTTACTTTCTCTTGCGTATATGAATATATTGTTTTCATTTCGATTTTTCAAAATAAAGTTTTCACCGGATCTACACGTTTTCAGACCCCCTGAACCCAAAAAACATGTTTTTAGCGATTGGTCTGTGTGTGTTCGCGCGTGTGCAAAAATTTATATAAAAGAAGTTGTAGAGAATTTAAAGTCCTACAACTTATTTCAAATAATTTTTTGTATTACGCTTAGTTTAGCGGTAATTAGCGATTTTCTGTTTTTTCCTCACGAAAACGTTTGTTCAAAGTGTTAATTAAATAATGTAATAGTGTTTACCACTAGATGATGATGACAATGACATCATGATGCCATTTTGATCTCCTTCCTCGTCTTCCTCTTCTTCATCTGCTTCTTCCGAACATTCTCCTAATTCCATTTCCTCATCACCAGCGATACCTGGCGACGGAGATGGGCCTGGTTTATTCTCTTCCATCTTTATTTAAACAATATACATATATATATATATATATATATATATCTGCAACATCAAAATTAACACCACTAGGGGTTAAAAACAATAATAAAAATAAATAAATTAATAAATTTAATAATAAAAAGCAATAATAATAAATTTGTCATTAATGCGGCATTAATGACAAATTTTAATAATGAAATAAAACACATACAAATTTAATCAAACATCCTATGCAGGTATTTCAAATAGCCTGATTATATTGGTAATTAAAATATAACCGCTCTAAAAAAAAAAAAAAAAATCGAGAGCACTTTCTCAACGCATTCTCTCTTTGTTAGTAAATTTACATTATAAGGAGTGCCAAATTATTTACACTCAATCTGTTAGTTGCAGGGCTAAAATAAATAGTTCTGTTTCTTATCACATGGTCAGCCAATTAAATAACTGAATCATTTAAGAACAGAAGAGGCAGAGGTGTAAAAGATACATCAGAGTTATCTCCTCTGAAAGTAATGAATTTCATTATACAGCCAGACCCTGGGGTGAATGAAGTGAAGGTGTTATTTGCAGAGTGGAATAAATGTGCTTTTCAGAGGGCCCGGCATGCTGATAAGCGTACTTTTCCATTCAGTGAGGAAGGCAATGGTAAACCACATCACTCCTCGGTTTACTTAGTAAAACCTCTACAGGTTCAAACCAGCCTTTTGGCTGATGACCTAAACAACAACAACAACAATCAAAATATATTATTCTTTAAAAATGTTTATATTTTAGTAAGTGTTTACTGTTTTATATTCACTTGAGTCATGTGTTTGCCCTGGTTTGCAACAAGGGGTAAAGGGAGAAAAGCATCGGTGCGCATGCGCGACTGCTTTAATTTCAGTACGACAAACATAACAACTTATACTATATACCCAGAGCATAGCCTATACAGTATATCACAGAACCTTTTCTAGGTTAACTGAACGAACATAACTGTTTGTTACTGTACACAGAAATGTCTTTGACGCTAAACTACAAAAAAAATCTGGTGTGAAACACTCACACAACTAACTTTTTTCTTGCTAACACAAATAATTAACAATATAACCTAACATTAGTAATAAAACATTAAAATAAACAAAAAACTAACCTTAAAAGACATAACCTTATTTTAAACATGAGTGAAAGACACAAAATGAAAATCAACCTCAGTTTGGCTTAAAAATATGGAAAATCACTCTTTCATGCTAAACTAGGCTCTGTAGAGAAAAATGCTTTAAATAAAAGTTGTAGATCTTTTAATATCCTATAAATTTGATTACATACACTTTTGTCGTAAAATACATACTAAGGTCGAAATCTTTAAAAAATTGACTTTTCACACGTTTTTATGAGAAAAACAGAAAATTACTAATTTCCGCTAAAATAAGCGTTATACAATAAAATGTTTAAAATGAAGATTAAAGGTTTTTAAATTTTCTATAACTTTTATTATATAAATTTTTGCCCAACAAGGCATATTAAAGCCGTAATCTTAAAAAAAAAAAAAAACATTTTTTTACGTGAAAACAGCCTCACTAAGAATTTCAGCAAACATGGCACCTACCCTATATTTTAGAGCATAAAAAATTTAGTAAAGCAAGCGATTTAAAAAAAATTGTAGGACCCGTTTTTGAGAAAGTTGCAAAAAAGTGAAAAATGACACGAATAAATTACTTCTGGTTGACCGATTTTGATGAAAATGTTTGTGTCGGGTCCGATAGTGGTATGTAACTAAAGTTTTAAGTTTCAAGTTCGTAATATGTTCCATTCTTGAGATATTTTGTTCACACACAGACCGAATTGCTAAAAACATGTTTTTTGGGTTCAGGGGGTCTGAAAACATGTAGATATGGGGAAAACTCGATTTTGAAAAATTGACATGAAAACAATACTTTCCTTCCTATATATTCATATAGGCAAGAGAAAGTAAAAATTAATAAAAGTTGTAGGTTTATTAAGTTTCTGAAACTTTAATTATATACAATTTCGCCATAAAAATGCATCTTACAGTTTCAGTCTTAAAAAAATTTTTTTACAAGAGCACAGCCCTCCCAGAATTTCAGCAGTAATGCCACTTACTCTATCTTCTAAAAAATAAAAATGTAGTAAATGAGGCGATTTATTAAAAAAACCACAACTTCCGGTTGACTGATTTTGGAAAACGTTTGTGTCAGGTCCCACTGTGATACCTAAATTAAGTTCAAAGTTTCAACTTATTATGGTATTTAGTACTTAAATTATTTTGTTCAAACAGACAATCGCTAAAAACATGTTTATTTTGGGTTTACGGGGCATGAAAACATGTATTTTCTGTAAAAACTAAATTTTGAAAAATCAACATAAAACAATATTTCTTCCATACATATTCATAGAGGACGAGGAAATAAAAATATATATTAAAAAAAAAGATTTTAGAGTACAACTCTAACCTAACATCTAATGTCTGTGAGATACCTTATACACAAGGTATTTTTATTATGTTAAATATAATTTTATACAATAAATTCCAAATTAATGCAGATAAAGAAATAATTGTTTTCGGGCAAATAAAAAAACTACCTTTTTCTGATAAATAAAAAAAATTAATAAACATGTTAACACAAACAACATAATTAAATTCGACGTATATCAGTTTGTTTACAAAATAGGCTCACATTTTTATTTAAATCAGATTTGTATTCTGTTATACATTAAACTTTGCTGTTGTAACACATTAAGGCAGCACATGTTAATTGGTCAGCTGATCACAAACAGTATAACAACAGCTTTCAATTCAAAATCAGATTTTTTATACTTTGTAAAATATAAGATGCTGATCAGATTTCATTTACATTTTCTCATGAACAAAATATTATTTTCACATTATATCAACTAGCAAAATAAATATAGTGTAATAATAACACTTAAGTAATTAGAATTACTTCAAGAAAACAATTTTAAATCAAAACATTAGAGGGCAATAGCTATATTTACATTGTAGAACTAACGAAAAGTACAAAATGTAAGTAACATACTGTCTATTGGAAATTTGGTTTATTTACTTATCACCATGTTTAACAATAATGATGAAATTTGAACCGCCTAGGTTCCAAATATAGATTTTAAACATTGTACAAAACACCGGATAGTATAAAATTAGCGTTAATTCAAAATTTAATAGTAAAAATTTACTTTTACAAAAAAATAAACGTAATTATAACCAAAATACGTTTATGCATGGAAAACGACTATGTCAATCAAAACTTGTTAACGACCAAGAAAATAAATTTTCAACCGCCAGGTAAAAAAAATAATAACCATCATAAACAACAGGCTAAAGCGGATGAAATAGTATTAATTTACATTAATTTTTTACAATACTTTTAACAGAAAATACTAAAATAAATATTCGTTAAGCCATAATCAATCGAGAAGATTAAGTGCAGAAATGGCTGACGTTTTTTTAGACGCCCCGTATGATATACATAAACCAAAATAAAAAGAAAAAATACTTACTTTCTCAAAACTATGTCACTATACAGTTAAGACTAAAATATGTACATGATACACACCACCAAAACATCACGATTTTATTTTGTTATAAAATTTCATTGATTAAAATACAAAACTAAGAGAAACACAGAACTAACCCCGACGCCACTAATGAGAGTTGTCCTAATGTCAGGGTTGCCAACATAGAAAATGATTGTCGCGCCGCTACCATGCATTAGGAAATTTTAAATAAGATCTTTTGTACCGTAATATTTTGTACTACTGCTATAAAAATGTTTAGAACTTGTAGAATGAAATCCATTTATCATTGCAAACACTAGTGAAAACTATAAAAAAGTATTCTTGTGACGCAAAATCTTTTATTCTATAGTATACTCAAAGAGCAAAGTACAACAGTATTTCTTTTAATTCCTATGCTAAAAGAAATTGGAAAATATTTATGAATTAAGAAAAGTAAAAATGCCAATTTTTAATTTTGCAATGATTTTTCGTATTTGTAATGTTTTAACTTTTCACAAAGTCAAGACAAATTACTGCGTTTTACAATTTTTAACGGTGTTAAGTTGCTTGCAGTTGCAGTCACGCAGCTGGATGTTAGCTCCGCCTCTCAAATTGCAATTACACCGGGAAATAATGAAACAGGCCTTCAAAAAATAATTCAGATTTAATCCTCATAGCTATTATATCATAAAATATCTACCTAACAAACACCCTCCGTGCAAATTTCTGTAAAGCTGTGTTTGTGTAAAGTTTTGGACTTTTGTAATGTTATTAAGCTGATGTCGAAGTACATTTTAACTACAAAATTCAGGACTTCAATTCTGGTTTCTCTTTTCGTAATGTCTTGAGATGCTTGGTAAAACAGAATCTTAAAGGTATCAAACAGAAAAATTAATCAAGGTTACCCTCACGCATCCGAAACTACAATATGTACGGCAGCACTATTTTTATATCCCTGCAATAGTAAAACAGAAAAATCTAATGACCTTCAAAAACGTTTTATTTTTGTGTTTCTTTCTTGGTTTTTAACTCACTTTTTTCCCCAGTTCAATAAAAACAAAATATAGGCAGTAATTACGTGTTTATATACATTATATCTGCCCATAACAGACAGGTGGAGTGTCAAATTATTTACACTCAATCTGTTCTTTGCAGGGCTAAAATAAATAGTTCTGTTTCTTATCACATGGTCAGCCAATTAAATAACTGAATCATTTAAGAACAGAAGAGGTAGAGGTGTAAAAGACACTAATCAGAGTATTCTCCTCTGAAAATAATGAATTTCATTATACAGCCAGACCCTGTGGTGAATGAAGTGAAGGTGTCATTTGCAGAGTGAAAAATATGTTTTTCAGAGGGCCTGGCATGCTGATAAGCGTACTTTTCCACTCAGTGAGGAAGACAATGGTAAACCACCTCGCTCCTTGTTTTACTTAGCAAAACCTCTACAGGTTCAAACCAGCCAACCAGGCTGATGACCTAAACAACAACAACACATATGTTAGGTACTTAACTCTTGGATTTTACAGTACACCATACAATACCCTAAGTAGATTTCCTTAGTCAATTAAAACCAGTAAAATGAAACAAGAAGCCAATAGTAAAAAAATTCATCTTGATGATCAGAATTTTTGACTCGGGTGAAACTGATGCTGAAAATGCCTAATTTTTGGACAAATGTTTACATTTTTTTTTTAACTGTGTCCAGGGGACTCCAGAGTATAACGCACATATCTAGATAAAACTGATTAGTTAAGTCTAAATTTGAACATTGTGTTAAAACCATCTATTACTACCACTTACTTGCTTTCTTCAAGGTAGGGTTTCATCCAAATAATTTTTTATCAAATAATACACAATTTACTTACCGTATGTATTTTTCAACCAAAAACTAATTAGAATGGAATTCTTGTACCTAAAATGTTTATCAACAAAGTAATTTTTAACTTTTCTTTAAACAAATTTAGATTATCACAACTTTTCAAAGCTTGCAGTAATTGATAAATTTTCTACCTCCATACGTAGATTTTTGTTCAAACAATTTAGTGTTGTAATTAGCAACATAGAGTAGTCAATTGCAAACTAATGCTCAACTAAACATCAGACAAAATTAATAATGCAGAAGTTATAGTATTTTTACTTTCTCTTGCCTATATGAATATATAAGAAGGAAAGTATTGTTTTCATGTTGATTTTTCACCGGATCTACAAGTTTTCAGACCCCCTGAACCCAAAAAACATGTTTTTAGCAATTGGTCTGTGTGTGTGTGTATACAAAATATCTCGAGAACTAAAAATCCTACAAACTTGAAACTTAAAACTTACGTTACATACCACTACCGGACCCGACACGAACATTTTCATCAAAATCGGTCAACCGGAAGTAGTAGTTTGTTCATGTAATTTTTCACTTTCTTGCGATTTTCTCAAAAACTGGTCCTACGATTTTTTTTAAAATCGCCTGGTTTACTAAATTTTTTATGCTCTACAAAATAGGGTAGGCGCCATGTTTGCTGAAATTCTTGGTGAGGCTGTTTTCACGTAAAAAAACCTTTGTTTTAAGATTGTGACTTTAATATGCATTTTAGCGCAAAAATGTATGTAATAAAAATTGTAGGGAATTTAAAATCCTACAACTTTTATTTCTAACATTTTTTTGTATAACGCTTAGCTTAGCGGTAATTAGCGATTTTCTGTTTTTTTTCTCACGAAAACGTGTGAAAAATTGATTTTTTAAAGATTTTGTCCTTAGTATGCATTTTACGACAAAAGTGTATAATAAAATTTATAGGAATTTAAAAGATCTACAACTTTTATTTAAAGCATTTTTTTCTACAGAGCCTAGTTTAGTGTGAAAGAGTGATTTTCTGTATTTTTAAGCCAAACTGAGGTTGATTTTCATTTTGCGTCTCTCACCCATGATTAAAATTAGGTTATGTTTATTGAGGTTAGTTTTTTGTTTATTTCTAAAATTAGGTTTATTGTTTGCATTGGCAAGAGAAAGTTGTGTGAGGGTTTCACACCAGATTTTTAATTTAATTTTTATGTGCACTTTTCTGTAAAATGCTCCTGATACTAACTTTTTTTTTACATTTGAATGTTGTGCAATTGCTGCTAATGCAGACAATGAGAAGGATGATACATGAAGATGAGTGATGATAAAATACTTTATTTTTCGAATTGTGGAAAGAGAAACATCACAGTAGTTAGCCGCTCGCTCACGGCTTTTGTTAAGAGGCATGGATAGGCATTTTTGTTTAGCTTCAACATCATAACATATTATTACATTGCATATTAGATTTCGTTCAACACTGTAAATAGTTCGACCACGTTTTGGAGAAACTGACATTTCTGTAACTAACAGTTAACCTAGAAAAGGTTACACGATATACTGTAAATGCTTTGGGTATAGTATAAGTTGTTATGTTTGTTGTACTGAAATTAAAGCAGTCGGTCATGCGCACTTATGCTGTTCCCCCTTTACCCCTTGTTGCAAACAAGGGCAAACTCATGACTCAAGAGACTATAGTACATAATATACACGAAAATACAGTAATTTCAAGAGAATAAAATTTAATTCAAAAATAAATCTTTATAATGCATCCTGCAGTTTGAAATTATTTCTATTTCATATAATGAATTAATATAATAATTTCACTAACCTTCTTTTTAAACTGCGTCACCTTTATTGTAATTTCTACTTACACGTGTTTCGGTGGATCCACCATCATCAGAGTAAATGAAAAATTGAAACTAAAAAATTTTTTCACATTTATTTAAAATTTACAGAAGATGGTACATCTTCAGTCACTTGTATAAAAGTTTTATACAAGTGACTGAAGATGTACCATCTTCTGTAAATTTTAAATAAATGTGAAAAATTTTTTAGTTTCAATTTTTCATTTACTCTGATGATGGTGGATCCACCGAAACACGTGTAAGTAGAAATTACAATAAAGGTGACGCAGTTTAAAAAGAAGGTTAGTGAAATTATTATATTAATTCATTATATGAAATAGAAATAAAATTTAACACGTAATAAATATCTACTGTATCAAATTTCAATTGTTTAGAGATTTTAAAAAAACTCTAGAGGTTTTTGATGAAATCATTGTCTTGCGGTAATAATACACCACTGGAGAAGAACATGTTTTTGCACAAGTTGGTAGTATTGGGGTTGAATTCCTAGAAATGCATAGTGAGCCTTCTATGGTATATAGTAAGATATTTTCGTACAACATATTAACGTCGAGTCAGTTCAACGCATTAATTAACAAATTCCCAGAATAGTGAAACCTTATATTTGTAATTTAGTTTATTTTACACTGTTCTGTACCTTTGTTTTTTTTAAAGCCCCATAGGACTACATAAGTTCATCAAACTAAAAAAAACTCATTTCAATTTTTGCGGTTCAATTTTTCAGTTTTTGGAGTCCTTTCCTGATGTTTCCTTCCTTGAACTTTCTCCAGTATTCCTTCAATCCATCTGATCTTCTCTGCTGTTCCTTGTCAGAATACACATCTTTCTGTTGTTTCGTCGGTTTCTGCTGTTCAAATCTTGTGGTCTTCAGCCTGTGGTAATTTCCGGATTTTGTTTTGAGGTCCTCAAGTGAGATTTGGAGTCTGTTCATGTCCTCCTTAATTTCATTGATCCAGTGGGGCTGAGTTTTTCTGTTTAGGAAAATGTTGATGATTTGTTTTGAGATTTTGGAAGAGTCGGTCCTCAAGAGATGTCCAAAGAAGGAAATTCTCTTTTTCCTCATCTGGTCTGCTAGAGGTTCTGTTTGCTAGAAGTATTTCTGTATACTTCTTCTTTCGAGACGGGTTTCCATATCCCATCAGAGAAACATCGTTTGTTCAGGCATCTCCTGATGATCCAATGCTCCAATTTTGAGATTCTGTGCTCAGTGTTTATCTTTCTGAGACTGAAGATTGTTTCGCTGCTGTATGTGATCTCCGGAAGAATTACGGTGTTGTAATGCCGGAGTTTTAATGTTCTGTACCTTAGATTACACTATAATATTTTTCAAAAGTTATAAGCTCTTAATGTACGCATTGCCCCCTACCCACTTCATAGCTAGCCAATGACTTGTCAGCAACGTTGCCAATACCTGCTCTCATAGCTCTGTTATATATTGCAGCCATTTGTTTGATCTTTCAATAAAAATATAACCTATGAAAATACAACCAGCTGAGTATATTACAAAGTATTTCATGTTAACGCACTCTGTAATCGATGTGTTCAGTATGAGATCCAAGACACAAGTGAACTACTGTAGCTTTTATATGCATGCGCACTTAATGTTTGTCAGGCTAATACATTCGTACAATCTGACAACACTGAGAAATGTTCTGATTGGTCTAAATGCGTGGAACATCAGAGCTCATCAACTGTGAAAATCATTATAGGTATTTAAGCGCTATACTGTACAGAAATACAGTATTGAGATTAATTAATTGCTAATTAAAAATTTTTTTTAGATCAATTTCAGTAAAGCCAGTTATAGTTGAGCAAGGTTTGAATAAGCGAGGTTTTACTGTATAACAAAGTAACAAAAAATTTCTAAAAACAAAACAAAAATGGTGGTACACAATGAACAAAAAACTGATGAAAATCATTTATTTACAATACAATATTGATTTAATTTTTAATTACTATTTTGTATTTCTTAAAAAATAATTAACATAAAACAAATCGCAATACAAACTCACTTTTCCAAGATAACTAGGACCATGGTATCTAAAATACAAACAGATTTGCACTACACAACATTCATAAATATAGTCAGTATTTGGTTAACATATAAAATCTTTAGATTTATTACACAATCAATACTGTGATAAGGCTATGATATAAGGTTTTTTATCCCTTAAGTGTGGACGTTGCAATCTGTTCAATTCAGAACAATAAGCAACCCCATGACCCAATGAGATGAGGATGATATGTATGACGTATAAATGAGGAGTAGTCTTGTACAGCCCCAGGGCAACCATTTCTGAGAGAGTGCGGTTAATTGAACCCCAATTATCAAAGTCACCGGTAACCACTCTCTAATGTTGAAATCTGTAAAAAGTAAGTACCTTAAATAGGATTTGAACCAGGAACCTTTGTTTCCTAAAATCAGCTGTTAAACAGCTGACTCGTGGGGACGACTTTACCTCTAGACCAACCCAGTGGGGTCATGATATAAGTATACAATAAATCAATCTTATTATAATATAATCGTTTCACTCACTGACTGACTGGTAAAAGAGAAAAGAATCTTTTTTTGTTTGTCTGGTGCCCAAACCACCAAAAATATCAGAAACCTTTGATATTAGCCGCCTGGGTGGTGCTATGCTTCCTGACAATTTTAAGATGCGTTAAATATTGGAATTACAAATAAATACTTAATGGCATATTGTTTAACGTCAAAAGATTACATGAATTTTCAAAAATTCAAATTTGGGCAAAGAGCAACATTAGGAGAACAAGATTGACCCAGTTTGAAGGCTGTTTGACATGTTCTTGGAAGAAGGACCAATCAAAACATTGCTAGAAATATACCTACGTTAGGAAGCTCTGGAGCAAAAAAGTTAATATAATCTTTTTTGTTGACCGTTGGTAAAATTTTTTAACGAAAGTTCTTAATGAATTAATATAATAATTTCACTAACCTTCTTTTTAAACTGCGTCACCTTTATTTTATTCCTACTTACACGTGTTTCGGTGGATCCACCATCATCAGAGTAAATGAAAAATTGAAACTAAAAATTTTTTTCATTTATTTAAAATTTACAGAAGATGATACATCTTCAGTCACTTGTATAAAAGTTTTTATACAAGTGACTGAAGATGTATCAAGATGTATAAAAGTTTTTATACAAGTGACTGAAGATGTATCATCTTCTGTAAATTTTAAATAAATGAAAAAAATTTTTAGTTTCAATTTTTCATTTACTCTGATGATGGTGGATCCACCGAAACACGTGTAAGTAGGAATAAAATAAAGGTGACGCAGTTTAAAAAGAAGGTTAGTGAAATTATTATATTAATTCATTATATGAAATAGAAATATTTCAAACTGCAGGATGCATTATAAAGATTTATTTTTGAAAGTTCTTAAATTTCCTACAATTGCATCCATGACTTGGTAAACCTAAAAAAACCATTTACCCAACATACTAGTAAACATTTTTGATTAGAAATAGAAATTGTAATTTTTATAACTTTATAAAAAAATACTAACAATTAGTTTTACCAATTAAGTGGTTATTTTTATTATATTAATACTTATTTAAAATTAACCAACTTTGCTACTTTTCAGATACATCTATCAATACAAATCCTTGAATAAGTGAGTTTATATTGTGTTTACAAACAATTATTAACAATCCATTTTTTTGATTATCACTAAGATGATATAATAAAAAAAAAAACAAATACTGTGATATAAAACATAAAATTGTTTTGTTACAAATATTAAAAAATGGTTTACTTTGAAATGTTTACTGGTAATTATTTTTTTCATATATTTCTTTTACTATATAAAAGGTAACATAACATTAGTTTTTTCTAAAAACAAAAAAATAAAAAAGCTTTAATAAAATGAAAAAGTAAATGATTGGTAAAAACTACGATTAAGCAGACATTTTGACTGACTAGCACATAACTAACTAATAAAGTTTATTTCATTTTTAAACTAATCAATGAAAAACATTGGTAATCCATTTTTCTTCTTCATTTTCTTTATCAATCCCTTCTGTATTGCAGCATCGGGACAATTAATACCCAATTAAAACCATTTATTTAACTAGCCAAGAAACTTAAGTATTCTGCACACTTTCGTTCACAAGACAAGACTTAAGTTGAATAGAGAGTAAACCAACTTGATCGCTTCACCAAATACAAAACTGATGCAATAAAATACTTGATAAAATTGAATAATTATAACACAAATGGTGAACAAGAAGAGTTAGAAAAAGAATAATAAGTCCAATAATTGAAACAGTAAATAAAGATGGATAAACAAAGTGATTTACAAACAGATCGGATGAAATAAGAGACTTTTGCATTGAAAAATGCAAATAAGAAAGACTGCGCCGGCCGCATTGGCGCAGTTGGTAACGTGGTCGCCTCTCATCATGCGGTCCTGGGTTCGAATCCCACTCAGGCACGGCATAATTTCATGCGTTAAAAAAAATCATTTCATCCTCCATTGAACAATAGTTACACCCCAAAGTCGTCGCCAATGAACGTTGTAGTTGATGCAAAGTTAAATAAAAAAATTGAAAAAAAAGAAAGACTTTAAAAAATTCTTTGAAACATTGAAAGAACACAAAACCAAATCACGACGGTTCAAATAAACAGAAAAACATTTAATGATACTTAGACAAAAATGTAACAGAAGATAAGGGTATAAAAATTCAGAAAAATAACTGAAGAACGTAAGGGTTTTCTTTAGGAAAAGTTCAAAAAACCAACGTACTGAAGTGTATTTTTTTTTTTGTTTAACGTCCGACTGTTCTGCAATTACTGCTAATGCAGACAGTGAAGGATGAAATGATTTTTTGTAACGTATGAAAATAAGCTGTGCCTGAATGGGATTCGGACCCAAGACCCCATGATGAGAGGCGAGCACTATTAAGTTTTCTGTTTCATTCATCGCTACACTGAAGTGTAGCGATGAATGAAACAGAAAACTTAATATTTTGTTGGTTCACATGCAACTGTTATACACTAAAGGCTAAACAGACAGTGAAGGGTAATATACATGAATATAACTGATTAAAAAATGGTATACTTGACCAGGGATCAGTGTCCAGTCCAAAAGTGTACAGAAATCATTTTGAGAAAAACACTGATTTTGGTCTTATATAATAATGAAAATTTGTTAAAAATTTATAAACTAAAATTATAATATAAATAATTAAAACATTAAAAAACTATGCGTTTAAGAATAACATTGTACAAAAATAAATAAGAACTACTATTTTAATTGTCAACAATTAACAGCAAACATTTCTTGTCACACTCACACATTCAGTTGAAAAATATAATTAAAGGAAAAAAATTTTATCCTCCAATGAATAAATATATAAATAAATAGATAGGTAAATGAATCTTATTGTTTTTTTTTTTTTGTTTAAAGTCCAACTGTTTTACAATTACAGCTAATCCAGATGATGAAGGTTGATAGATGAAAATGAATGATAAAAAATGGCAGATCTGATCAGGAATGAAACCCAGGAACCCTGGTGTAGAAGCCAGTTGCACTGTCCATTACACTATGGTTATAAATTTCATTAAAGGCAAAAGGAACTGTTTAATGATTTTTCTGTAAGAATCAAGGAAAAAATTAATCAAAACGTTCAAGGAACAAAAAATAATTTAGAAGAAATAACTTATGTAAAATTATATAAAAAATTAGGTAGGTATGGTATACCTTATTTTTAAATTTAAATTACAATATTTTAGTTATACAAAGATTTCACAACAATTTGTCATATTTTACTGATTTCGTACACAGTGTCAACACAATATAATTTTTTTCTTTTATAAAATTAAAAGATCTTTTAACTGAAGACTGTTTTATGAGGAAAACTTTAGTAAGATATATAAAAATTTTCTGAACAAAAATTCTTTCTGCTTTAAATTGTAGCATTACAAATGTACAAGGTGATAATAACCATGTGTTCATAACCTGACTGCTATTGATAATTATGTAAACATTTATAATTAAATTCTTACATTTTGTAAATTTTTAAAATGGCTAATTGTAATAAAATCGTATTTCTAAATTATTAAATTAAATAACTAAATAATCTCAGCTAATAATTAAAAATCAAGTGTTAATTTAGTGATGGAAGTTTTTATGTTTACATGAATCAAAAGAGTGTTTAAAAGTTACAAAAAATCAAAATATATATTAAAATTTTAAAATAAAGAAATATAAAGAAATGTCTACGCAGATCATCAAATAAGTTTGAAAGACATATTTACAACACAAATTTATATTTTATTTGAAAGTTTTAAAAATTATCAAACAAAAAGTAATTAATATAAGTGAATGCATATTTGTTTTGGTGTGTTGTTGACCGGGACAGTTTGAAGAGAAAGGTTGTGTTTGTGTGCGGTTTGATTTATGAAAATGTGTTAAGTAAATATAAAGTATAATTGTTATATAATTCATAGTATAAAGTTACAGACAGACCTTTGAAATAAAATTGAGTGAAAGAACATTATATTATTAAATTATGGCGAGAAATATATTAAAATACAAACGGAACATTGAACGAAACTCTTAAGGCGAGCGACAGACTTCAGAAACGATAAGTATAGAACATTAACTGGTAAACTATTAAATAAATATTAATTCAATAACAGCTGAGATAACTTGATAAAATATATTTTAATAATTGTTGTTGTTTCGGTCAACAGCCGAAAGGCTGGTTTGAACCTTTAGAGGTTTTACTAAGTGAAACGAGGAGTGAGGTGGTTTACAATTGCCTTCCTCACTGAGTGAAAAACTACTACTTATCAGAATGCCGGGCCCTCTGAAAAGCACATATTTTCCACTCTGCAAATGACACTTTCACTTCATTCACAACAGGGTCTGGCTGTAAAATGAAATTCATTACTTTCAGAGGAGATAACTCTGATTAGTGTCTATTATTAATAATAATAACAAAATCGAGAAAGTGGAGAGGCAAATAGCAAGAAGGTGTATTGGAAAATGGTCCCTTCAAGATGGTAGTTTCTATATTGTACCAAACAAGGAAGTATATGAAACAATTGAGCCTTTAACCAGTATCATCAGGAAAAAAAGGATATCCTTCCTGGGACATATATTGAGAATGGAGGATACAAGATTACTAAGAAGGATGACTGAGTTTTTCTGGCAAAAGAAGATGACACCAAACTGGATAAAGGAAGTCAAAAAGGATATGGAGGAACTAACCATCACAATAGCTGACCTCAAAACTAAGTCAGGGAGCTACAGTACATACAAACAGCGATCGGTTAAATTTAGGGAACAAATGAGGGTCAGGAAAGCCATGGTGATTTCGGACGCTGAGAGACTGAGAAGATCCGAAACATTGAAGAATTATTGGCGAAGAAGAGAAGTACGGGAGCGACAACTGCGGGGGCGTTTTGGTGGAACATCTGAAAGAGCTAGACGTTGAAAGATTGAACTTAAGTGGTCCTTTGTGGCCGTAAAATAAAAAAAATAAAAAAAAAATAACTAAATATTCTAAATTTCATTTTTTTAAAAGCCAGTCAGATTCAATTAAAATTTTATTTAAAACCGATTTTCTTTTGTTTTATTTTGATTGTAATTTGTTTTTATGTGTTAATAATAAGTAAAAGTAAATATTAAATGTTACAAAATTCAGGAAATCAGATTCTGAGTGTAATATTATAGTCTGCTAAATTATAGTCTGAATTGTTTCTAATAAAATGTTGTAATTTTTGTTTATTCCTGTGGCATCTGGAAGTATAATTTATAAATTAATAATTAAAGTTGTAACATGGTAACTCATATGCCCCTTAAAATTTTATCCAATGTTTCCTGTAAATTACAATTTCATGTGTCTTGAAACCCAAGAAAAATCATGACTTGTTCTATGATAGCTAGTTATAATATTTTTACCAAAAAGTTTGTAATAAGAGATACCATGATGTGTTAGAAGATATTTCTATAAAATTTTATGCATCTACTTTTATTTCACTTTGAATAATTAGTAAAAAAAATAATTAGGCTGCCTCTGTAGTGTAGTGGTTGGTGCAGTAGCAAACAACGTAGAGGTCTCGGTTTCAATTCCCGACTAATGTACGGAAATTTTTACAAATTTCACCAAAGTGTTTGTAATAAGAGATACCATG
This sequence comes from Catonia carolina, assembly GCA_035578175.1. Classification (NCBI taxonomy): domain Eukaryota; kingdom Metazoa; phylum Arthropoda; class Insecta; order Hemiptera; family Achilidae; genus Catonia; species Catonia carolina. The sequence continues at coordinate 69,441,240 of JAQMRL010000005.1, forward strand.
ATGTGTTAGAAGATATTTCTATAAAATTTTATTAATCTACTTTTATTTCACTTTAAATAATTAGTAAAAAATATAATTAGGCTACCTCCGTAGTGTAGTGGTTTGTGCAGTAGCAAACAACGTGGAGGTCTGTTTAAATTCCCGACTAAGGTACGGATATTTTCACAAATCAAAATCCAATGTTCTAGATACATACATCACCATAGTCGTTAATAACCAAGCAGTTGATGCAACTTACAATAAATTAAACTAAAACAAATCTATTTTATTAAAAATATTTTTAAAAAATTTGCTTGAAAAAGTATTTAAAAATTGTTCTGACAAATTATAGAGGTTAATTTAATCTTTAATTTGACTGAAATTTAAGGTTGTAAGTTTAAAGATTATAGATATAACATATAGATACAATATTGTTTTTACATAAACCCTATTTTTTTACCTCAACCCCTATTGTTGGGGTTGCAATTAACAACCCCAATAGAGATAATATTTTACATGTTAAAAACTGTGTATGATGCACTCTATTGAGTACTACACAAAAACTGTTACAATATTATTAAGAGTAAAATTTTTCATAAAAATGTAGACTCCCCTCTTAAAAGTTAAGCTTTCGGTAATAAATGTTTTTATATAATTCAACAGATTCACAGATGGCCATGAATCAGCTGTAGGTGACAACCACTTACAAGCCAACAAAAACATTGTGAAAATCCACGATTTAATGTCCTTTGGACCCTAAACTTACAATTACGGAGATGGTGGAAGAACTGAGTTTCTATATATTTCAGATAATTTTAAGATAACGATTTGAACATACATCTAAGGATCTGCAAAATTCATTTTGAAACTGTTGTTAGACTAACAGAAAAAATACTGACTTGAAAAGTCAAAATATGTCACAGATCTGTTAAATACATTAACCAAAGAAAGGTTTATGGGTATGACCTAGAAACAGTCACTTGAATAGGAAGACAATGTTGGCAGTTTTTTGATTCCCCGGGTATCAATTACAGAAATTTGTAACGATGGAGTAGAATACCAACCAGGGATACAACGAAAGTATCCTTTAGTATTTGCGTAAAAATATCTGGAAGAAAAACTATGTACTGCAGTTGAGACAAGAATTGGAACCTCCATGATAACAGCACATTGGGTCATCATAAATTCTCAATGACAAAATTTTTGACTTAATATCAGATTCTTGTGTTTTCACAACCTCCTTTACCATAAAATATACGCACTGCCAACTTCTACCATTTTATTTAAATTAAAAATTTGGCTAAAAGGCAACTTATTTGACCGACTAGAACACATTTTAGTAAATGTAAATATGGACAGGGTTCTTCTTAACAGGTTGGCGGACGTGAAATGCACTTGTGATCCTCAGGTGTTCGTCAATACAGCCCATGAGGATCGCTGGCGATTCTGAGTAGCCGTGAGAATCCATGCTGGTTCTTCAGACGTTGTTGTGATTCTTTTAACATATCTTTTGTAGGCCTGCTAAGAATACATTGAATTTGTTGCAAGCCTATTAGGACTAGTGTAAAATACATCCGTACACGGTGCCATCTGCAAGCAGCAAAATTAGTGATCACTTACTAAAACCTAAATCTACTGATACTTTGGTTATATTTATTCGCGTAATTGTAATGTTGTTTTCATCTTTATTAGTGATTGTATGTGTTAATTAATGTTTTTTTTTGTTTAATATCCAATTGTTCTGTAATTACTGCTAATGCAGACGGTGAGAGAGATGATAGATGAAGATGAGTGATGAAAAAATGCCAGACCTGATCAGGAATCGAACCCGGAGCCCTGGCGTAGAAGCCAGTTGTGCTAAACACTACGCCACAGGCCGGCGTGGTAATTAATGTTTGTTATAATATTGTAAATTAATTTTAATACTGTTCATATTCATGTTTATTTTTTAACTACTATTGTAAGTGAGAATCACATGCAATACACGTGGCCTGTTCCGAGAATATTTCTTCCAGTAGGCCATGAAAATCACACGAGTTCCTCACCATTTTTTTTTATTTATCTGACATTGTATTAACCCTTTCATTACCAACGTCTGGAAAACAGGACGTCAATATATTTTATGTTTACGTAGAGACACCATCCGGTTAACCGGACTTCAAACCAAACATTTACAAAAAAAGCTTTTAAAAAAAAATTAATGGAGTAATATATTTTGAAACTGACTCTGTGGTGTGGGGACTAGCACGCTAGCCTGCTAAACGAAAGGTCCCGGGTTCGATTTCCGGCTAGGCTCTGGAAATTTTAACACGCTAAAACCACCGTTAAGATACCAAAACCCACAGTAGTTGCTATTGACCAAGCTGTCGATATGACTACAATTAAACTAAAAAAACTTTTTGAATATTTTTAGTTAGAACGATTTCTTTTCTTTATGAACACAATAAAAATTAATTTATAACAGGAAATTTTATTTTTCTGTAACGTTGAAATTTTAGTTGGCAATGGCAGGCTTGCGCCTACAAGTTTTCAAAGTAAAGACACTTTTGTACACCCTTATTCAAATTAAATGGCTTTAGATGAAACTTTTAAATATTATTTTGGCACTGAAAGGGTTAACTTTTTACAATTTTATATACTCGATATAAGACACGTTATTGATCATATTTTGCAATTTTTCTGTGCGGCCCCTGGTGAAAGTTAACTAATTATACTGTGGCCTGTGCAAACGGCTTACCTTTCCTTTCCAAAAGGTGAAAAAACACCAATTAAGTATGTGTTCAGTATAGAAACTACTTTGAAGGACATTTGAAATTTACAAATGCAATCTAAAAAATTTCCAAAACAAACTCATTAAATTGATCCCACCTAAAAAATATTCAGTAAATAAAAGTAATAAAGATAAGAAAATATGGCAAATTATTTTTTAAAAAATTCACTCTAAACTTAAGCAAAATATATGGAGATCAAAAATTCTCAACCCTGCTATCATTCTCGAAAAAAATACACCACGAATAAAAAATTATTGGAAGATTTTTATAATCCTAAATTTAAAAAATTAAATATTTTTTTTTTTACAAAATTGTGACATCCTTATAAAAACAACACGCAAACTACACAAATTAATTAAACTAAGAATTGAGGTCAGTGTGAGACGATTTTTAAATTATACAAATAGTTTGAGTTTAAATTAGGCATGTGTGAAATACGATTGATAAATCATTCCTAATGCACTTGTAGTAAATAATGAAAAACACGTCCACCATGTTGCAAAACCAAAAACGCCTCTGTATACTTCTCTAGTGAATACCTAAAACAAAACACAAATAAGAAATATAATTAAAAAAACAAAAATTTAGAAAATTTAAACATGTTATGGCATTCACAGAGTACCATAAGGTTTGATTCTGTGGCCAATATTCTTTTTAATCCACAATATTTCATAAAATAGTTTCTTTCAAATGTAAAGTGAACGTGTGAATGAGGCATCAGGTTATATGAAAGATCATATTTCAGTTATGGACGAATCGGGGGAAACGAAGAACCGTAAAAAAAGTTTGTTAAACATTTTCTTGCGTAACGTTTAGAATTACATGATACAGAAAAAAACCACCAGACATACAATTGATGACTCACTCAATTAAAAAATCTGGTGTAAACCACCCACACGACTTTCTCTTACCAATGTAAATAATGACCAATACAACCTATATTTTTCATTATGAGTAAACAATGTAATATGAAAAACATAACCTAATTTTAATCACGAGTGAATGACGTAAAATTAAAATCAACCTCTGTTCGAGTTAAAAATCACAAATCTGCAATTGCCTCTAAACTAGGCTCTGTACAGAATAATACTTAAAATAAAAGTTGTAGGTATTTTAATTCTCTATAAGTTTGATTATACAGGGTGATTCAGAACTAAACGGCAATATCTTGGTAGCTCATTCTGTAGCTAAAAATAAAACAAAAGTTCATAAAAACTTAGGCTCGAAAATGCTTAGTTAGCGAGTTATACAAAGTCAAAGATTTTGCCGAGAATTCAGTACCCTCGGTGAAATGAAACCATGTAGACATTTTTAATGCGGTAATAAAGAGACAAATCTGATATTTCTTATGTATTTTTACCTGATAAACTGAATTAAATTGGTCCCAATAATGTACCTTCATCAGTTTTAAAGATTTATAATGTAAAACACTAGAATTGGGGCTAAAAATAACACATTTTTGTCTTTAACGTGAAATTACTTTGGCAAATGGTAAATTAAGGTATATTTAAAAAAATTAGATATGTAGAGAATTTAATTCTAAAAAGATTCATGTAAATCACTTCAGAAAAAATTGAATACTAAATATTAAAATTTAACCCACAGGGTTGGTCTAGAGGTGAAGTCGTCGCCAAAATCAGCTGTTTTTTGGAGACAAAGGTTCCTGGTTCAAATCTTAGTAAAGGTAGTTACTTTTATTCAGATTTGAATACTAGACTGTTACCAGTGTACTTTGATGGTTGGGGTTCAATTAACCATACTCTCTCAGGAATGGTCGGCCTGGGTCTGTACAAGACTACACCTCATTTACATGTCATACATATCATCCTCATCTCATTGGGTCATGGGGTTGCTTATTGTTCTGAATTGAACAGACTGCAACGTACACAAATTAGGAATAAAAAAAAAAATATTAAAATTTAACTTTATTTAAAAACAAAACAAACTTAATTGTGAAAAAATTTAACACCATGAAATACTAACAAATTTTGTCCATACGTTGGAAATAACAGCTGATTGTTCATTCAATACTGTAGATTTACATTATTATTTAGCTATAGAATGAGATACAGAGAGATTGCTGTGTAGTTCTGAATTACCCGGTATATATTTTTATGGTAAAATTAATACTAAGACTGCAATCTTAAAATTTTGATGAGCAAAATACAGAAACTCACTAAATGACGCTATACTAAGCATTGTGGAAAAAATGTTTGAAATAAAAGTTGTAAGTTTCTTAATTTGCTACAACTTTAATTAAATACACTTTTGCCTGAAAATACATATTAAAGCCACTATCTTAACCCTTTTAGTGCCGGGGGCCGATGGAATCGGCCACAGATGCATATGCGAGAAGTGCCATGGCCGATCGGATCGGCCACCAAAAGTTTTCTGCTTGTAGTTCCTACAAATATTAACAGATGGTGTTTTTGTTAACATAGCTGGATTACTCATTATTTTAGCTTTAAAATGATTATATAGTATTAACCTCTTTAGAAAACGCATGATCGATATATTATCGAATAGTGAGAACATGTTTCAACTATCGAGTTTGGTGGATTGTTGTTGCTTTTTGTTTACCATAACCTCGTTTAGACAAAGTGTTCTAGTGTTTTGCAAACTAATTTCATGTTATTATTGGTATATTTTTGTTTTTGATAAGTGTTTTTTGTAGAATATACTTTATTATTTGCGGTAACTTTTGTAGTTTTATTTTTCGGTAATCATTAGTATAATAAACTTGCTTAGTTTGTGGATACTTTTGCGGTAATTTTAAACTGTTATCACGGTGTTTAGTCTAAGATATTTTGATTTTTGATTAACTTTACGTTTATTTTCATGACAATATATTATTTATTAGTTTTCTGTGGTTTGTTTCTAATATGTCATTCAATGTTTATAAACCGGGAGTTGACGATGACCGACTACGTTATGTATTTGAGAAAAGTTTGCGTTTCAAATGGAACATTGTCTGGGTTTTTCTTCAATAAAAACTCCAAATTTTGAAGCAGTAACTTAATTTTTAAACCAAATTAAAGAAAATTTTGTACTGCATATAACTAAATAAATATAAAAACCAAATTTTGTGATATTGGGGTTGGTATTTAATCATAAACTTGGTTTTTTAATGTATGAATAACAACTGCCCATAACAGACAGGTAGTGTCAAATTATTTACACTCAATATGTTCATTGCAGGGCTAAAATAAATAGTTCTGTTTCTTATCACATGGTCAGCCAATTAAATGACTGAATCATTTAAGAACAGAAGAGGTAGAGATGTATAAAAGACACTAATCAGAGTTATCTCCTCTGAAAGTAATGAATTTAATTATACAGCCAGACCCTGTGGTGAATGAAGTGAAGGTGTCATTTGCAGGGTGAAAAATATGTGCTTTTCAGAGGGCCCGGCATGCTGATAAGCATACTTTTCCACTCAGTGAGGAAGGCAATGGTAAACCACCTCACTCCTCAATTTACTTAGTAAAACCTCTACAGGTTCAAACTAGCCTTTTGGCTGATGACCTAAACAACAACATGAATAACAAAACATTATGTTTGTGAATTTTTAAAAAAATTTAATGTAAAAACAATTCAAAATCAATACAATATTCAGAATCAGCACATTAAACTTAGGATGAGTACCAATTTTCATAATAATAGCATGAGTAGATGAGTTGAAAAGGACATGAATGTACATCAAAAATGTAAAAATGACTTGGCACTTTTAGCATATTCTGTAATTTAGGCCTCGGCACTAAAAGGGTTAAAAACATAATTTTTTACCATGAGAGCTTCCCCAAGAATTATAGCAGACATGACACTATGAATAAGAACAGTAATGACTCACTTGTTTTAATGAATCTAAAGCCAGCGTGAATTGTTGAGCCGATCTTAGTAACGAATCTTCACCGGCTAATACAGGTGGCTTTGTACTACAAACAGGATCGTCTGTTTCTAGATCCACATCGAAAAATAAACCACTCCAAGTGTAGTCTCCTAATGTTTTGTATATTAACGTAAAGAACAAGCAAAGAAGAAGTGGTGCAATGTACTGGAGTGTAACTACACACAGGTAATAAAATACAACTGCTATCTGAAAAACAAATTAAATACACATTACATTTTTTAAATATTAATTTTAGACAATTATACGAGGCATGTTCAGAAAGTAAGTACCGTTTTTAAAAAAACAACTAAAACAATTTTTTTTCAACACAATTTTATTTCTACATGAAAGCCCAAACCTTAAACTATTTTTCGACATAGTTTCAACTGATGTTCAAACAGTTGTCGTAGCGGGCGATCAATTTGTCTATACCCTCTTCGTAGAAGGTTCCCGCATGTAGCCACGACTCCACGGCAGTTTTCACTTTTGGAACCCATCGGGAACACAGCTTGCGATAACCTAAGCGATCCATAAAAATTTCGTACAAAAGAGTGCGTGAAATTTGTTGTCAGATCAATTTGTTGTGTTGGGTCGTCAGATAGCGTTGTCATAGTGAAACATGTTCTCCTAGATTTTTTCGTCAACTGCCCTTACCAGATCATCAGTGACGAGAGAAGGTCAACTGCTCCGATTCTCATCATGTACATTTGTTCGACCGCCATTGAACATTCTAACCCACTTTCTCACCATTCCTTCACTCATCACGTCTTCCCCGTAAACATCTCGAAGTTGACGATAAATTTCAGCCGGTTTCACATTCCTTGCGTTCAAAAATATTATTACAGAACGAATCTCTTAATCGGCGGGATCACTAATTATCTTAAACATTTTAAACGTTCAGAGAAAACTGAAAACACAACGTAGAACAACTACAATGGCGCGAGTCGATAGCCAGTAAACAAGGACGACTAGTGCGCATGCGCGGAACACTGATTGCAGCCCTACGGCGGCAGTAGAATGAAACGGTACTTACTTTCTGAACACGCCTCGTACATCAGAATTACATCAAATACTCTACAATTTTACATACAGAAAAAAAACCTATAATGCTTTTCATGGTTGATGAGCTCTGCTGTTTCATCCGTTTAGACCAATCAGAACATTTGCCAGCGTTGTCAGATGGTATCAACAAACATTACACGCGCATGTGTATAAGAGCCGCAGTAAATCACTTGTATCTTGCATCTTGTATTGAACACATCGATTATAGAGCGCATTAACATGCATACTTTATAATATAATCAGCTGATTGCATGTTCATAAGTTATAATTGTTACTGAAAAACCAAAAAAATGGCAAACAAAATATGTAACAGAGCTACGCGAGCAAGTATTGGCAACGTTGCTGGTAAGTCATTGGCTAGCTATGAAGTGGGTAGGGGGTAATGTGTACATTTAGAGCTCATCAGCCCTGAAAAATAGTATAGTTTAATCATTAGTAAACAATGTAAAATGAAAAACATAACCTAATTTTAACACGTTGACTGCAACACTAAATTTCGTGACACTTACATTAAGACCATCATACTATTTTTTCACATTTTATTCATTTTTACTTTCTCTTGCCTATATGAATATATAGGAAGGAAAGTATTGTTTTCATGTTGATTTTTCGAAATCGAGTTTTCACCGGATCTATATGTTTTCAGACCCCCTGAACCCAAAAAACTTGTTTTTAGCGATTGGTCTGTGTGTCTGTGTGCGTGCGTGTGTGTGTGTATGTGTGTGTGTGTGTGTGTGTGTGTGTATGTGAACAGAATATCTCAAGAACGGAACATCGTACGAACTTGAAACTTAAGTTACATATCACTACCGGACCCGACACGAACATTTTCATCAAAATCGGTCAACCGGAAGTAGTAGTTTATTCGTGTAATTTTTCACTTTTTTGCGATTTTCTCAAAAACTGGTCCTACGATTTTTTTTAAAATCGCCTGGTTTACTACATTTTTTATGCTCTACAATATAGGGTAGGCGCCATGTTTGCTGAAATTCTGCGTGAGGCTGTTTTTACGCAAAAACTTTTTCTTTTTAAGATTGCGGCTTTAATATGCATTTTAGCGCAAAACGTTATATAATAAAAGTTGTAGAGAATGTAAAATTCTACAACTTTTATTTCAAAAATTTTTTTGTATAACGCTTAGTTTAGCGGTAATTTGCGATTTTCTGTTTTTTTTCTCGCGAAAACGTGAGAAAAATCGATTTTTTTAACATTTCGGTCTTAGTATGCATTTTACGACAAAAGGGTATATAATTAAATTTATAGAAAATTAAAAGATCTACAACTTTTGTTTAGAGCATTTTTCTCTACAGAGCCTAGTTTAGCGTGAAAGCGTGATTTTCCGTATTTTTAAGCCAAACTGAGTTCGATTGTCATTTTGCGTCATTCACTCATGATTAAAATTAGTTTAAGTTTTTTGAGGTGAGTTTTTTGTTTATTTCTAATGTTTGGTTACACTGGTCATTATTTGCATTGGCAAGAGAAAGTTGTGTGAGTGTTTCACACCAGATTTTTCTTCTTATTTTACTTAATTTATTTAACAACTATATTTTTTTGTAAACAAATTTGTAACACACTTTTGGGTGACATGGCCTGCTGGAATGATTTCACATTTCAGAGCCATGTGATCCCTTTTTGTCGCAATAAAAAATGTAATAAACAACTGGGTTAAGTTACAAAGTTCTAGACTATTTCAATCAACCAAAATAAGCAAAATAAATAATAAAATTTAAAATAATAGCAGCATTCTAGTACAGGACAACAAGGAAAACTACCTGTATACGCAATATCCTATTATTTAAAAAAGGCCAACTATTTGAACACTAAGTGTACAATGTCACTCTCTGAAACCGTAGCTTTTGAAACCACATTACACGGCTTAAAAATGAGTAATGTACTGTGACTCAATTTTGATGCACGTGGCCCATTTTTAAAGACAAGTGTGACACATATTTGGGTCACATAGCAGTCAATATGTTAATGATGGATGAATGACGCTATATGAAAATCAACCTATCTGTTCGACTTAAATACAGAAAATTACTAATTGAGATCAAACCAAGCTTTGCATACAAAGATGATTGGAATAAAAGTAGTAGGTTTTTAAATTTTTCTTACCTTTCGTTCTAAAATGCATATTAAGATTGCAATCTTAAAAAATGCCATGTTTTACAGATTTTTTTTTTTTTAATTCCTAATATGTGTACGTTGCAATCTGTTCAATTCAGAACAATAAGCAACCCCATGACCCAAGGATGATATCGTCGGCTGCATCACAAACCGTCGTATCTCAAAAATCATGTTTTTCTAGGAGAGCCGTTTAAAGTTTTGTGTTTAGTTCACCACTCTACATCTCAGCAATTATTTACAATAAAACCGTAATTATTGCTTTAAATAATCAACAAAAGACTGTATTTTTTTATTATTTATTGGATATTAATGTAAGTTGTTGATTTTTATCAATAATGTATAAATTTGTCGAGTTACGACAGTACGTGATTCACGGCAACGTATTATGAAATATAAACAAATGTCGTATCTCTATAGATAAAAGTATCCTGATAGAAAATTAATACTAACAAACACATGATTACTCATTTTAGTATAAATTCTACATTAATACAGACAACTAGCTAATTTATTACAAAAAAAAAATACAAATTTAAGAAAATTTGTTAATACAATGCATAACAAAATAAGTACAAAAATATTTTGTTTGTAGTTCCTATTTTCTAAAAAAACATACCAATAACTTGAAAATAATACTACGAAACTACTAAGCGTTAACTAATTTCATTGATGAATGTTACTTTTTAGAAAAATAATGACATCATAAACTGATGCAAAAAATAAAAAAAAAATTGTTTATTACTGGACAATGACACTTAGTAACACTATAGGGTTACCTAAAAGCTGTTTAGTAACTACATAGCAAAATATACAAAATACGTACGTAATATAATGATACATTACGTTATTATTAGTAATCAAAAACTTAAATTTTATTTAGTAGGCCTACTCCATTACAAACTTTAACAAAATGTTTTGTTGGCAATGCCTAGAAACAGAAAGTAACTACGTTGGCATAAACGTAATAGTTATAAGCTGAATGATATTAGTTTTAAAGATTTATAAAAGGCATTAAATTCTTTTTTCTAATTTGAATGAGGTAAATTTCTTTAAAAGTTCTTGTGTTCTTCCAACTTGGCGATGGGTGGCACTGCATTACATAAAGATAACAAATCTTTGTAATTTATGCAGCCACTAAATTTAATTTTTTGGGTTCAATATTCTTTATTGACTTTAGCTTTCCAATCTTAAAATGCCAATATTCATCACAAGGTGGCTGTTCTTAAAATAAATTGTATCTGGCGAGGTTTTGGGAACATGAATTTCCATCACACGCAACCAGTTTATTTTCTCGCCTGTTGAATCTTTTCTGTTTAACAATAGCCCTACTCTCAATTCCTTAGAAATTTCTTTAAAATCGATAAAATCTTCATACTGAAGTGCATTGACAAGGAAGGTTGTTTTTTTAAAAGCTAATTTAAAAATAGGAATAAGTTGAGATGGTACAAATAAATCGCGTGAACGTTCAATAGCAGACTTTATAGTAGACCTACTATGTCATGAAGCACCCTAATTTTGTCCGTGGAAAGGCTCACAAAATCTCAGGGAAATACTTACAATATTAGTCGAAATAGGGACAACATACCTATAACTCATGTTGGCTATTATTGAGTTTTTACTTTGGTCACTGCATCCGTCCAAAAAGAGAAACACATTTTTTACCTCTTTTTCATTCAATTGGTTTAAGCAGATCGAAACAAATCGCTTCCCACGACTCTTCTTTTGTGACAATATAACCTTACGACAGTAAACTAAGATTTATCAACCCACCAACATACCCGCAAACGTCTACTAACTCACTGATATAGAGCAAGTAATCATGGGTAGCCTACATATTTTTACGTCTGACTATTTTGGAATTTCTGCTAATGCAGACGGTGAAGAATGATGATGTACGAAAATGAGTGATGAAAAAAATTCCAGACCTGACCGAGAATTGAACATGGGACCCGGTACAATGATATAATTCGATTAAGGTAATTTATCAGTGCTCCCTTCATAAAAATGTAAACTAAGTGCGTATTCAGTTTAAAGTAAATTGGAAATGTACTTCTGCGTGGAATATGGATATCATAATATATCCTGACGATTGCTGCCTAACCCAGTGAAGTAGATACCTATATAAAGGCCAATTTTATTATTTAGTTTTATTTTATAATTAGTCTAATTCGAATACGTCACATACAGTTTCGGTTTCATTAGGTAAGCGACCGCATCACAAACTGACGAATCTACAGATACGACAGAGTGAGGACACAATACAAGTTTCACAAAGTGACGTATCTCAAGATACGACAGTACGTGATGTACAATTCATCACTTTTTGTGAGTTACGCAGAAACATTATTGCTCGTATCTTTGTTAATAACGAAGATATTGATAAGTCAGTTCGTGATATTGTAGAGTACACCCAGACACATTCATAGGCGACCTAACTCAAATTTCGATTTTTTTGAGATACGTCACTTCGTGATGCAGACGACGATATGTAGGACGTGTAAAATGAGGTGTAGTCTTGTACAGACTCAGGCCGACCATTCCTGAGAGAGTATGGTTAATTGAACTCCAACCATCAAAGTACACTGGTAACCACTATCTAGCATTCAAATCCGTATAAAAGTAACTACCATTACTAGGATTTGAACCAGGAACCTTCCTCTCCGAAAATCAGCTGTTAAACAGCTGATTTCGGGGACGACTTTACCTCTAGACCAACCCGGTGGGTTGATGTTTTACAGATTTCAGTGAGAAAATATGGAAAATCATCAAACAGTGCTAAACTATACACTGTAGAAAAAAATGTTTCAAATAAAAGTTATAGCTTAGATTATATACACTTTTGCCCTTAAATGCACATTAAGGCTGCAATTTAAGAAAAAAAATTTCTAACTACGAGAGCACAGCCCCCATGAATTTCAGTTATTATTAAAAAAGTTGTAGGAGTCATTTTTGAGAAAATCGCAAATAGGTGAAAAATTGTTCGAATAAACTACTACTTCCGGTTGACAGATTTTCATGAAAATCTTCGTGTCGGGTCCTCTTATGGTACCTACCTTAAGTTCAAAGTTGAAACTTTGTACAATATTCCGTTCTTAAGATAAGTTGTTCACAGAAAAATTGCTAAAAACATGTTTTTGCGGTTCAGGGGGCTTGAAATTATGTACGTCCAGTGAAAACTTGATTTCCAATAATCAACATGAAAACAATAATTTCCTTTCCTTTGTATTCATATATATATATATTTTTTTTGCATCCAGGAGACTCCAAAGGGAGTATAGGACATGTCAAGATAAAACTGATAAACTGAAAGTTTATCACCAATGATAAATTCATCACTTACCACCAAAAAATTGTTTTTGCTACTGCTTACTTCAATAGGCTTGTCATGAACCCCATTGAATCAAATATCACACAAAATAAAAAATAAAAAAATCAAACACAATGATAAATTCATCACTTACCAATAATTTTTCCCTGCTACTGTTAAACTCAGTAGGCTTGTCATGAACCCCTTTGTATCAAATAGTACACAATATTTGTTTAATTGAAAGTTAAATATTTTTCAATCAAAACTATTTAGAAAGGAATTTGTGCACACTGTAAAATGTTTCATCAATCAAATATTCTTTTAGTTTTTTTTAAAATGACTTAAATTGTTACAACTTTTTAAACCTTGTGGCAATTTATATAGGGCAAGAGGATGTAAAAAATATTCCAATCATTCAGCATGGCCAGCTGTATCATCTTTCCAAAAACAATTCCATTTTCTTCTCTTTTAGATCCCATAATTTGAGGTCGGGGGCAATAAAGCAGTCTTATAACCTTACAAGTAATTTTTCATGGAAAATTCTCATTAAATGTAATATATAATTACCTTCTTTTGAAGTTCGATATTTGTTATTCTACCAGCTTCTTTTTTCTGATCTTGTAATCGATGATACGCCATATTAAGATATGCTTGTAGGTAAGGAGGCATCACTGCTATCCTCTGTATCACGGCCGCAACAACAAGTATTAATCGTAGACTTTCAAATGCACTGGGAGTCATTCTGGACAAACAATTTTTAACGTAACTTAAAAACTTCAATTTAATCTAAACAGATTTTATATAGTTATATATTTTATAGTTTATTAATATTGCCCATACGGGGCAGTTGGAGTGTTAAATTAATTGCACTCGATCTGTTGTTCCAGGGCTACAAAAAATAGTTCTGTTTCTTATCACATAGTCAGCCAATTATATGACTGAACTATTTAAGAACAGAAGAGGTAGAGGTATAAAAGACACTATAGTCCAGCCTCTCTTAGTTTGCTCCTAATGTAAACAAATAATGATGTCACTGAGCATGCGCATTGTATCAAAATGTGTACATGCTGATTAAAAAGTAACAACAAAATACTTTCAAAAGTATTTTTCTAAATGAAATTGTTAGGCCTACATCATATAATGACTGATGTTTTTAGTACTTTAAGTACTTATAATTTAAAAAATAGTTAACTTAATAGAAATACGACATCCGTAAAGCTGTAGACTCTAACGTGCACCCTGTAGTAGCAGGCTTTTGTTTGTTGACAGTAGGAGCAAACTAAGAACGGCTGAACTGTAGTCAGAGTTATCTCCTCTGTAGCAATGAATTTCACTATAAAGTCAGACCCTGTGGTTAATGAAGTGAAGGTGTCATTTGCAGGGTGGAAAGTGGGTGCTTTTCGGAAGGCCTGGCATGCTGATAAGCATAATTTTCCAATCAGTGAGGAAGGCACTTGTAAACCACAGTTTATAAATATTTTAGTTATATATTTTGTTGTTATTTAGGTAATCAGCCGAAAGGCTAGTTTGAACTTCTAGAGACTCAGAGGGTTACTAAGTAAAACAAAAGAGGAGGGGTTTACTATACCTTCCTCACTGAGTGGAAAAGTATGGTTATCAGCATGCCGCGCCCTCAGAAAAGCATCAACTTCCCACCCTGGAAATGACATCTTTACTTTATTCACCGCAGGGTCTGGCTGTATAATGTAAGTCATTACTCTGATAGGAGATAACTGTGACTAATGTCTAAAAACAAAAAACCTAATAATAAATATACTTACAAAGGTTTAGTCATTCCTGGAAATATTCTAGCGGTAAGGTAATCCCTTGATATAGGACGGACCCATAAAAGTACTAATAAAAATGGAGATGCGAAACTTATATTTAAAGCAAGTCTTAAAAATCTTTGTTCTCTACAGTACCTGAAACAAAAATAAAATACAAAATTCTTTTAATTTATCTTAAAATCAACTATTTAGTCATCAGCGATTACAAAAACAAATAAAAGTTTAAAAAATGTGTATTTTAACTTTAACAATTTAACAAAATGGAGAAAAATTAAATAAAGTACTATTTTGATTTTTTAACAAAAAAACTTTCTTTGACGTGACGTGTTGAGATGAAACATGTACGTTGTTATAATGTAATTCAGTGGTTATGAATTAAATTTAATCAAGGTATGTTTAAAATTTTGATGAGACAGCCACAGTCTGGCCAACTTTTTACTTAGTGTTTGAAAGGAGGGGCAAAGTCCATTCAAATTTATGAGTACATTTGGAATTAAGTCATTGTTTTAAAAGGATTAGAACTAGGGATAATTCTATTCATTATATCAGAAATAATATTCTTCCTATCCTTCTTCTGAGGATTTTTTCACTCAAGTTTATCCCCCTCAATCAAAATCGGAATAAACTGACCCCCTAGACCTACCTTGCCGTCTTTAAAAATTTAAATGAGGAAATCATAATTATTAGATCTTAATAAAAATTAAGATGTGGAAATCATGCTAAATCTTAACACTAATTGTTGATTTGAAAAGATTTGAGCAACAAATTGTAACAAAAGGTTTCAAACTACTGTAAAAGAATTGTAGGTTTTTGTATGTTGTAGCGCAGCGTTTTCATGAATTGCTTTCAGCCAGATAATAGCTGTAAACTTCTCCAGTGAGCATCAACTCTCTTCAGAGAAACTTAGGTATATGTCATGTTAACATCACTTTAGTATGTTTCTTTTAAGCTGAGACCTACTGTAAACAAAATTTTACAAAGTAAGGTTGGATCTGTTTTGTTTACGCTACGTGAAACAACTGGTTGGCGCCCGTCACCAGTTTTAATTTCTATATACCATTCGTAACATGAAACCTTATAAGATATTTTTAAGCTCCAAGAAGTAAAAAACTTTTGGAAATTGGGGTTTCTAAAATATCGGTAAATAAGTGGAAAAATTGAAAAGCTCAAGTGAAAAAGAAGAAACGCATGTGGCATTTAGATTCTTTGAGCGAAGTTCAGATGAAAAACATGTTTTAAACTTTGAACATTTAACACTCCTGCCTGTTATCAGTCCTAAATTTACTTACTTTAAGGAATCCCAGTGCATGCGAGCCATTCTCAAACCAGGAAATGTAAATAACGCTCCTATTACAGCACACCAAAGTGCGAGAAAAAATTTCAGGATCAGTTTTGATGCTGGCCCTCTGAAACATACAAAAACAAGTGATTATTATTTCATATAAATTTTTAAATATAAAAAAGTTATGCTTAAAGAGATTGTATGAAATAACATACGGTAATCGGTATTGACAGGGATTTTACATAAAAATGTACAGCAATTAATGATCTGGATGAACTAAGATATTTTAAGGAAGATATTGTTTAGTAAGAAGGAATGGTCTAGAATTAAGATATCAGAGAAAAAAGAAAAGTATCATTATAGGCATTCCACGCGTTAACACCTGATGACGATCCACTACCTCGAAACTTAGCGGTTTTTTTCATAGAAATAAGTCCCAGTACATACAGTACAGTAGTACAATACATGCACAAATTATGTAACTGTTTTATTCATAACAGTTTTTGGCTGGAAGTTGTACAACATAATCTGAAAACCAACTTAAGAATTCTCATTTATTTTAAATTAGTTACTTCAACAACACTGCTGACATTAGGATTTGAACCAGGAACCCTCAATTTCAAAAACAAGTATTTAACTATTATACTAACTTGCCCATTTCTCTAAAAATTTAAGAGAAAATAAAATCACCATAAAATTTATGAATAGTGGTTATATAAATACCACTATTTAAAATAGTGGTTTTAATCAGCAATATTATGTAATGTGGAAGGTATGAGGAAGAGGGTGGAGAAAATGAGGATAAGATGGTACGGCCATGTGAAGAGAATGGGGGAGGAAAGATTATCTAGAAGGGTGGATGGAACAAGATCAAGAGGACGACCAAGAGGAAGATGGAAGGATGGAGTTAAGAGGAGTGTGGAGGGACAGGGATGCAACTGGGAATGAATAGATGAGGAGAAATGGTGGACGGTCAGAAGGAAATGGAGAGGTTTGGTGAACCCAGCGATAGCTGGAATGGACACTGGATACGTATGTATGTATCAGGAATACTAGAACCAGAAAGGGATATGAATCCCATTTACTGAAGATATGGCAAAATATCGTATTAAGGAATTTAAGGAAAACTTCAATTTTAAATATCCATTTTAGAACCTTTATTCTTCTTTTTCACTGGCCTGTTGTCTACACCAATGACTGGCATACTGAAATAATAGTCAGAGAAATCTACTTTAATGTCAGGCATCCTGAATTTGATTCCTTTCAGGTTTGCATTAGCAGTAATTGCAGAACAGTCTGACGTTAAACCAAAAAAAAAAAATTAAATTATCAGGGTTGGCATTTTTCATCACCCAGCATTAACCTCAGTATGCAAAATTGTCAGATGCACAAAAAATAAAGTAAAACATCCAGTGTTAGATATAGTTCTATGTCTGGTTGGAGTCTTTACCTCCATAATCCCTAATACTACATCTTTCCTGTCCAGTTTTACGTCATCTATCAATCATGTTTTGTGGATCACATCTTTAGTTACTTGAGTCACGAGTTTACCTTAGTTTGCAATGAGGGGTAAAGGGGGAAAAGCATCAGTCTGCATGCATGACTGCTTTAATTTCAGTACAACAAACACAACAACTTATACTATACCCAGAGCATACACAGTACATCGCGGAACCTTTTGTAGGTTAACTGTACGAATATTACTGTTTGTTACCGTAAACAGAAGAAAACGTGGGCAGACTATTCAGTTCTGAACGAAATCTAATATACAGTATAATAATGCTGTAAAGTCGAAGCTAAACAAAAATGCCTTTCCCTGCTTCTTAACAAAAGCCATGAGCGAGTGGCTAACTAGTGCGATGTTTCTCTTTCCACAATTCGAAAAATAAAGAAGGAAATTAAAGCCGTGAAGAAGCTATTCTTCAACAGTTTTGTTGACACCTGATAATAAAAGGAAATTGTTTGGTAGATACTAGTGAGACTGATTGTGAAGATGCCGGTAACAGGGATAGTAAAGAAGGCGATTCATTCGTAGAACATTTTGTTCCAATGGAATAAGGTAGTTGGTAATTACAGTAAATCAAACAACATAGGTCACATTAATTTCTTATAAAAGGTTTATGAAGAAAATATTTTCTCAGAATAAACCACAGCAAACAAAATGTATGTAGAAACTATATGGTAGTGAAATGTACAAGTAGTTTCTCACTGTTAAGGTTGGCAGCACTGTCAAATTTTCACTTCCCTTCCTCATAGCCCATCCATACGCAAAAGGCAATTTCGTGACCTAAGTATCTACACCTTTCCTAGCCAGTCAGGGCCTCCATTGTTGAATCGCCTTGCTCTATCGATCATCCATCCACCTCAATGTGTATCTGACCCCTCACCATTGACTACAGTGATGCAATGTGATGTTTTACTACTGTAGATATTGAAGTCACAAGATTGCCTTTTGCGTATGAATGGGCTATGAGGGAGGAAGTGAAAATTTGACAGTGCTGCCAACCTCAACATTCACACTACTCGTACATTTCACTACCGTGCAGTTTCTACATACGTTTTGTAAGCTGTGTTTTATTCCAATAAAATGTTTTCTTCATAAACCTTATAAGAAATAAATGTGACCTGTAATATTGCCTATAGCTTAATTACACGAGTAGAAATGTTTGATTTACTCTAAATTTAAGCTACCTTATTCCATTGGAACAAAGTTTTGTACGAATGAATCGCCTTCTTTATTATCAGTCTCACTAGTATCTACCGAACCATTTCCTTTTTTTTTACCAGGTGTCAACACTTTAATTTCCTTCTTTATTTTTCGAATTGTAGAAAGAGGAACATCACAGTAGGTAGCCACTCGCTCATGGCTTTTGTTAAGAGGCAGGGAAAGGCATTTTTGTTTAGCTTTAACTTCACAGCATTACTGCATATTAGATTTCGTTCAGCACTGTGAATAGTCTGCCCACGTTTTCAAGAAACCGACATTTGTGTTTACGGTAACAAACAGTTATATTCATATAGTTAACCTACAAAAGGTTCTGCGATATATTATATATGCTCTGGGTATAGTATAAGTTGTTATGTTTGTCATACTGAAATTAAAGCAGTCGTGCATGCACACTGATGCTTTCCCCCTTTATCCCTCGTTGCAAACAAGGGCAAACTCATGACTCAAGTGACTATACAAACTTATTTTTTTAACCAATGACCTCATTTCTCAGTTTATTAATAAAATATTAAATATTGAGCAACTCAAGTATCTATAAATTTAAAATACAGAAAAACCCAGCTTATCTGAACCTTGCTCAATCGAAATGGGTTAAAAATTAATTTTTAATTTCGTGAATTTTAATCTCAATACTGTATTGTATATACAGTACAATATTTAAATACATAGTGTAAGTTAAAATACAGAACAACGCAAAATGAAACAAACAATGAATATAAAGTTTCACAATTCAGGGAATTCTTATACTAATCCGTATATTGAACTGTTGTTTATCTGTTGCGATGAAAACATCTACTGTATACCATAGAAGTTACTTACTATGTATTTATAGTTACTTACATTTATGTATTTCCAGGAATTTAACCAAAATACTCTCAACCTGTGCAATAAAAATTTCTATGGTGGCGTGATATTGCCTGCAAGACAACCGTTTCATCAAAAACCTCAGACTTTTTTAAATACTGTAAATACTTTAAAATAATTAGATACAGTAAATATTGAAATATATATTTTCTAACCACCAGAATACGGTAACATAAAACACTTACCAATGTTTATAGCGCTTTCGTGTATCTTGTACACATCTTCAGTAAATTAACATTTATTACAAGTCAAAATTTAAAACTTCCTGCTCCTACCATGGTAGATAAGGAATAGTCGATTCTTATATTTAAAACAGTCTTGCCAACTTAATCAGTTGATTGTCGTATTCAATTTGTGTGTTCATTAATTTCTCCCTGCTATTGTATTTATAAATATAATATTTTTCCAGAATTTCAATTTCATTTTGTTTGTTATTTATTTCTAATATTTCTAGATTATTTTTTATATTCGACATATTATGTTTATTTTTTATCATGTGTTCAGTTACATTGTATTACATTTACAATGTGTTCAGTTACAATATTATATTTATAAATACAATAGCAGGGAGAAATTAATGAACACACAAATTGAATACGACAATCAACTGATTAAGTTGGCAAGACTGTTTTAAATATAAGAATCGACTATTCCTTATCTACCATGGTAGGAGCCGGAAGTTTTAAATTTTGACTTGTAATAAATGTTAGTTTACTGAAGATGTGTACAAGATACACGAAAGCGCTATAAACATTGGTAAAAGTGTTTTATGTTACCGTATTCTGGTGGTTAGAAAATATATATTTCAATTTTAAATAATACGGCTGTTTAAAAATCCTACATAGGATGTTTAATAAAATAATAAAACAGTAAATATTATGTACTGAACAGTATTAATTTACTTTTATACTTAGTTTATTAAAATCACATCAACAGCTGTGTTATTAGCGACTATCGCGGGTTAAGGAACTGGAAAGGTAAGTTTTGGCACAAAAATTTCCAGACCCTAGCCAGGATCGAACCCAGGACCTTTGCTTAGTAGGCTACTGCTCTAAACACAATGCCATGGAGGCAGCCAGCATTAAATTTTATTCTCTTGAAATTCCTCTATTTTTGTTTCTACGTCATAATAATAAACAGTCGAATAAAATACTGTATAAATTAATTTTAGCTGTTTTTATACCAAATAATATACATTTGTAACTTATTAAGAATTTCACGTACGTATCAGAAATCGCAACAGTTTCCTTTATTTCAGTTAAATAGGGTTTTACTGTAAAATGTTGATTACTTACTGTGAATCTAACCCGTGATTTTGCAGAAAAACAGAAGCACTTTGGTTGAAACTGGCGTACGCTGTTTCTAAACCGGATTCCAGATTTCTTTCATCGACAATTAGGACTGCCATCGCAACAATTAAAAATGCAAAACCTGTTACAATCACAGTAGATCTTTCACCGACCGACTCAGAACCTTGGAAGTACTGGACTGTCAGAGTCATCAACAATTTACTAAGACCATTGTATTAAGGAAATTATTTTTGTCATTGATAAAAATCTACATATTATGGTAAGGTCACTTTAGGAGATTGAAAGAGGATAGGTGGTCAAAAGAAAAGCAAAGATGTGGACACCCATCTGAAGAGCAGGAAAAATAAATTTTAAGTATATAAACGACGGTGATTAAATGGAGAGAACGGTTAGGTGTTTTAGATTCAAGATAAGATTCAATTGTAAACAACAGAAAAAAGACAACCTACATATTTAACCCCTTAAGCATTATATTTTCACACCTGATTCTGTACGTGAGAAGTAAAAGGTGTTAACTTCATTTTGGTGATTTTTTTCAGAAGAGCCAATAAGTAGCAGTATTATCTTTCAATTATTTTAACAAATTTTCAGTTTTCCTTCACTGGATTTAATTTTGGTGGACCAACCCTCTTCCAATCCCCTCTGCTAGTTACTACTACTCTCTCCCATCAATCAGAATCAAATCATTAGTGACATCATCCATTCATTCACCTCTTCCTACGACGACCCTTCATTCTTCAATGACAAAGCGCACATTTGACAGCCACAGGTGACAAATGGCGCACCTAGCACGTACATATTTTTATTTTTGAACCCCTACTTAATGAAAAGCAAATTTTTATTTAAAATAAAAATCTGGTGTGAAACACTCGCACAACTTTATCTTCCCAATGCTTATAATTAACAATAATCCTAACATTAGTAATAAAACATTTAAAATAAACAAAATACTAACCTCTAAAAATATAACCTTATTTTAATAATGACTGGAAGACACAAAATGAAAATCGAACTCAGTTTGGCTTAAAAATACGGAAAATCACTCTTTCACGCTAAAATAGGCTCTGTAGAGAAAAATGCTTTAAATAAAAGTTGTAGATCTTTTAATTTTCTATAAATTTGATTATAAACACTTTTGTCATAAAATGAATACTAAGGCCAAAATCTTAAAAAAAATCGATTTTTCACACGTTTTCGAGAGAAAAAACATAAAATCGCTTATTACCGCTAAACTAAGCTTTATACAAAAAAATGTTTGAAATAAAAGTTGTAGAATTTTAAATTCTCTACATTTGTTATTATATAAATTTTTGCGCTATAATACATATTTAAGCCGTAATCTTAAAAAAAAACACTTTTTACGTAAAAACACCCTCACCAAGAATTTCAGCTAACATGGCACCTACCCTATCTTATAGAGAATAAAAAATTGAGTAAATGAGGCGATTTTTAAAAAAATCATAAGACCAGTTTTTGAGAAAATCGCAAAAAAGTGAAAAATTATACTACTACTTCCGGTTGACCGATTTTGATGAAAATGTTCGTGTCGGGTCCGATAAGGGTATGCAACTTAAGTTTCAAGTTTCAAGATCGTACGATGTTCCGTTCTTGAGATATTTTGTATACACACACACACACACACACACAGACCAATAGCTAAAAACATGTTTTTTGGGTTCAGGGGGTCTGAAAACGTATACATCCGGTGAAAACTCGATTTTGAAAAATCGACATGAAAACAATACTTTCCTTCCTATATATTCATATAGGCAAGAGAAAGTAAAAAAAATTCTACAACTCTTGTAATTTCTTTTCCAGTCTTGACACTTAAAAGGCTCATTCCTATGATATTCCACACCAATCACTTCAAAATCTTCCAATCATGCCGAAACAGCTACTGGAATTGTTAATTTTAATTCATTATCCCTTTGCGAACAAAGAAAACTGTTAAATGATAAAAAAGGATACAGTGTAAATGCTATAACCAGAAGGCACCATAATATACTTAGATTCACTTCGTCCTTGATAGGTATAAATGCCGTATAAACCTGAAATTAAGAAAATAATTTCATTTAAAAATATATTAAAACGAATAGAAAAACTAAACCTACGAGGTGTGGCTATTAAATAACGAGACTGACATTGTAAAAAATTTAATTTTAATTTTATAGATAATCATTTATTGTCACCTTTAATATACACTCCTTCTCTATCCCTACAACGCTCCATGTGAATTTTCCATTGTTGGAAACAGTGCTGGAAGTCATCTTTCCTTTAAAACTTCTCTTAACGTACAAAAAATTTCCAACTAAAATTTAGCCATTTTTTTCAAAACCGGTAATAACGTTTCACATGTCAGCATCACTTTCGTATTGATATAACCGTTAGTTTTTTTACTAGGTGTCAAAAAAACTGTTGATGAAGAATTATCTTCTTCACTGTCTTTAACTTCCTTTTTTATATTTTGAATTGTGGAAAGAGAAACATCACAGTAGTTAGTTGCTCGCTCATGGCTTTTGTTAAGAGGTATGGAAAGGTATTTTTGTTTAGCTTCAACTTTACAGCATTTTATTACATTGCGTATTAGATTTCGTTTAGCACTGTGAACAATTCGACCGTGTTTCCAAAGTACCGACATTTCCGTTTATGGTAACAAACAGTTATATTTGTACAGTTTACCTATAAAAGGTTCTGCAATATAAGTATAGTTTACGTTGTTGTGTTGGCTGAACTGATACCAAAGCAGTTGCGCATGCGCACCCCCCCTGATGCTTTTCCCCTTTTGCCCCTCGTTAAAATGTAAGGCAAACTCGTGACTCAAGTAACTATACATGGATTATTTATTATGATTGTACATAACTTAAAACATGATATTATATATAACGGGTGTTTTTTTTTTAGGTATAGAACTTTAAGTTGGCAGTACTGATTTCAATGGCGGCCATTTTGAAAACTGTTTTGTAATTTATGTTCAGTTCGGTTTGCCATTTTATAATGAATAGACTGACGCCTGAACAACGCTTGCAAATTGTGCAAATTTATTTTGAAAATCATGGTTTGGTTCATGAAACTTATCGCGCACTACATCCATTTTATGATCAACATAATCGTCCATCAGAGCAAATAATTCGCTCAACTATGAAACGTTTTCGGTCAAAATTTACTCTGAATGACAACACACATCCTTTGAGACGTCATACAGTGCGTACTAAAAAAGCTATTGCTGCTGTAGAGCGTAGCATTGAGGAAGACCCGAATGAGTCATCCGCCATCATGCACAACACTTGGAGCTGTGTCCATCAACTTTATGGATGATTTTGCAGACTGATCTTAATTTGCGTGCGTACAAAATCCAACTCGTTCAGGAATTAAAGCCGAACGACCACCTGGCACGGCGTGCATTTGGAGAATGGGCCCAGAACATGATTGCTGTTGATCCAGATTTTCACATGAAAATTTTGTTCAGTGATGAAGCCCATTTTTGGTTGAATGGCTACGTGAATAAACAAAACTGGCCACATTTGGAGTGAAGGTAATCCTCAATATATTGCTGAGAAGCCTTTACATCCAGAAAAAGTGACTGTTTGGTGTGCTTTATGGGCTGGTGGAGTCATTGGTCCTTACTTCTTCAAAAATGATGCCGGGCAGAATGTTACAGTCAATGGTGACCACTACAGAGCCATGATCAATGACTTTTTTGTTCCTGAATTGAATCGCCTTAATGTTGGAGAGCTGTGGTTTCAACAAGATGGTGCAACATGTCACACAGCGCGTGCCACAATCGATTTACTGAAAGAAACATTTGGTGAACGCATAATTTCACGTCCTGGACCTGTAAATTGGCCTCCAAGGTCGTGCGATCTAACACCGCTGGACTATTTTCAGTGGGGTTGTGTGAAGTCGCTAGTCTATGCCAATAAGCCACAGACAATTGACGACTTGGAAGGCAACATTCACCGCGTTATTACCAATACACAGCCCCAAATGCTGCAAAAAGTGGTCACAAATTGGATGTCTCGATTGGGCCACGTCCGAGCCAGCCGCGGCAGCCACATGCAGAAAATTATTTTAAAATAAAAATGGCAAATAATTATCTTTAAAACAAAACCAATTCCACGTTAATTGTTTAATTATTCTGTGTTTTATTTCATTTTAAAGTTCTATAACTCTAAAAAAAAAAAAACACCCTATATAAAATGATTTAAATTGAATTACCTCAGTTATAATGTAGACACCAAGGGCGTAGAGTGAAAAATCGACCAACCACTGATATTCCGCATAGTATCGGAGGTGAATTACATCCAACGGAGTCACTTTAGCAGATTCCAACTGTCATCAAAGTTACCACCTGTTTAGTTACAATCACCTTTACTATAATTAAGTATGATAATTAATTAGAGTATTATTACATTTAACGCAGACGTTTTTTAGTTACAACAAGGGTTCGACAGTCATTCCATGTAAAATCAACAAACCAATATAACATATCAAAATCTAAAATTTTGATGAAACGAAGTTAACACGTTGGAGCCTTTAGACAAGTCTAGCTCATCCGCCGCAAATAGCTCTAAAATCCTAAGGACAAGTGATGCTCATCTTCACGTAGTCCGTTGTTTCAAATGGAATAGAATGGCTTGGTTTTGTCTGTAGATTATTTTGTCTCTTTTTATAATTTGTACTTTCAAATTTGTCACAAAAAGCACCAACTACTTAATGTAATAGTTTCTAAAACAATAAAATCAACAAATTGTGTAATGATGTTATTGTTTATTAAATTTTTCATTGCATGTCATTTTTGTATTGTTTTTGGAATTTAGTTCTATTATTCTTTTACCCATTGGTGTAGTGGTTAGCACAACTGGCTCCTACTCTGGGGTCCCAGGTTCGATTCCCGGTCAGGTCTGGGACTTTTTCATCACTCATCTTTATCTATCATCCTTCTCACCGTCTGTATCAGCAGTAATTGCAAAACAGTTGGACGTAAAAACATGTGTATAATATTGTTTATAATGTGTATTTATTAATGTTTTATTATTGAAGTGGTTCGACAAATGTTTCCTGAACATGTCAATGTTATTTCACAATTCGGCGATATTTCTGGGGCCACACGCTCTCCTGATCTATTTGCAACTTCATTTTGTGGGGTTACTTGAAACCAAGAGTGTACATGAACAAGCCACACACAATCGAAGACCTAAAAATTTCCAAACGTCACGAAATTGACGCTGTGTCAATTAAATGAAATGTTGGAGAAAGCCATGGAAGCTCTCAGGAGAGGTATTGGATTTGAATCCAACAAGAAGGATGTCATCTCACCGACATAATTTTCTGAACCTAATAAAGGTAGGTATATTTCTAAAACACAATAAAAATATTATTATTTAATGTAAAACTTGTTTTTCTTTAATTAAAACAATCTAAGTTATTCAGTAGTGAAAAACATGTGTTTCCTCTGTTCTCCCTTTAAAAAATTTTTAATAAAAAAAATTTTTAATACACAAAAAGGTTCAGATTACAAAAAATTAAGCGTTCAATTTAAAGGTAAACTAAATTATTTGGTTCCTTTGAAATAACTATAACCTTTTTTTCTATATCAAACAAATTACAGTAAATGAAAAAATTACTCAAACAAACCTGTATATCCAAACTTCTAGGAACATGAAAAGTTTCAGGTCCTTGTTGTGTCTTCCCATTTTCATGGTGTCTCCCACGATCCCTATCTTTTTTTCCTTTGGCTTTATCTTTTGGTACACCAGCTAACGATCTCAACTCATCATCTGTTGGGTACAGATATCGGATTAACCTGGAAATGTTAGACATTAAGGTTGAATTTATTTTCAATAGAGTTTCAATTCATTAAAAAATGTATAATTTTAGTGAAACCTCGATATTGCGAAAACCTTGATTAAACTAATTTTTTACGGCTCCGTGACATTTAAATAAAACTACCTGTAAATTCAGTTCCATTTAACGAATCTGTACCTCAATATAACAAAATAGTGACGTACTGCAGTTTGATCTATAGAAATTACATTTAGTAGTTTTGATTTTTCTTCTTTTTTTTATTACGATAAATAACTCTACTTAATTTGTCGTACAACTTGAAAAAAATCATTCGTAAAAAAATTTGGTGTGGATTCTTGCTACCTCGATTTAACAAATTTTTCTTGGTTTCTCAATTTTGTGGTATCGAGGTTCGACTATATTTGAATTTTTACAATGGATGTTCAATAATACTAACGAGATAAATTATATTACAGCAAAACATATGAAACTTTTTGAGAGTCAAGTTGGCAACCTAGAAAACACATTAGTTTTTTTTTTTTTAACCGAGGCGGCGAGAAACTCATGTTTACTCCCTCACGATGGGGGAAGTAGTGTTGGATTCAATTGAGGTGTCTTTGTCCAGCCCCAAGGAGGTCGCAACCGCCTTACCAACCAAAAACCCGCTGCCTGGCCACTTGATCTGACATCAGTTATTTGCTGATGCCAGATCAAGTGGCCAGGCAGCGGGTTTTTGGTTGGCAAGGCGGTTGCGGCCTCCTTGGGGCTGGACAAAGACACCTCAATTGAATCCAACACTACTTCCCCCATCGTGAGGGAGTAAACATGAGTTTCTCGCCGCCTCGGTTAAAAAAAAAAAACTAATGTGTTTTCTAGGTTGCCAACTTGACTCTCAAAACACATTAGTTACCAGTAAAGTAAGTAACCCAGGTTACCAGATATCCATCAATATTTATGTCTGTAACTCCCTGAGATATCCCGGAAGGTATAAAACCATTTATTTTGTAAGAAGATGCAGTTTGCCATATACCCAAGATTATAAGATATAAGAGGAAACAAAATTAAGATATTGGCTGTTCCCATTTTGGCTTATGGAAGTAAAATCCAACCTATAAGTCCCAGAGAGGAAAACAGACAGCATGCAGCAAGTAATGAGATTCCATCAGGCTGTCAACGGTTATTTCAGACTCGACAAACTTCAGAATGAAAATATTCAAGCAGAATTGAGAGTCCATGCACTTAATACTAAACCTGATGGGTACAGAAAATTGAGTGATCATGTTCAACAGATGTTCCTACAAAGGACACCTCTTGAAGCACTGCCAGGTATCTAACAGGTGTTTTATTAAGGATGCAACCCTGATTATAAGAAGATAGAAGTAATACATCGGTAAATTTTCTGTCCCCCAATCGGTATGTTGGCAACATTGTACTCAAGGCCAACTACCTAAGACAGTTAAAATATTCCAGTCAAGCATTAGAGTGGTGACAGCAGTTGTTTTGTTATAATGTGTCACCAATGGTTTTTTCTAAGGAAGAACGCATGTTTATTGTAGAGATTTACATAGCGAGTAAATCTTAAAAATGTGTGCAAGATAAGTTTCAGTTGAAATTTCCCCATGTTTTATTTATTTAACCTTTTATGTTTACAGTAGATGTTCGAAGTGATTTCCTGCAACTTCAATACAGATACGAATTTGTTTAATGACATTTGCAGCAACTTTTCTTAAAGTCTGTTCACTATTGAAATCGAACTTGTAATGTTAGTTTAGAGTACACCCCCAGTTCTACAGAATTTATTTATCAAACGCAATATTGACGATTTATTCGCAACGGCAGAACGGGGAAATTTCAACTGAAACTTATCTTGCACACGTGTAAGATTTACTTGCTGTAAGTCTCTACAATAAACACGCGTTCTTCCTTGGAAAAAACCATTGCTGACACAATATAACGAAACGACTGCTGTCACCACACTAATGCTTGACTGGAACATTTTAACTGTCTTAGATAGTTGGCCTTGAGTACACTGTTGCTAACATACTGATTGGGGGACAGAAAATTAACCGATGTATTACTTCTATTGTCTTATAATCAGGGTTGCGTCCTTAATAAAATACCCGTTATTATAGAATTTCCAGCCAATTATGATATACAAGTGATAAATCGTAGAAAAAATATAGTTTTTAAAATACAATTTAAAAAAGAAAATTGAATCATGATGTACATACCCAGTTGAGCATAACAGCCATCGAGCTAATGAATAATGTGGCCCAATTTTTTGAATAATACTGACTACAACTAAAGTTACAACCAACTGAGTTCCTAATAATGCCTAAAAACAGAACAGAAATAATTATATTTACACACAAAATATATAAATAATACTACATGATAAAAAAATCTGGTGTGAAACACTCACACAACTTTCTCTTGCCAATGCAAATAATTAACAACATAACCAAGTAATAAAACATTAGACATAAACAAAAAACTAACCTCAAAAAACCTAACTTTATTTTAATTATGAGTGAAAGACGCGAAATGAAAATCGACCTTAGTTTGGCTTTAAAATACGGAAATCACTCATTCACGCTAAACTAGGCTCTGTAGAGAAAAACGCTCGAAATAAAAGTTGTAGATCTTTTAATTTCCTATAAATTTGATTAAATACACTTTTTTTGTAGGATTTTAAATTTTCTACAATTTTTCTTATAAATCTTTTTGCGCCAAAATGCATATTAAAGCTGCAATCTTAAAAAATCAATTTTTTTTACGTGAAAACAGCCTCACCCAGAATTTCAGCATACATGGCGCCTACCCTATCTTGTAGAGCATTAAAAATTTAGTAAATGAGGCGATTTTTGAAAAAATCGTAGGACCAGTTTTTGAGAAAACCGCAAAAAAGTGAAAAATGACACGAATAAAAATACTACTTCCAGTTGACTGATGTTTAAGAAAATGTTCATGTCAGGTCGGGTAGTGATATGTAACTTAAGTTTCAAGTTCGTACGATGTTCCGTTCTTGAGATATTCTGTACACACACACACACACACACAGACAGAGACCAATCGCTAAAAACATGTTTTTTGGGTTCAGTGGGTCTGAAAACGTGTAGATCCGGTGAAAACTCGATTTCTTAAAATCGACATGAAAACAATACATCCTATTGAAATATAACAAATATATCTCATTAAACTAATTGTAATTTTATTTTAAAAACAACAGTATTCTTTATATTTACAATCATATTGATTCATTTTCTGTCCCAATTATTAAAATATTTTCTATTTAATTACGCGTACAAGATTACGTACCGTCCCTTTATGATCTCCAACCTCCACTTTAGGTATGTCAAATTTGAAGCGTAGAAATACAAATATATAAATATCAAACAAACAATTATTACTTTATTTCAATGTTCATAATTCATATTACTTCTTGTATTTATATTAAATATATAATTTGAACAATCAATCATGAATGTGATGACCTCCTCCTTCCTTTAGATCTCCAGGCCCCACTAAATATTCCTACAAATTTCTTTAACAACTTACTAGCCGCCTAGCAACCCGATTTTGTTTATACCTTTTATTAAAATTAAATTATTTTTTAATATTTTATTTCCACTAGCTGGGTTTATTTACATTTACTTCAATAAGCCAAAATATAAACAGAACCAGCTGTAAAGTTAATTTCGTATCGCTAAACTATATATTCATATAGGCAAGAGAAAGTAAAAATTAAGAGCAATTTCAAAAATGAAAGAAGTCACTTAACTTCAAGTTTACTACAGTGTATTGTATGTCATTTGAGAAAGTTAGAAAGAAACTTGATAATATCAGAATAGAACACGAAAACAGGTTAGATCAAAATACTAGTAGGAAAGGATTATTTAGAACAAAATATAAGAAGAGAGAAGAAAACCCTACAGAGAAAAAACTTTGATAATGTAACTAGCAAAAGAAGCTTCCACAGAAGCTGTTTTACATTACTTGACATATCAATAGAATGGTCCTAACTGAAACAGAAATTAGAATGTTAAATAGACTAATGTTCCTAATTACAAATGCCCACATGTTTCATGCAGTGAGAACATACAACCAATA
The DNA here is from genome assembly GCA_035578175.1 of Catonia carolina. Lineage (NCBI taxonomy): Eukaryota > Metazoa > Arthropoda > Insecta > Hemiptera > Achilidae > Catonia > Catonia carolina. The sequence goes on from JAQMRL010000005.1 coordinate 69,472,240, forward strand.
TTATAGTAAGATAAGACAGTACAAATATGCCGAAATAGAATTTTGCGTTCACCCCGTTATAAAATTCAAAACTGGCTTTACATTAACATTGGTGTAGTGGTGAACCCAATTGGCTTCTATGCCGGGATCCCACATTTGATTACCAATCAGGTCTGGCAGTTTTTCGTCTAGGTATTACCTCATATAATTACCAACACACACAAGACAAGGCTCATGTTATGAATGTATAATTATAAAAAAAAACTGGTAACCCCATAAATAAGTAAATTATAAAATGATTTTAAAAACAGTTAAAAAGTGACCTAATTTATGAAATTCAACTTAATTTCTTCCAATTAAATGAGAATATACAATTTTAAAACAAAAACATGGTTATGTTATTAAAATCTAATGTTCATTTCATTTGGAACTGTGAAAATGTATTTTCTAATTTAAAACGTAAAACATAATTTGGTAATTTTCGCACATTGGAACAACGCATGATGTAGAATGGCAAGTTGCCAGTCTCAGTCGATCTGCTAAAATTTTTTCCCAGGCGTATTTCTATTTTAAAATACACTACTTCACAAAATTAGGTTATGTGAAACTTGATTTTTAAAAAAATGTACATTGATTATATACGAACCATTGATAGAAGATTATATTAAGAAGTTAAAAGTAGTTTAAGATTATTGAAACGACAGTAATGTTCACTTAAAATTATAAATTGGTTATAAAACTACTGTTAATTAACATCCCTAATCATACTTCTCGCCTACTAAGAGCAGTCGAATTCGATGCCCAACTGAGCGACCGACAAACATTCCAAAGAGTTTCAAAGTAAAACACTCAACAAAGAAGTACAACGTGATAATATGTTAAGATAATTCATAATTTTTTTTAAAGACCGCAACCAGTATTTATTTCCATAAATTATCAACTCATAAATATGATTGAAAAAATAAAATCAAGAAAATATTCAGTTTCGTACGTTTAGTAACATGATATCTAAATTCGGGCGGTAACATGAAATATTCAAAACAACGTTTAGTTCAGGTACGATTGCTAGTATCCAAGTCGTATCAACTTGTCGGCCGCATTGGCGTAGTTGGTAACGTGCTCGTCTCTCATCATGCGGTCTTGGGTTCGGATCCCATTTAGGCATGGCATATTTTCATACGTTACAAAAAATCATTTCATCCTTCACCGTCTGCATTAGCAGTCATTGCAGAAGAGTCAGACGTTAAATAAAAAACAATAAAAAAATAAAATAAAAGTCGTATCAACTTTTAGCAACCAAACAGTGAGTTTTAACTCGAACTTTAAATTAAACTTCGAACTCTAATATTTGGTTGCTAGACGTAAGCCAATAAATTTCCCTATAAAATAAATTTAAGCTCTAGAATATTATTCGTTTTAAAAAAATAAATGTTGGGTAAAATTATTTTAATTTTTTCTATCACAAAATCTAAGAAGTAAGAAGAGTGAATAAATTAGTGTTTTATGGAATTTTGTTTTTGATCATGCTGTGGGTATTTTTAATTAATGCGCATGCTCACTTGTATTGCTGGTTGCCTACGTCGGAGTACTCTTAGCGTAGACAGACTCTTAGTGTGAGTGTGCAAGCACTGATAGCACCATCAACAAAAACCATTACCAGATAGCCTACTTGGAGTTTAATTTACCGAAAATGGGATATTTTCAGATTCGATGTTCCTTTTTGAGATTTTGGTGAGAGATAGATAGATAGATGAAACTTTGCAGACATGTAATTCTTGTATCTACAAATTGGTAGAACGGTTTTAACATTTTTTTTGTACTTTTAGAATATTGTTCTCAAAAATGTCCATCAAATAGATTAGGAAAATTTAAAAGAAATTGAAAATACTTAACAAAAACGTGCCTAATGAAAATGATGAAAAAACTTCCATCAAATTGTAAAGAAAAGTGTACTCTTTCAAAGAAAAAAAAATCTGGTGTGAAACACTCAAACAACTTTCTCTTGCCAATAGAAAAAATTAACAATATAACCTTACATTAGTAATACCTAATACATTAGAAATAATCAAAAAAAACTAACCTCAAAAAACATAACCTAATTTTAATCGTGAGTGAAAGACGCAAAATGGAAATCAACCTCAGTTTAGCTGAAAAATACGGAAAATCTCTCGTTCACGCTAAACTAGGCACTGTAGAGAAAAATGCCCTAAATAAAAGTTGTAGATCTTTTAATTTCCTTCAATTTGATTATATATACTTTCGTCGTAAAATGCATACTAAGACTGAAATCTTATTGGTAAATCTGGTGTGTCAAGGTTAACAATGAGCTGGTTTGGATTATTGGGTAATTTCTTTTTAAACCGTGTGTATGTGCATATAGTTCAGCCGTTGTTAGTTTGCTCCTACTATCAACAAACAAAAACCATCTACTACAGGGTGCACGCTAGAGTCCGCGACTTTACGGATGTCGTATTCCTATTAAGTTAACTATTTTTTAAATTATAAGCACTTAAAGTACTAAAAACATCAGTCATGATATGATATAGGCCTAACAATTTCATTTATAAAAATACTTTTAAAAGTATTTTGTATTTAAAAGTATTTTGTTGTTACTTTTTAATCAGCGTGTACACATTTTGATATAATGCGCATGCTCAGTGACGTCATTATTTGTTTACATTAGGAGCAAACTAAGAGAGGCTGGACTGTAGGAACATATCGTTGATGTATGAGAAGTTAAAACTGTGTGTAGTAATATATATATAGTTCAGCCGCTCTAAGTTTGCTCCTACTGTCAACAAACCAAAACCAGCTACTACAGGGTGCATGCTAGAGTCCGTGACTTTATGGATGTCGTATTCCTATTAAGTTATCTATTTTTTAAATTATAAGTACTTAAAGTACTAAAAACATCAGTCGTGATATGATGTAGGCCTAACAATTTAATTTAGAAAAATACTTTTAAAAGTATTTTGTATTTAAATACTTTTGAAAGTATTTAGTTGTTACTTTTTAGTCAGCGTGTACACATTTAAATATAATGCGCATGCTCAGTGACGTCATTATTTGTTTACATTAGGAGCAAACTTAGAACGGCTGAACTATACGTATATTTTGTTTTTAGCTTTTATTTGTTATCGGGAACTGTACATTATTGACAACTACCCAATTTGATCGCTGTATTTTTGAAGTGAATTAGGCATGAGTTTGAACAGGGACTCCCAGTAGAGTTTGCTCATGGATGGCTGTCAGCTGGTCACCATACAAAGTCGCTTGCCCAATCGATGCTACTTAACAAATAATAGCGCCTTTCTATCAGCTGACTGACTGGGCTGGCTCGGAGGCCAAGTAATATTTTAAAAAGAATATCAGCCGGGCGCATTGGCGTAGTTGGTAACGTGCTCGCCTCTCATCATGCAGTCGTGGGTTCGAATCCCACTCAGGCACGCCAAATTTTCATACGTCACATAAAATCATTTCATCCTCCATTGTACACAGTTACTCTCCAATGTCGTCGTTAATGACCGTTGCAGTTGATGCGACGTTAAATATATAGTAATACTAAAAAAAAATTAGTTACACTTACCACTACACCAACGTGACGGAAGCATCATGCGGTCTTGGGTTCGAATCCCATTCAGGCACGGCATATTTTCATACGTTACAAAAAAATCATTTCATCCTTCACCGTCTGCATTAGCAGCAATTGCAGAACAGTCAGACGTTAAGGGGAACACTATACCTCCTATCTAACCCATGTTAAATTGACCTCTTTTTAGGTACACGTTTCTAAGAAACCGTTAAGAGTTAGAGCTTTAATTTTTTTGTGCCTTTTCTATTACATCTTTTTAAGCTCTGGTACTATAATTATTAATATAGAGCTAGCGATACAATTTCGAGAATTTTTTGAAAAATGCAAAAACAATTTAACTTTTTTTTGTAGAATTTTTTATTTTATTTCGAACTTAGTAATAATACTGCAATGATTCTAGTACCATATGTCGCAATTATACTGGGAAACATGCTCAAAAAATTTCAACCTTCAAAGTCAAATAGTTTTTGAGAAAACTGTACCTTTATGGAAAAAAGTGAATTTGCGGGAAATGAGCTGTAAAGTTTTACTTATTCTAAAATCGGCCTGCACCGTAATATTGATCCTCACCAGACTGTTCTTTTTCCTCAAATAATTTCCGCATTTTTACTTTCTCCTGCCTATATGAATAATATAGGAAGGAAAGTATTGTTTTCATATCGATTTTTCGAAATCGAGTTTTCACCGGATCTACACGTTTTCAGACCTCCTGAACCCAAAAAACATGTTTTTAGCGATTGGTGTGTGTGTGTGTGTGTGTGCGTGCGTGCGTGCGTGAGTGCGCGCGCGCGCGCGCGCGTGTGTGTGAACAGAATATCTCAAGAACGGAACAACGTACGAACTTCAAACTTGAAACTTAAGTTACATACCACTACCGGACCCGACATGAACATTTTCATCAAAATCGGTCAACCGGAAGTAGTAGTTTATTCATGTAGTTTTTCACTTTTTTGCGATTTTCTCAAAAACTGGTCCTACGATTTTTTTTAAAATCGCCTGGTTTACTCAAAGTTTTATTCTCTACAAGATAGGGTAGGCGTCATGTTCGCTGAAATTCTTGGTGAGGCTGTTTTCACGTAAAAACAAAGTTTTTTTAAGATTACGGCTTTAATATGCAATTTACCGGAAAAATTTATATAATAAAAGTTGTAGAGAATTTAAAAACCTACAACTTTTAATTCAAACATTTTTTTGTATAACGCTTAGTTTAGCAGTAATGAGCAATTTTCTGATTTTTTCTCACGAAAACGTGTGAAAAATCGATTTTTTTAAAATTTCGGCCTAATACGCATTTTATAATAAAAGTGTATATAATCGAATTTATAGAAAATTAAACGATCTACAGCTTTTATTTAGAACATTTTTCTCTACAGAGCCTAGTTTAGCGTGAAAGAGTGATTTTCCGTATTTTGAAGCCAAACTGAGTTCGATTTTCATTTTGTGTCTTTCACTCATTAAAATAAGGTTATGTTTATTGAGGTTAGTTTTTTGTTTATTTCTAATGTTTTATTACTAATATTAGGTTTATTGTTAATTATTTATATTGGCAAGAGAAAGTTGTGTGAGTGTTTCACACCAGATTTTTATGTGTTAATTACACAGAAAAAGATACAGAAGGCAATGGCGCCAAAATTAGAAAAATAGATTTTTTACTTTCTCTTGCCTATATGAATATATAGGAAGGAAAGTATTGTTTTCATGTCGATTTTTCGAAATCGAGTTTTCACCGGATCTATACGTTTTCAGACCCCCTGAACCCAAAAAACATGTTTTTAGCGATTGGTCTGTGTGTGTGTCTGTGTGTGAACAGAATATCTCAAGAACGGAACATCGTACGAACTTGAAACTTGAAACTTAAGTTACGTATCACTACCGGACCCGACACGAACATTTTCATCAAAATCGGTCAACCGGAAGTAGTAGTTTATTCGTATAATTTTTCAGTTTTTTGCGATTTTCTCAAAAACTGGTCCTACGATTTTTTTTAAAATCGCCTATTTTACTCAATTTTTTATTCTCTACAAGATAGGGTAGGCGCCATGTTTGCTGAAATTCTCGGTGAGGCTGTTTTCACGTAAAAACGTTGTTTTTTTAAGATTACGGCTTTAATATAAATTTTAGCGCAAAAACTTATATAATAAAAGTTGTAGAGAATTTAAAAACCTACAACTTCTGTTTCAAACATTTTTTTGTTTAACGCTTAGTTTAGCGGTAATTTGCGATTTTCTGTTTTTTTTCTCACGAAAACGTGAGAAAAATCGATTTTTTTAACATTTCGGTCTTAGTATGCATTTTACGACAAAAATGTATATAATTAAATTTATAGAAAATTAAAAGATCTACAACTTTTGTTTAGAGCATTTTTCTCTACAGAGCCTAGTTTAGCGTGAAAGCGTGATTTTCCGTATTTTTAAGCCAAACTGAGTTCGATTGTCATTTTGCGTCATTCACTCATGATTAAAAGAAGGTTATGTTTTTGAGGTTAGTTTTTGTTCATTTCTAATGTTTTAATACTAATGTTAGGTTTATTGTTAATTATTTGCATTGGCAAGAGAAAGTTGTGTGAGTGTTTCACACCAGATTTTTCGATTTTCGAGGTATAGTGCTCCACTTAAACCAAAAAAAAAAACAAAAAGAAAAAAAAACCGTTCCGGCCGCTAAGAAAATGAGAAACATTGCAAAGAAAACATGTGACTGTCATGTGTTTAATATTCCATTCTCATATTATCCGAGATTTTCGTTTGACCGTTTTACTTTTAATACTTTTTAGTACGGATAATCGATTTTCCCTGTATTTAGTAATATTTAAAAGAATATTACGTAAAACTTACATCTGAAGACATGAATTATTTATAAGATATAACTTCAGTTATTTAACAACATAATGTTGTCAGAAATATTTCACCTTATTTGGTAAGTTATGAGAAATTGCCATTTATGTAACCTAATAATGTAAATCGGCGTTCAACAATACTAGAAACGTAAATAAATAAATAAATTTGTCGCAGGTAACAAACCCACATAACACACATTCATGCTGCCCATAACAGACAGCTGGATTGTCAATTATTTACGCTCAATCTGTTCGTTGCAGGGCTAAAATAAATAGTTCTGTTTCTTATCATACGGTTAGCCAATAAAATGACTGAATCATTTAAGAACAGAAGAGGTAGAGGTGTAAAAGACACTAATCAGAGTTATCTCCTCTGAAAGTAATGAATTTCATTATACAGCCAGACCCTGTGGTGAATGAAGTGAAGGTGTCATTAACAGAGTGGAAAATATGTGCTTTTCAGAGGGCCCGGCATGCTGATAAAAGCGTATTTTTCCATTCAGTGAGTTGTGGCAATGGTAAACCACCTCACTCCTCGTTTTACTTAGTAAAACCTCTACAGGTTCAAACCAGCCTTTCAACTGATGACCTAAACAACAACAACACATTCATGCCTACTACATGTACTCCGTCCGTATTGCATTTTCTCCTTAACTCAACGGTTCCCAAAGTGGGGGGCGTGAAGACACGTCAAGGGGGGCGCGGGACTTCGAGATAGCTTTACCCTCCATAACGGATCCTTTCAGTGTCAACATAGACTTCCTGCCCGAATTACTTAAAAAACAAGTTTTAGAAATAAAAAATGTTTCTGCTGCGAAAAAGGATTTCGATAAAATTGACAAAACATCACTTTGGGTTAAGTATTAACAAGTTTACCCTAGTATATAACAGCAAGCGGCAGTAATTGTAATTATCTTTATCAAGCACCTATCTGTGCGAAAAAGTGTTTTCAGCACTTGTTACAATAAAAACAAAGCGTCGGTGCAATGTTGGTTTTATCAATGATTTACGTTGTGCACTTTCTAGTAATCAACCTTTTTTTTAAAAAAAAATGCAAGGTCATCCATCCACTGATTTATTTTGTCTTTTGTTAAAATTAAATTGCAACTTCTAATGCTACAAAAAATAAAAAAATAAATGTATGGTTATTCAATGTAATACGTGATTTTTCATTGCCCAATAAAATTGTGTAAGGGGGCGTGAGAAGTTTTATTTTTGGCAAGAGGGGGCGTAAAAGATAGAAGTTTGGGAACCGCTGCCTTAACTATTCGGTTAATCTTCCGCAGTAGAAAAACAAGATTTTGGTTATTTTGGCCAATTACAATGCTGTTCCTGATCGACAAGTGAAGAGATAATAATCAAAACGTGCTTTCTCACATTTATAAAGTTTTTCAGGAGATGAAAAAACTGATTTTACTTTATTTCTTTGGATTCTTAATTTTAACTTTCTCTTGCCTATATGAATATATAGGAAGGAAGTATTGTTTTCGTGTCGATTTTTCGAAATCGAGTTTTCACCGGATCTACACGTTTTCATACCCCCTGAACCCAAAAACATGTTTTTAGCGATTGGTCTGTGTGTGTGTGTGTGTAATCAGAATATTTCAAGAACGGAACATCGTACGAACTTGAAACTTAAGTTACATACTACTACCGCACCCGACACGAACATTTTCATCAAAATCGGTCAACCAGAAATAATAGGTAGTTTATTCGTGTAATTTTTCACTTTTTTCGATTTTCTCAAAAACCGGTTCTACGATTTTTTTAAAAAATCGCCTCATTTACTAAATTTTATATGCTCTACAAGATAGGGTAGGCGCCATGTTAGCTGAAATTCTTGGTAAAGCTTTTTTCACGTAAAAAAATTGTGTTTTTAAGATTGCAGCTTTAATATGCATTTAAGCGCAAAAATTTATATAGTAAAAGTTGTAGAGAATTTAAAATCCTACAACTTTTATTTCAAACATTTTTTTGTGTAACGCTTAGTTTAGCGGTAATTAGCGATTTTCTATTTTTTCTCACGAAAACGTGTGAAAATCGATTTTTTTTAAGATTTCGGCCTTAGTACGCATTTTACAACAAAAGTGTATATAATAAAATTCATAGTAAATTAAAAGATCTACAACTTTTTTTAAAGCATTTTTCTCTACAGAGCCTAGTTTAGCGTGAAAGAGTGATTTTCCGTATTAATCTAAACAGTTGTTTAGAAAACTGAACCAACAGCTGAGAATACAAAAAACAGTGATGCAGATATTTTAAGAACTAAAATTCTCTTTGCACTAAAACGAGCAGCATGAAATTGTGAAAAATATTCGTTCTCGGTAACACAATTTCTGCGTAAACTTGATAAAAACTTAATTTTTTCATAAAAAATTAATTTTTTGACATAATTTAATGTTTTTTCTGGTAGATCTAGGCCTAAACTATTGAAAAACATAAAAAACCGAAAATCGAAATTTTGAGTTAAAACCATCGTGCTATCTCCCCTTAAGGATTTGTTTTGCTTATTACCCGGACTTTCGATTTACCGTATTGCCTTTGGCTCCAGTTAGTTCGGATAAATGAGGTTGTACTGTACATTATTTATACCAATTTCATAATGCTTGATTTAGTTAGAACAATTTATATATAATCATAATCATTCAAAAGCTAAGATTGAAAATCTTACCGAGTAAGATTTTTAACCTCAATTACAGTTTATTATACCCCCTCTGATGCCAGAAATATTCCCGAGCTATGCGCTGGCGCGATCGCTAGTTTGTGTTTATATTATTAACGGAATCAAGCTGAACTGTCATATAATGTGATGAGTGGGGTAATTAATGTCTTATTTCTGTACAACTTTAATTGTGCGGAATTCAATACTAATTACTTATCAATTTGTACAAAAATAGTTACATTATTTTTATATTTATAAGCAAACTATTAATAGGTTACGCAATTGTTAACACAAAAGTAATTTTATAAAAATGTCTGATTCACCTTGATTTGTGACCACGCGATCAATTTTTCTGGTTAGAAAAATTACGTTTCAAATCTCTTCGATTACAATAATATGTGCACGCTTCCTCCAGGCGATAAAACAAAGAAAGTCGCTGAGAGTAACCAAACAATTTTCTTGAATATTTATTTTCGCTTTGTTTACAACCTTTTGAGTTGTCTTCAAATAAAGAATTTTCTGTTAAGTAAAGTTGCAAAAACGGAAGGAGCTACAATTCCTTGGCTTGAAGAAATCCAAAAAGACAGAACAGAACTAAATCTAACAATTGCTGATGTCAAAGATCGCACACCGGTTTACAAAGAAACAATTAAAGACAAAAACAAAATTTTATCAGTAAGAACAATTATTACACGAAAAGAACAGGTTTGTTCAGACGAATTGAGAAAAGCAAGATCCGAAAGAATGAAAAAGCATTGGCAAGAAAGAAATGAAAAGGAAATAAACTGCCGAAGAAAAAGAACTAACCGAAGAGACTAAAGTGATCCTTTGTGGTCATAAAATGAAAAAAAAAGTTGCTTATGTTTATTTGTAAAACCCCAACATGTGTACGTTCCAATTTGTTCAGTTGAAGAAAAAAACAAAACCCCATGATCAAATGTATGACGTGAAAATGAGTTGCAAGTATTGTACAGATTCAGGCCAACCATTCCTGAAAGGTAATTGAACCTTAATCGTTAAAGTACCCGGTAACCACTGTAACTATGTTTCGGGCTGATGAGCTCTGAACGTACGCATTGCCCCCTACCCACCACTTCATAGCTAGCCAATGACTAGCCAGCAACGTTGCCAACACTTGCTCTCGTAGCTTTGTTATTTATTTGGTCTTTCAATAGCAATCATAACCTACGAACATACAATCAGCTGATTATATTGCATGTTAACGCGCTCTATAATTGATGTGTTCAGTACGGGATTCAAGACACGAGTGAACTAGAGCGGCTCTTATATGCATAAGCGCGAAATGTTTGTCAGGCTGATACATTCGTACAATCTGACAACGCTGGCAAACGTTCTGATTGGTCTAATTGTGGAACAGAAGCGCTTGTCAACCGTGAAAAGCATTGTAGTATTCAAATCCATATAAAAGACCTGTACTAGGATTTGACCTTCGTCTCCGATAATCAGCTGTTTAACAGCTGACTTGCGGCGACGACTTTACCCCAGACCAACCCGGTGGGTCAAATTTCTTATGTTAAGTATTTTTATTGCCGTAATTTTTTATTGACGTGCCGAACACCCGTTGGGTGAGGGGTGGTAAGAGAACAAGGGTCTGGAATAAATATTACCGAATTTATTTTTAAATTTTTATGAAAGTACAATGATGTACTACAAAAACATTAAAGATTTATTTGAAATTTTTTGTACGACCCGTAGCCATTTGAAAGTAAAGGTCCGAACTAATACATTGATGATATTTTACGACAGTGAGGTCTGGGCGTAGAAGAAGAAATATGAGAATTCCATCCAGTCTGCAGAAGACTGGATCGGTTCAGAAATTAGGATTTACGGCGAAAATTAGATGTAAGTTCTCTTGAGGAATGGCTATCTACGCAGAAAATAGAGAGATCATGTTCAAAGGATCTACAAAGGACTCATAAACTGGCCAACTGGACGGACTGACATTCCTAGGCTGTATTGGTTAAAACCAATTTGGAAGGCGAGTTTCGGGGGGACCACTGACAAGATGGATGCCGGAACAGATCTGGGACCTAATCCATCAATGGTAGAAGAAGATTAGTAAATTTTCAATTCGGCGGATGAAGTAACTAACAGCTTGGTCATTAGCGCTTACTTTTGGTTACAAAACGGTTGGTTTGTAATTATCTTTCAGACCGTAGCTGGGAATCGAAACCGGATACGCTAACCATGGAGGCGTTCTTGAGAAATTTTGATCTAAATAACAATTTAGATAACCGTCTGGAGTGTGTGTGCCCAATTAAAAAAAACTGTATGAATTATTTCCTAAAAAGACATAAAAATGAGCTTAGGTTACCAAGCTAAGTAAACAACGAAAAAACTAATGTAAAAAGCTTTAATTATTGTCTTTTAGTACCCCTGGGTATTACATACAGTACGTATGCAAGTTTATGTTTAGGTAAAAGGAATCTGGTGCAGTTTAGACTGAAAAAAACTATTTAGATAAATAATAAATAAAAGTAATAAAGTTGGACAGAAAAATATATTGAACAGAAATCATTTTATAATGGCTTTAATTTTCTTATATACACCGATAAATGCAATTCAAGGCTTTAATTTCGAAAGTTAGATTTCGACTTTTTTGTAAGGTAGTTTATGTTCAATGAAGTTACCTCATCCTTATAAAAACTACTGTTCCACGGACTTCAGGGGATTATAAAACGCGAAGTTTAGGTGAAATCTGGGTATCGAAAATTTTGCTCTTCCGTAATCCTTTCACATTTTAGATAGGGAGTAAGAAAGAAAATACGATGATACGCAATAAATATAGTGTGTCATTATTTTTATAGCGGTTATCGTTTATTTTCCACATAAATGTTAGATCAAATTTTAGTTTATATAATGAGATTTAAATCTATTTAAAACTGACATTAGCGGTCTATTTAAATGGTGCAATACAGAGCGGGTAAGTGTAAAATAAACCAATAGAATAACAGCTGCTGTGTAGGCCTAGTTGGCGTAGCAATCTACAGATGGCATGACTGTTAAACAAATCTTATATTTTTTACACAGTGGGGGATTTTTATGTACTGAAGGTGTGTCATAGATTATTCCTGCTGTCGGCGTTCTGATTTATTTTTTTATTTTTAATTTTATATTGTAAAAGGTAAGTTCAATTAAAAAATATAAACTATTTTTTAAAACTAATGCTTCTTTAATATTTTGTGTAATATTTATTTTAGTAGATATGATGCATCTTGTATTCCTAAATTTGGAAATGAGATAATGTAATGATGCAGAAACTCTAGTAGGCTTTAATTCTGATAAATAAACCTCTTCACTAACAAAAAAATCTATGATATATCAAGAATTACTAAGTTTAATATTAATTTAATATCGGTGTATTAGTATTAAAATCAATTCGTGAATTTGTCACGTAAAATAATCTTTAGAAAATCTATTAGCTACCATAATTTCCGGTGTCGATAAAACAGCTTGATGAATATTTCCTACTTGAAATTATATTAAAAATGTTTAAGAGATCTTACATTTAATTGTTATTACCCATAATTTCCATGTTGAGTATGTTTCAAACAAAATATTTTTGTTTATTGGTATTCTAACCTAAAATAAAAACTGAACGCACGCAATTATAAATTTATTTACATTTTTTTTTGTTACGAACTTATTTTGTTGTTCCTAACGTACCGTGATTTCAACAAATGTGAATTATTTTATTGGTCGTGTCTTTAAGAACCTTTTATTCTTATCCATTAATTTAATCAAATAAATGTGTTTTATTGATTTGCCACATTGTGAATGAAATGGCAGTTTTCTCTCCAGGAATTAAGGTGATGCCTGGAGGTGTAAATACCTGAATGCTATTTCTAAAATATAACATGGATACTTTCAAATTTTAATGGTTCGGAAACATACTTATTTTGGACAATTATCACTCGACTAGGTTTGTAATTACTTTTTTTTACAAAAAACCAGATGTCTACCCTAAAAAAAAACAAAATTTAAGGAGAAATGATTCGTATAAATTAAAACATGTGTTAATAACGTTATTATTAACAATTTCAGTATTTATAAGTTCTTTGTACATTATAAACTCAGGAATTTATGAGTCAGAAAGACATTATTTGCCTGGCCTAAGCATGAGTCACTGAAGTTATGCCTGACATGTCGGGCACATTCCTGACGATTGGTTACCCAACTGAAAAGAAATTTGTCACTGCTTTTCATTTGGTCTTTGAATAAAAACATACCAACCAATATAGTCATGTACAGTAACTGAAATTTTGCTGCAACATGGAAAACAAAATAAAATTTAACGATATCATGATATTTTTTTTGAATTACTTAATTTAAAAAAATTTACTTTGGGCCAGCTGAGTCAGTCAGTTGGTCGAAAGTCGCTATTAATGTTGAGCAACACTGGTTGGGCAAGTGACTTTATATGGTGACCAGCCGACAGCCATTCCTGGACAAACTCTACTGGGGGTCCCTGTTCAAAAATTCATGCCGAATCACATCAAAAAAAAAAAAAATACAGTAGGACTTCGATTATCCGTCTACCAATTTACCATCTTTCTCACTTAACCGTCAGCCTTTTTAGCCGACTTTGCGCCCGTGAAGGTCCTGTAAATTCAGCCAGCAGCACTACTATTGCGTGATTCTCCAAATGCGTGTTCGTCTGCATATGTAGAGACCAATAACACAGAGACTCACAACATTGACAATGAGGCAATTTTACACCTTTTTGAGGCTCTACCTGGGAGAGAAAATATTGAAATAAACGATGTTGGCGAATGGATGGACATGGACCAACAAGATGCAGGTTTTGAATTTGTCTCTGATGATGAACTCATTCAGCGAGTTTTGGAGCCTAATGATCCTGCAGAAAATCACGAAAGTGACCATGAGGTAGAAGACGCTACTACTAAAAAAATCACCCATGCTGAAGCAGAATCAATGTTTTCTAAATGTATTGATTGGTTTGAACAGCAGACTGAAGCATATTCCACTCAGCTGTTGCTGCTTCGAAGAGTAAGAGATATGGCAGCCAAAAAAGCCCGAAATGTGTTGAAACAAAAGAAATTAACAGACTTTTTTAAACAATAGTTTTGCTGCACTGTACCTAGTGTAGTGTCTGGTAGTACAGTAGTCAACATTAAATTAACATTTTGACACATTACAATGTATTTTTTCTATGTTTTTCGCTCTTTCTCCATTAACCGTCTTTTCGGTTATCTGTCAGGGCTTCGGTCCCGTGACTGACGGATAATCGAAGTCCTACTGTACAATGAAAAACAGCGATAAAATGGGTTGTTGTCAAAAAAGTACAGTTCCCGATAACAAATAAAATTTAAAAAAATATAAAAAATTACAATCAATTTTTTTTTTGCAAGTAATACAGTCAAAGAGACTTCAAGAACACTTAACTTCAGTTAATCTGAAAATTTACTAGTAGATTTCTACTTTGTCATATTGAGACAAATATGAAACAAAATAATTAGTGTCAACTTCTGATATTTGAATGCTATTTTAATTACTTTTCATTCAAAAATAAATCTTTACAAAAAATAAATTAGTGTTTCTTTTCTTCTTATAAATTTTTATCTTCAGCGTTATTTCTTTATCATTGTGCTGAGATTTAAGTGTAAAATTTAACATAGTGACATAAAAATTTTAAGTCAAGAGTTGTATGAATTTTTTGTTAAAGCTGTTGTTTATATACATTAAAATCTCATTTATTCTGACTAATTTACATCAGATTATCAAAAAGTACAATACCATCTTGATAAAGAAACACATGGCACCTTTCATTAGAGAAGTAAACAAACTTTTAGTGAAATATGGTACGCAGATTTATTCTTGCAGAGTTTTAATGTTCTTCTGTAGGATACCGTCTCACAAGTGAGTGGTTAATGCTGCTGGCATCTTTGCTAGTGGACTCAAATCTTGACTCGTGGTCAGATTGGGAATTTTATCATATAACTCATTTTTATTTATGTTAGTAGCAAAATCAAGTAATTTTAGTTATAACGTTTTGAAAATTGAAAATTTTTAAATAGATATTATAATTATATATTTTTTTAGTTTATTTAAAGTCGCATCAACAGCTTGGTTATTGATTTGTAATAATTTCCAGATTCTAGCCGGGATAATAAGGATAAAAGTTTTTTTTGGTGGACAGCTCCCACGGACTGATTCCAGGCAACCTTTATCTTTAAATATAGCTTTTCACCTACAGATTTGCTGTTACTCATAATTATTTTTTCCAAATTCCAAATTAACGCAGAATAAGAAAAAGAAATAGAAAATTATTATTATTTTTTATAATATGGTTCTTTGAAGATTAACTGCACCAATGGCGTGCTTAAATCAATTTATGGCCTCCATGAAGACTAATTGGTATAGTTTTATGGGGGATTTTTTAGTTTTTTTATGAAATTATTTCATTCTGGAGAATCTAGAAATTTATCAGCTATTCTCTAACCCGTTTAGGAGTTTAGGGGTTTAAAAATTAGGCGTTTTTTTATTCGGTGTTGTTTTAACTTGTAAAAAAGTAAGATTGGAGCCTTACTGTGGATTTTCGGGAGAAAGTGTATATTATAATCTAATATAGAAATTGTTAGCCTACAATTTTTATTTCAAGGATTTTTCTCTGTATCTATAGTGATTTTCCATATTTGCTTATCAAAATTACAGTCCAAAAGAGGCTTATTTTCATTTAGCATCATCCACTCGAGATTAAAATTAAGTTGTTTTATACTATGGACAATTCAAACTGGCACAACTCTTGCTCTACGTGTACACTTACTTCCGCATAATGTATATCCATAACCTATTCTTTCAACAAATTGTACGAATTTTAATGTAAGCAAATGCCTACAACCTTATTTCAATATACAAACATACAAATAATTATTTCATTTTAAAATATGTATTTAATTTATCCCAGTAAAAATTTAAATTATAAATTACAAGAACTAAACTGCAAAAACTCACTAAACTTTACTCGACAGACGCACGCAACAAACCAAACAAATTGGTCTGAATATATAATGAACAGAAAATCATATATGAAAACAAATTAGTCACCTCATTATGTCTGACAGATTGTTAATAACAACAGTGAAAACAAAGTGTAGTGAGTGTGCGTGAGTCGCACATTACAGTAGCGATTGTATTTATTTTTGTGACTGTACTGTCATTGCATGGCGAGGGGCGAAGAGTGGAGTAGACAAACACCGAAGCTGCTTGTGCCAATTCGAATTGTCCAAGGTATACAATATTTTACACTGGCAAGAGAAAGTCGTGTCAGTGTTTCACCACAGACTTTTATCTTATTTTGTATTGTTTTCAAATCATTTAACAGATGTCTGAAAAAGCTGGTGGTGATGTAGAACACGTTGAAACTCCTGAAGATGAATTAGCCGTGGAAACCGATTACAAACCTCCACCAGAAAAATCTATAGAACAACTTATAGAAGCTGATAAAGAAGATGCAAGTTTACAAAGATACAAAGAAATGTTACTTGGTGAAGCCAAAGAAGGAAAAATTATTGTTGGTATGTGTTAAGACTTTATAGATATTTCCTCACAATACTGCGTGATAACAAATCATATACTTTTTCTTCTATTATTTTTTGTTATTTAGGTAATCAAACGAAAGGCTAGTTTGAAAATCCAGAGGCTTTACTAAATAAAATGAGAGTGAGAGGTGGTTTACAATTTCCTTCCTCACTGAGTGGAAAAGTATGCTTATCAGCATGCCAGGCCCTCTGAAAAGCATCTCCTTTCCACCCTATAAATGACACTTTCACGTCATTCACTACAGGGTCTGGTTGTATAATAAAATTTGTTACTTTCAGAGACAATAACTCTGACCATTGTCTTTTACACATTTACCTCTTTTATTATTAATAAATTTTTCAGTCATATAATTTGGCTGACAATATGATAAGAAACAGAACTATTTTTTTAGCCCTGGAACTAGCAGATCGATTGCAAATAATTTAACATCCCACCTGCCTGTTATGGGCAACATTATTTTACTCACATTATTACTATTTTTTTACGTAATATTATACTCTATTTTTTTTATTATCATTGCATATTACCAACCTCCCTGCTCAATGTGCTTCACAGCAAACTAAATTTAAACCATTCAAATTCTCACACAACCTTACACGATGTAAGCTAACACACTGTACAATAAAACTGTATAAATAAAACAAATTAGTTATAGAAACAATATTTTTGGGAATAATGTGAATCACCAGCGGAAGGTAAGAAATATAACTGAGAATAACTGAAAATATGTTTTAAGAAAAAGTAGCTATTTATTTATATATTTATCATCATCATCATCACCCAAACACGGATAGGCCTAAAGCCTGTTCCGGCACCCATCTTCGTAGCGGTCTTCCTCTATCACGTCTACCCCGTGGGGCATAACTTAATATTTGGACTGGTAGTCTTTCCTCTCGCATTCTATTCACATGTTCACACCACCTGGAATTGTAGCGCGCAATGCCGTCTAATAGTGGTTGGACCTGTAATTCTGCTCTAATACTTTCATTACGTTTCATGTCCAGTCTGTTATAGCCTGCCGTCGCCCTTAAAAACTTCATTTCTGCACTTTGTATTAGAGTTCTCTCTCATTGCGTCATGGTCCAACTTTCACTGCCATACAGCAAAACCGGGACTGCCATAGTTTTGTACAGTTTAATTCTTGTATCCTTTCTTGTCTTATTTTTCAAAGTTCGATGTATTGTCCCGCAAATTGTTCTAAACTTATTCAGTTTATTCATAACATCGTCATCTCTTAAAAAGCTTACGATATATTTATAGTCGCTATTTATATATTTAAAAAAAAATAGTACAATCTCTTTAATTTTGGAAGGTTTAGGCCTACATTATAACTTTTCTAGCAGAAATCAGATGATGTTATTTTTTGGGTAATCATCTCATAAATCATATCCAACAATTTTGAAAGATAGAAAAGTATATTGTAAAAGAGGATATCGTATTATAGAGTGGTACTTTACTCTGCAGAATACAATACATTATGCGCAATAAATAGATGGTATTTGAAAGAATAGAATCGATGTATAGAACAGATGGAAGAAGTAACTTTTCCATCTGAACTTACAGAACAAAATAAATAAAACGTGGTGTTTTGCAGATCATGAAATTATTTTTCAAAATTTAAAAATCATGATATGGTCGATGTTACTCAGGAAGCTCTAAGTTTTCCAGCAGTTAAAAAATTTTTTTTAACAGGTTGAATCCCAAGGCAATTTTTGCAAAATTTGCTTAAAAACCCCATACCTATTTTATGGTTCCTTTGCTTTTTACTTTCTCTTGCCTATATGAATATATAGGAAGGAAAGTATTGTTTTCATGTCGATTTTTCGAAATCGAGTTTTCACCGGATCTATACGTTTTCAGACCCCCTGAACCCAAAAAACATGTTTTTAGCGATTGGTCTGTGTGTGTGTGTGTGTGTGTGTGTGTGTGTGTGTGTGTGTGTGTGTGTGTGTGTGTGTGTGTGTGTGTGTGTGTGAACAGAATATCTCAAGAACGGAACATCGTATGAACTTGAAACTTAAGTTACGTACCACTACCGGACTCGACACGAACATTTTCATCAAAATCGGTCAACCGGAAGTGGTAGTTATTCGTGTAATTTTTCACTTTTTTGCGATTTTCTCAAAAACTGGTCCTACGATTTTTTTTAAACTCGCCTGGTTTACTCAATTTTTTATTCTCTACAAGATAGGGTAGGCGTCATGTTTGCTGAAATTCTGGGTGAGGCTGTTTTCACGTAAAAACGTTGTTTTTTTAAGATTACGGCTTTAATATAAATTTTAGCGCAAAAACTTTTATAATAAAAGTTGTAGAGAATTTAAAAACCTACAACGTCTGTTTCAAACATTTTTTTGTATAACGCTTAGTTTAGCGGTAATTTGCGATTTTCTGTTTTTTTTCTCACGAAAACGTGAGAAAAATCGATTTTTTTAACATTTCGGTCTTAGTATGCATTTTACGACAAAAGTGTATATAATTAAATTTATAGAAAATTAAAAGATCTACAACTTTTATTTAAAGCATTTTTCTCTACAGAGCCTAGTTTAGAGAGAAAGAGTGATTTTCCGTATTTCTAAGCCTAACTGAGGTTGATTTTCATTTTGCATCATTCACTCATGATTAAAATAAGGTTATGTTTTTGAGGTTAGTTTTTTGTTTATTTCTAATATTTTATTAATAATGTTAGGTTTATTGTTAATTATTTGCATTGGCAAGAGAAAGTTGTGTGAGTGTTTCACACCAGATTTTTTAAATTAATTTTCTTTCAAGTCTAGAGTATTGTAAGGCATAAATTTTTTGGCGCTGTTTTTTAGGTGAGGACCGATCAGGTACTCAAGAGTGAAAATATCAAATTTCTCTCACTGAAATCTTTCTTGTGTTTCTATAAAATAATTTATGTATTTTATAAATTATTTTGTTTGGGCTATTTTTCAATAAAACTACATAAATATCGAAGATGTGTCTCTCTACCAAGCAGTTGTTCGGCGAGTGGTATATTTGAGTAATCTACCAATTGTCAACATAAAGGCACCGACCAGAGTCTAGATACGGTTCTACTAATTTTAACACTACTTTTGTTGACACTGAGCCTGTTTTTCTTTGTCAGCATACACCTTGTACTGTAATGCGTAAAAATCTGTAAAAAGCATCCAATCCGTCTCACGATTCTATTAAAAACACTATTACGAGAGAGACGGATCAGTCTCACAAAAGTAAATTTTACAGATCTGGTGAGAAACGTATAAGTGTCTCATGGGAGTCAACCTGTTAAATAGGTTGAGAAGTTAGTTTTGGGAAATAATATTTTAAGGTAGATTATACATTGATTATTTTTTTTGATGATTTCTATTGCCACATGTATAAAATTTGTTTTATAGCCATAATTGTCTAATTAATGATAACCCTCAAATATTTGAAACCCGTCTAATGTGAACAATACATTTGTGTGTTGTGCTGGCACAGTATCAGTAATTTTTACTAATGCTATATAGAAGTAATGCTTATTCGTTTGTACGATGTAATCTCAAAAACTACGCAATCAGTTTTAAAAATTCTTTCACCGCTGGAAGCGTAGAGCTCTTTCTATAATTTTTTTAATAAAAATTTTGTTTGGTAAAATAAATTATCTTTTATTTTGTTTGTTTATTTGGTTTGGTCATTCATTCAGTTCTTAGATTTATTGTGTACAATAGTATTGTGCAGTCAGATACGGTACGCACCTTATACATTGTGACATCATCCTTATTTGTGGTATTTTTTAGTTTTTGAAAATTTGGACAGGATAGATTTGTATAAAATATTATTTCATCAAACATCCTATATAGGATTATAAACAACCATATTATTTATAATTGAAATATATATTTCTAACCACCAGAATACGGTAACAGAAATCACTTACCAATGTTTATAACGCTTTCGTGTATCTTGTACACATCTTCAGTAAATAAAAATTCTTTAAAAAAATTTTTCACATCAAAATTTAAAACTTTCTACTCCTACCCAAATTCCTAGGTCAGAGTAAGAAGTTTTAAATTTTGATCTGAAAATTTTTTTTAAGAATTTTAATTTACTGAAGATGTTTACAAGATATACGAAAGCGCAATAAACATTGGTAAGTGTTTTCTGTTACCATATTCTGGTGGTTAAAAAATGTATATGTCAATCTATAAAATAATGTCACATCCGATTTCTACTAGAAAATTTTACAAACCTTTCAAAAATTGAAGAGATTGTACTAGTTTTTTGACAACTAGATTTAATGTAAATTTTCTTATAATATGTTTTCAGTTATTCTAAGGTTGTATTTCTCCGATTCCATTGGTGATTCATACTAATATCAAAAAAATTCCTGTTTTCAGTACTAATTATTTTATTTGTACAGTTGTGATTTGGCTTTGAACCTGAAAAACGTTTTAAGTTTAGTTTACTGCAAAGCGCAACGAGCTTAATAAAATATTTGAAAGAAATTTAAAAAAGTAATTTTTTTAGTGTGCATATTTTATGAGCACATTATCAAAAATTAGTCTCGGAAGTGAAATCTAATAAAAAATGTTAGAGAAATTTACTTTGACTTTCTGACCATTTATCTTTTTATTGAATGGTTATTCTGAAATTATTTTCCCTGTTATGCACTTTTATTAATAGTAATTGGTGTAAAAACTTACGGATTTTGTATATAGTAAGAATTCTGTACAACATTTGTAGGCAATTCATTGTCTAAGAGGAAGTATTGTGGTTAATAATCTGTTGTTTTCTTTTATCAAGTATTGGTCTGAATACATACATGATTTTGTTACAGACCTTGGATATAATTATTATTTTACAAAATATTAATGGAGCTTTTAAATTACTTATTTTTTAGTGATTTATGAATTTTACCCTTATTCAGGTTTTGTTCTTTGCATAATTCGTTGATTGATTCATTGGCCTTTCAGTCTCTCGAAACTATGGCTCTAGAGAGCCTATTGTATTATCCTATCTATCTTCATTCATTCAGCAATTTTAGGAGACTGATTACTAAGTCTTTCTGTGAAAGATTACGCTCCAGGTTTATTTGCCGGATGAATTAATTGTTAGTAATATTCGAATATATTATGGGAAGCAGATTTTTCCCTTATTCTTCACACTCTACATACCGGTTCATCATCAAAGATCCTAAGGGTACACAGATGTTTCCTAAGGTGACAGTGCCCCGTTATTGTCACATCCACAGTCACTGTAAGCCGTTTTCTACCCAGACCAATTACATCATGAGCAAGATTATTGGATATGATGACCTTAATTGTCTTACTGAACCTCTGTTTAGCAGTTTGGTTCCAATACCTCAGGTGTTTTGCCCGGATCCACTGAAGATATGGTCCCAATGTACCAATGAATGATTTGCTGATTTCCGGTCCACCAAATATACCCTAGTTGAACTACAGTATCTACCAATTCATTATCAACTATCCCTCTATGATTTGGCACCCAGCCCAAGGTCATCCTGCATGAAGTTTTTCAGGAGGCATTTTGGAAATCCTCCCATCAGAGTAATCACCATCTTTGACTGATACAGTATCTCTGTAGGATTCAGTCAGCAAATGGCTGTGCAGCGTGGCTTGACTTCCTCTTCAGTTCACCCCTCAGCCCGTCGGATGCTTGGTTGTGTCAGGCAATCACTGTGGTTGGGTTTTCGCCCAGAACCAACACGGTCAACTCCCTTGCTACCATCCATCCATTGCCACAGTGGATGTGCTCAGTGTTTCCCTTGTTGCACCCACTTTCTAAATTTCCGTGTGGGTGTAGGTTTGACTACCTGCCCAGCAGAGATAGATGTTTGAATCCACAGCTTCTGATTCTGTGTTTCTGACTTAACACATTTTCTAACATCAAATGGTTTATCAAAGAAGCAACTTTTTTAAAGGCTAGTATTCTCTACCTGGTCTGTGAAACTGGTAACACCAACCAGGGTGCCCCTCCATAGTTCTTTATCATTTCCTTCTCGAGCCAATCGGGTTGATCTAACTAGGATCACTTCCTTCACCTTAGCAGTCTTTATTCCGGCAATGGGTGCAGACTTTAACTCCAGCTGGGTGTTCCCTAGTATCCATTGCTGTGGTGGTCATTCGTGGTGGTCTTTATTACCCATTAACTATCTTTGAATCCATTAACTTGTAGGCCTATACGAACTTAATTTTGAACTTCTCAGCCTTACCAGTTATTTTTAAACATTAATTTATTCTCAGTTTTCTTCTGTTTAATTAGGTGAGTTTGTCCTTTAGATAGATTTGAGGCTGTTTTCCAGCTGGCTGTCTTGAACTATCTTATCCGTTTCTGTCAAAGTTAAGCGATTGTTATCTTTAATTTAAATCCTGATCTTCTTTTACATCTCTAAACAACTTTTGCCGTTCCTTTCAATATCTTTTTCATTGAGTTTTCATGTCATAAATTATTTTCTTTATGAATCTTGTTATTTTTTTTATCTCGCTACGTCATATCTTAGCTAGATTTGTTTTTGCAGTTTTTTCTTATTCAGGTAATGAATTGTGGCAGCAATCTTTCCTTCCCTGCTACTCACTTCTTTCTCATTGGTTTTCAGCTGTATTAATTTTTAAAATCATGGAGCTGTTGACGTTTCCAATTTCATACCATATTTAATCTTCAGACTTCATCTACAATGTAACAAATCTTACAGTGTACTACTGTTCTGATATTTATTGTTGTTTGTTTAGGTTAGCAGTCGAAAGGCTGGTTTGAACCTCTAGAGGTTTTACTAAATAAAAACAAGGAGTGATGTGGTTTACTATTACCTTCCTCACTGTGTTGAAAGAGTATGCTTATCAGCATGCAAAGCCCTCCGAAAAGCAACCACTTACCGCCCTGCAAATTACACTTTCACTTCATTCACCACAGGGTCTGGCTGTATAGTGAAATTCATTACTCTCAGAAGAGGTAACTCTGACTAGTGTTTTTTTACACCTCTACCTCTTCTGTTCTTAAATAGTTCAGTCATATAATTGGCTGAATATGTGATAAGAAACAGAACCATTTTTGTAGCTGTGGAACCAACAACTCGAGTGCAATTAGTTTTAACAATCCACCTGCCCGTTACGAGCCATGATTTTTATTATATTGTGATATTATACCCATCTAATGTGAATGTTATTTAACTTTACAGACCCTTCTGATGAGCGGAAAGTATTAGTAAAGCGATTAGCGCTTTGTGTCAATGGTCGACCAGACATGGAACTGGATCTTACCAGTGATTTAAGTCAGCTTAAAAAGCAGGTCAGTTAATTTTATTATAAAGTTAGTATTCTACAAGATTTTCACTCTGAGAAGAACCTTTATTAATGTACTACGAATATTTTTTTTATTGTTAATGACAGTTAACCCTTCCTAACCTGGTAGCCAAAAATCACGCATGCGTCATCACCTATCTTTAAACTCAATTTTCTCCGCAACTATTCATTATTTTCCAACGGGTTTAGTTGTATTGGCTAGAGAATTTTCTCCTCTTTCATTTGATGTATCTTGCATATTTGTACAATGAAAATTGGTGATGTGGTGTTATGTGAAAGATAGAGATTTTTTTTGACGAGGCGTATTAAAATTTGAATGTTTTCGTCCATAACTTTTCAATGAAAAAAGGTATTTGTTTGAAAATGATATCACCAGTTAGCTTTAAATGTTACGATCAAAATCAATAAATTAGAAGTGCCAGCGACAAATATTATGACTCTAAAAGCGAACAAAGAAGGTTAACACTACCCGTCTCGCCTATCCTTCAGATAAATCTTGTATGAAAAGTGCCACTTTTCATGAAGTGGCACTTTTTTTCATAAGTCCACTTTTTTGGAAATTTTTTTTGCATTTTCAATTTTTATTCTGGTCGTAAATGAAAACGGAAAAATTTGGTTCAAACGTTGTTCTAATAACAATTTCTTTATAAATAAATGGTAATTTTTTGAAATTTTTAGGAATTAAACTGAATAAAATAAAGGAGTTTTTATTGGGTGTAAAATGACAGTCCGTGTGATCGTTAAAATCGCAGTTCACGTCGAGTTAAGAATTTTTGTTTTGTTTTACAATTCACTTCTTTCTCATTGGCTTTAAGCTGTATTAATTATTATCAAAATTGTAAAGCTGCGATTGTTAATTTAATTCAATTAAATCTAAAATTGTTAATTTTGTGATTTTTATCTCGTGTCAGAAACTCAGATGTTACTTAATATATTGTTCATAAATAATAAATATCTAAATTCTATTATCAATTGAAAGGAAATTGCATTTAAGTATAGAACAATAATGATAAGGTTATCAAACAAGTTTACTTTCCTTAAATGGCATTGTTACAATATGATTATAATTTTGTTTTACATTTTCCTGTGTCCAGTGTATTCTTTTAAATTGTATAATATAATAATTAACAAAATTTTTAACACTATCTTTAAGACATTCCAATTCTTGATTTCCATTTTACTTTCTTTTGTCTATATGAATATATAGGAAGGAAAGAATTGTTTTCACGTCAATTTTTCAAAATTGAGTTTTCACCGGATCTACACGTTTTCAGTGATTGGTCTGTGTGTGTGCGCGCGTGCGTGTGTGAACAGAATATCTCAAGAACAGAACATCGTACGAACTTGAAACTTGAAATTTAAGTTAGACACCACTACCAGACTCGACATGAACATTTTCATCAAAATCGGTTAACCGGAAGTAGTAGTTTATTCATATAATTTTTCACGATTTTGCGATTTTCTCAAAAACTGGTCCTACGATTTTCTTAAAAATCGCCACGTTTACCAAATTTTTTTATGCTTTACAAGATAGGGTAGGCGTCATGTCTGCTAAAATTTTGGAAAGGCTGTTTTCTTACAAAAAAATGTTTTTTTAAGATTGCTGCTTTAATATGCATTTTAGCTCAAAAATGTATATAATAAAAGTTGTAGACAATTTAAAATCCTACAACTTTTATTTCAAACATTTTTTTTATAACACTTAGTTTAGCAGTAATTAGCAATATTCTGTTTTTTCTCACAAAAACATGTGAAAAATTGATTTTTTTAAGATTTCAGCCTCAGTATGCATTTTACGACAAAAAATGTGTAATAAAATTTATAGGAAATTAAAAGATCTACAACTTTTATTTAAAGCATTTTTCTCTGCAGAGCCTAGTTTAGTGTGAAAGAGTGATTTTCTGTATTTTTGAGCCTAACTGAGGGTGATTTTAATTTTGCATCTTTCACTCATGATTAAAATTAGGTTATGTTTTTTGTGGTTAGGTTTTTCTTTATTGCTAATGTTTTATTACTATTGTTAGCTTTATTGTTAATTATTTGCATTGGGAAGAGAAAGTTGTGTGAGTGTTTCACTCTGATTTTTTTCTTTTAATCAGCCTCCTCAAATTTGTTTTCTACAAATTTAAGGATTTCATCATCTGCACAGGATTGTTCCTTTGTTCAATTTGAACGAGTGACTCATTTTTAACTGCTATCTATCAATGTATCTTTGTGAAAATATTTAAGAAAAACTAACCACATGATGGTATGTGTTGTAATGAAGGTTATACTGGTGTTTTTACGTTGAACATAGGTCTTATTTTAACATTGTTTTGTTTTTAGTACGTATCATAAATATTTCAGAATAAACAGCATCTCGTAAAATTATCATGCACTTCATAGCTTTATGATATGAAAAACAGTAATGTAATCAATGGCGTAACATGTAACAATTTTTTTCATGTAAATTTTTTTTGAATTTTCAAGTTTGTTAATGTCATGGTTAGTAAAATAACTATATAATATAATTAGTGATAGTAAACTGTATTTAATTATCTTTTAAATTTTGTATAGAATGTGAATCTATTATATAAAAATCAGGTGTGAAACACTCATACAACTTTCTCTTGCCAATGCAAATAATTAACAATAAACCTAACATTAGTAATAAAACATTAGAAATAAACAAAAAACTAACCTCAATAAACATAACCTAATTTTAATCATTAGTGAAAGATGCAAAATAAAAATCAACCACAGTTTGGCTTAAAAATATGGAAAATCACTCTTTCACGCTGAACTAGGCTCTGCAGAGAAAAATGCTTTAAATAAAAGTTGTAGATCTTTTAATTTCCTATAAATTTGATTATATACACTTTTGTCGTTAAAGGCATACTAAGGCCAAAATCTTAAAAAAAATCTATTTTTCACACGTTTTCGTGTGAAAAAAAAGAAAATCACTAATCACCGCTAAACTGAGCATTATACAAAAAAATGTTTCAAATAAAAGTTGTATGATTTTAAATTCTCTACAACTTTTGTTGTATAAATTTTTGCGCTAAAATGGATATATTAAAGCCGCAATTTTAAAAAAACAATTTTTTATGTGAAAACAGCCTTACCAAGAATTTCAGCAAACGTGGTGCCTACCTGATCTTGTAGAGCATAGAAAATTTAGGAAACCAGGCAATTTTAAAAAAAATCGTAGGACCAGTTTTTGAGAAAATCGCAAAAAAGTGAAAAATTACTCGAATAAACTACTACTTATAGTTGACCGATTTTAATGAAAATGTTCGCGTTGGGTCCGGTAGTGGTATGTAACTACCACGTTCAAGTTTCAAGTTCATACGATGTTCCGTTCTTGAGATATTCTGTTCACACACACAGACCAATCGGTAAAAACATGTTTTTTGGGTTCAGGGGGTCTGAAAACGTGTAGATGTGATGAAAACTCGTTTCAAAAAATCAACATGAAAACAATACTTTCCTTTCTATATATTCATATAGGGAAGAGAAAGTAAAAATGGAATGTATGACAAATTTTTACTTTCTCTTTCCCTACATGAACTTACCCTACATTGAACTAAACTAATCACAAATAAACTGTAGAAAAAAATTTTTGAACAAAAGTTTTATGTTTATTGATTTTCTATAAGTTTGATTATATACACTTATAAGCTAAAATGCATGTAGGGTCATAATCTTAAAAAAAAAAAAAAAATACCATAAGAGCACAGTTCCCAACCTCCATGAATTTTAGCAGATATGCTGCTAAATATACCATGTAGAGCACAAAAATTATAGTTAATAGGGTGATTTTAAAAAAAATGATAAAAACCATATATGATAAAATCGCAAAAAAATATCGCATAAACTACTACCTCCAGTTCAGCTATATTAATTAAAGTGTTTGTTTAGGGTTCCCTCATGGTAGCTGACTTAATTTTCAAGATTCAAATTTGTACAATTTTCCATTCTCAAGTTATTTTGTTCACAGATGTAGACCAATCGGTAAAAACATGTTTTTTATGTTAAGGGGACCTGAAAACATGTAATTCTAGTGAAAACGTGATTTCAAAAAATTAACGAGAAAACAATACTTTCCTTTTCTATATTTCATGTAAACCACCGGTAAGTCTAGTGGTAGCTGTCACCACAAATCAGCTGTTTAACAGCTGATTTTCAGAGACGATAATTCCATGGTTCAAATCTTAGTAAAGGTTGTTACTTTAACACGGATTTAAATATTAGAGAGTGACTTTTGAATATTAGTGATAGTAACTTTGATGGAATGGTTGGCCTGAGTCTGTATGAGACTGAATGCAAGCTCTACTATGTGATTTATCAAAGGCTTTTGACGGTGTGTCTCATAAAATTTTGATTGAAAAGTTGAAACATTACAATGTTAGAGGTAAGAGTTTCAATTGGTTTGTTTCTTATCTCGTTGGTAGAAAGCAAAAAGTTTCTTTCTTTTTTCTTTTAATTCATTTATTTAAAGTCGCATTAACTGCTTGGTCATTAGCGAGTACGGTGGATTATGTAACATTAACTGTGGGATTTTACATGTGAAAATATCCATAACCTGGCCGGGAATCAAACCCGGGACCTCTGGGTGACAGGCCAAAGCGCTAACCACTACGCTATGGAGACGGCCAGCAAAAAGTTGTTTTGGATGGGAATGGTAGTAAGGCGGAGTTTTCATGGGAAGATGTGACTGCAGGAGTTCCTAAGGCCCCGCTCTTGGGGGATCCAGGCAGCGACAGACCCTGGAGCTTGGGAACATTGGCATCTCACGGCATGTGAGATTTTGTATTGTGAGGTGCATTGTGCTCCATGTGGGAATTCCTTGACGAGGTAGCGACGTTCTACACTCATTGTATAGTTTGATAAAGGAGCTGACCCAAGTCCAAGATAATGGTGCTGTGTTCACTATTAATTTTCCCCACCGGAAACATTTATTATAATGGTGACGAGCACTTTCTGGTACGACATAATTTGGTGACAATAATCCTAACTAGAATTTTAATATTGATTTTAGAATTTAACTTCCGATCGATTCTCTATTTGACCATTACGACCATATTTTCTATTAATTCTGATGATGAGCACCTTGTGCGTCAAGATTTCCCTGGTCGTGAGAGTAAGTAAATGCACATTCTCCAGGTTGCCGACCTGGTTCACTCTCGCCTTATTATAATATTATATGTGAGCCAGAATCGAAAAAGGGACCTCTTGTCGAAAATTTTATATGAGCTATTACCCTTTTAAAATTTACCATTATTGAATTCTAACCAATTTGATGCAAAATTCAGAATTTACTCTCAAAAGTTGTGTAAGTTTTAGAGCAGCTTAAAAGTTTTTGATGAAAAAATTGGTGTTGAATGCATTTTAATCTTTTACATCACTCTTTCTAAATTTTACATATTTAAGAACAAATTACATGTAGAAATTACGCTAATTGTTTTTTAAAATGTTCATGTTTGACTCTGTTGAAGGTTGAGTGCCTTCACTTTTATTTAGCGATTTTGGTACAGAGTCCGGTAGGTCAGATTCGGGCTCAGGATACCCATTAGAAGGTCTCAGCATTCTTCTTTACCAAATATCTTGATCTTTTTGAAAAGATATTCTTTTTATTGTGTAGTGATTCCTACAGAAGTAATTACATTTAAAATATAATCGGACAAAATAAATGATAAAAATCTACAAGAAAAATCTTAAATATCGGTGTATCGACCCTAACAACTCAGTAAGTCTTCTTCTGACAAGAGGTCCCTTTTCGCACTCCACCTCACATATATATTTTATTTTATAATATTCCTTTAGATAAATAACAGTCGTCAGTCACAAGATATATAAGAGTTCTATAAAATGATCTCTGGGTTTATGCTATTGGGTGAACAATCGGTGGGGAGGTGGCAGGAGTAATGCCAGAAAACCAGTTGATAATTTTTGTGTTGTTTATTACTATACATTTTTTATGTTTGATTTTGTTAACATTTTTTAATTAAATATTTCAGACGTTTATAATTAAGGAAGGTATCTCGTACTGCATACGAATTGATTTTATTGTTCAAAGAGAAATAGTACACGGTTTGAAGTACATTCAGAAGACTTACAGATTGGGCGTACCAGGTAATCAAATTTTCTCTTTGTGTAACTTTTAATTTGGTTTTTTTAAAAGAAAATTATCCCTTTTTTAATGTTAAATACAGTATGAATAACATTTAATTATACAGAATAATATTTTATTTGGTGTTTTATGGCATTTATGAAGTTTGTTTCTTTTGTTTATGTCATTAGAAAAATGGCTCCTGTACATTTTAAAACAAGGTTTAATATAGTCTTCCTCATTAATCTGCAAAGTATGATTACTTATTAATATATAACAAACCTTTGAAAATCATTTATTTTTCACCTTGCAAGTTACGGGTGAGTAAAAAGTTTTACCCTAGGTGCTAACTCCAGTCCAGGTATAAACGAGCAACAATAGCGTGCTAAACGTATTAATATTTTTTTTAAATCTAACATTAAAAACTTCATATACCCGCATTTCTGCCCACAAAAAATATTTTCCCATTATAAACCCCAATTTTATATTGCAATTGGCACAACCCAACCGAATTTCAACATCTGAAGAAGAGATACAAGCTTCAAAAATTTGAAAAGACGAGGTCCTCTACTTTGTGTAATTTATTCTACTTTTTTCTACATAATGTGTTTATGCAAGATCATTTTCAAATGTTTTGTGTAATATATAGGTTGTGCCAAATTTCAGGGCATGATTTTATCTATGTCAATCTAAAGAAAACATTTTTAAGTAAAGATATGCCAAAACCGCTGAGTTTTTCTTCTGGCAGCCATTTTGTATTTTTTCTTTTGATCTTTACAATAATTCTTGAGTCCTGAAAGAAGTGAGCTTGCGCTCAGGATGACGACGTCGTAGCTAGGCTAACAGCGGGAACATTGCCTTAGGAAGGGAAGCTTTTTCTAGTCGGGAGTGTTCGTTTCTAGTAGGAAATATTTATAGGAATGTTTGTAGGGAGTCTATAGGAAATCGTGGAATGGCTGTTTAATCTTTACTTGTGGCGGGCGAGGTGTAGTGTAGATTTCTGTGACAGCTGGCTGTACAGAGCGTTGACTGGCATCATGAAGGACCCTTGAAGTTCGGTGTATGAACTCCTCCTCCAGGGTGAAGTGAGGACGTAGTCGTGAATGGTTTTATTATTGATGAGGTAGTGGAGGTTGGAAATTTGTCTTATTATGTGGTTGTGAAGGGAGAAGTGTATTTTTTTGTTGATGGAGGAGAGGACGGGCCACTAAACTGGTGCACCGTTAAGAAGGAAGGATCTTATGATAGCTTTACAACACCAATAAATCAAAAAAGAACGTTTAGTTAAAAATTTCAAAATGGTGACAGGAAATTTTTAAATTTTGAATATCTCTGAAGTGGTCGGGTTTTTAATATTGACTTTATTACGAGAAACTCCAAGCATCTTATTACGAACAAAATGACATGGTTCAAAATCTGTTAATGAGTAATGAAGTTACGGTATAAAATATTTAAACCGTTGATTTACATTTTCTACTGAAATTAGGTACTGAACTCCAAACACTCAGATAATTTTTGCTGTAACTTTGCTACTCATTAACAGTTTTTGAAAAAATGCGATGTAATTTTTTTCATAACATGTTTCTGGTTATAAAGTCAATATTAAAAAAAACTAACTGCTGCGTAGATATTCAAAATTTTTTAAATTTGCAATAGCCTTCGGGCCAGCCCAGTCGATCAGCTATAAAGTCGCTATTAAGCTGGAATTAAGTCGTTATTTGTTAAGTAACACCAGTTGGACAAGGAACTTTGTACGGTGATCAGCTGACTGCCATTCCTGAACAAACTCCACTAGGGGTCCCTGTTTAAAAAAAAAAAAAATAGCGGAAAGCAGCATTTAAATATTGGGTGGTTGTCAATAAAGTACAGTTCCTAATAACAAATATAATCTAAAAAAAAAAAGTTGTAGTGCTTTCATTTTGAAATTTTCAATAAAAAGTTATTTTTAATTTGTTGGTTTTGTAGAGTTGTGTTGTTAAAGTTATCATCTGAATGGCTGGTTTGAACCTCCAGAGGCTTTTACTAATTAAAATGAGGAGTCTCCAGGAGGTGGTTTACCATTGCCTTCCTCACTGGGTAGAAAAGTATGATAATCAGCATGCCAGACCTTTGGAAAGGCATCTGCTTTCCACCTTGCAAATAAAACCTTCACTTCATTCACTCGAAGGCTGTTTAATGGATTTCATGACTCTCCGAAGAGATAATTCTGACCAGTGTCTTTTACACATCTACCTCTTCCGTTCTTAAATGTTTTGTTATATTTTTGGGTGACCGTGTGATAAGAAACAGAACTATTTTTTGTAGCCATGGAACTAGTGGATCAAGTGCACATAATCCTAACACTCCACCTGCCTGTTTTGGGCATTTGTTGAGTATGAAAGAATAAATAAGTACATGCAAAATTTTATTCTAATAATATCTCAATTTATGTTTTATAATTGTTGTTATTGAAAAAAATACAAAATGACCACCAGAAGGAAAACTAAGAATTTTTTTGGCATAACTTAACAATTTTTTTTTCGGATTGACAAGTCAAATCGTGTCCCAAAGCTTTTGGCGCAGTTTTTTTTCAAACTCCCTGTTCTGTGTCATTTAACATAAATTTGTTTTGTAAAAAATAATATCTTGAAATTATACTTGAACAAACTATTAAATCTGTTTTCTACAATTTATTATTAGTTATAAATAAACTTAATTTATAAAAAAATTGAAGTAAAACTAAAATTATTAGAATATTTTTGTAAACATTTTATATTCCTGTTACCTTATCATAGAATATCCATTATGTTAAGTCTTTCTTTTTTTTTGTTAATAATTCCATAACTGTAAAATAATGTTACGGTGATCACCATTTATTTGTATTAAGTAATAAATAAAATTTATGTATAAATTTCACAAGGAATACATCACTCGTTTCCTGTTACCATACGTATTTTATGTGTTTTGTATGTACCGTTCTTAATATTCTGTTTGTTTCTCTTATTGTTATTGGAACGTTTCCAAACATTGCAACCACGTGTGTGTTATGTGTTTTTTATTACTAATCGTTAACTGCTAAATATAGTTAAGGAATTTAAATAATTTATTATTAATGTGTTTTCGTAATAATTGCATTGTACAGTCTGAAATATTTCAATATTCAAAACATTTTTTAACCAGTATCCCAAAAAAAAGTTGGTGTGCACGTGACCCATTTGTACATTTTATGGTTTTGTCCGTACAACCCCTCTTAACTTTTAATCAATTGATTTTGATGTGATTTTCTTACGGAGAAAATATTGTAAAAATTTTGTATTGATAAATGTCTGTTTGGTTCCTTTGTATAATATTTTTGTTAAATTTTCATTAATGTTATTAAATTTTGTACTTTTCATTTGGTATTAATTCAAACTTATTGGATCCTTAATCGATAACTTTTGTTTTTTTTTAAATTTTATAATACATGGTGATTATAAATGAAATAGACACTTTCGACAGCTGCTTAAACATCAAACTGGTGTATTTGAATATAGTAAATGATATAGGTTTGTAGGTAATTTTTTAAAGTTTATGTTTGGACAACTGTTGCTAGCATTTTGTTTTTGGATGCTGTTACAATGACCAGTCTAGCAAAATGACCACCACTGAAGTGGAGAAAGCTGATTGTGTTCTTGAATTAGCCAAAACAAACTCGGTTACTATGTGCAACATCATTTCAGAACAAGATACGGTAAGCCACCACCAACAAGGCAATCAATCTATGACTGGTATAAACATTTTAAAAACAGTGGATGTCTGTGTAAAAGGAAGAGTACTAGAAGACCTTCTGTTACAGAAGAACAAATTGATAGTGTTCGTGATGTTTATGTACAAAGTCCAGGAAAATTAACTAGATCAGCAAGGTTAGAATTGCGAATTCCTTAACCGACTGTGTGGAAAATTCTGCGGAAATGTTTGAAAATGACACCTTATAAATTGCATTTAGTACAAAGTTTAAATACCAGTGATGAAGTCGTACGTAAAAATTTTTGTCTGAAGATGCAACATTGTGTTGAAAATGACGATGCATTCTTTAATCGTCTAATTTTCAGTGATGAATGTAATTTTCACATTAGTGGAAAAGTTAATAGATATAATGTTAGCATATGGGGCACAGAAAGCCCAAAAATAACTTTACAGCATACACACAATTCCTCTAAAGTAAACATCTTTTACGCATTATCTCGTGAAAAGGTTTACGGGCCGTTCTTCTTTCATGAAGTGTCAGTAACCAGAGTAATTTATCTAGACATGTTAGATGAATGGTTAATGCTACAACTCCAGGAACATAGTGATAACTTCATTTTTGTACAAGATGGAGCTC
Organism: Catonia carolina; assembly: GCA_035578175.1. Lineage (NCBI taxonomy): Eukaryota > Metazoa > Arthropoda > Insecta > Hemiptera > Achilidae > Catonia > Catonia carolina. The sequence continues at coordinate 69,506,606 of JAQMRL010000005.1, forward strand.
CGCCTCACTGGTACTTACAAGTCAGAAATTATCTTGATGAACGTCTTCCTATACGATGGATTGGCCGTGCAAGTGAGGAAAACATTGTGTTTACGCCGTGGCCACCTCGTAGTCCAGACTTAACGCCCTGCAACTTTTTTTAAAAGTTTTTGTACCACTGCTTCCTGTAGATATCGATGATCTTAAACAACGTATCCCAAAATGCTCTTGCCACAGTTGATCATATGCTTATCGTGTGTGGGAAGAATTCGACTACTGTGTTGATATCTGTCGTGTTAATAACCTTAACTTTTCAAAAATAAATTTTCTATAAGCTGTCGAATCTGTCTATCTCATTTATAATCACCCTGTATTGTGTATTTTTTTATTTTTCTATTTTTTTTTTATTTATTGTTTCATTTCATGGTGAGAGGGCATGCTTATAATGAGAAGTGACTGCACAGCTGGACTTGTATCCTCACTGTCAAAGCTCTATTTATCTTACCAGTATTCTACGGTATTAGTGGGTTTTAACTCGGGATGTTTCAATTCCCGATACCATCAATACTTGAAAAAATAATTGGTATCGAGAATTGATGGTAAAAAGTCACTTCTTTGGAACCAATTAGATACAGATAAATTACATACAAATCGAATAAAATTTGTGACAGAAGGCATCCTTGTGGAACACCTTGTGATATACCTCCTTCACTTTTATGTTTATCATATTTATAACTGTGGAAGAATACACACTTCGTATTACTTTAATTCAGTGGTTCTTCTTTTTGACACCTTTTAGACACCGCAACCCCCTTTTTAGTTTGAGTATTTGGCCGACCCCTTCTGAATAATGTTTAAAAATTTACAATAGTTGTAATTTTTACTTAAGGATATGAGTGGATTTTTGCGGGAGTCAATCCGTTTAATGAGAAAGCTGTACAAAATGCTGAGCCGAATGTTCGTCTTCATGATCAACTATCATGATAGAGCTATCAAGTGATCACACAATAAAATTAACTTTCAACAATTTTTACGCCAACAAATTTTGGATTAAATATTAAATAGGGTTACCCATAACTGTCCAGAGTAGCGTTGAAAATTTTGAAACCTCTTGCCACATCCTACAACTGTGAACAAGGATTTTCCATAATGGTGAATTTGAAACCCTAATCAAGAAATCGTTTGGCACTGGAAAATGACATCATTTTGTGTTATAAAAATAAATCCAAACATTCAGAAATTGGTTAATTCCAAACAAGTCGAAGTTTTGTGTTAATTGAATTGGAAAAAGTTGAAAACATATTGTACAATTCTTGTGTTTTTTTTTTAAATAAATAATTATAACAATAACTATTTTTAATTTTTCCCTATATTTGCAAACCCCCCCCCCAGACATGTCTTGGGACCTACAGGTTGGAAAACATTGCTCTAATTAAATGAAAGGTATCCCTTTTTCCATCATCACCCTCCATAAATGAGATCTGTGTACTTTATCAAAGGCTTTCTGCATAGATTTGATGTTGAATTAATTCGTAATTTTGCTTTACACAATAAAAACATTTTCCTTTTTAATAAATCAGCAAAATTATTAATCTAGCGCATTCAATATATTTGCCATTATTTTTACTTTTTGCTTTCATTTTTGGATTTTTTTAGCTGTTGAAGGTAAGAAAAAAATTAAACTAAAAATTTTGTGTTGTCTCTTGCATTATTTATATTATGATTAACTTATATTTTTGCGCTTTTAATATTTTATTGGCACATTTGTTTGCTTTTTTTCTAGTGTTGGCTTATTTATGTAGTGTATAAAGGGAGTTTATCGAAATTTTAACTTGTTCATTCACAGATGGAGTGTATTTTAGAATATTTTATAGCCGTGATTGACTTATAATCTATTTTTGTTTTCCTAAACACCCATATCATGGTCATTACTGCAGCAGGGTCGAGTCCGTTTTACGATTATCCCTATGTGTAAAGTTGAACTCCAATAAAATATTCAGATTTTACCTATATTGAGAAAAAATAGAACAGAAGTAGATATATACTTTACCATAAATAATAATCTGCATTAGCAGAAATTGTTTTACAGTCAGACGTAAAACAAGAAAATAATAAGCTTTCGTTGTTGTTTAGGTGATCAGCCATAAGGCTGGTTTGAAGCTCTAGAGGCTTTACTAAGTAAACCGAGGAGTGAGGCGGTTTACAATTGCCTTCCTCACTGAGTGGAAAAGTATGCTTATCAGCATACCAAACCCTCTGTGAAAATCATCTACTTTCCACCCGGCAAATTATACCTTCACTTCTTTCACCACAGGGTCTGGGTGTATAATGAAATTCATTACTCTTAGAGGAGATAACTCTGACTAGAGTCCTTTACACCTCTACCTCTTCTGTTCTTAAATGCTTTGGTCATATAATTGGTTGATCATGTGATAAAAAACAAAACTGTGGGACTAGCAGATTGACTGCAAATAATTTAACATACCTGCTTGTTAAGGGCAAAATATGCTATGTAATAAATAATGACATTATGAAGAATTGTTATTAAGCGCTTTGGAAAAAATTAATAGTAAAAATTAAAAATGGAAGATGACATTGTGTTTAGAAATATTTTCGTTTTTTCACATTGTTCATCTTTTTATGTCTGCGCCGATATTATCCGTTCCATTCATGCGATTCAAATAACGATAAGAATGGATCTTCTCTATAAACAGTTTTTTTTTAATCCGTAATGTGTGTACGTTGCAATCTTTTCAATTGATAACAATATGCAACCCAATGAGATGAGGATGATGTGTATGACATGTAAATGAGGTGTAGTCTTGTACGGACCCAGGCCAACCATTCCTGAGAGAGTATGGTTAATTGAACCCCAACCATCTAAGATAGCAAGTAACCCGTGTCTAATATTCAAATTCTTATAAAAGTAACTACCATTACTAGGATTTGAACCAGGAACCTTCGCCTCAGAAAATAAGTTGTTAAACAGCTGAATTACAGCGACGACTTTGCCTCTAGACCAACCCAGGGGATGTAAAAAAGAAATAAACTGTATAAATCTACTGTACAGTTAAATCTGTACTCTATTACATAATTACAAAAATCAAATCAAATGCAATCGCTGAAATGAATAATTGTTACCATATTTTAAACACTAATTTGGGACTAAAAAGTAATAAGTAGATAGATTTTTAATAAATTCTTCATTTGTGAATTTGTGAGGAAATATTTTAAATGATTGGTACTCCTCGTACATTATTAGAAAGTTGGCCGTTAGAAAGTCGTAAATCAGATTTAAAAAAAAAATGGCAGTATGTTACAATGTTAGTCACATTTGATATAATCTTTATTGATTTTTCAGTACGTGTGTTGTTACAATGAGAAATTGGTAATTAATAAAACTACTACGTCCTTCTATTAAAAATTGGCTTATTTATTTATTTAGTTATACAGTATTGTTATTATTTATTGAGTTTTAAACATCTGTTATCATCATTTCGCATCTATACTACTTTTCAGCGTTGATGAGCTCTGAACGTACACTTTTCCCCCTACCCACTTCATAGCTAGCCAATCACTTGGCAGCAACGTTGCTAATACTTGCTGTCGTAGCTCTGTTATATGTATCTTAAGTGATTTTTTTGGTCTTTAAATAACAATTGTCTTTAAATAATCAGCTAGTTAGCTGATTATATTATTATAAAGTATTGCATGTCAACAAGCTCTATAATTGATGTGTTCAGTATGAGATGCAAGAGACAAGTGAACTACTGCAGCTCTTACACGCAAGTGCGTGTAATGTTTGTCAGGCTGATACATTCGTAAAATCTGACAACGCTGGCAATCGTTCTGATTGGTCTAAATGCGTGGAACAGCAGAGTTCATCAACGGTGAAAAGCAGTATAATTATCCAATTCGTAAATTGTAAATAATTTTAAGTATCCCAGAAGTATCCTTTGAAATTTTATATGCAATTTAAATTGTGTTATGTAATCTACTTTACACTATTACTGGTCGTTAAGATTTTGTTGGACATCCGGAAATATCTGGCTGGAACTGTAATGTTCTACAATTCAGCCGTTCTTAGTTTGCTCCTACTGTCAACAAACAAAAGCCACCTACTACAGGGTGCACGCTAGAGTCTGCGACTTTACGGATGTCGTATTCCTATTAAGTTAACTATTTTTTTAATTATTAGTACTTAAAGTATTAAAAACATCAGTCATGATATGATGTAGGCTTAACAATTTCATTAAAAAAAAAAAAAATAAAAATACTAATTAAAAAAAATACTATTACTAATAATAATATTACTAATAATAAAAAAATAAAAATACTAATTAATAAAAATACTAATTAAAAAAAATAGTATTAATAAAAATACTTTTAAAAGTATTTTGTATTTAAATACTTTTGAAAGTATTTTGTTGTTACTTTTTAATCAGCGTGTACACATTTTTATATAATGCGCATGCTCAGTGACGTCATTGTTTGTTTACATTAGGAGCAAACTAAGAGAGGCTGGACTGTAGTTATTTATCAATATCATTTTATAGTGATAATGTTCTACAGTAGTCTATTGTGCATTTGACAAATTGACCGATTGATTGTACATTTCTTTATTACTGAACGAAGTAAAATATGTAATAATTGTTAGCAGCACGTTTCGTTTTGATATATGGGTGAAAGAAAGAAATGGGGAATATAATAGTAATGTAGTACATTCAGAACTTATTGATATTATTTATCTCTCTCGGGAGGTACGTTTTAACGTACAATAAAATAATATTATTCATATTTATCACTGACAATAGTATACAAATTCTTTCTCGATCTATGTTCTGCTGTCTCTTTATTATTGATACCCGAGTTTGGAGCGTTGTCTCTTCAAAACCGCTTGTTCAAAGGACTATACACCAAAATTTAGTAATTTCAATATGCGTTGTTACATGACAGTTTCATATTTTTAGAAGTTTTTAATATTGCGGTATCAGGATGAGAAGAAAAAAAAGAGCTGGTTTTATTGTTGCTGTAACGGATGGGATGCATTTAGAGGCTTATAACTCAAACACCGCTCGACCAATTTATTTGAGATTTTGCCGGAATACTAATTTGTATGTTGTTATTGTATGTAGAAAATTTCAAATTTTTAGCGTATTTAAATTTTGAGTTATTAGTAAAATACTGAACCCCTGTTAACTCTGTAACCGCTCATTAATTCGGTAATTTCAAAAACCCAATGTATTTCGTATGAAAAAATCTGGTGTGAAACACTCACAAGACTTTGTTTTACCTATGCAAATAATGACCAATATAACCTAACATTAGTAATAAAACATTAGAAATAAATAAGAAAAATTAATCTTAAAAACATAACCCAATTTTAATCATGAGTGAATGATGCAAAATGAAAATCAACTAGTTTGGCGTAATAATACGGAAAATCACTTTGACGCTAAACTACGCTCTGTAGAGAAAAATTCTTAAAATAAAAGTTACATATACAGTTTTGTCGTAAAATGCATACTCAGGTTGAAATCTTAAAAAATCAATTTTTTACAGATTTTCATGAAAATAAAAACAGAAAATCACTAATAACCGCTATACTAAGTGTTATACAAAAAAAAAAAAAAATGTTTGGAATAAAAGAAAGAAGACTTGTAGGATTCTAAAGTCTCTATAACTTTTATTATATAAATTTTTTGTGGCATATTAAAGCCACAATCTTAAAAAAACAATTTTTTTAGGAGAAACAGCCTTCCCAAGAATTTCAGCAGACATGGCGCCTATCCTTTCTTGTAGAGCATAAAAAATGTAGTAAATGAGGCGATTTTAAAAAAACATACGAAACTGACGTGTAACAACACAGATTGAAATCAACTAAATTTTGGTGTATAATAACGTTAAAATTGAACAAGCCGTTTTTTTTTTTATTGAGTGATGGTGCATACATAAGCCTTGGGCTTGTGCACAGGTAATGATACGTGGTGATTTACAGATGAAATAATGTCAGACCTGACCGGAAATTGAACCCGGGACCCCGGCATAGTAGCCAGTTGCGCTGACCACTACACCACGGCCGGCCCGTGGTGTAGTGGTAATAAGCCTTGTTTTGAAGAAACAAGGCTCCAAACTTGGGTATCTATAATAAAAGATCTACGGTAGTATGTTTAATTTTAAACTGTACTAAAATATCTAACCTAAATCGTTAGATTAACTTGAGGAGCGTAAAGAATTCTCATATTTAGGGACATATAGATTTTGTTTGATGCCAAGTCATTTAAATACCTTTGCACCTCATCTACCCTCGTTATATTTATTTGACCACCTGTGAATGTGAAAAGTGTTCACTTCCTTTTTCCATAATATACAGCATGTTTTATTTCTTTTGGTTAGTGTTATGTTTTACTGTTGTTAGTATGTATTCATTGTGTGTGTAAATATTATGAATGAACCCTTTCTTTATTAATAAACATGTGTATGAAATTTAATAAACTTGCTTAATGATTGGAACGACACCATGTTTTTGGACCTACCAGTAAGATAATATTAATTTATGTCTAAAAGTGAGCCCCATTGGCTGGGTTTACATTTACCGACGCGACACTGACCCGATACCATTACCGACATGACAAATCGTTGCCACTTTTCACATTCACTGACACGACACTAGCCGACACCAACGACAGTGAAAATAGCAGTGTGTTGGCACGCTTCGTACAGTCCTTCATGGCTGCAGTTAACAAATTGTATTTACTTTATTTATTATATCTGAGATGTAAGAGACAAAATCAAAATCGTGAAAAGCTGTTGTGGGCGCACCCTATTATTAAAGTTAGATACTTAGAGGGCACATATTGTAATTTGTTTGAAAAGTTGGTTTCTGACCCGAACAAATTTTTCAATTATTTTTGGATGAGTTAAAGATACATTTGATTCCATATTAACGAATCTGGCTGTCAGAATCAAGAAACTTGAAACTCTACTAAGAATTGCTGCGTACTGCACACAGAGACAGACTGTTTGTTGGTGACGATACAAGGATTACCTTTTATATTTCGGGAATGGACAATACTGGTGCTGCAATCTGTTAGCCAATATCATTATCTTAAAGTTCGACTTTTTTTCGATAGATTGCATTCTGTTTGGCTCGTACAGTCCATTGTTGTGTTGTTTAGTTGTGACGTGAAATTGAAATCTCGGTCAAAAAATGGAGTTAAATCGTGAACATTTTCGTGCAATTATTTTTTACAACTTTTGATGTGGATTATCTCAACAACAGTGCACCAATGAACTTAATTCGACATTTGGCGATGAAGCACCATCGAAAACCACTGTAGATCGGTGGTATACAGAATTCAATCGTGGCCGTGGTTCACTCAGTGATAAATTTCGTGAAGGTCGTCCAAAATCGGTTGTTGTTCAAGAAAATGTTGATGCTGTGCGTGAACTGATTATGCAAGATCGTCATATAATATATCGTGAGATTACGGCATCCTTGGGCATTAGTGGGACCAGCATACATTCAATATTGCATGAACATTTGGGCACCAGGAAGATTTGTTCGCGTTGGATTCCCCATAATTTGACAATCGCTCAGAAAAAGGCTCGTGTCGATTGGTCGAAAGAAATGCTCACGAAATACAATAGTGGTGCTTCCAAACACGTTTATGACATCGCCACAGGTGATGAATCATGGATATATGCCTATGAACCCAAAACTAAACAGCAGTCGACCGTATATGGGTCTTTAAAGACAAGCCAAATCCCACAAAAGTTGTTCATGCACGAAGCACCTCCAAGCAAATGGTTGCTTGTTTTTTTGGAAAAACCGGGCATGTGGCAACTGTACCACTAGTGGAACGTCGGACGGTCAATTCTGAATGGAACACAACCATTTGTTTGCCAGAAGTTTTTGGAAAAATGAGGGAAATCAACCCCCGAAGATGAATCATTCTCCACCAGGACAATGTGAGCTCTCTCACGTCGGCTGAAACAATGGAACTTTTTGAGAAATAAAAAAATCAAATTGATGGGCCATCTGCCATACAGCCCTGATTTGGCACCCAACGACTTCTTCTTATTTACGCTCATCAAAAATAAATTAAGAGGTCAACGTTTTTCGATGCCTGAAGAAGCAGCTGATGCATTCAAAAAGCACATTTTGGAGGTCCCTCAATCGGAGTGGAACAAGTGCTTCGAAAATTGGTTCAAGCGCATGAAAAAATGTATTGATCATCATGGAGAATATTTTGAAAAACAATAAAGCCATTTACATTGATTAATTTGATTTTTGTTTTCTATTCACGAAATATAAAAGGCAACCCTCATAGCAGTGGAGGGCTTTCATACCAATGACCTGTTGTTGAATGTGAATGCAGTTAGGTAAGTTTGCACTAAATTTTTCATCCACTGATATCGTATTGGTATCGTGTCGGTAAATGTGAAACCAGCCAATGACTCACCCTTATGAAATTTCCAGAGAATCACAAGGATGAAATCTTGAAATTTCGTATGTAGTTTCTACTTGGGTCATAGAAATTTGCTAAGAAATGTTTTTGTAAAATTGTTCTGGTAAAAGAAACAAATCTGGTGTGAAACACACACTACTTTTTCTTGCCAATGTAAAACCGACCAATTTTGATGAGCAATATTCATGTATATAGATTTTGAAAATTTGACCTCAAAGTCATATCTTACCCTTCCTATATTTCAAGTAGAGCGAGAAAAAAATTCAAATTTGATGCAAGCTTATTACTTTGGAATAAAATGATTCACCGTATTTTTTATCACTCTCTGTACTGGTTATGCAATATAAGTTGATGATCGTCAGCGAGAGTAAGACTGGACTATGCGGGGGTTGGAAGTGCTACTATATGTGCTTTTCTAAATACATCATAGCGACAGCTCTAACCATGACATCATGTTGTAGTTTTACTCTTACATTGATTTATTATGTTTACAACTATGTCATTTCATAAACATCCGATTGTATTAATTATTGATTCTTAATAATTATCCTAAATAATAGACATTCATTCTAAATAAGCCATAATACTAGGCCTAAGTTATAATTAGTATTCATTTTGGTCATCAGCAGTAAACTAAATTACTGCACTCTGACATTTGTAGTGATAGATTAGTTAGTCTGTGAGTTCCGTCGATGCGAGCTTATTATCGTGAGTAATATTAGTTTTACGGTAATTTCAAAATGTTATTGTATTTTTAGGGTTTTCATATTTCATTATTTTCAGTAAAATTTTGTTAAATTTCAATTGAATTTTAAACAATTCACTTTCTTTAAATAATTACATTACTTCTATTTTATATAATGAATTTATATAATAAATTTCACTAACCTTCCTTTTTAACTGCATCAACTTTTATTTTTACTAAAAATAAGTAAAAATAAAAGTTGATGCAGTTAAAAAGGAAGGTTAGTGAAATTTATTAAATAAATTCATTATATAAAATAGAATTAGAATTATAAAAGAAGTCTGCTCTTTTTTGGACACCTGTACAGAATGGATCCCAACAGACTCACTAAGAAAGTATTTGATATCTGCCATAACAGGAAAACAACACAGGCATGGTTCCGAGAAATAGCAAAAGACCTACAACTGAACCACATTACAACACGAGACATCTTAGAAACAAATACAGAAGCCAAATACGAAGCATCAACGAGTTCCAGGGTGGACACAGACCTCCGAGGACTGGAACAGCATGGTCTCAGGAGAGGAAGAAGAGATCCAGCGAGGGAATGAAGGCAATTTGGGCTGAACGGAGGAAGAAGAACAGAGAGAAATGATTTGAAGTTGTATCGTGATCCCTAGTGGTCCTAACGGAAAAAAAAGAATTAATTTCAAACTGCAGGAAGCATTATAAAGATTTATTTTTGAATTACATTACTCCTTACTTATTTAGTGTGACGGGTCATTAGCTGAATTTTATTACTTAAGTGTTTGTGGTGGTTGATACATGTCTTATGCTTTTGGGTTGGCTGATGTAAGTAGGATAGATAGTATACTGTCCTCCCTCCGCATGATAGGCGCAATCATCAACTTATAGCGCGTTACCAGTATATGATAATGTTTATGTAAGTAAATCAATTTATGACTCTTATTGAGTATAATTGCTGTTGAATATTATTAAACGATTTATCTTTTAATGATTGTTAATAAAAATTTTGTATAATTTGTTTTGACAGTGGATAAAATGACGCATATGGTTGGTTCATACCCACCCAAGACTGAAATGCATAGCTATACCACGCCTTCTGAGGATGCGCCCTCCGGTGTTATGGCAAGAGGTAGTTACACTGTCAGCTCATTGTTTACGGATGATGACAAGAATATCCATCTCAAGTGGGAATGGTCGTTTGAAATTAAAAAAGATTGGAAAGAATAAATTAATCGAAGAAGAGAGAGATACCTGTGCTAATAATGTAAGATTATAGTATAATATATATATGTTTTAACTTTTAAGTTTACTAATTTGTTTGTGTTTGATTAACTGTTTTTGTATTTATGTTATGAATGCCATACTGTTTGTAGAACCTGTCGGATGACTAAGTTAGTCGATCTAAATGTCTCTGTTATTCCACCATTGTGAAAGTTACTTAAATTATTATTTTATTTTGTATTCACTTGTGTTTGATGCAAGGAAAAATTTTGAATGATTTTTTTTCAATTTTAATTTTAATTATAAAAGAAACTAAATTTTTAATTTTTGTAGTTAAAAAAATATACCCTGAATTTTCCTGTTTATATTTTTGGATGAGTTATTAAAAATGTGAAGATATTTACGCTCAAGTTTAATCAACCACATATGAAGGGTCCAGGGGAAATACAATGAGGGTCCACAATTTATTATTTTTCAGAAAACGAAAAACTAAGTTTCATGTCTTCTAGACGAATAAAACTCAATACAAACAATTTTCTATGGCAAGTGTGGACTCTCATCGTTATTCCCCTGTACCATGAATCTTTCACTGTATTTTTTGAAGGACTGTCAGCATTTTTCCCCTGCTAGTACTTAATATAATAAAATATAAACCTATAGCAACAGAATGGCATTAATATCTAAAAAAAAAAATGGACTGTCACCGTTTTTCTCTTGAATCCTTCATATGATTTCAACTAAATTATTTGTGTTTCTTAAGAATATATACCAAATAATTATTTTTATATTTATACCCTAACTCGCTAATGAATAAAAGTGAATAAATAAAGAGTACGCTGTAATTTTTATTTTACTGTATTGTTTATTCTGTGTGTTCATTTTTTTCTAACGTGTGATAATAACCTTAGAACCAACTAGCTGTTAACATTTTTTTAAATGCTGGGTACACAATTGGTTCCCAAAGGATGGTTCAGGAACCCCCAGGGATCCGGTACTGGCTGGTGAAAATAAGTTCCTGTAAAGTCTGATCATAAAAAAATTGTAAGTTTTTCTTTTTCCACTGTTGAGACCCAAAGCCGCAGTGTGTTTGTTATTTGCCTAAAAGTTTTGTGAAATGAAGGTATGAAGCCTGTAAAATTGCGTCGTCTCTGCCTCGCTATTAACATATTCCACCTTCCATTTTTGTTATCACTGTCTTGTCAGTGCTATTGTAACATCCTTTTCACGGTTGATGAGCTCTGCTGTTCCACACGTTCAGACCAATCAGAACATTTGCCAGCGTTGCCAGGTTGTACTTGACAAACATTACGCGCGCATGCATATAAGAGCCACAATAGTTCACTCACGTCTTGCATCTCGCACTGAACACATCGATTATAGAGCGCGTTAACATGTAATACTTTATAATATAATCTAATAGCTGATTGTATGTTTAAAGGTTATAATTGATATTAAAAGACCAAAAAAAAATGGCTGACAAAATATTTAACAGAGCTACAAGAGCAAGTATTGGTAACATTGCGGGCAAGTGATTGGCTAGCTATAAAGTGGGTAGGGGGCAATGCCATACGTTTAGAGCTCATCAGCCTCGAAAAATAGGGTACATCGAGTTGGGATAAATGTTTTTGTTCATGGTAGTATACTACAGCTATGATGTTGCACATCCCGGTTATGTGGGCTTACTTACTTATAACAGGTGTTTCAGAAAGGACGCACTTTGAAGTTTGAGAATGCTAATTTATTACATTAAGTAATTACAAATTATACGGTATGAAATTATTACCTTTATAACATTCAGATTACCTTTAAAACTTCACAATAAATGTTCAAAATGACTTCCTCCGCTTGTAATGCAAGTTCGGACATGTTTCATAACATTTGCAGCCACTTTTCATAGTGTTTGCTCATTGATGTTTGTAATCTCACTTTCAATATTAGCCTTCAATTCTTCAATTGTATGAGGATTGTTTTTAAAAACCTTACTCTTTAAATTCCCCCAAAGAAAAAAATCCGCAGGAGTAAGATCTGGGGATCTTGGTGGCCACAATCCTTTTGATATCACACGATGGCCAAAAAATTCTCATAACATATTCAGCGTTTCAGTAGAAGTATTGCATGTTGCGTTATCCTGCTGAAACCAACAATCTCGATCGTGTAATTCTAACAACGCTATAAATTGTTCAATTAAGTTGCGATACACCACACCATCTACAGATGTGTCAAAAAATAAAGGCCCAACAATATGACGCCGGGAGATCGCACACCAAACACCAATTTTATGTGCGTGTAGTGGACGTTCATGAAATGTGTGAGGATTATGAGCGCTCCATATTCGGCAGTTTTGGCTGTTGATGTAACCATCCAAGTGGAACCATGCTTCGTCACTGAATTAAACACGATCCAATATTTCAACACCGTTGTCATTAACAAGAGAACGTATCCAACGACACAACTGTATACGTTTCCCATGGTCAACTTCTTTCAGTTCATGAACGACACCAATGCAGATTTAACTTTTGTAGCCCTTAAAGCGGAAGATAGTGATAATCCAGCCTGTGAAGATAACTTTCTAAGTGATTTGCCGGGTGAGGTAGTCAAACGTTGTTTCACATCGTCCAAAACTTGTTCTGTTAACACTGATGGTCGACCTGTGCTTTTCCGATCCTGTACACTGCCAGTCTCACAAAATTTATTAATCAGACGCGATATTGTGGTGTTATTAGGTACTTCAGAATTGGAAAATTTTAACTGGAACTCGTCTTTCACTCGTTCGTAAGATTTATATGCGCAATAACTTTCAATAATAAAAACACGTTCATCCTTTGAAAAAACCATGTTTGAACTTATACAGACACAAATGAATACTGGGATAGCACTAGTACATGTCAGTAATACACAATGGGTCAACAATGAGTATGGTAGTGCCAACTGTTATTTGGGGGGAAAAAATATTCCCTATGCAGAAAATATTAACCCTTAAACTTCGAAGTGCGTCCTTTTTGAAACACCCGTTACTAAGGACGCTTTTATTCGGAATACATTTATCTGAAGGTTTTGTTAATCCGAAAAAGGTTAAAAAAAATTTACTTTGAATGATGATGAAAAAAATTGGTGTACAAGAGAGACCCAAAAAAACCGAACTGAGAGTGTGCTGTCATTTGTAGATGTAGTAGATAGTCCTTCCGCTAGATGAAGCAAGTAGAGACCCTCAACAAACAACTGTCCAGTTGGCGTCAGTTTGTAGGTTAACATTTTGATAGAGCGTTATGTTTCTCTCGTATTGTTGTCGTTTTCCGTCTATAAAGTCGTTAAGGCAGATTTAAAAGAACAATGTGAGTTTGAAATTTTGTTACCTGCTTGAAAAATCTGGTGTGAAACACTCACACAACTTTCTCTTGCCAATGCAAATAATAACCAATATAACCTAAAATTAGTAATAAAACATTAGAAATAAACTAACCTCAAAGAGGTTAGTTCTGAGTGAACGACTGTTTTCAGGAAAGCTTGAAATTGTAGTCGTAAAATACCTCTACTCGTTTCTTTCCCCTTTTTTGTAACTGTCATTCAGCCCGGTTGTTACATGGGTGTAGCTACAGTCCAGCCTCTCTTAGTTAGCTCCTAATGTAAACAAATAATGACGTCACTGAGCATGCGCATTATATCAAAATGTGTACACGCTGATTAAAAAGTAACAACAAAATACTTTCAAAAGTATTTAAATACAAAATACTTTTAAAAGTATTTTTCTAAATGAAATTGTTAGGCCTACATCATATCATGACTGATGTTTTTAGTACTTTAAGTACTAATAATTAAAAAAATAGTTAACTTAATAGGAATACAACATCCGTAAAGTCGCAGACTCTAGCGTGCACCCTGTAGTAGGTGGCTTTTGTTTGTTGACAGAAGGAGCAAACTAAGAACGGCTCAACTGTATATATAAATATCGATTTGTGTGCATCTCATTCATAATAGTATTCAATAAATTTGTTTTAATTTAAAAATTTATTATTTTTTTTGTTTCAGTTTTAATGAGAAAGGAAATTATGTGTATGAATTATTAATAAATACAAGTTTAAGATAAAAATAAAAATCCAAAGGTTTGATTCGTTAAGTTAATTATTAATAATGATTTTTTTTTTTATTGTATATATTTATATATATGGAATTTGAGGTTTAGTATTATCGCTATATTTATTGTATTGTTTGTTACAACCGTATTTATAAGTAACATTGCATTAACCCTGGCTCTTTTTTAGGTTAAATTATTATTGTGTTAAGTTTTAAACAAAGGTATTACGCTATGCCCTACGTGGATCCGGGCAAGTACGGTGAGCGATGCCTAAATAGCATGCACCGCAAAAAGTTGTGCGGAAATAAGTGGTATCCAATGTGGTTCCGCTGTGGTATTCAATTTCTCTTGTCATATCATTTAGTTCGGTGCGCTCTGTTTTATTAATGAAAAATAGTTTGTTAAAACTAAAATTATTAAAGAAACTTTGAGCAATAAGAAACTAGGCAATGCGATATACAAAACACTTACGTAACCTTACTGTGCTTTAACCTTTTAAGGCTTACTTACGTAAGCCTTAAAAAATTTACTGCAGAAATAGGTTATTTATGGAGAATTCCATGAAAAGACCATTCAGCTACCATTCTTTATCCATGATTAAACGATCTTTGTAACGTGAATTGTTCATATTCCATAAAACACTTCTCATTTGTATGTCTGAAACTAATACATCCATTGCTACTGTTTGTCGCACAATAACTGCGGTGAAAATCAAAACTGTTTGGTTTTCAAACAATCCGGTGCATGCGGGTGGTGTGTACGATATGTTCCATACATGTTATTTGCTCATTTTGGACAGGGTAATTCTCCTCAAGCAGTTAGAATAGTCCAGGGCCTGCCCCGCACCGGATTGCTCGGATTCCCGCTGGACATAGCGTTTATACCACAAAAAAGTGCATTTGAATATTATTGTGTTTCTAAGAAGAATTTTTTTTTAATTAGATTTTATAATAAAAATATAAACGATGATTTTATTGTTTAACCAAAAGTTAACATTTTCGTAAAATTTCTTGAATGATTAAACAGTTTTTGTTCCACCCATCTCTGTTAAAATTGTTTGTAAGTATCTAAACATCAATTTATTTATTTATTATTTTAATTAAATTATATTGTTGATGTCATCACCCTTTTGAATAAAAATCTTATCCTAACAACACCTTTATTTAATTGTCCATTCAGAACCACTAGTGAATGAATTACATTTATAATATGTACAGGAAGATTATCCTTAATGGCAAATGACCGTAAGCTCAAAATGTATTCATCCTGGAGAATTCATGAATGAAATGCAGTTGCAATTTTCATCATAGTTCGAAAACTAGAAAGTTGGTATCAAAGAATCAATTTTTTACTGTCGATTTTTAATAACGACTAATTTTCAAGTATCGATGGTATCTAGTATTGACATTTAAAATCGACACATCCTTAAATTATAATACAGCTTTAGAAATACCTTTATGAAATGTTTGATAAAATATAATATGTAGTTATATTAGTTATTAAAAATACCTCAATAAAATTTATATTAATGTAACTACAGTTGAATTTTGACAACCCGACAGATATTGAACCGGAAGGCTATTGGATTACTGAGGGTATCATTTACAGTAATGAAAGGCTATATCTTTTCTGTTATCCCCCCCCCCCCCAGATAATTTTGTCACTTTGTGAATGCTTTGTATGCAACCTATTTTTTGTATTTTAACAATAAAAACGGAAAAAAATATTTAAAAAAAATCCTATTTCAATATTCTTCAAGTTAAGGTTAAATATTGGTAGGGTAAATATGCTTTTTGTCAATATTGTTATTGTATGTAATAATGAAACATAAACTCATTGTCTGCCCATAACAGACAGGTGGAGTGTCAAATTATTTACTCCCAATCTGTTAGTTGCAGGGCTAAAATAAATAGTTCTGTTTCTTATCGCATGGTCAGCCAATTAAATGACTGAATCATTTAAGAACAGAAGAGGTAGAGGTGTAAAAGACACTAATCAGAGTTATCTTGTCTGAAAGTAATGAATTTCATTATACAGCCAGACCCTGTGATGAATGAAGTGAAGGTGTCATTTGCAGAGTGGAAAATCTGTGCTTTTCAGAGGGCCTGGCATGCTGATAAGCATACTTTTCCACTCAGTGAGGAAGGCAATGGTAAACCACCTCACTCCTCGTTTTACTTAGTAAAGCCTCTAGAGGTTCAAACCAGCTTTTCAGCTGATGACCTAAACAACAACAAACTCATTGAACCCACACGACATTATTAAATAATTTAATAATTGTCAATAAATAGTTAAGGTTAACCTGAAAAAGGAAAAATCTTTAACGTTAACTTGAAAAATATTGATATATGAGTTTTTAAAATATTTTTCGTGTTTTTATCGTTAAAAATACTGTAAGAATACCTACCTACGAAATATCCACAAAATGTGAAAAATTATGCGGGGGGGGGGGATAACAGAAAAGTCACGTAAGGCTCCTTGGGATGGATGTACGTAGTTTAAAAATTTTAAGATGTAAATTTATTAATTACTACAATTAACATCAATTTAATATAAAAATTCACTGTACACACACACACCACAATTTCTCTCTCTCTCTTTAATACTGTATTTTTCTCTCGTGCGTCCAGTGTAGGCACCAGTAGTGGGAGTGCCTACTGGTTAGATTCCATAATTGTTAGTTACACCTTTCGGGTTACCAAATACGTTGAACTAACAATGTCGGACTGTCAAGATTAACTGTATTTATAAAATTATGAGACCAAATTGTTGAACAGTGTTGCTATCATTTATTTTAATACTGTCGTTAACGATGTCTATTTAAATGAGTCGTATGAAACAAAACCTTAAAAATTTAGTAGTTGTTGTTCAAATTTACATTTTTAATATAACAATATAATTAATATTTAAATGTTGTACTGATATGCGTTATATACAAGTTAACTCAATATATAGTTAGACTGGTTAGGATGATTATGAATATAAAAATTTCATGTGTTTTCTTAAGTTTTATCTTAATTAGGTGTCACTTTGTAACGGTATCATTTGGATGTACACAACTAAATCGGTTATTTTCAATATGTTAGTGTTAAATTATTTGTACTCGATCTGCTAGTCCTGGGCTAAAAAATTGTTTTGTTTCTTATCATATGGTCAGCCAATTATATGACTGAAGCATTTAAGAACAGAAGAGGTAGAAGTGTAAATAAACTATATTCACAGTGTTACCTTCTCTGAAATTAATGAATTTCATTATACAGTGATACCCTGTGGTGAAAGAAGTGAAGGTATAATTTAGGGGGTGAAAAGTAAATGCTAACATGCTAAGTATATATTTCCACTCATTGAGAAAGGGAATGATTAAATACCTTCCTCGTTTAAATTTAGTTAAGCATTTAGAGGTTCAAACCAGCCTTTCGGCTGATGACCTAAACAACATCAACAAAATATGCTAGATACATACGTTTATCAGAACTTGATGGGGTCAAGTCATTTTTGGATTATTAAATATAAATTTGTCATAAAAGTATGTCAATTGAAGATTTTATGGGTGGTTGCATTGTAGGTGACGTTGTGACAGCTCAGTTTTTAAAATATTTTTTATATAACTTGGAGACTGATTCTACAGTTCATTCAACCTGTCAATTGTTTAGAATAACTGCCCCTATAATGCAATACATTATTAGTGGTACGGTACTATTAACACTGCACACTTATATAGGAAAACATTCTGTATCCAAAATAACATACGCTCAGCCCATTTCAAATATGAGAGAAGACACTTGTTAAGACCCACAAGTTTTTCTTATCACATGGTCAGCCAATTAAATGACTGAATCATGTAAGAACAGAAGAGGTAGAGGTGTAAAAGACATTAATCAGAGTTATCTCCTCTGAAAGTAATGAATTTAATTGTACAGCCAGACCCTGTGGTGAATGAAGTGAAGGTGTCATTTGCAGAGTGGAAAATATGTGCTTTTCAGAGGGCCCGGCATGCTGATAAGCATACTTTTCCACTCAGTGAGGAAGGCTTGGTAAACCACCTCACTCCTCGTTTTACTTAGTAAAACCTCTAGAGGTTCAAACCAGCCTTTCGGCTGTTGACCTAAACAACAACAAGATCCACAAGGTTTAAAAACCTTGTGCTTTTTTGAACTGGGATTTCTGTTTGAGACTACATTTTAGTTAACAAAGAATTGTGGGAGAAATTAATGTGTAATTTAAAGTAGTGGGGGTAATTTAGAATTATTTTTGCGCATCTCAGGACTTAGGAACACCTGTCAGACATCTATCATTGTGTTGTGCTTTGGCATGTAATTTTTTCATTTGTAAAGCCAGAGTTTCCATTTCTGAAATGACAACTAGATAGTTTCTTGATTTTTATTTGTGAAGCCATGATTGGATAATGCATTGATTGTGTGTTTCTTGTATCGTACATCAAATGATTCCGTTTGTTAAAATCATTTTCATATCTTGTAAATGCACCACCATTAGTATTAATAAATTTTTTTTCAATATTTCAAAAATATTAATGCTGGATTTTTAAGTAAAATGATTTAAATTTATTAATTCTCACTTCGTAAGCCCTTTACATATATTTTTGTTGTTGATATTAATGGAAAAATATATTTTGTGGTAGTACGGTGCAAAACATTTTTGACATACAAGGTTGCCTTGTTGGTGTAGTGATTAGTTGACAGGGGTTTTAGATTTGATTTCTGGTCAGGTCTAATATTATTTCTTCATTCGTTTTCACCTGTTAACTGTTCGCATTAGCATTAATGTCTAAAACAAAAACATGAAAATTATTTTTTTTTTGCAATGTTTTATTAATTATTGCTTTAAAAAATTAATTTCTGATATTATAATTTTCTGGAATATAAATATCTATAAGGTATATTATTAAACTATTCTCAAAAATGCTTATTATTAGGGCTTACTGAGATTGAAAAAACAAATTTAAATACAGTTGAACCTCAGCAATCTGAACCCTAGGAATCAAAAGTTTTGTTGAATAATTCAAACGTATTTTTTAATTCTTAAAAATAAAGGAAACATTTTTAACTTAAAAGAAATATTTGAATTTGTATTTTTAAGAATGAATACAGCACCTCAATTTGTACAATTAGTTTTGGATTCTTGAGGTTTCACTGTACTACAAAATAAAAATTTTATTTTTAAAATCACAATCCAGCAATATATATAACATCGTTGTTTGTTTTAGCTTTAGCAAGTACTTAAATGCCTTAAATTTAGTCTTAGTATATAAAATTTTAAAATTTTGTATTTAGTAAATTAAATGCTAATTACAACAAAACTTATTGTAAATTTAATTAAGATTTATTAATAATACTCTCATAAAAACATAAGTTGGCAAGCATGGTTTATTTTACGATTTGAATGTCTTATTATCAAGTGTTAAATACAGGTAGGCTGTGTTAAAGGTATTCTAAAGTAATAACTTTTACTGCATGAATCATATGAAGGGGTCGGGAGAAGAAAGTGCTAACCCACAAAATTTCCAGCATGATTTTTCGTGTAAATATTCTGTAAAAATAAAATGTACAGCACGTTTTAAACAGGATGCTATATTTACAGTCTTAAGAGCCTGAATTAACAGAAAGACAAATGCTAACCAAAACATTCAAAAACATGATTCGTAGATTTCAGTACACTTTTAAAATTTCATTGCGTAAAATTTTGTTGATGTGGGTTAGAACTGTCTTCTCCCGACCCCTTCATATGTTTTATTTTCATGTATTGAATGCAAAAACTTACCAAGTTTTATAAAGGTTAGTAATGTTTGATTTGTGCATCTTCTGTTATTTAACAGATTTCTAAATTTTGCTACGGATTTTGTTCCGTCATGTTAAAAGTAATCCATCAGGTTTGAAAATAGTAATAAGTTATCGCAACTGGATATCTGGTTGGGTAAACGGCTGTGAAAAAATTTGTTTAATGTTTCAATGGATGCCTGGTGGATTTTTTTTGTCATCAGTCTCTCGACTGGTTTGATGCAGTTCTCCAAGCTATTCTATCTTGCACTAGTTGTTTTATATCTACATACCTGTTACACCCTACATCTTTTGTAATTTAAATATTCTAACCTTTGCCTCCCCCTACAATTCACT
Organism: Catonia carolina; assembly: GCA_035578175.1. Taxonomy (NCBI): domain Eukaryota; kingdom Metazoa; phylum Arthropoda; class Insecta; order Hemiptera; family Achilidae; genus Catonia; species Catonia carolina. The sequence goes on from JAQMRL010000005.1 coordinate 69,527,192, forward strand.
CCCTCAATATTACCTTCAATTATTGATAGATCAATACCTGGATATCTTAAGATATGCCCCACTAGCCTATCCCTTCTTCCGGTAAGATGCTTCCATATAATTCTTTTTTCATCCACTCGCGTAAGAACCTCTAAATTACTTATTTAATCCACCCACCTAATCTTTAACATTTTCCTTTACCACAAGATTTAGTTTAACTAAGGGTTGTGTCCCTCCACACTTGTCGATGGCACTGAAGGCAAAATTTACATGGTGTACAAACACTTTCTGGCAAATTTAAAGGCGACTAGATCCTAACTAATATTTTATTATTAGTTATTAATGTTTAAATCTTCGACAATCATTTTTTTTCTTGACTGTTAGGACCCAAATGATTTCTGATGCGGGCCTTGAGCCCAAAGAGGCATCCTGACAAGAGGGCGAGTAATACACACTCCCCAGGTCGGTCAACCTGGCTCCAACTCGCCCTCGAAAATTTTATTTCTATAACTAGTTTTTATTCTAAATCAAGGTGACTGTCGCCGTCACAATGTTCATAAGAGTTCTTAGGAACGGCCTCCAGGTCTATGCCTTCCGGCGACCAATTGGAGGGGAGGTGGTGGGAGAAATGCCAGAAAACCATTTACCATTTACCACAAGATTTCAAAAGCTTCTATCTTATTCCTTTCTACAGCCCCTATCACCCACGTTTCACTCCCGTATAATGCTACACTCCAAACATAGTGTTTAAGAAATTTTTCCTAATCTAGTGAAAAATTTTAAGATATCTGTCTAAAAATATCACTATCTAACAATCAATTCTTGAAAAAAATGATTGATTAGTTCTTAATGTAAAAAGTTATTATTTATGAATACCTTTAACCAAGAAAAATTCTGTATTGTATCTTTATAATGTAGAGTCAAGTTGCTTGTGTAATGAACAAATTTTGATATAAATTAATTAATGTCTTACATGTACAATCATCATATTAATGTAATTTTATATTCACATACTTATGTAACAAAACAAATTGAATTTATCTTGTAATTGTAATCATGAATGATGGTGCCAATACGTGTAAATTCTAAATTAAATAAAGTAATAAGTAAATATAACATTATATATCTGGTTTTATAATATTATTTTATATCAAAACGAATGCTTTGAAATGCTTAAAGTATTAATCATCATCATTGTGTTTTGGAAAATATATTTGTGAAAATTTTTCTTTGAGTTGTTCCAAATGATTTATACCTTTAACCTGTTTAATTACAAGTAGTATTTAAAAAATATTCTTATTATTGTAATTCATGTATATAATAATTAGTATTTAAATTATATTTTTCCTCATAGAATTTTTGTGCCAATAATATCTGAATTTGTCAGTTTTAACCCTTTTTACTTGAATTATTCAGAAATGAACTGCTTGTTCCATTCATATTTGAGCTGCTGAAAGCTAAAGTGATACATAATATTATATTTAACTGTTTTTGAAAAACAAAAACATTTAATAAAAATTTTAGTGTTAATTCATTTAATTTTTGGTTTGTAGAGTAAATAAAGTGCAAGTTGTTGAATATATTGATTATTTTGCGAAACCAAAAACTGAGTTCGCACAATTGATGCCTCTTAGCAGTGTTTTCAGTATTAATTTAAAAATTTCAATCGCGGTGAAAAGTGTACTTCCTTTTCAGATTGTGGTTTCTTGTGTAGTTAGATGTTAACACATTGGAGAATTGATTTTCATAAAGTAATGAAGTCAGATCGTGGGCATTTTTAGCTATTTTCATAAGATCTTAGTAAATTAAGTACAAGATTTACCTCTTTAACATTAACATCTATTTAAAACTCTACATTTCCTCTTTCATTAAATTTAAATATTAACACGAAAAACAACGTTTTGAAAGAACACGACTCTTCGAGTATAAAAAAGCAATTTTTTTTTAAATAAAATAAAAAGTTTATAAAATAAAATTAACATTATATAATACAACATTAACAATATATTACTTTGAAACCGAAACAGAATAACAGAACTAACACGAAAAATTATGTTTTGAGAGAACATCACTTTTTGAGTATAAAAAAGCATTTTTTTTAAATAAAATAAAAAATTTAAAATAAAAATAACCCTAAGTAATCACAATAACTGCTAATAACTATACATTTTAAACAACATTTATAATTTTGAAACCGAAACAGAATAATAGAATTAAATTACTAAAACAATACAACAAACAAGAATGGAAAAATGATGCGCAACACTAAACTTATTGAACAATAACATCTTTATGGAACTTGTTGATTTTATATTCATGGAAATTATTCATTAAATAGTTAGTGCTTCTAGTGATGAATTTGAGAACCTGAAGATTGTAAAAAGAGCTTTAAATAATCTATAGCTGATACTACGCCATTCTGTTTTGTTTAAAACAACTCAATGTGTGAGGACAAGCTCTACTTGTCATTAGGATTTTAAAGCCGTTTGTGGCGGACAAGCTAAAATCGTCCATAGGCTTCAATCTGTTAAGCTTGCGAAGCTAAAGATTTGATCACAATATCTGTATTGCATCGTCTTTTATTTTATTGATTGGAATGTGGCTGTCTCTACTATCGCTTCCTGACTATGCCAGAATGGATGGCTTACTATACTCATCATCACTTGTATTCATTTATATTATTTTTAATAAAGTAGGTAGTTTTTCTTAAAGAAAATGAAATTTTTAATACAACAGCACAATGTCTGTGCATTAGTACTGAGAGGCATAGATTCAGTCCAGTACCTGCAAAAATTGTGGAAATCTGACTTATAATAATAAGCTTAAAGAATAAATAATAGCGTAAAGAAGGAAGAAAGAAAAAAAAAATTAGGAAAATTCTTGGACCTAGATGGACCGAAAACGGGTACAGATTACAGAGAACGTCTAAAGTTGAAGAATATTCCAACATAGAGACAGACATGAGGAAAAGACGCCTTCAATTTTATGGCCACATAATGAGGGTTCCTGACAATAGACTCACAAAGAGAATAGTAAAATATGTATCATCACTTGTTAATGGGTGGGAATGGAAAGATGTAGAATTGGCCAAAATCACCTAAGTAGATATTCTCATAAGAGACAATTTTAGAACAAAAGTTAAAAAATGGGAGGTTAAACCAGAGACAAAAGCTCCAAGAACCAATTGGAGTGAACAAAGAAAAGCTGAATTCTCACAAAGTATGAAAAACTGGTGGGCAGATAAAAAGGACAAGAAATCCCAAAAACAAACCAGATTTACTTAGCGTCTTCCACTTCGGGAGCTTTAAGACTAATAATAATAATACAGTAATACTTTATTTTTAAAAAAAATACAATTTTTATTTTAAAATTTTATGTTAATTTTCATACACATATCCATTCCTATTACCAAGTTACAAAAATCATTTCATCCTTCACCATCCGCTTTAGCAGTAATTGCAGAACAGTCGGGCGTTAAACAAAAAAAAACAAAAAAAAACCAAATTCATTCCAATAATCGAGGCAGAGGAAATTAACATCCAACTATAATTAAAAAACCATGTGCCAGGATATGTAAAAACACCACTATTTCATTAATCTTTAACTTATTACCTCAAAAAATGTGGTAAGTGTTCTTACAATTAATGTTGTGTTTTACCTAGGATCACTTCCATGTTGCCCCTTTTGACGTTAATTTATCCATTTCTGCAATTCATTCGTAAATTTATTTTCATTCTGTTCAGTTATATATTTAGGTAGTAGGTTATAAAATTTTGTGGCCAACTGAGAGGAATTTTACTCATATAGCGCATTTATCTTTTAACCAATAATGCTTTCGGTAAAAAAACAGTCGATCGTTGAAAGATGAAATAAAAAACTCTTTATTTTGTCATAATTTGATATGAATAACATTTTTGACCAAGATCTTCTCAGTGATGCCAATAACTCAAAACTAAAAAAGTGACTCACACCACTTTAGCTTTCACCAGCTCAAATATTTCAATGAATTTTTACTTATCCTCATTCTGTTATTTTTATTTTTTAACTCTTTAAGTACTCGTATTCCAACCCTATCAAACATAATTGTCAATCTACTTAGTGTAAATTCCTTGCAGCATTACATGTTACAATAAAACTAAGATGGCAAAAACAAAACATTAAACAAACTGTATAAGTAAACGAACTGTATATACACAATATGTCATACTTGATTGATGTATTGACTCATATTGATGATGATACTCGTACTTATAATACATGATACATACTCATACGTGTACTCATGATTAATGATTAATGTATATACTCAAACATAAAAGCTACTAAATTTTTCTAAATGAAAAGAAACCTGCACTCACACATAAACAAAATAAAAAAATTTGTTTAGGTAAGACCAACTGACAAGTAAAATTATATTTGATAACTTTTATGATAATGAGTCGACACATTTCAATACAAAGAAGAAAAAAACTATAAAATATATAAATCTGTTACCTTTCAGATTGTATTAAAAAACGTTTTTTATTTTATCCTACAAATAGCAACACACAATAAAGTGTCGTGTATATTGTGACAGACAAGTGAAAAGGGTTAAAAATAAATGTATTTAATAAGATATAGTGAATTCGTGGATAGTAAGAAACTACTATAGAAGTTTAATTTTCATGAAGTATTTTATTATTCAAAAGTAAATTTATTTGGATAATTAATCATTCTGTCATTAATTACAGTATAAATGAAATCTATCGCCGCCGCACTTTTGGTTACTTTCTAAAGTTTAAAAAACTTATGCGCGTTTTGATGGTACCACCTTCTTCAGAGCAATATCAATAAAATTAAAAATTAAAATTCAGAACGGTGTTTCCATTCAGTCTTTTTAAACTTAAATAAGCAACCGAAGGTAAGGGTAAGATAAATTTCATTTATACTGTAATTTATATTAGTAGTTGGCAGGATGCATTTCAAAATTTTATTTGTAAATTCTGTTATTATTTAACACATTAACAAATTTTTAATTTAATTCTGTATATAATTAAGGAATGATGGGTAAAAGATATTTTATGAGGGACGTTCAACAATTAAAGAGACAAATATTGATGTACAGAAAAACAGTTTATTCAATGACAATGAAACTTAATTACTTTACATAGTTTCCAGCTAAATTTATACACTTTTTCCACCATTCTGTAAGCTTTCTGATTACTGTACAGTAGAAGTCTTTACCTAGCTGTATAAGTAATCAGGTTTGATTCCTGGTCAGGTCTGTTATCTTTTCATCATTCATCGTCATCTGTCATCCTTCTCATAGTCTGCATTTGCAAAACAGCCGGATGTAAAAAAAAAATCTTGCTGTTTGATTTATTGTTTCATTGTCATCGAACTTCTTGCTGCGTAAAATGTGAAACAAATTAAATTTGGACAGGGTTCGAAGACCTCACAAGGGTAAAGAAGATGTGGTAACACTTTCAAGCATTTCTCTCATTTTCTGAGCGTAGTGGAGGTATGCATTGTTGTGCAAGACAATCACACCTTTTGAGAAAGTGCCCTTCTGTTTTGACCTTATTGTGGGTTTTAATTTTTGTTGGATCATGTTAAAATAGTATTCACATTTCTTTTGTGGGCTTTGTGAGAATTTTGGAGCATGGTAGTCGAAACTTCAGTTGATCTTCCAGAACGATAGAGATCAATGACATTTTTTCTGCTTGAATTAAAGTGTTTCACCTACTTGTACAAGTTTCTGAGTTTTAAATACTTTTCACCGAACTATTTTAACATTTTTAGTAAAATTCCACTGGTTTTACACCTTTCGATAGTACTATTCCTAAATGTAACTCTTCCAGTGTACATGTTTTAAGTAGATCTGAACTCTTTAAATGTGTATATTAATTATGCTTGAACTGCTGATTTACAATGTTCCCAAGATTGCCAACTGGATCTTTAAAAAGTTCCATTTGTCATTAAATGAACCATTTCGTTTTTACATTAATTTCTTCATCTTCTTGCTATCAAGGATAGTTTCCTGTCTGTTCTGAACTCACTTTTACATATTATACTATTTTTTCAGCTATTTTTATTTTGATTAATTCAATTCTTAGAGATTTATCATACTTTCTATAATTCAACTACTGTCATCTTCGCCGTGCCCTTCTCATGATTTTTTTTGTCCATATGGCCGATAGTTAGTTTTTTACTAATTAGGGTATTACCACAATCAAATTTTATTCTTTTGTTCAAGCTGTATATTTCTAATTTGACTCTTTATTTCTTCATTCTTTATATGGTCTAATCTTGTACAATATTTTGTCTTTCCTAAGAACCTCTTCTCTGCCACCTGAATCTTGCTTTCTTGTGACTTTATAGTGATCCAAGACTCACTTCCATAAAGGAAAATGGGAGTAGCCGTTACCTTATAAAATTTCATTTTTGTCTCCCTTCTAGTCTTACTTTGTAGTATTCTGCTGATGGCACCGCATAAAGCTTGAAATCTGTTCCATTTTGTTTTCAATATCGTGATGAACATCATAGCAGATGTCACATCCCAAATAATCGCAGTGGGAAACCTGTTCCAGCATTATCTACGACTATCTTCCTTCTAACAGATCATTTTCCTCTAAATACTATAACTTTCAAATTAGAGCTGGAAATATTGTAACTATAACTTTTCAGTTTTAGGGCTAGACTGATTTATATATTCTTCCTCGTTTTCTTGGACTATCAATGTGTCGTCTGCAAACATCAATGCATTCAGATAGTCGTTCTTACATATTCTAATAATGTTAACATTAATTTGACCTTATTCATTGCATTTTATCTAAACATTAACTCTGACTTCGCATTAATGTCTTATTAATTTTTCGAACGTCTCTCATATTATCTACGTTCAAAATGGGTCATGAATGAATCATCACAATACATTTAAATTTAATAATACTGTATAATTAATATACCTTAGAAAGTGTCTTATATATTAGAATTATATATTAATATAATATATAATTTATATGCCTTTTTATCTTTATATGTGTATATTATGCACATATTTTTGATAGCTCATTCAAATAAATAAATGTTTAAATGGAATAAAAATTTAATATTTCATTTTACTTGAAATGTGCATATGCTTTATGTTTTAAATCAAATTAGCTTCCATTTTTTGCTAAAAAAAAAAATTGTACTAAATTTTTTCAATATTAAATTTTTTAAACATTTTATAACCTTTACAGTAAGCTCTAGATTATTATTGGCGATAATGAATGGTTAATTGTGAATAATATAAATATTATGTACAGTTATTGAAAAATAAACAAAAACATTCAGTATTAACACGTTTGATGCTGAGCAATTATGAGATATTCTCTCCCTTTGGGCTGATTACTCGTGCAGCGTGTTCTCTGCTTGCTTTATGTAGGGCGTACTAAACATCAGATTTTACTTTTTAAAATTCACATTACTATAGAGAAAACTGTAAACTTTACCATACTTAAAGCCCGATTTTTTAATGTAAAGCCTGGAAGTAACAGAGTTTAAAAAGCACATGAACAGAAAACCGGCTAAAAATTGGGTAGGTACTTTTATGTGTAAATTGCTGTATCCTTGAAAATTTTTAAATAAAACAATTTATTTCAAATGAATCGATGCAGGGAATAACAGGCTTTAATTTGCTGTAGTGCTAAAAATTTTCCAGGCCGCCTTCGTAGCGTAGTGGTTAGCGCATTGGCCTGCTACGCAAAGGTCCCAGTTCGATACCTGGCCAGGGTCTGGAAATTTTCACATGTCAAATCTGACAGTTAATATTACATAATCCACCGTAATCACTAATGACCAAGCAGCTGATGCGACTTTAAATAAATAAATTGAAAAACGAAAAGAAAAAAATTTCTGTTTGTTTTTTTAAATAGACCTCTTTAAACACAAGGACTTCTTTCGTGGCAGGCACTATAATTGTGATCAGATTTAGTATGTGTTTTATATACATGATGGGGTATCGACCATAAGTTTCGTTATCTGCACTTTCTCACCCACCCTTAAATTGTTTGGCCCAAATATACGCTTAGTTTTGTAACAGTGGAGTGTCACCAAACTGTACCATTATAAAAATTAAAATCTTTAAAGATTTTATTCCTTCATTGGGTAAAAAATTGATGAAAATACGTTGTGCAACAGATGAAGGAACCTCTAATCCATACGGGAATACAGAGTGGAGCAGCTAACTAAGCTAATTTCCTCTGTCTTAACACACCAAACACCAAATCCCGCGTAGAACAGCAAAATTACAGCTTATATTTGATTTAACCTCATTGTAATCATTACAATACTCATTATATCGGGTGAACAATATAAAATCGAACCTATAACATAACCGCTGGAAAATCGGTAGGTTACAATGTAATGAAATTGTATAAATTATGCAGATAATTTAAATAAAAAATAACATTAAATGTAATTTAAATGTTAAATTTTACGACAAGATGTGTATTTAATACCTGATTGTTGGAATAACTTGTGTAAGTATTGATTTTCTTGGACTATCAGTACTGGTAACGCGCTTTAAGTTGACGATTGTGCCTATCATGCGGAGGACAGTATACTATCTATACTACTTACGTCGGCCAACCCAAAAGCGTAAGACATGTATCAAGCGTGTAACTCGAAATATAACCACCACAAACACTAAGTAATAACATTCAGTTCATGACTCGTCGTACTAAATAAGTAAGGAGTAATGTAATTATTTAAAGAAAGTGAATTGTTTAAAATTCAACTGCAATTTAACATAACTTTACTGAAAATAATGAAATATGAAAACTCTAAAAATACAATAACATTTTGAAATTACCGCAAAACTAGTATTACTCACGATAATAAGCTCGCATTGATGGAACTCACGGACTAACTAATCTATCACTACAAATGTCAGAGTGCAGTAATTCAGTTTACTGCTGATGACCAAAAAGGATACTAGATATAGCTTAGGCCTAGTATTATACGAGGGTTATTTTTTTTCAACCTCCGATGGTGGAAAAAAAATAGACAGATTTTGATTAAAAAATGATTTTATTACTAAAATTACAGTAAAGTCTTACTTATTTCTCTACATAATCGCCGAATCGATTGAGGCATTTGTCGTATCGTGACACCAGCTTTTCGATACCCTCTTCAAAGAAGTTTGCCGCCAATGAGGTCAGGAACATCTGGACAGCATCTTGAAGTTCTTCGTTGGTAGCGAAGCGTTGCCCGCCCAACCACGACTTCAATTCTCGAAAGAGGTGGTAATCACTCGGTGCTAGGTCTGGACTATACGCTGGATGATCAAAAACTTCCCACTTAAACTGTTTAAGAAGGTCTTTGGTCACATTGGCACAGTGTGGTCGTGCATTGTCATGGATCATAACCACGCCAGATGAAAGTTTGCGGTAACGTAGGACATTTGTCACAATGTTGTATAGAGATGACCTTGAAATGTCCGGAAATTCGGCAGAAAGTTCACTTATTGTGAACGCTCGTTTGTCTCTGACCACTTGATCAATCCGCTCAACAATGCCTGCAGTGGCGACGGACTTGCGTCCCTGACCCCCTTCGTCATGGACATCGGTTCGCCCTTCCTTAAATTTTCTGCACCATTCCCGTACACTACCATCGCTCATACACTTTTCACCATACACTAGGCTCATTCTACGATGAATTTCAGCAGCACTACACCCTTCCGCTTGCAAAAAGCGAACCACACTTTGCAACTCACATTTGGCGGGAGATTCGATCGTATCGGCCATGATTCAGCTCCCGTATCTCAGCTACAACTTACGCTGTGAAGATGCGGCCAGCACAGGCAGTGTGGAGGAGAGATGCGCAATCGCCTGACGCGCAGATTACACCACCGCCCACCTTCTGCTTGCTTAGAAACACGATCGGAGGTTGAAAAAAAAATAACCCTCGTAGCTTGTTTAGAATGAATGTTTATTATGTAGGATAATTATTAAAAATCAATAAATAATGCAATGGGATGTTTATAAAACGAATTAGTTGTAAACATAATAAATCAATGTAAAAGTAAAACAACATGATGTCATAGTTAGAGCTGTTGCTATGATGTATTTAGAAAAGCACATATAGTCGAACTTCCAGCCCTCACATAGTCCAGTCTTGCTCTCGCTGATGATCGTCAACTTATATTGCGTTACCAGTAGTTCTCCTTTTAATGTGGGTAGCGGTCTGTGGAGTCCAAACTGATGGTTATTTAATTTCATTTTGCATTTGTAACCGAACCTGTTGTACGCCATATTTTAACTAAATCATGTATGCTATTCTTTGCTAGGATACTTTCAATCGGAAATTTTTCTACGAATACTTTAAGTATTTCTTCGTACGATTGAAAACGAATACAGGCCTCAACTAAAGCTATCCTCCTTGGAACTGAATAAGGCATTTTACATAAACACAACTGACAAGACTTCACCGCAGTGAACTGTATACTGCACTGACACAACCATCTGACAATAACCAGTACTATATCTACTCGCGCATGAAAACTTTGTCACGTAGCAATTAGGTTATGGTTTATGTTGTTCAGCCAGTATAATAAAAATCATTTTATTTTTACTCTTCGACAGAAATTTAAAAATTTTACACTAAATATAAATAGATTGAAAATTGTCACCATTGATAATCTACAAAGTGGTTAGAATCACCGATACATAATCAAGAGTTTACTGTATTATTTTTAATTGAAAAAATGTTAATATTTGTTATAAGTATTTAAAAAAAACAATATTTTAAAAGCAATTGATAATACAATTTAATATAAAATCATTTTAAGCAATTTTATCGTAACAGGTTTTATAAGTGCTGTCTTAATTTATATAATATATATATTTTGACAAATGTTTGTATTATTTAATTTTGTAATATTATTTGTTATTTTAGTTATTTTTGTAAACAATAAAAAAAAATAAAATTAATACAAATTTATTTAAAGTATTTATATTTGTGTTTTATTTATTTAGCATGATTTTAGAAAATTAAGTTTCTAATGGGTGAGGCAGTGAATCGGGCGTTTATGAAAACACTGTGAGGAAGTTAAAAAATGTAGTTTAATTAATTTAGAATTTACCAAGTAATACTTACATATTTACAATTTTTTTAAAATTACTTGAAAATCATATCATAAAGATGTCCTCCATTTTGTTGCACATATTCCTGAACTCGTGCACGAAGGTTATTCATCACATTTCATAATGTGGCTGTAGGAATTCGTGCCACTTCTTCATGTATCCGTTCTTTAAGTTCCCATACATTTCGAGGCGGTGGAGATTGGAAAACACGTGATTTTAAGTGTCCCCATAGAAAGTAATCACATGCAGAGAGATCTGGTGATCTGGCTGGTCATGAAATGTCTCCGTTCTTAGAAATGACGGGATTGGGAAACAAGCGTCGCAAAACATTAATTGAAGCCCTGGATATGTGGCAGGTAGCACCGTTTTGTTGAAAAAACATGTTTTGGTAAGCCGGATTACGAACTAATTCCGGTTGAAGACAGTTCTCCAACATGTTTACACAGCGCTGTGTATTCACTGTAACTGCACATTCATTGTCATCCTCAAAAAAAATATGGTCCTACAATAGCCTGTGTTGATATTGCACACCAAGTTGTCACTTTAATACTGTAAAGCGGCTTTTCGTGTATTTTTTGTGGATTTTCGCGTGACCAATATCTAAAATTCAGTGCTTATTTACGAAGCCCAAAAGATGGAAGTGAGCTTCATCACTCATCCAAAGATTGTTGAGAAGATCTGCATTGTCATTCATCATGTCCAATAATCGATTACAAAAAGCAAGTCAGGATGCGTGATCAACATTATTCAAAGCGTGCACTAACTGAATTTTAAACGGATGGTACTGTAGATCTTTGTGTAAACTCCTCCTCACACTGCGATTAGAAATGCCGAGTGATATTGCATGCCATCGAGCTGAACGCATAGGACTTCTTAACACAGCCGCCAGCACCTTGTCAACGTTTTCTGGTGTATGGACACTTTTTATGCTTCCAGTTCGTGTCTTCAGTGTTGAGCCTGTTTCTTCGAATTTTTTAATCCATATTTTTATTGCATGGGTTGAAGGTATCGGATCGTTACACGGAATATTGAAATAATTACGAAATGCGCGCTGTGCGAACACGTACCTATCATTATTTTTATAATACGCTTTAACAGCGAATGCTCGTTGTGCATCGCTCCACGTCTCCATTCGAACTAAATGGTAAAACAGACGCTTCAAGATGGCGGTAGTCTCATTCTCCTAGCCACACTACAGGAGACTGTATGCAGTGTTGCCAAATCGCCCGATTCACTGCCTCACCCGTTATAATTTATAAATCGTCTATAAATTACCAATGGGTTGTATAATTCTTATAGTCACATGTGTTGTTGTGTAGGTTATTAGCTGAAAGACTGGTTTGAACCTCTTGAGGCTTTACTTGGTAAAATGAGGAGTGAAGTGATTTGCCATTGTCTTCACTGAGTGGAAAAGTATGCTTATCAGCGTGCCTGGCCTTCTAAAAAGCATCTACTTTCCATCCTGTAAATTACACTTCCATTTCATTCACCACAGGGTCTGGCTCTGTATAATTAAATTTATTACTCTCATAGAAACTAACTGTGTCTTTTACATCTCTATCTCTTCTGTTCTTAAACACTTCAGTCATATAATTGGGTGACCATGTGATAAGAAACAACTATTTTTTTGTAGCCCTGAGATTAGCAGATCGAGTACAAATAATTTAATACTTTACCAGCCTATTATGGACAATTAGCCACACCATCATGGAATAACGAAAGTAGTGTGTACTCATTAAATTAAAATAACCAAAAATTATTGGTACATTTAATAAAGTTTGAAGTAAATTTAAGTAAAGTTTATAGTAAATTTTTGAAAATCTATCCTCATACTTAAATACATTTTGCAGCTCGCTTTCGGATTGTTCACGTAGCTCTCCGCAGTGCACCACGGTTATTCTTGATTCGTGTGGCAGCATCTGCAATATGATCCAATAACTCTTCTTGTGTATTAACTTTATTCTTGTATACAATACTTTTCATCCAACCCTAAAGGCAAAAATCGAATGGCGTTAGATCAGGTGATCTTGTTGACCAGGTGTGTGGTACACCTCGTTCAATCCATCACTCTGGAATTAGTGTAAGTATACCGATACGCCAGGTGAGAAGTGGCAGGAGCACCACTTCTTGATATCTTCTTTTTCATCTTGTTATCTTGATGCTAATGGTACAATTTCTAATAATTGTGGAAATTGTTTGTTAAGGAATTGCGAGTAATGTTAGAATTAGATGTCTTGGGAGAATGACGATCCTATCAGCTGATCGTAAAATAGACCTCAACATACATTTACGCTAAATCTGTGTTGAAAATTACATTCGCTTGTGCTATGTGAATTGTCTTCTGCCAAAGTGTATTGGTTACAAATGTTATTATTGATGCCATCTTGAATAAATTGAGCTTCATTCCGTAAATAAAATGAATCTGTGCAGTTGGCAGTTAATAGTTAACCAGTAGCAAAGAGGAGGATCTGTTGTTGAATATTTTGAACTTTTTGCTTACGGTAAGGACACATGTTATTGTTTCACAGAGTCCTCCACATTATAGACTAGGACACTGCGAACAAATCACTTGGAAAGGTGTCGTACACTAACACCCAGACTGCGTTGAGTAGCCATGTTAATGCTTCCATATTCACATCATTATTGGGTTTGATCCCATTCAGGCATGGTATATTTTCATACGTTACAAAAAATCATTTCATCCTTAACTGTCTGCATTAGCAGTAATTGCAGAACAGTCGGATGTTAAAAAAAAAAAAAACATTCTGGGCAGGATGGTTACAGTGAGTACTAATGCTCATAAGGTATCCGTATCTTGTAGCGTGTGAAATGTTTCACTGATAGTTTTCAGATTTGAAACTCTGCGATTAAAAAATCGTCTTTGATATTCTACCGCAGCAGTGGTTGCATTTCCATTACACACACCAAAGATGCCCAAAACAGGCAGGTGGAGTGTTATTTTAATTGCACTCTATCTGTTTGGTCCAGGGCTAAAAAAAAAATAGTTCTGTTTCTTATCACATAGTCAGCCACTTATATGACTGAACTATTTAAGAACAGAAGAGGTAGAGGTGTAAAAGACACTAGTCAGAGTTATCTCCTCTGAGAGTAATGAATTTCACTATGCAGCCAGACCCTGTGGTGAATGAAGTGAAGGTGTCATTTGCAGGGTGGAAAGTGAGTGCTTTTCGGAGGGCCTGGCATACTGATAAGCATACTCTTTCAACACAATGAGGAAGGCAATGGTAAACCACCTTACCCCTCGTTTTTACTTGGTAAAACCTCTAGAGGTTCAGGCCAGCCTTTCGGCTGTTGACCTAAACAATACACCAAAGATAATTACCAAGCCGCCATATTTCTCAGTTGTAAATAACTAAGGCATTAATGTCATATGACACAATGAAATGACACCAATTTAAATAAATATCCAGTTATATTGCACTGCACTCTTTGAAACAATTACAGACACATAACCTCCACTACAAACAACAATGCATTGTTGGTTTATTGATTACCAACTTAACAAAATCATAATTTACTTTTTTCGACGATGAAGGTGACAAAGATACGTACACGTCTTAATTGTTTTAACAATCTAGAACAGCGTTAATGTTATTAGGTTTTAAATTTTAACAACTTAATTTACTTCAAACTTCATTAAAAATGTACCAATAATTTTTCGTTATTTTATTGTGATTAATTGAACGTTACATTCCATTTCAAAATTCCTTCATTTTGTTACAGCAAGTGTTAATAATAAAATTTAATTTCACCAACTATTATTTGTTTTTAATTTGTATAATTACATGATATTTTTGAGAATTAAATTTTCTACAAGTTTTGTTTTAAAATTGTGTGTGTGTCTATTGACTATTAAACAAAGTTATTGTACATCAAACATGAAAAAAGTTGTTTCTTGACCCCTCTTTTTATGTTTCAAGTGGTGCACTTTAAAAACTTAAAGAGTTACAGTAGCAGAACAAATTTTATTCAATTTATCACATCAAAAACCATAAGAAACAACTGAAACCGCCTCTTATTTTATTTTCCTAGAATTTCAGCAAGTCTTCATTTCGCCCAGGGTACTAAATTCTGGGCAAAATATTTCGCTTGCTAACAAAGCATTTCTGGACCTATATGAATTTTGTTCAGTATTTTTGCTAGTACAATGAGCACAGAAAGCAGCGGTAACTATGTTAAACGCCCTGTATACAACCTATGTACAGCGTACTTGATCGCTTAAATTGTAGCGTTTTGAAAATTCAAATAAGCTTCTAAAGATAAGAACTTAATTTAAAATTTAAATTTATTATATTCACGTAACATAACTAATTGATTCACAATCGGTTATTTTTAAAATGTAAATTAAAATTATTTAAAATTGCAATGTATATAATGAATTTAAAAAAAATGTATCTGTTAAAAAATTACATATTTGATACGTGTTCGAAAAATTTACTAATAATGTTTAAGAAAATGATGTGTGCTTTATAATTGTCATTTAGATGAAATAGTTATTAATCAGGGTGTTAGATAAGAAGGTATTATTTCACTCATGCTTTTTAATAAACTGTACAACCTCCTCGATCGCAGTTTTAGTTTTACCAGGATTACTGTGTTCATAAATTTATTTCATTTCTGCATGAATTTTTAATTTGTTGCCTTATACCAATATATAGGGAAGGAAAGTGTTGTTTTTATGTCGGTTTTTCAAAATCAAATTTCACCGTTATTGTTGGTTAGATCTTCAACCGAAAGGCCGGTTTGTATCTGAAAAGGCTTTACTAAGTAAAACGGGGCATGAGGTGGTTTACCATTGCCTTCCTCACTGAATGGCAAAGTATGTTTATCAGTGTGCCAGGCTCTCTGAAAAGCATCTACTTGACCCTTCACTTCATTCACCACAGGGTACAATGAAATTCATTATGCTCAGAGGAGATAACTCTAACTTGTGTCTTACAACTCTACCTCTTCTGTTCTTAAATACTTCAGTCATATAACTGAGTGACCAAGTGATAAGAACAGAACTATTTTTTGTTGCCCTGGAACTAGCAGATTAAGTGCAAATAATTTAACACTCCACCTCCTTGTTATGGGCATAGTTTTCACCGAAAATACATATTTTCAGGCCCCCTGAACCCAAAAAACATATTTCAGAGGTTGGTTTGTTAGTGAAAAAAATATCTAAAGAACAGAATATTGTATGAAGTTCAAACTTTGGCGTAAGTTAGATACACTGGTACAGTGGTTCGCCACTGGGGTAGCATGGCACCTTGGGGTGTCACAAGCAAGAGCTAAGGGTGCAATGGTAGTCGCTGACTACAGGACAATTTTGTAAAGCAATTAATTAAAAAGAAGTCTGTAAGCTGTAAAATTCTGGTGTGAAACACTCGCACAATTTCTCTTGCCAATGCAAATAATTAACATTACACCCTAACATTAGTAATAAAACATTAGAAATTAACAAAAAACTAACTTCAAAAAACATAACCTTTTTTTAACCATGAGTGAAAGACGCAAATTAAAATCGACCTCAGTTTGTCTTAAAAATACGAAAAATCACTCTTCACGCTAAATTAGGCTCTGTAGAGAAAATTGCTTTAAACAAAAGTTGTAGATCTTTTAATTTCCTACAAATTTTATTATACACACTTTTGTCGTAAAATGCATACTAAGGCCGAAATCTTAAAAAATTGATTTTTCACACAATTCCGTGAGAAAAAAACAGAAAATCGCTAAATATCGCTAAACTAAGCGTTATACAAAAAAATGTTTGAAATAAAATTTGTAGGATTTTAAATTCTCTATAACTTTTATTATACACATTTTTGCGCTATTAAAGCCGTAATCTTTAAAAAAAATGTTTACGTGAAAACGGCCTCATCAAGAATTTCAGCTAACATGGCGTGTACTCTATCCTGTAGAGCATAAAAAATTTAGTAAACCAGGTGATTTAAAAAAAAATCGTAGGATCCGTTTTTGAGAAAATCGCAAAAAAGTGAAAAAATAAACGAATAAACTACTACTTCCAGTTGACCGATTTTGATGAAAATGTTGGTATCAGGTCCGGTAGTGGTATGTAACATAAGTTTCAAGTTTAAAGTTCGTACGATGTTCCGTTCTTAAGATATTCTGTTCACACACGCACACACACACGCGCGCGCGCGCGCACGCACACACAGACCAATCGCTAAAAACATGTTTTTTTGGGTTCAGGGGGTCTGAAAACGTGTAGACACGGTGAAAACTCGATTTTTTAAAATCGACATGAACACAATACTTTACTTCCTATACGTTTTTATAGGCAAGAGAAAGTAATAATGTCATTCGATTCCTCTTAAAAAGAGTAGATACAGAAATCACTAACGGTTTTTACCATAAGTCAATGGTTTCATGAGACGCGCGTCTCATGAAAGGAATTTTTTGTTTAACATTGTTTAGTACTAATTAACATATATTTTCCATATTTATATTGGAAAAGAAAGTCATGTGTGTTTCACATCAGATTTTTTTTTTTAAGTAAGGACTGTTTTAATTTTCATCTTAACTCACAAAAGCAAAATTCTATAGTCATTGTACAGGCAGTCTTTGAACATCCACAGAACAACTAAATGAATTGTGTTTAGAATTAGACCTACTTGATACAAGTACGATAGGCCTACGTACAAAAAATAGCAAGTACACTGACGTTCTAAGAATTACAGCCTATGCTAAATAAGTCATGCAATATTCCAATAACACTGAACGTTTAAAAAATTAAAACGTTTTCAGGTACTGTACATTCAATGTATTTATATGTATCATTATTACTTTCTCTTGCCTATATGAATATATAGGAAGGAAAGTATTGTTTTCATGTCGATTTTTCGAAATCGAGTTTCAACCGAATCTATACGTTTTCGGACCCCCTGAACCCAAAAAACATGTTTTTAGCGATTGGTCTGTGTGTGTGTGTGTGTGTGTGTGTGTGTGTGTGCGCGTGTGTGTATACAAAATATCTCAAGAACGGAACATCGTACGAACTTGAAACTTAAGTTTCATACCACTATCGGACCCGACACGAACATTTTCATCAAAATCGGTCAACCGGAAGTAGTAGTTTATTCGTATAATTTTTCAATTTTTTGTGATTTTCTCAAAAACTGGTGCTACGATTTTTTTTAAAATCGCCTGGTTTACTCAATTGTTTATTCTCTACAAGATAGGGTAGGCGTCATGTTTACTGAAATTCTGGGTGAGGCTGTTTTCACATAAAAACATAGTTTTTTTAAGATTACGGCTTTAATATGCAATTTAGAGCAAAAATTTATATAATAAAAGTTGTAGAGAATTTAAAATTCTACAACTTTTATTTCAAACATTTTTTTGTATAACGCATAGTTTAGCAGTAATTAGCAATTTTCTGTTTTTTTCTCACGAAAACGAGAGAAAAATTGATTTTTTTAACATTTCGGCCTTAGTATGCATTTTATGACAAAAGTGTATATAATGGAATTGATAGAAAATTAAAAGATCTACAACTTTTATTCAAAGCATTTCTTTGTACAGATCTTAGTTTAGCGTGAAAGAGTGATTTTCCGTATTTTTAAGGGAAACTGAGATCGATTTTCATTTTTCGTCTTTCATATATGATTAAAATTAGGTTATGTTTATTAAGGTTAGTTTTTTGTTTATTTCTAATGTTTTATTTCTAATGTTAGGTTTATTGTTAATTCTTTGCACTGGCAAGAGAAAGTTGTGTGAGTGTTTCACACCAGATTTTTATTACAATGAAAAGGAGGTTCATTCCAAATGTCGAGGTGTGGAAAAGGAGGACATTTGGTGATACCACCCACAAATTGATGCAGTTGTTAACAGGGCATGGTTGCTTTGGAGCATACTTGGAGGTTCAAACTTCATGAATTACCGAGACGTCGACTGTGTGACAGTGAAGACGAGGAGGCCATTGCGCATATTTTTGAAATATGTCCCTATTTTGGCTTTGACAGAATGGAGACATCTGAGAAGATAGGCGTTGCACAGTGGATCCCAAAGAGAGTAGGGGCAGCGATGCTGTGGGATGAGGAGAGCTGGAAGTTGGTTGCTCAGTTTGTGGAGACGTGGTCGGGAGACTGCAGAGGGAGGAGACATCTGGAGATCAGTGGGATCACCCTCTCCCACAGTGAATCAATCCTGTACCGATCTCAGAAGGTAAGGTAGGCACACTAATTTCCTGGGCTGGTGATGAAAGAGATGAATGAAAGTCAGAGAGTGAATGTTGGTCAGTGAAAGTGAGAGGGGAATTAGGCTACGGTTCCTTTCCACGCCCTGCTGCCAGTATTTAAGTTTTTTAACCCGACATTTCCCTTGTCGTATTATATAAACAGTTCCAAAGAAAGTTGAAGGTTTCTTTATTGATTTCGGATCAAGTGGCCAGGCGGCAGGTTTTTGGTTGGTAGGCGGTTGCGGCCTCCTTGGGGCTGGATGAGGCCGCCTCAATTGAGTCCAACATTACTTCCCCCATCGTGAGGGAGTGAACATGAGGTTTTCTCATCGCCTCGGCTAAAAAAAATGTATTAGGTATTAAAACAAGAAAAAATTATTTATTTATTTTTTAATTTTGACAATTTGTTTTATCATCTAAAATAATTTATCAAAAAAAATTTGTATTTTTTAGAAGAAAATTCAGTATTATTTTAAATACCTAAATATTTCCTTCAGCAACATTTAATTTTCAGAGACAGCCGATTGTTGATGATAAAACAAATTGTGCTCGCCTCTCATCATGCGGTCGTGGGTTTGAATCCCACTCAGGCACGGCATATTTTCATACGTTACAAAAAATCATTTCATCCTACATTGCATAAAGTTCCACCCCAACGTCGTCGCTAACGACCGTTGCAGTTGATGCGACATTAAATAAATAAAAAAAATAAAAAATTGTCAAAATTAAAAAAAGTAAATAGTTTTTTTAAATATTTTCAATATTTTTTGAAGAATAAAAAATGTTTATCGCTGATGGAATCGACCCATCTACTTTTACTTCTCCGTACCAGAATGCAACCATTACTCCAAACATAACAATACGAAAATTTGATAAAATTTACAATACTTAAATGGAAAACAGTTACAAATTTATGTATTTCTGTATTTAAGCTAAAATACAGCTTAAAATGTATCAAAATTGATATTTTTTTAAAGGTATAAAAAAGTTGTAATGATTCCTGACCATAACAAGTCTTTATTTATTCGTGGAAAGAAAATATTAACAAGCTAATGAAAATCAATGCTTTTTCCCAATGGTCAAATTCCGTGGGACACTCTATGGAAAATACAGTAGTAGCGGTTTGATACGCTCACGGCTAAAATTATTTTCTGCTTCAAACACGGTTTTCATGAAGTCACTTGATTAATAAGGTAAAACACGTGTAAACGTTTCCACTTAATCACGTGTATACGTTTCCGCATTCAATCCCGCCTAATACGCGCTCAGAATTGGTGAATATTTTAAAAATAAGTAATGGAAATTTCGTTATTAGTTACGTACAGTATTTATGTATATAAAAAATACATTTATGCATGTATTAAGTTAGTGATGTTTGTTTTTGTTCGTGTTTCTTAAAAATTAAACGTGACGTTCAGAAAAGGTATGAATCTTGAATGAAACGTCGCATCACCTGCAACGGTCATTAGCGACGACGTTGGGGTGTAACTTAGCACAGTGAAAAATGAAATGATTTTTTTGTAACGTATGAAAATATGCCGCGCCTTAGTGGGATTCAAACCCAGGACAACATGATGAGAGGTAAGCACGTTACCAACGTTGTAAGGTTGTCTTGGCCGCTTCTCGGCTAAGACGATTTTCCGCCTATGATGCTAATTTGTGTCGGACCCACGAAAATCGTATTAAGCGGATTATACTGTACTAAATTTTTTCATTTACTTTCATTTTTATACTCCATATGATATGGTAGGCGCCATGTCTGCTGAAATTTTTGGGAGGCTGTGCTCTCGTAGAAAAAAATGGGTTTTTAAGATTAAAGCATTTTTTTGTAATCCCTAATGTGTGTTCGTTGCAATTTGTTCAATTCAGAACAATAAGCAACCCCACGACCCAATTTGATGAGGATGATGTATATGACGTGTAAATGAGGTGTAGTCTTGTACAGACCCAGGCCGACCATTCCTGAGAGAGTACCATATGGTTAATTGAACCCCAACCATCAAGGTACACCGGTAACCACTGTCTAGTATTCAAATCCAAATAAAAGTAACTACCTTTACTAGGATTTGAACCAGGAACCTTCGTCTCCGAAAATCAGCTGTTAAACAGCTGATTTTTGAGGTTACTCTGAATGCAACAATAAAAAATGCCCGTAAAATAATTAATTCCATATGATTTTCAAAATTGGAAAACAAAGATTTATAATACATTTTGTAAGAATAATTAAAAGGGAAATTTTACTTCCGAAAAGGGACTTTTTATTTTGAAAAGTTACCACCATTCAGAGACTTACTACAGCCTGATTTTCGTAAGGAGAGCGCTGGGAAAATCGTGCGTCTGCATTAGTATAGTCTTGTATGTACTGCAATAGTGCAGCGAATGTAATGAACAATGAAACAGCACGCCTACAAATTGCAATGGGTGTTGTCAATTTGCAACAACACTCTGACTGTACATCTAATTATAGGTCGGAGGGGTATGCAGTGTCAAAGTCGAGTATGCGAATTTATCATGCTATTTCGAATTGACTGTACACACGTCAGGGATAAAAAATATTTCATACATAGGACAAGAAAAGTAAAATTGTATGTCTAATTTTACAAGAGTAGTATTCGAAAGGCAGTAGAGTATTGGAGAATATTACTATTTGCTATTACGTTTATTAATTACGTAGGTTTACAAAGAACCATCTGTGTTTTAATTTAAAAACAGCTGTAACTAATTTCTTAGTTTGTGTATTGTGCGTTGATCACCATATTTATACGGAATTAAAAAACATACCACCGTTGGAATACGATATTGAAACTGAAACTGATAAATATAATTTAGACGATGTCGTGGGAAATACAATCTGATCGTTCGAAGATAAAGGACGGGGTTAGGTTTCTTCAGTGAAACATTACGGAAGGATCTTTGGAAGTTAAATTTAGTTTCAGATTCAGAAAAACGAGCGGGACTAAATACCAATATATACATCAATAAAAATATCGACATATACGAGGTGTGGCTATTAAATAACGAGACTGACGTAGTAAAAAATTTAATTTTAATTTTATACATAATCACTTATTGTTACCTTCAATATACACTCCTCTAACCCTACAACGCTCCATGCGAATTTTCCATTGTTGGAAACACTGCTGGAAGTCATCTTCTGTCAGCTCCTTCAGGACACGTGCCGCTTTGTGAAGTCACATGGTGAAAGATCTGGTGAATAAGGTGGATGTTCTAACACTGAGATGCTGTACTTAAGGCTAGGAACCTCTTGACAGATAACGCGGAATTTGCTGGCGCATTGTCTTGGTGGAGAACCCATGATTTGCCCTTCCACATTTCGGGGCGTTTTTTCCTTACTCTTTGACATATTTAGAAAGAACCTCAAGGTAGTAATACTTGCTTTCGGTGAAGTTCGGCTCTTCAGTGCATGGATTGGTGCTTCGTTTCCGGATCATAAGTAAAAAAACACGTTTCATCACATGTTATTATCTTCTACCTGTTCCCTAAGGTGAAATTTGCATTTATAGGGACAAGATTTGAGTCTGTGAAAACTGTAAAAGAGAAAGCGGGACGTGTCCTGAAGGATCTGACAGAAGATGACTTCCAGCACTGTTTCCAACAATGGAAAATTCGCATGGAGCGTTGTAGGGATAGAGAAGGAGTGTATATTGAAGGTGACAATAAGTGATTATATATAAAATAAAAATTAAATTTTTTTACAACGTCAGTCTCATTATTTAATAGCCACACCTCGTGTACTAATTAAAGTTATAGTTATAGTTAAAGTTATAGATAAACCTACAAACACTTATCTCAAGCATTTTGTTTTACAAAACTAAATTAGTGAAGCGTAAATTAGTGTTTTTGCTTATTTTTAAGTCGAACAGAGGTCGATACTCATTTTGCGTCATTCACTCAGTCACTCATGATTAAAATTAGGTTATGTTTTACACATTACATTGTTTACACACATGATTAAACATAGGTTATATTGTTCATTATTTACATTTTGTAAGAGAAAGTTCTGTGAGTATTTCACACCAGACATTTTTATGTTTATGTACTTAAAATGAAATAAATTTTATATCATTTAATTTCAATTGTCTCTACTTAACTGGTTTGTTATAATTTTTACTATAGAGATTCATTAGAATTGGTAGAAAATAATTAAAAATAGATTAGTTTAAAATTTTATAATAAATCATCCGAATAATTGGCAGCTGGATGAACTAGTGAATGAATGTGTATAAGCATTCATTATAATATGAACTAACTACACTTTTTGTTTTACCAATGTAACGTTATTTAATGAACGTGTAGTCTATACCTGCTGTTAAATTATTAAAATGAATATTAAATTTTAACCAATACGTGACTTCCACGTTTTTTCCCTTCCCTAAAACAATTCTATCGCAACAATTTAAATACAGCTGATCTGAATTCGAGAATCATCATTTGGAACCATGTCAGTCGCGACTGGTGTAGTTCCATTCGGACCAACCGTTCCAACATTGGTTACTTTCCTCCAGGAGACCAAGACTTTTAGCGTAAGTCAAAAATTACATAGTATTTTTCAAATATTACAGTAAATATTACGGCCGGCCCGTGGTGTAGTGGTCAGCGCAACTGGCTACTATGACGGGGTCCCGGATTCGATTCCTGGTCAGGTCTGGCATTTTTTTCATCTGTAAATCACCATATACCATTACCTACGGCTTATGTATTATTATTATTATTATTATTATTATTATACCATTATTATACCAAGGCTTATGTAGACATCATCACTCAATAAAAAAAAAAAAAAAAAACACACCGGTTAACCGAAATATAGGGGGCCAATCCGATTTCGGATACGTGAAATTCCGGATAATACGCAAAGACATACTTTTAGAGTTTAATTGTTTCTTCCTCACTAGCGACGAAGGTAAAGGTAAATCACGTTACAATTACCTTCCTCACTGAGTGGAAAAATATGGTTATTAGCACACCAGGCCCTCAGAAAAGCATCTACTTTACACTTTACAAATGACACGTTCACTTCATTCACCACAAGGTTTTGGCTGTATAATAAAATCCGTTACTCTCAGAGGAGATAACTCCTTAGTGTCTTTTATACATCTACCTCTTCTGTTCTTAAATGCTTCGGTCATATAATTGGCTGACTATGCGATAAGAAATAGAACTATTTTTTGTAGCAGATCGAGTGAAAAACTAATTTAAAACTTCACCTGCCTGTTAAGGGAAATAAGTATGTAGTATAAACGAAAATACAGTAGTTTCAAGACAACTTAATTAAATGTTGTACAGTAATTAATATGTCTTATTTCAATTACATACAGTCTTTAGAAAAACAGATGTCGATTTTTCGAAATCGAGTTTTCACTGAATCTACACGTTGCAGACCCCCGAACCCAAAAAAATGTTTTTTTTTGTGATTGGTCTGTGTGTGTGTGTGTGTGTGTGTGTGTGTGCGCGTGCGCGCGCGCGTGAACAGAATATCTCATTATGCATAACAATAAATTATTATTCTAAATAACAACTGACTTAGAGCTAGAGCTTAATGGATGAAGTTGATTATGAGCTACAGCACGACTATCCATTTGTAACTTTACTTTTTTAATTTTAAAGCCAAAAATTTGATAAGAAATAGTTATCATCCGATTAGCTGGACATG
Source organism: Catonia carolina (assembly GCA_035578175.1). Lineage (NCBI taxonomy): Eukaryota > Metazoa > Arthropoda > Insecta > Hemiptera > Achilidae > Catonia > Catonia carolina. The sequence continues at coordinate 69,552,156 of JAQMRL010000005.1, forward strand.
GCGAGTGGAAATAATTTAACCAGCGGTTGTGTGCGGTTTTTATGGCCATGACCCTGCGCTGATTAACGCAGGTACGCGCCTGCATGAAAAACTAACCAGATACCTGTTTCTTTGTGTTTTCACCCTTATCTGTCTACGCCTCATCCTTTCAGCTATTAATTCTAACATTTTTACATGTGAAAGAATGTTTGTAGGACATTATGACATTCACCCTGTTACTCAGTTTGGTCTATTATCTCAGACAGTCTTCTTTTCCAATATTAGTACTGTAAGTAATTTCAAGGAAATTTTTTTGGAAAATTAATTGTTTCTTTAATTCTAGTAGTTATGTCTCAACTTATCAGTTACGTCAGTTATGTCTCACTGCGTAAAGTAATATTATTTCAATTTAAATTAAGTTATTTTGTTATTTTAAATTTAAATAAATATATTGTAAATAAATAAATTTATTAAAATTATTCATAAACTACACTTGTTTTTTATGAAAATATAAAAATTGGTTTTAATATTTCTGGGTGAAATTAATTTTAATTTTAATTCAAAATCACATGAAATAAGTCTTTTGTTGAATATTGAGAAGTTAAAAAAATTGGTATAATATTTATTTTTTGAAAGTATGGTAAGTGTTGTATAATATTTTATTATTTTGTAAAATTTTATTGTATTATATTTGATTATTATAAATTAAACTGCTATTAATACTAAAAAAGTTGTTGTGTAACATTTATATAAAATTTAAAAAAAAATACGATCCAAGTTCTAAAACTCTCATCCTTTTGTGAATTCTCGTTGGTATCTACTATCGGAAGATAAACAACCGAGATATAGCGAAAATTCAGTTGCTTAATTTTCTGGCCGGTTTCATCTTTTTCAATAAAAAATGTTCAAGGGAAGACTGTACTTTGTACCTCGCCAATGTTAAATTTGCTATTTTTAGGTTCATTTTTCATAGGATTGGTGAAAGATAGAAAAATGAAACTTTACAACACACTTAAAGTTGTAGGGTGGTTTTAGCTACTGACATTTTTTCAATTTAATCTGTTGGACCATAAAGTTTTTAAAAGAATAATGAATAACATAACATTTTTACAATTTTTTTCTACGTTTTTTACATAAATTACTAATTTTTTGAGCACCTGAGAAAGTAAAAACAATGTCGGTGAATGTGCATGTACATGATAATTAACTGGTAAAACTTTCAGTCTGGTAGGTTAAATGGTTTCTGAGAAAAACGTACCTAAGTGTTAAAAATCTAAATGTACGGGAAAAGGCACAAATAAAAAACAAAATGTACACAAACAAGTTTAATTTCCAATTCAACAGTTGGTTAGAAAAAGCTGCACTAACAGCGGATAATATTAAAAATAGTGAAACAGAATCCTGAATCCTGAATCCTGGTTGAGAGGGCTAAGAAGCCCTATGATGGCGACATCGTGTTAAGGAACACCTGGTCGCTCGGGGAACAATATAACAGAATAATTGCAACCTCAAGAAATTTAGGGGGAATTTTATAGTTTAAATAGGAAATAGGATTCTGGTTCGTGGGACATTGGAACTGGGACTTGAAAGGAGGTAATTTATTTTTAGAAGTGAAACAGATATTTTAAACAAAACTAAAATTCTGTTTGCACTAAAACAAGCAATATAAAAATATGAAAAATATTTGTTTTTGGCGACATGTTAATTTTTTAGGATAAACCTGATAAAAACTTAATTTGTTTTCATTAAAATAATTTTTTTGTTCTAATTTAATGTTTTTGTGGTAGATCTAGGTCTAAACTATTGAAAAACATTAAAAACCGAAAATAAAAATTTTCAGTCAAAACCATCATACACAGCCCCTTAAAATAAAATTAGGCTGGATGACATTTTATTTAATTTTTTTCGGCCGCATTGGCGTAGTTTAGAGGCATGATGCTCGCCTCTCATCATGCGGTCTTGGGTTCAAATCCCACTCAGGCACGTTACGAAAAATAATTTCATCCTTCACAGTAACAAACCAACGTCGTCGCTAATAACCACTGTAGTTGATGCGACGTTAAATAAACAAAAAAAAAATTATTTTTTTTTACTGTGCAAGACGGAACCGGCCAGAAAATTAAGCAACAGAATTTTCGCTACATCTCGGTTGTTTACAGTCAGATTTTCAAAAAATTAAATATATTTTTGTTCATAACAATAAAACTAACATTTCAGATAATATAAAGCCTTTCGACAAAACAAAAGCGTTTTTTTTTTCATGAAAACCTAATGGTTTTCATGAAAAAAAACGCTTTTGAGAATTTCATTTGGCCGTCATTTTGAAAAATATGGAAATGCATGAATCGTATTTTTTAATTTTTTAGAGTAGGCCTACATAGGTGAAAATATTTGTGCCAAATTTCAATAAAAAATTTCAATCCTTCCACATGATATAATTGTTTTCCTGAAACATACAAAATGGCAGATAGAATAAAAACGAAGAATTAAATGAATTTTTTTAAATGGAATATTCTATTTGTTTTGCTATATTAGTCTATAGAATACGAAAATGAAGCGCGCCTAAAGGCGTTTTGAAACGACCGGTATATGTTGTGCGCTTGCCATCAGATGTTATAGAACTTCCTAGATATTTCAAAGTAGCGACATGTGCGAGTTTTTCACCTTCAACCCATACCTCAACGATATGGAAATGCATGAATCGTATTTTTAAATTTTTTAGAGTACATAGGTGCAAATATTTGTACCAAATTTCAATAAAAAATTTCAATCCTTTCACATGATACAATTGTTTTCCTGAAAAATACAAAATGGCAGATAGAATAAAAACGAAGAATTAATTGAAATTTTTTTCAATTTTTGCCACCTCTGGTACAATTTATTCATGATGTTTATTTTGTCGTATAACTTAAATATAGAGGGACAGATTATCAGTTGTGCGGATGATACAATTTTTGTTGTTTACGGAGTCTAACTGGAAAAATACGAAATAAAAGGCTGAAATAAGGCCAGAATTTCGTAAAAAAATGGGTTGATTTGAATTTGTTAACTTTAAATTGTCAAAAAACATATTTTCTTCCCTGTTCTGCGTCAGTTCAAGGACTACCCGACTTCCATTCATTCTTCTGATCACTTCAAGATTACTAAACGTCCCTCGTACACATAACTAAAAATCGGGTGTGAAACACTTACACGACTTTCTCTTGCCAGTGTAAATAATGAACAATATCACCTTACGTTAGTAAACAACGTAAAATTAAAAATGGGCGCCTCCGTGGCGTAGTAGTAGCGCGCTAGCCTACAAAATGGAGGCCCCGGGTTCGATTCCCGGCGAGGGTCTGGAAATTATTACGTGCCAAAACCCATCATTACAGTTTCTTAACCCACCGTAGTCGCTAAAGGTCAAGCTGTTGATGCGACTTTAAATAAACAAAAAAAAACTGGAAACACAACCTAATTTTAATCATAAATGAATGATGCAAAATGAAAACCAATTTTAGTTTGGCTTAATAATACGGAAAATCACTAGTTGACACTAAACTAGGCTCTGTAGAGAAAAATGCTAAACACATAAAAGTTGGAGGTTTTTAATTTCCTATAAATTTGATTATATACACTTTTGTCGTTAAATGCATATTAAGGCCTCAATCCTAAAAAAATTTCTACGAGAGAATAGCCACCCTAAGAATTTCAGCAGACATGGGCGTTTACCCTATATTGTAGAGCATAAGAAAATTACCACATGAAAGGATTTTGAAAATAATCGTAGGAGCCGTTTTTGAGAAAATCGCAAAAAACTGAAAAATTACACGAATAAACTACTGCTAGTTGACCAATTTTGATGAAAATGTTCGTGTCCGGTCTTCTAGTGGTATACCTTGGACAATTCGAATTGGCACAAGCAGCTTCGGTATTTATCTACTCCACTCTTCGCCACTCGCCATGCCATGATGTACAGTCACAAAAGTATACAATCGCTACTGTAATGTGAGACTCACACACGGCCACTTCGCTTTGTTTTCACTGTTGTTATTAATAATCCCATAACCGACAGGCGGAGTGTCAAATTAGTTACACTCAATCTGTTCGTTGCAGGGCTAAAATAAATAGTTCTGTTTCTTATCATATAGTCAGCCAATTAAATGACTGAATCATTTAAGAACAGAAGAGGTAGAGGTGTAAAAGACACTAATCAGAGTTATCTCCTCTGAAAGTAATGAATTTCATTATGCAGCCAGACCCTGTGGTGAATGAAGTGAAGGTGTCATTTACAGAGTGGAAAATATGTGCTTTTCAGAGGGCTCGGCATGCTGATAAGCATACTTTTCCACTAAGTGAGGAAGGCAATGGTAAACCACCTCACTCCTCGTTTTACTTAGTAAAACCTCTAAGGGTTCAAACCAGCCTTCTGGCTGATGACCAAAACAACATTAATAATCTGTCAGACATGACGATGTGAATAATTTTTTTTTCATATATGATTTTCTGTTCATCATAGGGCCTATATATATTCAGACCAATTTGTTTAGTTAGTTTCGTGCGTCTGTAGAGTATAGTTTAGTGAGTTTTTGCAGTTAAGTTCTTGTAATTTATAATTTAAATTTTTACTGGGATTAATTAAATACATATTATAAAATGAAATAATTACTTGTATGTTTGTACATCGACATAAGGTTGTAGGCATTTTTGTACATTAAAATTTGTAAACCTTGTTGAAAAAATAGGTTATGGATATACTTTTCTTTTATTTTTTTTCACTCCTAATTTGTGTACGTTGCAATCTGTTCAATTCAGAACAATAAGCAATCCTATGACCCAATGAGATGAGGATAATGTGTATGACGTGTAGTCTTGTACAGACCCAGGCCGATCATTCCTGAGAGAGTATATGTTAATTAAACCCCAACCATCAAAGTACACCGGTAACCACTGTCTAGTATTCAAATTCGTATAAAAGTAACTAACTTTACTAGGATTTGAACCAGGAACGTATAAAAGTAACTAACTTTACTAGGATTTGAACCAGGAACCTTCGTCTCCGAAAATCAGCTGTTGAACAACTGACTCGCGGCGACGACTGTACCTCCAGACCAACCCGGTGGGTTATAATATATTTTACGCGTAACTGTGAGTAAACATAGAGCAAGAGTTGTGCCAGTTTGAATTGTCCGCAGTATACCTAACTTAAGTTCCAAGTTTAACTTCGTACAATGTTCCGTTCTTGAGATATTTTGTTCACACACACAGACCAATTGCTAAAAACATGGTTTTTTTTGGATTCAGGGGGTCTGATTATATTCATATAGGGTAAGAGAAAGTAAAAAAAATTCAGTTTGCTTGAATATTACTGAATAAGGTGGTATTGGTTTTCACACTGTCAATTACATGTAAAATAAATTCTATGTTTTTTGTGTTTTTTACAGCGAAAATTACAGCCGAACTCCACAGAAAATATACTTGTGGTACTTGGAAATGAAAGTTGTGATTTAGACTCGGTAGTCTCCAGCATCATATACGCATATCTGATTTTCGTTAACATTGTCCAGACCCACCAACACAAGAATTTAAAAAATCAATACAATGCAATTCTACCGGTGATTAATGTTCCCAGAAAATATTTACCCGTTAAAACTGAAAGTATGAATTTTTTGGCTACGGAAAAAATTCCTATAGATAGTCTTATATGCAGGTAATTTTACTATTTAAATTTGTCTATTATTTATTTAAAGTCGCATCAACTGCAACGGTCATTTGCGACGACGTTGGGGTGTAAATGTGTGAGGATGAAATTATTTTTGGTAACGTATGAAAATATGCCGTGCCTGAGTGGGATTGGAACCTACGACCACATGAAGAGAGACGAGACGTAAGCAACTACGCCAATGGTTCATAAGCCTTAGATTGTAGCCTACGTAGGTAGACTTTACTTGATTAAACCCGCGCACCTTTTTCGAAAGAAATCAATTCGATAAAATGGTGTGCGCGTTATATTCGAAAATATCGGAAACAGATATACTGTTAATTAATTTAAAAAAAAAATCTGGTGTGAAACACTCACACAACTTTCTCTTGCCAATTCAAATAATTAACAATAAACCTAACATTAGTAATAAAACATTAGAAATAAACAAAAAACTAACCTCAATAAACATAACCTAATTTTAATCATGAAAGAAAGACGCAAAATGAAAATCGACCTCAGTTTGGCTTAAAAATACGGAAAATCACTCTTTCAAGCTAAACTAGGCTCTGTAGAGAAAAACGCTCGAAATAAAAGTTGTAGATCTTTTAATTTCCTATAAATTTGACTATATACACTTTTGTCGTAAAATGCATATTAAGGCCGAAATCTTAAAAAAAAATCGATTTTTCACACGTTTACGTAACAAAAAAAAACAGAAAATCGCTAATTACCGCTAAACTAAGCGTTACTATACAAAAACATGTTTGAAATAAAAGTTGTAGGATTTTAAATTCTCTACAACTTTTATTAGAATTATTATTATTATTTATTATTATTAAAATTATTATTAAATTAATATTATTCGTCGCTATGGAAACCGTTCAAGGATAAACTTTTTGTTCAGAGCAACAAAGTCTATATATACATTTTTGCATATCATATCATATATTAAAGCCGCAATCTTAAAAAACAATTTTTTACGTGAAAACAGCCTCACCAAGAATTTTAGCAAACATGGCGCCTACCCTATCTTGTAGAGCATAAAAAATTTAGTAAACTCATTTATTTCTTCACATTTTATTCATTATTCTGTAGTGTTATTACAAATTAGTTATCTATCCGTGTACTATAAGTTTATCGTGTCGACCGTTTGAAAGCAGGGAAAAACATTCGAACGGAGTGTTATTTTAAATGTTATTAAGTGTTGTAAAGAAGAAGCAAAATATAAAGTATATATACTAGACAGTTGGATGTTTTTAGAAATGTACGTACTACGCTGGCAGCAGCGCATTGCCCACACTAAGTCCCGGGTTCATCTCGTCATTACATAGCTTATCAGTAGTTATTATGGAACAGCGATTGGCCAGTTATTCGGTAGAATTTTTTAAATATTTAATTTTTTTGCGCCCTGGAGACTCCAGGAGGAGTATAGGACATGTCAGATATAACACCTGAAATACATATAAGAATCACACAATGTATCACTACTATCAAGAAAGAAATTCTTGTACGCTATAAAAAATTTCACCGATCAAGTAATTTTTCAGATTTTTTTAAAGGAATTCAAATCCTCACAACATTTTAAAAATTGTGGTAACTTATTCTTGAATTTTCTCCCTGCATAAGTAGGATTTTGTTCAAAAAAACCTATAAATAATGGTAGATGCTGCGGGGGATGGAAGAAGCTTAACCATGTTGCCGCGTTGTAACTTGATAGGCCTACTTTAATTTGTGGTTCATAATTTGTGTGGGTCTGTGCGCGCGTGCTAACGAGCGTGTGCAAAATATCTCAAGAACGGAACATCGGCCGAAGTTGAAACTTGAAACTTAAGTTATGTCTTACTAAAGGACGTGACACGAACATTTTCATCAAAATCAGTCAACCGGAAGTAGTAGTTTATTCGTGTAACTTTTCACTTTTCTTGCGATTTTCTCAAGAACGGCTTCTACGATTTTGAGCTGTTACATACATTTTAGGGGAAAAATGTACATAATTGAAGTTGTAGAACATTTAAAAACCTACAACGTTTATTTGTATTGTTTTTTTTTGTATAACGCTTAGTTTAGCGGTAATTAGTGATTATCTGTTTTTTCATCAAAATCTGTAAAAAATTGGATTTTATAAGAATTCGGCCTTAGTATGCACTTTACGACAGTAGTGTATACTATGATGCAATTTAAGGGAAATTAAAAAAAAAACTTACAACTTTTATTTTAAGCATTTTTCTCTACAAACCCTAGTTTAGAATTCAGAATTCTAGTTCAGAATGATTTTCCGTATTATTAAGTCAAACTGAAGTTGGTTAACATTTTTTGCATCATTCACTCATGATTAACATTAGGTCATGTTTTTCAGTTTTCTTTTGGTATTTAAAGTCGCATCATCAGCTTTCTGCCCATAAGACAGGTGGAGTGTCAAATTATTTACACCCAATCTGTTAGTTACAGGGCTAAAATAAATATTTCTGTTTCTTATCGCATGGTCAGCCAATTAAATGACTGAATCATTTAAGAACAGAAGAGGTAGAGGTGTAAAAGACACTAATCAGAGTTATCTCCTCTGAAAGTAATGAATTTCATTATACAGCCAGACCCTGTGATGAATGAAGTGAAGGTGTCATTTGCAGAGTGGAAAATTTGTGCTTTTCAGAGGGCCCGGCATGCTGATAAGCGTACTTTTCCACTCAGTGAAGAAGGCAATGGTGAACCACCTTACTCCTCGTTTTACTTAGTAAAGTTTCTGGAGGTTCAAACCAGCTTTTCGGCTGATGACCTAAACAACATCAGCTTTATCATTAGCGACTACGGTAGGTTAAGAAACTGTAATGACGGGTTTTGGCACGTAATAATTTTCAGACACTATCCGGGAATCGAATCCGGGACCTTCGCTCAGTAAGCTAGCGCGCTATCCACTACGTCACGAAGGCGGTCATTTTTCATTATCCGTTGTTTACTAATGTAAGCCTATATTGTTCATTATTTACATTGGCAAGATAATTTCGTGGCAGTGTTTAACACCAGTTATTTAATTAAAATCTTGCACAGCAGAAGTCTCAATGGTTTGTTTGTTAATGAACATATTTTGTGTTGTGTTATTCAGTGACGAAATAGACTTAAAAGGACTAGGCAATGCAAATCGGTTGAATTTAGTCTTAGTGGATCATCATATGGTACAAGAAGACTTAAGGAAGTTGGGTAAGTTTTTGAATATAAACCTTTTTTTAGTTTATACAGTGAAACATGTGTAAATTAACCGTAACCACGGTTATAACAAAACTGGTTAACATACAGATATTGGTAAATTTGTCATTATTGGAGGCAATTTTTACTTTCTCTTGCCTATATGAATTTATAGGAAGGAAAGTAGGCCTATTGTTTTCATGTAAATTTTTCGAAATCGAGTTTTCACCGGATCTACACGTTTTCAGACCCCCTGAACCCAAAAAACATGTTTTTAGCGATTGGTCTGAGTGTGTGTAAACAGAATATCTCAAGAACGGTACATCGTACGAACTTGAAACTTGAAACTTAAGTTAGATACCACTAGAGGATCCGACCCAATTATTTTCATCAAAATCGGTCAACCGAAAGTAGTAGTGTTTATTCGTGTCATTTTTCACTTTTTTACGAATTTCTCAAAAAAAAAAAAAACGGCTCCTACGCTTACTTTTAAAATCGCCTCATTTACTACATTTTTTATGCTCTACATAAAATACAAGATAGGGTAGGCGCCATGTTTGCTAAAATTCTTGGTGGGGCCAAGTATTTTTCTCGTAAAAAAATTGCTTTTTTAAGATTGCGACTTTAATATGCATTTTAGCGTAAAAATATATCTAGTAAAAGTTGTAGAGAATTTAAAATCTTATAACTTTTATTTCTAACATTTTTTTGTATAACGCTTAGTTTAGCGGTCATTAGTGACTTCCTGTTTTTTTCTCACAAAATCGTATAAAACTAATCGAATTTTTTAAAGATCTCTCAGCCTTATTATGCATTTTACGACAAAACAGTATAATCAAATTTATAGGAAATTAAAAGATCTACAACTTTTATTTTGAAAATTTTTCTCTACATAGCCTAGTTTAGCGTGAAAGAGTGATTTTCAGTATTTTTAAGCTAAACTGAGGTTGATTTTCACAATACGTCTTTCATTCATAATTAAACTAAGATTATGTTTAATGAGATTAGTTTTTTACTTTCTCTTGCCTATATTAATATATAGGAAGGAAAATATTGTTTTCATGTCGATTTTTCGAAATCGAGTTTTTACCGGATCTACACGTTTTCAGACCCCCTGAACCCATGAAACATGTTTTTAGCGATTGGTCTGTGTGTGTGAACAGAATATCTCAAAAACGGAACATCGTACGAACTTTAAACTTGAAACTTAAGTTACATACCACTACCGAACCCGACACGAACATTTTCATCAAAATCGGTCAACCGGAAGTAGTAATTTATTCGTGTCCATTTTTCACTTTTTTCGATTTTCTCAAAAACTGGTCCTACGATATTTTTAAAAATCGCCTGGTTTAGGTACTAAATTTTTTATGCTCTACAAGATAGAGTAGGCGCCATGTTTGCTGAAATTGTTGGTGAGCCTGTTTTCACGTAAAGAATATGTTTTTTTTAAGATTACGGCTTTAATATGCATTTAAGCGCAAAAATTTATATAACTTAATAAAAGTTGTAGATAATTTAAAGTCCTACAACTTTTATTTCTAACATTTTTTTATAACGTTTAGTTTAACGGTAATTAGCGACTTCCTGTTTTTTTCTCACGAAAACGAGTGAAAAATCGATTTTTTTAAGATTTCGGCCTTAGTATGCATTACGACAAAAGTGTGTATAATCAAATTTATAGGAAATTAAAAGATCTACAACTTTTATTTAGAGTATGTTTCTTTACAGAGCCTAGTTTAGCGTGAAAGAGTGATTTTCCGTATTTTTAAGCCAAACTGAGGCTGATTTTCATTTTGCGTTTCACTCATGAATAAAATTAGGTTATTTTCATTGAGGTTAGTTTTTTGTTTATTTCTAATGTTTTATTACAAATGTTAGGTTATACTGTTATTTATTTGCATTGGCAAGACAAATGTTATGTGAGTGTTTCACACCAGATTTTTTATTTTATGTTTTTTTTTTGTAAATTAGGTATGCAGTCTAAGGTTGTCCGAGTAGTAGATCACAGAGCAAAAGAAAGTCAATTTAATATGTCTGCAGAAGCTGTGCACATGGAGGGTGTTGGATCTTGTACAACACTTATTACTGAAGAGATTTTAGAGACAAATCCTCCATTGATTAAACATGAACATGTGGCTATGTTACTTTTTGGTATTGTATTACATTCTCTTTCTTTATTTTCTGTCTAGTGATTATTTATGATGACTACATGGTGCTGATACATTATCTCACCAGTTAATAACTACATTATTATTAATTATTTAATATACTTTTCACGGTTGATGAGCTCTGCTGTTCCACACGTTTAGACCAATCAGAACGTTTGCCAGCGTTGTCAGATTGTACCTGATACACATTACGCACGCATGTGTATAAGAGCCGCAATAGTTCAGTCTCGACTTGCATCTCGTACTGAACACATCGATTATTGAGCGCGATAACATGCAATACTTAATAACATAATCAGCTGATTGTATGGTTGTACAAGTCCAGCCTCTCTAAGTTTGCTCCTAATGTAAACAAATAATGACGTCACTGAGCATGCGCATTATATAAAAATGTGTACACGCTGATTAAAAAGTAACAACAAAATATTTTCAAAAGTATTTAAATACAAAATACTTTTAACAGTATTTTTATAAATGAAATTGTTAGGCCTACATCATATCACGACTGATGTTTTTAGTACTTTAAGTACTTATAATTTAAAAAATAGTTATCTTAATAGGAATACGACATCCATAAAGTCTCGGACTCTAGCGTGCACCCTGTAGTAGCTGGGTTTGGTTTGTTGACAGTAGGAGCAAACTTAGAGCGGCTGAACTATGGGTTATTATTGAAAGATCAAAAAAATGGCCGACGAAATATTTAACAGAACTACAAGAGCAAGTATTGGCAACGTTGCTAGCAAGTGATTGGCTAGCTATAAAGCGGGTAGGGGGCAATGCAAACGTTCAGAGCTCATCAGCCTTGAAAAATAGTATAGGTGTTCAATTGGCGAGTTTCCAGATGTCTACTGAAATGGGATAACGATAAACGGTGAGTCAGTGGCGGCCCCAGAAATTTTTTTCTGGGTGGGCCCACTTAAATATTTATATGTTAATATTTTAAGTTAAAAAGTAGTTGTTTATGTGTAATGTACATTATTTTTACCTATGTAAAACATATAAATATACGTATACATATATATATTTGTCTATGATTTTATAAATTTAATAGGCCTACATGTAGATAACCGATTGAGTACATTCTCTCTTTATTTCAGGATTAGTATTGAACAAACAAACAGAACCTTGTAATTTGTATGAGAAATTTACTACATTGAACACTTTAAATACAGTACATGAGTTACAAAAACAGTTTGAAAATAAAAAAATCAAGTCCAAATCCATTATGTTGGTCAAAATTATGAAGAAATAATAACACATAAACTAGTCAACTCTCGATTATTGTTTACTTTAAAACTTTACTGAACTGTAGCCGTCTTCCTTTTTCAGCTGCAAACTCGTCCACAACTGGATCTGGATCTGACATTAAAGGAAAACTTAACTCTCTTTCTATGGATACAATCGCCAGGTTACTAAGTCTTTGCCCTGCCATAGATGCCCGTAGATAAGATTTAATCGTCTCATTTGCGATACGTAAATATCTTAACCATTATTGTTTTCCATCTTGTTGTGAATAAAAATCCTCGATGTTTTATTATTTCAGTCAAGTCATATTAAAAATGGGTGGGCCCGGGCCCACCCGATAGGACCGCCACTGCGGCGAGTGCTATAAAACAATTCATTTTTCAGATGATATGCTCTACTTTTTAGTAACGAGGAAGATCTAACAAAAAAACGGACTGCCTAGCCTATAATCAACACCATCCTCAAACGTAAAATGTCCAGTCGCCGAACGGGGTCGACATGTGGCAAAACCTTGCTTGCAAATTTGGTGGCCCTGGAAATTATTTACCTGTCCACAACCACTTCATACTACCCGTACGCACACGCACTATTAAAACAATTCAGAACCACTCCCGTAACGACACTTCTTCAAACGGCCCGACACTTTCCATTCGTAAAATTGTTCAAGTACCAATCGACTAACTACGAGACAAAAGTGCTAACTGTTTTTATACCTGCGGTATAATAGTTTCCGAAACAATCAACATCTTTTTAACGAATTCTCCAGGGTTCTGGAACATAGTAGAAGGAATCAAAATAGAAACACACGTTTCTACTACTTTTGATTTCCTAGAATTCCTATTTAAAACATCTAATTCAAGGCAGTTCACTGTCCCTGTTCAACACACTCCACCCTATACAATACACAGTTCTTGTAATAAAAAATCTACTCCATCAACCATTTCTAGAATAATGTTACAGCATTTAAAAGTTAGAATTTCGGTTCAATAAGTAAAGTTATCCTCAGTTTTATTTTTATGGAAGTTGATAGGTGACGGCAATTTCACTAATCGAAAAATAATTTTCTGTTGTAGGAACAATAATTCTGGACACTAAAAACTTTAGTGAGAATAAAAAGAAATTTACTGACAAGGATAAAAATATGTTAAACCAGCTAAAAACACAAGGCAATTTGGTTGTTAAAAAAAAAGAATTGTTTAAAAGCCTCAAAGAAGCAAAAAAGGACGTTGACCGTTTTAGTGCGCTCGAACGATTGTATAAAGATTCAAAGAAATTTAGGTACATAACTGTAGCAACACTTACAACATCTGCTCAGGTATGTAGGCTACATTTTCTCCGTTTTTGACGCGGGAGTCAACCTTCAAAAAAAATCAGGTGTGAAACACTCACATGACTTTCTCTTGCCGATGCAAATAATGAACAATATAATCGAACATTAGTAATAAAACATTAGAAATAAACAAAAAAATCAGGTGTGAAACACAAACACAACTTTCGCTTGCCAATCCAAATAATGAACAATATAATCGAACATTAGTAATAAAACATTAGAAATAAACAAAAAAATCAGGTGTGAAACATTAACACAACTTTCGTTTGCCAATGCAAATAATGAACAATAAAATCGAACATTAGTAATAAAATATTAGAAATAAATAAAAAACTAACCTCAATAAATATAATCTAATTTTAATCATGAGTGAAAGACGCAAAATGAAAACCTCAGTTACCGACTTAAAAATACGGGAAATCACTCTTCACGCTAAACTAGGCTCTATAGAGAAAAATTCTCTAAAGAAAAGTTGTAGAACTTTTAATTTCCTATAAATTTGATTATACACTTTTGCGTAAAATGCATATTAAGGCTGAAAACTTAAAAAAAATCGATTTTTGACAGATTTTCGTGAGAAAAAACAGAAAATCGCTAATTACCGCTAAACTAAGCGTTATACAAAAAAAATGTTTAAAATAAAAGATGTACGTTTCTAAATTCTATACAACTTTTATTATATACATTTTTGCGCTAAAATGCATATTTAAGTTGCAATTTTGAAAAAAACAATTTTTTTACGAGAAAACAACCTCCCCAAAAATTTCAGCAGACATGAAGTCTACCCTATCTTGTAGAGCATAAAAAATTTAGTAAATGAGGCGATTTAAAAAAATCGTAGGAGCAGTTTTTGAGAAAATCACAAAAAATTGAAAAATTGCACGAATAAACTACTACTTTCGGTTGACCGATTTTGATGAAAATTTTCGTGTCGGTTCCGGTAGTGATATCTAACTTAAGTCTGTTTAACACACAGACTAATCGGTAAAAACATGTTTTTTGGGTTCAGGGGGTCTGAAAACGTGTAGATCCGGTAAAAACTCGATTTCGAAAAATCGACATGAAAACAATACTTTCCTTCCTATATATTCATATAGGCAAGAGAAAGTAAAAACCAACCCAATTTTAATCATGAGTGAATGATGTAAAATGAAAACCAATCTTAGTTTAATAATACGGAAAAATGTTTAAAATAAAAATTGTTGGGCTATTAATATTATATCAATTTTATTATATACACTTTTGTAATATGAGCATTAGCCAAACATCGTTGGATTTGCTACGAATCCCTTATTATGATGTGACAATTTTAATAAAACTATGGGAAGCCGTCTTTTGGGTATGATAATTTGTAAGTTTAAAAATCTGGTGTGAAACACTCACACAACTTTCTCTTGCCAGTGCAAATAATTAACAATAAACCTAACATTAGTAATAAAACATAAGAAATAAACAAAAAACTAACCTCAACAAACATAACCTAATTTTAATAATGAGTGAAAGACGCAAAATGAAAATCAACCTCAGTTTGGCTTAGAAATACGGAAAATCACTCTTTCTCTCTAAACTAGGGTCTGTAGAGAAAAATGCTTTAAATAAAAGTTGTAGATCTTTTAATTTTCTATAAATTTAATTATATACACTTTTGTCGTAAAATGCATACTAAGGCCGAAATGTTAAAAAAATCGATTTTTCTCACGTTTTCGTGAGAAAAAAACAGAAAATCGCAAATTACCGCTAAACTAAGCGTTATACAAAAAAATGTTTGAAATAAAAGTTGTAGGTTTTTAAATTCTCTACAACTTTTATTATATAAGTTTTTGCGCTAAAATTTATATTAAAGCCGTAATCTTAAAAAAACAACGTTTTTACGTGAAAACAGCCTCACCGAGAATTTCAGCAAACATGGCGCCTACCCTATCTTGTAGAGAATAAAAAATTGAGTAAAATAGGCGATTTTAAAAAAAATCGTAGGACCAGTTTTTGAGAAAATCGCAAAAAACTGAAAAATTATACGAATAAACTACTACTTCCGGTTGACCGATTTTGATGAAAATGTTCGTGTCGCGTCCGGTAGTGGTATGTAACTTAAGTTTCAAGTTTCAAGTTCGTACGATGTTCCGTTCTTGAGATATTCTGTTCACACACACACACACAGACACACAGACACACACACAGACCAATCGCTAAAAACATGTTTTTTGGATTCAGGGGCTCTGAAAACGTATAGATCCGGTGAAAACTCGATTTCGAAAAATCGACATGAAAACAATACTTTCCTTCCTATATATTCATATAGGCAAGAGAAAGTAAAAATTGATGGTTTGGAAGGAGGGGTGGATATCGGTGTTCCCAAACTAGTACTGCTTGACAACAATCGAAATAGGATTCCCTCCCTTCCCCAATTCTTCAATTTGCCGCATCGAATACATCGATACGCACAACACAAATGAGCAATTAATGTGAATATCACTTTATACTACAGTCCAGCCTCTCTTAGTTTGCTCCTAATGTAAACAAATAATGACGTCACTGAGCATGCGCATTATATCAAAATGTGTACACGCTGATTAAAAACTAACAACAAAATATTTTCAAAAGTATTTAAATACAAAATACTTTTAAAAGTATTTTTATAAATGAAATTTTTAGGACTACATCATATCATGACTGATGTTTTTAGTACTTTAAGTGCTTATAATTTAAAAAAATAGTTAACTTAATAGGAATACGCATCCGTAAAGTCGTGGACTCTAGCGTACACCCTGTTGTAGGTGGCTTTTGTTTGTTGACAGTAGGAGCAAACTAAGAACGGCTGAACTATAGATTCTTGTTATCCATAACATTTTGTAGAGATTATGTGACCACCAGCAGAGTCATTAGTATTTCCATTATTTTTGTTTACTATTAGGTAATGTAGTCATAATATAACTCAGCAAGTTCTTATTTATAACGTTGACTGTTAATGTAATTAATTGATACGATTTATTATTAAATAGAGTAAGCATTATTCTTTATTTACCTGAGAGCAGCTAATATAAACTATGCTTTTACTTCAATTACTACCAGCTGACTGACTGGGCTGGCCCGAAGGCCACCTTTTTTGTAATCCCTAATTTGTGTACGTTGCAATCTGTTCAATTCAGAACAATAAGCAACCCCATGACCCAATAAGATGAGGACGATGTGTATGACGTGTGAATGAGGTGTAGTCTTGTACAGACCCAGGTCGACCATTCCTGAGAGAATATGGTTAATTGAACCCCAACCATCAAAGTACACCGGTAACCACTGCCTAGCATTAAAATACGTATAAAAGTAACTACCTTTACTAGGATTTGAACAAAATCACCTGTTAAACAGCTGATTTTGGCGAGGACTTTACCTTCAGACCAATCTGGTGGGTTCAGGCCACCTTAATAATTAAAAAAAATCTGTTTCAGGTGTTTTTGCAACTAGATAACTGTGAACAACAAATGCAACAGTTTTGTGAACTAAACAAAACACCTGTACTTGTTTTGTTGGGTTCAGGAGGTTATCCAGATGTTAAAGATGATAAGAGACAGATCTACACTTATTACGATAGTAGAAAAAATGATCAGAATTTGAGCACGGAACAACTGCAGAACGTCGTCGGTAAGGTAGGTCGAGTTATTGTCTCTCCAACAATTTTACAGTGTGAGGAAGTAACTGCAACTCGGCGCACGACGGCCGTCACCATACTAGTCTCTCCAAAAACATTGACTCCACTTAATACGAATGCCTACTGTGGTATAAAGATGATGTAAGTACCTCGAAAGAGAGGCGACCTCCATAAAATTATGTAGTAAAAATATGAGGACACAACACGGTGCCTCTACCAAATTATGTAGTAAAAATATGAAGTTACATAAAGCACGGCGAACTGCACCAAATTATGTAGTGGAAAAAGACAAAGCCTTCACCAGTTTGTAGTATACATTGGCAGCTGCAAAGTTCAGTAGCGTAGACAGCGTTTTCCCTTCACCGAAATTCGGAGTGGACGAACACCACTGTGATTGCCACCGGGCAACCCCAAGGGCGGTCCACATCAAAACCATAAGACGAAGAGAAAAAGCAGTCCAAACTACAAAACATTGATTTTCGGGGGCTCCACCATCCAATTTTAGAATCCAACCAGAAACTGAAATTGGATTCAGGGATTAATTGGCAACCCAGCGATTCAAATAACGTAGCTCAATTGATGGTAAAAACTCGCTTTTAGTACTGCGAAGGTTTGGTTGAAGAACCACACAGGTCTAGACGCAATGACATTTGACACAGAAAGAAAAATAATGAAAAAAAATTAATGAGCAGCTAAAATAATTTATTAATGAATAACTAAAAACTAAATAAAATAAATAATATTATGATTTTAAGTAAAACAGTTAATTCACTTAAAATTTGAAAAAAAAAAATTAGTTAAATAACAATACAGTTTAAAAAATAAATAAAATTGGAATAAATTAATTTTAACAAAACTTTATTCAACAAATAGAAAAATACTTAATATAAAATATAATAAATTAATAGGAATATTTAAGAAAAACTATTTTTAAAGTCCTTGGACTGAAACGGGAAAAAAATCTCTTGGGCAGAGTTTAATAAATAATTTAAGGTGAAGAAAAATAAATACAGTAATGTATTTATTTTTCGGGGAAAAACTAAATAAAATTAAGACATTAAAAAAATGAATTTTAAGATGAAATTTAGTAAAAGAATTACTTAGAAAAATTTAAGTAACTCAGTGGTCGTTGAACAAGAGTTTAAAAGAAAATTTGTCATATTTAAGATTTTAAAAAAAATTTAAAAGAAAAAAAAATACTGAATTTAATAATGCTTTGTTAGGGCTACTTAAAATTAATTAAACATTTTAAAGAGATTTATTTAGTCTATAAATAGGATATTTAAAACACCATAATAATATTAAGAAACATTATGAATTTAAATTTAAAAAAAATAGATTTAAAAAAAATTGTTTAAGTTAAAACCTGAAAAATTATTAAACATGGTACTTAAATTTAAATTTAGGTAATTTTCCCATATTGGGAAAGAAAAAATAATTTACCTGTAAAATTTGATGTTATCGGTTCGACATCCTGTCCAAGACAAAGCGTAAAAACTCAACGCACACAAAGGCAAAAAAAGGTCATTCCCCTAACGTTCACGAATGGAAGCGTTCGAGGCGGCGAAAATGCCGATACATCGGAAATACTAAAAATTTAAACGAGGAAAATTATATGGAAAATAAAACGACGGTAACAGTGGGAGTGAGAGAGAGAATCAAACGTGTAAGATAGAAAGAGAGAGAGAGATACAAATTACACGTGTGAGTAACTGAACAAATAAAGAAGTAACGACAAAAATGAAATCGGACACCGGACGTGAGCCTAAGAATTAAAAACGTAAATTACTGAATAAAAAATCTAGTGAAATAAATGAATAAAATAATTAGATTCAATGAAGAAAAATACATAACCCTTAAAATAAAATAAATCCGGCACAAAAATCAGAAAAACGGAATTGTAAATGAATTGAGAAGATTTTGGAGACAAAATCTTAGAAATTCATTACACTACTAACGGGTATTTTATTAAGGACGCAATCCTGATTATAAGAAGATAGAAGTAATACATCGGTAAATTTTCTGTCCCCTAATCGGTATGTTGGCAACAGTGTACTCAAGGCCAACTACTAAAGACAGTTAAATGTTCCAGTCAAGCATTAGTGTGGTGACAGCAATCGTTTCGTTATATTGTGTCAGCAATGGTTTTCTCCAAGGAAGAACCGGGTGTTTTATTAAGGACACAACCCTGATTATAAGAATATAGAAGTAATACAATGTTTTCATTGCAATTTGCTATTCACTTGTAAAATAATAATTTAGATTAATTGATAATTTGTAAAGTACGGGAAATAAAAATATGCCGTAGATTGTAGCATAGGCGTTCTTAATAAAACACCCGGTTCTTCCTTGGAAAAAACCATTGCTGACATAATATAACTATATCTTCAACGTACTTAAACGCTGTTCTTTTATGAAAAGCCTGGATGGAGTAACGGAATTTAAAAACCACATTAACGGAAAGCCGGCTAAAATCTGAGTACTTTTTATGCGTAAATTGCTGTATCTCCGACTAGTTTCAAAATAAAATTATCTAAGTCAAACCAATCAACGCAGGAAAGAGCAGGCTTTAATTTAGTGTAGTGTTCAAAAATATTCGTTATGTTTTTTTTGTGATAAAGCTCTTCAAACGAGTGCGGACAGGTGAAATGGCATGCCACTGAGCGCATGCGATGTAGCATGCTACATCGGATGCAACATCGCACGAGTGTGGATTTAGCTATTGACTTGCCAGCAACTTGCTCTCGTAGCTCTTTCACATATTTCGCCAGCCATTTTTTTGGTCTTTCAATAATTTTACAACCTATGAACATAAAACCAGCTGATTATATTACAAAGTATTGCATGTAAACGCGCTCAATAATCGATGTGTTCAGTACGAGATGCAAGAAACGAGTAAACTACTACGGCTCTTATACGCATGCGCGCGTAAAGTTTGTCAAGCTTATAATATATTCGTACAATCTGACAATGTTGGAAAACGTTCTGATTGGTCTAAACGCTTGAAACAGGAGAGCCCATCAATCGTGAAAAACATTATAGTGTCTTTAACTACTCTATCATTCTCTTCTGTTCTTAAATGCTTGTCATATAATTGACTGACTATATACAAATGTTTACAAATATTTTACAGATCTGGGACACTCTATTGACACACACGGAATTTGGTTTAACTAAAGAAGGTAACGCATACTTTGCTAATGGGATATTATACACTCAAAATGAAACTAATTATGGAAGGAAAGATATCCTACCAGCGATTGAAAGAGCATATGGACTTGCAAATCCTGAAGAATAAGCCACAGTAATGAGAAGAAGTATTTAACGGAGCTCACAAATAAATGGAATTTTACTTAAAATAACCTTCAATTTTTTATTTTTTTATTCCTAATTTGTGTACGTTGCAATCTGTTCAATTCAGAACAATAAGCAACCCCATGACCCAATGAGATGAGGATAATATGTATGACGTGTAAATGAGGTGTAGTCTTGTACAGACTCAGTTCGACCATTCCTGAGAGAGTATGGTAAATTGAACCCCAACCATCAAAGTACACTTTAATAATAATTCTTTAATAATCTTTAGTATGAATTCATCAACAAGATTTATTAATTGTATACTAAATTAATTTAACTTGTAAGAATACGTAATTACGTACCAAGAAGTTAAGCTAATAACTGCACGATTTTTATTTATTGCGGACCCAATGTGATGACGTCATTTCATACTAACTTCTGCAACCATAATATTATTACAACAGATTATGGAATAAACTTAAATAACCATACCAACATTCCTGAAAAACAGATATAAACATTAAAACCGTCTTGAAAAATAACTAATACTTCCTATTTTCGAAATTTATTTAAAAAAAAACTTTTAAACAAAGTATGTAACGAATTTAACCGATAACTGATTTTTCAACCAATAGCGCTGAAACTTTATGTGCCATAAAAGTTAACATAACAAACAATCTACGAAAAGCTTTGTCGTATTTAAAATATATTCAGATTCTAAACTTCAATCTTAAAGTAAGTATATAATAGTAACTATCAATATAAGCTGTAAAAAATAAACAGTTATCGAATCCCAATTAAAGAGAAATGTAAGTATAACCTACAAATAATAATTTTGGATTCTAGTACCTCATTTTCGGGATTTGTTACAATAGTAAAAACATATTTAGTATTCTAAAAATAAAAATTTTAAATCACGACATACCTATTATCTAAAACGACGGAGAAAATTGAAGAAGCTGTATGGTTACACAAAGTCAAATTTCTTTGTTAAACATTGACAAATACTCGTTCAACTTAATATAACAATCCACTAAACAAAGTAACTTTCACTATTATAAATTTAACAAGCACATCGTCGCTTACGTAAAACGTAATCTACTAAAAATAATGCAAAATTAATGACAAATAAAACACTGGAGTACCGTCCCACTGAGTCGTGTAAAAATCTTGAAAATTACGAGCCCCAACCCCATTTACCGATGTACCGGCGAGGAAGTTGAACTGGCTAGCCTAATAGCAAACTAGATCTGCATTGGGGCGGAAAACTGTCGACAGACGTGCAATGCCGTCTAAATATAGACCTTAACATTATATAAAGTCATGGTTAGGAACATTTCATCACTGTAAATTCGCTGACAATGAAATAACTA
This sequence comes from Catonia carolina, assembly GCA_035578175.1. Lineage (NCBI taxonomy): Eukaryota > Metazoa > Arthropoda > Insecta > Hemiptera > Achilidae > Catonia > Catonia carolina. The sequence continues at coordinate 69,574,057 of JAQMRL010000005.1, forward strand.
TATTCCCAATCAATGCTTTTACCAGCTTTTGCAAATAGGCATGTAGGTATTTGCCTACTTAAAATTTTGTTCTTTCAATCTTACAGCTTTGTTGTGTGATATCTTTTTTAAATACGGTAGGCCTATTTTAAAAACATAGTATTTGAAAGTTTACACAATATCTTATAATGGGAGTAATTTATGGAGTAGACATTTAAAACAGACCCATTATATACTAACAAATAAGAATACAAAAGAAAAATCTTTTCTACACAAAATAAAGTTACGAAAACCATCCCTGGTCTGTACTCTAAACACACAGTCTACATGGGTGCTTTATCAATTACTATTTCCTGCGTCTAGGCCAGTTTGCCCTTGTTTGCAACAAGGGGTAAAGGGGGAAAAGCATCAGTGCGCATGCACCACTACTTTAATTTCATTACAACCAACACAACAACTTATACTATACCCAGAGCATATACAGTATATCCCGGAACCTTTTGTAGGTTAACTGTACGAATATAACTGTTTGTTACCAGAAGTCACATGGTGCAAGATCTGGTGAATAAGGTGGATGTTCTAACACTAAGATGCTGTACTTGGCTAAGAACTTCTTGACAGATAACGCGGAATGAGCTGGCGCATTGTCTTGGTGGAGAACCCATGATTTGTCCCAGTACATTTCGGGGCGTTTTTTCCTTATTCTTTAACGTACTTTAGAAAGTACCTCAAGGTAGTAATATTGATTAATTGTTTGACCGTCAGGAACCCAGTGAAGGTACGCAATCCCATGGATATAAAAAAAAACAATCATCATTGCTTTAAATTTTGACTTGCTCATTCAAGCTTTTTTGGCTCTCGGTGAAGTTCGGCTCTTCCAGTGCATGGATTGGTGCTGCGTTTCTGGATCATAAGTAAAAAAACCTCGTTTCATCACATGTTTTTATCTTCTACCTGTTCCCTAAGGTGAAATCTGCAGTAAAAGGAACAAGATTTGAGTCTGTGGAAGCTGTAAAAGAGAAAGCGGCACGTGTCCTGAAGGAGCTGACAGAAGATGACTTCCAGCACTGTTTCCAACTATGCAAAATTCGTATGGAGCGTTGTAGGAATAGAGAAGGAGTGTATATTGAAGGTGACAATAAGTGATTATGTATAAAATTAAAATAAAATTTTTTAAATTGTCAGTCTCGTTATTTAATAGCCACACCTCGTATATGACTGAGATTAACATAAGAAAGCTAAACTTTCAAAAAATCATTTAAAATGTAGTTAGAGACTATGATTTATTTTTACTACCTAGGGTACTTTGTTTTGGCTTTTATTGAAAAGTATGAGTCAAATCTAACACTATGACTCATAGACGATGCGGTACTGGTATAAATAAAACAGCAGGAATCTCAACAAAAAACAATACTGTTACCTTAACTTATTCAAGGTCAACGAAAGTTACAATGGTGGAAAAAGCAGATGAATAAAAGGAGGGGAGGGACAAAGAAATACCAGTTGTAGCATAGCCTTCCAGATAAAATGTTAGTTAGCTATCTAAAGTTAAGTGAAGAAACAGAACTATTTTTTACAAACCTGGAAACAGAGTAAATATTGTGACAATATCGAAGACGAATATGGTTCAAGAAATTTCTAGTACTTAATTCATAAAATGTTAAGAGTAAATAATAGAGTGAAAAAGTAACAATAGGGCTAGTTATAAAAGGTTATTTAAAAAGGACCGCGCTATTGAGTATGATAAGGTAGGGTCTTTGTTGTACAACTATTTATGAAAGGGTCGGTTGATTACCTGTAACAACTTTTATTCTATTTACAATAGATCTATTTACTTGTTTACAATAGTTAAGACTTTTCCAGTATGAAGGGTTTTTTGTACTTTATCATTTGCATGGAATTTCTCTGCTTCTCTGGAATTATCTTTTTTTGATCGAGCTATATAAAGAGCGCCCGAGTGCCGTCAATTAGTTAGTATCCGTTTGATCTTTGACAAGTGTTTATTGAGTGGCTATAGGTGCGTAAACCACCTCACTTTTCGTTTTACTTAGTAAAACCTCTACAGGTTCAAACCAGCCTTTCGGCTGATGACCTAAACAACATAGGTGCGTAGTACAGGTTATGTATCCGAGCATTGTAGTGGTTAACTATTGGTTATATTATCTTGTGTATGTGCATTATATTTAGTTTATGTATATGTTTATTATATTTAGTTTTTGTATAAGTGCATTGTGAATTCAGTCTTAATGTATATGTGCGTGTTCTGTGGAATTGGTGAAGGCTATTATAGAGGTATAGTTAGGGCCTGGGAAGAGGAGGCTAAAACCTCCTATTGGGAGAAGGTGCCAGGCTGTGAACAGGCAAAGAAATTCATTGCCTATTCCAGCAGACAGGCTGGGATATATAATAGACTAGGAAGACAGGACTTGAGGAGGGTAGTGGGCCTGACGACTGGTCATTGTAATCTTGGGTATCATTTATCCAAGATAGGAGTTGCTGAAGAGAGCCTGTGTAGATTCTGTCATGAGGCAGAAGAGAAGGCTGAGCATATTTTATGCAGTTGCAAGGTGGTTGGCTGCAAAAGAAGAGCGCTGATGGGTAAGGACGTGTTAACACCTTCTCAGGTAAGTGCACTAGATCCTAGGCAGATCCTGCGCTTTATTGAAAGTGTGGGTCTTGCATAAATAAGGAATAGGGATCACAAAAGATCTTTTAGGTCGCGGTGAGGAGGGGCTGCAGAAGCCTGAACGCCCTGGTTGTAAAGTAAAGTAAAAGTAAAGTATATGTGCGTTGTGTATTCAGTTTCGTTGTGTATGTGCATTCTATTGATTGTAAGTAGTACTAAGTAAATTATTAAGTTATTTATTGTAATTATTACTTCATTATAATTAGTTTATTATTTATTCTGTAAATCTTTTAGTGTAATAAGTACTTGTAATTGTGAACTTTAGTGTATTAATTATTTAATTACCTAGATCCCGAAATGGACCTTAGCGATAAGTGTCACAATATGTTGTTGTTTCGGTCATCAGCTGAAAAGGTGGTTTGAACCTCTAGAGGTTTTACTAAGTGAAACCAGGAGTCAAGTGGTTTAACATTGCCTTCCTCACTGAGTTGAAAAGTATGCTTATCAGCATGCCAGACCCTCTGAAAAGCACATATTTTCCACCCTGTAAATTACACCTTCACTTAATTCACCACAGGATCTGGCTGTATAATGAAATTCATTACTTTCAGGGGAGATAACTCTTGACTAGTGTCTTTTATACTCTAACTCTTCTGTTCTTAAATGCTTAAGTCATTTAATTGGCCAACCATGTGATAAGAAACAGAATTATTTTTTTGTAGCCCTGGAACTAACAGATTAAGTGCAAATAATTTAACGCTCCACCTGCCTATTATGGGCAGAAAGTAAATATGTACAAACAATAACAATACGGAAAGAATTCTATAAATATATTTATTAAAAATAAAATTTACATAATCTTACATACATACACATTAGATAACATTAATAAATTAGTTATAAAATACAATTACACACATTAACAATCAGTGACAGATCTAGTAATTTTTATTTAGTCCAGTCCCCATTTATAAAACTGGTTCGTATACCTATACCACTTATTAACAACCCAGTCTTTGTTGCTGAAGATTTAGATACTTCTGCATACAATTTAACCTTGTTAAGTGGGATCAATTGGGAATGGAACCGATCCAGGATATTGAAAATTCCAGGTTAACCGGAGAATGTAGGAAAAAGCCAACAGAAAAATTTACCTTTAAATTTGAAGATAACACACCATTTAAAGCATACCAGGGGTGTTTTTCTTTCATTCTGATAGGCCATAAGTTAAAGAAAAGTGAATGTAGAAAAAATGTTTTATTATAAATGAGTCTATGTTGTCTTGAAGCGCTTCGTTGTGAAACTTAATGAAAATTGTGAAGAGCTGTTCAAAACAAGAGAAATGGCATGATGATTTCTGGAATTGTTCTGGTTCATGATAACGCTCGTCCTTGTAGTTCTGGTGCAACCTAATGGCTCCTTGAGCAATTTCAATGGGACATTTTTGATCACCCATTATAGACGAGATGTGGCAGAAAAAAAATAAGACTCGCAAAATTGCAAACGATCTGGCAATGCTGCGCTGTTTTCCTTGATAGAGCACGTGTATTAGTACCCTCCTTTAGCTCAGTGCAAGTTTCAACTAATTCCGTTAACTACGTGATTTTTGTGACTGCTATTAGTGAAGTTGTGTTTTGGTTGTGTGTCATGCAAAATGGAACAATGGAATTTGGAGTAACGTTGTGCCATTAAATTTTGTGTTAAGGTTGGAGAATCAGTAAATGTGACGTTTGGAAAGTTAACAGAAGCCTATGGGGAACATTCTTTGACCCGAATATATTTACTTTGACAGAAAATATTTATAGTGTACTACTACTCATTAAAATCAACATTGTTCTTAATTTTTCTAATAAACACAAAACAAATAAAACATTCTTTGTTTATTAGTCAAACCCCTTCTACCCTTCTACTAGGGTACAATTTATGAATCATATCCGGTGCTGTTCCTGCTTACTGCTGTCAAAATAATTGTATTTATAGAAAAATGTTTCACAAGATGTCGTCGTAAGGTAATAAATGTAATAAATCCTCTTTGTCGGTTTTACCAAGGATCTTTTGTTATGCAACTTACAGTTTTGTCGAATATTAGACTAATAATACAATACATTTTTGATTAATACGTAAACAATAAAAGAGTAACAAAACTGAAAATGCATGCGCTACTTGTGTATACATACAAAAACAAAGCGGACGCCACGTATGCGTCTATGTTTGTTGCTGTAAAATTGCACAATATAATCCCTACTAAGGATAAATGTAATTTTTATACATTATTTAACCTAATTATTTAAAAAAGGGATGTTGGGCTTACAAAGTCTTCTAGTCATTTCTAGGTGGCACTCAACAAGTTAACACATACCTCTGCTTGAAGTGCTTTTGGTACCCTTTAATTTTGGTTTCACGTGGAAGACAAGTCCTACTTGTCAAAAGACTCCTGATCTGACAACAAGAAGCTATTATTTTTTTTATAATATATCGCACGGCCATTCCTTTAAGCTGAGGGGACAATTATCACAAAAGAAACATGTTTGCACTTGTTGTGTGTAATAATTCCACTTTGAGTTTACAAATGTTGATTTTAATGTTAGTTTTGTCACCGAATAGCCCGGTGACAGTTTGTTTCAAGATTTTATATCACATTACTTTAAAGATAAAATCTGGTGTGAAACACATTACGATCTTCTCTTGTCAATGCAGATAATGAAAAATATAACCTAATTTTAATCATGAGTGAATGACACTAAATGAAAATCAACCTTTGTTTGACTTTACAGAAAATAACCAATATTTATGGGAACAAGCACTGTAGAAAAAAAATGTTTGAAACAAAGTTATACCTTTTTTAATTTTCTATAACTGTAGTTGTATCTATTATTGTAAAATGCATACTAAGGCCACTATCTTAAAAAATAAAACTTCTTTACAGATTTTAATGAGTAAAATACAAAAAAATTTATTTATGCAGTTATTGTCTGTATTTTTCTCATTACAATTTGCAAAAATTGGGATTTTTTTAAAAATTGTGACCTTAGCATTTTACAACATTTGTGCATTTGTGACTTGTGCATTTTACAACAACATGAATGTACAAGACTGAAGTTATAGAAATATAAAAAATCAACAACTTCTATTTTCAAGCATTCTTTTCTAGCTTAGTTTAGCATCAATTAGTGAATTTTTCAATTATCAAATTAAAAATAAGTTTTTCAGATTTATTTCGATTAAGTCAGATTACAGTTGAGCAAGGTTTTACTGTATTTAATGTCTTTAAACCAATCTCATGGAAGACTGGTTACCTAACTAAAATCACAGATCTGCACTGATAACAACAATTTTTCAACCAAATATTAAAGACGGAAAACATAAAATTACATATACAAAACTATTTTATAAGAATTGTAATACAAATATTAAATGACAAAATGCTTAATATTTAAAATAAAATAAAATATTGCTTTTTAAGAAGATAAAATCTTTATATGTTAAATAGCATGTACATAAATAAATCTGATAAATAACCTGCTACAGAGAATTGTGTACAATATTAAAAACTAGTAATGTTTAATAATGATGATATACATGTGATTTAAAATTCAACAGCAATTTCTTGGGAGCTGATTTTATTATAGCTAAAAAATAAGGAAAAATGTTCATATAAACCAATGGTTCCCAACTGGTGGTCTGGTAGCACTTATAAAAAGTACCCAAATAAATGGGAACGTTACAAGCGATGTACATTGAACGAGATGGGTTGCTTATATACGATGACTATCAGGTGTTGAATTTAAATTTCTTTCCGAGACATTTCTGTATTCCTTCCTTTAGCAGAGGGGTATTCCATAACTCCATACCCATTAAGTGGTTTGCCCCCATCAAGTCAGGAATAAGGGTGGTCCATACACAGTTCAATTTCTGGCACACTGTCCACATAATTCTATGGGTTTGGAACCACTGATATAAACATAGGTCCGGAAACGCTTAATTATGTAAATTATAGTTGGTTCCAGTCGGTGTGTGGAACCATTCGACAAGCGCTCTCCAAGAAAACTAGGAAGGAGACGCGATTAAAATTTTATAAGGTGATGGCAATACCAACATTACTGTATGGTTCAGAAACATGGGTGAAGAGTCGGAAACAATTAACGAAAATTCAGGCATCGGAAATGAATTTTTTAAGGTCAGTAAAGGGCTGTACAAGAGTGGATAGATTATATAATGAAGATGTGCGTAAGGAATTGAATATCTTCAAGTTGGAAGACCGAATAATAGAAAACAGGTAGAGATGGCTGGCACATTTGGAAAGAATGCCTGATGGGTGTTTACCTAAGGAAGTGTGGAGGTATAGGCCGGTTGGCCGAAGAGATATTGGAAGATCCAGGAAAAGATGGTAGCTGTCCTTAAGAAAATTTCAAAAAAAACAAATTGAGACCGGAACAGGCGATTCTCCTAAACCCTGTAGTGAAGAAGAAGAAGAAGAAGAAGAAGAAGATAGTTGGTGAAACATTCACCTGAAATTTTGTTACTCCGGGAAAATGCTGATATGATAATGATAATGATGAGGTAATTGTGAAATTTTTTATGATTTAATTAAGAGGCAAACAACTTAATTTTTCAATGTTGCTAGAATTGTATAAAATAAGTAAAAGATAATTAGTAAAGTAAGTAAATTAGTAAGTAAAATACATAAGTAAGTAAGCTGGACCAATCTAAGAAAAAAAATACATCGTTCAGTTGAAAAACAGTAACTCTAAAACAATTTGGTTTGGTTTTGTAATCAATAAAGGTAAAATTTCAATATCAAGTGTTTATTTTTTACTAACTTAACTTATATCAATTTTCTCAGAATTTAATTTTCAACACGTATTAAAAACACTAGTGACTTAATTAAGTAAGTATTTAACAAAGTCATCTAATGTTAAACCTAAAAACGTATAATTTGTCTCTTACACGCAGAAGTGGAAATTCTGCACCTTATGAAATGGGATTACATAACATTCAAAATAAATTAAATGTTATTACAACTTTGGCAAATAAAGTCATATTATATATTTTTTTACATTCCTTGCTTTTAAGCTATTTAATCTATTGTCAGAAAAATTAAAAAACCTTGTGTAAGATAGAACAGTTTGGGGAACTGCATCAAACCAGTCGAGAGACCAATGACAAACAAAAATATATTTTTTATGTTTTACGACATATATTTTTAAAACTACAAAAGATTTAGCTCTAAGACCTGTTTAATTTGATTTTTCAGATTAAAAAACACAAGATGACACCTAGTTTGCCTCCAACTGAAAACTTAAAAAATTTCAGTATGGCCTCTTTCCGAGAGAAATCTTTCACCAGCTGTAACTATCTAACAAAATATTTGTCGATCTATGTTTTTACGACAATATTTTCTTATTTTTAGCTATATAATCAGCTCCTGAGCGTTAATTATTTAATTTTGAAACATCCTGAACAAGTTCCATTAAAAAATTGCATAACAATGCTACATCTAATTGCACTTCAATTAAATAATTAAATTAAATTTAATTTAATTCAAAAATAATTCAATTAAATAATTATTGCACATTAAGATAATACAATACCCATCATGTACACTTGAAATGTTTAACTAACTAAACTTAACCTGAAAATTTCACATTTTCAATCAAGTACGTTTGTTCTTCTATACTTAAATACAACAAACGATGGGGGGTTCAACATATTGACAGAATATGTTTGGGTAGACTATGAATGAGATGGTTTAAACTTATTACGCATGAACTATTTACGCATAGTTGTGGAATCAACAGTGCAAAAATATTTAAAACTTGAACTGTATGTAATGGGCATCATGAACTAATTAAAAACTATTAAACAATAAAATAATTGACTCTTCAAGAGTTATAACTAGGGATCTGTCGATTCCAAATGTCGATTTTCTAGTTTTCAAACTTTAGCAAAAATGCTGTAATTTTCTATGATAAAAGGTAATACATATTAACCCTGTTCACACTGGTAATCTAATTTTAGATGATGCCGAATGGATTGTGGTTGGGGCGGTAAAACGTGCTTCTGCAAGGTCAGTATAAATCGGAGACCAATAAATATTGCACTTTTCTTGTAGAGAATTCTTTAACGCATCTGATAGTGTTTTCAGAAATAGAATATCAAAAAGGGAAATTTTTTATTCTCTCAGTAGTGTGTTGGTGGCATTGATGGTTATGGAATCAGTACGTTTTGATAAAAGTTTGTATAAAAGCTTGTGGGTAAATCAACGTACATTCAATATCTTTAGTTTGTATTGAAGCTGTATTTTCTATGACGATTTTTGCCCTTGATTTTTGTTCTACGAGTTAATTTTACTGTTCCGGAGGGGTTTAACCACACTCAGGTCAAAAATATAGCTCATTGTAGCGTTGCAGGGGAAATGCAACAGCTTCCCTCCCAACCAACCTACAGAATTGTTTGAAACAAGTTATTGTAGGCCAAAAAATTTTCTACATACGTTTGCTTATACCTTTTGCCTCGGGGCTTGGGCCTCGTATGGTGGAATGGGCTTGTGTGGGCATCATTCTGCCAATGGTCACGTACGAAGATGTTGTATGGTGGCCAACAACAGATCTAGGGCGGCGCAGGATCGGCTGAGGAGCTATAGAGACTGGCCTGCCTAGGGATATGTGGTGCAATGTGCACTGGTCCAACGGCCGCTATGGAGGCGATGTTTGATTTGCCTCCTATTCATGTGCAAGTGAAGGGAGAGGCGATAGGAACTGCCTTGAGGCTGGAGGACGGGATCGGGGTCCCATCAGTGGAGATGGGCCACACTGAGATCTTCAAGGTGATTGAAGGGATGGGTGTGGTAGGTGGTCCTTGGGACCGTATGAACAGAGCATACAACTTCTCCGACACACTGAGGATGGAAATTTTTGATCGTCAGGAGTGGGCGGAGGGACGGCCGGTGATGCCGGAAGGGGCTACCTTTTGGTATATTGACGGCCCTGTGATGAGCGGAAGAGTGGGATTGGGGGCCTGGGGGGCCGGGGGAATGAGTTCCCTGGCCCTTGGGTGTAACATGACTATCTTCCAAGATGAAATATGGGCCATTAAGGTCTGTGCGGAGAGGTGTATTGTAAGGCGCCTCAGTGGGTCGCACATTTATATTTTTGCAGTTGCATAGTGGTTGGCTGCAAAAGTATAGCACTGTTGGGTGGGGATGTGTTTACACCTGCTCAGGTAAGTGCACTAGATCCTAGGCAGACCCTGCGCTTTATCGAAAGTGCGGGCCTTGCATAAATTAGGAATAGGGGCAATCACAAAAGATCTTTTTGGTCGCGGTGAGGAGGGGCTGAAGAAGCCTGAACGCCCTTGTTGTAAATGAATGAATATACCTTTTGCCTGAGTATAATAGTGGCTCTGTGATGTCACCATGAAAAAAAATGTAAAATACTTCCCCTCGTGTTCTGTCGCCTATATGATACTGAACTGCGTACCAGTTACGTATGGTTCTTCACTGTACTAACTTTTATTTATTATTTTATTGACTTTATTTTTCTTTTGACTTTTACTTTGACTAGGTACTATTTGACAACAAATTTTTTATTATTACCTATTTTATAACTATATTTACAACTATTTTATCCAATTAGCGTTTTAGCGTTTTTTTAGACTTTAAAAATTTAAAGTAAACACAAAAATTTTCGCAGTTGAAAATTTCGCTTGCCTGAATGCAAAGAATTATGAAGCAATTTTCATGTAATTATATTCAAAAGCCGTGTACATGTTATACGAATCAGCTGTATTTTATCAAGAATTTTTTGTCGAAAAATAGCTTGTATAAAAAATATTTTATGTAACTTGGTTGACCGATAGTGTATATGCAATAGGAAAATTAGACTAATTTTGTAAATTTTATAACTCTTGTCAAATGTTTACAGAAAATTAAATGAAAAATATACATTTATTCAGTCAACCCTTGTCTACAAGGCATGTTATATAAATTTTTTCCTAAACTGAAATTTAAGCCTGTTATAGCAAAAATTATAAAGTAAAAACAACAATTTTTGTGGCTGAAAATTTTGTTTGCCTAAACGCAAAAAATTATGAAGCGATTTTCTTGTAATTATATTCAAAAGGCGCATACATATTATATGAATCAACTGTAGTTTTTTAAGAATTTTTCGTTAAATAAGAATTAAGAATAAGATTAAGAATTTTAACGTTAGATAAAACAGTTGTTTTGAGAGCGCGTTTTGATTTTTGCAATTCTTCTGTTTTACGAGAAACAGTCAGTTTCCAAAGGGTTAATATTACATGAAAGTACAAGTTTCAAAGCTAACAACACGTTAAGAAAAAATTTTAAGAAAAAAAAAACAACACGAAAAGAAAAAATTAATACTAAAAACATTTACCACCATACTCCCCGCCTTAAAAAGACGAAAAATAATTTTTAAACTTTTTTCTTTAACCACAAAAATTCTGATCATAATTTACTAAGTTAACACGGGGTGGTAACCCTAATTTAATGTTTAACATTAAAATTTACCGTACAGTAAAAATAAAATATACGATTATACAATTAAATTCCTTCTATCAATTTTATATCGAAAAATATATTAATGATCTGTATTTTATAATTTTGTAAAATATTTTGTACTCAGCTTGAAATTTAAATTACTAGTAGTTTATTTTTAGTAAAATATTTACTTCAAAACCTAGCAAGAAATATGTACCAAGTTAAAAATACACAATTTTAAATTGAATTAATTAAAAAAAAAAAAATTAAATATAAAACAATATTAAATACAATACCAAATTAATTTAGATCACATTCTAAATATAATCGCAATGAATTTTAATTAATTCAGATGTAGCAATTGTTTTTTTCATTGTACTAAAAATGGATATTCTAAAATTAAATTGATCATGAGATCTAGTAATACAAACAATAAAAATTTTAAAATAAACTTAATGACGTAATTTAAATTTTAATACAAACTACTTGTTATTATATTCTGTTACCTGTAACGGTACAGAAAATATTGTTTCCCATGGTTGTTTAATGCTGTTAATAATGTAATCGATCGCAGAACTTGTTGTGAACGTAAAAATCCACGACTCTTCGATTCCTGCAGATTCATCAAGAAAATGAAGAGCTAACTCAGCTCCGGTTACACTCTGGAATTGATAAACAATCATTAATTATTTTTCATACAACGAAATCTACAATCTTATCTTACGAAGGATAATAAGTAGATGATTTTCACTTTCTCTTGCCTATATGAATATATATGAAGGAAAGTATTGTTTTCATGTCGATTTTTCGAAATCAAATTTTCACTGGATCTACAAGTTTTCAGACCCATTGAACCCAAAAAACATGTTTTTCACAATTGGTCTGTGTGTGTGTGTGTGTGTGTGTGTGTGAACAGAACATTGTACGAACTTGAAACTTAACTTAAGTTACATACCACTATCAGACCCGACACAAACATTTTCATCAAAATCGGTCAACCAGAAGTAATAGTTTATTAGTGTAGCTTTTCACTTTTTTCTGATTTTCTCAAAAACGGGTCCTACAATTTTTAAAAAAAATCGCTTCATTTACTAAACTTTTTATGCTCAACAAGATAGGGTAGGCACCATGTCTTCTGAAATTCTTGAAGCTGTTTTTTCATAAAAAAATTGGTTTTTAAGATTGCTGCTTTAATATGCATTTTAGCGCAAAAATGTATATAATTATCGTTTCAGCTGTCAAACATTGCTTGAACTGTCTAAAAGTGAAAAAACAACCTTAGACAAAAAACAGGTGCCAACCCATTTTCTCCTACAAGAACTGGGGACATGGACCCTTCTGTATAAATGACAGTTATCGATCTGATGCCATAAATAAACTTATTAAATTCATTCTTATATAAAACAGGAATAGTACATAACTTTGGGTAAATATATATATTAAAATTAAAAATACTGGTCATACGGTTAAAGAAACAGTAGAGAAAGTGGGTCTGCAAGTTTTTTGGAAAAAAGAATGGATGACTCTTATTTTTAAGAGTCAGATTTAATTTAAATTTTTTGTTTACTCTGAAGAACAAGGTACCACCAAAACGATTGTAAGTTTTTAAACAAAAACTGAAAAGCAACCAAAAAAGAGGTAAGGAATTATCATTTATATTATAATTTATAAAATAACACTCTTGTGTATTTAATAAAATCCTCATCAAAAATAGTGATGGATCCAGCATTTTTTTATTTAGGAAAAATTGAGACAATAAATTTTCTATCCAAATATTTAACGAACATTTTCTGATTATTAATGAACGTACAAATAAGAAAGTACAGAAGAACGCTTACCACATCGATCAGGTTAATGATGTTATGGACGGTGTACATGACTGGCAGATCTTCTTCTTTGTATAACCAATCATAATTTGGAGTTAAAATTATTAAATCGCTACTCGTGTTACATATACAAGCTAATGGTAAAATCACATCTTTTTCTGCAAAACAGGAAAAATGTACAAAATTTAAAAAAAATTATATTAAAGAAAAAAAAAATCTGATGTGAAACACTCATATGACTTTCTTTTGTCAATGAATATAATAAAAATACAGGGCGTTTCATAATGTTCTTCGGGGTTATAAAAATTCAGTACATAAACTATTTCACTTATCTAAATCAAAGTTGTAGGGCAGATGCAGGGACTCAAACAGTTATTTTTAAACATCTATATATGTTCAATATGTGCTCATTTGGTGAAACATCACACATCAACATGAAATCTAGCTTTTGCCAAACACGTTCTAACATGCCCTTTCGATAGAGTTGATTGCACTGATTATGTGATCCTTCAGCTCAGCGATATCGTTCAGCATTGGTGGGATAAGCACTTTGTCTTTCACACAACCCCAGAGAAAGAAGTCACATGGCGTATGGTCTGGTGATCTTGGCAGCCACAGCATAGTGTGTTGATCTTCAGACACGCGTCCTATTCAGCGCTGATATGTTTTATCACCATCAGATAGATGCTGCATTAATTGAAGATGGTACGGTTTGAATAATAAACGTTTACGGAGAACTCTCCACACTGTTGTTTTCGGAATTCCTAACTCTCTGCCTGCAGACGCAGTGTATTTTGACGGGCTGCAAATAAAACTTGCATGCACTCGTTCGATATTGGCATCTGAGGTCGATGGACGACCAGTTGATTTCCTATAATCATATTATAACACAGTTGATTTCATATTAGTATTATAATGTACGTACAAATTTTAAAACAAACACAATTGATGACCAGAAAATTCTGAGAAGCAAATGAGGTAAATTTCAATCAGGGATGTATTGATTCCAAATACCGATTCTCAAAACCGCTGATACTTGAAATAATAATTATCAAGTACGACAGTATAAAGTCAATTTTTTGATACCGATTCTCTAGTTTTTGAACATTCGAAAAAATTTCCTAACTCTAAGATAAAAGATGTTCAATATTAACACAGTTGGGTAATTTTGGCTTCGGGGGAGTAATAAAAATTGTTGTCATATTAAAACACTGATTTGATGAATCTTAATCATAGACCAGTGTTCGACGGCTTTCCCAAAAAGGAACGAGTATAAATTAAATCACTTATCGAACTATGGAAGAAGTCGATCACGATTCGATACAACTAATTCACAAGTTTTGGCTTTCAGGGTGAATAAATAATTGTAGTACAATATACATTTATCTGCTCGCATAGGTTTACTTCAGTTTTTTATTTCTTTTACAACGTAGAACTACAAACAAAGAGTGAATGAGTCGAAGTACTCTTTGATTATTTAGAGTGGTTTCAATTAATCGATCGACATTGTTGTTTAGAAGTAAGAATAGAACATCAATTTACAGTTACGAGGATGAGTTTGTCACCACCGGCTGTAGTAGTCCAATCGGTAAAGTCATCATAGGACCGGCGGCGTAGTTCAAAAGGAAAAAAATAATATTAGGGGGAAAACCTTTGCCGCTACCTCAAGAGGAGCAGCCGCTGGCAAGCGAAAAGAGGGTCGTCTGTACCGCTGCCTAAACAAATAGGAGAAGTCGCCGATGCAGCGAGCACCTTTTACCGCTACCTACAAGAGGAGCAGTCACTGGTGAAGCGAAGAGGGGTTGTCTGTACCACTGCCTAAATAAAAAGCAGCAGTTACCGCCGCAGTGAGCACCTTATACCGCTGCCTGCGAGAGAAGTAGTCGCCAGTAAAGCGTAAAGGGTCGTCTGTACCGCTGCCTAAACAAATAGGAGCAGTTGCCAATGCAGCAGCACCTTTTACCGCTGCTGCCATCAAAAGGAGCACTCGCCGGTGAAGCAAAAGGGACAGGAAGGAAAATGAGCATGCGGAGCAAGGAAAATGAGAGAAGAATTCCTTCTCCGTATCGACCTTCTCGAATGATCGGATCGATACTCACTGTTCACTTTCAACTATCGCTTTCACCAATCCCTCAGGTATATCTTACCACTGGCACACGCAATGCAAGAGGTTTGATCGCTGCGCTATCTATCGGCAGCAGCAACCACGTCACAGCGCCAACAGCGGGCAAAATACGAACGATGGACCGGCGTATAAATAGTACAGTATCAAGTTTATTAAAAAAGATTAACTCAAGTTTCATTGTAAGTATTGTGAAAGTTATAATACAAATAATAATTTTTTAGGTTGATTTTGGTATTGGAATCAAGAATCTACTTCTTATTTCTTGGTACTGAGAATCAGAAAATATTGGTATCGATACATCACTAGTTTAAAATAAAGTTAATGTTTTAACAGCTAAATTTAATATATTCAGTAATCGTATGCACATAATACTGTATTGCAAAATATAAGTATATTTAAAGCATTAACAATTTAGGATTTAAAATTATGTTTACCATTATCACGTTTCACAGTTGTAGAACATGTTATTGATAAAGTACATATATTTTGATTATCTTTTATACTTGGATCATCTGATAAAACGTTTTGTAATTTCTTATTGCACGAGCTAAATTCTTCACATTTGTCACCATCACCAATCGGTTGATAATGGCTTAACAATGGCGCTACATCCTTTGCTGTAACAAAAAAATCTGGTGTGAAACACTCACACAACTTTCTCTTGCCAATGCAAATAATTAACAATAAACCTAACATTAGAAATAAACAAAAACTAACCTCTAAAAATATAACCTTATTTTAATCATGACTGAAAGATGCAAAATGAAAATCGAACTCAGTTCGGCTTAAAAATACGGAAAATCACTCTTTCACACTAAACTAGGCTCTGTAGAGAAAAATGCTTTAAATAAAAGTTGTAGATCTTTTTATTTCCTATAAAATTAATTATACACACTTTTGTCGTAAAATGCATAAAAAATAAGTAAAAGTACGAAAAAATAGATTTTTCACACGTTTTCGTGAGAAAAAACAGAAAATCGCTAATTACTGCTAAACTAAGCGTTATACAAAAAAATGTTTGAAATAAGAGTTGTAGGTTTTGAAATTCTCTACAACTTTTATTATATAAATTTTTGCACTAAAATTTATAAGAAAGCCGTAATCTTAAAGAAACTATTTCTTTTTGTGAAAACAGCCTCACCGAAAATTTCAGCAAACATGGCACCTATCCTATCTTGTAGAGCATAAAAAATGAGTAGACCAGGCAATTTAAAAAAAAATCGTAGGACCAGTTTCTGAGAAAATCGCAAAAAAGTGAAAAATTGTACGAATAAACTACTACTTCCGGTTGACCGTTTTTGAAGAAAATGTTCGTGTTGGGTCTGGTAGTGGTATGTAACTTAAGTTTTAAGTTTGAAGTTCATACGATGTTCCGTTCTTGAGATATTCTGTTCACACACACAGACCAATCGCTAAAAACATGTTTTTTGGGTTCAGGGGGTCTGAAAATGTATAGATGCGGTGAAAACTTGACATGAAAACAATACTTTCCTTCCTATATATTTATTGAGGCAAGAGAAAGTAAAAAGAAGATAAACATAAATAACATCTATACATCATCATCATCTTTTCTGTTCTTTTATACGGAATGGAGGCTTAGTCTTAACAAACGAGAAGTAGACAAAATTCACGTCTTTGAAGTGTTTGAACAGTTTGAATTGAAGCACATCATCGAAGACTAAATATCCTGCATAAGGGTAAGCGCACAGTGAACGCTGGTCACTGGTCGCTTACAAGCGGGAGCCTGCTAGTAGGAATAGGCCATTATATTTTAATTGGACGTCTCAAAGTAAACGCTGGTACAGAAAGCTGCGCACTGGTCATCTGCGCATATCAGCCCACTGGTTTGTTTTGCATAAACCTGCGTGCTGCTTGCTAGCAGGTTGCTAAGTGTACTTTGCGTCGTATAATACATATTCATAAATAATAACTTGTTAATTAATTTTTAACATAGGTTTATAAAAATAACTGAAAAAATTATTACTGGCCAAACAATGCTTTATAATATTGAATAATGGTAGTCAAAACGTTCAAAATATGTTTAAAATGTTCAAAATAATCACAAATCTTTCTTCCGGTAATATTGGTTGCTTGAGCAAGTTGCACCATTGTTTTTGAAAACGAGTTCTATTTTAGACAATATAAATTTAACATTTCCAGAGTCATTCTCATGCATTTAAAAAACCTGTCTCTATCTTTTAATAGCGGAAAAAGATGATTATGCCGAACAATTTTCTGTTCTTATTAATGTCACTAACGGTATCGTCTTTAAATGATAATAATTTCGTGGAAACGTTTTCCATTAGAAATAATTCATCACTGCTGCTACTGGAACTCATGTTGAATACCGACAACTGAATGAAGGTTAAGCGCGTAGTTACATACTCTCACTATGCGCGCTCGCCACCGTGAATTACCTGCGACCAGCGTTCACTGTGCGCTTACCCTAAATGTAGCAACCATCCAAAAAAGTAGCAACTAACAGAAGAAATATGTTGAGGTGTGTGCTGCAGCAGATGGAAAAAATTTCCAGCATCTATTGTGAGAAAAAAAATACAAAATCTCTACTATATTTTGTGAGTATATTACGTCAATAAAGATTTTTTGAGAAAATTAATTACTGGTTGCGTAACTATTGGCTCACCCTATATAAGCGATAGATAAATATGTCTCTTTTATATTTCTTTTAAAAGTAATCTAGTTGAAGTAATTAGAATGTAAAATTCTAATTGATCTAAAATAAACATGTGATCAAAGGAAAAAATCTGGTGTGAAACACTCACACGACTTTCTCTTGCCAATGCAAATAATTAACAATGTAACCTAACATTAGTAATAAAACATAACCTAATTTTAATCATGAGTGAAAACGCAAAATGAAAATCAACCTCAGTTTGGCTTAAAAATACGGAAAATCACTCTTTCACGCTAAACTAAGCTCTGTAGAGAAAATGCTATAAAAAAAGTTGTAGATCTTTCAATTTCCTATAAATTTGATTACAAACACTTTTGTCATAAAATGCATAATAAGGCATAATAAGGTCGTACAAAAATTGATTTTTTACACGTTTTTGTGAGAAAAAAACAGAAAATTGCGAATTACCGCTAAACTAAGCGTTATACAAAAAAATGTTTGAAATAAAAGTTGTAGAATTTCAAATTCTCTACAACTTTATTTATACATTTTTGCGCTAAAATGCATATTAAAACCGCAATCTTAAAAAAACAATTTTTTACATGAAAACAGCCTCTCCTAAAATTTTAGCAGACAAGGCTCCTACCCTAACTTGTAGAGCATAAAAAACTTAGTAATTGAGGTGTTTTAAAAAAATTTGTAAAAGCCATTTTTGAGAAAAATGACACGAATAAACTACTACTTCCAGTTGACCGATTTTAATGAAAATGTTTGTGTCGGGTCCTCTAATGGTACGTAACTTAAGTTTCAAGTTTCAAGTTCGTACGATGTTTCATTCTTGAGATATTCTGTTCACACACATACGCACTCACACACCCACGCATGCACACACACATGCAGACCACTCGCTAAAAACAAGTTTTTTTTGGGTTCAGGGGGTTTGAAAATGTGTAGATCCAGTGAAAACTCGATTTCAAAAAATCAACATGAAAACAATATTTTCCTTCCTACATATTCATATAGGCAAGAGAAAGTAAAAAGAATACTTAAATACTTAAATAAACAGTGGTTAATATTTAATTAATGTGTGTGTGAATGTGTTGAGTTGTGAAAATGTGTGGGTGAATGGGCGCTGGCTACTGCCATGCTCGGAGCTAGTTCGAGTGTGTGGACCAGTGCGCAGGTGAGAGGGAGTGTGTGCTAAACGGTGATACAGTCCGCTTGTGTTCGTGTGTATTCAATAAAACGTGTTCAAATTTCATGCATTGAATCATTTATTTTGTGAAATTACACAACCACTCAATCAATTAACCAAACAGTATTACTTAATACTTAAATACTTAAATTGCTTGAGGACTTACCATTTGATAAAAATTCAAAAAACTTAGATGTCCGTTGAGCATCATGTAGTATTAATAAGTACGTATTGTTGTCATTACATATCTTGACACCTTGACTCCACGAGATAGATGATAACTGTATTTTTGACAGTGGTGCAGCAAATATTTTCACTAGGAAATTGCTAGCATCGTCACTGAAATATAAGAAACAATTTTTAAAGTCTAGTTGGCAATTATCTCTGAGCTTAGTCCAAGCTAACAAGCAAGTCTAGCTAACATCAGAAAAATTGCTCACCAGAAAGTGAATCTGGTTGACGAAGGGGTTACATAAACCAAGAGAATTAAAAAAATCTGGTGTGAAACACTCACACAACTTTCTCTTGCCAATGCAAATAATTTAAACAATATAACCTAACATTAGTAATAAAACATTAGAAATAAGCAAAAAACATAATCTTATTTTAATCATGAGTGAAAGACGCAAAATGAAAATCGACCTGTTTGGCTTAAAAATATGGAAAATCACTCTTTCACGCTAAACTAGGCTCTGTAGAGAAAAATGCTTTAAATAAAAGTTGTAGATCTTTTAATTTCCTATAAATGTGATTATTTATACACTTTTGACGTAAAATGCATACTAAGGCTGAAATCTTAAAAAAATCGATTTTTCACACATTTTCGTGAGATAAAAACAGAAAATCTCTAATTACCGCTAAACTAAGCGTTATACAAAAAAATGTTAGAAATAAAAGTTGTAGGATTTTTAATTTTCTACAACTTTTATTATGTAAATTTTTGCGCTAAAATGCATATTTTCTTTATATTTAGAATATATAAAGCAAATTACAAAAGATGTAGGGTGTTACAGGTATGTAGATATGAAACGACTTGCGCAAGATAGAACAGCTTGGAGAACTGCATCAAACCAGTCGAGAGACTGATGACAAAAAAAAAAATGCATATTAAAGCCGCAATCTTAAAAAACAATTTCTTTACGTGAAAACAGCCTCACCGAGAATTTCAGCAAACATGGCGCCTACCCTATCTTGTAGAGCATAAAAAAATTAGTAAACCAGGCGATTTAAAATAAAATCGTAGGACCAGTTTTTGAGGAAATCGCAAAAAAGTGAAAAATTACACGAATAAACTACTACTTCCGGTTGACCGATTATGATGAAAATGTTCGTGTTGGGTCCGGTAGTGGTATGTAACTTAAGTTTCAAGTTTGAAGTTTGTACAATGTTCCGTTCTTGAGATATTTTGCACACACACACACACACACACACACACCATGTCGAAAAATCGACATGAAAACAATACTTTCCTTCCTATATATTCATATAGGCAAGAGAAAGTAAAAAGGTAGAGTCAAAATATTTTCTAATCCATATACAAAGGATGCTCATCATCCTTCAGTCTCTTGATAATGATGATGATATTGTTGTCTGATGATGTTAATCATCAGGCACACACAAAACCTACGTCTGTACTGGTAACGCACTATAAGTTGACAATTGTGCCTATCATGCGGAGGACAGTATACTATTTATCCTACTTACATCAGCCAACCCAAAAGCATAAGACATGTACCAAGCGTGTAACTCAAAATATAACCACCACAAACACTTAAGCAATAAAATTCAGTTCATGACCCGTCACACTAAATAAGTAAGGAGTAATGTAATTATTAACAGACAATGAATTGCTTAAAATTCAATTGCAATTTAACATAACTTTACTGAAAGTAATGAAATATAAAAACCCTAAAAATAAAATAACATTTTGAAATTGCTGTAAAACTAGTATTACTCACGATAATAAGCTTGCATCGACGTAACTCACGGACTAACTAGTCTATTACTACTAATGTCAGAGTTCAGTAATTCAGTTTACTGCTAATGACCAAAAAGGATACTAAATATAGCTTAGGCCTAGTATTATGGCTTATTCAGAATGAATGTTTATTATTTACGATAATTATTACGACTCAATAAATAATACAATGGAATGTTTATAAAACGACATAGTTGTAAACATAATAAATCAATGTAAGAGTAAAACTACAACATGATGTCATGGTTAGAGCTCTCACTATGATGTATTTAGAAAAGCAAATATGGTAGCACTTCCACCCCCCTCGCATAGTCCAGTCTTACTCTCGCTGACAATCGTCAACTTATATTGCGTTACCAGTACAAGAAAGTATCTTAGCATGACGGGGTAGGCTGTTGTAAGAGAAGCAGAGAAATTTGAGAAAAATACCCTTTGCAAGATAATGAGTTCGAAAATAGTAGACGGACAATATACGTTACAAGGACAAGAAGAACTGTACAAAGAAAATGAACAATTAATGGAAACAATTGCGAAAAGAAGACTAAAATTTTACAAACATCTATATAGGATATAGACGATAAAATAAATTTTTAAGACATAAAACAATAGACCTAAGGTGTTGTATAAATGGTTTGAAGATGTCAGAAAGGATATTGAAGAAAAAACTAGAATTAACTGAGTAAACTAATGAACAAATTCAGACAACTGATTATTGACTTCAAAGGTTTCCATGAAGAACAAAAATAAAACACTGGGTGGACAGAAAAAAGAAGAAAAACGTAAAATGAACAAATGCTTAGAATGCGAGCTGCAAAAAGTGCTTCCAGAAACGTCTGGTCAATTCACAAGATCTAAACATGGCCCTATAAGAAAAAAAAGATCCGGAAACGCTTCGTTAAAGAGTTACAGCTAACGAAAAATTTTGCTAGGAATTCGGTTTGGTACTCCTCTAGGTACCAAGTTTTAACTCGTATAATTTTCCATTTTTGAGATATTTTCTTCATACACACATACATGGATAAACCAATTGTTAAAAACATTTTTGAGCTCAGGAGACGTGAAAACTTTTATTTTCAAGGAAAACTCAACTCTGGAAAATAAACAAGAAAACTTTACTTTCTTTACCTGTATGTAGCCTATTTCATTTAGGTAATGAGAAAGTAAAAATGCATGATAGATAGGAAACCATATACTTTTTCTATATAATTTACAGAATGTGACAAGCATTTGTCCCAGCGGTACATAAACATGATTCAACAATTTTTTTGCACTTCTTTGTCGTCAATATGACACACTCCTCTAAGATGTTCCTTCAACTTATCAAACACATGAAAATCAGATATGGCAAGGTTAGGACACTATAAAGGATGGTCTTCTAATGTTAAAATTTCGAAGGAGATTGTTGCTTATTGCAATATACAGATACGTGCACTGTCATGTTGGAAAATTATGCTGCAGAAGAATTTCCAGGATGCTTATTTTTCAGCACGACAAATTTTTGCGAATCACTTTAAAACAACTTACATTTTTGAGAATATTTTTACATGGTTTCATATTTTTTGCCCATTTCAATCAATAAACAAACTCTTTGGCTTTAAATTGACAGAGAAGTCATTATCACGAACTAAATAAAAATTCTTGTTTCATCAAGTAAAGTAAAGTAACAAATCTGACAACATTGTAATCTTAGAAAAGTTTGCATTGTTATGATTTTGATTACAGTTATAAAATTTACATACCCATGCTCTGTATTAACAACTTTTAGTAAGAAACAGCTGTGCGTTGATATCACAAGGCATCCTGGATAAAATACATTATTCTTATCCACTACTTCACCCTATAGAAAAAACACAAAGAAAACACTCATTATTACAAGTTTTAACCCTGTTCACACTAGTAATCTAATTTTAGATGATGCCGAATGGATTGTGATTGGGGTGATAAAAAGTGCTTCTGCAAGGTCAGTATAAGTCGGAAACTGGTAAATATTGTTCTTTTCTAGTAGGGAATTCTTCAACGCATCTAATAGTGTTTACAGAAATAGAATATCATAACAGGGAAAATTTTTATTCCCTCTATAGTGTGTAGGTAGCATTGATGGATTGGGCATTGTTTGTTTTGAATAAAAATCCGTGTAGCTTGTGTGTAAGTCAACGTACATGCATGTTCTTTTGTTTTTTAGTTTGTGTTGAAGCTATGGCGATTCTGTTATGGCGTTTGCCCTTGAAAAGGGAAGATGAGTCCATTTTACTTTTCAGGAGGGGTTTACCATCACAAAGGAAAAAAATTAACACTTTGCCAGGTTGCAAAGGATGTGTAACGGCTTCCTTCTTACCACACCTACAGAATTTTTCAAAACACGTGTTTGTAGGGAAAAGAATTATCTACATTGCTTTGCTTACAGCTGCCTTTTGGTATATATTTCCTCCTTTTTGCAACCGCTTTGTTATCTCTCCATCTATCTTTCAGTCTTCTGAAATCTCACTTCCTAGATATTTAAAATTTTTCACCAGCCTCAATGCCTCTCCTTCCAGTGTAATGGTCTCCTCAATAACCCTGTCTCTTCCAAAAACCAAAACTTATTACATTATTATAATACAACGATCATATTATTATGGTTATTAGTAAAGTTAATCTTTTACAAATTTTTTTACAACAGTCTGTCAATGTTCACCTGGCTACTGGTATCATAAACATAGTAGATCATAATTCTAAGTGTAGATTTGAAATTTTAAACAAATTATTGGACATAAAATAATACAATACATACCCTAACCAACAACACCAAATGTTCGTCATCATTTTTGAAAAGTTGCTGGTACAAAAACATTTTGATCCGATGATCAACCTGACTAAAATCTTCATAATTGTAATGAACCATGTCACCATCGTCTTCATCTTCAATACTAGCGTCACCATTATTACCGTTTGTATCAAAACATTCAACTGCGACATCAGCACTGATCGGGATATTACCATCTAGCAAATCCAATTTCAAAGTGGCACCTGGTACAAAAAGAAAAACATTATTTGTACAAACATGAAAAGAATTTTATAACAGGTGTTTTATGAAGGACACAAACCTTTGGTAAATATGACACAATCTATTACAAATTTTTACATCTATTATTACAAATTACATTTATTACAAATTCAAATCTTTTCAAATGAATAACAAATTACGATGATAACTACAAATGAATCGAACAGCTAATTGGATAAAGGTGCTATGTAACAATTTTAAAAAATTTGGTGTGAAACATTCACACAACTTTCTCTTACCAATGCAAATAATTAACAATAAACAACCTAACATTAGTAATAAAACATTAGAAATAAAAAAACTAACCTCAATAAACATAACCTAATTTTCATCATGAGTGAAAGATGCAAAAAGAAAATCAACTTCAGTTTGGCTTAAAAATACGGAAAATCACTCTTTCATGCTAAACTAGGCTCTGTAGAGAAAAACACTTAAATCAAAGTTGTAGATCTTTTAATTTACTATAAATTTCACTGTACTTTTTCGTTGTAAAATGTATAATAAGGCTGAAATTTAAAAAAAATCGATTTTTTACACATTTTTGTGAGGAAAACAACAGAAAATTGCTTATTACCGTTAATCATTCAACTTCCGGTTCACGTGAAAGTAAGCTGCTATTTTTTTTGTGCTCTTGTGATCGGTTTAATTTGTTGATCTTTTACTGTGTTTGTGGTTCTTTGTTTTCTGAACTTGTAAAAATGTAAGTTTATTTTATTTTATTGTGTTTCTCATGCGTATTTGCTACATATTTTTATTTGTTTTCTTCAAACTTTGTTGATTTGCCATAACCAACAATGGATGGCGATTCTGAAATTGAACCGCTATCAGCTGTGCCTAGTAGTTCTAAATTTCGTCGTCGTTCGGTGAATGAATTAAAAAATTGGCAAAATGATAAAATTCCCGCCACCAAGAAAAGAACATATGTTTCTCAATCTGACAGTAATGACGATATCAAGTCCAAAAGACCAGCTGTTTCGAATAATAATTTTTTGTTACCAATGTCGAATAGATTTTCATCGTTAACCGATAATAACGATAATATGGTCGATAATGATAATCCCGTACAGTTACGTGTTCCGAAACCTGAACCTATTTTCGTAACAGGAGTAAATTCGATTAAAGAATTGAAGGATATGCTTTCTAGCATTACTAATATTGATTCTACCAATACCGAGGAAAAATTTAAATTTACAACAATGAAGTCAGGACATACTGTGAAAATATTGCCAGCCGATGTTGAAATTTATAAATTGATAAGAGAAAAGTTTTTAGCTTGTAACATGAGTCATTATACGTACAAACTAAAACACGAAAGGTCGTATAGAGTTGTTCTAAGAGGAATGCATCACACGGAAGATACTGATGTCGTTAAAGCTGAACTCGAACGGTTAGGCCACCATGTCAGGTCTATTACTAATGTTCTACATCGTGTAACAAAGGAACCTATGGCATTATTTTTTGTAGATCTGGAGCCAAACAGTAACAATAAGGACATATTTAACGTGACTCGGTTGAATCATTGTGTAATTCATTTTGAAGCGCCATATAAAAAACGGGAAGTGGTGCAATGTAAAAGGTGCCAACGATTTGGGCACACAAAAAATTTCTGTAACCGGCCAAGCCATTGTGTCAAATGTGGTGAGGATCATCCCACTGATGCCTGCAGAAAGCCGTCTACAGTTGTTGCGTTATGTGCAAATTGTGGGGAGTCTCATCCTGCAAGCTATAAAGGCTGCAAAGTTTATCAGCAATTTAAACAAAAAATCCATGAACCTTTGCGACGCTCTGGTGATAATTGTGCTCAACATCAGAATTCTGGTTTAAAAAATGATGGCACGAAAACGACGGTTAACTATGATCAGGTTAGAACGCCGGAGGTTACCTATGCTCAAAAAGCTCGAGTAAACTCTCAGTCGGCTCATACCCAAGGTTTAAATGAAGACATTAATTCGGGGACACTGATTACACTTCTTGATCAAATGCTTCTCCGGGTTGAGAGAATGGTAGAACGCATGATGGATCGGGTTATTGATCTCTTCATGAGTAAGGTTTCAAATAAATGAGTCATTCATTCCGTATTTCCACATGGAACGCAAACGGCTTAAGTGGTAGGATACCTGAACTTGAACTCTTTTTAAAATCACAGAAAATCGATATAATGTTGGTTTCTGAAACAAGATTTACTGATAGATCACATGTAAAATTTTTGGATATTGTATTTACTCAACGAACCACCCATCAGGAAATGGCCACGGTGGAACTGCCGTTATAATTAAAAATACAGTCAAGCATTATGAAATCAATAAATATGTTAAGGACTACATCCAAGCCACTAACATTGTAATAGAAGATTTAAATTTTCCTCTGGTGCTGTCTGCAATTTACTGTCCACCTCGGCATTCTGTAACGGAAGACCAATTTACCGGCTATTTTGAGATGTTAGGTAACCGTTTCATTTCAGGAGGGGATTGGAATGCAAAACATCAGCACTGAGGTTCACGCCTAACATCACCGAGAGGTCGGAGGCTTTTCAGTTCAGTTGTTAAAAATAATCTCCACTCCCTTTCGTCTGGCAATCCGACATATTGGCCCGCCGACATAAATAAACTACCAGATTTATTGGACTTTTTTGTCACAAAAGGCATTGCGCATAACTACACATATATTGAATCGTGTTGCGATTTATCTTCAGATCATACTCCGGTTATTTTAACAGTTAGCATGCATGTAATCCTGAAAGAGGTTTGTCCGAAGCTATTTACGAATAAGACTGATCGGGAGTATTTTAGAGAGCGGGTTGAGTCAAAAATTGATTTAAATGTACGTTTACAGTATGAACAGGACATCGATGAAACCGTGAACAGTTTGACCAAGGCCATTCAATCTTCGACATGGGAAGCAACACCCATACCACAGCTGGTTCCACCTTCTAACAATCAATATCCTCTCGACATCCGGGAGAAAATAACGCAACGCCGCCGCCTAAGAAGGATTTGGCATAATACAAGGTACCCTGAGGATAAAAGGAGATTTAACCAAGCATCACAAGAACTAAAAAGATTAATACATAATTTCAAAAACAATAATTTTCAACAGTATCTTGAAGGTTTATCACCAACGGAAGAGACAAACTTTTCGCTGTGGAAAGCGACCAAAACATTTAAACGCCCGACAAATGTCATTTCGCCCTTACGTAACGCTATCGGATGTTGGGCACGGAGTAGTGCAGAAAAAGCGGATGTATTTGCTAAACATCTTACTAATGTCTTCCGGCCGTTTCCTGCTGTTTTTGATGAGCAAGATATTTTTGACTCTCTTGATACACCATTCCAAATGTCGTTGCCAATAAAAAATTTCGATGTTGCTGAAATTGAAACTACTATATGCCGTGATTTCAATAATAGAAAATCTCCTGGTTACGATTTGATAACTGGCAACATTTTAAAAGAGCTACCAAGTAAAGCATTTTTACTTATTAAACTTGTTTTTAACGCCATCATTAGAACTGGCTACTTCCCGACTCTCTGGAAAGTTGGACAAATAGTTATGGTGCTGAAACCAGGCAAAGACCCTAGTGATGCGGCTTCATACCGACCCATAAGTCTTCTACCGGTGCTTTCAAAAGTATTTGAAAAATTGTTTTTCAAAAGATTAAAACCGTATTTGGAAGAGCTTCTTCCTGATTATCAATATGGGTTTAGAAAAAAACACTCGACGATCGAGCAGGTACATAGAGTTGTTGAGAACATTAATAATGCATTTGAAAATCGCCAATATTGCTCTGCTGTCTTCCTTGATATTGTTCAGGCGTTTGACAAAGTTTGGCATACTGGACTTTTATCTAAACTCAAACTCCACCTACCACATCCGTTTTACTCAGTGATAAGGTCGTACTTACTGGGTAGGTACTTCCAAGTTAAGTTAGAAGGTGAGTGTACAGATCTATTCCCTGTTTCTTCTGGGGTTCCTCAAGGAAGTGTCCTTGGACCTGTTCTATATCTTTTGTATACGTCTGATTTACCACCAAATGATGGAATAACACTTGCAATGTTTGCAGACGATACAGCCGTCCTAGCAGTTCACGATGATCCTAACGTTGCGTCACGACTAATACAAAATTATCTAGACTTGTTTGAGGTTTGGTTGCAAAAATGGCGAATGAAAGTTAACGAGGGGAAATCTTCTTTTGTAACTTTTGCTCTTCGGAAAGGTTTAGGTGCTCCAGTAACGCTAAACCATCAACTTATTCCTAGGGTTGATGAAGTTAAATATTTAGGGCTCTATCTTGATCGTCGTTTGTCATGGAGGAAACATATTTCCACAAAACGAAAACAGCTAGATTTGAAAGTTAAAAAAATGTACTGGCTGCTTGGCCGTAAATCGAAATTGTCCACTTCCAATAAAATTCTCATGTATAAAACGATTTTGAAGCCCGTATGGACATACGGCATTCAGCTCTGGGGATCTGCGAAGAGAACCAATTTAAATATAATAGAGCGATTTCAGACAAAAACGTTGCGGCAGTTACTCAATATACCTTGGTATATTTCTAATAAATACATATACAAAGATTTAAAGATGAATTCTATTCAACAAGAAATTAAAAACTTCAGTGTTCGGTATCAAAGACGGCTTGAGTTCCATCCAAATTATTTATCAGTGAACTTATTAGACAATAGTGTAAATAATTTTGTGAGACTGAAAAGATTTAACGTTTTAGACCTTGTACATAGATTTAGTGTGTAAAACATGTAAAATGTACGTATTAAGAGTGGTTGCGTGTGTGCGTGTGTGTGTGTGTGTGCGTGTTTGTTGATGTACGTGAGTATAAATGTTCTTGTTTACTAAGATTAATATCATTGTTAACATTTCTAATATTATTGTTAATGATAGTATACATTTAAGTTAGTGGCTACAACAGTAATCACTGGATTGCTGATGTGAATAACTGTTTCTTTCTACTTATCGTAATTACTTATTGTTCATGATTGAATAGATTGTAATTTTGCAGAATGTCAATAAAAAAAAAAAAAAAAAAAAAAAAAAATTACCGTTAAACTAATCGTTATACAAAAAAAGTTTCAAATAATAATTGTAGGATTTTAAATTCTCTACAACTTTTATTACATACATTTTTACGCTAAAATGCATATTAAAGTCACAACCTTAAAAAACAATTTTTTCACGAGAAAACAGCCTCAGCCTAGAGCAAGAGAAAAAAAAGTTAAAAGTAGATACAAATATTTCTTTCTATAAAAACAATTACCTTGTAAAACAGAAGAATAATCAGTATTAGCTGAAGGTATTTGTTGTACGGACATTGAAGTGGTATTTGTATTTTTAAAATCCGGCGAGTTATCTGCACTTGTTTCTTCGATAAATTTGTCGATAACTGAACCTTGAGATGGTAAACGGCGAGTACTGCTTAAAGGCGGATGATTTTCATAAGCTGTACATATACTATCTGTTAATGAACCTGTGGAAAAAAAATTATTAAAATTAAGATAATTGTCATTAGCCAACAAAATTTATCGATAGAATTACCAAACTATTAAAAATAGAAGAGGTAGAAGTGTAGACGACAAACCAGTTATCACCTCCGAAAGTAGAAGATTTCATTTTACAGTCAAAATTATCCGTGAAAAGAAACAAAATTTTTTCATGAAATACGTACTTTCACTTGGTGGGATTGATCACGTGTCTGGTTGGTCAGGTGACAGGTCGGTCATGTAACTGATTGGTTCTGTGACCAACCAGTCACATGACCAATAAAAAGTTGATATTTCTTTGCTACAGTGACAAAAAGTCCCTAAAAATACAAATTGTTAATTAATAATAATAATAATAATTATTGTGAGAACAAATCTCACAACAGAGTCGCCTACTAAAAATTAAAAAAGGATTAGGCCTAGTCCAGCATCTTTACAACAAAAAATCCACGTCAAGGCAAATAAAATTGCGACACTACAACACAGTTATAAAACCAACAGCCCTCTATGCCAGTGAAACACTAACACTCAATGGGAAATGAGACCTTGAGGAAATCAAAAAGAAAGAGAGAAAAATCATAAGGAAAATTTTAGGGGCTAGGCTTACTGAAGACGGTTACAGGCTACAATCAATCAAAACAACGGAGAAGTATTCAAACATCGAAATTGACTTTAGGAAACAAAGACTGAAATTCTTTGGTCATCTTAGTAGGTTATCACAAGATCGATTGACTAAGAAGCTTGTAGACTATGTAACCACACTTAAAACCTCAACACCATGGCTTCAGGAAATTCGTAAGGACCACGAACGTGCAAACATAAGTTCAACCGATATCATAGAAAGAGACACGTTTCGAGATAAAGTAAATAAGTGGGAAGTTTCACCTGAGCAACCACAGCAAAAACAAATCAAGCCAAAATAGTCAGACCAACATAAACAAGCTTTCTCAGACAGAATGAAAGTCTATTGGAAGAACAGGAAGAACCCAAAGAAAAGTTAATTGAGCTATTTGCTTAACATCTTCCATTATTGGGAGATACCGCTAATAATAATAATATTGTGATACTGTACTATTTTTAAGCCAGTCCATCGTTCGTCTTTTGCCTGCTGTTGGCGCTGTGACGTGGTTGATGCTGCCGCCGATAGATAGCGTAGCGGTCAAAACTCTTGCAGTATGTGTACCAGTGGTAAGATATACCTGAGGGACCTGTGAAAGTGATAGTTGAAGGTGAACAGTGAGTATCGATCCAATAATTCGAGAAGGTCGATATGGAGAAGGAATTAGCACTCAACATTGAGTATTTCTTGCTCCACACGCTCATTTTCCTTCCCGTCCCCTTCGCTTCACCAGCGACTGCTTCTATTCTTTTAGGCAGCGGTATAGACGACCTCTCCCTTTTCGCTTCACCGGTGACTGCTCCTCTAGAAGGCAGCAGTAAAAGGTGCTCGCTGCATCGGCGACTGCTCCTATTTGTTTAGGCAGGGATACAGAAGACTCTCTTTTCGCATGCCAGCGGCTGCTCCTCTTGAGGTAGCGGCGAAGGCTTCCCCAACCACTTTTTTCCCTTTTTGAACTACGCCGCTGGATACCCTGCCGCTCCGGCTGGCCTATGATGACTTTACTGATTGGACTACTACAGCCGGTGGCGACAATTGTTCTGAATTAAATTTAAAAAAAATTAAAACAACTACAGGAACAAATGCCATTTTACCTGACGAACTACTCTCCGTAAGCAAAGCTGGTGTATTCGAACTTGAGGTGTTTGTATTTGTTGTCGTACTTGTATTAATAACTTCAGGTACTGTCATTAATTGTGGTACAGCGACAGTCTGACGTTCTTCACTGGAACGTTTCCGATTAGGTGTATTAGTCCCTTGCAATCTACAACAAAATCATAAATATATTGAGAGGAAACTAAACTTTAATGGAAAGTTCCAAAATTAAACAGTAAATAACTTATTAACCCTTACTAACCTATAAGCTAGAAATCATGCATGCGTCATCACCTTTCTTTAAACTCAATTTTCTCCGCAACTATACATTAGTTTCCAACGGGTTTAGTTTTATTGGATAGAGAATTTTCTCCTCTTTCATTTCATGTATCTGGCATATTTGTACAATGAAAATTGACGATGTGGTGTTATGCGAAAGAAAGAGATTTTTTTCACGAGCCATTACTAAAATTTGAGCGTTTTCGTCCATAACTTTTCAACAAAAAAAGGTATTTGTTTGAAAATGACATCACCAGTTAGCTTTAAATGTTACAGTTGAAATCAATAAATTAGAAGTGCCGGTAACAAATTTTATGACTCTAAAACCGACAAAGAAGGTTAACACTACCTATCTCGCCTATCCCTCGATTAAACTTTACAATTAGCGTCAAAATAAACGATAACATATTTTGATTTATGGTATCATGTTTAGAAAAGAATAATACGCAAAACAACGTGCGGAAAAGAGATAGAAACTTTCATAGAAGAGGAGTAAATAAAAATTGAAAAGAGACGACATTATTCTAAGGAGATGTTTTTCATCCAGCATGTTTCTTTGTTGAACAAAATGTGTGATATCTTTTGAAAGTGTCCGTCAATTTGCAATATCTAAACGTTGTTATTTTTACAATGAATTGCTTTATTTATGTACATAGCTAAACATATTTTTTTGTATTTTTTAGTGATTTAGTGACACTTTTTTGTACATAAATTGACATTTCTAAAAGAAAATATTTTTTTTTAATTTTCAACTTTTATTCTGGTCGTTAATGAAAACGGAAAAATTTGGTTCAAAGGAGGTTCTAATAAAAAATTCTTTATAAATAAATGATAATTTTTTTAAATTTTTAGGAATGAAACTGAATGAAATAAAAGTTTTTATTAGGCATAAAATGACAGTCCGCGTGATCATTAAAATCGTCAGTTCTCGTCAGGTTAATGACACTGATAAATACAACCATCAATAAATACACAGTCTAAGATTACACAAAAGATTAAAACAAATCAACACTAACAACTGGATGAAAAATATTTTTGGATACATTAACAGTAAACAGGGACTGAAATTATAGACACCTGTATGGATGCATGAAAAAAATTTATACAACTTTTTATTTATAAAATTAAGAAGGGAGAGATAATACGATAGGTAAGTGGCGCCCTGAAAACGTAGAAATGGCATACCCCGTAAATCAACGCAACTCAAAACTATATACGAGGGCTATTCAGAAAGTAGGGAACGTTTTGTAAATAAACAAAAACTATGTAAAAGAAAAATTTTTTATTATATACATCTGAAAGAGTGACTAAAATACTACTTTTCTACATAGTCACCAAGCAAATTGAGGCACTTGTCATAGCGGTGGACAAGCTTCAAAATTCCTTCGTCATAGAAATCCGTCGCCTGCGACCGCAGCCACTCAGTGACGCGCGCTCGGAGTTCCTCGTCGTCGTCGAAGCGCTGTGTTGCTAGCCAGTTCTTCATTCTTGGAAACAAGTGAAAATCACTCGGTGCAAGATCAGGACTATAGGGTGGATGAGGGAAAACCTCCCATTTGAATGAATCAAGGAGTTCTTTTGTGCGGCTTGCCGTGTGAGGTCGGGCATTGTCATGAAGAAACAAAATTTTTGACGACAACTTTCCTCGGCGCTTGTTTTGAACTGCTCTCCTAAGGTTGCGCAATGTTTGGCAGTACTGATCAGAGTTTATTGTTGCACCACGCTCGAGAAAGTCAATGAGCAGCACACCTTGCCTGTCCCAAAACTCCGGGCGCGCGTCACTGAGTGGCTGCGGTCGCAGGCGGTGGATTTCTATGACGAAGGAATTTTGAAGCTTGTCCACCGCTATGACAAGTGCCTCAATTTGCTTGGTGACTATGTAGAAAAGTAGTATTTTAGTCACTCTTTCAGATGTATATAATAAAAATTTTTTCTTTTACATAGTTTTTGTTTATTTACAAAACGTTCCCTACTTTCTGAATAGTCCTCGTAATTATAGTTTTTGGTTTATAAATAACAGGTATCCATATTCCATTCACTTACACATTATTAACCCGAAAATTAAACAATAAAAATCTGAAATATGAGTAATGTCCACATAATGGATGAGTACCAAAAATTTATAAGAACATTTTTGACACCAAACCTAAACCTAGAACTACTGGCACAAAAAGCAACACTACTAACCACTACCTAACTGGGTCAACAAACTATAAACACCTTTCATAACCTATAAAATCAAGTTTTTATTTTCTCTAGTTCAAAACTAGATACATATATTTACTTTTAAGAAAGCAATTTTGTGGTATCTTTACTTATAAACAATTTAAAAATTACCCTGGATTGGCGTCATATGTCGATTTGGTGTCTTTGTTTAGTGTTGCGAGGCTAGAGTCTTGTTGAGGCGTGCCTGCAATTTTGTGTTTACGTGTATCTGATGAAATGGTAATTTATGAAATGGATCTGATGAAATGGTAATTTTGAGGCAACTGACATTTTATGTACAGAGCTTCCAAAATCGCTCCAGAAATGTATTTTATATCAGATGTGCATCCACTAACTACTCACTGTATACACCACTTAATAGAATGATGAACGTTTTGAACAGAATTTCTGCTGTTGTTCCGTTGTACGATTGTACTGTTGTACTGTTGAATAAGTAACATGTACGGTGAGACTTGTATGAGCGACAGCAAAGTGTGACAATGGTACAGGAACTTTAAATCAGAACGTACAGAAGTTCATGATGCAGGCAGCCTAGATAGGAAGCGAGTGTCAACTGATGACCTTGTTCAGCAAGTGGATCAGGCGATTCGAGAAAATCATCGGTTTATAATTTATATGTGAGTGATTCTTTTCCTGAAATTTCAAGGTCAGCTCTCTACACAAATTGTCAGTGAAAGACTTCAGTACCATAAACTGTGTGCAAGATAGGGAAATCGAATTACCACAAGCACTTCACACTTGGCGGGCGATGGTATTGTTGTAGCCATGTTTACGTGCTCGCTGCGTGTTCAGAACTGAACAGACCAAGGTGATGCTATTGGCAGCCATATTAGAGAAGCTGCACAACACATATGCCTCAAGGTTCATCGAATATTTGTGGGGGTTTTAATTCCGCGACCGATTGGACCTTGAAAAAAAAATGGCCCTCGTATACAATCAAATATTAAATACATAAATATAAGAAAAATTTAATTATTTCAGCAACACTGCTTTGGCTACTTTTTATCTTCTATATGTATTTCATTAAAGAATTAACTCTGATACAAACCTGACATGTTCCTCTAAGACTTCAATGCTACTTTGACTTGGATTGCTGATGATTTCAATATCGCTGTCATATTTTACTGAATAAGCACTACTGGATGTTATGACAATTGTATCACCAAGTCCAGCTGCTGGTGATTCACGACTGCTACTTTGTTCTAGTGAAGCAGCCGAACCTGAAGATAAACCGTAAATGAAAAACATAAATCACCTTGTTAAATAAAGTCTACTCTGTAAATATAAAAATTTACACTGACATATGCTTCTGCCGGTTTTAAAACTTTTTAATGCTAGTAGAGGTAGGTACTTAAATTTTTCCGAGATACCACTTATGCAATATTAATCATTTGTGGACCATTGAAAAACATAAAAAACCCAAAATAGAAATTTTGAGTTAAAACCATTGTGCCATCTCCCCTTAAATAGTTCAGTCATATAATTGGCTGACTATGTGGTAAGGAACAGAACTATTTATTTTAGCCCGGCAATGAACAGATTAAGAGTAAATAATTTGACACTCCACCTGTCTGTTATGGGCAGAATTGATGGAAATATCCACCAAAAATTAAAAAAGGATTAAAAATAAAGGATGCCCGAGAAAAATCTCGGGCGTCCTTGGTCTCTCCTACAGATGAGCAGATTTCAGAGGTTTGGACAGGCACAGATGCCTAATCCTTGCAGGGCAGAAGACGAAGATATCTGCAGATTTACAAGTACAAATAAAAAACAATTTTGACTAAAATTTGTCTAAATAGTCATCAAATTTACGCTAAATTATCTAAATATTACAGGAAATTTGCGCCAGTGGAAGTTGAGTCAACAGCACTGCCCGCCAGTGTTTTCTGGCTGCCATGAAGTCATTGTTCGTTATCAGTTGTGCTTCTTCTGCTAGTTACTACTTAAGTGTGTTACATTCGTCCAATTTAATCATAATATTTCTTTAAATAATCTTTGTATTTATAGCTTTGTTTTCTCCTTTTATTCCACAACTCAACTCACAAATAATTTTCGTTTTAGTCAATTTATACGGATATAGCCTATTCGCTTTAATCACATCACTCAGATGGGTAAATCTGAACCCATTATTATTGAGTAAAAGCGAAGAGAAAAAAATGAGATGAGATTTGCGTAGATTCTAGCCTTTAAAAACAGTTCTCTATCCAGGAAAACACATTAAAAAATTTTTTTTACCCCAACTCATAATCAAATGCATCTGTAACACGAAGCTTATTTCGCCCACGAAGAGTTAATGAACCTTGTAAAGTTTTGCTAAAATCAAAGACAAAGGACTTTCGGAGGAAATCAGATTTTCTTCTTCTTCTACCATAGACAGCCAAACATGCCTGTTCCGGTCCATATTGACCAAAAAAAACCAATAGTTCCGACAAGGGCGGTAGGCCTGTGTCAGCACTACAGAGGGCTTGTAACTGCCCCCACCACTGCACACCAGAGACTATATAAAGAGCCTGAGTCATTCGATTCCAATCGCTCAACAGAAGATGAGACATTCACAATCGGCACAAGGCTACCAGACTCAGATGAAGACTCATTGATGACCCTGCAAGAGAGAAGATGATGCTTCTGCTCACCGACCTGACACCATAAGCCATCAACTGGGACCATCATCACCTGCTGCCGTGAACGATGCAGACGAAGCAGCCATCGATGCACTACGAGGAAAGAAGATGACGTCTCTGTTGAACGACAACACACCATGTCGCCTACCTCCTCGACCATCACAAAGACTACGACCGACTCTTCTCGCCAAGACGACCACTGCTCAATTGGCCCATTTCAGGGCCCCAAACATTTAAGGTTTCCCCAACCACATAATGTCACCATACGGTGACAGTACAAGAATAAAGTTGTGTGTAATTAAATTTATGGTTATTAGCA
The DNA here is from genome assembly GCA_035578175.1 of Catonia carolina. Lineage (NCBI taxonomy): Eukaryota > Metazoa > Arthropoda > Insecta > Hemiptera > Achilidae > Catonia > Catonia carolina. The sequence continues at coordinate 69,610,612 of JAQMRL010000005.1, forward strand.
CGATGAAGTAATAAAAAAGTCTGTAAATGACACAATAAAAATGTAACTTACCTATGCTACACTGAGAAGGCGAAGCGCTTAATTTCGGCTGATTGTTACTAATCGTAACTGAACTTGTTGTATTCGATGTTATAATATTGTTATTAGTATTATTATTATTATTGATATTGGACGAAATAGTATTGGTTATGGAAGATATTAAATTATTATAATTGTTAACTAAACTGTTGGTAATACTGGAACTGTTGCCAGTAGTAGAACTATTAGTATTGGTAATAGTTGCCAAATTTCTGGCGTTTAACGACGGTAAATGTTCGCCATCTTCATTTTCATCGACTTTAACGACCAATGTGCTTCTACATACATCACACGAAATCGTACCGTAACTGCCATCTACAAGGAAAAGAAATTAAAAAATTAATAATACAACAAATTCTTGTGGATTAAGTACGATCTAGTGATGGGGCTAGTTGTAGATACTTTGAAATTGATTCAAGTGACATGTTCTTTTGTTAATTGTGTCCAAGAGACTGTACGGAATATTAAAAATATTGTTTTTTATAGCTGAGGTTCTATTTTTATTCTATTTCTGGTTGAACTACTTTTTATTGCTAAATAAAGTAAATAGTTCGATATTTTTTTATGTCTCACTGTACTGCAATTTCTGCTAATGCAGAGGGTGGATAATGATGATAATGAAAAAGAGTGATGAAAATATGCCAGACCTGACCGGGAATTGAACCCAGGACCCTGGCGTAGAAGCCAGTTGTGCTAACCACTACGCCAACAAGCTGGCCATATATAAAAAATAGTTCGATATACTTTGTAACATTACTACATGTAATGTTAACACGAATTCCTGGAATTTTTGCAATAGGTACTTATAATACGAGATTAAGACTAGTTGAAAAGTAGCAGAGGAATTCAAGAGAAAGGTACTCTTGATTTATGAAGATAAATAAAACCATTTCTGTTTATAACAGCCAGGTTGAGTGTTAAATTATTATTTGTATTCTATCTGCTAGCGCCATGGCTACAAAACATAGTTCTGTTTCTAATCCCATGGTCAGCCAATTAAGACTGAAGCATTTAAGAACAGAAAATGTAGAGGTGTAAAAGATACTAGTCAGAATTATCTCCTCTGAAAGTAATGAATTTCATTATACAGCCAGATCCTATGGTGAATGAAGTGAAGGTGTCATTTGCAGGGTAGAAAATAGATGCTTTTTGGAGGGTCTGGCATGCTGATAAGCATACTTTTCCATTCAGTGAAGGTAAACAACTTCACTCCTTGTTTTACTAAGTAAATCCTCTAGAGGTTCAAACCAGCCTTTCGGCTGCTGACCTAAACAACAAAAAATTATGAAATATACAAATACGATTTAGTTAAATACCTGGATTAAGTATAGATGCTTTGAATTCTCTTGAAAACAATGTATTACATTTCATACATTTGAAAAGTGTTTGATTCATAGCACTAAGAGGCCTAGATTCCAAGACCTGCGATAACTGTTGCAATAATACCTGTTAATAAAATCAAGCAATTTAATTCAGTTAGTCATAATTTTTTCTATTGAAATATATACTTCCAACCACCGGAACATGGTAACAGAAAACACTTACCAATGTTTATAGCGCTTTCAAGTATCTTGTACACATCTTCAGTAAATTAAAATTAAAAAAAAATTTTTCACATAGTATTACTTATTTACTTACTTTTATTAGCATTTTCTGCAGCTAACTCAATGAGTTTTGTGTCATCGCCTTTGGAAAAACTCATTTTCAACTTCCAGATGCATGCGACTACTGCAGGTGACTGGTTCCCAAAGCAGTCGATGCAGCCAACGCATGCGATCTCTTGCGTCAGACGCATAAACGGAAACACTTCTTAAGAAATCCATTTGATGAGTAAAGGCAGTGACCCATTCAGCAGCTACATGCCGTAATCACAGGTGACGATCGCACAAACGAAACCGCACCGTTACTGCTGCCTAAGAGTCAGAACAATTGACATAACTTCAGCCGACGTTGTTTTCTTTGTGTTCATATATGACTTCTCCACGTGAGTCTTCGACCTAAATGTAAACCCAGATATTTAAACTTCTTTTTTATGCGGGGCTACCGAACCGTTCAAGATGACCATTGGACAAGTTGTTGGTGAATACCTTTTTTAGTATTTGAACCACGGAACCTTTGTCTGCAAAAATCTGACTCTCGGTGGGTTTTGTGAAATAAGTGATTTGAATAATCCCAATACTATTTTTCAAAGCTGATGAGCTCTGAACGTACGCATTGTCCACTACCCACTTCATAACTTGTCAATGACTTGCCAGCAACGTTGCCAATACTTGCTCTCGTAGCTCTGTTGTATATTTTGTCAGCCACTTTTTTGGTCTTTCAATAACAATTATAACCTATAACATACAATCAGCTGATTACATTATAAAGTTAGGCATGTTAACGTGTTCTATAATCGATGTGTTCAGTATGAAATGCAAGACACAAACGAACCACTCCGGCTCTTATAAGCATGCACGCGCAATGTTTATCAAGCTGATACACTCGTGCAATCTGACAACGCTGGTAAACATTCTGATTGGTCTAAATGCGTGGAACAGCAGAGCTCATCAACCGTGAAAAGCATTATGGTTTTTTTTAATAGACAATAAATGGAAATCACCTTAAGCTTAGAAGAGGAGTAGTGGGAAAAATAACTAGAAGAGTAGAAGTGGACAATTCTATCCTCCCCGACTTGTTGTGTGATATCTATAGACTTACTTTCAACCTAATCATTTAGTTAAAGCACAATTTGCTATGGATATTTACTACCTATAGAAGAATGAAGTTCAAACTTGCCTGCGAATCATCCTGTTCCATAATATACGTTCTTTCTTGGCAGGTTCGTCTGACAGTATCAAAAGTTACTTGTACAGTAGGTGGTTGCGCACCAACTTTAACACAGCTCTGAACTGTTGATAAACCCCACCGTACTAGCGTACGTCCACTTATTGAATCTTTTTCAAGCAATTCTCTGTAACAAATGCAAGAGAAAAAAAATATATATTTGTTTTTATACAGAGTTGGGAAAATTACTGTGCACTAGTTGCTTTACATTGGTACATCTTTCACCATTAGGTTGGTTGCCCTGTGCTGTCACCAACTTTTTTTTGAAAATACAGTCGATAGTGATCATTATTGAACTGAGATTTTAGTTAAATACAGGGTGATTATAAAATAAAATAGACAGTTTCGATAGCTTATAGAAAATTTATTTTTTTGAAAAGTTAAGGTAATTACTTACATGATTATATGTACAGAAGAATTCATTAAGTTTTTATTGAATATTTACAGATGCTCAAAGTGTGCACCATTTGTAACACGACAGATATCAACATGGTAGTCGAATTCTTCCCACACACAATTAAGCATTTGACGGTCAACTATGGCAAGAGCATTTGCGATACGTTGTTTTAGATCATCGATATCTACAGGAAGTGGAGGTACAAAAACTTTGTCGTTTACATAACCCCTTAAGAAAAAGTTGCAGGGCGTTAAGTCTGGACTACGAGGTGGCCACAGCGTAAACACAATATTTTCCTCACTTGCACGGCCGATCCATCATCTAGGAAGACGTTTATCAAGATAATTTCTGACCTGTAAGTGCCCGTGAGGTGGAGCTCCATCTTGTACAAAAATGAAGTTATCACTATCTTCCTGGAGTTGAGGCATTAACTATTCGTTTAACATGTCCAGATAAATTACTTCAATTACTGACACTTCGTGAAAGAAGAACGACCCGTAAACCTATTCACGAGATAATGCGCAAAAGACGTTTACTTTAGGGGAATCGCGTGTATGCTGTAAAGTTATTTTTGGGTTTTCTGTGCCCCATATTCTAACAACATGTTTATTAACTCTTCCACTAATGTGAAAATTACATTCATCACTGAAAATTAGGCGATTAAAGAATGTGTCGTCATTTTCAACACAATGTTGCATCTCCAGACAAAAATTTTTATGTACGACTTTATCACTGGTATTTATAGTTTATACTAACTGCAATTTATAAGGTGTCATTTTCAAACGTTTTCGCAGAATTTTTCATACAGTCGGTTGAGGAATTTGCAATTCCGAACTTGCTGATCTAGTTGATTTTCCTGGACTTGGTACATAAACATCACGAACACTATCAATTTGTTCTTCTGTAACAGAAGGTTTTCCAGGACTCTTCATTTTACACAGACATCTACTGTTTTCAAAATGTTTATACCAGTCATAGATTGATTGCCTTACTGGTGGTGGTTTACCGTATCTTGTTCTGAAATGACGTTGCACAACCGTAAACGAGTTTTTTTTTGGCTAATTCAATAACACAATAAGGTTTCTCCACTTGAGTAGCGGCCATTTTGCTAAAATGGTCGTTGTAACTGCAGCCAACAACAAAATGCTAGCAACAGTTGTACCAACATAAACTTTAAAAAATTCCCTACAAACCTATATCATTTACCATATTCAAATACACCAGTTTGAAGTTTAAGAAGCTGTCGAAAGTGTCTATTTCATTTATAATCACCCTGTACATTAGTCAATAAACAGAAGTGGCAATCAATAACAGTTGGTTCCAACAAGATGGTGCCACAACACACACATCTAACATTTCAATGTCTTTGGTGAACGAATCATTTCTACAAATTTGCGGCTTACAAGATCACCTGATCTGACTCCTCCAGATTATTTTTTATAGACGACGGCGAAACAAACAGTTTATCGCAGCAGACGATAAACTGTTAATTGTCAAACTAAAAACCCCGATAATAGCATACATTCAAGGAATCACTGTTTGCGAGTTGGGTGGGGGCATGCCCCAGACCACACAGAGCATGCCCATAAAACGCTACAAAGTGCACACAACAATTAGTAACCTCAAAATGACATCATTTCATTCTGCATTACACAGAGTGACGGCCCCGCATGCGCAGAACTGCGATCGCAGCGCTACCATGGAGAATGGAGGGAAAAGTCATGTGTACAGTGTTTTGGGACAGAAAAGGAATTTCACTGATTGATTTTCTGCCACGAGGTCAAAGATCAATAAAGTTTACTGAGAGACTCTCAAGAAACTATGCCGCACAATACAGAACAAGTGCCGAGGAATGCTCACGAAAGGCGTGGTTTTCATTCATGACAATGCCCGACCACACACTGAAAATGAGACAAAAAGACTCCTTCAGGACTTTGGCTGGGACTTGTTTGACCATCCTCCGTACAGCCCTAACCTCGCTCCTAGCGACTTTCATTTGTTTCTGCATCTGAAGTCTTTCCTTGGCGGTCAGTGGTTGAACAGCGATGAAGAGCTGAAAGAACATGTTACTTCTTGGTTGACTACACAGGTGGCAGCATTCTACGAGGGCTATTCAGAAAGTAGGGAACGTTTTGTAAATAAACAAAAACTATGTAAAAGAAAATTTTTTTATTATATACATCTGAAAGAGTGACTAAAATACTACTTTTCTACATAGTCACCAAGCAAATTGAGGCACTTGTCATAGCGGTGGACAAGCTTCAAAATTCCTTCGTCATAGAAATCCGCCGCCTGCGACCGCAGCCACTCAGTGACGCGCGCCCGGAGTTCCTCGTCGTCGTCGAAGCACTGTGTTGCTAGCCAGTTCTTCATTCTTGGAAACAAGTGAAAATCACTCGGTGCAAGATCAGGACTATAGGGTGGATGAGGGATGCGGTTTGCAAACCGCACAAAAGAACTCCTTGATTCATTCAAATGGGAGGTTTTCCCTCATCCACCCTATAGTCCTGATCTTGCACCGAGTGATTTTCACTTGTTTCCAAGAATGAAGAACTGGCTAGCAACACAGCGCTTCGACGACGACGAGGAACTCCGGGCGCGCGTCACTGAGTGGCTGCGGTCGCAGGCGGCGGATTTCTATGACGAAGGAATTTTGAAGCTTGTCCACCGCTATGACAAGTGCCTCAATTTGCTTGGTGACTATGTAGAAAAGTAGTATTTTAGTCACTCTTTCAGATGTATATAATAAAAAAATTTTTCTTTTACATAGTTTTTGTTTATTTACAAAACGTTCCCTACTTTCTGAATAGCCCTCGTATGAAGAGGGTATAAAAGAGCTTGTACCACGCTATGACAAATGCCTGGAAAATCATGGGAGTTATGTCAAAAAATAGTTTAAGAGTTGTAGATTTTTATGAAATAAATTTCATTGTTGTATCTGTACTTGTTCTTTTTTTATTTCAAAACTGAACTTACTTTACGAATATACCTCGTAGCTTAGGCCTAGTATTATGGCTTATTTAGAATGAATGTTTATTATTTAGGATAATTATTAAGAATCAATAAATAATACAATGGGATGTTTATAAAACGACATAGTTGTAAACATAATAAATCATTGTAAGAGTAAAACTACAATATGATGTCTTGGTTAGAGCTGTCGCTATGATGTATTTAGAAAAACACATATAGTAGCACTTCCACCCCCCGCATAGTCCAGTCTTACTCTCGCTGATGATCGTTAACTTATATTGCGTTACCAGTGGTACGGTGAAGGGGAAAAAACCACCCCCTAATTATTGTTGCATGTCTTGAGTGACAAGTGATGCTCTTTTCTTCAGGATAACAAACATGTAGGCCTATGACAATCTCCGACAAAAAAAGGCTTGGAAGGCGAACTGCTGTAATTTAGTCAGAGGAGGAGACTGTCTTATTTAATAAAACATTCTACATGGCAGGCTTTTAAGGGATTACCTCAGCCTTTTTTTCAATCAATCAAATGAAATTAATTTAAAAAAAAAAATACGAACAAATTCACAATCACCTTTTCTGAACAAATCAAATAAAATCTTCAAGAAGTTACAATAAAATATGACTTACTTTTCTTTAAGTACTAAAAACACTTCTTCTACTTTTCCCTGCGACACTTTCTGAACTAACCAAGGGTGAGAACTTTCATCACCATCATCATCTTCTTCTTCTTCGTCATCATCACCACCGACATTAGTTTCAACGAAGTTATCATTTTCAATAGTTTCATTCAGGGTACTATTGTCATTACTTTCTTCTAAGTCATCACAAGAATAGAATTCTCCGATTGAACTGTCTAAATAACACATAAAAAAATAAATGAACATTTTTTATAATACATTTCAACTAATTTATGTTTCGGAAGATCCATCAACATCATCATCATCATCATTATCATCAAAGTATTAACCCATTGACCTACGAATTATTTTGTACTGTTGGTGGCCTTATAGTTGGATTTCATTTAGCATAAAATGACACTATATTGCAAATAGACAATAACTTTTTTTTCTTTTAACCAATTCTCTTAATTTTTTTTCATTTTTTAAGAATTTAGTAACCACTTAGACCAACGAATTACTTTTATTGTCTTTGAAATAATTTTTTTTCTACAAATTTTTAAACAATATTTTTTCTTGTAAATGAACTTTCTTTTTTTAACTTTCTTTAATTGTAACTTAGAAGTTTATAATTTTCTATAAAAACTTATATAAGGGCCATCTAGAAAATTCTTTTTTCTACAAAACTATTTCAAATTTTTAAAAATAGGTTAATATAAAAAAAAGTTATGCCCTATTTTCTAATCACCGATCATTGCCGTTTTCTTTTATTTACTCGTCAATATCCTGTCGGTAATGAAATTAATATGTTAGCATGCAGAGAATTTATTTAATAGTTAAAAATTATTGAATTAATAATACTGAATATTATGACTTGATATAAAACACCAAAATATACGATAAATAACCTAAAAACTCTTAACAAACACGCATTTACAGAACATAAACAAACGCAATTTTTCAACACATGGTATAGGTTATTTTGATCACGAAGTTATAACTGAACGCTTGCACGCACTCTATTGGTAAATATAAATGAAAATAAAGCAAAAATTATGTAGTTTTCGTTAGTGCTGCTACATCAAGAAGTTTTTAAAAACTACGTAGACAGGACTAAATAAAGTACGAGGACGTTGAATCGCCGTCATTGTATACAACAGCACAAATGTGGTGGACAGCGTTTCGCCGTCATTACATGCCAATGAGTTAACATCATTAAAACTTTTCTAGAAGATGTTATCTATTCAGTAATTTTTAAAGAACAGTCACTTTGATAGCAAATATCTTAACACACAGAACATCATCAATTCATTGGAGATAACATTCTAAAAAATCTGGTGTGAAACACTCACTTTCTCTTGCCAATGCAAATAATTTACAATATAACCTAATATTAGTAATAAAACATTAGAAATAAACAAACGAATTGATCTCAAGAAAACATAACCTCATTTTAATCATGAGTGAATGATGCAAAATGAAAATCAACCTCAGTTTGGCTTAATAATATGAAATATCACTTTTTAACGCTAAACTAGGCTTTGTAGAAAAAATGCTTGAAAACAAAATTGTAGATCTTTTAATTTTCTATAAATTTTATTATTACACTTTTGTTATAAAATGCTAAGGCCAAAATATTAAAATATCAATTTTTTCATAGATTTTCATGAAAATAAACAGAAAATCACCAGTTACCGCTAAACTAAGCATTATTCAAAGAAGTGTTAAGAATAAAAATTGTAGGATTTTAAATTCTCTACAACTTTGATTACACTCTTTTGCACTAAAATGCAAAATAAGGTCGCAATCTTTAAAAAAATCAAGTTTTTTCTATGAAAGAACAGCCTTTCCAAGAATTTCACCAGATTTGGTGCTTACCCTATCTTGTAAAGCATAAAAAATATAGTAATAAGGCGATTTAAAAAAAAATTGTAGGAGCCGTTTTTGAGAAAATTGTAAAAAAGTGAAAAATTACACGAATAAACTACTACTTCCAGCTGACTTATTTTGATGAAATAGTTGGTGTTGGGTCCTCTAGTTGTACCTAAATTAAGTTTCAAGTTTCAACTTGGTACGATGTTCCGTTTTTGAGATATTTTGTTTACACACACACACACAGACCAATAGTAAAAACATGTTTTTGGGGTTCAGGGGGTCTGAAAACTTGCATCTGCTGAAAACTCGATTTCGAAAAATCGACATGAAAACAATATTTTTCTTCCTATATATTCATATAGGCAAGAGAAAGTAAAAATTATACAATTAGTTTAGATTTTAATGGTGTACTCTGATGATGGTGAATCAACTTGTACATAGAAAAGGCTACAAATGAAGGGAAGGAAAAATTTACGCAGGAATAAAAATTGATGGAGATACCCTGATGATATCATAGTATTAGTCGAGACAAAGATAGAACTAGAGGATATCTTAAATGGAATGAATGAAACCATGAGAAAAGATTACTTCATGAAAATTAACCAGAACAAAATGAAAGTGTTGTGCAGTAGCAAGAGTGGTTTAAAGGAGATGGGAAATTTGAAAGAAGGCGATGAAAACATACAAGAAGTTGGGAAATTCTGTTATCTAGGGAGTAAAATAACAAAGGATGGTATTAGCACAAATGATATCAAACACAGGATTGCTCAAGCTAGAAGGGCCTTTGAAATGAAAAGCAGCTTGCTGACTACATTGATGATTTATAAAATGGGAAAAATGTCTTAGAGCACTATGTTTGGAGAGTAGCATTATATGGGAGCGAAACATGAATGATAGGGATTGTAGAAAAGAAGAGAATAGAAGCTTTTGAAATGTGGTATTATAGGAAAATGTTAAAGACTAGGTGGGTGGACAAAATAAGTAATTTAAAGGTTCTTAGATGAGTGGATAAAAGAAGTACATGGAACCTCTTACCAGAAGAAGGGATATGTTAGTAGGGCATATCTTAAGACATCCAGGTATTGCTCTAGCAATAATGGATGGTAATTGATGGAGTGAATTGTAGGGGAAGGCAAAGGTTAGAACAATTAAAACAAATTACAAAAGATGTTCGGTGTTGCAGGTATGTAGATACGAAATGACACGCAAGATAGAATAGCTTGGAGAACTGCATCAAACCAGTTCTCCAAAATAGAATAGCTTGGAGAACAGCATCAAACCAGTTCTCCAAGATAGCATAGAGTGGAGAACAGCATCAAACCAGTTAGAGACTGATGAAAAAAAAAGATGGTGGATCCACCAAATAATATATTTTTATAATAAATATAAAATAAATAAATAATAATAAAGAATTAAAATAATAATAATAATAATTAAAATAATAATACATTTTTATAATAATCAAGAAAATTCAAGCAGGATTACAAAAAATGAAGATTAGTGAAAAATTCATAGTATTTTTTTAAATTTTCATAAATAGTTCCTTAATTGCAGTAGTAACTGGAAACGATTGTTTTTTTCGATGCCATTTACAGCAGAAGAAGAAACAAATTAATTCAGGTAAGCTTATGGTTTCATTGAAAGCGATGCAAAAATGAATTAACAAAATGTTTATCCTGTTCTTTGTATTATAATTCAGTAACTGAAAATAGCAATAACAAAATTCATAGAAAGTAATCTAATCTAATATGAAACTGAAATTCATACCAGGTATAGCATCTGATGTATTCTTAAGATCGAAACTTTCATTCCCTGGACTAGTGAGTGCATGTTTCTCGGCTTCTTTACTTTGTTGATCCTCTGGAATCACAGTCGAATTATCATTTACAGCAACATTAGAATTATTATTCCGAGAATTATCTTCTGATTCTACATTATTTTTATCAACTGTTTTTTCTTGAAACGATTTAGGAATTTCACTCTTGACTGGACTCAATATTGACTGTTGCTTTTCTTCTTCCTCTAAAATTATCTAAAATACAAAGAGAAAGATTTCTGTTAAGAACTGAATATCATGTATACGCGCAACGTGGGGCCCTGATCATCCAGAAGTTTCTGGACCCAGCTATGCTACCACCGGCTAAATACCAGTCGGCAACACAACACACACGGCGCCCAACAACATCGGAAGAACAGGTTTCCAGAAGAGCAGTGGATCAAATTCACCAAGAAGCTACTGAGAGGAACATCAACAGTTCCAGAGTGTAAAACTTGACAGGCCTGGATTGGTCAGCCGAGCCCAGATGCTGACGGTACCGGTTGCGAGCGCACATTCCCGGACCGGTCACAGCCTTCACCTACCCAGCAGCCGAGGGGACCCCGTACATGCTTCCTGCTTCTCCTGCTCAACTTCCTGCGACTGTATACAGATGCCTAGATGGGGGAAATTGTCGCCGACTCCCCAACAACATTAGCACCTACAGATAGTCCCAAAACCTGCCTGCTGCACGTCACGCAGAGCCATTAGTGCCCCCCCTCCACTATGAAGTGGACTTGCCTGGGGGGGGATTTAAGCAAAAGCACTGGCCCGCAAGGCACATTCTTCGTTCAACTCTCAACCGGTGAAGAACCAGAAGAAGAGCTCCAAACCGAAGAAGACGAGCCCAGCCGAGACCGGACGCACCATCCCTGGTCTATGCTACCGGTGGCGGACGCTGCATTCCCACACCGGTCAGTCTTCGCCCACATGACCACATGATAAGAAATAGAACTAGTTTTTGTAGCTCTAGAACTAGCAGATCAAGAATAAATAATTTAACATTCCACCTGCCTGTTATGGGCAGTTCTCTTCACTGTTCTATCTAGTGTTGCAGCTGATATACATTAATCTGGTGTTGTGTTAGGCAAATTTCCATTTCAGTATTGTAACTGATCTTCCTATATTTGTTTTTCTATTTTAAACCCCAGTTTTTGGTTTCTCCGTCTCTAAGTGAGATGTATAACATTTGTCTCAACATTGCTTATTCAAGATTTGTTAATTTGTCCATGATTTTCTAGGTAAGGTTGCAGATCTGGGCTCATTAGAAAAAGTACTTCTTCTTCTTTAGGTTCCTACCTGTTTTGGATGTTGGCCACCATATTAACAATCTGAACCTTATCCACTGCTGTTTGAAACAGCTTTATTGTTGTTTTCGAGTACTACATTCTCAGATTTTTCAACCAGGAAATACGTCTTCTCCCCAAACTACGCTGTCTAGCTATTCTTCCTTGTAATATAGATTACAGCAACCCATACATTTTCTCGTAGCACAATATATGTCCCAAATACTCGAGCTTCCTAATTTTTATCATGTTCATGACTTCTTTTGATTTTTGCATGCATCTCAAACCTCCTCATTAGAGACGCAATCCACCCAGGACTCTCACCAACCTTTTGTAGAGCCACATCTCAAACACTTCAAGTCTTTTATTCATTATATCATTAAGTGCCCAAGACTCCACGCCATGAAAAAGAACCGAGAAAACATAGCATCTCAATAGAAAAAACACTAGCAAGAAAAATTCATTAAATAATTTTGGCTTAGGTACTGGATATGTTCTTATTTTTCAGTATATGCATTAGTTTGGCAAATGTGATCCAACACAGCTTAATTCTTTAAAAAACTCGGTTTAATTTTCCTTAGTTAGCTTTATAAGTTGTTCCAGGTACTGGTAACGCAATATAAGTTGACAATCGTCAGCATGAATAAGACTGGACTATGCGGGGGTTGGAAGTGCTACTATATGTTCTTTCCTAAATACATCATAGCAACAGCTCTAACCATTACATCGTGTTGTAGTTTTACTCTTACATTGATTTATTATGTTTACAACTATGTCGTTTTATAAACATCCCATTGTATTATTTATTGATTCCTAATAATTATCCTAAATAATAGACATTCATTCTAAAAAAGTCATAATACTAGGCCTAAGCTATATTTAGTATCCTTTTTGGTCATCAGCAGTAAACTGAATTACTGCACTCTGACATTTGTAGTGATAGATTAGTACGTCCATGTGTTCCGTCGATGCGAGCTTATTATTGTGAGTAATACTAGTTTTACGGTAATTTCAAAATGTTATTGTATTTTTAGGGTTTTCATATTTCATTATTTTCAGTAAAGTTATGTTAAATTGCAATTGAATTTTAAACAATTCACTTTCTTTAAATAATTACATTACTTCTTACTTATTTAGTGTGATGAGTCATGAACTGAATTTTATTACTTAAGTGTTTGTGGTGGTAACATTTCGAGTTACACGCTTGATAGGCACAATTGTCAACTTAAAGCGCGTTACCAGTAAATGTATTCTGATGTTTGATCTAGTTTTATATTGTCAATCTGAACTTGTAAAATATCTCCGGTTTTTGTCACGACCTTGGTTTTTATCTTTATTTATACACTAAAGAAAATTAAATGTTAAAAAATACACATTATGGTACAACAACAAAATTTACTTAATTATTGTATTTAAAGTAATGATTATACCAGAGGTCTAGTCATGTCAGCTAACACAGATGTAGGACAAGGAGTCTTTTGGAGACCAAGTAAATCTTGAACAAACGAGCCAGCGTGAGAATGTAACCAATGGTCCTCACCAAATCTTTGTCTTAATCCCTCCATCTGTTTCTTTGTCTCTAAATGTTCACTGCCACTTCCTGAAATTAAAGAAAATCTGACATGAAACACTCGCACAACTTTCGCTTGTTAATTTAAATAATAACCAATATAAACTATGTGTAATCATTAATAAATAATGTAAAATGAAAAACATAACCTAATTTAATTAAGTGAATGATGCAAAATGAAAATCAACCTCTTTTTGAATTAGATATAAAAAATGCAAATTTAGGTTAAACTAAACACTGTACAAAAAAATGCTTGACAAAGTTGTTTTTAAAAATTTTCTATAATTTTGATAATATGCTTTTGCTCTAAAATGCATATTAAGTCTGCAATCTTAAAAAAAAACACTTTTTACTATAAGAACACAGTCTCCCCATCAATTTCAGCAGAAATGCCACTTACCCTAAATTGTATATCAAAACAAATACATAAATAAACTACTATTTTTGGTGGACTGAATTTGATGAAAATATTCATGTCAGTCCTCTCATGGTACCAATCTTACGTTTCAAATTTCAACTTCATGCGTTTTTCAATTTCTCAGTTATTTTCTTCACGTACAAACTAATCAATAAAAACATGTTTAATTGAGGTTTAGAGGACCTGAAAACATGTATATCGATTGAAAAATCAACATGAAAACTTTCCCTATATTCATATAGAACAAAGGAAAGTAAAAAAAATTGTCATAAAAACACACTCGTTTGCTTGCATTTCCAATTACAGGAATATTATTCGTCATCTATACTAATATTATAAATACAAAGCGTGTTTTTTTGTGCAGGCTAATTTCCAAAACTACTTAAAAGATTTTCATTAAATGTTGTTACCATATTCGTATTTATATTCACAGCAACATTTTATTTCAAAAATTGTAAGCGTAAGGGACCTAATGAATATTTTGATAAATATGTGTGTGTGTGAGTATGTATGGCTGTTGAAGTAGATGAAGGGGTTTGATGATGGTGAGAGACGTACACGGGGGAAATTCATCAAAACACTGTTTTGTGTGTGTGTGTGTGTGTTCGTTGAAGCATACAGTCGATCTAGCAGCTACACAATTTCTGTTGCATATATTTTGTCACCGACCAGGGCTGATGACATGTGGCAAAACCTTGTTTGGAAAATTGGTGGCCCTGAAAAGGGCCGTTGTTGGCAGTTGGAAGTGGTGAGCCGGCGTGGTAGAAGCGGAGCCCGAAGAGTGATGGCTCAGCTACCGGGTTCAGGCCTAGCCTTCCCTCAGTGGCAATTGGGTCTCCAATACAGAGTGGCAGTGGTGGCCCCCAGAGCCCCGCAGTGTCGGGTCAGCATAGGCCGACAGCCGATAGCGCAGCCGAGGCGGTTCTCTCCGGGTCGCCGAAGGCTGACCAGTGCGGGAATGTAGCGTCCGCCACCGGTAGCGCAGACCAGGGATGGTGGTCTCTTCTTCTTCTGTCTGGAGCTCTTCTTCTGGTGTTTTCTCCAGTTGGGAGTTAAGTGAAGAATGACTCTCGTGGGCCAGGGCTGTCGCTTAAATACCCCTCCGATGAGTCCACTTTAAGGTGGACGGGAGGAGCTGTAGGCTCTGCACGTCTGTAGCGCTACTAGCAGCAGGTACTAGGACCATCTGCAGGCGGTGACAATTTAAAAAAAAAATTATTTCACATGTTTCGCGTGCAAAGGCCCGCGGGGCATACTAGTATTTGTATAAAGACACAATGATTAAGGACATTTTTTTAAATTCACAATAACTTCTGTACTTTGATCAAGATAAGAAGTAAGTTCTTTACAAATACTTGCCTTCGACTGGTGGAACGGGTGAAGGTAATTCTGCTGGAGCATCAATGTCGACAATCACAGCCTCTCGTATTTTAGGCATCCTACGGCCAGATGATGAAACAGATTTAGATAGAATAGGTGTCGACTGAATATTCTGAGAACCAGTTCCACTGCTACTGGCTCCGTTTGAATCAAATTTTGTCCCTCCACTCACTGATCAATTGAAACAAAACAAAAAACATCTAGTGTGAAACACTCACTTGACTTTCTCTTGCTAATGTAAATAATAAAACATATAACTTATGTTTAATCATTAGTAAACAATGTAAAATGAAAACTTATACCCTAATTTTAATCATGAATGAATGACGGGAAATGACAGTCAACCTTTATTCAACTAAAAATACGAAAAATCACTAATTGAAGTTAAACTAGGCTCTGTAGAAAAAAATAATTGAAATCAAAGTTGTACGTTTTTTAAATTTTCTTTTTAATACTCATAACAGACAGATCAAGTGTTAAATTATTTGCACTCAATCTACCAGTCCAAGGGCTACAGAAATTTTTGTATCTTATCACATTGTCAGTCAATTATACAATCAATTATGACTGAACCTATTAAAGAACAGAAGAGGTAGAGATGTAAAAGACACTAGTCACAGTTATCTCCTCTGAGATTAATTAATTTCATTTTACAGCCAGACCCTGTGGTGAATGAAGGTGTCATTTGCAGGTTGAAAAGTAGATGCTTTTCATGCTGATAAGCATACTTTTCCACTCAGTGAGGAAGGCAATTGTAAACCACCTCACTCCTTGTTTTACTTAATAAAGCCTCTACAGTTTCAAACCAGCATTTTGGCTGATAACCTAAACAACAATAACAACTTTTATTAAGTACACTTTAATTATTATAAAGTCAAACTTGGTTTTAGCGTCATTGAAGGGACAGATTAAATTTTACGTTACGTCCGAATGATGTTATAACAAAGTTAACATTTGTGTCAAGGTAAATCTAACTAAACTAAGAATATTTCGTAAACACTACTACTAATTTAGGTAATGTTGTGCTAAATGTTTTTTATTTGCGATTTTTAAATCGTAATACCTTAATAAAATAGACTAATAACCACTTTGTGTAAGTAGGTAGAATTCGTATTAAAATATGGAAACCAAAATACGTATTTGTATGTACATAAACTACATAATGGTACATAACCTACTTTATCGGACGAAATCAGTGGTTTTCTTTCCTTTTTGAAATCTTAAAATAAATCAATTTTTCACACGTTTTCGCGAGAAAAAATAGAAAATTGCTAATTACCGCTAAACTGTGTGTTATACAAAAAAAATGTTTGAAATAAAAGTTGTAGGATTTTAAATATTCTACATTTTTTATTATATAAATTTTTGCGCTAAAATGCATATTAACGCAGCAATCTTAAAAAAAAACAATTTTTTTACGTGAAAACAGCCTCACCGAGAATTTCAAGAAACATGGCACCTACCCTATCTTGTAGAGCATAAAAAATTCAGTAAACCAAGCGATTTTTAAAAAAAACGTAGGACCAGTTTTTGAGAAAATTGAAAAAAGTGAAAAATTACACGAATAAACTACTACTTCCGATTGACCGGTTTCGATGAAAATGTTCGTGTCGGGTCCTGTAGTGGTATGTAACTTAAGTTTCAAGTTCATACGATGTTCTGTTCTTGAGATATTTTGTATACACGCACACACACACACGCACGCGCGCGCGCACGCGCGCACGCACGCACGCGCACACACACACACACACACACACACACACACACACACACACACACACACAGACCAATCACTAAAAACATGTTTTTTGCGTTCAGGGGGTCTGAAAATGTGTAGATCCGGCGAAAACTTGATTTCGAAAAATCGACATGAAAACAATACTTTCCTTCCTATATATTCATATAGGCAAGAGAAAGTAAAAATCAAGGTAGCTTAAAAACGGTTAGTGAAATTTACTGAACAAATTTATTATATGAAATAGAACTATTAGAATCAGTAAAAATGACAAATTTGGAATTTTGAGATTTTTAAAGGAAATTTAATGGCACAATTAATAATAAAAACTTTTTAAATACAGCACAAACAATAATAAATTATTACCTGTAAGTGATTTAGAATCACATTTCAGTTCTGAACTTGAACTTTGTGGTTTGATATTAGCCGATATAACAGTATTATAACTGTTTGTGCTGCTTGTACTGGATACTGTACGGCATCGTCGACTTACTGAAGTACTGCGACTGTTATTTGGATTTCTCAAAGGACTTGAGTACACAATTCTTCCACCTCTTGTTCCAATTACTTTTTTCTCTTTCGCATTTAATTTTTGGTTGTCCAACACGATCTGAAAATTATAAAAAATGCATAATCATAACACCGCTGTTTATTACTTTTCTACATATCACTTGAAGAACAGTAATGACGATGTTCTAAATTACAACTCTTTTAGGAAGATTTGAATTCTTTCAGGAGTTTTGAAAACGTGTTGATTGTCTGTAAAAATTCAAAAATTTGTTGTCAGACCATCAAAAACAACATTGTCTTGAAGTGTCCTAAAAATTGATTAATCAGGTTAAAACTGACCATGATTTGTTAGAGTATTCACAGGCGACAAAATATGAGTTGATGAGTACAACTAAGAACGAAAGACACGATCATTGCAGTGGTAAGGGCCAAGGTTTGCAGTGAATGAAAAACATTTTGTAAAGATGGTTAAATATGAAGATAATTATGGTGGTTTCTTTATGATTATGAGCCGATTGTAAAACAAGAGTGCCATAAAAGTGACTGCACCTTTTAGTGTAAGAACATATGCGGAAGAAATGTGGCTCTACCGAAGAATTTTGAAGATACCGTGGATGTAGAGGTTGACGAACTTGGAAATGTTGCGAAGAATCAGCAGAAACTTGTCAACACAATAAAATATCAAAAACTGTCATACTTGGGCCACATTATGAGAAATGAAAAAAAAAAGATACATCTTGCTTCAGCAAATACTCCAGGGTAAGGTCACAGGACGAAAAGCACCAAAACGAAGAAGAATATCCTTATTAATGACAAACCTTAGGATTTGATTCAACAAGAGTTCAACGGAACTGTTCAGAATTGCAATGAATAAGGTACAGATAACGATGATGGTCACCAAATTTTCGAAACTGTTACCTAAAAGATGTGGAAGAAAAAGACTGCACTCAGGTGAGGTGAGAATTGGATCCTCCACGAATGACTCATCACCAGCTAATATGTTCTTGATCATCAATGCAACCCTGGTGATTTCTACCAGTTCCTAAATTGAAAATATCACTGGAAGAGGACAGATTTCACTTGTTTAACATCTGACTGTTCTACAATTACTGCTAATACAGATGGTGAAGATGAAATTAATTTTTTGTAACGTATGAAAATATGCAGTGCCTGAATGGGATTCGAACCCAAGATTGCATGATGAGAGGCAAGCACGTTACCAACTACGCCAATGCGGTCGGCCAATACGGAAAGAGTTCTTAATAAAACCCGTAATATTGAAAATTTCCAGGAATACTTCCAAGAGTGGAAACACCGATAAGAGTTGGTGGGTTCAGTCTGAAGGGAATTACTTTGAAGATCAATCACAACAGCCTGTAGGTACTGCCATTCTGAAATTACAAGCAGTCTTAAAATTTTCCAGTCGTACAGCATAAAAAATCCAAGTTGAAGGAAAGACCACTGAATTGCTTTTTAATGAATCATCATTATTCAGAGTTTTGTCGTGGTAGAGTAAACATGTATAGCTTAACGAATTAGAGACTGCAGATGAACGCGGAGCATAGTGACCTAGATTACAGCACAGAGCCAATTGACTTTCGTTAATTGTATTCTGCATTGTCACATTGTGTCATTGTGGATGACAGCCTAACAAAATGTCAACTGGAGTTCGGTGGAACAGAGTGTGACTTAGCGAGGGGGCAACCTCACAGCCGACCTTGGCTGTTATTGGCTAGATCTCATCTGCAGCCTTTAGTTCATAGGGGTATAGTGTAGTATATTAGATTAAAATTAGTGGATACTGCAATAGTCAGTAGTTAAAAAGTTGAATTTCATAATAAGACTATTAACAAACTGTATTAAATAAATGATATTCTTAATACTACAGTAGAGATCCAGCCAGTAACAAAAAATTAATTAATTCCACAATGTACAAGCTGCCAAGGTTATGGGCATACAAAGCAGTTCTGTTTTAGGGAACCAAGGTGAATAAACATTCACCGAAAAACACCAATCGAGAAAATGCCCAAAGGATGACCAGGAGAAATCTAAATGTGTGCACTGTAGTGAGTCTCGCCCTGCCAATTAAATTTGGAAATATCCACTGCTAAGGAAAGCAATGTGGCCAGAACTTAAAAATAATCTCGTTTATAATTTTCAATTGTTCATATGACAACACGATTGAGCCTCAGCTCACTATGGAATAGACGTTAGAAATTTTTCACAATATCCATTTTCTTAGGGGAAAGTGACATGTATGATGTATGTTAAATATAAATTCTACATTTTTTTTGACTTTATTTAAGAAAAAAAAAACTACAACTATGTAACATTTTAACATAACCTCCATTTATAATGCCAAAAGTTTTACAGAATTTTGTCTTTGTGTCACTTGTGTGAGGTAGTTGCCCAGCGGCAACCCCTCAAGACGATTCACAAAATTTTTCGATTCCACTGCCTTTTCAGTCTTCAGGTGGGTTGTGTAGTAAATGAGGAGCAGACAGTGACTGAATTTGTGTGAGTTTAGTTTGCAATGAAAATGTCTGTACCGTTTAATGTACTGTTTTGATGTGTAAAATTTTGTTCTGGACTGAATACGTTTTTTGTTCAATATTTTAGCTGATCCATAGATCACTTATCCGTAGGAAGAAGTACTGGTAACCGCGCTATAAGTTGGTGATTGCGCCGTTCATGTGGAGGACAGTAAGCCTATACTATCTATCCTACTTACATCGGCCAACCCGAAAGCATAAGACATGTATCAAGCTTGTAACTCAAAATGTAACCACCACAAACACTTAGGTAATAAAATTCAGTTCATGACCCATCACACTAAATAAGTAAGGAGTGATGTAATTATTTAAAGAAAGTGAATTGTTTAAAATTCAATTGCAGTTTAACATAACTTTACTGAAAATAATGAAATATGAAAACCCTAAAAATACAATAACATTTTGAAATTACCGTAAAACTCGTATTACTCACGATAATAAGCTCGCATCGACGGAACACATGGACGTACTAATCTATCACTACAAATGTCAGAGTGCAGTAATTCAGTTTACTGCTAATGACCAAAAAGGATACTAAATATAGCTTATGCCTAGTATTATGGCTTATTTAGAATGAATGTTTATTATTTAGGGTAATTATTAAGAATCAATAAATAATACAATGGGATGTTTATAAAACGACATAGTTGTAAACATAATAAATCAATGTAAGAGTAAAACTACAACATGATTTCATGGTTAGAGCTGTTGCTATGATGTATTTAGGAAAGAACATATAGTAGCACTTCCAACCCTCGCACAGTCCAGTCTTACTCTCACTGACGATCGTCAACTTATATTGCGTTACCAGTAACTTGTAACAGTTGAATTTCTGAGTTATTGAAAGTGGAGATTTATGGTGAATAAATTCTACATGAAACTTAAAATTAAATACTTACTGATTGAACCGGTATACTTTTACTTAAACAAGCACTTGTATAAGTTCTGTGGTACCTATGATAGCTCAAAGGATTTCCAATTAGACTGAGCCACTGCAGTTTATTAAGTTCAGTCAATGAAGTTATATTAGAATGATCGTCTAATAGATTGTAAGATACATCAAGAGTATTAATATTGGTGAACAGCCATATACCTACAACATACAATTTCATTAGATACACGTAAAAAGAATCGTATAAAACAACTAACAACTCCCACTCGCTTCGCTTCACAGCAGCTAATGTAGGCCTCATTAAATGATTTTTAAATCCTCTCTATATACAATATTTGTGGTATTGTTGCCCTGTGGCAGCAAAATAAACTGTTTTTCTGGACTTCCAGCTTTAAAAAGTCTGACATATAGTCGTCCATGAGTGAAGGAAGCACTCTTGTCTTAAATCGATGCCCACCGTTTTAAATGTTTGTCCCTGTAATTTAAGAGTTAAATAGAATGCATAGAAGAATACTGATGGAAAAGAAAGAGACAGTTGACATGTGACTGAGATAAGAGACAGTAACACGATGGTGCAGTATGCAGAGTAACTGAAAATATATAACTCATTCACTTTCTGCCGAATGAAAACAAATATGAAATACAGTACAAAATTAAAAATTTTGAATTTTTCCAAATTTTTAACCCTTACAGTGCCAGCGTCCTAATATTAGGACGTCAGGAGTTCAACCAAAAATGCCAGCGTCCTGTATTAGTACGTTGACTAAAAACATGATAGAATTTTTATTTTTCGCTCAATTTTTATAAATAACACATAATATTCAGTAAGAAATGTAGATTTTGTTACGAGTGTAATTGATTAATATTGTTTGAATAACTTCATATTGATTAAAGAAACTAAAAATGAATTTTCAAAACTTTTATCGCAATATTTTTATATTTTACAATAGTCTTGATGATTTTTAGTGACATTGTACATAATTACATTGTCTTAGTGATTTTTTTTTTAAATTAAAAAGTAAATTTACACAAAAAAATGTGTAATTAAGTAGAACTTTTTATTTTTTAAATTGTAAAAAATGTGTCATAAGGTAAATGTCATACGAGATTAATTCATTATGAAGAAAACAAACAAAAAATCATTAAGATATAGTACGAAAAAAATTGCCAAGTTATGGATAGATATATCTTCTTCTTTAGGTGCCGTCTTCGTTCCGAAGTTTGGCTATCATCAAAGCTATGCGTATTCTTGATACTGCAGATCTAAACAGCTGGCAGTTGTTGCAATTGAACCATTCTCTTAAGTTCTTCAACCATGAATTCCTTCTTCTGCCTATGGATCTTGTGCCAATTATTTTTCCCTGGATAATAAGTTGCAACAACTGGTATTTATCTCCCCTCACAACATGTCCCAAATACTGCAATTTGCGCTTCTTAATCGTTAGTATCAATTCTTTCTCCTTTTGCATCCTTCTCAAAACCTCCACGTTTGTCACTCTCTCTGTCCACGATACTCTCAGTATCCTACGATACATCCACATTTCGAATGCCTCTACCCTCTTGGTGTCGACCTTTTTCAATGTCCACGCCTCCATTCCATAGAAAAGAACTGAGAGCACGTAGCATCTCACAAGGCGAATTTTAAGCTCAAGGCTTAGATCTCTTCCACAGAACACCTTTTTCATTTTAGTAAATGTGACTCTAGCTTTTTCCACTCTGATCCTGATTTCTTCAGAACTATCATTATGTTCGTTGATAACAGTTCCTAGGTAGTTATACTTTCTCACCCTTTCAACTTTTTGACCATGTATAGTTATGTCAGGAAAGGTTTGTGGCGATTTAGATACCACCATTATTTTTGTTTTGTTGATGTTAAGTGTTAGTCCGTATTCTTCACTGGATTCTACTATTCTGTTAATTAGTATCTGAAGATCTTCTATATATCTTCTAGATAGATATATAACATACTACAAATCGCAAAAAATAGGCTGGCATTTTTCAGCAATACCTAACGAAAAATAGCTGGTATTTTTCAGTAGTAGGCTAACTCACAATATTCTACTGGCACTATAAGGGTTAATGTTTTTGGAATCGAATGTTATTCTTCACATTTTTCTATGAAATATAAAAGTTGAATCGAGTTTCTAGCTCAAAAAATACATCACCCAGAGGGCTTAGAAAAAATAAATGTGTTATGCACCCGATGGACTTAAAACATGCAACATCGTCACAGTTTAAGTTGCTTAACTCACTTAATTCAAGTTACTTAAAGTTGCAAAATAGCCTATATTGATCAGGAAGCTCTAAGCTATGCAACAATAAAAGATTTTTTATAATCGGTTCAGTAGTTTTTGAGATTACCTCATACAAACAAACAAAGAAACAAACAGACGTTTCTTCTTTATTATATTAGTATAGATTAATTATCGGGATGTCTATTTTTAATAATGCCGATACTAGAGAATTGACAGTAAAAAGTCGATTCTTTGAATATAAAGTTGTCTATTACGAGGCCTATTTTTAAAGTAAGTACCGTTTGAAAATAAAAAAAAAATAAAAGGAAATTTGCAAAAACTAATTTTATTTTCGGAATCTACATACTTTTATCTATTTTTCTACATAGTTTCCAAGTTTTTGTAAACACTTATCATATCGCACAACTAAATTTTGGAAACCTTCTTCATAAAAACTTGCCGCCTGCTGTGATAACCAAGAATTCACGGCCGTTTTCAATTCGTCGTCATTGTCATAACGGCTGCCGCCCAAGTGATGTTTCAGATGACGGAAGAGATGAAAGTTGCTCGGCGCAAGGTCAGGGTTGTAGGGTGAGTGGTCCAAAACTTCCCAGCCAAAAGAGTCCAATGCAGCTCGGGTCTGAGCGGCAGTGTGAGGGCTTGCATTATCGTGCAGAAACAAAATTCCTTTTGTGAGCATGCCACGTCTCTTGTTTTGAATTGCTCTGCGCAGCTTCCTCAGGATTTGGCAGTAGGCTTCTGCATTTATTGTCGTTCCTCGTTCCATAAAGTCGACCAGCAAAACACCATGCCTATCCCAAAACACGGACGCCATGATCTTGTGCTGTGACAAAGTCTGTTAGGCTTTGACCTTTACGGGAGAGTGCGTGTGTCTCCATTCCATGCTTTGTTGTTTCGATTCGGGAGTGAAATGCGAAATCCACGTTTCGTCTCCAGTTACGATCCGACTCAGGATGTCGTCACCATTTTCGTCATAACGTGTCAGAAAATTCAAGGAACTCTGGAGTCTTTTGTGTTTGTGCTCCTCCGTCAGGAGTTTAGGGACCCAACGCGAGCACAGTTTCTTAAAGTTTAATTTTTCATTAACAATTTTGTAAATCACAGACCTCGAAACGTCGGGAAATTCGTCATCTGAAACATCACTTGGGCGGCAACCGTTATGACGATGACGACGATTTGAAAATGGCCGTGAATTCTTGGTTATCACAGCAGGCGGCAAGTTTTTATGAAGAAGGTTACCAAAATTTAGTTGTGCGATATGATAAGGGTTTACAAAAACTTGGAAACTATGTAGAAAAATAGATAAAAGTATGTAGATTCCGAAAATAAAATTAGTTTTTGCAAATTTCCTTTTATTTTTTTTTTATTTTCAAACGGTACTTACTTTAAAAATACGCCTCGTATTTTATCAAACATCCGATGTAGGATTATAAACAGCCGTATTTTTTATAATTGAAATATATATTTCTGACCACCAGAATACGGTAACAGAAAACACTTACGAATGTTTAACAAAATTATATTATAAAAATTGGTAAGTGTTTTCTGTTACTGTATTCTGGTGGTTAGAAATATATATTTCAATTATAAAAAAGGATGTTTGATAAAATAATAATAAAGCCATACCAGGCTAAGATAATATTTAAATTCTATAAGCTGAATATAAAACTTCAAAAATCGATTCTGAGTATATAAACATTGGTATAGTCACTTGAGTCACGAGTTTGCCCTTGTTTGCAACGTGGGGTAAAGGGGGGAAAGCATCAGTGCGCATGCACGACTGCATTAATTTCAGCACGACAAACATAACAACTTATTCAAAAATAAATCTTTATAATGCATCCTGCAGTTTTAAATATTTCTATTTCATATAATGAATTAATACAATAATTTCACTAACCTTCTTTTTAAACTGCGTCACCTTTATTTCAATTTTCACTTACACGTGTTTCGGTGGATCCACCATCATCAGAGTAAATAACATATAATTGAAACTAAAAACATTATTTATTAAAAATCTATAGATGATACATCTTCAGTCACTTGTATAAAACTGATTTAAAATTAATTTATCCCTTCTCATATTTACTGTAGATAGCAGCAGCAGTCAATATCACTTCATCATTCCTAAATTTCACCTGTTCATTCAAAATGTCCTGCTTTTGCTCTTTTAAATATTTATAAAAGTGGAACATCTCATATTTTTCAATTTTATTTTTATTTTCTATATTACATTGTTCTATTATATTGAAATGTTCATCTATTTTACCAAATTTACGTTTTTCTTCTTTTATATGATTGGTATAGTTAGATATAATGTAGTCATTATAAAATGTAGTCAATATAATGTAGCATTACAAAAGCACTGAAATGTGACTACATTATATCTAACTATACCAATCATATAAAAGAAGAAAAACATAAATTTGGTAAAATAGATGAACATTTCAATATAATAGAACAATGTAATATAGAGAATAAAAATAAAATTGAAAAATATGAGATGTTCCACATTTATAAATATTTAAAAGAGCAAAAGCAGGACATTTTGAATGAACAGGTGAAATTTAGGAATGATGAAGTGATATTGACTGCTGCTGCTATCTACAGTAAATATGAGAAGGGATAAATTAATTTTAAATCAGTTTTATACAAGTGACTGAAGATGTATCATCTTCTATAGATTTTTAATAAATAATGTTTTTAGTTTCAATTATATGTTATTTACTCTGATGATGGTGGATCCACCGAAACACGTGTAAGTGAAAATTGAAATAAAGGTGACGCAGTTTAAAAAGAAGGTTAGTGAAATTATTGTATTAATTCATTATATGAAATAGAAATAACAACTTATACTATAGCCAGAGCATATACAGTAGTCTATATCGCGGAACCTTTTGTAGGTTAACCGTACGAATATAATTGTTTGTTACCGTAAACACAAATGTTGGTTTCTCGAAAATGTGGTCGAACTATTCACAGTGCAAAACACAATGAAATAAAATATTGTGAAGTTGAAGCTAAACAAAAATGCCTATCCGTGCCTCTTAACAAAAGCCGTGAGCGAGCGACTAACTACTGTGATGTTTCTCTTTCCACAATTTGAAAAATAAAGAAGGAAATTAAGACATGAAGAAGCTATTCTTTAAGAGCTTTGTTGACACCTGGTAAAAAAAGAAAATGGGTAGGTTGATACTAGAGACTGATAATGAAAACGCTGCTGACAGCGATTCATTCGTAATTACAGTAAATCAAACATTTCTAGTCATGTAATTAAGCTATAGGCAATATTACAGTGTTTTAACGGATGATACTCTGCAGACGATAAATGAAAAACTTCTTCGTTCTCCAAAAAAGTCTCTTCGGAAACTTGCTAGCCAGACTGGGCTATCTTATGAAAGTGTTTGTAAGGCTACTAAAGTGCTGAAATTACATCCATATCAGATAAGTGTGACTCACCAGCTCCAAGAACCAGACAATGTAAAGCAATGCAGTACTGTCTATGGTTCAGACGTTTTATTAGAAATGACATATCTGTTTTATACAAGGTTTTTTTCAGCGATGAAGCTTGGTTTCATCTTAACAGATATATCAAGAGTCAAAATTCCAGAATATGGTCTGCAGACAACCACATGCGTTCCACCAACAGCCATTTCACTCGCAAAAAAATTGGAGTGTGGTGTGGTGTATCTCGTCAGACCTATCTTTATTTCGGAGACCATAACAGCTGAATGGTATCAACAAATAATTTGTGAATACAAATAATCATGATATTTTGCTATTTAATAAGTTAAAAAAATGAAAAGGTACTCTAAAAACAGTTTTTTGTAGTTTGGGTTCGCGACTTTACAGTCACCCTGAACTACGCCAACTAATAATATTCAGTCATCTGTGTTATTCGCTCTTGATTAATTAGTCGATTACTTCTAGGGCTTTCAAATGAGCGGTCTGACTAATTAGTGATTAGTAATTCGGTGGTTATGGAAATTAGTCAATGATTTATTAATCGATGTTCCCATGATTACCCTTTTGCCCTTATGTTTACACCTTAACGCAAATCTCACTTTCACTTTCTGATATAACATGTTAGAATAGTACTAACATACAGTACATAAGTCACATACATACATACAGTACATAAGTCACAAAAATTGGGTCTTATGGTGAGTACCAGAAAACCATCAAAATTACTACTGGGTGATGTGTTGTATATTTTTTTTTGTTCGTGGGCGATTCCAAAAGTTTTCACTAAAAGACTTTTCTGTTTGGATTCGGGCTCAAAATGGTGAAACCACATTTCATCGCAGGTTATTACATGATCTAAAATAATCACTCTCTTTCACTTAAAACCTTTGTTTGAGCTCAGAACAAATGTAAATCCAGATGTCTTTATGAGCTTGACTCAACTGTTTTAGAACCCGGTCACCACCGGCTGTAGTAGTCCAATCGGTAAAGCCAACATAGGGCCGGCCGGAGCGGCAGGGCATCCAGCGGTGTCGTTCAAGAAGTACAAAAAAAAGTGTTAGAGGGAAAACCTTCGCTGCTACCTCAAGAGGAGCAGCCACTGGCAAGCAAAAAGAGGGTCGTCTGTACCGCTGCCTAAACAAATAGGAGCAGTCGCTGACGCAGCGAGCACCTTTTACCGCTGCCTGCAAGAGGATCAGTTGCCAGTGAAGCGAAAGGGACGGGAAGGAAAATGACCATATGGAGCAAGAAATACTTAATGTTGAGTGTCAATTCCTTCTCCGTATCGACCTTCTCAAATGATTGGATCGATACTGACTGTTCATTTTCTCGACTATCGCTATCACCGGTCCCTCAAGTATATCTTACCACTGGTGCACTGACTGTGAGAGGTTTGACCGCTACGCTATCTATCGGCAGCAGCAACCTTGTCACAACGCCAACAGCGGGCAAAATACGAACGACAGACTGGCGTAAAAAATAGTACAATATCAACCCACGCAGAACAATTTAGTCAAAATTCAGCACATCATGAATGATTGAATACACAAATCCAACCTAATTCTATATGTAAACATTTTTAATAGTTTTTACGTAACATTGTAAATAAGTGAACGAGTAAATAAATAACTAGAGCAGAAATTACGAGCGAGAAACCGTAACTTTTACTAACCTGTAATATCTTCAATAAAATTATGAGTTAGAAGAAGAGTTTCCAGTTTTTTACAAGCTTCCTGACTTAAAAATGGTAATGTGTCTAAGTGATTATAACTTAAATTAAGATACTTTAAATTATTTAAACATTCTAATGATTCATTGACACTTGATATATTATTCGAACTAAGATCTAAATATTGTATCCATGGAGTACTGATGAATGTTCTCGCACCAACCATTTCTATTTTGTTATGACTGAAATCCACCGTTCGTAATTCTTCCCACACCTAAAAATAAATGACAATATTATACAGTTGGACCTCTTTTATTCGAACCTCCATGAAATACATAAATAAAATAAATTAAGTTGAATACAATCGTACACTTTTACTATTTTTCAGGGCTAATGAGCTCTGAACGTACGCACTGCCCGCTACCCACTTCATAGCTAGCCAATGACTTGCCAACACTTGTTCTTGAAGCTTTGTTATATATTTTGTCAGCCATATTTTGGTATTTCAATAACAATTATAACCTATAAACATACAATCAGCTGATTATATTATATTATAAAGTATTGCATGTTAATGCGCTCTTTAATCGATGTGTTCAGTAAAAGATGCAAGATGCAATTGAACTACTGCGACTCTTATACGCATGAGCGCATAATCTTTGTCAGGCTGAAACATTCGTACACCTTGGACAATTCGAATTGGCACAAGCAGGTTCGGTGTTTATCTACTCCACTCTTCGCCCCTCACCATGCAACAACTGTACAGTCACAGAAGTATACAATCGCTACTGTAATGTGCAACTCGTGCACAGTCACTACGCTTTGTTTTCACAGTTGTTATTAATAATTTGTCAGACATAATGATGTGACTAATTTGGACTAATTTGGTTGTCTTTAATTTAAGGACTAATTTGTTTTCATATATGATTTTTTGTTCATTATATATTCAGACCAATTTGTTTAATTAGTTGTGTGCGTCTGTAGAGTCTATACTCTACAAAGCGAAGAACTAAACTGCAAAACATCACTAAACTATTTTAGTGATGTTTTGCAGTTTAGTTCTTGTAATTTATAATTTAAATTTTTACTGGGACAAATTAAATACATATTTTAAAATGAAATAATTATTTGTATGATTGTACATTGAAATAAGGTTTCTATTACATATAATGAATTAATACAATAATTTCACTAACCTTCTTTTTAAACTGCGTCACCTTTATTTTAATTTTCACTTACACGTGTTTCGGTGGATCCACCATCATCAGAGTAAATAACATATAATTGAAACTAAAAACATTATTTATTAAAAATCTATAGAAGATGATACATCTTCAGTCACTTGTATAAAATTTTATATTTGTATAAAATATATATATAAAAATATATATTTTTGTATAAAATTTTATACAAGTGACTGAAGATGTATCATCTTCTATAGATTTTTAATAAATAATGTTTTTAGTTTCAATTATATGTTATTTACTCTGATGATGGTGGATCCACCGAAAAACGTGTAAGTGAAAATTAAAATAAAGGTGACGCAGTTTAAAAAGAAGGTTAGTGAAATTATTGTATTAATTCATTATATGAAATAGAAATATTTAAAACTGCAGGATGCATTATAAAGATTTATTTTTGAATGAAGATATAATTAAAATGAAATAAGGTTGTAGGCATTTGCATGCATTAAAATTTGTAGAGCTTGTTGAAAGAATAGGTTATGGATATACTTTATGCAGAACTTTGTGTACATGTAGAGCAAGAGTTGTGCCAATTCAAATTGTTCACAGTATACAATCTGACAATACTGGTAAAAATTCTAATTGGTCTAAACGCGTGGAACAGGAGAGCTCATCAACCGTGAACAGTATTATAGTCACCATGTTTAGTCACACAGCTACAATTTTGTTTATCTTTAAACCTTCATCTTGCTAGTTAGTAGTAAACACAGTTGGCTCAGTTCATATAACTTTATTTTATGCAGTTTGTTAAAATTGTGAGCGGATTCGGTTAAAAGTTATTACAATTCAATTCAATATCGAAGAGTTATAGACTTGTGGTTAATAAAAATGTTTCAAATTTGCTAGTAGCGTGTTGTATTCGTTACTGGTTGTAAAAAGAGAGTTAACTTTCCCTCACTCACCAAGTTCCTGCTTCTGTGAAGCATTCCCCTTCGCAAATGTCAGGTATCAACAAACCTACTGTACCTACTTAATTCAAAGAACGACAGACTTGCACACTACTACAGAACTTATTAAATTTTTCAAAAAAGTACAGTAGAACGTTGATATTCCGGATTAATTGGAACCAGACACCATCTGGATTATCAAACTGTCCGGATTTTTGAACGCTTACACACCATGATTTGTAGTTGTGATTTTAAATCTTTACATTAGCATACTATTCAAAATAGCAATCAATTCTTTTAAGAACTTCATTGTGTGAAAGGATAAGAATGCATACAAAATAATTTTCAAAATTATTCTTCGTTTTGTACCGTATTAAAAAGTAAGACATTTACTTTAAATGTCTTTAATCTTTACGTTTCTTTATTTTTTTTAATCATTCTTATTTTTGTTAAGTTATTATTCCCAGCGTTTTCTGTTTGGTTTACTTTACGAGGTGTGGCTATTACATAACAAGACTGACATAAAAAATTTAATTTTAATTTTATACATAATCACTTATTGTCACCTTCAATATGCACTCCTTGTCTATCCCTACAACGCTCCATGCGAATTTTCCATTGTAGGAAGTCATCTTCTGTCAGCTCCATCAGGACACGTGCCGCTTTCTCTTTTACAGTTTCCACAGACTAAAATCTTGTCCCTTTTAAAGCAGATTTCACCTTAGGGAACAGGTAGAAGTCACATGGTGCAAGATCTGGTGAATAAGGTGGATGTTCTAACACTGAGATGCTATACTTGGCTCAGAACTTCTTGACAGATAACGCGGAATGAGCTGGCGCATTGTCTTGGTGGAGAACCCGTGATTTGTCCTTCCACATTTCGGGGAGTTTTATCCTTACTCTTTGACGTACTTTAGAAAGTACCTCAAAGTTACCTCAATATTGATTAATTGCTTGACCTTCAGGAACCCAATGAAGGTACACAATCCCATGGATATAAAAAAAACAATGATCATTGCTTTCAATTTTGACCTACCTATTTGAGCTTTTTTTGGCTCTCGGTGAAGTTCGGCTCTTCCAGTGCATGGATTGGCGCTTCGTTTCCAGATCATAAATAAAAAACCACATTTCATCACGTTTTATTATCTTCTATCTGTTCCCTAGGGTGAAATCTGCATTATTAAAAGGGAAAAGATATGAGTCTGTGGAAGCTGTAAAAGAGAAAGCGGCACATGTCCTGAAGGAGCTGATAGAAGATGTTTCCCAGCAATGTAAAATTCACATGGAGCGTTGTAGGGATAGAGGAGTGTATATTAAAGGTGACAAATTGTGATTATGTATAAATTAAGAATAAATTTTTTACGTCAGTCTCGTTATTTAATAGCCACACTTTGCATTTCCGCAAATAAAGTTTTATTCGATTTGAATGAATTTTATTATTATACTCCAATGAACTAGACTGCAGATGAGATTTGGGCAATAACAGCTAAGGTTGGATGTGAGGTTGCCCCTTTCCTAAGTCACACTCTGTTCCACCCAACTCCAGCTGACTTTTTTTTAGGCTGTTATCCGCAGCGGGACCACAACGTGGCAATGCAGGATACGATTAACGAAAGTCTATTGGCTTTGTGTTGTGAGGTCACTATGCTCCGCCTTCATCTGCAGTCTCTAGTTTGTTAAGGTATAATTTAAATTTGTTGAATTGTACTATATTTTTTTTTACTTTTGAGACCTCATAGGCTCACTCTAGTTCTAGTTTAGGTTGGGTTTCTTTGAAAAGCGCGCTCTCCTTTCGCCCACATTTTCTTAAAATGTTCCGATCTCTGTCTGGGTATTCTTTTAATTGGTTGCCCCCCTTAATCCGATGGCAACCTTCTCTGCTCCTTGCAGAAGGGGTATCTTTGCTAAAAGAACTTTCCATATTTTGAACTTTCTAGGATGTATCTTTCCTGAGTGGGGATAAATCCCCGAGCTTACAACCACAAATGTGATTTGTAGAGGGTAATCTCAGCCGCACAATCTGTGAACAGACGCTGACCACTGGACCGCTTGATACAAGACAGACGTCAGTGGATTTCTGTTGTTATTTATTATTATTATTATTATTTGCGTATATTCCCCTTAAGGAGAGGGCTAAAAACACAAAAATCTAGCTCTTGGTGGTGGCTCTGTTCCTCCTTTTAGCTTCCCAAAAACCTTTCATCCTCTCACTTTGCGTCTTTT
The DNA here is from genome assembly GCA_035578175.1 of Catonia carolina. Taxonomy (NCBI): domain Eukaryota; kingdom Metazoa; phylum Arthropoda; class Insecta; order Hemiptera; family Achilidae; genus Catonia; species Catonia carolina. The sequence continues at coordinate 69,643,280 of JAQMRL010000005.1, forward strand.
TCTCTTCGTCTGTCCATTTTCGCCTACTTCTTTTGGCTTGCGATCTGAACTGAATTTCTTGGTTTCTGATTTTTTCTCTACAAATTTTGCGGTCGTGAATGTTATACATATGATAAATATTAAATATACATATATACATATTATACATATACATATTCAATAACATAATTATTTTAAATAATGAGTATTACCTGAAGTGAACAGGAATCACCAGCCAATACTTCTTCAAATGATTCCCCTGAGTATGAGCAATCCAAAAATTCTAACTGAGGCCTCAACGCTTGTAATCCTTTAACGTTTTTTATATTCACATGAACCAGCTCAATATATCTTAAGTTAACAAATCGTGTTATATCGACTTCAGTAGGCAACGGTCCTTTCAACTGAGACAATTTTAATTTAGGAGTTTTACTAATAAATTCTTGTAAATAGATTACATCCTTCATGCTACATTCATATATCAAATTTACAGTTTCGTCATCATTGTTGATCAAAGAAGACGAGTAATTGTCCAATCTCTGTAACGTTGCATTCACCATTTGTAGTAGACATACTGGCAATGATAATTTAGCAGCGCCTTCTAAAATAAATTCTCCTTTACATTTTAATATAGCAATTAGATATTTTATAGGTTGTTCTAATTTTTCTTCCATTTTCTCTTATTAATCACAACAAATAATAAAAATCTGAATTATAACCTGAAAACAAATAGGTACAATAAATTGTAATTTTATGACAATTTAAAAAAATCTGATATGAAACACTCACACGATACACAATAATCACAATATTACCTAACATTAGTAATAAAACATTAAACAGAAAAACTAACCTCAAAAAACATAACCTTATTTTAATCATGAGTGAATCATGCGAAATGAAAACCAACCTTATTTGGCTTAACAATAAGGAATATAACTCTTTGATGCTAAACTAGGCTCTCTAGAGAAAAATGCTAAAATTAAAGTTGTAGATCTTTTAATTTCTCGTGTGTTGTTTAGGTCAACAGCCGGAATGCTGGTTTGAACCTCTAGAGGTTTACTAAGTAAAAACAATGAGTGAGGTGGTTTACTATTGCCTTCCTCACTAAGGTGAAAAGTATGCTTATCAGCATCCCAGACCCTCCGAAAAGCACTTACTTTCCACCCTGACACCTTCACTTCATTCACCACAGGGACTGGCTGTATAGTGAAATTCATTACTCTCAGAGGAGATAACTCTTGAGTGGTGTCATTTACACCTTCTACCTCTTTTGTTCTAAAATAGGTAGTTCAGTTATATAATTGGCTGACTATGAGCTAAGAAACAGAACTTTTTTTGTAACGCTGGAACTAGCAGATCAAGAGCAATTAATTTAACACTCCACCTGTCCATTATGGGCATTTTAATTTCCTATAAATTTGATTATATTTTTCCATTTTTGTAACAGAGTTTCATGAAAAAAGAGAAAATCACTAATTACCGCTAAACTAAGCATTATACAAAGAAATGTTTGGAATAAAAGTTGAAGGTTTTTTAATTTTCTACAACTTTGATTATATACATTTTTTCCCTAAACTGTATCTAGTAAGACCACAATCTTAAAAAAACCCATTTTATTCTAAAGTCCAGCCTCTCTTAGTTTGCTCCTAATGTAAAAAAATAATGACGTCACTGAGCATGCGCATTATATCAAAATGTGTACACGCTGATTAAAAAGTAACAACAAAATACTTTCAAAAGTATTTAAATACAAATACTTTTAAAAGCATTTTAATTAATGAAATTGTTAGGCCTACATCATATCATGACTGATGTTTTTAGTACTTTGAAGTACTTATAATTTAAAAAATAGTTAACTTAACAGGAATTCAACATCCGTAAAGTCGCGTACTCTAGCGTGCACCCTGTAGTAGCTGGCTTTTGTTTGTTGAAAGTAGGAGCAAACCAAGAACGGCTGAACTGTAGGAGAGCACAGCCTCTCCAAGAATTTTAGTAGCCATGATGCTTACCCTACCTTGTAGAGCATAAAAATTATAGAAAATGAGGTGATTGTACTTAAAAGAACTTAGTAAGAAAAATTTTAATTGGAAGAAACTCCTCCCTATTAATCTATAATAAGCTATTACTGTAAAAACAGGTGAATCTGAAGCCATTTTGTTTGTATGGTACACAGCCATGGGGTTGTGCCAGTAAGAGTAACATCGGAATTATTTAGAGGTTTCAAATTAAAGTATTGATGAATATTGATAATGCTCTATGGGTAGTCAGAAATGTAGACCTTCATAAAAATCTGAAGCTAGAATTAGTAGCAAATTAAAAATGCTAAGTATATGCTAAGTAGATATACAGAGAAACATAAAACAAGTTTCAATTATCATAAGAGTAACAGTACAAAGTAATGTAGTGTTTAGTATAATGTACAATATTAAGTGTAGTGCATATTGTACAATTAACAATAGAAACTGTTGGCTTTTAAGATTTTTTATAGTATAGTAATTTAGGTTAGAAAAATATTGCTCATTAGTCCTATACCAGATTACATAAGTTAAGAAAGAAAAATATTTGATAGTCAAAAAAATAGACATTTAATTGAACTGGGATTTCTTAGTTATTCCTAAATTATATACAAAAAAATACACTAATTTCATTAGAAATAAATGATACAATCACCAAAAAACTTTAAAAGAGTCCTGGAAGACAGAGGGTCTAACAAGGTTTATTAATCTACTGCAATTATATATATTCCATTTAAATAAATTAGTAGAATTATCTAAAAAAATTGCACGAATTATCAGCAGACTTTTAAAATTACACTACAGAATAATTTTAGGAATGAGGAATAACTAAAAGCAATAAATACCTAGCTATTTATGCATGAAATATAAAATTCTTAACGTCTATTACATAAAAACTAAAATATGAGCATTCAATTTCAGAACAAAAAGCACAATCATAATATCAATAAAACAAAAATGTGTATATTTTAATATTACTGGTCCAAATTGTTTACTTAATAAAACGACCAAATAATTTACGAACTTACGAAATGTAAATAAGAGCCTAAAACTTTTCTTGTGGTTGGTAAAACATAACTTACAACGTAATTTTACACTTTTTCAAAAAACTGATGTTTACACGAAAAAACTTAACGTATAATTAAACACACATAAACAAATAACGCTGCATAAAACTGATTAGTTAACTAAAATGTAAGCTACACCTTATCAATGTAGGAAAAATTGACATAAGCAATTACCATAACAAATGTAATTACAATCTCATACACCAATAGTTTTTAGTACACAAGTTACTGGCATTGTAAATACTATAAAATATTATATTTTACATGCTGAATAAACAGCAGTTAACATTAAATAACTTAAAAACAAAGACGGAATTTTTAAACATTCAGGTTATGTCTTATAACAGTATACTATCACACAGTAAGCAGCTGAAAGAGCAAAACATGACGTCACTCTCCAATCTGAACACATTTCAAAATCAAGTTACGTGTTACCAACTACCAAAACACAACTTTATTAAAGTTGTATAAAAATACACATTAATAATATTATTATTTAACTTTAACGTTAAAATATTATATTTTAATTTTAATCCCTTTGTCTGTACGTTGCAACTGTTCAATTAAAAAAAATAAGCAACCTTATGACCCATTTTTGGTTTAATGTCCGACTGATCTGCAATTACCGCTAATGCAGACTGTAAAGGATAAAATGAATTTATTGTAACGTATGAAAATATGCCGTGTCTGAATGAGATTCGAACCCAAGACCGCATGATGAGAGGCGTGCACGTTACCAACTACGCCACAGTAAGATGAGGATAATATAAAAAATATGTATATGACGTACAGTCTTGTACATACTCAGACCGACCATTCCTGAGAGGGTATAGCTAATTGAACCCTAGCCCTCAAGGTACACCGATAATCACTGTCTATACCCCAACGAACTAAAGACTGCAGATGAGATATAGCCAATAACAGCCAAGGTCGGGTGTGAGGTTGCCCCTTCGCTAAGTCACACTCTGTTCCACCCAACTCCAGCTGACTTTTTGTTAGGGTATCATCTACAGCGGGACCACAACGTGACAACGCAGGATACGATTAACGAAAGTCAATTGGCTCTATGCTGTGATCTAGATCACTATGCTCCGCGTTCATCTGCAGTCTCTAGTTTGTTAAGGTATAGTAGGCCTATTCAAATCCATATAAAAGTAACGGATCTTATCTGTTATGTGTCCATAAGCAGTATTGTACGGCAAGCCTATTTCTATAACCATAGATGTACAGTGAGCCATGAACTCCTGTCATAACAAACCTAATACATACTACTTACATGACTTCATTCCCGCCAATCGCCCTCAACTTGCATATATTGTTTGATTTTTTGTTTCGCTTTATTGTAATAACGCATTAATTTTAAAAAAATCACTTTGACCTGATCTCAGCTTATTGGCAGTGCACTTGCAGTTTTGTACAATAACGAATTTAATTAAAAATGAATCAGTTGGAGTTAGCTGAAGCAGTTCGTACCGAGGAAGAAATTGTGTGGTTTTTTTCATGATAAAGTATTACTTCATAATCGAAGTATGTGTAAAAAGACTACAATATGGTTTTACAGCTCAATAATAGAGCACGTTGGAGAGGTTAAATATCATTATGTCGAATTTAAAAACAGCTCCGAAGTAATACTTGTTTCAAAGGTTCAAAATTGTCATTTCGCAAAATAGCGTTTTTTTAGTTATTTTTTTTTTTTTTTTTTTTTTTTTTTCCGGGGTTCCTACGGCCGGCGCCGCTTCCCGCACTTCAATCTCCATTCTCTTCTATCCTCCCAATCACCCTCATCCATCCCTCTCTCCCTCATGGCTTCCTGTATTCCCTTTTTCCACGTTTTCCTTGGTCTACCTTTCTTCCTTCTGTTGGTTGGGACATAAGACAACATTCTTTTTGGCCACCTCTCATCACCCATTCTCTGCACATGACCATACCATATCAGTTGTCGTCTCTCTATCCTATCCACAATGGTATCTTCTACATGAGCTCTTTTCCTGATGTCGTCATTCCGGATATGGTCCAACCTGGACACTCTACATGAACGGCGCAGAAAATCCATTTCAATTGCTTTAAGCTGGCTGTCTATTTTTGATGTTATTTGCCAGCACTCTGCCCCATAAGTTGTTATTGGCTCCACAATAGTGTGGTACAACTGGACTTTTGTATTCATGTGCATTTTTGCAGACCATAAAATCGGGTTCAATTTCCGGATTGCTATTCTCCCTTGCACAATCCTATTTTTAACATCCTTCCTAGTTGAACCGTCTGATGATATGTAGGTCCCCAAGTACTTGATTTCCTTTGTGCTCTTGATAATTTTGTTGTCGACTTGAAGATCATTGGACTCTTCCCCTATAACCAAGTATTCGGTCTTGCTAATATTAATATTCAACCCCCATTCACAGTATTCATCCAAGAGTTTCCTTGTCATATAAGCAATGTCCTCTTCATCGTTAGCTATGAGCACTTGATCATCGGCAAACAGTAGTGTATACAAACAGGTATCTCCAATTTCAATCCCCATTCCATTACATTTCTTGCGCCAGGTGCTCAGTGCTCTTTGTATATATATCTTGAAAAGAGTTGGTGATAAACAACACCCCTGCTTCAAACCCTTGTTAACCCTGAATGGCGCAGATATTTTATTATTCAATTTAATCACACATTCTGAGTTCCTATAAAGTGTTCTTATTGCTCTGATGTAGCCTTTGTTGATGTTTGTTTCAGATAACACCTCAAACATCCTATTGATGGGAACATTATCATAGGCCTTTTCCAAATCAATAAACATTAGATGCGTACTCAGATTCCTTTCCGACCGTTTCTCTACCAATTGTTGGAGAGTGCTGATATTGTCCAGGCACGATCTGCCCGCCCTAAAACCACATTGCTCTTCTATTTCCTCAAAGTCCTGCTCTAGTCTTGTTTTCAGGATTCGACCATACAGCCTTCCCATAGCACTGGTTACTGTTATGCCTCTATAGTTCGAGCACACCTTTTTATCACCCTTTTTGTGTATCGAGCTCAGATACCCCATTTTCCAATCATTTGGGATATCCTCATCCTTCAAAAGGCATTTGTTATAGACTTCCACCATTTTTTCTAATAGTATGTCCGGTCCATGCTTCACCAACTCTATAGGAATACTTCCAGGTCCAGCAGCTTTCCCATTTTTCATATGTTTTAGGGCGTTTTTAAGCTCTATCACACTGATTTCCTCTATATCCATATCCTCTCTATCTATTTCCTCCTCTTGTAATGGAGTCGTCATAAACTGAGGTCTATCTTCTTCAAGTAATTTTTTGTAATAGGTCTCCCATTCATTCATTTTTATCAGTGTGATGTTATTCTGGTTTATGTTGTCTTTTCTGAGATTTCTTATTGCTTTCCATGCCTCTGCCACTCTCGTACCACCCATATATCGATTGATTTGGTCACATCTCTCCTCCCAGAACTCATTTTTCCTTTTTTGCACTTCCCTTTTTGTTTCTCTATTCCACCTGACATACTGTTTCCTATCCTCATAGTCTCCCGTTGACAACCACTTAAGATATGCCTGCTTCTTATGCTTGACCAAAATCTCCAACTCCTCCGACCACCAATCCCTGCTTTTTGGATTACTTCCTTCAGTTTCTCCCAAAGCTTCTCTAGCAGCTTCATGAATGAAGGCTTTAAGTTGTCCATACACTTCTTCCGCTGATCCTTCTTTCAACTTTTGAATTTTAGTTGCCAGTCTTAACTTATACAAGAATTGGACTGATTCTTGGCTCAAACTCTGTAGATTGTATTTGGGAAATTCCATGTTTTGTTGTGCAATATTATTAGTGATTTTCTTCTCTTGCTTTTGGGAAGGTCTGAACTTAACTAGCACACTTGCTTTCACCATAAAATGATCCGAGCCACATTGAGGTCCTCTGTGCACTCTCACATCCATGATTTTCAGTGGAGAGTTTTGTCCTTGTATTACATAGTCTATAATGCTTGTCAAATTTCGTTTAGGCTGACTCCAAGTATATTTATGTATCATTTTGTGGGGGAAAAAACCATTCATAATCTTCAAAGAAAATGTGTCACATAGATCAATTAGTCTCTGACCACTATCATTGAGCACCTGCCGGCCGCATTGGCGCAGTTGGTAACGTGCTCGCCTCTCATCATGCGGTTCTGGGTTCGAATCCCACTCAGGCATGGCATATTTTCATACGTTACAAAAAATCATTTCACCCTTCACCGTCTGCATTAGCAGTAATTGCATAACAGTCGGACGTTAAACCAAAAAAAAAAAAAAAAAAAAAAAAAAAAAAAAAATTGAGCACCTCTTCTCCATATCTTCCAACTGTCACACTATTCACACAGCGCCCAGTACGAGCATTCAAGTCACCAAGGATGAAAATTTCTTTATTTTTATTGATCCCTGTTAGAACTTGTGACAGTGTTTCATAAAACTGGTCTTTCACTAGCACTTCTGTGTCGTCTGTCGGAGCGTACACTCCCACAATCACAATGTCATATCCGTTTTTCCTTAATTCGACCATCATTATCCGCTCATCTATTTCATCCCAACTGGTTACTTTTGATTTATGTTTACTGTGGATCGCTATAGCAACTCCTCTTTTTGCTCTCTCGCTTTTGTTTACTCCGCTGTAAAACATTATATAGTCCCCCACTCTTTCATTACCCTTTCCTTTTTTCTTTGTTTCCGTTAGAACGCCGATATCTATTTTCATTTTTTTCATTTCATCAAAGACTTCTTGACGCTTTGTACCTATACCTTGAATATTCCATGTTCCAAAATTCATTATCCATTTCCGTTTCTCTTTTCTTATTCCATTATTCCGGTCCGAGTTCCGAGGCTTCTGATTGAAGTTTTTAACGATGCTAGATTTTTTACGAAATGATGGGGTGTTGGCCCATCGATTCAACCCCCAACCTGGAGGACCAGAATTTTCTGTTGGGGTTTATTCCCCTAGCCGAAATGTTCTCGTTATGAGGCGCCAGAAACTCGCCTTCACCCCCTCTCGTCTGCTACATAACGCACATCCATTGTACGCCATGCACCCAGCGGTTACGCGACACATTGTCTTCGAGGACGTGAGAGTAGGATTTGTTGGCAGAGCTGAGTTCTATTTCTAGAACCTTCGACTCTTTCGTCGAAAAACAGCGGACATTACTCAGAATTTTGCTACAGTGAGAGCTTCGGCCACTCTCACCGCCTCCGAGATCCTTTACCAACCTTTAACCACCGTTTTTTAGTTATGCCTGTTGTAAAACTGATGCTTCCGTTAATTTCTGTGAAAAGGAACTCGAGATTATTCATTGTACAAGACAATTCTTGTAAAATAAGCTTCCCGCACTAGCAAACAAGTCAGCTCCCAACTATACACTATCTTTCCACATATTTCTCACCATTTTGGAGGCACTTGTCATATCGTAGGACAAGTTTTTGTGCCTTCTTCATAGAATGTTGTCGCCTGTGTTGTGGTAACATACCCTTTGAGCTCTTCATTATTGTTAAATTTTTGTACACAAAGAATATCTATAAGTGAAAAAAAGAGATGAAAAAGTCGCTAATGACGTGGTCAGGGTTGTGCGGTGGGAGGTCAATTATTTGCATCTAGCCGATGTCCTGTAATACGGGATCTTTTCAGTTATTTCCCATAATCAAAATGTCGTGTGAATGCACCTTTACTGTTTGACCCAGCAACTACCTGCACTGCTCTGTACTGTTCGATTAGTAATCGCTTGATTCTTTTATTTTCGGTTGTTTCATTTTCATTATATTTTTGGTTGATTTTTCCTTCATTCTTTTACAAGTTTCACAAATTAATTAATTACGTAATTAATTAATTGTGTCGCTTCTTAGAGGTCTACTTATTCTGCAGATTGCTTTATTACACACCCAACGATCCTGAATATCATATTGTGTCCATTTAAACAAATGCGCGGATTATGCAATATTCCTTTCTCTTGAAGGAAACGTATAGCTCTTTCCTTAGTAGAAATAATAGGAGCCGATTCTAAAAGATTCATTATGTATTGAACAGAACACGTGCAAAGCAAACAACCAACTGATGTGTATTAATAAACATGCAAAAAATATCTACAATATTAATTATAGTGAGTGGGAGTCATCAGTCATAACAATAAAGATGCGTTTACACGAGGCGACTTAAGGTTACAGACGGTGTGATGTGAAATAACGGAAAAGATCCAATATTTTAACTCAGAGATGTACAAAATCTTGCAACTGAGCTTGCTTGCCCCTTGGAGCGCTTGAGTGTCATTTACATTTTTCGCTGCCAGTAAGCTTCAAGACTCCACATTAGGCTGTGGTATTACATGTATTACTACAGAATGTCATACAGGAAAAGATAAAGGATAGATGCAGTCCATTTTGTGTGGAATATCATGGTTAATGAACCTTCAGGACTAGTATGGTGAGAGTTCAGTTACCCTTTATTTCAAGACAATTGACAAAAGTCAATAGGTAGGCCTTTTTGATAGTCAATACTTACTCTCCGAAGACAAGACACTTGAAAAAGATTACATACAATAAATTTGTTTAAAAATCCACATTTTTTAAATATTTTAATTATTAAGAATGATACAAATTTAACAAAAAAGAAAATAAGTTATTTGTGTAAAATTATTTTTAATTCATCATTCTTACACAATTAAACCAAAAATTAAATATTTTGCTCTAAATTATTTAAGTTTTTTCTTTATTTCGTTCAGAAGGAATATTTTTTTCTTTGTTTCTTTGAACAGATATATTATAAGCTGTTTCTTCAACCCATAAGGTACTCTCAATTAATGGATCTCGAATAAGCTTAGATCTAACACAAGCTTTAAATTCCATTTTGAAATGATACGGTTTTTTACAAGTCATACTTTCATTACAAGTTGGTAAACTACCGCTGTGTAGACGACATTGACGACCAACCAGTGAAACGGGTGCTTGAGGTAAAGTACACCATAACTGAAAATCACACCTAGATAACAATAATTAAATTGTAGTTAATGTCATAGAATAAAAAAAAATCTGGTGTGAAACACTCACACAACTTTCTCTTGCCAAAGTAAATATTAAACAATATAACCTATGTTTAATCATGAGTAAACTTCGTAAAAAAATCCTTTCATGAAATAATGCGTCTCATGACTGGTTGCAAGTTTTAAAAAGGCTTTCCTTTAATTTATGGCAAAACCCATTAGTGATTTCTGTATCTATTCTTTAAGAGGAATTGAATGACACTATTTTTGTTTCCAAATTCCGACCTTGACTTCATGATTTCCGGTTGAAATGGGAACACCAACCCAATGATTTCTGTACCTGCTCTTTAAGAGGAATCCTTTGTGTATACTCAAAGGAAGAATCGAATGAAACTATTTTTGTTTCCACTTCCAGTTTTGGGCCACTTCTGGTACCTAGAAACGGAAACTTCAAACCCAATAATTTCTGTATTTACTTTTTAAGAAGTATTGAGTGACACTATTTTGTTTTAAAATTCAGATTTTGGGTCACTTCCGGTCGAAATGGGAACTACAAACCCAATGATTTCTGCATCTACTCTTTAACAGAAATCGAATGACATTATTTTTGTTTTTTAAATTCCTACTTTGATTTCTTAACTTCCGGTCAAAACCAGAACTTCAAATACAATCCTGGCCCATTAACGGTTTGTGTAGATTACAGATCCAAAAACCGTTTGTTGCTATCTCTTGTTGTTTCTGACATCAGGTTGTGACGGATGGACAAAGGAAAATGATAGATAACAATTTAAAAAATTGCCACGAATGATAAACAACATGGTTTAATTTTTGTTGGTCATTCTTTTCTACGATGATAATTGGTGAGTTTTCTAAAACAGAATTATTAAGGAGTCAAGTGTCATTTAAAAGCTACTTTTTATCAGCTGATTAACTGGGCTGGCCTTAAGGTTTTACGTAGTTAAAATAAAAATACAAGTTAAATTTTTATTTAATTGGAACTTAACCTTATGCCGACTCGTCTTGTCATTAAAACATCCACAAATTCAGGCTGTTCCCTTTGTAATATTTTGACTGTCTTTAAACCATCTCTTGTTTCTTCTAATTTTACAGTTTCTGTTGGCTGATTACCAAGTTCACTGATATAAGGGGTAAAAATGTCAACTGCTTCACCACGACGAGCTACTGCAAATACTCTGTCCATGCAAACCTGTAAAATTTACATTAACATAAATATTTCCTTTTATAATGAAAATTTAATTTTAGAAGACAATTACAACAGACCCTGTTTGAACAAAGAGAAATACAGGGTGATTATAAATGAAATAGACACTTTCGACAGCTTCTTAAACATCAAACTGGTGTTTTTGAATGTAGTAAATGATATAGGTTTGTAGGGAATTTTTTAAAGTTTATGTTGGTACAGCTGTTGCTAGCATTTTGTTGTTGGCTGCTGTTACAATGACTAGTCTAGCAAAATGGTCGCTAGTCAAGTGGAGAACGCTTATTGTGTTCTTGAATTAGCCAAAACAAACTCGGTTATGGTTGTGCAACGTAATTTCAGAACAAGATACGATAAACCACCATCAACAAGGCAATCAATCTATGACTGGTATAAACATTTTGAAAACAGTGGATGTCTGTGTAAAAGGAAGAGTACTGGAAGACCTTCTGTTACAGAAGAACAAATTGATAGTATTCGTGATGTTTATGTACAAAGTCCAGGAAAATCAACTAGATCAGCAAGTTTAGAATTGCAAATTCCTTAACTGACTGTGTGGAAAATTCTGCGGAAACGTTTGAAAATTACACCATATAAATTGCAGTTAGTACAAACTTTAAATACCAGTGATAAAGTCGTACGTAAAAAATTTTTGTCTGGGGATGCAACATTGTGTTAAAAATGACGATGCATTCTTTTATCGCCTAATTTTCAGTGATGAATGTAATTTTTACATTAGTGGAAAAGTTAATAGATATAATGTTAGAATACGGGGCACAGAAAACCCAAAAATAACTTTACAGCATACATGCGATTCCCCTAAAGTAAACGTCTTTTGCGCATTATCTCGCCAAAAAGGTTCACGGGCTGTTCTTTCACTAAGTGTCAGTAACTGGAGTAATTTATCTGGACATGTAAAACGAATGGTTAATCTCTCAACTTCACGAAGGTAGTGAAAACTTCATTTTTGTACAAGATGGAGCTTCGCCTCATTGACACTTACAGGTCAGAAATTATCTTGATGATTGTCTTCCTAGATGATGGATTGGCCGTGCAAGTGAGGTATACATTGTGTTTATGCCGTGGCCACCTCGTAGTCCAGACTGAACACCCTGCGACTTTTTCTTATGGGGTTATGTAAAAGACAAAGTTTTTGTACCACCGCATCCTGTAGATATCGATGATCTAAAACAATGTATCGCAAATGCTCTTGCCACAGTTGACAGTCATATGCTTAATTGTGTGTGAGAAGAATTTGACTACCGTGTTGATATCTGTCGTGCTACAAATGGTGCACACATTGAACATTTGTAAATATTTTCAATAAAAATTTAATGAATTCTTCTATATAATCATGTAAGTAATTACCTTAACTTTTCAAAAATAAATTTTCTAAAAGCTATCAAAACTGTCTATTTCATTTCAAAAAACCAAAAACGTAATCCATGTAGTGAGAAAAAGAAGACTTGTATTTTTTGGACTTGCGGCAAGAATGAACGATAGCATACTTAAGGACTTAGAGGAGAATACAATTCACCAGTAAAAATTCAATGGTATTTATTTATTTTTTTGATAAGGACTTAATTATTAATAAATATAATTTTGTAAAGTTTTTTGTCAATTTAATTAATTAATTAATTTAATTTAGTGTTGGTTCTGGAATAAAACCGTGTCTTTGCTCTGTCTTCTATGGAGACTACGGATGATGTAGTCTTCTTGCGTTACTTGGTAAATTCATTGCATGTAGATTATGTATAAAAGGTTTTCATTAAATTGAAGTTTATTTTTAAATTGAAGATACAGCTTCTAGAATACTTCATTCACTTAATTTGTATGTAAATCTGTATGCAGAGTTCTATAAAACTACAAACAGAGTTCTACATAAAAGTGGGGCTCAGTAATTGACCTAAATATTTTAGATTGAAATATTTTGTATTTTTGAAATGGCAGATGGTTTGGTGGAACCATAAATTTGGCTAACATACGTTCAAATTGGTTTCAAAAATGTTCGACAAACAGTTAATTTTAAATGCAGAGGTAATTTAGATTGTCGGGATAGTAGAGAAAGAGTTGTTTGCATCGTTGAAGTTTTGTGTTTTTTAGCTATTTGTGAAGCCCAACTCGGTCGTTGGTTAATGTGTAACCTGAGGTACTTAACTTTATTGGTCTGAGGAAGAACAGGTTTGTAAAGAAATAAGGAGAGGTGAGTTTTGTTATGCAGTGTGTTGTTATGCAGTTTTGTTGTTATGTAGTGTGAATATCACATAAGTGAATTTCACAGAATTCACTTTGATTCTCCATTTTGTAAACTAAGATTCAAGTCCCATAAGATGGTGCTGCAGTTTGATAATAATGATCGTGGGATTGTCTGAAGAGGCAAGGATGCAAATATAATCTGCATATGAAGCTATAAACCAATCAGGACATACTGGAATGTCTCGTATATAAATATTATACAGACAGGGGACACGAATCGAACCTTGAGAGACTCCGGCTTGCATTGGTGTAAACTGGGACATGGTTGACTCAACAGACACAGCAAAGAAGCATTCGGTCAGAAAAGCTCACCTGAGTTTAAACAGGAAACCATCCCACAAAACTCTGTTGAATGCTTGGCAGACGTAAAGAAAAGCTCCTGTGGCATATTCCTTCCTTTCGAGAGCAAGAAAACGGCTACTCGATAAAGTTAATGTATTTTGAAGTGATTTTCATGGATAAAAAACTGATGATCGGGGACGATTAGGGCACCTAATCCTCATTAGCAATGCCACATTAAAGAGATTTATTTTAAAAAACACATTTCAAATTTAATGAGTGATAAAATTTCCTATTAAAAACGGCATGGTTAAAACCGCATTGGCGCAGTAGGTAACGTGTTCACCTTTCATCGTGCGGTCTTGGGTTTGAATCCCATTCAGGCACAGCATATTTTCATGCGTTACAAAAATCATTTCATCCTTCACCGTTTGCATTAGCAGTAATTGCAGAACAGTCGGACGTTAAACCAAAAACTAAATTAGTTTGGGTAGAGTTACTAGTTATTCACTGTCGTCAACCGACAAGTTTCAAGTTTGTTTTCTTCTTCTTCTTCCTTCAAGGCTTAGGCAGTCGCCTGTTCCGAACTCACAAACTTGAAACTCTTAGCCTTCATCCATGTTTTCTGAGGTCAATCCACATTTCTCCATCCAACTGGTGCATATTGATGTACTTGGAGGGGTATTCTGTGGTCCGGCATTCTGTCCAGGTGTCCCCTCCATCACCCTCAATCTTCTCATTCAGACAGTAGACTTGGAGCTCCTTCCTTTTATCCACATTTCGCACTCTATCCAATCTCGAGCATTCCTTAACTCTTTGCAGGAATCTCATCTCCGCTGCTTGGATCCTTTGTGCATTTCTTGTCATGTTCACCCATGCTTCACTCCCGTACATTATTATCAGAGTTGCCATCACCTTGTTAAACTTAATCTTTATGTCAGGCCTGACCCTGTTGTTCTATGTCCTTTGATTGTGCCACAAATCCTTTGGAACTTACTTATCTCCTGCTCGATGTCTAAATCCAAGTCTACTCCTACGTCACATCCGAAGTAACTAAAATTAGACACCTGCTCCACTATTGCTTTGCAAGTTGGGTTTCTTTATGCTTAATTCAAAATAACAAAAATTGTTCTTAAGCTAAAACATGGCACTCATGAAAAAGTTAATTCAAAATTGGAATTTTTCACTACCCTTAGGCCGGGCATAAACTGGAGCGCAGGTGGCACAGTGCATTCGAGACGGACATGAGCAGGGCAGGGCAGGCAGAGCAGATATTTCTCACAGTGTATACTGGAGAAGAAGGACAGGTGAATAATTTTTTCAGGTTCAGAAAGTAGCTCATGTTTAGCCATTTAGCGTGTTGGATCATTTTAGTGAGAGTGATTATGTTAGTATCGGATTCTTCCGATTCCAGTATTGAAGAATTAATTTTACTTGTATTGTATTGAATTACTTAATTCTATTGTATTTCAAAGCAAAGGGAGAAAATTTTATGGCGAAGTGACTTTATAAAAAAACGTAAAATGCATGGCAAGTTCAAGTTAACACAGTTTGATGATACATTCAAGAATTATATTAGGTTTACAACTGAAGAGTTTTTCATGTAATCAGGATAATTGGTGTCATACAATAAAGTTTCGGTATGCACAAATCTTATTAGTTTCTCTTTGACTGACACGTTTCCTGCTCAACACGTGCACTAAAACTGTGCCTTCACTACAAACTGTGGCTGCTCGACAATTGGCTGTGCCACACATGTCTGCCTCCCAATATACGGTACGCTGCAGACAACAGTGGGTGCATAGATTTCGCTCCTGCCCTGCCTGTCCTGAACTGTGCCACCTGCAATCCAGTAAACCCTCGGCCTTAACTGTGGAACCTTTCAATAACAGATTTTTCACTCTGTAAATTTTTTTTTTTTTTTTTAGCTTTTATTTGTTATCGGGAACTGTACATCATTAACAACTACCCAATTTGATCGCTGCTTTTCGCTGTATTATTTAACGTGTATTTGGAGTGAGTTTGAACAGGGACTCCCAGTAGAGTTTGTTCATGGATGGCTGTCAACTGGTCACCATACAAAGTCGCTTGCCCAACCGGTGTTTCTTAACAAATAATAGCGACTTTCTACCAGCTGACTGACTGGGCTGGCCCGGAGGCCACTCTGTAAATTAACTCAAAATAATTATCTTTAATTCCGTAAAGAGAATTGTTTTTTAATGGTAACAATTAATATAGAAAAGATAAAAATATAGTCTATACTTTACCCAACGAAGGCGTAAGACGTGAAATTGATTACTGCAACGAATAGCATCGCACATATCACAGACCAACATTCTGGCACTAACCACTGGCTGTTTACTTGGCTCAGGAAGTAAGGATTTCAAAGTACAACTAGGATCTTTTATCTCGTAATAACTATAAAAATAATTATGCGATAAAATGAGCCAAAATAAATAAAATAAAATATTTACCAAAACTATATTAAATTATGTGTTTTAATAAAACAAATTATAAGAAACAATAGGATATTTTATTTCTCTAAAATAGTACCACTTTATAATGTACATTTTATGTCCATAAAGCCAGATTACGAACTTAAATTAGATGGACTGTAAATCCTATTATGTACTCTATACTCTATCCCCTGCCCATAACAGACAGGGTGGAGTGTCAAATTATTTACACTCAATTTGTTCGTTACAGGGCTAAAATAAATAGTTCTGTTTCTTATCACATGGTCAGTCAATTAAATGACTGAATCATTTAAGAACAGAAGAGGTAGAGGTGTAAAAGACACTAATCAGAGTTATCTTCTCTGAAAGTAATGAATTTCATTGTACAGCCAGACCCTGTGGTGAATGAAGTGAAGGTGTCATTTACAGAGTGGAAAATATGTGCTTTTCAGAGGGCCCGGCATGCTGATAAGCATACTTTTCCACTCAGTGAGGAAGGCATGGTAAACGACCTCACTCCTCGTTTTACTTAGTAAAACCTCTAGAGGTTCAAACCAGCCTTTCGGCTGTTGACCTAAACAACAACACTCTATCCCAAGGAACTGTGCAGCCCATAAAAACATAAATGTATTAAAATTGTAATTGAACTTAGCACAATTCATTAGTTACAAAAAAATGTTCTTTGCTTATCAGAAGAAACTTGCAATATACTAATTAAAACATACACTAAATACAAAATACGACAGTACTAGTAGAAAGAATTTATACAGTAGGCCTATAATAAAACATCCGGTCTGTCACCGGTTGTTTTGACTTCAGGGATTGGTAGAGTAAAAAATCTGGTGTGAAACACTCACACAACTTTCTCTTGCCAATGCAAATAATTAACAATAAACCTAACATTAGTAATAAAACATTAGAAATAAACAAAAAACTAACCTCAATAAACATAACCTTATTTTAATCATGAGTGAATGACGCAAAATGAAAATCGAACTCAGTTTGCCTTAAAAATACGAAAAATCACTCTTTCCGCAAACTAGGCTCTGTAGAGAAAAATGCTCTAAATAAAAGTTATAGATCTTTTTTTTTTTTATTATTTATTTAACGTCGCATCAACTACAACGGTCATTAGCGACGACGTTGGGGTGGAACTGTTTACAATGAATGATGAAATGATTTTTTGTAACGTATGAAAATATGCCGTGCCTGAGTGGGATTCGAACCCAGGACCGCATGATGAGAGACGAGCACGTTACCAACTACTTTTGTCGTAAAATGCATACTGAGGCCGAAATGTTAAAAAAATCGATTTTTCTCACGTTTTCGTGAGAAAAAACAGAAAATCGCAAATTACCGCTAAACTAAGCGTTATACAAAAAAAATTTTTTAATAAAAGTTGTAGGTTTTTTAATTCTCTACAACTTTTATTATATAAATTTTTGCTCTAAATTGCATATTAAAGCCGTAATCTTAAAAAAACTATGTTTTTACGTGAAAACAGCCTCACCCAGAATTTCAGCAAACATAACGCCTACCCTATCGTGTAGAGAATAAAAAATTGAGTAAACCAGGCGATTTAAAAAAAAATCGTAGGACTAGTTTTTGAACAAAAAAGTGAAAAATGACACGAATAAACTACTACTTCCGGTTGACCGGAAGTAGTAGTTACGGTAGTTCACACATACACACACACACACACACACATACACACACACACACACACACACACACAGACCAATCGCTAAAAACATGTTTTTTGGGTTCAGGGGGTCTGAAAACGTATAGATCCGGTGAAAACTCGATTTCAAAAAATCGACATGAAAACAATACTTTCCTTCCTATATATTCATATAGGCAAGAGAAAGTAAAAATGATTATGCATCATTTTTACTGACTTTCAACCGTAGTCTGTTTATATCTGTGGCACGGTTCTGTGGGATACACTCTTTTTACCTGTACGGCATGGAGCGAGGTAATGAATAGACTGTGTACATTCTGTATGCGTGCTGAAAGACAACTCTTCCCTTGAAAAGCCTCGTCCGTGGAGATTCTGCTCTGCTGCAAGTAGGCTGTGGCACGAGTCGTACGCGAGGAAGTCCGCGAGTTTAAAGTTCTAACATTTTATATTAACTTTTATACAGAAATTTAACTCTATTACCATATTTATTCCAATAACTGAGGCTGTAGAAATAAAAATATCCAACTGTGATAAAAAAATCCCAAGGGCGGGTATGTAAAGAATAATATATTTCACTGATCTTATAACTATTTACTACAAGAAACATGTTAAGTAAGCTCATAGTTAACTATATGTTTTATTTATCATCAATTCCATAATGTCATGCGCAACATTAATTAATTACCCATTTGTGTATTTCACTCTGTTCTGTTTTATTTTTAAGCTTAGGGGCTAAGTGAGAGAAGTGTCGCTTATGTAGCATGTTTCTTGCTTTGTCTGGATGGAGTATGTGTTGTATTTATGGGTTCTATTTTATATGTTTGATTTTTTTTTTTTTAGCTTTCTCAAGATCTCCCTTACAAAGAGTTGCCTGACATTCATCACTTGAAACTCTGTAAAAAGTTTATCATTTGGATAGCATTGTCCTTAACAGGCAGGAGGAGTGTTAAATTATTTGCACTCGATCTGTTAGTTCCAGGGGTACAACAAATAGTTCTGTTTTTTATCATTTGGTCAGCCAATTGTACGACGAAAGCATTTAAGAACAGAAGAGATAGAGATGTAAAAGATATTAGGCAAAGTTAACTCCTCTGAGAGTCATGAATTTCATTATACAGCCAGACCCTATGATGAATGAAGTGAAGGTGTCATTTGCAGGGCGGAAAGTAGCTGCTTTTTGGAGGGCCTGGCATGCTGGTAAGCATACTTTTCCATACGGACAATTGTCTGTTGTATCCAAAGTCTATTAAAACCAGTGTACATTATACGAGAGTTTACCGTACGTTCTTATTAATAAAAAAAATGATAAAATGATAAAACTTATGAATACATACCCACAAATGTGACACTGACTGTTTTCATATTTTTGATCTTTATCGTACGATAATGAAACAGAAAAATTTGAGTTTAGAGAACAATCTAAAACCTCTAGAATCATTGGACCAAGTTTCTCCTGAAATTTATTAACCATATTATATTAAACTGCCAATAAATAATATAGAAGGATGTTATTAAATAGATACATACACTGAAGCTTTCACAGCAAGTACAATTTTTCTTAATATTTACTTAAAATATCTTTTTTCCTCAAAACAAAAAGAATATTTATTTAGAAAGGGAATTCTTAAACAATGGTATTTGCCTGAATGCTTTATTGTTTGCAGATGATTTGTAGTTTGTGCAATAGAGTGAAGATGAGCTTCAAAGATCGGTATATGTTTTGAATGAATTATGCAAGAAATATAATTTCTAAGTTTTGTAAAAAAAATCAAAGATAATGCCATATTCTGGTAATTAAATATCTCACTAGGCTAAAATAGTGGTAGATGACGTGGTGATAGAAGCGAGTATCACAATTCAATTAGTTAGGTTGTGACTTTGGATTTGATCAAGATTTCTTAAAAGAAAGTTGGAAGGTTCCAAGCAGTGTGTGAAAATATTAGCTGAACCCTAGGCAGGAAAACTAAGAAAGAAACTAAAATAAAATTTTACAAGGCAATTTTTTTATTTTTTTGGTTTAACATCCGACTGTTTTGTAATTACTGCTGATGCAGATGGTGAGAAGAGAGATAGATGAAAATGAGTGATGAAAAAATGCCAGACCTGACCGGGAATCGAACCTGGGACCCAGGTGTAGAAGCCAGTTGCGTTCACCACTACGCCAACGGGCCGGCCTTACAAGGTGATGGCTGACCCAGTCCTCCTCTATGGAAGTGTTGTAGGTTACTACAAAACTACAGTTCAGCCGTTCTTAGTTTGCTCCTACTGTCAACAAACAAAAGCCACCTACTACAGGGTGCACGCTAGAGTCTGCGACTTTACGAATGTCGTATTCCTATTAAGTTAACTATTTTTTAAATTATAAGTACTTAAAGTACCAAAAACATCAGTCATGATATGATGTAGGCCTAACAATTTCATTTATAAAAATACTTTTAAAAGTAATTTTGTACTATTTAAATACTTTTAAAAGTATTTTGTTGTTACTTTTTAATCAGTGTGTACACATTTTGATATAATGCTCATGCTCAGTGACAACATTATTTGTTTACATTAGGAGCAAACTAAGAGAGGCTGGACTATAGAAGAGAGTAGAGTACAGATGGCAGAGAAGCGATTCCCGCAGAGAACAAAGGGTTATAGCTTGATTTTTGTAAGGAGAGCGCTGGGTAAAACGTGCGTCTGCATTATTATAGTCTTGTATGTACTGCAATAGTGCAGTGTATGTAATCAACAATGGAACAGAATGCCTAAAAAATACAATGGGTGTTGTCAATTTTCAATATGACACTCTGACTGTACATCTAACTGTAGGTTGGAGGGGTATGTAGGGTCTAAGTCAAGTACATTGGCATGCGTAGCCCAGCGCTCACAGCAATTGGCTTGGCCTTTACAATGGTAGGAAACAACTGATAAATGAGGATATAAGAACGGAGGATGTTTACAATGTTCAGTGTGGTGGCCACATTAATGTGGTGTATTGAACACTCCCAGGGTGTGGGCACCACAAAAATTTGGTCCGTCTATAACGTTATTTAATCTCTTCTTTCTACATTCAGCTGGGGTGAATTATATTTCTATTATTAATCAGCTGTAGAAAAATGTTCACTCTATGCCATTATACCTTCAGTTCTTGAACTAACATCACTGGTTTTTTTTTGGTAGAATTTAAAAAACTGATACATTTACAACTAAGTTAAGAGTTTTACAGGCTATTTTATTTGTAATTATTGTTAAATAAAATATTTTGTATACATTATTGATCTATATTTTTGATTATTGAATTTTAGTGATTATTTTGTCTACACTCATACAATCACGAAAGAAAACTTCAGCATTTACACGAATTTTCTTTTTTCTAGTCATAGTAATAATATTAAAAATTATTATTTTATTTCATTACTTCCATTACAATTACACAACATTTACCGTAGTAAATATTAAATGGGAGAATTACACAATATAAAAATCAATGGGAAGAAGGAAAAGAAGATTTTTCATTTTTTAAAAAATAAATTTAGATAAAAAAATAACTACTGATAATAACTGTAATACAAGAGAATAATGTAAGTATAAAATATTACATACCTCATGTGGATCCCAAACTTGCCAAAAGAAATAATGTAAAAATCTAGTATTAAAATTACGTAAACTGTCCAAAGCAAATGATATATTGGCCACTTTCCAGTCCCACATTCCTATTGTAAAACCTTCCAAAAGCCTTTTAAATTCTCGTAAACAAACGCCTGCTTCAAATACTAAATCCAGATGACTATAATTGCTATGATTCCAGTATATCGTGTAAATCAATCTGTATTCGGAATATAAAATCTATTTTTTAATTATTAAAATATTAATTTACTTCAATGTATGTTATAAAGAAACTAGGTATAAAAATCCCTTTCATGAGACAATGCGTCTCATGGCTGGTGGCAATTTCTAAAAAACGCTTACCTTTGGCCTATCGCAAAAACCATTTAGAGATTTCTGTATCTACTCTACGAGGTGCGGCTATTAAATAACAAGACTGATGTTGTAAAAAAATTTATGTTAATTTTATACATAATCACTTATTGTCACCTTCAATATAAACTCCTTCTCTATCCCTACAACGCTCCATGTGAATTTTTCATTGTTGGAAACAGTGCTGGAAGTCATCTTCTGTCAGCTCCTTCCTGACATGTACCGCTTTCTCTTTTACAGCTTCCACAGACTCAAATCTTGTCCCTTTTAATGCAGATTTCACCTTAGGGAACAGGTAGAAGTCACATGGTGCAAGATCTGGTGAATAAGGCGGATGTTCTAACACTGAAATGCTGTACTTGGCTAGCAACTTCTTGACAGATAACGCGGAATGAGCTGGCGCATTTTCTTGGTGGAGAACTCATGATTTATCCTTCCACATTTCAGGGCGTTTTTTCCTTACGTTTTGATGTACTTTATGAAGTACCTCAAGGTAGTAATATTGATTAATTGTTTGACCTTCAGGAACCCAGTGAAGGTCCACAATCCCATGGATATAAAAAAAAACAATAATCATTGCTTTAAATTTTGACTTGCTTATTCGAGCTTTTTTGGCTCTCGGTGAAGTTCGGCTCATCCAGTGCATGGATTGGCGCTTCGTTTCCGAATCATAAGTAAAAAACCACGTTTCATCACATGTTATTATAGTTTCCAAAAAATTTGGGTCATTTTCAATCGCATACAAAGTGTCAGTACAAACACTTTTGCGAGCTTCATTTCAAACATTTTTGAGCAGCATGTGTCCTGAAGGAGCTGACAGAAGATGACTTCCAGCACTGTTTCCAACAATGGAAAATCTGCTAGGAGCGTTTTAGGTATAGAGAAGGAGTGTGTATTGAAGGTGACAATAAGTGATTATGTATAAAATTAAAATAAAATTTTTTACAACCTCAGTCACAATATTTAATAGCCTCACCTCACATAAGAGGAATTGAATGGCTCTATTTTTGTTTCCAAATTCCGATTTAGATTTCTTGACTTCTGGCTTTGGGTCACTTCCGGTTGAAACCGGAACTTCAAATTCAATCCAGGCCCACTAATTTTTGGTGTAGAAATGAATCCGAAAACTATTTAGTACCATCTTTTGTAGTTTCTAA
This sequence comes from Catonia carolina, assembly GCA_035578175.1. Classification (NCBI taxonomy): domain Eukaryota; kingdom Metazoa; phylum Arthropoda; class Insecta; order Hemiptera; family Achilidae; genus Catonia; species Catonia carolina. The sequence goes on from JAQMRL010000005.1 coordinate 69,666,342, forward strand.
CATCTGGGTGTGACGGATGGACAAAGGAAAATGATAGATAACAATTTTCTCTCCTCCATTGTTCTCTTGGCATTCCATCTTTATCCCAATTCATCTATCTTCAATTACAGGATATTTTTAGGGAGTTTACCCTAAATGATTACTAACAATATCTAACTGTAAGGATGGCTGAAACATGATCACACTTCATTTGACAAGTATGCCATTTTGGTGTTTTTTTTTATAACTGCATCCAGGAGACTCCAAAAGGGAGTATAGGAGATGTCAAGATAAAACTGATACGCCTAAATTTTAAAACTATGTAAAATTCATTATTTACCAATCATTGTTACCACTAAACTAACTTGCTTACTTCAATAAGCGTGTCATACAACCATTTGTACCAAATAATGTGTTATTTGCCTAAGCATTTAATAGAAATGTATATATTTTTCAACCAAAAGCTATTAGAAAGGAATTCGTGTACACTGTAAAATGTTTCATCAATCAAGTATTTTTAAAAATTTTTTAAATAAACTTAAATTACCACAACTTTTTAAAGCTTGCAGTAATTAATTGATGTATGTATTTTCTACCTGCATAATTAGGTTTTTGTTCAAACAATTTAGTGCTGTGATTAGCAACACAGTAAAATCGAGTCTGTTTCTTGTCTAGTGATTAAAACATTTAAATTCTGTAAAAATGCATTTTGCTTTATGTACATTATCAAAGCCGTACAATGAAAGAACTATAAGCAATTAAAGCTCCTTAAATAATAATCTGCATGAGGTTAAGTGGTTAACTCCCACCATACTCCTAATAGCTTTTCCTGAATTTTAAAAATTCTTTCCATGTTACTCTGTGATAAACTACCTCTAAAGTCCAGCCTCTCTTGGTTTGTTCTAATGTTTACAAATAATGACATCACCGAGCATGCGCATTATATCAAACTGTGTACATGCTGATTAAAAAGCAACTACAAAATACTTTCAAAAGTATTTAAATACAAAATACTTTTAAAAGTATTTTTATAAATGAAATTGTTAGGCCTACATCATATCATGACTGATGTTTTTAGTACTTTTTTTTGTATCGCCTATATAAAGAACGCACTGGTTATGTAAAATTATTTTTTAAGCTGTCGTTTGTTCGCATGGTACGCCTTCATCCTCTCGCTAACCTTCTCCCTTTGTTCCTGCGTCCATGTCCTCTGCCTTGTTTCTGCAGTCGGGAAATTCCCAAAATCTTTTATTTTCCTTCTAAAGGCAGTTCCATCTGTTACATCGTTATGTGAAACGTTTATGGTGTTTAGGTTTGTTTCAATTTCTTTGATCCATCTATCTTTGGTTTTAAAACCTTCTTGATATGTGATCATTTTGTACGTTTCGTATTTTTGTTTTGGAATCTCATCATGTGACTGTAATATTGTAGTCGACGTTTTATGAGCTTAGTTGTTAGAGTTTCGTCTAGGAAATTCATTATGTTTCGTTCGTTCTCTTCTTGTGGATCTTGGTTTCTGGGTCGAAAACTGTTCCTAGGATTGTCTGGGCGAATCTCCTGTGTATTTTATTTAGTTTTGTTAATAATCCTTTCCTATGAAATGTTAGGGTTTCGGCTGCGTATAAGACTTGTGGTAGAACGACTGTGTTTAGATGTCTAAGTTTGGCGTTTCTATATATGCATTTTTTGTTGTAAAAGTTCCTTGATTGTACGTAGGTCATTTCTAGTTTTGCTATTCTGTTTTGCAATGTAAGTACGTCGTTTCCGTTTTGTTTTATAATTTCTCCTAAGTATTTGAAGTGGTTGACTCTTTTGAGCATTTCGTGTTGGGTTTTGAGGGCGGGTGTTTTACTTTTGTTATCTGACATGTATACGGACTTATCGAAAGAGATGTTTAGTTAACTTAATAGGAATACGACATCCGTAAAGTCGCAGACTCTAATGTGCACCCTGTAGTAGGTGGCTTTTGTTTGTTGACAGTAGGAGCAAACTAAGAACGGCTGAACTGTAACTGATAAGGCATACCAGATATGAGATAAAATTTAACCATGGTAAGCTGCTATTAGCAATATTTTATCATTTAATATCAAATAATATGTTGAATATTAAAAGAGGCAAAGATGACAGGTGACTAGATGAAACAAATCAAATATTTTACTTTAATTTTTTATGAAAATTATTTAAATTATTATAATGGTACCTGAAGGAACGAATACTCCGCCACCAAGACTACTTCATTGTCAAGAGCAGCTGCAGATGGAGGTCTTGGCTCTGTAAGCTCTCTACGAGCAGTTTGTAATTTTTTTGACACAATTGGTCCAAATTTTCTATAACCCGATAGAACTATATGATGCACTGCTTGTGACCATCTGTAATTTACTTTTGATGCAATTTCACATAAATGTTGTAAATCCACATAACTTAAAATTTCTTCAAGTACCTATAATATATCAACTTCTTTGATTTAAATACATGTTATTAATAGTTATGAAAGATTGCCCGTAACAGACAAGTGGAGTGTCAAATTATTTACACTCAATCTGTTCATTGCAGGGCTAAAATAAATAGTTCTGTTTCTTATCACATGGTCAGCCAATTAAATGACTGAATCATTTGAGAACAGAAGAGGTAGAGGTGTACAAGACACTAATCAGAGTTATCTCCTCTGGAAGTAATGAATTTCATTATGCAGCCAGATCTTGTGGTGAATGAAGTGAAGGTGTCATTTGGGTGGAAAATATGTGCTTTCCGGAGGGCTCGGCATGCTGATAAGCGTACTTTTCCACTCAGCGAGGAAGGCACTTGTAAACCACCTCACTCCTCGTTTTTACTTAGTAAAACCTCTACAGGTTCAAACCAGCCTTTCGGCTGAGCTGATGACCTAAACAACAACGAAAGATTATGTTATGTTCAATGAACTTTTTAGTTACTATTTACCACAAAAGCTATGGGAACAGTTACTCATCCCTGGTTATAACGGGGTGTTGGGAGTCATTCACTGACCCACGTTTTGTCACCTGCCGCGGTATAAACAAAGTCAGGAATTTTCATACTTGCCACAAACGTACTTTGCTCCTATAAGTGGTGCAGCAGCCAATACAATCAAATTATAATATAAAACCCTAAAAATACGTATTGCATACAACTAAGGTAAATTTCGGAGCAATTTTTAAGTATGTAGCTAAAGAAAATACAGTACTATACCCAACTTTTATGTATTTTTCATGACAATTAAAGTACATAATTCAAAATAAACAAAAACAACACTTAAAATAATACAGTACATAATTTACTGTAATGTATTTTAAAAATATGTGTAGTTCTATATTTTTAAATTCTGTAAAAAAATGGAAAAATTATTGGGGGCATAATTTAACCCGTGTTATATCCGAAAGCTCAGTAAACTGACTGTTATAACCGGGGACAACTGCATTTGATTGCATTTGAGTATTTTAAATAAATTTTATTGAGATTACAGAGAGTTATTACAGTAAATTTTATACAGTTAATAAGGCACTCCTTGGTAGTAACTTTGCCAGGCTCCAGGAACACTCGATGTATTGAGGAATAGAAATAAGTAAAACTTTAGCTCAGTATTTCAATGAATAAGTCTGGTAATCAGTTGGTTACCACCATTGTCAGCCAGCATGAAGAGCTAAATGCGCATTTTCCTACATAAGTTAAACACTGTAGATGCCTTTGAAAGGCTCTAAATGGTTACCAATCCAACATGGTAGGGGTAACCTGGCTTGATTATTACCTTGCTTACTAGTTCTAAATCTCTTCGGGTTGGCACCAAATTTAAAGAAATATGGATAGTAACATTAAATTAGTTGTCTTCTTAAGAGTAAATCGATAAGATATTTACTTTATTTACTACGTATAATTTACATAAGAGTAAATCGAACATCCAAAATAGATCTCATAAGTATGACACAAGAACAAACACTTACTTCTTCCAGATAAAGTGAGAAGTGCATTGCATGAGCGACACACTTCTCTCAATTGGCCCCTAAATTTTATAACTTACTACCTAAACACTACCTGAACAGAACAAAATTAAATCTTAGAATGAAATGCAAAAATGGATAATTAATGTCGGAAGGGAAAACATGGAAGTGATGCTAGGTAAAAACCAAAGTTAACTGTGATTCCAATTACCATATTTTTTGTGGTAATAGTTTAGAAAATTATTGAGTCAATGTTTTTTTACATATCCTGGCACATGGATTTTTAATCATAGTTGGATATGTCAATTTCCACTGCCTCGATTATTGGAATGAATGTGGTAATAGGAATGGATGAGTGTACTGTATAAATCTGAGCTTTGAGCAGCTGCGGGATGAAGGGGACAGACGAAGTACCAGACTACTGCTACGTCATAACACTGTACTAATTATCTCATTGGTATTCGCTAGGCAGTAGGCTGCCTAGTGTGGTGACATACGTGGGTGTTGTTTTGACTATTCGTTGTAGATGGTGACACAGAATATAAATGTAGTTTGGATAGTACCCTTGTCTACTACAAACATAATACAAGTAAATCATTACTACTACTAACGCAATCTCTCACAATAGTAGTGACGTAATGCATACCTCTCAGCTGTACAAAGCTTGGGAATGGGCAGTAGAAAATTTATATTGAAATGTTAAGATTTAAAATTGTATTTGATTTTTGAAAATAAAGTATTGTGAAGATATTGAAAAAGGAATATGGTTCAAGAGATTTCTAGATAGGTTTCTATTCATAAAATGTTAAATAGCAAATAATAGAGTGACAAAGTAACAATAGGGTTAGTTATAAAAGGATATTTAAAAAGGGCCGTGTGTAATAAGGTAGGGTCTTTGTTGTACAACTGTTTGTGAAAGAGTTGGTTGGTTACATGTAACACCTTTTATTCTATTGTGACTTGTTTATACTAGTTATGATCTTTCCAGAACCAGTAAAAGGACTTTTGTATCGAATCTCTGTGTCTTTCGAGAAGTCTCTTTGAACCACCTATATAAATAGACCCCAGATTGCAGTCGGAGAGTTAGTATTCGTTTGATCTTTGACGAGTGTTTATGGCGTGTGCTATCGGTACGTTAGAGAAGGTCAACGGTTCCGAGGCATTGTATTGGTCAACTATTGTTATTCAGTTTCATTGTGTATTTGCATTGTGTATAATTTTTGCATGTGTGCATTCTGTTTGATTGTTTGTAAGTAGTACTAAGTAAATTATTTAAGTTATTTATTGTATCGCTTCATTATAATTACTTTATTATTTATTTTATAAATCTTTAGTTGTAATAAATACTTGTAATTTTAAACTTTAGTGTATTAATTATTTAATTACCCCTAGATCCCGAAACGGACCTCAGCGATAAGTGTCACAGTATTGTTATTATTAACCGTTTCAGTACCAACATCCGGAAAACAGGACGTCAATATTTTTTACGTTGTGATAACATCCAGTTTACCGGCCGTTCATAAATTATGCATAAAGTGCCAACGTCCGGATAACTGAACATTTCCAAAAAAGCTTTTAAACAAAAATTAACGGAATAATGTATTTTGAAACCGCCTCCATGCCGTAGTGACTAGCCCGCTAGCCTACAAAGCGAAAGAACCAGGGTTCGATTCCCGGCTAGGGTCTGAAAATTTTAACACGTTAAAAACCACCGTTAAGGTACCAAAACCCACAGTAGTTGCTAATGACCAAGCTGTCGATGCGACTTTAAATAACCTAAAAAAAATATTTTGAATATTTTTAGAACAATTTTTTTTTTATGAACACAATAAAAATTAACACTTAATAGGAAATTTAATTTTTCCTTAACATTGAACTTTTGGTCGGCAATGGCAGGCTTACGCCTGCAAGTTTTCGAAATAAGGGCTGACACTTTTTGTACACCCTTATTCAAATTAAATAGCACTTTACATCAAACTTTTAAATATTGTTTCGGCACTGAAAGGGTTAAAAGGTGGAGGGAAGGAGGGACCGAGGACACCCGAAGAAGAGATGGGCAGATTTCAGAGGTTTGGAATAGGCAGGGATGCCTAATCCTTGAAGAGCAGAAGAAGAAGATTCTCATTAAATTAATTTCTTTAACCAACCGGAGGTTGAAAAAATAACCCTCGTGTTTATATAAATACATTTGTACAGTTTAAATTATAGATTAGGATAAACATATGTAATACTGCTTACAAACCTCAATCGATAAATTTTCTATTGTTGCAGTTGCCATGGATACGCAATTTTCAAACAAATTTCACTTAACATATATTTCACTACTGTACGTAGGTACACAAAAGTATGTTTGTTTTTAACACTCATTGATATTTTCTTTTGTTGTTATAAAATGTTATTAATGAAACTAGCTTATATACTAGCTTCATTTTTATGATTATTTTTAAACCATATTTTTTTGTAATTTTTTATATAATTTAATATTTTTTAAATATTGCAACTTTCTTAAGTCATAAAATGTGTAATTTCCATGGAAACTAATGGATTTATATGAATACATAATGTTTTTGTTCACAACTTAATTAAACTGGGTGCTTAAAAATTTGATAATGTTTTAATGTAAAGCACTAAAGTTAAAATATTTCACTTTTAAAGATCTGAAGGCTCACTGTCACTTATGACTGACTGATTCATTTAGTATTTTTGTTTTCTTCACATTCAGTGTAGGTTGCAATTTTTCGCGGTTAATGTTTTATTGTTTTTTAACAATATGTTTAATAAAGAATTTAATAATGTGAAATTAAAAATTAAATAAAAAAAATGTAATAGTTTGACTCTCAAGGTTCAAGAACAAATAAATTGAGAGGGCTTTATTAAAGAATATATTAAAATCAGATGTTATCCAAATCATACAAGGGAAACAAACACATTATTCTTTTCATGGCATAGATAATTTTTAGTCTGTTCTGGAATCAAAAATTTTCTTTTTTTTATTAGAAATCTGTAATCACTAAACTGTGGAAATTAATTGGAACATGCTATTTTTCTTTTTACAGTAAATTAAATTAACGGTACAAATTAACTTTAAAACACATACTGACAAAACAAAACACAGATGTTTTTGTTTTTTTTCATGATAATTGGCCCTGGTATTTACAGTAGTTCCAGTTTTAAGTAATAAGAATTCAACCAAGTAGGCTACTACGACATAGAATTATTCTATTCATGCAAACTTTTCGAGGGACAGTTCAACATGACTTAGCTCTATCATAAATCAAAATTTGTCAAAACTTTCAAGCTGGAAAATCAAATTAACGTATTGTGCGGTTCCAAGCTCCGTGTAGTTGCGGGGTGAAGGGTACGGGTGAGGTATAATGAATGAGTGATGCATGCTGGGAGAACAATTGTTGTATTACTCTGATACAAAATAATATTGTTTTCAAACTTTCTGTATTTAACATATTTTTTTGTATTTATTACATTTATTTATTTACATATTTTGATATAAATTAGTACGTTAAATATTATGATTCCAACCAAGTTAATAACCCGGTAGGTATTTGTTAAGTTAATGCTCCGGATGATAAGAATATTTTTTTAGTCAAGTTAGTACACGCTACCACTACAAATTCATCAGTTGTGAAACACTACTAACTCATTCATTCTCCCACTACTATAACAACGCACTGCATTCCCTTTGATTTCACGCAGCTGGGACTCAAGCAATACTTGATTGACCTGGAATCAAGACTTAAATCAGGGTTTATACCAGGGTTTACAGAAATAGAATATGTTGAAAGCGAAATAATTTATTATCGTTTTAGTGTGAAGGGTAGACTAGAGCGTTGAAATTTTTTTATGTAAACAGATATCGCATGCAGGCCATCTGTAAGTCAAGATACAAACAAGTTTCTTAGTTTGTGTGAAAGCTGTGATGTTTTTCTATAGGAATTTGCCCTTGTTATAAATGGTTGGGTATATTGTACGTTGTAGCATAGGGAGGAAGGCAGTAGTGCATGACGAAACCTGCAGTGTTTTCAAAAAAGTCACCCTCATGTTATTCTCCTACAACCTACAGAATTATGAAAATATAAGTTCATGTAGATAGAATTATGCTTTACAAATAGTTTTTCACAAGTAAATCTAACTACATGAATGTGTGTGTGACGTCATGGGAAAGGAATGTAATACGATCGCTTTGTATTAGAAGTGGAACAGCTGGAGCCTTAAGGACTTAATAATATCTTAAGAGCTTAAGTCCTTAATTTAACCTTAAGAACTAGAACTTAAGACTTAAGAACTTATAGAATATCTTTAAGAGATGTTTAGGTAAGATGGATAGTAAAACAAAAGAACACAATGTGTTCTTAGTATGTGTTAGAGTTAATAATTGAAGGATTTTGGACACTGAGAGTGACAAACTTTGAACTTATAAAATAATTAAATGCTGAAAATTGTCATACTTTGTTTACATTATGAGAAATGAAGAAAAATACATCTTGCTTTACCAAGTACTACAAGTTGAGGTTGCAGGAAGAAGAGTACCAGGATAAAGAAGAATATCCTGGCTGCCAAACGTTAGGATTTGGTTTGACAAGAGTTTGGTGAAATTGTTAAAAATTGCAACGTTTAAAAGTGCAGATAGAGGATGATGATCGCCAACATTCAAAATCAGATTGGTACTTAACCAGGAAAGAAGATAAAGCATTATTGGATCATGAAATGATAACCAACACTATAAAAGTGATAACACTATAAAAGTGTCATTCCATGCTGGTGAAATCAAGAACATGTGCACTAATCTAGTAGAGTCAATGCCAGAACGTCTTCAAGAGGTTATTTCTGCTAAAGGGGTACATATGTCATACTAATACAGATATTTAACAGTTTTTATAAAAACATTGCCCATAACAGACAGGTGAAAAGTCAAATTATTTACACTCAATCTGTTCATTGAAGGGCTAAACTAAATAGTTCTGTTTCTTATCACATGGTCAGCCAATTAAATGACTGAATCATTTAAGAACAGAAGAGGTAGAGGTGTACAAGACACTAATCAGAGTTATCTCCTCTGGAAGTAATGAATTTCGTTATACAGCCAGACCCTGTGGTGAATGAAGTGATGGTGTCATTTGCGGAGTGGAAAATGTGTGCTTTTCAGAGGGCCTGCCATTTTGATAAGCATACTCTTCCACTCAGTGAGGAAGGCATAAGTAAACCACCTCACTCCTCATTTTACTTAGTAAAACCTCTACAGGTTCAAACCAGCCTTTTGGCTGATAACCTAAACAACAATAAAGACATAGAATGAATAAAAGGACAGTTTTTATAAAAAGTGTTTTTTATTTATCCAAAGTATGTAATTCGGACAGTATAGTGAAATATTGCCCATAACAGGCAGGTGGAGTGTCAAATTATTTGCACTCGATCTACTAGTTTCAGGGCTATAAAAAATAGTTCAGTTTCTTATCGCATGATCAGCCAATTATATGACTGAAGCATTTTAAAACAAGATATAACACTAGTTAGTTATCTCCTCTGAGAGTAATGCATTTCATTATACAGCCAGACCCTGTGGTGAATGAAGTGAAGGTGTCATTTGCGGAGTGGAAAATGTGTGCTTTTCAGAGGGCCTGCCATGGTGATAAGCATACTCTTCCACTCAATGATGAAGGCATTGGTAAACCACCTCACTCCTTGTTTTACTTAGTAAAGCCTCTAGAGGTTCAAACCAGTCTTTCGGCTGATGACCTGAACAACATGATAGTAAAATAAATTACTCTCAGCATTTTAGAGGTATTTACAACTTCTTTTTCCCTCAGGCTAGTATCTCAAAACTTGTTTTTGAATTTGATCTACCTTTATTTTTTAAATGTGTGCCATCCATTTATTGCGATAACTGAATCTCTCATTTGCAGTTGTCTACAACTCTTTTATTATACATCACAATTTCAAATAGTGTCATCTCTTGAACAACCCTTGAAAATCCATCTTCACAGTTTATAACTCTTTATTTTCCCTTTAAGAACTTTCATTGCTATCCAAATCGTCATTATCGATACTGAAGTCACGAGATTGCCTTTTGCGTATGGATGGGCTGTGAGGAAGGGAAGTAAAAATATGACAGTGCTGTCAACCTCAACAGTGCGACACTACCTTTACATTTCACTACTTTGCAGTTTCTACATACATTTTGTAAGCTGTGGTTTAATCCGAGAAAATTGTTTTCATAAACCTTATACAAAATACATTTGACCTGTAATACTGCCTACAGCTTAATTACATGGCTAGAAATGTTTAATTTACTGTAATTACCTTATTCTATTGGATTTTCTACGAGCGAATCGCCTTCTTTACGATCGCTGTCACCGGCGTCTTCACTACCAATCTCACTGTTATCTATCTAACAGTTTCCTTTTTTACTAGGTGCCAACAAAACTGTTGAAGAATACCTTCACGGCTTTAATTTCCTTCTTTATTTTTCGAATTGTGGAAAGAGAAACATCACAGTAGTTAGCCGCTCGCTCATAGCTTTTGTTAAAAGGCACTGAAAGGGATTTTTGTTTAGTTTCAACTTCACAGCATTTTATTAGACTGCATATTAAATTTCGTTCAGCACTGAGAATAGTTTGCCCATATTTTCGAGAAACTAACATAGTAACAAACAGTTGTATTCGTATTGTTAACCTACAAAAGGTTCCGTGATATATTGTATAGGCTATGCTCTGGATATAGTATAAGTTGTTATGTTTGTGTACTGAAATTAAAGAAGTTGCGGATGCGCACTGATGCTGTTCCCCCTTTACCCCTCGCTGCAAACAAGGGAAAACTCGTGATTCAAGTAACTATACATTATATCATTTTATTAAAATATGTTTGTTAGCTCTATTCCTTAGGTTGCAGCCTGACAACAAGTGGGTTAGAGCAGGCTAGCAGTTCAAGCAGCATTGAGCTGAGCTGATACCGTGGTCGTACAGAAAACAATCAGCAGCTGACACTTTTCATCAGCGTGTCATTTGGTTGAGTCACGCCTCCTCTTTTATCTCGGTTTGTCATGTCATTACTTTTAAGTGAAAATTCCCTTATGTTTATGAATTTTTAAATATTATTTTGACCATCTTAACTATTTTTAAATGCGTACTTAAAGTTATTGAATTATTTTATAGTTATTTCGATTAGTTTTTTTGTTATTATTTAATCACAGTTATTAGTTCGTAATTCTTTGCAAACTTTATTCCAGCAGTTGATAGTTTTTTTGTCCTTGAAATGCTTATTCAACACATCCCATAAAATGGCAGGTTTATACATAGCCAATATTAGTGATTGAGTGTCTAAATCCATGATTGCTAAATTAATGTATGTAATAAAAGAACGGAAACTGAACTGAGATGTGAGCTTGTAAGCTGGTAAAATCGAACTAGTTTGTTTTTGAGCAGGTTAGAGCGGTAAGTAGTATAGCACGTCCTGCTAATGGTGTGGCCACGCCTATTAGCTAACATTAGTTAGTTCCAACCTGCTTACATGCTCAATGCTGCTACAACCTGATTGCTGTCTGACTGCGACCTTATGCCCGCCTTCCACTACAAAAGGGTAATGAGCATGAAATAGCTGAGCGAAACGGAGTAAAATAGTTTTGTCCTTCCACTAAGAAAGATTTTTTACAGAAAAGAGGTATTTGCTTTCCACTGCCAGGGAATCGAAACTGAACTGCCAGGGAATCGGGTTCGAAACTGGGTAGCGGAGTGAGCTAGGTGAGAAATGAGATGGGTGAGGTTGATGCTTCCATTATCAGCGGACTATACGAGGCAGTCAGTTCATCTTTATTATCAAGCCAGCCAATCATTGGATCGAGCAAGTCGTGGTTAGTTTCTAGTGTGTTTTTCTTGTTTGTTCGTTTCTAGGAATAATGTCAGACGATTCAAGCGATGATGACTACATAAATACAATAAGTAAATGCTTGTTACTTTATAGTTATCATAAGAAAAATAAGCTAACAAACCAGGATTTTGGATGAGCTACCACATTAGAGAGCTTGTCAAACATGATTTACTATGAATATTCTACGATTTACAAGATGAATATTTCAAAAATTATTTCAAAGTCATTAAAGAACAATTTGAAGAATTACTATCACTTGTAAAAGAAGATATAAAGAAACAAGGTACGAACTTTAGAAGAGTTATTTTACCAATAGAAAAACTTGCTGTCAAGTGAAAACTGATGGGAAGTGAAGCGGACTCCGTTCCAAACTAGCATTGCAGAGCATGACCAGCGGCCGCTTTTTGCTCGCTCAGTCAGCTCTGCTTATTCATCTACTGGTGGAAGAACTTCTATAAGATTTGGTGTTGCGAGTCGATTGGAGTCCGTCCGAAATCCGCTCAACTCTGTGACCTCTTTTGTAACTCTTCCTACTCGTTCAGTCCACTCTGCTCACTCTTTTCATAGTGAAAGCACCTTTATGACGTTAAACCATAGCGAGTTAAACGAAGTCTACTCCGCTTGCAGTGGAAGGCGGGCTTTAGAGTTGTTGCAATCATTCCTCATTTCTCTAAAAAAAGATGTATTTTTTTGTTAACATCAATCTCTCCATCAAAACTAATTTTGCAGTCCAAGTAATCGAATGCTTTGACCTGCTCAATAAGAGCATTATTAATTACAACAACCTTGATGTTGATTTTTTTACAAAAGCAACCACTTTAGATTTCAGGAGGGGACAAAATAAAATCATAAAAACCTAAAAATTAAAAACAAATTTACTTCTCTGTTAATTTAATTCTTATTTTGATACCTACATTAAAATAATTTTAATTAAACTAAAACCTAATGATGTAAATACTTTTTTCTTAATATCCTTTGTTCTCTTTGTTCCTTTTTTACATTTCGTTTTACGATGACAGTCATAAATTCTTTAGCTGTTTTCACATCACAAGCATACTGAATATCTCGTAAAGTTTGCTTCGCTTCCTCTTCTAAAATTGCTACCTTCTGTTTCTGTAATTGCGATAAAAATTATTTATTAGTTTATAATTGTAATTAATAATAAAAAATCTGGTGTGAAACACTCACACAATTTTCTCTTGCCAATGTAGATAATTAACAATATAACCTATGTCTAATCATGAGTAATCAATGGAACATGAAAAACACAACCTAATTTTAATCGTGTGTACTTTATAGGATAAGAATGTCCATTACAAGAAAGGAGAAATAGCAAAAGTAAAAATTATCAAGAGAAGGGGCAAAAGGAAGATCCTTGGACTTCCAAAGGAAACTAGTACAACCATATGGCAGCTTATCATGGCCTCATTCTGTCTCATATCCGTTATGGTATTTTAGTATGGGGTAATTCTAGCATGGGTAATATGAATAGGGTTTTTAAAATTCAAAAGAAAGCTATTAGGTGTATGGTGGGAGCTAACCAGCTAACCTCATCCACACCACTATTTAAGGAGCTTAAATTGCTTACAGTTCCCTGTCTCTACATTTTTGAGGTGATTATGTATGTTAGGCAAAATAATTTTATGCAGAATTTCAATGTTCACAATCATAACACGAGAAACAGGAATGATTATTATGTGGCTAATCACTCCACAAAATTGTTTGAACAAAAACCTACTTATGCAGGGAGAAAATTCATAAATAAATTACCCCAATCTTTAAAGTGTTGTGAGGATTTGAATTCCTTTAAAAAAAATCTAAAAAATTACTTGATCGGTGAAACTTTTTATAGTGTACAAGAATTTCTTTCTTGATAGTAGTGATACATAGTGTGTTTCTTATATGTATTTCAGGTGTTAGATCTGACGACATGTCCTATAGCCTACTCCTCCTGGAGTCTCCAGGGCGCAAAAAAAAAAAAATTTAAAAAGCAATCGATCTAAGAAATTTAACAAAACAAGACTGCTTACACAAAAGCCAATTTAGAAAATTAATATTCAACCTAAAGATTGAATCCTCAAAAGAAATATAATCAAACAAACTTCTGGAAAAAGAAAGAACAATAAGATTTAAGTGTACGAAGAAAAGATGAGTGCAAGCCAAAAGATTTTGACATGGTAAAAGAAGTCAGATAATTTGATGAATGCAAGGGCCCCCATAGCCTTTTTATAAAAAAGAATAATAAAATTTACAATAGAAAAATTAAGTACAGCGTACAAATTAATGGAGAGTACATACGAAACGAAAAAATTTTCTTGGGATAAAAAACCCCAATTTTCATTGATGAGTCAGAATCCTGAGAAGATTTTTATAATCATATTTTACAACCTGATAGCAACCTGATTTAAGATATAAAACTGTGGGGTTGCACCAGAGAAGAATTTTATACAATTCATCTATTCTTCCAGAAAAACATCTTGCATAATCGATATATTAAAAGCGAACAGGTTTTTTCAACACAATTTTAACTACCTAAACCTTCATCGATTTTCCCCGAAGTGCGCTAAAATGAATCTCTGTTTGAGTAGATTTGCAGAAAACTAACGAAAATAATATATTTTGAATTACGATCGTAAAATAGGAGGTCTAAAATAAAGATAATAATACGTGAAATTAATAAGAACGAGAATACAGTAAGCAATGCATCTGTGTACCTAATGCAGCACTACTCTACGCTTATATCTCTCTCTTTCTCTGTCTATTCCTCCCACATATCGCACAGCTATATCAGGTTGGAGGGGCAAGTTCAACAAACTAAAATATGCCAACGCAGTGACACATAGCTTTGGACTTTCCACCGTAGTTGTTGTCACTTGAGTAGTGTACAGTGAGTTCTGCTCTTTTCAGAGCTATTATATTTTTTTAAAATTATTTTTAGAAATTATTGCCATTCATCAGGAAATTAATGGACAGTCGTCCATTAGGGGGTAGACCAAGAGGCAGGAGACGTTCTATAAAAACAAATTTACACTTTTGTGCAGGTTTTGCTGCAGAGGTTCACCTAGTAATTAAATTAATGATTAACACAAAAATATTAATAAAATCAAAATAATAATGTTAATCAAAGAATAATTTTAATGAATGATTGACATCCTCAGTTACCTGGAGCTCTATTATAAGCATGTACAACCTAAGCCGTTTCACCATGATACCATGAGCATATTATGCCACATTCCACAACCAGCAAATTGATGAAATTATGTTAAACATGTAAGATTATAAATTACAAACAAAATAAATATTCTAATATAAATGTTATAAGAGTTTTCCTGCATTAATATGTAGATTTATGTGGTCATTGTGATCCTCTGAAGAAATAAGTTGGTTTTGTTACGTTAGGTGTGTTTGTGTGCTCATCAATTTGTCCTGCATCTAGTACTATACTATTTTTCAGGGCTGATGAGCTCTGAACGGATGCATTGCCCCCTACCCACTTCATAGCTAGTCAATGACTTGCCAATACTAGCTCTCGTAGTTCTGTTATAGCTATATTTCGTCAGACTTTTTTTGGTCTTTCAATAACAATTAAAACCATTTGTACAATCTGACAACGCTGTTAATCGTTCTGATTGGTCTAAATGCGTCCAACAACACAGCTCATCAACCGTGAAAAGCATAATAGCGACTAATACATTTTATTATTAACACGTTGACTGCCACGTGACCCAAATATGTGTCACACTTGTCTTTAAAAATGGGCCACGTGCATCAAAAATGAGTCACAGTACATGAGTGATTTTTAAGCCGTGTTTTGTGGTTTCAAAAGCCACAGCTTCAGAGATTCTTAAGATTATTTAAATAGTTGGTATTTTTCAAATAATAGGATATTTCGTATTCAGATAGTTTTCCTTGTTGTCCTGTACTAGAATGTTGCTATTATTTTAAATTTTATTATTTCTTTTGCTTATTTCGGTTGAAAGAAATAGTCCAGAATTCTTTGCAACTAAACCCAATTATGTTTATTACTTTTTTTTATTGTAAAGCAAAAATGGGTCACATGGCTCTGAAATGTAAAATCATTCCAGCAGCCCATGTGACCCAAAAGTGTGGTCACAACTTAATTTTACAAAAAAAATAGCTGTTATTTTTTTAATTAATAAATGAAGTAAAATAAGAAGAAAAAGGAATAAGATCTAAAAAATAAAACAAAAGTACGATGGCCCCGCTGTAAGTGACACAAAATTTAGTGTGGCAGGCAACGTGTTGATAAAATTGTGGCTAACAATAATTTTTTTGGAGTTTATGTAAAAGAGTGACAGAAAATGCCAGACCTGAATAAGAATTGAACCAGGGAACCCTTATATAGTTGTACTGACAACTTCATTAACAGGTAGGCTATAATAATGTCGAATTCCTTTAAAGGTGCTTCCTTAGTTCTTGCTGGATCACCATAAGACTTGATACTTTAAATTGAAATTGTATAATTTGAGTGACTATGATATGTTGTTTTTGTGTGCATGTCTTACCAACTTTTTCTTCTGATTTGATGATAATAATTTCTGTGTTTCATGAGCGATATTTTTTGTATTGATGAGCGATTTGTACTGAAATCAAAAATGATAATTATCTGAAAATGTTTACGGTATGTTACAAAACCAAAATTGGATTAAGTAGGCAGTTCTACGAAAGAATTTCAATAATTAACGAGACAAACTGATGTAGAGAAAAACGGGTGAAACGATTTATTCAATGACAATGGCACTCAAAAACTTTTCAACATAGTGTTCAGAAAAATTTAAACACGTTTCTCACCGTTCTGTGAGCTTTCTGATTCCCACAGCATACAAGCTGTTTGAACCATCTGTGAATAGATTATTTGACAGATTCGTTGTCGAAGTTTTTGAGTGGGCTAAACAAAAATATAAATCGGGCTGCAAGGAAAATTTTACAACGCCTCTCAATCCAACTTCTCCAATGTTTCTTTCGTTTTGAGAGTGGTGTGGATGCATGCGTCATGTATGAGAAACCTTTTAAGAGAGCACCCTAACGTTTTCACCTTATCTTATATAATCTGTTCAAATACGTGGAATTGTACTCATTGTTCACGGTACGTTATTCTTCTAATAATAGACACAAAAAATTTGGCCTCATGAGTTCCAGAAACCGTAAAAATCATTTTAGTACCGGCTAACGCTTAAGTTTTAATTTTGTTTTGGTGGGACAATCCGTATGTTTCCACTCAAAACTCATGATTACGGTTAAAAACTTTAAAACATACTGTTTTAACATTCTTGAGTAAATTTCCATTGATTTTACAACTTCCGATAACAAAAATCTAATCACTGAACTTGCTCTTGATTTATTTTAAAATGAATTAAAAAGGTTATGTTTATATTATGATCGAACAGGTGATTAACATAGTCCCAATCAGAGATAATTTAAATAAAGTCCAGCCTCTCTTAGGTTGCTCCTAATGTAAACAAATAATGACGTCACTGAGCATGCACATTATCAAAATGTGTACACGCTGATTAAAAAGTAACAAAAAATTACTTTCAAAAGTGTTGAAATACAATATACTTTTAAAAGTATTTTTCTAAATGAAATTTTTAGGCCTACATCATATCATGACTGATGTTTTTAGTACATTAAGTACTTATAATTTTAAAAAAATAGTTAACTTAATAGGAATACGACATCCGTAAAGTCGCAGACTCTAGCGAGCACCCTGTAGTAGGTGGCTTTTGTTTGTTGACAGTAGGAGCAAACTAAGAACGGCTGAACTGTAGATGTTGGCAACTTGACCCTCAAAAGTCTTATTGTCATTGAATGAAACGTTTTTCTCTAAATTAAATAATATTAATTGTGGACGCAAACACGGGAGACTTTTATCCATGGAGTAAATAAATTCTTACTTACTCCGTGCTTTTATCCAATACTGGATGATGACAAGCTGATGAAGAGCGCAGCGGTGGTTGTTCAGGTGACGTAGGTAAAGAGCTTCTTAACTTATTTTCTGAATTGCATCGAGATTTATTTCTCTTACAAAATAAGTAGGTATAATTTCTGTTGTAATTATTTTTTGCTTTACAATAAATGAAAAAGTCTCGTGTAAAAAAGGATACGAGGGGGTACCCAAAAGAAACCGGAATTATTTTTTAAAACTATTTATTTTTAATTTTTTTACAAAAGAACCTTATCCCCTTCAAAATACTCTCCATTACAACTAATACATTTGTCCCACTGGTGCTTCCACTGTTCAAAACATTTTTTGTACTCCTCTTCAGTGATGGCTGCCAGCTCATCCGTCGTTTTTTTCTTGACATCATCAACGTTGTTAAATCGGAGACCTTTCATGCCCCTTTTCACGCGTGGGAACAAGAAAAAATCACACGGAGCCAGATCGGGTGAGTACGGTGCGTGTGGTAGCAAAACCATGCCGTTTTTCGCCAAAAACTGGGTAACCGAGATTGCCGTGTGTGCAGGCGCGTTGTCGTGGTGGAAAAACCAGTCCCCTGTCTGCCACAAATTAGGTCTTTTACGACGAATGCTGTTTCGTAGTCTTCTTAACACTTCAAGATAAAAAGCTTGATTTACCGTCTGGCCTGGTGGAACGAACTCTGAATGGACAATTCCCCTCACATCAAAAAAACAAATCAGCATTGTTTTGATGTTCGATCTGACTTGACGACTTTTTTTGGTCGGGGTGATAATGAAGTCTTCCATTGACTGGATTGTTGTTTGGTTTCTGGGTCGTACCCATAGCACCAAGACTCGTCACCCGTAATGATCTTTGACATGAAATCTGGATCAGTTTCAAGCTGTTGTTTCAAATCACTACACGTTTCAATTCGACATTCCTTTTGAGTGTCTGTCAGAACCCGAGGCACAAACTTGGCAGCGACTCTTTTCATTGTCAAGTCTTCTGTTAAAATGCGTTGGACTGAGCTCCAAGATAACCCACTAACCTGTGATATTTGGTCAATGGTCTGTCGTCGGTGTGTTCGTAAAATTTCTTTCACTTTCACAACATTTTCGTCTGTTCGGGAAGTCGACGGTCGTCCAGAACGAGGTTTGTTCTCAATCGACATGTCGCCATTTTTAAAGCGCAAAAACCACTCGTACACTTGGGTTTTTCCAATAGCGTCGTCTTTGTAAGCTGTGTTCAACATTACAACTGTTTCCGCGGCGTTTTTACCGAGCAAGAAGCAAAATTTCACAGCCGCACGTTGTTCATTAAAACTTGCCATCATGAAAAACGACACGAGCACAAAACAGCACTAGCGAGAACAATCACTGCACGAGAACAGAACAAGCTAGATCAACGAACAAAATGGCATTGAACTGGCAATGAGTAGCGCTACAAGCAGCCTAGTGGCGGGAATTTGTACTGCACAAGCTCCGCCCACAGCAGAGCTATTCCGGATACTTTTGGGTACCCCCTCGTATATAAAGTATCTGCTTAGAGCGCTTTCTAATATATTTTAAATAGATCTTGTAATAGCCTTAATAGTTATGTAATAAATGCCCAAGTGAAGAGTAGACGGGTGGCCTCCGCTTGTACTGTGTGTCACACAGCATGTAAAATACACATGTACACACTGTGTATATGTACTCGTATAGGGTGATTCAAAAAGAGCGCCGGTTTTGATATATCAAATTAAGAGATTTATTTTATTGAAAAACTGAAAATAAATACATCAACAAGTTCATTTTACCTTCCGATTTCATGCATGAAAAATTATATCATGCATGTGTCCTCCTCTACTGCGCTGGCACGCATCAACTCTGTCCATGAAATTGGATATCACTGCACGACAAGTTTCGACTTCCATTTGCCCGATAACCCGTCGAATTAAACCCCACATACGGCAGTTCTGTTTATTAACAAAACCGTTTAAGTGGAAGTGCGCCTCATCACTGAAAATGATTTTGTTTGCGAAGGTGTCATCATCCTGCCGTTTTCTCAATATCCAATCAACAAACTGTCGTCTCTTCTGGTGGTCTGCCACTTTCAAATGTTGCGTCAACTGAATTTTATACGGGTAATATTGGAGATCGTACCGAAGAATTCTCCGTACAGAAGAACATCGTAAACCCAATTGTTGAGAACGGCGACGTATTGATTTTGCTGGGCTAACAGCCACACTGTCACGAACCAACGCAACGTTCTGCTCAGTTCGGCCAGAACGACGACGTCCAGAACTTTTAAGGTCGACTGTTGAACCCGTCTCAAAAAACTTTTTCATGAGCCTGCGAACTGTTGATTCATTCGGTGCTTCATTACGTCCCAGAGTACCGCGAAGTCGCCTGACAGTAGCCGCATAACTCTCTCCACTCTGGTAAAATGTTTTGACGAATAACACTCGTTGTGCAATAGTAAACTTCTCCATGGTAAGACACAGACTGCAAGAGTACTACACTGCGAACAAGAGAAACTACAACTGAATCGTCAATCGGAATGTTCTCCGAAATAGAAATGAGGTCTAACAATGTTGCCAACCGATAAACAAAAATTTACCAGCCGTTTAAAAACCGGCGCTCTTTTTGAATCACCCGTTATATAGTAGTATTAGCCGAGGCAAAGAAAGAACTAAAGGATGCCTTAAATGGAATGGATGATATCTTGAGAAAGGATTACTTCATGAAAATTAATAAGAACAAAACGAAAGTGTTGTGCAGCAGCAAGAGTGGTTTAGAAGAGATGGGAAATTTAAAAGTAGGCAACGAAAACATACAGGAAGTTAGGGAATTCTGCTATCTAGGGAGTAAAATAACAAAGGATGGTAGAAGCACGAGTGATATCAAGAGTAGAATTGCTCAAGCTAGAAAAGCCTTTGAAATGAAAAACAGCTTACTGACTACAAACATTGATTTACAGATTAGGAAACATTTCTTAAAACATTATGTTTGGAGTGTAGCATTATACGGAAGTGAAACGTGGGTGATAGGGGCTGTAGAAAGGAAGAGGATAGAAGCTTTTGAAATGTGGTGTTATAGGAAAATGTTAAAGATTAGGTGGGTGGACAAAATAAGTAATTTAGAGGTTCTTAGGCGAGTGGATGAAAAAAGAAGTATATGGAAGCATCTTACCAAAAGAAGGGATAGGCTAGTGGGGCATATCCTAAGACATCCAGGTATTGGGCTATCAATAATGGAGGGTAATATTGAGGGAGTAAATTGTAGAGGGAGGCAAAGATTAGAATATATAAAGCTAATTACAAAAGATGTTGGGTGTTACAGGTATGTAGATATGAAACGACTTGCGCAAGATAGAACAGGTTGGAGAACTGCATCAAACCAGTCGAGAGACTGATGACAAAAAAAAAAATGTAACAGCTGTCCTTACTTTGCTCCTTCTGTCAACAAACCAAAGCCAGCTACTACAGGGTGTATGCTAGTGTCAATGACTTCATGGATGTATTCCTATTAAGTTTAGTCTGTTTTTAATTGGGTTAATTTTATTGACTTAAATTTTAAAAAATGTAATCAATTTAAAAAAAAAGTTCTTTTGAAGTTCGAAAAATCTGGGTCATAATTTACCGCGCATGGTATTTTTGAAAATGTGGGAGGCTCATTATTTCTAAAATATTGTGTACTCTTAGCTTATTGGGCGTTTTTACGATTTCATCTCACTAATTACTTCCTGGTTAATCCTGCCGGCCTGTTGGCGTAGTGTTTAGCGTAACTGGCTTCTACGCCGAGGTATCGGGTTCAGAGGTTAGAGGTAATATATAACTTGTAACTACGTTTATTTGTTGTTGTGTTGTTTAGGTCATCAGCCAAAAGGCTGGTTTGAACCTGTAGAGGCTTTACTAAGTAAAACGAGGAGTGAGGTGGTTTACCATTGCCTTCCTCACTGAGTGGAAAAGTACGCTTATCAGCATGCCGGGCCCTCTGAAAAGCACATATTTTCCACTCTGCAAATGACACCTTCACTTCATTCACCACAGGGTCTGGCTGTATAATGAAATTCATTACTTTCAGAGAAAATAACTCTGATTAGTGTCTTTTACACCTCTACCTCTTCTGCTCTTAAATGATTCAGTCATTCAATTGGCTGACCATGTGATAAGAAACAGAACTATTTATTTTAGCCCTGCAACAAACAGATTGAGTGTAAATAATTTGACACTCCACCTGTCTGTTATGGGCAGTACGTTTATTTATGAAAAAGAATGGAAATAAAGTATACCGTTTTTATAAATTTATTGTTGAGTTCTTTAACATCAGTCATGATATGATACTAAATAGTTTTATTTATTTATATAACTAACAGTTTTATTTTATTTTTTATGGAGTGGATGAGATCATGAGAAAGGATTACTTTATGAAAATTAATAAGAACAAAACGAAAGTGTTGTTCAGCAGTAAGAGTGGTTTAGAAGAGATGGGAAACGTTAAAGCAGGCAACGAAAACATACAGGAAGTTAGTAGGGAATTCTGCTATCTAGGGAGTTAAACAACAAAGGATGGTAGAAGCACAAGTTATATCAAAAGCAGAATTGCTCAAGCTAAAAAAGGCTTTGAAATAAAAAACAGCTTACTGACTACAAACATTGATTTACAGATTAGGAAAAATTTCTGAAAACATTGTGTTTGGAGTGTAGCATTATACGGAAGTGAAACGTGGGTGATAGGGGCTGTAGAACGGAAGAGGATAGAAGCTTTTGAAATGTGGTGTTATAGGAAAATGTTAAAGATTAGGTGGGTGGAGAAAATAAGTAATTTAGAGGTTCTTAGGCGAGTGGATGAAAAATGAAGTATATGGAAGCATCTTACCAGAAGAAGGGATAGGCTAGTGGGGCATATCTTAAGACATCCAGGTATTGGGCTATCAATAATGGAGGGTAATATTGATGGAGTAAATTGTAGGGGGAGGCAAAGATTAGAATATATAAAGCAAATTACAAAAGATGTAGGGTGTTACAGGTATGCAGATATCAAACGACTTGCGCAATATAGAACACCTTGGAGAACTGCATAAAACCAGTCGAGAGACTGATGACAAAAAAAAGTTTTATTTATTTTATATTTTGTAGTTACTTTTTAATCAGCTTGTATTTTCTTAATACACATTTGTAAATAATGCACATGCTCAGTGCCGTCATTATTTTGTTGACAGTAGGAGCAAACTAAGGACGGCTGGACTTAATACAGTAGAATCTCAGTAGTCCGGCCCGCTCGGGACCGAGAGGGTGCCGGATTACTGGATGTGTTGGAATTTTGGAACTATAAATTACAAATTTAAACAAAAAATTAATATGCATTGATTTCTATGTGGTTTTAAATTAAATTAACGTAATTAAAAAAGGTTTGCTGAGTGCTTCTGTAGTCATTGTACTAAACAAAATAATATCGGCTATTCACATCGCCTAGTGCGGTGTGGGGGTGCTCGTATTCTGAGAATTACGTTTCGTTGTCAATTCAGCATGAAGTATAGAGTATGACCCAGTTCTGGGTTTTGGATTAAAGGCCAAAAATTATTCCATTTAACAATAAAGGTGTGCTTATTAATTTCTTTAATCAAATCCCAAAAATACATGTTATATTAAATAATTAAATTTAAATCTTTTACCAAAATCTGTCCTGTGTGAGGTTTCATACTTTTAGGCCTAATATTTTAAGGGCCGGATTACTGGAGGTGCCGGACTACTGCACGGTCGGACTAGCGAGATTCTTCTGTATTCTACATACGTTTTATATTTACATTTATTTACTCTCGGGAGTCTCGTGGATACTTATTAGTAAATTAGTTTTTCTCGGT
The DNA here is from genome assembly GCA_035578175.1 of Catonia carolina. NCBI lineage: Eukaryota > Metazoa > Arthropoda > Insecta > Hemiptera > Achilidae > Catonia > Catonia carolina. The sequence goes on from JAQMRL010000005.1 coordinate 69,689,916, forward strand.
TTTTTGCAACTCTTCACCTATTTTTGAAGGCATGACACAACTGTGAAGAGGGTGATTACACATGTATGAAATTGATAACAAATTAAGCTTATGTTTAACAACTCAGCAACATAGACATATTACTTTAAAAATACAGTAGCAATGAAAGAAAATCGAACACTAAATCAGTTCCTGAATAACTTTAAGAACATATAAATTAAATTAATTATAAGTATTTAAGATCATACCAAAGGGTTGTAAGATCGAGGCCGAAACCGCTGACTGAAATGATTTATGATGAGAGTTTTTGCTCTGATCCTTTTAGCAAAAATCGCTGCCATTCGAGGAGTAGAATGTTGACTCTTCAAAGCTTTTTCTAAATCATCATTTTGAAATGTTGATTCATGCACTAAAATATCGCTGTGCCTGTTTTATGACAATATAAAAACAATAAGTACCTTTACAATATTAATTATTCTAAAACATTTTAGGCATCATTGTTTTCAGAACCTTGATTATTTTCAGCAAGGGGGAGCAAATGCCCTGAACAACACATCGGTAAAAAAGTAAATATCTATACACTGGAGATAGTAAAACACTGTCATATATTATAAAATTTTTGAGGACAGTAAAATGAATGTTTCTCTCTTTCGTTGCCATATTTTTTAGTTAATGTTATTTAACTTTAAACATTAAAATACAAACCAACATATTAAGCATAATCATGTTAATTTTATTTCAACATGACCGAGGCCTTTTCAAAATTGGTGCTGAAGAATAATTTTGACAAAGCAAAATACTTGGTAATTGGAGCGGATGTGATGGATTTGGGTATAAAAGGAAAAATAGTTAAATGGTGCAATGAGTTCAAATACAATAAAAACTCATTTATCCGGCCCTCGTTGATCCGGATGTCCGGGTAAAATTTGTAGACATTGTTTTTTATTAATGTTCACATAGATAGGTAATAGTTTTTAACTATGGTAGCATGAACGTAACTAACTATAAGTACTGGTAACGCGCTATAAGTTGACGATTGCGCCTATCATGCGGAGGGAGGACAGTATACTATCTATCCTACTTACATCGGCCAACTCGAAAGCATAAGACAATGTATCAAGCGTGTTACTCAAAATTTAACCACCACTAACACTCAAGTAATAAAATTCAGTTCATGACCTGAAGACCTTGTTGATGAAGAATTATCTTCTTCACTGTCTTTAACTTCCTTCTTTATATTTTGAATTGTGGAAAGAGAAACATCACATTAGTTAGCCGCTCGCTCACAGCTTTTGTTAAGAGGCACGGATAGGCATTTTTGTTTAGCTTAAAAAAACCGACATTTATGTTTACGATAACAAACAGTTATATTCGTACCGTTAACCCTTTATAGGGCAGTACTACGGAGGAAAATATACATGTTGTAAAATGTTAAATTTTGTTTTATAGGGACGTAAATAATGTATTTCTAGTGCCAGAACAGTAAGATATTTCTTTAGCCCTGGTAAGTATACTTACCAAGGAATGTTTATTGAAATGGGAATCACATAATATTTAGTGGTAAGAATACTTATTAAAACAACTTGTATCCTTATATAACAGAAAAATTGAAAGTTAACTTATCTTAACTTTGTATTAGCTTGAATGCTTGGTTTCCCGTAAAAAACTGGAATTTTTTAAGCACTGTACAAAAAAAAACAACAAAAAACATGGTAGCATATGCTGGTATGAATCCTTACCACATTCGCGTAACTCATGAAGCAAATGATCGCTGCGCACTAATTTCTAAATGTGGATAGCCTACTTACCAGAACATCTATAAAACCATAAAATGCCAATAGGGTTCAACTGCATGGCTTATTCTCAAAAAAAAAAAAAAAAAAATTGACCTGAATCCTGAATCCTGGTTGAGAGGGCTAAGAAGCCCTATGATGGCGACATCGTGTTAAGGAACACCTGGTCGCTTGGGGAACAATATAACAGAATAATTGCAACCTCAAGAAATTTAGGGGGAATTTTATAGTTTAAATAGGAAATAGGATTCTGGTTCGTGGGACATTGGAACTGGGACTTGAAAGGAGGTAATTTATTTTTAGAAGTTATTTGTGGAAAATTTAAATTAAGGGACAAGTGGGTTTAAGAGCGGCTCTTTTATTATATTTTATTTTTCAGTGGCCTTTTTTCAGTTTTGTGGGAGGCCTATTATCTTGGTGAGGGGAAGGCATGCATTTTACTGAACGTGGACTAAAGGTATAATTTAAGGTAGGGGTTAGTTTATGATTTCAGGGGAGACGGAAAGGGTAGAGTTTGGCATAATCACCGGCCTTTTTATCTTCTGAGTGTTTATTAATTTAAAATGGCGGCTCTTTTCACCGTAGTGGAGTGATTATGCATAAGAACATGGGGACAACTACCAACTGGGGGGAGTGAGTCATACAAGTAGGAGGGGCATGGGCAAATAAGAGGAATACAGGGCAGAATAAAAATGTGGCAACTCTAAATTTTGTTAAGTGGGTCATACTAAAATTTAGATAAAGTCGTGGAATGGTAATGGGATAGAGACTTCAGGTGGGTGTGGGCGTCGGTACAAGTCCTGAATGATCTGGGGTCCGTCAGTTTTCCCAGCGTCGTGTAGCCGTTTCGAGGTATTGTAAATAAAGTCCTCCATAGAAGGGAAGAGAAGGTGTTCGTGTATGATGCGATTGGATATAAGATAGTGGAACTGTGTGATGCACCGGAGGACTTTGTTCTGGTATGCTGAAGTACGTCTTTTGTTGGACTTTGAGAGAAAGGGCCACCATACCGGTGACCCGTACAAAAGGAAAGGACGTAGGATAGAGGAGTACATCAGAAGTTTCAGTTTTGAGGAGTATGCAGGAGAGAGGAACAAAGGGATGAGTAAAGCGAACAAGGCCCTACCCTTGCTAAGCTTGCTGTCAATGTGCTGTCGAAGTGTCAATCGTTTATCTAGGTCAACCCCTTATTTCCAGTGGTTACCTACCACAGACCTATAAAGGGTTAACCTAAAAAAGGTTCCGCGATGTACTGTATATGCTCTGGGTATAGTAAAATTTTGTTATGTTTGTCGTACTGAAATTAAAGCAGTCGCGCAAGCGCAATGATGCTTTTCCCCATTTACCCCTTGTTGCAAACAAGGGAAAACTCGTGACTAAAGTGACTATACCTGCAATACTAACTTAGGTAGATTTTTTGTAGGAACCGTTAAAGCTACACAGCTGAGCTTTGGCACACCTAGGCCCCTATCTACAGTACCTTTTTACAAATTTGTACCAAAGCTTTTTCATTTATCTTTATCCAATCTAAAAATGATTTTTATTCTCAAAAAATGTTCAAATGTAGCCCACATTTTTTTTAATGAAAAAGAACCCAAAAAATATAAACTCCAACATTTTTGAAATATCTCTGAAGTAAATACACACCTTAGTACTAAAATGTAGTGTGCAAAATTTCACACTCCTACGTGGGATGGTTTCTGAAATAAGTGTACCTAAAGTCAATAAATACAATATTCGGAAAATGCGGATATAGTAAAAGCATAATACCGCAACAGAAACACCTATTGCCAATTGGAATTAACTTCCAAACAAAAACAAACCAATATTTTATCTTGCTTTACAGCTGATTCCTATGCGTTCTAGAAATTATTGTTTTTATGTGAACGCGATCTCCATAATGGTAGAGCAGTAACATGATTATATTAATCTCAATTTACAAGAATGAAAAACGTGAAAAAAATATTGAAATAAACTCTACGTACCCCATCAACGTAAAAACATTTTCAACAGAAAGAGCGACGAATGTCGTGTTATATATCAATTTAAATAGAGGAAAACGATCTATCAATATAATATATGGTAAAATTGAAAAATCAATATTTTTTATTAAATTTAGTCTGCTCCCCTTAAATGAGCGACTGGCTAATATAAAAAGAATAGATAATGATGGTGGGTTGGTTCAAAAAAATGTAATATCGCCAATTAGAAGGACGAAGAAGCTTGTGGATTAATAATAATAATAATAATAATAATAAATTCCCATAACAGACAGGTGGAGTGACAAATTATTTACACTCGATCTGTTCGTTGCAGGGCTAAAATAAATAGTTCTGTTTCTTAGTACATGGTCTGCCAATTAAATGACAGAACCATTTAAGAACAGAAGAGGTAGAGGTGTAAAAGGCACTAATCAGAGTTATCTACTCTGAAAGTAATGAATTTCATTATAGAGCCAGACCTTGTGGTGAATGAAGTGAAGGTGTCATTTACAGAGTGGAAAATATGTGCTTTTCAGAGGGCTCGGCATGCTGATAAGCGTACTTTTCCACTCAGTGAGGAAGGCAATGGTAAACCACCTCACTCCTCGTTTTACTTAGTAAAACCTCTAGAGGTTCAAACCAGCCTTTCGGCTGATGACCTGAACAATAATAATAAACTTTATTCAATATTTTTTTCACAATAGTCACTCAAACGCATTCTTTCCAATAACAATAAATTAATTTACAACAATTTACAATGATGAGGTGAAGGAAATTAACCTCCCCAACTATGGCTAAAAGCCATGTCCTAGGGTAAGTGTTCTCTTCTTTTATTTATTAAACCTAATACAGTACAAAAGGGATTTAAAAACTAACACTAGATTTGAAAACAATGACAGAATTATATGAGAAAGCAGGTATTTATGAATAGCGCTTGTAATTCCATTTTGCTACTTCACAACTATATTGTATGGAGGAGTAAATTTTATGACAATAAAACAATTAAAGTCCAGCCTTTTTAAGTTTGCTCCTACTGTAAACAAATAATGACGTCACTGAGCATGTGAATTATATCAAAATGTGTACACGCTGATTAAAAAGTAACAACAAAATACTTTCAAAAGTATTTAAAAAAGAGGGGGTACCCAAAAGTATCCGGAATAGCTCTGCTGTGGGCGGAGCTTGTGCAGTACCAATTCCCGCCACTAGGCTGCTTGTAGCGCTACTCATTGCCAGTTCAATGCCATTTTGTTCGTTGATCTAGCTTGTTCTGTTCTCGTGCAGTGATTGTTCTCGCTAGTGCTGTTTTGTGCTCGTGTCGTTTTTCATGATGGCAAGTTTTAATGAACAACGTGCGGCTGTGAAATTTTGCTTCTTGCTCGGTAAAAACGCCGCGGAAACAGTTGTAATGTTGAACACAGCTTACAAAGACGACGCTATTGGAAAAACCCAAGTGTACGAGTGGTTTTTGCGCTTTAAAAACGGCGACATGTCGATTGAGAACAAACCTCGTTCTGGACGACCGTCGACTTCCCGAACAGACGAAAATGTTGTGAAAGTGAAAGAAATTGTACGAACAGACCGACGACAGACCATTGACCAAATATCACAGGTTAGTGGGTTATCTTGGAGCTCAGTCCAACGCATTTTAACAGAAGACTTGACAATGAAAAGAGTCGCTGCCAAGTTTGTGCCTCGGGTTCTGACAGACACTCAAAAGGAACGTCGAATTGAAACGTGTAGTGATTTGAAACAACAGCTTGAAACTGATCCAGATTTCATGTCAAAGATCATTACGGGTGACGAGTCTTGGTGCTATGGGTACGACCCAGAAACCAAACAACAATCCAGTCAATGGAAGACTTCATTATCACCCCGACCAAAAAAAAGTCGTCAAGTCAGATCGAACATCAAAACAATGCTGATTTGTTTTTTTGATGTGAGGGGAATTGTCCATTCAGAGTTCGTTCCACCAGGCCAGACGGTAAATCAAGCTTTTTATCTTGAAGTGTTAAGAAGACTACGAAACAGCATTCGTCGTAAAAGACCTAATTTGTGGCAGACAGGGGACTGGTTTTTCCACCACGACAACGCGCCTGCACACACGGCAATCTCGGTTACCCAGTTTTTGGCGAAAAACGGCATGGTTTTGCTACCACACGCACCGTACTCACCCGATCTGGCTCCGTGTGATTTTTTCTTGTTCCCACGCATGAAAAGGGGCATGAAAGGTCTCCGATTTAACAACGTTGATGATGTCAAGAAAAAAACGACGGATGAGCTGGCAGCCATCACTGAAGAGGAGTACAAAAAATGTTTTGAACAGTGGAAGCACCGGTGGGACAAATGTATTAGTTGTAATGGAGAGTATTTTGAAGGGGATAAGGTTCTTTTGTAAAAAAATTAAAAATAAATAGTTTTAAAAAATAATTCCGGTTTCTTTTGGGTACCTACCCCCTCGTACAAAATACTTTTAAAAGTATTTTTATAAATGAAATGGTTAGGTATACATCATGTTATGCCTGATGTTTTAAGTAATTTAAGTACTTATAATTCAAAACATAGTTAACTTAAAAGGAATACGACATCCATAAAGTCGTGGACCCTAGCGTGCACCCTGTAGTAGCTGGCTTTGGTTTCTTAACAGTAGGAGTAAACTAAGGACGGCAGAACTTTTGTAGATATCCAGACTCTTAATTAATTGATCTTTGTGTTTCATTTTCCTCAAAAAAATGAGGACTTTCACATGTGAAAGTTATATTTTTCTGTACTACAGTGTTTAAAATCTTAACATTTTATTTCAGTTAAACATACCTTATCAAAATATCTTCAGTGGAACGTTAATATTTTTTTACTTACATATTACTAAAAAATGAACATTTCAAGAACCGTACATTGCCAGATCTGTAATCGCACGAGGATTGACGGTATCACCCAATATTGTTACCTTTCTTCCTCTAACTGATGGTCCAAGAACTTCTCTAGCAGGAACCTAGTTAACAAAATTAAGGAAATATACATAAATACGCAAAATAACAATGTTTTTAACCTCAACATTACACGCCAAAAGGTGATTTCTTGATTCATTTTCACTGGATGATCGTGCGCGTGCACGCACTTTTTTTTTAGCTTTTACTTGTTACAAGGTCGAGCGCAGTATCCTCAAGAATTTCAGCAGACATGGCGGTTACCCTATCTTGTAGAACATAAAAAATTTAGTCAATGAGGTGATTTCAAAAAAAAACAACGTAAAAGCCATTTCTAAGAAAATTACAAAAAAGTGAAAAATCGCACGAATAAACTACTACTTCCGGGTAAACAATTTTAATGAAAATGTCCGTGTCGCGTCTCGTAGTGGTATAGTTTATGTAATTTGTTGAGAACTGTGAAACAGAGATTGCGAGTCTCACCGCTATAGCCTATGCAGTACAGTATGGCTCGTGCTAAACTAAACCTCATTAATATTTAAAGCAGGTAACTCATTTCTAAAGGAAAATTGATGAATAATAAGTCTTAAAGCGGTTTTGTTGATATCAAATTTGTTTAAAGCAGGCATTTTACGTTTTCTTTTTTTAACTGAGGTTTTTAAAACCACTCTGTTTAAATTCTTTTCGTAGGCTACTCTGTGAACTCTTGAACAAGATACACCGGTAAATTCAGCAGTAAGTGATTCTATCTCTTTAATTTATAGGTAAGGATATTTATTAGCAAACTTATTGAAAACATTAGTTGCGATTGTCTTTTCTCCGCTTCGTAAAGGTTTCCGATTTTTATGTTTAATATTACTTCCGGAAGAAGAAGGTTCGCCCGCCATCGTCAATACATCAGCTGTTGTCGCACAATCACGTACAGAACTACGTACTAACACCCAAAAACTAAGAAAAAATACAAAAATTGATTCGAATAAATAGAATTTTACGTCAAATCGCACACTATATCATGAAGACATCACACCACGATACGACTTTAAGGTTACATGGTATGATGTGAAATAACGGAAAAGGTCCGTCTTTTGTAGTATGCAGAAAGCAGGTATGGAGTTACGCGCTCTCTGCATTGTCGGCCTTTATCTCTCCTCTCTGTCGGAAGCATTGTCGGCTTCTGCCTGTCGGTATTATCAGAATCATTATCGGCCTGCAGACAGTACCTAATTTAAAGGGGTGACGGTGACAAATAAATAAATAAATAAATGAATAAAAGGATACAAGTCTTCCATCTTTTGCGAGAAAAGGTTTTCCTTCTTTAATAGACTTACAACAAGGTCCTGGATCAACTCCTAGGCTACGTAACTTTTCTACATCCAAGTGACCTAACGTATCTTTTTCTGAAATTACATAACCAAATGTTGGTACTTTATGCTGAATTAAAGCTGCTCTAACTTCAACTTTACCATCATTGCACCTTAAAGAAAAACAAACAGAAAAAAAGATCTTAAAATAAGTGAATAACTTTGTGTTTACAATTTTCAGTTACTATAAATAAAAATCTGGTGTGAAACACTCACACAACTTTCTCTTGCCAATGCAAATAATTTACAATATAATTTAACATTAGTAATAAAATATTAGAAATGAACAAAAACTAACCTCAAAAACATGACCTTATTTTAATCATGAGTGAATGACGCAAAATGACAATCGAACTCAGTTTGGCTTAAAAATACGGAAAACCACGCTTTCACGCTAAACTAGACTCTGTAGAGAAAAATGCTCTAAACAAAAGTTGTAGATCTTTTAATTTTTTATAAATTTAATTATATACACTTTTGTCGTAAAATGCATACTAAGACCGAAATGTTAAAAAAATCGATTTTTCTCACGTTTTCGTGAGAAAAAAAACAGAAAATCGCAAATTACCGCTAAACTAAGCGTTATACAAAAAAATGTTTGAAACAGAAGTTGTAGGTTTTTAAATTCTCTACAACTTTTATTATATAAGTTTTTGCGCTAAAATTTATATTAAAGCCGTAATCTTAAAAAAACAACGTTTTTACGTGAAAACAGCCTCACCGAGAATTTCAGCAAACATGGCGCCTACCCTATCTTGTAGAGAATAAAAAATTGAGTAAAATAGGCGATTTTAAAAAAAATCGTAGGACCAGTTTTTGAGAAAATCGCAAAAAACTGAAAAATTATACGAATAAACTACTACTTCCGGTTGACCGATTTTGATGAAAATGTTCGTGTCGCGTCCGGTAGTGGTATGTAACTTAAGTTTAAAGTTTCAAGTTCGTACGATGTTCCGTTCTTGAGATATTCTGTTCACACACAGACACACACACACACAGACCAATCGCTAAAAACATGTTTTTTGGGTTCAGGGGGTCTGAAAACGTATAGATCCGGTGAAAACTCGATTTCGAAAAATCGACATGAAAACAATACTTTCCTTCCTAATATTCATATAGGCAAGAGAAAGTAAAAATTCACTTGGATTGGGAGGGTATTATTGGTTCACTAAACTATTAGCCATATTATTACTCAAATAATATAGTCAAATAAATCACAGTTGAGGTTATATTAATATCATATTTATTATGTATTATATTGTATAATTAAGTATTTATTGAATGTACTTGTATTGTATGATTAAAAAGTAATAGCTAAATTTAAAAGAAGTAGTTAAAGTTAAATTTTGTTTTCGTTTTTAATTTTTTTCTTTTCTAAAACATGTGAAATAAATTGGTAGAGGTTTCTTTTTGTTAGCCTATATTTTTATTAATGCTATTATCAGAATTTTGCTAATGTTTAGTTTCTGTCTAATGTTTTATTTTTTACTAATTTGATTTTTATGTTTTTTGATCATTTTCTCTTTATTATGATATTTTTAATGTAATAAGTGATGTACTAGTGTTAATTATTTTTTTAGCAGTGCTATTATTACAGTATTCTAATTATTATTTTGGTTTATTTTCTTTTGCTTTAATTTGAGTAATCCTACTAATCTGTAATCTACGCAGACATTATAAAACTTCAATACTTCAAATTAAATATTTTTTAGTTTTTAACTAGAAATATCAAATCTGGGAAATTCAGCTTTATAATAATAATATTAATAATAATAATAATAATAAAGGTCTTTATTTTATTTTTTTTGTTCAGTTACAATTGAGCTATTACAATATTTTTCCTTAAATTCTAAAAGACAATACTCATGGCCGTAGCCGTCTGAGAGGTTAGATCACACTTTTTCTTTTTTTCTTTTTAAATAATAACCATCCAATAAACTACTATTTAAACTAATAATCAAAATAAAATATAGAAAAATAAAATAAAAAATGAATAAAAATAAATAAAAATTATATTAACTAATGTATTGCTGTATCAGAAATTACATACACTAAATCAATAATTAAACTCTTGAACCAATTCATATCTGTATTTCCAGGCATATTTACATAAGTAAGCTATTTTTTCCCAGTTTTCGCCATTCAAACACCTCACAACTTCATCCACTTGCAGCTCTAACTTTCCGAATTGTCTCTTCCTAAATTCCTTCAAAACCGGGCATCTAGCAACGAAATGCATTACGTCCTCTTCCTCGTTTTTGTTACACAGGGAGCATAATTTAATATCTTTCTTAAAGTCGTATTTATTTAACTTCATAAGCTCCATTCTCGCTTTGAAAAACCATCTTATCAGAATAAAATCGTCTTCCCCGTACACGTAATCCAAATCAAACCTCAATTGGCTGGTCAGTACTCGCGTGCTACTATTATGCCAGCTCGTTTTGATAGCATCGTTCCAGCTGGACTGAATTCCTCTCAAAATATCATCCACCCTCAGCCCATCTATTGAAAAGAAAGAGAAATCGATACTGTAACGATCACTTACTCGTTTCCATTCCTTTTGCCAAGCTATATTTCTCTCGATGATTTCCTTAAGTAACATATTTGGATATCTCTGTAGACTTAAATTCAGGCATTTCTCAATGTATTTTAAATGCAATTTCATGGTGTGTAGATATAAAGGCTGCAGTCAGTCTCCAAAAGCAAACAATAATTCGGTGAATTGTCATTCAAACTAAACACTCTTTTCAGAAAGAATCGTTGTACCGCCTCAATTTTATTATATTCTTTCCATCCCCACACCTGACAACCGTAACATAAAATTGCTCGGGAGACAGAATTAAACAGATTCAATTTATTATTGAACGAAATCCTGTTGTTATAAACAATACTATTAAACGAATTAAGTGCATATTTAGCTTTGGTCACTTTTTCTTCAAAATGTTCTTCCATTGACAAACATGAGGATAATCTTATGCCTAAATATTTATAATTATTTACAACTTCAATTCGATCTTCACCAAACCACCACTACTCACCTCTTGCTGGTCTGCCACCATTTCTAAACACCATGACTTTTGACTTGGCTAGATTAACCTGAAGATTCCATAAGTCACAGTACTCCTTAAAACTGTTAATCATTTTTTGTAAAGTCAATCTATCTGACGCCAATAGCACAATATCATCAGCGTATGCTAGTAATTTTATATTAACTCTTCCTATTCTAACTCCGTCATCCATACACTCATCAACATCATTAAGAAACAAGGAAAATAGCAAGGGGCTTAACAGACATCCTTGCTTAACTCCATTTCGTGTCTCAAAACTGTCAGACAACCCCCGGGAATTCCACACCGCTGCAGTAGACCTTTCATACAGATCCTTCAATACTTTGATCATCCTTGAAGAGATTCCTATCTTGGACAGCTTGTAAAATAATGCCCTGCGGTCCACCCTGTCAAAGGCTGCTGAGAGGTCCACGAAGAAAGCAAAAACTTTTTGCCGTTTGACGCTTAGCTTGATTGATACAATGTTCGTAATCGTAAAAATATTATCGACTGTGGAATAAAACTTTCTGAAGCCCGCTTGAAATTCCTTCAGTATCCCATATTTCTCAATCCATTCCTGCAGTCTGTCCAACAACAAGCCTGTAAATATTTTACCAATGCAATTACCAAATGAAATTCCTCTATAATTTGATACCTCAGCCGAGTCACCCTTTTTAAATATTGGAAAGATAATTGATCTCTTAAAGTTTTCTGGAATCTTTCCTTTTCTGAAAATATTGTTATATGTTTTCAATAGCCCCTCCAAAAAAGTATATGAAGCATTCTTATAAAATTCATACGCGATTCTATCATCCCCGGGAGCCTTATGGTCCCGCGCCCTTTTTAATACCCTTCTCAGATCTGTTATTTCAAAGTCAGCGTCCATCTCATTTTCAATCCAAGGCTCCGCGTTTGAAACTGTACCGGCCCCAGCCACCGGGTTCAGCAGATTCTGGAAATACCTGTACCATTCGGTTATTCCAATACTCTCATTCAAAACAAATTTCCTCTTCTTAAAACAACGCACAACCTTCCAAAAGTCATCGGAATTCTTTGCCTCATTTAGCTGGCCAATACAACCATCCCAATATTTCCTTCTCTTTTCCTTACACAGATTTTTATACCGGTTCCTGCAATCCAAATACTGCCTTCTCAAGTAATCTGAGTTGGATTTCCTAAGTCCACGCAATAATTCAAACACTCGTTTTCTCCTTTTAAAACATTCTAAATCATACCATTCATTTTTAAAAAACGATTTCCAATTGGGAGCCTTATCTTCTTGTGTTGTACACCCATAAATAGCCTGCAAAAAGTATTCTATAGGCCTACTACCATCGTTATCATTCGTAATAATTCCTGTCCTTTCTCCCATTATTTTATCAAGTTCCTTCTGGTACTGCTTTTTCCCTCTATTATTCCATTTCAATTTAGGAGGCAGAGTTATATTATTTTTTTCACTCTCAACTGAATTTCCGACTTTCAACTTCGCAGCGATAGGGAGATGATCCGAATAAGGCACGCCAATAACGCCGAAGGATTCCACGAGTGATAATACTCCTGGCGATACCACTCAAAAATCTATTACCGATGAACCCTGAGTCCCTAAAAAAGTAAATTCACCCTCCTTATCATCTCCAGTGCGACCATTCAGCGCCACCATTCCCATCTCTTCAAACAGCGACAACAGACGTTTTCCATTGGAGTTCAACACAACATCTCTCGAATTACGCGTTAACGATTCTATGCAGCTTGAGTTATCAACATAGTGTTTCGGAATAGTTTGTTTGTTACTTATTCGACCATTAAAATCCCCCATTACCATAAAATTCAAACTTCCATTTTCTTTTAATACATTATTTAAAATCCCAAAATCCCGAGCCCAGTGATTGCAGTTTAAATACGTGGGTATTATGTAAAATACAATTTCATCATTTCTCACTTCAATGCAGTCATATGCTGAAATCGAACTAAATTTAAAGATTTTACTCGTAATTCCTCTCTTGATTGCACAAATATGACCTCCACTAGCTCTACCAAACGTTGAAGTTCTACACGCCGGTATCCATAAAAGTAGAAATTCGTTAAAAATGTTTTCGGCAATACTGAAGTCATTTTCATCCAACAGATAGGTTTCGAATAGAAGAAAAATTTCGAAAGATTGGAGAAAACTTATAAATTCACTATCATAAATTTTATTCATTAAACCCGATACGTTGTAAGCTGCAATGCGTGTGAGTGCTTTTAGAGGATTAGTCGTTTTTTGACCCAATTGACGTCGTCGATCCACTTCGGGGACGAAAAAAGTCTGCAATACCTGCCGCTCCCTGAATCCCTTGCCTGTTAACTCTTTTCCTTTTTTTGACTTGGTCAGCAGCTGATTCAACTGCAGCTTCCTCCATTGCTTCAATATCATAAGCCCTAACAAGTTCCTCGTATTTTGTATACCTGCCATTGGTTAAGAGACCCTGTCCCCTTAACTGAGAATTTTGTCCGGCTTTTCTAAGGCAATCTCTGATTTTTATCACTTCCTTAAGTTTCTTCCTTGTTTCATTATCGTGATCATGCGTAACGAATATCTTCGTGCCCTTCAAATTTGTAGATTTTTTAAGAATCGCCATCTTTTTTAAATTGGAGACGAGGGACAAAGCCACAGGCCGAACTCCATCAGTAGCGCCTAATGCCCCCAGTCTTCTTACATAATTAATGTCAGCCTCCTTTAATTCAATCTTAATCATATTATTGCAAATATCTAATACGACTTCCTTGAGTTTATCAAGCATCTCACCCTTCACCTCATTTATGCCGTAAAAATCAGATTATTACCTCTTTCCAAACGGTTTATTGCCTTTTCTTTCTCCGCGACAATGTTTTTAAGTTCGTGATTTTGCCTCTCCAGCTCTTCTATTTTTTGTGATTGTTCTTTAAGTATTTTTTGAATATTCAATTCACTAAGCTCCTCTTCGATCGTTTGCCTCACATCCTGCTTAATATCGCATGTCAGTTTTTCCAACAATTGTAGCATTTCGTTCTTATCCATTATAGAATGTTAGGCTATTACTAAAAAGCAAACTCGAAAGGTTTTTTACTAAATGCTAATACGCACCGATAACCGGCATAAATGAAACGAAAATTAAATCATCAAATAGCTATTTGAAATATTAGCATATTTTAAAATAAAAATAATATTATTGAAAGTAAAATAATAGAGTAAAAATAATTAAATATTATTATTTGTTATTATCTTATAATAAACCGCGGTGAATTTACTTTGACGGTTTTGTTTATATTATGAACCTTTATCAATAACAATGAAGAACATTAATTGTTAAAATAAATGTTATCTATTTTACGACTGAAGAAAGATTAAGAATTCATCTTCTCCTTTATTTTTGTCGATTCAGTTCACAAAGAGATAACAGCCCAACTACAGACGTGCTCAACTATAGATAACGTCAGCTGGTCCGTAAACACAAACTAAGTATTTATCCGGCCACCTGTTTGGAGAACAGAGGGAATTAATATCTCCCCGCAGCACAGTGGCAAGCCCGAGTTCAAAGTCCCATTTTGATAGAATTGACGTGCTTCCCTTCAATAGTCCATCATTATTATAACAAGCACATAACCTCCATTCCAGCACCAATAAGTCAATTACTGTACTCACAGCGTTCCACTTTTGCCACAAATCCGCCAGTATCATCGACCAACACTCAACACTATCTTCTATTGCTAATATTTAGTGTAATTTTGGCTAATTAAGTATAAAATAATAAATCTTTCACAGCCATGAAACCGCGATGCTTAACCAACACAATCAGTGCTACCAACCTCGAAATTCAGCTTTATAGTTAAGTAGTTTATCATGAGATTAAGTTATCTAAGTGGCTTTGTACTTTTATTCCATTTGTACTTTCTGAAGAACTGACCAAAACTCTACCAGCTAGTCGGAACTTACAGGTAAGTGTCACAATACATTTGTTATAAGCTATTGAATTGCCTATAACAGGCAGGCGGAGTGTTAAAACTATTTGCTCTCTATCTGCTATAGAAGGCAATAATAAAGCACCTCCCTTTTAATGCAGATTTCATCTGAGGGAACAGGTAGAAGATACCTGTAGATACAGGTAGAAGATAATAACATGTGATGAAACGTGATTTTTTACTGATGATCTGGAAACGAAGCGCCAATCCATGCACTGGAAGAGCCCAACTTCACCGACAGCCAAAAAAGCTCGAATAAGCAAGTCAAAATTTAAAGCAATGATCATTGTTTTTTTTATATTCATGGGATTGTGTACCTTTACTGGATTCTTGAAGGTCAAACAATTAATTAATATCTACCTTGAGGTACTTACTAAACTACGTCAAAGAGTAAGGAAAAACGCCCAGCAATGTGGAAGGACAAATCATGGATTCTCCACCAAGACAATGCGCCAGCTCATTACGCGTTATTTGTCAAGAGGTTCCTAGCCAAGTACAGCATCTCAGTGTTAGAACTTCCACCTTATTCACCAGATTTTGCACCATGTGACTTCTACCTGTTCCCTAAGGTGAAATCTGCATTAAAAGGGACAAGATTTGAGTCAATGGAACCTGTAAAAGAGAAAGCGGCACGTGTAGTGAAGGAGCTGACAGAAGATAACTTCCAGTTCTGTTTCCAACGATGGACAATTCGCATGGAGCGTTGTATTGGATAGAGAAGGAGTGTATATTAAAGGTGACAATAAGCGATTATGTATAAAATAAAAATAAAATTTTTACAACGTCAGTCTCGTTAATTAATAGCCACACCTCGTACATTTCATTTGAAATCACTCTGTATTTACATAGATATATTTCTTTTAATTGGTATTAGAAACAGAGTAGCTTGCCTCAATTAATTCAGGGATTCAGCTTTGGAATAACGTATTCATAAATTCATTGTTGTACGCAGATGACACTGTTATCATTTAGAAGGTTTTGTAGAAGGTGTGTTATTATTTTTAACACAGAAGACAGGCTTCAATATGCCATTTATAAGTTACACAACATTAAGGCAAAGTTTGGCATGAGAATATCGGCGCAAAAATCAAAGATTGAAGTTTTCAAGGGAAGATGGCCGGTTCGCTCAAAAATTATACTTGGCAACCGAACTATAGAACAAGTTCGAGATTTTAAATATTTAGGATACAAGATTTCCTATGATAAAGATGATGACGTGAATGAAAAACTGGCAAAATTCAGCGCTGTATGCGGTTTTTTTTGCAGGGCAATAAGAAATAGAACAAGAAAGGACACCCAAATAAAATTTTGTAGAGCAATTTTTTTTTTTTTTTTAACGTCCGACTGTTCTGCAATTACTGCTAATGCAGACGGTGAAGGATGAAATGATTTTTGTAACGTATGAAAATATGCCGTGCCTGAATGGGATTCGAACCCAAGACCGCATGATGAGAGGCGAGCACGTTACAAACTGCGCCAATGCGGCCGACTGAGCCAATGTGTAGAGCAATGGTTGTACCACTCATAACATATGGGAGTGAAACGTGGGTGTCAATACAGAGGAATGAATCTCGTATCCAGGCTGCTGAAATGAGATTTTTTTGCGGGGGGTCAAAGGTTGTACCTGGTTAGATAGAGTACGTAACGAAGCTATCCGCGTCGAGTTAAATGTTCAGTCACTGTTGGAATATATATAAGAGAAACTGGTCAAACAATTTACTTCGCATGCCAGCTCACAGACTTCCTCTGTGAGTATGGAAATATAAACCTAGAGGGAAGCGAGGCTTGGGAAGACCTAAAAAGTGATGGATGCCGGAACAGGTCATTGAATCTAATCCTTGACAGATGATGATGATGATGAGTAACTTGCCTATACTGTTATCAAGATTATTCAGACCTTAGACATTTTAAGTTAAGTTTTATACTTACAAATGCCAAACGTTATCCTTTTCATAAATATCTTTACCCCGTAACGCTAGTTTGTTTGTCATATTCAGTGTGTGTTCGACCATATCCAGTTCCACTGGTCTTCTGTGAAATACACCGGGAGGTATTCTTAGCTCGTGTATCTGAAAATCAAAAATTTATAAAGAAATAATTTTAAAATGTAAGATTTACTGTTTTTAATATGTGGGAATTTTATTTGGCTATATTTACTAATTAACTCCTTTGGTATATATTGTGATAATATCTAAAGGGAGTGTGTGTTCGAGAATTTTCGAGGACTGAGATTTTAAAAATGTTAATGTAAATAAGAGTGATAAATAGGTTTCCAAGAAATAGTTATAAATTTTTATACCGACTAGCAAGCAAGAGAAAGTCGTGTTCGAGTGTTTCACACCAGATTTTTTTGTAGTAGATTGAAAATAAATAAAAATCTTTTATTTTTTTAAGTAACCAACAGGATGGTTATTAGCGACTACTGTGAGTTTTAGTACTGTAATGGTAGCTTTTAACGTGCTAAAATTTCCTGATCCTAGCAGGGAATTGAACCTGGGACCTTCGCTTTGTAGGCTAGCACGCTTGTCACTACGCCACGAAGGTGGTCAAATAAGAAAATTTATTCTTTATATTGTATTTTTTTCCCTTGAATAGGGCCAATTTTATACCACGCTAGATGACTTTAGACGTTTCTGAAAGCTCTTTTTGCAGCCCACATTTTAGCATTTGTTCAATGTAAGCTTTTCTCCTTTTTTCTGTCCACCCGATGTTTTTTTATGGTTTTCATGGAAGCCCTCATAATCCATAATTGAGGACTGAAAATGTTGAATGAAGAAAGTGTCTAAATTCTTGTTTAATTGGTTTTCTCAATTACCAACAAATTCTGTTACTAGCACATTCATCTTTCACCATTTTCAGTCCTCAATGAGTTGTTTGAATTTGGTTTGGTTCATTAAGTAAACCTGCTCGGTTTATTCACAATACTCAATACTTTCTTTTTTTAATGTATAATATAGTATATAGGTATATAAAAAAATCTAACCTCCAGAAATGAATATTACAATAGTAGTGTTGTTTGGGTCATCAGTCGAAAGGCTGGTTTGAACCTTTAGTGGCTTTAGTAAGTAAAACGAGGAATGATGTGGTTTACAAGTGCCTTCCTCACTGAGTGGAAAATTATGCTTATCAGCATGCCAGGCTCTCTGAAAAGCATCTACTTTCCACCCTGCAAATGACACCTTCACTTCATTCACCACAGGGTCCGGCTGTGTAATGAAATTCATTACTCTCAGAGGAGATAACTCTGACTAGCGTCATTACACCTTAAAACTAATAGGCCGTATTATTACGTCTAAATTGGGACTTTAAGGCTAATATGTTAAGATATGTTATCAGTACAAAACAAAATTTCAAATATATTATATAGCTGTAAAAAAAGATTTGTAAAAAGTACGCCAACTAGCCCCAGTGTCCCATAAATTATACTCAAAATAATACAAAATTAAAAAAAATAATGCAAAAGGATACGTCAGCAGGTTATGTATTTTGGAACGGTGATGGACGACAATCGTCGTCCGCTAGTCATCACCTAAGAGCGTTCTCGCCGATGACGGCGGACCACTATCTTCGCCCAAATTTAAAACAGCCAGATTTGATGTAAAACATAAAAAAAATCATAAAACTGAACTTACATTATTTAATTTTTAACATCTGTTGTTGTTTTGGTCAACAGCCGAAAGGCTGATTTAAACCTCAACAGGTCTAAGTAAAAACGAGGAGTGAGTTGGTTTAATATTGGCTTCCTCACCGAGTTGAAACAGTATGCTTATCAGCATGCCAAGCCCTCTGCAAAACATCTACTTTCTACCCTGCAAATTACACCTTCACTTTATTCACCACGGAGTCTGGCTGTATAGTAAAATTCAGTACCGTCAGAGGAGATAACTCTGACTGTCCTTTACACCTTTACTCTACTGACTTAAATAGTTCAGTCATAAATTGGCTGACTACGAGGTGTGGCTATTAAATAACGAGACTGACGTTGTAAAAAAATTTGTTTTTACTTTATACATAATCTCTTATTGTCACTTTCAATACACACTCCTTCTCTATCCCTACAATGCCCTATGCGAATTTTCCATTGTTGGAAACAGTGCTGGAAGTCATCTTCTGTCAGCTCCTTCACGACACGTGCCGCTTTCTCTTTTACAGGTTCCACTGACTCAAATCTTGTCCCTTTTAATGCAGATTTCACCTTAGGGAACAGGTAGAAGTCACATGGTGCAAGATCTGGTGAATAAGGTGGAAGTTCTAACACTGAGATGCTGTACTTGGCTAGGAACCTCTTGACAGATAGCCCGGAATGAGCTGGCGCATTGTCTTGGTGGAGAACCCATGATTTGTCCTTTCACATTTCGGGGCGTTTTTTCCTTACTTTTTGACGTAGTTTAGAAAGTACCTCAAGGTAGATATTGATTAATTGTTTTACCTTCAGGAACCCAGTGAAGGTACACAACCCCATGGATATCAGAAAAATAATCATCATTGTTTTAAATTTTGACTTGCTCATTCGAGCTTTATTGGCTCTCGGTCAAGTTCGGCTCTTCCAGTGCATGGATTGGCGCTTCGTTTCCGGATCATAAGTAAAAAACCACATTTCATCCCTTGTTATTATCTTCTACCTGTTCCCTAAGGTGAAATGTGCATTAAAAGGGACAAGATTTGAATCTGTGGAAGCTGTAAAAGAGAAAGCGGCACGTGTCCTGAAGGAGCTGACAGAAGATGACTTCCAGCACTGTTTCCAACGATGGAAAATTCGCATGGAGCGTTGTATGGATAGAGAAGAAGTGTATATTGAAGGTGACAATAAGTGATTATGTATAAAATAAAAATAAAATTTTTACAACGTCAGTCTCGTTATTAATAGCCACACCTCGTATATGATAATAAACAAAACTATTTATTGTAGCCCTAGAAGATTAAAAGCCATTAATTTACCACGCCACTTTCCCATTATGGGCAATATCTACAGAAACAAAAATTAATAAATAACAAAACCGTGAAATTTATCAGTTTTCAGATGCGTTCAAAGTTTAAACAAACAACACTTACCTTGAACTTCAATCCTAAAACATTGTCTGACACCATGAATGTATGGTGCATATAACTTCTTATCCCTTGTGGTCCGTATATGTTAATAGTATGGTTTATTAACGTGGTTTTATGTTCGTTTGTTTTTTCCTGTTGTTGCAGTTTCTCCTTGTACTGTTGGTAAGGTAGTATTTTGTCTTTAGACGGTCCTTGAGCAACATGCGCTGATATTGTAGATAATAATCCTGGCAACCCAAACAACTGTAGATATGTAAGCAAATATGATGAATAAATTGTGCTACAATATAAATAAATTACAATACATTTAAATTCTGTATAATGTAGGCTTCATTCGTAAGAAGGTTATGTAAAAAACATACCTTTCATGAGACAACGCGTTTTAAGCGGAGATTGCACGATGGTTTTAACTCAAAATTTTGAGTTTTGTTTTTTAAACGCTTTTATTTAACTTACTCTTGGATCCATCAAATCTTGCAACTTAAAATTTTAATACTTCTACCGTATCAATATGAATCAAACTTTGCACACTTGTTTATCTTCGATGACAATACGCTGTGGAGGTGTTTGTAAAAAAAAATTTTAAAATAAAAAAAAAAATTAAAAAAACGCTTTTATTTAACAATTACTTAAAAAAATTAACTAAAAAGAAAAAAATAAAAAAAATTTACAAAAAAATCACAGAAAAAAAATTAGGGCCTACAAAAAAATAAAATAAAAAAAATTTTTTTTTAAGAAACGCTATTATTTAACAATTAATCAAAAAAAATGAACTAAAAAGAAAAAAATAAAAAAATTTACAAAAAAAAAAATCACAGACATTACAGTTAAAAATAAAAGCGTGGCGCATTAATATAATTATATAATATTTTACAACGAATATTTTACAATAAATATTATATATATTAATGCGCCACGCTTTTATTTTTAACTGTAATATCTGTGATTTTTTTTTTGTAAATTTTTTTCTTTTTTTCTTTTTAGTTCATTTTTTTTGATTAATTGTTAAATAATAGCGTTTCTTAAAATTTTTTTTTTTAATTTTTTTTTTGATTTTTTGTAATTTTTTTTTCTGTGATTTTTTTGTAAATTTTTTTCTTTTTAGTTAATTTTTTAAGTAATTGTTAAATAAAAGCGTTTTTAAAATTTTTTTTTGTTTTTCAATCGTTTAGGCCTAGATCGACCAAAAAAATATTATATTACGTCAAAAAATCTTTTTGTATGAAAAAATGAAGTTTTTATCAGGTTTACACAGAAAAACTATCACGATAAGAAAGAACGGATATTTTTCATAATTTTATACTGCTCGTTTTAGTGCAAAGAGAATTTTAGTTTTTAAAATATCTCCATCACAGTTTTTAATACTCTCAGCTGTTGGTTCAGCTTTCTAAACAACTGTTGATGGGAAATTTACTTGTTTGTGTACATGTTGTTTTTGATTTGTCTCTTCTTGTTTCTTACCTTTTCCCGTAAATTTAGATTTTAAACATTTAGGTACATTTTCTCAGAAACCAATAAACCTACCAGGCTGAAATTTTTACCAGTTAATTATCTTGTATAGCCACATATACCGACATTTTTATGACTTCCTCAGGTTCTGCAAAAATTAGTAGTACGCTAAACACGTAGAAAAAAATTTGTAAACATTTTATGTTATTCATAATTTAAAAAAAATGATACGATGATACAAAGATTAAATTCAAAAAATGCCAGTAGCTCGAGAAGAAACCCGACACCTATAGTGTGTAAAGTTGCATTTCTCTATCTTTTACCAATCCTATGAAAAATATACTTAAAAATATCAAATTTAACATTGGCGAGATACTAAGTACAGTCTCCCCTTAAGGCTGGTGGCAATTTTTCTGAAGAAAAGAAGTTGGCCCAAGAAGTGATATTGCGTGTTCACTTAACTCGGGGTTATCCTTCCTCTGCCCATAACAGACAGGTGGAGTGTCAAATTATTTACACTCAATCTGTTCGTTGCAGGGCTAAAATAAATAGTTCTGTTTCTTTTCACATGTTCAACCAATTAAATGACTGAATCATTTAAGAACAGAAGAGGTAGAGGTGTAAAAGACACTAATCAGAGTTATCTCCTCTGAAAGTAATGAATTTCATTATAGAGCCAGACCTTGTGGTGAATGAAGTGAAGGTGTCATTTACAGAGCGGAAAATATGTGCTTTTCAGAGGGCCCGGCATGCTGATAAGTGTACTTTTCCACTCAGTGAGGAAGGCAATGGTAAACCACCTCACTCCTCGTTTTACTTAGTAAAACCTCTACAGGTTCAAACCAGCCTTTTTTGGCTGATGACCTAAACAACAACATCCTTCCTCATAATGGGATCAAGCCCACTTACCTTTTGTAAGAAAGTTAAGAGAAAAGCTAAGTAAGAAAGCTACTCTTTAAGAGGAATCGAATGACTCTATTTTTTTGTTTCCAATTTCTGACTTTGATTTCTTGACTTCCGGTTTTGGCCCACTCCCGGTCGGTGCCAGAACTTTAAACCCAATGATTTCTGTATCTACTCTTTTTTTCTTGGTTTAACGTCCGACTGTTCTGCAACTACGTATTTCATATGTATGAAAATATGCCGTGGCTGAATGGGATTCGCCCATTCAGGCACGGCATATTTTCATACATTACAAAAAATCATTTCATTTTCACCGTCTGTATTAGCAGTAGTTGCAGAAAAATCAGTATTTACTCTTTACAATGAATCAAATGACTATTTTTGTTTTCAAATTCCTAATTTTATTTCTTGACCTTCAGTTTTGGGCCACTTCCAGTTTAAACTACAACTTCAAACCCAATGATTTCTGTAACTACTCATTAACAGAAATAGATGGCACTATTTTTGTTTCTAAATTGTGACTTTAATTTTTTGATTTCCGGTTTTCGACCACTTCCGGTTAAAACTGAAACTTCAAATCCAATCCAGGCCCATTATTTTTTTTTTTGTGTAGATTACGAACCCGAAAACCCATAGATGGGCTCTAAAAATAGTTGAACGTAAAATAAAAGCGAGATCTTGGTGTTTTTAAATTAAGATATGAATTCTTTCTGACATTGATTTTTGACTTCCTGTTTTGGGTCACTTCCGGTTGAAACCGGAACTTTAAACATAATTTAGGCCCATTAACTGTTTGTGTAGATTAAGAATCCGAAAAAATACGTTGTACGAGTCGTAAATATTCAGTTTGACCTGCAATACAATAAAATCCACCCATTCAAAAATAAAGTATAATGATATCAAGAATATGACAAAAAATTTGCTTCCTACAATCTTTATAGCGGTTGTTCTACAGTGCTATTATAACGATAACAAACCCCTTCTGTAGTAGGAAACAAATCTTTAATCATATTCCTAACACTAGCGAAAGTACCCGTTCTTCGAACGGTTTCCTTTGTGCCGTGGACAGTCGGATGGGTTACCGAGTTCGATCCCTGTCAGGTCTGATATTCTTTAAACTATTAATTGTTATCTACCTCCTTTCAACGTCAGCATTATTATTTATAAAAAAACATAGAAGAATGTGAAATAAAAGCGAGATCTTGGTGTTTTTAAATTAAGATATGCAGCGCTTTATTATTTTCATAATAAATGGAAGGTAAATCACAATAGGAAAATCACGATGGTGACCACTATTAAGACGACTGATTCATTTTTGACAATGTGATCGAGAAAAGGTGTATAGGGTACTGGTGGAATGGGTAGGTAGGTAACTGACTGAATGAATACGGGTTTTACCGGCGTGTAGGCTTATGTTTATATTTTTGTTAATATTCTTCTAAAAATATTGGTTTATTTTTTTTAAATTGGTAATATCTCCGTTATTATGCATGAAAATGAAAAACTTTACATAATCAAACTTATTTGTCTTTAAACGTTTCATAATTTCGATTATATAAAATTTTTTGATACATTGACTTTTAACGGAGATATTCGTAGTTTTTTGTTCACCCCTTACCCTGAACTTCCCTATCCCTTTGTGATATTAAAATAATTATAGCCTATTTTCATTTTGATTATGTCCAAAACCTAGATACCGAAATTCATTGAATTTGGTTCAGCGGTTCTCGCGTGATGCCGTAACATAAAAACAGACAAACAGATAAACAGACAAAAATTCAGCTGAACTTATTTTCGGTGATTACGTGGTGCATCTGGCGTAGAAACAAAATTTGGGGCATTTTGAAAAATTGTGCACAAAATCAAAATTTTATTTAAATATAAATATATATAGATAATTATATTTTATTTTTGAATGGATGGATTTGATTGTCATTAAACGCAACCCAAAACGCCATCAATTTCTATTGAAACACCTCTTCTCCGTAGCTCTTAAAACCTCATTCGTGTTCGTCCATTTGTATTCGTGTTTCATGTTCGTCCTCATTTCCTCCTTTTACCTGGAACGCATAACCAAATCTTCTGTAGTAACCTACTCCTTTATTCTTCCCAGATGATGTTACGAGATAAGTTGTCTTTTTCAGTTTCGTCAATTAATATAATCTTCTTTAAGAGGAGACTGTACTTTGTATTCCACCAATGTTAAATTTGCTATTTGTAGGCACATTTTTCATAGGATTGGTAAAATATAGGGAAATTAAACTTTACACTCCATAGGTGTCGGGTTTCTTCTCGAGCTACTGACATTTTTTCAATTTAATCTTTGGACCATACCATTTTTTAAAAATTTTACGAATAACATAAAATTTTTATAAATTGTTTTGTACGTTTTTTGCGTATTACTAATATTTGGAGCACCTGAGGAAGTCATAAAAATATCGGTATATATGGATATACAAGATAATTAAGTGGTAAAAATTTCAGCCTGGTAGGTTTAATAGTTTCTGAGAAAAATTTATCTAGTGTTAAAAATCTAAATTTACGGGAAAACGCAAGAAACAAGAAAGCACAAATCAAAAACAAAATGTACAAAAAACAAGTAAATTTCCCATCAACAGTTGTTTAGAAAGCTGAACCAACAGCTGAGAATACAAAAAACAGTGATGCAGATATTTTAAAAACTAAAATTTTCTTTGCACTTAAACGAGCAGTATAAAATTGTGAAAAATATTCGTTCTTGGTAACATGATAATTTTTCTGAGTAAACTTGATAAAAACATAATTTTTTCATAAAAAAATTATTTTTTTGACGTAATTTAATGTTTTTTTTCTGGTAGATCTAGGCCTAAACTATTGAAAAACATAAAAAACCAAAAATCGAAATTTTGAGTTAAAACCATCGTGCCATCTTCCCTTGAAATCTCATCATAACTAACTTGATCTAGCACAGTCAACTGACATCTTCTCCGGAAACTCATTTTCATAGCTGAAACTCAACTCCATTATGCTTCTAATTAATGGATGGAGAGTCGAATAATAACGGTGTAAAAACGCAAAAACAACCGTTAATAACATTAATTTTCTCTAATATAGATTCGGCTGAAAATTAATTATTTTATATTTTCTTACCTAATATGCTTTTCACGGTTGATGAGCTCTACTGTTCCACACGTTAGACCAATCAGAAATTTTGCCACCGTTGTCAGATTGTACCTGACAAACATTGCGCGCGCATGCGTATAAGAGCCGCAATAGTTTACTTTCGTCTTGCATCTCGTGCTGAACACATCGATTATAGAGTGCGTTAACATGCAACACTTAATGATATAATCAGCTGTGTATGTTTATAGGTTATAATTATTATTGAAAGATCAAAAATATGGCTAACGAAATATAAAACAGAGCTACGAGAGCAAGTATTGGCAACGTTGCTGGCCAGTCATTGGCTAGCTATAAAGTGGGTAGGGGGCAATGCATACGTTCAGATCTCATCAGCCTTGAAAAATAGCATAAACATTTTATTAAACAATTTTTGGCGAAAAATACAGTTCAATAGAGTTCAATCAATATTAATTTTTACTTACATGATCTCCGTGTAAATGGGTAATAAATATTTTTGTAATTCTTGTTGGTTTAACTATACTTTTCATAAGTTGTAACTGCGTTCCTTCACCGCAATCAAATAAGTAAACTTCCCCATCTGCAAAAAGTTAAAATCCGGTTACACGTAGCGTAGACACAACAGATTCAACCTTACTTCGTAAAATAATGTTTACAGTAGGTCTCAGCTTAAAAGAAATCAGTATAGCAGTTTCAAAATAGTGTCGTTACAGGACCGGTTCTGAATTACGTTGTTAGTACGTGCGCGTATGGGTGGTAAGACGTGGTTGTGAACAGGTAAATAATTTTTTTTATCTCTAATGTGTGTACGCTGTTATCTGTTCAATTCAGAACAATAAACAACCCTTTGACCCTATCAGATGAGGATGATATATTATGACGTGTAAATTAGGTGTAATCTTGAACAGACCCAGGCCGACCATTCCTGAGAGAGTAGTCTATGGTTCATCGACCTCTAACCATCAAAATACACCAGTAACCACTGTCTATAACGCTTTTCACTGTTGATTAGCTCTACTGTTCCACACGTTTAGACCAATTAGATTTTTACCAGCGTTGTCAGATTGTACGATTGTATCAGTCTGACAAACATTACTGTACACGTCAATTATAGAGCGCGTTAACCCTTTATAGGGCAGTACTACGGGGAAAAATCAAAACATGCATGCTGTAAAATGTTAAATTTTGTTTTATAGGGACTTAAATAATGTATTTCTAGTGCCAGAACAGTAAGATATTTCTTTTTTTTTGTCATGGTAAGTATACTTACCGAGGAATGTTTATTGAAATGGGAATCACATAATATTTAGTGGTAAGAATGCTTATTTAAACAGCTTGTAGACCTATATAACAGAGAAAAGTGTAGAATAACTTATCTCAACTTTATATTAGCATGAATGCTTGCTTTCCTGTAAAAATCTGGAATTTTTTAAGCACTGTACAAAAGTAACAACAAAACAACATGGTAGCGTACGCTGGTATAAATCCGTACCACATTCGTGTAACTCACAAAGCAAATGGTCGCTGCGCGCTAATTTCAATATGTGGATAGCCTAGTTACCAGAGAATATCTATAAAACCATAATATGCCAATAAGGTTCAATTGCATAGCTTAGTCTTAAAACAAATCGTCCTTATTGCCAGTGGTAAGTATACTTACCAAAGACCTGTAAAGGGTTAACATGCAATACTTTATAGTAATATAATCAGCTGGTTGTATGTTCATAGGTCATAAATTGTTATTGAAACACCAAAAAAAAAAAATCTGGTGTGAAACACTCACACAACTTTCTCTTGCCAATGCAAATAATTAACAATAAACCAAACATTAGTAATAAAACATTAGAAATAAACATAACCTAATTTTAATCATGAGTGAAAGACGCAAAATGAAAATCAACCTCAGTTTGGCTTAGAAATACGGAAAATCACTCTTTCTCTCTAAACTAGGCTCTGTAGAGAAAAATGCTTCAATAAAAGTTGTAGATCTTTTAATTTTCTATAAATTTAATTATATACACTTTTGTCGTAAAATGCGGCCGAAATGTTAAAAAAATTGTTTTTTCTCACGTTTTCGTGAGAAAAAAACTGAAAAAATCGCAAATTACCGCTAAACTAAGCGTTATACAAAAAAATGTTTGAAATAAAAGTTATAGGTTTTTAAATTTTCTACAACTTTTATTATATAACGTTTTGCGCTAAAATGCATATTAAAGCCGCAATCTTAAAAAGAAAATGTTTTTACGTAAAAACAGCCTCACGCAGAATTTCAGCAAACATGGCGCCTACCCTATCTTGTAGAGAATAAAAAATTGAGTAAACCAAGCGATTTAAAAAAAAATCGTAGGACCAGTTTTTGAGAAAATCGCAAAAAAGTGAAAAATTATACGAATAAACTACTACTTCCGGTTGACCGATTTTGATGAAAATGTTCGTGTCGGGTCCGGTAGTGGTATGTAACTTAAGTTTCAAGTTTCAAGTTCGTACGATGTTCCGTTCTTGAGATATTCTGTTCACACACACACACACACACACACACACACACACACACACACACACACACACACACACACACACACACACACACACACACAGACACACACACAGACCAATCGTTAAAAACATGTTTTTTGGGTTCAGGGGGTCTGAAAACGTATAGATCCGGTGAAAACTCGATTTCGAAAAATCGACATGAAAACAATACTTTCCTTCCTATATATTCATATAGGCAAGAGAAAGTAAAAAGGCTGACGGAATATAATAACAGAGCTACCAGAGCAAGTATTGGCAACGTTGTTGGCAAGTCATTGGGTAGCTATGAAGTGAGTAAGGGAAATGCGTACGTTCAGAGCTCATCCATCAGCTTTGAAAAATAGTATAGTATTCAAATCGGTATAAAAGTAACTACCTTTACTAAGATTTTAACCAGGAACTTTCGTCTCCGAAAATCAGCTGTTAAACAGCTGACTTGAGGCGATGACGACTTTTTTTTACAAGTCTGCCACATTACAATCTGTTCACAAGAAGTAGAACGATCAGTAATTTTAATAAATCTTAACATGATTACAATTCATTTGTTAATGAAATTGAAATTAGTAGTATTAAATAATAATAAAGAAATGATGATGATGATTTTGAAAGAAAGAGTATATCAGTTGAAAAAAAAAGATAACTGAAACAATGTTCATTAAAATCTATAACGTAAATCGAAAAAACTGTCTTTCCAGTCTTGGAAACCAGATATCAATGTTGTTTAGTAGATAAACAAATTCACCAAACAAATTTTCAGGAAGTTTGGATGATGGTTGAGTCTTTCTTCATATTTACGGCTGAATTTTGATATAGTGTGTTTCACAGAGCCAATATGAAGACTGGCATAGATAGGCTATAGGTGTTTTTGATGTACGATGGAATTTGCAGGGCCCGCCGCAAGAATTTGGACTGAAAACGTTCGAATATGTGTATGTTTGAAGTACTGGATTTAGCCTACCCCACAATTGAACCCCATTTGTCCACACGGGTTTTAAAAGGAATTTATATAAAATAATTTTTGAATCGTTTGACAAAGGTGAGTATTTACCAATTAACCAAAGTAGTTTACGCGCTGTCTTCACCTCAAGGCTTTTTTTAATTTTTTTTAGTTATTATGTGATGTTTTCATGTGAGGCGACGATCTAAATATAGTCCCAAGTGCGGCGACGGCTTTGATGTTTTTTATTTGTTATGGGATAAATTATTTCACTTCTAGTCAAATCTAACAGTCATTCTGTCGCTTACGTTATGATCAGCTGTTTCAGATAGTCCAAGCACTGTCAGCACAATCATTTATGGTCGTGTTAGAACATTTTTATAATATTTCCAAAATCCCTAGTTAATAAATCTTCCTATATTTTTCTAATCCTATTGTTAAAATAGCTATAATTTTATTTAATATCTGTTTATCTTTATGTGAATTCATATTTTTAGAACATATTCTTTTTCAATAATTCTCATTTTTCAAGCATTTATTGGTAACAAAAATATAATTTTAATTTAGGAGTTGAATTACGTATTATTCATTTCTTAATCTCAAACCACTAATTTCATTAAATATTTCTTTACAGATCATTTATAAAAAGAATTTCAGATATCAGTAATTTTAATAATTTATTTAAAAGTCATTAAACATTACAAATTTTTATAAAATAAATTTATATACGGTAACGTGCTCTCCTCTCATCATGCGGTCCTGGGTTCGAATCCCACTCAGGCACGGCATATTTTCATACGTTACAAAAAATTATTTCATCCTTCATTGTACAATAGTTACACCCCAACGTCGTCGCTAATGACCGTGGTAGTTGATGCGACGTTAAATAAATTAATTAAAAAAAAAATTATATATATTGTCTTTCAAATTTTTTACGACAATAAATAAACAAAAAATGTGATAGTAATCGTAGTTTAATTTTTTTAGTTTTTCTCAACTTTTTTTATTATTTTCCACGACGCTGAGCATAGCTGGCAACTTTTGTTTGGAAACTTATCACTTCAGAGTGTTAGACTGAACTTCAGTCTAACTGGCGTTCTACACAAGTTTATTTTAATTTTAAGGGGGTACGGACGTTGTTAATTTAGTAATTTTCAGTTACTACTAATAGATAGAAATTAAAAAAAAACCATTTTATTTATTGAATAATTGTGTTTATAGTGTATACCAATAATACTTTGCTTTTTAATTCTGAATTTTTTAAACAATATTTTTTGACTTTACCTAAAATTAACCAAATTTTGAAATGTTTACTCATCTAGCTTATAAAATTAAGAATATAACGGCAAATTATTTGGAATACCAAACAAAAAAAGTTATGACGATACTCTAGCTAAAAATTGAAGAAGATATCTTAATTAGTCTCTGAGTAATTAGTACCGAAGTGGAAAAAACACAATTTCTGAAAAACCACCGTTTTTCAAAAGAATACAAAGCAACACGTATACTTATACGTGTTATTTGTACTGAGCAATAGCGGAACCTAAACAGTAAACGAAAACAGTACAGCATGAATTTCTAGGTTACTTTCCCATTAACAAAGAATTCTCAACGTGACAGCTAATATTATTCCACACGATATTTTCTGTAAGTGAAAGAACCGTAATATACCTTGGACAATTTGAATTGGCACAAGCAGCTTCGGTGTTTATCTACTCCACTCTTCGCCCCTCGCCATGCAACGACGGTACAGTCACAAAAGTATACAATCGCTACTGTAATATGCGACTCACGCTCAGTCACTACGCTTTGTTTTCACTGTTGTTATTAATAATAATCTGCCCGACATAATGATGTGACTAATTTGTTTTCATATGATTTTCTGGTCATTATTTTTATATTCGGACCAATCTGTTTAGTTAGTTGCCAGAGGCGGATTAATACTTGTTGGGGCCCTAGGCAATGGCAAATGAGGCCCCCCCCCCCAACTTTGCTTTGACGTAATAAAAACATGAAAGTTAATATTTCAATCAAGTTTATTTTCTATCAAAATAACATTTGTTCTGATATCTGATAATTATAATAATAATAACTATAATAAAGACGATTTAGAAAAATGTTCTCCTACATTTCAATTCACTGAACTCATCGATGATGTCATCAAAATCAATTTTTCGTAAAATATCAGATTCGATGCAAAGAAGACTTAACATTTTTAAACGTTCTTGCAGCATAGTTGCCCCCATGTAGTAACGCCACCGAAATAAAAAACGCGCGAATTTATGCATTCGTAAAAACGTGTTTACGAATTTATTTATTTATATTTTAGGGGCCCCAGAAAATGTATTATAAATGTACTATAAATTTAATGTAATCATACACAATCATGTCATTAAGTTCAACAATTGAATATTTTTACGATTGAAAATGTATTAATATTTTACAATTTTGTCATTTGTTCAATCAAATTTTTTTTCCAAATTTTTTTTTAAATTTTCAATTTTTTTCCAAATTTTTTTTTAAGTTTTCAATTTTTTTTCCAAATTTTTTATTTTTTTTATTTTGTCGGGGGCCCCTGGCCATTGGGGGCCCCTAGGCACGTGCCTAGTAGTGCCTATTGGGTAATCCACCACTGTTTGTTGCGTGCGTCTGTAGAGTATAGTTTAGTAAGTTTTTGCCGTTTAGTTCTTGTAATTTATAATTAAAATTTTTACTAGGACAAATTAAATATGCATTTTAAAATGAAATAATTATTTGTATGTTTGTAAATTGAAATAAGGTTGTAGGCGTTTGCGTAAGGTACATTAAAGTTTGTAGGCCTTGTTGAAAGAATAGGCTATGGATATACTTTATGCGGAACTGTGTGTACACGTAGAGCAAGAGTTGTGCCAGTTCTAATTGTCCACAGTATACTAATAGACTTCAAATGAACAAAAGTAAGCAACTAACAAGTTATAGGTCCGAAAAGTTGGAGAGCACAATCATTTCCTTTATTAATTATTAAGGGTTTACGATTACACTACATCTACAATTTATATACTAAATTAATCAGAAAACTATAGAAAATAATAAAATAAAAAGAAAATCAATTTCTTTTTAATTTTTAAACGTCAGTACCCCTTTAAACTTAAGTTTTGTAATTAATTTATTTGAATTAATCTAATTGTATTTGAATCAGTCATTTCAAAAATCCCATAAGTCAAAGTTTTGCCTTTTTGTTTAGTACATTTTCGAATTAATTAAATGTAAACACATCGTATAGAAATCGCCATAAGTGCAGCCTTCTTTACTAATACAATGCTTATCCTAAAGTGTTTATAAGGCTTACGTATCTTAATAAAATTGGTGATATTTTGAAGGTGAAGACCTACATTTTAGAAAAAAAAGTTTCTACGGAAATATTTTTTATGGGAGACAACTTTTATTGTTGTTGTTAAGGTCAACAGATGAAAGGCTTGTTTGAATCTCTAGAGGTTTTACTTAGTAAAAATGAGGAATGATGTTGTTTACTATTGCCTTCCTCACCGAGTTGAAACAGTATGCTTATCAGCATGCCGGGCCCTCTGAAAAGCACATATTTTCCACTCTGCAAATGACACCTTCACTTCATTCACCACATGTTCTGGCTGTATAATGAAATTCATTACTTTCAGAGGAGACAACTCTGATTAGTGTCTTTTGCACCTCTACCTCTTCTGTTCTTAAAAGTTAAGTCATATAATTGGCTTACTATGTGATAAGAAACAGAAATATTTTTTGTAGCCCTGGAATAAACAGAAATGAACTTGTTTGAGACGAAGTGTAAGAGGGGAAAACTCTACTGCGCATGTGCCCAGTTTCTCTATTACAGTCCTAAAAACATACTGACACTCGATAGTCATTGGAATACACAGCCTTTTTTTTTTATTACGCGACGAGTGGTACAGGAAATATCGTTTTGATTTGGCTATTCTGTTTTTATGTTTTAGGCTAAATTTATACAAATAAAAGTATTTTAATTCGTTAAAACTCATTCAGTTTCTATTAATTTTAATTATACACATTTTATTCGTTACTCTGTAGTGTTGTTATAAATTACTTATCTATCCGTGTATTATAAGTTTGTCATGTCGACCGTTCGAAAGCAGGTAAAACAATTCGAAGTGCGGAACGGAATGTTATTTTAAATGTTATTAAGTGTTGTAAAGAAGAAGCAAAAAATAAACTATATACTACACAGATGCATGTTTTTAGAAATGTACGTACTACGCTATCAGCAGCGCTTAAGTCAAGAATTTTAATTTTTATTGTAGTCTAGTGAAAAGATTTCTCAAGTCGTAAATGTAAACTAGTGTAATAAATACACAAATATCACTGCATAACACAATTTTCTTGTGGTTATTTAACAACGTATTTCATACGATATATTTATTCATAATAATAGTTTAGAGCATGTAGAAGCAGTGAAGTTTCTAGGAGTATCTCTGGATAGATTTTTGTCTTGGGACTTCTATACCAATCAAGTTTGTAGTAAAATATCATCTGCGGTATTTACACTAAAACAAATTGCCAGATTAAATGATAAAAAATTACTAATAGCAGCTTATCATGGCCTCATTTTGTCTAATATCCGTTATGGTATCTTAGTATGGGGTAATTCTAGCATGGATAATATGAATAGGGTTTTTAAAATTCAAAAGAAAGCTATTAGATGTATGGTGGGAGCTAACCAGCTAACCTCATGCAGGCCAATATTTAAGGAACTTAAATTGCTTACAGTTCCCTTTCTCTACATTTTTGAGGTGATTATGTATGTTAGGCAAAATAATTTTATGTACAATTTTAATGTTCACAATCATAACACGAGAAACAGAAAGGATTATGTGGCTAATCACTCCACAAAATTGTTTGAACAAAAACCTACTTATGAAGGGAGAAAATTTATGAATAAATTACCCCAATTTTTAAAATGTTGTGATAATTTGCATTTCTTTAAAAAAAAAATCTGAAAAATTACTTGATCGGTGAAACTTTTTATAGCGTACAAGAATTTCTGTCTTGATAGTAGTGATACATTGTGTGGTTCTTTTAAGTATTTCAGGTGTTATAAGTTATAACTCACATGTTCTATATTCCTCCTGGAGTCTCCAGGACGCATTAAAAAAAATACAGAAAAAACATAACTTAGCGTTTTACTCATTTTTATTTCAGGAACAATATAAGTCGAAAGTTAGTTTTTTGACTTATGTCTTTTCTGAAATGATCGATTCGTTTGATAGTTGGCGAAGTTTATCCTTAATTGTAATTATTTTGTCAATAATTAATTGTTCCCGTGGCTGTTGCTGGGTCTGCTATCGGGAGCCGCCCCTGGCAATGGGGACACTCATCAACTCTGTTGGAGAGTGCTGAGGAAATAAAATACTCAGGGTGGACAAAAACCAGTGAAGATGGTCAACGGCTCCAAAGGCGGACATGGAAGACATTTTTAACGGCGGAAGAGCCTAGATCTGGCTCTGCTATCGGGAGCCACCCCTGGCGATGGGGACACTCGTCAACTCTGTTGAAGAGTGCTGAGGAAATAAAATACTCAGGGTGGACAAAAACCAGTGAAGATGGTCAACGGTTCCAAAGGCGGACATGGAAGACATTTTTAACGGCGGAAGAGCCTAGATCTGGCTCTGCTATCGGGAGCCACCCCTGGCGATGGGGACACTCGTCAACTCTGTTGAAGAGTGCTGAGGAAATAAAATACTCAGGGTGGACAAAAACCAGTGAAGATGGTCAACGGTTCCAAAGGCGGACATGGAAGACATTTTTAACGGCGGAAGAGCCTAGAGCTGGCTCTGCTATCGGGAGCCGCCCCTGGCGATGGGAACACTCGTCAACTCTGTTGGAGAGTGCTGAGGAAAAATTATTAATATTTATAATACCGTAAAAAATTTGTAAACATTTTATGTTATACCTTATTCTGTTTTTAACTTTATGGTTTAACGGATTAAGTTGCGAAAATGTCAGTAGCTCGACCAACCCACCTACAAGTAACTAAAGTTTCATTTCCCTACCGTTTACAAATTTTGTGAAAAATGTACCTAAAAATAGCGAATTTAACATTGGCGGGATACAAAGTACAGTCTTCACTTAAATAACGAGCTAAGAGATCAAAGAGATGGGCAGATTTGAGAGATTCAGAACAGGCAGAGATGCCTAATCCTTGAAAGGCAGAAGAAGAAGAAGAAGAAGATTAATTGTTATAAGTTTAAAAAAAATTACGTTATTTATTTATACGCAGATCCCGAATTAACCTAGACTTAGGTGTTACAATAAATTTATAAAATAAAAATATAAATACTTACTTGAAAATCTGATCACCATACTAGATAAAGCATGCCTTGGCGTTGGAAAACATGCACCAGTACCCAAAAATACAAGTTCCCAATAGTTACAATACACAAATTTTATAAAAAATATAAACGCAAATAAAAAGTACAACAACATATTTATTTTTAATAAAAATATCAATAAAATTAAGTTTAATTTACGAACACAACACTACTAACTTTATAAGGTTCCATTTTTTTAACATTATACATACGAACAAGAAAATTGAAAGAAATAGACAATCAAATCTTATCTAGTTAATTCAGATAATAGTTTTATCAGATGGCCCAATAATCTTCTATCAATGAAGTAATTAAATTAAACACTATTATCAGTTTAGGAATTAAAAAAAAATTTCAAGAATTACGTCTCATTATCTGGACCTTTATTTAGAACGTAGAATGATAGTTCAAAGAAAATGTATCAAGTCATTTCAGAAAGCCCATAAGTCAAAATTTTACATATTTTTCTTTAGTGCATTTTAGGACTAACTGAATGTAATGCAGTATCCTAGTATAGTATAGTTATAGTTATAGTTATAGTATAGTATAGTATAGTATAGTTGTTATAGTTAGTTTTTCAATAGTTAATAGCAAAATGAATCAATCATTTCAGAAAGCCCATAAGTCAAAGTTTTACACATTTTTTCTTTAGTGTATTTTAGGACTACTGAATGTAATGCAGTATACTAGTATAGTTATAGGTTATAGTATAGTATAGTATAGTATAGTGTTATAGTTATAGTTAGTTTTTCAATAGTTAATAGCAAAATGAATCAGTAATTTCAGAAAGCCCATAAGTCAAAATTTTACATTTTTTTTTAGTGCATTTTAGTCCTAACTGAATGTAAACACACCATCCGTAAAAAAATTACATAAGTTTGGCTTTCCTTAAGGGGAGACTGTATGATGATTTTGCCTGAAAATTTTGATTTTCGGTTTTTTATGTTTTTCAATACTTTAGCCCTAGACCACAAAAACACCACAAAAAACTACCACAAAAACATTAAATTACAACAAAAAATTATTTTAATGAAAAAAATTTAAGTTTTTATCAGGTTTATAACCTGATATGCAGCTTTCTAACCAACTGTTGATGGGAAACTAAACTTGTTTTTGTGCACTTTGTTTCTCATTTGTGCCTTTCCCGTAAATTTAGATTTTTAACACTTCGGTACGTTTTTCTCAGAAACCATTTAACCTACCAGGCTGAAATTTTTACCAGTTAATAATCATGTACATGCACATTCACCGACATTGTTTTTACTTCCTCAGGTGCTCAAAAAAATAGTAAAATGCAAAAAAACCGTAGAAAAAAATTGTAAAAGTTTTATGTTATTCGTTACTCTTTTAAAAACTTTATGGTTCAACAGATTAAATTGAACAAATGTCAGTAGCTAAAACCACCCTATAACTGTGTGTGTAGTTTCATTTTCGTAACTATCACCAATCCTATGAAAAATGTACCTAAAAATAGCAAATTTAACTTTGGCGGGATACAAAGTAGGCCTACAGTCTCCCCTTAAGTGTACGAAATGTGGCTATAACGAGACTGACGTAAAATATTTAATTTTAATTTTATACATAATCACTTATTGTCACCTTCAATATACACTCCTCTATCCCTACAATGCTCCATGCGAATTTTCCATCGTTGGAAACAGTGCTGGAAGTCATCTTCTGTCAGCTCGTTCAGGACACGTGCCGCTTTCTCTTTAACAGCTTCCACAGACTCAAATCTTGTCCCTTTTCATGCAGATTTCACCTTAGGGAACAGGTAGATCATCACATGGTGCAAGATCTGGTGAATAAGGTGGATGTTCTAACACCGAGATACTGTACTTGGCTAGGAACCTCTTGACATATAAGCGGAATGAGCTGGCGCATTGTCTTGGTGGAGAACCCATGATTTGTTCTTCCACATTTCCTTACTCTTTGACGTAGTTTAGAAAGTACCTAAAGGTAGTAATATTGATTAATGGTTTGACCTCCAGGAACCCAGTGAATGTACACAATACCATGGATATAAAAAAAACAATTATCATTACTTTAAATTTTGACTTGCTCATTCGAGTTTTTATGGCTCTCTGTGAAGTTCGGCTCTTCCAGTGCATGGATTGGCCCTTCGTTTTCGAATCATAAGTAAAAAGTCACGTTTCATCACATGTTATTATCTTCTACCTGTTCCCTAAGGTAAAATCTGCATTAAAAGGGACAAGAATTGAGTCTGTGAAAGCTGTAAAAGAGAAAGCGGCACGTGTCCTGAAGGAACTGACAGAAGATGACTTACAGTACTGTGCCAACAATGGAAAATTCGCGTGGAGCGTTGTATGGATAGAGAAGGAGTGTATATTGAAGGTGACAATAAGTGATTATGTATAAAATAAAAATAAATATTTTTACAACGCCAGTCTCGTTATTTAATAGCCACACCTCGTATTTTTGGTTGCCGCGACCAAGTGCGTATTGTGTATACAATCTTTCCAATCTCGTGGTCGCCTTCGAGCTGGTCGCTGGCAACTATCGAGAGTCCGTTACGGGCCTAACAGTACCAATGTGCCGTTGGTTGCACTTTTCATTTACTAGTTTAATTGTTGACTGAGCGACTATAAAGGAGCTAAATCTTTTATACCTGCAGTCTAATAGTTTTCGAAATATTGATACCCTTTCGCTCGCTGCTATTCTGGTACTTTCCTCGTAGAAGTAATCAAAATAATAAAATAAACTTTTCTACTAGATTCAATTTCTTAGAATTCCTTTTCAAAATAACTAATTCATCGTAGTTCACTATCATTATTCTATACATTCCACTCCGTACAATACACAGTTTCTTAATAATTAAATCGAGGTAACCTATACAAAAATAAACAAGCTACTTATTACATTAATCATTTTTTAGACTAATCACAAACTATGTTACAATATTAAATGTACTAAATAATATACTAAATATAAATGTACTAAATAATGTATTAAATAGAAATAAAATGGGACCTAAAATTTACCCTTGTGGAACACCAGCTATCATAATAGGGCTTAGTTGTTTGGCTAGTTTAACGCTGATTGGTCAATTGGCGGTCACCTCAGTTAGGTTAAACGAAACATGGTTATCAGCTATCAGGGGCTAATTTCATCTCAAACAATTAATTTATCGAAAAAAAGAAAAAAAAAACTCTGGTTGTCGGTTTCGACTTCTTCAATCTTTATTAACTTTATTAGTCACACTTAAGACACACATATCTAAGAAAAAAACAAAACTATTTATGAAACATAAACCAGAAATGAGACAAGGTAAAATACCTAATTTTAATCTATAACAATGATAAGATCCAAAAGTACCAGCAAAGGCAAACCACAATAATCCAGGAATTCCAAAAATATATTGAGCAAAATTTGTTGGCTCTTCAGCTTCACCACCAAAGATGTACATTATTAGGAAACCAGTTAAAACGACAGTATATCCAGCACATGCATGAGCAAAACATACATAATCCCATAACCAGATAAAAGGTAAATTAAATGTACCTTCAATAATCCATAACGTCAAAATTACAAGATTAATTAACCATTCTAATATCTTGAACAGAAAGTCTGCTTCAGTTACCGGAAAAGACACCATTGACAGTTTTCATTCATATTTTGTTCTGATAACTTCTAGTATTTTCACAATTGATTTACTCATATTTTTTTAAAAATTATTCTTTTGTAACGTAACGATTTAGAGTCGAATTTATATATGATGGAAAATATATTTCGTTACCATGGCAACGATTTTTAAGTAAAAAAACTTAAATCGTTACAGGCTAGCCCGAAAAAATTCAAACGATGAATCCTGAATGACGAATTAGCTTGATATAAATGAACCGCCAAAACACTTATCTGTTTTCACCAACCATTCAGTGGCAACCTGCTTTTCAGAATCTGAAGACTTAATGCACGTCTTGATTTTGCAAAATTATTCAAAAGGAGAAGTCCGTTAAATGTTTGGGTATACAAACTCACTCTCCTTCGTTGGGACGAGCACATACAAGATTTCCGCCAAAGAATTAGTAAACTTTATAGTTTTCATTACTTTCTCTTGTCCTGAATGCAATACAGATACAAATTTTCATTTCGATTTTTCGAAATCGAGTTTTTACCGGAAATACACGTTTTTAGATCCCGTGAGCGTTTTTACCGGTTGATCTGTCTGTCTGTGTGGTAAGAAAAGAAATCA
The DNA here is from genome assembly GCA_035578175.1 of Catonia carolina. Classification (NCBI taxonomy): domain Eukaryota; kingdom Metazoa; phylum Arthropoda; class Insecta; order Hemiptera; family Achilidae; genus Catonia; species Catonia carolina. The sequence continues at coordinate 69,729,545 of JAQMRL010000005.1, forward strand.
AAAACAGTAATTCGTAGGTCGTTGAAATTTTTAATTTGTAATATGCGTCGCAAGAAAATGAGCTTTAACTCTTTCAGTGACGAAAGAATATATAAAAGTTTGATGTAAAGTGCAATTTAATTTGAATAAGATTGTACAAAAAGTGCCAGCCCTTATTTCGAAAACTCGTAGGCGTAAGCCTGCCATTGCCAACCAAAATTTCAACGTTACAAAAAAAATGAAATTTCCTGTTAAAAATTAATTTTTATAGTGTTTATAAAAAAAGAAATCGTTTTAACACTAAAAATATTCAAAATAGTTTTTTTTAGTTTAAAGTCGCATCGACAGCTTGGTCATTAGCAACAACTATGGGTTTTGGTACCTTAACGGTGGTTTTAACGCGTTAAAATGTGCAGACCCTAGCCGGGAATCGAACCCGGGACCTATCGCTTTGTAGGCTAGCGGGCTAGTCACTATCTGCTCCCTAAGGTAAAATCTGCATTAAAAGGGACAAGATTTGAGTCTGTGAAGCTGTAAAAGAGAAAGCGGCACGTGTCCTGAAGGAGCTGACAGAAGATGACCTCCAGTACCGTTTCCAACGATGGAAAATTCGCATGGAGCGTTGTAGGGATAGAGAAGGAGTGTATATTAAAGGCGACAATAAGTGATTATGTATAAAATTAAAATTAAATATTTTACAACGTCAGTCTCGTTATTTAATAGCCACACCTCGTATTTTGATTGTACATAATATAAAAGTATTACACTACTCTTCTACGTTACCCACAGTATTCAATGAACTGTATTGTCACGTTACTCTCTCTCAATGTTTTGGATTGACTAGTGTGTGATGGTAGGGCTATTTATGGAGTTTTATTAATATTTTCACTAAAATTAAGTTGATGTATATAAATATATATAATTTGTTTTCGATATACAGAAACATTTTTCCATTAAAATTTCACGGGACTCTTGGTTTAACGTCCGACTGAAGACTTTAAGGCCACGGGACTTCGGAAATACTTCGATAGAGAGAATTTCGATATATAGAAGTTCGATAAATAGAGGTCCTCTATTTTTAATTTTCAGTTTTTGTATGCTTTAAATTATTTTGCTTATATCTTTACTTATATTTTATTTTAAAGTATATAGGCCTACATAAGGGCATTTTATAATAATTTTTATGATCGTTTTTATGGAAAACTATGTAATAATTTCGTAATAAATATTTGATTATTCTTAATAACTATTGTTTTTAAATAACTACAAATTCTATTGTAGACTGCTTAATATCACTTTTATATTACTTATAAATGAGTTTATCATCTCATGACATTAACAATCGACCGCATCTATTCCAGAAGTAATTTTTGTTACAACTACTAATAATGAAAATACAAAATAATAGTGTAACAAAGAACAGTAAATACTAAACACAAAATAAAATGGAAAATCATTTTAAGATTATTACTGCCAGTAGAGATCGGTATTTCAAAAAAATGGCCAGTGATTTACGAACAAAGATCTATATTTCGCTAAACAAGCGCAAGCATTACAGGTACAGTTCAACCGTTCTTATCGTTTCTTATAGTTTGCTCCTACTGTCAACAAACAAAAGCCAGCTACTACAGGGTGCACGCTAGAGTCTGCGACTTTACGGAAGTCGTATTCCTATTAAGTTAACTATTTTTTAAATTATAAGTACTTAAAGTACTAAAAACATCAGTCATGATATGATGTAGGCCTAAAAATTCATTTAGAAAAATACTTTTAAAAGTATTTTGTATTTAAATACTTTTGAAAGTATTTTGTTGTTACTTTTTAATCAGCGTGTACACATTTTGATATAATGCGCATGCTCAGTGACGTCATTATTTGTTTACATTAGGAGCAAACTAAGAGAGGCTGGACTATAGTTAGCTGTAGTTTAAAAGCAGTTTGCTTGAAATGAACCTTCTGTCACATAGATCTTTTTTCGGCCGCACGCTTCAATTTTGTGAGTGACCTCGAAGCTCATTTTCGTGTAACGCAGGTTATAGTGACTGAGGAGACCCGACACGAACATTTTCATCAAAATCAACCGGACGCAGCAGTTTGTTTCGTGAACATTTTCAATTTTTTTGTAATTTTCTCAAAAACGGCTCCTATGATTATCGTAAAAATCGCCAAGAAGCCCAATCGATGAACGGGCATTTTAGCTATTGTAGAAATGATCAGTTTAGGCGGTCGCTGTAATCGCATCAACCTTTATACTCTATTCATGGTAAGAAAGATATATGTCGAGTAAACAAAGAGCGGTTACCGAATCAGCTGCTAAAGCGATGGCTCAGAAAGAATGCAATACTTTTAATGAAATCATCACAATGATAACTGATAGATTAACCATACGCAGAATTAAACGATAAATAGAAATGATTGTTCCACAAATATGTGGAACTATCCACCGCACTTTAAAAATAGCACCAGCAAAAACACGAGAGTGAGATTTTATAAAATATTAGCAGTGCCGACCCTACTCTAAGGCAGTGAAACTTGGATGCTATCAAAGCGAGAGGAGAGTAGATTGCATTCATCTGAAATTAAATTTCTTCGACATACGTATGGGTGTAGTAGAGAAGATCGTTACAGGAATACCAAGATAAGGAAAGAACTCAACATCTTCTCTATAAACGACAAGGTATCTCAGAACAGAATGCAGTGGTTAGAGCATGTAAACAGAAAGAGGGAGAATAGGATACCTAAGCAGACACTGGGCTATATACCTAAGCAGACACTAGGCTATAAGCCGGAGGCAGGAGAGAACGAGGACGGCCGAGAAAGAGCTGGGCAGATTTGAGAGGTTCGGAACTGGCAAAGATGCCTAATCTTTGAAAGGCAGAAGAAGAAGAATAGAAATGAAAAAAAAACAAAAAAATACTTCTTCTTCTTCTTTCAAACAGGGATTAGGCCATGGCCTGTTCCGACTCACATTCAGCTTATATTAATAATTTTAGAAATGTAATTCATATTTTATCAATGATAAATTTAAGTCTATCTTGTAACATTTGCTTTTTTTATCCTTATGGTATAATCATTGCCACCTTTTCCGTGGCCTGCCTATACCTCTTTTGCCTACCGGCTTATACTTGAAAATTTTTAGTGGAAGCCTATCAGCTGACATTCGTTCAACATATTCTTTCCACTGTTGGCGATACGATGCAACTCTCTCATTCAGGCAGAAGATGTTCAGCTCCTTCCTTATTTCCTCATTCCTGATGTGATCTCTCCTGTCACAGCCCTTAGTTCTGCGAAGAAATTTCATCTCCGCTGCCTGCACTTTACTCTCACTTACTTGAGAGTAAAGTGCAGACAAAAAAATACTGTAGCATTAAATTCCTAATTGAAAATAAATTAAAATGCACGTAAATACGAGACAATACGATGTCAAAAGAGACTGGTACATTATAACGATGACACAATGTTCTTTGTCAAAAATGTGAAGAGAGATTTATGGGTTTGAATTTGTTATCGTTAAATTCAATTATGAAATAACGAGCGACTAAACTAATATTAAATAATTAATCATTAAAATAAAAATGTTTACTTTTAAAGTTCTCTTGTTTCGTCATACAGATCAAAGGTAATACGTATAATTTATAATCACATTTATTTATGAAAAAGAATGGAAATACAGTACAGGCCTAATGTTTTTATAAGTTTATTGATCACTACTTAAAAAACAGTCATGATATGAAGTTGGCCTAACAGTTTCATTTATAAAAGTACTTTTAAAAGTATTTTGTACTTAAATACTTTTGAAAGTATTTTGTTGTTCCTTTTTAATCAGCGTGTACACATTTTTAAATAATGCGCATGCTCAGTGACGTAATTATTTGTTTACTTGACACATCTTTCTTAACGATGAATCGAGTATAGATATCCTTACCTCGACTACCCCATCAACTGACCAACTTTCTCAACGCTTCTGTTGTTACTATTGTCTTAAAAGTTTATCGGCTGATAGCGGGGTGAAGGACGCATAGCGCCAATATTCGATAAAACGAATCTTATCTTATAAAGGAAAAGAATTTTCAGTAACTGGTAATTTTACTGCACCATTTAACATTCCAAAAAACATAATGTAGGTATTAAATAGTTTAAAAATTATTTCAAATTATTAAATATGTTGTTATAAATTATGAAGTATTCATTTTTACTTTCTCTTGCCTTTATGAATATATAGGAAGGAAAGTATTGTTTTCATGTAGATTTTTCGAACTCGAGGTTTCACCGGATCTACACGTTTTCAGATCCCCTGAATTTTGTTGAATATAATAAAATTGTAGTACCATTCACATTACTGCATTCTCTTGCCATGATCAGTAGGTTTTTAATTCTCGCACGACTGTCACTTTGTGTTAGAGAAGTTCTAATTATTTCCTTGTAGCTGTGTGGGCCGTTCCGACAATAATATCGGTTTCCTGCACGAGTTTTCTTATTGGCTTGTTCAGACTTATGGACATCTTATAGGAAATATTCGATAAGAGAAGAAGAATACGTGACGCGCAGTTACTGCGGAGCGACTTTTTGATTGATGTACGAGGGTAGGCTGATAAGTAATGCACACATGCTTGTAGAAGACGAACAAAAAGAAATAGCAAGATGGGGTAAATAACAAATTAAAGTACAAATCTTAACCTACCAAATTATCTATTTATTTTTCAATATAGTCACCGTTAAGCATTACACATTTCTCCCAACGTTTAACAAGTTTTTTCATTCCGTCACTGAAAAATTCTTCCGACTTTCCTCGAACCCAGGACGCAATAGCTGCCTTCACCTCATTGTCCGAGCTGTAATGATTACCCTTAAGGTCTCTCTTCAGTAGAGGAAAAAAATAAAAATCGCAAGGCGCAAGGTCGGGAGAATACGGAGGGTGTAAAATTGGTTGAAACTTCAGGTTTCTCAGAGCCTCTCCAGTTGCACGCGAAGTGTGTGGACGAGCATTGTCGTGTTGCAAAATTATTGGCGCCAGGTTGCCTCTAACACGACAAACTCGACGTCGGAGGTGTTTCAGAGTCTGTATATACTGAGCAGAATTTACCGTTGCCCCTCGTTCCAGATAATCAGTCACATAAACTCGGCGAGCATCCCAAAACACAGTCAAAAGAATTTTTTTTGCGGACGGTTGTGTTTTGAACTTTTTCACAACAGGAGAATGTGGATGACGATATTCAGCGCTCTGCCTTTTTTCTTCGGGATCGTAATGATGAACCCATGACTCGTCCCCCGTCACAATATTCAAAAGAAAGTCGTCTCCTTCGTCACGGTAGCGCTTCAAAAGTTGTTCACAGCATTCCAATCGACGCTGTTTATTCTCGTCTGTCAGACGGCGTGGTACCCATCGTGCACAGATTTTACGGTATCCCAATTGTTCAATAATGAAGCCAACACGTTCCTTAGATATTCCAATTTGGTTTGCGATACGCTGTTGAGTGATTCGCCGGTCATTTTGAATCAAATCATCGATGAGTTTGCGACGATTATCGTCTGAGGCAGTGATTGGTCGTCCACTGCGTGTTTTGTCAACAATTAAGGCTTTTCCAGGTTGGCAATCACGAAATTTTATTACCCAACGATTCACAGTAGACCTATCAACAGTATCGTCACAATAAACAGCCTTTAAACGACGATAAATCTCACTAGGATTCACTTTCTCAGCAGTTAAAAATTCGATAACAGCGCGTTGTTTAATTCTCGTTGACATAGCACCAGAACACGACGCCATACTTCCACTACTCAAAACAAACTGAATGAAAGCAACGCCTTCAAACTGCGCAGGCTTGTAGAGGAGAAATAGTACTTCCACATGCCACCAGGCGCGCTACTGAAGTTTATTTAGTTGTCTTCTACAAGCATGTGTGCATTACTTATCAGCCTACCCTCGTATATAAGGTAAAGGCTATTCCGCACAGCACGTAGCGTGCGTGCCTGTACGTACGCTAGCTACTTTTAAAAATATCTCTTCCCTGCTTAATAAATGAGGCTCTGTTCAAATTGCAGGGCCATGGCCATGCGCCACACCAGCTACACTGGAGACACGTAGCTACCGTTTGCTCCCTGATCGATCTTTTTAAACGTGGCGGACATGTTTTTATCCCCGTGCATGCACAGAGCAAAGACCTTATGGCTACACTTCTTGTATAGTTGCTCGAGTCACGAGTTTGTCCTTGGTTTTAACGAGGGGTAAAGGAGGTAAAGCATCAGTGCGCATGCGCGACTGCTTTGGTATCAGTTTGCCACTAAAACAACGTAAACTATACTTAGAGAACATACGGTATATCGCGGAACCTTTTGTAGGTTAACTGTACGAATATAACTGTTACCGTAAACGGAAATGTCGGTTTCTCAAAAACGCGGTCGAACTGTTCACAGTGGTGAACGAAATCTAATATGCAGTGTAATAAAATGCCGTGAAGTTAAAGCTAAACAAAAATACCTTTCCGTTCCTCTTAACAAAAGCCGTGAGCGAGCGGCTAAATACTGTGATGTTCCTCTTTCCACAGTTTGAAATATAAGAAGGAAGTTAAAGACAGTGAAGAAGATAATTCTTCATTAATAGGTTTTTTGACACCTGGTAAAAAAATGAAACGGTTATATCAATAAGAAAGTAATGCCAACATGTGTAACGTTATTACTGGTTCTGAATGAAAGGCTAAATTTTAGTTGGAAAATTTGTAATTTTAGAAAAATTTTAAAGGAAATTGGGTTTAAATAGAAAAAAAATCAGACAAAGTACAATAATTGAAAGGGAACATGTAGTTAACTAACGGTGCAATTGCACTGTAGTAAATTATAGTGTCTCATTGTTGAGGTTGGCAGCACTGTCCGATTTCTCTTCCCTTCCTCACACCCCATTCGTACACAAAAGGCATTCTCGTGACTCATTATCTATAGCTTGTATCGTTTTTCCTTATGATACCATCTACTCTGCCCATAACAGACAGGTGGAGTGTCAAATTATTTACACTCAATCTGTTAGTTTCAGGGATAAAATAAATAGTTCTGTTTCTTATCACATGGTCAGCTAATTAAATGACTGAATCATTTAAGAACAGAAGAGGTAGAGGTGTAAAAGACACTAATCAGAGTTATCTCCTCTGAAAGTAATGAATTTCATTGTACAGCCAGACCCTTTGGTGAATGAAGTGAAGGTGTCATTTACAGATTGGAAAATATGTGCTTTTCAGAGGGCCCGGCATGCTGATAAGCATACTTTTCCATTCAGTGAGGAAGGCAATGGTAAACCACCTCACTCCTCGTTTTACTTAGTAAAACCTCTAGAGGTTCAAACCAGCCTTTCGGCTGTTGACCTAAACAACAACACCATCTACTATTGTCAGGACCTCATTGAACTGGTCATGACTTAAAATAAGTATAAGTATCAGACGAACTAATGTCCCATAGCCGAGCGAGTGAGAGAGAGATATGTGGCATAACTACGCATGCGTTCAAAGGTCTTTACCGTTATAATCCAAATCTGAAAACATACAACAGTCGTTATCTTGCTTGTTTACTGCATGCATAAACGTTTGTTCACAACAATGAGTAAAATTATACGACAATGTTATTGTAACGGCGCGTATGGCTTGTGCGAGTGAGAGCGTTATGCATTCTCTCACTCTCACGGCTAGGGGACATTAGTTCATCTGAATACTGTACTGAATTTGTCATTGTCTGCATCAAGTGATGATAATCACCATAATATTTTCTGTTGCTGTTGATTGGATGCACCCACTCGTGTCTTGATGCCAAAGTATACAACCAAACCAGCTCATCATCATGGTTGTTTAGGTCAACAGCCGAAAGGCTGGTTTGAACCTCTAGAGGTTTTACTAAGTAAAATGAGGAGTGAGGTGGTTTACCATTGCCTTCCTCACTGAATAGAAAAGTACGCTTATCAGCATGCCGGGCCCTCTGAAAAGCACATATTTTCCACTCTGTAAATGACACCTTCACTTCATTCACCACAGGGTCTGGCTGTACAATGAAATTCATTACTTTCAGAGGAGATAACTCTGATTGGTGTCTTTTACACCTCTACCTCTTCTGTTCTTAAATGATTCAGTCATTTAATTGGCTGACCATGTGATAAGAAACAGAACTATTTATTTTAGCCCTGCAACGAACAGATTGAGTGTAAATAATTTGATACTCCACCTGTCTGTTATGGGCAGTCATCATCACTACTGCTGCTGAATTCATCAGACCAAACTAAGCCGCACGAAAACCCCGATTCACACCACGGTACCGTCAAAGCTGACATCTTTCTGAATACTGACGGTAAAAGTGTTTGGTATAAGGGTAAGCGCACAGTGAACGCTGGTCGCTGGTCGCTGGTCACTGGTCGCTTACAAGCGGGAGCCTGTTAGTAGGAATAGGCTATTATATTTTAATCGGACGTCTCACAGTAAACGCTGGTGAAGAAAGCTGCGCGCTAGTCATCTGCGCATATCAGCTCACTGGTTTGTTTGGAATAAACCTGCCTGCTGCTTGCTGGCAGATTGCTAAATGTACTTGGCGTCGTATAATACGTATTCATAAATAATAACAACTTGTTAATTCATTTTTAACATAGGTTTATAGAACAACTTTAAAATATTATTACTGGCCAAACAATGGTCTATAATATTGAATATCGGTAGTCAAAAAGTTAAAAATACGTTTAAAATATTCAAAGTAATCACAAATCTTTCTTCCGGTAAATTGGTTGCTTGTGCTAGTTGCACCATTGTTTTTAAAAATGAGTTCTACTTTAGACAATATAAAATTAAACGTTTCCAGAGTCATTCTCATGCATTTAAAAAACCTGTCTTTATCTTATTTTAATTGCGGAAAAAGATGATTATGGCGAACAGTTTTCTGTTCTTATTAATGTCACTAAAGGTATCGTCTTATGATAATAATTTCGTGGAAACGTTTTCCATCAGAAATAATTCATCACTGCTGCTACTGGAACTCATGTTGGATACTGACGACTAAATAAATGAAGGTTAAGCGGTTAGATGCTCCCACTATGCGCGTTCGTCACAGTGAATCAGTACCTGCGACCACGACCAGCGTTCACTGTGCGCTTACCCTCGAAACAAGTCGCTGGTTTGTGAATTGGCACGTGGCTAGAGTAGCGTACATCCAGATAAGAACGCCACGTAATGTGTGGAATGGCCTTAAAAAGTAAATAAATTTTAAGAAACTATCATATGAACACAGCTAGTTATTAATAACAATACTCAAATTACATAATTATTAATCTACTCTACCTCCCACTTGTTACGGTTCAATAATAAATATACACTGTCCAATATGAATAAAAACCCGTTAAACATGCATAAAGAAGCTAAAATGTAAGCACTGCTACTTCCACGAGAAATAGAATAATATATACCAATACTGCCACTAATAAAGAATAAAATTGCGCCAGGAATTGCGTAAAGGATTTGGACGAAATGCGTAGGTTCCTCATCTTCACCACCTACACAGTACATTAGGATAAAAGCCGTAAGTACGATCATGTAACCGGCGCACGCATGCGCAAAAAATATATTATCAGTTAATAAAATGTATCTATGTAATATATCTTGGCTAATCCACAAAACAAAAATTGAACAATTTGTTACCCATTCAAGCAATTTGAATATAAAATCTACTCTTCCGCAAGGCATATTTGGACCGGCCATTCTGTCGTCGTTCTATTAATAATTTCTTTTAACTCAATAATTTCTCATTAAATAAATACACTGGAATATTTTAATAAGTTTGGATACTTGGAAAATCAATTTCTGAAATACATTATGTTACCATGGCAACAATAATATGTACATTATATACATTAATATATATATATTCATGTTTCTTTATTTAATTTTTTTCTTTGTTTATTTAAAGAAATGTCTACGCAGATCATCAAATAAGTTTAAAAGACATATTATTTACAACACAAATTTATATTTTATTTGAAAGTTTTAAAAATTATCAAACAAAAAGTAATTTTTTTTTTTTTTAATTCATTTATTTAACGTCGCATCAACTACAACGGTCATTAGCGACGACGTTGGGGTGTAACTTTTTGTACCATGGAGGATGAAATGATTTTTTGTAACGTATGAATATATGCCGTGCCTGAGTGGGATTCGAACCCAGGACCGCATGATGAGAGGCGAGCACGTTACCAACTGCGCCAATGCGGCCGGCAAAAATTAATTAATATAAGTGAATGCATATTTTATTTGGTGTGCTGTTGACCGGGGCAGTTTGAAGAGAATGGTTGTGTTTAGGTGCGGTTTGATTTATGGAATGTGTTAAGTAAATATAAAGTATAATTATTATATAATTCATAGTATAAAGTCACAGACGGACCTATGAAACAAAATTGAATGAAAGAACAGTAATTAATTGAATTACGGCAAGAAAAATATTAAATACCAACGGAATATTGAACGAAACTCTTAAGGCGAGCGACGGACTTTAGAAGCGATACGAATAGAATATTAACCGGTAAACTATTAAATATTTATTAAATAATAGCTGAGATTCACTTTATAAAATATATTTAATAATAATTACTAAATAATATCTAAAATATTCTAAATTTCATTTTTTTAAAAAGCCAGTCAGATTTAATTAAAATTTTATTTAAAACCGATTTTCTTTTGTTTTATTTTGATTTTCATTTGTTTTTATGTGTCAAATAAGTTAGAAATAAATATAAAATGTTACATGTTAATGATGAAATGACTTTTTGTAACATATGAAAATGTCGTGCCTGAGTGGGATGCGAACCCAAATTTAATTTAATTTAATTTTGTACCACGAGGTTAAGGATGTTAACTCCAAATTTCCAATTTAACTTTAAAATCAGAAAGAAATGCTTTAAAGGTATATAATATTAACTCCACCTGCCAGAAATAAAGATCAGAATTGAAAGGGCCAGGGCAGCATTCCTAAAAATGAGACCTCTTCTATCGGCCCGCGACCTGAGCCTCGAAACTAGGACCCGCCTCTTGAAGTGCTACGTCTTTCCCATCCTCTTGTATGGAATAGAGGCGTGGACACTCACCAAAGAGTGTGAGACCCGTCTACAAGCGTTTGAAATGTGGACCTACCGGAGGTAGCTTCGAATACCATGGACAGACAGGGTCACAAATATGGAGGTCCTCAGAAGAATGGGGAAAGAAATGGAAATCCTGCAGAGCGTAAAGATAAGAAAACTGACATACCTTGGACACATCATGAGGGGGCCTAAGTATGAGATTCTGCATCTCATAATTCAAGGGAAACTCGTTGGTAAACACTCAGTGGGACGCAGACGAATATCCTGGTTAAGAAACCTGAGAGAAGCGTTTAACTGGTCGTCGCATGACCTTTTCAGAGCAGCAGTGGACAAGGTGCGACTGACCATGATGATAGCCAACCTTCGTAATGGAGAAGGCACCTGAAGAAGAAGAATATTAACTCCTTCCTGCCTAACTTACAATTTTAGAGATTGTAATAACCGTATTAAATTCGACTTTGTAGTTGATGAACAAGAATTTTTGTAAAATCACTATTGAATTATTTTACATAATTATACTTTTTATTTAATATTTTACATAAACTGATTCAATATTTCACTGATTAAATCAGACATTTTTTCCGAAAACGCTCATCTAATGAAGATAGATTTTATAGGTAACGGTGAAAAAAAATACTGGGAATGTTATTTGACAAGAAACTTACGTTGGTTTCTCACAGTAAAAACCTTAAAGCCAACTGTTTACAACGAAAAAATCTGGTGTGAAACACTCACACAACTTTCTCTTGCCAATACAAATAATTAGCAATATAACCTAACATTAGTAATAAAACATTAGAAATAAACAAAAAACTAACCTAAAAAACATATTCTTATTTTAATCATGAGTGAAAGACAAAGTGAAAATCAACCTCGGTATAGCTTAAAAATACGGAAAATCACTCTTTCACGCTAAACTACGCTCTGTAGAGAAAAATGTTGTAGATTATTTAATTTCCTATGAATTTAATTATACTTTTTTGTTGTAAAATGCATAATAAGGGTGAAATCTTTAAAAAAAAATCGATTTTTTACACGTTTTCGTAAAAAAAAAAAAAAACAGAAAATCGCTAATTACCTCAAAACTAATCTTATACAAAAAAATGTTTGAAATAAAAGTTGTAGAATTTTAAATCTCCTCAACTTTTACTATGTATACATTTCTGCGCTAAAATGCATATTAAAGTAGCAATCTTAATAAACAATTTTTTACGAGAAAACAGCCTCACTAAGAATTTCAGCAGACATGGCGCCTACCTTATCTTGTAGAGCATAAAAAATGTAGTAAATCAGGCGTTTTTTAAAAAAAATCCGTAGGACCAATTTTTGAGAAACTCGCAAAAAAGTGAAAAATTACACAAATAAACAATTACTTGCGGTTGACCAATTTTGATGAAAATATTCGTGTCGGGTCCTCCAGTGGTATATACTAACTTAAGTTTCGAGTTTCAAGTTCGTACGATGTTCCGTTCTTGAGATATTCTGTTCACACACACGCGCGCGCGCGCACACACACACACACACACACACACGCACGCACGCACACACACACACACACACACACACACACACACACACACACACACACACACACACACACACACACACACACACACACACACACACACACAGACCTATCGCTAAAAACATGTTTTTGGGTTCAGGGGGTCTGAAAACGTGTAGATCTGGTGAAAACTTGATTTCTTAAAATCGACATGAAAACAATACTTTCCTTCCTATATATTCATATAGGCAAGAGAAAGTAAAAAGGTAATTAAATTAGTTTTAACATGCACTTGGAGAGCTGACAAACGTATAATTTTAAATACGTTCAGGGCTTTAATTAAAAACAACTTAGATTATGGTTCGATTATAGTTTATGACCACGCAAATCAGTTAAAAATTCTTTTTCTCCTTCTACTACACCAATCAAGGATTAGATACCAAGACCTGTTCCGGCATCCATCTAGCCACCGGTCGCCCCGGATCGTGCCGTCCAATTAACCTGTAACTTCTGACTAATCTAGGAATCCTGTGTGGAGAAATCTTTCAAGATGATCGCTCCATTTCCAGCGGTACTCCATAATTGTCTTCTTAAGAGAACAGCTAACTCTTGCCGTATGTCTTCATTTCTGAACTGATCCAGTCTACTACAGCCTTGGAAATTCTTAAACTCTATTCGAACAAGTTTACGTATGACTGGATGCATTCAGGATTCATTTTTACTTTCTCTTGCCTGTATTTATTTTTTGTTTGTTTAACGTCCGGCTGTTCTGCCATTACTGCTAATGCAAACGGTAAATGGTGAAATGATTTTTTGTAACGTATGAAAAAATGCCGTGCCTGAATGGGATTCGAACCCAAGACCGCATGAATGAATGTATTATAGGAAGGAAAGTATTCTTTTCATGTCGATTTTAAGAAATCGAGTTTCACCGGAACTACACGTTTTCAGACCCCCTGAACCCAAAAAACATGTTTTTAGCGATTGGTCTGTGTGTGTGTGTGTGTGTGTGTGCGTGCGCGCGCGCGCGTGTGTATGTGTGAATAAAATATCTCAAGAACGGAACATCGTACGAACTTGAAACTTGAAACTTAAGTTAGATATCACTACCGGACCCGACACGAACATTTTCATCAAAATCGGTCAACCGGAAGTAGTAGTTTATTCGTGTCATTTTTCACTTTTTTGCGATTTTCTCAAAAACGGCTCGTACGATTTTTTTTAAATCACCTCATTTACTACATTTTTAATGCTCTATAAGATAAGGTAGGCGCCATAAAAGCTAAAATTCTTGGGGAGGCTCATCTCTCATCAAAAAATTGTTCTTTTAAGATTGCAGCTTTAATATGCATTTAACGTAAAAACATATTTAATAAAAGTTGTAGAGAATTCAAAATCCTACAACGTTTATTTCAAACATTTTTTGTATAACTCTTAGTTTAGTGGTAATTAGTGATTTTCTGTTTTTTTTTCAGAAATACGTGTGAAAAATCGATTTTTTTAAGATTTCGGCCTTGGTATGCATTTTACGACAAAAGTGTACATAATCAAATTTATAGGAAATTAAAATATCTACATTTTTTTAATTTTCAACATTTGTTCTAGAGAGCCTAGTTTAGCGTGAAAGAGTGATTTTCCGTATTTTTAAGTCAAACTGAGGTCGATTTTCATTTTGCGTCTTTCACTAATGATTAAAATTAGGTTATGTTTATTGAGGTTAGTTTTTTGTTTATTTCTAATGTTTTATTACTAATGTTAGGTTATATTTGGTCATTATTTGCATTGGCAAGAGAACGTCGTGTGAGTGTTTCACACCAGATTTCTTTACAAATTTTCATAAAAAAACAGAAAATCACTAATTATCGCTGAACTAAGCGTTATACAAAGAAATATTTGAAATAAAAGTTGTATGTTTTTAAATTTTCTGCAATGTTGATTTACAATGTCAATGTACAATGTCAATGTAGATAAACGTTTGCCTTAAATTTCATACTAAGGCCGCAATCTTAAAAAAAAATTCTACGAGAGCACATTCTCCCCAAGACTTTCAGCAGACATGGCGATTCCCTTATCTTGTAGAGCATGAAAATGTAGTAATGAGGCGATTTATAAAAACTCGTAGAAGTCGTTTTGAGAAAATCGCAATATGTGAAAAATTACACAAATAAACAATTACTTTCGGTTGACCAATTTTGATTAAAATGTTCGTGTCGGGTTCTCTAGTGGTAGAACAAGAAGAGAAGAGAACAAGAGAAAAAGAGAACAAGAAGAATTCTATCTAACTTAAGTTCAAAGTTTCAATTTCGTAGGATGTTCCGTTCCTACTATCGGTTTCATAATCATAGACACCCGAGTTTGAGCCCTTGTATCTCCAAAACTATGAGTTTGATTTCAACATACATTACATCAAAATTTAGCTCATTTTATTCTGCGTTGACCCATAATAATCATATACTTTTAATGTTGTCTAAAAATTGCTATATCGAGGTTGGAAGACAAAAAGAACCGGTTTTTGATACCGCAAAAAATTTCATGCGTTTACAGGCGTGTAACTCGATAATTATTTGACCAAAAAAATTAAAATTTTAACGCAACATATACAATTATATTCTTACAGCGTGTACAAAATTAGAAATTCGTACGTAATTAAATTTTGATTATTAACAATATTCTGAACCCTTGCTGTCTTGGTAACCGCTCGATCGTTCGGCAAGGGCAAACTATCGTTTTATTCAGTGTAAAAAAACTTAGTCAAATATGTTAATAACATGAAATATTGATTGGCCAATGTTGTGGTAGAATTTTTAAAATTTTGAAAAATAGACTGGGTAATGCGGGGGTTGGGCACTACTATCCATGTTGCCTGAATCTGACTGTCCACCTGGATTGACAATGCAGTCTGTCAATTCAGGTAGTCAGTTCGACAGGATGTCACGTACACAAACTATCAACATGGATAATAGTGTCCACCCCACGCATTACCACGTCTATTTTTCAAAATTTTAAAAATTCTACAACAACATTGGCCAATCAATATTTCATTTTATTAACATATCTGTACAAAGTTTTTAACGCTAAATAAAACGATAGTTTGCCCGTGAAGAAACGATCGAGGGGTTACCGAGACAGCAAGGGGTCAGAATATTGTTAATAAAACAAAATTTAAATAACGTACAAATTCGAAATTTCGTACACGCTGTAAGAATATAATTGACTATGTTGTGTTAAAATTTCTATCTTTTCGGTCAAATAATTATCGAGTAACACGCCTCTAAACACATAAAATTTGTTACGGTATCAAAAAACCGAGTCTTTTTGTCTTCCAACCTCGATATAGCAATTTTTAAACAACATTAGAAATATAGGTTTATTATAGGTAAACGCGGTATAAAATGAGCTAAATTTTGATATAAGTATGTTGAATGTGACTCATAGTTTTGGAGATATAAGGGTTCAAACTCGGGTGTCTGTGATTATGAAACCGATAGTAGATATTTTGTTCACAACACAGGCTCAGACCAATCGCTAAACACATGTTTTTGGGTTCAGGGGATCTGAAAACATGTAGATTTGGTGAAAACTCGATTTCGAAAATCGATATGAAAACAATACTTTCCTTTCTATATAATCATATAGGCAAGAGAAAGTAATATATGTAATTTTGAATGGGAGACTGACAAAAGGGGTTTAAATAAAGAAAATAATTAAACTACAAAGAAAGGTTTTTAATTTTTTTATTTGGATTATAAAATATGAACAAAGATAATTTGGCACAAAAAAGAGTAAAAACCAAAGAAAAACGAAAATTTATCGACGTGATTTTGTCGTGAAACATTTATAATTTTTTTAATTAAATTACGTTTAATTAAATAAGTAGACTCACTTGTTTAATATCAAATGAAGCAAAATATCGACGAAGAGAAGAGCAGTGTTGGCAAGTAAACCAACAAAAATTACCCAATTCACTGAGTTGAATGTAGAATCTGTTCCAAACATGTTTACGGCAATTATTACTGTACAGGCACAAAACACCAAAAATCCAGGAATACTGTACAACTTGACGTACAACAATTTATCTGGTCTATCTTGGAACATAAAAAATATGGTAATATACAAAAAAGCGAGGAAGAATCCGGCTTCAGTTACCCACCATAGAATTGTTTGGTTGTTTGTTCTAAACGCAACTCCGTTCAAGTAGTTTCTGTAGACTCCACCTCGATAGTCCCCATAATCAAGGCGATTGTCTCTTACCCATTCATTATTTCTAAGTAAATTTTCAAACTTCATTACAAAATTTTCCATGAAATCACCGCTTTTCTCGATTTCCTCGCTTTTCTCCAACAAGTTACTATAATGACGACGTTTTAAGCTATAATATTCGCGATCGTTTTTTTCCATGACTTCAGCTGAAAGCCAACAAATGAGCAAAACGAAGCATATAATCCATACTATAAATTTTAACAAAAAATCTAACTCTGAAGCTGGAAATTTTACTTCCATTTTTTAAATTAAAATTTAGCACTGAAAATTTAAACCATTTTGATTTTGAGAAAAGACTGAATTTCTATGACAACAATCGTTAAATAATATAATTGAATCAGTCGTTGCAGAAAGCCCATAAGTCAAAATTTTTACATTTTTACTTTCTCTTGCATATATGAATATACAAAAAAAGTCCAGCCTCTATAAGTTTGCTCCTAATGTAAACAAATAATGACGTCACTGAGCATGCGCATTATATAAAAATGTGTACACGCTGATTAAAAAGTAACAACAAAATACTTTCAAAAGTATTTAAATACAAAATACTTTTAAAAGTATTTTTATAAATGAAATTGTTACGCCTACATCATATCGCGACTGATGTTTTTAGTACTTTAAGTACTTATAATTTAAAAAATAGTTAACTTAATAGGAATACGACATCCATAAAGTCACGGACTCTAGCGTGCACCCTGTAGTAGCTGGTTTTGGTTTGTTGACAATAGGAGCAAACTCAGAGCGGCTCAACTATAGGTATAGGAAGGAAGTATTGTGACAATATCAAAGAAGAGTGTGGTTAGAGAAATTTCTAGTACTTAATTCATAAAATGTTAAAGAGTAAATAATAGAGTGAAAAAGTAACAATAGGGTTAGTTATAAAAGGATACCTATTTAAAAAGGGCCGTGTATAATAAGGTAGGGTCTTTGTTGTACTACTATTTGTGAAAGAGTCGGTTGTTTACCTGTAACACCTTTTATTCTATTGTGACTTGTTTACAATGGTTATGATTTTTCCAGAACAATAAAAAAGATTTTTTTATCGAATTTTTCTGTTTTGCTAGAATTATCTCTTTGATCTACCTATATAAAGAGAGCCCGAGTGCAGTTAGTGAGTTCGTATTCGTTTGATCTTTGACGAGTGTTTATGGCGTGTGCTATCGGTACGTTATATCAGGTCAACGTGTCCTGGGCATCGGTCAACTATTTTTATACTGTCTTATTGTAACGGGTGTTTCAAAAAGGACGCACTTCGAAGTTTAAGGGTTAATATTTTCTGCATAGGGAATATTTTTCCCCCCAAATAACTGTTGGCACTACCTTACTCATTGTTGACCCATTGTGTATTACTAACATGTACTGGTGCTATCCCAGTATTCATTTGTGTCTGTAGCGTCTGTATAAGTTCAAACATGGTTTTTTCAAAGGATGAACGTGTTTTTATTATTGAAAGTTATTGCGCATATAAATCTTACAAACGAGTGAAAGACGAGTTCCAGTTAAAATTTCTCAATTCTGAAGTACCTAATAACACCACAATATCAGGTCTGATTAATAAATTTCGTGAGACTGGCAGTGTACAGGATCGGAAAAGCATCGGTCGACCATCAGTGTTAACAGAACAAGTTTTGGACGATGTGAAACAACGTTTCACCACCTCACCCGGCAAATCACTTAGAAAGTTATCTTCACAGGCTGGATTATCACTATCTTCCGCTTTTAGGGCTACAAAAAAATTAAATCTGCATCCTTACCGCATCGGTGTCGTTCATGAACTGAAGGAAGTTGACCATGGGAAACGTATACAGTATTGTCGTTGGATACGTTCTCTTGTTAATGACAACGGTGTTGAAATATTGGATCGTGTTTATTTCAGTGACGAAGCATGGTTCCACTTGGATGGTTACATCAACAGCCAAAACTGCCGAATATGGAGCGCTCATAATCCTCACACATTTCATGAACGTCCACTACACGCACGTAAAATTGGTGTTTGGTGTGCGATCTCCCGGCGTCGTATTGTTGGGCCTTTATTTTTTGACATATCTGTAGATGGTGTGGTGTACCGCAACTTAATTGAACAATTTTTAGCGTTGTTAGAATTACACGATCGAGATTGTAGGTTTCAGCAGGATAACGCAACGTGCCATACTTCTACTGAAACGCTGAATATGTTACGAGAATTTTTTGGCCATCGTGTGATATCAAAAGGATTGTGGCCACCAAGATCCCCAGATCTTACTCCTGCGGATTTTTTTCTTTGGGGAATTTAAAGAGTAAGGTTTTTATAAACAATCCTCATACAATTGAAGAATTGAAGGCTAATATTGAAAGTGAGATTACAAACATTAATGAGCAAACACTACGAAAAGTGGCTGCAAATGTTATGAAACATGTCCGAACTTGCATTACAAGCGGAGGAAGTCATTTTGAACATTTACTGTGAAGTTTTAAAGGTAATCTGAATGTTATAAAGGTAATAATTTCATACCGCATAATTTGTATAATTTGTAATTACTTAATGTAATAAATTAGCGTTCTCAAACTTCGAAGTGCATCCTTTTTGAAACACCCGTTATATGTGCATTGTGTATTCAGTTTTATTGTGTATGTGCATTCTACATAATTGTTTGTAAGTAGTACTAAGTAAATTATTGTCATTTATTGTATTACTTCATTATAATTAGTTGATTATTTATTTTGTAAATATTTTAGTTATAATAAATACTTGTAATTTTAAACTTTTGTATTAATTATTTAATTACCTAGATCCCGAAACGGACCTTAGCGATGTGTCACAGTATTGTTTTCAAGTCAATTTTTCGAAATCGAGTTTTTACCGGATCTACACGTTTTCAGACCCCCTGAACCCAAAAAACATGTTTATAGCGATTGGTTGGTGTGTGTAAGTGGGGGGGGGGGGGGGGTTTGTGTGTGAGAACAAAATATCTCAAGAACGGAACATCGTATGAACTTGAAACTTAAAACTTAAGTTACATACCACTACCGGACCCAACATGAACATTTTCATCAAAATCGGTCAACCGGAAGTAGTAGTTTATTCGTGTAATTTTTCATTTTTTTGCGATTTTCTCAAAAACTGGTCCTACGATATTTTTGTTAAAATCGCCTGGTTTACTAAATTTTTTATTCTCTACAAGATAGGAGAGGCGCCATGTCTGCTGAAATTCTTGGTGAGAGCGTTTTTACGTAAAGATTTGTTTTTTTTTTTAAAATAGCGGCTTTAATATGCATTTTAGCGCAAAAATTTATATAATAAAAGTCGTAGAGAATTAAAAATCCTACAACTTTTATTTCCAACACTTTTTTGTTTAA
The DNA here is from genome assembly GCA_035578175.1 of Catonia carolina. Lineage (NCBI taxonomy): Eukaryota > Metazoa > Arthropoda > Insecta > Hemiptera > Achilidae > Catonia > Catonia carolina. Next base: position 69,749,713 of record JAQMRL010000005.1, read on the forward strand.
CGCTTAGTTTAGCGGTAATTAGCGATTTTCTGTTTTTTTCCTCATGAAAACGTGAAAATCGAATTTTTTAAGATTTCGGCCTTAGAATGCATTTTACGACAAAAGTGTACATAATCAATTTTGTAGCAAATAAAAAGATCTACAACTCTAATTGAAGCATTTTTCTCTACAGAGCCTAGTTTAGGGTGAAAAAGTGATTTTCCGTATTTTTAAGCCAAACTGAGGTTAATTTTCACTTTACGTCTTTCACTCATGATTAAAATAAGGTTATGTTTTTTGCGGTCAGTTTTTTATTTATTTCTAATGTTTTATTACTAATGTTAGGTTATATTGGTCATTATTTGCATTGACAAGAGAAAGTTTTGTGTGTTTCACATCAGATTTTTATTATTGCAAAAAGCTCACTATTATAAACAATTAAAATAACAGTACAGGGTGATTATAAATGAAATAGACAGTTTCGATAGCTTATAGAAAATTTATTTTTGAAAAGTTAAGGTAGCCTAATTACATGATTATATAGAAGAATTCATTTTTTTATTGAAAATATTTACAGATGTTCAATGTGTGCACCATTTGTAACACGACAGATATCAACACGGTAGTCGAATTCTTCCCACACATGATTAAGCATATGACGGTCAACTGTGGCAAGAGCATTAGAAAAGGGACGTACTTATAATTGAATGGGGGTCCTGAGAAGGACCGTTTGGGTTTTTGTGGTGGCCCTGAAAAGGACGGTTGTTGGTGGTCAGAAGCGGCGAGCCGGCGTGTAGAGAGCGGAGCCCGAAGAGTGACGGCTCAGTTATCGGGTTCAGGCCTAGCTCTCCCTCAGCGGCAGATGGGCCTTCCAGCAGCGTGACAGTGGTGGCCCCAAGAGCCCTGCAGTGTCGGGTCGGCGTAGGCCGTCGGCCGAGGCGGTTCCTTTTGGTCCCGCGCTGAATTCTTATCTTCACCGTAGTGCCATCAGGCACGCACGGGCTTCCTTCGGCGGTCGGGTAGGCGAAGGCTGACCGGTGCGGGAATGTGCGTCCGCCACCGGTAGCTTCGACCAGGGATGGTGCGTCTGGTCTCGGCTGGGTTCTTCTTCTTTCTTGCTAGCTCTCTTCTTTCTTCTTTACCGTTCGGGAGTTGCGCGGCAAGTGTCACTCGAGAGCCAGTGCGGCCGCTTAAATCCCCCTTCGGCGAGTCCACTTCATGGTGGAGGGGAGGCACTGCTTGCTGCGCGTCGGTAGCTTTCCCTTCGGCAGGCAGGTTCTGGGACCATCTACAACAACTGATAATGGTGGGGCAGTCGGCGACAATATAAATATGATATAAGAGATGAAAATATCTCTAAAAGCGGTCTTCATTCATGTGATGAAAGTTCTGTTCATAGTTAATTATACTCTCCAAACTGTAATAGTTTTTTTATAACGTGTACCCACACTATACGTTTTTTTCTTTGTTAGAGATAACAGCAATAGAGTAACTTCTCTTTCCTCAACAGCTCTTTCCTCTTCTGATCTCATCTCGACTAACGGAATGAACTGAACCCATTCTGTTTGAAAGGGAAGATCGCACTTGAAATCGGAGTGCGTTCATTTTCCCAGAACGGAAGATGCAGATCACATTCTGTGTGACCACTGTATAATGTTTTAGAAACTAACCCCTGCAATCTAGCCCCTAGATTGCATAATCCATTAACAGCATTGCAGCACTCAATCACATACCTTAATTTACCAGAGGCTATCCGAAATACCGTTGTAACTCCTCAATTATACAAAAGAAAAGTAACCAACTAGCTGATTAATTTAGGGAGAGGACAGTCTGAGGATTTAATTAGTTCTATGTATTCAAACTAATTGCTCTTCCTCTTGTGTCAGCTAAAAATTTTTTTGTTAACATTGTCATCAAAAGTCTGCCTTATCATTTGCCATTACATAACATTTTATTTTTATTTATTTTTTATACTATTATTCTTTTTTTATATATTTACGTTAGGAAATTTTGTTGTATGTTTTTTTTTTTGTAAATTTTTGTTTCTTTTCTTTTATGTAAATTTAGTGTACTAGATATAAAAAGCTATTATTATAATAGAATAAATAAAATAAACCAACTCAAACCCGCGCATAGGCTAGACCTATGTGGGTATTAGGAAATAAGATAGGATAAGATTCATTGTAGGCCTACTTGTTTTTAGTAATAAATAAATAAATAAAATAAATATTTAAGTATAGCTTATAGATTAATTGCATACATAAAAAAAAAAAATAGAAAATTTGTATTCGTTTGCTTAGAAACAGTGTAGCCTATATATTTTTAGATAACATTTTGATTTTAATATTTGAAGTTTTTATTATTAAATCTATTGTCATTTGGAATATTTAATGATGCTTGTTTTTCCAGCATACGATAATTGTTTTCTGTTGACAAAAGCTTCGTTATTTCTGAATTTATGTTTATGTCTGTTATCAGCACTTTCGTATGAGCGAGTCGATAAATCTGGTACACCTCTTGTGACTTATTTAGATTACATGATTTTTAGACATACGTCACCGGCTTATGATATAATATTTATTTGCATGAGTCTCTTGTATATATTGCAACACGAGCCGAGTCCACTTCATTTAAAAGTGTTCAATGCAACCGGATCCATTTTGTTCTTAATATCAGGTGCAATAGCCTTGTACAATTCGATAATGTATAATTTAGACACAGCTGCTTATTTTTTTGTTGTATTTTCTTGGTTGATATCATTGTTACTTTCTACAAACTATTGTTTAATTGTAAAAAAAATGGAGAAAGAATTGTTTTTATGAAATCTAATAAAAGTAATTTTTTAATTTTTTAATTATTGTACCTTCAAAAGGTAAGTTCATAAAAGTTTAGAGATGAGTTTTGGAGTGTTTTACGAGTATTTTTGTACTCTTATAAAATTTTTTTCTTTGATTGAGGAAAAATAGAGGAAGAATTGTTGTTATGAAAACTATACAAATATTTTTTAAATTTTTTAATTATATTGTACCTTCAAATGGTGAGTAGTTCATAAAAGTTTAGAGATGAGTTTTGGAGTGTTTTACGAGTATTTTTGTACTCTTATAACATTTTTTTCTTTGATTGTGGAAAAAATAGAGGAAGAATTGTTGTTATGAAAACTATAAAAATATTTTTTAATTTTTTAATTATATTGTACCTTCAAATGGTGAGTAGTTCATAAAAGTTTAGAGATGAGTTTTGGAGTATTTTACGAGTATTTTTGTACTCTTATAAAATTTTTTTCTTTGATTGTGGAAAAAATAGAGGAAGAATTTTTGTTATGAAAACTATAAAAATATTTTTAAAATTTTTTAATTATATTGTACCTTCAAATGGTGAGTAGTTCATAAAAGTTTAGAGATGAGTTTTGGAGTGTTTTGCGAGTATTTTGGTACTCGTATAAAAATTTTTCTTTGATTCTGAAAAATGGAGAAAGAATTGTTTTAATGAAAACTAATAAAAGTAATTTTTTAATTATTGTACCTTCAAAAGGTGAGTAAGTTCAGGATGAGAAGAAAAAAAAAGCGGGTTTTGTTGATGTAACACATTGGATGCATCAAGAGGCTACTACTCAAACACCGCTCGAACGATTTAAAAAGGAAAAGTTCTTCCGCTCGAACGATTTCGCCGGAATATAACCTTTATGTTGTTATTGTTCGTACAAAATTTCAGATTTGTGGCATATTTTCATCGGATCTACACGTTTTCAGACCCCCTGAACCCAAAAAACATGTTTTTAGCGACTGGTCTGTGTGTGTGTGTGTGTGTGTGTGTGTGTGTGTGTGTGTGTGTGTGTGTGTGTGTGCGTGCGTGTGTGTGTGTGTGTGTGTGTGTGTGTGTGTGTGTGTAGAATATCTCAAGAACGGAACATCGTACGAACTTGAAACTTTAAACTTAAGTTAGACACCACTATCAGATCCGACACTAACATTTTCATCAAAATCGGTCAACCGGAAGTACTACCTAGTTTATTCGTGTAATTTTTCACTTTTTTGCGATTTTCTCAAAAACTGGTCGTACGATTTTTTTAAAATCGCCTCGTTTACTAAATTTTTATGCTCTACAAGATAGGGTAGGCGCCATTTCTGCTGAAGTTCTTGGGAAGGCTGTTTTCACGTAAAAAAATGGTTTTTTAAAGATTGCGACTTTAATATGCATTTTAGCACAAAAATTTTTATAATGAAAACTGTAGAGAATTTAAAATCCTACAACTTTTATTTCAAAATTTTTTTTGTATAACTCTTAGATTAGCGGTAATTAGCGATTTTCTGTTTTTTCTCACGAAATAGTGTAAATAAATCGACTTTTTAAGATTTAAGCTTTAGCATTTTACGACAAAAGTGTATGTAATCAATTTATAGGAAATTAAAAGATCTACAACTTTTAATAAAGAATTATTCCCTACAGAGTCTAGTTTAGCGTGAAAGAGTGATTTTTCCGTAGTTTTAAGCCAAACTGAGGTTGATTTTCATTTTGCGTCTTTCACTCATGATTAAAATAAGGTTATGTTTTTTGAGGTTAGTTTTTTGTTTATTTCCAATGTTTTATTACTAATGTTAGGTTATATTGTTAATTATTTGCGTTGGCAAGAGAAAGGTTTTAGTGTTTCCCACCAGATTTTTTTAAAGGTAGAAGACAAATTTTTTAAATTTTCAATCTACGTTGAAAAAAAATTCTTATCAGGATCTATTGATTATATTTGTATGAAAAAATCTCCCAGAGTGTAAAACATACTAATTAACCATGGTAAAAAATTTGACAGTGATATACCTAATAGTTTTTGAGAAAATGTTCCTAACGTTAACATGTAAAGGTATATAGTTCAGCCATTCTTAGTTTGCCCCTCCGTCTACATTAGCAGTAACTGCAGAACAGTCGGACGTTAAACAAAAAAAAAAAAAAAATAAATAGTTTGCTCCTGCACTTAAAGTACTAAAAACATAAGTCATGATATGATGTAGGCCTAACAATTTCATTTATAAAAATACTTTTAAAAGTATTTTGTATTTAAATATTTTGGAAAGTATTTTGCTGTTACTTTTTAATCAACGTGTAGACATTTTTACATAATGCGCATGCTCAGTGACGTCATTATTTGTTTACATTAGGAGCAAACTAAGGGAGGCTGGACTGTAGATATAGTCTTGTCCCTTTAAAGGAAAAATAAACGTTTCGAAAATTAGTTCCTCATGAAACAATATGTTATTGTATAGTGTAGTCATAGAAATCAGAAAGGTTAAAATTGTAAATAAAATAGTAATAATTTTTAAATTAAGAAAAATAATGGCAAAATCTTTTTACAACAATCCATCACATCTTTTAAAATTGTTAGCGCTTACGATAAATGTGTTAATAACAGGAGTGTGGCTTTTGGGTACAATGAAAGTTTTTAATTGTTGGTTACCGTACAAGAATACATTTGAGCACATGTTGTTTTACCACACAGTTCCTGCATACATGGTAATACTTCCTGGTTTTACATGCATGTATTTATTATCTGACGATGAGATACCTACAAAATGGGATTCTGCAGTGTATAGTATGGCGGGATCTCTTTTGTTTATCATATCGGGTATATTTGGTTTATACAATTCACTGATGCATCCATTTCCAGGTAGTAATCTGATAATTTATTTTGTAATATCTATTTTAACAATTGCTAATGGTTGTGTACTACTAATGGATTCTATTATTAATGTCATTTTAATCGTTGGAAGTCATTCTAATGATGACGAACCAAAATAAAATTTTTTTATGCGAAATAAAAAATAATTTTTTAATAAAAAAAGTATTTATTGATTATTTTTTCTTTCTCTTGCCTATATGAATATATAGGAAGGAAAGTATTGTTTTCATGTCGATTTTTCGAAATCGAGTATTCACCGCATCTACACGTTTTTAGACCCCCTGAACCCAAAAAACATGTTCTTAGCGATTGGTCTGTGTGTGTGTCTGTATACAAAATATCTCAAGAACGGAACATCGTACGAACTTGAAACTTAAGTTACATACCACTACTGGACCTGACACGAACATTTTCATCAAAATCGGTCAACCGGAAGTAGTAGTTTATTCGTGTAATTTTTTACTTTTTGCGATTTTCTCAAAAACTGGTCCTACGATTTTTTTAAAAATCGCCTTATTTACTTACGTTTTTATGCTCTACAAGATAAGGTAAGCGCCATGTTTGCTGAAATTCTTGGTGAGGCTGTTTGTACGTAAAACAATTGTTTTTTTTTAAGATTCCGGCTTGAATGTGCACTTAAGCGTAAAAATGTATATAATAAAAGTTGTTGATAATTTAAAATTCTACAACATTTATTTCAAACATTTTTTTGTATAACGCTTAGTTTAGCGGTAATTAGCAATATTTTGTTTTTTTCTCACGAAAATTCGAGAAAAATCGATTTTTTTAAAGATTTCGGCCTTAGTATGCATTTTACGACAAAAGTATAGATAATAAAATTTATAGGAAATTAAAATATCTACAACTTTTATTTAAAGCATTTTTTGTACGGTGCCTAGTTTAGCGTGAAAGACCGATTTTCCGTATTTTTAAGCCAAACTGAGGTTGATTTTCATTTTGCGTCTTTCACTCATGATTAAAATTAGGCTATGTTTTTTGAGGTTAGTTTTTTGTTTGTTTTTAATGTTTTATTACTAATGTTGGGTTAATTGTTAATTATTTTCATTAGCAAGAGTAAGTTGTGTGAGTGTTTCACACCAAATTTTTATAAAGAATAAAGGTCTGGTTTGACACAAATATATTGTTGTTGTTTTTAATACAATACAGTAAACCCTGTCAAGTTCACCACCTTTATAACATGACCACCTGTCAAAGTCTCAGAGAAGATAACTCTGATTAATGTATTTTACATCTCTACCTCTTCTGTTCTTAAATGATTCAGTCATTTAATTGGCTGATCATGTGATATGAAACAGAACTATTTATTTTAGCCCTGCTACGAACAGTAAAACGTGTAAATACGAGGGTTATCCAGAAAATAACCTCCGTTTTGAAATAAAAAGTGAACGAGTGAAGATACAAAAACTTTATTATATGCATATTAAAACTAGGCCTACAGTTCTTCTCTATTTTTCGACGTAGTCAACAAACAGATTCAAGCACTTGTCGTACCTTGGAACAGTCTTTGAAATACCCTCTGCATAAAAATCTGCCGCCTGTGAATGTAGCCAACCATTCACGGCGTTTTGAAGTTCTTCGTCATTGGCGAACCGCTGAGATGCAAGCCAACGCTTCATGTTCGGGAACAGGTGAAAGTCACTAGGAGCCAAATCCGGGCTGTATGGGGGATGATCGAAAACGTCCCATTTAAACTTGGCCAAAAGCTCATTTGTTCTTCGAGCTGTATGAGGGTTACAATGCACAAACACAACACCACATGTCAGAAGGCCACGACGCTTGTTTTGTATCGCTCGTCTTAGTCTGTTTAAAGTTTCACAGTAAACAGCAGAAGTGATGGTCGTTCCACGTTCCATAAAATCAACGAGTAAGATGAGTAAGGTGTTGTGTTTGTGCATGACAACGCTTGCCCTCATACAGCTCGAAGAACAAATGAAATTTTGGCCAAGTTTAAATGGGACGTTTTCGATCATCTCCCATACAGCCCGGATTTGGCTCCTAGTGACTTTCACCTGTTCCCGAACATGAAGCGGTGGCTTGCATCTCAGCGGTTCGCCAAAGACGAAGACCTTCAAAACGCCGTGAATGGTTGGCTAGATTCACAGGCGGCAGATTTTTATGCAGAGGGTATTTCAAAGACTGTTCCAAGGTACGACAAGTGCTTGAATCTGTTTGGCGACTATGTCGAAAAATAGAGAAAAACTGTAGTTTTAATATGTATATAATAAAGTTTTTGTATCTTCACTCGTTCACTTTTTATTTTAAAACGGAGGTTATTTTCTGAATAACCCTCGTAATTTGACACTCCACCTGTCAGTTATGGGCAGAAATATTGCTAATGATCTAAAAGTCAGCCAAAAACACAGTGCACAACTGGGGTAAAAACAGAGAGCCACACAAGATTTTTGTATGCAAGTTGAAGGTGATTAAGCACTGACACATCGTTACGCCCTAAAAAAAACCTTACGAGAATTTTTTTTATAATTCATACCAATATTTTATCCCCATAACAGACAGGTAGAGTGTAAAATTATTTACACTCAATCTGTTTATTGCAGGGCTAAAGTAAACAGCTCTGTTTCTTATCACATGGTCAGCCAATTAAATGACTGAATCATCTAAGAACAGAATAGGTAGAGTTGTAAAAGAAACTAATCAGAGTTATCTCCTCTGAAAGTAATGAATTTCATTACAGTCAGACCCTGTGATGAATGAAGTGAAGGTGTCATTTGCAGAGTGGAAAATATGTGCTTTTCAGAAGGCCCGGCATGCTGATAAGCGTACTTTTCCACTCAGTGAGGAAGGCAATTTTAAACCACCTCTTTCCTTGTTTTAATTAGTAAAACCTCTACAGGTTCAAACCAGCCTTTCGGCTGTTGACCTAATAAACATCAATATTTATTACCACTACTACCTTGCTTACTTCAATAAGCATGTCATCAACCCATTTATATCAAATAATACACAATATTTGTCTCAATGTTTCATTAGAAGTTAAATATTTTTCAACCAAAAAATATTTAGAAAGGAATTCATACACACTGTAAAATGTTTCATCAATCAAGTACTTTTTTAACATTTTTTTTAACCAGACTTAAATTGTCGCAACTTTTTAAAGCTTGTGGCAATTTATTGATGTATTTTCTACCTACAAAAGTCTGTTTTCTTTTTTCTTAATTGGTGGTTGATGCTCTTTGGTTTTGGTTTGTACAAGAACGTAAAATAGGTACACCGATCAAAGGTCTTACCTCAAAAAAGGCAAAAAGAGCGACAGCCTTTCATTTACAGTGCAGTACTACACATAACCAGTCTTTCTTACAATGATTTCTGTTCATTCGGACTCTTTTCATTTGGGACAAGGGTCCGGTCCCACGATCTCCGAACCAGAGGGAGTCTTCAATATTAGGTTCCATTCTTTTTAATCCTATTATCAGTGGCGTACATGAATTTTGTTTGGAGGTGGTCTTGGTTTTGACGTAATGTACCTACTAATAATACCTCTATTTCCTCAAAGAGTTTAAAAAATTAAAACCCTTTGTTTTTTCAAGGGAAATTTCAACTTTTGATATCCACCCAGTAATTTTCCCTCGTATAGGGGCAATTTTAGACCAAGTGATGTGACTAGATGTTTCTGGAAGCTCTTTTTGTTGTTCACATTCTCCGCATTTACTCACTGTAGGCTTTTCTACTTTCTTCTGTCCGCCCGGTGTACAGTTTTTACTCTTTATAAAAGCCCTTTAAGTCTGTAAATAGTTTTCTGAATTTGGTTTGGTTCATTAAGTTTGCTCGGTTTATTCCGGGTTTTTCAATGTCTTTTCTGATTTCCTAAAACCATTTATCTTAGGTCTATTGTTCAGTATCTTAAACATTTTTCTTTATAACCGTTTATCCAACACCTTAGGTCTACTGTTATGTCTTAAAAATTTGTTTTGTGAAATGGTTGTCATCAATTCCCTGTCGGACCTTACCGACCACTCCTGGTAGAAGCATTTGTCAGTTTTGATCGCTCGAAACTCTTTTCGGTGCTGGAGAACGAACTCCTTCCACCCAGTATACGACAATGGTGAGTGTTTTTGTACATGACCAGAAGAGCCATGTGCATTTGTCAGTGTCAATCGTTCAAAACTCTTTTTGGTGCTGGAGAATGAACTCTTTCCACCCAGTATATGACAATGGTGAGTATTTTTAAACATGACCAGAAGAGCCAAGCGCAGCCGAACCCAAATTACCTTAAAATAAGGGGTGATTTTACAATGATCTGAATAAATAACTAATATTAAAGAAGTTCGTTAAGCGACGTTAGTTTAAATTATTTTAGTTAGTTATTAATTTTACTTGGTAGGTTTCCTGCTATTGATAAAATTTACTTTTTTCTAATTTTTTCCTTTTTTTACATTTTGGGGTGTCTGGACAACCTGGAACCCTCCCCTATTTCTACACCACTGTCTATGATACATTCTTACTCTATAGAACTGAATTTTAAGAAACAAGACAATAAAAACAAATAAATAAAACTATATAAGCCTATTTATTGACCTTGTAATGAGAAATATTTTACAAAAATATAATTTATTTATTACAGTTATTATTAGAAATGTAATGCAAAAGTAAAATCTTTATTTTCAATTACATTGTATATCACAATTTCAGTTAAAATTTTAATTTACTTAAAAATAATTTATAATTTTAGTTTTCAGTAAACCTCATCAAAGTTTGGAAAGCATAAATGCATTGATTTTGTTGTTACAGTCTGCAAAAAGTATTTTTTACAGCTTTACAGCCATTAAATCTCATATTGAATTTTACCTGGACTTAGTAAAGGGTCACATGAAAAAGTGAAATTGAATCGGTGAGTGGAAAAAGGGTAATATTCCAAAAAATGCGAAATTGAATGAAGATAGCAGTTTTGTTAAGTTTACTTCGGCGCATGTATTGGTTGACAAAAGGGAATAAAAGGGAAATTCCTTGTATCTAAAAGCAGCTAAGCTACATTAAAAATTTAGTAGAGTGGAAAAAGGATAATATTCCAGGAACAGCAGTTGGACCACTGGTTTCTGTCTTATTATTTTCAAAATGTAACTGTAAATTATTTAAAAATTAAAATAAAGTTTTGTAGCATATTGGCACATTATATTGTTTTTTCAACTTAATTTTTCCCATTCACTTGTACTAGGTAAATCTAGAAAAAGGTGAATAGGCAACATATTAATAATCAAAAATCAATCCCATGATTATTGTAAAACAAGTTCTAAAGTCACCATTAAAAGGCTTTAATATAGTACTACAAATGACCAATTGAACATTTTACCATTAAACCAAAAACAAAGTCACAAAACAGATTTTTTTAATTTCTCGAAAATAAGGATTTTGGAATATTACCCTTTTTCCACTCACCGATTCAATTGTTCCCAACCGGCCACCATATTTTTTAAGTAGATATTAATTTAATATTTCACTTTTTTATGTTGGACTTTTTCGTCAAACAATCAAAGCTCCATACATCCACATTGAACGGATCTTGACAACAGCGATGACATTTACAGACTTAAACGTTTCTTTTGAATTTTAAAAACCCTATCCATGTTACCCATACTAAAATACCATAATGGATACAAGACAAAAATAGGCTATGACAAGCTGCATATTTTATCATTTAATCTGGCAATTTGTTAACATTTAACTGTGTCTGCCTGAGGTATTCAGTGATTGTTATATTTTCTTAAGGGGAGATTACACGATGGTTTTAACTCAAAATTTCGATTTTTGGTTTTTTATGTTTTTCAATAGTTTAGGTCTAGATCTACCGCAAAAATATTAAATTACATAAAAAAATGTTTATGAAAAATGAAGCTTTTATCAGGTTCACACAGAAAAATTATCATGTTACAGATAACAAATATTTTTCATAATTTTATACTGCTCGTTTTAGTGCAAAGATAATTTTAGTTTTTAAAATATCTCCATCACGGTTTTTAATAATCTCAGCTGTTGGTTCAGCTTTCTAAACAACTGTTGATGGGAAATTTACTTGTTTGTGTACATATTGTTTTTGATTTGTGACTTTTTGTTTCTTGCATTTTCCCATAAATTTAGATTTTTAACATTAAGGTACATTTTTCTCAGAAAACAATAAACCTACCAGGCTGAAATTTTTACCAGTTAATTATCTTGTATAGTCACATATACTGACATTTTTATGACTTCCTCAGGTGCTCCAAAAATTAGTAATAGGTGTAAAAATTTTATGTTATTCGTAATTTAAAAAAAAAAAATGGTATGGTCCAAAGATTAAACTGAAAAAACGTCAGTAGCTCGAGAAGAAACCCGACACCTATGGAGTGTAAAGTTTCATTTCCCTATGTTTTACCAATCGTTTGAAAAATGTGCCTAAAAAATAGCAAATTTAACATTGGCGGGATACAAAGTACAGTCTCCCCTTAAGTGAAATATTTTAAGGAACTTTATTTTACAATATAGGTATTTACTTTTATAATTTAACTAGTTTTCTTTACACAATAAACAGAAAATGAACGTTAGCTTGGAAGAGTTGGAGCAGGAGAAGTTGACAGCAGAGTGTGAGAAAGGGGCGGTCCTGTGCTCCCCGACTCGTCATGTGACACCATAGACTCACCTTCAACTCACCTATTTACTCATTACAGAGTTATAATTGAAATAAACTACTTATACTCTAAATTTTTGATTTTCCTAACTAAAATTTAAAATATAATTCACATTTAAATATTTTAAAATACTGAGTATGTACATATAATTAAATATTAATCATAATTAGAATAACCTGGAATAAAACATTGTAAAAACTACAACTGGAATTAAAATTAAAGTATTTAATGCGTTAATACTAGCAGTTCCTTTACGTGTTGTTGTTTCCAATGGATTATCAGTGGTTGGAGAAGTTGTTCGATCATTAATTGGACTCTCTGTAGGTATTTGCGCATCTTTTACCCAATCCTCAATAACTGGAGCATACTTTGTTCTCCATGCAAAATTATTCTTAATTTTTTCTATAGTTTTAAGAATTGATTTATATGTTTCTTTACCCAAGAAAAACTGGTTGTTTTCATTAAATTTTATCAGCTGAAAAACAAAACAAATGTTAGTAAGTATTTTGTTTTAACAGACTGAAATGTATTAAAATATTGGACTTACCTTTACGATTTTGTTATATTTAATCTTTTTTTTAATTCTATTTCTGATCATATTCATCATCTCATAATTGACATCATTATCATGGTCATCATCATCTTCAGCTTCAACACCTTCATATTTCAAGATATCAATTTACAAATTCATCAAGTTTAGTTTTATATATATATTTTTTTTCTTCATAGTTTAATGTTTCTTGAAACACATTACTGAGTGTGGTTTATATTTTTCATTCTAAGAACAATACTCAGATTTTTCTCATGTTTGCTTAACATTTATAATTACATTTATAAAAAAACTGATTGCAAAAGTTCTGCATACGCGGAACAATCAGAAGGATGCTGAGAAATACGACGAGAAGAGATACACAAATACGATTGTATCAGGTGATGGCGGTTCCTACCCTGTTGTATGGCTCAGAGGCTTGGGTATTGAAGTAACGGAAAAAACAAATGTTGGAATCGGCAGAAATGAGTTTTTTGCCAGCAGTAAAAGGATGCTCAAGGGTGGACCACATAAGAAGTGAGGACATAAGAGAGGAACTACAGGTTGTTAGCGTACATGAGAGAATCTTAAAGTACAAGGAAAGATGGAAGGAACATCTAAACAGAATGACGGATGGAAGAATACCGAAGCAGATGTGGGAATATAAACCACTAGGCAGAAGAGCTCTGGGTAGACCGAGGAAAAGATGGAGCTGAAGAGAGTGATGTTGGAACAGGCCAAGACCTAAACCAATGAAGAGAAGAAGAAGATTACACAAATACCGTCATCGTGCCTGTTAGGCATGAACAATTATTTTATTACACATAAATACAATATAACGCACTAGCTGATGTGAATGCCTTTAGCAATACCTTTTCTGGGGACTAAATTCAAAACTACAAAAAGGGTTAATCCTGTAAAAGAAGTGGGTGAAGAAAAACCACAGCTCAGGGCAGTGGCAGTCCTAGCGGGTGGGCTAGGTGGGCCCGGGCCCACCCATTTTTAATATGACTTGACTGAAACAATAAAACAACAGGGATTTTTATCCACAACAAGATGGCAAACAATAATGGTTACAATATTTACGTATTGCAAATGAAACGAATTAAACCTTATCTATGGGCATCTATGGCAGAGCAAAGACTTAGTAACCTGGCGATTGTATCCATAGAAAGAGAGTTAAGTTTTCCTTTAATGTCGGATCCAGATCCAGTTGTGGACGAGTTTGCAGCTGAAAAAGGAAGACGGCTACAGTTCAGTATGTTTTAAAGTAAACAATAATCGAGAGTTGACTAGTTTATGTGTTATTATTTCTTCATAATTTTGACCAACAGAATGGATTTGGACTTGATTTTTATATTTTCAAACTGTTTTTGTAACTCCATGTACACTGTATTTAAAGTGTTCAATTTAGTAAATTTCTTATAAAAATTACAAGATTGTATTTGTTTATTCAATACTAATCCTGAAATAAAGATAGAATGTACTCAATCAGTTATCTAAATGTATTCAATTTATAAAATCATAGACAAATATATATAAATGTATGTATGTTTTACATAGGTAAAAATAATGTACATTACATATAAACAGCTACTTTTTAACCTAAAATATTAGCATATAAATATATAAGTGGGCCCACCCAGAAAAAATTTCTGGGGCCGCCACTGGCTCAGGGCTACCTGTTGTGCCTGTAAGGCACGACGACAGTACTTAAGGTAAAAATTGTTAAATTAATAGTTAATATATTTTGGTAATTAGTTAATATGTCACAGTAACTTACATTCTGCAGATCTGAATTTTCATATATCCTGTCACTTAACCAAGAAATAATTGATCCGATTACTTTTGTCTTGTAAAAATTACTGAAAAAGAATTATATTAAAATTATTATAACAACTACAAACAGATTAAAAATTGAATAAAATGTTTCGTACCTAATTGATATCGAAAAATTGATGTCCATTAACAACGATCACAAGCAGATGGATTGTTAAATAAATTAAAATTTATCTTCTACAATTTCAGGGCTATAAAAATATAGTTCTGTTTCTTCTCAAATGTTCAGCCAATTAAATGACTAACATATTTTTTTTGTTTTTTTTTTATAATCCCTAATGTGTGTATGTTGCAATCTGTTCAATTCAGAACAATAAGCAACCCCATGACCCAATGAGGTGAGGATGATATGTACGACGTGTTAATGAGGTGTAGTCTTGTACAGACTCAGGCCGACCATTCCTGAGAGAGTATGGTTAATTGAACCCCAACCATCAAAGTACACTGGTAACCGCCGTCTAGCATTCAAATCCGTATAAAAGTAACTACCTTTACTAGGATTTGAACCAGGAACCTTTGTATCCAAAAATCAGCTGTTAAACAGTTGATTTTGGCGACGACTTTACCTCTAGACCAACCCGGGGGTTTACATATTTAAGAACAAAAGAGAGCACTGGGCTTCAATATGTGGGAGTGAGTCAGAATGAGGCCACCATTTGCATCATAATGTATGGAATCTCAAAAATATTTCTCACTTCAACATCTTCTGTACGTATAATCTACAAGAGTTGCCCTTTTTAAGTCGAAAAACCCATAAGGTAAAAGAAAATGAATATCGGAAAAAAAGATGCGTTTTAGCTTCGGTTCTACAGGCGCATACTAAAAATACCCAGGACGGATAAAGTACCCAACGAGACAGTCTTGCGAAGAATGGGAACAGAAATGGAGCTTGTTTACTCCATCCAAAATAGGAAAATGGAATATCGTTGCATTGGTGGCAAAGTTGTGAACTGTAAAATGGTAATTTTTCAGTACGGCAAAAAATCAACTTCCTGACTCATAAATACATCAGACTTTTTTAATCTTTCAATTTCAAAATTTGTACACATAGCAACTTTTCATCTTCTTTAAGATGTCTATGTTATTTATTTTTTACCTTTCACCTAAGCCCTGATGGTTGCAGATTTGCAACTTTGTCAGCCATTTATAAATAAAATTACCTGTTAATAGCATGTTGATGTGAA
The DNA here is from genome assembly GCA_035578175.1 of Catonia carolina. NCBI lineage: Eukaryota > Metazoa > Arthropoda > Insecta > Hemiptera > Achilidae > Catonia > Catonia carolina. Next base: position 69,765,547 of record JAQMRL010000005.1, read on the forward strand.
GCTGCGAATCTACACTCCGATAGAGTTGCTGATGCTTTTTTTTTGATTTTGATATTTTGTCTGGTACGGCAAAATAATTTTGGAATACAAACAACTAAGATTAAATTAATTTTATTTAAAAAAAAACTTCAGACAATATAGTGAAAATCACAGTAGTAAAGTCAGGAATGTAAATTTCACATTTTTACCACTTACTGAATTCCAGTTTTTCAGTTAGATGCAAAAACACGAATTCATATTACTTAATAATGGTAAGAGATGTAGTTTTGCAACTTTGTCACAATGCGCATTGATCAGAACTATTTCAAATTACGTAATTAGATGAAATTCGCCTAAAATGCAGATTCACAACTTTGCCGCTAACATGACAATATCTGGGTCACATTATGCGTGGACCAAGGTATGAAATGCTTTGCTTAATAATAACAAGATTCTTGTTAATAATACAAGATTCAGGGAAAGAGAGATGTGGGAAGAAGAAGAATTTCTTGGTTGAAGAATCTTCGGGACTTTTTTCGTTAAACCTCAGCGGAGCTGTTGTGTCCAAGTCCTTTCCTTTCTAAATAGTTTTTGGTTGAAAAGTATTTAACTTCTAATTAAACAAATATTATGTACTATTTGATACAAAGGGGTTCATGACAAGCCTACTGAGTTAAGCAGTAGCGGGAAAAAATTATTGGTAAGTGATGAATTTATTATTGTGTTTGACTTTTTAATCTTTAATTTTGTGTGATATTTGATACAATGGGGTTCATGACAAGCTTACTTGAAGTAAGCAGAAACAAAGCTTACTTCAAGCTTACTTGAAGTAAGCAGTAGCAGAAACAAATTTTTGGTGGTAAGTGATGAATTTATCATTGTGATAAACGTTTTGTTTATCAGTTTTATCTTGACATGTCCTATACTCACTTTGGAGTCTCCTGGATCCAAAAAAAAAAACAAAAAGCTCTGAATATCCATCATGATTGCCAACCTCCAGTCGGAGAGGGGACGTCCAAGAAGAAGAAGAAGAAGAACGCATAAGGAGGTTGGTTTTCAATCCCATAAAGCCCTGAGTAGGTGAGCTGATGCGTTGGGAGATTTGGAAGAAATTCCCAGTTTGTATTCATAACCTGGTGATTACAGAACACCAGCGATGTCTCAGGTAGTAGCTCCCTGCAATATTACCTAATTACTCAATCACTCAGGCTAATCACTCACTGTGGTTATAAAGAAGAAGGAGGAGGAGGAGAAAGAAGAAAAGGGAGAGCAAAAAAAGTGGGGGAGGAGGAGGAGGAGGAGGAGGAGGAGGAGGAGGAGGAGGAGGAGGAGGAGGAGGAGGAGGAGGAGGAGGAGGAGGAGGAGGAGGAGGAGGAAGAAGAAGAAGAAGAAGAAGAAGAAGAAGAAGAGAAAACGAGGTGGAGGGAGACTTGGAAAATGAGGAGAAGAAGAATAGGAAGACATGTAAGTGAAAGTAATCAGAGTTATCTTCTCTGAAAGTGTAAATTTTACTGTACAGTCAGACCTTGTGGTAAAATAAGTAAAGGTACTATACAAATAACACAGTCATTACAGTATAACAACTAAACTATGGGAGAAACTAAATAATGTAGAGTAGTGGCGGTGACTTAGAATTCTTTTCTCGCATCTCTCAGCTGAAGAATGTCGATCAGATATCTATGTCATTACTTACTATTTGGTAATATCCTTGTAATTGTTAATAACAAATGTTAACATAAATTTAGCTCCTTCTGGTGTTGAACTTATTGACCTAAAAAGTGTGTTAATATCTTGACGCCTAACAGTTGGATTCTCCGAGATACTATCATAAGTAATTCTGAAAAAAATTAAGAAAATAAATTTTATTTAATTAAATAAAACACAATTAATTATAAAAAAACTCAATCAGAAAAATGGTATATTTGTACTAAAACCTAATAACCAAATTTATTGTATAGGTAATATTTTTAGAAAGAATATGGTGGAGTAAATAAAATTTAATTTAATTTTTCACCATGGTAGATAGACTATTATAAAAATTCTTAAAAACGTATTAAGGGGAACGTAACTGTCAACATAACTAAGTTCTTAAGTTTTAAGTTTTTGCAACTTTTCACAAAACTATAAAAAATAGAACCTTAATTTTTTTAAAAATTGAACTTCAGACTTTTATTTAGTTCCGAACGGTAGCTTATTTTTAAAAAACTGTTTGAAAAATTGTTTATTAATTTTTATAAAATGTACAAATACTAATTCCGAGAAAAAATAATGAAAAAAATTGTAAAATATGGACAATTCTTAAATGATCTTGCATGCGGAACAAGAATAAAATAAAAAGTATGTAATATTAAAACATAGAAAACAGTTTCAGAGATATGTGTACTCAAAATTAACATAATAGGGTATAGAGAACACGAACCCCTTAAAATTTGCGGCAAATTGATTTAGATTTTAACATAGTTTTTAAAACGTCCATTGCTGTAAGATGGTTAGTCGGGATGCTCGTCTTCAAGATATAAATCTTCAAGTTGTTTTCTTTTTAAAAACACCTCTTCTCCTGTATTTGTTTTTTAAATTCAGACATTTTTCTTTCAGCGTCTTCTATTCGTCCTGAATCCAGTCATTCCATTGCACAAAGCATGTTCTTTCAAGTTTTCAGCCGCAGATCTTCATACGAGGGTGAATCAAATATAAACGGTAATTTTTCTAATGGTGGTAGCTCGCACTTTCATGCTAGGTGTAGTTGTGAGCGATTATTGTTTGGTTTATTAGGAGTGGGGGAACCAACTTAGTTAGCGACTGCGCTCTGTTCTGTTGTCAGTACAGCCATGACCAAGCAAGAGGTACATCCTTCTGTTGCGCAACGGATCGTCATAAAATTAACCAATGAAGGTGTTAAACCTTCGGAAATTTTTACTCGTTTGCAGGCACAGTTAGGGGACACTACACCATCTCAGAATCAAGCGTCTACGTGGGCCAGAGAATTTAAGGGTGGTACGTCAAAAACGAAAGTCACTGTCAACACCCCAGGTCAAGTCTTACAGGTGAAAACACCAGGGCCGTACGAGAGCTTATTGAAGGTGATTGCCGGTTAATTGTTCAAGAAATTTCGTCACAAATAGGTATTAGCCATGGAAGTGTTCAATTTGTTATCACAGACCACCTTTGCTACAGAAAAATTAGTGCTCGATGGGTTCCGAGGTTAATAACCGAAAATCAAAAACAGTCAGGTTAGAGATCACTGAGAGACTTCTAAATCGATTTCTACAAGAAGGTGAGGATTTTTTGAGACGCATCGTCACATGTGATGAGATGTGGGTCCATCAGTACACTCCTGAATCGAAAATGGCAAGTAAAGAGTGGCGGAGGAAGGATGAAGGCTGCCCAGTTAAGGCCAAAACTCGTCTCTCAGCCGGAAAAGTTCTTGCAATGATTTTTTTTGACTCGTGGGGACTTTTACACATTGATTTTCTTCAAGATCAACGAATTATGAATGCGGCTTACTATTGCCAGTTACTACAGTCAGCAAAAATTGCCTACCCAAACAAAAGACGAGATATGCCCATTAGAGATGTCACCCTTCTAAATGACAACGCTAGCCTCACACTGCGTTGTTGACAAGGGATAAATTGAAAAAAATGAGCTGTGAAACTCTTGAACACCCTCCTTACAGTCCAGACTTGTCCCCAAGTAACTACTTTTTGTTCGCGCCCCTGAAAGAATCACTTGGAGGAAAACGATTTGAAAGCAATGAAGAAGTCCAGGAGCACGTGCGCAATTGGTTGACAACTTGTCCTCAATCTTTTTATGAACAAGGAATGCTCAAGCTTCCAAATCGGTGGTAAAAGTGTGTAGATAATGCACAAGACTAAGTGTTAAACATATAGATTGTGTATAATATCATTAAATATACGTATATATTTTTTAAATTACCATTTATATTTGATTCACCCTAGTACAGTGATTATAATGTTTATATTCGTAAAAATTGCAATACTCACATAAATAACAGATCAAAACAATCAGAATACTATGCAGTTTCATAAAATTAAAAAAAAAACAAATGGTTATGGTTTCCTGGAGTAAAAACAAGAATAAATAAAAAGTATGTTATGTTAAAAAATAGAAAAACAGTTTCAGAGATATTTGTACCCAAATCAATATAATAGGGTATATAGGGAATACCAAACCCCTTAATATACACCATTAAAAACCATATTAAAATCAGCCCGTTGTAAAACAATATTAATTCTAAGATATTCTTTCAGAACTTACATAGACAATAACTGATCATCTTTTGAACATGATAAAGCTGATAGATACAACATTTTCTGTGTTGCATATTGTGTTTTCTGGTATAAACTATATACTTTTGTCCATGCAGAAGAATTATCTTGTAGACCAGTACACAACAGAGCTTTCTGTACATCTGGATTATATCTAAAAAATAAAATAAAACAATTTTATTCAATTATACCCACCCTATTTCATTTCTGCTAGTTCAAGGGCTACAAAAAAATATACTCTGTTTCTTATCATATGGTCAGCCAATTATATCACTGAAACGTTTTACAACAGAAGAGGTAGATGTGTAAAAGACACTAGTCAGAGTTATATCCTTTGGAAGTAATGAATTTCATTATGCACACAGATCCTGAGGTAAATGAAATGAAGGTGTGTCATTTGCAAGGTGGAAAGTAAATGCTTTTCAGAGGGCTTGGCATGCTGATAAGTATTCTTTTTGACTCAGTGAGGAAGGAGAACTGGTAAACCCCTCATTCTTCGTTTTACTTAGAAAGCCTCTAGAGGTTGAAACCAGCCTTTCAGCTGATGACCTTAACTAAACAATTTAATACAATAATTAATAATATACCCTAGAATCTGAAATAAATTGCACATACGAGGGTGGTCCCATAAGTACCCGGCCTGACCTAGGGATGGCGGTAGTTGTTTGAAAAATATCATTTTATTAGAAAGTACACAATCTATAAAGCATATGTTTCAAGTTTGAAGGGTGGTTTGAGGGTGGTCCCATAAGTACCCGACCTGACCTAGGGATGGGGTAGTTGTTAGAAAAATATCATTGTATTAGAAAGTACACAATCTATAAAGTATATTTTTCAAGTTTGAAGAGGCCATGTTGTTTATTATTTATTTGGCAGCCATCAATAGTTAAAACATTTTCAGTGAATTTGTGAAAATGGAGAAAATTGGTTATGATGTGATGTATTAGTTATGAGATAGAATACTTTCATTTGAAAAGCCTCAGCCCAACCAATATAAAAGCTGAACTAGATTTTATTCTGTGTGAGTCTGCTCATTTGTTTACAACAGTAAAATATTGGGTAGCAGAGTTTAAATGAGTCCGTATGAGCTGCCAAGATGAGCATCGCAGTGGTCGACCAAATGAGGTGACGACACCAGAAATGGTGAAGAAAATTTACAAAGCGGTACTGGATGATTTCAAAAAGTGTGGTATATCGCATATTATCTGAAAATTTGGACATGAGAAAGCTGTGTGCAATGATGGGTGCCGCGTTTGCTCATGCTCGAGCAAAAACAGTGTTGTGAAAATGTTTCAATTGAGTGTTTAGTGAAGTTTCATAGCACAAAGAATTTTTGCACCGTTTCATAACCATGGATGAACCATGGGTCCATCACTTCACACCAGAAACAAAAGAACAATTAAAACAATGGACTGAAAAGGGAGAACCGGCTCCAAAGAAGGCAAAGACCGTTCCATCTGCAGGCAAGGTCATGGCGCCGGTTTTTTGGGATGTGTGTGGGATCATTTTCATTAACTATCTTGAAAAAGGGAAAACTATCAATGGTGAGTATTATCTAAACTTATTGCAATGTTTGAGCGAAGAAATCAAGCAAAAACGACCGCATTTGGCTAAGAAGAAAGTGTTGATTCATCAAGACAATGCACCAGCTTACAATCCGTTATTGCAATGGCCAAAATTAATGAATTAAAGTTTGAATTGTTACCTTGTGCACCTTATTTGCCAGATTTACCCCTCCGATTATTTTCTGTTCCCAAACTTGAAAAAATGGCTCAGTGGTCAAAAATTTTCCAACGATGAAGAAGTGATGTCGGCAGTTAATGGCTATTTTAAGGAGCAAGAGAGTTCTTATTATAAAAAGGGTATCAAACTTAACGAACATCGCTGGAAAAAGTGTACAGAGCTAAAAGGAGATTATGTTGAAAAATAAATACATTCTTTTCCAAAATTTTTGGTTTTTTCTTTGAGGGACGGGTACTTTTGGGACCACCCTCGTATTTCAGAAGCTAATCGACACCAAAGTTTAAAATTTGATTGAAATTCAATAAAATTAAATACAGTTTTAATTTGATCTCTTTTTTAGGTCCTGTCTTGACAAATTTTGATCATGCATGCGTTCAAGTAACATGGTCATAACATCTCAATGATTCCTCTCCCTGGATCTCTGTGAATTGAACTGAATGGAATGTTTCAGCTACCATCAACGTCATGTAATACAAATATTTATCAATTTTTTTTTTTTTTTTTTTTTGTTTAACGTCCGACTGTTCTGCAATTACTGCTAATGCAGACGGTGAAGAATGAAATGATTTTTGTAACGTATGAAAATATGCCGTGCCTGAATGGGATTCGAACCCAAGACCGCAAGATGAGAGGCGAGCACGTTACCAACTGCGCCAATGCGGTAGAAAAAACCCTAATGGAACAATTGGTCAGTGAACAGACTTGTGTCAGGGGCTAGATTACATTGTTGGTCCAGTTATGAATAGGTTATGATGTCCATAGGAAGCAGGCTCTTTGAACAACTATCCTTGGATAATAGCGTAGGGTTAACAGCCCCAACCTAGGCTGGCTCGTTGGTGTAGTGGTTAGCTCAACTGGCTTCTACGTCAAGGTCCCAGGTTCAATTCCTGGTAAGGTCTGGCATTTTTTCATCACGCATCTACATCTATCGTACTTCTCACCAGCTGCATTAGCTGTAATTGCATAACAGTCAGACGTAAAACAAAAAACAAAACATACAGGTAAATCACAAATATTCAGAGCAAAAGAGGAAATTACGGACTGGGATATTCGAAAACCATTGCAAATGGAAACTAAATTTCAGAATTAAAAACTTACCTTGGATTAAGTGTCCCATTTTTAAGATCGGCTACTATCTTTGTTGATGTATTATAAGCTAAAGTGTTACCAATACGTGAAACAAAATTTAATATTTTTATTCTTTTTAAATTATCAGTTAATTTGTCTCCATCGTTTTGTTGAAAACCAACTTTTGATAATACAGGTTCTGTTAATTCCAATAGGTAAGCCTGCAATCAAAAAATTAATTATTTACATAATTTTGTAAAAATCTTCTTAAATTATTTAATTAAAATTGTTTTGGACCATTTGTGACCATGTGAAGTAACATTAGGTATTGTGCGGTTCCAAGCTCCGTGTAGTTGCGGGCTGAAGGGTACGGGTGAGGTATATTGAATGAGTGATGCATGCTGGGAGATTGATTGTTGTATTACTCTGATACATACAAAACATTAGTTTTCAAACTTTCCGTATTTAACATATTTGTTTGTATTTTTATATTTATTTATTTACATATTTTGAATTGGTAAATTAAATATTATGAATCCGACCAAGTTAATAACTCAGTAGGTAATTGTTAAATTAATGCGCCGGATAATAAGAATATTTTTTTAGTGTAGTTAGTACAGATAACTGTGACGCTACGACTACAAATGGAGCAGCAGTGAAACACTACTAACTCATTCATTCTCCCACTACTATAACAACGAACTGCATTCCTTCCAACAACACGGAGCTGGGACTCTAGCAATATCTGGAAGCTCTTTTTGCAGCCAATATCTACTTCATTATTTTATTGTAGGCTTCATTACTTTCTTCCATCTATCAGGTGTTCTGCTTTTGTACTTCATGGAACCCATCAAGTCAGTAATCAGTTGTCTATACTTGGTTCGATCCTTGTTCTTGTTTTATTTTATTCCCTCCTACGGGTGCGGACCACCAGTTGGGAATCACTACTCTAGAGACTTTACTAAGTAAAATAAGAAATGAGATAGTTTACCATTGTCTTCCTCACTCAGTGGAAAGTATGCTTATCAACATGTCAGACCCTCTGAAAAGCATTAATATTTTCTACCCTGCAAATGACACCTTCACTTCATTCACCACAGGGTCTGGCTATATAATGAAATTTATTACTCTCAGAGGAGATAACTCTGATTAGTGTCTATTACACCTCTCCCTCATCTGTTCTTAAATGCTTCTGTCATATAATTGGCTAACCATATGATAAGAAACAGAACTACTTTTTTGTATCCCTGGAACTAACAAACAGATTGAGTGTGAATAATTTAACACTCCTCCTGTCTGTTATGGGCACAGTAAATCATATAGCCTATAAAATAAAATACTTTTGATAAGATAGACAAACATGGTGGATTCACTGAAATATGTAAGTTAAGGGGGTAGTCAACCCAGAAAATGAAAATCGAAACTTTAGGCTATAATTTATCATTATTTATTTTAAAATGAAAGAGTAATTTACTCGTAAAGATCTACCACTTGAACCAAGCCAAAAAATTAATTACAGCCCCTAATATAAGGGCGAGGTTGGAAAAGCGGGCTTTTACGGGGAATCAAATATCTCAGGAACCAAGAAAGATATCAACATGATTCTTATGCTACAAAATATGAAAAATTGCTGTATATTTTCTGTTGTATGCGCTTGTATGTATTTTTTCTTACAAGAAATATATTGAAGAAAACCCATATTTTAAAAAACATTTATTTTATGTATTCACAAATTATTTGTTAACTAAATCCCTATTAAGGTTTTTGTAATAATCATTCCTCAGATAAAAAGCAAGAAGTTATGAACATTTGAAAAAAACGTCATCCAAATATCTCCAACACAAACCAAAATATTTAATTCCCAAGAATGTACAATCATGCAAAAACTACATTTCCGGAAAGCTGAAGGAATAATTTCACTTGCCTTGCTAGTGATCTTTATTTTAAACAAGATGTTTTTATAACTTTTTGTCAACGTACAAACAAAGTAAACAAATGTTGTGATTCAGAAAATTTTAAACTTCAAATAAATGCCAAAAACAATCTAAATTTAAAAAATATAATCTTCTTGAGTTGACTACCCCCTTAAGGAAAATAAATTTATAGAAAAAAGGACAATATACTCATAACACATATAAAATATTAGTGGAAATCTAATAGAATTTTTATAAGTATAAGAAAATTTACCTTAAGTTCGTTGTATAAATCAGAATTGGCATGGAACTGATCGAGAAGGTAGGTAAATCCATTAATTGCTGGTACCCAAGGAGCATAATCTTTTTCTCTAGATAGATACAGTGTTAAATTAAGAACTGTTGTGTAATTGAGCAGTCCAGTTTTAGCAAATGTAAACGCATCATCTACTAATTGAGCCCTATTTAAAGTTCCAATTTTTTTGTGATTATCTATTAATTGTTTTATTATTAAATTCCAGTTGTCTTCATCATAAAGCACTCTGTAAAAACCTGTAAAACATAAAAATTAATTTTTACATGTTTCAATAGTACACATGTTTCTTCTGGATGTTTGCTGGATGAATTTGAAAACTTCTTCTTTTTGTTTTATCCCTAATATGTGTACGTTGCAATCTGTTCAATTCAGAACAATAAGGAACCCCATGACCCAATGAGATGAGGATGATATGTATGACGTGTAAATGAGGTGTAGTCTTGTACAGACTCAGGCAGACCATTCCTGAGAGAGTATGGTTAATTGAACCCCAACCATCAAAGTACACCGGTAACCACTGTCTAGCATTCAAATCCGAGTAAAAGTAACTACCTTTACTACGATTTGAACCAGGAACCTTCGTCTCCGAAAATCAGCTGTTAAACAGCTGGTTTTGGCGACGACTTTACCTCTAGACCAACCCGGTGGGTGAAAACTTCTTAAAATATAGAAATTTCTTCATCTGTAAACTGAAGAATTTCATCAGCTAGAACAAAGTATAAAGACTATTCGAATATAAAGAACTTCCTTTTTTATATTTTGAATAGTGGAAAGAGGAACATCACAGTATTTAGCTGCTCGCTCATGGCTTTTGTTAAGAGGAACGGAAAGGTATTTTTGTTTAGCTTTAACTTCACAGAATTCTATTACATTGCATATTAGATTTTGTTCAGCACTGTGAACAGTTCGACCGTGTTTTTGAAAAACTGACATATCTGTTTACGGTAACAAACCGTTATATTCATACAGTTAACCTACAAAAGGTTCCGCAATATCCTGCATGTAAGTATAGTTTACGTTGTTGTGGTGGCGAACTGATACCAAAACAGTCACCCATGCGCACTGATGCCCCCTTTTCCCCTCGTTAAAACCAAAGGCAAACTTGTGACTCAGTAGCTATATTAAATTTAACTATTTTTTTATGTTGCACATTTTTCGGATAATCCGAACAAGTCTTGGTTCCAGTTAGAATTACTGTTTTTGCATAATTACAAAAAAACTAAGCCCTTATATTTTATAATTTGTTTTACACTTGCAAGATAGCTTTGGTTGCCTGTATTGAATTTCACATGACTATTAAACATTTATGAAGATATTATTAATTATGATTCATACCTTTATGTTGTATATTAAAAATCACCCACTCATCCTCTGCAAAAGTTGTGTTTATAGTTTTCACAGATGTACTTGCATTTAACCAATCTTTAATGGCTATATTATTGAAATTATTATCACTTTTACTTGAGTAAGTGAGTGGTATATACCATTGCGTTGTGGTGTTAGACGTACTATTACTTCCAGGTGAAAAATGTTTCTGAAACATAACAAAAAATATAAGTAAATATAAGTAAATATAGTAAATATAAGTAAATAAAAAATATAAGTTACTCAAAAATGAGAAAAATTATGTAATAAGGGATCAATTGCAGATGGGTAGCATGATATTTTTTTTTTTGGTTTAACGTCTGACTGTTCTGCAATTACTGCTAATGCAGACGGTGAATGATGAAATGATTTTTTATAAGGTATGAAAAAATGCCGTGCCTGAATGGGATTCGAACCCAAGACCGCATGATGAGAGGCGAGCACGTTACCAACTTCGGTAGCATGATAGGGAGAGTTGGACAGAAGAAGGTAGAATGATTTGGTCATGATACTAGGATGGAGGAGGGAGACTGTCAAAAGAATGGCGTACGTGGAAACAGAGTAAAAAGATCAAGGAACAGACTGGAAGTGAATTGGATGGGTTTAGTTATGGATGAACTAGGAAAAAGGTTTGTTTTCAAGAGAGTAATGGAGGAGAGATGATTCAATAGTAGAGAGAGAGGTGGAGAAAAGTTGTGTTGTGCCTGCTCGAGGAAACTTGGAAGAGAAATAAAATGATTGATGGTGATGACTCATGCATTGACCTTCTAGCTACCCCCAAGAACTCACCATCGTACAGCAAACTGGAACAGCCAATACAGTAAACCTTCCTTTCTTCGACTCTCAATCTCACTCTGTATACTTCGACATGGCTCATAGCGAGGCGACATGATGTGGCTTGAGTATAGTATTATACACAAGGGCACACCAGATTGTTTGTATTTATTAAAATTGTGCAATTTTCATACTAAAATCATGTTTTCCTATATAAGGGGTACCCAAAAGTAACCGGAATAGCATTGCCGTGGGCGGTGCTTGTGTAGTACGCATTTCTGCCACACAGACATGTATAGCGCAACTCATTGCAAGTTCACTGCAGTGATTGCAACTCATTGTGAGTTCAATTTTCATATGCAGTGATTGTTTTTGCTACCGCTGTTTTGTTCTTGTTTCGTTTTTTATGATGGCAAGTTTAAGTAAACAACGTGTAGCTGTGAAATTTTGTTTTCTACTCGGTAAAAGTGCTGCTGAAACTGTTTTAATGTTGGAAACAGCTTACAAAGTTGGCACTATGGAACAATCTCAAGTAATATATGAGTGGTTTTCTCAGTTTAAAAATGATGACATGTCAATTGATGATAAACCTCGTTCTGGACATCCAACAACTGCCTGAATCGACAAAAATGTTTAAAAAATTCGAGAGCGTGTGATCTCAGACCATCGACTCTGACAATTTGGAAGTTTTAAAAAGATTGCGCAACAGTGTTCATCAATAAAGATCGAATTTGTGGCAGACAGGAGACTGGTTCTTCCATCACAACAATGCACTTGCACACATAGCCATCTCGGTGAAAGATTTTTAGATTAAAAATGGCATGGTTTTGCTGCCCCTCACACCTTACTCGCCTGACCTGGCTCTGTGCAACTTTTTCTTACTTCCATGCATGAAAAGAGACATTAAAGGACACCAATTGGCCAACATTGAAGCGGTCAAGAAAAAACCGAGGGAGGAGCTGCCAGCTATTTCTAAAGATGACTACAAAAAATGTTTCAAACAGTGGAAGAACCGGGGGACAAATGTATTAGTTGTAATGGAGAGTATTGTGAAGGCGATAAGATTGTTTTGTAAAACAATTGAAAATAAATAGCTTTTGAAAAATAATTCTGGTTTCTTTTGGGCACCCCCTCGTATATAATAAGTCATATGCTCTGAACAATTTAACTTTTCAATACTTCCACAACCTCTAAATCCAGAAAGTGTCGAACTATCGAAGTTCTACTGTAATAACCCAGTAATTAAAGTGAGCCAATAGTTTTTATATTATTGGCTCACTTCAAAATGTTCATAATGTTTACATTTTAATTTACCTGAGAAATCTTCATGGTATTATTTTTGTAGTTTCTTATAACTCTTACGAATGGAAATCCAGATTGATCTGTCCAAGATCGCATAATTGTTTCAAAATCGTATGGTAAATCGTTTGGTGCGACACTTGATAGTAGTTTAAACAAATCGTTTGGCGTTGCTACTTGCCTGTAAAGTAAACAATATATATTAACTCATTAATTTTCTTCTATATCTTCCAATACATCATCTTAGGAAACCATTTTAAACTTTTATGTTCACACCCTGGTTTTGCTAGGTTTAATGTATACGATGTGTGGCTATTAAATAATGAGACTGACGTAGTAAAAAAATTGTTTTTACTTTATACATAATCTCTTATTGTCACCTTCAATATACACTCCTTCTCTATCCCTACAACGCTCCATGCGAATTTTCCATTGTTGGAAACAGTGCTGGAAGTCATCTTCTGTCAGCTCCTTCAGGACACATGCTGCTTTCTCTTTTACAGCTTCCACAGACTCAAATCTTTTCCCTTTTAATGCAGATTTAACCTTAAAGAACAGGTAGAAGTCACATGGTGCAAGATCTGGTGAATAAGGTGGATGTTCTAACACTGAGATGGTGTACTTGGCTAGGAACCTCTTGGGAGATAATGCGGAATGAGCTGGCGCATTGTCTTGGTGGAGAACCCACGATTTGTCCTTCCACATTTTGGGGCGTTTTTTCCTTACTCTTTGACGTAGTTTAGAAAGTACCTCAAGGTAATAATACTGATTAATTGTTTGACCTTCAGGAACCCAGTGAAGGTACACAATCCCATAGATATCAAAAGAAACAATCATCATTACTTAAAATTTTGACTTGCTCATTCAAGCTTTTTTGGCTCTTGGTGAAGTTCGGCTCTTCCAGTGCATGGTTTGACGCTTCGTTTCCAGATCGTAAGTAAAAAACCATGTTTCATCACATGTTATTATCTTCTACCTGTTCCCTAAGGTGAAATCTGCATTAAAAGGGACAAGATTTGAGTCTGTGGAAGCTGTAAAAGAGAAAGCGGCACGTGTCCTGAAGGAGCTGACAGAAGATGACTTCCAGCACTGTTCCCAAGAATGGAAAATTCACATGGAGTGTTGCAGGGATAGAGAAGGAGTGTATATAGAAGGTGGCAATAAGTGATTATGTATAAAATTAAAATAAATTTTTTTACAACGTTAGTCTCGTTATTTAATAGCCACACCTCGTACAGTACAAGCTCGCTAATCTGAACTAATAAAATCACGACTGTTCAGACTACCAAAAAGTTTGGATAAGGGAATTTTTGTTTAAATGGAAATATTCATGTTTAAAATGAGTAAAATACAATTGTTTATGTCGGAATAAACTAATTTAATAGTAATGATGTACGTAGAATTCACTGACCTTACTTTTTCCACAAAAAAGTCACAATTTAAAAATACAGTACATGTACGGTACGATAATTAAAATATGTACTGTTGTTTATGTGTTGTAATAACCTAATTCCATAATAAAATACGAAGCTACTTTTCATTACTTTATTTTTTCACAAAAAAGTCACTCATTTTCTTCTTTTCTTGGAGCCAAAGTTTGTTTAAATGCATCGTCTCGAAGCTGCATAATCAATAATATTTTATGAAATGTCTGATCAGTTTCCTTAGCACATTATATACACATATTAAAACTTGCAACTGCCACTTTATGGTTTATTTTATTTTCCAGTAGTTTTTGTCATTACCATAATCATCATCATCATCATCACCATTCTGCAGATTCATGTTTACGATTTTAGTATCTGATTACCATATTAAGACATTAAAAAAATAATCATAGCCTACCATAGGAAATCATCATCACTACATAAAACCAAACTTTTTATAGTTCGGATTTCTGGAGGGTTCGGATCAGCGAGCTTGTAGGGCCTACTGTAGTTCAGAATGCTGGACCCTGACTGCTCATTAGATATAAAAATTCTGGTGTGAAACTCACATGATTTTCTCTTGACAACGTAAGTAATGAATAATAAAACCTATGTTAAATCATTAGTAAACAATGAAAATGAAAAACAACCTAATTTTAATTATGAGCGAATGACACAAAATGAAAATCAACCTTTGTAAGACTTAACAATACAAAAAAATACTATAGTGCTTTTCACGGTTGATGAGCTCTGCTGTTCCACGCGTTTAGATCAATCAGAACGCTTATAATATAATCAGCTGATTGATTGTAACTATGTTCTTAGGTTATATTCACTTGAGTCACGAGTTTGCCCGTGTTTGCAACGAGGGAAGAAGGGGAAAAGCATAAGTGCGCGTGCGCGACTGCTTTAATTTTAATACGACAAACGTAACAACTTATTTTATACCCAGAGCATAGCCTATACAGTATATCGCAGAACCTTTTGTAGGTTAACGGTACGAATATAACTGTTTGTTACCGTAAACAGAAATGTTAGTTTCTCGAAAATGTGGGCAGACTATTCACAGTGCTGAACGAAGTCTAATACGCAGTGTAATAAAATGCTGTGAAGTTGAAACTAAACAAAAATACCTTTCACTGCCTCTTAACAAAAGCCATGAGCAAGTGGCTAACTACTGTGATGTTTCTCTTCCCACAATTCGAAAAATAAAGAAGGAAATTAAAGACATGAAGAAGCTATTCTTCAACAGTTTTGTTGACACATGGTAAAAAAAAGGAAACGGTTAGGTAGATACTAGTAGAACTCATAGTGAAGACGCCGGTGACAGCGATAGTAAACAAGGCGTAGAAAATTTTTTTCATTCGTAGAAAATTTGTTTCAAAGGAAAAAGGTAGAGCTGGTAATTACAGTAAATTAATCATTTCTAGTCATGTTATTAAGCTATAGGCAGTATTACAGGTCAGATTTTTTTCTTATAAGGTTTATGAAGATAATTTTCTCGGATTAAACCACAGCTTACAAAATGTATGTAGAAACTGCACGATAGTAAAATGTACGAGTAGTGCTCACTGTTGAGGTTGGCAGCACTGTCATATTTACACTTCTCTTCCTCACAGCCCATCCATACGCAAAAGGCAATCTCGTGACTTCAGTATCTTATATAACTGTTATTGAAAGACGGAATATTTAACAGATCTACGAGAGCAAGTATTGGCAATATTGTTGGCAAGTCATTGGCTAGCTATAAAATGGGTGGGGGGCTATGCGTAGGTTCAGAGCTCATCAGCCCTGAAAAATAGTATAGGCCTAATTGATGCTAAACTAGTCTCTGTAGAAAAAAAATGCTTGAAATGAAAGTTTTAACTTTATAATTGAATGTAACTTTGATTAAATACACTCTGTAGCAAAATAAATACTAAGGGCGCAATCTTAAAAATCCAATTTTTTACCAATTTTGATGAAATATTAGAGAGAATCATTAACTGATGCTAAATTAAGCACAGCAGAAAAAATGTTTGAAGTAAGAGTTGAAGTGGTTTTTTAATTTTCGATACATTCAATTATATATACTTTTGACTGATGACTATATGCAGCTAGTTTGTTTTTTTTGGCAGTTTTTAAATAAGATTCGACAAATTAATATTGATAATGTCTAATTGTTTGTTTTTTTTATTTTTTGTAAAATACAATTTACTTACGAGGTTTCAGCAAGACTCTTAATGTATTTAGACAATCCTGATCTGAAATTGGTTGGTGTTAGGAGATGTTCCATCATTCTTACTATTGAAGCACCTGATTAACAGTAATTAAAATTCCAAGTTTATAAATTTAATTACATATATACATTTCAATTGCTACATGTTAAATTATTGGATCTCAACCATTAAGGTTACAACAAAATAACCACACACAATAATTTAGTTACTGCTATATTTAAAGGCACCAGAAAGCTAAAAAAAATTATGAAATAAGATTTAGTTTTGTGAGAAAAACAACCATCAACAAGAACTGATCGAAAAAATGGTGCATGATTCATGCAGCATCATGAAATCGAAATCGCATGAAGGAAATTATGTAACTCAAAAGTTATCTGCTTATGCTATGCTTGATCTTTTTAAGATTTTATGGTTTCTAATATCTCTTTCCTGAAGTTATTTTATTTTTACTAATTTCTTTATTTAGTTTACTTTTCCCAGAAATTCCACAGATTTCACTGCTTTCTGCATCCTACAGCCTATCATCTTTTCTTCCCAGTTACTCTCAGACAGATTCCTCACTACTATAGCATCTTCGACTTCCTTTATCCATATTTTTTTGAGGATGACCTCTTCTCCTTCAATTGTTTTTGATGGGAAAAATTTCTTTGGGGCTGTCTGTTTGCTGTCATTGTTTGACCATACCAACTGTCTGGTCTCTATTCTATGTAGGTACTGAAATCCTGAAAATCTTATTTATTTTGGTTTTAGGTCTGACTGTTTTGCAATTTCTGCTAATGCATACGGTGGATAATGATGATAATGAACATGAGTGATGAAAAAATGCCAGATCTGACCGGGAATTGAACCCAGGACTCCGGCATAGAAGTCAGTTGCGCTAACCGCTATGCCAATGGGCCATATACGAATTCTCATATAAAAATTCATCAAGTGAATTCGTTTAGTCGCTTGTATTCCAATTCCAGCTGTTAACCTACAAGATAAGCCCTGGTTAACCCTTTATAGGGCAGTAGTACAGAGAAAAATATACATGTTGTAAAATGTTTTTTTGTAGGGACTTGAATAATGTACTTCTAGTGCCAGAACAGTAAGATATTTCTTTTTTTTTGTATTAAGCCCTGGTAAGTATACTTACCAAAGAACGTTTATTGAAATGGGAATCACATTTTATATTTAGTGGTAAAAATGCAAATTAAAACAACTAGTCTATAAAACAGAAAAATATGTAGAATAACTTATCTCAACGCTATATTAGTATGAATGCTTGCTTTCCCGTAAAAAACTCAAATTTTCTAAGCACTGAACAAAAGTAACAACAAAACAACACGGTTGCATATGCTGGTATGAATCCTTACCACATTCATGCAACTCATGAAGCAAATGGTCGCTGTGCACTAATTTCAAAATGTGGATGGCCTACTTATCAGAGAACATCTGTAAAACCATAAAATGCCAATAGGGTTCAACTGCATAGCTTATTCTTTAAAAAAGTCGACCTTATTGCGAGTGGTAAGTATACTTACCAAAGACCTATAAAGGGTTAAGCCAAGAAACCCAATGGAAATACAGAAAAATATATGGCTCACAGCTACCGTCAATGTCAGTCACTATTTATAAGAAGTGATACAGGATTAAGTTGCCGTACAGTTTGTAGGACTGTATGTAACCAACAACCATGCATGCAGTAGAGTAAATGACCTGCTTTACACTTACGTCACACAGACCACCAACAAGAAAATGATTGATGAACTATACATACCCTTGCTGTAGGTAACAACATCAAACATATCAGTAATTTCATTGTTTGATTTGATATCTTTGTTAGTCATGGCATGACGGGGGCTTTTGTCATAATCCAATGCAGGTTGAAGCGCTAACACAACAAAGAGTTCATCTACTTGCCATTCTGGATATACCTGTAAAGATCCATTAATAAAAACATTTTTAAACTTAAGTACAATTAATTTTTGTAATAAAAAGACACCAGGAAAATTGTAAAAATTGTAAACAAATATTTGTTTTCCTAATCTCAATGGATTTCATCTGCATACACATGGGAAAGCCCTCACTGATTGACTCACTCACTCACTCAATACTAATTCTTCTGTGTTGTTTAGGTCATCAGCCGAAAAGTTGGTTTGAACCATTAGAGGGTTTACTAAGTAAAACAAGGAGTGAAGTGGTTGAAGAGCTTAGTGGATTAAGGAGCTATGTAACATTTTTCAAAATCTTCGTTTTTGTGATTGATGAAGATTTAAACTCTATCTCTACAGTTTAAGGAAATACTAGTGGATAAGTGGCAGAGGAATACGATTGTAGCCTAAGCTTAATTTAATGTTCTATAGTGGATTAAAGTGTCAAGATTACCTTGACGCCTTCAACCAGAATGAACTGCAGTCTTAAAGACACCTTTTTGGAAGAATAACAGTTAACAGTGGTATTATACCAGGTAACAGTGGTATTATCTTCACCAGTAAAAGCTGTTATTTGGTATTTTTTTAACAAAATTTAGTTATGAAACATTTTGTCTTCTATTTTTGAGATAACGTTTATCCATCCTCAGAGAATATAATGTACAATACAGGTGTTTATGACGAAGGTGTCAAATGCATAAGAAAAATATGAGAAAAATGTTACAGAAAAGTAATGTTCAAAAAAATTTTAACTGCATAATGAGGTAGGTAATATGTAGTTACCAAAAAGAAAACAAATTAGGCAATTCATAAAAATATAGCAGCTTTAGAACTTTGATTTCATTTTTCTCCAAACTATACCATTTTTGTTACATAACACCTTCTTCCACTAAGTTCTTCATTTGCCTTACTCACTGAATGGAAAAGTTTGCTTATTAGTATGCCAGGCCCTCTGAAAAGCATCTACTTTCCACCCTGCAAATGAGATCTGCACTTCATTCACTACAGTGTCTGGCTGTGTAATGAAATAATTCATTCACTAATAAATTACAGTATGAATGAAATTTATCACCATTCCTTTGGTTGCTTTTTATGTTAAAAACCAATGGGCGTTTTGGTATCATCTTCTTCAGAACAATATTATTCAAATTAAAATTTAGAATGGTGTTCCCATCCAGACATTTATATTAAAACTGTCTTAAATTTCATTCCTAACCCACAGGGTTGGTCTGGAGATAAAGTCGTCTCCACGAGTCAGCTATTGAACAGCTGATTTTTGGAGACAAGGTCCCTGGTTCAAATCCTTGTAAAGATAGTTATTTTCATACGAATTTGAGTACTAGACAGTACTTTGATGGTTGCGGTTTAATTAACCATACTCTCCCAGGAATGTTCGGCTTGGGTATGTGCAAGACAACACCTCATTTACATGTCATACAGATCATCCTCATCTCAATGAGTTGGGGGTTGCTTATTGTTCTGAATTGAACAGATTGCAACGTACACATATTAGGGATAAAAAAATTCCATTCCTGTATTCGTTTATACTTATTACAATAGATGGCAGCAGCTTCTTTTATTAAATTGTCATCTTTAAATTTTAATTGTTCATTAATTATTTTATCTTTTTTTAAATTTATGTGGATATATATTTGAAATATTTCATTTATTTATATTTTATATTTATTATCATATAAAATTCATTACTCTCAGAGGAGATAACTCTGACTAGTGTCTCTTATACCTCTACATCTTTTGTTCTTAAATGCTTGAGTCATATGATTGGCTGACGGTGTAATAAGAAACAGAACTATTTTTTGTAGTCCTGGAACTAGCAGATCAAGTAAAATTAATTTAACGCTCCACCTGCCTGTTAACGGAGAAAAAAAGAAAGTCAGAGAACGTAAAGATACAAATGAGAAACGTGGGAACGACACGAAAAGTCAATTTCATTAACGCGGAGTCCATTGTGACTGAATTTTTGTGAAACAAAATACTGCATAATATGTTGTAATAATTGTAACATAATGAAAGACACAAATTTCAGTTAAATTTTAAATCACATCAGTAGTTAAGATCATATCAGGTATGCCATATTAGTATGGGGTAATTCATTACACTGTAACATGGAAAGAGTTTTTAAAATACAGAAAAAAGCTGTTAGGTGTATGATAGGAGTCAACCACCTTACCTCATGCAGATCACTATTTAAAGAGCTGCAATTGCTCACAGTTCCTTCTTTGTACATTTTTCAAGTGATAATGTTCGTAAAGAAAAATACCTTTTTACAGAATTTAGATGTTCACAACCACTACACAAGAAACAGAATCGATTATTATGTTGCTAATCACAACACTAAATTGTTTGAACAAAAACCAACTAATGCAGGTAGAAAATACATCAATAAATTGCCACTAGGTTTAAAAAGTGACAATTTAAGTCATTTTAAAAAAAAAGCTAAAACAATATTCGATTGATGAAACATTTTACAGTGTGCACGAATTCCTTTCTAAATATTTTTGATTGAAAAATATTTAACTTCTAATTAAACAAATATTGTGTACTATTTGATACAAAGGGGTTCATGACAAGCCTACTGAGTTAAGCAGTAGCAGGAAAAATTATCGGTAAATGGTGAATTTATCATTGTGTTTGATTTTTTATTTTTAATTTTGTGTGATATTTGATTCAATGGGGTTCATGACAAGCCTACTGAAGTAAGCAGTAGCAAAAACCATTTTCTGGTGGTAAGTGATGAATTTATCATTGGTGATAAACTTTCAGTTTATCAATTTTATCTTGACATGTCCTATACTCCCTTTTGGAGTCTCCTGGATGCAAGTAGAAAAAAAATCATTAAGAATTACTTACTCCATCAACAATATAATATTGAAAATATCTTGCAAAAGCTTCGTTTAACCAAGTGTAACTCCACCAATCCAACGTGACTAAATCACCAAACCACTGATGTGTAAATTCATGAGCTATTACTAATGTGCAATCTCTAAGATCTTCTGTTGTTGAAATACCTTCTGTATACAAATATCTCTCTCTGAAAAATTCAAATTAAACAAATCCTACATTAAGTAATGAATAAAACTTTAGTAAAAATGGAAAAATGATTTTGTTGTGAATATTTTGGTTGGAGTAATAGAAGAAAAGCAAGAAAACAACTTAGAAGGGTTAAAAGAATTCATTGGACGGACAAAGGCAAATAATAGATGACAATTTAAAAAAATCTGGTGTGAAACACTCACACAACTTTCTCTTGCCAATGCAAATAATTAACAATTAACCTAACATTAGTAATAAAACATTAGAAATAAATGAAAACTGACCTCAATAAACATAACCTAATTTTAATCATGAGTGAAAGACGCAAAATGAAAATCAACCTCAATTTGGCTTAAAAATACGGAAAATCACTCTTTAACACTAAACTAGGCTCTGTAGAGAAAAATGCTCTAAATAAAAATTGTAGATCTTTTAATTTTCTATAAATCTGATTTTACACTTCTGTCGTAAAATGCATGCTGAGGCTGAAATCTTAAAAAAATGAATTTTTTACATGTTTTCGTGAGACAAAAACCGAAAATCGCTAATTACCGCTAAACTAAGCGTTATACAAAAAAATGTTTGAAATAAAAGTTGTAGGATTTTTAATTCTCTACAACTTTTATTATATAAATTTTTGCGCTAAAATGCCTATTAATGCCACAATCTTAAAAATAACAACTTTTTTACGTGAAAACAGCCTCACCAAGAATTTCAGCAAACATAGCGGCTACCCTATCTTGTAGAATATAAAAAATTTAGTAAACCAGGCGATTTAAAAAAAAATCGTAGGACCAGTTTTTGAAAAAATCTGGTGTGAAACACTCACACAACTTTCTCTTGCCAATGCAAATAATTAATAATAAACCTAACATTATTAATAAAATATTAAAAATAAACAACAACTAACCTCAAAAACATAACCTTATTTTAATCATGAGTGGAAGACGCAAAATGAAAATCGAACTCAATTTGGCTTAAAAAAAACGGAAAATCACACTTTCACGCTAAACTAGGCTCTGTAGAGAAAAATTCTCTAAACAAAAGTTGTAGATCTTTTAATTTTCTATAACTTTTATTATATACACTTTTGTCGTAAAATGCATACTAAGACCGAAATGTTAAAAAAATAAGAAAATCGCAAATTACCGCTAAACTAAGCGTTATACAAAAAAATGTTTGAAACAGAAGTTGTAGGTTTTTAAATTCTCTACAACTTTTATTATATAAGTTTTTGCGCTAAAATTTATATTAAAGCCGTAATCTTAAAAAAACAACGTTTTTACGTGAAAACAACCTCACCGAGAATTTCAGCAGACATGGCGCCTACCCTATCTTGTAGAGAATAAAAAATTGAGTAAAATAGGCGATTTTAAAAAAAATCGTAGGACCAGTTTTTGAGAAAATCGCAAAAAACTGAAAAATTATACGAATAAACTACTACTTCCGGTTGACCGATTTTGATGAAAATGTTCGTGTCGCGTCCGGTAGTGGTATGTAACTTAAGTTTCAAGTTTCAAGTTCGTACGATGTTCCGTTCTTGAGATATTCTGTTCACACACACACACACACACACAGACACACACACACACAGACACACACACACACACACAGACAAATCGCTAAAAACATGTTTTTTGGATTCAGGGGGTCTGAAAACGTATAGATCCGGTGAAAACTCGATTTCGAAAAATCGACATGAAAACAATACTTTCCTTCCTATATATTCATATAGGCAAGAGAAAGTAAAAATGGCAAAAAATAAAAAAATTACATGAATAAACTACTACTTCCGGTTGACCGATTTTGATGAAAATGTTCGTGTCTGGTTCGGTAGGGGCATGTAACTTAAGTTTCAAGTTCGTACGATGTTTCGTTCTTGAGATATTCTGTACACACACACACAGACCAATCGTAAAAAACATGTTTTTTGGGTTCAGGGGGTCTGAAAATATGTAGATCCGGTAAAAACTTGATTTTGAAAAATCGACATGAAAATAATACTTTCCTTCCTATATATTCATTCAGGCAAGAGAAAGTAAAAATTACCACCAACTAGAAAAATAAATGACAAAATTTTGACAAAAATGGAAAGGTATAATTTTGGTAACACATGTGCAGCATGCTGGTAAATAATGAAATAAACATAGTGTTAAAGTTTATAAGTTCTTAACATGTCTTATATTCCATTTAGGAGTCTTTGGATGCAGTCCACAGAAGAAAAATATTACTGAAACAGCCGTTGAATTATTTTTGAATAGCCTATACTTTAGTTTTCAAATAAAATCAACTTTAAATAATACTCTCACATTTTCATAACAATTTGTAACGTTCATATAACTTTCTTTTGTTACACTTCATGTTATAACATGATTATGTAAAACAGTTTTAAAATATATACAATTTTTAAAGTGTATAACCAATTTCTTATCTACAGTTTAGTTCATTAATAATTTCCATCGTTAGTTCTGTTTGAAAGAATTTTTTCATTTTAAATGTTTATATTTAG
Organism: Catonia carolina; assembly: GCA_035578175.1. Lineage (NCBI taxonomy): Eukaryota > Metazoa > Arthropoda > Insecta > Hemiptera > Achilidae > Catonia > Catonia carolina. Next base: position 69,789,412 of record JAQMRL010000005.1, read on the forward strand.
TCTGCTAAAATATCTTTTAAAAATATTTGAAGAAATTAAATTTGTTTTAACTTAGTAAAGAATATAGGCTTACTTTAAAAATTTAGAAAAATAACAATCACTTAAAAAGACAAATATTTCCTGCATGACATAGTAGTTTGCACTGTAGATTGTAAAGTTTTCTCATTAGGCCTATATATTTTGTTTTTAAAAATTTCAATTTTGTTTTTTCATTCCCAAATATAGGAGGAGAAACAATTATTATTTCTTACAACTTTTGAACAGTCATACAATAAATTTAATAGTACCTAAAAAAATTCATCGTAAATATTTTAAAATACAAATTTGTTACAAATATAGGTGATTCAAAAAGAGCGCCGGTTTTTAAACGGCTGGTAAATTTTTGTTTATCGGTTGACAACATTGTTTGACCTCATTTTTATTTCGGAGAACATTCCGATTTACGATTCAGTTGTAGTTTCTCTTGTTCGCAGTGTAATACTCTCGCAGTCTCTGTCTAACCATGGAGAAGTTTACTATTGCTCAACGAGTGTTAATCGTCAAAACATTTTACCAGAGTGGAGAGAGTTATGCGGCTACTGTCAGGCGACTTCGCGGTACTGTAGGACGTATGAAGCACCGAATGAATCAACAGTTCGCAGGCTCATGAAAAAGTTTTTTGAGACGGGTACAACAGTCGACCTTAAAAGTTGTGGACGTCGTCGTTCTGGCCGAACTGAGCAGAACGTTGCGTTGGTTCGGACAGTGTGGCTGTTAGCCCAGCAAAATCAATACGTCGCCGTTCTCAACAATTGGGTTTAAGATGTTCTTCTGTACGGAGAATTCTTCGGTACGATCTCCAATATCACCCGTATAAAATTCAGTTGACGCAACATTTGAAAGTGGCAGACCACCAGAAGAGACGACAGTTTGTTGACTGGGTATTGAGAAAACGGCAGGATGATGACACCTTCGCAAACAAAATCATTTTCAGTGATGAGGCGCACTTCCACTTAAACGGTTTTGTTAATAAACAGAACTGCCGTATGTGGGGTTTAGAAAACCCCACATACGGAAACTTGTCCCACATAGTCGAAACTTGTCGTGCAGTAATATCCAATTTCATGGACAGAGTTGATGCGTGCCAGCGCAGTAGAGGAGGACACATGCATGACATCATTTTTCATACATAAAATCGGAAGGTAAGATGAACTTGTTGATGTGTTTATTTTCAGTTTTTCAATAAAATAAATCTCTTAATTTGATATATCAAAACCGGCGCTCTTTTTGAATCACCCTATATAATTTTTGATTGAATTAATATAGAGTAATTAAAAGATTTACCTATATGTTACTAAGCCCCAATTCTCCATAGCTCCTGCTTCAAAATCTGGTATGGTGACTTGATCCATTTTTGACAGTGTGTAATTGACACCAATAAAACTGAAATAAAAATTCATTTAATTTCAGGTGGTATATTATTTTTGAAAAGTGGAAAAGTGTGGTTAGTCCTGGGGTTAGAATACAAGTACTGACGATTACCTCAATGCATTGCTATTTGCGAATGACATGTGGATCATACAGGGGAGTGAAGATGAGCTTCAAAGAGCAGTTTATGTTCTAAATGATTTATGTAAAAAGTATAATTTACAAGTTTCGGTTGCTAAATCAAAGATTATGGCATTCAGAGGGAAGTATCCCACTTGTTCAAAGATTGTTTTAGACAATGTAGTATTAGATCAAGTGTCTCACTTTAACTATCTGGGCTGCGATGTGAGCTTTGATAGGGACTTGGATGTCGAAAATAAAATAAATAAATTTCAAGCTATTTGTGGTACCATTAACAGGACACTGGGTAGCAGAGCTAGAAAAGAGACAGTAGTGAAGTTCTACAAGGTAATGGCAGCCCCATTCCTTCTTTATGGAAGTGAGTCTTATGGAAGTTTATGAAGTTTAGGAAGTGGAGTTTATGGAAGTGTGTCTTTATGGGTTACCACAAAACGCCAAGAAAGTAGGATCCAAGCAGCTGAAATGAGGTTTTTAAGAAGGGTGAAGGGCTGCTCGAGGCTGGATCTAACACATAACGAGGAAATTAGATCCGAGTTGGGTGTATTTAGCTTGAATGAAAAAGTGGAGGAGTACCAGAATCAATGGAGACAACATTTGGAATGGATGCCAGAGGAGAGAATACCTCTAAAAGTGATGGAATATGTTCCAGTTGGAAGAAGGGAGGTGGGAAGACCTTGAAGAAGATGGCAGTAGTCGAGATGTACAGTGTTTATGTAAACGTCTAGGATGGTTCGTGAGTTCGGAACAGGCTTATGCCTAATCCTTGATAGTAAGAAAAAGAAAAAGAAGAGATATTATTTTTGACAGTTGGCTTTTATGGATAACCTACACCAATTCCTACGTAGCCAGCTCAGCACAGAGCTGTATGCAATACGGAGAAAGAAGACATGAGTGAGATAATGACAGCTAAAATTGCCTTCTGTGTGATATTTGTATCACATCTCCATTATGGAATTGTAGTATGGTGAGGTATTCTGTTTTATATAATAAATGTATACAATAAATTTCACTAATCTTTTTTTAAGCTGCCTTAACTTTTATTATTCGCTTACTTGTGTTTCGGTGGATCCACCATCATCAGAGTATATTACACCATTGAGACTAAAATTTTTTTTAAATCTGTAGAACATGTTACATCTTCAGCCATTTGTATAAAACTATGTTATATCTGTTTTAACTGTTTTATACAAATGACTGAAGATGTAACATCTTCTACAGATTTAAAAAAAATTTAGTTTCAATGATATTATATGAGGTATGGCTATTAAATAACGAGACTGACGTTGTAAAAAATTTAATTTTAATTTTATACATAATCACTTGTCACCTTCAATATACACTCCTTCTCTGTCCCTACAACGCTCCATGCGAATTTTCCATTGTTGGAAACAATGCTGGAAGTCATCTTCTGTCAGCTCCTTCAGGAGACGTGCCGCTTTCTCTTTTACAGTTTCCACAGACTCAAATCTTATCCTTTTTAATGCAGCTTTCACCTTAGGGAACAGGTAGAAGATAATAACTTGTGATGAAACGTGTTTTTTTACTTATGATTCAGAAACGAAGTGCCAATCCATGCAATGGAAGAGCCAAACTTCACCGAGAGCCAAAAAAAGCTCCAATGAGCAAGTCAAAATTTAAAGCAATGATGATTGATTTTTTTGATATCCATGGGATTGTGTATCTTCATTGGGTTCCTGACGGTCAAACAATTAATCAATATTACTACCTTGAGGTACTTTCTAAACTACGTCAAAGAGTAAGGATAAAATGCCCCGAAATGTGAAAGGACAAATCATGGGTTCTTCACCAAGACAATGCGCCAGCTTATTCCACGTTATCTGTCAAGAGGTTCCTAGCCAAGTATCTCAGCAACTCAGTGTTAGAACATCCACCTTATTCACCAGATCTTGCACCATGTGACTTCTACCTGTTCCCTAAGGTGAAATCTGCATTAAAAGGACAAAATTTGAGTCTGTAGAAGCTGTAAAAGAGAAAGCGGCACTTGTCCTGAAGGAGCTGACAGAAGATGACTTCCAGCATTGTTTCCAACAATGGAAAATTTGCATGGAGCATTGTAGGGATAGAAAAGGAGTGTATATTGAAGGTGATAATAAGTGATTATGTATAAAATAAAAATAAAATTTTTTACAACGTCAGTCTTGTTGTTTAATAGCCACACCTCATATACTGTGATGATGGTGGATCCACCGAAACACGTGTAAGTGAATAATAAAAGTTAAGGCAGCTTAAAAAAGTTAGTGAAATTTATTGTATAAATTTATTATATAAAATAGAATTAAGTTCAAGCTGCAGGACCCATTATAAGGATTTATTTTTGTATGGAGTGGTACTTCAGCTGGGAACCTACAGAAAGTTTTTAACCTCCAGAGAGCCATAAGAATCTCGGGAATCCTCTAGCTCAGAGAATCAAAACATTATAGGAAACTACAAATCCTCACAGTTATGAACTTGTACATTCTGAAGTCTATAAACTACATCTACATCAAGAACTCATAACGACTCTGGATAGGTTTATAGTTATAATACACAGCATGCAACCAACTGCTCTGCCTTACTGTACATAATTTCAGTGCAAATGAAAAGAGACCTGTGATTGTGTACCTTCACTAGCGTCATTTTTCTTCTTTTCATGGAAGCAAGCTAGGAGCCAAAATGTGTAACACTCTGCTGGAAGAACCAACAAATGACATTTTGCTCAAAAGCTGAAAATATGGCCCCAAGACAGGCCATTTTACATTTTGCCACTGGAGGAGACCTCAAGTATATATACATATATTTTTTCCTTATAAATAGGGCCAATTTTAGACCACATGAGGTGACTTCATATTTTTTTTGGTTAATGCGTCCTGGAGACTCCAGGAGGAGTACAGGACTTGTCAGTTATAACACCTGAAATACATATAAGAATCACACAATGTATCACTATTATCAAGAAAGAAATTCTTGTACGCTATAAAAAGTTTCACCGATCGAGTAATTTTTCAGATTTTTTTTATAAAGGAATGCAAATTATCACAACATTTAAAAAATGAGACGTTACTGGAAGTTCATTTTGCAGCCCACATTCTCAGCATTCGCTCACTGTAGGCTTTTCTCCTTTCTTTTGTCCACGTGGTGTTCTGTTTACACTCTTCAAGAAAGCCCTTAAAATCTGTAATTAGTTTTCTGTTTTGGTTTATTCTGGTTTTCTCAATATCTTTTCTGATTTTTTTGAACCATTTATCCAACATCTTAGGTTTATTGTTTAGTGCCTTAAAAATTTTTTTTTGTCAACTGGTTGTCATCTATTTTATACATGTGTTGATAAAATTTTAGTCTTCTATTTCTATTGATTTTTCATTTTCCTTGTACAGTTCTTCTCAACCTCGTAACCTATATTGTTCGGACTACTATCTTCGGACACTATCTTATCTTGCAAAGGATCTTCCTCTAAATTTTCTCTGCTTCTTTTAGACCAGCCTTCCCGGTCATTCTAAGGCACTCACTCGTGGTGTAGACACAGGTTTTATTATAGTATAGTGTTTCATATGCTAAAAATACAATTATGGTTATATAATTTATGAAATTAAGTTATGTAATTTACGATGTTTTCTTATTTATAAATAAGATGTTCTTCAGTTTAGGTAATCAAAAACGAAATGAATTATTAAATTTTTTGGGAAAAAGATTAAGGGACAGACCAAGAGTGAAATGTTATGGATGAATTGCAAGAAAAGATGTCAAGAGAGCAATTCGTTAGTTCGGAGGAAAAATTTCATAACTCAAAATTATAGTACTTTTTTCAGGAGAAGTAAAAATGAAATTTCAATTTCTTTAATTTAATATAGTTCTAAAATTCTAATATCCTTAGAATTGTTTTGAATTATTAACGAAAACATCAATTCACTCCGTGTTTTCTGAATGTGTTAAAACATAATTTTTATTTTGTGAACCCCCAAAATAAAAATTAATCTGTTAGTTCAAGTCATGTCATTTTTCTTCTTACATTTCTTCATTACATTAGGTATACCTTATCACGAAAACTGACACAAAACTAAAAATGTCACTTCTTATCATTTAAAAAAAAATATCACATTTTGCCCGCCGCATTGGCGTAGTTGGTAACGTGCTCGCCTCTCACCATGCGGTCTTGGGTTCGAATCCCATTCAGGCATGGCAAATTTTCATACGTTACAAAAAATAATTTCATCCTTCACCGTCTTCATTAGCAGTAATTGCATAACAGTCGGACGTTAGACCAAAAAAAAAACTTGTTTAAATATGTTCACTTCCAACACATATTATTCAGTTACCTCGAAATGAGCTGGTTTTCTTGTAAAAAATTCTAAAAAATAGCTATTAAAATCAAAATATGTCACTTTTCTTAATAAACCACACATTCAAGCACTCAGTATTAAAAATCAAGCGAAAATATGATGCGTTTCTTGATAAGTCGTGGACAACTTGGGAGAAAAGTGACACTAGTGTGCTCTGCCATTCAGATCTGTAAATTCAGCTGTGGCATTTTCCTGATAAAAATATAAGATAATATATTTGCAAATGATAGCAATATCAAACTCAAAATCATGTTTTTTGAGTCGTGACACATTTCTTTTTGACTAACGAATTGCAGAGAGATTTTCAGTGCTAGAGAGTGGTGGAGAGAAATTGTGGATGAACCCACCCGAGGAAACTTGAAGGATGGATGATGATCATTATCATGTACATAGTTAATATAAAAATATTAAAAAAAAATATTTGCTTACCTTTGAAGAGCATATAATAATTTTGACTGGATTGCATTTGCATAAGAAACTTGATTCAAAGTATTCTTTTGTGTCCAAGTTTTAAATTCTATACCATTAGAAACATAAGATTCTGTACTATCGAATGTATATTTCTCAAAGATAATCCATGCTAACAGATACGTTGGCATATTAGGATAATTTTCAAAATGATAATTCAAGTCAGTATTTCTGAAAACATTAATAATTATAATGTAATATTAAATCTATTTAAAATTATTTATAGAACGACATCAAAATAAAAATTCCATATAAGAAGAGCAATGACCTTCAAGTTCCTTACGTATTGACGTAATAAAACAATATTATAAACGTTGTCACAGAAAATTAGCTAGACATAAAAACAAAATAAATAAGATGATTTGTTCCGTTACTTTATCGGGCAACCCTCCTAAAAGGCTAAAGAGAGCTTGGAACAGAGTTTTGTTACCCTGATAATAAAAATAAATTAAAAACATTTAGATGACTGCAATATAACCTGTACAAAACACACACTGGTACAAAATTCCAATAGTAAAAGAAAACCAAAAAGCTCCACCGATAGGTGATCTGCTTCCTCATGTCACGTCGTTCATTCAGCACATTTTTAATTGTAATTCACTGTACAGACATAATTACATACGAGGTGTGGCTATTTAATAACGAGACTGACTTTGTAAAAAATTTTATTTTAATTTTAAACATAATCACTTATTGTCACTTTCAATATACACTCCTTCTCTATCCCTACAACGTTCCATGTAAATTTTCCATTGTTGGAAACAGTGCTGGAATTCATCTTCTGTCAGCTCCTTCAGGACACGAGCTGCTTTTTCTTTTACAGCTTCCTCAGACTCAAATCTTGTCCTTTTTAATGCAGATTTCACCTTAGGGAATAGGTACAAGTTACATGGTGCAAGATCTGTTGAATAAGGTGGATGTTCTAATACTGAGATGCTGTACTTGGCTAGGGACCTCTTGACAGATAAAGCGGAATGAGCTGGCGCATTGTCTTGGTGGAGAACCTATGATTTGTCCTTCCACATTTCGGGGCGGTTTTTCCTTACTCTTTGACGTAGTTTAGAAATTACCTCAAGGTAGTAATATTGATTAATTGTTTGACCTTCATGAACCCAGTGAAGATACACAATCCTATGGATATCAAAATATCAATCATCATTGCTTTAAATTTTGACTTGCTCATTGGAGCTTCTTTTGGCTCTCAGTGAAGTTCGGCTCTTCCAGTGCCTAGATTGGCGCTTCGTTTCTGGATCATAAGTAAAAAACCTCGTTTCATCACATGTTATTATCATTTCGAAAAAATTTGGCTCATTTTCAATCGCGTACAAAGTGTCAGTACAAACATTTTTGAGCAGCACGTGTCCTAAAGCAGCTGACAGAAGATGATTTCCAGCACTGTTTCCAACAATGAGAAATTCGCATGAAGCGTTGTAGGGATAGAGAAGGAGTGTATATTGAAGGTGACAATAAGTGATTACGTTTTAAATAAAAATAAAATTTTTTACAATGTCAGTATCGTTATTTAATAGCCACACCTCTTAATAATAATGAAAAAGTAACAAATAAAATACTTTTATTTGTTTTTGTTTTTTAGGAAATTTTTTCGAGGCGAGGAACTGCCTCCTTACATCTATCTAGATCAACTGGATTTGAGGTTCTCTCCTACTTCCTTTCCCAGAAACAACTTATTTTGCTACTAGTTCCTGAGGCGTTCAAGGTGGTATAGAACCATCAGGAATTCATTCCTAAAATGGTTTAAAAATTATTAGTAAATGTCTTAATATTTTATATCAGTAATTTATAATTCAAATGGAATGTATAATTCATATTATTTAAAATAAAATAAAAAATAGATAGCCTATGTAGCGATTGAAAAAATGTATTTTCAGTAATAATGTTAAAAATTATTGCTATATAAGTACAATTAGTATGGGTAACGCTAAGCAATCTGGGTTGAGTTCAAGTCAAAGAGAGAGACGTTTACTCTATAGTTACATGGCTTTTACTGTAGAAAAATATATTTAAAAAACATAGAGATTTATTTGAAAGGAAAATTAAAGTTAGAGGTTTTCATTATAGGCCTAATAAAATGAAAACTCCATCCAAAAGCCAAATGGAGTAAAAAGTTCAAGGAATGAAGAAACATTGATGACTAGAAAAAAAGCTGAAACCATTAATCTCTTGAGGGACAGCTTAAGTTTGAAAATTAATCATAATCTTGCTTTGAAAACCATGCAATAACATATGAATAACAGCTGATGATGCGACAAGTAAGTAGTGCAACCAACAAAGGTGTTTTACAACATATGTACCAATTGGGCGTTTTTTTTATCGGGAACTGTACATTATTGACAACTACCCAATTTGATCGCTGTATTTTTGAAGTGAATTAGGCATGAGTTTGAACAGGGACTCCCAGTAGAGTTTGTTCATGGATGGCTGTCAGCTGGTCACCATACAAAGCTCTTGCACAACCGGTGTTGCTTAACAAATAATAGCGACTTTCTACCAGCTGACTGACCGGGCTGGCCCGGAGGCCACCAATTGGGCGTTAAAAGTATTTTTAAAATATCAAACCCACCGGGTTGGTCTAGAGGTAAAGTCGTCACCAAAATCAGCTGATTAAGAGCTGACTTTCGGAGACGAAGGTTCCTGACTACCGGTGTACTTTGATGGTTGGGGTTCAATTAACCATACTCTCTCAGGAATGGTCGGCCTGGGTATGTACAAGACTACATCTCACTTACACATTATACATACCATCCTCATCTCATTGGGTCATGGGATGCTTATTGTTCTAAATTGAACAGATTGCAATGTACACAAATTAGGAATTGTTGTTTAGGTCATCAGCCAAAAGGCTGGTTTGAACCTGTAGAGGTTTTACTAAGTAAAACGAGGAGTGAGGTGGTTTACCGTTGCCTTCCTCACTGAGTGGAAAAGTACGCTTATCAGCATGCCGGGCCCTCTGAAAAGCACATATTTTCCACTCTGCAAATGACACCTTCACTTCATTCACCACAGGGTCTGGCTGTACAATGAAATTCATTACTTTCAGAGGAGATAACTCTGATTAGTGTCTTTTGCACCTCTACCTCTTCTGTTCTTAAATGATTCAGTCATTTAATTGGCTGAAAAATTAGGAATAACAAAAATAAAATCAAGCTGTGGTGTTATGAATAGGCTATTTGTTGTGGTGTTTATGTCCACATATATGTGTCGATGTGCTTCAAGAGGTTAAAGATAAAATTTACTATGTTAATACCGAAGAAAAAAAATATACTACATAAAACATTTTTATATTGGATTACAAGATTACTTACAGCTGATTGCTTTGTTTGGTTGCTTTAACATTTGATACAACTTGATATGAATTTGAAACAAAAATATCTAAGGTGTATCCAGCTCTAAAATGTGGTTCATCGAAACACGGAAAAGCTCTTCTTGCGTAAGTTGCTTCAAATTGTGTTGCACCAAGCCATCTATTAACAAAATAAAAGTTATAAAATTATTTCATGTTGGTACTTCATCAAATTATATTTCATGGAAGAAATAATACTAGACTATAAAATTAAGTATAATGAACTGTCCTCTATTCTTTTCTTCTTTGGGTTGACCTTCTGATCTAAACTGTCAGTGGGTAGAAACAGGTTATGCGTACGATAGGTCTTGAAATAAATTCTACGTACGGGTAATAGTTTTATAATAATAATTGTGTAAATATAATTAAAGAATTAATTATCTACAGTGCGATTCACAGAGAAACGGAAATATTTCGGAAGATGAATCTGCATCAAAAAATATGTAAAAAGTTCATAAACGTAGGTCCCGAAATGCTTCGTTAGCGTGTTGCGGCTGGCGAAAGATTTCGCCCGGCGCATCCCATGACGTAAATTCGTAATGAATTTTAAGGGTTAATTATGAGCCAAAAATGATGGTTTCTTATGGTTTGTTACCTCAGAAAGCGAATAAAACAGGTCTTAGAATTATATCTTTATTAGTTTTTGAGAAATCTGGGTTAATAAGGAAATAAATAGGGGTAAAAACCCGTGTTTTTCAATTAGGTATCATTTTACAATATCCGAGGTACAAAGCACTATAAGGACATGGTGCCTGAGAAATTAATAATAATGCAAAGTAAAAATCTACATGTTCATTCATATATTTACCTTTGTATTATAATGGGACTTAGTGCCCTTTCCTACTAGCTAAATCCTGTATTATTAGGTGTTGGACACAGTGCTGTATACCTCTGAAAAGAGCGCAAAAAGTTATATAACGGGTGATTCAAAATGAGCGCCGGTTTTTAAACAGCTGGTAAATTTTTGTTTATCGGTTGGCAACATTGTTTGACCACATTTCTATTTTGGAGAACATTCCGATTGACGATTCAGTTGTAGTTTCTCTTGTTCGCAGTGTAGTACTCTCGCAGTCTGTGTCTAACCATGGAGAAGTTTACTATTGTACAACGAGTGTTAATCGTCAAAACATTTTGCCAGAGTGGAGAGAGTTATGCGGCTACTGTCAGGCGACTTCGCGGTACTCTAGGACGTAATGAAGCACCGAATGAATCAACAGTTCGCAGGCTCATAAAAAAATTTTTTGAGACGGGTTCAACAGTCGACCTTAAAAGTTCTGGACGTCGTCGTTCTGGCCGAACTGAGCAGAACGTTGCGTTGGTTCGTGACAGTGTGGCTGTTAACCCAGCAAATTAGGGAGTTTTTGTGGCGTCATTTGGATGGAATGGACATTGACGAGTTGTGGTTTCAGCAGGATGGTGCCACCTGTCACGCTGCACGAGAAACAATGTTGTTGCTCCGTGAACGGTTCCAGGATCGCATCATTTCTCGTAATTCCGACCATCAATGGCTACCAAGGTCGTGTGACTTGACGCCTTGTGACTTTCCTCTTTGGGGTCATCTGAAGTCATTGGTGTATGCCAATAAACCCCGAAACATCAATGACTTGAAGGAGGAAATTCGACGGGTTATCGGGCAAATGGAAGTCGAAACTTGTCGTGCAGTAATATCCAATTTCATGGACAGAGTTGATGCGTGCCAGCGCAGTAGAGGAGGACACATGCATGACATCATTTTTCATACATGAAATCGGAAGGTAAGATGAACTTGTTGATGTATTTATTTTCAGTTTTTCAATAAAATAAATCTCTTAATTCGATATATCAAAATCGGCGCTCTTTTTGAATCACTCTATAGTGCTGTATACCTCTGAAAAGAGCGCAAAAAGTTATATAGAACCATGTAAAAAAGTCAATTAAAAAAAAAGGACTTGGTGTCCTTTACCTCCGGTTTACAGAATTGTAATAAGTAGATTGTCGTTCATTACTGATATAAGAACTGAACCGAAAAGAGTAGAAGCGTATTTTTGTTAACTGAACAGAAACTGAACTGACCGTGTAAAAGATTCCTTATGTTGCACTAAATTACAATAATTTATATACCGTACCTTCTTTTTCCATCGTAATCGTAGTAACTCCTATAAAATCCAGTCATATCATCTCGGAGTCTCCCTTTATAATTAATTTCGATATTATAAGTTCCTAAGTATACTTGTTCGCCATCTTTTAAATTTAACGTTATCAATTCATCATCATCCTTTCTTACTATATTTTTAATATTTACTATTTCGTAACCACTCAACGTTTTTCTTCTTAATGTCGTCTGTCCAATATCCAGATCTTTTGAATGTAACGTGAGACTTGGATAATAATCATTTACTTGGATATCAATTAACACTTGACCTGAAAATTAAAAAAAAATGAGTCAAATGATGCCAAAATGTGTACAATATTTGTAATTTTACAACAAAAGTGCATACAAGAAAGAATATGAGAGGCCGTCTCCGTGGCGTTGCTATTAGCGCGCCTACTAAACGGAAGGTCCCGGGTTTTCATGTTTATCTTTTTGTATACCTTCGAAATAGGTTTCTTCAGCAAAGTTTTATTTGGAAATATTTACACGTACCCATAGAATCAAAGAGTTTTTTTATAATTTTAGATCGGCTTTCTAATGAGGTATCTACCCCCAACCAAAATCATGAAATTTTTAAATTTTCAGAATGCAAAATAATCTTTTTAAGGGATGTTAATCAGCATTCAAAATTACATAAAAAATTGGTAACCCGAAAATCTTCGGGTCGCACCCTCTTTCCTATGGTAGGGTGTTGTAATTTTATCTCCTAAACGATGTATCGTAGCAAAAAAAGTATATATAATATTTTTTGTGCCTTTCTAGAAGTACCTTATAGACCATGTACCTAAAGTTGCCCTTAACTCTTCCGTACGGTAGGGGGTTGTACTTTTTATCTTCTAAACGGAGTACCGTAAAAAAATATTATATAGAATCTTTTTTGTGCCTTTCTAGAAGTATGGTCTTTAGACCATATAGCTAAAGTTGCCCTTAACTCACCGTTTCGTTGAGAAAACTCAAGAAACCAAATTTCGGATTTTTGGGGTTTGCAGTTAACATGTTTTTCTTTTTTCACACCTTCGAAAGGGGTTATTTCAGCAAAATTTTATTTGGAAATAGTTACACGTCCCGATCAAGGGGATTTTTAAAAAATTTTAGATCGGCTTCCTATGGAGGTTGCTACCCCTAACCAAAAATATGAAATTTAAAGTGCATTTGCCCTAAAATGCATTTATTAGGACGACAATCACAGTATGAATATCTTGGAGTGATAATAGACAGGAATGGGCGAATTGACCAGGAAGTCCTTAATCGGGTAAAAAAGGGAAATCAAGTGTACTATGCCATAAGTAATACAATTGTGGGCAAGAGGGAGGTGAGCAGAGCTGCAAAGCTGCAAATATATAAAGCAGTGTTCTTGCCTACACTGATGTATGGAGCAGAAAGCTGGGTTACTTTGGACAAGCATAGGAGTAGAGCCACTGCGGCAGAAATGCGGTACCTCAGAAGAATAGTGGGCAGGAATAAGAGAGACCGAATTAGGAATGAAACAATAAGAGGGGATCTGGGAGTACGACCTGTGAATACACTGATAGAAGAAAAACAATTGAAGTGGCTGGGACATGCTAGTAGAGCGGATGAATCGAAGAAAATAAAACAATTCCTGGAAGCAAAACCAGAAGGACGCCGACCGAGGGGCAGACCACGACAGAGCTATCAAGAGTACATGGAGCGGTTGGGGGAGGCTCGAGGAAAGGACTGGCAGCAGATGAGGAATATGATGATGGACCGAGGTATCTGGAGAGGATGGATCGAGGCAACGACACACCCTACGCTGAGAGGCAGAAGGGGCAGATAAAGAAGATAAAGAAGAAGAAGGACGACAATCTTAAAAAATATATTTCTTTTTACCTCTAGAGCACAGCTTTCTCAAGAATTTTCACGGACATGGTGCTCACGCTATCATGTGAAAAATAAAAATGTAGTTAATGAGGTGACTTAAAACAAATCGTTTGAGCCATTTTTAAAAAATTACAATAAAGTGAAAAATCGCACGAATGAACTACTACTTCAGGTTGACCGATTTTGTTGAAAAAAATTTTAAATTTTGATCTCTTCCCGGTCACTCTAAGGCATTCACTCGCGTACAGACGTTCAGGTTTAATCACAGAATTAAAATGTCAAATCTTGGCTTGTCTTAGAATGTTTTTTTGAGTGCTTTCTTCTTATACAAATGGTGAGTTCCTCGGAATCCACCGGCCATCTTTCCTCGTTAGTTGTTTTCGCTTCCTTTTCGCTGGTCTTTGGTTGCATTATCACCCCGAGGTATTTGCAGCTATCAACTTTCCCAATTTTTCCATACTGTGTCTTCAAGTGACGTGGGGCTGTTTACAAATGATTAAATACAGGTTGCCATTATTCTTACACTGGTAAGAGAAAGTTTTGTGATTGTTAAACACGAGATGTTTTTATTTTAAAACACGTTTTATATGTAAAAGTAATGAAAATATAAAGTTAAAAATAACTAAAAATCAGTTTAGATTATCCAAAATTTCGGATTAGGTTTGTTCTGCATTCCGTTTTAACAGGTTGACCCCAAGGCAATTTTTACAATTTTCGTTAAAAACCAATACCTATTTTATGGTTTTTCAGCATTTTTCTAATTAATTTTCTTTCAAGTCTAGAGTATTTTAAGGCTTAAATTTTTTTGGTACTGTGTTTTAAGTGAGAGACTGATCAGGTACTCAAGAGTAAAAAACCTAAAATTTACTGTGAAAGACTGATGTGTGCCTCACTGAAATTGTACTTGTATTTCTATAAAATATTATATGCATTTTATAAATAATTTACGTTGGGTTATTTCTCAATAAAACTACATAAATATCGATGATGCGTCTCTCTATCAAGCAGTTGTTTGGCGAGTGGTAAACTTGAGTACCAGTTGTCTACATAGAAGCACCGACCAGAGTCAACTTTTACAATGTAAAAAATATTTTAATATGAAAACCATAAAAAATTAAAATATAAAATGATTTTTCATTATATAATATTATTAAAACATGATTAATAATGCAATAATAAACTATAATAAGTCAATATTATGTAATAGTAATAATAAGGTGTCAAGTTTCACCAACTCATTTTTGACTCGATCGGATCAAGTAAATCATGAACCATGACTGGGGAAATGTTTTTTGAACTCATTTTTACTTTCTCTTGCCTATATGAATAACTTATATAGGAAGGAAAGTATTGTTTTCATGTCGATTTTTCGAAATCGAGTTTTCTCCGGATCTACACGTTTTCAGACCCCCTGAACCCAAAAAACATGTTTTTAGCGATTGGTCTTTGTGTGTATGTGCGCGCGCGCGTACGCGCGCGCGTCTGTGTGTGTGTGTGTGTGTGTGTGAACAGAATATCTCAAGAACGAAACAGCGTACGAACTTGAAACTTGAAACTTAAATTACATACAACTACCGGACCCGACACGAACATTTTCATCAAAATCAGTCAACCGGAAGTAGTAGTTTATTCGTATAATTTTTCACTTTCTTGCGATTTTCTTAAAAACTGGTCATACGATTTTTTTAAAATTCGCCTCATTTACTACATTTTTTATGCTTTATAAGATAGGGTAGGCGCCATATTTGCTGAAATTCTCGGTGAGGCTGTTTTTACGTAAAAAAAATTGTATTTAAGATTACGGCTTTAATATGCAATTTAAAACAAAAATTTATATAATAAAAGTTGTAGAAAATTTTAAATTCTACAACTTTTATTTCAAACATTTTTTTTGTATAACGCTTAGTTTAGCAGTAATTAGCGATTTTCTGTTTTTTCTCACGAAAACGTGTGAAAAATCGATTTTTTTAAGAATTCGATTTTATTTTATTTCGGCCTTAGAATGCATTTTACGACAAAAAAGTAATAATTAATTTTATAAGAAATTAAAAGATCTACAACTTTTATTTACAGCCTTTTTCTCTACAGAGCCTAGTTTAGAGTGAAAGAGTGATTTTCCGTATTTTTAAGCCGAAAGTTAAGTTGATTTTCATTTTGCCTCCTTCACTCATGATTAAAATTAGGTTATATTTATTGAGGTTAGTTTTTAGTTTATTTCTAATGTTTTATTACTAATGTTAGGTTTATTGTTAATTATTTGCATTGACAAGAGAAAGTTGTGAGTGTTTCACACCAGATTTTTAACAGCTATGTGTATGATTCAATGCAAACGAGCATCCAATCCGTCTTACGATTCTATTAAAAAGTTTATTACGTGAAAGACGGATCAGTCTCTCAAAAGTAAATTTTACAGATCTGGTGAGAGACACGTATACTTGTCTCACGGGAGTCAAACTGTTAAGAGTACATCTTCCGGAACGGTTATACAAAAGGCCTAAATAAAATCATTAGTTTGCCGACTGTTTACTTTAACATAAATTATTACACAACATTTTTTATTGCGGTATAATATAAAAATTTACATGTTAAAAAATTTGCTTATTTCTAAAAGATAATTTTTTTATAATGAATACATTTGAGTCATTACTTAAAAGGTTTTTAAATCGTTTTGCTTGATGAAATATTTTTACATTTATGAACTAATACTTAAATTGCATAGAGATATAGGACTTTTAAGTAAGAATGCTTATCGTTATTATAGTAGTACAAGCGTAAGCCCTAGTTTAATAGTATCGCAATGTTTTATTAATTAACATCATAAATTATTTAGATAAATGTACTTCACAATAACTTATCAAGTTAATAATTTTATTTAATATCGTTTAGTATCTTACAAAATGAGGCTTAACTTTATTAGCATTTGTTTACCACATTGTTATACTATGCTCGTTGGTAATTTTGCTTAAAATATTAAAAAAAATCTGGTGTAAAACACTCACACAACTTTCTCTTGCCAATGCAAATAATTAACAATAAACCTAACATTAGTTTTAAAAATTTAGAAATGAACAAAAAACATTAGTGAAATACGCAAAATTAAAATCGACCTCAGTTTAGCTTAAAAATACGGAAAATCGCTCATTCACGCTAAACTAGGCACTGTACAAAAAAATGCTTAAAATAAAAGTTTTAGATCTCTTAATTTCCTATAAATTTTATTTCATACACTTTTGTCGTAAAATGCATTCTAAGGCCAAAATCGTAAAAAAATAGATTTTTCACACGTTTTCGTGAGAAAAAAACAGAAAATTGCTAATTACCGCTAAACTAAGCGTTATACAAAAAAATGTTTGAAATAAAAGTTGTAGAATTTTACATTCTCTACAACTTTTATTATATAACATTTTGCGCTAAAATGCATATTAAAGCCGCAATCTTAAAAAGAAAATGTTTTAACGTAAAAACAGCCTCACGCAGAATTTCAGCAAACATGGCGCCTACCCTATATTGTAGAGCATAAAAAATGTAGTAAACCAGGCGATTTTAAAAAAAATCGTAGGACGAGTTTTTGAGAAAATCGCAAAAAAGTGAAAAATTATACCAATAAACTACTTCCGGTTGACCGATTTTGATGAAAATGTTCGTGTCGGGTCCGGTAGTGGTATGTAACTTAAGTTTCAAGTTCGTACAATGTTCCGTTCGTGAGATATTCTGTTCACACACAGACACACACACACACACACACACACACACACACACGCACACACACACACACACACACACAGACCAATCGCTAAAAACACGTTTTTTGGGTTCAGGGGGTCTGAAAACGTATAGATCCGGTGAAAACTCGATTTCGAAAAATCGACATGAAAACAATACTTTCCTTCCTATATATTCATATAGGCAAGAGAAAGTAAAAAAATGAATGAAACGTGAAAAAAAAATCTGGTGTGAAACACTCACACGACTTTCTCTTGCCAATGCAAATAATTAACAATATAACCTAAGTAATAAAACATTAGAAATAAACAAAAACCTAACCTAATTTTAATCATGAGTGAAAAACGCAAAATGAAAATCAACCTAAGTTTGACTTTGAAATACGGAAAATCACTCTTTCACGCTAAACTAGGCTCTGTAGAGAAAAATGCCGTAAATAAAAGTTATAGATATTTTAATTTCCTATAAATTTTTTATATACTTTTGTCGTAAAATGCATACTAAGGCCGAAATCTAAAAAAAAATCGTTTTTTTCACACGTTTTCGTGAGAAAAAAACAGAAAATCCCTAATTACCGCTAAACTAAACGTTATACAAAAAAATGTTAGAAATAAAAGTTGTAGGATTTTAAATTCTCTACAACTTTTGTAATATACATTTTTGCGCTAAAATTCAGTTAATTAGTTTGCAGATAAATTAAGTTTTTAGAAGGTTTACCCAGAAAAATGATCGTGTCACCAAGAACGAATATTTTTCATAATTTTATACGGATTGTTTTAAAGCAAAGGGAATTTTAGTACTTTAAAAATATCTGCATTACTGTTTTTAATACTCTCAGCCATTGGTTCATCTTTCTAACCAACTGTTGATGGGAAATTCACTTGTTTGTGTTGTAAATTTTTTTGATTTGTGCCTTTTTGTTTTCTCGTCTGTTCCCGCATTAAATTTTTAACATTTTAGGTACATTTTTCTCGGAAACCATTAAATCTGCCTGGCTGAAATTTTTACCAGTTATTTATTTTGCATATGCACATATTCTGGCATTTTTATGACTTCCTCAAATTCTGCAAAAATTATTAATATGTAAAATACCGTATAAAAAATTTGTAAAAATTTTATATTAACTTATTTGTTAATCTGTTTTTAACTTTATGGTTCAACAGATTAAATTGAAAAAAATGTCAATAGCTAGAGAAACCCGACATCTATAAGTAAGTAAAAATTCATTCCCCTATCGTTTATCAATCCTGTGAAAAATGTACCTAAAAACAGCAAAGTTACATTGGCAGGGTACAAAGTACAGTCTTCCCTTAAATGATAATAATTTCGTGAAAACATTTTCCATTAGAAATAATTCATCATCACTGCTGCAACTGGAACTCATGTTGAATACCGACAACTGAATTAAGGTTAAGCACGTAATTATATGTTCCCACTACGCGCACTCGCCAGCATAAATCAGCACCTGCGACCAGCGACCAGCAACCTGTGACCAGCGTTTACTGTGCGCTTACCCTTAGAGAACTTCAAAATTCAGAAAAATCTGGTAAATCCGTTTATTTTTAGAGAAAATACTGTACAGAGTGGCCGGGAAGTCCCTTCACACTCGATTTTTTTGAAGGCTCCGTAACTGAACACACTTATCTGCAGATGATCAACGAGTGGTTACTACCGCAATTGAGAGCTAAGGGAACTGAGCTGACACTGTTTATTTTCAACAAGATGGCGCTCCACCTCATTTTGCTCTCGCTGTCCACAACCGCCTGAATGAAATCTTCCCGGACCGATGGATTGGACGAGGTTCTCCAAACTGTCCTGCACCAATGCCTTGGCCTCCAAGAAGTCCAGATTTGACAACGCCGGACAATGCACTGTTGGGATTCATTAAAGAGGATGTTAGAAAACGCAGATATGTTTCGAATGAGGACTTGCGAAATGGAGTTCGCCAAGCTTTTACGTCAGTGACTCCTTCTTCTTCTTCTTATTGCGCCATCTCCCTTCGAAGGTTGGCGATCCAATTGGCTGTAATCACTCGAGATGTGACGGCTCTGAAGATCTCGGATGACGTTCTGCCGAGCCATCGACGTAAGTCCCTGAGCCAAGAATTCTGTCTCCTCCCCACTGATCTGCTCCCCTGAATCTTCCCCTCAATGATCAGCCGAAGCATCTCATACCTACCGCCTCTCATCAGGTGTCCGATGTACGCCAATTTACGCTCCTTAACAGTTAATAGCAGCTCCTTGTTCTTCGCAATTCTGTTGAGGACTTCACAATTTGTCACTCTATGCATCCAGGAAATGCGTAGCATTCTCCTGTAGAGGTACATTTCGAATGCCTCTATACGTCTTTCCAATGAGGGATTGAGGGTCCAGCTCTCGCAACCATAGAGAACGATGGGAAACACGTAGCAGCGTAGCATTCGAATTCTAAGACTTAAATCTAGATCCTTCTTGCTGAATAAGTTCCTCATACTCATAAATACCTTCCTAGCGTGTTCAATTCTTGACAATACTTCCCTCTTTGAAATGCAATCGCTACTTAGGAACGCTCCCAAATATCTGAAGGACGACACTTGCTCTATGATGTTATTATGTACTCGGAGGACTCCGAGAAATCAGTGACTCCGGAAATGCTGAAAAGAATGAACATACGAACATGGCGTCGTGTCAAGTTGTTTTACGACAATGGAGGTACGCATACCGATGTTTTAGATAAATAAAATAAATAACAATGTTGATCAATTAATTAATTATTCACAAACAGAATTGTGTTATTATTTTTGCCCTGTTAAGTTAGTGTAAAGGGAGTTCCCGGCCACTAGTACCAGTACTGGAGGCACGCCCCATACCACACAGAGCGTGCCAATAGAACTGCGGTTTAGCTATTCTAACCTTGCCTGCTTTTGAGGTAACCGGCGCTGGCCTTACCACCTCCGTGTGCTATTCGTACTACACGGTTGTGCGCAGAACATCCATGTATGGTAGAGCCACGTGCAAAGCATTAGCTGCGTAACGAGCTCGACGGCGACTCGTCCAACGTTTACACGAGTACTGAGGGGAGTGACCGCACCCACTCATTTGGGTTGGCCTCTCAGGGGTTGTGGGTTTTTAGGTAGCGCTTCGGAGCCACTAGGCTGCTTAAATTCCCCCGGAATGGGCGTAGCTGGCCGAAAGGTGTATTTATCTGTGATAAATACGCGTATAGTAGCAGTACTATAGATTCAAGAGGGAGTAATTAACGAGGTAAAAATTTCTGATATCATTTTATAAAATGTACTATCAGATACTACATCGTTATAGTCCTTCTGTGTTTTTTTTAAAACAATAAAATTAATTTTAAAATGAGATTAACAAGTCTATAGTATTTATTGTATAATCAACCTAATTTGTAACCCTGACACACTCAAAGTATATGACCCTTAAATGGTAAAAATAATTGAAATTTTATCTGACTCTATACTCTAACATCCATAAATTTAATACCGCTGTAATTAAAAATATTTTAATTTATGGCTTAATTAACAGAAGACATTTTATAGATTAATTTTATCTAAATATATCTTCATGTTGACTGGTAATTATAATAAACTCCTTCATACAAAACAAAAAAATATATATTTAATAACTTTACAACTAAGTGACTATTACCTTGTTTTAAAGTGGGATACACTTATCGAATACTAGGGTTGTTATTTACAGGACTATTTTAAAAATAAAAATTGTTTTTACATTATTACTACTGTAATAATATTATTCTGCCCAAAACAGACAGGTGGAGTGTCAAATTACTCAATCTGTTCGTTGCAGGGCTAAAATAAATAGTTCTGTTTCTTATCAAATAGTCTGCCAATTAAATGTTAAATCATTTAACAACAGAAGAGGTAGAGGTGGAGTGTCAAATTATGTACATTCAATCTGTTCGTTGCAGGGCTAAAATAAATAGTTCTGTTTCTTATCACATAGTCAGCCAATTAAATGTTAAATCATTTAACAACAGAAGAGGTAGAGGTGGAGTGTCAAATTATGTACACTCAATCTGTTCGTTGCAGGGCTAAAATAAATAGTTCTGTTTCTTATCACATAGTCAGCCAATTAAATGTTAAATCATTTAACAACAGAAGAGGTAGAGGTGGAGTGTCAAATTATGTACACTCAATCTGTTCGTTGTAGGGCTAAAATAAATAGTTCTGTTTCTTATCAAATAGTCAGCCAATTAAATGTTAAATTATTTAACAACAGAAGAGGTAGAGGTGGAGTGTCAAATTATGTACACTCAATCTGTTCGTTGCAGGGCTAAAATAAATAGTTTTGTTTCTTATCACATAGTCAGCCAATTAAATGACTAAATCATTTAACAACAGAAGAGGTAGAGGTGTAAAAGACACTAATCAGCGTTATCTCTTCTGAAAGTAATGAATTTCATTATTCAGCCAGACCCTGTGGTGAATGAAGTGAAGGTGTCATTTGCAGAGTGGAAAATATGTGCTTTTCAGAGGGCCCGGCATGCTGTTAAGCGTACGTTTCCACTCAGTGAGGAAGGCAATGATAAACCACTTCACTCCTCGTTTTACTTAGTAAAACCTCTACAGGTTCAAACCAGCCTCTCGGTTGATGACAAAAACAACACAATAATAGTATAAAGAAGTAACGTTTATTTGTTTGTAAGAGATAATCTCAGAAACTATACAACCGATTTCAAAAATTCGTTCACCGTTGGAAAGTACAAAACTTCTTGAATAACATAAGAGAAGGATATTGTGAATTATTATTCCCAAATATCAAACAGATGTCTCCTTTTGAATAATTTTTCAGATCTAAATAGTGAAATCAAGTTTATTTCCATATTTTCTTGACTATAAAAAGCAGGGAAACCTTCTTAATCTCTACTTAACCCTTTCTTACCCAGTGAGGCATAGAAGTCACACTGGAGTGAAATAACAGACATAACAACTTTAATTGACTACTTTTGATTAAAGAGCGCTGGATGTGAAGTGTAATAATTTTCTGTACCCTAGCCAGAAATCGAACCTGAGACCTCCGCTTTGCAGTGTAAGATGCTGACCACTACGCCACGGACGCGATCATTAGTTTCTTTTTAAAGTTAGTTTTAGTCTTAAATATTTGTGTTCATTTACTAAAATAAAGTAGCATTTCTTCGAGTATGTTGAATGTACGTATACAAGTATAGTTTTTAGGCTGTATATACTGATTTTGTCCATTTTACCAATATTTTTGAATTGTAACCTTTTTTAAGTCTTAAATAATGCTTTGCTACAAATCTAAGCAAGAGAATTTTGTTTAGGAAGCCTGCACATGATTTTTACTTATTCATATTGTTGGGAACTTTGATACCATCAAGCCCAATGTGACATACGAGGGGGTACCCAAAAGAAACCGGAATTATTTTTTAAAACTATTTATTTTTAATTTTTTTACAAAAGAACCTTATCCCCTTCAAAATACTCTCCATTACAACTAATACATTTGTCCCACCGATGCTTCCACTGTTCAAAACATTTTTGTACTCCTCTTCAGTGATGGCTGCCAGCTCATCCGTCGTTTTTTTCTTGACATCATCAACGTTGTTAAATCGGAGACCTTTCATGCCCCTTTTCATGCGTGGGAACAAGAAAAAAATCACACGGAGCCAGATCGGGTGAGTACGGTGCGTGTGGTAGCAAAACCATGCCGTTTTTCGCCAAAAACTGGGTAACCGAGATTGCCGTGTGTGCAGGCGCGTTGTCGTGGTGGAAAAACCAGTCCCCTGTCTGCCACAAATTAGGTCTTTTACGACGAATGCTGTTTCGTAGTCTTCTTAACACTTCAAGATAAAAAGCTTGATTTACCGTCTGGCCTGGTGGAACGAACTCTGAATGGACAATTCCCCTCACATCAAAAAAACAAATCACCATTGTTTTGATGTTCGATTTGACTTGACGACTTTTTTTGGTCGGGGTGATAATGAAGTCTTCCATTGACTGGATTGTTGTTTGGTTTCTGGGTCGTACCCATAGCACCAAGACTCGTCACCCGTAATGATCTTTGACATGAAATCTGGATCAGTTTCAAGCTGTTGTTTCAAATCACTACACGTTTCAATTCGACGTTCCTTTTGAGTGTCTGTCAGAACCCGAGGCACAAACTTGGCAGCGACTCTTTTCATTGTCAAGTCTTCTGTTAAAATGCGTTGGACTGAGCTCCAAGATAACCCACTAACCTGTGATATTTGGTCAATGGTCTGTCGTCGGTCTGTTCGTACAATTTCTTTCACTTTCACAACATTTTCGTCTGTTCGGGAAGTCGACGGTCGTCCAGAACGAGGTTTGTTCTCAATCGACATGTCGCCATTTTTAAAGCGCAAAATCCACTCGTACACTTGGGTTTTTCCAATAGCGTCGTCTTTGTAAGCTGTGTTCAACATTACAACTGTTTCCGCGGCGTTTTTACCGAGCAAGAAGCAAAATTTCACAGCCGCACGTTGTTCATTAAAACTTGCCATCATGAAAAACGACACGAGCACAAAACAGCACTAGCGAGAACAATCACTGCACGAGAACAGAACAAGCTAGATCAACGAACAAAATGGCATTGAACTGGCAATGAGTAGCGCTACAAGCAGCCTAGTGGCGGGAATTTGTACTGCACAAGCTCCGCCCACAGCAGAGCTATTCCGGATACTTTTGGGTACCCCCTCGTATGTGTCAAACTTTTTTGTCACGCCATCAAAAAAAGGCTGAAGGTCTAAAAAAGATTTTATTTCACTTAAATGTCAGTAAAGTGTATGAAACAATGTACACATATTTGTTTGTGTAAAGTTAAAAAATTTGGGATGGAAAGGGTTAACCAATCAGAAATGCTACTAACCCTGTGAATATTCCCAGATGAAAAGCAAGCAATTAATTTTTGTCTGGTTATAAGGAAAATATTTAAATTTATAAATGCACTACTTGTTCCATATTTATGACAGATAAACAATAGATTTAATAAATGTGAATTTAAAATCTTATTCATTAGAACTAGTATGATTAATATCTATGTTCACAAAAAAAACTCATTACACGTTACTTTAAAAACAAGAAAAAAAGAATATAAAAATTTTTAATTAAGTTTTACAGTTTTTAAAAGAATTTTAACGACCCGTCGGTTCAATAAAAATTAATACACCATGAACTGATTATCATAAGACAAAAGAAACTTTTTCAAATTTATCATAATGTTTACAGTTGTTACGAGGAGATTAAAATTTTATGGCTGTACATTTTAGTTTCAGATTGTAAAATGAAAAATACATAATGATTTGCAAATAAATTAAAATGTAATGAATAATTATTTATGAAAAATACTTTTTAAAAATATTGTACAAAATACTGGAAGAAATTAATTTTTTAAAATTTGTTAAGAAGTTATTAAATATAACTTAAACGGGGGGGAGTTCAAAATGATATTCAGTCAAAAGTTTTTTTTTGTTTTTTCGCACAGTTAGATATTATGTGTTTGGTTCGAGGAACGAGGCAGTACAGCGGAAGTAAACAGCAAGATTTCGCAAGGACGAAGGGTTATAGGCACAGAGTATAGAAGTAATAGAGCGGCCTAGTGGAGGAGCGAAGTGTGTCTACTTACCTCTTTGGTTACCCATATCGCCTGCCACTTCAACATTTCCCTTCCCGCGAAGCGGTAACTAACCTATAATCTGTGCGTTTCTTTTAATTTTTTAAGTTATTGTTTAATAAATTATATATGGGTTTTGTTTATTCACTTTAGTTATTGTGTGTGGATTATTGTGCGTAGATTATTGTGCGTGGATTTTTGTGTGCGGACACTTATCCAGCTTTAAAATGGGTATGTGTGTGGCGTACGGATGAAATAACCGAAAAAAAACAGAAGCTGTAGAGGGAATGAAAATTTCTTTCCACCGTTTTCCTAACAATCCAGAACTCAAAGAAAAATGGATTTAAGCGATCAGGAGAGACAACTGGAAACCATCTACCATCTAATCAGTCGTATTTGTCGTGACCATTTCAAAGAAGATGATTACGATAATTCTTCTCCTTTTCGAAGATATTTAAAAAAGTATGCAGTTCCCTCGATAGATGCAGCATTTCCACCACATTTACAGGCGTCAACATCAACATCAAATGTAAGGAGAGTTTTAAAGCGTGCTCTCTCACCAATTTCGCTTCCAATATCGGAAAAAATACAAAAAACTGATTTTGAAATAACTACTGACAAAATTAAAAAAAACCTAACGGAAACTAACTGAAACAAGAAAACGATTAAGAAATATGACATTAAAACAAAAGAGACTAAAGTTAAAAGTGGCTAATTTAAAACATATCGTAAGAGAATTAAAAACAAAATCTTTTCATATTGGAGCTCCAATAGCCAATGGAGTATTTGTCATTCATCCCGTATGTGTCAATAAGTTATGGAAAATACCTTAGGGGTACTTTTTTATTAAAGGAATCACCGGTGAACAAATTTATTCTTTGACCTTTCAATGCTTGCAACTTTTATCTGACGTAAATCAAAGTTGCCTCAATCACTTGCGATGGCACCTTATCTAACTTTTCGTCTTTCTTAAGATTTGGTTGTAATTTAAAAGACTCAAACCAAAAACAAAAATTTAGAAAAAAGATTTACCTAAAACAAAAAATAAAGTAACCTAAAACAAAAAATAAAGCGAAACAGAACAAACATTGATAATCTATCTACCACTGAATTATTATTTTTTTCATTTATTTTCTTAATGTATTAAATTATAATAATAGTCGGTAGCCAATTTTGGTTTTTGATTTTTACTTATTACAGTAACGAATCAATCAATATACATTCACCAGTGATACATAAATACCAGTGATTTCATATTTTGTATAATTTTGTTCATCTGGCTTTCTATATTATTTAACTTATTCACTCAGTTACACTGAAAACTAACAGAAGCAAAACCAAAGAAATCCGAGGTAAGGCAGAACGACTAAACGAAACAGAAACATCAGTGTGATGGCAGGTGGGTGGGCTAGGCGAGGTAGGTAACCAAGGAGTTGGGGGGTCAGTGCACACAACCGCCAGTCTGCCGCTTATGGAAAGGCTTCTCTAGTTATTCTATACTCAGTGGTTATAGGGCAGTTAAATTTTGTCCTTTGGAATGATAAAATATGGAAGAAGACAAAGATAAATATTATCATGCTATCCTGGAGAGTGGTGTAAAGACAGGCGCACATAACAACCGGGATGTGCAACGTCATAGCTTTAGCATACTACCATGAACAAAAACATTTATCGCAAATCGATGTACCCTTCCGTACACCGCTCTTCGTCCTCTCCATGCTCCCTCGCTCTATCTATTTCCAAGAATAAAAGAAGCAATACGCACACCACAGACCACACACACGCACACGCGCAAATATGTTAAACTCATACTTTTCTTTTGTTATTGTTAAACATTTTTGTTTTGCTTGATACAATTATATTTTTGCTATTTTTATTTTCTAATTCATATAATTTTTTTTGCCTAATACATAGACTATACAAATACAATTAGGCCCTACATTTTTACTGTTACTATTAATTTTATTTTCTAAAGAAATGGGAAGGACAGGAGTCGTAGGATTATTAATCTTATTATTAACTAATATATTATTAATACTAATTACCGTAATGCTAATAACTAATAATACTAATTAAAACTAATTAATAAGAAAGTTATCTAAATAAATAAATTAAACTAAATTTGTAAGAAAACGTTTGCTAAAATTTAACTGAAATTATAAAAAAATATAATATACTATTGGTACATGTATTATACTTTTGGTACAAGAATCTAAAAGGCAGAAGAGAAAGAGAGAGTCGCAATTACAACTATCAACAGTTAGGATAGCACTGACAAGACAGTGACAACAATAATGGAAGGCGGAATGTGTTAATAGCGGGGCAGAGACGATGTTTTCAGGAACGCATGAAACTGCAGTCATAAAATGCCCCTCTACTCCTTTCTTTCCCCTTGTTTGTAACGGTCATTCAGCTCGGTTGTTACACGGGCGTAGCTATACCTATGCTGTGGAAATGTGGGTATTGACAAGGAGACAGAAGGATCACCTAAAAGCGGTGGAGATGGATTTCTGGAGGCGGAGCTGTGGTGTGTCACACATCGATCGAATTCCGAATTCTGAAATTAGGAGAAAAATCGGCGTTCAAGGAAATATCAGGGATATCATATCCCGGAGGCAGTTAAAATGGTTTGGCCATTTGCAGAGGATGGAGGATGGTAGGTGGCGAAAGAGTGTATGGGAGTGGACGCCAGTCGGTAAAAGAAGGAGGGGTAGGCCGGAAGTTACATGGTTGGATGGGGTGCAGGAGGCAATGTCTTAGCGGCGGCTCTCCGATAGGAATGGCGAGATAGAGGGAGGTGGTGCTTCGAAAGCGAGGTACGGCTGGGGCTGTAAATCCTCGCAAGAATATTATTTCAGTAATTGGGTAATTTTTGTAATTGGGTAAGCACGCAAGATAATAGATATTGTCACCGGATGGCGAAATTAAGTGGCGAGTTAAAACCTTTAATTTTTTGTAGCCTTGAAAAGGGCCGTTTAAGCGTCGGTCGTAGTTGTCGTGGCGGTCGAGGAGCTGGGCGACACGGCGTGTCGTCGTCCAACGGAGACATCATCTTCTTCCCTCGCAGTAGTGCGTCGATGGCTGCTTCGTCGGGTTCGGTGGGCGTAAGGCTCTGTCGAGAGACAGCTGTGGGCATCGCTCGCGTCAGCGAGCAATGACGGTCCGGTCGACGGGTGGGTGAGCGGAAGCATCAACTTCTCTCTTGCGGGTTCGTCGATTAGTCTTCGCTGGAGTTCGGTAACCGTGTGCCAATAGTGGATGTCTTATCTGCTGTCTGGATCGGAATTGAATCCCCTCGGCTCAGTATAGCGCTCTTTATATAGTTGCCGAGAGTGCTGTGGTAGAGGGCGGTTACTAGTTCGGCCTTGATGACAAAGATCTCTGTCGGTACGCAGCCGAAAGGCTTGTCAGTACACCGCCAAAGGACCTGTCGCGGCGAGAAGGGCCGGTAGAAGTATTGAAGGCCGGCAACACAGTAAAAATGATTAATTACCTGTAGAAGGGGTGGCGGTGACAATATCTGCGTAGATATTGCGGTGTGTAGGCTCATTCGGATATAACGAACACCCAGATAAAACAAACGAAAATAATAATTCCGGTCCCTTGCTTTCGTTATAACCGAATTTTCATGTACAATATAGATCAAGAAACTTTATTTTAATGTAGTTATTAAGAAACACCAGGGGCGGCTCAAGAGCAAAATATCATTCGTGAAAGGTAGTGATTTGACGACCCCCTGCGTCACCATCTCCCAATTATCTATTATAATTATCAGAAGTCAATCGGCCTAACTTTTCTGATAAAGCTACTCCGTTTTTGGACAAATATATAAATTTTAATAACAAACCATCCTCAAGTCATATACCATCAAGTCTATTTATATACCATACCATCTCAATATTCTATTTACCATCATATACACCATCGTAACCAAAAATCCCAACCCATATTTTTACCTCAATCCAAGGATATTAGCTTCAAATTTCACCAAAGCACCGATTTCCATTACGATAAACTCACAACCTGATCTCAGATTCGTACAATTATTTATTTACGCGACACAAATTTTTTTAATATTTTTAAATTTTTATTTACAAGTCTGCTTCAATCTGTTCCCATGAAATAGAATAATAAGCAATTTTAATAAATGTTAATTAACATGATTACAATTTCATCTGTTAATGAAATTGAAATTAGTAATCATTAATAATTGAGAAATATAATGATCACTTTGAAGAAAGAAAGAATATCAGTTAGAAAAAAAAACTGTAACAGTGTTCATTAAAACCTGTAACTAAAATTGGAAACACTATGTCTTTTCAGTTTTGAAACCCCGGTATCAACGTTGTTTAGCAGATTAAGAGTTTGGATCACGGTTGAGTCTTTCTTTCTATGAATTTTGATATAGTTTGTTTCACAGTGTCTATATTGAATCGGCGTAAATATAACTGTTTTTGATGTACCATGGAATTTTCAGGGTTCGCTGTAAGAATTTATATAACTATTCATTTGCGACAACTAATAATTTTTTTTAGATTTTGTATAAAAACTCATTTTGGCGCCCCCTATATAATTTCCTATTGTATGGGCCTTAAGCCCCCCCTGAGAAGCATGAAACTATTTTTTATTAGCCTAAATTTTAAAAATGTTTAAATATTCATCTAATATATAAAATTCCGTGTCACAGTGTTAGTTGCCATACTCCTCGGAAACAGCTTAACCGATTTTGATGAAATTTTATAAGTACACTTGGTAGGTCTGAGAATAGGTTTTTATCAATTTTTTGTATCCCTAAGTGATAAGGGTAATCCACCCCAAAAATTTTTTTTTTAGTTTTTGGACAAAATTTTTATTTTTAAAATATTAAAATACATACACTAAAATCCATTAAAAGCATGTGTTATTTTCTTGGGCGTAGCAACGGGCGCCGGGTACCATTAAAATATAAAAATATTTATATAAAAATATAAAATTAGCTAGTAAAATATAAAAATAGCTTACCTCGAAATGATCCATTATATAAATCCGGATACAATTTTATTTGATATAATTTAGGAATAATTTTTTGTTTTAATCTAATATCAGCCGAACAAAATGACGATAAAAATAAAACATTAAAGATTATAATAAAAAGCGCCGGCACAGACATATTAACTAATTAAAGCCGCAGCTAGTAGTAAGCTGCGATACTAGATTTCTATTCACTTATAATACATAATTACTGCTGATAACAACTTTAACTTAACTCAATTTTTCATAAGTAGGAGTGCTGTATTAAATATTAACTGGGTGGTCAGAAAGTTTTGTATAATTATGTCTCGATTTATGCGATTTCGTTTTAACGCGTGTACCATTGTAAAATGTGCAATTGAACAAACAATAGAAGTTATGGTATAGTTACTTGAGTCACGAGTTTGCCCTTTTTTGCAACGAGGGGTAAAGGGAGAAAAGCATCAGTGCGCATGCGCGACTGCTTTAATTTAAGTACAACAAACACAACAATTTGTACTGTACCCAGAGCATATACAGTATTCGCGATATCTTTTGTAGGTTAACTGTACAAATATAACTGTTTGTTACCGTAAATAGAAATGTTAGTTTCTCGAAAACGAAGGCAGAATATTCATACTGCTCAACGAAATCTAATGTGCAGTGTAATAAAATGCTGTGTAGTTATAGCTTGGGGAGTGCGACTTCCTATATTACTCAATGTTAGCTATTTTCCAGATATCTGAGGAACCAAAAAAGATAGAGGCATATTTTCCCACCTTAAAAGATCTGCTCTTTTTTCATCAACTGACATGAGCTTTCATCGATAATAATGAACTACGTTTTTAAATTTTTTTTTGCAAATGTCCAACTTTTGCCGCTAAATTTCAACGACAAAAATTGTTTTCTCTAAAAGTAATACACATATGTCTATTTAGCTCTGTCAGTGACTAGTTTATTACATGTTGAAGATACCCTGAAAATTTGGTTGAAATAACTTGTACCAGTCATGAGATATCTGGAATAAAAACTGAAAAAAAACAGTATTTTTCGGAAATGAGCAAAAACGAAACAAATAACATTAAAAAAGGCTGAAAGAGTGAAACGGTTAGTTAAGAAGGTGCAGAATTTGAAGAAGAGACTGGGGGAACAAGGAGTGACCAAGGGAACGAGGAGTGACCAGGAGAACGAGGAGAAGAAGAAGAAATGGGGAAACTTATTTAATTCGAGATAAATTCATTCGCATATTTACAAAGGGTTTTTAATTTCTTGTTTTTACATTAAGGGCAGACTGTAATTTGTATACCGCCAATGTTAAATTTGCGCTTTTTAGCTATATTTTTCATAGGATCGGTAAAAGATAGGAAAATGAAACTTTACACACTTATAGTTGTCGGGTTTCTTTAGGTACTGATTTTTTTCAATTTAATCTGTTGGACCATAAAATTAAAAACAAAGTAATGAATAACATAGAGTCTTTGCAATTTTGTTTCTACGTTTTTTGCATGTTGTTGTTTAGGTCATCAGCCAAAAAGCTGGTTTGAACCTGTAGAGGTTTTACTAAGTAAAACGAGGAGTGAGGTGGTTTACCATTGCCTTCCTCACTGAGTGGAAAAGTATGCTTATCAGCATGCCGGGCCCTCTGAAAAGCACATATTTTCCACTCTGCAAATGACACCTTCACTTCATTCACCACAGGGTCTGGCTGTATAATGAAATTCATTACTTTCAGAGGAAATAACTCTGATTAGTGTCTTTTACACCTCTACCTCTTCTGTTCTTAAATGATTCAGTCATTTAATTGGCTGACCATGTGACAAGAAACAGAACTATTTATTTTAGCCCTGCAACTAACAGATTGAGTGTAAAAAATTTGACACTCCACCTGTCTGTTATGGGCAGGTTTTTTGCATATAACTAATTTTTGGAGCATCTGAGGAAGTCATAAAAATGTTGGTAGGCCTATATGTGAATGTACAAGATAAATAACTGGTGAAAATTTCAGCCTGGTAGGTTTAATAATTTCCGAGAAAAATGTTCCTAAATGTTAAAATCCTAAATTTACGGGAAAGGCAAAAAACAAAAGGCAAAAATATAAAAAAACAAAATTTACACTAACGAGTAAATTTCCCATCAACAGTTGGTTTGAAAGCTGGACCAGCAGCTGAGAATATTAAAAACAATAATGCAGATATTTTAAAAACCCAAACTTTCCTTTGCTCTAAAACGACTGGTATTAAAATATAAAAAATATTCGTTCTTGTTAAGATATTTTTTTGTGAAACCTGGTAGAATCTTAATTTTTCATTAAAATAATTTTTAACGTAATTTAATGCTTTTTCTGGTAGATCTAGGTTTGAACTATTGAAAAACACAAAAACCGAAAATCGAAATTTTCAGTCAAAACCATTATACAGTCTCGCCTTAACGTCGCGGCAAAAAAGGTTGGCTATATTTTAAAATAGGTTTGGGTAATTTGAAATTGTTTTGTTAGCGGTTCGTTAATTTAGTTAGTACATTCATTATATATTAAGTTTTGTTGTTGTTTAGGTCATCAGCCTGGTTGGCTGGTTTGAACCCGTAGAGGTTTTACTAAGTAAAACGAGGAGTGAGGTGGTTTACCATTGCCTTCCTCACTGAGTAGAAAAGTATGCTTATCAGCATGCCGGGCCCTCTGAAAAGCACATATTTTCCACTCTGCAAATGACACCTTCACTTCATTCACCACAGGGTCTGGCTGTATAATGAAATCCATTACTTTCAGAGGAGGTAACTCTGACTAGCGTCTTTAACACCTCTACCTCTTCTGTTCTTAAATGATTCAGTCATTTAATTGGCTGACCATGTGATAAGAAACAGAACTATTTATTTTAGCCCTGCAACGAACAGATTGAGTGCAAATAATCTGACACTCCACCTGTTTATTATGGGCAGATATTAAGTTTAACTAAAGGAAATCTAGTTTTTTATTTATTTTTTTCATGCTCTGCTAACAGAGCTGGCACCCAACAATTTTTATTAATTATTTTTTTTAGTTCACATTATTCATGCTTTTTCAAGAATTCAACGTACTTTATATCCGCTAAATATTTGCAAGAGAAGTTCTTATTTTCGCTTGCTGTTTAGGTCATCAGTCGAAAGTCTGATTTGAACCTGTAGAGGCTAAGAAAAACGAAGAGTGAGGGGATTTACCAGTGTCTTCCTCACTGAGTGGAAAAGTACGCTTATTAGCATGCCGGGACGTCTGAAAAGTATATATTTTCCACTCTGCAAATGACACCTTCACTTCATTCACCACAGGGTCTGTCTGTATAATGAAATTTATTACTTTCAGAGGAGATAACTCTGACTAGTGTGTTTTACACCTCTACCTCTTCTGTTGTTAAATGCTTCAGTCGTATAATTGGCTGACCATGTGATAAGAAACAGAACTATTTTTTGTAGCCCTGGATTTAACAGATTGAGTGCAAATAGTTTAATACTCCGCCTGTCTGTTATGGGCATCACAGTATTATAATATCTAATTTTGGCTTGTCTTGAGAGTGCTTTCTTTGCGGACTTATGTTTATTTGAAGATTTTTTCTTATTTCTAACTATACAAACATTTCCCAGAGTTCGTAACTTTTTAAGACTGTAGATGAAAAAAATGATTATGATAATCATTCATGAATACGCACAAGTTAAGTTTGTCTGATATGTTTATGATATTAGGAAATTAGGAATTATAACTTTTTACACGCCCTGTACTTTTTATTTTATTATAGTACATAGTAACATTTGTATTTTTGTACTACTATACCTATCTTTAAAATAACTTCACAGTTGTATTATGTATTATCATTATCATTAGGCTGTTATTAAAATTATTAATCTTTCATTATTCAATCTGTCTGGGTAATTTATTTATGAGGAAATTTTCTAGTTTTCTATTAATTTGTTCAAAGCAATAATAGATAAACGGCAAAACGCAGTAATTTCCTCAAAAATCTTTTATCAATTTATTTTTTTACCAATTTTTCATGTTTTAAGGAAAGACTGGGCAGAAAAGAAAACCAAAAATTGTCGATTTTCAGATTTTCTCATGGCTATGTCGTTTGAATTTTTTTTAAATTGGTGTATATATAACAGTCTGCTTAGAGTATAAATATTTTATTCATTTCTTACAAATTGCATTACAAATTAGTTGTTATAGTCGGTAAGCTAAAACATTATTTACCTTGTAACCTTTTAGATATTGCGGCAAAAAGTATTTATACTATAATTTGATCTTTTATTTAAAATTGAATTATTGTTAAATAATTATTGAGTTATTATTTACAAAATGAATCTCTTTGTATTTTGCATATGTCGTATTTTGGAATACAATCGGTCAGTTTACATTCGGTTATATTCTTTCTTAACTTACTTTTTTTTAATAATCCCTAATGTGTGTACGTTGCAATCTGTTCAATTAAGCAACCCCATGACCCAATGAGATGAGGATGATATGTATGACGTGTTAATGAGGTGTAGTCTTGTACAGACTCAGGTCGACCATTCCTGAGAGAATATGGTTAATTGAACCCCAACCATCAAAGTACACCGGTAACCGCCGTCTAGCATTCAAATCCGTATAAAAGTAACTACCTTTACTAGGATTTGAACCAGGAACCCTCGTCTCCGAAAATCAGCTGTTAAACAGCTGTGTGTGTGAAAGACCCATTTTCTCAGGAACTAGTAAAGATACACTGGTGAAATTTTTACAGCATATAAGTTTGCTTTCCTGATAGTATGGATCCTCTTTCAATATATAATTTATGAAGTACCTAATTCTTATTATTTTTTTAGCATCTGAGTTTATTTACAATCAGTTTAAAAGCAAAATCTATAAGTAAATAATATATAACGGTTCACATGACGAAGCAATACCCAATGATACTGCTTCTAAAAGAAAACAAAATTATTAAAATTTTTTGAAAACATTAGGCCTAAATCTAGATAAAAGATAAATAAAGAGGAATGCGTAGAGGAAGAGTTTACAATGTAGGTTAGTCGGTAAATCTAAGCGGAAGGTCAATCAATTTTATTCATTTTTGTCGTGCTACGTCTTCGCTATTATCAAGTAAATTAAGCGCCAAAGAATAATTGGGTGATCTGCTAATTTTTCTTGATATTTTGAAAAGGTAGTGACTTTAATACGGATTTGAATGCTAGACAGTGGCTACCGGTGTACTTTGATGGTTAGAGTTCAATTAACCATACTCTCTCAGGAATGGTCGACCTGAGTCTGTACAAGAGTACACCTCATTTACACGTCATACACATCATCCTCATCTCATTGGGTCATGGGGTTGCTTATTGTTCTGAAATGAACAGATTGCAACGTACACACATTAGGGATTACAAAAAAAAAATCTGGTGTGAAACACTCACACAACTTTCTCTTGCCAATGCAAATAATTAACAATAAACCTAACATTAGTAATAAAACATAAGAAATAAAAAAAACTAACCTCAAAAACATAACCTTATTTTAATCATGAGTGAAAGACGCAAAATGAAAATCGAACTCAGTTTGTGAAAGACGAAAAATGAAAATCGAACTCAGTTTTGCTTAAAAATACGGAAAATCACTCTTTCACGCTAAACTAGGATCTGTAGAGAAAAATGCTTTAAATAAAAGTTGTACATCTTTTAATTTCCTATAAATTTGATTATATACACTTTTGGCGTAAAATGCGTACTAAAGCCGAAATCTTAAAAAAATCGATTTTTCACACGTTTTCGTGAGAAAAAATCAGAAAATCGTTAATTACTGCTAAACTAAGCGTTATACAAAAAAATGTTTGAAATAAAAGTTGTAGGATTTTAAATTCTCTACAACTTTTGTTATATACATTTTTGCGCTAAAATGGATATTAAAGCCGTAACCTTAAAAAAACAACGTTTTTACGTGAAAACAGCCTCACCAAGAATTTCAGCAAACATGCCGCCTACCCTATCTTGTAGAGAATAAAAAACTGAATAAACCAGGCGATTTAAAAAAAATCATAGGACCAGTTTTTGAGAAAATCACAAAAAAGTGAAAAATTACACGAATAAACTACTACCTCCGGTTGACCGATTTTGATGAAAATGTTCGTGTCGGGTCCGGTAGTGGTATGCAACTTAAGTTTTAAGTTTCAAGTTCGTACGATGTTCCGTTCTTGAGATATTTTGTACACACACACACACACACACATACACACACACACACACACACACACACACACACACACACACACACACACACACACACACACACACACACACACACACACACACACACACACACACACACATACACACACACATACACACACACACACACACACACACACGCACGCACGCACGCGCGCACACACACACACACACACACACACACACACGCGCGCACACACACACACACAGACCAATCGCTAAAAACATGTTTTTTGGGTTCAGGGGGTCTGAAAACGTATAGATCCGGTGAAAACTCGATTTCGAAAAATCGACATGAAAACAATACTTTCCTTCCTATATATTCATATAGGCAAGAGAAAGTAATAATTGAATTTCGCTGCAAAACTTTTGACTGGAATCGATGGATGACAGCAAAATTCGATTTCGCGGCCGATCTCCAAAGTGGTAACCCATAAGTCCACAGCGGTTACAATATGGCTTTGTACAATAGGAGCTTGCTCTCTAATGACAGCTGTGAACCTTTGTTCATCTTCTAATATATAAAATTCTCGTGTCACAGTGTTAGTTGCCGTACTCCTCCGAAACGGCTTAACCGATTTTAATGAAATTTTATATGTACACTTGGGGGGGTCTGAGAATATGTTTTTATCTATTTTTTGTACCCCTAAGTGACACGGGTGGTCCACCCTAAATTTTTTTAAAATTTTTAGACAACATTTTTATTTTTTATATTTTTATAATGTGGCATTAAAAAATACATACACTCCTGAATTTTCACCCTTCTACCACCAACTCCTATTTTTTTGTATAGCAATATGCAATATTAGTAATTTAATAATAATTTTCTACTCTCGGCGGCGGTCGATAACTGATCAGTTGTCACTCGATTAGTTATTCCCGCCAGGCGTCTTTTGTTTATTCCCTAGTATTAAGATAAAATAAATAAATTTTGGGGTTCAATTAACCATACTCTCAGGAATGGTCGGCCTGAGTCTGTACAAGACTACACCTCATTTACACATCATACATAATCATCCTCATCTCATTGGGTCATGGGGTTGCTTATTGTTCTGAATTGAACAGATTGCAACGAACACACATTAGGGATTAGAAAAAATATTTTCCATTAAAAGCATGTGTTATTTTCTTGGGCGTAGCAACGCGCACCGAGTACCGCTAGTAATCCAATATAAATCTCTCAGCTTCAGTCCTAGTTTTTTGCGTGTGTTCCAAATATAGGGTGATTCAAAAAGAGCGCCGGTTTTGATATATCAAATTAAGAGATTTATTTTATTGAAAAACTGAAAATAAATACATCAACAAGTTCATCTTACCTTCCGGTTTCATGTATGAAAAATTATTCATGCATGTGTCCTCCTCTGCTGCGCTGGCACGCATCAACTCTGTCCATGAAATTAGATATTACTGCACGACAAGTTTCGACTTCAATTTGCCCGATAACCCGTCGAATTTCCTCCTTCAAGTCATTGATGTTTCGGGGTTTATTGGCATACACCAATGACTTCAGATGACCCCAAAGAGGAAAGTCACAAGGCGTCAAGTCACACGACCTTGGTGACCATTGATGGTCGGAATTACGAGAAATAATGCGATCCTGGAACCGTTCACGGAGCAACAACATTGTTTCTCGTGCAGAAACTGAATTTTATACGGGTGATATTGGAGATCGTACCGAAGAATTCTCCGTACAGAAGAACATCGTAAACCCAATTGTTGAGAACGGCGACGTATTGATTTTGCTGGGCTAACAGCCATACTGTCACGAACCAACGCAACGTTCTGCTCAGTTTGGCCAGAACGACGACGTCCAGAACTTTTAAGGTCGACTGTTGAACCCGTCTCAAAAAACTTTTTCATGAGCCAGCGAACTGTTGATTCATTCGGTGCTTCATTACGTCCTAGAGTACCGCGAAGTCGCCTGACAGTAGCCGCATAACTCTCTCCACTCTGGTAAAATGTTTTGACGATTAACACTCGTTGTGCAATAGTAAACTTCTCCATGGTTAGACACAGACTGCGAGAGTACTACACTGCGAACAAGAGAAACTACAACTGAATCGTCAATCGGAATGTTCTCCGAAATAGAAATGAGGTCTAACAATGTTGCCAACCGATAAACAAAAATTTACCAGCCGTTTAAAAACCGGCGCTCTTTTTGAATCACCCTATACTGTACATTAAAAATAAATTAAATTTGTGCAAAATGAGTTATTTACAGTAGGCCTATATTGATGAAAAGTCATAACTATTTTTAAGAAGATTATAGAAGTACGAAAGAGGATTAGTAAAAATAAGATACAATAATAAGCAATTCCTGAAAAATTTAATCATGTGTATTAAATGGTTCATAAGATAACGGGTCAGAAATTTGACGTTTTTAACATTGGCAGGATTGGGCTAACATTGGTCAATTTTTGACATTGGCCCGTTGGCGTAATGGTTAGCGCAATTGGCTTCTACGTCGGTGTCTTGGGTTCGATTCCCGGTCAAGTCTTGCATTTTTTCATCACTCATTTTTATCTATCATCCTTCTTACAGTCTGCATTAGCAGCAATTGCAAAACAGTCAGACGTAAAAACAAAACAAAAAAGGGATTGGGCTATTAGTTTTCCATTAAGGGTAACTGTTCTATGTTGTTGTTTAGGTCATTAGCCGAAAGGCTGATTTGAACCTCTAGAGGTTTTACTAAGTAAAACGAGGAGTGAGGTGGTTTACCATTGCCTTCTTCACTGAATGGAAAAGTACGCTTATCAGCATGTCCGGCCCTCTAAAAGCACATATTTTCCACTCTGCAAAAGACACCTTCACTTCATTCACCACAGGGTCTGGCTTTATAATAAAATTCATTACTTTCAGAGGAGATAACTCTGATTAGTGTCTTTTACACCTCTACCCTCTTCTGTTCTTAAATGATTCAGTCATTTAATTGGCTTACGATGTGATAAGAAACAGAACTATTTATTTTAGCCCAGCAACGAACAGGTTGAGTGTAAACAATTTAACACTCCACCTGTCTGTTATGGGCAGCAACTGTTTTATAGTTACCTTGATACTTGTTAAAATATACAGAATATACTTATGACCTATTTCGTAAGGTGTCCTACAGGGATACCTTTTGTCACCGATTCTGTTCAATATGTATATATTGTTATAGAATAATATCATTTAACAAAAGGATTTTGTAAGTTCGATTCTTTTGTTTGTTGTAATTAAATAAATACAGTATTTATTTATTACATAATTAAAAATTTGGCATCATCAGCGAAAGTAAAACTTGTGTGATTTATGGCAGTAGTGTATATATTATGAAATATATTCGTACTTGTTATAATCAGTCATATAATATTACAGTAATAATTTATTTTATTTAACTTATTTATTTACAATCAGCTTTTACATTGTGGCTTTAAGCAAATCATTATAAAAGAACTAAACTGATGTGAGCGAAGTAGACAGCCTTTGCTCTCACTTGAACTAAATAAAATTAGAAAATAAAGTTAATAACAAACTACGAAAAGTTGCAAAGTTACAAAATTAACAATAACAATATAAAAGAAGTAAACAAAAAATGAAGTAAACAATGTAAAATAAGTTAACAATAGAAAAGTAAAATTAAATTAAATTTTGAAATTTCACTTTAGATTAAAAAGTAGTGATGTAAATGAATGGTGAATTTAATTTCGTGAATGGATTAAAAACGTTGGTCTAAGTCAAGGATGTGATATCTTTTGAGGCGTTTCTTTTCCTCACTGTTGTCTAGCAAATTTAATGCCAGGTGGTTCTGGTGATCGTTTAATCTTAGCTGGTACCGGAGGCTCAGCTCTCTTATCTCTTCTGTTATGGTACTGATTTGAAGATGGTCATGTATTTCCGAGTTTCTTATAAACCACGCAGCGTTACTCGTCGATCTTAATA
Organism: Catonia carolina; assembly: GCA_035578175.1. Lineage (NCBI taxonomy): Eukaryota > Metazoa > Arthropoda > Insecta > Hemiptera > Achilidae > Catonia > Catonia carolina. Next base: position 69,829,552 of record JAQMRL010000005.1, read on the forward strand.
CTTTATTTTGGAAGCGTTGTATTATTTCTGGATCTGCTGGATGTACCCCAAAGCTGAGTGCCATACTTCCAAACATGCTTGAAAATTTTATTATAGATCAAGACCTTATTTTGAACAGATAATTGTGATCTTCTTTCTAATAACCAGTTAAACTTCATGTATTTTAAATTAAGCTCGTTCCGTTTTCATACTATGTGATGTCGCCAAGTTAATCTCCTGTCAAGATGCAAGCCAAGGTACTTCACCTGATCTTGTTGTAAGAGTACATCATTACCTAGGAGTACTGATGGGCATTCCTCTCTTATCATAGTAATAATAAAAATTATTTTTTATGGCCTCCACATCTCCACCTTATAGCCATACCTAGCCTCCGAGAAACAATAACAAAATACAAACAGGGAAGCGGGACGGACCTACTCTTGACAACGATCGAAATAGGATTCCCTCCCTTCCAAACTTCTTCCATTCCCGTTCGCACTACCTGCCGGATCGAATACATTGGTACGCACAACACAAATGAGCAATTAATATAAAAATCACTTATACTAGATTCTTGTTATCCATAACATTTTGTACATATTATGTGACCACCAGCAGAAGAAAGTCATTAGTGTTTCCATTATTTTTGTTTACTATTAGGTAGTGTAGTCATAATATCAGCGTTAAAAATAATCTTTAGAAAAAAAATTAAAAAAGCCGTCATTTTCACCGACTCTCGTAGCGTTTTGTCAGCACTTTGTGGTTCTTACGGTAAAAATAAATTAGATGATATTATTATGGATATTAAAGAAATTTATGTAAATTTAATTAGAATTGGGCTTGACGCTTCCTTCGTTTGGATCCCAAGTCACTTGGGAATTGCGGGTAACGAAAGAGCCGACGAACTTGCGAAAGCAGCGCTTGATAAAAATGTTATAGACATCCCTAAGATGAGATTTGACAATCTTTTCCCCTTTTTCGAATGTGTTCTACGATCTGATTCTCGTAATTTCCTGAAATCACAAAGCACTTTTAAGGGAAAATTTAATTTTGAAAACTCCAAAGTTGGTTTGAACAAGCCTTGGTTTGCAAATTCTAGAGGTCCTAGAGAGTTTATTACTCTGATCAACAGAATAAAATCTGGTCACACTTGCTGTAGAGCACATCTGGCGGATAAAAGTGTGATTGGTTCTGCCGCGTGCGACTGCGGCGTGGTCAGACAAGACTTAAACCATATAATATTTGATTGCCCATTTTTGTTTGAAGCTTCGGAGAGACTGAGACTCGACTTGCGGAGAACTGATCCTGATATTGTATATGATGTACAAGATATAATACGTAAGGATAACGAGCTTGCTTACAGGGAAATTTTTAAATTTGCAAAAGAAAACAAAGTTGTGATTTAATAGCGCCCTCTCCTGTGGGAGGATCGGCGCGGCTTCTGTTCGCTTAATGGTTTTGATAGAGACTGTGTCGTCTCTGGTGACCAAATAACCTACTAAAAAAACAAAAAAAAAATAATATCAGCAAGTTCTTAATTTATAATGTTGACTGTTAATGTAATTAATTGATACGATTTAATTATTAAATGGAGTAAGCATTATTCTTTATTTACTTGAGAGCAGATAATATAACTATGCTTTTACTTCAGTTCTACAGTTTTAGCGACCGTGCAATATTGGTTTTGTAGTCAGTGCAGTTTTATTATGTTTTGGGTTTGATTGGTTGTACAATATTCAAATAAATTCTTTTCGATTAAACAAATACAGTGTAAGTGTATATTTGTGATTTAAACAGGTACAAGTTAAATAAGTGCAAATAATAATAAAAAATCTGGTGTGAAACACTCACACAACTTTCTCTTGCCAATGCAAATAATTAACAATAAACCTAACATTAGTATTAAAACATTAGAAATGAACAAAAACTAACCTCAAAAACATAACCTTATTTTAATCATGAGTGAATGACGCAAAATGATGAACTCAATTTGGCTTAAAAATACGGAAAATCACGCTTTCACGCTAAACTAGGCTCTGTAGAGAAAAATGCTCTAAACAAAAGTTGTAGATCTTTTAATTTTCTATAAATTTAATTATATACACTTTTGTCGTAAAATGCATACTAAGACCGAAATGTTAAAAAAATCGATTTTTCTCACGTTTTCGTGAGAAAAAAAACAGAAAATCGCAAATTACCGCTAAACTAAGCGTTATAAAAAAAAATGTTTGAAACAGAAGTTGTAGGTTTTTAAATTCTCTACAACTTTTATTATATAATTTTTTGCGCTAAAATTTATATTAAAGCCGTAATCTTAAAAAAACAACGTTTTTACGTGAAAACAGCCTTACCGAGAATTTCAGCAAACATGGCGCCTACCCTATCTTGTAGAGAATAAAAATTGAGTAAAATAGGCGATTTTAAAAAAAATCGTAGTACCAGTTTTTGAGAAAATCGCAAAAAACTGAAAAATTATACGAATAAACTACTACTTCCGGTTGACCGATTTTGATGAAAATGTTCGTGTCGCGTCCGGTAGTGGTATGTAACTTAAGTTTCAGGTTTCAAGTTCGTACGATGTTCCGTTCTTGAGATATTCTGTTCACACACAGACACACACACACACACACACACACACAGACACACACACACACAGACCAATCGCTAAAAACATGTTTTTTGGGTTCAGGGGGTCTGAAAACGTATAGATCCGGTGAAAACTCGATTTCGAAAAATCGATATGAAAACAATAGGCCTACTTTCCTTCCTATATATTCATATAGGCAAGAGAAAGTAATAATAAAGTAATAGTAAGTATGAATACAAATACTGTTGTAGTAATGAGCTGTACTAGTAGGCTGACTATCCGAGCTAATATTTTTAGGACGGTGCTTAATGCGAGGTGGCACGGATGAAGTGCGGAAGGGAGGGAATCCTATTTCGAAACTTGTCAGACTATACTTAGTGGAAGAAAGGCAGTAGAACAGATCGGAGTCCTTAATTTGTTGCACACTTATCATGGACTAAGGTAAGTCAAAACATACACAAAAGAATAAACACCTAAATTAACTAAATTTAAGTACCAAGTGCGCCACGTAATTCACATGGTGTCAATAAAATAATATAACACAAACAATAAAAACAATCTAAGGTGACGATGATCATCTAGCATCTTAAAACTGAATCTTGTTAGCTAAGTCCTAACAGAAGAGTCCACGATCTTTTAGATTATGAATTGTATGACACAATAATAACTTGCCTTTTTTTTGTCATCAGTCTCTCGACTGGTTCGATGCAGTTCTCCAACCTGTTCTATCTTGCGCAAGTCGTTTCATATCTACATATCTGTAACACCCTACATCTTTTGTAATTTGCTTTATATATTCTAATCTTTGCCTCCCTCTACAATTTACTCCCTCAATATTACCCTCCATTATTAATAGCCCAATACCTGGATGTCTTAGGATATGCCCCACTAGTCTATCCCTTCTTTTGGTAAGATGCTTCCATATACTTCTTTTTTCATCCACTCGCTTCTTCTTCTTCTTCTTTAGGTGCCGTCCTCGTTCCGAAGTTTGGCTATCATCAAAGCTATGCGTATTCTTGATACCGCAGATCTAAACAGTTGGCAGTTGTTGCAATTGAACCATTCTCTTAAGTTCTTCATCCATGAATTCCTTCTTCTGCCTATGGATCTTGTGCCAATTATTTTTCCCTGGATAATAAGTTGCAACAACTGGTATTTATCTCCCCTCACAACATGTCCCAAATACTGCAATTTGCGCTTCTTAATCGTTAGTATCAATTCTTTCTCCTTTTGCATCCTTCTCAAAACCTCCACGTTAGTCACTCTCTCTGTCCACGATACTCTCAGTATCCTACGATACATCCACATTTCGAATGCCTCCACCCTCTTGGTATCGATCTTTTTCAATGTCCACGCCTCCATTCCATAGAAAAGAACTGAGAGCACGTAGCATCTCACAAGGCAAATTTTAAGCTCAAGGCTTAAGGCTTAAGGCTCAAGGCTCCACAGAACACCTTTTTTATTTTAGTAAATGTGACTCTAGCTTTTTCCACTCTGATCCTGATTTCTTCAGAACTATCATTATGTTCGTTGATAACAGTTCCTAGGTAGTTATACTTTCTCACCCTTTCAACTTTTTGACCATGTATAGTTATGTCAGGAAAGGTTTGTGGTGATTTAGATACCACCATTATTTTTGTTTTGTTGATGTTAAGTGTTAGTCCGTATTCTTCACTGGATTCTACTATTCTGTTAATTAGTATCTGAAGATCTTCTGGAGTTTCTGCCATTATAACCGTGTCATCAGCATACCTTAAGTTGTTTATTGGAGTGCCATTTATTCTAATACCTATATCTTGCTCTGACAGTGCTCTGTTCATGATATCTTCTGAATATAGGTTGAACAGGATTGGTGAGAGTATACATCCCTGTCTTACGCCTCTCTTAATCTCAATTTCCTCCGTTGTCTTTTGCTCTATTCGAATATTCGCTCTTTGATTATAGTAAATCTTGGAAATAATCCGGATGTCCCTCCTATCCAATCCTTTCTCCACCAGCAGTCTCATTAGATGATCATGACGTACTTTATCAAATGCCTTATTATAGTCAATAAAGCACATATATATATTTTGATTCACATCTAGACATCTCTGGCACATGACGTTAAGCGCAAATAGTGCTTCCCTTGTTCCAAGTCCGTTCTGAAATCCGAACTGAGTAGCACCAATATCCACGTCTAGTTTTCTGTGAATTCTTGCGTGAATCACTTTGAGGAGTACTTTTAATGTGTGTCCCATTAGGCTTATTGTGCGATAGTCCGTGCATTGTTTTGCGTTTGCCTTCTTTGGTATAGGGACAAAGGTTGATAGGAGCCATTCCTTTGGTATTTCTTCTGTTTTGTAGATGTAATTACAAAGGTCAACCAGAGTGTTCACTGAATCACCTTCCACAAGCTTGAGAAGTTCCGATGTAAGCCAGTCCGGACCAGGTGCCTTACCATTCTTCATTGTTTTTATAGCGTATAGTACTTCTTCCTTAGCTATTTCTGGTCCTTCATCGCCTTGTATGCTATCCATATCATGTTCTTGTCTTTCATCGTCGAACAGTTCTTCCACATAATCTCTCCAAATCATGAGCTTTTGCTGTACATCAGCTATTATTTCTCCATTTGCGTTGTATAATGGATTGGGATGCTTCCACCTCCGTATGCCCGCCAATTCCTTTACTTTTTTATGTAAGTTAAAAGTGTCATGTTTTAGCTGCAGTTCTTCAATTTCCTCGCACTTTCCCTCATAAAAAGCTTCCTTAGCTGTCCTTATTTCATTTCTGATTTGTTTATGTAACTCCTTATACCTTAGTCTGCATTTTGTCCTACACCGTCTGCGCTCCTCCATGAGTCCCAAGATTTTTTCCGTTATCCACTCATGTCCCTTCTTGTTTTTCTGTTTTTCTCTGGTGAGCAAACTCTGGGCAGGTTTTATTATCCACTCGCTTAAGAACCTCTAAATTACTTATTTTGTCCACCCACCTAATCTTTAACATTTTCCTATAACACCACATTTCAAAAGCTTCTATCCTCTCCTTTACTAATAACTTGCCTATAACTAAAGTAAAAAAAGTTCATAACGTAACCTCGGAAATCGGAATTAGCCTAGGATAAAGTAAAAATCATAATATACATTTCTTGACGTTAACAGTAGCTTCTCTTTCTGAATACAGTTCTGTTATTGCATAGTCTCGGAAAAGTCATAAAACTATTATAATGAAATAACATTTCAATTTTTTTTTGTTTTCTACCTACAATAAGCTATTAAATTTGGACCGTTGTTTTTACTAAGGGGTCTTATCGATGAGAATAAACAATCACATACCTAATCTAACCTAATTAAAAATAATATTAATATAGCTATGAATTAATATTTTATGCGTGCAATAAAATCAATAATGACTAACTCGGTGGTTCAGTGGTATAGTAGTAATTAAACGTTCTGTATTCAATCCCCGACTACGTTCTATGAACTCCCCGCGGTATAAAAAATTAAAAAATACAAATCATTGCTAATAAAATTTAAATTGCGAATAAATTTTTTTTTAAATCTGGCACATGAAATACACGACTTCATCATACCAATTTAGAAAATTTGATAAGAAATCATAAAGTTTCCTATCTATATTTCATGCAGAGCCGGAGAAAGTAATATTTTTTAAACAGCAAGGTTTGTACGAAGCTGTCTGTTCAATTTATAACAATAGCAACCCCATGAGCCAAGGAAATGAGGCTAATATGTATGACATGTAAATGTGGTGTAGTTTGTACAAACTCAGGCCGACCATCCCTGAGAGAGTATGATTTCCAACCATCAAAGTACACCGGTATCACTGTTTAGTATGCAAAATTGTATCAATCGACTACCTAGACTATGATTTGAACTAGGAACCTTCGTCTCCGAAAATCAGTCGTTAAAACATTAAAACTTTATCAGCTGTTACAAAGTTATAAAAGGTAATTAATTTTAGCTTGAAATATCAGTAAAATTTAAGCTGCGGAAATGAAGTTTTTACGAAGTGTGCATGGATGTACCAGAATGGATAGAATAAGGAACGTGGATATTAGAAGCGCACTATCAGTTCAGTCTTTGCATGAAAAGATAATAAAAAATAGACAAAGATGGTGTAGTCACCTGGACAGAATGCCAAACGAAAGGATGCCAGTGGCAGCTTTAAATTATCAACCAGTTGGCAGAAGAGATGTAGGGAGGCCGAGAGGGAGATGGGTACCGGAACAGGTTCATGTAACCTAATCCTTGGAAGTGAAGATGATGATGATGATGAAATATCAGAAAAATATATTTTCGCTTTTGTTTTAATCAGCCATCGCCTTCCTAGATCGCCTCAATTTCTTTCCTAGATTCTTTTCTCAAAAACCATTGTGTGATTCTTATAAGTATTTCAGGTGTTATAGCTGGCATGTCCTATACTCCTCCTGGAGTCCCCAGGGCGAAAAAAAAACTGTGAGACACTACTAATTGTACATTTCACTACGGTGCAGTTTCTACATACATTTTGTAAGCTGAGGTTCATTCTGAGAAAATGTTTTCTTCATAAACCTTATAAGAAATAAATGTGACCTGTAATATTGCCTATAACTTAATTATATGACAAGAAATGTTTGATTTACTGTAATTACCAGCTACCTTATTTCATTAAAACTAAATTTTCTACGGATGAATCACTGTCACCGGCGTCTTCAATATCAGTCTCACTAGTATCTACCAAACCATTTCTTTTTATTACCAGGTGCCAAAAAAACTGTTGAAGAATAGTTTCTTTACGTCTTTAATTTCCTTCTTTATTTTTCAAGTTGTGGAAAGAGAAACATCACAAAGTTAGCCACTCGCTCATGACTTTTATTAAGAGGCAGGGAAAGGCATTTTTGTTTAGCTTCAACTTCACAGCATTATTACACTGCATATTAGATTTTATTTCAGCACTGTGAATAGTCTGCTCACGTTTTTGAGAAACTAACATTTCTGTTTACGGTAACAAACAGTTGTTATATTTGTACAGTTAACCTACAAAAGGCTCCGCGATATAATACTGTATATACTCTGGGTATAGTATAAGTTTTGTTTGTGTTGTACTGAAATTAAAGCAGTGACGCATGCGCACTGAAGCGTTTCCCCCTTTACCCCTTGTTGGAAACCAAGGCAAACTCAGGACTCAAGGGACTATAATAAAACCTACAACTTTTATTTCACGAATTGTTTTCTACAGAATTTAGTTTAGTATCAATTAGTGATTTTCCGTATTTTTAAGTTCTACAGAGGTTGATGTTAATTTCGCGTCATTCACTCATAATTAAAATTAGTGTATAAAGTAATTAATTTTTACTTTCTCTTGCCTATATGAATATATAGGAAGGAAAGTATTGTTTTCATGTCGATTTTTCGAAATCGAGTTTTCACCGGATCTATACGTTTTCAGACCCCCTGAACCCAAAAAACATGTTTTTAGCGATTGGTCTGTGTGTGTGTGTGTGTGTGTGTGTGTGTGTCTGTGTGTCTGTGTGTGAACAGAATATCTCAAGAACGGAACGTCGTACGAACTTGAAACTTGAAACTTAAGTTACATACCACTACCGGACGCGACACGAACATTTTCATCAAAATCGGTCAACCGGAAGTAGTAGTTTATTCGTATAATTTTTCAGTTTTTTGCGATTTTCTCAAAAACGGGTCCTACGATTTTTTTTAAAATCGCCTATTTTACTCAATTTTTTATTCTCTACAAGATAGGGTAGGCGCCATGTTTGCTGAAATTCTCGGTGAGGCTGTTTTCACGTAAAAACGTTGTTTTTTTTAAGATTACGGCTTTAATATAAATTTTAGCGCAAAAAATTATATAATAAAAGTTGTAGAGAATTTAAAAACCTACAACTTTTATTTCAAACATTTTTTTGTATAACGCTTAGTTTAGCGGTAATTTGTGATTTTCTGTTTTTTTTCTCACGAAAACGTGAGAAAAATCGATTTTTTTAACATTTCGGCCTTAGTATGCATTTTACGACAAAAGTGTATATAATTAAATTTATAGAAAATTAAAAGATCTACAGCTTTTATTTAAAGCATTTTTCTCTACAGAGCCTAGTTTAGAGAGAAAGAGTGATTTTCCGTATTTCTAAGCCAAACTGAGGTTGATTTTCATTTTGCGTCTTTCACTCATGATTAAAATTAGGTTATGTTTGTTGAGGTTAGTTTTTTGTTTATTTCTTATGTTTTATTACTAATGTTAGGTTTATTGTTAATTATTTGCACTGGCAAGAGAAAGTTGTGTGAGTGTTTCACACCAGATTTTTTAATTTTAAAGGGCATTTAAAAGTTATGTAGTAGGTACTCATTGTAATCAATGTTCTATTTCTCTTATCAGAAACATTAAAAATATAGTAGTAAATTGCATAGATACTCTTTTAGAGTGGATAAAATTGCATTTAATAAGTGCATACAGTAATAAACATGTAATACATGAAGAGTTTATTAATTACCATTGAAACTTATAAAGATTTCATTTTTGTTGTTGTTTAGGTGATCAGTTGAAAGACTGGTTTGAACCTCGAGAGCAGTGTTTCCCAAACTTTTTTTTCTCGCAGCACACTACAAAAAAAAACGGCCAATAGCCGCGGCACACCTATTACTTTATGCCATTGATTAAACTTAAGTACTTGATATAAACGTACTTCTGCCCATAACAGACAGGTGGAGTGTCAAATTATTTACACTCAATCTGTTAGTTGCTGGGCTAAAATAAATAGTTCTGTTTCTTGTCACATGGTCAGCCAATTAAATGACTGAATCATTTAAGAACAGAAGAGGTAGAGGTGTAAAAGACACTAATCAGAGTTATTTCCTCTGAAAGTAATGAATTTCATTATACAGCCAGACCCTGTGGTGAATGAAGTGAAGGTGTCATTTGCAGAGTGGAAAATATGTGCTTTTCAGAGGGCCTGGCATGCTGATAAACGTATTTTTCTATTCAGTGAGGAAGGCAATGGTAAACCACCTCACTCCTCGTTTTACTTAGTAAAACCTCTACAGGTTCAAACCGGCCTTTCGGCTGATGACCTAAACAACAACATAAACGTACTTATATCATACTTATACATACTTATAGTCATCAGCTAGGCATTATTTTGTTGGACCGTTTAAATTAAATTTAATTTATTTTCCTTGAGTTCCGCGGCTCACTTGGCCGGTCTCGCAGCACACAGTTTGGGAACCTCTGCTCTAGAGGCTTTACTAAGTAAAACAAGGAGTGAGGTGGTATACCATTGCATTTTCCTTCGAGTTCACAACCAGAATTTGAGCACTTAAGGATACCCGGAACGGAAAAATTTTTCACATATCCAGTTTTTTGCACATTATTAAAATTCAGAATTTTCTGCATCTAATGATGTATAATTTGTTGGGGCTTTTGCAGTTTTAACCCAAAAAAAAAAAAAAAAAATGTTGAACCCTTACGTTATTTTCTTAACGTTATCAGTTTGTATTAACACATCTATTTTTTGAATGATAAACGATAAACTCATAATTTTGTTTTTGTTTTAAAACTTTAGGGCCTTCGGGCCAGCCCAGTCAGTCAGCTGGTAGAAAGTTGCTATTATTTGTTAAGTAACACCGGTTAGGCAAGTGACTTTGTATGGTGACCAGTTGATAGCCATCCATGAACAAACTATACTGGGGTCCCTGTTCAAACTCATGTCTAATCCACGTCAAAAAAAAAAATACAGCAAAAAGCAGCGATCAAATTGGGTAGTTGTCAACAAAGTACAGTTCCCGATAACAAATAAAAGCTAAAAAAAAGATAGAAGCTTGCGGTTTTTTTAAAATTAAAATTCAGGATTTTTTACAGCTTTGTGTGTGTGTGGTTTTTTTAGTATCTTGTAACTGGATTTTCTAAAAATGTTCAAAATTTTTGAACATTATTAAAATTCAGAATTTTCTGCATCCAATGATGTATAATTTGTTGGGGTTTCTGCAATTTTAACCCAAAAAAAATTAAAAATATGTTGAACCCTTATGTTATTTTCTAAACATCAGTTTGCATTAACACATGTATTTTTTGAATGATAAACGATAAACTCATAATTTTGTTTTAAAACTTTAAGTCGGCATTAGACCAGCTGTGAATGTAACAGTTGAGTAATTTCTAGATTATGATCCTGGAATGTATTAGAGATAACTATTTTGTATTACTTATAATGCGTTCTCTTTTAGTTTTTTCTTGTTTCCCATAAACAGCAATTTTTGACACACAGGGAACATTTTCTCAGCCAAATGTGAACAGATTTTTAATGAAATTTTTGCACAGCCTTTTATACCATAATTTAAATGTACTGAGTCATGGCGTTCTTTAGTTACAGGCGGCATAGCAGTGGTGGGGAGAAGTCTGACTGGTGACGTCAGAAGTCGTTTCTAATTCATTACATTACATTGTAATAGGCTATAGGTACATAATATATTATGAATCCTCATTTACTATCTCTGATTTTGTGTGTGTTTGCTTTGAATACGGATTATAAATAAGATTACTATAAATTTATTTATATAAATTTGTTTATTTAGATCTAAATACGTAATTACAGTTTATAGAATAAAATGTTTCTTCTCTTACCTCGCCGTCTGTTCTTTTCTGTTAAAACTAAATCAAACTGCTCGGATATTAATGTTAGCTGGCCAAATGTTTCATCATCAGGTTCAAAAAATGTTGTCTTTAATTCATCAATAAGGGTTTTAATATGCGATGACATGGAATACAATTTAGGTGAGTAGCGATTTTACTGACATTGTCATCGCATATTCTTCAAATAAGACCATTTTAAAATCTTAAAGCAATCAAAATTAACTTTGATTTCTTGTTCAGATAATTTAATATCTTGATAGAAAATGGTCGGTACTAAATTCGAGTCTATAGTAAGAAAAACATAAAATTTCCTAGCAGAGTAATTAATTTTTTCCTATTATTAATTCAGATGTTTTTGAATGAACATGCAGGTCTGTAAAACCAAATGTACTCAATCTTATATTAATATTATCTTTTAAAAAATTCAAATTTTGAATGAGATCTTGTTCATTTTGTCATGCAATTCGGTCACTTTCCTCTTTAATTTTCTTTTTGTTTTGGTTTCAGCTTCTTTTCCCGGAGATTTTCTTTTCGCTGGAGAGTTTTACTCAAATAATCAGGCAAATTAGGAAATATCGAGGGATAAGCTTCTTGTTTAAGTCGCGGTCTGTCTAACGTCATTGTTCTGGTTTCACCAGAATTAGTTTTGTAATAGTACTCGGTTACAATAAATCTGGAATCGAAGTGTTTAACGCAAACATGGGTATGAGCATTAGGAGTCCAATCAGTCCTAGGTATAACCCGTTTCCATTTCTCTAAAGAATCTTTCTCTTTCGGAAACTTAAACATTGAGATGTACTTTTCTTTTGAAGAAGCAAAATAATTACCTACTTTTTCATTGAGGCACACAACAATGATACGGCATTTTAAAATTCTTAACAACTGAATATTCAACACAATTATTAATATAGCAACACTGAAATCTACAATTATTCTGATGAATTTCAACACAAAATGATGAAAAATTATTTATTAAAAATACTGTACTGTATCATCAAATAGAATAACACCAAACGACTAGCCTCACTAAATTGTAAACACATACTTAAATATGCGAATAAGACAGTGTGTAGACAGCGCCACGTCAGTTATTAAGACTGCTGACGTCATTACCCCCACTCCAGTACTCCTGCCTGTAATTAGAGAACGCCATGACTGAGTTAATATTACAGTAAAAAAATGCGTTTAAATATTTTATTTCCACTTAAATAGGTAAAAAATTATTCTTTTCAAAAGTGGTAATTTCAAAAATCATTTTCTTATCTTCCTAACAATATATATACAGTTGCTACTAATTCTGTGGGTGTAGAATAGCCAGAAAAGTAACCACAAAAAAATTGAACAGTATAACTGTAGTAGTTTTTGAGAAAATGTTCCTTACATTAACATTACGGAGATAGGCATTCTGGCTACCATTAACAGTTCATGGCTGCTTAGAACTTACCAGTAGCAGATGACATAAAAATAATAACCAAGGAACACTAGATAAGGTACTTCGGAATAACAGTCGATTCTTTGATTTGATGGGAGGAACACATTAATCGATAAAGTCAGCATCTGAGGAAAATTGTATATTTATTTAAAAAACTTACAAGTGTTCTTAAAATTCAAACCCTGAAAATTGTTTACTTTTCTACGGTGCAGTCATACGTGACTTAAGAGATTGTGGGTTGGGGTGGTGCTTCGTACTGATATTTGAGTCTTCTGTTAGTAGTACAGAAACTAACTGTAAAAGTTATAAATAGGAAACCTCCTCATTATCAATCAGACCAACTTTTTGTAGAATTTCAAGTAATGAATGTCAGGTAACTGTTTGTAATGGAGATCTTGAGAAAGCTGCAGAAGAGTAAATTGAACATCCAAAACTAGATCTCATAAGTACGACAAAAGAAACAAACACCTACTTCTTTCAGATAAAGCGAGAAGTGCGTTCTACGAGCGAAGAAACTTCTCTCACTTGGCCCCTACATTTTATAACCTGCTACCTAAACTTATAACTGAACAGAATATAAAATTTAAGAATGAGATGCAAAAATTGGTAATTAAAATCGGAAGGAACAATATGGAAGTCATGCTAGGTAAAACAGTCAACGATGAGCTCACTTACCAAATTTTTTGTAGTAAATAATTTAAAAAAAATCTGGTGTGAAACACTCACACAACTTTCTCTTGCCAGTGCAAATAATTAACAATAAACCAAACATTAGTAATAAAACGTTAGAAATAAACAAAAAACTAACCTCAATAAATATAACCTAATTTTAATCATATATGAAAGACGCAAATCGAAAATCTATCTCAGCTTGCCTTAAAAATACGGAAAATCACCCTTTCATGCTAAACTGGGCTCTGTAGAGAAAAACGCTTTAAATAATAGTTATAGATCTTTTAATTTTCTATAAATTCGATCATATACACTTTTGTCATAAAATGCATACTAAGGCCGAAATCTTAAAAAAATCGATTTTTCACACGTTTTCGTGAGAAAAAACAGAAAATCGCTAATTACCGCTAAACTAAGCGTTATACAAATAAATGTTTGAATTAAAGTTGTAGAATTTTTAATTCTCTTCATTCTTTATTATATAAATTTTTGCGCTAAATTGCATATTAAAGCCGTAATCTTAAGAAAACAACGTTTTTACGTGAAAACAGCCTCACCAAGAATTTCAGCAAACATGGCGCCTACCCTATCTTGTAGAGAATACAAAATTAAGTAAACCAGGCGATTTTAAAAAAATTGTAGGAGCAGTTTTTGAGAAAATCGCAAAAAATTGAAAAATTACACGAATAAACTATTACTTCCAGTTGACCGATTTTGATGAAAATGTTCGTGTCGGGTCCGGTAGTGGTATGTAACTTAAGTTTCAAGTTTCAAGTTCGTACGATGTTCCGTTCTTGAGATATTCTGTTCACACACAGACCAATCGCTAAAAACATGTTTTTTGGGTTCAGGGGGTCTGAAAACGTGTAGATCTGGTGAAAACTCGATTTCAAGAAAATGGAAATGAAAACAATACTTTCCTTCCTATATATTCATATAGGCAAGAGAAAGTAAAAATTAGTGAAATAATATGTTTTTTTATATAACCTGGCACATGGTTTTTTAACCATAGTTGGATGTATGTTTCAAGGTGATTAATTTTTAGTAAATTTTATAAATTTTGTATTTGCGAATAGATAGCTAGTAAAAATATAGGGTGATTCAAAAAGAGCGCCGGTTTTGATATATCAAATTAAGAGATTTATTTTATTGAAAAACTGAAAATAAATACATCAACAAGTTCATCTTACCTTCCGATTTCATGTATGAAAAATGATGTCATGCATGTGTCCTCCTCTACTGCGCTGGCACGCATCAACTCTGTCCATGAAATTGGATATTACTGCACGACAAGTTTCGGGGTTTATTGGCATACACCAATGACTTCAGATGACCCCAAAGATGAAAGTCACAAGGCGTTAAGTCACACAACCTTGGTGGCCATTGATGGTCGGAATTACGTGAAATGCTGCGATCCTGGAACCGTTCACGGAGCAACAACATTGCTTCTCGCGCAGTGTGGCAAGTGGCACCATCCTGCTGAAACCACAACTCGTCAATGTCCATTCCATCCAAATGACGCCACAAAAACTCCCTAATCATCGTACGGTATCGGTCTCCATTTACTGTCACGGCTTGTCCTTCTTGATTTTCAAAAACGTAAGGGCCGATGACACCGCCCGACCAAAAGCCACACCAAACTGTCACTCGCTGTGCATACATTTCCCTTTCATTAACCACGCGAGGGTTTTCTAAACCCCACATACGGCAGTTCTGTTTATTAACAAAACCGTTTAAGTGGAAGTGCGCCTCATCACTGAAAATGATTTTGTTTGCGAAGGTGTCATCATCCTGCCGTTTTCTCAATACCCAGTCAACAAACTGTCGTCTCTTCTGGTGGTCTGCCACTTTCAAATGTTGCGTCAACTAAATTTTATACGGGTGATATTGGAGATCGTACCGAAGAATTCTCTGTACAGAAGAACATCGTAAACCCAATTGTTGAGAACGGCGACGTATTGATTTTGCTGGGCTAACAGCCACACTGTCACGAACCAACGCAACGTTCTGCTCAGTTCGGCCAGAACGACGACGTCCAGAACTTTTAAGGTCGACTGTTGAACTCGTCTAAAAAAACTTTTTCATGAGCCTGCGAACTGTTGATTCATTCGGTGCTTCATTACGTCCTAGAGTACCGCGAAGTCGCCTGACAGTAGCCGCATAACTCTCTCCACTCTGGTAAAATGTTTTGACGATTAACACTAATTGTGCAATAGTAAACTTCTCCATGGTTAGACACAGACTGCGAGAGTACTACACTGCGAACAAGCGAAACTACAACTGAATCGTCAATCGGAATGTTCTCCGAAATAGAAATGAGGTCTAACAATGTTGCCAACCGATAAACAAAAATTTATCAGCCGTTTAAAAACCGGCGCTCTTTTTGAATCACCCGTTATGTCTGGTGCGTAGGTACCACTCACTCCGCTTACTCACATATCGGTGGGGCATGACAACGGGAGAGGAAACGAAGGTAATGGGAACAAATGAAGACCATTCACATAAATCGACTAAAGGTGTGGTTTCGTTTGTGCGATCGTCGCATGTGTCACTGCCATTGCTCATTAAATGGCTTTTTTAAAAAGTGGTTCTATTTATGCATTCGACGCAAGAGATCGTTGCCAAAAATCATGCGTTGGCTGCATTGACTGCTTTGGGAACCAGTCACCTGCAGCAGTCGCATGCGTCTGGAAGTTGAAAATGAGTTTTTTCTAAAGACGATGACGCAAACTCTGAGTTTTTTTTTTTTGGTTTAACGTCCGACTGTTTTGCAATTACTGCTAATGCAGACGGTGAAGGATGAAATGATTTTTTGTAACGTATGAAAATATGCCATGCCTGAGTAGGATTCGAACCCAAGACCGCATGACAGCTAACTCTGAGTTAGCTGCAGAAAACTACAACTATTTGATCCTTCAAACTTGCTTTCATCGTCTAATATATGTAGTAAACTTCCGCTAATCCGAAATAATTGGGGTGAGCTGTCAAATATTTTCCGTAAATTTTAATCGTTTTTTGAAAAATCGAAAATTTTTTTTTGTTTTTATTTTCCATTAGTTTTCTTACTGAAATGTCCCACCAACGTTTAACTAAAAGTACATCAGTGGGCATCACTTCGATAGTTTTGACCACGCGTTTACGTTTACACGACATTGTTAAATATCATTTCTCTTCCACTACCAGTACGTAACACTAATTAGCCACAAAACTAAATGAAAACTACATTAAGGCCAAGACACTACCGTACCCATTCAACCACGATACAGTAGGCCTAGTAGTAGGCTACCGCTTCAAGGAAAATACTCATGTTATCGGTAAAAATTCTGTCTGCAGTGCTGAATGTCATGTAGGCATACTTTATGTGCTATAATTTACAGTTCAGTTTGCTTAAAGAGTATTTTGGTACAGAAATACAATTTACAGTATTTATTAAACGCTTTTATTTAACTTACTCTTGGATCCATCAAATCTTGCAACTTAAAATTTTAATACTTCTACCGTATCAATATGAATCAAACTTTGCACACTTGTTTATCTTCGATGACAATACGCTGTGGAGGTGTTTGTAAAAAAAAATTTTAAAATTTAAAAAAAATTTAAAAAACGCTTTTATTTAACAATTACTTAAAAAAATTAACTAAAAAATTACAAAAAAAAAAAAAAAAATTAAAAAAATTTTTTGTTAAGAAACGCTATTATTTAACAATTAATAAAAAAAGAATGAACTAAAAAGAAAAAAAGAAAAATATTTACAAAAAAAACACGCTTTTATTTTTAACTGTAATGTCTGTGATTTTTTTTTTGTAAATTTTTTTCTTTTTTTCTTTTTAGTTCATTCTTTTTTGATTAATTGTTAAATAATAGCGTTTCTTAAAAATTTTTTTTATTTATTGATTTTATTACAGTTATTTGTAGAAAAATTACATTTAAATTACTGAGTATTTTTTGACGTTTCGAATAACCCGGACGTGCAGTTGGATCGCACGTTCCACTACCCGACCTAGTATGCGTCAGTCGCATGCAATTGCTGCATGCAGTAATCGCATGCGAGGATCGCACAAATGAAACTGCACTTTAAAGTGATCCAGTCAGGTCAAATACACCTAAAAAAATAATAAAAAAAACTACAATATTTCACAACATCATATAATATACTTTTATTTATTCAAAAACATGTAATACACAAATTTTTATAAATATTTTTCTCTTGAAAAACTAACAAAAATGTATTAATATAACTAATTGGAAGCAATATTGGTGTTATACACATAAATTTCATTATTTAATTTAAAACAAAATATTTTTTATTCATAAAAATATATTTTCATGAGTCATCTTATGGAAAACCTTTATAAATTTTATCATATCAAGAAAATAAAAGACTTACCCAGTTATCTTTATTACAGAGTTTTACAACTGTCCATAAAAAATATTTTTTATGTTATTAAGTTAGGTCTTAATGTTAACATATAATTTTCAGTTGCACAACTTGTTATTAATTTGATAAAAAAATGTACATTTGGGGCTTTTACAAAATTATAATATTTGGTAGATACAGTAGAAAGTTGATAATCTGAACGTCAAAAATCCGAACGCCAGCCGAGGATTTTTTCAGTATTTTAATTTGCGTGAGAACAGCAAAAGTAAAGCAGGGTTTACACTGTGTAACATGTTTTATAAACTTTTGTTTTAAAAAAAATTTTATAACATGTTAAAATTTTTGTTTTTAATTTTACATCTGACTGTTTTTCAATTTTGCTAATGCAGACAGTGGAAAATGATGACATGAAAATGGAAGGACAGTGGCGGTTAATCCCAAACAAAGACATCTACAAGCTAATCACCTCACTAACAGACAACTTCAGGAGGAAAAGAATATAATTCCTAGGACACCTACTCAGAACAGAAATCTCCAGACTTGTGAACCGGTTGATCAGCCATTTTTGGGATAAGGTGTCGAGACCTAAGTGGCTGAAAAATGTACAGCAAGATATGGAGGAACTTAAGATCACTAAACAGGACCGACTGGTCAAGGCTAACATGATAACATTTGCGCCCAAGACCCAAGAGAGTATACAACAGGGTGTTTACCAATGAAGACCGGAGACAAAGATCGAAGCGTCTTAAGAAAGTGTGGGCCAAACGAAGGGAAGGCGGTCTCAAGAGAAGGTGCTTCTTAAAGAAACCCAACCCTGGAACAAGCCTGAATTTGAGCTGAAGTGATCCTATGGGGTCTCAAAAGTTAAAAAAAAAAAAAACAAATTACTACTCTATTTCTGCATTACTACACACTAAACCTACATATTTGTTCATTGAAAGCAATTAAATATACAGAAGTACTGGTAACGCGCTGTAAGTTGACGATTGCGCCTATCATGCGGAGGACAGTATACTTGTTGTTTAGGTCAACAGCCGAAAGGCTGGTTTGAACCTCTAGAGGTTTTACTAAGTAAAACGAGGAGTGAGGTGGTTTACCATTGCCTTCCTCACTGAGTGGAAAAGTACGCTAATCAGCATGCCGGGCCCTCTGAAAAGCACATATTTTCCACTCTGTAAATGACACTTTCACTTCATTCACCACAGGGTCTGGCTGTACAATGAAATTCATTACTTTCAGAGGAGATAACTCTGATTAGTGTCTTTTACACCTCTACCTCTTCTGTTCTTAAATGATTCAGTCATTTAATTGGCTGACCATGTGATAAGAAACAGAACTATTTATTTTAGCCTCGCAACGAACAGATTGAGTAAATAATTTGACACTCCACCTGTCTGTTATGGGCAGGACAGTATACTATCAATCCTAATTACATTGACCAACCCGAAACCATAAGATATGTATCAAGTGTGTAACTAAAAATGTAACCACCACAAACACTTAAGTAATAAAATTACATTTCATGACCTGTCACACTAAATAAGTAAGGGATAATGTAATTATTTGAAGAAAGTGAATTGTTTAAAACTCAATTGCAGTTTAACATAACTTTACTGAAAATAATGAAATATGAAAACCCTAAAAATACAATAACATTTTGAAATTACCGTAAAACTAGTATTATTCACGATAATAAGCTCGTATCGACGGAACTCACGGACTAACTGGTCTATCACTACAAATGTCAGAGTGCAGTAATTCAGTTTACGGCTGATGACCAAAAAGGATACTAAATATAGCTTAGGCCTAATATTATGGCTTATTTAGAATGAATGTCTATTATTTAGGATAATTATTAAGAATCAATAAATAATACAATGGGATGTTAATAAAACGAATTAGTTGTAAATATAATAAATCAATGTAAAAGTAAAACTACACCATGATATCATGGTTAGAGCTGTCGCTATGATGTATCTAGAAAAGCACATATAGTAGCACTTCCACCCCCCACCGCATAGTCCATTCTTACTCTCGCTGACGATCGTCAACTTATATTGCATTGCCAGTACAGAGAAATGTTTGTTTTTATTTACTTCAACCTTTTTGAATTGTTTAACTATGGATATAAGCAACATTTCCAGGTTATGTTCGAAAATCTGAACTACCCAATTGGTTCGAATATTCAACTCTCTACTGAAATTACTTGAACGATGAAAAGCTCCTTGTAGTTAAATTTAGGGGTAAATTGTGTCGGCATATTCTACGTTAATTCAAGCTACATGATCTCAAGATATGTCACTGTACATTCACAAGAATCGCTAAACTAGTTCTTCCAGTGGTACATTCTTATTTATTTCCAAGGACAATGTCAGATAATTGAAGATGAAAAAAGTAAAATAAGATTTTTAATTTTCATTTCTAAATTGCTTTGTCTTTATAATTTTTTTTTTATGATAAGTTGATACTAGAGTAAAGTAAGATCATTGAAGGTTGTAGCTGAAAAAGTGTGTAGGTGTGCTAAAAAGCATGAAGATTGTCTTCATGACCATATCAACAATGTGGCACACAATTATAAACACTAGTGTCACAGACAACTGAAAAGGATAAATTCTGTTGATTTAGTGAGATAGGACTAAAATTCTATGGACACTTATTTTAAAATGGATGACAACTGGTTGACAAAACAAATTTTTAAGACACTACAAAATAAACCTAAGGTGTCGGATAAATGGTTTAAAAAGATCATTTTTTGTTTTTTTTTTGTTTAACGTCCGACTGTTCTGCAATTACTGCTAATGCAGACGGTGAAGAATGAAATGATTTTTTTGTAACGTATGAAAATATGCCGTGCCTGAATGGGATTCGAACCCAAGACCGCATGATGAGTTAAAAAGGACAGAAAGGATATTGAGAAAACTTAATGAACTGAACCAAAATTAGACAACTAATTACAGACTTTACGGTCTTCCAAGAAGAGTAAAAACAAAACACCAGGTGGACAGAAGAAAGGAGAAAAGCTTATAGTGAGCAAATGCTGAGAATGTGGAGTGCGAAAAGAGCTTCCAGAAACGTCTAAAGTCACCTTATGTGGTCTAAAATTGGCCCTAACGAAGAAAAATTTAGGCTCTACAACTTCACAATATCTATGATAAACTTATGGTAACTACTAATCTTAGTAAAATTACTTAGTATAAATTAACACTTGATAAACTATAAAACTGCTCTTATAGTTACACTGGAATACAACATTCAAACTTAACAATACTTTTGATAAAATACATTTCTTATAGATAACATTACATGTATCACACTTATTTAATAATTTATACTATACATATGAATTTTATTAATAAAGGCTATGTAATAAATAAACAGATATAGGTACATTTGAATCTGGACAATTTGACAGTTATTGGACCGTAAGGCCGTTGGATTACTGAGGGCACCATTTAAAACAGTAATGAAAGGCTTTTTGAGGATGGATATAGTTTTAAAAACAAATTTAAAACCATGCATTTATAAATAACTACAAACTAACATCAATTTACAGTACACATACGAGGTGTGGCTATTGAATAACGAGACTGACGTAAAAACATTTATTTTGATTTTATACATAATCACTCATTGTCACCTTCAATATACACTCCTTCTCTATTCCTACAACACTCCATGTGAATTTTCCATCGTTGGAAACAGTGCTGGAAGTCATCTTCTGTCAGCTCCTTCAGGACACGTGCCGCTTTCTCTTTTACAGCTTCCACAGACTCAAATTTTGTCCCATTTAATGCAGATTTCACCTTAGGGAACAGGTAGAAGATAAAACATGTGATGAAACGTGGTTTTTTACTTATGATCCGGAAACGAAGCGCCAATCCATGCACTGGAAGAGCCGAACTTCACCGAGAGCCAAAAAACCTCGAATGAGCAAGTCAAAATTTTAAGCTGATAATTCTTTCTTTTGATATCTGCGGGATTGTGTACCTTCACTGGGTTCCTGAAGGTCAAACAATTAATCAATATTACTACCTTGAGGTACTTTCTAAACTACGTCAAAGAGTTAAAGAAAAAACGCCCCAAAATGTGGAAGGACACATCATGGGTTCTCCACTAAGAGAATGCGCCAGCTCATTCAGCGTTTTCTGTCAAGAAGTTCCTAGCCAAGTACAGCATCTCAGTGTTAGAACATCCATCTTATTCACCAGATCTTGCACCATGTGACTTCTACCTGTTCCCTAAGGTGAAATCTGTATTAAAAGGGACAAGATTTGGTCTGTGGAAGCTGTAAAAGAGAAAGTGGCACGTGTCCTGAAGGAGCTGACAGAAGATGACTTCCAACACTGGAAAATTCGCATGGAGCATTGAAGGGATAGAGAAGGAGAGTATATTGAAGGTGACAATAAGTGATTATGTATAAAATTAATTCTTTTACAACGTCAATCTTGTTATTTAATAGCCACACCTAGTATACTTTCTTTCTTTATATAATACTGTATTTCTCTCTCATGCGTCCAGTAGAGACACACGGAAGTGGCAGTGCCTACTATCTACATTCCATAATCGTTAGTTACAGCTGTCGGATTACCAAACGTGTCGAACTAATGAATGTTGAACTATCAAGATTCAACTGTATCGATATAAATTCAGAGTATGTAGGCAAAAAAATTAAAAGTATAGTAAGTTCTGTGTTTTGAAATCTAATTTTGATCTATTATTTTAGGCGCGGTGACTTTTTTTAGATGTAGTAGAAATGTTAACATCAGTCAAATTTAATTATACTTTTTAATACAAATATATTACATGAATGAAAAATTGAGTAGAGTAAATATAAAACGCTGTGAAGCTTCACCAAGTTGCTAGAAACCGGGCGTTAACTGGTTTGGTGGTGGAGGGAGGTACGACTGACTCATCTCACAGGCTGTCAAAAATATTGCAGATTCACCACATTCTACATTTACTATACTGGATTGTAAATTGAATGAAAAAAACTGTTTCTAGAAGTGTTTTCAATTTATGTAAATATCATATTGATTAGTAAAATTTAGAAGTTAAAAAAAATCTTAGAAACTACAAGAGAGAGCAACAAACTGTTTTTAGAATCGTAATCTACACAAAAATTTAGTGGGCCTGGATTGGGTTTGAAGTTCCTGTTTCAACCGGAAGTTAAGAAATCAATTGAAATTTGGAAACAAAAATAGTGTCATTTGATTTCTCTTGAAGAGTACACACAGAAACCACTAATGGTTTTTGTCATAAGTCAAAGGTAAGCCTTTATGAAAATTGCCACCAGCTACGTCACCTCAAGAAAGGGATTTTTGTATGACTTTATTTTGCCCTAGGTGTAATAACGTTTAATTTATTTTGAGTGTTATGTAAAATGAAAAAAATAAATTGGAAAAGTTTTAAAGACTTACACACACTCTAACGAAAATGCTGGTATTAAGTGTGGAAAGACACCTTTTTAAAAGTTGCGTCACTCCTTGGTTCTACGATTTTTAAAGTTTGGTTCAGAGTATTGGACCGTGACATGATTCAAATAAGCAAAACTTACCGTAGTTTAAAATAATAGATCCGTTATATTAGGTCAAAAAGTCTTAAAACTGTTATTTTCTGATTTCTTTTATACAAGTGACTGAAGATGTATCATCTTCTGTAAATTTTAAATAAATGAAAAAAATTTTTAGTTTCAATTTTTCATTTACTCTGATGATGGTGGATCCACCGAAACACGTGTAAGTAGGAATAAAATAAAGGTGATGCAGTTTAAAAAGAAGGTTAGTGAAATTATTAGTTTCAAATTTTTAGTTTTAATTTTTCATTTACTCTGATGATGGTGGATCCACCGAAACACGTGTAAGTAGGAATAAAATAAAGGTGACGCAGTTTAAAAAGAAGGTTAGTGAAATTATTATATTAATTCATTATATGAAATAGAAATATTTCAAACTGCAGGATACATTATAAAGATTTATTTCTGATTTCTGTTCACCTTTACATACACACATCTTTATTTTTGTTAACATAAACTAAAACATCTCCTATAAAATCAAATAAAGCTTAACTTACAACTACAAGATGATAAATCGATGGTCCGTATTACATTTGCTAAAAAATATTCATATTTTCTAAATTGTACATTTAAATCAAACAATATGTCCATCTCAAATGGCCTATTGTTACGTTCACAAACTATCTAAACACAATGTATAAATATATTTGATAATAAAATATCTAATACTTGTCTAAAATCTTATTCTAGAATACAATAAAATAATAGATAAATAAAAAAACTGTATTTTAAGTACACAATGGGTAACTGTGATAACAAATATTGCTGAAATATTTTAGGCGATAATACAGGTGTATATGAATACGTATTGTCAATATAATATTAAAATAATTGGTTCAAGTAAATACATTAACATAATATACATGAATAATACTTATCACTAATACATTATTATTAGAATATTTTCAGGCCTAATTTTACATTAAATTTTATAAAATTCACTAATAAATAGTAGAACGCAGTATAGACCGAATGCGAGAAGCCGTTTACAATCATAGTATGTCAATAATTAAGATATTATAAAATAGCAACTCCCGCTCGCTTTGCTTCACAGCAGCTAATGTAGGCCTCATTAAATTATTTTAAAACTTCTCTATATACAATATTTGTGGTTTTGTTGCCCTGTGGCAGCAAAATAAATTGTTTTGCTGCACTTCCAGCACTAGAAAGTCCAACATAAAGTTGTCCATGAGTGAAGGAAGCACTCTTGTCTCAAATCGATGCCTACCGTTTTAAATGTTTGTCCCTGCGATTTAACAGAATTGAATAGAATGCATAGAAGAATACCGATGGAAAAGAAAGAGACAGTAAGTAATACGTGGGTGTGGTATGCAGAGTAATTGGAAATATATGACTCATTCACTACCTGTCGAATAAAACCAAATATATGAAATACAGTACAAATATAAAAATTTTGAATATTTCCGAATTTTTAAAATGTTTTTGGAATTGAATGTTATTCTTCATGTTTTTCCGTGAAATATAAAAGTTGAATCGTGCTTCTAGCCCAAAAAATACACCATTCAGAGGACTTAGAAAAAATAAAAGTGAAATTTTTTTTTTTTTTTTTTTTTTTTTTTTTTTTTTGGTTTAACGTCCGACTGTTCTGCAATTACTGCTAATGCAGACGGTGAAGGATGAAATTATTTTTTTGTAACGTATGAAAAGATGCCGTGCCTGAATGGGATTCGAACCCAAGACCGCATGATAAGAGGCGAGCACGTTACCAACTGCGCCAATGCGGCCGGCTAAAAGTGCTATGCACCCGATAAACTAAAACATGCGACATCGTCACAGTTTAAGTTGCTTAACTCACTTAATTAAAGTTACTTAAAGTTGCAAAATAGCCTATACTGATCAGAAAGCTCTAAGCTATGCAACAATGAAAAAATTTTTAAAATCAGTTCAGTAGTTTCTGAGATTCTCATACAAACAAACAAACAAAGAGAGGTTTCTTCTTTATTATATTAGTATAGAAAAGAAGAATCACTTGAAGACACGAAACAGATCGAAATTGGGAAAGTTGATAGTGTCAAGTAACTCGGGGAGATAATGCAACCAAAGACCAGTGAAAAGGAAGCTAACAACAACAGATAAGGAACAATGGGCGGTGTACTTTGAGGAACTCAACACTTGTATAAGAAGAAAGCACTCTCAAGACAAGACAAGATTAGACATTATAATACTGTGATAAAACTTGTGTGATTGTATGCGAGTGAGTGCCTTAAAATAACTGGGAAGGCTGGTCTTAGCAAAGCAGAGAAATGTGACAGAAAATCCTCCGCAACAAAATGGGCTCGGAGATAGTAGACAGACAATATAGGTTTTTAGGTCGAGTAGAACTGTACAAAGAAAATGAACGATAAGAAAAAGAAGACTAAAATTTACAAACACCTGTATAGAATGGATGACAACTGGTTGACAAAACAAGTTTTTAAAACAATAAGACACTAAACAATATGTTGTTTAGGTCACCAGCCGAAAGACTGGTTTGAACCTGTAGAGGTTTTACTAAGTAAATCGAGGAGTGAAGTGGTTTACCTTTGCCTTCCTCACTGAGTGAAAAAGTACGCTTATCAGCATGCCGGGCCCTCTGAAAAGCACATATTTTCCACTCTGCAAATGACACCTTCACTTCATTCACCACAGGGTCTGGCTGTAAAATGAAATTCATTACTTTCAGAGGAGATACCTCTGATTAGTGTCTTTTAAACCTCTACCTCTTCTGTTCTTAAATGATTCAGTCATTTAAAAGGCTGACCATGTGATAAGAAACAGAACTATTTACTTTAGCCCTGCAACGAACAGATTGAGTGTAAATAACTTGACCTGTCTGTAATGGACAATAAACAATATATAGTGAAAATATTCTGTAAAAGGAAAAGTGACATCACAGTGTCTTGGGCCAGTCTAAACTGGTGGGAGTAGTCTGTATGGAAAAGTCCATTTAATAAGGAGAGGGGTGTGCGTGAGTAGTGCAACTTGACAATTTTGTAGTTGAGTTGTAACCTTAGTGTATTGAAGTGATTAATTAGTTATAAGTAATTAGTTAGTTATTGAAGTGAAGTGTTATTCTACACAAATGTTATAATCTATCTTTGTTGTTCTATCTCATGTATTTATTTTTATTGTTTGCTATATTGCTATTTATCGGATTTTAATTTCAAATGTCTTACATTCAATCGTCTTACATTATTGAAAGCTGTTTACTTTTTAGTTGACTCGGTTCAGTTCTGAGTTTATATAAAATGAGTGAAAATAAGGGAAAAAATAAAATCGGCAAAAAAGGTCAAGTTTTGCATAGTCAAAGTCGTGAAATTATTAATAGTGTGATAACGTTTTTTGAGCAGGAAGTGAAAGAGGGACCTGGTGTATCACTGGTTTTCATATCTTATAATATCAGGCAGAGTAGTAGAGTTCAAGCTGCCGTTGTTATGCAGTTCGGCAAGTATTACATGTGATGGAGAGTGGAAGGGGAATTCCTTTCTCACGACTATACCTACGCTGTCAGACATCGAAAAAAATGGAATAAACCGTAAAAACTTAATAAAATTCAAACAACTTATTACGGATTTTAAGGGCTTCCATGAACAGCAAAAACAGAATACTGAGTGGACACAAGAAAGGAGAAAGCCTAACGTCACACATGAACTAAAACTGGACTTGAATGACAAAAAAAAATTTACGCACTATAAATCAACAGGAATCACAAGAGACTTGAACTAAAAAATAGGCCTTAGATTAGGTACCTTTACTTACTATTTAGAAATTAGATATAATCTTATAAATGATCTTCTTAAGTCAATTTTACAAGAAAATATAAAAAAATACATTTAATGTTAACATCACCATATTAAATAAACAAAAATACAAATTACTACCCTAAATTTATTCTAACAAGTAAATAATACAATTTTAATATTAGGCTATGTAGGGGTAACAATATTATAATATGTCCACAGCTCCGTGGCACCTAGATCATATACAGACTCTTTCACACACACACACAAACACACGCGCGCTCGTGCGTGCAGCAACCCCTATACCTGCCTTAGCGGTATTCTACATTCCTCACTGAACAGTGTAGAAGACTGGTAAGGCAAGCTATGGCAAGTAAGGAATTGCTGGATGTGTGTGTTTGTAAGGGTCAGTTTATGGTCTAGGTGCCCCTGAGCTGTGGACACATTATAAAATGTCAAACATTTTTATTTTAAGGTAAGATAATATTTAAACACCTTGAATGCCACGCATAGAAGAATTAATCCATAATACTATCTAGCCATAGTATAGTAACGATGATTTTAAAAGAAAAATCTAGTGTAAAACTCTTTTGTCAATATAAATAATTAAAAATTAACCTATGTTTCATCTATGAGTAAACCATGTAATTTTAATTATGAGTGAATGACGCAAAATGAAAACATTGATATAAACATACGCACTAATATAAAATATTGTGAAATAAGATTAAGGAACTAATGTAATTATTGACCCAACAGGTTGATCTACAAGTAAAGTTGTCGCCACTAGTCAGTGGTTTAAACAGCTGATTTTCAAAAACGAAGGTTCCTGGTTCAAATCTTACAAAAGGTAGTTACTTTTATAGGGATTTAAATACTGGACAGTAGTTACCAGGGTACTACCATTAATTGCACTCTCTCAAGAATAGTTGGCCTGGGTCTGTACAAGATTACACTTACAGATATCAGATGAATTAATGTCCCATAGCCGAGTGAGTGAGAGGGAGATATGTGGCATAACTACGCATGCGCCCAAAGGTCTTTACCGTTATAATCCAGATCTGAAAACATACTACAGTCGTTATCTTGCTTATTAGTTTACTGTGTGCATAAACGCTTGCTCACATCAAAGAGTGAAATTATGCAATATTATTGGAATGGCGTGTATGACTAGTGCGAGTGGGAGCGTTATGTATTCTCTCACTCCCACAGCTAGGGGACTTTAGTTCATCTGAATACTGTACATGTCATCCTCATCTCAATGGGGTTCGTTGCTTATTGTTCTAAATTGAATAGATTGTAACGCACAAAGGGATTAAAAAATTAAGATAATTGTTATAATATTGGTTTTTTTTTGTCATCAGTCTCTCGACTGGTTTGATGCATTTCTCCAAGCTGTTCTATCTTGCGCAAGTCGTTTTATATCTAAATACCTGTAACACCCTACATCTTTTGTAATTTGCTTTACATATTTTAATCTTTACCTCCCCCTACGATTTACTCCCTCAATATTACGCTCTATTTTTGATAGCCTAATACCTAGATGTCTTAAGATATGCCCCACTAGCGTATCCCTTCTTCTGGTAAGATGCTTCCATATACTTCTTTTTCCATCCACTCGCCTAAGAACCTCTAAATTACTTATTTTGTCCACCCACCTAATCTTTAACATTTTCCTATAACACCTCATTTCAAAAGCTTCTATCCTCTTCTTTTCTACAGCCCATATCACCCACGTTTCACTCCCGTATAAAATTGGTCAGTAAGAATAAATTGGTATTATTGTGTGAATTAATTCAAATGGATCAGCTAGTTTTAACTTATTTAGTGATATTAAAAAAATACTGATTAAATCTGGAACCTCTATATAGCCCTAGATAGAATAGGATATTAACTATAGCTGTGACAATTAGTTTTTAAATCATTTTTAAAAAGAATTCAAAAGGAATCAAAAAGGAATTCAAAGTGTTAAAAATGTTTTTTAAAGTCAGTTGAAATACAATAAACTTCCGCTAATCCGCCACCCTAAGATTATTCATGTTGGATAATCCGGTACGACTTAAGAAAAATTATAAATATGCTATTTTATATTGATCGCAAAACATAAAACATTAATCATGCCTTGTTCTTTTTTCTTTCATAGTCAGTTAAAATTCAGTTATTTTACATTACAGTATGTATATTATTTTTTATTCTACTTAAGCGGTTTAAATACATAAAAAACCTGTTTTACTGTCATATTTTTGTTTAATTCACATGTTTCAAAAAATTCATCCTTTAATCCGGAATATTTCGTAATCCGACATGCCTCAATTCCCAAATGAACCAGATTAGAGGAAGTTCACTGTATCTTACTGATGTAATTCTGTTTTCCTAATGTAATTATTATATTAGATTTATAAAGTCAATTTTTATCAAACACTTTCAGAATGTGTGATAAGTAATCCAATAAATACTGTAAAATAAAAACATATCAAAATAGTTTAATCTAACATGTTTACGTTTTATAGACACTCTACAATCTACTCTACAATATAGGTTAAAACTACTCAATAAAAATAAAAATATAATGTACTTTATAATTTATTGATCATTTTCCTGTGTATTGTTTAGAATTATATAACATAAAAGACCACCAAATACATAATAGATAATTCTTACTTGATTTTAGCAATAGGTCCTTTCAGATCATGTATCCATCTTTAGTTGTAACAATAAAATGTTAATGCACTTTCACTAGATTCAATTTGACAGGACCTATTGCTTTTTAATCAGGTGAGTATATAAATCAGATCATATCTTGTGTACAAGGGGGTACCCAAAAGTAACTAGAATAGCATTGCCGTGGGTGGTGCTTGTGTAGTACGCATTTCTGCCACACAGCGAGTATAGCGCAATTCACTGCGAGTTCAGTGCAGTGATTGCAATTGACTGTGAGTTCCAAATTCATCTGTAACGATTATTTTTGCTAGCACTGTTTTGTTCTTGTTTCATTTTTTATGATGGCAAGTTTAAGTGAACAATGTGTAACTGTGAAATTTTTTTTCTACTCTGTAAAAGTGCTGCTGAAACTGTTTTAATATTGAAAACAGCTTACAAAGATGACGCTATGGGAAAATTTCAAGTATACAGAGTGGTTTTCTCGGTTTAAAAATGGCGACATGTCGATTGATGACAAACCTTGTTCTGGGCGTCTGTCAACTGCCCAAATTGATGAAAATGTTTAAAAAATTCGAGAGCTTGTGCTATATGACAATTTGGAAGTGTTAGGAAGATTGCGCAACAGTGTTCATCAAAAAAGATTCGATTTATGGCAGACAGGAGACTAGTTCTTCCACCACGGCAATGCACCTGCACACATAGCCATCTCGGTGAAAGATTTTTTGACTAAAAATGGCATGGTTCCGCTGCCCCCACGCACCTTACTCACCTGATCTGGCTCTGTGCGACTTTTTCTTATTACCACGCATGAAAAGGGACATTAAAGAACATTGATTTGACAACATTGAAGCGGTCAAGAAAAAAACAAGGGAGGAGCTGTCAGCCATTTCTAAAGATGACTACAAAACATGTTTTGAACAGTGGAAGCACCAGCGGGATAAATATTTTAGTTGTAATGAAGGGTATTTTGAAGGGGATTAGATTATTTTGTAAAAAATTGAAAATAAATAGCTTTTGAAAAATAATTCCCGTTTCTTTTGGATACCCCCTCGTAATTGGTGTTTTTTATATTACATAATATAGACACTTTATATCTCTATTCTTTTAGTACAGGAGTGAAGCAAATGTGTCAATCATGCGATTTAATAAATTAACAAACCTTTTGTTAATTTAAAGAAGAAACTTGCTATTTCAATGCCTGGGTAATGGATTAAATGTACAGTAATATTCCGATTTTCCATCTTTAACTTATCCAGCATGGCACAACAACTATTTTGTTAAAATGTGAACATTTCATCATCATCATCATCATCATCTCCTTTACGGATTAGGCCAATCGCCTGTTCCAACATCACACCATCTCTTTCTTGGACGCCCCAAACATCTCCTTCCTCGAGGGCGATACTTCAGTGCCTGAAGACTAGCTTTATCAGGTGACATCCTAAGTACATGTTCCTGCCACCTATTTCTGTACCTCCACATTTTATCAATGATTGTTTCGTCTCTCTTCAGTTCTTCTCGAATCGCGCTACTTCTAATGTGTTCTCTCCGGCTACATCCCTTCACAGATCTCAAAAATCTCATTTCAGCTGCCTCCAATCGACTTAAATCTCTCTTCTTTGGTGCCCAGGTCTCACTTCCATACAGTAAAATCGGCACCGCCATTACATCGTAGAGCCTCAACTGTGTATCTTTCCTGGTTCGATTCTTAAAAGTCCTATTGATATAACCACAGACATGCTGAAACTTGCTTATTCTAGTGCTTATCTCTCTATCAACGTCATACGTTATATCAACTCCTAAATAAGTGAAGTGTGCTACCTGCTCCAACACTATCATTTAATACAATTTTTGACCTTATGGGGTCCTTCCCAATAAAAGCCATTATTTTGGTAAATTAACTGTAATGTTGAGGAGGTAATGTGAGCTTGAACAGAAACAAAAATGTGTAAAAGATTCTTACTGAAAGTATCCACTGGACACGATCCCTCTTCCCAGCTCTGCTTAAAAATATTTTCATTCTGAAGCCTATCTAATCTGAAATAACCATAGACAGCATGAAGGAATCTCATTTTCATTGCCTGCTGATACCAGATTTTACTTTCATAAGCCAATTTGAGAGCACCTAATGGCTTATTAAATTTTAATTCTGTATACTTTCCATTCTTTTGTTTCTGTCTTGCTACCAATTTTTACACCTTTTTTATAGGTTAGGGAGCAATCCAAGTAAAGGTATACACATGAACTAACATAGAATCTATTACCAAATACTTGGATCTGACTGGTCACTTTAAAAGCCATTACTTTTTTTGAGGATATCTAAAGACCTCAATCGCTACACATATTACTAAAGTTTGGTATAATATTGTAAAACATTTATAATTAAAAAATATAGTATCCCCACCACACCTCCCATGTTTCATCCTCTGCCTCCATTTATATCGATCCATCCAATTCTCCTCGCGAAGTCTTCTCCTCTCCATGCCCTCCTCAGGGTCTGTTTCAATTGTGTATTGTTGTTTAGATCATCAGCCGAAAGGCAGGTTTGAAACTCCAGAGGTGTTACTAAGTAAAACTAGGTAGTTTACCAGTGCCTTCCTCATTGATTGGAAAAGTATGCTTATCAGCATTCCAGGCCCTATGAAAAGTATCTATTTTCCACCCAGAAAAAGATACTTTCACTTCATTCACCACAGGATCTGGCTGTACAAGTAATGAAATTCATTACTCTCAGAGGAGATAACTCTGACTAGTGTCTTTTACATCTCTTCCTCTTCTGTTCTTAACCCTTTAGCCGGCAATAACATTTTTCCGGACCGTCAGAGAATTTCTAGCATATGGGTCAGCGAACCGTAAAGAAATCATTAAAAATTTGCTATAAATCGCAAACCTTATCACGTGACTTATCAAAATAACAAGAAAACTTAGCAAAATAGAATAAATACATTATTTAAATTTTAATCTGACAGTTAGGGATGCTGAAGCTATTTGAAAATAATGTTTAGAACAATTTTTTTTAAAAAATTTCAGATAACACTATTATTTAAAACTTTCTTATGCTCTACTTTTAAAACATTATATATGAATTGTTACTCATAATGTTTATTTCAAATAAACATTATATGTTCAAAACTGAAGAAAATATATACAAAAACACATCATGTAAACCAAGAAATAACCAAATTCAGCTGTAGGATGGCGTGGTATCAAAAGAGAAACACTGGCAGAATATGCAACTAAAACTCTTGTATTATAGGTAAAAATTTACTTTATACATTACTAAAGCAACGCTGTCTGCAAATGAATTTAAGACTAAAACGACAACATTGCAATGCTATGAAGCAAATCTGATTTTGTGATGTGACCAGTTCAAAAAGCAGTAACATTGTCTCAAAATTGACGATTGTCGGCTCTAGGGCTAAACGCATTAATCATATAATTGGCTGACATGTAATAAGAAACATAACTGTTTGTTGTAGCCCTGGAACTAACAGATTGAGTCCAAATAATTAAGACTCCACCTGCCTGTTATGGACAACTTGCTTTGCTAGCACCTTCCAAAATCTAATCAAATTAAAATTGATTATTTCAAAATACTGTTTTCAACCCCCATATTCTTTCGTATTTTCCCATTGGTAACTAAAGCCATTCTTGTCAGCCCATAGCTTCACCTTTAGGACTTCATCTTGCTTAAATTAATTTCACACTCGTTTTTTTTTGTTTCACCCATCACCCCATAAATTTCAACCCCATAAATCATTAACCTACATACTATAGCATTTAACAACCTTATTTTCATGTTCTTTGTGATGTGTTATACCTTAATACTGAATTTAAGTAGCTTAATTGATGTTCTGTCTTGCCTTAATATATTCTTAATTTCCTTCTCTCGTTACAAAAAATTGAAAAATTATAATACGAATTACACAATTGACACATCTACTTCTATCATAAAACAAAACAACAAATAAAAATACTTATTTAAACTATCTAAAACTTAACATAAGTAATAATAACAATACATGTTTGGCAAAAGGAATGTGTTATATTATACATATCTAGAACAAAAAAATGCAGAATTACCACAGAAGTTTTTTTTTCACAAACATTTATGGCATTAGATAAAATATTTAATACATTAATCAAGTATAAAAACAAACAATGCATTGAGAATAAATTAACAATGACAAACACAAATAGTAACTTCAGTTGAAACTATAACTAACTAGGTAAAAACCTACTCATACATGTATGAAACATAACGACACAGAACTAACATATAACATGTAACCATGTTTCTACATGAGAAAGTTATAGAATATCGTGCAAGGTAAATATGTTTTCAATAGTTATTTAACAAATACTAATTCAAGATATTCTTAACTTATTTGTTCTCATTGTCCTAAAATATTTTAACTTCATTATATAAAAAAAAACCTTATAAATACAAGGAGTGACACAAAAAACAGGATGGAATGGATAAACTGAAAAATAGGGAAGTTGGCAACAACTGTTTGGGTGATGTCATACCACAACCCTCCTCTAACTTACAATACGCTCGGCAATACGGTAGCTACAGCTGTGTGAGCTGGAGCACGCATGGCCTGGAAACTACGGGGTGACTAAGAGAGTGTTACTGTACCTTCTTTTCATATTCCTATGAAACTGTATTGCCTTACCTGATTTTTGGCTCCTTGTATTTTTTCCCCTAAAATTAAGTTGTCTTCCAATAAGAGAACCCATTTTTCCTCCGTAAAAGATACTTAGGGGAAAACCGAAGACATTCTTTGAGGAGCCTTACAAGAACTGAGTTCAAGATATGATAACAGTAACAATGGCAGCATCAAGTTGATGCTGAAGGGAAATATTTAGATGCTAACATTATGGTAACTAATTTATGAGAACAATTACGTTTTTCTTTTGTGTCACACCTTATAAATAATAATATATAAAAATACATTAAGTAATGAACAGCATTACAATACATTGTAAGAAAATTATAAAATGTTTCTGGACATGTTTGATTTCTTGAAACTGGCAGACAGATCTAGGTTCTTGGTAAATTGAAAACCATTCGTACATGAACTGATGCCACAAAAAGACATACTGTAACTGGGATCTTAGAAACCTAACAAATGTGTTGCATAATCAAAAATGTTGAGTTATAATTCGTAGTGAACTGTTATGTCTAAAGTACTAGTCATGCAAAAAACATACAACTACTAGCGACGTAAAAATTCGAAAGTTATTGAATTCAGACAAAAATTTATAAAAAGTAGGTCTACCTGTTGTAAATAAAAATAGGACATAAAATTTTAAGTACGCCTAATATGGATGTCACATGAGTCACTTTCTTATTCAATGGGACAGCTTTTTCAATAAATTAAGAGGAGCACTATACCTCAAAAATCGGAAAAAAATTGATTTTTCTAATTTTGGCGCCACTGCCTTCTGTATCTTTTTCTGTGTAATTACATATAAAAATTATAATTGTACGATAGAAATTACGGAAGCTATGCAGATTTTGGTTAAGTAATGTTTTGACCAGAATTTCTTTTAATTGAGTTAATCTGTGGAAACAAAATTAAGAGTTCCGATATTCAAAGAACACAGAAAGCTAAGAAGGCAATGGAAAGTGTGTCAAAAGAAGCAAGATGAGAAAAAAAGAGGAAATTACTTGAAGAAAAAGAACAGTCTGGTCACCACACTGTTACCCTAAAATCGGCCTGCACCATAATATTGATGTCAATTAATATTATGGTGCAGGCCGATTTTAGGGTAAGTAAAACTTTACAGCTCATTACCTGCAAATTCACTTTTTTCCGTAAAGGTACAGTTTTCTCAAAAACTATTTGACTTAAAA
This sequence comes from Catonia carolina, assembly GCA_035578175.1. Classification (NCBI taxonomy): domain Eukaryota; kingdom Metazoa; phylum Arthropoda; class Insecta; order Hemiptera; family Achilidae; genus Catonia; species Catonia carolina. The sequence goes on from JAQMRL010000005.1 coordinate 69,865,052, forward strand.
TGTTTACATTTTTTAAGCATATTTCCCAGTATAATTTTGACATATGGTACTAGAATCATTGCAGTATTATTACTAAGTTCAAAATAAAATAAAAAATTCAACAAAAATATTAAATTGTTTTTGCATTTTTCAAAAATAATTCTCGAAATGGTATCGCTAGCTCTATATTAATAATTATAGTACCACAGATTAAAAAAATGTCATAGAAAAGGCACAAAAAAATTAAAGCTCTAACTCTTACCGATTTCTTAGAAACGTGTACCTAAAATGAGGTCAATTTAACATAGGTTAGATAGGAGGTGTAGTGCTCCCCTTAACAGCTTGACTCGAAAAATAAGCTATCTAATTTAATCAAATATGTGGGCCGATTTATATGAAACTGAGGTAAAAAACACACCCTGAAACAAGGTTACGGTTTTATAAGATGGTGGCAGTTCCAGCTGTGAAGCTGGTGATGAGGAAAAGGGAGGAAAGGAACATCCAAACTGCAGAAATTAAATTCTTAAGATTTGTTACGGGTTGTACATAACTAGATCGCATCAGAAATGAAGATGTAAAGCAAGAATTGTGAATTTTTCACTCAACAAGAAAACAAAATCGTACCATGCCCAATGGGTCGACCATTTAAACAGAATGCCTGAAAGCCATTTACCTGGTTTAGCAAGGAGATACAAACCAGTAGGAAGCAGATATAATGGCATGCCAAAGAAAGATGGGTGCCAGAACAGGTAGAAATGCCTAACCCGTGACGAGAAGAAAGAAGAAATGAAAAATGTTGGACAATAATTTTTATTCAAATAGGGTGATCTGAAATGGACTAATTACAGTTCTTTAAAAATGTTTGAAATTTTTTGGGAAAAGTTACCTAAAACAAAAACTAAAAAGTAAAAACGCCTTTATTTTTTTTCTAATGGAATACCTAATGAACGATATAAAATTACACAGAATATTAGATTCCAATAACTGTAAATATTGTAATCAACATTATGAATAACCACAAAAAATGTAGTTTACAAAATATCCGTCTGCCATTTCTTAAAAACCAAAATAACATTTATATCTAAATCAAAAATAACAATTAAATTGGTCAGTTAATTAATAACCTAACTATTATCACTTAACGACTTAACAATAATATCACAGACATTTTTATTAACATACCCAATAATTCCGCCATTGTTACAAAGGCTTCCATGATCTGAATATTTAATTTTAGCATCGTCAATATCGGTACCATTAATCGCTTTCGTTAGATCGACGATTCCACCGCCGAGTGATCGCAAGATTGCATCGCAACTGCACGTATCCCAATAAAACGTAGTACCTTTACTTAATACGTACGCATCAGCAATTCCGACGATGACGCACAATAATTTATAACCGGCCCCAGCCGCTTCTAATAAATTGAAATCGAATTTTAAAAGTCGATTTCTGATCGATTCATCTTCACTGGTGCTTATAACAACTACCTACAAAATAAATACATTTTAAAATAAGTTTTTTAAAACTAAAAATAAATAATCAAAAAATTACAAGTAAAATACCTCTAGTTGAAAAAGTTACTTGGTGTAACTTGCCACTGTATCTAGATTTCATTAACTACAAGAGAATGCTTGATGGAGTTTTCACCGGATCTACACGTTTTCAGACGCCCTGAACCCAAAAAACATGTTTTTAGCGATTGGTCTCTGTGTGTGTGAACAGGATAACTCAAGAACGGAACATCGTACGAAATTGAAATTTGAAACTTAAGTTAGATACCACTACCGGACCCAAAATGAACATTTTCATCAAAGTCAATAAATCATGTGTAATTTTTCACTTTTCTGCGATTTTCTCAAAAACGGGTCCTAAGATTTTTTAAAAATCGCCTCATCCACTACATTTTTTATGTGCTCTACAAGATAGGGTAGGTGCCATGTCTGCTGAAATTCTTGGAGAGGCTGTTTTTACGTAAAAAAATTGGTTTTTTAAGATTGTAGCTTTAACATGCACTTTAGTGCAAAAATGTATAATAAAAGTTGTAGAGAATTTAAAATCCTACAACTTTTACTTCAAACATTTTTTGTATAACACTTTGTTTAGCGATAATTAGCGATTTTCTGTTTTTTCTCACAAAAACAGGTAAAAAATTGATTTTTTAAAAGAATTCAGTCTTATTATGCATTTTACGACAAAAAAGTATAATCAAGTTTATAGGAAATTAAAAGATCACAACTTTTATTTAGAGCGTTTTTCTCTACAGAGACTAGTTTAGTGTGAAAGAGTGATTTTCCGTATTTTTAAGCCAAACTGAGGTTGATTTTCATTTTGCTTCTTTCACTCATGATTAAAATTAGGTTATGTTTATTGAGGTTAGTTTTTTTTTATTTCTAGTGTTAGATTTATTGTTAATTATTCACATTGGCAAGAGAAAGTTGTGTGAGTGTTTCACACAAGATTTTTTTTTGTCCTCAGTCTCTCAACTGGTTTGATGCATTCTTCAAGCTGTTCTATTTTGCTCAAGCCGTTTCATATCTACATACCTACAACATCCTACATTTCTTTGTAATTTTCTTCAAATATCCTACCTTTGCCTCCCCTAAAATTCACCTCCATTATTGATAGACCAACACTGGATGTCTTAAGATATGCCCCACAAGCCAAAGATAAGATGTTTCCATATACTTCTTCATATAGTATACTTTCATCCACTTGTCTAAGAACCTCTAAATTATTTATTTTTTCCATTCACCTAATCTTTAACATTTTCCTGTAACACCACTTTTCAATAGCTTCTATCCTCTTCCTTCCTACAGCCCCTATCCACATGTTTCGCTCCCGTATAATGGCACACTCCAAACATAGTGTTTTAAAAATTTTTCCTAATCTGTAAATCAATGTTTGTAGTCAGCTGTCTTTCATTTCAAAGCCCCTTATAGCTTGAGCAATCGTACTTTTGATATCACTTGTGCTTCTACCCTCCTTCGTTATTTTACTCCCTAGGTAGCGGACTACAACTTTCTCAACTTCCTGCCAATGTTTTCATTGCCTACTTTTAAATTTTGCATCTCCTCTAAATCACTCTTGCTACAACACTTCCGTTTTGTTCTTATAAATTTTCATGATGTAATTCTTTCTCATGATTTCATCCATTCCATTTAAATATCCTCTAGAACTTTCTTTGTCTTGGCTGATACTATGATATCATTGGTAAATCTCATCGGTGGATAGTACAAAGAGCATTACAAAAATTTATAGTGGACTACAGATGCAAGGTTTGTTCAGAAAGTATTTGACCTTATATTTTACTACACCAACAAATGACATGCATATGTTAGGCGCTGACATACAGATGCAGTTGACTTCAGTGCGCATGCATAGGTAGGTCGCATGACATTGCTTTAGTCATCTATCAACATTACTCCTTAAAGGTCAAACCCAAACAAATGGGTGCGATGTGAGCCACAGAGCATTCCACTCCCCTTCATATTTATTTTGGCTGAATCCCTCCAACCATGTAGATAAGTAATTGCTGAGATCATAGCACTGCTACTCCAAGGAGTGTTGAACATCACTCTACCACACTTGGACATTATGAATGGGTGCACATCTGTTCACCCCAAAAAATCGAAAAACAAGATAAACTGGGTTTAGGGTAGCAGTCCCGCTGTTTTTTGAGGTACGTCCTGTATTGTCAGAGGCATATTTGCATTAATCACATTGACCGGATTTCTCCAGCCATGGCGATGAGTAACTGCTGAGATTGTAAAGCGGCTAACTGGAAAGAACCATCGCACATCACTCTATTACAAATACATGTACAAATCGCTGCATAAATTTACTCCGAATGAGCTTCCAGTGAGACAACTAGGTATACAGCAGCTAAATTGCCATTTTAAAGGTATGCTCTTTGCAGTCTGGGAAGACTCGCACTACTGTACAACTGAATAAAATTTAAAATAAGTTTTAGTTAAAATACAATCATTACTCTTTCTTATATTGCAGAGTATACATAAAAAAAATACCTTAGATGAAGTCGTTGTAGGTAGAATAGATGATATAGTTGTCCCTTCATAATTAACACCCCAGACAATACGTCCTTTTCCTATCCTGTAATCAACATTAAATTCTAAATTACAGGTACTCATGGAAAAAAATACATATGTAAAGAACAACACAATAGTTTTTAAAAGTTTTCTCATTAAAATATTAATATTTACCCAAAAGTACCCATCCTAAAAAAGAAAACACAAAAATTTTGGAATATATTTATTTTTCAACATAATCTATTGCTTGAGTCCCAGCTCCGTGTAGAAGGAATGCAGTGCGTTGTTATAGTAGTGGGAGAATGAATGAGTTAGTAGTGTTTCACAGCTGCTGCATTTGTAGTGGTAGCGTGTACTAATTAGAATAAAAAAATATTCTTATCATCCGGCGCATTAATTTAACAAATACCTACTGGGTTATTAACTTGATTGGTATCATAATATTTAACTTCCCATTTTATATCAAAACATGTAAATAAATAATTGTAATAAATACAAACAACTATGTTAAATACGGAAAGTTTGAAAACTAATGTTTTGTACCAGAGTAATACAACAATCGTTGTCCCAGCATGCATCACTCATTCATTATACCTCACCCGTACCCTCCACCCCGTAACTACACGGAGCTTGGAACCGCACAATACTTTCAGCTCTATACACTTTTCCCAGCGATGTTCAATAAGCTCGATACCCTTTTTATAACAAGAACTGTCTTGGTCCTCAAAATAGCCATTAACTGCCGATATCATTTCTTCATCGCTGGAAAATTTTGACTACCGAGTCATTTTTTCAAGTTTGGGAACAGAAAGTAATCCAGGGGCTAAATCTGGCGAATAGGGTGCATGAGGTAGCAATTCAAACTTAAATTCATTAATTTTGGCCATTGCAATAACGGATTTGAGAGCTGGTGAATTGTCTTGATGAATCAACACTTTCTTCTTAGCCAAATGCGGCTGGTTTTGCTTGATTTCTTCGCTCAAACGTTGCATGCAAAAGTTTGCATGATACTCGTCGTAGATAGTTTTTCCTTTTTCAAGATAGTCAATGAAAATTATCCCATGCGGATCCCAAAAAAACCGACCCCATGACCTTGCCTGCCGATGGAACGGTCTTCGCCTTCTTTGGAGCCGGTTCTCCCTTTTCAGTTCATTGTTTTGATTATTTTTTTGTCTCTGGTGTGAAGTGATGGACCCATGTTTCATCCATGGTTATGAAACGGTGCAAAAATTCTGCTATGTTGCTGCGATATTTCACTAAACACTCAATTGAAACATCTTCACGACACTGTTTTTGCTAAAGAGTGAGCAAACGTGGCACCCATCTTGCACACAGCTTTCTCATGTCCAAATTTTCAGATAATATTTGATGTACCGCACTTTTTGAAATGCCTACTATGTCTGCTAGCTCGCGCACTTTCAGTCGACGATCATCCAGTACCACTTTGTGGATTTTCTTCACCATTTCTGGAGTTGTCACCTCATTTGGTGCAATGCTCGTCTTGGCAGCTCGTACGGCCTCGTTTTAACTCTGCTACTCAATATTTTACTGTTGTAAACGAAGGCACAGACTCACCCAGAGCAGAATCTAGTTCAGCTTTTATATTGGTTGGGCTGAGGCCTTTCAAATGAAAGTATTGTAACACATAACGATGACCAATTTTCTCCATTTTCACAAATTCACTGAAAACGTTTACTATTGCTGGCTGCCAAATAAACAATAAACAATATGGCATCTTCAAACTTGAAACATATGCTTTATAGATTGTGTACTTTCTAATACAATGATATTTTTCAAACAACTACTGCCATCCCTAGGTCAGGCCGGGTACTTATGCGACCATCCTCATAATATCTTTTATTTAGATAAATACAGCATTTTTACCACAGTTTGACAACTAGAGAATCCATATCAAAGGATTAACTTTTTACCATCAATTCTCAATACCAATTATTACTTTTTACAAAAAGTGTACCTAAATTTAAAAAGTTCTTACGCTCTCTTAAACAGGGAATAGACAAAAGAAATAATAAACAATGATAAAAGTTATATTGGCTATTGAAATTACTTATCATTATTAAGTAAAAGACACAAAAAAGGTTTAAATGTTTGTAGAATGTTACTAAGTTAAGGATAATTGAATAGATAATAAATAAAATCGCCTTGAAATATAGGTTCTTAATCCAGTGTGTTAAAACTAACACTAGTAAACACAAGGACTAATCTGATAATATCAACTCAATATCTTCAAATAAAAATCCAGTATGATTAAGAATACAGTATAAGTTGCACAGATATCCAATTAATAACTGCATTAGTAATTTTACTAATGATTACATGCATACTTCTCTGGGTAGATAAACACAATTCAGTCTCAAGTAGGCCAACTTAATTCAATAAAAATAAATTGAATACTTATCATTTATTTTTACACAGCACGGCTTAATAACAACTAGCAATTGGATCGCACATTTCCTTATAGCTAGGCTTCAAGGGGTTGATTTACTTTTTTTTTTTATTTATTCAACGTTGCATCAACTGCAATGGTCATTAGTGACGACATTGGAGTGTAACTGTGTAAGGAGGAAATGATTTTTTGTAATGTATGAAAATATGCCATGTCTGGGTGGGATTTGAACCTACGATCGCATGATGAGAGACGAGCACGTTACCAACTGATTTACATTTTATTACATACTTTTATGTTTCAATTATCTTATATTTTAATAAAAAGGAAAAACAGTGTAAATCACTAACATTACTTTCTCTTACCAATGTAAATAATGAAAAACATAACCTAAAAAATTCTTAGAAGTTGTAGGTATTTTAATTTTCTATAATTTTGTTTATACTTTATGCTTTTGCCCTAAAATCCATTATAGGGTCGCCATTTTACAAACACCACTTTTTACAGATTTCAGGGAGAAAAATCCCTAATTGATGCTAAAAACTCAACAGATAAGAATGCTTACAAAAAGTTGTAAATTTTAAATACATTAAATTATATACAGTTTCGCCCTAAAATTAATAAAAAAGTTGCAATTTTTAAAAAACCCATTTTTGCCACGAGAGTGCACCCCTTCATGAATTTTAGCTGCTTAATTTATCTTGTAAAGCAGAAAATGTAGTCCCTGTAAGAGTTGGTTATAATCAAAACCGTACGACACATTTATGAGAAAATCACATATTAAAACATGCCCTTCAAGGTGTCTATACTATTTTTCAAGGCTGATGAGCTCTGAACGTTGCATTGCCCCTTACCCACTTCATAGCTAACCAATGACTTGCCAGCAACATTGCCAATACTTGCTCTTGTAGCTCTGTTAAATACTTCATTGGCCATTTTTTTGGTCTTTCAATAATAATAAACATACAACCAGCTGATTATATTTTACCGTATTGCATGTTAACGCGCTCTATAATCGATGTGTTCAGTACGAGATGCAAGACGAGAGTGAACTATTGCGGCCCTTATACGCATGCGTGCGTAATATTTGTCAGGTACAATCTGGCAACGCTGGCAAACGTTCTGATTGGTCCAAACGTGTGGAACAGCAGAGCTCATCAACCGTGAAAAGCATATTAGTACGTTAAGTTCCAAATTTTAACTTCATATGCTATTCTATTCTTGAAATATTTTGTTCACACACAGAAAAATCGCTAAAACACGTTATTTTGAAAATGTTATTTCCAGTGAAAACTCAAATTTTGATAAATCGACATGAAAACAATAGTTTCTTTCCCAATATATCCATATAGGGCAACAAAATGAATAATTCAACAATACAGAGAGTACCAAGGACAAAAAATTTTAATTTATTCTATTGTAGTAGGAACTATGTTCGTAAATACGTTTACAAGAATACAAAAAACATATATAAGAAGTGCCACGCTGAATGTAAATAGTGTTCTTAACCCTAGATGTGCAGTAAACAGCAGCTAAATGCCGGCTGCAAAACTCTCTTCACTCCTATTATTTTTCACCCTTCAGCCATTTTTTTACAAAAAACAATCCAAAAAATTCATGAGGTTTACAAGAATAAGAGCTTTATTTAAAAAAAAAAAAAATTCGCAGAAATTATTTTAATTTTACTTTAAGTTATAGTCGGCCGCATTGGGGTAGTTAATAACGTGCTCACCTCTCATCATGCGGTCTTGGGTTCGAATCCCATTCAGGCATGGCGTATTTTCATATGCTACAAAAATCATTTCATCCTTCACCATCTGCATTAACAGTAATTGCAGAACAGTCGGACGTTAAACCAAAAAAAAACTTTAAGTTATAATAGTTGAAAATTAGATGTTCAAAAATAGTCAGAAAATTTGGAATCCTTGTACGATTTTACCGACAATAATTTTTTATAATTATAATTTTTTATGGCAATGTGCTTTAAGCACATTTCACTAAATAATTTTGAAGTAAAATAAGCTAAAGAAATGTACAAAATAAGGGATAAGGAGGATGCTAAACACTGAATGATGCGACACGATTTACGTGTCGCATCATTGGAGTATTGCCATTTGGCAATACTCCAACGAAGCAGTGATGTGCTCTTCAGTTAAATGCTAAACTACATTGGTATACATCTGTATTGTGTAAAAGTAAAAATAATACAATACTTTCCTTCCTATATATTCATATAGGCAAGAGAAGTAAAAATAAAAAATAATAGTAATAGAAAAAGGACAAAACTATCCTTATTTCGGAAATAATCAACCCAAACAGTCAGGTCATCATTTACAATATCATTCTTTTCTCACAGCTGTCAACAAAACTGAAATAAACCACTTTATTTTCAAGATAAACCTTTACAAACAGTAAACATGCGATATCAAGTCTTGATTTGTTAAAAAAAATGACTTTGTATACAAAATACTGAGAATATTTATATTTCTATCCTTGTTTTCTCTTCTCTCTTTCCACTGCTACCAAACCACGTGAAAACAGACCAAAAAGATTAGTTTGGCACTAGATTGTTGATCGTTTTATTGTGATTTGCATGTCGTCATAACTACAATAGCTGACAAAGGGACTTAAGAGCATTCACTTAGCGCTCTACAAGTTAACGTGTCAGTGCGGTTCCCGTTATTTGTCGGTTAATGTTCTTTAGTATATGTTTACTATACTGTTCGCCAATTATAATGGCGTGTAGGAAGGGTAGCGAAACAGAGAAAGAATGTGTTGTGTCTGCCGTTCCCCTCAACTCATTTCAATCAGTGGAGGGGGTGTTCAAGCGGAATTGTGACAATACATGATCAGTAGGGCACTCTGCCGGCCAGTTTCGTTCACTACACTCTAAGAAGCTCATTTTTCATCAAAAAATTCTGAAAAAATTACTTTCGCTTCCTAATGAATCTTATTTTATTACACTATAAATGTTATTATTATACTCTGATATTTACATAAGATACGCTCGTACAAAATTAGACGATTAAATCTCATCACATTTTTTGCGTATCACATAATATAACTTTTTTCTGGGACGACATAATATGCTTTTTATTATTTTGTTATAAAATTTAAAATTATATCTGTAATTTGATATAAATGCTGAGTCGTATGTTGGATGGAAACAGAAATAATAAACAAGCTTGAAAAATCACTCTTTGAAGGGAAGTAAAAGACAGATTGCCGAGTCTGGTGTCTCCTTCCTGTTAGTATTCCAAAAAGCTAAATAATTTTTTATAGTTGCGAACTTTATACCAAACATACGTCAATTTTTAGAAATCAAGTACACACGCACAATATCACTTGTATGAAATTTTAACAAAAAGAACTGTATAGTAAATATAAGAGAAAGAGGGTATGACATCCCTCTCTTTCGGGCCTGTCAAAACGTATGGTACATCATTTAGAAAAAAAAACTTATTGCCTATTACTCCAAATTGAATCGCACACATTTTCCCCCTAATTTTGTGCGCGTGCAACTAATCGCTTTTGACAGCGACACAAATGACAAAATGATAACTGCACAAACACAACACGAGTAGCGAGTACTACTTTAGAGGCAGCCTGTATCGTTAGTTGACAGGCTACGGCACCGTGGTGGGGAATCTACTTACTGCGCATGTGCGGCCCACATGCCACGTAGTTGGTCACCATTATACATGTGTTTACTACTTGTGAGAGGTTGAAAAGTGCAGTTGATTGGGTATGAGAGAAGCCCAAAGACTAGTATGAACTTCTGTAGCAGTAGAAATTATATTTCTGGTACTCGCTTGTATCACATCTTAAGTATTAGGGTAAGCATACAGTAAAAGCTGGTTGCTGGTGCTGGTTCACCATGGCAAGTGCGCATAGTGGGAACATGTGATTACGTGCTTAACCTTCATTCAGTTGTCGGTATTCAACATGAGTTCCAGTTGCAGCAGTAATGATGAATTATTTCTAATGGAAAACGTTTTCACAAAATTATTATCATTTAAAGACGATACCGTTAGTGACATTAATAATAACAGAAAATTGTACAGCGAGTATCATCTTTTTCCGTAATTAAAAAAAGATAGAGAAAGGTTTTTCAAATACATGAGAATGACTCTGGAATTATTTAATTTTATATTGTCAAAAGTAGAACTTTGTTTACAAAAACAATGATGCAACTTGCACAAGCAATCAATATTACAGGAAGACGACTTGAGATTACTTTGAAATATGTATTTTGAACTTTTTGACTACCGATATTCAATAATATAAAGCACTGTTTAGCCAGTAATAATCTTTTAAAGTTATTTTTATAAACCTATGTTATAATCAATAAACAAGTTATTTTTATTTATAAATACATATTATACGATGCCAAGTACGCTTAGCAACCTGCCAACACGCAGCAGGTAGGTTTATACAAAACAAACCTGAGCTGATATGCAGAGATGACCAGTGCGCAGCTTTCTGTACCAGCTTTTACTGTGAGACGTCCGATTAAAATATAATGCCCTATTCCTACTAGCAGGCTTTCGCTTGTAAGCGACCAGCGTTCACTGTGCGCTTACCCTTTGTCTCCTCTTAATCATGTCATCTTTATTTTTGATACAACTCAGTACAGCAAGAATAATTATCTTTTTTTTACCCAGTTGGTATTATTGTTCTGATACTAAGTACAAAAAGAATCAGGTACTTTAGTATCAGTTACTATTCAGTACTCATACAGAATTGTACTGGGAAACGAAAAATTTTGTTCAGACCCAAATAATTAATAAAATTTTTACTTTTACAGGCAAGCTAGATACTGCATCTAATTTTGCACAGGATGATTTTGGGTAGCAGAGATTATCTTACCTTAAGAATTATAGTGGTTCGATCAATCAGTCTACTGTGAGTTGTGGGTAATGGACAACCAATTATAATCTGTCATGGCACTTATTGAAGAAAAAATCGAATAGACGTTTTCTATACAATGAGAATTTTCATTTAGTAAGGTCAGTAACGAAAGATAAAATGTAAATACATACCTTCCATTTTGAATTCCAGAGAATGGTTGATTTATCACACCGGCAACAGGAACTCCAGAATCTCTTATGAATGCTCCGATGAGTACTGTTACACAAGGCAAACCACCAGTAAAGACATTTTCTGATTTTTTCGTTTCTGCACTTATGTATTCTCCTGTAGAATCTGTAATGTAGACAATTCATTACGTTAGAGTTTTTCTTCGCAGATCTGTAAAAATTTTGTAGAACAAAGAAAAAATTATTACCAAAGTCGATTGGTGTAAATGTTCTACCAGTGTTTTGAGATGTGGAAGCGTTTGGTTGAAACGGCCTGAATTGCAGTGGAGTGGGGACGTGTTCTTCCAACATGAGAATGTTCCAGCTCACATTGAGCCATTTCTGTGCAAGATGTTTTGGTGAAAAACCGCATGACACCATCTCCTCACCCAGATATTCTCCAGAATTTGCTTCTAGTGATTTATTTTAGTTCTTTGGATTAAAAGCAAGCTAAAAAAGGAAATGCTTAACATATATGCCGATGGTAAAAAGACAATCGAAAGTGGTTCTACAAGACATCTGAAAGGACTGCTACACAAGGTGTCTTGGGCAGTAGAAAACATTCAAACAAATTGTTAGTGTTAATGGAAAGTACTTTGTAGGTAACTACATTTGTAACTCAAATAATTAAATTCTGTTTTTTTCAAAAATGGTGTCCGGTTATGTTTGGACCCCCTTCGTAAATGAAAAAAAAACAGTAATTGACAAGAACTAATAATTACATCCTATAGAATATTAATTTAATTTTTAACAGAGGTTATTACGCCGACACTGATATTTTGCCTCGGTTAACCCAGAACTTTAGATAAGTGAGCAAAATTATTTAAAAAAAAATAAAACAGGTGACTTCTGTTTGAAAAAAAATGGTGATAGACAAATCGGAGGAGGACGTTTAGCGTATGGGTAAACGAATGACTTGGAAGAATTTCCTCCTTCACCAGGAGGAGGAGGAGGATGTAGGCCTTAAATTCATAAGCTGGAAGAAAGTGTCACAACTCAAAAACAATCATGTTTTGAGTTTGATATTTCTTTCATTTCCAAATATCAAAAATTTTTATCAGGAAAATGTCACAGCTGAGTTTACTGATCCCACCAAACCGTTTTCCGTGACTTAACAAGAAAAGCATCATATTTTCACTTGCGTTTTAACACTGAGTGTGTGTGTATGTGGTTTATTAAGAAACTTGACAGATTTTCAAAATTGTACCGATTTTAATAACTATTTCTAGCATTTATATTAAGAAAAACGGCTCATTTCGAGAATTGACAGAATTTGTGTTGGAAGTAAACCATATTATAAACAAGAAGAGTAACATTATTCGTAATAAGGTAGAGTGGACGCCAAATGAGCATGCCGGTTTTTTAAAGTGCACAGAAAATTCATTTTGGTAATGGCCCACTCAGTTGCCTCTGGCAGTGGTGGGCATCAGTCCTGTACCAGCTGTGATCAGTCACATCGATCTCGCGACGTTATGTATCAGCTGATCTCAAAACATTAGTCTATAATATGTTGTATGTGGTAGGCGTTAAATTGTTGTATACAATGTTTACAATTGAATGTTTTTAACATCACTAATAGATGGTAATTTACATTGTTTAGAACATGTGATTTAATGGGCAGTTCGGTACTAAGATACAAAATCTACCGACTAAATTTGAAATGTTCGCACAGCAGTACCGGCAGCTAATTTGGCGTCTATTCTATTTAATGTAATATGAAGATATACAAGAAAAAAATGATAACTCGAACGAACGGATGAATTTTTATTTTAGGGGGCTTCAAAAAATAAAAAAAATCTGGTGTGAAACACTCGCACAACTTTCTCTTGCCAATACAAATAATGACCAACATAACCTAACATTAGTAATAAAACATTAGAAATACACAAAAAACTAACCTCCAAAAACATAACCTTATTTTAATCATGAGTGAAAGATGCAAAATGAAAATCGACCTCAGTTCGGCTTAAAAATACGGAAAATTACTCTTTCAGATCTTTTAATTTCCTATAAATTTATTATATACACTTTTGTCGTAAAATGCATACAAAGGCCGAAATTTTAAAAAAAATTGATTTTTCACATGTTTTTGTGAGAAAAACAACAGAAAATCGCTACTTACCGCTAAACTAAGCATTATACGAAAAAATGTTTTAAATAAAAGTTGCAGGATTTAAAATTTTCTACAACGTTAATTTTATAAATTTTTGCGCTAAAATGCATATTAAAGCTGCAATCTTAAAAAAACCATTTTTTTACGTGAAAACAGCCTCACCAAGGATATCAGCAAACATGGCGCCTTCCCTATCTTGTAGAGCATAAGAATGTAGTTAATGAGGCGATTTTTAAAAAAAATCATAGAAGCATTTTTTGTGAAAATCGCAAAAAAGTTAAAAATTACATGAATGAACTACTACTTCCGGTTGGCCGATTTTGATGAAAATGTTCGTGTCGGGCCCAGTAGTGGTATGTAACTTAAGTTTCAAGTTCGTACGATGTTCCATTCTTGAGATATTCTGTACACACACACAGACCAATAGCTAAAAACATGTTTTTTGGGATCAGGGGGTCTGAAAACGTGTAGATCCTGTGAAAACTCAATTTCGAAAAATCGACACGAAAACAATACTTTCCTTCCTATATATTCATATAAGCAAGAGAAAGTAAAACTAATGTATTAACATCTTCAGAAAACAGAGAGTGAATTGATGTTTTTAAAATTTCACAAAATTGTAGAAAAGGAAATTTCATTTGCATCTTCTGAAAAATATATAATATTTTTGAGTAATGATATTTTTCTTCTAGACTAACAAATGTCAATACTTTGAATGATAAACAACGAATACCAAAATTTAAAAACGTATTAAATTTTTTATGCAGAAAGTGAAGGAAGTTGTCTTTACGAACCGTTGTAGATATCTTGGCTATAATAAATGTACTAACATGCTTTTCACGGTTGATGAGCTCTGCTGTTCCACACATTTAGACCAATCAGAACGTTTGCCAACGTTGTCAGATTGTACTTGACAAACATTACGCACGCATGCGTATAAGAGCCGCAGCAGTTCACTCTCATCTTGCATCTCGTACTGAACACATCGATTATAGAGTGCGTTAACATGCAATATTTTATAATATAATCAGCTGATTGTATATTTATAGGTTATAATTTTTATTGAAAGACCAAAAAAATGGCCGACAAAATATTTAACTGAGCTACAAGAGCAAGTGTTGGCAAGTCATTGGCTAGCTAACGGGTGATTCAAAAAGAGCGCCGGTTTTTAAACGGCTGGTAAATTTTTGTTTATCGGTTGGCAACATTGTTAGACCTCATTTCTATTTCGGAGAACATTCCGATTGACGATTCAGTTGTAGTTTCTCTTGTTCGCAGTGTAGTACTCTCGCAGTCTGTGTCTAACCATGGAGAAGTTTACTGTTGCACAACGAGTGTTAATCGTCAAAACATTTTACCAGAGTGGAGAGAGTTATGCAGCTACTGTCAGGCGACTTCGCGGTACTCTAGGACGTTATGAAGCACCGAATGAATCAACAGTTCACAGGCTCATGAAAAAGTTTTTTGAGACGGGTTCAACAGTGGACCTTAAAAGTTCTGGACGTCGTCGTTCTGGCCGAACTGAGCAGAACGTTGCGTTGGTTCGTGACAGTGTGGCTGTTAGCCCAGCAAAATCAATATGTCGCCGTTCTCAACAATTGGGTTTACAAAGTTCTTCTGTACGGAGAATTCTTCGGTACGATCTCCAATATCACCCGTATAAAATTCAGTTGACGCAACATTTGAAAGTGGCAGACCACCAGAAGAGACGACAGTTTGTTGACTGGGTATTGAGAAAACGGCAGGATGATGACACCTTCGCAAACAAAATCATTTTCAGTGATGAGGCGGGTCATCTGAAGTCATTGGTGTATGCCAATAAACCCCGAAACATCAATGACTTGAAGGAGGAAATTCGACGGGTTATCGGGCAAATGGAAGTCGAAACTTGTCGTGCAGTAATATCCAATTTCATGGACAGAGTTGATGTGTGCCAGCGCAGTAGAGGAGGACACATGCATGACATCATTTTTCATACATGAAATCGGAAGGTAAGATGAACTTGTTGATGTATTTATTTTCAGTTTTTCAATAAAATAAATCTCTTAATTTGATAAATCAAAACCGGCGCTCTTTTTGAATCACCCTATATAAAGTGGGTAGGGGCCAATGCATACGTTCACAGCTCATCAACCTTGAAAAATAGTATAGTATCTTTACGTCAATATCACGATTAAATTACACACTTATTAAGATAATAGCATTGGGTTTTTAATTAATTGATTATACAAAGTATAATTTAAACAATTGAAAAATTTAATGTACATTTAAATTCAGTATGGTATATGTATGTATATATTTTTTAGTTTTAACACCTGAGCAGATTTCACCGTGCTCAATGCTTTCCCCAATGATGATTATGACAGCAACAATGAAAGACTATCAGGAGGAAAACCAAGTTTCTGTGGTAGGTATTTTGGAATTGCCCAAAATAAATGACTCCAATATCTTAGTTTATGTTCTAACATGTACTGGTTATATGCCAACATATACAGTAAGCCATACAGATTATCCAAACCTATATCGAGATAGGCATTTTTAATTTTTACTTTCTCTTGCCTATATGAATATATAAGAAGGAAAGTATTGTTTTCATGTCAATTTTTCAAAATCAAGTTTTCGGCGGATCTACATGTTTTCAGACCCCTGATCCCAAAAAACATGTTTTTAGTGATTGGTCTGTGTGTGTGTGTGTGTATGTGTGTGAACAGAATATCTCAAGAACAGAACATCCTACGAACTTGAAACTTAAGTTAGATACCAATAGAGGACCTGACACGAACATTTTCATCAAAATTGGTCAACCGCAAGTAGTAGTTTACTCATTAAATTTTTCACTTTTTCAATTTTCTCAAAAACGGCTCCTACGATTTTTTAAAAAATCGCCTCATTAACTACATTTTTTATGCTCTACAAGATAGGGTAGGCGCCATGTCTGCTGAAATTCTTGGGGAGGTTGTTTTCTCGTAAAAAAGTTGTTTTTAAGGTTGCAGCTTTAATATCCATTTTAACGCAAAAATGTATATCATAAAAGTTGTAGAGAATTGAAAATCCTACAACTATTATTTTAAACATTTTTTTATATAACGCTGAGTTTAGCGGTAATTAGCAATATTCTGTTTTTTCTCACGAAATCGTGAGAAAAATAATTTTTTTAAGATTACAGCCTAAGATTTTTTTAAAATTTTTTAAGTATGCATTTAACAACATAAGTGTGTAATCAAATTTATAGAAAATTAAAAGATCTACAACTTTTATTTAGAGCATTTTTCTCTACAGAGCCTAGTTTAGCGTGAAAGAGTGATTTTCCATACTTTTAAGCCAAACTGAGGTTGATTTTCATTTTGTCTTTCACTCATGATTAAGATAAGGTTATGTTTATTGAGGTTAGTTCTTTGTTCATTTCTAATGTTTTATTACTAATGTTAGATTATATTGTTCATTATTTACATAAGCAAGAGATAGTTGCGTGAGTGTTTCACACCAGATTTTTTACATTCAGTATCAAAAGGTAAATTTCTGTAAGTATTGAATGAAATTATAAAAATATTTATGAATTTAAAACAGATTATAAAAGAACCTTACATTACCAATAGGGTCAATCCAAATAGATAAATCCTCGAGATGAAGTTCAGGTACATCAGCGGGTAGAATTAAATTGTCAGGCAAATTATTTCGTGAAACAGACGTGTGTACAATTGTAGCTAACATATCAGCAGCGATTTCATCAAACAAAATCTTATTTAAAAGTTCCTTTGTATCGTCTTTTGTGGCTCCAACTTGAAGATAAATACTTTCACCATTCTTTAGTTTGAACTCATTACTTTCTTCACCATGAATATGGTCAACTAAACAAGGAAACTAAAAACAGAAAAATAAGGTTAACCCTTTTAGTGCCGAAACAATATTTAAAAGTTTGATTTTAAGTGCCATTTAATTTGAAAAAGGGTGTAAAAAAGTGCCAGCCCTTATTTTGAAAACTTGCAGACGTAAGCCTGCCATTGCCAACAAATATTTCAATGTTACAGAAAAATAAAATTTCCTGTTAAAAATTAATTTTTATTATGTTCATAAAGAAAAGAAATCATTTTAACACTAAAAATATTCAAAATTTATTTTTAGTTTATTTAAAGTCACATTGATAGCTTGTTTAATAGTAACTGCTGTGGGTTTTGGTGCCTTAACGGTGGTTTTAACGTGTTAAAATTTCCAAACCCTAGCTGGGAATTGAACCCGGGACCTTTCGCTTTGCAGGCTAGTGTGCTAAGTCACTACACAGCGGAGGCGGTTTCAAAATACATATTCCATTAAATTTTGTCTAAAAGTTTTTTTGTAAATGTTTGGTTATCTGGACATTGGCTCTTTATGCATAATGTACGGACACCCGGGAAACCGGATGTTATCACTACGTCAAAAATATATCGACGTCCTGTTTTCCGGATGCTGGTACTAAAAGGGTTAATGACAATTTCAACAATTTTAAACAAATAGTAGTAGTGAATCATGGTTCAATATTAGCTCACCTGAAGGGATGGAACTCGAAGATAGTTGATCCCGAATGAGCTTAAGGCGTTACAGTATTTAATTTATTAATAATTAAATCACAGCTTCTCAAAATAATCAGAATGAAAAATAAAAAAAAGTATAAAGAAACTTAATGTTTACATACCACAATAACCATTCAATGTAACAATTTTTTTGTTGTAACATCTGACTGTTCTGCAATTACTGCTAACGCAGACGGTGAAGGATGAAATTTTTTTTAACATATGAAAATATGCGGTGCCTGAATGGGATTCGAACCCAAGACCACATGATGAGAGGCGCACACCAATGTAACTAGCACCAATTATTAGTTACATTTAGGAAACACAATTAAATCTATTTGCAAGGATTTATAATGTTGTGAAATAAAGGAGAAAAACAATATCGATGAGGTAACAGTTTTATTGCTTAATCTCCAAGAGAGCAATAATAGTAAACACGGAACATAAGAGTGGGAACAACAGCTGTTTGAGCAAGCTCGCAATTCTGTGAATCTAGTTATAGTTTTCCTGTATACTCTGTAAGAGTTCTAATGTACAGTATTCAGATGAACTAATGTCCCCTAATGCCGGCCGCATTGGCGCAGTTGGTAACGTGCTCGCCTCTCATCATGCGGTCTTGGGTTCGAATCCCATTCAGGCACGGCATCTTTTCATACGTTACACACAATCATTTCATCTTTCAACCTCTGCATTAGCAGTAATTGCAGAACAGTCGGACGTTAAACAAAAAAAAAAAAAATGTCCCCTAGCCGTGGGAGAGAGAGAATGCATAACGCTCTCACTTGCACAAGCCATACGCGCCGTTCCAATAACATTGTCTTGAATTTTACTCATTGTTGTGAGCAAGCGTTTATGCAAGCAGTAAACTAACAAGCAAGATATCGACTGTAGTATGTTTTCAGATTTGGATTATAACGGTAAAGACCTTTGAGCGCATGCGCAGTTATGCTACATATCTCACTCTCACTCGCTCGGCTATGGGACATTAGTTCGACTGATACCTATATCAGCCACCTATCATTAGTTACAACACTTGTAACAATACTTCAATAATCTTCTTTAATGTATATACAAAGAAAAAGAACTATTTTTATAGCCCTGAAACTTACTAAGTCACTTATATTACACAGAATAAATTAGAATCTTACCTCATTACCCAAATCATGTTTAACGACTTCCTGTACCAGTACGTCAGCTAAAGTTTTAAAATCATGGAGAAACCTTGGATTTTTCTCTTTCTCTGTCTTTTCTTGAACAAGCAATGAAAGTAAATGTTTTTCTTCTCTTACAGCCCTGGCAATATTCGCTGCTTTTTCTGATACATATATAAGACTTTCTATAAATTCCCTGTCCAAAAAAACGAATCAACATCAGTAAAATTTCAATGTTTTTCTTTCTTTCATAACTACATCTACGAGATGCTGAAAGGGAGTGAATAGGACATGTCAATTTAATTATTATAGTCACTTGAGTCATGAGTTTGCCCTTGTTTGCAACGATGGGTAAAGGGGGAACAGCATCAGTGTGTATGTGCGGCCGCTTTAATTTCAGTACGACAAACATAACAACTTATACTATACCCAGAGCATAGCCTATACAGTATATCGCGGAACCTTTTGTAGGTTAACGGTACGAATATAACTGTTTGTTATCGTATACAGAAATGTTAGTTTCTCGAAAATGTGGGCAGACTATTCACAGTGCAGAACAAAATCTAATATGCAGTGTAATAAAATGCTGTTAAGTTGAAACTAAACAAAAATGCCTGTCAATGCCTCTTAACAAAAGCCACAAGCGAGTGGCTAACTACTCTGATGTTTCTCCTTCCACAATTAAAAAAAAAAGGAAATTAAAACATGAAGAAGCTATTCTTAAACAGTTTTGTTGACACCTGGTAAAAAAAGGAAGCTTAGGCAGACAAGTAAGACTGATAGTGAAGATGCCAGTGACAGTGATCGTAAAGAACGTGATTCATTCGTATAAAAATTTGTTCCAATGGAATAAAGTAGCTGGTAATTACAGTAAATCAAACATTTCTAGTCGTGTAATTAAGCTATAAGCAATATTACAGGTCACATTTATTTCCTATAAGGTTTATGAAAAAAATTTTCTTGGATTAAACCACAGCTTACAAAATGTAAGTAGAAACTGCACAGTAGTGAAATGTACGAGTAGTGTCGCACTGTTATATTTTCACTTCCCTTCCTCACAGCCCATCCGTACGCAAAAGGCAATCTCTTGACTTCAGTATCTATACCACTACTTACTCACTAAGGCCGGTTACATATTCAGCGGTTTTGTCACCATGACAGAAACGCAACGACTGGAAAATTTTATGTAATGCGTTGAAATAAATAGGAGCTGTCAAATTCAGTGGTTCTGTTTCGTTTTCTCGATGCGGTCGATTTTCAACGGTGACAGGTTGCGGTTTCCGTCCGCTGCAACAGAACCGCAACCTATGTTATCAAATGGAAAGAGTCAAATTCAGTGGTTCTGTAACTACTTGTTGTCCCCCACCTTATAGTCTTCTCTTCTCAGGGTGCCTGTCCGATATAAACAATTTAAACCTTGTGTCCTGCTTTACAAAAACATCATTCAAAATAGACAATAGATCCAAAAATGATGTTATACTCATACGGAAATACAAAAAAGATTTTTCTTCATAGTTTTTTAAACGACTCATCAGTGTGTGGTATTGGACTTTCCATAAACGCACAGTATTTAATAATTAGGTGAAAAACCCTAGCGGTTTTAAATAAAAGGTGAAAAACCCTAGCGGTTATCACCGCCTGTTATTCATCGGGTGTGTTTGGAAACTATAATAACATGTGATGAAACGTGGTGTTTTACTTATGATCCGGAAACGAAGTGCCAATTCATGCACTGGAAGAGCCGAACTTCATTGAGAGCCAAAAAAGCTTGAATAAGCAAGTCAAAATTTAAAGCAATGATGATTGTTTTTTTTATATCCATGGGATTGTGCACCTTCACTGGGTTCCTGAAGGTCAAACAATCAATCAATATTACTACCTTGAGGTACTTTCTAAACTACATCAAAGAGTAATGAAAAACGCCCCGAAATGTGGAAGACAAATCATGGGTTCTCCAAAAAGACAATGCGCCAGCTCATTCCACGTTATCTGTCAAGAGGTTCCTAGCCAAGTCCAGCATCTCAGTATTAGAACATCCACCTTGCTCACCAGATCTTGCGCCAAGTGACTTCTACCTGTTCCCTAAGGTGAAATCTGCATTAAAAGGGACAAGATTTGAGTCTGTGGAAACTGTAAAAGAGAAAGCGGCATGAGTCCTGAAGGAGCTGACAGACGATGACTTCCAGCACTGTTTCCAACAATGGAAAATTCACATAGAACGTTGTAGGGATAAAGAAGGAGTGTATATTAAAGGTGACAATAAGTGATTACGTAGGCTATAAATTAAAAATAAATTTTTTTACGCCAGTCTCGTTATTTAATAGCCACACCTCGTATGTATTTAAATCTGATATGTTTTATAATCATGGAGAAACCTTGGATTTTTTTCTTCTGTCTTTTCTTGGATGAGCAATGAAAGTAAATGCTTTTCTTCTCTTACCGCCCTTGCAATATTTGCTGCTTTATAACAGTTGTGTTATCTATTAGGACATCTCTACCACGTTTCAGCCATCTAACTCCTCCAGAACTTAGTAAACAATAAATATTGATTTATGGGTTGAACACAATTTCAATCCCTTTAGAGTACATTTTGAACATTATTAAGGGGTAATTTTTGTAGTTGAAATATAAGTAACATCTTTATAGAGTTTCAGCCATCTAGCTTGTCCGGAACTTAACAAATGGAAAATATTAGTTTATGGGTTGAACACACTTTTCAACTGTTTAACAATGGAAAGTCAAAATCGTTTAACTTTTCTATTTACCTTATAAAGGGAATATTCCTTACAAATTTCAGTATTTTAGCTAGTGCAAGTAGAACAATTAAAGATAAGTGACTTTTTATTAGAATTCTGGTTAGTTAAGAAAATTACAGGGAAGGAGAATGATAAATCTACTTTTAAATTTTACATAAGTAGTCTGTTGTTGTTTAGGTCATCAGCCAAAAGGCTGGTTTGAACCTGTAGAAGTTTTACTAAGTAAAACGAGGAGTGAGGTGGTTTACCATTGCCTTCCTCACTGAATGGAAAAGTACAGTTATCAGCATGCTGGGCCCTCTGAAAAGCAAATATTTTCCACTCTGCAAATGACACCTTCACTTCATTCACCACAGGGTCCAACTGTATAATGAAATTCATTACTTTCAGAGGAGATAACTCTGATTAGTGTTTTTTACACCTCTACCTCTTCTGTTCTTAAATGATTCAGTCATTAAATTGGCTGACCATGTGACAAGAAACAGAACTATTTATTTTAGCCCTGCAACTAACAGATTGAGTGTAAATAATTTGACACCCCACCTGTCTGTTATGGGCAAATAAGTAGTCTAATAAGGAAAAAGTTTTAAATTTTTTTTATAAATATTAGTTTATACATTTACTGTATGTGTTTAGTAATGTTGTCATTGCCAGTATCTGAGTTTACATTATCTTCCCACAAACGTTAATGCAGATATTACCAATCTGATTCTGTAGCCACATCCAGGAAGTACATGACCTAACCTTCTATAAAATATGCTTATTTCAAAAATAGCCCAAATAATTCGTTAATTTTCATACAAATAAACCCAATCAAATTGAAAATTACACAGGTACTTTAAAACAGCGTGAAACTATATCCTAAAACGAAAACATTGAAAAAGAACATGATAAACAAAACAAGAATATAATAATAGTTTAATATTTAACATACACGATAATTAATACACATTGTTTACGCATTTTTAAAGTCATATTTTAATCAATAATTAAATAATATGGTATTAAAACATACATTTTTTTGAAGAAAATTGCAGTGTACGATATCAGTATAAGTTGATTATAAGCCTAACCTTGACCCAAAACAAATATTACCAAACTAAAGTATATCTTCACAGTCAAGTCAACCATACAGTAACATACGTTGTATAAAAGAAAGAAAAACAATATTCTGTTTTACATTTACGTCACATTTATTTCTTTAACGTCAATAAAATAAAGTAACAAAGAACACACCAAACTGTCAATATACAAGATAACAGGTTTACAAATTTTCTGAATTAAATTAAAGATATAGTACCAACTGACAAAACGAAATTATCGTATGCATTCTTTAGAAAACCGTTTTATAAAAACTATAGAAAATTTGATTTTATCTTTTAATATTTATTTTATATTATCTTTTAATAATGGAACTGATTTTCTAAACTAATATTTTGACAATAGGAATATCGGTCTATAAATCATAATTTAACATTTATCACGTCCTTTATACGGGAATTAGATGTGCACTATTAATGAAAAATTGCAAAATACCATTGCTAAAACTAATATACATAATAAATGGCAAATTGGAATTTATATGACATGTACGTTTTTGATACTTTCAGGAGTTTATATGCAAAGTTCAGTTATGAACTTTTTCCGCAAAAAAAACTCGTTTTGGATTTTTTACTAAAACGGTTTTTGTATCACGGAAGATCGTTGTTCAAATCCTAGTAAAAGTAACTTACTTTTACGCGGATTTAAATAATAGACAGTGGTTATGGTTGAGGTTTATTTAGCACGTTCCTGCGGCTCGACTGGTCTGCCACATTTTTGTGGTGTCAGTACACAAAAAGCGCTCCAGGCTCGCGGAGCATTATACCCTCTTATTCTCTTTTCAATTACAACTTTTTTGTTTATTTTAATTAATACTCTAGCAATCCCCGCTCGCTTCGCTTCACAGCAGCTAATGTAGGCCTCATTAAATTATTTTAAAACCTCTCTATATGCAATATTTGTGGTTTTTTAACCTGTGGCAGCAAAATAAATTGTTTTTTTTGCACTTCCAGCTCTAGAAAGTCCGACATAAAGTTTTTCATGAGTGAAAGCACTCTTGTCTCAAATCGATGCCCACCGTTTTAAATGTTTTTCCCTGGGATTTAACAGAATTGAATCGAATGCATAGAAGAATACCGATGGAAAAGAGACAGTTAATATGTGGCTGAGATAAGAGACAGTAATACGTGGGTGCGGTACGTAGAGTAACTGGAAATGACCCATTCACTTCCTGTTGAATAAAAACAAATACATAAAATACCGTAAAAAAATAAAATTTTTGAATATTTCCGAACTTTTAATGTTTTTGGAATTGAATGTTTTTCTTCACATTTTTCTATGAAATATAAAAGTTGAATCGTGCTTCTAGCCCAAAAGATACACCATCCAGAGGACTTTGAAAAATAAAAGTGCTATGTAGGCCTACCCTATGGACTAAGACATGCGACATCGTCCCAGTTTAAGTTGTTTAACTCACGTAATTAAAGTTACTTAAAGTTGCAACATAGGCTATTGATCAGGAATCTCTGAGCTATGCAACAATGATTTTTTTAAAAAAATCAGTTCGGTAGTTTCTTAGATTACCTCATACAAACGAACAAACAAACAAACAGACGTTTCTTTATTATTATTATTATTATTATTATTATGTACGTATGGACCCTGATGGATTGCGCAAAGCATTCCAACTCATTTTTGGGAATTCTTTCTCATTTTCCATACTTCTCTCATTCTCTCCCCATGTGTTTTCTTCCTCTCCACTGCCCACTTCGTCCCTGTCCTCCTAAGGACCTCATTCTCTGGCATCACATTCCACTCGTTTATCCTGTTTCTGAATGTGTTTCATTCTCCAATACCTGTTGGGTCTATTAAATAGACCCAACTTGCATAACCCATAACTTACATAACTTACATAAGGCACAAATTTTGTGCCTTATGTAAGTCTATTTTCACTTGTGTAATCCATGGTGCTGTTGATTTAACTTTTTATATGTAAGTAAGAATCTTGTTAGTGAGTCGTGTTGGGGGGGGGG
The DNA here is from genome assembly GCA_035578175.1 of Catonia carolina. Taxonomy (NCBI): domain Eukaryota; kingdom Metazoa; phylum Arthropoda; class Insecta; order Hemiptera; family Achilidae; genus Catonia; species Catonia carolina. The sequence goes on from JAQMRL010000005.1 coordinate 69,890,206, forward strand.
GGGGGGGGTCTACTGATGTGTCCATAGAATTGCAGCCTTCTTTTCCGTATGTCTGCCGCTAGGTTAGACATCTTCTCGGTTGTTTTTCTGGAGTGTAGCCTTCTTCTGTTAATTCTTTCTTCTTTATTATATTAGTATAGATTTATTTAATTTTTTTTTTTTTGTTTATACATATATGTTTATGTATTTCAATATAGTTAAATGTATTTTTTTGTAATTTTAAAAATTCATACAATAAAGTATAAATGAATCAGTCATTTCAGAAAGCCCATAAGTCAAAAAAACTAACTTTTGGAAAAGTGTAAACTCCTTGTAATTTATTACTTCAATTAAAAAAGCCCATTAAAACATATAAATTGTACAGAGGGCCGTCCACGTTAATATACAATATACGTTTGCCTTTTTAAAGACAAGGCACTTATTAAAAAAAAAAATTGAAAATTTAGATTTAAGGAGTTTCTGAAATAAATTGTTGTAAAATACTAACAAACTACGTTGTTACAGGGTTGTTAAGGTTACAGCTGATTTTCGGTGACGAAAATTCCTGGTTCAAATCCTGGTAAAGGTAGTTACTTTCATACGGATTTGAATACTAGACAGTGGTTACCGGTGTACTTTGATGGTTGGGGTTTAATTAACCATACTCTCTCAGGAATGGTCGGCCTGGGTCTTGTACAAGACTACACCTCATTTACAGGTCATACACATCATCCTCATCTCATTGGGTCATGGGGTTGCTTATTGTCCTAAATTGAACAGATTGCAACGTACACAAATTACGAATAAAAAAAAGGTTTTGAAATTAAAAAGAAGAATAAAATAGGGTGTACATATGATTATCAAAACAACAAAAAGTTTATTGTCAACAAATAACTTATGTTGTCAGTTAGGTGAAACTTTTTGTGTTTTAATATTTTGTAAGTGATAAAAGTTACGAGTACAAATTTGTAAGTTATGTTAATTAAGTAAATCTAAAAAAAATAAATAACCTAATAATTTATCTTATTTCTTTCAATGTGCCGTCGTTAACAAAATATGTAAAAAACTTCCATGTTAAAAAATAGTCGTATTTGTAAACAATTGATTAACCAAGATGATAATATTACCTTATGATACCTTAAAGAACAATGTTGTACGGTAACAAACTATTATTCGTTTTCATAATTATACAAATAATTAATGATTGTATTTGTTTGAATACAACGCATAACCCTATTATAAAAACAACCAAAACAACAACATCAAAAGCCAACAAAACTCAAACAAAATTACCGCCAAAAAAACAAAAAAGTGGAATGCAACCAGAAGAATACGCTTTAAAAATTATACCATCTTATGAAAAGGATGACTTTACATTTACTGGAAAGTTAAAGGTAAAATTACGAGTTATAAAAGATACTAAAAAAATACGTATGCATTCAAAATATTTAAAATTTACAGATGAAGATGTACGTGTTTTATATAAAGAACATAATATTGGAATAACTGACCTTAAATTTGATAATAAAACAGAAACATTTAATATAACTACGAGTGAATATTTAGAAGTAAAAGAACGTCCGTACACTTTGATAATTAATTATTCAGGTGAAATTTCGGATGATGAAATTCATGGATTTTACCGAACTTGGTACATGGAAAACGGTAAATTGAAGTAAGTAAACGAAAAAACGAAACATTAATTTAGTAGTTGTTTTTTAGGTCATCAGCCAAAAGGCTGGTTTGAACCTGTAGAGGTTTTACTAAGTAAATCGAGGAGTGAGGCGGTTTACCATTGCCAACACTCACTGAGTGGAAAAGTACGCTTATCAGCATGCCGGGCCCTCTGAAAAGCACATATTTTCCACTCTGTAAATGACACCTTCACTTAATTCACCACAGGGTTTGGCTGTACAATGAAATTCATTACTTTCAGAGAAGATAACTCTGATTAGTGTCTTTTACACCTCTACCTCTTCTGTTCTTAAATGATTCAGTCATTTAATTGGCTGACCATGTGATAAGAAACAGAACTATTTATTTTAGCCCTGCAAAGAACAAATTGAGTGTAAATAATTTGACACTCCACCTGTCTGTTATGGGCAGCTCTATCTATTGTATGGGGTAATTCTAGCATGGGTAATATGAATAGGGTTTTTAAAATTCAAAAGAAAGCTATTGGGTGTATGGTGGGAGCTAACCAGCTAACCTCATCCACACCACTATTTAAGCAGCTTAAATTGCTTACAGTTCCCGCTCTCTACATTTTTGAGGTGATTTTGTATGTTAGGCAAACAAATTTTATGCAGAATTTCAATGTTCACAATCATAACACGAGAAACAGGAATGATTATTATGTGGCTAATCACTCCACAAAATTGTTTGAACAAAAACCTACTTATGCAGGGAGAAAATTCATGAATAAATTACCCCAATTTTTAAAGTGTTTTGAGGATTTGAATTCCTTTAAAAAAAATCTGAAAAATTACTTGATCGGTGAAACTTTTTATAGCGTACAAGAATTTCTTTCTTGATAGTAGTGATACATTGTGTGATTCTTATATGTATTTCAGGCGTTGTAACTGAAATGTCCTTCGACTCCTGGAGTCCTATACTCATGTCCTATACTCCTCCTGGAGTCTCCAGGGCGCAAAAAAAAAAATTGTTCATTCCGTGCGCACACTTCTGTTGTAAAATGCATACTAAGGCCGCAATCTTAAAAAATTCAATTTTTATACCGATTTCGATGAATAATTTTAGAAGAAATTGTGAAATAAAAGTTGTAGGATTTTAATTTTTTACAACTTTTGCTTTAAAATGCATATTAAGGTTGCAGTCCTAAAGAAACCTTTTTTACCACAGCAGCACACAGGTCCCTCAAGAATTTCACCAAACATGGTGCTTACCCATTATTGTAGAGAATAAAAATGTAGTAAATAAGGCGCCTTAAAAAATTCGTAGGAAGCAATTTTGAGAAATCTCAAAAATGTAAAAAATCGCAAATTGTTTTTCTACACGCCTAGTTTAGCGTCAATTGGTGATTTTCTGTATTTTGCTCACAAAAATCGGTAAAAATCCTATTTATGAGATTGTGTCCTTAGTATGCCGGCCGCATTGGCGTAGTTGGTAATGTGCTCGCCTATCATTTATGCGGTCTTGGGTTCGAATCCCATTGAGGCACGGTATAGGCTATTTCCATACGTTACAAAAAATCACTTCATCTTTCACTGTCTGCATTAGTAGTAACTGTAAAACAGTTGGACGTTAAAAAAGTATGCTTTTACGACAGAAGTGTGCGTATATAATTTAAGTTATAGAAAATAAAAACACCTAGGCTACAATTTTTATTTCAAACGTCAGTATATTCTACAGAACTGAGTTTAGCGTCAATTAGTGATTTTCCGTATTTTTAAACCAAACAGAGGTTGATTTTCATTTTGCGTTATTCACGCATGATTAAAATTAGGTAATGTTTATCGTTTTACATTATTTACTCATGATTAAACATAGGTTATATTGTTCATTATTTGCATTGGCTAGAAAAAGTCATGTGAGTCATAACATATGTTATGTGTTATGTGGTGTTTCACACCAGATTTTTTTAATGTGCTTTTTACATATAAAATGTGATGAATTAAAGTAAAAACTAGGTAGCATAATTTTTTAATGAAAAAACTATTTTTATAATAATATTTAATAGTTTAACTCGTGAAGAGCTTCATTTGAAAACAATGTTGACCAGAATCAGTCCGGCCTTCGGGCCAGCCCAGTCAGTCAGCTGGTAGAAAGTCGCTATTATTTGTTGAGTAACACTAGTTGTGTAAACGAGTTTGTATGGTGACCAGCTGACAGCCATTCCTGAATAAACTCCACTGGGGGGTTCCTGTTCAACAATTCATTTCGAATTACGTCAAAAAATACAGCGAAAAGCAGCGATAAAATTAGGTGGTTGTCAGTAAAGTACAGTTCCCGATAACTAATAAAAGCTAAAAAAAAATAATTAGTCCAGTGGAAAATGAGACCAAAATCAACAAAACTAGCCTTATTCTTTTTATAATACGTGTAAATAGTGTGATACCAGTATAGCTTGAGTCCCAGCTCCGTGTAGTTGGAAGGAATGCAGTGCATTGTTATAGTAGTGGGAGAATGAATGAGTGTTAGTAGTATTTATCAGCTGATGCATTTGTAGTGGTAGCGTGTACTAACTAGACTAAAAACATATTCTTATCATCCGGCGCATTAATTTAACAAATACCTACCGGGTTATTAACTTGGTCGGATTCATAATATTTAACTTGCTAATTTATATCAAAATATGTAAATAAATAAATGTAATAAATACAAATAAATATTTTGAAAACGGAAAGTTTGAAAATGAATGTTTTGTATTAAGAGTAATACAACAATCATATTCCCAGCATGCATCACTCATTCATTGTACTTTACCCCGCAACTACACGGAGCTTGGACCCGAGCTATACATAAGTCAATCTGTTAATGCGGTTTAAATATTAATGTTAACATTAATTTAAGTTAATGTTACAGATGGGTTCGTGTAATACAAATGGTACCAAATTATGCAAGAACAATATTTCCATGTTTTGATGTACCTTACATAAAATCTAATTTTTCAATATCAGTTGCTAAACCATCTGCATCAATGAATACAGTTTCAAATATGAATAAACATCAAGTTATAAAGCTACAGTAAGTAATATATTTTTGAACTATACATTTAGATGAAAGACTCACATGGTGACGTCATAATTATACGAAACAGTAACTTCGGCTGAAATTACGTCAATTGTTAGTCATTAAGTCTCAATTTTCTCTTGAAAAGTTCGCTTATAAAAAATAATACTTAAACCTGTTTGTGCTTACTGGTTAGAATTATGGAGTACTGCTAATTCATAAAAAATACAGAAATACTGCAGCACTTCAATCAAAATGCCTGAGACTTATCACTGCGTTCATGGTATGTAACCTAACAAATGAAGAGCTGTGAGGATAAAGTGCTATGTAACAATTTTCAAAAATTGATTTTGTGGCTGATAAAGACGCTATGTGTAGTATATTAAGTTATACAGATGGCATAGCATACTCTATCTCTACATTCTAAAGTCCAGCCTCTCTTAGTTTGCTCCTAATGTAAACAAATAATGACGTCACTGAGCATGCGCATTATATCAAAATGTGTACACGCTGATTAAAAATTAACAACTATAATACTTTCAAAAGTATTTAAATACAAATTACTTTTAACAGTATTTTTCTAAATGAAATTGTTAGGCCTACATCAAATCATGACTGATATCAACAGCGTCATCAACAGCTTCAGCTACTTCATATTACTAGATACAAGTATTAATGCATATTTTAGTCAAATATACTTTTTTTTGTTCAGTTTTGTATTTTTTTTTTTTAAGAAACTACTTAGGCCTACATTTTCATTCTAAGAACTTTATTATTCAGAATTTTATCATCTTTGCTTAAAATTTATAATTAAATTTAAAGAACTGATTGCAAAGGAATTATATTTTGTTTTTAAAAAAGTACTAGTAAAATTAGTCACTTTTATACGGATTGAATACCAGACAGCGGTGTACTTTGATGATTGGAGTTCAATTAACCATACTCTCTGAGTCTGTACAAGACTACACCTCATTTACAAGTCATACACATCACCCTCATCTGATTTGGTCATGGGGTTGCTTATTGTTCTCAAATAGAACAGATTACAACGTACACTCGTTAGGGATAAAAATAAATTTACGAATTGCAATTAACCACAAAACAGAAGTTTTGACGAGGAAGAATAAAGCCTTCGACTTCATACAAGAAGCATCGCTGTGCCAGAAGCAGACAAACAAAAATTGGTAAAATTACTTAAAATCGTCACTGGCGTCTCGTCAAGCGATACAAGTCGTCGTCTGCATCACGAAGTGACGTATCTCAAAAAAATCGAAATTTGAGTTAGGTCGCCTATGAATGTGTCTGGGTGTATTCTACAATATCACAAACTGACTTATCAATATCTTCATTATTAACAAAGATACGAGCAATAATGTTTCTGCGTAACTCACGAAAAGTGATGAATTGTACATCACGTACTGACGTATCTTGAGATACGTCACTTTGTGAAACTTGTATTGTGTCCTCACTCTGTCGTATCTGTAGATTCGTCAGTTTGTGATGCGGTTGCTTACCTAATGGAACCGAAACTGTATGTGACGTATTCGAATAAGTACATTATAAAATAAAACTAAATAATACGATTTGCTTTTATGTAGGTATCTCCTTGACTGGGTTAGGCAGCAATCGTCAGGATATATAATATGATATCCATATTCCACGCAGAAGTACATTTCTAATTTACTTTTAACTGAATACGCACTTAGTTTACATTTTTATGGATGGAGCACTGATAAATTACCTTAATCGAATTATACCATTGTACCGGGTCCCATGTTCGATTCTCGGTCAGGTCTGGAATTTTTTTCATCACTCATTTTCGTACATCATCATTCTTCACCGCCTGCATTAGCAGAAATTCCAAAATAGTCAGACGTAAATATATGTAGGCTACCAATGATTACTTGCTCTTTATCAGTATGTTAGTAGACGTTTGCGGGTGTGTTTGTGGTTTGATAAATCTTAGTTTACTGTCGTAAGGTTATATTGTAACAAAAGAAGAGTCGTGGGAAGCGATCTGTTTCGATCTGCTTAAACCAATTGAATGAAAAAGAGGTAAAAAATGTGTTTCTCTTTTTTGACGGATGCAGTGACCAAAGTAAAAACTTAATAATAGCCATCATGCTGTTGTATGTTGTTCCTATTTCGACTAATATGAAAGTATTTCCCTGAGATTATGTGAGCCTTTCCACGGACAAAATGAGGGTGGTTCATGACATAGTAGGTCTACTATAAAGTCTGCTATTGAACGTTCAGGTGATTTATTTGTACCGTCTTAACTTATTCCTATTTTTAAATTAGCTTGTAAAAAAACAACCTTCCTTATCAATCCACTACAGTATGAAGATTTTATAGATTTTAAAGAAATTTCTAAGGAATTGAGAGTAGGCCTATTGTTAAACAGAAAAGATTCAACAGGCGAGAAAATAAACTGGTTGCGTGTGATGGAAATTCATGTTCCCAAAGCCTCGCCAGATACAATTAATTTATTTTAAGAACAGCCACCTTGTGATGAATATTGGCATTTTAATATTGGAAAGCTAAAGTCAATAAAGAATATTGAACCCAAAAAATTAAATTTAGTGCCTGCACAAATTACAAACGGTAAGTACAAAGATTTGTTACCTTTATGTAATGCAGTGCCACCCGTCGCCAAGTTGGAAGAACACAAGAACTTTTAAAGAAATTTACCTCATTCAAATTAGAACAAAGAATTTAATGCCTTTTATAAATCTTTAAAACTAATATCATTCAGCTTATAACTATTACGAACGTTTATGCCAACTAAGTTACTTTCGGTTTCCAGGCATTGTCAACAAAACATTTTGTTATCGTTTGTAATGGAGTAGGCTTACTAAATAAAATTTTAGTTTTTGATTACTAATAATAACGTAATGTATCATTATTTTAGGTTTCTGTGTTTTTTTTACGTGCGTATTTTGTATATTTTGCTATGTAGTTACTAAACAGCTTTCAGGTAACCCTATAGTGTTACTGTAAGTGTCATTGTCCAGTAATAAACAATTTTTTTAAATTTTTTGCATCAGTTTATGATGTCATTATTTTCCTAAAAAGTAACATTCATCAATGAAATTAGTTAACGCTTAGTAGTTTCGTAGTATTATTTTAAAGTTATTGGTATGTTTTTTAAGAAAATAGCAACTACAAAAAAAATTTTTTTTGTACTTATTTTGTTATGCATTGTATTAACAAATTTTCTTAAATATGTATTTTTTTTGTAATAAATTAGCTAGTTGTCTGTTTTAATATAGAATTTATACTAAAAAGAGTAATCATGTGTTTGTTAGTATTAATTTTCTATCAGGATACTTTTATCTATAGAGATACGTCATTTGTTTATATTTCATAATACGTTGCCGTGAATCACGTACTGTCGTAACTCGACAAATTTATACATTATTGATAAAAATCAATAACTTACATCAATATCATATAAATAATAAAAAAATACAGTCTTTTGTTGATTATTTAAAGCAATAGTTACGGTTTTATTGTAAATAATTGCTGAGATGTAGAGTGGAGAACTAAACGCAAAACTTTAAACGGCTCTCCTAGAAAAACATGATTTTTGAGATACGACGGTTTGTGATGCAGCCGACGAAGTGTGCCACGTTAGTCTCATCTTTTAAACGTATTGTGATTGAGTCTGAAATGATGCGTAGAATATTTTACAAAATATAAAAACTTGTTTGCGAATATTAAACTGGGCATTAATGAATCTTCTTCTTCTTCTGCCTTTCAAGGATCATCTCTGTCTGTTTCGAACCTTACGAATTTGCCCATCTCTTTCTCGGGCGTTCTCGTTCTATCTTTCCCTCCAGTTTATAGCGTAGTGTTTGCTTATGTATCCTATCCTCTCTCATTTTGTTTACATACTCTAACCACTGCATTCTGTTCTGAGATACCTTGTCGTTTATAGAGAAGATGTTGAGTTCTTTCCTTATCTCGGTATTTTTGTAACGATCTTTTCTAGTACACCCATACGGATGTCGAAGAAATTTCATTTCAGATGCTTGCAATCTACTCTCCTCTCGCTTTGATAGCACCCAAATTTCACTACCATAGAGTAAGGTTGGCACTGCTATTGTTTTATAAAATCTCACCCTCGTGTTTTAGCTGGTGCTATTTTTTAAGGTGCGGTAGATACTTCCACATATTTGCTGAAATCGGTGAATATTAATAAATCTTAATTTTTTAAAATATTTCAGGAAAGAAAACTATTTTGTTGATGTATATCCCTTATCTCCATTGATGCCTGCAAATATGTTAGGACTGGGCATATTCGATTTTAGTTCTTCAAGTATTGGAGGAAAGTCTTTCATTAAGGTTTGGGCACAGTCATGTATGCTCAGTCAAGCTTATTACATTTTGAATAGTACTGAACAAATTATGAAATTTATGGAAGAATTCACTTCGATAGTTTTTAAATGGAAGTTTGGGAAAACAAAATTGGACATAATTGCGTTACCAGAATTTATTGGGAGACGAACAGAAAGTTGGGGACTCATGATACTTAAGTAGGTAACGAATTATTTTGGTTGTATTCAAGTATAATTATTTGTAACATAGAGTAGTGGTTACCAACTCGCGCACCAACATCGGTTTTCGGACCGCCGACTCATTCTTTTGCAGACGGTGAGTTCTAGAGGATAATTCTTTTATGCCGATCTTATTTTTGTGTGATATGAAATTTTTACGTTTAGGCTGTGTGGATACTGAGAGTAACTGGTGATGGTCAACACGACATATACACTCGTATAGGGCTACAGTAAACTCTCCGTATTCCAGGGGCGGTTCCAGGGCTGATTTTCGGGGGGGGGGGGGCTATCTTGTCTTTATGTAGCTCTTACTGTTTGTAATTGAGTAATTGAAAAGTCCTCTTTTATGCTGTATTGGTGTAACCACAATTTTAATTCATTGAGAAATTTTCGCTACGTTAAAGTCCTTGTAAATCAAGAAAATCTTGAAAAATGAAGGCGCTGACTGGATGCGAGTGGCTTTTGACTATTGACACTGATTGTTATCTTAATACTATTTAAAAATAGATACTTTCTGTTTGACTCATTTTTATACTAAAATAATTATTGTTAATCGATAGGTACGAGTATTTGGATTCAGTTTTGTTAGAAATAATAGCTTATAGAAAATATTAAACTACTTTTACTTTACTATATGGGCGTTCAGGCCTCTGCAGCCCCTCCTCACCGCGACCTAAAAGATCTTTTGTGATTGCCCCTATTCCTTATTTATGCAAGACCCACACTTTCAATAAAGCGCAGGATCTGCCTAGGATCTAGTGCACTTACCTGGGAAGGTGTTAACACATCCTTACCCATCAGCGCTCTTCTTTTGCAGCCAACCACTTTGCAACTGCATAAAATGTGCTCAGCCTTCTCTTCTGCCTCATGACAGAATCTACACAGGCTCTCTCCAGCAACTCCTATCTTGGATAAATGATACCCAAGATTACAATGACCAGTCATCAGGCCCACTACCCTCCTCAGGTCCTGTCTTCCTAGTCTATTGTATATCCCAGCCTTCCTGCTGGAATAGGCAATGAATTTCTTTGCGTGTTCACAGCCTGTCACCTTATTCCAATAGGAGGTTTTAGCCTCCTCTTCCCAGGCCCTAACAAAATATTAAACTAAGTTTTCCTAGTATTTCGGGGGGGGGGCATAGCCCCCATGGCCCCTTCCCTGAAACCGCCCCTGCCGTATTCGCGGGGGTTAGGTTCCGAAAATTCGCCGCGAATACGGAATACATACAAAAACCGCGAATACGGAAATTTAATTTGTAAATTAATAAGCAATGCCTATACGTAGTACCTATGTACATACTGTAATGTAGACTACATATACTACGCGCGCCAGCTCATGATCTCTGTCGCCTGAGGAAGTGGGGCGGGTGGCGTAATAGAATGTGAGTAATATATTTGTCTTATCGTGCAGTACAAAAACATTTAGTCATCCTGTAAATATTATTATTATGTCTATGTATTTATTTATTATAGGCCTACGTATTATTGCTTTTCACAACGGATACACGTGTCACAATATACAGATTTGTGCTAATGCGTCTCGGATGTGTAAATCATTATTCATGATTTTTGATCACTACAGTGATTTTTATTTTGAAATTAAAGGGTGTTAACTTGCCAAAAGTTATTTGTTTTATGTTAGGTAAATTTCAACGTGTATTTTTCATATCTTTTGTTTTATTTTAATTTGTCTTCCCGGAAAAATAAAGCGGTAATTCATTCGGAAGTGCGACAAATTATTGCATCAGTTAAAAAAAACTTTGATTAAGAATCGCGTAAAGGACTTGGAATTGGCTTAACCACTTGACTGAGGTAAAAAAAATCATAATCATAATTTGCTACTAATTATTTAGGCCTATAAATTAATGTTGTTGTTGTTGTTGTTGTTTAGGTCAACAGCCAAAAGGCTGGTTTGAACCTCTAGAGGTTTTACTAAGTAAAACGAGGAGTGAGGTGGTTTACCATTGCCTTCCTCACTGAATGGAAAAGTATGCTTATCAGCATGCCGGGCCCTCTGAAAAGCACATATTTTCCACTCTGTAAATGACACCTTCACTTCATTCACCACAGGGTCTGGCTGTACAATGAAATTCATTACTTTCAGAGGAGATAACTCAGATTAATGTTATGAAATGTATATTTTTAAATTTTCTTATTTTCTATGCTACGTGCATATTTTAATTCCTGAGGACTGCCTGACTCAAACTGTAAATAATTACTAAATATTAATAAATACAATGAAAGAAAAGTAAAAGAGTTACTATATTGTAGAAAAAATTGAAATAATAAAACAAAAGGTTACTTTATAATGACAAGAACATTATGATAAATGTTTATTTTATGAATAGTATAATCTTTCACTGCATGCCGTAACAGAAATTCCTCACACGGATCACGAGCTGACGCGCTTATAGTACTTTATTTTTATGAACATATGAGTATTAATAAGATATTTACAAGGCATTTTAAAGTAAATATTTAAAATTGTGGTCGTTGTGGATACAGTCTTCGAATGAATTTTACAACTTTTGAAAGTATACTTCATTCAAGTATTATTCCTGCACTGTAGTCCATGTAATTTCAATAGAAGCTTGCACTGTACACGTTCCCTCTACTTGCCTCCTCCTTCTTATTCCAAGTAGTATAAGTAGTCAGCATAGTCTATGTACTGGTTGTTAGAAAAGTATGCCTCTAAATTGTTACCAGTGTTTAATACTTTCGTATGAATTTAATTCTTTTTAAGTAATTCATTGTCTTTAATTGTATAGGGTGATTCAAAAAGAGCGCCGGTTTTGATATATCAAATTAAGAGATTTATTTTATTGAAAAACTGAAAATAAATACATCAACAAGTTCATATTACTTTCCGATTTCATGTATGAAAACTGATGTCATGCATGTGTCCTCCTCTACTGCGCTGGCATGCATCAACTCTGTCCATGAATTGGATATTACTGCACGACAAGTTTCGACTTCCATTTGCCCGATAACCCGTCGAATTTCCTCCTTCAAGTCATTGATGTTTCGGGGTTAATTGGCATACACCAATGACTTCAGATGACCCCAAAGATGAAAGTCACAAGGCGTCAAGTCACACGACCTTGGTGGCCATTGATGGTCGGAATTACGAGAAATGATGCGATCCTGGAACCGTTCACGGAGTAACAACATTGTTTCTCTTGCAGTAACTGAATTTTATACGGGTGGTATTGGAGATCGTACCGAAGAATTCTCCGTACAGAAGAACATCGTAAACCCAATTGTTGAGAACGGCGACGTATTGATTTTGCTGGGCTAACAGCCACACCGTCACGAACCAACGCAACGTTCTGCTCAGTTCGGCCAGAACGACGACGTCCAGAACTTTTAAGGTCGACTGTTGAACCCGTCTCAAAAAACTTTTTCATGAGCCTGCGAACTGTTGATTCATTCGGTGCTTCATTACGTCCTAGAGTACCGCGAAGTCTCCTGACAGTAGCCGCATAACTCTCTCCACTCTGGTAAAATGTTTTGACGATTAACACTCGTTGTGCAATAGTAAACTTCTCCATGGTTAGACACAGACTGCGAGAGTACTACACTGCGAACAAGAGAAACTACAACTGAATCGTTAATCGGAATGTTCTCCGAAATAGAAATGGGGTCTAACAATGTTGCCAACCGATAAACAAAAATTTACCAGCCGTTTAAAAACCGGCGCTCTTTTTGAATCACCCGTTATAATCCTAATTTAGTATCGATTGCATCTTCCGAAGAAATTTAATCCGAGATGACACAATGTCCGCACGCTCCATTAAAAACCTTCTACCGTCATTACCTTTCTTGTAACTGTACCCCAAATTTTTAATTATTCTCCATGTAGACTTAATGGACCCGTGTACCCAATTTTTTCTTCTAAAAATTTTCTAACTTTATCGCATGTAGTTTCTAACTTTTCCCCACGTTTAAAAAACTCGGTTATTGTTCTACGATTGCATTGCTCATCGAAACTGTCAACACCGGTGACCCATTTTTTGTGAGGTATCTTCTTATGAGGAGACGTAAACGACACGGGTTGTTCTTCATTTTTCACTCATCGTTGACCGGTACTGCGTACACTTTAATCTCTTGTGCACAGAACGGAAACTCAAACTGAACTGGTGAATTTATTTGTACTATAGTATAATCATATACATTTATAAAATACTATGTATATTTTTATATATGTCTTTAAAATAGAAACGGCCTTAATTTTGTGTTGGCAGTTATAAAAGCTAACACTGCAGAGTATAATACAATCTGTAATTAATTATCTAAAAGAATTTGACATTCTGATTTATAAAGTATTTTTTTTACATTAAAGTAATATACCAATAAAAGTAAAAATTAAAAATAGATGGTGATTTGTGCTTATTACTCATTTGTTTATAATCAAGAGTATGGAAGTAGTAGTACGTTTTGCAGCACACTATACAAACTGCTGCAACCACTTTACATGTGTGGGAGTGAAAATACTTATTACGGAAGCTTCTATTGAAATTACATGGACTATAGTAGAGCAGTGTTTTTAAAGTTATGAAGTAGAATGCAAATTGTTATCGAAAGCACAACTCGACAAAAGTTACAGAGGAAAAATAAACTAAAGGGGGATCTGTAAGCCTAGGTGGTTAACAGCACTTTTAAAATTCGGTCAAAAATCAGTTTCTCAAAAGGTCCGATAACATTGATATTTTCAGAGGCTAGAATCTTTTAACATATGCTGTGTGTCGCCTAGTACTACGCTTCCGCTCTCTCAGAATTTCCCTTAAACTCCTCATCTACATAGCTATCATCAGATCCTTCTCTCTTTACGGTGCACCAGTTTGGTGACCTGTCCTCTCCTCCGTCAACAAAAGAAAACTCTCCTCCCTTCACATCTACATAGTAAGACAAATTTCCAACCTCCACTACCTCATCAATAATAAAACCGTCCACGACTATGCCCTCACCCTCAACCTGGGGTAGTTCATACACCGAACTTCAAGAGTCCTTCACGATGCCGGTCAACGCTCTGTACAGCCAGCTGTCAGAGAAATCTACACGATACCTCGCCCGCCACAAGTAAAGATTAAACAGCCATTCCACGATTTCCTATAGACTCTCTAAACATACCTATAAATATTTCCTACTAGTGAAGAACACTTCCGCCTAGAAAAAGCTTCCCTTCCCAAGGCAATGTTCTCGCTGTTGTCCCAATTTAGAGCCCATCTTTCCCCCAATTAATCATCTGTGATTCCAAATAAAGAAAAATTCCAAAAAAGTTTCTTTCATCTAATTCTCTGAACGACAAGGTAGCCTAGCTACGACGTCATCATCCCAAGCGCAAGCTCACTTCTTTCAGAACTCGGACTCGGTGTCGCCTAGTCCCTACCAATTAAACCTCATTTTTTGGATGTGATTTGTGAACTAATTTTTGAATCATAATTACCAGTTTTCTTCAGTAGTTTTAAAATATTTCAATTTTTCTGTACACTTCAGATATTTTGAACAGGGATTTGTTCTTGATGAACCAAAAATTAAATTTAATGGTTGTTGTATTCTTTTTCGATCAGTAAAAGGAATTAGAATTTTGTTATTTTCCTTCTCCACTTCTTTCCACCATTACCACTTCCTCCTCCTCCTCTTCTTTTTTCGCCTCCACCTCCTCCTCCTCCTCCTTCTTCTTCTTCATGGTATTTGTGGAGGAGTCCTACCTCTCTTTTGTCAGCCAGAGCCTCCAATGATAAAGTTTTTTGTTCCAGTTATCATCTTTCTGCTTCATTGTGTGTCTGGTCCATCACCATTTTGTTGATGCCACACACTCTTTCACATTTTAATAAGCTTTTAACTTTCTAAATAGCTTTCAACTAATCTGCAAAGTATGAGCCAACTGAAAGTACACACTGATTGGAAACGACAATAGCAAAAGAGAGCTGAAATTCGGCACACCTGTTCCTCAAGTGGTAAACAGGAAAAATAAAATTTGATCTCTTGTTATTTTTCATAAATTGTTCTTGAGTGCTAAAAATTGGATAATTACAATAAACAATGAATACTATTTCTATTCCTTTCAAGGTATCAGAAAATACATACTAATTTCCAACAATATTTTTAATTACAAGGTGAGGCTATCCACAGTAATGTTTAATGAAACTTAACAAATGAAGTTGTCATAATATTGTGGATTGCAGCACAACAAAAACTGTACTAAATTGTTGTGAGATCAGCTAACTATATTTGGTTACTGTTTTTACAGCTAATTATTTATTGGTTTACCAGTAAATTTCTGACATACTGAGACTGTATTTTACATATTAGTAAATTGCAGGGAATCCAATATTTTCTACAAACCAAATGCTTCATCAACTTATGGTAAACAACATGTATCGATTACCGTAGCTGTAGAACTAGCAAAACATTGGTTTGGAAATTTAGTATATCAGAAAACTTGGGAATTTGTTTGGCTAAAAGACGCATTATCGTTGTATGTTGGATATTATATTACATCTTTAGTAAGTATTATTAATATTATATCTACTATTGTAATGTTTATTCCAGGTTTTTTCGGGATCTGGTTTTTACAAAATAACAAAACTTTTTAAACCTCAAATTGATTACAAAATGTTTAAAAATTTATCACATTGATTTAACTAAAAAGAAAATATTGCGATTTACAAATAAATAATGAATTCCTTTACTTAATTAAAGTTGTGATCACAACTTGCTTATCACAAAATAAAACTAATTCAATTGCGACACTCAAAACCGTTGTGACTGTTTCACTTGACACCGTGTTAACACAATAACTGACTTCATTTTGCTTTCAAAACAACACTTATCTTAGACATCATGCAGGTGAACTTCATTTTTTGCGCAAACATTCGTACTGTCTCTAAGTTATATAGTGCATGCATGGTTCTTAATAGCATTTCAAGAGGGATTTCAGAAATTGCTTCTTGGATCATAGCTTTCAATTCTTCCTTTGTAACAGGTCGACTAAATACACTTTGCTTTTCAGGTGATTCCACAAGAAGAAATCGCAAGCTGACAGATCAGAGAATTTGGAATTATGAGCCATTATTTTTTTTACTCCTTTAAACTTTATTTTTTATTCACACTGTACAGAACTTAACAACTAGTGAATGAGATGAAAGGTTTATGATAGTGACTTGTGTGTGATATGAAGTGAAGCCAGCCCAATTGCCAATTTTGGCATGAATTAAAAAAAAATGGAATGACATGAAATATTACAATTTATATTATGATTGTGGTATGATAAATACAGTATGAGTATGATGCAGTTATGAGATGTGAATGACAACGATTAACTGATGAATGGTGTATGTGAGAGTATTCACGGATGAGTTCTTTGTTTTATGTTATGATGGTTGTAGTAGATCATGATTCCATTTTCTTTTCAGGCGCCTGACAACAGGTAGGGTATTTGATGAGATCGAACGAACGTTGGGGTTTTTGTGTGCAATTGTTTTCGAGTGAAAAGTGTTGTATGTGCTTTTAATGATCAAAAACTGTAGGGATTTTCAAGTCTGTGTGTAAAGTATAATTCTGTACCCGAGAGGTAAAGGGTGTTAACTCCATTTTTGGCCAAATGGAGTTAACACTACCATTAGAATCAGCAATAAATTCTCTATCTAGTGGTATAAAGAGTTAACTCCTATCTACATCTGTTGGCTTTTTAGATGTTCAAAAAATGGTATTAACTCCTACTTTGCTTAGAAGCAAATGATATTAAGTCCTTATAATACTGTTTACCTCAAAATGAAATGTACAGTAAAGTATTAACTCCCACTTAACTTTGTTTACCTTTCATGATAGTTGTGGTAAACAGTGTTATCTCCCAGTTAGTACTGTTTACCTCTAAGTTCATACAACATGATGGTAGATAATATTATTACATCTCTTAATTTTAATCATTATTTTTTATATTATTTTATAAAGGTTATCAGCCGAAAAGAAAAGTTGTTAACCATTTTACTTTTTAAAAATATTTGATCAAACAATAATTTTTTTTTATTAAGTTGGCGGTCATTTTGTGCTCATTTTGTTTTCCTAACCTATAAAACGTACGCATACACGTGTATGAGTTACATACGCTCCAGAGACACCGACCAGGTAACGTCATGGAGTGTGACACGCCTTCACCAGAAGACTTCGTGGAGGTCGTTGGACGCAAGCGCCAACGACCGGACATCACTGCTACATCGTCTACAGGGTCGTCCGACACGAGTGGGACACCTTCTACAGGGTGTCCCGCCGTTGGTTTTTAAGGTGCCAACGGCGTGGACTGCACTATCATCTAAGATTAACGCGGCGGTATCTTCGAAGTATGTGGTGACCTGCAAGGGCTCCACCTACATGCTCCGGAGCTCTTCCGTCGCTGACTTCAAGATCGTCAGAGCGCTGTTCATCGAGGAGGGGGTATATTTTCATACCTACCACCTCGATGAGCCCGCTGAAATTAAGGTTGCCGTCAAGGGTCTCCACTTCAGCACCGATCCAACGGACATCAAGCTGGCACTAGAGGTGGCGGGTCACACCGTCACCCTGGTCCAGCCTATAAAAGGTTTAGGGGGACGCCCCATAAATGTCTTCTATGTGAAGATAAAGAAGGAGGACAACTCGGCTGAGATATTCAACATTCACCAGCTCTTCAACGTCGCAGTTACTGTGGAAGCTTTCAAGAGTCGTCCGGGCCTGCCGCAGTGTTTTAAATGTCAGCGCTTCGGCCACTCATCTGTCAACTGCTGTCATGCCCCTCAATGCGTCAAGTGCGGAGGGGAGCATGACGCCAAGCAATGTAAAACACTGCAGGAGGCCCCAACGTGCTGCAACTGTCAGGGTAACCACCCGGCTAACTACCGGGGGTGCCCTGCACACAAGGCGCTCCAGAGACGACGACAGCAGCAACAACAACGACCTGCAACTTCTACAGCGACTGCACAGTCCAGCTCTACTGCTCCAACCCCTGTCCCTTCTCATTCTAAAGCCGGGCCGGCTAGCTCCCCAATCTCCCCACCGGCCCGGCAGGCGGTCCGTAAGACAATTTTCAAAACCTCGTCACCGAGGAACACTTCTGCACCTGTTAGGCACTTTACCCAGGCACAACCGGTTATTATCAACCCAAGTAGGCCAGTATATCTTCATAAGAGCTCGGACTTCCCCGCCCTTCCGTCAAAACCAACCACTTCTGCTCCACCTGAGCCACAGCCCTCCAGTGCCAACTTTTTCACTCTGATAACGTCGCCGAAATTCTTAAACTGGGCTATTCAGACGTTACAGAAGCTCGCCACTGTGCAATCTTTTGATGAGATAATCTCTACGGTAATTTCATCGCTCCCCTTGTTACTCTCGTAATGCCTTTTACAGTAGTCACTTGGAACGCAGCGAGTATCCGACAGCATAAGAACGACCTGCAGCGATTCCTCGAAGAGCACGACGTGGATGTAGTCCTACTTCAAGAAACCTTCCTTCAACCTCATAAATCCTTCAAGCTCTCTCCATATATCATATACCGCTCCGATCGACCTTCTACCCGAACAGCCCGTGGTGGTGTGGCAATTATGATTCATAAGCGCCACACCCACAGCCTCCTCACAATACCAACCATACCTCTCCTTGAAACTATTGCAGTTTCTGTTCCTATCGGCTCTGTACCTGTCACATTCGTGTCAGTGTACAGACCACCGAGTACCCACTTTCATCCTACTGCTCTTGCGGAGTTATTCAAGATTCAACGGCCGCTCTTCATCGGGGGTGACTGGAACGCCAAGCATCGCGACATCGGATGTGGATCCACGAACACCGCTGGCACAGAACTCCTTCACTTCCTGCAAGACCTACCGCTTCCAATCTCGCTACACATACCTGACTCACCTACCCACATCCACCAGCACGGACACACCCCGAACACACTGGACTACGGTGTATCCGTGTCCTTACCCTACCTACCAGACACCCAAGTAATTAACGACTTGGGTTCTGACCACCTTCCAGTTCTTTTCCAGTTCCACTCACCTAACTTCACAAAACAAACTCCTCCTACCCGCAAAGTCGACTGGGACTCCTTCCACGCCTCAGTCGACGGCGCCTTACCTCCTAACCCGCCAACCTTGCTCACCCCCGATCACATCGATCGGCACATCCGATACCTAACCGACCTTCTCCACTCAAGCCTCACCGCCTCATCCTCTCTACCTTCGCCACAAACCCGTTCTGGCCTACCAGCGGCTGTTCGCAACGCCATCAACGACCGACGCCGATGCAGACGACTCTGGCAGCTGACTAGGGATCCACGCCATCGATCACTCTTCAATCGAGCGGCGGCGAGATGCCGGTATCTCCTCGCCCAGCACCGTTCTCGGAGCTGGGAGGAATACCTGGCCACGCTCGACGATGGCAACAACCCCTGGGAAGCCACGAGGAAGCTACTTCGCAAGCCACGGACCAGTCACCCTCTCAACACGCCTGATGGGAAGCAGTACTCCGCCCATGGAATCGCCGAGACCTTCGCCTCGCATTTCGAGTCCCACTTTACCGACAACCAGACCGACCCCGATCCCAACCACTTAGACCATATCACACAATCCGTCTCCACTACTCTCGCCGATCCCACACCCTTAAACCTACCACCATTCACAGACGAAGACCTCCTCTCCGTCATCCACTCCATCAATCCGAGAAAGGTACCTGGCCCCGACGACATCACCGGACGGGCCATACTTAACTCACCACCTCACCTAAAGCCTCACCTTCTCCAAATCTTCAATGCCATCCTCACAACCCAATACTTCCCCGCAGCTTGGAAACTCTCCAAGGTCTGCGTCATTCCTAAACCGCATAAACCGCCCACCGATCCTTCCAGCTACCGTCCGATTTCTCTCCTGCCCATCTTCTCAAAGTTATTTGAGAGACTACTCCTACCCTACCTCACCCAAACACTCGACCCTGTTCTCCGACCAGAGCAATTTGGCTTTCGGAAACAGAGATCCACCACCCTCCAGCTCCTTCGGCTCACAACCGATATCATCAACGCCACCAACACCAAGCGCGACACTACGGCGGTGCTCCTTGACTTCAAGGCAGCATTCGACAAGGTGTGGCACTTGGGACTCCTATACAAACTTTCCTTGCTCTTTCCTCCTCCCATCATCCGCCTGATGAACTCCTACCTCACTAACAGAACCTTTTACGTCACTTCTCCGTCCCAACACTACCACTCCGTCACCTCTTCAGTCAAACCAATCCGAGCCGGAGTCCCTCAAGGCTCGGTCCTCGGTCCAATACTCTACCTTGCTTACGCAGTTAAATCAAAATTTTTAATAACTTACAAAAATAGCTTTTTTTATTAATTTATGCTGTATTATTATTCTTTCTGTGAATATTAACATAATTTTTCTGTTTTGTAATAAAGTTCATTGGGAGTTAACACTATTTATATTAACACTATTACTATAAGGTAATAAAAAACATGTTAGTGGTAAAGAATATTAAGTCCAATAGGGGCGTAGGTGGAAGGTTTACGAAAAATATTGTCATGGTATTCAAATCTGCTGAGAAAAATAACTTTTGAGTGTAAGTTTCAAGTTTCTGGGACTTACCAGTAATTTGTTACAATAATAAACAGAAAAAAAAATTATATTTTTCGCTCTCCTGAAAAATCACTAAAATGGAGTTAACACCTTTTACCACTAGGGTACAGAATTAGTTACATAAAATGGGGCATTGGTGATGGCTCAAAGGGCTTCTGATTGGTGCCTTTGAAGAATATTTAATGTAGATGCGTGACAGGAACCAAAAATGGAGCCACCATATAGCCAGATTGGTCGGATTTGTGTCTTATACAAAATTACCATTAAGTTTTGAGGGAGAGAGGATTTCCAAACAATAATACCGTACAGTCTGTGAAATTTAAAATCCAAGAGCCATTTTAATGCTAAATTTAATATGAGACTTTTTACGTATGAGATTCTTCTATAGTTTGTCAGGTAAACTAGATGATCTTTAGTGCTTATTACATTATTTTTTCTTCTTTTTATTTAACTTTAGATCGTTTTCGCAGCTGGTAGCTGTGATTATATCGCTTATTATTTTGAACATCTTCAGGAATTGAAGCTAATAGTGTAATTGTATCAATGGCGTATCGCATGTTACTTGCATTTGATGTTAATCACGTTTACTATATTTATATTATTACCCAGGAAAAGTAATATACTCAAGCAAAATCCTAAAATTAATTATAAACATGTTTAAATTACAGATGGAACCGAAGTGGCAAATGATGGACCAATTTGTAGTAAAGACAGTACAAACGGCTTTGGGAGATTCTTATTCTAATAATCCTGTGTATGCTTTTCTTACCAAAGCGCATAAATTTGAAGATACTGCAATTGATGTCCTATCGCTTAGGAAAGGTACAGTTGATAAAGTTAATAAATGAAACATGGTGAAGCTTTGTCCTGCCGCTTGAGTTTGGAGGTTTTATAATAGAAGTTTTGCTCTTTATGAACCATTATGTCTAACGTATTAGTCATGCAAATAACATACAATTAATCGACGTGCGACTAATCAAAATAAATTAGAAAAACCTACTTAAACATTCTACAAAACCAAACTTAAGTACATAATGTAATATTTTTTTAACTTTTACTGCCATATGGGACCACTTAAAATCAATCTTTGGAGTTCTTTTTCAGAGCTGTTTTTCTTTTTACCCAGAATCTTTTCAAACACTCAGATCTTGCTTTTCTTTCCTCATGTTTCCACTTTAAATTTAAATCTTGTACTTTTATCGTTAAGCATTTTGATTTTCCTGTTTTTATTTCTGAGATCTTCGTTTGTTATTTCTAATTCTTGCATTATCTTCTTTTATTTTTTTTATCCAACTTGGCAGGGTTGCTAGTGAGCTTTACTTTTCAAATATTTGTTTTAAAATTTGTGTTTTCGGTGTTCTTAGTAAATGACTATGTTATGAAATGCTCTTTTTTCTCATCACATGTGTTATTAGGTCAAAATCTTTGTAAACTTGATTATTATGTAATAGTACAAATATTATAATATATAATAATAATAGTATAATATATACTTCTACCTTTCTAAGGTGAAATCTGCATTAAAAGGAACAAGATTTGAGTCTGTGGAAACTGTAAAAGAGAAAGCGGCACGTGTCCTGAAGGAGCTGACATAAGATGACTTCCAGCAATGTTTCCAACAATGGAAAATTTGCATGGAGCTTGTAGGGATAGAGGAGTATATATTGAAGTTGACAATAAGTGATTTTGTATAAAATAAAAATAAAAGTTTTTACAATGTCAGTCTCGTTATTTAATAGCCACACCTCATATACTATTTTAAATATATCCCAATACATTTGTATTCTTGCAAAATACGTATATTAAAATCAATGACATGAACAAACTCTATAAGTTACAAAAATATTACTGTGATTCTATAATTATATTATTAATATAATTTATAATATTAATTTTGCCCATAACGTGCAGGTGGAGTGTTAAATTAATTCCACTCGATCTGTTGGTTCAAGGGCTACAAAAAATAGTTCTGTTTCTTGTCACATAGTCAGCCTATTATATGACTGAACTATTTCAGAATAGAAGCGGTAGAGGTGTAAAAGACACTAGTCAGAGTTATCTCCTTTGAGAGTAATGAATTTCACTATACAGCCAGAACCCGTGGTGAATGAAGTCTTTTGCAGGGTGGAAAGTGGGTGCTTTTTGGAGGGCCTGGCATGCTGATAAGCATACTCTTTCAACTCAACTAAAAAAAATGAAAAACATAAAAATTTTCAAAAAAATAAAATAAAATAAATAATTTGAGGAGACAATAATTGTAAACCACCTAACTCCTTGTTTTTACTTAGTAAAACCTCTAGAGGTTCAAACCAGCCTTTTGGCTGTTGACCTTAACAATAATATTAATTATTATTAATTATAGATAATTTTATAATTCTTTATATTTATTTTCATTAGCTGCTTCCATTGTGAGAACAATAGATGCTTTTACTGGAATAAGAAAATTCAAAGATGCTATTCGAAAATATTTAAAAAATGGACAGTAAGTGATTTTTAATTCATTTTTACCACAATATTAGTATTCGAGTAGAAAGTGTTGTTAGATCTGTGTGAAGAATTAGCTCTATTTTCCTTTTCCTGGCAAAGAAAGTGCTATAATATTGTCGGATCCTTTAAAAGATCATAAATGAAAAACCGGATATCAAGAAATCAGTCAGAAACTACAAGAGATAGCAACAAATGATTTTCGGATTCATAATCTACACAAAAAAGTAGTGAGCCTGGTTTGGGTTTGAAGTTCCGGTTTTGACCGGAAGTGGCCCAAAACTGGAATTCAAGAAATCAAAGTTGGAGTAAGGAAACAAAAATCGTGTCATTCAATTCCTCTTAAGGAGTAGCTTTGTTACGAAAGCTAAGTGGGCTTGATCCCATTATGAGGAAGGATAACCTCGAATTAAGTGAACACGCAATGTCACTTCTCGGGCCAGCTCCTTTTCTTTAGAATTTATTTTTTTATTTTTGTTTTTTTGCACCCTGGAGACTCCAGGAGTATAAGGACATTTCAGTTATAACACCTGAAATACATATAAAAATCACTCAATGTGTCACTACTATCAAGAAAGAAATTCTTGTACGCTATAAAAAGTTTCACCGATCAAGTAATTTTTCAGATTCTTTTTAAAGGAATGCAAATTATCACATTTTAAAAATTGGGGTAATTTATTCATGAATTTTCTCCTTGCATAAGTAGGTTTTTGTTCAAACAATTTTGTGGAGTGATTAGCCACATAATAATCATTTCTGTTGCTCGTGTTATGATTGTGAACATTGAAATTGTGCATAAAATTATTTTGCCTAACATACATAATCAAACATACATAATCAAAAATGTAGAGAGAGGGAATTGTAAGCAATATAAGCTCTTTAAATAGTAGCCTGCATGAGGTTAGCTGGTTAGCTCCCACCATACACCTAATAGCTTTCTTTTGAATTTTAAAAACCCTATTCATATTACCCATGCTAGAATTACCCCATACTAAGATACCATAACGGATATGAGACAGAATGAGGCCATGATAAGCTGCCATTAGTAATTTTTTATCATTTAATCTGGCAATTTGTTTTAGTGCAAATACCCCAGATTATATTTTACTACAAACTTGATTGGTATAGAAGTCCCAAGACAAGAATCTATCTAGACATACTCCTAGAAACTTCACTGTTTCTACATGCTCTAAACCCATAGAATTGACACCAGCCATGAGAGACATCGTTTCATGAAAGGATTTTAAAAATATAGATTGTATTTTTCATTTATAACTTCGGTAAGAGAATGTCAAGTGAGTTTCACACCAGATTTTTAAATTTCTTTGATTGTTCTACAATGTTATTCATTTAGATTTATTTTAGGCTTGCAGGAATGGTTACTCCCGATATGTTATGGACTGCTTTTGATGAAACTTTACCAGAAGATTTTTTACCGAAAGATTTGAAAATTAAAGATGTATTACATGGTTGGGTTACTGATAATGCTTACCCTCTGATAACGGTCACTAGAAATTATGAAGATCGAATAGCTACGATAACTCAGGTGAGTTTAATTGTTTACTGTTTAACATCTTTATATTGAAAAAAATCACATGTGGCCCAAAGTTCACAAATTTTCGGTTGGTTGATCAGAGAGGAAGGACTACTCATCGTTGTCTACCACACTCGCCTCACGTCACACTAATACTACTACAGTAGCTGCGCCTGCTCGATGCGCTTCACAGTAAATTAAACGCACAGCGTTTAACTTCTCACACAACCTATTACGTTGAAAGCAAAATCACGATTTAAAAAATAAAACTTCTAAGTACATGAAACAGAAATTTTGTTTTGTCAGTATTAATCACCATTATAAATCAGTATAAGTGGAAGAGGCAAAGCACATTAGATTTTCAAAAATAATACATAAATTTCTATGTAGAAGTGGGACATGACATTATTTTCTTAAATATTTCTCCAGTAAATAATTTTCAAAAATTTTTAAGAGAGGAAAGAAAAATGTTGATGTCATATTTTAAGGCAGTACTGCACCGTACCTGTCAGGTATCAGGCCATTATGACTCATCATAGAATTTTCAAGTTTTGATTTTTCTTGACTTTCAAGATATGTAAAATGTAATTTATGGGAAACTTGAATAAAGTTTTTTGGAGCACCTAGGTTACAATGGTAATAAAGGGTGATTCAAAAAGAGCGCCGGTTTTTAAACGGCTGGTAAATTTTTGTTTATCGGTTGGCAACATTATTTGACCACATTTCTATTTTGGAGAACATTCCGATTGACGATTCAGTTGTAGTTTCTCTTGTCCGCAGTGTAGTACTCTCGCAGTCTGTGTCTAACCATGGAGAAGTTTACTATTGCGCAACGAGTGTTAATCGTCAAAACATTTTACCAGAGTGGAGAGAGTTATGCGGCTACTGTCAGGTGACTTCGCGGTACTCTAGGACGTAATGAAGCACCGAATGAATCAACAGTTCGCAGGCTCATGAAAAAGTTTTTTGAGACGGGTTCAACAGTCGACCTTAAAAGTTCTGGACGTCGTCGTTCTGGCCAAACTGAGCAGAACGTTGCGTTGGTTTGTGACAGTGTGGCTGTTAGCCCAGCAAAATCAATACGTCGCCGTTCTCAACAATTGGGTTTACGATGTTCTTCTGTACGGAGAATTCTTCGGTACGATCTCCAATATCACCCGTATAAAATTCAGTTGACGCAACATTTGAAAGTGGCAGACCACTAGAAGAGACGACAGTTTGTTGACTGGGTATTGAGAAAACGGCAGGATGATGACACCTTCGCAAACAAAATCATTTTCAGTGATGAGGCGCACTTCCACTTAAACGGTTTTGTTAATAAACAGAACTGCCGTATGTGGGGTTTAGAAAACCCTCGCGTGGTTAATGAAAGGGAAATGTATGCACAGCGAGTGACAGTTTGGTGCGGCTTTTGGTCGGGCGGTGTCATCGGTCCTTACTTTTTTGAAAATCAAGAAGGACAAGCCGTGACAGTAAATGGAGACCGATACCGTACGATGATTAGGGAGTTTTTGTGGCGTCATTTGGATGGAATGGACATTGACGAGTTGTGGTTTCAGCAGGATGGTGCCACCTGTCACGCTGCACGAGAAGCAATGTTGTTGCTCCGTGAACGGTTCCAGGATCGCATCATTTCTCGTAATTCCGATCATCAATGGCTACCAAGGTCGTGTGACTTGACGCCTTCTGACTTTCCTCTTTGAGGTCATCTGAAGTCATTGGTGTATGCCAATAAACCTCGAAACATCAATGACTTGAAGGAGGAAATTCGACGGGTTATCGGGCAAATGGAAGTCGAAACTTGTCGTGCAGTAATATCCAGTTTCATGGACAGAGTTGATGCGTGCCAGCGCAGTAGAGAGGAGGACACATGCATGACATCATTTTTCATACATAAAATCGGAAGGAAAGATGAACTTGTTGATGTATTTATTTTCAGTTTTTCAATAAAATAAATCTCTTAATTTGATATATCAAAACCGGCGCTCTTTTTGAATCACCCCTATACTTTTATTATTATTTTTATTGAAAAAAAATCCGGAGGTCGTAGCAACAAAGTAATTGTACCTTTTCATTCAAAACAATTTGGTTTATATAAAGTAAATTTATCGAATTTAGAAATTAGATAAAAATAGTTTTATGTATTTTTCAAGATATACTATCTCGGTTCCTAGCCCTCCCCTACTACCTTTTGGACAGCAGTCCAATTAGGTCTAGAAAATGGAATCGCTGTATTGTCTGCAAACGAAACAACTTACCCCTTCATTCTCAGTCTTAGTAACGGATTTATATACAAAAGAAACAAAATCGGGCCAAGTACTACACCCGGGGTACTCTATATTTTATGCCGACTTTGTCGCTAAGATTTACATTTACTTGTACATCTGAACCCTATTCGATAAATAACTATGATAAAGAAATATTAACGCACCCTCTTATGTTTCTAACGCTAACTTACATAATGACCTCAACATCCCTCTAGAAACAGATGTTTTCATTCAACTTTATCGAAACTTCCACGACAGACTTTTCGCTCATCCAAACGAACTGATACGTAAACTTTCCTCCCGTCATCTACCAAGCAACGTTCAAAGAGGACTAAAGAGGAAGAGGAGCAGGGACCTCCTGTTTTTAAAACGGTTAATGTTATAATGAATGAATTATTTAATCGATGACTTAGTAAGAAGTAACTAATAACATGTCGGAGACCTGTCAGTGAATGGTGTGCTCTCCATGCATGTCACTCATGTAATTTCATTCATTCTTTCAGCCACCATCATATTCACTGGTTGTTTATCTTGTAACAGTTGTGAATTTCATAAATAAAGTTAATGAAAAAAAGATATATCAATAAAAAGTATATTAACATGTTTGTTTTATTAATTTTATTACAGGAAGAATACTATAAGGTTAAACGTGATAAACCGAAAACATGGTTTGTTCCATTGACTTATGAGTCTTATAATGATCCTGGTAATTTTAGTTTCTATAGACAAATACAATGGATGAGACCACAGAACACAACCATTGATGTGAAGATAAATACAGACAACTGGGTCGTATTCAATGTAAACCAGATAGGTAATATCTTTATACTATTTTTTAGGGCTGATGAGCTCTGAACGGACGCATTGCCCCCGACCCACTTCATAGATAGCCAATGACTTGCCAATACTTGCTCTCGTAGCTCTGTTATATATTTCATCAGCCATTTTTTTGGTCTTTCAATAACAATTAAAACCATTTGTACAATCTGACAATGCTGGTAAACGTTTTTATTGGTCTAAACGCATCCCAACAGAGCTCATCAACTGTGAAAAGCATTATAGTTATTAAAATATATGTAAAATCAGTTTTATCACCAACCTACTGCTTAATTCCAATCAGAGTTATCACCTCTGAGAGTAATGAATTTCATTTTACAGCCAGACTTTGTGGTGGATGAACTGAAGATGTCATTTGGAGGGTCGAAAGTAGTTGCTTTTCAGAGGGCCTGGCATTCTGATAAGCATACTTTTCCACTTGGTGAGGGAGAAAAATACCTCACGTCTCCTTTTACTTAGTGAAGCCTTCAAAGATTCAAGCCTGTAACCTTTCAGCTGATGACCTTAACAATTACAACAAAACCACTGTAGTCATTAATGACCAACCTTTGACCTTGTAATGAGTCTCTTCATATCTTTGACCTTTTTTATACCTTTAAATTCAGATGATGTGTTCTTATGTTTCAGGTTACTACAGAGTGAACTATGACATACAAAACTGGACATTTTTATATAAGCAATTAATTAGCTTGTATAGCAGGATACAACGAATCAACAGAGCCCAGATTATTGATGATTCTTTTGCTTTGGCTCGAGATGGAAAAATACCTTATAAAATTCCATTTGTGATTTGCCAATATCTACGTAAGGAGGGAGAATACATACCTTGGTATTCTGCTGTTAGGACATTTGTTAATTTAATGAATGACTACCAAAACACACCAGCTGCGTCACTTATAATGGTAATATCTTTATCGTTTTGGGTCCTTCAATGTCCAAATAAAACAAAAAAAT
The DNA here is from genome assembly GCA_035578175.1 of Catonia carolina. Lineage (NCBI taxonomy): Eukaryota > Metazoa > Arthropoda > Insecta > Hemiptera > Achilidae > Catonia > Catonia carolina. The sequence goes on from JAQMRL010000005.1 coordinate 69,919,117, forward strand.
TCAATTTTCAAAATTATCATCTCTAATTTTTATGAAAAGTTTAGGAATTAAGTTTCCCTACGATCTAAATGCAAAAATTATTTGAACATCTTCTCTTCTTTGGGTTTTTAAATAATACATTTTAAAATATGGAAAAACACAAGTTTCTCCACTTGTGAATGTATGAATTCGTTAATAATTTCAGTTGAAAATCCAATACAGCAATGGAAGAGAGTTAATTCAGGAATAGAGAGACGTGGAGAGGAGTTTTGTTGGGCCCAACCCGGAAACACTTGGAGGAGAAATAAAAAGGATAATGATGGAAGAGGAATAAAGAGGATAATGATGATTTGGTACCTGTTTACCAATTGTTTATGGTACCAAGTATCAGTTTCATACCTAATTCAATCACATCAAGACGTACCAAAAATAATAAATTTTTTAATACCACAAACCATTCAACTGGCTTGTACTATCTTCTGTACAATTTTTATGAGGTCTCTAAAATTTCTATGCCAAAATAAAGACTAAAATAAAATCCCTGGCATAGTGGTTACTGTACTAGACTACAAAAGTAATCTTGGATTTGATTTCCAGCCAAGATCTGAACATTTAAAAATATTAACCACTTGCCCATACCATGTCTTGTCCATGCATGTGGAGTGTTAAATTATGTGCACTAGATCTGTCAGTTCCAGGGCTACAAAAAATACGATTTGATTCCTTGTCGAAAATGTTAAAACATTAAAACCATTTATCATTTGGCCATAACAGGCAGGTGAAGTTAAATTATTTGCACTCAATCTGCTACTTCCAGGCTAAAAAAAATAGTTTTATTTTTCATCACATGAACAGCCAGTTATATGATTGAAGCATTTAAAAACAGAAGAGGTAGAAGTGTAAAATACACTAGTCAGAATTATCCTCTTCTGAGAGTAATGAATTTCATTATACAACCAGACCCACTGGTAAATGAAGTGAAGGTATCATTTGCATAGTAGAAAGTGCACGATAAATAGAGTAGACGGTAGGGGTCACGCGCATGACCGGCCGTTATGAGTACATACCATCACTAGCAAATGACGTCACCGGTGCTAAAAGTACCAGTTTTTTAAATTCTTCCTTCTACATTTAAGACTTATATGGGTTACAATAATTATGTTTTGTGTACGATAATAATAACAGCGAGAATAATAATGATAATAAAGAATTGTAATGGAATGTAAGCAAAATATTTAATTATTAACTGCCATTTTTCGTGCATAATTTAAGTAAACAAATTGTCTTTAGATGTTCACACTATGTATTAAATTTTTTATACAATTCTGTGATTGTAATATAAATAAATACTTGAAATTTGGTAGGCTACTTCTAATAAAATCAAATGGTTGTGAAATTCTAACTGTTAGGGGTGTTGATAATGGGGTGGTATTGCAAATATTTAGTTTATACTCTGGAAAAATGAAAAGAAGTATTTTACCGTGCTTTTTTTAAGGTTTCGTCTTTCGGAAAACGGTGAAATGAAAATCTTTAATGTATATATTTTTAATTATTACCACTCCGCAACAATGTTTAATGTAATAATATTAGAACTCACTAGATATGAACACGTACTAAATATTAGAAATAACAAAAAAAATTGAATACATAAAAAGTATTAGTAGGCCTAAATATTTACTAGTTCTTGTTATGTTCAATAATATATTCGATTAAACTACAGTTCAGCCGTCCTAAGTTTGCTCCTACTGTAAACAAACCAAAGCCAGCTACTACAGGGTTCACACTAGGGTCCACGACTTTATGGATGTCGTATTCCAATTAAGTTAACTATGTTTTAAATTATAAGTACTTAAAGTACTTAAAATATCAGTCATGATTTGATGTAGGCCTAGCAATTTCAAAAATAAAAATACTTTTAAAAGTATTTTGTATTTAAATACTTTTGAAAGTATTTTGTTGTTACTTTTTATTCAGCGTGTACACACGTCTGGCACAATGATAAGCGTACTTTTCCACTCAGTGAGGAAGGCATAAATGTAAACCACCTCACTCTTCGTTTTACTTGTAGTAAAGTCATTAGAGGTTTAAATCAGACTTTCGGCTGATGACCTAAAGAATAACAACAAAACAACACAGTAGTCATTAATGACAAAGCTAAAAAATTAGTTTGTTACTTGATTTAAGCTGTATTTATACATGTAGGACTGTGCGTGGACCGTGCTGCGACTGTGTTCGACTGTTTCAATTTACACATAAATGGTACTGTGCGCCTACAGACCGTCGATGCTGTTGTCGACTGCACACCGTTCAGTAGTAGCCTTTCGTTTGTAGTTTATTAAACTTGGTAGCCAAATGGACTCAGAAATTCTTGATATTTCTCCTACAACCTGGTAAATAAGCAGTTTAAACTGGTTCTGGTTGATTTATGACTGTCTAGACCGGCCGAGGGTGGTGTAGGGCGGTCCTAGACCACCATAGGTCGGTCTAAACCGTAGGGTGCTGTGCGCCGACCGTGTCGGACTGTCATCTGTCATGACCTTGATGAATCCTTTCGCGAGTAGTCGAAGACAGCACGGTCTGCGCACGGTACCAGCACAGTCCTACATGGATGTGTAAATTAAAAACGACTTGTCCTAAGAATTCAAACAGATTAGACCATTTTTCATTTAAAACAGTCGCGACACGGTTGCTGCACGGTCTGCGCACAGTCCTACATGTGTAAATTGAGCTTTGTAGTATGAAATATTAAATGATTTTTATAATATTATTACAGAAATATATTGAAAATGTAACAGTTCCAGTGTATAAAAGGGTGCGGGATAGAGTAAAAGAAACACACGAGGATGACTTAATCAGCAGTTTGATAACAACTTTTGCTTGCACAATGGAAATGCAAGAATGTGTATATGATATGAAAAAACTATTTTCATCTCTGTCGAGGGTCGATTACGTAAGGAGGTGAGTATTACAGAGTTATAGTCGTGAGAAAGTAAGAAAGGAATTTTCCTTCCACTCCACATCACGTGTAATACTAGCCGAACCGCATAACAACAGCAGCTTGAACGCTACTACTCTGCCTGATATTATTTGCTACTATTATAAGAAATGAAAACCAATGATCCTCTTTCACTTGCCGCTCAAAAAACGTTATCACACGATTAATAATTTCACGACTTTGACTATGCAAAACTTGATTGGCCGCCTTTATTTTCCACCTATTTTCACTCATTTTATTGAACTCAGAACTGAACCGAGTCAACGAAAAAGGAAACAGCTTTGAATAATATAAGACACTACATTAGACATTAAAATCCGATAAATAGCAATATAGTAAACGATAAAAATAAATAGGCCTACATGAGACAGTACAACAAAGATAGATTATAACATTTGTGTAGAATAACACACTTCAATAATTAACTAATTAATTATAACAAATTAATCCCTTCAATACACTAAGGTTAGAACTCAACTACAAAATTGTGAAGTTGCACTACTCACGCTCACCCCTCTCCTTATTAAATGGACTTTTCCATACAGACTACTCCCACCAGCTTAGACTGGCCCAAGACACTGTGACGTCACTTTTTCCTTTTACAGAATATTTTGACTATAGTATTACGTAGTTCTAACCCGCCACATTCCCGCCGACGCGTCCTCCACAGTGCTTAGCACTGCATCGATGGCGGAAAAGTCCACGCGATCGGTCCTCTATTTTTCTTAACCTCAACGTTAAGCCTGGCCAACAATTCTTCCGAAGTGTTCACCGAAGTTGCCAAGGAGACAAAACGGGTGGTACGCCTATAGGTTACCATCTTTCCGCTCATACGTTTTTAAGGCGAGACTGTATGATGGTTTTAACTGAAAATTACGAATTTCGGTTCTTTATGTTTTTCAATAGTTCAGACCGAGATCAATCACAAAAACATTAAATTAAGCGAAAAAAATTATTTTAATGAAAAAATTAATTTTTTAGGAGGTTTACTCAGAAAAATTGTCGTGTCATCAAGAACGAATATTTTTCATAATTTTATACCGACCGTTTTAGAGCAAAGGGAATTTTAGTTTTTAAAATATAATAATATGTACATTACTGTTTTTAATGCTCGCAGCTGTTGTTTCAGCTTTCTAACCAAATGTTGATAGGAGATTTACTTGTTTGTGTACATTTTGTTTTTGATTTATGCGTTTTTGTGTTTTTTCCCTTTCCCGTAAATTTAGATTTTTAACATTTAGGTACATTTTTCTCGGAAACCATTAAACATACCAGGCTGAAAATTTTACCAGTTATTTATCTTGTACATTCACATATTCCGGTACTTTTATGACTCCCTCAAAAGCTACAAAAATTATTAATATGTAAAATACCGTAAAAAAATTTGTAAAATGTTTATGTTATTCCTTATTCTGTTTTTAACTTTATGGTTTAATTGATTAAGTTGCGAAAACGTTAGTAGCTCGAGCAATCCGACAACTACAAGTGAAGTTTCATTTCCCTGTCGTTTGCCAATCTTGTGAAAAATGTACCTAAAAATAGCAAATTTAACATTGGCGGGATATGAAGTACAGCTTCCCTTAACAGCAACTAGTTAGTCATCTTCCAGCTGCGTTGAACCCACTAATGTTTAGCAGTGTGCCGCGAAGAGTAATTTTTCGGTAGCTGCACAGAAGGGAAGTTAGTCTATATCTCCAGGGCATTATACAACAGTATCTTTCTGACAAAGGTGTCATAGATACTTCAGTGGACAGAGATAGTACCTCGGAATGGAGAGTAGTGCTCCACAAGATATTGAACAACATGGGGGCCATTTTTAGCACCTCTTGTAGGTAATTATAATGTGTCCACAGCTCGGTGGTACCTAGAACATAAACCAACCCTTACACACACAAACACACACGCGCAGCAACCCCTTACTGCCTTACCTGCGTTCTACATTGTTCAGTCAACTACTAGGCGCTAGACTGCAATACTACAAGTTTTAATTGTAATTATTTTTATGAAAATTTTTGGTGACTTACTAGTGAAAAATTTAGAACACAGCTAAGGCAGGTTTAGGGTTGATGCGCGCGCGTGCGTGTGTGTGAAAGGGTCGGTTTATGATGTAGGCTCCACCGAGCTGTGGACACATGATAATAACTAATTTTTACATTGTTTTTAAACTGAAATTAATTTTTAATTTAAATCTACAGTATTGAATGAATAATCAACTGTTACTTCCAACTTATGGACAATTTTTTTTTGTTTAATGTCCCACTGTTCTGCAATTACTGCTATTGTAGACGGTGAAGGATGAAATAATTTTTGTAACGTATGAAAATATGCCGTGCCTGAATGGGATTCGAACCCAAGACCGCATGATGAAAGACGAGCACGTTACCATCTATGCCAATGCGGCCGGTAACCTATGGACAAAATTAGTTAGTATTTCATGCAGTTATACAATTTTTTCACAATTACGTTTGTTTTGTTTTTAAATAGTTAAATTTCAATATCTAGATTTCAATTTTTTCTTAAGTGATTTACGTAATTTTTTCAGAATATAATTTTTACAAATGTAATTAATAAAAAAAACCTTAATTTGCCAATTACCAAAGTAATTTCACGTTAAAGACAAAAATGTGTTATTTTTTAGACCCAATTCTAGTGTTTTACGTAGGCGTTACGTTGGTAACGTCCTCACCTCTCATCATGCGGTCTTGGGTTTGAATCCCATTCAGGCACGTCATATTTTCATACTTTACAAAAAATCATTTCATCCTTCACCGTCTGCATTAGCAGTAATTGGAGAACAGTCGGACGTTAAACCAAAAAAAAGGAAAAAAAGTGTTTTACGTAAGATATCTTTAAAACTGATGAAGGTATAGGCTACTACTGGAACCAATTTTATTGAATTTATCAGGTGAAAAAACATAAGAAATCATTAAATTTGTCTTTTTATTACTGCCTTGAAAATGTCTATATGGTCTCAATTCACCGAGGGTACTGAATTCTCGGCGAAATCTTCGACTCTGTATAAATCGCTAACGAAGCGTTTTCGGTCTTGAATCCTGAATCCTGGTTGAGAGGGCTAAGAAGCCCTATGATGGCGACATCGTGTTAAGAAACACCTGGTCGCTCGGGGAACAATATAACAGAATAATTGCAACCTCAAGAAATTTAGGGGGAATTTTATAGTTTAAATAGGAAATAGGATTCTGGTTCTTGGGACATTGGAACTGGGACTTGAAAGGAGGTAATGTATTTTTAGAAGTTATTTGTGGAAAATTTAAATTAAGGGACAAGTGGGTTTAAGAGCGGCTCTTTTATTTGATTTTATATTTCAGTGGCCTTTTTCAGTTTTGTGGGAGTCCTATTATCTTGAGGAGGGGAAGGCATGCATTGTACTGAACGTGGACGAAAGGTATAATTTAAGGTAGGGGTTAGTTTATGATTTCAGGGGAGACGGAAAGGGTAGAGTTTGGCATAACCACTGGCCTTTTTATTTTCTGAGTGTTTACTAATTTAAAATGGCGGCTCTTTTCACCGTAGTGGAGTGATTATGCATAGGAACATGGGGACAACTACCAACTGGGGGGAGTGAGTCATACAAGTAGAAGGGGCATGGGCATATAAGAGGAATACAGGGCGGAATAAAAATGTGGCAACTCTAAATTTTGTTAAGTGGGTCATACTGGAATTTAGATAAAGTCGTGGAATGGTAATGGCATAGAGACTTCAGGTGGATCAGGGCGTCGGTACAAGTCCTGGATGATATGGGTTCCGTCAGTTTTCCCAGCGTCGTGTAGCCGTTTCGAGGTATTGTAAATAAAGTCCTCTATAGAAGGGAAGAGGTGTTCGTGTATGATGCGATTGGATATAAGATAGTGGAACTGTGTGATGCACCGGAGGACTTTGTTCTGGTATGCTGAAGTATGTCTTTTGTTGGACTTGGAGAGAAAGGGCCACCATACCGGTGACCCGTACAAAAGGAAAGGACGTAGGATAGAGGAGTACATCAGAAGTTTCAGTTTTGAGGAGTATGCAGGAGAGAGGAACAAAGGGATGAGTAAAGCGAACAAGGCCCTACCCTTGCTAAGCTTGCTGTCAATGTGCTGTCGAAGTGTCAGTCGTTTATCTAGGTCAACCCCTAGATATCTCACGCTGTTCTGCCATGGGAGGAGTTCCCCTTCCAATCGTAGAGGCGGAGGAACATTGCGTTTTCGGTCCTATATTTATATGAACTTTTTTTTTTTAATTTTAGCTGTAATATGAGCTACCGAGAGATTGCCGTATAGTTCTGAATCAACTGTAGGCTATAACGAGATCTTGTCCGCTAAAATATTATCATTTACCATTTATGATATTGTCTAATATATTTTTGATTTCAGACCAGATCTAGTCAATTTAAAGGAACCTATACTATGTATAGGATTGAAATATGGTACACAGAAAACATGGGACGAAGTTTTTACTCAATATCAAAAAACAGATGTAGCATCAGAAAGACCATTGTTGATACGAGCTATGGGATGTCCAACAGACTCCAAAATAATCTATAAGTTTGTATTATATATTTTAATTGGATAACTTTATTGTAATCGTTTAATGGTAATGCCAAAAACTTATTGACAGGTCATGTTCTTTGTTTCATGAATCCTGAATATAAAGAAATTATGTTTTGAATCATATAGTCACTTGAGTCACGAGTTTGCCCGTGTTTGCAACGAGGAAAGAAGGGGAAAAGCATCAGTGCGCATGCGCGTGCTTTAATTTCAGTACGACAAACGTAACAACTTATACTATACCCAGAGCATAGCCTATACAGTATATCGCGGAACCTTTTGTAAGTTAACGGTACGAATATAACTGTTTGTTACCGTAAACAGAAATGTTACTTTCTCAAAAATGCGGGCAGACTATTCACAGTGCTGAACGAAGTCTAATACGCAGTGTAATAAAATGCTGTGAAGTTGAAACTAAACAACAACCTGCCTCTTAACAAAAGCCATGAGATAGTGGCTAACTACTGTGATGTTTCTCTTCCCACAATTCGAAAAATAAAGAAGGAAATTAAAGACATGAAGACGCTATTCTTCAACAGTTTTGTTGACACCTGGTAAAAAAGGAAACGGTTAGGTAGATACTAGTGAGACTGATAGTGAAGACGCCGGTGACAGCGATAGTAAACAAGGTGATTCATTCGTAGAAAATTTGTTCCAAATTTTCTACGAATGAAAGGTAGAGCTGGTAATTACAGTAAATTAATTATTTCTAGTCATGTTATTAAGCTATAGGCAGTATTACAGGTCAGATTTATTTCTTATAAGGTTTATGAAGATAATTTTCTCGGATTAAACCACAGCTTACAAAATGTACGTAGAAACTGCACGGTAGTAAAATGTACGAGTAGTGTCTCTCTGTTGAGGTTGGCAGCACTGTCATATTTACACTTCCCTTCCTCACAGCCCATCCATACGCAAAAGGCAATCTCGTTACTTCACTATCTATATCAGTCAATGAACGGGCAATATAATATAAACGTGATTTTTTAAGCTGGCCACGGACGTAGAGATTTATCAGCAGACTTAACCATTACGGTTAAATCTGGAGAGTTAAGCTTGTACAGATTAAATTTTGACACACTTTAACATGTAAAGGTAAGTCTGTAGATAACTCGGTGCGGTTAAGTCTGGACGGACATCGCGACAGTCCAAACCCGTGGCACTCCACGGACTAGAGAATCAAGAAACCCACGATCAAGTCCGTGGGGCCACATCTGTACAAACTTAACCGCTTGTTGATGGGCGAAAACTGCTTGTAAATCCGCGAACTTGCAAAGTCCTAGGACTGTTGGGCAAACCATCGGTCCAAAAGATAAGTTGCACGGTTTATATCTTGTCTTGTTTTATGCGGTGAAAGTGTACAAGTGTTTTTGTAATATGATTAGTACTAGAAAGAAAAAGGTTTTATGTTACACTATGCTGCATATGCATTTTACTGAAAATGCACCAAGAGAACGATCTAAGTTGGTTAAAAACTGGTTAAATATGAGAAATTATATTGGCCACATGGTGCTACTAAAAGAAAATGCGTCAGACGAAATGATGAAAAAACCACAAACACGGCATATAAACTTCTTCAACATCAACACCACGACGCCTAGAGTTTTCAACTTTTTTAAGTTATTTGCGGAAACAACCTCTCATATTCTAAATTTTTTTTGTAACGAAATTTCTATCAGATTCTGGGTAAACACTTTTACAAAATTCAAGGAGCGCATCATACCCTACATTCCTTAAATTTTTATTAACGTAGTTCTTCGATTTCACTTTCCATAAAGCCGGATGATCTTTATAAATTTCAATAAAATTACTTAAAAATTCACGGCTCACCAAACGCGTATCTATGCTCATGATGATTTTTTCTTGTTACTGTGCAACTGAACCGAACAGACTTGCTTACAGCTTTGCGCGTGGTGGTGCGACACTCTTGCCAACATATATATGACAAAGATTTCTCCGCGGTTTTAACCACACAGATATTTCTAACAGTCAAGTCCGGCGCGTTGCGAGAGACTTTAGCTGGCCGGTAACAAGGAAAAATCACCATGAGCATAGATACGCGTTTGGTGAGCCGTGAATTTTTAAGCAATTTAAAAAAATAATTAATCCTAATAGGAGAGTCAGAGGGCGCTGCTGTTTTTTTACCAATTATGTCTGGGTTTCTCCCCACTCCACTTTCATATCATGCCAGTTATTCTAATTCAGTCGATAATAAAGCAATGAGTGAGTAAGAGATTAAGTAAGAGATTAAGTGGTGAATGAAGTAAAGGCGTCATTTTTCAGGGAAGAAAGTAAAGGCTTTTTAGAGGGCCTGGCATGCTGATAACCATACTTTTCCATTCAGTGAGGAAGGCATGGTAAACCACCTCACTCGTTTTATTTATTAAATAAAGCCTCTAGAAGTTCAAACCAGCTTCTCGGGTGATGACCTAAACAACAACTACAAAAAATTAAAGTGCAAATTTTAAGGGAAAATTGTTGAGTTGATTTGAGGTAAATTAAAATGCTTTTCAGGGTTGATGAGCTCTGCTTTCCATGCGTTTAAACCAATCAGAACGTTTGCCAGCGTTATCAGATTGTATGAATGTATCAGGGAATGTTTTATTTATGAATGTATTATTATTATTATTATTATTATGAATGTATTATTTATTTATGAATGTATTGTATGAATGAATGTATTATTTATTAAATTATATTGATTTATTGATTTTTATTTATTGATAAGCATTACGCGCTCATGCGTATAAGAGCGGCCACAGTAGTTCACGCGTGTTTTGTATCTCGTACTGATCAAATCAATTATAGCACGCGTTAACATGTTTTTTATAATATAATCTTTATAATATAATCAGCTAGTTGTATGTTCATAGGTTATAATTAAAGGGTTCAGTGGATGAAAGTTGTTCTGTGACAAATACAGTTCTGAGCTATTGAGTGTTAAAGTTCAAAAGCTGTAACTTTATTTACTGATTTCAGAAAGTTACATTTTTGGTGTCAGTATATTAAATAGACATAGGGAATTATTTAAGTATTCTAAACTTTGTCTAATTTAGTTTTAAAATTGAATTTAACCAATTTTTGTGTAGATAACACCTTCTGTCACTAAAATATTTTTAAATAAAATGTCTATTTTAAAATGAATGAAGGTGTTAAGTATCAACTAGTTAACAAAAAAAATGTTAAAATAAAACAAATTTATTTTGATAGTAGGCCTAACTAAATTACGTTTTTACATTATAAAAAAACTAATGAATAATTAAAAAACATGAATAAAACTAATGAAATGAACATGAAAAACTAATGAATAAAAATCTGAAATTTATTGTTAGTATTACTTATTTGACTTGTAGATAAGACCTTCATCCTCTGGTATCTTCTTAATGGAAGCAGACAGAGATTTCTGTGTTAGTGCCATTGAAAAATATGCACATAAAAACTTCATTACCGATAAAAACTCAATTTTTGTGAAAAAGTTAGTTAACACCTTCATCCACTGCCCCTTCAATTGCTATTGAAAGACAAAAAAAAAACAATGGCTATTAGAGCTACGAGAGCAAGTATTGGCAACGTTGTTGGCAAGCCATTGGCTAGCTATGAAGTATAGCAGCCGCGTCAGCTCGTGATCCGTGTGAGGAATTTCTGTTACGGCATGCAATGAAAGATTATACTATTCATAAAAAAAAACATTTATCATAATGTTCTTGTCATTATAAAGTAACCTTTTGTTTTATTATTTCAATTTATTCTATAATATAGTAACTCTTTTACTTTTCTTTCATTGTATTTATTAATATTTAGTAATTATTTACAGTTTGAGTCAGGCAGTCCTCAGGAATTAAAATATGTACGTAGCATAGAAAATAAAGAAATTAAAAAATATATATTTCATAACATTAATTTATAGGCCTAAATAATTAGTAGCAAATTATGATTATGATTTTTTTACCTCAGTCCTAATCAGTACCTAATCATAATCCATTTGGATTATGATTTTTTTACTGAGGTAAAAAAAAAATCGAATGGTTAAGCCAATTCCAAGTCCTTTACGCGATTCTTCATCACAGTTTTTTATAACTGATGCAATAATTTGTCGCACTTCCGAATGAATTACCGCTTTATTTTTCCGGGAAGACATATTAAAATAAAACAAAAGATATGAAAAATACACGTTGAAATTTACCTAACACAAAACACACAAAACTAATAACTTTTGGCACGTTAACACGCTTTAAATTTCAAAATAAAAATCACTTTAGTGATCAAAAATCATGAATAATGATTAACACATCCGAGACGCATTAGCACAAATGTACAACTGTATATTGTGACACATGTATCCGTTGTGAAAAGCAATAACATGTAGGCCTATAATAAATAAATACATAGACATAATAATAATATTTACATGATGACTAAATGTTTTTGTACTGCACGATAAGACAAATATATTACTCACATTCTATTACGCCACCCGTCCCACTTCCCCAGGCGACAGAGATCATGAGCTGGCGCGCGTATAGTACGTAGGGGGCAATGCGTACGATCAGAGCTTGTCAGCTTTGAAAAATAGTACAGTGTTTGGCTTTTCTGGCGAACATTTCGCACAGTTTTCTTTGGCCACTCAAAGCGAATGCCTGGTCGGTCTCTATTTCTTATATAGGGTGATTCAAAAAGAGCGCCGGTTTTGATATATCAAATTAAGAGATTTATTTTATTGAAAAACTGAAAATAAATACATCAACAAGTTCATCTTTCCTTCCGATTTCATGTATGAAAAATGATGTCATGCATGTGTCCTCCTCTACTGCGCTGGCACGCATCAACTCTGTCCATGAAATTGGATATTACTGCACGACAGGTTTCGACTTCCATTTGCCCGATAACCCGTCGAATTTCCTCCTTCAAGTCATTGATGTTTCGGGGTTTATTGGCATACACCAATGAGCCGGCCGCGTTGGCGATGTTGGTAACGTGCTCGCCTCTCATCACGCGGTCCTGGGTTCGAATCCCACTCGGGCATGGCATTTTTTCATACGTTACAAAAAATTCATTTCATCCCCACCGTCTGCATTAGCAGCAATTTGCAAAACAGTCGGACGTTAAACCAAAAAAAAAAAAAAAAAAAAAAAAAAAAAAAATACACCAATGACTTCAGATGACCCCAAAGAGGAAAGTCACAAGGCGTCAAGTCACACGACCTTGGTAGCCATTGATGGTCGGAATTACGAGAAATGATGCGATCCTGGAACCGTCCACGGAGCAACAACATTGTTTCTCGTGCAGCGTGACAGGTGGCACCATCCTGCTGAAACCACAACTCGTCAATGTCCATTCCATCCAAATGACGCCACAAAAACTCCCTAATCATCGTACGGTATCGGTCTCCATTTACTGTCACGGCTTGTCCTTCTTGATTTTCAAAAAAGTAAGGGCCGATGACACCGCCCGACCAAAAGCCGCACCAAACTGTCACTCGCTGTGCATACAAGAGAAACTACAACTGAATCGTCAATCGGAATGTTCTCCAAAATAGAAATGAGGTCAAACAATGTTGCCAACCAATAAACAAAAATTTACCAGCCGTTTAAAAACCGGCGCTCTTTTTGAATCACCCTTTACCAAACATTTTGACTTGTCATATTTGACATATTATTATTTTAAGTGACAATAAATTTATTTATGTTTGTACTCATCTATTCATTAATATTATTTCAGTTATCTGATGAAGTTAATTGCAAAAGATAAACCGCCATTCGAAATAAGAAGACATGATTTCACCAGTGTGTTAGCTTCGGTTCTAATGCAGCCAAAGCATACCAATATCGCTGTCAAATTTCTCATTAAGGAATACAAAAAACTTATGAATATGTCAGTAAAATTTTGATCTAGGTTAAATGAAAATTCTCTGTTAATTTTTATATTTAAAAGTAGATTTTAATCGTTCAATACGAAAAATTTAATTTAAGATTTACCTATACTGATTATGTCTGATTATGGGTCTAAATGGGACAGCCATTTTAAATTAAAGTAGTTTACACTCGCTACCTTATCAAACATAAGAATTCATTTTGAATTATCAAACACAACTGGACTTAGGGGTTTTTGGGCTACTGAGTGTGTTTTATATTTTCACTTTAAGAACGTTATTATTCAGATTTTTATCATCTTTGCTTAAATTTATAATTATTAAAAAAAAAAACTAATAATTGTAAAAGAATAACACTTTGTTAAAAAAAGTTTAGTACTTTTATATTTTTGTTGTCGGATAGCGACATAAAGTGGCGAGTTAAAACCTTTAATTTTTGGTGGCCCTGAAAAGGGCCGTTCAAGCGGTGGTCGTCTTGATGAGAAGCGTCAGTCATAGTCGTCGTGGCAGTCGAGGAGCTGGGCGACACGGCGTGTCGTCGTCCAGCGGAGACATCTTCTTCCCTCGCAGTAGTGCGTCGATGGCTGCTTCGTCGAGTCCGGTGGGCGTAAGGCTTGGTCGAGAGACCGCTGTGGGTATCGCTCGCGTCAGCGGACGATGACGGTCCGGTTGACGGCTTACGGTGACGGGTCGGTGAGTGGAAGCATCATCTTCTCTCTTGCGGGGTCATCGATTAGTCTTCGCTGGAGACCTGTAGCCGTGTGCCGTGGTGGACGTCTTGTCTGCTGTCTGAATCGGAATTGAATCTCCCTGTTGAGTGTAGCGCTCTTTATATAGTTGCCGAGAGCGCTGTGGTAGAGGGCGGTTAGCCACTCGGCCTTGGCAACAAAGCCCTCTGTCGGTACGCAGCCGAAAGGTTTGTCGGTACGCCGCCAAAGGGCCTACCGCGCCAACAAGGGCCGGGAAAAGTATTGAAGGCCGGCAACACAGTAAATGATTAATTAGAAGGGGTGGCTGTGACAGTTGGTTTAAATTTTTTTAAACTAGTTTATAGGTTTTGACATAATTTTATTCTGTCTATGTTTGACAAAGCATGAATTAATAATAGAACATTAATGATTAGTCAACTGGTTCAACTCCCAGGCGGCAAACTTTTACACAGATAAGTAAAAGAAGCTGGTGCAGTGTTATAAAAGGTGATAACAAGCGAACAGGAACTACGTAAAAAAAATGAAGTAGATTTGTAGAAAACTTAAACTGTCAATAAAAGATTTTCTAATAAATATATTTATTTTTTGACCAAAAGCCCTTAGGCTACTTTAACAATTGTAAAAATGTTGTAAAAAAGACGCCCTTAGAGGTGTTCTAATGACGGGCCAGTTTTAATTAAACAGTATACTTAAACAACTTTAAATAACGTATCAATTTAATAACAATAAATTAATTAATATTTTTCTATATTTCAGAAACGGCAATAAAACACTTAAATCATTCTTTCTGTTGTTATCTATTTATATAACCAATGCACAAGACTACCAAGAGGTAATAAATTATTTTATGAAAATATGTTTAAGTTTTTACGAATACACATAACAGGCAGGTTGGTGTTAAATTATTTGCACTAAATCTGCTAGTTCCAGGGCTACAAAAAGTTAGTTCTGTTTTTTATCACATGGTCAGTCAATAATACGACTGAAGCATTTAAGAAAATAAGAGGTAGAGATGTAAAAGGCACTATTAATAATCACAAAGTTATCGCCTCTGAGAGTAATGAATTTCATTATACGGCCAGGTCCTGTCGTGAATAAAATGAAGGTAACGTTTGCAAGGTGGAAATTTGTTGATAATTTAATTCTGGAAACATTAATGTAAATTAAATAAGTCCAATTAAAGTCATATACAAATTCAATAGTTTAATAAATCATTTTACGGATTTATTGGTCACTTAAGGTGAGACTGTACTTTGTATCCCGCCCACGTTAAATTTGCAATTTTCAGGTACATTTTTCATAGGATTGGTTAAAGATAAGAAAATGAAACACTTATCACACTTATCGATGTTCGGGTTCTGTAAGACCATAAAATAAAAAAATAAAATAACGAATAACATAAGATTTTTACAAATGTTTTTCTACGTGTTTTTCCATATAACTAATTTTAGGACCATCTGAGGAAGTAATAAAAATGCCAGTGTATGTGCATGTACAAGAATTTAAAATTTCTACATGGTAGGTTCAATGGTGTCCGAGAAAAATGTACCTAAATTTTAAAAATCTAAATTTCTGGAAACAGACAAAAAACAAAAAGGCACAAATCAAAAACAAAATTTACACAAACATGCAAATTTCCCATCAACAGTTTAAAAAACTGAAATTCCCTTTATACTAAAACGTGAAGTAGCTATAAAATTACGAAAAGCTATCGTTCTTGGAAATATGATAATTTTGCTGGGTAAACCTGCTAAATACTTGATTTTTCCAATATAATAATTTTTTTACGTTATTTTATGTCTGTCTCATAGATCTAGGCCTGAAGTACTGAAAAACATAAAACACCGAAAATCGAAATTTCCATTCAAAACCATCGACAGTCTTACCTTAACGAAATACTGTAATTGTAGGCCCTACAGTATTATTACAGACGACTGAGTTTTTAAATTTTACTTTGAAAATCATGAAAACTATTGAAGGTACAGTTCTAAAACTATTTTATTCAATTTTTTGGGCCAAAATCCATAATAAACCATAAAATTTAGTCATTAAATTGGGTCTCTAGACCTCCAGGATAGCTTTACTTAGGAGTAGGCTCTGAACTTAAAATCTTTCAAAAATCCAAAAAAATCTTCCAAATCTGAACCCGAAATCTTTCGCCCCCCTGTAACTCGCTAACGAAACGTTTCCGGATCTATGTTTATATGAAATATTTTCATTATTTTGATAAGAGGAACATGCCTGTAAAGTATGTCAGTTTACTCGTGCACAACCGGTATATAAAAAAAACTAAAATAACACATCAAAATTTTGACCGAAAATCCGTTTTGATTATCCTTGAGGATTAATGTTATGTTTCTCACTTTTGCAGTTAAAACAGTTTCACGTAGACAATCAAGTCAAATTAGGAGAACTAAACGACACGATGAAAAATACACTATTAAAAATAAAAAACCATATAGATTGGGCCAAAATAAATTCAAGAAAAATTATATGCGTTTTATCTGATTGCACGGGAACTGATTTCGGATCAGGATTAAAACCACCGCCAGGAGCTACAACATCTGTTTATGAGCGATTACGGCCTTCTTCTACTATTTCTAATAAAAGTAAAGGATATTGTATTATTTTTATGTTATACATATATTCTGCGTTAACATAAGTAAATAAATATATATTTGTAAAAACTTTAAAATTATGTTTTCTTTTTCTTCTTCTTGGTATCAAGGATTAAGCTTCTGCCTATTCCGAACCTATTTTTTTATACGTATTTAACTATTTTCAGCAAATATAGATACTGAAGGCATGAAATTTCTTTTTACGTATGGATGGGCTGTGAGGAAGGGAAGTGAAAATATGACAGTGCTGCTAACCTCAACAGTGCGACACTACTTGTACATTTCACCACCGTGCAGTTTCTACATACATTTTGTAAGCTGTGGTTTAATCCGAGAAATTTTTTTCATAAACCTTATAAGAAAAAATCTGTCCTGTTATACTGTCGATAGCTTAATTACACGACTAGAAACGTTTGATTTACTGTAATTACCAGCTTGCTACGAATGAATCGCCTTGTTTACGATCGCTGTTACCGGCGTCTTCACTATCAGTCTCACCTACCTAACCGCTTCCTCTTTTTTACCAGGTGTCAACAAAACTGTTGAAGAATAGCTTCTTCACGTCTTTAATTTCCTTTTTTATTTTTCGAATTGTGGAAAGCGAAACATCAAAGTAGTTAGCCACTCATGGCTTTCGTTAAAAGGCATTGAAAGGCATTTTTGTTTAGTTTCAACTTAACAGAATTTTATTACACTGCATATTAGATTTCGTTCAGCACTGTGAATAGTCTGCCCACATTTTCGAGAAACTAACATTTTATGTTTACGGTAACAAACAATTACATTCGTACCGTTAACCTAAAAAAGGTTCCGCGATACACTGTATAGGCTATGCTCTGGGTATAGTACAAGTTGTTATGTTTGTGTACTGAAATTAAAGCAGTCGCGCATGCGCACTGATGCTGTCCCCCCTTTACCCCTCGTTGCAAACAAGAGCAAACTCTTGACTCAAGTGACTTTACCTATTTTTTTTAGCTCTTATTTTTTTTTAACGGGAACTGTCCATTATTAACTACCTAATTTGATCGCTGCTTTTCGCTATATTTTTGAAGCGGATTAGGCATGAGTTTAAACAGGGACCCTTAGTTCATGGTTTGTTCATGGATGGCTGTTAGCCGGTTACCATAATAGGAGGTGTTAACTATCCTCCGTAAAAGCTTTGATTGGAAACGCTGAATTTTTGCTAATACCGATGGTTTTGCACAGCAATAAAGCAGTACAACAATAACTCCAGCAATTTACGCAAAAAAGTACTCAGTTTTTAGCCGGTTTTCCGTTAATGTGGTTTTTAAACGTCCTTTACTCCGTCCAGGCTTTTCATAAAAATCGGAGTTTAAGTATGTTAAAGATCAGAGATTTTCTGTAATGAATATTTTGAAAGTTATGAATATTTTAAAAGTTATATCTCATGATCCGTTTTAATATGCCGGCCTTTTTTTAAAAAAGTGCTTTTTTGGCTCCATTTCGCTTTTTTAAAAGTAGGGAATGATTTTTGGACTGAACCATGCATTAACACAACAGTATTATGTCAAGCAAGGCGTTTATTTTTTTTTTTTTAATAAAAACATCTTTAAATAATTCAAAATGAGCTAATGTTGCAGCAGGAAAAACAGAAGTTTGATTTTCTAAACGACTATACTCAGAGCGGATACCGCTATAGAGCTCAGTTCCCTCTCAAGAAGTTTAGAGTCTAATAGAATATTCTATTAACACAATTCTATATTTTATTATCTATATCTACATTATCTGATAATGTAGATATAGATATATTTTATAACTATATTTATATCTATATTTTATTATCTATATCTACATTATCTGATAATGTAGATATAGATAATATAGATAATTGTGTTAATAGAATATTCTATTAGGCTCTAAACTTCTTGAGAGGGATTTTGCATTTGTAATTAGATATAGAATCAGCAGGAAAAACAGAAGTTTGTTTTTCTAAACGACTATACTCAGAGCGGATACCGTTATAGAGCTCAGTTTCCTCTCAAGAAGTTTAGAGTCTAATAGAATATTCTATTAACACAATTATCTATATTTTATTATCTAGATAATATAGATAATTGTGTTAATAGAATATTCTATTAGGCTCTAAACTTCTTGAGAGGAAACTGAGCTCTATAACGGTATCCGCTTTAAGTATAGTCGTTTAGAAAAACAAACTTCTGTTTTTCCTGCTGATTCTATATCTAATTACAAATGCAAAATACGATACTTGACACAATACTGCTGTAAAAAAGCATGGTTCAGTCCAAAAATCATTTCCTTATCTTTACGTGAAGCCAAAATACACTTTTTTTCTAAATTTCCCGGCATTTGAAAATGGAACATCAGACTTATATTTTAAAATGTTCGTATAGAGAAAACTCTGATCTTCAACACACTTAAACGCCGTTCTTTTATGAAAAGCCTGGACGAAATAACGGACGTTTAAAAACCACATTAACGGAAAACCGGCTAAAATCTGAGTAATCTTTATGCGTAAATTGCTGCATCTCCGACTAGTTTCTACTTAAGTAATCTAAGTCAAACCAATCAACGCAGGAAAGAACAGGCTCTTATTTAGTGTAGTATTCAAAAATATTCGTTATGGTTTTTTTTAGATAAAGCCTTCAAACGAGTGCGGACAGGTAAAATGGCAGGCTACATCGCATGCGACATCGCACAAGTGTGGACGTAGCTTATGTAAATTTCTTTTTTGTTGAACAGTAATCCCCCGTTATCCGCGGGGGTTACCGCGGTTTGTAAAACCGCGGTTAATAATTCCTTATATGAACGAAAAGAAGGGGGTTAGGTTCTAAAGGTAAAGTCCTGCAGTCGTTTTAAGTGTTTAATAGTTTTAGGAACATTTTACCATTATTATAATCTATTAATATTTAATAAATACAGTAATGTACGCATAAAAAAATTTAAGTTTTAAAATAGTTAGTTATGGCTCTTTGCTTCTTTTTCTTTTCAAACTCTTTGTGGACTTCTTCGTATGGTATCATCAACTCCTGGTCCTCTTTTGAATTGAAGGGCCCTTTCCATTACGGGATCCGTCTCCAACACGTGGTCTGCCAATGCGTTGCCATGCTGAGGATCTCGTTGATGGTTTGTGAAAAAATGCTTGGCTTTGTTTCAGGATCGTCGAACACACAAAAAACTGTACGTACGTACAAAAAAGTTAGACTGACACATGGAGGAAAACGTTGGGAGAAATTACAGTATGGTGTCTGGGCGTACGTATGGCGGTGAGGGTGGGGTGTTACTGGCGGGGCCCGGTACCCGGTGACTGGCTCACTTCGTATATACTACGCGGAAATCTAGCTTGGTTCATGGCGGCCGTCGCCATACTAGTGTGTGACTCAACATGATACGGATGCCAATACATTTATTCAAACACATGTTTTCAGAATTGTATGACTTACCAACCAAGTACGGTGTACACAAGGTGAGAAAACGTACGTATTTTAAGGTTTTAGGCTTACGGACAAAGTTCGCGGATAACCGAAACCCGCGGCTACCAAGGGATTACTGTAATCCCTAATTTGTGTACGTTGCAATCTGTCCAATTCAGAACAATTAGCAACCCCATGACCCAATGAGATAAGGATGATGTGTATGACGTGTAATGAGGTGTAGTCTTGTACAGACTCAGGTTGACCATTCCTGAGAGAGTATGGTTAATTGAACCCCAACCATCAAAGTACACCGGTAACCACTGTCTAACATTCACATCCGTATAAAAGTAACTACCTTTACTAGCATTTGAACCAGGAACCTTCGTCTCCAAAAATCAGCTGTTAAACAGCTGATTTTGGTGACTACTTTACCTCTAGACCAACCCGGTGGGTTCTTATGTAAATTTGAGTGAAATTTGAATTTTTTTGGAGGATAAATCCATATGTTTCCATTTAATACTCCACCCACTCGTACACGTTACGATGATTTCAGTACGTCTTTTCTTCATACTGTTTTTCAACAATTTTGAGTAAATTTTCAGTCGTTTTACACCTCCAGAATAAACATCTTATCACTGAACTCTTCCAGTGTATGTTACAAACAAATTAGTATTTTGAAATTAACAAAAGAGGTTTTTGTTGTTTAAGTCATTAACCAAAAGGCTGGTTTGAACCTTTAGAGGGTTTACTGAGTAAAACGAGGAATGAGGTGGTTCATCATTGCCTTTCTCACTGAGTGGACGAGTGTGCTTATCAGCAGATTAATTATGATGAAACAGCTAATTAATACAGTTTTAAACGTTGCCAATTTGACCCTGAAAACGTTTCATTGTCATTGAATGAACCATTTTTCTCTTCATTAATATACCTCGTCAATTATTAAACGTCCTTAGTATATAAATATATATATATATATACATATATATATACGAGGTGAGGCTATTAAATAACGAGACTGACATTGTAAAAAAAATTATTTTTATTTTATACATAATCACTTATTGTCACCTTCAATATACACTCCGTTTCTATCCCTACAACGCTTTATGTGAATTTTCCATTGTTGGAAACAGTGCTGGAAGTCATCTTCTGTGAGCTTCTTCAGGACACGTGCCGCTTTCTCTTTTACACCTTCCACAGACTCAAATCTTTTCCCTTTTAATGCAGATTTCACCTTAGAGAACAGATAGAAGATAATAACATGTGATGAAACGTGGTTTTTTTACCTTCGATCCGGAAACGAAGCGCCAATCCATGCACAAGGAAGAGCCGAACTTCACCGAGAGCCAAAAAAGCTCGAATGAGCAAGTCAAAATTTATAGCAATAATGATTGTATTTTTTTTATATCCATGGGATTGTGTACCTTGACTGGGTTCCTGAAGGTCAAACAATAAATCTATATTACTACCTTGAGTTACTTTCTAAACTACGTCAAAGAGTAAGGAAAAAACGCCCCAAAATGTGGAAGTACAAATCATGGGTTCTCCACCAAGTCAGTACGCCAGCTCATTCCGCGTTGTCTGTCAAGAGGTTAATAGCCAAGTACAGCACCTTAGTGTTAGAACATCCACCTTATTCACCAGATCTTGCACCATGTGACTTACCTGTTTCCTAAGGTGAAATCTGCATTAAAAGGGACAAGATTTGAGTCTGTGAAAGCTGTAAAAGAGAAAGTGGCTCGTGTCCTGAAGGAGCTGACAGAAGATGACTTCCAGCACTGTTCCAACAATGAAAAATTCGCATGGAGCGTTATAGGGATAGAGAAGGAGTGTATATTGAAGGTGATAAGTGATTATGTATAAAATAAAAATATTTTTTTTACAATGTCAGTCTCGTTATTTAATAGCCATACCTCATATATAAATAAAATATTAATTTTTTTATTATGAAAATGGTTTAAACGACCTTATTATTGATTAGTTACCTGTATTTCTAAGTGAAAATGTGGGTCGAACCAATTTTTTAAAAATCATTAAATTATTAATATTAACCAACTGCCTTTTAATTATGTATTTTCATTTAATTTTATGTGAAAAACAAAATTATTAAAACCGAATAATTAGTAAAAATATTAGGAGTAAAATATCTTAATAACTAAACAAAAATTACTTTTTTAACTTAACGCATACAATAAAACTAAACATTTCACAGATAAGATTTTTAAAAAAATCATAAATTTAATAATTAAAGTTGTCAAATATTAGGCAACATTTGCAATAAAGAATTTACATTTTTTAAACACTTATTTCGTAAATCATAAATTAGGTAGGCCTACTATTATATTTAAAAAAAAGTTATTTACAAATTTTAATTTTTGAAAAAAATATATATAGGAGTAATGAATACGATATATTTTTTAGTTTCCTTTAACCGTTTTGTGGTGCAATGTAAAAATTTATATAAAAACGGTTAAAAATATTTTATTTGTTTAAAATATTTGGATAAATTCAATTTATAATTATTTTGTTAATAATCTAGATGCATGCCTTGTTTATTTTTCTTTACTACAATACTTTAAACTGATTAGATAACTTAATTAAATATTGTGTATTGCATAATAATTTAAATAAAATATATTTTATTTTGATTTTTTTAACCAACTAAAATTAGTGAGTAATGTATAGAAATGGAATATTAGTTTTTTTATTAATTATATTAAATTTTATAAAAAGTTACAATTGTTCTTCGTTAATTACGAATCATTTAAATAACCGTATTACAAATAATATTGAAGAACAAAATGAAACGAGTTCGAAAACAGTTTATCGGTTACCGCGAACGATAGCACCAGAATATTACGTTTTAAAAATCGTACCGTTTTTTGAGAATAAAAATTTTTTGTTTGAAGGAGAAGTTACAATATTATTAAAAATAAATGAAGATACAAATGAAATAGTTTTAAACTCAGTAAATTTAAATTTTAATGAAAGTACGGTGAATGTAAAAAAATATGAAACAAATACTTTAAATCAAACGTGTGTAAATGTAAGTAGTGTTTTAATACAGAATAATACTGAGCAGGTAATTATAACGACAGAAGAAATACTTAAAAGTGAACAATTTTATTCTGTTGAAATTAAATATAATGGTAGGCTTACTGAAAATAATATTGGATTTTATCGAACCTGGTACTCCGTAGATAATATTGTGAGGTAAGTTACAGTGATTTATTCTTAAAAATAACAATAAATTCTCGATTATCGGCGTTGAATGACTAATGAGGTATTTCCGGGTAATCCACCAATATTGAAAAGTCGTAATAAAAAGGTTTATCCTTCATTGTAAACACCTTGTGTCATTAAAAATAGAATTTAATCGTTAACGAAAATTACGTACATTAATATTTTGGAAACCCGACAAAAATGTTTAAAAAGTAAAAAAAAATATCTTTTGGCCCTTTAGGTTTGACGTCATTGCGTCGGGAACTGTTAAACTTTGCACAGTCTTTTGTACCATAATATCTATGTACTGAGTTAATATTACAGTAAAATAGGGTATTTGATTATTGATTTTCCACTTAAATAGGAAAAAAATTATGATTTTCATAGGAGGTAATTTCAAAAAAGAGTCTTATCTTCCTAACGATATAAATTAAGATGCTACTAATTCCGGTGGGTGTAGAATAGCTTGAAACGAGCCAAAAACAGGGCGAAATCTTTTGCTAACCGTAACACGCTAACAAAGTATTTCGGGGACGTATGTTTTTTCTCCTATAGGGCCAATTTTAGAGAAAGTAAGATGACTTTAGCCGTTGGAAGCTCTTTTGCAGCCCACAATCTCAGGTTTCGCTCACTTTAGGCTTTTCTCCTTTCTTCTGTCCACCCGGTGTTTTGTTCTGCTCTTCATGGAAGCCCTTAAAGTCCAAAATTAGTTGTCTGAATTTGGTTTGGTTCATTAAATTTTATCGGTTTATTCAGTTTTTCTCAATATACTTTTCGGCTTTTTTAAATCGACAACTGAAGTCTATCGTATTCTATTTCGTATACAGGATAACTCCAATAGTTTTTGAGAGAATGTTCCTTATATTAACATTATGGAGATAGACATTCCGGGTACCCTTAATCGTTCGTTGTTCTTTTTCTTTTCGACCTCGTAACCTATACTGTCCGTCCAGTATCTTCGAGTCCATTATCTGGCGGAGGATCTTTCTCTGAAATTTCTTAGCTTCTCTTAGGCCAACCTTCCCGGTCATTGTAAGGCACTCACTCGCGTACAGACAAACAATTTTTATCACAGTATTATAATGTCTAATCTTGGTTTGTCTTTGAAGTGCTTCCTTTTTATACAAGTGGTGAATTCCTCAAAGTACACCGGCCATCTTACCTTATCTGTTGTTTTTTGTTTCCTTTTCGCTGGTCTTTGGTTGCATTATCTCTCCGAGGTACTTGAAACTATAAACTTTTCCAATTTTTTCGTATTGTGTTTTCAAGTGACGCGGGGCTGTTCTAATGTTCATCTTTCAGTAAATATATTAAATAATTTGTAATATATCTTGAAGAAGACAGCCCTTAGCAGCGTTGTTTTAGTATACTCTTCTGGTTGTAGATGATAATAGGGTTTCTTCTGTGTAACAATCCGAACCGTAAATTCGGAAATAGATCCTGTACAAGGAAAATGAACGGTTAATAGAAACGATTAGAAAAAGAAGACTATAATTTTACGGACACCTTTATAGAATGGATGACAACCAGTTGACAAAACCAATTTTTAAGACACTATACAATAGACTTAAGTTGTCGGATGAATGATTTAAATAAGCCAAAAAGTATATTGAGAAAAACGGAATAAACCGATAAAATGTAATGAACCAAACCAAATTCAGACAACTAATTTCAGACTTTTAAGGGCTTCCATGAAGAGCAGAACAAAACACCGGGTGGACAGAAGAAAGGAGAAAAGCCTAAAGTGAGCGAAACCTGAGATTGTGGGCTGCAAAAGAGCTTCCACTGTCTAAAGTTATTTTACTTTATCTAAAATTGGCCCTATAGGTGAAAAAATAACGTCCCCGAAATACTTTGTTAGCGTGTTACGGTTAGCAAAAGATTTCGCCATGTTTTTGGCTCGTCCTACGAAATAAGTAGGCTACGTGATAAAATTTATTCTGTGGGCGTTAATAAAGAAACAAAAATCGTGGTTTCTTATGGTTTTTAACCTGAGAAATTTAATAAAATAGGCCCCAAAACTTTTGGACTTTATGCAGTTTCTGAGAAATCTGGAATAAAAGGAAAATAAATAGGAGTAAAAACCCCGCTTTTTTATGTTTGTCGTACAATAACTTCATTAAATGGGCAATAAACACTTAATGGTTATGAATAAAACTTGTAGAAAATTTAATTATGAGAAAATTTATGTTATATTAAATCAACTTCAAAACAAAAAAACCCGTTTTCCAGCCAAATTTTGGATATTTCGAAGTCAATAAAATTTATGTTTTGCAACTATTATTGTTTTGTAGTAGACTTTATCATGGCAATTTTCTCAGAATTAAATTTTCTAAAAGTTTTGTTTAAAACCATTATGTTCATTGCCCATTTAACAACGTTTTTGTACGACACATAAAAAACTTAGATTTGACCCCAGATATCTCAAAAACTAATGAAGTTCTCAAGGTTCTGGGACCTGTTTTATTCGCTAACTCAGGTCAAAGAGCATAAGAAACCACAATATTTGACTCAAAATTTAAAAGCTTCAAAAAATTTAACGCTTTCAAAATTACGAAATAATTTCATGGGATGAGCCGAAATCCGTGCGAAATGTTTTGCTAGGCGTAACATGCTAATGAACCATTTTTGGACCTATGTTTACATCAACTCTTTTTCCTATTTTTCGATGAAGGTTCCCGAAGTATTTTTGCCTTCTGAGGTTAGAAATAAGCTCGCGCGCGCCATATCACTTTTTTTCTCTTAACGGCCCTTTAACAAACCCTATTTTCATGCTTTTCCCATATGTCATTAGAATGTTTAGCAAGAGCACAGAATTAATTTGTCTATGTTATTTACTGTATAAGTTCTGTTTGTATTGTATTTTACATTTTATTCAACGTCCCATTTTAGTTCCATTATTTTATGTTATGAACTTCTGGTATTCCAGATAAATAAATACTCTTTTATTTATGTGGTTAGGGTTCAATTAACCATACTCTTTTAGATATAGTCGGCCTGAGTTTGCTACACCTCTTTACACGTCATTTTACACGTCATTTACACTTCATTTACACGTCATACATATAATAATAATAATAATAATATAATAATATAATAATATTATTATATTATAATAATAATATAATAATAATAATATAATAATATAATAATATTATTATAATAATATAATAATATAATAATATAATAATATACCCTCATTTAATTCGATGAAGAGGTTGCTTATTGCTCTTCAAATTGAACAGATTGCAAGGTACATACATTAGCGATTTAAAAACAATTTTTCGTTAAGTGTAACATCATTATTTGTTTATTTTTTTAACATCCCTGGACGTAAATAATAATGACAAGAAGAATTACTAACAAAAGGTGTTTGTGGTCGAATTGAGTGCAAAAATAATCAACGGAAGGGAATTTATAAGACTGGGCTAATTTAGTACACATGATTAATAAATTAATGAATCATAAACGATGATGGTGAGAAATTGCGAAACAAACCTTGACTGATGTAATTAATTCGTTAAGTGACAAATCTGACGGCTTCGCAATTACAGGAAACCTCGTAATTCTGTGATTTCGACTACAAAATTAATTTTTGGTGGTTTGGAAAATTGCAGTGACGAATCACTATTTAATTTTTGACAGATTAATGGTTGGTTTAAACTAAACAAAACATTAAAAGAAATTGATGAATTATTTTATTTATTTAAATAATTTGTCAAAAGAAAAACAAAAACAAATTACTTAAAAAATTTGACGTAAAACAAATTTGTTAGGTACTACATGTAGTAGTAAATAAAAACGGATTCAATCATTTATTTTATTTTACTGATATTTTTTTGAATGTCAATGCCATACATTGTTTACAACGTTATAATTTACCGTGTGCTTAAGTTGTCAGTATTTATGAATAATTTACATCACATGTTCTTTATATCTAACAAAATAAATATAAATAGTTGAGTTTTTAATTGCTCGTATATCATTTAGTGCAGCACGGTTGCATCAATTAACTTTAAACCTTACTTAAAGCATTTCTTTCCTCAAAAATTTTCCCCTGGAAGTTTTGTAAACATTAAAGAGGTGTAGCTGTTTTGTAGCAGCTAGTCAACAGGGTGATAGATGTTAGTAAGCGATGCGGTCTCAATATAATATACTGTCTGTCTATAACTTGATGGCCTCCAGCAGAGAGGAGCAGAATCGGCCCGCTTTCACACTTTATTATGTACCAAGTCCCTGTGTACTAATTAGTTAGTAGTAGTACATAATGAAATGTTATTGAGAAGGCTAGTAGCAGTCCGATTCTGCTCCTCTCTGTGGGAAGCCATCAAGTTATAGACAGACAGTATCTGCAAAATCAAATAGGTATAAATATAACCAACTACGGTGGTGTGTGGGCCGCACATGCGCAGTAAGTAGCTCCCCCACCACAGCGTCGTAGCCTGATACCGGCTGCCTCTAAAGTAGTACTCACTACTCATTGTGTTGTGGTTCATGCGGTAATCGTTTTGACATTGGTGTCGCTGTCGAAAGCCACAACCGGTCAAAATTAGTTGCGCGCGCACAAAATACGGGGAAAATGTCTGCGATTCATTTTAGGGTAATAGGCAATAAGTTTTTTTCTAAATGATGTACCTACCATAAGTTTTGACAGGCCCAAAAGAAAGGTACGTCATAACCTCATTCTGTTATATTTACTATACGGTTCTTTTTATTAAAATGTCAAACAACTGATATTGTGTGTGTGTAGTTGATTTCTAAAATTTGACGTATGTTTCGAATAAAATTCACAACTATTAAAATTGACTCAGTTTCTTGGAATATTAACAGGAAGGAGACACCAGACACGATGATCTATCTTTGACTTCCCTTCAAAAAATAATTTTTTCAAGCTCGTTTATTATTTCTCTTTCTGCCCTACATACATCAAATTACAGATAAAATTTTATAACAAAATAATAAAACGCATATTACGTAATCCTGGAAAAGAAGTTATATTAGCCTACGTGATACGCAAAAAATGCGATGAGATTTAAACGTCTAACTTTGTACAAGCGTATCTTATATAAATATCATAGTAAAATAATAATATTTTTAGTGTAATAAAATAAGATCCATTAGGAAGCGAAAGTAATATTTTCAGAATTTTTTGATGAAAAATGAGCTTGTAGTGAACGAAACTGGCCGGCAGAGTGCCCTACCGTACCGCGTATTGTCACTATTGCGCTTGAACACCGTGCACAGATTGAAATGAGTTGAGGGGAACGGCGGTCGCAACACATTCTCTCTCTGTCCCGCTACCCTCCCTACATGCCGCCATAGTTGGCGAACAGTATACCTACATGGTAATAAGTGCAGAGGCGTCAGTAACTGACAACTAGTAATCAAAAGAGAGCCAGTTGACCGTGTGTCCAAGTTCACTTATAGTTCAGCCGATCTTACTTTGCTCCTACTGTTAATAAACCAAAGCCAGCCACTACAGGGTGTACGCTATGGTCCACCACTTTAACTTTGTTCTTCTTTTTTTTACATGCTTTATAAAATTAGTAACTTGCAAAAAATATAAATTGAAATGAAGAAGCAAATACTGTAACAGTAAATTCCTAATTGAAAATAAATTATAATGCATATAAGAACGATACCAATGAGTAGTAGGCATGTCAGTCGAATACTGGTGTGGAAATCAGATCCCTAAGGAGAGCATTGGTGAACGCAAGAAGGGACCGGATAAGGAACTCTGTAGTAAGAAGGGAACTACAACGAACCTCCTAGTCGGAATTTTTTTTAGAAAGAAGGGAATTAAAGTGGTTTGGTCATGTGTTACGCATGAGCGAGGAACGACTGCCGGAACGTCTGATGGAGGCCAGGCTGAGTACGGGTAGAGGCAGAGGAAAACCACAAATGGAATGGGAGAAATGTATCCAGGGAACGAAGAGGGAAGGCACGTTTGTGAAATAAGGTGATTGGCTGAGGATAGAAGAGAGTATAGGAATTGGACGGACACCCAAACGCTTCACGACACATAAAGAGAAGATGACGAAGAAGAAGAAATAGGAAAGATGCTAGACAATATGATCTCATAAACGAACTAGTAGCATATTAAAACGATAACATTGTTATATGTCAAGAATGTGGAGAGAGATTTATGGGTTTGGGGATTAGCCATCATCAAATTCAATTGTGAAATAACAAGTGACTATAGTAGGGATTGCCCATAACGGACAGGTGGAGTGTTAAATTATTTACACTCACTCTGTTCGTTGCAGGGCTAAATTAAATAGTTCTGTTTCTTATCACATGGTCAGCCAATTAATGGCTGAATCATTTAAGAACAGAAGAGGTAGTGGTGTAAAAGACACTAAACAGAGTTATCTCCTCTGAAGTAATGAATTTTATTATACAGCCAGACCCTGTGGTGAATAAAATGAAGGTGTCATTTGCAGAGTGGAAAATATGTGCTTTTCAGAGGGCCCGGCATGCTGATAAGCATACTCTTCCACTCAGTGAGGAAGGCAATGGTAAACCACCTCACTCCTCGTTTTACTTAGTAAAACCTCTACAGGTTCAAACCAGCCTTTCGGCTGATCACCTAAACAACAACATGTAGTTGGGACTACTAATACTAGGTAACAGATTATTACATTATTTAATATAATATATATATTGACGAGCTGATGACTGTTTGGCGACAAAAGGTTGACACAGGTGTGAATATTGGACAAGGCGTTTCCCTCAACTCACTCATGTTTGCCAACGACACCGTTATAATTCAAGACAGTGAAGATAAGCTTCAGACAGCAGTCTATAAACTCCAGAATCTAAGTAAAGAATTCAAAATGAAAATTTCGACCCAAAAATCCAAAGTAATGGCATTCCATGGCAAATGGCCAGTGCGATCGAAAATAGTGTTAGATAATGTGATTATGGAGCAGGTGAGTAGTTTCAAATATCTAGGTTGCAATGTATCCTTCGATTGTGAGAGTGACATACCTCTGAAGCTGAATAAATTCAATGCGATATGTGGAACCATACATCGTACATTGAAGGGAAAAGCCAGAAAAGAAACAGAGTTGAAATTTTATAAGACAATGGCGATTCCACTAGTTACATATGGAAGCGAGGTATGGACCACAACAAAGAGAGACGACTCGCGCATACAAGCTTCAGAGATGAGGTTCTTGAGACACATTCAGGGATACACAAGGCTGGATTACATTAGAAACGAAGTGATAAGAGAAGAATGCAATGTACAGCCACTTGTAGATGTGATCAAGCAATATAGAAAAAGATGGACAGATCACCTGCTCCGAATGCCACACAACCGTTTGCCACTTCAAGCCTGGATGTCCAAACCAGATGGTAGAAGGGATGTGGGTCGACCGAGGAAGAGGTGGAAACCGGAACAGGCTCAATAGCCTAAACCATGACGGATGATGATGATGATGATGAAAGTTCTCTTGTTTCGTCATACAGATCAGAGGTAATACTTACATATAACTTGTAACCACTTATATTTATGAAAAAGAATGGAAATAAAGTACACCGTTTTTATAAATTTATTGTTACATCTTTTCAATATTATTCTATGGAGTTGAATCGTGTACGCTACAGCCAAAAGCAGTGATTCAAGGGAATTTATAGACTTTCGAGATGTGGTTGTATAGAAGAATCCTGAGAATCTCTTTGGTGGATCATGTATCAAACAGAGGTGGAGGAACGGATGAGAAAGGAGATGGAGGTTATGAATTGAGTGAAAAGAAGGAAGTTTGAATATCTGGGACATGTGATGAGAAACGGGAATAAGTACCGGGTTCTTCAGTTCATTCTTCAGGGTAAAATCAGAGAAACGTGGGCCGGGTAGAAGACGGATTTTCTGGCTCAAGAATCTTATAGCGTGGTTCTACAAAACAACTCCAAACCTATTCAGAGCAGCTGTCAACAAGGTTGTCACAGCTAAAATGATCGCTAATGTTCGGATCGATTAGGCACTGAAAGAAAAAGAAGAAGAAAGAGACTCATCCTGAAACCTCGAGCTCAAACCGTTAGTCTTTAAACCTTCAAACTTCTAACCTCAAACTTACAAACTTTCAACATTTTAAAGCTTTAAAACTTCGAACTTTGCCTTAAGGTGAAGTGATTATGTAGCAGCAAAATAGATAAGGACTTATGAATTCTGATCGACCTTGTGGTGTATGGGGAGAGTTAAAGGTTAAGTTGTAATTCTCTGTAATTTTATAATCTCTGTTTTTTTTTTTATTAAAATGAGTTTTAAACTGTTCAATTTTACAGGTGGGCAGGCGCTACACAAATGGAAGGACCAAATGCAAGATGGGCATTTCCATGTTTTGATGAACCGCATTTTCGAGCTATTTTTGATATCAAAATTGCTAGGCATAAAGACATTAAGACGGTTTCTAATATGCCTGTAGCTGTAACTACTATTCCTGAGTAAGTACAGCTTTCTTACCATTTTTGAGTCAGAGTAACATCACAATCAATGGCTTACAGTACTGAAGCTCACTGATTGCCGAAAATGAAAACGGCGACACTAGTGATCCAAGGAACATCATAAGACACCGTACATTACTGACTTAAAATTTCAATTAACAGGTTGAGTGCTATGAGAGACATGTTTATCCTTTAGTGGCCAAACCCACACCGGTTTTCAAAACACTAAATTTGTGCCATTTTTGCTTTAACTTTCTTTGTAATATTTATTTGATATTTTTAGTTTATCTAAATACTGTACCTATTATTTTTAAATCTAGATATTTAGCTACAACAAATTTAACAAATATGTGTACAATTTTAAAAAAATGTTTCAGCCCTGAAGTTGGAGACCGTGTTTGGGATTGGTATGAGTCAACACCACCAATGCCAACATATTTAGTAGCATTTTGCATTTTTGATTTTAAATCAGTTAAAAATGGCAATATTACTATTTGGATTCAACCAAAATATGAAGATGATCTAACAGATTACGTTTTAAATATAACTCAAGAAGTTTTAGATTTAATGGGAAATTTTACTTCGATACAATATACACTTCCAAAAATGGAACTTGTTGCTGTACCAGATTTTGATGCAGGAGCTATGGAAAATTGGGGTCTTACAACGTACAGGTAATTATTTAATTTAACAATTTTATTCAATAAAATTAAAAATTTGTGTACAGGTCTAGTTAATAAGTGGCGCACCGACGGGGAGGGGAAGCAAACGGGACCGGTACCCCCCCCAAAGCCTTTTATTTATTAAAAAAAATTAGGATACATTTCTACATTGTACACTTATATGCAGAAATATGTTATTCAAAATACAAATTAAGAACAGCATTATAGGAGAGTTCATTTTTTAGTCCTCATGAAAAAAAATAAAATACAATACTATCATAATAATATTGTCTTTAAGACCCATATTGACCAATTTTGAGGATCAGATATGCATTAAAAAGAGTATTTTTTAACTCCAAGAAGGATCCTCTCACCTGGTGGGTACCTACTCCGAAAAACTGTTATAACATAAACGTAAACGAAATTTTAGGTCCCAGAATAATGTAAAATATAGTTTCCAGGTATTTAATTCCTAAAATTTTTGCAGGGGGACCCCCTGACCACCCAGTATGTCTAAACCCCCCAAAGAAAATTCCTTTGTGCGCCACGTAGTTGATATCTTTTAACTTGGATATATCTACCTGGAATGGATTTAGAAAAAAATATAATAAATAGGTTACAGATGAGTCCTGTTAATAAAGATACTAGATTACCAGGACTGATTTAAAAAATGAAAATAAAAAAATGAAACGATTACCTCTGTGGTATAGTGCTCAGCATGAAAACCTACTAAGCAAAAGGTTCTGGGTTAGATTCCTCCTTAGGATCTGTAAATTATTATTACAAGTTAAAACCCATTATTTCACAAACCACAATAGTTGCTAATGACAAAGATGTAGTTTATTTACGTCCGATTGTTTTACACTTTACTGCTAACGCAGACGGTGAAGGTTGATAGATAAAAATGAGTGATTAAAAAATATCACACCTGACTGGAAATCAAGGGGTGAGTGGAGGCTATAAAAAAATCATGTCTATGTAAGCCTACGTAAAGATATATAACTTTGAAGTCTTAGTTTATTTTTTGATTAATAAAAGAAGAATCCGGATGTTTATTATTGAAAGTAATAAAAATTTTTCTTTACAATTAATTATTTCATTAATAAATTTCAGGGAAAAGTATATTCTGTACAAACCGAAAA
This sequence comes from Catonia carolina, assembly GCA_035578175.1. Lineage (NCBI taxonomy): Eukaryota > Metazoa > Arthropoda > Insecta > Hemiptera > Achilidae > Catonia > Catonia carolina. The sequence goes on from JAQMRL010000005.1 coordinate 69,952,704, forward strand.
TATCGACAGAATCTGATAAACAGTCAGTACTAAGCACAATTGCCCATGAAATGTCTCATCAGTGGTTTGGAAATTTGGTAACATTAGAATGGTGGGATTACCTTTGGTTAAATGAAGGATTTGCTACATTCTTTGAATATTACATTCCATCATTAGTAAGTATTTTTAAAATATGTTGTTGTTGTTTAGGTCATCAGCCAAAAGGCTGGTTTGAACCTCTAGAGGTTTTACTAAGTAAAACGAGGAGTGAGGTGGTTTACCATTGCCTTCCTCACTGAGTGGAAAAGTACGCTTATCAGCATGCCGAGCCCTCTGAAAAGCACATATTTTCCACTCTGCAAATGACACCTTCACTTCATTCATCACAGGGTCTGGCTGTATAATGAAATTCATTACTTTCAGATAAGATAACTCTGATTAGTGTCTTTTACACCTCTACCTCTTCTGTTCTTAAATGATTCAGTCATTTAATTGGCTGAACATGTGATAAGAAACAGAACTATTTATTTTAGCCTCGCAACTAACAGATCGAGCGTAAATAATTTGACACTCCACCTGTCTGTTATGGGCAGTTTTAAAATATATTGTACTAAAATTTAATTGTTAACCCTTTTAATCCCAAATTTTTTAACTTTACACAAACAAATATGTGTACATTGTTTCATACACTTTACTGACATTTAAGTGAAATAAAATAACTTTTAGACCTTCAGCCTTTTTGACGGCGTGACACATACGTCACATTGAGCTTGATGGTATCTAAGTTCCCAACAATATGAATAAGTAAAATCATGTTCAGCCTTCCTAAACAATATTCTTTTAACTTTAATTTGTAGCAAAAAACTAAATATTATTTTAATATCAAAGCATTATTTAAGACTTAAAAAAATGTTACAATTCAAAAATGTAGGTAAAATGGACAAAGTCACTATTTACAGCGTAAAAAATATACTTGTATGTACAATCAACATACTCGAAGAAATGCTACTTTATTTTAGTAAATGAATACGAATACTTAAAACTAAAATTAACTTTAAAAATAAACCAATGGTCGCATCCGTGGCTTAGTAGTCAGCATCTTACACTGCAATGCGGAGGTCTCAGGTTCGATTCCTGGCTAGGGTACAGAAAATTATTACACTTCACATCCAGCGCTCTTTAATCAAAAGTAGTCGCTAAGTTTTTATGTCTGTTATTTCACTCCAATGTGACTTCTATGCCACACTGGGTAAGAAAGGGATAATGTTTACAATATTATTCTTGTTATAGTTTTGACTCAATGAATATTGGTTACACTTCTGGTAAATCACTCTATTATGAATCACCATGAAAAGAGTACATGTATTCATGTTTGTTCAGTCTCTTATATTCTTCAACCATTAGTATTTCTTTCCCTTAGGTCTTCGTCTACCTCCAACTTTGCCCTTAAGAATTAATCTAAGAAACTCATAATTTCATTCGTATAAATGACAATGGTAGGCAGTCTTTCTTCCTTTGATACTTATTCTTCTTTAAAGATACTCTTTAATACTCATCTAAGCAGTTCATACAACCTGTGAATATTTAGCACAGTAACTAAAACCATCTCTTGTAGGAAAGAACTCAATCATTCATACGTACAACCTGTGAATATCTAACACAGTAACTAAAGCCATCTCTTGTTGGAAAGAACTCTTAATTATTTGTGATTTTTTTGTGTATTTTTTTACAATCAGTTTATAAATACAAAATTTTAAGCAAAGACGAGTAAAATCTGAGTAATGTCCTTAGAATTAAAATAAAAACCACACTCAGTAGTGTGTTTCAACAAGACTAAACGTGAAGAAAAATACATATATGTATATATATTGAAGTGTATTTATTTCTATCCACCAGAATACGGTTACAGAAAACACTTACCAATGTTTATAGCGCTTTCGTGTATCTTGTACAGATCTTCAGTAAATTAAAATTCATAAAATTTTTTATCTTCCTACTCCTACAATGGTAGATAAGGAATAGTCGATTCTTATATCTAAAATAGTCTTGCCAACTTAATCAGTTGATTGTCATATTCAATCTGTGTGTTCATTAATTTTATTCTGTTATTGTATTTACAAATATAATATTTTTCCAAAATTTCAATTTCATTTTGTCTGTTATTCATTTCTAATATTTCTAGATTATTTTTTATACTTGACATAGTATGTTTATTTTTGATCATGTGTTCAGTTACATTGGAGAATTTTCGGTTTCCTTTTTTATAGTTTGAATAGTGTTCTGTAAACTGTTTTTTAAAAGATCTGATGGTTTTACCTATATATATTTCATTACATTTAATTTTATAAATTCCAATACAAGATTACCTAGTTGTACAAGATAGAGATGTGTTTGTTTATAATGGGAAATAAATTAAATGTTTAATTTTTCAGATGGAACCTGAATGGCGAACAATGGATCAGTTTGTTGTAGACAAATTACAAGCGGCTCTTTCAAGGGATGATGGTTCAGGTCATCCAGTGAATGCTAATGTATCAAATTCAGATGAAATTGAAAACAACTTTGATATTTTTGCGTACAGTAAAGGTAGTTTTAAAATGTCAAGTATACACGTATATAATTTTCATTTATTTATGTTTAAATTTAGGACTGTGAAATTTAATTACTGTCTGTTATTGGTTGCAAATTTAATTTGATTGATGCTCCAGTGATATAAAAACTTTCTCTCCTTCTTCTTCTTCCTGTTCTCCTTCTTCTTCATCTTGTTCTTCTTCTTCTCCTTCTCCTTCTTATTCTTCTTAATCTTCCTCTTCTTTTTCTTTTTTTCCTCTCCTCCTCCTCCTCCTCCTCCTCCTCCTCCTCCTCCTCCTCCTCCTCCTCCTCCTCCTCCTCCTCTTTCTTCATGGTTTAGGCATTTGTACCTGTTCTGGCACCCATCTATTCTTCGGCCTGTTAATATCTCTTCTTTCTACTGGTTTTTATCTCCCCAGGAGATACAAACTAGTAATATAGTTCATTCCACTTATCTCTGGAACTATAGGGTGATTCAAAAAGAGCGCCGGTTTTGATATATCAAATTAAGAGATTTATTTTATTGAAAAACTGAAAATAAATACATCAACAAGTTCATCTTACCTTCCGATTTCACGTATGAAAAATGATGTCATGCATGTGTCCTCCTCTACTGCGCTGGCACGCATCAACTCTGTCCATGAAATTGGATATCACTGCACGACAAGTTTCGACTACCATTTGCCCGATAACCCGTCGAATTAAACCCCACATACGGCAGTTCTGTTTATTAACAAAACCGTTTAAGTGGAAGTGCGCCTCATCACTGAAAATGATTTTGTTTGCGAAGGTGTCATCATCCTGCCGTTTTCTCAATACCCAGTCAACAAACTGTCGTCTCTTCTGGTGGTCTGCCACTTTCAAATGTTGCGTCAACTGAATTTTATACGGGTGATATTGGAGATCGTACCGAAGAATTCTCCGTACAGAAGAACATCGTAAACCCAATTGTTGAGAACGGCGACGTATTGATTTTGCTGGGCTAACAGCCACACTGTCACGAACCAACGCAACGTTCTGCTCAGTTCGGCCAGAACGACGACGTCCAGAACTTTTAAGGTCGACTGTTGAACCCGTCTCAAAAAACTTTTTCATGAGCCTGCGAATTGTTGATTCATTCGGTGCTTCATTACGTCCTAGAGTACCGCGAAGTCGCCTGACAATAGCCGCATAACTCCACTCCACTCCACTCCACTCTGGTAAAATGTTTTGACGATTAACACTCGTTGTGCAATAGTAAACTTCTCCATGGTTAGACACAGACTGCGAGAGTACTACACTGCGAACAAGAGAAACTACAACTGAATCGTCAATCGGAATGTTCTCCGAAATAGAAATGAGGTCTAACAATGTTGCCAACCGATAAACAAAAATTTACCAGCCGTTAAAAACCGGCGCTCTTTTTGAATCACCCGTTATTGTAAACAATTGCTCTGCTCTACTATTAGCTGGTTGCATAATTTTATTATAGTTATAAAAATTGCTTAGCGCAGGCCATCTATGCTAAGCAATGGCGAGAGAAAAATCGCATCTCATTTAAATCATATTTAACCATGAAAGCAAGCCTCGGAAGCAGACATAAACAGAATCATATCCATGCAGACTGTCGCATCGGTTGCATTGATCTGATTCTTCGAACTGTACACTCATATGATTAATTTATGCCAGTTCCAAAGTTAAGTATAAAAATATCTAAAGGAATAGATATTTACAGTTTGGACTGTGATTTGGATGAAGTTAACCAGGTTACTAAGGTTAAAACAATATGTAAATTATAATTATTTTTATATTTAAATAATCATACTTTATTACTTCTTGCAGCTGGATCTCTTATAAGAATGATGAACTATTTCACTGGAGAAGATAATTTTAGAAATTGTATTCAACACTATCTGGAAAATGGAGTTAATCAGTAAGTTACATAATCAAATAAATAAATAAATAAATTTTATTGTCACGTAAAATAATATACAGATACTTGTATTAATACTATACACGTATAGTATGTTATACTATAATTATATTCTCTAGTTCTGTACGCATTTTCATACTTGTGTGAGGACAAGCGTTGTCGTGACACAGAATTGGCTCTTTGTCTGGACGAACGCTACGCAGCCGTCACTTCATATTTGATAGGGTAGCAACATATTGTTCGGAGTTGACAGGCGAGCCACGTTCCAAAAACTCCACATGAACGATATCGCCACAATCCTAGAAATCTTTAATTGAGACTTTCCTGGTAGATGGCATGTTTTGAATTTTCTCGGTTGCAACGAATCAATTGCGGCTGTGAGCCACCGCTAGGGTGACTTGTTTACCAACAGTTTCAGAACATGACTAACCACTTTTCAGACTGTCTGGTCCATTATTATCATTTTTATAGCAATGAAGGCATTACTTTTCAATACGCCCTTATAATTTTACACCTAATATTTTAAATCAACACACTAAGTTGGTCAAGAAGTAAAGTTGCCGCCGTGAGTTAGCTGTTTAACAGCTGATGGGTCTTATTTGTTAGACGCCCCACACACTGTTAGTGGGCCTTCATAAACTGTAAATACAACATGTTTGAAAAATTATCAAATAAAGGACTTTGTTGAGAAGAGTGTATTGTGAAACATACAAACACACACATATACACACACACACACACACACACACACACAATAATAAATAACACACATCCTGTCAGAAAACTATACAATAACATTAGACAAAACATCAGGATTATTGGCTCCAAATTTAATAAATAACAACAAATTTAGGTTTACATGGCTAATGGATATCTTGTTACAATGCTAATGATAAATCTTGTTATATAATTTAGCTGGTCATGTCTGATATCTTGTTTACTCTCATTCTGATGATCGGAATTACTAATTACGATGATTCAGCTGGTCTTATGTTTTATAAATACTAACTCAAGTACAAATGTACTTGTTACACTTGCAAACAAGGTATTATGTAACGTTTATAATCAATGCACGTAAAAAAGTATGTATATATACCCCCTGTATACCATGCAACCCGCAATGTTGAGTTGTATTGCATGTTGCATTGATAGTTTTAGAAGGCGCGTTAACAGAGTACGGGGCGTTTAACAGATAATTTTTTGTTTTACGTCTGACTGTTCTGCAATTGCTACCAATGCCGACGGTGAGAAGGCTGATAGATGAAGATGAGTGATGAAAAAATGCCAGACCTAACCGGGAATCGAACCCGTGACCCCGGAGTAGAAGCCAGTCAAGATAATAATATAAGAATCGATTAGTCAAGATAACAGACAAGATTCACAGCTGATTTTCAGAGACAAAAGGTTCCTGGTTCAAATCCTAGTAAAGGTAGTTACTTTTGTATGAATTTGAATACTAGACAGTGGTTACCGGTGTACTTTGATGGTTGGGTTTCAATTAACCATACCTCTCAGGATTGGTCGGCCTGAGTCTATACAAGACTGCACCTCATTTACACATCATACATATAATCCTAATCTCATTGGATCATGGTGATGTTTATTGTTTTTAAATTGAGCAGTTTTCAAATGTACACACATTTAAAAAGTACCTAGTGTGAAACACTTACACGACTTTCTATTGCCAATGCAAATAATGACCAATATAGCCTGACAGTAGTAATAAAACATCAGAAATAAACAAAAACACTAACTTCAAAAAACATAACCTAATTTTAATCATGAGTGAATGATGCAAAATGAAAACCAACCTTAGTTCGGCTTAAAAATACGGAAAATCACTCACGCTAAGCTAGGATCTGCAGGGAAAAATGCTTAAACTAAAAGTTGTAGATCTTTAATTTCCTATAAATTTGATTATATACGCATTTGTCGTAAAATGCATACTATGGCCGAAATCATAAAAAATTAATTTTTTTATAGTTTTATTAAAAAGAAATACAGAAAATCACTAATTACTGCTAAATTAAGCATTAATTTATACAAACAAATGTTTAGAGTAAAAGTTGTAGATTTTTAAATTTTCTATATCTTTTTATATACACTTTGCTCTAAAATGCATATTAAGGCCGCAATCTTAAAAAAAAAATTCCCCCAAGAATTTCAAAGCGAAAAATGACACTAATAAACTACTACTTCTGGTAGACTGATTTTGATGAAAATGTTCATGTCCCGTTCTCTAGTAGTACCTAACTTAAGTTTCAAGTTTCAACTTGGTACGTTTTTGAGATATTTCGTTCACACACAGATCAATTGCTGAAAACATGTTTTTTGGATTTAGGGGTTCTGAAAACGTGTTATATCTGGTGAAAACTCAATTTCGAATAATCGACATGAAAACATTATTTTCCTTCCTATACATTCATATAGACAAGAGAAAGTAAACAAAAATTAAATTACTTTATTGTATTATCTAACTGACTCGTACACACTGAATCAACCGGCTAGCTGGCCACCTGACGTCACCACCCTTTTCACTACTCCATCACCTGGAAATAGAGTACACTTTGGTTATACAAATAATGTATTTATTTACTACAGGTCACATGGTGTTGTCAATCCAAAAAAATTATGGGATGCATTTGATAAGAACCTACCAGAGGATGTTCTTCCAAATGGAGTAAAAATGGAAGAGATAATGAGTACTTGGTTTGATCAAGATGAATATCCTGTTATTACAGTCACCAGAAATTATGAAAATCAAACAATGACTGTATCTCAGGTATAAACCAATTATTACTAATAATTTATAAATATATTTATAACAATTTCTTAACTATTTGTGCTAAATTTTTTTTTTATGGCATGTTCCCATGATGTTAGTTTACTTGCAGGATCTTCTAGCGAGTAGGTGACACTTCCCATGAAACTAGTTGTTGGATACTGCTTTGATATTTTGAATTCACACGCAGATAGATACCTGTTTCCGTAGATTGTTCTGGAACTGGAGATTTATTTTATTCTACCTAAGGCAGAGGGATATTTTTGTCCATTCTCTTTGGCGCCTTAAAATTGATTAATGGGTGTTTGCGCGTGACAATTAGGATTTATTGTTAGGACATGAAATCCTAATTGTTTGATTGAAATCCTAAAATAGATCTCCAGTTCCAGAACAATCTACGGAAACAGATGACTGCCCGTGAATTCAAAATATCAAAGCAATATCCAACAGCTAGCTTCATGGGAAGTGTCACCTACTTGCTAGTAGATCCTGCAAGTAAACTAACATTGTGAGAATATGCCTTAAGCCATAAAGAAATCATTTCAATGTAATGAGGAGGACAAAAAGGAAACTACCTCACTGTTTGTTTTACTTAATAAGATTTTTGAACTTCTTTCATATTGTTTCTAAAATGAACTAGGATGAAAGCCAAAATAAATAGAATAATTACTTTTTAAGAGGAATCAAATGAAACTAATTTTGATTCCAAATTCCAACTTTTATTTATTGACTTCCGGTTTTGGGCCACTTCTGGTCAAAACCGGAACTTCAAACCCAATCCACGCCCACTAACTTTTTGTGGAAATTACAAATCTGAAAACCGTTTCTCACTATCTCTTGTAGTTTTTGACATCTGGGTGTGACGGACTGACAAAAGAAAATGATAGATGTCAATTTTAAAAATTGCCACCGATAAAAATATTTTATTGTATTAATAACATAAATTATAATTATTTTGTTATATCTTATTTCTAGAATGAATTCATAGTTCAGAAAAATGATTCAAGCAAACAGTGGTGGGTACCTTTAACATATACATGTAAGGAAGAAAATAATTTTGATTTCACTCAAAAAACAATTTGGCTGAAACCAAATACATCAATCGAAATCAAATTGAAAACAAAAAGTTGGGTTTTATTCAACGTTCAGCAAATCGGTAAATTTTCAAATATTTTAAAAATTAGATTAAGTTATTAAAATTCTATAGATAAATTTGGTTAATAGCTACTGTGTTGAAAAATTTATATTGTATTCATAATGCATTTATACGTTCAGAATCCTATGTGAAAAAGCATTTCTATTTCTTCTGCATTAATGAGATTATTTAGATTACTCATCTTCTTCTTTTTCTTACTATCAAGGATAAGGCATAAGCCTGTTCTGAGCTCACAAACCATCCTGTACGTCTACACAAACACGAGACATTCCAACCTGTACATTTCGACTACTGCCATCTTCTTCGAGGTCTTCCCACCTCCCTTCTTCCAACTGGAACATATTCCGTCACTTTTAGAGGTATTCTCTCCTCTGGCATCCGTTCCAAATATAGCCTCCATTGATTTTGGTACTCCTCCACTTTTTTATTTAAGCTAAATACACCCAACTCGGATCTAATTTCCTCGTTATGTATTAGATCCAGCCTCGAGCAGCCCTTCACCCTTCTTAAAAACCTCATTTCAGCTGCTTGGATCCTACTTTCTTGGGGTTTTGAAGTAACCCATGACTCCTCACTTCCATAAAGAAGGCTGGGGCTGCCATTACCTTGCAGAACTTAATACCTATACCTTATAGATTACTCATATAGTCTGAAATTGAGTTGTACTAGGAGCTTAAAATTTTGACCCCAAGAATGGTTTACCAGAGTCAATTTAATACATAAATGTTTTATTATTTCAGGTTATTACAGGGTAAATTACGACAATGAAAACTGGAATCTCGTAATAGATCAATTAATGAAAAATCACACAATGGTCCATCCAATAAACAGAGCACAGATTATAGATGATTCTTTTGCATTGGCAGAATCTGGTATTATATCATATGATGTACCTATAACAATATCACGATATTTAGTTAAAGAAAGAGATTACATACCATGGTATTCAGCAATCAGGATATTTAACAACATTATTAAAGAGTTGTATTTTACATCGGTTGGACAACTTTTAAAGGTATTAAATTTACATTTATATTTATATTTTATAATGGCCTTTGAGTCAGTCAGTTGGTAGAAATTCGCTACTTTTTGTTAAGTAACACTGGGCTTTCGGGCCAGCCCAGTCAGTCAGCTGGTAGAAAGTCACTATTATTTGTTAAGTAACACCGGTTGGACAAGCAGCTTTGTATGGTGACCAGTTGACAGCCATCCATGAACAAACTCCACTGGGGGTCCCTGTTCAAACTCATGTCTAATCTACATCAAAAAAATACAGCAAAAAGCAGCGATCAAATTGGGTAGTTGTCAACAATGTACAATTCCCGATAACAAATTAACAAATAAAAGCTAAAAAAAAGGAACACTGGTTGGGCAAGCAACTATGTATGATTACCAGCTAACAGCCATACATACATCAACAAACTCCACTAGGGTTCCTGTTCAATCTAATTTCTAATGCATATCAAAAAGACAGCAAAAAGCAGCAATCAAATTGGATGATTGTCAATTCTGTAGCTACAGTTCCTGATGATAAATAAAAGCAAAAAATAAAAATTATTTGCAGCAAATCAGCTGTTTAACAGCTGATTTTTTGAGACGAAGGTTTCTAATTGAAATCCTATTAACGTTAGCTTTTTATATGGATTTGAATACTAAAGAGTGGTTACCGTTGTACTTTTATGGTTGAGGGTTCAATTAACCAATAACAGAAGAACATATTTTAAACAGGGAGGAAAAAATGACTCTTAAAAACAAAATTAAAAATTAAAATTCCAACACAAAGAAAGTACAATATAAGAGAGGATCAGAGATTCTAGTAATCTAAAAGAATGAAAGAGTATTGGGGCAAAGAGGAAAAGTTCCCAGGAACAGTCTTCCCATCCTTAACTAGATTTGTTTCGCCCCGCTGACAGTATGTAAATTTTTTAACCCGACATTTCCCTTGTAGTATTATATAAACAGTTTCAAGGGAGGTGGAGGGTTGTTTGCTGATGTTGGATCAAGTGGCCAGGAGGCGGGTTTTTGGTTGGTCAGGTGGTTGCGGCCTCCTTGGGACTGGACGAGAACGCCTCAATTGACTCGTCCAACACTACTTCCCCCATCGTCAGGGAGTGAACATGAGTTTTTCTCGCCGCCTCGAATAAAAAAAAAACTAGAATTGTTCCAATGAGGCCATAACTAATAAAAAATGACTATTAATTTTAATTTTTAAATGAATTTCAGGCATTTGTTCAAAATTTAGTAAGACCAGTTTACAAATCATTGATGAAAATACCGTTTGAAAGTCGAACGCATGTGGATAATTTATCAATGAGTTTAATAATACAATTTGCATGCAATATAAGGTTGAACGATTGTGAAAAGGACATGATAAGTGTGTTTAATAACTGGTTATTAAAAATATCATCTTATAAGTGAGTATACTAAAAACATCATTATTTTATTTTTGAACATTTTTTTAGAATTAGTTTTGTAATGGTCAACATCAACATTTTTATTCACAAGCTGGTTTTAACATGAGCTGTCTAAATTAGGTAACAAATTTTGAAACTAAAATTACAGATACCTGGGATATTTTTATCCCCCTTTATGGGATTTATTATAAATAACTATTTATTTATATCTAACGGGTGATTCAAAAAGAGCGCCGGCTTTTAAACGGCTGGTAAATTTTTGTTTATCGGTTGGCAACATTGTTAGACCTCATTTTTATTTCGGAGAACATTCCGATTGACGATTTAGTTATAGTTTCTCTTGTTCGCAGTGTAGTACTCTCGCAGTCTGTGTCTAACCATGGAGAAGTTTACTATTGCACAACGAGTGTTAATCGTCAAAACATTTTACCAGAGTGGAGAGAGTTATGCGGCTACTGTCAGGCGACTTCGCGGTACTCTAGGACGTAATGAAGCACCGAATGAATCAACAGTTCGCAGGCTCATGAAAAAGTTTTTTGAGACGGGTTCAACAGTCGACCTTAAAATTTCTGGACGTCGTCGTTCTGGCCGAACTGAGCAGAACGTTGCGTTGATTCGTGACAGTGTGGCTGTTAGCCCAGCAAAATCAATACGTCGCCGTTCTCAACAATTGGGTTTACGATGTTCTTCTGCCCGGAGAATTCTTCGGTACGATCTCCAATATCACCCGTATAAAATTCAGTTGCTGCACGAGAAACAATGTTGTTGCTCCGTGAACGGTTCCAGGATCGCATCGTTTCTCGTAATTCCGACCATCAATGGCCACCAAGGTCGTGTGACTTGACGCCTTGTGACTTTCATCTTTGGGGTCATCTTAAGTCATTGGTGTATGCCAATAAACCCCGAAACATCAATGACTTGAAGGAGGAAATTCGACGGGTTATCGGGCAAATGGAAGTCGAAACCTGTCGTGTAGTAATATCCAATTTCATGGACAGAGTTGATGCGTGCCAGCGCAGTAGAGGAGGACACATGCATGACATCATTTTTCATACATGAAATCGGAAGGTAAGATGAACTTGTTGATGTATTTATTTTCAGTTTTTCAATAAAATAAATCTCTTAATTTGATATATCAAAACCGGCGCTCTTTTTGAATCACCCTATATAAGATATTTATAAATATCTATATATTTATCTTTATTTATTATATTTATATCTTTATAACCACTTTTTGAATCTCTGAAGATCACAATTTAATTTTTTTATCGTATACTTTACAATAAAATACTGAAGAGCAATCTCGTAATCTGAATACATTTTCTTAAATTAAACATTATCACAGCTCACCCACTTCCAGAAGAAAATTTATTTTATTTTATTTTTTTGTAAATTTATTTATTATACAATATCTGATTTGTTATTAATAAAAGAATAATAATGCCCATTATTTCATTAAGGTCAGGTGCACATGAGCAATACTTCAACACTTGTTTCTATGACATTAATCTCAAGATATTTGTCGTGCAACAGAAGTGACTGTACAACTGGCAGAAAATGTTTTAAGTAGTAAGGACTTCCTCAAATGATTAAAAAAAATCCTTTCGTGAGCTTATCTTTGACTTATGGCAAAAACCATAAGTGATTTATATTCTTTTAGAGGATCTAGGACCTTTAAGAGGAATCAAATGACACTATTTTTGTTTCCAACTTCTGACTATGATTTCCTGACTTCCGATAAAACCGGAACTTGAAACCTAATGATTTCTGTAGCTACTCGTTAAGAAGAATGAAATAGCACTATTTTTGTTTCCAAATTCCGACTTAGATTTCTTAACTAAGTCAAGAAGTCAACCAGAAGTGTTCTGGTTTTGGGCCACTTTCAGTCGAAACCAGAACTTTGAACCCAAAGACCCATTAACTTTTTGGTATAGATTATGAGTTTGGAAACTGTTTGTTGCTATCTCTTGCAGTTTCTGACACCTGGATATGATGGACAGATGAACTAAGGAAAATGATAGACGACACCAATAAAATGTATAGACATTTAAAATCAATTTTTTATTTGGACTGCAAAAAATATGGTCAGATTTTTTCATGAAGTCCACTGTGATGGATGTATTCATTTCAACATGATTGAGAATTTAATTATTTCACAGATTCTTCTATATTTAACTTACTTTGCTAAATGTTACTGTAATATTCATTATTAAGATGTTACTTTTCATATCAGAATGATTTGTTTCCCTCATTTTTAAGATTGAAATGTAAGGCCTAACTCCTTGTCCATCAAGAACTCTTGAATTTGACACTTTAAATTCATTCTTTGGGCTATTAAGAAAAACTACGTAACTTTTCATATGAAAATAAAATACTATAGAAGTGGACCTTTTCTGTTATTTCACATCATCAAAATATCATGTGAATGCATCTTTACTGTTTGACCCAGCAACTGCCTGCATGTAGAGAAGTGGATGTATTTATTCATAATAATAGTTTAGAGCATGTAGAAACAATGAAGTTCCTGGGAGTATCTCCCATGTACTAAAATATCATCTGGGGTATTTGCACTAAAACAAATTGCCAGATTAAATGATAAAAAATTACTAATGGCAGCTTATCGTGACCTCATTCTGTCTCATATCCGTTATGGTATCTTAGTATGGGGTAATTCTAGCATGGGTAATATGAATTGGGTTTTTTAAATTCAAAAGAAAGCTATTAGGTGTATGGTGGGAGCTAACCAGCTAACCTAATGCAGGCCACTATTTAAGGAGATTAAATTGCTTACAGTTCCCTCTCTCTACATTTTTGAGGTGATTATGTATGTTAGGCAAAATAATTTTATGCAGAATTTCAATGTTCACAATCATAACACGAGAAACAGGAATGATTATTATGTGGCTAATCACTCCACAAAATTGTTTGAACAAAAACCTACTTATGCAGGGAAAAAATTCATGAATAAATTACCCCAGTTTTTAAAATGTTGTGAGGATTTGAATTCCTTTAAAAACAATCTGAAAAATTACTTGATCGGTGAAACTTTTTATAGTGTACAAGAATTTCTTTCTTGATAGTAGTGATACATTGTGTGATTCTTATGTGTATTTCAGGTGTTATATCCGACAAGTCCTATACTCTTCCTGGAGTCTCCAGGGCGCAAAAAAAAATAAAAAATGTGCTCTGTACTGTTTTATTCGCAATCGCTTGATTCTTTTATTTTCAGTTGTTTTCATTTTCATTATATTTTTGGTTGTTTTTTCCTTCATTCTTTTACAAGTTTATTCTTTTAACTTATTCTGCAGATTGCTTTATTACACACCCAACGATCCTGGCCATTGGTGTTTAGTATCATATCGTGTCCATTTAAACAAATGCGCGGATTATGCAATATTCCTTTCTCTTGAAAGAAACGTATAGCTCTTTCCTAAATATAAATAATAGGAGTCAATTCCAAAAGATTCATTATGTATTGAACAGAACATGAGCAAAGCAAACAACCAACTGATGGGTATTAATAAACATGGAAATAAATTCAACAATATCTACAATATTAGACCTAATTATAGTGAGTGGGAGTCATCAGTCATAACAATAAAGATGCGTTTACACGAGGCGACTTTAAGGTTACAGATGGTGTTATGTGAAATAATGGAAAAGGTCTGAAATAACAATACACTATGGCATATATTAACAAGAAGTATAAAAATTATAAAGTTTTATTCTATGAGTACTCATAGTGTATTAATTTGTTGCATATAAGTTTTTAATTTAAAAATTATCTTTTTCATTTCAGTTTGGTGCCAGAAATAAAGGAAGCTGTATTATGTACAGGATTGAAACTTGGTACAGAGCAATCTTGGAATGATGTTTGGGCATATTACAAACAATCAGAAGTACCATCTGAACAATCATTAATATTACAAACATTGAGTTGTGCTTCTGATGCTAATGTACTCTCAAAGTTAGTAATATACATTATTTTAAAATTTTTTGTTTTAAATAAGAATGAAGAAATGATTACTTTCCATGTCTTGGTGATCACATACAAAGTGTGATAAAAATAGTACGGTTAATAATTTTATTTTAAAATAATAACCTTACATCAAATTTGAGTTAATTTCCTTCAATGAACTCTCCTTGGCTAGCAATGTACATATCCGATTGTTGATTTCATGATTGGAAGCATATCTAGAAGGTTTCTTTCAGAAAAAACTTCAGCTACTCTGTTGTCGACCTTTCAGTATCAGAAATGGTGTCAAAACGTTTTCCTTTCAGCACGGTATTTATTTTTGGATAGAGCCAGAAATCGCATGATGATAAATCTGAATACTAAGGCAGAAAGATGTGGACTTATAGGAATCTTTTTTCGGACAAAACTCGCAAATCAGAAGCAAGTTGTGGCATGGGTAACAATGGTCTGGGAACAAATTTCACACTCACTCGTCTCATTTACAAACCGTTGGTTAAAATGCTTTGCTTTGACTCGTACAAGACTTTTATTACCTGGGTAATCCTCCAACTGCCAATAGTTGGTTTTAATGAACTAGCTTTACAACTTTGTGCATGTTTTCCTCTGTTTTTGAAGTCGAAGGACGTCCCAACCGTTGATCGCCTTCAACCGATTTATTTCCGCTTTTCAATCATTTGTACCACTTGTAGAAAGTCTATGGGTCACCATATAATTCCATATTCTGATTTTAATACTTCATGAGTTTCTTTGGAACTTTTCTCAACTTAATGTTAACACCTTGTTCAAAATTCATGAAACACGATATACACAGTAAACACAACCTTACTCTTCTGGTTTTGGATGCCGACTGACAAGTCACAACTTCTTCAAAATGATACTAATTATCTCAAAGAATAAGGCTATCGGATGTAATACTTCAAATGGGTGTAGCTTCAGCTCAGCAGTTGCTGATACAGAACTTCATTCACCATATATTTAATCATACCAGAGGTATGTCAAAAGTCTTTTGTATACCACAGGTATACAAAATCTACTATACGAGGCGTGTTCAGAAAGTAAGTACCGTTTTAAAAAAAAACAAGTAAAACAATTTTTTTTCAACACAATTTTATTTCTACATGAAAGCCCAAACCTTAAAATATTTTACGACATAGTTTCCATTGACGTTCAAACTCTTGTCGTAGCGGGTGATCAATTTGTCTATACCCTCTTCGTAGAAGGTTCCCGCCAACGAATGAAGCCACGACTCCACGGCAATTTTCACTTTATCGTCGGTTTCAAAGCGTTGGCCGCCTAGCTGGCGCTTCATGTGCAGGAACAAGTGGTAGTCAGATGGTGCCAAGTCCGGGCTGTAGGGCGGGTGATCGAACTGCTCCCAACGAAATTGTCGAACCAATGTTTGAATGTCACCAGCGGTATGGGGCCAAGAATTGTCATGAAGCAACACAATTCCATTACTGAGCATTCCTCTCCGTTTGTTTTGAATTGTCCGCCTTAGTTTTCTCAAAGTTTCGCAATACCTTGCCGCATTGATGGTTTCACCTCTTGGAAGAAAATCAATCAGCAAAACACCTTTCTGATCCCAAAAGACAGTACACATGATTTTTTGTGCAGACATTGTTGTCTTGAATTTTTGTTTCTTCGGGGATTGCGTGTGTCGCCACTCCATTGACTGCTGTTTAGATTCCGGTGTGACGGACCAAGTTTCATCACCTGTCACAATTTTGTTTAAAAAATCCTCACCATCATCACTGTACCGTGTGAGAAAAATCAAAGCACTTCCGAGTCTCTTGGTTTTGTGCACGTCAGTGGCGGCAACCTTCTACGAAGAGGATATAGACAAATTGATCACCCGCTACGACAAGTGTTTGAGCATCGGTGAAAACTATGTCGAAAAATAGTTTAAGGTTTGGGCTTTCATGTAGAAATAAAATTGTGTTGAAAAAAATTGTTTTACTTGTTTTTTTTAAAAACGGTACTTACTTTCTGAACACGCCTCGTACATCTTTCAAAAACATTTAAAATTGTATTTATTTATGTATTTTATTTCAGGTTTATGGATAAATTAAAGGCACCGTTAGAACCACCTTTAGATATAAGACAACATGATTACATTGATGTATTTTATTCAATAGCCACGAGACCGGATAATTCAGGAATTACTGTTAAATATCTTATTAACAATTACAAAGCACTTCAAAATGCGTAAGTACATTTTGCAGAATACATTGATAAAATTATATAAAGATTTTTATAAAACCAGAAAATTTTAAAAGTAATGAAACCCTAAAATATAAATATGGTGTGAAACACTCACATGACTTTTCATTGCTAATAATTATTTTTATTTTTATATTTTTTATTCCTAGTATGTGTTCGTTGCAATCTGTTTAATTCAGAACAATAAGCAACCCCATGGCCCAATGAGATGAGGATGATATGTATGACATGTAAATGAGGTGTAGTCTTGTACAGACTCAGGCCCACAATTCCTGAGAGAGTATGGTTAATTGAACTCCAACCATCAAAGTACATCGGTAAACTCTGTCTAGCATGCAAACCCGTATAAAAGTAAATACCTTTATTAGGATTTGAACCAGGAACCTTCGTCTCCAAAAATCAGCTGTTAAACAGCTGATTTTGGCGACGACTTTACCTCTAGACCAACCCGGTGGGTCATTGCTAATATTAATAATAAAAAATGTAACCTATGTTTAATTATTAGTAAACAATGTAAAATTAAAAACATAACATAATTTTAATCATGAGTGAATGATGCAAAATGAAAATCAACCTCTGTTTGACTTAAAAATATGGAAAATCACTAACTGACTGTGAACTTCGCTCTGTAGGAAGAAATTTTTAAAATAAAAGTTATAGATTTTTTAAATTTTTTATAACTTTAATTATATACATTTTTTTAGTAAAATTTATACTAAAGCTGAAATTTTAAAGATCCCATTCTTTACCAATTCTAATAAGCAAAATACAGAAAATCACTTCTTCTTCTTCTTCTTCTAGTGCCAATCCGTTACCGGATGCCGGCGATCATTCTGGCAATGCTGATTTTATTCACTGCTGCGTTAAAAAGTCCCGTAGTGGATGTTTCAAACCATGTTCTCAAATTCTTTAACCAGGATATTCGTCTTCGTCCAATGCCTCTCTTGCCCTGTATTTTTCCTTGTAAAATGCATTTCAGCAGCTTGTTCTTGTTCTCGTTTCGCATGATGTGTCCTAGATATTCCAATTTTCTTCTTTTTATAGTGTGTATTATTTCTGTTTCCTTATTAAGTTTTGCAGTACCTTAGCGTTTGATACTTTGTCCGCCCAAGATATTTTTAGAATTCTTCTGTAAGTCCACATCTCGAACGATTCTAGTTTCTTTTCCGTTGCTGCCGTCAAGGTCCAAGATTCTACTCCGTATAGCAAAATGGAAAATACATAACATCGGAGCAGTCTGATTTTCAGTTCCCATTTTAGATTGTGCGTTTTAAACAGTTTAGCCATTTGGATAAACGCTGCCCTAAAATCACTAATCACTAATTGACACTAAACTAAGTATTATTGAAAAAAAACCTGTGATATAAAAGTTGTTAATGTCCAATATTTAATATTTGTGTTAAGTTAATGTCCTACAATTTTAATTATGCACACTTTTGCTCTAAAATACATATCAATCTTTAAAAACAGTTCACTTCAAATTTTAATTTAATTAATAATTATGTTTGTTTCAGAAACAAAAAACGAAATTTGGTTAAAATACTTTTTGATTATTTGGGTTCTACTGTTGTCAATGAAGATGTGTATAATGAGGTAATAATAAGAATTTATTATTTTTATTTTTCATTTCTCATTATTTGTGTACGTTGCAATCTGTTCAATTCAGAATAATAAGCAACACCATGACCCAATGAGATGACGATGATATGTATGACGTGTAAATGAGGTGTGGTCTTGTACAGACCCAGGCCGACCATTCCTGAGAGAGTATGGTTAATTGAACCCCAACCATCAAAGTACACCGGTAACCACTGTCTAGTATTCAAATCCGAATAAAAGTAACTACCTTTTCTAGGATTTGAACCAGGAACCTTCGTCTCTGAAAATCAGCTGTTAAACAGCTGACTCACGGCGACGTCTTTACCTCTTGACCAACTCGGTGGGTTAATTTACTATTAATGTTATTTTTAAAAATTTATTTAAATCCTACTGAGAATTTGGTCGTTAGAGGTTGCTGTGAGGTGTGTAACAGTAACTAGTAATTGAAATCTCAGGTGTCAATTTTTACAGTTAACTAACGTCATTGAGTTTTGGATTCCTTATAAACTCATGTTGAGCTTCTGAAAAGCACATATTTTCCACCCTCCAAATAATCTATTCACTTCATTCACCACAGGATCTGGCTGTATAATGAAATTCATTACTTTCAGAGCAGAAAACTCTGATTAGTGTCTTTTACACCTCTACTTTTTCTGTTCTTAAATGATTCAGTCATTTAATCTTTTTCTGTTCAGTCATTTAACTGGCTGATCATGTGATAAGAAACGGAACAATTTTTGCAGCCCTGGAACTACCAGATTGAGTGCAAATGATTGAACACTCCACCTGCCTGTCATGAGCATCTGTAAATGGTTGTGAATGATAAATATATTTTGTCATTTAGATTGATTTCAAGCTGGAGTATGTATTTTAAAGATTTTTATGTTTTTGCTAGATGCAAGCTTAGTTATTGGCATGTTATGCTTCAATGTGGAAGTCCAGAATTCGATACCCATCGAGTGTCTGGAAAATTATTACACGTTCAAACCTACCGTTTTCTAAACGAAAGTAGTTGATAATCACCAAAATATTAATGTGACTTTAAATAAACTAAAAAACAATTTATTATAAATTTATTTTACAGAATTTTTTGTATGATTCTTTAATTTTATTTTTATTGTTTTACAGTTTAATGAATTTTATTTGAATAACAAAGAACAATTAGGTGATTTAAATAAGGCAATAAACGGTTCGTTAAGACAAATTAGGAAAAGACTTGATTGGGCCAATACGAATGCTGGTAAAATCGAACATTGTTTATCTGCACATACATTGACTGAACCATCAACAATATCTACAGCATCAACAACAACAACAACAACAACAACATCTTCAACTTCAACAGTAAATACAACAACAGTAAAATCTATTGAGTTAACTGAATCGTCTGAATTAACTGGTGTATCTGAATTTGGATCTTCTGATAAACCGAACCCTTCATCTTCTTCTGTTAATTCAATTAATAATTTATACGTTATTATTGTAACTATATTAATAGGGTTAAGATTCATTGAATGATTGGAACTGTTTAGTACCTTAAGGGAAGGGTCTACCTTGTAAAACAAGAAAATAGTTTTTTAAACAAATTTTTTTTTTACTTTCTTTTGACCTGTATGAATATACGTGGTACCACTTAAAAGTTTGGTGAATTTTACCATAAAAATAAAATATCTTAGCATAATTTCTAATATCCACAGTCTCCTTCAAAACAGTTTCCTTGGGCATTGATACAGCGATCCCAGTGTTTTTTTCCATGATTCTATGCATCCCAGGAAGTCTGCAAGTGTAAGTGTGCAAAGCACATTTTTCGTCTCTTCCTGGATTTCCTCAATTGTGTGCAACGACTGCCGGTTAGTTTCAGAGTCATAACTGTACACCCATGTTTTATCACCGGTTACAATATTGGAGATGAAGTTAGGATCATCATTGCTACATTTTTCAATTCACTGCCGACAGGTACGCAATTTTCTTTCTAGTCACTGTTTAACAGTCTCGATACAAACTTTGTAGCAATGCATGTCATGTTAAAATCGTCTAACAAGATGCATTGCATGAACCCGTATGACATTTCTATGAAGGCACGAACAGCATGGATGATTCGTCTGCGATCTGCAACAATAGCGTCTTGCACTTTTACGATGTTTTCCGCTGTTGTGCTTGTTGACATTTATCCTGAACGGACTTCGTTGTTAACTGTTGTTCGTCTATCTGTGAATCATTTGCACCACAAAAATGTTTTACTTTGACACATAGCACTCTCGCCAAATCCTTCCATAAGTGAGCCATAGGTTTCTGTAGCAGTTTTTTTAAGCTTGAAGTAAAATTTAATGCAGGTTCTTTGCTCTTTAAAATATTCCATTTAGAAAATCACCTAAACAATGAAACATAACGTTATAAAATTGCACGAAACTCAACAACGCTTGCTTTCAGTGTCACAACACTGATTCACAACATTCAAATTCCCCGAACTTTTGGGTAACACTTTGTATATCCAAGGAAAGTATTGTTTTCATGTCTATTTAAAAAAAATTGAGTTTCTACATAAAAAAGGCTACATGTTTTCAGGCTTGCAGTTACTTACACGTGTGCTTTAAGCGTGTCTCTATTAGAGCAAAACATTATGGAAATGGAGAACGATGAAAGTGCCCAAATTCTTGTTTAATTGTTTTTCTCTATTACCCGGAAATTCTGTTTCTGGTACATTCATTGGTCACTATTTTCAGTCTTCAATTGTAAACATATTATTATATTTGTCTTGTGTGTGTGTGTGTGTGTGTGTGTGTGTGTGTGTGTGTGTGTGTGCGTGAATAAAGTATCTCAAGAATGGAATATTGTACGAAGTTAAATATTTAGTTAGATACCACAAGCAGACGCGACATAAATTTTTCCATCAAAATTGATTTACCGGTAGTATTAGTTTATTCGTATGATTTTTCACTTTTTTGCAATTTTCTCAAATTTCTCTGTTTATGTTTTAAAAAAACGCCTCATTTACTATGTCTGCTAAAATTCTTGGGCTGTCCTCTCAGGTAAAAAAATTGTGTTTTATAAGACTGCGGCTTTAGTATGAATTTTAGGACAAAAGTGTATACAATCAATGTTAAATAAAAAACCTAAAACTTTTTATTTCAAGCATGTTTTTATATAACGCTTAGTTTAGCATCAATTAGTGATTTTCTGTACTGTGTTCATTAAAATTAGTAATTTTAATAAAATCGGAAGAGATAACCCTGATTAGTATCTTTTACATCTCTACCTCGAAGGCCTGGCATGCTTACCAGCATGCCAGGCCCTCTGAAAATCATCTGCTTTCCACTCAGCATACGACCCTCCCCCTTTACTTCATTCACCACTAATTCTGGTTTTATAATGAAATTCATCACTCTGAAAAGAGATAACTCTGACTAGTGTCTTTTACACCTCTACTTCTTCTGTTCTTAAATGATTCAGTCATTTAATTGGCTGATCATGTGATAAGAAACAGAACTGTATTTTGAAGCCCTGGAACGAACAGATTGAGTGCAGTCAATTTAACACTCCACCTGTCTGTTATAAACACCATAAAATGTTGCTCATCTAATTTTATTTCACTTTGAATAATTAGATAGTCATTAAATGTTGGTAATTTTTAAAAAATTCAGTTTATTTAAAGTTGGATCGACAACTTGGTCATTAGCGACTACAGTGGGTTTCGGTTTTGTGATAGAGGGATTTAATGAGTTAAAATTTCCAGACTCTAGCTGGGAATCGAACCAGGCCCTTCTGCTTTGTAAGCTAGGGCTTACCCCAAATTTAATTTTGTATTCTTAAAGATTAGATAAATAATTTTTCTACGAAACCTTATTTTATTTTAACTCCTATTGTTGGATTTGTAATTAATTTTGAGATAAATTTTTATGTGTCATAAACTGGGTGTGATGTACTCTATTATTTATTAGTACAGAAAACCATTAAAATTGTTAAAAGTAAAGATTTTCGAAAAAGGTTGACTCTTCCCTTCAATACTTATCTACATTTTAAGTTTAGTAGTAGGTCTACTTAGAAAATGTAATAATATTTTGTATATACTATTGTAATTTTATATTAAAATTTAAAAAATGTAAATATGTTAATGTAAATAAAAATTGTAAACAATATTATACCAAAATTGTTCTTATTTTAAAAACTTTCTAAACTTTTACTTATTGAATTTAAAATCAGAACTATAACAGAAAAACATAGTAAAAAATTGCCTATGCGCAAGAAATCAAAGTCAGAAACTCAAGAGATATAGATTCTCAAGTCACGAGATTGCCTTTTGCATATGTATGGGCTGTGAGGAAGGGAAGTGAAATATTTGCAGTGCTGTTAACCTCAGCAGTGAGACACTACTTGTACATTTCACTACCGTGCAGTTTCTAGATACATTTTGTATGCTGCGGTTTATTCTGAGAAAATGAACCTTCATAAACCTTATAAGAAATAAATATGACCTGTAATATTGCCTATAGTTTAATTACACGACTAGAAATGTTTGATTTACTGTAATTACGAATGAATCGCCTTCTTTACTATTGCTGTCATTGGCGTTTTCATTATCAGTCTCTTTAATATCTACCTAACCGTTTTCTTTTTTTACAAGGTGTCAACAAAACTGTTGAAGAATAGCTCCTTTACGTCCTTAATTTTCTTCTTTATTTTTTTAATTGTGCAAAGAGAAACATCACAGTAGTTAGCCGCTCACTCACGGCTTTTGTTAAGAGGCACGGATAGGCATTTTCGTTTAGCTTCAACTTTACAACATTTTGTTATACTGGGTTCAGCACTGTGAGTAGTTCGACCACATTTTCGAGAAACCGACTTTTGTGTTTACGGTAACAAACAGTTAAATTCGTACAGATAACCTACAAAAGGTTCCGCGATATACTGTATATATGCTCTGGGTATAGTATAAGTTGTTATGTTTGTCGAACTGAAATTAAAGCAGTCGCTCATGTGCACTGATGCTTTTTCCCCTTTACCCCTCATTGCAAACAAGGGCAAACTCGTGACTCAAATGACTATAGCAAAATTGGTTTTTGGATGCGTAATCTACACAAAATGTTAGTAGGCCTGGATCAGGTTTGAATTCCCCATTTTGACCGATAGTGCCCCAAAACCAGAAGTCAAGAATTAAAGTCAGAAACTACAAGAAATAGCGACAAATGGTTTTTCGATTTGTAATCTACACAAAAAATTAGTATGCCTGGATTAGGTTTGAGGTACAGTTTCGACCAGAAGTGGCCTGAAATCGGAAGTCAAAAAATCAAAGTCAGAATTTGGAAACCAAAATAGCGTCATTCGATTTCTTTTAAAGACTAGACACAGAAATAATTGGGTTTGAAGTTTCTGTTTCTACTGGAATTGGTTCAAAACCAGAAGTCAAGAAATCAAAGTCGAATTTGGGAACCAAAATAGTGTTATTCGATTCCTCTTAAAGAGTAAAGAAGTAAAAGTAGTAGCAGAGTAGAGTAATTTGAAGTTCCCAAACCCGGGTCTCTGGGTTTGAAATTCCCAAATACGCGTCGTCTCACGGAAGGGATTTTTTTAACATTATTTTTGTTTTTGAACTGTAAATATTGATACTTTTTGTACTAAAAGGTAATAATTTTGTGAAAGAGAATACAAATTCAGTTTGCAAAGACTTTTTCTAGGGGGAGCTGCCCCTACTCCTGGCGAGGTTTGCCCTAGGATTACACCCAATGAAAAATCGTAAAATGTTATTATAAATTAACATTTATCTAATACTTATACTACTAAAACAATTGAGCAAAAATAATTAAACAAAACAAATGCATGTAAACAACAATAATCTTATACATGATGTAAAACATTAAATTCAGTAAATTTCCTATCATTATTCAAATATTAAAAAAAACTATAATTTCAACGATAAAACATGATTAGATAAACACCTAAATAAAATCAATTTGAATAAAACAACTTAATGACAAAAATAATCGAGTGAAAATATAAAATTTAAATGAACTTGTATTACTTTTACTTACAAAATGAAATTAATATATTTAAGTGAAATAATATTTATAATAATATGTGGTACAGAAATATGTTTTTCACGTCGATTTCATCATCATTTTAATCATAATATATATTCTCAAAATGTAAAAAATATAAAATATAATTTGAAAAACGAATCTCTTAACAAGAATTATCATCTACCGCATAAAATCACACCAATAGAATACATTTTAAAAATTTTACCGTTTTTTGAAACTAATGATACGTTTGCAGGGGAAGCAACAATTAAAATATTGGTGAATAGACACACGAATAAGATTGTTTTAAATTCGTTAAATTTAGATTTTAATGCAAAATCAATTTTTATACATGAGACTGGTATAGTTGATAAAATAGTAGATGTAACTGATGTTAAAATTGGGAACAATCCGGAACAAGTTATTATTATAACAAAGAGTGATCTTCGTGCCAATAAAGAGTATGATGTTCTAATTAAATATACTGGTTTTCTTTCGAATAACATGTTGGGGTTGTATAAAAGTTGGTATTTGGATGAAAATGGTGAATTAAAGTAAGTACAGATTTTAATATTATTAAAATATTGTGACACTTATCGCTAAGGTCCGTTTCGGGATCTAGGTAATTAAATAATTAATACACTAAAGTTTATAATTACAAATATTTATTACACTAAAAGATTTACAAAATAAATAATAAACTAATTATAATGAAGTAATACAATAAATAACTTAAATAATAAGTTACTTAAAATAAATAATAAACAATAAATAACTTAATAATTTACTTAGCACTACTTACAATCAATTTTATAGAATACACATACAAATTGAAACTGAATACATAAAGACTGAATTTAATACAGATACACAATAACTTTTCAAAATACACACACAAACAAAAACAGTATAACAATCGTTGACCAACACAATGCCCGGAACGCTCCTGCACTACGCCCGATAGCCACTCGTCAAAGATCAAACGAATACCAACTCACTCGGGGGTCTATTTATATAGAGGGGGTTCAAGGAGACTTCTCGAATGACACAGAGATTCGATCAATAATTTTTTTTATTAGTTCTCGAAAAGTCATAACTGATGAACTGATGTAAACAAGTAACAATAGATCTATTGTAGAAAGTGTTACAGGTCGACCTTTTCATAAATAGTTGTACAACAATAGACACAATAGCACAGTCCTTTCAAACAACTTTCATGAATAGGCATCCCTTTATAGCCACCCCATTGTTACTTTTTCATTCTATTATCCTCTCTTTACTATTTTTATGAATGAATTACCATTTTACTAGAACTTTCGCGAACATGATCTTCTTCGATATTGTCACAATATATTATAATACAACTGAATTGTGTATTTCATAAAGGGACTCTAGTCATCTTTTTAAGTATTTTAGGTTAAGATAAATTTACAGCATTAGTATTTTCATATTACAGAGTAAAAATGGACCTGTTGTACATACGAGGTGTAGCTATTAAATAACGAGACTGATGTAAAAAAGTTTTATTTTTATTTTATACATAATCACTTATTGTCACCTTTAATATAGTTACACTTCTTCTCTATCCCTACAACGCTCCATGCAAATTTTCCATTGTTAGAAACAGTGCTGGAAGTCATCTCCAGTCAGCTCCTTCAGGACATGTGCCGCTTTCTCTTTTACAGCTTCCACAGACTCAAATCTTGTCCCTTTTAATACAGATTTCACCTCAGGGAACAGGTAGA
The DNA here is from genome assembly GCA_035578175.1 of Catonia carolina. NCBI lineage: Eukaryota > Metazoa > Arthropoda > Insecta > Hemiptera > Achilidae > Catonia > Catonia carolina. The sequence goes on from JAQMRL010000005.1 coordinate 69,979,072, forward strand.
AGATAATAACATATTATGAAACCTGGTTTCTTACTTATGATCTGAAAACAAAGCGCCAACCCATGCACTGGAAGAGCTGAACTTCACCGAGAGCCAAAAAAGCTCGAATGAGCAAGTCAAAATTTAAAGCAATGATGATTGTTTTTTTTTATATCCATGGGATTGTGTACTTTCACTGGGTTCCTAAAGGTCAAACAATTAATCAGTACTACTACCTTGAGGTACTTTCTAAACTACATCAAAGAGTAAGGAAAAACGCCTCGAAATGTGGAAGAACAAATCATGAATTCTCCACCAAGACAATGCGCCAGCTCATTCCGCGTTATCTGTCAAAAGGTTCCTAGCCAAGTACAGCATCTCAGTGTTAGAACATCCACCTTATTCACCAGATCTTGCACCATGTGACTTCTACCTTTTCCCTAAGGTGAAATCTACATTAAACGGGATAAGATTTGAGTCTGTGGAAGCTGTAAAAGAGAAAGTGGCACATGTCCTGAAGGAGCTGACACAAGATGACTTCCAGCACTGTTTCCAACAATGGAAAATTTGTATGGAGCCTTGTAGGGATAGAGAAGGAGTGTATATTGAAGGTGACAATAAGTGATTATGTATAAAATAATAATAAAATAATAAAACTAATAATAATAAATGATAATAATAAAAATTAAAATAATTTAAGTTACTAGTTAGCATCATAGCAGCAGAATCCATAGTAATGAATTGTCTTTTTTTGAATACATAATTAACTTTTCATATTTACGTTTTACAGCTTCTTATACTTTGTTTTTTACAAGTATTTTCGCGGTGCACACTGCTTCTTCAGTGAAGTTATAATATATAGCTTCTAGAAACTGTTTATGAAGATTGCATTTTCCTTTGTCAAAGGCTTGAATTAAACTCAAACCTATTATCAGACTAAGTGTGGTTCAACCTTTCAACACAGGAAGATGCAATCTTCATAAAGAGTTTCTAGAAGCTATATGTTTTTACCTGAAGAAGCGGTGCGCACCGCGAAAGTACTTGTAAAACACAAGTAAAAAAAGCAAAAAAAGCAAAGTAAAAATGGTAAGTATAAAAAGTGTTTTCATTTATTCAAAAGAAAACAATACATTAATATATACAGTATTTTGAACGGGAAAGATTATACAATTTTTGTAATGTGCAGAATGATATTTCAGTCCGACTTTGGTACTTTTCTGCAATAGGTTGTAGTGTGGTAATTTTACTTACTTCTTCTTAACGTGCCTTCTCCAACCAGAGGTTGGCAATCATGATGGCTATTCAGACCTTGAACCTGGAGCTCTGAACAGTTCTGCTGAGGTACAACAAAACCAGTCGCGAAGATTCCTCAACCAAAAAAACGTCTTCCCACATCTATCTTTCTCTGAATCTTGCCTTGTATTATCATGCGAAGCATTTCACATCACGCATAATGTGCCCCAGATATTCCATTTCCTTTTTTGGATGGTGTAAACAAGTTCCTTTTCTGTTGTCTCGTTGGGTACTTTATCCATCCATGGTATTTTTACCATCCCCTGTACAACCAAAGAACAAACACATCTTTTCTCCTGATATTTATCTTCTTTGACGTCCAAGCTTCCGCACTATATAACACTGTGAAGAAGATGTAACATCAAACCATCATCAATCTGAGGTCAAGGCTCAAGAATTTATCTATTAAAAGGTTTTTCATTTTAGGAAATGCTGAATAAGCCATTTTTTCTATCCTTTTTTTATTTTACTGGTTATTTATTCACCTATCTAATCAGGTTTTAGGTTCTCAAGGTTAAATAAAGAAACAAATTTAAATTGTTTATGAAATATTCATATAATTATTCAGTTTCTTCATGTTCGATTCAATTAATCCTCTTTTATAAACTTATAAATCCAAGATGTCGATCTCTCATGTAAAAATTGAGAACTATTTATTATTTATGCCGTGAGTCAGCTGTTTAACAGTTGATTTTTGGAGACTTAGGTTTCTGGTTTAAATCCTAGTAAAGGTAGTTAGTCACTTTTGTACAGATTTGAATACTAGTGGTTACTGGTGTACTTTGATGGTTGAGGTTCATTAACCATACTCTCTCAGGAATGGTCAGCCTAAGTCTGTACAAGACTACACCTCATTTACATGTCATACACATCATCTTTTTTTCATTGGGTCATGGGGTTGCTTATTGTTCTGAATTGAGCAGATTTTCAATGTGCGTACAGACATTAGTGATAAAAAGTTATTTTATTGATTCTTCTTATCTAGTTTCTTCTTTGGTGTCTTGTATTTCTATTCTTATTAATATTTCTTGATTCTCTTGCTTGATAATTATTTAATAAATTTCTTCAATTACTAATTAATCTTCCTGTGTAACTTTAATTATACTCAGCAGCATAAATTAATTAACTGTGGGGTACGGTCACCTCCTTCCAAAAATGGTTTCGTAACTTTGTTTTACAATAATAGGCCTTTCTGGTGTGTCTGTAAATGCATAATTTTTAATTTTTAAAATCGTGTAATATTTTAAAAATTATTTTTCACTTTATGGTGTGGAGTTTCATTTGTTGTGAAACCAAAGAAGAAAAACGTGAAATGTTTAGTTAATTACGAATGATATATTATCAAAGTTATTTAACCATCTATTTAAAATGACTAGTAACTTATGTAACGTAATAATAAGCAAATAAATAACCTTATTACGCAAACATAAATTTAATAATACAACTTATAAATTACCTATAGGCTAGTAAATATTTTTAGATCTGATTAAATATTATGTTAATAGAAAAAATATTGATTTAACTTATTAGCCACTTTTTAAATTAAAAGATAATCTAGGGAATTTAGTAAGAAAAATAAATCTAAAATATCTGGTGAGGAACAGTAACACGACTTGACCTTGCCGATGTAAATAATGAAAAATGAGTTGTAACCTAATTTTAATCATTAATGAATGATAAAAAATGAAGATTAACCTCTGTAGGACTTAAAAATATGAAATATTACTAATATTGATGTTCACTAGTCTCTGTAGAAAGAGTATTAAAAACAATATTGTAGGTTTTTTAATTTCTATAACGTTATTTACTTTTATTTTGCCCATAACAGGCAAGTGGAGTATAAAATTATTATTTGTACTCGATCTGCTAGTTCCAGGGATACAAAAAATAATTCTGTTTCTTGTCACATGGTCAGCAAGTTTTATGATTGAAGTATTTAAGAACAGAAGTGGTAGAGGTGTAAAATACACTATACTACTAGCAATCAGGAGATGTGACTGTGGCCAGGTAGGTTCACTCACACACATGCACGCCGCATTCACACAAACGCATGTGATTACAACTGACCTTTACTTTTGCTCCATTAGTCACCTAGTGGAACTTTTCAACCAAACGTCAAATTTTTTTTATTTGCCATTTTTTCTGGACAAATTGGTAGTGTTCGTGATGTTTATGTACCAAGTCCAGGAAAATCAACTAGATCAGGAAGTTTAGAATTGAAAATTCCTCAAACGACTGTGTGGAAAATTCTGCGGAAACGTTTGAAAATGACACCTTATAAATTGTAGTTAGTACAAAATTTAAATACCAGTGATATATCGTACGTAAAAATATTTGTCTGGAGATGCAACATTGTGTTGAAAATAACGACGCATTTTTTAATCGCCTAATTTTCAGTGATGAATGTAATTTTCACATTAGTGGAAAAGTCAATAGACATAATGTTAGAATATGGGGCACAGAAAACCCAAAAATAACTTTACAGCATACACGCGATTCCCCTAAAGTAAGTTAAACGTCTTTTGCGCATTATCTCGTGAAAAGGTTTACGGGCCGTTCTTCTTTCACGAAGTGTCAGTAACAAGAGTAATATATCTGGATATGTTAAACGAATGGTAAATGCCTCAACTCCAGGAAGATAGTGATAACTTTATTTTTGTACAAAATGGAGCTCCGCCTCACTGGCACTTATAGGTCAGAAATTATCTTGATGAACGTCTTCTTAGACGGTGGATCGGCCGTGCAAGTGGAAAAATATTGTGTTTACGCCATGGTCACCTCGTAGTCCAGACTTAACGCCCTGCGACTTTTTCTTATGGGGTTTTGTAAAAGATAAAGTTTTTGTACCACCGCTTCCTGTAGATATCAATGATCTAAAACAACGTATCGCAAATTAATACTCTTGCCACAGTTGACCGTCATATGCTTAATAGTGTGTGGGAAGAATTCGACTACCGTGTTGATATCTGTCGTGTTACAAATAGTGCACACATTGAACATCTGTAAATATTTTCAATAAAAACTTAATGAATTCTTCTATTATAATCATGTAAATAATTACCTTAACTTTTGAAAAATAAATTTTCTATAAGCTATCGAAACTGTCTATTTTATTTTATAATCATCCTGTACAATGTATCTCCTGCGGGTTGTCTTATGCCTCATTAATAATGGTGCCTGGGTATAAATTTTGTGAGACACACTCTATTCTATTCCCTTTATTGTACTCTACTCTACTCTATTCTATCACTTGTTAATTGGAATAAATGATGTAGGTAGTGTAATGTTTTTAAAATCTATTTTCCAGGTGGATAATATCAACTCATATGGAAGCAACACATGCGAGATCAGTATTTCCATGTTTTGATGAGCCACGATTTAGGACACCATTTACGATGAAAATTGCTAGATATAAATATAAACGTACAGTATCTATAATGCCTCAAATATTGACGACGTTACCAGAGTAAGTAGGTTCAGGTACAATTCCTTCTTTGTACATCTTTGAAGTGTATGTAAAGCAAAATACCTTTTTACAGAATTTAAATGTCCACAACAACTACAAAGGAAACAGAATTGATTACTATGTTGAAGAAAATTATTTTATCCCCACGAGGGATTTGCCAAATTTGAAGAGAACTAAATTAGACCCACGAGGGATTAGCCAAATTTGTAAGAAATTAAATTGCCCCTCACAAGAGAATGCCAAATTTGAAAGAAATTAAATTAATATTGTATTCTTTATTTACGTTGTATCAGCTTTCAAGTTTGATCTTATTATTTTTCGTTTACCTTGTCCCTTATTTCATTCAATAAAACATTATTCACATTAAATCATTATAAGTTTTATTCAATTAATATATTTTCATAATTACAGTCTTAATTGTTACGAATCTTAATTAATCAATTCTCCTATTAAACGAATGGTTATTGTTATTGTTTTCATACATCTGCCATTGAAAAGCTACCAGATAATCACTATTATTATAGAGTTGAATAATTTGTGTCTCTTTTAATAACATGAACGTTATATTTATTACTATTTATTTATATTTACTATTTATTATATACTTATTACTATTTTTTAAGAACGAATGAGGGACATAATCGCTTGGTTTGGCCTCCAGTCCCCCACTAAAATAATTTACAATTTCTATTTTCTTCTTCTTAGTTGCCTAGTAACCATATTCTGTTAATGTAAATTAAATAATTTTTTAAAATATTTATCTTAATCAGCTGGAATTATTCAGATTTATTTAAATAGATTCAAATGTAAACAACACCAGGTGTGCACTAAATTTGTCTCATTACAATGTTCGTAATCACAAAACTAAATAATTTGAACAAAAAACTACTTTTTCAGGTAGAAAATACATAAATAAATTGGCACAAGCTTTTAAAAGTTTGTTTAAAAAAAGCTTAAAAATACTTGATTGATAAAACATTTTACAGCCTACCTGCCTCGCTCAAGCCATGAGCGAGCGGCTAAATACTTTGATGTTTTTCTTTCCATAATTTGAAAAACAAAGAAGGAAATTAAATACATGAAGAAGCTATTCTTCAACAGTTTTGTTGACATTTGGTAAAATAAAGGAAACGGTTTGGTAGATACTAGTGAGACTGGCAGTGAAGATGCCGATGACTGTGATAGTAAAGAAGGCGATTCATTCATAAAAAATTTTATTCCAATGGAATAAGGTAGCTGGTTATCACAGTAAATCAAATTATTTCTAGTCATGTAATTAAGCTATAGGCAATATTACTGGTCACATTTATTTCTTATCAGGTTTATGAAGAAAACATTTCCTCAGAATAAACTACAGCTTACAAAATGTATGTAGAAACTGCATGGTAGTGAAATGTATGAGTAGTGTGTCACTGTTGAGGTTGGTAGCACTGTCAAATTTTCACTTCCCTTCCTCACAGCCCATCCATATGCAAAAGGCAATCTCGTGACTTCAGTATCTATAGTCCAGCCTCTCTTAGTTTGCTCCTAATGTAAACAAATAATGACGTCACTGAGCATGCGCATTCTATCAAAATGTGTACACGCTGATTAAAAAGTAACAACAAAATACTTTCAAAAGTATTTAAATACAAAATACTTTTAAATGTATTTTTCTTAATGAAATTGTTAAACCTACATCATAATATCATGACTGATGTTTTTAGTACTTTAAGTACGTATAATTTTAAACATAGTTAACTTAATAGGAATACGACATCCGTAAAGTCGCGGACTCTAGCGTGCACCCTGTAGTAGGTGGCTTTTGTTTGTTGACAGTAGGAGCAAACTAAGAACGGCTGAACTGTATATTATTCATTCACAATTTAATTCCCGGTAACTCATTACAAATGCACTAATTGTTTTTACACCTACAGTTTGATAGTTTCCCAAACAACCGAAGAGACTTGTAACAATTTTGTAGTTTTACCAGAAAAATCCAAAACATCTTCTTCTTCTTAAGGTGCCAATCCGTTTCGAATGTTGGACACCATCATGGCGATCCTCACTTTGTCAACTGCAGCTCTAAACAGTTGCGGAGTAGTTTTATTGAACCAGGTTCTAAGGTTCTTTAACCAGGATATTCTTCTTCGACCTGGGCCCCTTTGTCCTAATATTTTTTCTTGCAGTATGGATTGCAGAAGTTCATACCTTTCTCCATTCCTCATAATGTGTCCAAGATATTGGAGTTTTCTTCGCTTTATGGTATTCATCACCTCCATATCCTTCCTCATCCTTCTCAGTACCTCAACATTGGTCATATGTGCCGTCCAAGGGATTCTCAGCATTCTACGGTAGAGCCACATTTCAAATGCATTCAACTTTTTGGAGATAGCATCATTGAGCGTCCAGGACTCCACACCATAGAACAGCACAGAGAAGAGATAACCCTTGAGGAGTCTCATTTTTGTGTCGAGGGTCAGATTATGGCTCTTAAACACTGCCCCCATCCTGTTGAAAACATACCTGGTTTGCCTATTCGGGATTTTATTTCTTGAGTATTATCCCAAGCTTCATTAATGGTAGTACCAAGATAATTGTAGTGGCTAACTCTCTCTATTTCCTTTTGATTAACATACAGATGACAATTTCTTATGTTATTCTTACTGATTATCATCATCTTTGTCTTCTTGGTGTTAATATTAAGACCATATTGGTTACTGCAGGCTGTAATTTTATTCATTAATTCTTGGAGATCTTCCATACTGCTTGCAAATACTATTGTATCATCCGCATATCTGATATTGTTAATTCAGAGTCCGTTCAGCAATATACCTCTTTCCTCCTCTTGCAATGCTTCAGAAAAAATTTTCTCAGAATAAAGATTAAATATAAGAGGCGACAGAATACAGCCTTGCCGCACCCCTTGCAATATCCTAACACTTTCTGTGTTCTCCCCGTCCACTCTCATGCTTGCTGACTGGTTCCAGTAAAGATTTGCTACTATTCGGAGATCTTTATCATCTATTCCAGCTTCCTTCAATATCGCCAGCATTTTTTCATGATTCACCCGATCGAAAGCCTTCTCATAATCCACCAGACATGCATACACATCACAGTTTACATCGCGGCATCTCTGAAACAGAACTTGGACCCCAAACAAAGCCTCCCTTGTTCCTACTGCCCTTATGAAACTGAACTGGGTGGGGGCTATCATACTTTCACATATTTTATAAATTCTTTTGTGAACTATTTTCAAGAACAGCTTGAGAAGATGGCTCATAAGGCTGATAGTGCGGTATTCTTCGCACCTCTTGGCGCTTGACTTCTTAGGAAGTGCAATAAATTCTGACCTCAGCCATTCGGTTGGAAGCGTACCAGAGTCATAAATTTTGTTAAAAATATGTGTGATCACAGTAACACTTTCGTCATCAAGCAGTTTCAGAAATTCCGTCTGGATATTATCCGGACCAGCAGCTTTTCCTTCCTTAAGCTTGGCTATTGCCAACTGCACTTCTTGTTTTAAAATTGTAGGGCCTGTATCAGCATTACCAAGATTATGCATTTCTTCTCTCTGATCACCAAAAAGATTTTCAAGATATTCCTTCCAATGCTTCATCTTGTCCATCTTATCAACTATAATCCTGCCATTTTCTTTTACTATTATTCCAGGCTGCCGGGTCTTAACTGCCAGTTGCTGTTTTAACTCTACGGTGGAGATTATAACTATCATGCTTTCGAATTAGTGCCTCCCTCTCCTCACACGTTTCCCTTGCCTCCTTCTCCTTTGCCTCTCTGATCTTGTTTCTGATTAACTTCTGTATTCTTCTATACTCCTCCAGTACATCCTACAAAGCCTCCTCCTTTCCATAAGTTGCAAAATCTCATCGGTCATCCATATCTTCCTTTTGATCATTTTGCCAGGTTTTAGATGTTCTTCCTTAAGGTCTTGTATGGCTGTTTCTATTTGACCGGTTGTTTGGTTTTCGTTGAGATTTGTGTCTATTTCATTTATCTTTTTATTTAATTCGCTTCAAACTTCACTCTTAATATTTGGATCTTTCAACAATCGCAAGTCAAACCTCTTGATCTTTTTTCTCTTAATTTTTTTCCATTTAACTCGGAATTCCCCAACAAGTGGCACATGGTCTGATCCAATATTAGCTCCAGGAAACGTTTTCACAGATGTAAAAGCATTTCTGTATCTCTTATTTACCATCATAAAATCAATTTGGTTCCGCACCACTTTATCTGATCTATCCTGAGGTGACTTCCACGAGTACAGTTTCCTTTTGGGAAGTTTGAAAAATGTATTCAAGATGACTAGATCCCTACTTTCTGCAAACATTTCAAGAAGGTCTCCCCTCTCATTCCTCTCTCCTAGCCCATGTTGTCCAACATACTGAGATTGGCCTCCAGCCCCAATCTTCGCATTAAAGTCCCCCATAACAATACATACTTCATGCCGCGGTATACTTTCGATGATTCCATTTATACTTTCATAGAACTCCAAAACTTCTTCTTCATTTTTATCAGCCGTTGGAGCATAAACTTGTATGACCCAGATATTTGCTGGGCTCGCCTCAATTTGAATCATCATAACTCTCTGTGATATTGGAATAAAACTTCTGATACATGGAACCATTTCCTTTGACACTATTACACCAACCCCATACTCGTGGGCACCGTCTGGGTTACCAGAAAAGTAAACTCTACATTCATTGACTTTCATTTCTCCCGAATTGGACCATCTCATCTCGCTTATTCCTAAAATGTCTATGTTCATCCTGTTCGTTTCTTGAATGGCATTGTATATTTTCCCACTTTGTGCCATAGTTTTAACATTCCAGGTAGCTATTCTAGTCTTCCTAATTTTCTTTCTACTCTTAGTAATATTAACGCTGCTAATATCAACATTGCTAATAACTGTTCTCCCTGGAGATCCGAATGGAGAACTTACTCCGGAATTAATTTTAGTCGTGAGCTTTGCCATGATAGCTTGTTACTAGGACGTATCCATTGGGACCTTTAATGAGGTGTCTTATCCTAATTTCCTTCCTCATCCTTATGCCGTTGACCGTATTCTGCAGTTCATCCGCCTTTGGAGCCAGTTTCCCGACTCCAGGACAAAAGAGTGCCCTTCTCTATTGGCTCATCCGCCCGAAACCGTTGGCCGCTAGAGTTGGATTACTTATACCGGCAATCACTCGGTTTTGCTGGTGTTTGGTTCGCCCCGTCTTCTACGGTAACCACCATATCTGGTGGCCTTTCCCCTATCCACCACCTGGGGAGGCGCCCGATGGGAGACCAGCTCTAACTCCTCACGGGATTCAAAACATAGTAGAACCAAATAAAAGCAGGTTTAACAAAGACCCACCACCTCTTTTCTACAAAATTACCATTAAAATATCTCATTCATCGCAATCCATTATCCTTGTTCTACACACTCCACCCTATACGATACACAATTTCTAATAATAAACAACCATTTCTAGAATTTCATAGTATAATGTTACAATTTGCCTAAAGCAATATTTTCTCTGTAGAATTTAATGTGTCATAATTCCAGACTTTGCCCATAACAGGCAGGTGGAGTGTTAAATTATTTGCACTTGATCTGTTAGTTCTGGTGCTACAAAAAATAACTGTTTCTTATAACATGGTCAGCCAATTATAAGACTGAAGCAGTTAAGAACAGAAGAGATAGAGGTGCAAAAGACATTATTCAAAGTTATATCATCTGAGAGTAATGAATTTTATTAATAGCCAGACCTTGTGGTGAATGAAGTGAAGATGTCATTTGCAGGGTGGAAAATAGATGCTTTTCAGAGGACCTGGAATGCTGATAAGCATAGTTTTTCACTCATCGAGAAAGGCAATTATAAACCATCTCACTTCTTGTTTTACTCAGTAAAGCCTCTTAAATTCAAACCAGCCTCTCGGCTAATGACCTAAACAACACAATTTTACAATATAACATGTATGAAATTGTCAATTGTTTCAGTCCATTGATCGAAGGTCGAGTTTGGGATTTTTACAAAAAGACACCATCAATACCGACATATTTAGTTGCATTTTGTATTTTTGAATTAGCTGCAACTAAAATGGGTCGTCTTACTATTTGGGTCCAACCAAATGCAATAGATCAAACATATTATGTTTTAAAAAAATTAAATGAAATTTTAAACAAAACAAGTGAATACACAACTGTCTTATTTAATTTACCTAAAATGGATTTGGTTGCATTACCTGATTTTAATGTTGGAGGAATGGAAAATTGGGGGCTTATGACTTTCAGGTAAGTTTTTATTACTACATCAATCTCTTTTTTTAATTCCTAATAAGTATGTGTACGTTGCAATCTGTTCAATTGAGAACAAAAGCAACCCCATGACCCAATGAGATGAGGATGATATGTATGACGTGTAAATGAGGTGTAGTCTTGTACACACTCAGGCCGACCATTCCTGAGAGAGTATGGTTAATTGAACCCCAACCATCAAAGTACACCTGTAGCCATTCCAATCCGTATAAAAGTAACTACCTTTACTAGGATTTGAACCAGGAACCTTCGTCTCTGAAATTCAGCTGTTAATCTTTAATTACATCAATCTTAACTACATTTAACTACATCAATCTTTAATAGCCTGATGTTTAAGGGGTACAAAAATGTTTTGATTGAATGTACTTACTTGTTTTTACTTCACACGATTTTGAGGATGATTGACTGGACTATAGAAATCCTAGAAGGAAGGGTTACAATTTTAACAACAATATTATTAATATTTATGAATATGCAAAGTTTATCTCTAAAAGTAAAGACCGCTGGGAAATTTCTCTCTTTAATGTTGGTAAACCTGTTTCAGTGAAGTAATGATGACTCTGCTGCCATCTACTCAAAATATGAAAGAGGTTAAATTTGAATAATTAAACAGTTTTATATGAATGACTGAAGATCCAATATCTTCTGGAGATTTAGTTTCAGTTTAATTACATTTTTGCCCGTAACAGGCAGGTGGAGTGTTAAATTATTTGGACTCGATTTGCTCGTTCCAGGGCTACAAAAATAATTCTGTTTCTTATCACATGTTCAGGCAATTATAGGACTGAAGCATTTAAGAACAGAAGAGGTAGAGGTGTAAAAGAGACTAATCAGAGTTATCTCTTCTGATAGTAATGAATTTCATTATACAGCCAGATTCTGTAGTGATTGAAGTGAAGGTGTCATTTGCAGGGTGGAAAGAAGATGCGTTTTGGAGGGCCGGGCATGCTGATAAGTATACTTTACCACTCAGTGAGGAAGGCAATTGTAAACCATCTCACTCCTTGTTTTACTTAGTAAAGCCTCTAGAGGTTCAAATCAACCTTTCGGCTGATGACCTAACAATGTGCATTTTTGTACTTTGATGATGGTGGATCCACTGAAACATGTCATTAAAAAATAAAATTATGTAATAAAAAGGTAAAAACAATTGGTATAGCAGCTGTAAATGGTCATTAAAAATAAAATATTTTAACAATAGAGTGTATTTTAAACCGTGGGATGCAATGAAATGAATTAATCAAAAATGTACCTAGTGTTAAAAATATATAATATTTACGGGAAAATGCAAGAAACAAGAAGGCACAAACAAGTAAATTTCCCATCAACAAATGTTTAGAAAGCTGAACCAACAGCTGAGAATACAAAAAAACAGTGATGCAGATATTTTAGAAACTAAAATTCTCTTTACACTAAAACGAGCAGTATAAATTGTAAAAAATGTTCGTTCTTGTTAACATAATTTTACTGTGTAAACTTGATATAAACTTAATTTTTTCTTTAAAAAAATATTTTTTTTGACGTAATTTAGTGTTTTTTCTGGTAGATCTAGGCATAAACTATTGAAAAACATAAAAAACCAAAAATAGAAATTTTGAGTTAAAACCATCATGCCATCTCCCCTTAAGAGAACACACAACTAACTCTCGCTGTATATCCTAACTTCAGAAACTATCCAGTCTACCACAACAGCCCTTAACGCATCTCAAGAAGGATATCTCTGCTGACTGAATGGAATTTCCATATTTCTTCTCCCACACGTTTTGTGGAATATTTCTGAATGTTTTGTGGAACATCATTGTCCTCTTCTTATTAGGCCTACATATTACATCCCAAATATTTTTTTTGTATTACGTTTTACTTTTTGCAATTACAGCTAATGCAGAGGGTGAGAAAGATGGTAGATGAAAAAATGCCAGACCTGACTGGGAATCAAACCCGGGATTTTAGAGTAGAAGCCAATTGTGTTAAGCACTACGCCATTGAGCCGGGCATCCCAAATAGGCAAAGTGGGTGACCTTTTCCAGAATCACTCCATCCACCATTATCTTTGTCATTATAATAATATAATATACACTATACGTTATTATAGTATAATATAAATTGATTATTTCAGAGAAAGAAATATTTTATACCAACCAAATGTTTCAACGGCATTAGATAAACAGCTAATATTAACTAATGTGGCAAATGGATTAGCATATCAATGGTTTGGTAATTTAGTGACACCAAAATGGTGGAGTTACCTTTGGCTAAATGAAGCATTTGCACATTATTTTAAATATTACATCACATCATTGGTAAGTAATGGCGAAAATTTCAATGATAAAGCCATTTTTGTTAAATTTTACTTTTTATTTTTTATTAAATGATGACGTTGAGAAGAACTGTACAAGGAAAATGAGTGAGTAATGGAAACGATTAGAAAAGAAACTAAAATTTTACGGACGCCTGTATAGAATGGATGACAACTGGTTGAAAAAAACAAATTTTTAAGACGTTAAACAAATGACATCTTCACTTTATTCACCACAGGTTCTGGCTGTATAGTGAAATTCATTACTCTCAGAGGAGATAACTGTGACTAGTGTCTTTTACACTTCTACCTCTTCTGTTCTTAAATAGTTCAGTCGTATAATTGGCTGACTATTATTGGCCCCCTGCCTGTTATGGGAATATAATATACCGTATTTTTCGGACGATAAGACGCATCGGACGATAAGACGCACCCTTGTTTTTCAAGGCATAAATTACCTAAAAATTATTTTGACTGATTTTAATTAGTTTTTTTTATAACAGATAAATGTGATGTCTTTTATTGAAAAACAGCAAGTACAGAAGATACAATATATATAATTATTTCATAGTCATAAATTTACAAAAAAACATGGATATAGAGACTGTAAGTACGTAAATTACTACAATCGGTTTCATAATCATAGACACCCGAGTTTGAACCCAAGGCATCTACAAAATTACGAGTCGGATTTCAACATACTTTACATCAAAGTTTAGCTAATTTTATTCTGCGTTTACCTATAATAGTCCTATATTTTTAATGTTTAAAAATTGCCATATCGAGATTGGAAGACAAAAAGACCCGGTTTTTTTTGATATCGCAACAAAGTTCATGCGTTTAGAGGCGTGTAACTTGATAAATATTTGACCGAAAAGTATGAAATTTTAACACAACATAGAAAATTATATTCTTACAGTGTGTACAAAATTTCAAATTCATACATTATTTAAATTTTGATTTATTAACAATATTCTGAACCCTTGCTATCTCGGTAACCGCACGATCGTTCAGCTCGGGCAAACTATCGTTTTATTCAGCGTAAAAACTTCGTACAGATATGTTAACATGAAATATCGATTGGCCAATGTTGTGGTAAAATTTTTACAATTTTGAAAAATAGAAGGGTAATGCGGGGGATGGGTGTTACTATCCATGTTGCTAGTTTGTGTACGTCAAAATCTTGTCGGACTGTTTAACTGAATTGATAGACTGCATTGTCAATTCAGGTAGACAATCAGATTCAGGCAACATGGTTAGTCTAATAGTAATTGATAATCCAATTTTTCAATTGTGCTTCTAGTTGAGGCCATTTGACAGCATGAGTTCGAAATTTACTAGTATGTTTCTTATTATCTGCCTTGAGTAATAAATCTTCTTGTTTCCGCCATTCCCGAATCATTTTTTCTCTTGGAGGAGGTAAAAATGCCTTTCTACTGCCCGAATGCCATTATATTTTGCATATTGAGCCACTTTTAATTTAAAAGCCAAAGAGTGCGAAACATGCTTCACATTTTAAAATGCTATGATATTTACCGTAAGTAATATCGATACAGAAACTACTGTGTATGCTTAGAAACTTCAAGACGATAGCCTACAGTTTAAAAACTACGGTACATCCTATATCATTGTATGGTTTGTTTTGAAATCCCTAGTTATTGAACGTGTTTAAGTAGAGTAGGGTAGTTTAAAAGCATCTACCCTGAAATATAGGACCATAAGACGCATGGTAATTTTTAGGTCATTTTCCTACGGAAAAAAGTGCGTCTTATCGTCCGGAAAATACGGTAATAAATAAATATATATATATTATAATAAATATATTTAATATAATAATAATATATATAATGTGATAAAAACATTATAATAGAAATTTGGAGGCTATGTGGAAGAGAAGAGAATCAGTTGCTTGTTTCTTGAACTTTATTATTTGTGGATTGGTTTAGGAAAGTTTACTGGGAATGTGCCTGTATAATAAATTCCTGGTTATGATTTTGACAAACATCTAGAATTGAAAATCTTTGAATAATTGCTTGGAAGGAAGAAAATTGAATGGAAAGAATTGATTAATTGTAAAAAAAAAATTTGCACTTTCTCTAGAAGTATTAAATTTAGATTACATTAATGTTGTGTCTCAAGGAGCTTTTCATTAAAATTTCAAATTTCAATTTTTTTTATTGAGGTGATCAATTTTAAATTAATATTTGTATTTCAGATAGAACCAACATGGAGAATAATGGACCAATTTGTAGTGAGAGAATTACAACTGGCACTTTCAGAAGATGACAGTTCGAATCACCCATTGAACGTTATTGTTTCTACACCTAATGAGATAGAAGATATATTTAACATTTACATGCATGGAAAAGGTATTATAATCTGATATAAAATTTATAAATGGCTACCCTTGTGGCTCTAAGGTTAGAGCGCCAGACTGTGCTTCATACTGTAATGTAGCAGGTTCCAGGTTAGAGTCTGGAATTGTGTTGTTGCTTAGGTCATCAGCCGAAAGGCTGGTTTAAACCTCTGGAGTTTTTACTAAGTAAATTAAGGAGTGAGGTAGTTTACCACGGCCTTACTCTCTGAGTGGAAAGTATACTTATCAGCATGAAAGGCTCTCTGAAAAGCATCTACTTTTTACCCTGAAAATGACATCTTCACTTCATTCACCACAGGTTCTAGCTGGATAACAAAATTCATTACTCTCAAAAGAGTTAACTCCGCTAGTGTCGTTTTGCACCTTTACCTCTTCTGTTCTTAAATGATTCATTCATATAATTGGCTGACCATGTGACAAGAAACAAAACAATTTTTGGTAGTTCTGGAACTAGCAGATTGAGTACAAATAATTAAAAACTCCACCTGCCTGTTATGGACAAAGTCTGGAATTGTTACACATTAAAATCTACTGATTCTGTACTGTAATCCAGTTGATTAAACTTTAACAGGTTGACTCCCATGAGACACTTTATACATCTCTCACCAGATCTGTAGAAATTATATTTGAGAGACTGATCCGTCTTTAACGTAATAGTGTTTTTAATAGAATCTTGAGATGGATTGGATGCTCGTTTGCATTGAATCATATACTGAGCTGTTAGAAGTGAGTTCAAAAAACATTTACCCACTCATGGTTCGTGATTTACTTGATCCGATCGAGTCAAAAATGAGTCGGTGAAACTTGAAAGCTTATTATTACTATTACATAATATTGACTATTTATAGTTTATTATTGCATTATTAATCATGTTTTAATAATATTACCTATATAATGAAAAATCATTTTATCTTTTAATTTTTTATGGTTTTCATATTACAATATTTTTTGCATTGTAAAAGTTGACCCTGGCGGTGCCTCTGTGTAGACAACTGGTTCTCAAGTTTACCACTTGCCAAACAACTGCTTGATAGAGAGACGCATCATCGATATTTATGTAGTTTTATAGGAAAATAGCCCATAGGAAATTCTTTATAAAATACATGTAATATTTATAGGAATGCAAGTAAAATTTCAGTGAGACACGCATCAGTCTTTCACAGTAAATTTAATTTTTTTACTCTTGAGTACCACCTGATCAGTCTCACCTAAAAAACAGCGCCAAAAAAATTAAGCCTTACCATAATCTAGATTTGAAAGAAAATTAAAGGAACCTTAAAATAGGTATGGGTTTTTTAACAAAATTGTAAAACTTGCCTTGGGAGTCAACCAGTTAAATAAACTTATACCTATATAAGTTTGACTGCCTCAATGGCATAGTGACTAGCATGCTAGCCTACAAAGTAAAAATTCCTGGGTTTGATTTCTGACTAGGATCTGAAAATTTCAACACATTAAAATCCACTGTTACAGTACGTAAACCCACAGTAGTCGCTAATGACCAAGTTGTCGATACGACTTAAAATAAAAAAAAACTAAATTTACCAATTATGACTATTTCATTATGAGTTTTGTTAGTTTAACTCCTTTGAAAATTTTGGCTTTCACTGCTGACATGAAAGGGCGGCAATTAATAGAGAACGCTTTACACTACACAGCTGTCGATCATGTGACATTGGTACATGTGTAGTTCTTTTGTAGTAGCATGCATCTCGTTATTGTATTGCCACACCTTATAATATATTTGATTTGGTAGTTTAGACTGAGTCAATGAGAAAAAATAGGGTTACTCCATTATATTGTACAATTCAATTATTAATTTTTTTTTTTTCAAAACAGGTTCATCCATATTACGAATGATTGCTTGTATTGTTGGAGAAGTAAACTTTAAAAATGGAATTAGACAATACTTGAAGAAAGGAATTCATCAGTAAGTCGATATAAAAACCTTTACTTTATGAATAAATTTCAATTTAAATGACTGTGTTTCTTAGAATTTTGCGAACAAACAGGTAAAACAATGAACAATTGTAGTGTACACATTAGAAATATGCTCGTAATGGGCAAGTGAATTATTAAACAGCCAGAACCTGTGTTGAATGAACTGAAGGTGTCATTTGCTGGGTGAACGGCAGGTGTTTTTCGGAGGGCCAGGCATGCTGATAAGCATACTTTTTGACTAAGTAAGGAAGGCATTGGTAAACAACATCTTTCCTTGTTTTACTTAGTAAAACCTCTACAGATCAAACCAGCCTTTCAGCTGATGAACTAAACAACACAATCCCTAAAGTGTATATACTAAAATCTGTTCAGTTTATAACAACTATCATGGCTCGTGCGGCTTCGCATGCGAAACATGTGTAGGACCTTATCAATTTTTACTTTCTCTTGCCTATATGAATATATAGGAAGGAAAGTATTGTTTTCATGTCGATTTTTCGAAATCGAGTTTTCACCGGATCTATACGTTTTCAGACCCCCTGAACCCAAAAAACATGTTTTTAGCGATTGGTCTGTGTGTGTGTCTGTGTGTGTGTGTGTGTCTGTGTGTGTGTGTGTGTGAACAGAATATCTCAAGAACGGAACATCGTACGAACTTGAAACTTGAAACTTAAGTTACATACCACTACCGGACCCGACACGAACATTTTCATCAAAATCGTTCAACCGGAAGTAGTAGTTTATTCGTATAATTTTTCACTTTTTTGCGATTTTCTCAAAAACTAGTCCTACGATTTTTTTTAAAATCAACTGGTTCACTACATTTTTTATGCTCTACAATATAGGGTAGGTGCCATGTTTGCTGAAATTCTGCTTGAGGCTGTTTTTACGTAAAAACATTTTCTTTTTAAGATTGCGGCTTTAATATGCATTTTAGCGCAAAACGTTATATAATAAAAGTTGTAGAGAATGTAAAATTCTACAACTTTTAATTCAAACATTTTTTTGCATAACGCTTAGTTTAGTGGTAATTTGCGATTTTCTGTTTTTTTTTCTCACGAAAACGTGAGAAAAATCGATTTTTTTAACATTTCGGTCTTAGTATGCATTTTACGACAAAAGTGTATATAATTAAATTTATAGAAAATTAAAAGATCTACAACTTTTGTTTAAAGCATTTTTCTCTACAGAGCCTAGTTTAGCGTGAAAGCGTGATTTTCCGTATTTTTAAGCCAAACTGAGTTCGATTGTCATTTTGCGTCATTCACTCATGATTAAAATAAGGTTATGTTTTTGAGGTTAGTTTTTGTTTATTTCTAATATTTTATTAATAATGTTAGGTTTATTATTAATTATTTGCATTGGCAAGAGAAAGTTGTGTGAGTGTTTCACACCAGATTTTTTAAATTAATATGTAACAGAAATTGTCTAGCTGCTAGATCGACTGTATATATACTCCAACGTACACACACACACACACATACACGTTTTGATTAATTCCCTCGTCTACGTCTCTTGTTTAACTTCCATTTCAACTATCTACTTCAACAATAAGTATATACACACACATACGACGTTTTGATAATTTACCCCGCGTACATCTCTTGTCATAATCAAACCTCTTCATCTACTTCAACAGCAATACCTACTCACATGTATACAGTCTGTCTATAACTTGATGGCCTCCCGCAGAGAGGAGCAGAATCGGCCCCCTACTAGCCTTCTCAATAACATTTTATCATGTACTACTACTAACTAGTACACTGGAATTGGTACATAATCAAGTGTTATTGAGAAGGCTAGTAGTGGGCTGATTCTGCTTCTTTCTGGGGGCGGCCATCAAGTTGTAGACAACAGTACACACACACATACATACCCTATTTATGAAAATCCTCATTAGGAACATAAGGGTTATCATTTTTGAAAATTTAAAAAGAAAATGTTGCTGTGAATATAAATACAAATATGCTGTCAAAATTTCATGAAAATCCATTGAGTAGTTTTGGAAATTAGCCTGCACAAAAAAAATTGCTTTGTCTTCATAATATTAGTATAGATAAACTACTCCATGACCCGATGAGTTAGGGATAATGCGTGTGATGTGTAGCCTTTTACAAACTCAGTCCAATCTTTCCTGAAAGAGTATAATATTATTGAACCCTAACCATAGAAGTACACCGGTAATCACTGTCTAGTATTCAAATTCATATAAAAGAATAACTACCATTATTAGGATTTAACTAGAACATTTTTGTCTCCAAAAACAGCTGATTTGCAGCAATGACTTTGCCTTTAACATGGTGGGTTAAAAAAATTTAAAAATAATTTTATTAAAGTTTCAGTGGTGCTGTTAAACTGGTAGAGTAATTCTAAAGGGCCTTTGAAATGAAAAAAAATACAGCTTACAGACTACAAACATTGATTTACAGATTACAATAAAACTTCTCTTAATGAACCACCTCTATCTAGTAACCAATCCAATTTACAGCTTATTTTTTGAATTTTTGAAATGTTGTGATAATTTGCACTCCTTTAAAAACCATCTGAAAAATTACTTGATCGGTGAAACTTTTTATAGTGTACAAGAATTTCTTTCTTGATAGTTGTGATACATCTTATTTTTAACTTCTTATATGTATTTCAGGTGTTTTAAGTGACATGTCCTATACTCCTCCTGGAGTCTCCAGGACGCAAAAAAAATAGAACTACCGATTTTATGTTGAATGAGGTCCATATGTTTATTAAACTTGTTAAGTGACCACTGTAACACTCTTCCCAATCGACAACCACCATGAAATGGTGTCCATATGAGATCACAATGATTATATTTGAAATTATTTCTGTGTCCTAGAGGTAATGGGTGTTAACTCCACTTTTGGCAAAATTAAGTTTGAAAATCAGCAAGAAAGTCTATAAAAGTTGCAGTAACCACATTAACTCTACTTTTGTATAATGATGCGGAAGATTTTTAAAATGACTGCTATTTTTAACTGATCGAATGTATACTACTCGTTATTGACAATAAGTTATTTTATTGTCTTACTGATTTTGCTTGAATTCTGTAATTTTTTCAAACATTGTTGTGAATAAAATGTTGTTTCTTTATCAGAATAGAGTTAGCACAATATATTTTGTCTAAGTTTTGTTTTTGTTTGATTAACTCAAGTTACATGTTAACACTAATTTAATTGAAACGCAGAAAGACGTAAAGAGTATGAAGTCCTGTGGGTGGTCAGGGGGTAGTAGAAGTTAAGAAAGTTGTTCAGTCATTTAAATCTCTGTGTCAGAAGCCATTTTATTTGGTACAAATTTTAAAAAATTCTCCCACCTTCAGAATTTTTTTACAAAATAAAAAAACTTCATGTTTTTGGTTCTTCTGAAAAATTACAAAAATGGAGTTAACTTCCTTTACCTCTTAGGTATAGATTTATGATTTTTGACAATCTGTATAATTACAGGGCTGAAGGTTTAGTGTCACCAACAACTTTTATAGATGCATTTAAGGAAAAGTTACCGGGACATATATTCCCAAATGGTGCAACATTTCCTAAGATCATGGAAACTTGGATAAGGCAAAATGGATATCCATTAGTAACACTCACAAGAAATTATGAAAATCATACTGTGAATGTCACACAGGTAAACTAACTTGCTTATATTCAAGTAGCAGTACTTTTTTTACCTAATTTTTATGGTTTTTAGACTGTACCCAAAACTGTTATAATTTGATGGGTAAGACATCAAATTTCATTAATGAAGTTTAAACAAATGATCTTGGTGTATAATGGTGAAGTGGGGTAATTGGGTCATGACTTTACATCATAGCTGTAGAGTAATTGACTTTTAAGGGGAGACTTTTAATTATTTTATGAAAAAATTAAGTTTTAGTCAAGTTTACAGAGAAAAATTATGTTACCGGGAACAATTATTTTTCACAATTTTATACTGCTTGTTTTAGTGCAAAGAGAATCTTAGTTTTTAAAATATCTGCATCACTGTTTTTTGTATTTTCAGCTGTTGATGGGAAATTTACTTTTTTATGTACATTTTGTTTTTGATTTGTGCCTTCTTGTTTCTTGCGTTTTCCAGTAAATTTAGATTTTTAATACTAGGTACATTTTTCTCATAAACCAATAAACCTACCAGGCTGAAATTTTTCAAGTTAATTATCTTGTATATTCACATTTATTGACATTTTTATGACTTCCTCAGGTGCTCCAAAAATTAGTAATACACAAAAAAACGTAGAAAACAATTTGTAAAAATTTTATGTTATTCGTAATTTAAAAAAAAAAATGGTGTGGTCCAAAGATTAAATTTTAAAAAAATGCCAGTAGCTCGAGAAGAAACCCGACACCTATGGTGTGTAAAGTTTAATTTTCCTATCTTTTACCAATCCTATGAAAAATATACTTAAAAATAAC
The DNA here is from genome assembly GCA_035578175.1 of Catonia carolina. Taxonomy (NCBI): domain Eukaryota; kingdom Metazoa; phylum Arthropoda; class Insecta; order Hemiptera; family Achilidae; genus Catonia; species Catonia carolina. The sequence continues at coordinate 70,001,149 of JAQMRL010000005.1, forward strand.
AAATTTATCATTGGCGGGATACAAAGTAGTCCCCCTTAAGCATCCATGAGTCTACATCCTTTTTCTAGTAGAGTTTAAATTGTTGTACATTTGTGTAATTAAGTATACTTTATTAGATAGGATGGTTGAAAATCAGTTTTTGTGGTTTACAAATATAAATATATTTTATAAAACTTCCTATGAAGGATTATGAACAGCCATATTATTTAAAATTGAATTATATATTTCTAAACCACCAGAATACAGTAACAGTAAACACTTGCCAATGTTTAAACTGCTTTCATGTATCTTGTATAGATCTTCAGTAATGCCTTTTAGACTTGCCTTCCGACTATGATTTCTTGACATCCGGTTTTGGGCCACTTCCAATCGAAACTGGAACGTCAAACCCAAACCACGCCCACTAACTTTTAGTGTATATGACGAATCTGAAAACCATTTGTTGCTATCTTTTGTAGTTTCTGACATCTCAGTGTGACAGACAGATGGATAAAAAAAAGTAACAGATGGCAATTTTAAAAATTGCCCCAAAAAATATTACAAATCATCTGGAATTAAATATACTTTGTTATTACTTTCAGGTAGAATTTTCAGATGCAGAAAGTATATTAAATTCAACAAATAAATGGTGGATTCCGTTAACATTAACATATGAAGGCAATGAAATTGATATTAATGAATTTAAAGTAACATGGATTTCACCAAATAAACCACTTGAAATGAAGTTACAAACAGATGGATGGATTATTGGAAATGTTCGACAAATCGGTAAAATAATTTATATTATGAGAATTAATAATAAATACAGTCGGACCTCTTTAAATTGAATCTGAAGGGACTGATATATACATTTTTCCATTTAGGGAGATTTTGATTCACAGACTTAAAATATTGAAACTCAAAAATGTAGGTACTTCAAAATTGCATGTTTTAATAAACATTCATATTATTCCATGTAATAGTATATTACGAAGACCAATTTGGTTGAAACACGATATTACAAATAATAATCTTTATTTAATTAAGAATTAAGTAAACACAAGATTAAGAATTACACAAACGTGTCTGTATTACTCGCTGTATTTGTACACAGGAGGAGTAGATTAATATAGTATAAAAAAGGCGTCATAAAAAATAGTGCAAAATGAAGTTGGAAAAAACGTAAACAGTACATACATACATACATACTATAGTAATATGGTATGTACAGAAAGTTAAAAATAAATTGCCAAAAATTTTAACTAAGTAGAAAATTATGTAATATATGAGTATATTGTACTTTTTTTTTAACCAATTTCTATAGAAAAAAATATACCGAAAAGAAAGGCTATATGTAGGCCGAAAAATTTATGCCCATAACAGGCAGATGGAGTATGTAAATTATTTACACTCGATCTGATAGTTACAGGGCTACAAAAAAATAGTTATTTATCTTATCACCTGGTCATCCAATTATATGACTGAAGTATTTAAGAACTGAAGAGGTAGAGGTGTAAAATACACTAGTCACAGTTATCTCCTCTGAGAGTAATGAATTTCATTATACGGCTAGACCCTGAGGTGAATGAAATGAAGGTGTCATTAGCAGTGTAGAAAGTAGATGCTTTTCAGAGGGCCTGGCATGCTGATAAGCATACTTTTCCACTCCGTGAGGAAGGCAATACTAAACCACCTTGTTTTACTTAGTAAAGCCTCTGTTGTTGTTTAAGTCAACAGCCGAAAGGCTGGATTGAACCTCTAGAGGTTTTACTAATTAAAAACGAGGAGTGAGGTGGTTTACTATTGGCTTCCTCACTGAGTTGAAAGGGTATGTTTATGAGCATACCAGGCCCTGCAAAAAACATCTACTTCCCACCCTGCAAATGAGAACTTTACTTCTTTCACCACAGGGTCTGGCTGTATAGTGAAATCCATTACTCTCAGAGGAGATAACTCTTGACTAGTGTCTTTTACACCTCTACCTCTTCTGTTCTTAAATAGTTCAGTCATATAATTGGCTGACAATGTGATAAGAAACAGAACTATTTTTTGTAGCCCTGGAACCAACAGATTGAGTGCAATTAATTTAACACTCTACCTGCCCGTTGGTTTACCTGCACTGGTAAACCACCTCACTCCTCGTTTCACTTAGTAAAACCTCTACAGGTTGAAACCAGCTTTTTGGCTGATGACCTAAATAACACCTGCCCGTTATGGGCATAATAAAGCTGCTAGAGGTTCAAACCAGCCTTTCAGCTGATGACTTTAACAACAACAATCCCTCTGTGAACTAAGTGACTCTGTTGTATTTAACCACTTGTGTGAGGTTCTACAGGCTCTCCCATACACTCTCGAACCTGCATGACCATGATATAAGTGCTTACAGAGCTGTCCGACTGTCTAAGAAAATTGTAATATGGTTATCCTTGTAGTCTGCAGTCCATCTTCAAAATCTCACTTGCAATGAATGACCAATAGCCAAAAGTACTTGACCATTTTTTTTTGTTTTGGTTTAATGTCCGACAGTTCTGCAATTACTGCTAATGCAGATGGTGAAGGATGAAATTATTTTTTGTAACGTATGAAAATATGGCGTGCCTGAATGGGATTCGAACCCAAGGCGGCATGATGAGAGGCGAGCGCGTTACCAACTACGCCAATGCGGCCAACGTACTTAACCAGGGGACAAAAGTATTTAAACCTTTAAATGTTAATAATTCACAGAAAATGATGAGTACAACATGGTACCTTTTGACAAAATATACAACTGTCACAAAAAAATACAAAGCAATTGGGAGCTGGTTTGATGATTTCCTGAAATCTGTTGTAATTTGAATGCCAATATTGAAAGCTATGTATATACTCCATAAATAACTGCAAATTATACTTACGTGTGAAACAAAACTTTCACAAGCTGTGAATGAGGGAAGTCTTCTTCTTTTTCTTCTCACAATCAAGGATTAGGCTCCTGCCTGTTCTGACTCACAGCAGCGACAAAACTATTGAACTATCGCCATCTCGTGCATGGTCTCCCAATATCATGAGTGAAGTTTTAATGAAAATAATTGTTTAAAACATTTTTGAGAAATGGTTTTCACATGAGCACACACGAAAATACATTCAATACATTGCTTGCAAACTTATACACCATATATGAGGATGACCATACTTCCAAAAACAATTCTTTTGATTTCAGAGAGTCATAAAACATGAAGACCAAAATTGAAATCCGGTTTTTAAATATTTTGTACCAACACAATACTTTCTTATTATAACTTCTACTCTTAATCGATACTACAAAAATAAAACAATAAAAAAAATAGAAAAAACAAAAGAAAATAGAGATTACTTATTAAAACTTCAAATTTTAGGTTATTACAGGGTGAATTATGATGAAGTAAACTGGTACCTTTTAAAAGATCAATTGATTAAGAACCATACAATAATTAGTCCAGTAAACAGAGCTCAGATAATTGACGACTCATTTGCTTTGGCGGAAGCTGGTATAATAAATTACGAAATACCTTTGTCAATATCTGAATATTTAATCAAAGAAAGAGATTTTATACCTTGGTATTCTGCAATTAAAGCGTTCAATAAAATATTTGATAAACTTTATGGAAGTCCTACAGGATTATTATTTAAGGTAAGTAAACTGCTCTATAATATTTTTCGTAATTTTAAATCTTTCAGTACCAAAGTCCGGAAAACAGGACGTGCCAATGTCCGGATAACCGAACTTTTACAAAAACAACTTTTAAATAAAAGTTAATCAAATAATGTGTTTTCAAAATGCCTCCATGGTGTAGTGACTAGCATGCTAGCCTGCAAAGTGAAAGGTCCCGGGTTCAATTCCCGGCTAGGGTCTGGAAATTTTAACCCATTAAAACCACTGTTTAAGTACCAAACCCCGCAGTAGTTGGTTATTCCCAAGCTGTCAATGCGACTTTAAATAAACTACAAAGTACTATTTTGAATAGTTTTAGTGTTAGAACGATTCTTATTTTTATGAACGTAATAAAAATTAAGTTTTAACAGAAAATTTTACTTTTCTGTAACTTTGAAATTTTGGTTGGCAATGGCAGGCTTACGCCTGCAAGTTTTCAAAATAAGGGCTGGCACTTTTTGTATACCCTTATTCAAATTAAATGGCTTTAGATCAAACTTTTAAATATTCTTTTGGCACTGAAAGGGTTAACATCACAATCTGGTGGCTTGTTAACTGTTTGTATTCCATGCACAATGAAAAGAGAGGCTGCGTGTGTTTTTTATTGTTAATTATCCTGGAAACTTATCTTAATACACACAAACATTACTAAAATTGCATATTAATAAATATTACATGCTTATTTACTTACATGCATAACCTCAATAAGTGTGTTATCTTTTAACAGGATATAATGTAGATTGCAACATACATATGTTAGGGATTTTAAATTATAAATTACCATTAGTATATTTTTATTTTATAATCCAGTAATTGGTTTTTATGTGAATTCCAAAAGATGATACCTTGTTCGATACAGTCCACCCCATACAATACACAATTTTTTACAATAAAAAAATTATTTCCCTCAACCATTTCTAGAATACCACTGTACAAGGTTATAACTGCCACTGCCATCTCTTCTAAATAATTATTTACTGTATTGCCAAGCTTCAATACTTCTCCCGACCCTTGTCGGCGCAGCAGACCCTTCGGCGGCATGCCAACAGAGGCCTTTGTCGCTAATGCTGAGGCCAATAACCCCCCCCCTACCACAGCGCTCTCAGTGACTATGTACAGGACATTCTGAAAAATGGTTCCAAGAATTCAGGGCAAGATTCCCCACAACAAAAGAAGAAAAAAAGTTCAAATTAACATAGGTCCGAAAATCATTAAATACCGAGTTATACAGGGTGAAAGATTCCATCAGAATTTCAGTTACCCCATTGAAAATAAGCTTTACAGATATTTGTTGGGTGTTAAGTTAGGCATAAATTTTACCGTATCGTATGTAAAATGAACAGAAAAATTGAAAAAACAGGTTTCAGACCTAACTAACTTAATGTAATACTTAAAATAAAGTTGTAAAGTTCATACACTTCATACATGAAGTGTATGAAAGAAGAAAGCATTGAATTTGTTTTTTGCTCTCCCGTAAAACTGAGAATTTGGACATTCGCAAGTTTACCATTGGACGGACGATATGTCCCAATCCGATGACATAACATTTATTTTTGTTTATATACACTAAAAGAGTGTGAAGAATTATTGAAAAAGAAAACTAACAGAATCAAGATTAAGTCTGGACAATCATCAACATCAGATGACAACTACTCCGCAGAGATCTCAAAGAAAAGATTAGAAAATATCAAGGAGAGATGGAGAAAGATAAGAGAGACAAGAACAAAATTAAGAAAATTGAAACCCTGACTTTGTAAGACCAAAAAAATTTTTGTAAATCTTTTCACATAAAATAGTCATATTTATTTATATTAATCAATTTTATTTAAAAATTTTCAGGCGTACATTCTTCATTTATTAAGGCCAGTTTACTACCACATCACAGAAATACCTTTAAATAATCAAACTCATACTGATAAATTGTCAGTCAATTATATTGTTTTATTTGCTTGTAAAATTGGTTTGACTGACTGTGAACGTGATGCGGTTATTGCATTTAATGACTGGATTGTTAACCAATCACCAGACAGGTAAGAATTGCTATCCAAATTATTATTTAATAAATTTCTGATTGTGTTTGTGCAATATATATATAATAAGACAGGAAGTATATACTTATAGAGAATTTACAATAATCTAAAACTTTTATTTCAAGCAATTTTTTCTACAGAGTTTAGTTTAGCGTCAATTAGTGATTTTCCGTATTTTAAAATGTTTTGCCAAATAATATCAAGGTGGATAACCATTTAATTTTCTTTTTTATAATCTCATAAATAGTACCACTACTATAAGTCATAAATATTTTTTTTTCTTTGTCATCAGTCTCTCGACTGGTTTGATGCAGTTCTCCAAGCTGTTCTATCTTGCGCAATTCGTTTCATATCTACATACCTGTAACACCCTACATCTTTCGTAATTTGCTTTATATATTCTAATCTTTGCCTCCCTCTACAATTTACTCCCTCAATATTACCCTCCATTATTGATAGCCCAATACCTGGATGTCTTAGGATATGCCCCACTAGCCTATCCCTTCTTTTGGTAAGATGCTTCCATATACTTCTTTTTTCATCCACTCGCCTAAGAACCTCTAAATTACTTATTTTGTCCACCCACCTAATCTTTAACATTTTCCTATAACACCACATTTCAAAAGCTTCTATCCTCTTCCGTTCTACAGCCCCTATCACCCACGTTTCACTTCCGTATAATGCTACACTCCAAACATAATGTTTTAAGAAATTTTTCCTAATCTGTAAATCAATGTTTGTAGTCAGTAAGCTGTTTTTCATTTCAAAGGCTTTTCTAGCTTGAGCAATTCTACTCTTGATATCACTTGTGCTTCTACCATCCTTTGTTATTTTACTCCCTAGATAGCAGAATTCCCCAACTTCCTGTATGTTTTCGTGCCTACTTTTAAATTTCCCATCTCTTCTAAACCACTCTTGCTGCTGCACAACACTTTCGTACATGCAGATCTTCAAGAACTTCGAGAACTTCAAAATATGAAAAATAAATATTTTATAGTAGTAAATTAGCTTACTAACAGAATTTCCATGAGCAGATACAAAAAAGAAGTGTAAAATATATACTGAAAGTTAAATGAATTCTGTAAAGAAGGATCAGTGAAAACAGAACTCTTTTTGAATTGTAAACCAATGTAACTACAGTATGTTGTTCAACACATTGAAACATTCTTTCAATATTTTAACCTCAAATAAAATATTCACTCTTTTTGAGAGTATCTTGAACCTAAGAACGTTCACAAATTTCAAATGCAGTTTATTATTAAGTTCTTCAGATTTGGTTATTGGTGGAAGAGATTACTTGTAAATATTTTTTAAGTTCATTAATATCTGAATAAATTTTTATGATGTTAATAAGGTAAATTTACGCCTAGTATAGTGTAGTGCTTTATTATGTTGAACTACAAAAAGGTTTGAGGTTTGATTCCCCGATCTAGTCAGGAAAATTTTATATACCTACATTAAAATGTATTGATAACGTTTCATAACTTAGTGTAATAATTAATGACTAAGAAGTTCATGTAGCTTTAAAGTTTTTTTTTTAATCCCTAATGTGTGTACATTGCAATCTGTTCAATGTACAATCAATAAGCAACCCTATGACCCTATGAGATGAGAATGATTTATGTAGATTTGTTAATAAAGTGTAGTCTAATACAGACTAAGGTCGACCATTTCTGAGAGAGTATGGTTAATTGAACCCCAACTAATAAAGTTCACCGATAAACACTGTCCAGTATTCAAATCTGTAAAAAAGTAACTACCTTTACTAGGATTTGAACCATGGAACCTTCCTTCCCCAAAATCAGCTGTTAAACAGCGGATTTTGGCAATGATTCAACACTAGACCAACCTGGAGGGTTAATTTTAAAGTAAACAAAATTAAACTTTTCATGTAAGAAAAATAAAAACTGGCTGTCTTCGTAGTCTAGTGGTTAGCATGGTCTAATGGTTAGAGGTTCCACGTTCGATTCCTGGCTAGGTTTAAGAAATTTTTACAAGTCATGACCCATTGTTACAGTTAAAAACTGAAACTTAATTATTAAAATTTTCAGTCATTCATGTAAAACTGTTTAATTATTCATATTTAACTTACTTCATATTCTGTGCAGATAGCACCAGCAGTCAATATTACTTAGATACTTCATCATTTTTAAATTTAACCTGTTTATTCAAAATATCTTGCTTGTATTTTCTGTAATAAATTTCACTAACCTTCATTTTAAACTGCGACAACTTTTATCTTTACTTACACGTGTTTTGGTGGATCCACCATAATCAGAGTAAAAAATAACATAATTTTGAAACTAACAAAATTTTTTTATTAAATTTAATAATAATAATAATAATTTTTTTTAAAACCTTTGTATAAACCATTTTATACAAATGACTGAAGATGTATCATCTTCTATAGATTTTAAATAAATAAAAATTTTTTGTTAGTTTCAATTATATTATTTACTCTGATTATGGTGGATCCACCGAAACACAAGTAAGTAAAGATAAAAATTGACTCAGTTTAAAAAGAAGGTTAGTGAAATTTATTATATAAAATAGAATTAATTTCAAACTGCAGGATGCATTAAAAAGATTTATTTTTGAATGAAGATATCTTGCTTCTGTTTATTTAAATGTTTGCGTTATATTGAAAATCTCATAAATTTCAATTTCATTTGTTTTTTGTTTATTTAAAGTCGTGTTAACAGCTCAGTTATTAACAACTACGATGAATTATGAAACAGTGGATTTTAAGTAGTGAAAAATGTCCAGACTCTAGCTGGGAATTGAACCTGGGACCTCCATGTTGTAGGCTAGTGCGCTACCACTACGCTAGGTAACCCATTTTTATCTTTTTTATTACATTTTAAGTTAAGTTTCAATTTTTATATTTTATAATACTCCAATGATGGTGGATCCACCAAAAAATGTCAGTTAAGTAGTCGGATTATAATCATTATAAAAAAAGTAAAAAATGAGTGACAGGCAATAAAGCAGCTGAGGTGTTAAAGCAGCTTTAACAGGTCAGTGTAACAAAAAAGTATTTTTGAAAAATAATTATTTGTGTATTATTTCAGGTTAGCTCCTGAAATACAAGAAGCTGTTTTATGCACCGCTGTAAAACTTGGCACGGAACAAACATGGAATGATATTTGGTCATATTATGAAAGATCAAATGTATCAACTGAAAAGTTACTAGTGTTGAAAGCTCTTGGGTGTTGTAGTAACCCTCAAATAATTAACAAGTAAGTTATTCTATATTAAAAAGTTGTTTGTTAACTTCAAAGAATGTACAGCAATAAATACTGATGGATGCTGACAGAAATGACAATTGAATTTCTGTGTGTTGTTTAACTCATCAGTCGATAGGCTGGTTTCAACCTCTAAAAGCTTTACTAAGTAAAACGAGGAGTGAGGCTGTTTACCTAGCCTTCCTGACTGAGTTGAAAAGCATGCTTATCAGTTCCCTCTACATTTTTGAGGTGATTATGTATGTTAGGCAAAATAATTTTATGCAGAATTTTAATGTTCACAATCATAACACGAGAAACAGAAATGATTATTGTGTGGCTAATCATTCTACAAAATTGTTTAAACAAAAACCTACTTATCCAGGGAGAAAATTCATGAATAAATTACCCCAATTTTTAAAATGTTGTGATAATTTGCATTAATTTAAAAAAAATCTGAAAAATTACTTGGTCGGTTAAAGTTTTTATAGCGTACAAGAATTTTGTTCTTGATAGTAGTGATACATTGTGTGATTCTTATATGTATTTCAGGTGATATAACTGACATGTCCTAAACTCCTCCTGAACGCAAGAAAAGTATGCCAATCAGCATTCCAGGCCCTATGAAAAACCTACTTTCCTCCCTGAAAATGCCATCTTCACTTCATTCACCACAGGATCTGACTGTATAATGAAATTTCATTACTCTCAAAAGAGATAACTCTGACTAGTGTCTTTTACACCTCTACCTCGTCTGTTCTTAAATGCTTCACTCATATAATTGGCTGATCATGTGATAAGAAACAGAACTATTTTTGTAGCCCTGGAACTAGCAGATCGAGTGAATTGCAAGGATCTCTTACTATTATTTAAATAAGGCCTCAAAAACTTTATACCAAAGGCATTCCTGCTACTTAACACCCAAGCTGCTCAATCTGCTCTCCTCACAACTTAAAAATAGTATTTAAACAAAAGCATATATATATATATATATATATATATATATTATATTTATTTACATATATAAACCAATATACTATATTATATACCATAATACGAGGTGTGGCTATTAAATAACAAGACTGACATTGTAAAAAATTTAATTTTAATTTTATACATAATCACTTATTGTCACTTTCAATATACACTCCTTCTCTATCCCTACAATGCTCCATGCGAATTTTCCATTGTTGAAAACAGTGCTGGAAGTCATCTTCTGTCAGCTCCTTCAGGACAAGTGTCGCTTTCTCTTTTACAGCTTCCAGAGACTCAAATCTTGTCCCTTTTAATGCAGATTTCACCTTAGGGATCAGGTAGAAGATAATAACATGTGATGCAATGTGGTTTTTTTACTTATGATCCGGAAATGAAGTGCCAATCCGTGCACTGGAAGAGCCGAAATTCACTGAGAGCCAAAAAAGCTCGAATGAGCAAGTAAAAATTTAAAGCAATGATGATTGTTTTGCTTGATATCCATGGGATTGTGTACCTTCACTGGGTTCCTGAAGGTCAAACAATTAATCAATATTTCTACCATGAGGGACTTTCTAAACTACGTCAAAGAGTAAGGAAAAATGCCCCGAAATGTGGAAGGACAAATCATGAATTCTCCACCAAGCCAATGCGCCAGCTCATTTCGTGTTATCTGTCAAGAGGTTCCTAGCCAAGTAGAGCAACTCAGTGTTAGAACATCCACCTTATTCACCAGATCTTGCACCATGAGACTTCTACCTGTTCCCTAAGGTGAAATCTGCATTAAAAGGGACAAGATTTGAGTCTCTGGAAGCTGTAAAAGAGAAAACGGCTTGTATCTTGAAGGAGCTGACAGAAAATGACTTCCATCACTGTTTCCAACAATGGAAAATTCACATAGAGCGTTTTAGGGATAGAGAAGGAGTGTATATTGAAGATGACAATAAGTGATTATGTATAAAATAAAAATAACATTTTTTACGTCCGTCTCGTTATATAATAGCCACACCTTGTATACTATATATATACCACCAACAGTTATTACTTGCAGTTTTAGATTTTTAAGTTATAATAATTAAGGAAATTAAAATTAAATTGTAATAATTTTTGTAATTCAATGGGAAAAATAATTAACAAAATAATATTAATATCAGATAGTATTTCATCTAAAGCATTTTTATTTTAAATTAACCTAAAATTTGTTAAAGGAATTGATGAATGAATTAGTTGAGCCTCTGTATCTGAGGGTTTTAAGTTTGGTGATGAATTAAATGTATAGTGAAGCACTGGGGGATAAAGTATAAGGGATGCATTGTTTGTTTATTTTGATGATTTATCATTACACTAGCTGTTAAGGCCTTTACAAACTACTCTGAGTTAGTGACTTTGTAACAATGCAGTAATGGGTAACTTAACCCTAGAACAACCAAGGGGGGAGGTTTCCTCGAACCTACACTTTTTATGTTTTTAATATCTCCGATCTTGATTACAGAAAAATTTGAAAAAATGTAATTGTTCTTCATTCATTGCTCTATGAACCCCATTTATTAATTTTCAAAAATAATTATATTTTATAAATGTTACTAGCGATACCCGGCGTGCGTTGCTACGCCTTCGCGGTTCAGGGGTAAATGACTAAATACAGTACGCTTGCAAAGTAATCATAAAGATTTTATTTTTTGTTTAACCTCCGACTGTTCTGCAATTACTGCTAATGCAGACGGTGAATGATGAAATGATTTTTTGTAACGTATGAAAAAATGCCGTGCCTGAATGGGATTCGAACCCAAGACCGCATGATGAGAGGCGAGCACGTTGCCAACTTCGCCAATGCGGCCGGCGATGATAATCGCCAATCATAAACAGGCGTTGTTTATGCAATATAACATGCATACATTAAACATACAATAGGCCTACCATTTTTATTAATCATTATTTTCAACCCTTTAGGGCTAAATTTTTAAGGATTTCAATAGCCTAAAACCTGCACCGGCATCATAGTTACAACATAAAAAAAACTGCATGGAAATCGGTTCAGTAATTTAGGAGATAAAGGGGAACGTACCCACATACATACACACATACATACATATACACGTATTCGAATTTTATATATATATAGTGTAGGGTAGTCAGACTGAATTGTGGTACAGCTTTTCCCCTAAGAGGTGTGGACATCGGTAACCCAGCGGCTAGCCAGCACAATAAACCGTCAAACCAGAGAAACCGATTCGAAGCACGGTTACCCGCTTAAAACCGTAAAGCACAATAGTATAGGATGGAGGCACAATGGAAAACAATGTACTTAAAATAGCAATAGTCGTAATGAAACTTACAGTTAAGGCGTGGGTAATCCTTCTAAGACACAGGTCGTCGCTACTTTGTGGCGCCACAAGATTCGTTGATAACACTAAAACAGTTTGATAATAGTAATCACACATTTATACTTTAAGTTATTCGCTAAGCACATAAACGTTTATAACACTGGTTGCGTCGAAATTCAAGCACATTGGTCAGGATAGGTTAAGGTCGGAAACTCACAATAAAATGAATAAATTCGGGTAATTACGGTTAATTCGTTAACAAACATAATCATACGGTAAAAACTGAATCGATTAGCGCAATTAAGGCACATTTTAGGGTGGCACGCTGCACCCCACGAGAGCGATAAGCCGACACGTACGTAGGCCTCGACTGGACATTACACAAGTTGAACAAAGACTGGTAGCGTCGTTTTTCTTCTATGGCGGAAAAAGCTGTAGTCGAAATCGGGAAGACGAACAATGCGCAGGCGCTGTTATCAGAAAAATCAATAGCCATTGGTCGATAAAGATCATACGATCTCCCCACACAGAAGGGTGCTGGAAAGGCAATGAACCTAACAAGGACAAATTTGTTCTAGAATGATCTAGGCGGGAGAATCCAGGCGCTTAATTCGAAAATACGGAACTATACTGAACATATAGATTTATACACAAAAAGTGAACAAGGTATCTTGTGGGTTCAATCGACTCTCCTTGGCCTTGGTTCCTTTTTATTTTTCATGCTACTTTTGTTTAAACATGAAAATTTATTGTACAGTAAACCCTCGGTTATCCGATCTAATTGGGGCTGGAGTCGGGTCAAATACGGAGGGAATCGGATAAATCGAGGTTTTTATTTGATTTTGATAAACCAAGGCAAGGGCGGTCACTCACGTAACACAACTACCAGCAGTGTACCTAACTAGCTTAACATTAACCGATTAAACTATGTAGTTGAAAATTATTTAACTGTTTATTTACAGAAAATATATGGTACGTAAACATGTAAGAAAACTATTAGACCTACAAATTGTTAAAAAAAAAAATCTGGTGTGAAACACTCACACAACTTTCTCTTGCCAGTGCAAATAATTAACAATAAACCTAACATTAGTAATAAAACATAAGAAATAAACAAAAAACTAACCTCAACAAACATAACCTAATTTTAATCATGAGTGAAAGACGCAAAATGAAAATCAACCTCAGTTTGGCTTAGAAATACGGAAAATCTCTCTTTCTCTCTAAACTAGGCTCTGTAGAGAAAAATGCTTTAAATAAAAGTTGTAGATCTTTTAATTTTCTATAAATTTAATTATATACACTTTTGTCGTAAAATGCATACTAAGGCCGAAATGTTAAAAAAATCGATTTTTCTCACGTTTTCGTGAGAAAAAAAACAGAAAATCGCAAATTACCGCTAAACTAAGCGTTATACAAAAGAATGTTTGAAATAAAAGTTGTAGGTTTTTAAATTCTCTACAACTTTTATTATATAAGTTTTTGCGCTAAAATTTATATTAAAGCCGTAATCTTAAAAAAACAACGTTTTTACGTAAAAACAGCCTCACCGAGAATTTCAGCAAACATGGCGCCTACCCTATCTTGTAGAGAATAAAAAATTGAGTAAAATAGGCGATTTTAAAAAAAATCGTAGGACCAGTTTTTGAGAAAATCGCAAAAAACTGAAAAATTATACGAATAAACTACTACTTCCGGTTGACCGATTTTGATGAAAATGTTCATGTCGCGTCCGGTAGTGGTATGTAACTTAAGTTTCAAGTTTCAAGTTCGTACGACGTTCCGTTCTTGAGATATTCTGTTCACACACAGACACACTGACACACCGACACACACACACACACACACACACACACACACACACACACACACACAGACACACACACAGACCAATCGCTAAAAACATGTTTTTTGGGTTCAGGGGGTCTGAAAACGTATAGATCCGGTGAAAACTCGATTTCGAAAAATCGACATGAAAACAATACTTTCCTTCCTATATATTCATATAGGCAAGAGAAAGTAAAAATTAGATAAGTTAGCCCAGTGATTCTCAACCTCAGGGTCGCGACCCCCGTGGGGGTCTTGGTGATATTATAGGGGGATTGTGAAACAATAAATGCAGCAATACAAAACAATAGCAATAGTTGTATTCCATTTTTTTACTGTCTGTATTTTCTTTAAAGACATAAAATTAGTGCAGTTTGATTATATAATATTAAAAAAAAATTTAAATTTATAATTAAGCAACAAACCCAATGTTGCACAAAGACTTACACATCCCATACGTAACTGATGTCGCGAAACAATTATACAAGACGATGCATGACAAATTTGAATTACATGACAACCATCTCATACAAAACATGTACACTAGGGCAATACCAGATGCTCAGCGAAGACATTTGAAGCGCCTCTGGCCAAGAGATTTTCTTGGCCAACTGTAGGACTGTGGTGATGACTGCACGCCCTTAAAGTAAATCAAGTTTTGGAACATTAGCTTCACATTTAGAAATTGTTATATTAATATAATAACACAGATACTAAATTTCAATTGAAAGTGTCAAAGTGTCAAAAAAAATTTACAACAAGACGATGCATGACAAATTTGAATTACATGACAACCATCTCATACAAAACATGTACACTAGGGCAATACCGGATGCTCAGCGCAGTCATTTGAAGCACCTCTAGCCAAGAGATCTTCTTGGCCAACTGTAGGACTGTGGTGATGACTGCTCACTCCTTCAAGTAAATCAAGTTTTGGAACATTAGTTTCATATTTAGAAATTGTTATATTAATATAATAACACAGATACTAAATTTCAATTGAAAGTGTCAAAGTGTCAAAAAAAAATTATAATTAGAGTCAAAATTAAATTATTAATAGTAAGGCTTATTATTATTATCGCGGGGGGGGGGGGTCGCGAAATATTAATTTTATTTATTTTTACTATTTCGGGGTCGCGGAGCAAAAAAATTGAGAATCACTGAGCCGAAAAAAGTACTGAATTAATAGTTATTGAATATAAATTTTTTGGATAATTTTGGGACAATTTTTCTTATAATCACCAACCGAGGGTAAGAGATTTGCTGTAATGTAGCTACAACGCCTATTCGTCAATGCTGCAGTGTGCTGCGTTATCAGTGAAAGGTCGTGTAATAGCGAGCTTGTTAAATAAGTGGACTTTTAGCTTCTGTACTGTATTTCTTTGTTTATGTATTACAGTTTCTCTGAATTCATGAAAATGAAAATGCATATGAAAGCTTGGTTGTTTCTAGGGTTAAAGTACCTAGGTTGAAATCAAAGCTGGGATCATAACGTTGTGCAATCTAACATTCTAGCATTCTACCATCTTGGTGGTTTTTATTAAACAGGACTTAATTAAAATGTTTTTTTTGTCATCATCAGTCTCTTGGCTGGTTTGATGCAGTTCTCCAAGCTGTTCTATCTTGCGCAAGTTGTTTCAAATCTTATTGTAATTTGCTTTACATATTCTAATCTTTGCCTCCCCCTACAATTTACTCTCTCAATATTACCCTCCATTATTGTTAGCCCAATACCTGGATGTCTTAAGATATGCCCACTAGCCTATCCCTTCTTCTGGTAAGATGCTTCCATATACTACTTTTTTCATCCACTCGCCTAAAAACCTCTAAATTACTTATTTCGTCCACCCACCTAATCTTTAACATTTTCCTATAACAACACATTTCAAAAGCTTCTATCCTCTTCCGTTCTACAGCCCCAATCACTCACGTTTCACTCCCGTATAATGCTACACTCCAAACATAATGTTTTAAGAAATTTTTCCTAATCTGTAAATCAATGCTTGTAGTCAGTAAGCAGTTTTTTATTTCAAAGGCTTTTCTAGCTTGAGCAATTATTCTACTTTTGATATCACTTGTGGTTCTACCATCCTTTGTTATTTTACTCCCTAGATAGCAAAATTCCCCAACTTCCTGTAAGTTTTCGTTGACTACTTTTATATTTCCCATCTCTTCTAAACCACTCTTGCTGCTGCACAACACTTTCGTTTTGTTCTTATTAATTTTCATGAAGTAATCCTTTCTCATGATCTCATCCATTCCATTTTATTATTTTGATATATTGTTAATATGCTAATAATTATTATTTTTTCAATGTTTCAGGTACCTGACGATGTTAACTTATACTGAACCACCTCTTCAAATAAGACAACATGATTATAAACATGTATTTCAATCTATAATATCTGAACCATCTAACACTGGAATTGCACTGGATTTTATATTTGAAAATTATAAATTATATCAAAATAAGTAAGTTTTATTATGTTTATTTGTACATTATATTTATTATTAGCTATGTTTTAATTTTGTATCAGAGGCAGCGAGAAAAACTCGTGTTCACTCCCCCACAATGGGGAAGTGGAGTCAAATGAGGCACCCTCACACAATCCCAAGGAGGTCGCAATCACCAATCAACCCACTGGACGTCCACTAGATCCTACAACTGCAAAAATCCTCCATGGACCTAGAAATTGTTAAAATAATACTACAAGGGATATTGTCGCCAGCTGTCCCACTAAATATCGTCGTCTACAGACGGTCCTGGAGCCTGCCACCGAGAGCACATCCAATGCACAGCAAGCAGTGTAACCCTGTCGTCTTGAAGTGGACTCGCCGGCGAGGTATATAAACAGGTGTTAAGAAACGCGAAGCTCACTCACTAGCCAGCTCCTGACCAGGAAGGAACAACACAAGAAGAGGAAGCTCAGCCTAGCCGTGGGGAAGAGTGCAGCAGACAAGACCGGACGCAGGCATCCCTGGTCGACGCTACCGGTGGCGGACGTCACATTTCCACTCCGGTTAGCCGAAGAAAGCCTGTGCGTGTCGGCCGACACCACGGTGAAGAGTGAGTCCAGCGCAGGCCCAGAGGGAACCGCCTCGGCCGCGCTATCGGCGGACGGCCTACGCCGACCCGACACTGCGGGGCTCTGGGGGCCACCACTGCCATGCTGCAGTGGGGACCGAACTGCCGCTGAGGGAAGGCTTGAACCCAGTAACTGAGCCGTCACCCTTCGGACACCGCGCCGCACACGCCGGCTCGACGCGTTCACCCACCACAAACAGCAACACCGTTTAAAAAAGAAACGGCCCTTTTCAGGACCAACCACAATGCAAGGTGAGGCTTGGCCGCGTGCCGTCGGCCCCCGTCCGCGACAATATGTTGGATTAAAATTTAGCACATTGTCAGTGAGATGTGGAAAGGAACCGCAGCCTAATTTTCCCTAGTCATCACTAACTCCCACTTATTCTCTCACTTTTATTCATCTCTTTAACCACAACTCAGAAAATAAGTTTTTTAATTTGTGATTGGGACAGAGTTAGGGACAGGATCAGGTACGAGCCACCACTGTAGTGGGAGCATGAATATAGCACAAGTTCCACCATTTCGTTTTTGGATCAAACTTTTAAAAATGTTGAGGAAATATTATTATTTTAGAAACTAACAAATTTGTCTGTAGTAACTCTTAGTACTTAATATTTTCTAATAGAACTATATTATTGTATTTATTTAAGGACAGATATTAGAATACTAAAATCATTTGTGGAATCCATTGGTGCCAGCATTATGAAAGAACAAGATTATTTCCAAGTAAGTACAGTTATCACTTATTTAAAATTTTGTCAGTATCAGAAATACAGCTCCTGATATCTTCATTTTCAAATTTTTTATTTTGTTTCATTAATTGATAAAGTATTAATATATTAAATGAAGTATACAATGTTTCAAAGAGAATGCAACTCATTTTTAAATGCCATGAATGTAGTACAAAAACATTAAATGAATGAAATGTTTATTAGAATTTTTTGCAAGAATATTCAAAGTACAATGAAACTTATCATTAACTTTATAATTCAGGTAGATGTTGGAAATGATTCCCTATGATCTAAATTAATTTAGGGTCCATAAAATGTATTTTTCCTTCCAATCTTCTTAATACTTTTACTCTTGTAATTTTCTTAAAAAGACATTTCTCTCTTCTTTTAACGTGCCCTCTTCGACCGGATGTTGGCAATCATGATGGCTATTCGGATTTTGGACACTGCAGCTCTGAACAGCTCCACTGAGGTATAATGAAACCAGTCGCAAAGATTCTTCTTCTTCCCACATCTCTCTTTTCCTTGTAGCATGTCTTAATGTGATTGACATTGTACATACTACATTTTAGAATATTACATATAAGTGTTAAATATATGTATTAACTTTATCTAAAATTATTTGTTTTATTAATGAAATTTCTAGTGTAAACAAAATAAACATAGTCAATTAAGTTTTATTTTGAATATATATTTTTTAAAATTAATCAAAAGAACTAAAATTGTAAAGAAAACAAAATTAACTGTGAAGTGAAAAGTTCATATGTAAAGATATAGATTGGCAATGGAATGATTATTGTTTTTTTTTTGGAAATTTATAATTTTTTTGTTTCCTAATGTGTGTACGTTGCAATCTGTTCAATTGAGAACAATAAGCAACCCCATGACCCAATGAGATGAGGATGATGTGTATGACGTAAATGAGGTGTAGTCTTGTACAGACCCAGGCCGACCATTCCTGAGAGAGTATGGTTAATTGAACCCCAACCATCAAAGTACACCGGTAACCACTGTCTAGTATTCAAATCCGTATGAAAGTAACTACCTTTACTAGGATTTGAACCAGGAACCTTCGTCTCCAAAAATCAGCTGTTAAACAGCTGATTTTGGCGACGACTTTACCTCTAGACCAACCCGGTGATTTATAATTATCTAAATAAATAAAAATTGTTTTTAAAAATTGCCGGCCGTATTGGCCTAGTTCGTAACGTGCTCGCCTCTCACCATGGGTTCGAATCCCACTCAGGCATGGCATTTTTCATTCGTTACAAACAATCATTTCATCCTCCATCACACAATAGTTACACCCCAACGTCGTTGCTAATGACCGTTGCAGTTGATGCGACGTTAAATAAATAAATTAAAAAAAGTTGTTTTTGATGATTAATGGTTGTCGTTTTGTGAAAAATATACAATTGAATAGAAAGTGCAACTAGTAAAAGGCAAGAGTTGTAAAAGTAAACACAAGTAAGGTCGATTAAAATTAAATAATAATTAAAAAATGAAAACAGAATGCTACGTCCTGAATTTTGCTTTGTATTATCAAGCGAAGCATTTCATACCTACTTTCCTCTACTTAAGTGAAAAAAAGATATTTTAGATTAAAAATTTGTTAAAAAATTTAATTAATTATTAACTTATTATGTTTTAATATTATGAGAGACACTTCAACTGTACAAGGAAAATGAACGATTAATGAAAATGATTAGAAATAGAAGACAAAAATTCTAAGGACAAATGTATAGAATGGGTAAAGACCGGTTGACAAAACAAATTTTTAAGACACTAAACAATAGACGTGTCGAATAAATGGATTACAGAAGTCAGAAAGGATATTGAGAAAATCAGAGGAAAATGATAAAACTTAATGAACTGAACCAAATTCAAACAAGTAATTATGGACTTTTAAGGTCTTCCATGAAGAATAAAAACAGAATACCAGAAGGACAGGAGAAAGGAGAAAATTCTACGGTGAGGGAATTCTAAGAATATGAGCTGCAAAAAGAGATTCTAGGAACATCTAAAGTCACATCATGCGGTCTAAAATTAGCCCTAAATTAGCTCTAAAATTAGGGTAAAAAAATGTAGACACTTATAGTGTTTATGTATGGGTAATATAATATATTGCGTAGACATAATAATTATTGTATTCTTGTACAATATTAACAAGGAATTACTGTATATTATTTTTATACTTTAGGTTTTGTAACAAAAAACTGTTTATGTTACAGGTTTTTAAGTATTATTTTCAAATTCAGCGTTGAAAATAAAATGGTAAAAACAGCCGTTCTATTAAAAGTTACTGATTGTTTTGTTAACCTATGTTGTCTGTTTATTTACATGTATATTACGTTTTTAATATTCTTTTTCAGGTGAAAGAATTTTACAATAAAACCAGAAATCAATTAGATCAAATAAATGTAACATTTAATAAATCGTTGATTAAAATACAGAAGAGGTTGAATTGGATTACGAATAAAACTGAAATAATTGGAAATTATTTAAATTCACATAAAAATGAGTTTAAATCTTTTGAATCTGATGAAATAGAGCCATTTTCTTTAATAAATTTACATCAAATACCTTCATCAATTTCGCCAGTTATTAGAGAAAAATTTCTCTCATTAAGTTTATTCATAATTGTAATTTATTTTATATTAATCTAACATTTTAATTTTAATTGCATTTTATTACCCTTTATTATTAGTTTGTCTATAAATAATTTTCATTAATTTAATTTGTTTTAGAATATGATATTAATTTTATATTTTAATTTAAATTTATTGATAATTTTTAAAACTATTCTTTGTTATTTATAATGTCATAATATCTATTTTATAAAATTTGTTAAGTTTTAAAATTATTAAAAATTGGAATGTTTTCTTTTCTAACTTTGTTACTAATTTTTTTAAATTCCTAATGTGTGTACATTGCAATCTGTTCTATTCAGAACAATAATCAACCCCAAGGCCCAATGAGATGAGGATGATGTGTATGAGGTTTAGTCTTGTACAGACCCAGGCCAACCATTCCTGATAGAGTATGGTTATATGAACCCCAACCATCAAAATACACTTTGTAACCACTGTCTAGTATTCAAGTGTATTCAAATCTGTATAAAACTTACTACCTTTACTAAGATTTGAACCAGGAACCTTTGTCTTTGAAAATCAACTGTTAAGCTGACTCGCCACGACGACTTTACATCTAGGCGAACCCGATGTGTCTTTTGTTAAATAATGGGAAAATGAAATAGAATGGTTTTGTTGTAGTGATATGGAAGGAGAATTTAATGTAAGGCTTAAGCAACAGAACTAATTTCTTAAGTGGATTCAATAACGTTTTACTTTCTCTTGCCTATATGAATATAAAGAAAGGAAAGTATTGTTTTCATGTCGATTTTTCGAAATCGAGTTTGAATGTCTAGGGGCACCGCTTGTAGTCTAAAATTGGTCGTATATGACAAAAAGAACGGATAACAAAGACCCATCACTATCTCTTTGTCAAGAATTCCTATTCAGAACTTCTGATTCCTTGGAATGTACTATACATCAAAGCACTATACTTGATACCATACACATCTTCTTACAATAACAATCTATTCCATCAATAATTTCTGATGTCACTGTATAACGTTACAATACTGTATGTTTTTTTAAGGGAACCCGGTTCTCAAAAAAAAAAATTCACCAGTATTTTTTGTTTATTAATTTAAATCTACTGAATTTTCTGAGTAAACTGATGTACAATAAGTGACCTTTTCACAAGGTTTTATATTTTTTATTAATTTTTTAAATTAACGCCGTTACTGTTTTTCAGGGATTTAACTAAAATTTAAGTTGGATAACTTTTGATCCTTTTTGTTTAGAAATTTGTTCTATTTTTTAATAGAAAGGTAACATTTTATACATATTGTTGGCAGTCCTGTTGTTTGTCTTGCTTTCTTAATTATTTTACAGCTGATTTTTTCTTATGAGTGAAATTATAGTTTGTTTCCTTCATTTCTTCGTTTTTCGAATATTAAGGTTTTTCATACAAAAGGAATATTTTCTTAAAAACGATTACAGATATTGATTTGAGATTTTCAGGGTACATTCATTGCAAAGGAATACATATTTTGACATTGTAGTTTAACAAAACATTAGCTCAAACAGATTTTTTAGCTAAAAATAGGTTAATTTTTGGAAATTATTGACATTGCCAAAGAAAACATTTTTTTTCTGATGAACTAAAAGTTTATTTAACAAACCCTCATGTTAAAATGTGTATTAAAGTCCGATAAATCTGTGTAAAAAAATTCAGGTAATTGTCTCTACCACAGACTGCGAAAATGTTCCTTATGTTAGTAAGGAGCAACATACGAGGACTGGGTCCCCTTAAAATTTGTCCAGTGATGACTTTAAACGCAATTTTAATACAATCCCTCTGAGGATCGGAATAAGCTCATGCGCTATGCAGGTGAAATTGCTAGTCATATGATAAAAATAAACAATATTTTGTTTAATTTGAAACATTACATTTACGTCACACAAATACATATGTAAATAATAATAAAACTTTTAATACATAAAAAAAGTACATCTAAATCTACATCCATTATTTTATTCTTTATTACATCTTTGTTTTTGTTTAAATACAATAAAAAAGAATCATCTTTGTTTTTTACTAAAAGGAAGAATAAAGAAATCTATCTGAAAACAAAAATAAAAGTCTGAAAAAAGCAATTTCGACTGAAAGAGTAGACATGTAGCCCGAAGCAGTTTAGTCAATATATATACATTTTTTATTTTCAAAAGAAAAATCTGTCTTGTAGAGGTTATTGACTGTACATCTTATTCATTGTTATTCATTTATTATTGTTATTTATATTTCTTTTTTTTATGTGAAATTGTGCATAAAAATTCAATATATAGTCAAACTTCTTTTAATGACCACTTCTCTACAAGGACCATCTGGGTTTATGCCCATTTGTTTTGAAGAATCGATTTTATGTTACCTAGTTTTATTGTTTTGTCTATATACTCGTATTTGTCAACTCTTTTAAGTTACCAACCCCTTTCCAACTTATGATACCTACAGATTTTATTATTTTGTAAGGAAAGAAGATCTCAGTGCAAAAAGGGGATAGATCCCATTTTACAAAATTTTAAGAAATTGACTAAAACATTTTTTGACTTGCCTCATTTTTGCCTGAAGGTATACCTCCTTTTTTAAATGTCTTATGAACTACTGCATGGAGCTGTTCTGTTGTAGAACTAAAATAAATGTAATTTTTTTTCTTCATTTTTTTTTATTTCTAATTTGTGTACGTTGCAATCTGTTCAATTTAGAACAATAAGCAACCCCATGACCCAATGAGATGCGGATGATGTGTATAACGTGTAAATGAGGTGTAGTCTTGTACAGACCCAGGCCGACCATTCCTGAGAGAGTATGGTTAATTAAACCCCAACCATCAAAGTACACCGGTAACCACTGTCTAGTATTCAAATCCGTATGAAAGTAACTACCTTTACTAGGATTTGAACCAGGAACCTTCGTCTCCGAAAATCAGCTGTTAAACAGCTGATTAACAGCTAAACAGCTGATTTTGGCGTCGACTTTACCATATTTAAATACTTCATATTTAAATACGGAAACTTTAAAATCGTAAAAAAATGGAGCTGCCCCTACTTTCACCAAGGATTTTTTTTGAGAATTTGAGTTAGAATTAGAACTACTTGTAATGCTGCATGAATTTATGATAAAATTAGTACTATCATTAACATACGTCTCCCATTCACGATAAAAACAGGCATCTTAAGATGGAACCGATCACGGTATAAGTAGGCCCATATAACAACGGGGATATGCAACGTCATAGCTTCAGTATACTACCATGAACAAAAACATTTATCGCAGCTCATTGTATATACCCACTTTATAGCTAGCCAATCACTTGCCAGCAACGTTACCAATACTTGCTCATGTAGCTCTGTTAAATATTTTGTCAGCCATTTTTTTTTGTCTTTTAATATCAATTATAACCTATAAACATACAATCAGCTGATTATATTATAAAGTATTGCATGTTAAAGTGCTCTATAATCGATGTGTTCAGTGCGAGATGCAAGACGAGAGTGAACTATTTCGGCTCTTATACGCGTGCGCGCATAATGTTTGTCAGGTACAGTCTGGCAACGCTGGCAAACGTTCTGATTGGTCTAAACGTGTGGAACAGCAGAGCTCATCAACCGTGAAAAGCATTATTAGGATAGCACTGACAAGACAGTGACAAAACAACAATGGAAGGCGGAATGTGTTAATAGCGGGGCAGAGACAATGTTTTCAGGAACGCACGAAACTGCAGTCATAAAATACAGTATTCAGGTGAACTAATGTCCCCTAACCGTGGGAGTGAGAGAATGCATAACGCTCTCACTCGCACAAGCCATACGCGCCGTTGCAACAACATTGTCTTTAATTTTACTCATTGTTGTGAGCAAGCGTTTATGCATGCAGTAAACTAACAAGAAAGATAACGACTATATTATTATATATACATTTTTGCGCTAAATGCATATTAAAGCTGCAATCTTAAAAAAAAAACAATTTTTTAACGAGAAAACAGCCTTCCCAAGAATTTCAGCAGACAAGGCGCGACCCTTTTTTGTAGAGCATAAAAATCTAGTAAATGAGACAATTTTGTAAAAAATCGCCTCATTTACTGAAAATGTTAGTGTTGGGTCAGAAATCACTCTAGTGGTATCTAACTTAAGTTTTAAGTTCGTACGACGTTCCGTTCTTGAGATATTCTGTTCACACACACACAAACCAATAGCAAAAAAACAGATTTTTTGGGTTTAGGGGATCCGTAAACGTGTAGATCCGGTGAAAACTCGATTTCGAAAAATCGACATGAAAACAATAGGCCTACTTTCATTTCTATAATTATATTTATATAGGCAAGAGAAAGTAAAAATGTATTAATAAACGTTTAAATAAATGTAAATTTGAAAGAAAAATAGTTAAAACCGATAAAAAGTTTTTGATTTTTTTTTAAATAGAAAAGTGTGTAACGTATCAAGATTGGCTACGTGAGAAAAAAAATTATTAGGAAGTATGGAGGTTGAAGTTACACTGTAATGGAATGAAAAATTAGTTGTCTTAGAACGGACATGAACAGGATATGAATGAGAGAGGTAGGCAAAAAAAAGTTTTGGATTATTGTATAGCAACGAGATGAAAAAAAGGAAGATCCAGAAAAACGTGGCGTGAAGGTATGTGGCAAGCAAGGGACACAAGTGGGAAAGAAAAGGGATAGAACAGGATATGAGGTAGTAGCGTTTGAGATGAGGGGTGAGAAGAAAACCGAAGGATTCTTCTGAACAGTAAAGTAATAAATAATAATTAGTATTTTAATAATAAAAAAATCTGGTGTGAAACACTCACACAACTTTCTCTTGCCAATGCAAATAATTAACAATAAACCTAACATTAGTAATAAAATAATAGAAATAAACAAAAAACTAACCTCAAAAAACATTAGTGAAATACGCAAAATTAAAATCGACCTCAGTTTGGCTTAAAAATACGGAAAATCGCTCCTACACGCTAAACTAGGCACTGTACAAAAAAAAGCTTTAAATAAAAGTTGTAGATCTTTTAATTTTCTACAAATTTTATTATACACACTTTTGTCGTTAAATGCATTCTAAGGCCGAAATCTTTAAAAAATCGATTTTTCACACGTTTTCGTGAGAAAAAAACAGAAAATTGCTCATTACCACTAAACTAAGCGTTATACAAAAAAATGTTTGAAATAAAAGTTGTAGAATTTTACATTTTCTACAACTTTTATTATATAACGTTTTGCGCTAAAATGCATATTAAAGCCGCAATCTTAAAAAGAAAATGTTTTTAGGTGAAAACAGCCTCACCCAGAATTTCAGCAAACATGGCGCCTACCCTATCTTGTAGAGAATAAAAAATTGAGTAAATGAGGTGATTTAAAAAAAAATCGTAGGACCAGTTTTTGAGAAAATTGCAAAAAAGTGAAAAATGACACGAATAAACTACTACTTCCGTTTGACCGATTTTGATGAAAATGTTCGTGTCGGGTCCGGTAGTGGTATGTAACTTAAGTTTCAAGTTTCAAGTTCGTACAATGTTCCGTTCTTGAGATATTTTGTACACACACACACACACACACACACACACACACACACACACACACACACACACACACACACACACACAGACACACAGACACACACACACAGACCAATCGCTAAAAACATATTTTTTGGGTTCAGGGGGTCTGAAAACGTATAGATCCGGTGAAAACTCGATTTCTTAAAATCGACATGAAAACAATACTTTCCTTCCTATATATTCATATAGGCAAGAGAAAGTAATAATTGAATTTATTACTTTTAACTCCAGTTAACCGAATCCCCGATTATCCGATACGATAGGAAATAAAAATTATGGTGTGAAAAACACATGACATTTCTTTTGCCAATATAAGTAATGAAAAACATAATTTATGTTTAGTTAATGATGAGTAGAAATGAAAATTTTTGAGACAACACGTCTCATGGATGGTGGCAATTTTTAAAAAGGACCTGACCTATAGCGAAAATTATTAATGATTTCTGTATGTACTCTTCAAAACTAATCAAATGACGCTATTTTTATTTACAAATTCTGATTATGATTTCTTGACTTCCGGTTTTGGGCCACTTATGGTCAAAACCAGAACTTCAAACCCAATTTAGGTCCACTAACGATTTGTGTAGACTACGAATCTGAAAACCGTTTATTGCTCTCTTGTAGTTTCTGAAAACTGGGTTTGACGGACGGACAGACAGACATAGAAAAATAATTAGTGGAAATTAAAATTGCCATCTCAAAAAATTAAAATTGTCATGTAAAGTTAGCGGGAGGTAAGTGTAAATGAGGGCAACAATTTTTTGCGGGGTTGTGCTCTCGCAGTAAAAAACTATTTTTCTTAAAGGTTTCAGTCTTAATATGCACTTCAGACCAATATATAAATGTAACCGTTTTGAGTCAAAGTGATTTTCTGTATATTTTGTTCATGAAATCGGTAAAAAATGGGGTTTCTTTAAGATTGAGGTCTTAAAATGTATTTTAAGACATTTTTAAAATCAAAATTTTAGAAAATTTAAGAGCCTACAACTTTTATTTTAAGCCTTTCTCCAGTGCTTAGTTTAGCGTCAAGTAGTAGCCTGATTTTTTCATATTTTATTCGTTGTTTAGGTCATCAGCCGAAAGGCTGGTTTGAACCTCTAGAGGCTTTAATAAGTAAAACAAGAAGTGAAGTGGTTTACTATTGCCTTCCTCACTGAGTGGAAAAAGTATACTTATCAGCATGCCGGGTCCTCCGAAAAACATCTACTTACCACCCTGCAAATAACTTCGCTTCATTTACCACAGGGTCTGGCTGTATAATTAATTCATTACCTTCAGAGGAGATAACTCTCACTAGTGTCTTTTTCACCTCTACCTCTTC
The DNA here is from genome assembly GCA_035578175.1 of Catonia carolina. Lineage (NCBI taxonomy): Eukaryota > Metazoa > Arthropoda > Insecta > Hemiptera > Achilidae > Catonia > Catonia carolina. The sequence continues at coordinate 70,028,502 of JAQMRL010000005.1, forward strand.
TGTTCTTAAATCATTCAGTCATATAATTGAAGGATAATGTGATAAGAAACAGAACTATTTTTTGTAGCCCTAGAACTAACAGATCGAGTGCAAATGATTTAAAACTCCACTTGCCTGTTATGTGCATATATTTTGCTCATCAAAATCAAAATCCGACAGAGGTTGATTTTAATTTAGCGTCATCCACTCATACAATTAGGTATGTTTTTCATTATTTACAGTGGCAAAATAAAGTCGTGTGGGTGTTTTACACAATATTAGGTATTGTCTTTTAGCTAACCTAATATAGACGTACAATTTAAAATTTAATTTTTTTTAAAATAGTGTGTCATTTACATAGGCCTATCTATAATAATTATTAAAAAGTTTTAGCCGGCCGCATTGGCATAGTTGGTTACGTGCTCGCCTCTCATCGTGCGGTCTTGGATTTGAATCCCACTGAGGCACGGCATATTTTCATACGTTACAAAAAAATCATTTCATCCTTCACAGTTACAACTCAACGTCGTCGCTAATGACCACTGTAGTTGATGCGAAGTTAAATAAACAAAGAAACAAAGTTTTAAGAAATGTTTTCAACTCTATCATTAAGTAATCAACTCTACCATTAAAATTTGAATTATTAACATATAAGGCCTATCTACGACCGATTTGGAATTACAGTATAGACATTTTTGGGACGCAAAGAAAACTCACATACAAACAATTCAAACCCATCAGTCAAAAATACTTCGCATGATAACAAACGCCCCCATGTTACGAATCAAACCTAACATTGCATTTCGACTTAAATTCCTTTTGTATCAGAAACTGCTAAAATCAAATACTCAAAATTTAACAGAAAGTTAACAGACCATATTAATCTCCTAATACAGTAAATATCAAGACAAAACTTAACCCACCGACACCTACAAAGAAAATGGAGTTGAGATCTAATGATCTAATAACAAAATATATGAAATATAATGCTTAAATGACACTCATATTATTTTACAGATTTCATAATTCTTTAACATTTCACTTTTGTAATTAGTATAATTTATTATATGTTGTTCAGATCTTTATTACTCATGTACCCAAAATATTTATCGTTTCTTATATCATTTTGTTTATCGTACAGTACTTAATCTAATTTGTTATTATTGTTACTTTCTACGCTACTTCTTATTCTAAGTACTTTGTATTCTATGTTATTCATGTTAAGTGTATATTTGATTTTCCTCTGTTTGTTTTCTATTTTTCATTGTTTCTTTTTACTGTTCAACTTTTAAATTATCCACTGGAATGTATTCTTTAAAAACAATCTTTTCTGTTTATTTTTCAAGTCATTTGTTTATTCAAAATTTTGTTAAGCTTTTGAATGGTTGTAATGTATTGTACAGTTTCTAAATAAAGAATCAAAGTTACAAAAAATTAATGTTTTTGAACTCAATATTTTTATATCAACCCACCGGGTTGGTCTAGAGGTAAAAACGTCGCCAAAATCAGCTGTTTAACAGCTGATTTTTGGAGACGAAGGTTCCTGGTTCAAATCCTAGTAGAGGTAGTTACTTTTATACGGATTTGAGTGCTAGACAGTGGTTACCGGTGTACTTTAATGGTTGGGGTTCAATTAACCATACTCTCTCAGGAATGTTCGACCTGAGTCTGTACAAGACTACACCTTATCTACACGCCATAAATATCATACTCATCTCATTGGGTCATGGGGTTGCTTATTGTTCTGAATTGAACAGATTGCAACGTAAACAAATTAGGGATTACAAAAAAAATTATATCCTCAATTTTTTTGATTTTGACTAAATCAAATTGTTAATTTATTTAAAATAAATTGATCAATTATGTTATGTTGGCAGAACACTTCGTTGTTTGTTTTTATGGATTGAACCCAGGACACTTCCAAAGGGATTATAGGGCATGTCAAGAATTTATAGGCTAATCTAACACGTATTACTAAAGTACACAACATATTACTTAAATTACACATTAACCTATTTACAATCATGTTTACTTACTTATTTACTAATGTACTTCAATAAGTTTGTCATAATATTTACCCGATAATAAACAGTTTTCTTGAGCATTTGGTTGGACATTTTTTATTTATTTATTTAAAAAACATAAATTATTTAAAAAGGATTCTTGTACGCTGAAATAAGTCTCATCGATCACGTAATATTTCAGCTTACTTTAAACAAAATGAGATTAGTACAATTTTTTAACGTTTATAATAATTTACTGATGTATTTTCTCCCTCCTTAAGTTGGTTTTTAGAGTCTCAGGTTCGATCCTGACGTTTTTCATCACACAGTTTTATTTATCATATTTCATCATGACCCACCGGGTTGGTCTAGAGGTAATGCCGTCGCTAAAATTGTAACATCTGTAACTATGTTACATTCTGTATCTTTGAATTTAGTACTGTTATTCTGTTGTTAATTGGTTGTCTGTAAGCCTGTTCTATCTCTCGGTGGTTTTAGGTACTACGACTGGCCTTTTAGTTCTACTAATTGATTACTAGACTATCTACTGGTTTTTATCTCATCAATCAGCTGATTGGGTTGAACGTTCTCTGTGTTCAACTAACCGTCATTATGTGCAGTTGTATTTGTCATCCGTAATATTTTCATTCAGTTTTCACCGTGTATAAAAAAATGCCGTGATGTATTATTTTCATCCTTATTTCAAGTATGCTTGGCTGTTAAGTGGTGCGATTATGATTTGCAGTTTTTATTTATAATTGTACAACCGGCCTAGAATGCAGTTTTTTTAAACTTGAATCTTTCGGCCTATATCGATGCCTGAACATGCAGATAAATTTTTCACCGAAAATACTAAGATATGCGCAAGTATCAATGCATGTTTTTTTTTTAAAACTACGTGTTCTAATCTACTCGATACTCTGAAGAAAATCTAAAACACCGTTAAGTTAATTTTGTTATTATGCTGTTTTATTTCTGGTATGTAAAATGTTTTTACTTTTTAAACCATCTGATGTATTTATGAGCTCTGCTACTTCTCTTAATAATCTTTTTGCTGCAAGTTTCTGCATGGAATTCGAAACGGCATATCTTATTTTCAACTCATCTGTCGTCCAGCACTGAATTTTCATCAATATTAATTTTTTTTTAATAAAAAAAAACTATTTTACATTAAAAAAACTATAATTTTCTTTAAAATTTGGCTAAACCTTTCTTATTTCTTCTATTTTATAACTTATTGTATTTGTATGATTGAATTATTCATTCTTGGATTTCTGCATGAATAATTTTGTACTAAAAATATAAAAAAAATACATTTTAAGATAGTGCATTTGTTATTATTATTATTTAATTGGGGTAGGCTATCTTAAATCTTCAAATTAAGTTTTTTTAACTTGATAGTACCCCAAAATTTCATTTTTTTTATTGGATCCAATTAAATACTTAATTCCTTAATATTGTAAATCTTTAGTTAAACATTAATTCTGGTTTAATTTTAATTGTGTTTTCTCAATATGCTTAAAATCTTTATCTATATATTATTGCTGATTTTGTAACAACTTTGGTTAAAACAAAACTATTTTTATTAAATTTGTTAACTTCATCTATTTATGTTTTATTTTGATGTGCAATAACTACATCCCTCACGTTTCCTTTGTGTCACTTATCTAGATGTACTGGGAGTGGCTACAAAATCAGCTGTTTAACAGCTGATTTTCGGAGACGAAGGTTCCTGGTTCAAATCCTAGTAAAGGTAGTTACTTTTATACGGATTCGAATACTAGACGGTGGTTACCGGTGTACTTTGATGGTTATGGTTTAATTAACCATACTCTCTCAGGAATGGTCGACCTGAGTCTTTACAAGACTATACCTCATTTACACGTCATACATATCATCCTCATCTCATTGGGTCATGGGGTTGCTTATTGTTCTCAATTCAACAGATTGCAATGTACACACATTAGGGATTAAAAAAAAAAAGAATCTTTCATCATCTCTATTAGCAGTAATTTGGAAAACAATCGGACGTAATAAACAGGTCACGGTTTTTATTAGAATTTACTAGTAAGGTTTTTCTGTGATAATATTATTATGCCGTGATTAAATGTTTTATTTTTTAACAAATTTTTCCGAAAATTTAATCTTCCCAATATTAGGTACGTTTTCTTCTTCATTTTTCTTTTTCCATCTGAAACTTTTCCGATTTTGTCTGGAAATGGTTTTCTTTTCCAGTAAAAACCTAATTTTGAGCCATTTTCTACATGATCTACCCTCACTTTTATTTTCCTCAGGCTTTACCTTCAAGTTTTGAGATTGATTCTTTCTTGAAGCATCTATTGAGGATGTTTCTTCAACTAATTTGAAGTTATTTGTTTTAGCATTCAGTGCTTGAAGTTCAATCTCTGTTCTAATATTTTTATTCTAAATCTGGAACAGCCTTTGGCAACCCAAAGGAATCTCATTTCTGTTATTTGCAGTCTCCTTTCCTCTCTTAAACCTAGTAGTCTAGAATTAACTTCCATAAGATATTAAGGAGAGACTGTACTTTGTATCCCGCCAATGTTAAATTTGCTACTTAAGTTACATTTTTTTAGAGATTGGTAAACGATAGGGAAATGAAACTTTACTTACTTGTAGTTGCCGGGTTGCTCGAGCTACTGGCATTTCGCAATTTAATCCGTTAACCCATAAAGTTAAAAACACAATAAGGAATAACATAAAATTTTTACAAATTTCTTAACGGTATTTTACTTATTAATAATTTTTGTAGCTTTTGAGGAAGTCATAAAAGTGCCGGAATAATGTAAATGTACAACATAAATAACTGGTAAAAATTTCAGCCTGGTATGTTTAATGGTTTCCGAGAAAAATGTACCTAAATGTTAAAAATCTAAATTTACGGGAACGGGTAAAACACAAAAAGGCACAAATCAAAAACAAGATGTACACAAACAAGTAATTTCCTATCAACATTTGGTTAGAAAGCTGAACCAACAGCTGCGCGTATTAAAAACAGTAATGCAGATATTTTAAAAACTAAAATTCCCTTTGATCTAAAACGATCGGTATACAAAATTATGAAAATATTCATTCTTGATGACTCAATAATTTTTCTGGGCAAATTCCTAAAAACTTAATTTTTTCATTAAAATAATTTTTTACACATAATTTAATGTTTTTTTGGTTGATCTCGGTCTGAATTATTGAAAAACATAAAGAACCATCTTTCGAAATTCGAAATTTTCAGTTAAAAACATCATACACACAGTCTCGCCTTATAGCCAGTTTAACAAAAAACAACCACTTATATGATCGGCCCAACTAACCGGATTTCTAAATAACGGGATCACATTCAGCTTTCTTTAGACCGGATTATTGAAGCTATGTTTTTTGGTTACTGATAATTCTGAAAACCGATGAATTGAATCCCGGATACCGTGTTGCATCACCACAATACTCAACTTTAGTATACAATAGAGCTGTGTAAGTAAATAAGCCATAAATGATTATAAATTTTGTAAAAAATCAGATTTTTATAAAATATTTTACGGAAATTGTAAAAAATTAATAACTAATAAAAGTTTTTTATCTTTATTGTATAAGAAAAAATTTAGTGGATTTTCGTATTTTATTTTATATTTTGAAAATATATTGTTACAATTTTTAATAGTACCATACTATCTACAAAATGTAATAGCTTTCTTTTTACGGCGGTTATAAAATAAAAATAAAAAATAAAACTGTTAAAAAGTGGTCATAAGTATTTATGTATTTTGTCATTTTTATTGGTTTTACAGTTTATAATGTTATTACATTTTTATAACACCTTATAAAAAAATGTATTTTCTTGCTTGTAGTAGTTATATGGTTAGTTATTTTTAATTAATGGTAATGAGTTGTTTAAGATTGTTTCTTATGAACACTGAGAAATAATAAGGAAAAGTGCACATTTTACAAAGAAATTTATACTATATACTATATTTATATTTATACTATTTGAAGAGGATAAGAGTGGCTTATCCTTCTAAAATTCTCAACTTTTACTTCTTTTACTTCATCTTCTTCTCCTTCTAATGTTCTTTTTCATCTCCTTCGTTCTCTTCCTTCTCTTTCTCGTATTCTACTTTACTCTCTCATCTGCTTTTTCTCCTCCTCCTTCAACTCTACTTATATCACCTCATCCTCCTCCATCTCTTATTTCTCCTTCTCCTCCTCCTCCTCATCCACTTCTCTTCCATCTTCTCCTCATTTCCTCCTCGTTTTTCATCTTTTTCATTACATCCATTTTAGAAGAGAATTATCAGCTCCTTCTAAAATTATTTATTAAATTGGAGTCATTAACTTGAAGTAGAGCTATTCCATGCGTAGATTTTCTATTACTGATCGCTGTCATTTTCAAAGTTTCGATTAGCACAAAATATAGACTAAACCTATTTTTGTAAATGACTGCCTCCGTAGTGTAGTGGTTAGTGCGCTAGCCTACAACCTGGAAGTCCCGGGTTCGATTCATGGCTAGAGTCTGGAAATTTTCATAAGTCAAAACCCAATGTTCTAAATATATAAGCCACTGAAGTCGCTGATAACCAAGCTGCTGATGGAACTTTAAATAACTAGCAAAAAAAAGTTTTTGTAAATCCGTTTTTTCGAATAGTCACTGAACTACAGCCAGCAAGAGGAAGTAGAGAACGTGGGAGCAGAGGGGAAGGAGTAGGGAGCGAGGAAAAAGAATGCGGGAAAAACAAGAGGAAGAAGGTTGATGAAAGGCGAGGAGGGAGAAGAAAGTAAAGGGGGGAGAAGAGAAGATGGAAGAAGGGAAGGAAAAGAGAACTAAGGGATGAAGTAGGAGCAGATAGAGAAGAAAGTGAAGAAGAAGAAAGGGAAAAAGAAAAAGAGGAGGAGGAGTTGGAAATTAAGAACGAGAAAAGAAGTGGAGAAGAAAGAGACGATGAAAGAGGAATATAAGAAGGAGGAGATAAAAGAGGACAATAGAAGAAGAGAAGAAGGATGTAATGAAAGAGATGAAAAACGAGGAGGAAATGAGGAGGAGATGGAAGAGAAGTGGATGAGGAGAAGGAGGAGAAGGAGAAATAAGAGATGGACGAGGATGAGGTGATATAAGTAGAGTTGAAGGAGGAGGAGAAAAAGCAGATGAGAGAGTAAAGTAGAATACGAGAAAGAGAAGGAAGAGAACGGAGGAGATGAAAAAAGAACATTAGAAGGAGAAGAAGATGAAGTAAAAGAAGCAAAAGAAGAGAAAAAGGAGGTGAAAAAGAAAGGGAGGAGTCTATTTAAGAGGAGGAAGAGGAAGAAAATAAGAATAATGAGACAACATATATAAGAGAGAAGGAGTATAGGAGGAGAAGGAAATGAAAGAGGAAAAGATGAAAGAGGTAAAGAAGAGGAAGAGGAGGAATAAAACAGATGAAAAAGAAAATGAAAGGAGAAATAAGAAAAGAAATAAAAGAGGAAAACAAGTGAAGAAGAAAGACAGGAGACTGCTTAGATGAAGAAGTGGAAGATGACAAGGCGAACTAGGATGAAAAAGGTGAGAGGAAAAGGAGGAAAAAACAAGAGGATGAGAAAGTGAAGGAGGGGAAGAAAGAGAAGGAGTGTAAAAAAGGAGTCGTAGACATGAGCGGGAGAGACAGTAAAAAAGAGCAGAAAAAAGATGTTGATAAAGTTCATGATATGGAAATATAAAAAATAAATTACACTGGGATTACAATGCAATAATATTCTACAATGATTAAATGAAACGACGAAACTATATTCTGAGCTGTAATAATATACATACGTACAACAAGGTAGAGATACATTTTGTTGCAGACAGATAATGTGTGTATGTGTATGTGTGCATATATTTTACTAAGATACTTCAGTGTAGTGTAGGGTAATGTTATAATAGTACTAAGTTACTACAAAGTAGTCAGATAGAGTGAAATTGTCGTATCAGTTGGGTTGGTGTCCGCCGGCAGCATTGATAACCCCTGATGATGCCATTTTAAGGCTTTCTATAGAATCCCTAAACTCTCCCGCCCATTCCATAGTCTCTGTTCCTTTACTTGTGTATTTAATACTAAAGCCAAGAAAGACAATAATCTTCTTCAGTATCAGTAGACCTAAAAGGATTTCCCTTATCTTCTACCCTCATCGTTTAAAAAGAAAACACTATCAACTTCCGTTATCTTGTAAGAAGTATACTTGATCTAATAAACTCATTCACGAGTACTTTTTAAAAGTACAAATTTGTAAATATAGGGAACAATCTTGATAATCCAATATGGTGATAAAATTTTATGACTGTTCGGATTAAGGTGTTGGTTATCAGAACTAAAAAATAAATTTTATTACAGTTCTTTTAAAAGTCCTACTGGTTCAAACAAGTTTTAATTATTCAGAAGAAGATGTCATTCAATAATAATTGGGAACAAAAATTTAATGTCTTTTTGGCTGGGATGAGCGCGTAGAAGATCTTTGCCAAAGAATTAGAAAACTAATCTTCATTTTCTAGAAGTTGAGAGGAGTACTGTACTGAATCAATGAACTTTAAAAACTATATATTTTTCCGCAGTAATAAATAATCAGTTACAGTATACTAGTATGGGCTGGTACTTGTTAATCTTATTTATACACTCTAGAGAAAGTAGAAAAGCTAATTTTGTGAGTAATTAACAAAAACCATTCACTATATCCTTCGAGAGTTTTCAAGTAATAGATGTTTGTTAACTTTAAATCCGGTAACTAATTTATAACTACTTTGAATGGGCCAACAGACTGATGCCCCGTACAAAAAATAGAGCCGACGATTTTGGAGAAAATTAGCAGTTTGACAGATTTTGTGAGGGCTTTGGAACAAAGAAGATAATAATAATAATAATAATAATAATAATAATAATAATAACAATAATAATAATAATAGCCTTTTTATTAGTCTCCTTTAAAATTACATACTTTACATTGAGTAGATACATTACACAAAAGACAATAGCTATGTAATAATTAATTATATTAAAAAAAACAAATAAATTTATAGTTTTTAACTTTAATGTCCAAATAAAATCATAATCACTTTTTTTATATACAAGTATTTAGGAAACTAGGCCCATTATTGGCCAAAGGCCTCTCCCAATGTTTTCCAACGGGATTTGTCTCTTGTTGTAATTTGCAAATGTGCACCGGCATGTTTGACCAATTCGTCGTCCCACCTCAAACACTGTCTACCTCTACGCCTGATATTTTCAATCGGTTGCCATTCTGTAACTCGTTTTGTCCATCTGTCGTCATTTAGGCGCAACACATGTCCAGCCCAATTCCATTTCAGTCGCTTTGCCACTTCGACTACATCCTGAAGTTGTGTTCTCCTCCTTAGTTCTGCATTTTTGATCTTATCTCGTAAGGAAACCCCTAACATGCTCCGTTCCATGGCTCTTTGAGTGACTCTCAGTCTGTATACGTCCTTCTTTGACAAAGTCCATGTCTGTGCGCCGTAGGTCATGCAAGGAAGCACACAACAATTAAAAGCTAAGGTCTTTAATCTTTGACATTTTGCTTTTAAAATATAAACTTCATTGACCAGTATTTTCTCCAAGCACAAAGAAGATAGTAGAGTTTAAATAAGAGGATTCTACTCTTACAGATCGTATCGTCTGCGTGGTTCTTGAAGCTGAGCCTTCTGTCGAGAAATTTAACTTGTTTGGTTCATGGAAAAATTTGATCTGTATGGAATCCTCTGCATGGAAGAAGTTGTTCTGGTACACTCGTTTTTAACACTCAGAGAGAGGGGAATCGAACTCGTTTTCAGGTTGGTCGAAGGGATGTCTTCTCTGATTGGTGAGAGTTTGAATGATGTATAGTGGAGGATCTGGTAGGGTAGTACTGAAATATAATGGGAGATGATAACAATACATATTAATACATTTCACACAAATATAATTAAATAATTAATTTTTTTTAAAACATCCATTGCGTAAACAAAATATGAAACAAATTCGCAAATACTCAGTTTATTGTTAGACTCATTTTGAGTTCTTTGTATTTTTTACACCTTTTCAATATATGTTTAACGGTGAGAGTTGTATCAGTTTCCACATATTTGTCTATCAGAACCAATTAACATTAACCAGAGGTCAACCTGGTGTGTCCAATCCGTAATCTCTTCCTTCCTCATTGAATTCTTACAAAGTTTGTATTATCAAACAAAAACACTAAAATTTAATGAATTTTGAAATTCTTAAGGACAGATCTAAATACAAATTTTATAATTCTTTTAAACAGGTGTAATTGGAACCTATTAAAGGTTAATGCATTTTTGCGTTATATTTGTTCTTCTTATTTTAACTTTGTCATTAAACTACTATAAAAATATTTGTACGTTCATAATAAAACTGTTTAAAGAAACTTTACTTTATATCATTTTGGCATTAAACGTGTGTACAAGAACCTCTAATCATTTTTGTGTAAATCATACAAAGTTTGTTGTAAGTTCAGTAAAATGAAAGGGCAACATGAATTTCTACTTAAGTGACTTAGCTAAAGTAATCTTGAAATTGTTATTAAATTGAACGCTAACAAATCTAACTAAATTTAACTTATCTAAATCAAGAATCTCAGAAGTTAGTTACGAGAAAATTAATTAACAATCATTTTAACTTTCTAATACCGTAAATTGATATTGACCCTCTTGTAAGTAGCCTAACTTTGATAATGTAATTGATTGCTGAACAGAAGGTGCTAAGATCGATTCCATCCTATTAACTTGATTTACCTTTGCGTTATGATAACGGTAATAGTAGTTTGGGCAAATATAAAGTTATGTCAATCATGTCTAATGTTTTATTTTTGTTTCAATTGCTCTATAAAGCTCTAAAATAGTCTGGCCACCTCCGTAGCGTAGTGGTTAGCATGCTAACCTAACACGCGGAGTTCCCGGGTTTGATTCCCGGCCAGGGTCTGGAAAATTTCACAAGGTAAAACCCACTGTTCTCGATAATTACCCACCGTAGTTGCTAATAACCAAGAAGTTGAAGTGACTTTAATTAAATAAAAATTAGTCTTTTTAAACATTTGAATTAGTTTTAACCTATTTTAGTCTATTATAATCTAACCATTTATGATTGTACATAAAACTTTTTCATCACGTAAAAATCTGATTCGTAATGGACAGCGTTTGTCAAATCAAAAAAAGTTTGAATAAAAAAAGTGCCCGTATTTTGAGCTAAATTTCCCGTAGCCCTACCTTGAAGTCGTGTAAAATCAGAGCGGGTGGTCCGACTCTCGCCAAATTTCAGGAGAATATATAACAGTTTTTTTAAAGAGCTTTGCAAAATCCCAAATTCAAAACTCACTTTTTTAATAGTTGTGTTACAATTATAATAGACCCCGTTCCAACAAAAAAATATATGACAAAACTGATAACATAATACATATAAAGAGAAAAAGGAGCTTTGTATTTTTTGGATATGTGGCAAGAAAGAAAAATAGCAGATTGACAAAACAAATAATAAACCTAAAAACCAAACTAGCATGGTTTACGATAACATTGAATAAACTTAAAGATGCAAAAATTAACATACAAGTCATAAACAACAGTAAACATTTTAGATAAAAAACGGCAGAGAGTGATGTTCGGGGGAGAGAATAAAATGAAGAGGCGTGAATAAAGGAAAGATCTAAAAGATGAAAAGATTACGGGGAAAAGGAAATGTAAACAAAACATGAAGAGTAATTAAAATATTGATTTGGCGTGTTTTCTCTTAAAGACCATTCGAAAACATTTCTTTGAAATATTTTAAAAGAAGATGTTATAAGATCAGTGGATAAAATATTTACGAATACGAATGAAATCGAGTGGGAATTGGGTTACTAATTTTGTATAAGCTTAAGAAACGTGAGTACAAATTTCTACTTAATTTATAAAAGAAAAAATTAAAGAAGTAAAAGTGTTATTTAGAACCTTGTATAACATTTGGAGATTTAAGAAATCCTCTTGTTCAGTCTTAAGTGATGATGGTGAGGAAGTAAAGAAGTGAGGAAGAATGAGCCTAAGGGATTGCATTTCTAAATCCGACCAAAGAAAATTCAAGTGGCGGTACCTCCTCACAACCAAAATCCTGTGCTTCTTTCAGCACCGCTAAAACGTTTTTCTTTTCCAGAAAAAAAAGAAAAGAAAATGAACACTGTATGTCGACATCCTCTTAAAAAACTATACATTTTATTCTTCTTAGTTCACAAGCAATTGAGAATGTAATTTAAGAATAGTATTAAAGTTTAAATGTTCTCATTAAAAACAAGAAAACGCGATAAAATAAATTATTTAACGCATTACAGTAGGTTTAAAATCTCGTGCTTCAGCAGTAAGATAAAACGATAAAGTATTGCTGTAGTAAAAAATTGTTATACTTGTATTACAAAAAACTTTCATGTTTCATAAACCCCTGTGTCAAAAAATTAATTTTTGACTAATGTTCATCTGTGTATGTGGGTGCACGTTCAAGGTATTGAATTAATCCCCCGTAATCTTAAAATCCCCTTAAGTTAGTTTTATGAATTTCTTTTAATCCCTAATGTATGTACGTTGCAATTTGTTCAATTCAGAACAATAAGTAACCCTATGACCTAAAGAGATGAGGATATGTATGACGTGAAAATGAGGTGTAGCGTTGTACAGACATAGGCCAACCATTTCTGAAAGAGTGTGGTTAATTGAATCCCAACCATCAAAATAACCTGGAAATGGAGTAACTAACCTGGAAATCACATGTATCTTACTTATTGAACCGTCTTATCTCAGTGTGTTTTATTTTGTGAAATCTCCGGATAATCTTGTTGGAAGAAGACATAATAATTACTTATTTTGCGTTATTTCACTCTGTACGTAGCTGTTGAGTCGCGCAGTGGGGCAACTCAACCGAACACCTTAAGATTTTTCGCATACAAAAATACGCAATTAGAATTATTGCAAACATTCCAAGACATTATTCTTGCAAAGTTTGTTAAATACAATATTCTTCCCTTTCCGTCTCTTTATATATATGAAATTTTGAAATTCGCGAAAACCAACACTTTGTTATTTATAAAAAATAAGTACAATCATAATTATGAAACTCGATACAATGATGACTACAGAATTGAAAGATATAGAACTTCAAAGTTCTTGAAAGGAATTGACTACAATTCCGTTCGGTTTGTCAACAGATTACCATCTTAAATAAGACTCCTTAATTTAAAAAACTTTGATCGGGAAGTTAAAGGATTTTTAACAAAACATGCATTTTATTCTGATCAGGAGTTCTTAAATTATCTTACAATGAATGCTCTTTAAATGTTATGTATGTAGATTTTAGAATTATGAAACATTTGTAGGTAGTGTAAATAAATAACAGAATTCCAATGTACAATTAAGTAGACTAGTAATTTAATGAATTAGTTATTTTTGTTTTGTTTTAGTTAATACTTAATTGTAAAAAAATATTGTTTGTTAAAATAGATTTAAACGTACGTATAACTGTAACTACGTCTATTCCTTTTTTGGTCGCTGACAAATAAAGATTTATTTTATTTTATTTATTTTACTTTTTTTATTTTATTAAGTACACCGGTAACCATAGTCTAGTATTGAAATCCGTATAAAAATAACTACCTTTACTAAGATTTGAACCACGAAACGGCGTCTCCGAAAATCAGCTGTTAAACAGCTGGTTTTGACTGTACCTCTAGACCATCTTAGTGGGTTTGTTTGAATTTAGGTCGATCTTTTCTCGGTTAGTTACAGTTTTCTGGATATCGTTTTTGACTTTTTTATACACATACCTGGCAACTTGTTTAAGTGTCATAAATGGGACTCATGTTTAGTGTCTTCAAATGTTTTTTTGTCAACTGTTTGTCATCCATTCTATTCACGTGTCCATATAATTGTATTCTTCTTTTTCTGATCGTTGTTGCTGTTTGGTGTTTTTCTTCTTATATAGTTTTTCTCTTCCTTATTACCTGAACTGTTCATGTACTATTATCTTATCCTTAATTTTACACGTCATACATATCATGCTAATCTCATTAGATCATGGGGTTGCTTGTTGTTCTTTAATTAAACAGATCGCAACCTACACACATTAGGGGGAAAATATATCTTATAAATTTTTTTGTGACAGTGTGTTTCTTTTGAAATCAGTTTATAAATACAATAACTATAAGCAAAGATAAGATAATCTATGTAATGTCCTTAGAATTAAAATATAAACCACACTCGGTAGTATGTTTCAACAAGACTAAACTGTGAAGAAAATTATGTATGTATATACGTACAAAACTAAACTTGATGAACTGTGAACCAACATCTTGAAACACAAAGTTGTTGAAGGTGGAAATGATGACGATCATAAAGATGATAACGATGTCCAATACATGACGATTAGTAGTTGAAGTAGAAAAGATAAAAAAAGGTTTAAATGATTAAGAAAATTGTAAAGGTAAGTCTAATGTTTTAAAACGTTTCAGTTTGTTAGTATCTTTGGCTGTTGTCGAGGAGGTTAATCGCTAATTTTTTTTGCGTCCTGGAGACTCCAGGAGGAGTATAGGACATGTCGTTAGATATAAAACCTGTAATACATATAAGAATCACACAATGTATCACTACTATCAAGTACGAAATTCTTGTACACTATAAAAAGTTTAACCGATCAAGTAATTTTTGAGATTTTTTAAATTAATACAAATTATCACAACATTTTAAAAATGGGGGTAATTTATTCATGAATTTTCTCCCTGCATAAGTAGGTTTTTGAGTGATTAGCCACATAATAATCATTTCTATTTCTCGTGTTATGATTGTGAACATTGAAATTCTGCATAAAATTATTTTGCCTAACATTTATAATCACCTCAAAAATGTAGAGAGAGGGAACTGTAAGCAATTTAAGCTCCTTAAATAGTGGCCTGCATGAGGTTAGCTAACAGATTCTGATGGTCTTCTAGTTTTTGTAAATGTTTTTCGCTATGTTGTTTAATTTCTTCTTTTACAAAGGGCAGGTTTAGATCATTGTGTAATATTTCATTGGTTACGTACCATGGGGCTGCAGTGATTAGTCTCAGGAATTTTGATTGAAAGCACTGCAGTATTTCTATATTTGATGAACTAGCTGTACCCCGTAGCTCTAACCCATAAATGTATTTCTCATAAATATACAGTTATTTCTTCCCTTCCATTGGTAATTCATAACGATATTTACAAAATTTCTTTTTCTGGAACTAATCGACTTATTTGTAGAATCCTAATTTGCTTTCAACGTGTAAGATTGTGTGAAGAGTTAAAAGATTTAAGTTTAGTTTTTCTGTAGAGCTCAGTAAACGGAGGTTACTAGTTATAAAATAGACAGAGTTAAAACAGTAGGTACCTGAAGAATAGTTTCTCAAAATATAAAAATATACAAGAGTAAAAGAATTTAATAAATTCAATATAAAATATACGATAGAGAAATTGTATCTGATATTTGCTACTGTTATTTCTGTCACTCTTGTACTACGTGAATTTAGATTCTCTCTATCTCAGATATTTTCTTCTCCCACATACAGAGAATACCTGTCTCTGTTCCAGGGTGCAGTTTATAGGGCCAGCATACCATTTGAATGTACAGTACACTCAACTAAACAGCAAATGCAAACACAATAATAAAATCCACCCGTGTAGTGCCTGCCTAGGCCTACTGGTTCGTTCTTTTATATCTTTACTTTACCCGACCGACTTCTAACTTCAATATACTTCTCCGACTGATTCTGGCAATCGTATTTGAACCAACTCTACCTACTTTTATCAATTGACTGAGTTATTTTAAGAAATACAGCTGATTTTTATTATATTGTAAATAAAATTTTGAAAATGGTGTAAAAAACTCACACAACTTTTCCTTGCCAATGCAAATAATGGCCAATAACATTAGTAATAACCTAACATTAGTAATAAAACATTAGAAATAAACGAAAAACTAACCTCAATAAACATTTACCTTATTTTAATCATGAGTGAAAGACGCAAAATGAAAATCGACCTAAGTTTGCCTTAAAAATACGGAAAATCACTATTTCACGCTAAACTAGGCACTGCAGAGAAAAATGCTATAAAAAAAGTTGTAGATCTTTTAATTTCCTATAAATTTGATTATATACACGTTTGTCGTAAAATGCATAGGCTACTAAGGCCAAAATCTTAAAAAAAATCGATTTTTCACACGTTTTCGTAAGAAAAAACAGAAAATTGCTAACTACCGCTAAACTAAGCGTTACACAAAAAAATGTTGGAATTAAAGTTGTAGGATTTTAGATTCTCTATATCTTTTATTATATAAATTTTTGCGCTAAAATGCATATTTTTTTAAAATCCCTAATAATTTGTGTACGTTGCAATCTGTTCAATTCAGAACAATAAGCAACCCCATGACCCAATGAGATGAGGATGATGTGTATGACGTGTAAATGAGGTGTAGTCTTGTACAGACCCAGGCCGATTATTCCTGAGAGAGTATGGTTAATTAAACTCCAACCATTAAAGTACACCGGTAACCACTGTCTAGCACTCAAATCCGTATAAAAGTAACTACCTTTACTAGGATTTGAACCAGGAACTTTCGTCTCCGAAAATCAGCTGTTAAACAGCTGATTTTGGTGACGACTTTACCTCTAGACCAGCCCGGTGGGTAAAATGCATATTAAAGCCGTAATCTTAAAAACATAATTTTTTTTACGTGAAAACAGCCTTTCCAAGAATTTCAGTAAACATGACGCGTACCCTATTTTGTAGAGCATAAAAATGTAGTAGATCAGACGATTTAAAAAAAAAAAATCGTAGGACCAGTTTTTGAGAAAATCACAAAAAAGTGAAAAATTACACGAATAAACTACTACTTCCGGTTGACCGATTTTGATGAAAATGATCGTGTCGCGTTCCGTAGTGTGTCTTACTTAAGTTCCAAGTTTCAAGTTCGTACGACGTTCCGTTCTTGAGATATTCTGTTCACAGACACACAGACACACACACAAACACACACACGGACCAATAGCTGAAAACATATTGTTTTTTGGGTTCAGGGGGTCTGAAAACGTGTAGATCCGGTGAAAACTCGATTTCGAAAAATCGACATGAAAGCAATACTTTCCTTCCTATGTATTCATATAGACAAGGGAAAGTAATAAATTTACATTTTTATAAAAAATTATTTGAATACGTTTTCTTAGTTAAGTTTTTTAAGAATAATTTATTAAATTTTTGTCCAAAAAAATTTCTAGACATGACAATTTTCCAAACTGATAATTATTAGGACAAAACGTTTTTCCTGCATGACCCGGAACTTTTGTAAACATTAAAGAGCTCAACCTGAAACCTTAAGCTCAAACCCTTAGTCTTAAAACTTTTAAACTTCAAACCTCAAAATTTGAATCTTCGAACTTGAAACCTAGGTTTATAAATAAACCAAGTTTTTTTACAGGTTATTTTTTCAAACAGGCAGTTATTGTCTATAACAGGCGGGTGGAGTGTTAAATTATTTGTACTCAATCTGCTAGCTCCAGGGCAGCAAAAATTAGTTCTGTTTCTTATCACATGGTAAGGCAATTATATGACTTAACTATTTATGGACAGAAGAGGTAGAGGTGTAAAATACACTAGTCAGAAATATTTCCACTGAGAGTAATGAATTTCATTATACAGCCAGATCCTGTGGTGAATGAAGTGTAGGTGTTATTTACAGGGTGGAAAGTAGATGCTTTTTGGCCTGACGTACTGATAAGAATACTTTTCTACTCTGTGAGGAAAGCAATCGTAAAACACTCATCGTTTCACTTAATAAAGCGTCTAGTGGTTTAAACCAGATTTTCAGCCGATGACCTAAACAACAACAAGGAACTCAACCTGGAACCTGAAACTTAAACCCTCATTTTTTTAACCTTTAAACTTCAAACTTCAAACCTCAACCTTTGGAACCCTCAAACTTACATGCGGTCTTGGGTTCGAATCCCATTCAGGAATAGCATATTTTCATAAGTTATAAAAACATTTCATCCTTCACCGTCTGCATTAGCAGTACTTGCAGAATAATCGGACGTTAAACAAAACAAAAAAAAAATTAATTTTCCACCTTAAAACGGTAAACTTAAACTTCAAACAATCGGTAAACCTAAACCGGGGCACTTAGCGCCTTGAAGTTAGCTCTTCGACTACCGTACACCTTGAAACCGTAATTATTCAAAGCCACCTACCCCTTTGGCGTGCTCAAAATGAACGCGGCGTGGAACGCTGCGTGCGGGGCGAGTTTATTAATAAAATCAATAATTGAAGATCTAGATAAATGAAGATACACTCTGAAACTTTTCCCAAAATCTTATTTTTTGTGATTAATGATGACGTAACGGGTTATTAATCCTACTCTATAACGGAAAATAATCCTACTCTATCAGCTCAAAAATTCCTGTTCTATAAAATAATAGTCTGCAGAAAGTAAAAAAAACTTGTCATAATGGTTCGGGTAAATAACATCTTGATAAAATGACCTCATTCAATAAGGAATTCTAACTACAAATCGGATTTAGCAAAGTTTATTCCAAAACGAAAACGTGTACGAGAATCATTTGAGAATAATACAATTCCCATACGGAAAACAAATTATTTTACGAAGTGATTGCGACCCACACATGTGCATCTAGTCACCACATGTACAATCTCACAAACACAATTTAAAGGTCAACACTGAACAAGTGAATCAGAGCAAGTCACGTACTGACACAACTGCGAGGGTTTTCCTAGATTTCTAGTTAAAACAATCTAGATGCTCTGTTAACATTTTGAAGTTTACTCACTATTTTATATTTTTAAATAAAAATATGCTTGTTGAATTATTGTTTTATGAAATGTTTTAAACAAATTTTTACTTTAATAAAAAATTTGAATTTTTTTTATTAATACTTAATAAACCCACCGGGTTGGTCTAGAGGTAAAGTCGTCGCCAAAATCAGCTGTTTAACAGCTGATTTTTGGAGGCGAAGGTTCCTGGTTCAAATCCTAGTAAAGGTAGTTACTTTTATACGGATCTGAATACTAGACAGTGGTTACCGGTGTACTTTGATGGTTGGGGTTTAATTAACCATACTCACTCAGGAATGGTCAGCCTGGGTCTGTACAAGACTACACCTCATTTACACGTCATACACATCATCCTCATCTCATTGGGTCATGGGGTTGCTTACTGTTCTGAATTGAACAGATTGCAACGTACACAAATTAGGAATAAAAAAAAACTTAATGAACATAAATATTTAAAAGCCGAAAGGCTTGTCTGAACCTCTAAAGGCTTTACTAAGTAAAACGAGGAGTAAAGTTTAACAAGGCCTCCCTCACTGAATGGAAAAGTATTGTGACAATATCGAAGAAGGGTATGGTTCGCGAAATTTCTAGTACTTAATTCATAAAATGGTAAAGAGTAGATAATAGAGTGAAAAAGTAACAATAGGGCTAGCTATAAAAGGATACCTATTTATAAAGGGTATTTGTTGTACAACTATTTATGAAAGGGTCGGTTGATTACCTGTAACACCTTTTATTTTATTGTTGACTTGTTTACAATAGTTAAGATTTTTCAAGTAAAAAGGATTTTTTGTACTTTATTATTTGCATGGAATTTCTCTGCTTCTCTGGAAATATCTTTTTGATCCACCTATATAAAGAGATCCCGAAGGCGGTCAGTGAGTCAATATTCGTTTGATCTTTGACAAACGTTTATTGCGTTAGATCAGGTCAACGTAGTATTCGGGCATTGTAGTAGTTAACTATTGTTATACCATCTTATTGTGTATGTGCATTATATTCAGTTTTTGTGTTTGTGCTTTGTGTGTATGTAAGTGTATATGTAAGTAATACTAAGTAAATTATTTAAGTTATTTACTGTATTACTCTATTATAATTAGTTTATTATTTATTTTGTAAATCTTTTAGTTGTAATAAATACTTGTAATTTTAAACTTTAGTGTATTAATTATTTAATTACCTAGATCCCGAAACGGACCTTAGCGATAAGTGTCACAATATGCTAATCAGCATGCCAGGCTCTCTGAAAAGCATCCACTTTCCACCCTGCAAATGACACCTTTACTTCATTCACCACAGGGTCTGGCTGTATAATAATGAAATTTATTACTGTGAAAGGAGATTCTTTTACACCTCTAATTTCATTAATACATCGCTTCAAAATATACACAAGTAACTATTAACTAACGACTTAATAATTATGTATTGTTCATCACAATAGTTCAAATGGTTTCACATGACGAAGTCTTCTATTCAGATCTGCGTTGTCGAGTAGCTGTATAACTTCTACATTCACATGAAGAAGTCTGTCTTATGAGTCCTGGTAAATTTCTGAATTACCTCGTTTATGGAATCCACTCCGAAGTCCCGGTGCAGATCGTCGTTTATAATATACCAGGGAGCAGCAAATATGATTTCTATGCACTCCCAAACAGCTACAGTTCTGAAAAATTGGAAAGCGTATTATTTTATGAACGATAGCTAGGAAAATTAAAGCGTTTTCGTTTGTACCGCATGCATTCATAGGGTTAAAATTGGGAACTATCTGAAAACAACAGAAATTTTCAATTTTCTTTCTGAACTTCATGCAACACCGCAAAAGTAAAATATAATAATTGTTAAAATTTTATAAATATTTTTAGGACTTCATTTACCCACATTAATCAATCAGCAGTTTACCATAATTTTAAAATTAATCTATAAAAAAATTAAATACTTAATAACACAAATACACCAGTTAAGAACAGTGAAGAACTGTAAAATCATTTCTTTGATCGTATCAGGAAACTGATTTAGGTGCCGGAAGCTAAAGCTTCCTTTTTCCTTTCATTTCCTGTTCTTTTCGTTGCTTCCGGTATTCTCTCACTTCATTTCGCTCTTTGCTCATTCCATTCCATCTTGAGAGAAAAGGAACAAGTAAGAAGGCCTTCGTACACATAGAAACTCACTTTGTGGTGTGATAAAACTTTTTTATTGCTTTCCTTATTTCGATGTATGTTCTTCATATTATAAAAGAATTACGAACAGCAATATAAATCACTGGACAAATTTTTTATAACAAACAATTTTACGTCAACAAATCTTACATCAGAAGGTACAATTTTGTCATGAACCGACAACCAAAATTATAATTTACTGTTTCTTAGAAAGACAGTGATAATACCCAAAGGAAAATATTATAAACCGATCCTAAATAAATGTAGTACGGGAAGAAAAAAATCTGGTGTGAAACATTCACACAAATTTCTCTTGCCAATGAAAATAATTAAAAGAAAAACCTAACATTAGTAATAAAACTTTAGAAATAAACAAAAACTAACCTCAATAAACATAACCTAATTTTAATCATGAGTGAAAGACGGAAAATAAAAATCAACCTCAGTTTGGTTTAAAAATACGGAAAATCACTCTCACGTTAAACTAGGCTCTGTAGAGAAAAATTCTTTAAATAAAAGTTTTAGATCTTTTATTTCCTATAAATTTGATTATATACACTTTTGTCATAAAATACGTACTAAGGCCTAAATCTTTAAAAAATCGATTTTTCACAAGTTTCGTGAGAAAAAAACAGAAAATTGCTAATTACCGCTAAACTACGCGTTATACAAAACAATGTTTGAAATAAACGTTTTAGGATTTTAAATTATCTACATTTTTTATTAAGTACATTTTTGTGCTAAAATGCATATTAAAGCCGCAATATTATAAAAACAATTTTTTACGTGAAAACAGCCTCACCAAGAATTTCAGCAAACATGGTGCCTACCCTACCTTTTAAAGCATAAAAAATTTAGTAACGTGGCAATTTTTAAAAAAAAATTCATGGAACCAGTTTTTGACAAAATCGCAAAAAAGTGAAAAATTACACAAATAAACTACAACTTCCGGTTGACCGATTTTGATGAAATGTTCGTGTCGGGTCGGGTAATGGTATATAACTTAAGTTTCAAGTTTCAAGTTCGTACAAATTTCCGTTCTTAAGATATTCTGTTCAGACACACACACACAGACCAATCGCTAAAAACATGTTTTTTGGATTCAGGGGGTCTGAAACGTGTAGATCCGGTGAATATAAAAATTGAGAATATAAAAGAAAAGTTGACAATGATATTCTGAAAAAGGTTTTTGGGCCACTTTCGGTTGAAACCGCCAAAAACCGTTAGTTATTTCTACTCTTTTAGAAAATTTACTCCGTGAGAAGAATCGAATGACACTATTTTTGTTTCTAAATTACAACTTTGATTTCTTGACTGTCGGTTTTGTGCTACTTCCGGTAAAACCGGAACTTCAAACCCAATCCAGAGCTTAGCTTAAGATTTATAATTCATTTAATTGAAGTAATCTAATTGAATTTGTTAATAATGTAAGTTTATTGATTACTTGTAATTATTAATTGTGTTAATAAATAATTAATTGTTATAAGTTTAAAGAAAGCCTGGTTGTTATTTATTTTATCCAGATATCGAACGAACCTGGGCTTAGGTGTTACGATATTTTGTGTTGTTTAGGTCATCAGCCGAAAGGCTGGTTTGAACCTCTAGAGACTTTACTAAGTAAAACGAGGGGTCAGATGGTTTGCAATTGTCTTCCTCACTGAGTGGAAAATAATGCTTACCAGGATGCCAGGCCCTCTAAAAAGCATCTTCTTTTCACCCTGCAAATGACACCTTCAGTACATTCACCATAGGGTCTGGCTGTATAATGGAATTCATTACTTTCACAGGAGATAACTCTGACTAGTGTCTTTTACACCTCTACCTCTTATGTTCTTAAATACCTCAGTGATATAATTGGCTAAACATGTTATAAGAAACAGAACTATTTTTTGTTGCCCTGGAGCTACCAGATCGAGTGTAAATAATTTAACACTCTACCTGTCTGTTATGGCCATACAATATTTTAAAAACAAACAAAAAAAAATTCTTCAAATATGTTTCATGTATTTTTTTCTCGGCTAAATTTTAGAGAGGATGTCATACTTTGAATTTCGTAAAGTAGATCGATAAATTTATAGAAGTTAAATTTTCATGTATACAGATTTTTAAGCTCATTCATGTTCAATAATTCCTGTTAAGATCAACTTTGTAACCTGATTGTGATAAACTTTTCTTTAAGAACATGAAACCCTTAAAACAAATTCGATACAAACTTTTTCGAATTCAATCGTGAAAGAAGTTATTAAATATTTTATTATAAAATATAAGTACAACGAGGACAATATTTTCATTGTGTGGTATTTTTCAAACACTTATTAATTATTATTAAACGAAACTAGAGATTTCAATAGAATACAAAATTATTTGCCTAAAGAAATCTCTCTCAGTTTTCAGTTTTATAAGTGCTGTTTTCTTTATTCACTTGCTTCAAGCAATTTACTTTAGTTATCCTTTAAAGAAAGTTGACTAAACCATAAAAAAATAATCAAATAAAACAAAAATGTTGCCTTTTTATCAGAAATTCCAACAAACAGAGTGTTCTTTATTATGGTTTCAGTAATTCATTTTAACTTACTTTTAATAAATAAAGCAGTATACATTTCTAAACAGCTGAATAATTTAAAACTTTATTTTTTAAATATTTTATCAAGTACTTAGTTGTACTTGGTGTTGTATAAAAAGTAACCTTTGGATTTGAAAATTGTAAGAATTCTATAAATCTTTATGAGGTACTAAGACTAAGATTTTCGTTTTGCGGTATAAACTACTAAACTATTGATTGTATGAATTTAACGAAATGTTGTTTAATCCCAAATATGGTGATAAGAAAAACAGCAATAAAAAACTGGGAATATTAATATGAAATAGCTCAGTCTGTTAACATCCTCAGTCAGCGATGTTAAAGGAAGACTGTACTTTGTATCCCGCCAATGTTAAATTTGCTATTTTTAGGTACACTTTTCATAGGATTGGTGAAAGATACGAAAATGAAACTTTACACACTTATAGTTATAGGGTGGTTTTAGCTACTGACATTTTTTCAATTTAATCTTTTGGACCATAAAGTTTTTAAAAAATAACGAATAACATAAAACTTTTACGATTTTTTTTCTACGTTTTTGAATATTACTAATTTTTTGAACACCTGAGGAAGTAAAAACAATGTCGGTGAATGCGCATGTACATGATAATTAATTGGTAAAAGTTTTAGCCTGGTAGGTTAAATTGTTTCTGAGAAAAACATACCTAAGTTTTAAAAATCTAAATTTACAGGAAAAAGCACAAATGAAAAAAAAATGAACACAAACATGTTTAATTTCTCATCAACAATTAGTTAGAAAGCTGCTCCAACAACGGAAAATATTAAAAATAGTGAAGCATAAATTTAAAGAAAAATCTTAAAATTCTTTTTGCACTAAAACGAGGAATAAAAAGTATGAAAAATATTTGTTTTTGGCGAATTGTTAATTTTTTAGGATAAACCTGATAAAAACTTAAATTTTTTCATTAAAATTTTTTTGTCTAAATTTAATGTTTTTGTAGTAGATCTAAGTCTAAACTATTGAAAAACATTAAAAACCGAAAATCAAAAATTTCAGTCAAAACCATCATACAGTCTCCCCTTAAAATAGAAAAGCTTAAAGAACCATTAGTCAACCCAAACACGTTTTTAAAAATGTTTTCCTGTAATAAACTTATTGAAACCGCTCCACTTTTTCCTGGTGCACAAGCGTACTGCTCATCATCCATTTATAAAGTACTATGATGAAAACTTAGGTTTTAAACTTAAAAATTCTATCAAATATTTTATAAAGATATTATGATAAAATCTGTTATAAAAGATCTACATTAATTACATTATAGGAATCCACTATTCCAGCGTAACGTTATTCGGGCCATATCACTTAGGAGGCATCGATAGAATTGAGAAAATAGAAAGAAAGATATTTAGGAAGTGCATGAACAAAAGGCACATAGTGGAAGGATATTAGCGGTTAATCCCAAACAAAGAAATCTACAAACTAATCCCCCCACTAACAAATAACTTTAGAAAGAAAATAATATCATTCCTAGGACACATACTCAGAGCCGAAAAGTCCAGACTTGTGAACTGGCTGATCAACCATTTTTGGAATAAGGTGTCCAGACCTAGGTGGCTGAAGGAGGTACAGCGGGATGTGGGGGAACTTGAAATCACTAAACAAGACCTGCTAACAAAATCAGCTAAGTACAACGAACTAGTCAAGACTAATATGGTAACATTCGAACCAAAAACCTGTTTGTACAATAGGGTGTTTACCGACGAAGACCTGAATCAAAGATAGGAAGTTTTAAGAAAATGTGGGCCAAACGATAGGAAGCCACGCTTAGGAGAGCGCGCTTTTCAAAGAAACCCAAGACTGGAACAGACCTAAACTTGAACTAGAGTGATCCTATGAGGTCTCAAAAGTAAAAAAAATAAAAATAAAAGATCTATATTAAATAAATATTTTGTAATGTAATACAGACCGTTATTCAATAGTGATCGTATTGATGAAGTTAGTCTATAATTTATCACAGCCAGATCCCGAACGAACCTAGGATTAAGCGTTACAATATATTTATTTATTTTAATATTTTATTAATTAGTATTTAAAAATATTTAATTAGTTAATTTTGGTTTTTATTATATTTAAATAAATTTACTTTTTATGACAATAATTTTGTTATGACATTTAAAATGTGTTACCAACGATAACATTTTGAAATAATTACAATTTACAAAAGTAATACACACATAAAATTTAAGTTATAGATTTTTCATTTATAATTATTCTTTTTAAAATGAACGTTAAAGCTTTAACAGAGCTACATTAAAAAAATGTTATTTAATTATCCACAGAGGTTTTCACATTATTAAGGTTTCCTTTTCAAGAGCGTTAATATGGTTCGACGACAATCATAACAAAAAATGGTTGCAGATATTCCAACCGTAAAATATAAAGGGCGGGGAGTATGGGGTACTACACAATTATTTTATTAAAAACCTTACCGCTATATTACAGCAGTGATTACATTTAACGTTCTATTGAAACAAAGATTACATTTATACTGAATGAGAAAGGAAAATGTATAAATTTTATTTAACTTTAAGTTTTAAGTTTTAATTATTAACTGAATTACCAAAGAAAAGTGATTTAAAATGGTTCAGAAATGTACGCGATTGTTAAGCTTGGAAATCGTAGTTTCGATTGAAGTATTTAGAAAAGTTTATTTTATCTTTTGTTATGAAATATACTGTCGCCAACTGGGGCCGACGACACGTAGCAAAACCTTGCTTGTGAAATTGGTGGCCCTGAAAAAAGCCGTTTAATTGTTTGGGGGTCCTGAGAAGGACCGTTGTATGTAACAGGTTGGTGGCCCTGAAAAGGGTCCGATGTGTTTTGTTGTTGGCCCTGAAAAGGGCCGGGTGTGTTTAGTTGTTGGCCCTGAAAAGGACTGTTGTAGATGTTCGGAAGCAGCGAGCCGGCTTGTTGACAGAGGAGCCCAAAGAGTGACAACTCGACTACCGGGTTCAGGCCTAGCTCTCTCTCAGCAGCATTTGAGTCCCCGCTGCAGCGTGACAGTGGTGGCCCCCAGAGCCCCGCAGTGTCGGGTCGGCGTAGGCCGTTGGCCGAGCCCCGGTCCCCCGATACGTCCCCCGATTCGTCCCCGAACCTGCCCCGGTCTCCCCTATACAAATATTTACAATAGGCCAGTAAAACTATTAAATCGTTTTAAAAGAGTTCGTTAATGACGGTAAATTTTACCATCATAAAAATTTTACCGCCAAAACTGCTAATTACCAAGAATTTCAGCAAACGTGGCGCCTACCCTATCTTGTAGAGCATAAAAAATTTAGTAAATCAGGCGATTTTTTAAAAAAATCGTAGGACCAGTTTATGAGAAAATCGCAAAAAAGCGAAAAATGATACGAATAAACTACTACTTCCGGTTAACCGATTTTGATGAAAATTTTCTTGTCAAATCCGGTAGTGGTATGTAACTTAAGTTGCAAGTTTCAAGTTCGAAAGATGTTCCGATCTTGAGATATTCTGTTCACACACGCACACGTTTTTGGATTCAGGGGGTCTAAAAACGTGTAGATCCGGTGAAAACTCGATTTCGAAAAATTGACATGAAAACAATACTTTCCTTCCTATCTATTCATATAGGCAAGATAAAGTAAAAATTAGGGGAAAACTTAAAATATTCGTAGATACTAGGCTTAATTTAAAACACACGAGAACGAAACAAAAAAACAATTTTTGTCACTACCCTGTACAAGATCAATCCCTTAGATGTATTTGTATGATTAGAGAGCATGATCCGTTGCATGTATGTGTTTGTAAATTTGTCTAACATGCTGACAACACACTAATATAGATAGGGATGGAAGTGTACAACACAAAGCTCCCTTTGTGTGTGGGCGTGTGCACACATTACATACATTACTGTGCAGTATGGATAGAAGCTAAGCATTATAAACACCACGTTACAGTATTCAGATCTTACCAAGCATTCATGTCTATCTTCTCGTTTGAAAATTCAATGTACGATTATTATTATTATTATTATTTCTTGTTAGATCCTACTAGGGATGCATTTCTCTTAGTTCCAGCCAGTTTCCGGATGACCCATGCTGCCTTCATTTTTTCTGCATGTGATCTTTTTCGCTCCTCCGTCCAGGCCGTTCCCGTTCTCCTCGGCCCTCCCAAGCACTTTAGATTCTCAATTTTCTGCTTCATTTCTGTTCTATTGAGAAGTGTTTCGCCCGTAATGTCATTCACCAGCATCGTCTCGTGGATCTCCTTGTGCCATCTCGTTGTAGTTTTCCTGCCCTCCCAGTACTTCCATAACTGCTTCGTTAGTCTGGAGTCGTGCATCCTCGCTATGTGGCCGAAGAATGCCAGTCGTCTCTGCTGGATGACTTCTCTTATGGGTGTGGTGAAGGAATATACTTCTTCGTTACTTCTGAGCCTGTATTCTCCCTCTTTATTTTGAGTCGGCCCGATGATTCTTCTGATGATTTTCCTCTCGGTAGTTTCTATCGAGCGCAGGTGGATGTTAGATTTCAAGTGGTGGGTTTCCGCCGCGTACAGCACCTCCGGTCTGGCAACCGTCTGGTAGTGTCTTATCTTGGCATTGCGCGAAATTGATCTCTTATTATAAACGTTCTTGGTGAGACCGTATGCTTGTGCTAGCTTTGTAGCTTTTGCTTGAATCGCAAGTTTGCCAGAGTTGTCCAGCGTTATGATCTCGCCAAGATATTTAAATGATTCAACACGTGAAATTTCGTCCTCTATCAGGAACTTAGGTGCGTCTTTTTCGTTGGACATGAATTGGGTTTTGTTTTTAGAGATCTTCAAGCCGATCTTTCCCGCTTCTTCCTCCAGTAGTCGTACTTGTTCTGCAGCGTCTTTGACCGTGTCTGCTATCAGTGCGATGTCGTCTGCGAATGCTAACGCGTTGACTTTTATCGCTGTTCCAACTTTAACTCCTCTCGGAGCTTTCTTATTCCATTCGCGCATGACTTTCTCCAGTGCGCAGTTGAACATTAATGGAGAGATGCCGTCTCAATGTACGATTATTATATATTATTTAAATTTTGTTAATAATTCAAAGTTTTGGAGGTATCATATTCCCTCGTACATGAGATACATTCTTCTTCTTTTTCTTTTTCTCTTCCTCTTCTTCTTCGCCTCCTCCTCCTTTTTCCCTTCTTCTTCTACTGCTGCTCCTCCCCCTTTTTTAAAATTAATTTTTTTTTAAATCGCCTCATTTACTTCATTTCTTATGCTTAACAAGATAAAGTAGGCGCCATGTTTGCTGAAATTCTTGGAGAGGCTGTTTTCACGTGAAAAAATTGATTTTTTAAGATTACGGCTTTAATATGCATTTTAGCGCAGAAATGTATAATAAAAGTTGTAGAGAATTTAAAATCCTACAACTTTTATGTCAAACAATTTTTTATAACGCTTAGTTTAGTGGTAATTAGCGGTTTTCTGTTTTTTTTCTCACGAAAAGTATAAAAAACGATTTTTTTACGATTTCAGCCTTAGTATGCATTTTACGACAAAACAGTATATAGTCAAATTTATAGGAAATTAAAAGATCTACAACTTTCATGTAAGCATTCTTCTCTACAGAGCCTAGTTTAGCGTGAAAGAGTGATTTTCCATATTTTAAAGCCAAATTGAGGTTGATTGTCATTTTGCGTCTTTCACTCATGATTAAAATAAGGTTATATTTTTTATTACTAATGTTCATTATATGCATTGGCAAGAGAAAGTTGTGTGAATGTTTCACACCAAATTTTTTTTAAAAGTCAGCTGATTTACTTCATTTTATGCTCTATAAGATAGGATAACCGCCATGTGTACTGAAATTATTGGAAGCTGTGTTATCGTGGTAAAATTGTTTGTTTTTAAATTGTGGCCTTAATGTGCATATTTGGGAAAAAGTGTAATAATCAAAGTTGTAGAAAATTATTAAAGAATCTTCAATATTGTTTCAAGCGTTTTCTCTACAGCGCTTAGTTTAGCGTCAATTAGTGATTTTCTGTATTTTCCCCATGAAAATTGGAAAAAAATTATATGTAATTTAAATATGTATTTTCATTTTATGTTAACTTAATACATTAAATATGTTGTTAGGTCATCAGCTGAAAAGCTGGTTTGAACTTGTAGAGGTTTTTCTAAGTGAAACTAGGAGTGAGGTTGTTTTACCATTGTTTTCCTTACTGAATGAAAAGTATGCTTATTACCTTGCCAGGCCCTATGAAAAGCAACTACTTTTCACCCTGCAAAATAATGACACCTTCACTTCATTCACCACAGGGTCTGTCTGTCTAATGAAATTCATTACTCTCAAAGGAAGTAACTGTGATTAGTGTCTTTTACACCTCTACCTCTTCTTTTCTTAAATTCTTTAGTCATATAATTGTCTGATCATGTGATAAGAAACAGAACTATTTTTTGTAGCCCGAAACTAGCAGATCGAGTGTAAATAATTAACACTCTAACTGCCTGTTTTAGGCAAATAACATAAATAGGCAAATATATTAATTATTGACGTATAAAAAAGACCTACACACATGTTTTCAAATAAATATACAGATTTTTAACATAAATATGACAGATCATTTTATCCGTACAAGTAAAAGTTTATCAGGAATATACTTATTAATAAAAATCTCATGAATAAATAATTATTATGTATGACGATAAAGTTATAATATTCATCCATTTATACATGATAGTCTATTTAACTTAATTAATAAAACATTCTCACTAGTTATTCATGAAAATTTATTAGTACTATTCAGAAATATTTTTAAAACGGAACTGAAATGGAGTTGTAAAAAAAATATGAAATGAGCGAAAAAAAATTAAAGTAAAAAATTGAGTAACAAAAGAAAAAGTAAATTTTACTGCACTCTCTGCTATAGTCTATATGTAGTAATATAATGAAGACAAGAGTTAATTCAGAATCCTTTCACCATGCACATATAGAGATCTCTGCACATTTTGTATAAACATAACCTAACATATAGGATGTGTAAAAAGTTAATTGTCAAAATTTCATTGTAGTGGCCTCTATAATGTGTCCATAGCTCCGTGGAATCTAAATCATAAACCCACCCTTTTACACACACGAAAGCGTGCACAGCACCTCTATACCTGCCGTAGCGATGTTCAACATTGTTCACTAATAAAGAAAAATGTAGAAAGCTGGTAAGACAGGCTACGGCAGGTAAGGGGTTGCTGTGTGTGTGTGTGTGTGTGTGTGTGTGTGTGTGTGTGTTTGTGTTTGTAAGAGTCAGTTTATGGTCTAGGTGCCACTGAGCTGTGGACGCATTATAAAATATATTGTAACACCTAAGCCTAGGTTCGTTTGGGATCCAAGTATGGTATATAATAAACAGTTTTACTTTAAACTTATAACAAATAAGTACTGGGTTACCGAGCTTCACTCGTTTGCAAATGATTATGATAGATTTCCGAAAACAATGGTAATAGAATGGGTGTATCGTATATAACACTGGTCTGCAAAATAAAAGAAAGTTTTTTCATTTTGGACTTTGATGGGTGATTGTTATGTATCTTGACCCCCTAAATCCAAATCTGACCTCCGTTTCTCTCTATCACCCACCGTTTTTGAGAAGCCCCCGAAATTCTCGAAAAAACACCTAAAAGCGGTTATTCCTAATAAATCGAGGGGCGGGGGGAGGTTTAACTACCCCATCCTCCCCTCCATAGAAAATGTTATCTCAGTGCACGCAAATTTATGCATGAAGACCGAAGGCGGAGGGGTGACATCACCGTTAGTTCAGAGGTGTAGCAGGGTGGGAAGCCGGACCAAGTGATAAGCTTACCTTAGTGAAAATTATGTTGAACTCGTCGAAGAATTGCTATTTGCATACTAGTCGATGGGTTGGAACATGTTATTAAAATTGCACCTTTTACACGCGCATTTGGACTTTTTCCTAGAAAATTTGGAAGAAGTTTACGATGCACACGGAGAAGGTTTCATCGACATTGCACTCTTCGAAAAACTGTTCTCTGGGAAGTGGAACTCAAGTATGTTAGCAGACTATTGCTGGTCACTCTTGCGTGAAACTCCCAGAGATCAGTACAAGAGAAAAGCTACCTCCAAATAAAACCACTCTCTTTAAGTATATGTATTCGATGACAAGGATCTTGAACCAGAAAAATTGTATAAGTAAAAATGCACAAAATGTATCAATATATCAATACTCTCTTATTGTACTCTTTCAGTGTTAGGTAGGCCTTGAAGAACCAGAAAAACGTGATACAACTGCAGAATTTCATATCATAGTTACACCAGACATAAAAATTTGAAATTTCCCAAATAAGGGGGAATGGCCCACCGCCTAAAAGTGGTGAGTGATGGACCAAAACGGAGGTCAGATTCGGATTCAGGGGGTCAAAATACGTACATTAAGATTACCTATTAAAGTTCAAGGGGAATGTTTGATGCAGACCAGTGATTAGACCTTAATTATGTTGCTTGTAAATTAATGTACGAGGGTGTCAATTATTATCCGCAATTTAGTTATATTTTCGTTTATGTTGGCAGTACTGTCGTTTTGCGTTGATGATGCATGCTTTGTTTATTTGTGATTATATGTATGCACATTTCAAGCTGCTAAGTTAGTTTCGTTATCGCTGTCGTGCTATTAATCATGGCTGCTCCACTTTCTATTTGCACCAAAGAAGAGCAACGTTCAGTGATCCGTTTCTTTTAGTCGGAAGGTGTATCAGGGGCGAAAATTCATAGAAGACTTTTGGTTCAGTACGGGAACAGTGTTTTGCCACATCGGAGTGTCTACGAACGAATTGAAAAATTCAAAAATGGTCGCACAAGTGTTACGCACAAAGAAGGAGCCGGACGACTGTTTACCGCCGTTAATGAAGAAAACATTTAGCGTTCACGTGAAATGATTCTCTTAGACAGACGAGTAACTATTGACGAAGTGGCACATCGTCTGCAAATTAGCCACGGTTCTGCCTACGAAATTATTCATAACGCACTTAGGTTTCTTAAAGTTTGTGCAAGATGGGTCCCAAAAAACTGACACTGTTGCATAAACAAACGCGCTTGGACATCTGCAAAAAACATTTGGATCGCTATGGTAACAAACGGGACAACTTCTTAGACAGGATCATTACTGGTGATGAAACATGGATCCATCATTACGAGCCGGAGAGTAAACGGCAGAGTATGGAATGGAAACATCCAAATTTGCCATGCAAGAAAAAATTCAAGACCCAACCGTCTGCAGGAAAACTGATGCTTACGGTTTTTGAGACTCACAAGGTCCAGTACTGGAACATTATCAGGAAAGGGGCACAACAATAAACAGTGTACGTTACAGTGAGATTCTTACTGCCAAGCTAAAGCCTGCAATTCGAACCAAACGTCGAGGACTGCTGTCAAAAGGTGTTGTGTTGTTACACGACAACGCCCGTCCGCATACTGCTGCCCACACTGCTGAAACGCTCCAGAAACTCAATTTTAAAGTACTGGCTCAGCCTGCATATAGTCCCGATCTTGCTCCTTCTGATTATCACTTGTTTGGTCCACTCAAAGAGGCATAAGGGGCCGTCGATTTACCTCGGACGAAGCATTAAAAGAAAGTACCTCAAGGTAGTAATGTTGATTCATTGTTTGACCTTCAGGAACCCAGTGAAGGTACACAATCCCATGGATATAAAAAAAAACAATCATCATTGCTTAAAATTTTGACTTGCTCATTCGAGCTTTTTTGGCTCTCGGTGAAGTTCGGCTCTTCCAGAGCATGGATTGGCGCTTCGTTTCCGGATCATAAGTAAAAAAACAAGTTTCATCACATGTTATTATCTTCTACCTGTTCCCTTAGGTGAAATATGCATTAAAAGGGACAAGATTTGAGTCTGTGGAAGCTGTAAAAGAGAAAGCGGTACGTGTCCCGAAGGAGCTGATAGAAGATGACTTCCAGCACTGTTTCCAACAATGGAAAATTCGCATGGAGAGTTGTAAGGAATAAAGAAGGAGTGTATATAGGAGGTGACAATAAGTGATTATGTATAAAATTAATATACAATTTTTTACAACGTCAGTCTCGTTATTTAATAGCCACACCTTGTATTTATGAAAATCTTTTCTAGGGCTCTTGGGGTTACCAATTTTGAAAATTTTGAAATGAAATATTGCTGTGAATATAAATACAGAGTGATTTTTTAGTCCTGTTACCCAATTGTTAATGTCTGGTAATATTTTTCTAAAAAAAATAAATTTTGTTTTGTGACACTAAGTTGGTAGCCCTACTCAACCAGTATGGATATGGCAGTGTGAGTTGATTCTCCTTGAGCTGTGTAAAATTTTGTGCCATTTCCGGTCGTGCTACGAACAGAATGTCTTTTATCCTAAAACAATCTCTTGTTTAAATCTGGAGGCTGAAGCTCTAGAACTAATCGTATGTGGTACGGATACAATTTCAATTTTTTAGCAGCTTTCTGAGCACTCGAACATGACAAATCAACATGCGAGGAAAGTTTTTGTAAACTTTTTAATGGAGAATTGAGCAATCTTGTTTTCACATTCTCTTAACGTCATCTGTCAAGAGAGTTGGTCGACTACTACGTTTTCTGCTGCAAACAATACCTGCCTCTAAAAATCAGTCAGTTAGCCTAGAAATTGACTAGAACAGAGTGGAGGAACACCAAAAAATTTAATTTGAAATGATTCTTTTACACTCGCATACGATTTTGTAGCAAAATATTGTTCAAGAATGAAAACCCGTTGTTCTAGGGTAAAAGACATTCTGTTCGTAACACAACTGGAAACAGCACAAAATTTTACGCAACTCAAGGAGAATCAACTCAAACTGTCGTATCTATACCGGTTGAGTAGGGCTACCAACTTTGTGTCACAAAACAAAATATCCCTTTCTTAGAAAAAAATTACCAGACATTAACAATTGGGTAACAGGACTAAAAAATCACCCGGTATATAATATATTTTTGAAGGTACGAGGCGCTACTGGGCTGTGGAAAAAGTAATTTATTACAAAATTTTAATTCTATATTGGTAAATGGAAAAGTAACTATTAGATTGGATTAATATAGAGTAATTATTGACCTAAGGGATCGAACCCTGGACCTTCCCCAGTTGGTAGTCCAGCACTCTACACACTATGCTTTTTCTCTTCGTAAAGCTCCGACTTTTCCCTCACATAACCTTCCCCATATATTTTTGAATTTAGCTTTTTATACACACTGTAATACGGTAGTACATTAGTAGTAGATGGGTGGAATAGGTGGCTGGGTTTAGTTGTATTCAGACAATACATTTCCTTGTTCAAATGTATCGTAGGATTACACGAACGCACTACTGAGCAAAGTCCATTGTAAGCTGCACTAACACACAAACGCAGCAACTAGCTTTCAGTTGAAATGCAAATGCATAAAATTTACGTCGCAAAACCCTAACTGGCCTATTTATGGCTAAATTCACCCACTTGTTTAAAAAAAATAATACTTTTCTGGTTTTACATCAACTGTTTGGTCATTGATTATAATATTCAGTTTTGGACTGCAACATTGGATTTATAGAAAAAACAAAAAAAAAATTACGGAAAACCGCTGGAAACATCTCACGAATCTTCAAGCAGTACTTGTTTGGGACTACAGTCGACTCCGGATGATTGGTCCACTGGTTAATTGGAGCAGCCGGTTTTTTGGGACAGTTCTTTAATGAATTAAAACAGAACGGGATTTTACATTGATAAGTACTCTGTTTATTCGGTCCATAATGCCGCTAATTGGGGCCAATCTGATGTATGTACAACATAATATGTTTTATTAAACCCATTACAGGCCAGCAACGAACAACACGTGGTTCTAAGCGGCAAGATAGGATAATAGACAGGATAGAGGTAGTAAACATTTCGGCAGATAAACAACAGTAATCATACATCAGTCATAATAAAGATGTTATTTATAGTACAATGTATAGGCAAAATAATCGTTTTTGCAAAAATTTCAGTGCGTCATTTCCACTAGTTATGTCCAACATTACAAGCTGTATAGCCTCGTTGCAATTATGGTTAGTTGTCACTTGTCAGACGTACATAGAACGTTTGTAATTTCATGATTCTCATCAGTTTTAGTGACTTCATGAGTGTACTGTAACACACTGTTTCTCGAGTCTAGTTGTTTTGTTATATGCGGCATAATTTTTTATTTATTTTTTTATTTCCCGTTCGTTTCACACATTTTTTTGATATATTTATGCGTAGGCTTACAGTACAGTACCTACTATCAACGTCTCTGTGAGTTAAATGCCGCGTAACGATATGACTGTGTGAACGAATAAAGCTTCTCGACAAAATAAAAACTTATCCACCTAACTTAAGCCAACGTAAACTATCGGAACTAACCGGTGTACTGAAAATTACGATAGCTTGTATCGTGCTCCGAGAAAATAAAATACCCCAAGAGTAGGCATTAAAATATCATGGAACATCTCAGAAAAGAAAACGTGAATGAAGGATCCATTTGTTAAGAAGCGTTGAATGAATGGTTCACCATTGTAACTTCGCAAGTTGTCAGTGTCAATGGCCCAAAGCTTAAAACCAAGGGAAAAGGTTTTGCTAAAAAGTTAATTATTGTTCTGATACCCTTTTATTTTTTCGTGTGTATATAAATAGAATTTATGTGTATATGCCTGTAAAATTTATGTATGTGATAATTTTAATAAAATACAGTATCGCATATGCCACAGTTTACGAGTTCGTTTATTACGGCCAGCCGTTTAATTGGGCCAATATGCTCCGGGCCAGATGTGCCCCAATTATCCGAAATTGACTGTATATATAGGCTACATTTTGTGTCTAATTATTTATCAATTTATCGGTTTGTTTCTCTGCAATTCAAATTTATTATTTATCAGTCTCGACCAATGGGAATTGATCTACCTGCGTAGTTACTAAAGAGTTTTAACCGAACTAGTACAGTCGCCCGCTAACTAGAAACGCAAGTGAATGCTCTTGTTGTTCTACACTTTTTTCGTTCTTGCCCTACTATTGGAAGTTATTCGCGATCACAGTGATACTATTTAACCCTTTCAGTACCAAAGTCCGGAAAACAGGACGTCGATATATTTCAAATAATTATAGCATCCGGTTTACCGGATATCCGTAAATTATGTGTAAAGTGCCAACGTCCATATAACCGAACATTTCCAAAAAAAACTTTTAAATAGAAATTGATGGAATAATGTATTTTGAAATTTATTTTGATTTTCCGTGGCGTAATACTAGCGTGCTAGTCTACAAAGCGAAAGGTCCCGGGTTTGATTCCCGGCTAGGATCTGAAAATTTTAACACATTAAAACCACCGTTAAAGTTACCAAAACTCACAGTAGTTGCTAATGACCAAGCTGTTGATGCGACTTTAAATAAACTAAAAAAACTATTTTGAATATTTTTAGTATTAGAACGATTTCATTTTTTTATGAATACAATAAAAACTAATTTTTAACAGGAACTTTTATTTTTATGTAACGCTGAAATTTTGTTCGACAATGGTAGGCTTACACCTGCAAGTTTATAATAAGGGCTAGCACTTTTTGTACACCCTTTTTCAAATTAAATGGCTTTAGATCAAACTTTTAAATATTGTTTCGGCACTGAAAGGGTTAAAATCGCTGGTCATATTAACTTTATTCACCGCTACAATTTACACGCTGGCGAAATTTAAGAAAACGACCTCTCAAAAAATACAGTTCACACCAATAAGATCTTCGGCAGCTCTCCTTATTGACAGCCACTGGTACCAGCTGCCAAGTCTCTGGATGTATTTCGGAGTGAATCAACGTTTTTATTAACATCTTTAAGCTGCCAAATTATGCTCCACCACTGACTCTTACCAGTAGTTATTACTTTGTACTCGTTTATTGACCGATACACATGCTGTTAGGATACCTAAAGCTTAATTTATTAAAAACCTTTTTAAACGCTTTTATTTAACTTACTCTTGGAAGCATCAAATCTTGCAACTTAAAATTTTAATACTTCTACCGTATCAATATGAATCAAACTTTGCACACTTGTTTATCTTCGATGACAATACGCTGTGGAGGTGTTTGTAAAAAAAAATTTAAAATTTTATAACGCTTTTATTAATTTTTTAACTTACTCTTGGATCCATCAAATCTTGCAACTTAAAATTTTAATACTTCTACCGTATCAATATGAATCAAACTTTGCACACTTGTTTATCTTCGATGACAATACGCTGTGGAGGTGTTTGTAAAAAAAAATTTAAAAATTTAAAAAAAAATTAAAAAAACGCTTTTATTTAACAATTACTTAAAAAAATTAACTAAAAATAAAAAAATAAAAAAATTTACAAAAAAAAAATTAAAAAAAAAACATTTTTAAGAAACGCTATTATTTAACAATTAATCAAAAGAAAAATGAACTAAAAATAAAAAAATTTACAAAAAAAAACAATCACAGACATTACAGTTAAAATAAAAGCGTGGCGCATTAATATATATAATATTACAACGAATATTTTACAATTTTTTAAATTTTTTTTTGTAAATTTTTTTTTTTATAGAAAAATCCATGAACCTTGACATACGATTGAGGATGGTTCGATGTTACATCTTTTCGACAGTGTTTTATGGCGCAGAAGCTTGTGCGCTGAATAAAACAAAATATCAAGAAGAATAGATGGGTTTGAACTTTGGTTGTAGAGGCACATGCTAAAAATACCCTGGACGGTAAAAATAACCAACGAGACAGTCTTGCGGAGAATGGAAAAAGAAAAGGAACTTCTTTACACCATCCGACAAAGGAAAATGGAATATATAGTCACATTATGCGTGGACCAAGATATGAAATACTTCACTTAATAATACAAAGCAAGATTCAAATATAGTATAGTGTCATTATTAAAACCGTCACATGCTTTGGCATCTAAAAAAATTATTGTTGGTCTTAAATTAGATAAGTCATCATTTAAAATTTTGTTTACCACCAGTTTTCAGTAATTGTTTCAAATTTCTAATCACGCCTTAATCTATCGGCTGTCACTCAGACGTAAAGTTTGGTGAAAAAAAACTGTAACTTTATAGTCATCAAATTAGCAATCGGGATGTGCACTACAATTGCCAACAAACAGGATGATTTTTCGATTTTCTTGAAGAAAGTTTTAAGCAATTTTGTGAACCTTATTACCGAAGCACGTACATCATCCATGCTTTCTTATTGACATAAAAACTTGGAATTAACGAAAATGTTTATTTCAAAATTTCGAATTACGATAATATATTTAACAATTAGTATGTATACAGAATGATGGGGACAAAAATAATCCCTTCAAATTAAAGATAATTTTGAATTACACCATTTCGAATTACCGAGGTTTCAGTGTACACCATTTTACGCAGAAGAAAAAGTGTTGAATATTTTTAGGTCGTTGTTGTTTTTGTTGTTTAGCTTATAAGCTGAAAAGCTGGTTTGAACCTCTAGAGGTTTTACTATGTAAAACAATGAGTAAGGTGGTTTAGCATACCTCCCTCACTGAGTAGAAAAACGTATGTTTATCAGCATGTCCTGCCCTCTGAAAAACATTTACTTTCCTCTCTGGAAATGACACCTTCACTTCATTCACCACAGGTTGTGACCGAACAATGAAATTCCTTACTTTTAAAGGAGATAACTCTAATTTCTTTTACACCTGTAACTCTAGTGTTCTTAAATAATTTAATCATATAATTTGCTGCCCATGTGATAAGAAATATAATTAATTTTTGTAGCTTTGGAACTTGCAGATTGAGTGTAAAAATTTACCATTCCATCTGCCTGTTACAGGCATATTTTAGCTTAAAATATAATAAAATAGATTTTGATCTAAAATTCCCTGTTGAAGATTCACGTCTTATGGTAATAACCAATGTTCATATTTCTTTAACTAATGTAGACACCAACGACGGAGGTGTTGATGCAGCATAAAATAAACTAAAAAAGTAAAAACTAATTAAAATTTGTTCAATTTAATGATTTCAGTAGTAAGAGAAATAATTGTTCAAATCTGGATCAACGTTTCAGGGTAAGGTAAGTAAAATAAATAAACGTTTATTGTTTGATCTTATTTGGATATGTTTCAGAGGTTAAGTGCAAACAAGAATCTGACTTTTAACTAGACGTCGTCGACCGTTAGTACCGTACACTTGGCGGGGCGGATGGTTGTGTTGAAATGGAGTTAGTAGCGCGTAAATCAATTTCTGATTAGATAGACACGGTGACAATTTCATGCAAATGCTAACCCACCCCTAAATTTAACCCTTTCAACCCGTTTATCCCGTTCTATAACAGCTCTCGTACTCTTCTCTTCAACAGCTTTTCCTCACCCGGGAAAACCTTCTGTTATCCCCGTCTACTATTCCCTTATAACAACTTAGCTGCTGGAAAATCTTCTTCGCTTTCCCCAGAAAATCAAGAATGAAATTGGTATGCTTTTGCATCACCTTTGTTTTCCTCATTTTCAGAAATTAATTTTAAATTTTCTTCTTAAAGAGTTTCCTTTATTATTTTAAGGTACATTGAATGAAATTTTCATTTATGATTGTTTGACAGCTTTTCATACGTCATTAATAATAAATGAATACTTAACGTCAACTCTTTGAATAAAAGGGATTATTATTAGGCCTATCATTATTTCTTAAATTATGTTTCTAATACTGCAGCGCTTTCGATCAAAATACCCTAGACTAATCACTGTTGCCCCATGGTACGAAACCAATGAAATATTACACAACGATCTAAATCTGCCCTTCATAGAAGAAGAAATTGAACAACATAACGAAATCCTTTACAAAAACTAGAACACCATCAAAATCAATTAGCAATTAACCTCCTCGACAACAACGAAGATACTCACAGGCTGAAACGTTTTAAAACTTCCCTTTACGATTTTGTTAATCGTTTTTTCTTTTCTAATTCTACTACTATCCATCGTCACCTCATAATCGGCATCATTGCCATCTCTATCATGATCATTGTCATCTTCAACTTCAACAACTTTGTGTTTCAAGATGTTGATTCACAGTTCATCAAGATTAGATTTATATATTTTTTCTACAATTTAATATTTTTTGAAACACACTTCTGAATACGGTTTATATTTCAATTCTGTTGTTGTGTTGTTTAGGTGAACAGCCAAAAGGCTGGTTTGAACCTCTAGAGGTTTTACTAAGTAAAAACGACGAGTGAAACGGTTTACAATTGCCTTCCTCACTGAGTTAAAAGAGTATGCTTATCAGCATGCCAGGCCCTCAGAAAAGCACCCACTTTCCACCCTGTAAATAACACTTTCACTTTATTCACCACAGGGTTTGGCTGTATAGTGAAATTCATTACTCTCAGAGGAAATAACCTTGACTAGTGTCTTTTACACCTCTACTTCTTCTGTTCTTAAATAGTTCAGTGATATAATTGGCTGACCATGTGATAAGAAACAGAATTATTTTTTGTAGCCCTGGAACCAACAGATCAAGTGATTTAAATTCTAAGGATTTTATTTACATTTTCTTAAAAAATTGATTGCAAAAGAAATATACTACCAAAAAAAGTATGTAATAAAAAAACATGGTAGGTAATTACTTTGTACTCATATAGTCTTTAATCTTAGTAAAGATGAACAGAACTTAAATTTAAGTACAGAATTTGAAAAAAATTAATAAATTTTTTTTTTTTTTATTAAATCCCGTATGAAATTACCTAGAACAGTAGACTTGCAGTAATCCGTACTCCGTAATCCAGCACCTCTAAAAAAGTACGCCGGTATTTTGTAATTTTATAGCAATAGGTAGAGGAAGACCAATAAGTGAAAGTTGATAGCTACATATTCGATACATTATTTAATGATATTCTTGTAATTAGAAAGTTCTGAAAAAGTGTTGAAATGCTCGTTTGCTACGATCAGAAAACTATAAATAGGTTACTTTTCATCAGGTGACTATCCGGTTCAAATATTTGTGACCATCATAATAATTCTCATTTTGTTCGTTTCATTTCAAAATAGCTCTTCTCAGCCTGTTTCAAAGCAAGTTCTCAGATTTGAAGTCACAATACCCTTCTTCTGCCAGGTCCACGCTTTCCATATATTTTTCCCTGCAGAACGGCTCGTAGTAACGAATATCGTCATTCCGCTTGATATGTTCAAAATATTGGAGCTTCCTACACTTGGTAGTGAAAATGACTTCCTTGTTTTCTTTTCATTCTCGTAAGAACCTCTATATTTGGAATTCGAGCAGACTATAGAACTCTTAACATGCCTTTAGCCTATTCTCAAATACCTTTAGTTTCCTTGTGATGGCTTATCCAAGGTCCAGAACTCTACATGATGTAGGAACACAGAAACAACTTTTTTTTTCTTTTTTTTTAGCTTTTATTTGTTATCGGGAACTGTAGATTGTTGACAACTACCAAATTTGATCGCTGCTTTTTGCTGTATTTTTTTGACGTAGATTAGACATGAGTTTAAACAGGGACCCCCAGTAGAGTTTGTTCATAGATGGCTGTTTTACTGGTCACCATACAAAGTCGCTTGGCCAACCGGTGTTACTTAACAAAAAATAGCGACTTTCTACCAGCTGACTGACTGGGCTGGCCCGAAGGCCATAGAAAAAACATAAATAGTTATTTTTGTAAAATTAAGTAATGCTATCAAAATCCATTTTCTCAGAATTAAATTCTCTACTCATTATATAAGAAAACATTGTTTATTACCAACTGAGTAAAGGTTATTGTACGTCATACACAAAAAGTTTATTTTTCAACTTCAATTTCTTTGTGTAGTACTCTTGTTTTCAAAACGACAGGAGATACAGTTCTATAACATAGATAGATTAGATTTTTTCTGCCAAAACCAAATAAAAGCACTAAATTTACCCATCAATTTTATGGCTCTAGTAATTTCAGTATGGTTTACTTTGCTTGGGTAACTGAAAACCGGGCGAAACTCTTTGCTACCAACCTGTAACATGTTAACGGCACATTTTTTAACTTACGTTTATGTCACGTTTGTTTTGTTAATTTTAGCTCCAGAATCAGATCCCGAGAGATACACCCTGTATAACTATATATTTCAAAATTAAAATTACAATTTCTAATTTTATGCAATTGTGATGAATAAATATATATTCATACACTTTTATAATAAAAAACAATCCTTTAAATTTTAAAAGCATTACTTTATACATTCAAATAACTTAAATTTGATTATTATTATTACCTATGATAGAAATTTAAAAAAAAGAAATATTCGTGTGCATTATAATTGAAAATTGCATTATCGCATGTAAAATGTATTTTAGTAATAGTCTATGTATTTGAAATAGTAATGACACCCAATGTTTGTTGTTCATTGTTGTTACTTAAATTTATTGCAAAGTACTAAAATGCAGGTAGCT
This sequence comes from Catonia carolina, assembly GCA_035578175.1. Classification (NCBI taxonomy): domain Eukaryota; kingdom Metazoa; phylum Arthropoda; class Insecta; order Hemiptera; family Achilidae; genus Catonia; species Catonia carolina. The sequence goes on from JAQMRL010000005.1 coordinate 70,071,497, forward strand.
TTATAATGCAACTTAATTTTATTGCATAATTTTATAGCGTAGAATATCAAAGGTCGTGAAGGTAATATAACGATATGTTGCATATTCAATACTACAACAGTCCGTAAATATTTCAAATCGATTTGTATTTTGAATCAACAGTTTTATAAAAATGTTTAACTTATCGATTTAATGTTACACCATTTTAAATCTAGACCTGTGGGCAAATTCTTTAATACGGATTTTAAAAAGATAATAAAAAATATTGGACGCCAGCTTTAGCAGTAGAGCATGAAAAACATTTATAAATAAAATTATGTTTTTTCGCCAACTAAAATATTTAATGCATCAATTACTGACAAAATTATCCTTAAATTACCCTTACTTATTTTAAAATATAAGCAACCTTTTTCTCGACTTAAATTAAAAAAAACTTGAAAACCCCTTAATATAATATTGTGACACTTATTGCTAAGGTCCGTTTCGGGATCTAGGTAATTAAATAATTAATACACTAAAGTTTACAATTACAAATATTTATTACACTTCAAGGTTAACAAAATAAATAATAAACTAATTAAAATGACTTATTACAATAAATAACTTAATAATTTACTTCAAATAAATAATAAACAATAAATAATTTACTTAGCCTACTTACAATCAATTTTATAGGATTCCACATACAAAATGACACTGAATTCACAAAAACAGAACTGAATATACTTACACAAAGACTTTACACAATACACACACAACAAAGGCAGTATAACAGTCGTTGACCAACACAATGCTCGGAATAGTTAACCTGTATAACAACCCGATAAACGCTCGTCGAAGATCAAACGGATACTGACTGCTGACCGCACTCGGGGGTCTCTTTTATAGTGAATCAAAAGAACCTTCCCGAAGAATACCGAACAAAATAGTAAGGTACAAAAAACCCTTCATTAATGAGTGCTAGAAAAATCTATTGTAAACAAGTCAACTATTGTAAATAGAAAACGTAAACAACCTCATAAACAACTTCATAAATAGCTGCACACAATACCCTTTTATAATAGGCGTACTTTTATTGTTGCTATTGTGTTATGGTTCCCTTTGTTCTATTATCCCTTTACTATTTTTATGAGTGAAATTCTGGAACCTTCACGAACCATCTGGTCGATTTTGTCACAATATATTAAGGGGTTTTCAAGTTTTTTTTGTAATAATATTATCGCATAATATTATTATACGAAATGAATTTTACCTTTAACTAAATATTTCTCCTGTTTCTTCTTTTTCTTTTGGTTCTCCTGGTTACTTCTTCAAATAATTTCTCCTTCTTAAAAGGAGATGGCATGATGGTTTTGACTCAAAATTTCGATTTTTGGTTTTTTATGTTTTTCAATAGTCAAGGCCTAGATCTACCAGAAAAAACATTAAATTACACAAAAAATACAATTTGTTTATGAAAAAAACAAGTTTTTATCAAGTTTACACAGAAAAATTTATCATGTTACCAAGATCGAATATTTTTCACATTTTTATACTGCTCGTTTTAGTTCAAAGAGAATTTTAGTTTTTAAAAAATCTGCATCACAGTTTTTTTATTCACAGCTGTTGGTTCAGTTTTCTAAACAACTGTTGATGGGAAATTTACTTGTTTTTGTAAATTTTGTTTTTGATTTGTGCCTTGTTGTTTCTTGCGTTTTCCCGTAAATTTAGATTTTTAACACTAGGTACATTTTTCTCAGAAACCAATAAACCTACCAGGCTGAAATTTCTACCAGTTAGTTATCTTGTATCCACGTATACCGACATTTTTGACTTCCTCAGGTGCTCCAAAAATTGGTAATACACAAAAAACGTAGAAAACAATTTGTAAAAATTTTATGTTATTCGTAATATTTTAAAATATTGGTATAGTCCAAAGATTTAATTGAAAAAATGTCAGCATTTTGAGAAGAAACCCGACACCTATGGTGTGTAAAGTTTAATTTCCCTATCTTTTACCAATCGTATGAAAAATGTACCTAAAAATAGAAAATTTAACATAAGCGGAATACAAAGTACAGTCTCCCCTTAATGCATCAATTACTGACAAAATTATCCTTAAATTACCCTTACCTATTTTAAATACAACCACCTTTTTCTCGACTTTAATAAAAAAAAAAGTTGAAAACCCCTTAATATATACCATGCGAAATAATTTTTTTTTTTTTGTAATCCCTAATATGTGTACGTTGCAATCTGTTCAATTCAGAACAATAAGCAACCCCATGACCCAATGAGATGAGGATGATGTGTATGACGTGTAAATGAGGTGTAGTCTCGTACAGACTCAGGTCGACCATTCCTGAGAGAGTATGGTTAATTAAACCCCAACCATCAAAGTACACCGGTAACCACTGTCTAACATTCAAATCCGTATAAAAGTAACTACCTTTACTAGGATTTGAACCAGGAACCTTCGTCTCCGAAAATCAGCTGTTAAACAGCAGATTTTGGCGACGACTTTACCTCTAGACCAACCCGGTGGGTTAAATAAATTTACTTCAAACTAAATATCTCTCCTCTTTCTTCTTCTTCTTCTCCTCGTTCTCCTGGCCACTTTTTCAAATAATTTCTCCTTCCTTAACAACAGTTCCAACCTGAATTCCTAATGGAACTCATTTCAGTCTCAAATATCCGAAATCAGGGAACATCTGGTCGACAAGCCTCCCTCTCCTACCAATCGTTCAACCAACCTGGAGGGCCAAAAGGAAGGAGAACCATCCTAATGATTGGCTGCAAGTTGGCAGGTGGAAGAAAACTCCAAAAACACAGAGGGGGAAATACATTTGTCTAGTGAACACTACCCCGTATCAGATGACAGTTGGCTATATTTATAACCTATTGTCTAACAACTATGGTAATGTACCTACTTCTAACAATGGGGGTTTTTAACATACACTAGTTAAGGGTTTTACCTTAGTTATGGAATAACTATAATTATAGTAATTATAATAATAATAATAATAATAATATAGTATGTAATTATAGTAATTACTATAATTATTAATTATTATAGTAATTATTATTATTATTATTAATGCCCATAACGGGCAGGTGGAGTGTAAAATTAATTGCACTTGACCTGTTGGTTCCAGGGCTACAAAAAATAGTTCTGTTTCTTATCACATAGTCAGCCAATTATATGACTGAACTATTTAAGAACAGAAGAGGTAAAGGTGTTAAAGACACTAGTCAGAGTCATCTCCTCTGATAGTAATGAATTTCACTATACAGCCAGACCCTGTGGTGAATGAAGTGAAGGTGTCATTTGCAGGGTGGAAAGTGGGTGCTTTTCAGAGGGTCTGGCATGCTGATAAGCATACGGTTTCAACTCAGTGAGGAAGGTAATGGTAAACCACCTCACTCCTCGTTTTTACTTAGTAAAATCTCTAGGGGTTCAAACCAGCCTTTTGGCTGTTGACCTAAACAACAACAACTAAAATTATAGTATTTAGGAATTACTATAACTTCCATTGTTTGTAAAATTGTACTTTACAACGGTGCAATGTTAAATACAATTCAAACTGGAATTCTTCAAGGCAGCATATTAGTGCTCATACTGAACACATTATTTTATCTACTACTTTGCAATTCCATATAATACTTTACTAGGCACCTTTCAAATGCAAACACTGGAAAATAGGCGTCGATTAGCTTCACTTATATATTTGAACCTATTATTGTGTGGTGAAATAAATGATTCTTGTACGTTTAGAAAAATCCCTTTTCGCGTCCCAAGTTTTTATAACCGTTTAGAAATATGATTTATCACAAATCTTCCTCCACTAATTATGCAGCTTATTTGCCGGTTAACTGTGTGATAGTTAATTATAATATTATGGACAGATTTGCGACAATAGATCCATTTTGTCAGAGCCAAGCATCGTATAGGTTAGCCATTCTTAAGTCTTTCAAGATGTAAGTTTTCAAGCAATTCTACATTATGTGTGTGTTAATTATTTATTTTTTGTTTTGTTTTGGACATTTATCATGATTATTGATCAGTAAATTATTTATAAAATCTATGTGTATAATACTGTTTTAGGTATATTTAATTCTGTTTACATTATTGACTATTTTTGTTTGTATTTTTCTCTCCTATTCTTTTCTTTTTACTTTTGTATTGTCTTTTGCTCTGTAATGAAATACTATTTCTGTAATTGGCCGTAGTTGGCCTGTTACAAAAAATAAAACAAAATAAATAATTTACATTAGTCATACCACAAACACAAGATAACACTTTAGCCATATTTTCATATAACACAGAGATTTTGTTAGTACTAATAAATCTTGTCAGAGCAACTGCTGTACATAAATACCGATTAAACCTCGTACTGCTCGTATGGCAGCTCCAATTATTCTTTACGGAAATGAGGCATGTTCAGAAACAAGAACCCAAGAGCGGAGAATCCAGACGAAGAGATGAGATTTCTGCAAAGGCTAATGGGTATAAACACTTTGGGCCAATTCCAATCAAAACCGGAACTTCAAACACAATTTGGGCTTTTTGTGTGGATTACGAATACGAAAACCGTTTGTTAATATGTGAGCCGGAATCCGAAAAGGTACCTATTGTCGAAAATTGTGTTTTGAGCTATTTAACCTTTTTAAATTCAGAATTAAATACTGACCAATTTCATGCAAAATTCAGACTTTTCTATCAAAAGTTATGTAAGTTACGGCAGCTTAACTTTTTGAAAAAAAAATTGGTGCTAAATGCATTTTTAAACTTTTACATCACATTTTTCTAAATTTTACATTTTAAAAACAAATTACACTTAGAAATTATATGAAATGTTTAAAAATTTTTTGATATTTGACAAAACTGAACGTTCTTTTTAAATAAGTGGCTTCACTTTTATTTAGTGGTTCTGCAACTGAGTCTAGTAGCTTTGACTCGGGCTCAAAATACCCAATGGAAGGTCTTGGGATTCTTCTTTACCAAATACCCCGACATTTTTTAATTAATATTTTATTGTGTAGTCATTCCTACAGGAGCAATTACATTGTAAGTACAACCGGACAAAGTAAACTACAAAAATCTACAAAACAATCCATATATAGATAAATCGATCGTAGCAACTCATTTTTCTTCCGACAAGAGGTCTCTTTTCCCGACCCACCTCGCATAATTATGTCTTATAGTGTTTGACATCTGGGTGTTACGGACGGACAAAACAAAATTGTAGGTGACAATTTTTAAAATTGGCACCAATAAATAAATAAATTTTGTGAATGTTTTTTCATGTAAGGATTATAAAACGAAATATATTTTAAAACTGAGTCATCGATTTTTTCATGATTGCTGTACTTTTTAACCCTTTTATACAGTATCTTGAGAATAAAATGTGATGATAAATTTTATCAGTTGAAGTACGTGAGTTTAGCTGAAATGTCATCGCATGGTTTCGAAGAATAAAAACGGCCGGGAAATATACAACCAGAATATCCTTTTGACCTTTGTTCTTTGATCTCTGAGACAGCAAATAGAGTCCATAATCTAAAGGCCGAAGAAAACAATGAAATTTTAGCACTTGAATTGCTACTGTCCGTTTTCATTCACAGTATCTTTTCTTTCTCAAATTTAAGAAAGCGTAAACGTAAATAAAATAACTGGGTTTTAGCTTATCAAACCCTTTTTTAACATGTATTTATGCAGCTATCTAATTTTATACGAAATTTTACTTTTCTTTCTACAAAGTAAGGAAGTTAGACAAGAATGTTTTAATGATTGACTTTATTATAAACACATATTTAACAAACAAAATCAATTTATCTAAAAAGTTTAGTTTGAAATTTTTTTATGAATTTCTAAAAGTATACATAAATAATGTCTCAAAAATTTTTTAAATTTCAAGAAATAATTTGGTATAAACTTTCTTAAAATGTGTTTATTTTACGAGTTTATCGTGGTCATAAATTAAGTGAAGGAAAAAATTTGACGCAGGAATAAAAATTCAAAGAAGAAAAAAAAATGCTAAGATTCGCCGATGATATCGCAGTATTAGCCAAGACAAAGAAAGAACTAAAGGATATCTTAAACGGAATGGATGAGATCATAAGAAAGGATTACTTCATGAAAATTAATAAGAAAAAAATGAAATAGTTGTGCAGCAGCAAGAGTGGCTGAAGTTGTTGTGAGTTGTGAAGTTGTTGTGAAGAGTGGCAAGAATTGTGCAGGAAAAAACGGTAAATTTTAAAGTTGGCAACGAAATCATACAGGAAGTAGGGACATTCTGCTATCTACGGAGTAAAATAATAAAGGATGGTGGAAGCACAAGTGATATCAAAAGTAGGATTGCTCAATCTAGAAAAGCCTTTGAAATTAAAAACAGCTTACTGACTACAAAGATAGATAGATAGATAGATAGACACTAGACTTTATAGATAGACTTTTTAGATAGGCTTTATAGATTAGGAAAAATTTCTTAAATCACTATGTTTGGAGTGTAGCATTATACGGTAGTGAAACGTGGGAGATGGGGGCTGTATAATGGAGGAGAATAGAAGCTTTTGAAATGTAGTGTTACAAGAAAAGGTTAAAGATTAGGTGCGTGGACAAAATAAGTAATTTAGAAGTTCTTAGATGACTAGATAGAGAAAGAAGTAGGGCCTATATGAATACCAGAAGAAAGGATAGACTAATGGGGCATATCTTAAGACATCCAGGTATTGTTCTGTCAATAATGGAGGGTAGCCTAATAATAAAGGAGTGAATTGTTACAAAAGATGCAAAGTGTTGCAAGTATGTAAATATGAAACGACTTGTGCAAGATAGAACAGCTTGGAGAACTGCATCAAACCAGTCGAGAGACTTTTTTCTTTTTTTTTGTCATCAGTCTCTTGACTGATGAAAAAAAAAGTGAACATACGTAAATACTTACAAAACTTAATATTAAGTTCTAATGTCATTGTTAGATTCCGCAGAAGTGTATACAACGTACGAAAGATTTTTAATAAAATATTCACCATTAACATTATTTGGCATTTAACAGAAAAATTTTGATAGTATTAAGTATTAAAACATAAATTACCGACTCAAGGTTAAAAAGAAAATAAATTGTTGAAAATCAATCTAAATGCAAATCAGAAATTTATTTAGCAACCGATAAAGAATAATAAGAAGAAAAAACCTTTCATCGAAAGGAAAATGTCAAGTTGGTTCATTAGGAATAACTTAAGTTTTCTAAAATATTTTGCCAGATCTTCAAGATAAAGTCAGTTTTCCTTTAGATTAAAGTTGAATTTATTTTCAATATTGTTAAGAAAAAGTTTGACTTTTACATTTTTTCTTTAGGTAAAAAGCGGGTTTATTATTTTTGTTAAAAAATATAAACACACAGGATATGTATTGTAAATACTTTAGTTATAATTAGCTAATATTATGATTAAATTAATTGGAAAAACTATTAAAAAAAATTAAAATACATAATTTTTTTTTTCTTTGATTTACTTTATTCACTAACAATACAATAGACTAATAATATTTAGTAAATGAGATGAAAATATGTATAATAATTAAAAAGTTCTGGGAAAATAAAGGAATTCACTAAATATTTATAAATATCAAACATGACTGCCTCCGTAGCGTGGTGGTTTGCGTGTTAGCCTTACACGCAGAGGTTCCGGGTTCGATTCCCGGCCAGGGTCTGGAAATTTTCTCGTGTCAAATCCCACAGTTAATGTTTAATAACCCAAAGCAGTTGCTAATGACCAAGCAGTTAATGTGACTTAAAATAAAATAAATAAAAAATATAATAAAAAAATATCAAACATGGATTATTACATGTTCAGTCAATTTTATCTATTCTTTTGTTTCAATTCAAAATTATAGTTTGTGAGTGGAAACAGGTTTTACTTTCGCTTGCCCTATAAAATTTATAAATATATTAGTTTATATGTTGTATTCACATCAAATAATATTTTCAAAAACGAATAGAAAAAAATCATTTGTTAGTTCCCGGACAGACGAGCGGAAGGCCATTTTGTTGTTATGCCATGTCTATGCCGGATAAAGCCGAATGGGCGTTACCATCCCATCAGATATATTTGGTTATAGTTAGTATTATACAAACTGGATAGTATTTCACTTATGTCAGAAATTTTGTTTTTGTATTTTTAATATTGTTTGTAATTATTGTTTTTGTATTTTTTATATATTTTTTGTATTATTTGTATTTTTTATGTAGCTTAAATTTTTATGTATAAAATTTTTTTTATAAAAAAATATTTTTATACAAAATTTTTGTAAGTAAATTTTTTAAATTTATATTTTCCTGTAATATTTTTATTTTTTATATATTGATTTGTATTATCTGTATTTTTTATACATTTTCTTGTAATATTTGTAGGATTTTGATATTTTCTAGTATTATTTGTATTTTTTTTATATTTTTTTATTTGTCAGCCGCAGGCTAAATTTTACTGATAATTTTCACATATTACTAAAGGAATCTCCAAATAGGCATTGCCTTCGTGGCCCTATTTTTCCTAGTGTTGTAGAACTAGTTTGTAGTAGTTTTTTATTTAGAATTAGGTATAAAATTGTTTTAATTGTTTGAATATCTTTTAATTTTTTTATGGTCTAGGTTATATTTTTATGTGTTAATGTATCAGCCTACAACATGGAAATAATTTTTTTTATTTTTATTCTAAATTATAATAATTAACAACTAGAAAAATGTACTTTACTTTTTTCATTTTTCATTGAAATATTTTTGATTGTTCTAAAAAAGATTATTTGAAACCCGTTTTCAAAGTTTTTAAAAAAATACAAATCTTTCATAATTTATATTTAATGTAAAAGGGAGAGTCAAAAATATTTTATTTTATTTATATAAACCGTTTAAACGATGACATTGAACTCTAAGTTTAGAAATCAAAGCTGTTAAAATTCTTGGTGAATTTTTTTTGAAAATTAATAATATGAAAACCTAGATAGCAGCTTGTGTGTTAAGATTGCTTATTTTTGACGTCATTTGAACAACTGTTCGTTAAATGAACCCGTTGCTGATTCTTTAACGCTGGCTTAGTGCGCCACCTTGCAGATATTACTACTTGTAACAAAAACAAAATTGTTATCAAGACAAACATTTTATTATAGGCTATATTATAACTTATTAAATTTTTTAAATTTTTGGTGAAAATTTAATTATTACATAATTGCCTTTATTTGGTACTAATTTGTACTTTTTCCCGATAATTTTATAGTATTGATGCAAAAAATTAAATACTCGATTTTCAATATGTTCTTATCCAGCTTTCCTTTACTTCATTTTGTTTTCGGGTCATACATTTATCAGAATTTTCTTACTGTAAAGCCGTTTAAGTGTTTCAGACGAAATTTTTATTTATCATGTTCTCCTTTTTTTAAAATTTAATTTTGTAACTCTACCTTTTGATTTTTCTTCTGCTCTTCCAATCTTTGTACATGCTTTTTTGACATTTTCTGTCTTGTTTGATATTATTAAAGTCATGTTATCCGCAACATGTAGGTGATTCGTTGATTTTTCTATTTATAAAGTTTTTATAATTAATTCTATTAATTGGTAGTAATTTTTAAAATTGTCATTATCATTTTCCTATGTTCGTCGGGCCGTCACATCCAGGTATCAGAAACTATAAGAGATAGCAACAAACGGTTTTCGGATTCGTAATCTACAAAAACATGTAGTGGCCCTGGATTTGGTTTGAAGTTCCGGTTTTGACCGGTAGTGGCCCAAAACCAGAAGTCAAGAAATGAAAGTCGGAATCTGGAAACAACAATAGTGTCACCCGATTCCAGTCTATTTGTACTTCCTCAGCATGACAGAATAAAGTATCTTGGTCTCTACATCGACAAAAGAATAACGTGGAACCAACATGTTAACGAACGCGAAAAACTTTGCAGCTAGACGTAAACAACTGTATTCGTTGATTTCCAGATCTTCTAAACTCCCACTTCATCTAAAACTACTAGTTTATAAGTGCAACTTTAGATCCGTTTGGATGTATAGCAGCCAAATTTACTGTTGTGCCAAACCGTCAATCATTTTGAAAATACAACGCTTTCAGTCCAAATTGTTAAGACAGATAACTAGTGCTCCCTTTTACGTAACGAACGATACACTACACACGGTCTTAAACGTCCTATACATCAACGATGTGTTTCTACGCATATACACACGATTTAAAAAGAAATTACCAAATAATCTAAACCAGCTCATTGTTGACCTAGACACACCAGATTTATCAACTGTCCTTATACGAAGACTGAAACGACTCTGGAGTAGGGATATCATGAGACGTCAAAATGAAAGAAAAACAAAATAAAGTTAAGAAAATAATTAACAAAATAATGAAACAACTTAATGATTACGGTTGGAGTATTGTTAATGGGCAGCAATCTTCTCAATGTCTTAAAATTTGTCAATTTTTGTATCCTTTTTTATCAAATTTGCTTGTTGTTAATTTTATACAGTTTGCAAATAAAAATATCTTGTAAAGTCAAAAAAAGAGTAGACATAAAACCCACTAATGGTTTTTTCCTTAGGTCATAGGTACCCCTTTTTCTTTCTTACAAAAGTCCCGACATTAATTATTTATCTTTGTTATTAAAGACTGGAATCTTTTAAAATTTTTTTTAGAAAAAATTGTCACCAGCCATGAGAAGCGTCGTCTCATGAGAGGGATTTTTTTAGTTTATATTCCCATTCATATTTATGGATATATATATATATATATATTCATGCGAGGATTTACAGCCCCAGTCGTATCTCGCTTCCTAAGCACCACCTTTCTCTGCCTCGTCAGTCCTCATCGGAGAGCCACCGCAAGGATTTCCTCCTGCACCCCATCCAACCATGTCACTTCCGGCCACTCCCATACGCTCTTTGGCCACCTACCATCCTTCATCCTCTGCAAATGGCCAAACTATTTGAACTGCTTCCGGGATATGATATCCATGATATATTTTTGAACTCTGATCCTAATTTCAGAATTCGGAATTCGATCGATCCGCAACACACCACAGCTACGCCTCCAGAAATCCATCTCCACCGCATTTAGGCGATCCTTCTGTCTCCTTGTCAATACCCACACTTCCGCAGCATAGGTACATACACTCTCCAAGATAGCATGATAAATATTTATCTTTGTCTCCTTCCATATTTTATCATTCGAAAGGACAGAATTTAACTGCCCTATAAAACCCTTCGGCGTTGCGAAATCTTGCTGGTTACTTGCACTACACTTGTTCCGCTCCAATCAAAGATGACTCCAAGATATTTAAAACTTTCATAGCTTTTCATTACACCCGTACCCAGCTGAATATAATTTCCTGGCTCACCAGCAGTAAGGTGTTTAGTCTTGTCTACATTTATACTAAAGCCCCATCTTTCATACTCTTCTTGCAAATTCCTCATCATATTGCTGGCATCATCGTGATCTGCAGATATGACTACTTGATCATCCGCAAGAAGAAAGTATAAAGTATATTGTCGGCTACAGGGATTCTCATACGGCAGAATTTCTTTCGCCATCCTTCCAAAGCTTCACTGACATAAATTTTGAAAAGCGAGGGTGCAATGCAGCAACCTTGGCGTAGTCCCTTTGTCACTTCAAATACGGGAGACACTCGAAAGCCCATTTTAATTAAATTAGTAGCTCCAATGTAAAGGTGCTTGATCGTTTCTATGTGCCGTGCACAGACACCCCTTCTCTTCAAACTGTCCCATAGCTTGCTCTATGGGACGCCATCGTAGGCCTACAGTAGCCTTTATGTATTATGTCTTTAAGTATAGATTGCTAATTAATTTTTTATTCATTTATGTACAGATTGGTAATTACCATATAAAAAAAATAATTTTAGAAAATGTATAATAAAAGTAGTATACTAAAACGTGAAGAGTAGATTTTATTATCTCTTATTTGTGGAGTGTTTTGTAGGTAGCCTAAATGGAGTGTTAAAATCGATACTAGCTTGACCTGGGTAGTCACTGATTTCACACACAATAGGGCAGTAAGTGTGAAAGAGTGAAAAATTGGGTTTTAACAACAAAAACGGAAGAAAATATCTCAGTTGTAGCTAAATATAGATTTTTGTTTATGTATATGTACGACTATTATTATACACAATAATAAAACACACACAAAACACCAACTCCGTATCCTCTATCCTATAATATTTCTCAATTTTAAAAATCGTAAAAATTAAATTTATTTTTTTATGCTTTCTTAACTTTTTTATGAAGTTATTTTTTACACAACTCCAACCAATTTCAACATAAATATATATTGTAACACTAAGCCTAGTGTGATCGGGATCTGGGTATAATAAATAATAAACAGATTATCTTACAACTTAAAACAATTTTTCATTGACTAAATTTATAATTATTTAATTAAACTTAACAAATACAATTGGATTACTTTAATTTTATTAAAGTAAAGTGTATCTATAATAAATACGAGGGTTAGCTATTAAATAACGAGACTGACGTTATAAAAAATTTTATTTTTATTTTACACATAATTTTTACTTCTTGTTACCTTCAACATACACTCCTTCTATATTCCTACAACGCTCCATGCGAATTCTCCATTGTTGGAAATAGTGCTAGGAGTCATCTTCTGTCAGCTCCTTCAGAACACGAGCCGCTTTCTCTTTTACAGCTTCCACAGGCTCAAATCTTGTCCCTTTTAATGCAGATTTCCCCTCATGGAATAGGCAGAACATAATAACATGTGATGAAACGTGGTTTTTTAGTCATGATCCACCATGAACATGATCCACTTACACCCGAGAAATAAATTAACTTTATTGTCACGTAAAATAATATAATCAAAACTTTTTAAACATATATGAATTCTTAATCGTGTACTGTGTTCATACTCACAACTCAGTTTAATATTGTCCATATAACAGATAACATTTTACAAAAAATACCAGGTAAAAAATAATTATGTAATACACACAGGTAAAATATTTAACAAAATTACAAAAATAATATTATGACGGGAAAGATTCAACATAATATGATTCATAATTTTTAATATACGAGTATATATGAATAAGTTTGAACATATTTAATACTAAATTAAATTTGAATTGTTTGCATGAAGTACTAACTAAACCCTTGTAATTTACTTCCAATACGATATCTAATGATTGATTCCAAAGATACTAAATCCACACCCTTGCATTTTAATATAAATAGGTATCTAAATTTTCATGGGTTAAAATTCTATTTATTTTTTAAATTGTTCAGAACTACTTAAAATTGAATTCTGAAAAAGAATTGGATAAGGTAGTATACGTACCTCTACACTTAAAAGTCATCCTCTATAAATCACTTGTACGGCCAATTTGATTATGTGGTGGACCAATTTTTGAGGCCTGTCACAATACAACACTGAATATTCTTCAAAGACAAAAACACTTAGAGTAATAACAAATGCACCTTTTTACGTAACCAAACTCTTCGATAAGATCTGTAAATATCAACAGCTTGTGACATTGTAAACACAACATGCAACTCACTACACACAAAGACAATTGACCAAATAAATCCAAATGTCTAATCTCTTTTAACTAATGGTCTCCCAGTTAACAGACGACTGAAACGAAGGTGGAATAGGGATTTTCTCCTACCACCACAAGACACATTTCAAATTAACTTGTCATGCCTGTTTAAAATCATTTCATAAAAAAATAAATCATCCATCATCATAGTTAATAAATCATTATCATTAAAAAAATATTGGCATCACATTCCTTGTCCGATTCTACGCCAAAATCGGCCACGGATCGATTCATATTCAGATCACATTCACGCCATTCCTGAACATTTTCATTTCATTACTAGTTGTGCTTTAAAAAATGTACAGTTATAAATAAAAATAAAGTTGAAGCAAAAAAAATAGTATACTATTTAAATTTAGTTTTATGTTTTAGAACTCTATAAAAAATTTGAAATTTGAATTTTGCACTATTTGAGAATAAGTTACTCAATTAACGACTAAGAATTAGTATTACAATGAAAATAGTAGAATTTAATTTTGGTCAAAAAAAATTTCGTTTCGAAAATTTAAAAAAGCTATTCGCTTTGTATACTGTGAACTTACAAAAATAAAAACCAAAATGAAATATTTATGGACATTTAAAAAAGGAAATTGGAAATTTAATGATGAAAAAGCAAAAAGTATGTATGATTTAACTATGGAAACAATAAGGGACGTAATTGAAGTTATAAAACGTTTCTCAGAAAGTTCTACGGTCGGGTATAAAATATAAGGAGGAAAATTTCTGATTACTATTCAGTATTTTTGTGTAAAGAGAAAAGCAAGAAGATAAGAAAACGAGCTGCCGACTTTTCCTTAGTATAAGAGCACATCCCAGGGCTTTTTAAAATGCATGAGACGGAGAAACTGTTTCTGTGGTACACTCTACTGAACATGGTGGAACAGCGGAAAAATTCCTTTATTCTTTTCACACAGGGTCCCCATATATGGCAACGGCCACATAAATTAAAGGCAAGTTCGTTGCATAGTACACGTATGTTCAGACCCTAGGTATTCATAAACGATGTACCCACCCATTTTATTTTGTTTTTTAATAAATCCTTTCAGCCGAAAACTTTCTCTTGTAAAAATAGATCTTAAAGGAATTCCCTGAGAATATCTTCTAAATTCCAGATGATTTTTAAATATTGACTACCTAATATGATAATAAAGTACTTTACCACAATGTTGGAAGTCCTGGGTTAATTTTTTTGGCTATGCTGAGTAAGATAACATTAAATATTTCACCCTTAAGGGAAGACTCTGCCCATAACAGACAGGTGGAGTGTCAAATTATTTACACTCAATCTGTTAGTTGCAGGGCTAAAATAAATAGTTCTGTTTCTTGTCACATGGTCAGCCAATTAAATGACTGAATCATTAAAGAACAGAAGAGGTAGAGGTGTAAAAGACACTTATCAGAGTTATCTTCTCTGAAAGTAATGAATTTCATTATCCCTGTGGTGAATGAAATGAAGGTGTCATTTGCAGAGTGGAAAATATGTGCTTTTCAGAGGGCCCGGCATGCTGATAAGTTTATTTTTCCATTCAGTGAGGAAGGCATGGTAAACCACCTCACTCCTCGTTTTACTTAGTAAAACCTCTAGAGGTTCAAACCAGCCTTTCGGCTGATGACCTAAACAACAAGGGAAGACTGTACTTTGTACCTTGCCAATATTAAATTTGCTATTTTTAGGTACATTTTTTTACAGGATTGATAAAAGATAGGAAAATGAAACTTTACTTACTTATAGATGTCGGGTTTCTCTAGCTATTGACATTTTTTCAATTTAATCGGTTGAACCATAAAGTTAAAAACAGAATAACGAATAATATTAAATTTTTACAAATTCTTTTCTACGGTATTTTACATATTAATAATTTTTGCAAAATTTGAGGATGTCATAAGAATGCCAGATATGTGCATATGCAAGATAAGTAACTGGTAAAAATTTTAGCCTGGTAGGTTAAATGGTTTTCAAGAAAAGTGTACCTAAATGTTAAAACTTTAAATTGCGGGAACAGGTGAAAAAACAAAAAGGCACAAATCAAAAACAAAATTTACAAGACAAGCAAGTGAATTTCCCATCATCAGTTGATTAGAAAGATGAACCAATGGCTGAGAGTATTAAAAACAGTAATGCAGATATTTTTAAAGTACTAAAATTCCCTTTGCTCTAAAACAATCTGTATAAAATTATGAAAAATATTCGTTCATGGTGACACGATCATTTTTCTAGACAAACCTTCTAAAAACTTAATTTTTTTCATTAAACTATTTTTTTCACGTAATTTAAAGTGTAATATAACAAATTTATTGTACATCTGGAGTTGTTTATTTTTTGAGTCTATTAAAATAATAAACATCTCCAGCTGATTGAAAAATTAATACTTTAGAATTATTTAATTCACATTGACAAAATTATTTTAAAAAAAAGTTATTTATTCTAGTTGCTAGGCGACTAGAGAAGAATAAGATGGATTTTGTATAAATTATTTTCAGTGAGGGACAATATGGCGAACCGTATAGGCAGGTCCCTCATTCATGCATTCGTTCTTGATTAAAATATGAAATATATATATATCAATATTAAAAAAAACTTATAAAATAATAATGTAGCTTATGAAGGATTAGAATAATGTATGTATTATATTGATTATTTAAGAAAAGAAAACATTATATGAACGATTTACAAGAGATTAAAAATTTGTAGAATAACATTATTAAATGGAGTAATAATATTGTGTATTGATGAAATATTTATTTAACGTAACAAATTTGTCGATCCCTCGTGGGGAATATTTAATTTTACCACAAAAGTTTTGTGGTTGAACTAGGTCTAAACAAATTGAAAAACAATCGAAATTTTCAGTTAAAACCATCATACAGTCTCATCTTAAAGTTTCCGATAATGAAATTACCAGTTGTTGCAAATACAAACTCCAATAAATAAATTTCCGTAAATAATTTTTTTTTTAAATACTAAGCTAAATTTTTGGTAAAATGTTTGACTTTTGAAAAATATTTGTTACCTGTATAAATCAATAAATTATAAAACTCATTTAGGCTTATACAACACAACTAGGGCTCGTTCTTCTGCACCCGGAAAGAGGTTAGAGTGATAATCTTAAGGTGTGGATAAGTGGTTTTAAAAAGTCAGAACGAATGTTAAAAAACTGGAATAAATGGAGAAAACATGATAGATCACACCAAATTCATATAAATTATTACTGACTTTAAAAGCTTCCTCGAAGAACAAAAGTAGAATCCCGGAACGAAAGAAATTGAACAGAAGTAATTAAAAAAAGTTACAGTGAAAAAATTCTGGGAGTTTAAATATGAGCTAACAAAAAGGTTAAAGTTACGTCAGAAATTTTCCCTGTATGAAAAAATGGTGTATGTAAATACGGTGTATTTCTAAAAATTACACTATCGCATGTCTGAACGATTCCTGTCAGAAACATGTTGAACATTTATTATCATCTCTTTTTCCCTCAGACCAGCCTTTCAGGTTATTTTCTAGTAAAAAAAAGCAACTGGGTCAACTCTTGTCTTAAACCAAGGACATTTTAACAAAAAGGTTATTTACTACTGTGATATCCTGGAACAAATTCTCTTAAATAATTAATCTAACCTTTTTCCAATTTCTCTTCTTCCCGTCAGACCAGCCGTCCTGGTTATTTTCCAATAAAAAGAAAAACAACTTTTGATACTTTTTAGTGATAAAGGAAACTGGCAAAATTCAGCGCTGTTTGCCGTTCTATTCGCGGGACAACTGGAAAGAAAACGAGACAGGACATCCAAATGAAATTTTATGTAGCACTCATAACATATGGAAGTGAAACAGGGGTGTCATTACAGAGAAATGAGTCTCGTATCCAGGCTCCTGAAATGAGATTTTTGTGGGGAGTCAAAGCTTGCACTCGGTTAGATGTACATAACGAAATTATATGGGCTGAATTAAATATTCAGTCACTGTGTGAAACATTAAGAATATATAAGAGAAACTGGTCCAAACTTTAATTTCGCATACCAGCATAGAGACTTTCTCTATGAGCATGAAAAATTTTCATGCTCGTATAAAACTAGAGGAAGCGAGGGTTGGGAACACCTAAAAAGAGATGGATACCGGAACAGGCTACTGAACCTAATCCTTGACAGATGTTGATGAAAAACAACAACTGGGACAACTCTAGTCTCAAACCAAAGACATTTTATCAAAGGGAACCTCTTTACCACTACGATACCCCAAAATAAATTATCTTAAATACCTTATTAAATATAAAAATATATCTATTTTTATAACAAGTTAAATTTAAAAAATATTCTCAATATTTTTACGAAAATAACTTTCCTTCTTATTATCATAATATTGACATATTTTTTGAAGCATAACAAAAAGTTAGATGAAATTTAAAATTCGATATTAAAGAGACGATATCAAAAATGAATTTGTTAAAAATATTTGGTTGAAGGCAAAGTAAAAAAAAGAATGCAACAAGTGGTGCTAGTTAGTTTTAAAGATATTGAACAGAGAATTCTACTAAATATTCATGAACAGAGTTCGCAACTTAAAAACAAAATTTCAACCCTTCCATGCAACTGTATACCGTATATTAATACCAGATTCTTCACGTTTCTTTTATCTATCATTAGTTCCAGATTAAAAAAGTAAAAATCTTTTTTATTTCCAGAAGAGAAAATATTATTAGAGTAAAACAATATTTTTACCTTTTCTTAATCTCGTGAATCTACGTTATTAAAGTTAAAAGGTATTAGAGAGTTTATTCATTGGAAAATGTTGTATGAATGTATAATTTTTCATTGGAAAATATTGTATGCTGCTCTTACAATATAACGTTTAGTGAAAATTAATGGTAAAGTGGGTTTTGTTTAACTTATACATATATTTTTCCAGTCAAGTTTTGGATATTTTGATGTTAATAATTTTTTTTTGCACTTTATGTTTTGTAGTTGACTTAATTTACATAATGTAACGCGTTTATGTATGAATTTAATATTCCCACGAACATAAATTTAATTAATAATTAAATTATACTATGTTAATTATGCTACGTTAAATAAAACGTTAAATATTAATTATGCTATGTTTAATTATGCTACGTTAAATAAAACTCAAAAAAAACCATCCGTACTGTTTGATGGTTGGTCCATGACAAATTTATTTTTGATTTTTGCGTTTACAAATCCGGAATTACATAATTAATTATCCCTAATGTGTGTATGTTGCAATCTGTTCAATTTAGAACAATAAGCAACCCCATGACCCAATGAAATGAAGATGATGTGTATGACGTGTAGATGAGGTGTAGTCTTGTGCAGACTCAGGTCGACCATTCCTGAGAGAGTATGGTTAATTAAACCCCAACCATCAAAGTACACCGGTAACCACTGTCTAGCATTCAAATCCGTATAAAAGTAACTACCGTTACTAGGATTTGAACCAGGAACCTTCGTCTCCGAAAATCAGCTGTTAAACAGCTGATTTTGGCGACGACTTTACCTCTAGACCAACCCGGTGGGTTATAATTACATAATGACTTTGAAAAACATATAAAATATAATGAATTATTAAATTTTTAAAGACCCCACCGGGTTAATCTAGAGGTAAAGTCATCGCCGCGAGTCAGCTGTTAAACAGCTGATTTTCGGAGACGAAGGTTCCTAGTTGAAATCCTAGTAAAGGTAGTTACTTTTATACGGATTTGAGTACTAGAGTGAGGTTACCGGTGTACTTTGATGGTTAGGGTTCAATTAGCTATACTCTCTCAGGAATGGTCAGCTTTGGTCTGTACAAGACTGCACCTCATTTACACGTCATACACTTCATTCTGATCTCATTGGGTCAAGATGTTGCTTATTGTTCTGAATTAAAACTCGATTTACAAAATTTGACAAAAAACATATATTTTCTTTATTCATATTTATTTGTATTCACATCACATAACATTTTTGAAAACGAATAGAAAAAAGTAATTTGTTAGTTCCGAGACAGACGACCAGGAGGCCATTTTGTTGTTATCCCCTATCTATGCGGGATAAAGACGAATGGGCGGTACAATCCTACCAGATAATTTTGCTTAAATATATGTATTTTTTTAAATATACATAGAATTTATTATTTAAACTCATAAATTAAAGTTTTTTTATAACATAAATATATTTGAAGTTTAATCAAGCGAAGTTAGCTCTGAGATACCGAACAGGCATCGCGCGGCCATCTTGTTTCCCCGACCTACCGACATGCCCTACGTACATTGAATGCCTCTCATTTTATTAATTTTTCTAAACCCAGGTATCAAATTCTTAATTTTATTAAATATTTAAGGTAATCTAAGCAAGGTTCAATTTGTTTTACTCATTTCAAATATAATTTTCGAAAAATAATTTAAAAAAGTCATTTGTTAGTTCACTGACAGACGACCGGGAGGCCGTCTTGATGTAACGCCCTAAATAAACGCCATAAATATACGCCATAAATCTGAATGGGTGGTACCATTCCACCAGATATTTTTGCTTAAAAATATATAATTTATTAAATGTATAAAGAATTTATTATTTAAATACATATTTAAAATATTTATATTTATTACATAAATATATTTGCAGTTTAATCAAGCGACGTTAGTTTTGAGATACTAAACAGGCATTCAAGGCCATCTTGTTGCCCCAACCTACTAACATGCCCTACGTACACTGAAATGCCTGTAATTTTATTAATTTTTCTAAACCCACGTATTACTCTAAATTTTATTACAAATTTAGGGTATTCTACGCAAGATTCAATTTGTTGTATTCACTTCAAATAATGTTTTCAAAAACTAATTAATAGAAAAAAGTCATTCGTTAGTTCACAGACAGACGACCGGGTGCCATCTTGTTGGTTCGCCCTAACTAAACGGGATAAAGCCGAATGGGCAGTACCAGTCTACCAGATATTTTTACATAAACAGATATAATTTTTTAAATGTACATAGAATTTGTTATCTAATTACATTATTTAAAGTGTTTTTGTATTTATAACATTATATTTGAAGTTTAATCAAATGATGTTACCTCTGAGATACCGAACAGGCATCGCGCGGTCATCTTGTTTCCCCGACCTACCAACATGCCCTACGTACACTGAATGCCTCTCATTTTATTAATTTTTCTAAACCCAGGTATTAAAATCCTAATTTTATTAAATATTTAGGGTAATCTACGCAAAATTCTATTTTTTGTATTCCCTTAAAATAATATTTTCGAAAACTAATAAAAAAGTCATTTTGTTAGTTACAGACAGACGACCTGGAGGCCATTTTGTCGTAACGATCTAACTATGCGTGATGAATCGAATGGGCGGTACCATCCCACCAGATACTTTTGCTTAAAAAGATATAATTTTTTAAATATAGCTACATAGAATATGTTATTTAATTACATATTTTAAAGTGTTTTTTATTTATTTATTACATTATATTTGAAGTTTAATCCAGCAAAGTTAGCTCTGAGATACCGAACAGGCATTGCGAGGCCATCTTGTTGCCCCGACATGGCCTACGTACACTGAAATTCCTTTCATTTTATTAATTTTTCTATACTCACGTATTAAAATCTAACTGTTATTACAAATTTAGGGTATTGTACACAAGATTCAATTTGTTGTATTCACTTCAAATAATGTTTTCGAAAACTAATAGAAAAAAGTCATTCGTTAGTTCACAGACAGACGACCGGGATGCCATTTTGTTGTAACGCCATAACTATGCGTGATAAACCGAATGGGTGATACCATCCTACCAGACATTTTGTTTAAAAATATATAATTTTTTAAATGTACATAGTATTTGTTATTTCATTACATATTTTAAAGTTTTTTTTATTTATAACATAAATATATTTGAATGTTAATCAAACGATGTTAGTTTTGAGACACTGAACAGGAATCGCGCGGCCATCTTCTTGCCCCGACCTACCGATATGCCCTACGTACACTGAAATGCCTGTCATTTTATTAATTTTTCTAAACCCATTCATTGAAATCTAAATTTTATTAAATATTTAAGGTAATCTTAGCAAAGTTCAAGTTGTTGTATTCCTTTCAAATAATATTTTCGAGAACAATTAAAATAAAATTAATTTGTTAGTTCACAGACAGTTAACCTGGAGGCCATTTTGTTGTAACGCCTTAACTATGCGTGATAAACCGAATGGGTGATACCATCTTACCAGATATTTTGCTTAAAAATATATAATTTTTTTAAATGTACTATAGTATTTACATATAGTATTATATAGTATATACTATAGTATTTGTTATTTCATTAGATATTTAAAAGATTTTAAAGTTTTTTTTTATTATAACATTAGTATAACTTATTTGAATGTTAATCAAACGATGTTAGTTTTGAGACACTGAATAGGAATTGCGCGGCCATCTTCTAGCCCCGACCTACCGATATGCCCTACGTACACTGAAATTCCTGTCATTTTATTAATTTTTCTAAACCTAGGTGATAAAATTTAAATGTTATAAAATATTCAGGGTAATCTAAGCAAGAATGTATATATCATACCGGGAAAGAGAAATAATAAAATAATAATATTTGGCTTGTAAGGTAATTAAATGTAGAACAAGTGAATCTGGATTTTGAATTTTTAATGTTCTTAATTTTTGTCATACCGTTTGATAGATCAAGTTGCGAGAAAGTGAAGAAAAGTGTTTTATCTGAAAAAGTAATGTATATCTTAAACTAAAACAATTGTTTGCTTATGGGTTAATTCAATTGAACCAGAGAAAAACAGAATGGAAAACTCACGCACTAAAAACTACCATAAAACTTGGTAAGTTTTAAAATAACCTAATATGTTAAACGTACGATCAAAGAACATACTTTTAGCTAAAGAATCTAAAGAGAACCGAAGAACACTTTATGAAGTCGATAAAGAACTAAACGTCGTGATCGGAATGAAAATTGGCAATTCCAGAAGATATTTTGATACGAAAAAGACATAACCGTAGAAAGAAAGCAGTTTTTCGGATTGTAAAACAATAGAAACTCTTGGTTATAGACGGAGAAATGTGTAACATTTAACTTCATTTATATATTTTTTATGTTCCATTTCATGAACATAAAAATGTTTATTATAGTTTTGAAAATTTTTATTTTTTTGCAATAACTATTTTATTGATATTGTTGTTTCATAGTGTTCGTATATTTGATCAATTTATAGCGGTTTCTCCTTTCACAATGTGCAAAAGTTTATTGCAAATATCAGAGAGAATGGAGTAGGCTACGTTTTGATGTTATTATTATTATTATTGTTAATATCCAATAGTGTCAATATGTATTGGTAGTAATACGTATTAGTATTGTAAGTTGGTTTGTAAATAATAGTAATTATTGTAACACTTAAGACCTAGGTTCTTTCGGGATCTGGGTATAATAAATAATAAACAGATTGTTTTACAATTAGTAGATTGGCAACTAATGGTTGCCAATGCAACCATTTAGTTGCATTGGCAACTTTCTCTTGCCAATGCAAATAATGACCAATATAACCTAACATTAGTAATAAACAAAAAACAAACCTCAAGAAACATAACCTTATTTTAATCATGAGTGAAAGACACAAAATGAAAATCGACCTCAGTTTGGCTTAAAAATACAGAAAATCACTTTTTCACGCTAAACTAGGCTCTGTAGAGAAAAAGGCTCTAATTAAAGTTGTAGATCTTTTAATTTCCTATAAATTTCATTATTATACACTTTTGTCGTACAATCCATACTAAGGCCGAAATCTTACAACCAATTTTTTACAAGTTTTCGTGAGAAAAAAAAACATAAAATCGCTAATTACCGCTAAACTAAGCATTATACAATAAAAATATTCGAAATAAAAGTTGTAGGAATTTAAATTTTCTACAATTTTTATTATATACATTTTTGCGCTAAAATGCATATTAAAGCCGCAATCTTAAAAAAAAAACAATTTTTTTACGTGAAAACAGCCTCACCAAGAATTTCAGCAAACATGGCGCTTACTCTATCTTCTAGAGCATAACAAATTTAGTTAACCAGGCGATTTAAAAAAAACACGTAGGACCTGATTTTGAGAAAATTGCAAAAAAGTGAAAAATTACACGAATAAACTACTACTTCCGGTTGACCGATTTTGATGAAAATGTTCGTATCGATTCTGGTAGTGGTGTTTAATTTAAATTTCAGGTTTCAAGTTCGTACGATGTTCCGTTCTTGAGATATTCTGTTAACACACACGCGCGCGCGCGTGCACACACACACACACACACTTATAATATTTTATTACTAATGTTAGGTTATATTGTTAATTATTTGCATTGGCAAGAGAAAGTTGTGCGAGTGTTTCACATCAGATTATTTTTTGTAAGAAAGTTCTCTCTCTGCTTGTTCATTTGGAAAGTAAACTTTTAAAGCTAATATATTATTACCTAGTGATTAATCCTTGGGGTGAAATTTTTCAATTCCAACAAGTTTAAAGGTAGGCTAAGAAGCACAAAAGATATTTATGTGAGTTCAATGTTCGGTACCTGGTTCAGAATGATTGGAATTTCTTTTGCAAGAACAGAAATAAGTTACTGGTAGTTACCAGAATGACTGGAGTAGGGGAAGGATAAATTTTTAACTCATGAGAATTCTAGGAAGAAGAGAATGAATGAATAAATGGTTTGGTAGATTTCAAGAGGAAGAAGAAGAAAAAGATGGATAGATATATATATATAAATGCAACAAGTGGGGTTGCTCTAGAGGAGGAGAACTGAAATGGTTAAGATGGTGCAAATGCGGTTTGAAGCAGAGCGAACGTATCGGTCCTAGCGGTAACTATGGAAACTATTATACTAAATATGCATGAGCTTCTCTCGAATCTAACTTCATGCATATATTTCCATCATTAGTTATGTTTCCAATATATGTGCTTTTCGTTTGTCTGTAGTAGTGTATATATGTGCTAATGTATTGGGGTGTTTTCAGTGACTAATGTAGGCCTAAATGGGCTCTGTTCGTCACGTCGATTGACTTTGTGACAAATTGCGCCACTCTGTTATCTAAATTCATTCTCTTCCCTCAAGCGTCTAATATATACATTGGTTATCAAACTCTCCGGTTAACTTAATTTATTATTATATTCGGTTGCTACTTTAGAATTTTTTTTCTTTTTTATATACTATGTATCAACAGTATTTCGTTTAACCAGGTCTCGTTCGTCCGGACTGCTCTTAAGAACCTTAAAAATAATTTTGTAGTTTTTGTTGAAGAAGCCACGAAGGCCATGCTTCGTTAAATTCTCTTTTTTCTTGTCAAGCTTTTCGCTTCACTTTTGGTTTGCACCAATCTTTTCCTCATACGTCATTTATCTTATGGCTCTTTTTTCCGAGAAATTGTTTGATACTATTAATATTGTGGGTTCAATTGTTAGGTTAGAAATAATTTTTCTAAACTCGCTTTTGTTAGTGAAGTCTTCTTTTTGAGTGTTTTTTATCCTATTCTCTTGTTCACTACCTTCTTTTTTGACGATCTCTTAATTCAATCAATTCGTTCTTTTTGTTAAGTCTGTCTTTGCCAATTCTAAACATGTTTTTGTAATATTGAGCTTTTCTAATTTTTATATTTTTCTAAGTTTCTTATTTCAAATTTTTTAAATTATGGTGTTACCATTTTATTTTGGAGATCCGAGGATCTTCCTTAGACCGTTTCAAATCATGGTTTTCAGTTTTGCTATTTCTCTTTTACTGTAATGAACTGTCACTGTTTCATAAAGTAACTTATTATTGGTTTTAAAGCGGTCTGGAAATGTCGAAGTTTTGTTTTCATAATTATGTTCTCTTTGTTGGAAAGGTTTCTTCGTCAGATAAAAATTTATTTATTAAAATGATGAGAACTACTCGGTTGGTCTAGTGGTAAAGTCGTCTCCAAAAATTAGCTGTTTAAAAGATGATTTTTGGAGACTTTGAATACTAGAACTTTGAATACTAGAACTTTGAATACTAGACAGTGGTTACCGGTATACTGTGATGGTTGGGTTCAATTAACCATACTCTCTCAGTAATGATCGGCCTCGGACTGTACAAGACTACAACTCATTTACACGTCATACACCCCATCCTCATCTCACTGGGTCATCCGGTTGCTTATTGTTATGAATTGAACTGGTTGCAACTTACACACCATTAAGGATTAAAAACAATTTAAGACGAAACTAACGGGTGATTCAAAAAGAGCGCCGGTTTTTAAACGGCTGGTAAATTTTTGTTTATCGGTTGGCAACATTGTTAGACCTCATTTCTATTTCGGAGAACATTCCGATTGACGATTCAGTTGTAGTTTCTCTTGTTCGCAGTGTAATACTCTCGCAGTCTGTGTCTAACCATGGAGAAGTTTACTATTGCACAACGAGTGTTAATCGTCAAAACATTTTACCAGAGTGGAGAGAGTTATGCGGCTACTGTCAGGCGACTTCGCGGTACTCTAGGACGTAATGAAGCACCGAATGAATCAACAGTTCGCAGGCTCATGAAAAAGTTTTTTGAGGCGGGTTCAACAGTCGACGTTAAAAGTTCTGGACGTCGTCGTTCTGGCCGAACTGAGCAGAACGTTGCGTTGGTTCGTGATAGTGTGGCTGTTAGCCCAGCAAAATCAATACGTCGCCGTTCTCAACAATTGGGTTTACGATGTTCTTCTGTACGGAGAATTCTTCGGTACGATCTCCAATATCACCCGTATAAAATTCAGTTGACGCAACATTTGAAAGTGGCAGACCACCAGAAGAGACGACAGTTTGTAGACTGGGTATTGAGAAAACGGCAGGATGATGACACCTTCGCAAACAAAATTGATGCCTTGTGACTTTCATCTTTGGGGTCATCTGAATCATTGGTGTATGCCAATAAACCCCGAAACATCAATGACTTGAAGGAGGAAATTCGACGGGTTATCGGGCAAATGGAAGTCGAAACTTGTCGTGCAGTAATATCCAATTTCATGGACAGAGTTGATGCGTGCCAGCGCAGTAGAGGAGGAGACATGCATGACATCATTTTTCATACATGAAATCGGAAGGTAAGATGAACTTGTTGATGTATTTATTTTCAGTTTTTCAATAAAATAAATCTCTTAATTTGATATATCAAAACCGGCGCTCTTTTTGAATCACCCTATATAAATAATTAATTTTTGTTGTGACGTAAAATAATATACAATCATTTATTACGATTTATCATTTAATACGCTGTCATCATGAAGTTCTTCATATAAAGTAGACTACATAAAACCTATTATAAATAAATTCTTTTAGTATTTTTAACGCCGATTCCAACTTATTAAGCTTTGTTTATGTTCGATAAAAATTCTAAAGTTATTAAAATACTTTACTTTGTTTTCATTTTCAGTATAAAAATCCGCGTATAGAAAGAAAACGGATCACTGGTTTTCTCTCAACAAAAAAAGACAGACTATGTTCCAATTCCTTACAAAAAGAAAAAGCACTCGAAATAGCAAAAGAAATATCGCCTTCATTGGTTTTTACATTCTCTTGCCTATATGAATATACAGGGTGATTCATGAAGTTCTCCCCCCACTTCTACAGCACATTGTACTAGTAAAAATAATGAAAAAATGTTATATAAACATAGGTCCGAAAACGCTTCGTTAGCGAGTTACAGCTAGCGAAAGTTTCGCCTGGATTTCAGTTCACCAGGTGAAATGAGGTCTTCCTGGAATTGTGGTAAGGTAGATTAAGGGGCGAATTCAATCATTTCTTATGGTTTTTGATCTGATAAATTGAATAAAACAGGTCCCAGAACTGTAAGTTAAATAGTTTTTGAGAAAACCAGTGTCAAATGCAAAAAATGGAGTGAAAATCACATTTTTTCATCTTTGGGCAAGAATAACTTTGTTATTTCACCAAGAAACAGTTAAAAATTTTCAATAAAAAATGTAGAAAATTTTATTCTGAACAA
This sequence comes from Catonia carolina, assembly GCA_035578175.1. Classification (NCBI taxonomy): domain Eukaryota; kingdom Metazoa; phylum Arthropoda; class Insecta; order Hemiptera; family Achilidae; genus Catonia; species Catonia carolina. The sequence continues at coordinate 70,099,054 of JAQMRL010000005.1, forward strand.
ACCGGTGTAAATAAAGTACACAGAAAGCGAATAGTTTTTGAGAAAACCAGTGTCAAATGCAAAAAAATGGAGTGAAAAAAACACATTTTTTCATTTTAGTTTTTCCGGTTAATTTTACTTTGTACTCTTATGAATAAAAACTCATTTAATCAAACATCTATTCGCTTTCTGTGTACTTAATTTACACCGGTTTGTTCAGAATAAAATTTTCTACATGTTTTATTGAAAAATTTTAACTGTTTCTTGGTGAAATAACACAGTTATCCTTGCCCAAAGATGAAAAAATAAGTTTTTCACTCCATTTTTTTGCATTTGACACTGGTTTTCTTAAAAACTATTTAACTTACAGATCTGGGACCTGTTTTATTCAATTTATCAGATCAAAAACCATAAGAAATGATTGAATTTGCCCCTTAATCTACCTTACCACAATTCCAGGAAGACCTCATTTCACCTGGTGAACTGAAATCCAGGCGAAACTTTCGCTAGCTGTAACTCGCTAACGAAGCGTTTTCGGACCTATGTTTATACAACATTTTTTCATTATTTTTACTAGTACAATGTGCTGTAGAAGTGGGGGGAGAACTTCATGAATCACCCTGTATAGGAAGGAAAGTATTGTTTTCATGTCGATTTTTAGAAATCGAGTTTTCACCGGATCTATACGTTTTCAGACCCCCTGAACCCAAAAAACATGTTTTTAGGGATTGGTCTGTGTGTGTGTGTGTGTGTGTGAACAGAATATCTCAAGAACGGAACATTGTACGAACTTGAAACTTGAAACTTAAGTTACATACCACTACCGGACCCGACACGAACATTTTCATCAAAATCGGTCAAACGGAAGTAGTAGTTTATTCGTATAATTTTTCACTTTTTTGCGATTTTCTCAAAAACTGGTCCTACGATTTTTTTTAAAATCGCCTCATTTACTCAATTTTTTATTCTCTACAAGATAGGGTAGGCGCCATGTTTGCTGAAATTCTCGGTGAGGCTGTTTTTACGTAAAAACGTTGTTTTTTTAAGATTACGGCTTTAATATAAATTTTAGCGCAAAAACTTATATAATAAAAGTTGTAGAGAATTTAAAAACCTACAACTTCTGTTTCAAACATTTGTTTGTATAACGCTTCGTTTAGCGGTAATTTGCGATTTTCTGTTTTTTTTTCTCACGAAAACGTGAGAAAAATCGATTTTTTTAACATTTCGGTCTTAGTATGCATTTTACGACAAAAGTGTATATAATTAAATTTATAGAAAATTAAAAGATCTACAACTTTTGTTTAGAGCATTTTTCTCTACAGAGCCTAGTTTAGCGTGAAAGCGTGATTTTCCGTATTTTTAAGCCAAACTGAGTACGATTTTCATTTTGCGTCATTCACTCATGATTAAAATAAGGTTATGTTTTTGAGGTTAGTTTTTGTTTATTTCTAATATTTTATTAATAATGTTAGGTTTATTATTAATTATTTGCATTGGCAAGAGAAAGTTGTGTGAGTGTTTCACACCAGATTTTTCATACTATAATTATTTGTTTATACAGAAGTATAGCTCGTTAAAATTATAAACGCTAAACGTAATTCAATGAAGTTACAGTGTATGTGTTAAGCTAGTGTAAAGTCAACATTTTTATAGCACCATCTAACTAATTTGTAATTATTATACTTAATTTATGTTAATATGGGTGCTTTAAATAGAATAGGCGTACTGTTATTATTCAAATTAATTTTTAAATCCTATTTTAAAATATCTTTCTGGTTCTATAGTATAAGCAAACTTTACATATATTTTATTAAAAAATATTCCAGAGTTAGTTTAGTTTACAATAATAGGTAGGCTAAAGTTGCCACCAATATTGTTTAAACCATGTTTTCTCGTTTATCCGGATTTTAATTATCTGGCGATCCCCTCATGTCGAATTGCACAAAATGTTACTATGATTGTACCTTCTTCATCTTTTATTTTTCTTCTTTTTCATTTTTAATTTTAGTTGCCTTTACATTGTAGCTATAACTTTGCAAACCAAAAAGTAGGTTCTTCAAGGGTAAATCAATTAATTATTATTAATTATCCTTCATGTAAAATTGTTGGATGGTTCATCCTAATTTGAGGAAGCGACATCTAAATAAGAAGATGGAAAGTTTTTACACTTTAAAAACTTCATAAAATAGTCACAGGAATCATTCCGCTGGGAGCTAAGATTATACAGTACCAAATAAACTGATATCCTTTAATGTATTAACGATGATATATATGAAACGATTAGAAAAAAACAGACTAAATTTTTTGAAGAATTATAAATAGAATGGATGATTTGTTCTGTGTACTGTGATAAAACCTGTGTGTCTCTACGACAATGCGTGACTTAGAATGACGAGAAGGCTGGTTTAAGTGAAGCAGAGAAATTTGAGATAAAGAATATTCCAAGATAATGGGTCCGAAGATAGTGGACGAACTATATTGGTTTTGAGGTCTAGAAGAACTAGACGTATTAGACGAAGTACACAAAAAATGACCGATTATTAAAAGAAGGCTAACATTTTGTGAACACCTGTATAGAATGGATGCCAACCGGTTGACAAAAACATTTTTAAGACACTAAAAAATAGACTTAAGTTATCGGATAAATAGTTTAAATAAGTTTGAAAGGATATTAAGAAAACCGGAATAAACTGTGAAAACTTAATGAACCGATCCAAATTCAGGCAGCTAATTATAGACATTAATGACTTCCATGAAGAGCAGAAACAGAACACCGTGTGAGTAGAAGAAAGGAGAAAAGCTTTCTTACAATGAGCATATCCTGAGAATGTGGGCTGAAAAACAACTTTCAAAAACGTCTAAGTACACCTCACGTGGTCTAAAATTGGCCCTATACGAGAAAAAGATACACGATAATTCAACATTAAACATATTTTAATTTATCTTAAACTTAAAACTATGGAAAATACAGTTATGTAATCGTTCTATTCAATTTTTCAGGTTTAAACCTTACGATACCGCCAAGTTTACCTTAAAAATTTTAGTATACCCTCATTTTACCGAAGTAATTAGATTTTAAGAGAAATCTTTCGCCAACCGTAACTCACTCCATCTTTCCCTCCCGCACGCCACAAGATCCCATAGAGGCATCCCCGAAATTACCAGGGCTGTCTCCATAGATACAGTTCTATAAGCACTACATATTTTCAGAGCCAGTTTTGAAGCCTACCACTGTAACTTTTAACTCGTAGAGCTCTGTACCTGTGTGCAACAGAGCCCTAAGATTTAAAAGTTGCAGCGGTAGGCTTCTAAACTGGCTCTGAAAATATGTAGTGCTTATAAAACTGTATCTACGGAGGAAGCCCTGGTAATTTCGGGGATGCATTCATGGACGTGTGGGAGGGAAGAGCAGCGAGCTGGTGCTGACGAAGAGGAGTATTAAAGTCGATTACTCAGCAGGTGACAGAGGAGATGGAGCAAAGCTAGGGTCGGAGAGTGGACAAGGAGGTTCATTTCAAATGTCGAGGTGTGGATAAGGAGGACATTTGGTGATACCACCAACGATCTGACGCAGTTGCTAACAGGGCATGGTTGCTTTGGGGCATATTTGACGAGGTTCAAACTTCAAGAAGTACCGAAATGTCGACTGTGCGACAGTGAAGAGGTGGAGTCCATTGCACATATTTTTGAAAGATGTCCTTATTTTGGTCTCGACAGAATGGAGACATCTGAGAAGATAGGCGTTGCACAGTGGATCCCAGAGAGAGTAGGGGCAGTGATACTACAGGATGAGGAGAGCTGAAAGTTGGTCGCTTAGTTTGTGGAGAGGGCGGTCGGAAGACTGCGGAGGGAGGAGACATATGGAGATCAGTGGGATTACCCTCTCCCACAGTGAATCAACACTGTCCCGATCTCAGTAGGTAAGGTAGGCACAATAATTTCCTGAGCTGGTGATGAAAGAGATGAATGAAAGTGAGAGAGTGAGTGTTGGTCAGTGACAGCGAGAGGGGAATGAGGCTACGGAGGTGGAGTGTTGTTTGTTGATATCGGATCAAGTGGCCAGGCGGTGAGTTTTTGGTTAGTTAGGCGGTTGTGGCCTCCTTCGGCCTGGACGAGGACGCCTCTTTTGGAACTCAATAACGTTTCCAGATCTATGTTTATTAAGAACATTTTTCTTACATTTTTATTTAAACAATCAGCTCCCGAGAGAACCGTTGAATTTTGTATCACCATGAAAGTAAATACGATTTTCTCAAATATGGCTTTAACGATTTTCATTAAACTTTTTTGATTAATTATACTTGCTACTCTCATTTAAAACAGAACAAGTAGTTTGTTTTTAAAAAAATGTTTGAGTATTCTATTGTGGAAAATTCAAGAATTTATTTTTTCGCAAAATAAAACAAAGGGTTATTTATGGAAACGATGTGATAAAATTTTAGTATAAAAATATTTAGAAAAATTATGTACATATATTTAAGTATTTTAATAAAATAATTCGTAAACAGCCTACATCATTTCTTTTATATTCTCACTAATCTCGTCTATTCTATGAAAATGATCGGACAAAGTACGAATCAGAAAACCGCACATTGACCTACAATTTATTGTTTGGGTCAAAGAGTTATGTAGATAGCTTCATATAAATTTCCACTTAATCCTTTTTGAACCATCATTGAAACCCGCATCAAAGAGTCGGTTTCACTCCATTTTTATTCAGCCCTTGAAACTAAATTTATTCACAAAGTAATACAGCTATTTACCATTCCATTAATCTCATTACTTTATTACTTTTGTACGTTACTTTTCAAATTTAATGACCGGGTATTTTAAATTCAATTTAAACCATTTATTCCTAATTAAGTTTTGTAATATTCTTTTTATTATTATTATTATTATTATTATTATTATTTTAATCAGTTGATTAAAAATATGTTACTAATCGTGTAAAATTAAAAACTTCATCATCGGTTGATGATTGGAAGGAAAACAGCTCGAATTTTTTCGCAAATATTTTTTCAAAAAAAAATTTCATTTACAACTTCAAATAGTTCACAAATAATTTTTAGCGAAATTACAGCATTATTTATCCTAGGACGAATAATACAGGCTTCGATCGTACAGATGAAACCCTTGATATTGAGACCCACCTGACAACCTCTAAAGTGTAGATCATTTTTGGATTCCTGGTATCGAATGATTAATGATTACAATACTCCCATGTAGAAACATCACCTATGTAATACTAGCTGGCTACGGTCATGTTACAGGTTAGCCACTGCATCAAATTTCAAACAAAAAATATGAATCTTTTAAATTAAATTATTTTACTGGACACGGTCGAGTACAGGTGTACCACTACCTAGTTTGTAACACGAAAATATGAACTAGGTAGATGCTGGCAATTAATATGTGTAAAAACTTTTAAATAGAGTTATTAACATTGTAACTGGTAGAAACTGGCTAAATAAACATTTATAATCATTTTATTAATATATCTCAGCTAATCTCAGTAAAATTACGCTGTATTTAACCTGTGAACGAAGATGATTTCAAGTTGGTACTACGTTGTTGAAGTTAGCATCTAAATGAATATTTTACTAAAAGAGGAATTAAAAATCGATATCAAAACAGGATAACAAATTAAGAACATCAATAATTAAGTTAATGCATAATACATCATTTGATATAATGATCCGAATTTTAAGAACATTCTTATATTTATTGAATCAAATTTAATATCAATATCGTTGGTTGAACCATTTACTCGAGGAGCTGTGTTATTCCGGCAGCCATGCAGTTTACATCGTTAATAGACGCTCTGACAAATTTTAAAATTTCAATATTAAAAATTAATTAATACTATAAAAATATTTATATGTTACTGATCATAAAAGTTTAAACTCATCGTTAACTATTAAACCGAATCGGTAATTTTTAAATTAATTAATAACTTCAATTTTAATAACCGAACCAAGAACCATATCGATACGCTGACCTCCATCAAAAGAAAAGACCAAGATTCAAGAAACAAGAACCGGTAAAATTATAAACAATTTTATAAATACAGCTGAGATAACTTTTAAATCCACTTTTTCAATTTTTTTCAAATTCTTTAAATAACAATAAGTTTAGTATATTCAAAGCCAGTAAGTAAAATTTCATTAGTTTTAAGTCGATTTTCATTTGTTATTTATTGTAGCGTTTCAATTGTTTTTTTTACAGGTAGCCATTTTAATTTAGCAATAACAATAAACAATTATTCATTTTTAAACCCTGAGATAAAATTTAGAATCATAACATTTTGTAAATTTATAATCAATATTTATTTTATTTTTTATTATTTTTCATTAAACGTCTTAAACTAATAACAATTGCGATTATTTATTTCATATATTTAAAAACCCGTTCTAAGTTATTTTACACCCAGCTCTAAACTTTCACCATTCGCAGAATTTTTTAAATAGAAATTTAATTTTTTTATTAAAGAAGTCAGAAAGGATTTTGAGAAAATCGGAAGAAACCGAGAAAACGTAAAGAACCGAACCAATTTCAGACAGCTAATTATGGACTTTATTGGGTTTTATGAATAGCAAAAACAGAGCAAAGGGTGGGTAAGTAATTTCGTAGTTAGCAAAATCTTATTATTATTATTATTTTTATGCTGACTTTTTTATTTAGGCACCGTTTCCTCTTATAAGTAAGTTTGGCAATGATCTTAACAACAATGACTTTTGATACTGCAGATATTAACAAATCAGTGGAGCTGCACCCGAACCAAATTTTCAATTTTTTCATCTAAGATATACGTTTTTTGTTCATTTTTCTTCTAAATAATTACATTGAGAAATTTGTACTTCTATTCGCACTGTATTTGCACAGCTGGTAGCGTACTGTAATTGGTTAGCGACCTAGCCTACAACGCAGAGGTACCGAGTTCAATTCCCTGCTAGAGACTGAAAATTTTCACAAGTCAAAACCCACTGTTCTAGACACAGCCCACCGTAGTCGCTAAACACCAAGCAGTTGATGTGACTTTATATACAGGGTGATTCACAAAGATATGCAGAAACTTTGGGAGCTCATTGTACATGTAAAAATAATGAAAAAAGTTTATATAAACATGGGTCCGGAAATGATTCGTTTCCGAGTTACGGCTAGCGAAAGTTTCGCCCGGGTTTCAGCTCACCAGGTGAAATGAGGTCTTTCTGAAATTCTTGTAAGGTAGATTAAGAGGTGAATTCAATCATTTCATATGGTTTTTGATCTGATAAATTGAATAAAACAGGTCCCAGAACTGTAAGTTAAATAGTTTTTAAGAAAACCAGTGTCAAATGCAAAAAATGGAGTGAAAAACACATTTTTTCATCTTTGGGCATGAATAACTTTGTTATTTCACCAAGAAACAGTTAAATTTTTTGAAAAAAACATGTTGAAATTTTATTCTGAACAAACCGGAGTAAATAAAGTACACAGAAAGCGAATAGATGTTTGATTAAATGAATTTTTATTTATAACAGTACAAAGTAAAATTAACCGGAAAAACAAAGATGAAAAATTGTGTTTTTTTCACACCATTTTTTGCATTTGACACTGGTTTTCTCAAAAACTATTTAACTAACAGTTCTGAAAACTGTTTTATTCAATTAATCAGGTCAAAAACCGTAAGAAACGATTGAATTCGCCCCTTAATCTACCTTACCAGAATTTCAGGAAGACCTCATTTCACCTGGTGAGCTGAAATCTGGGCGAAATCTTTCGCTAGCCGTAACTCGGTAACGAATCATTTCCGGACCCATGTTTATATAAACTTTTTTCATGACTTTTACATGTACAATGGGCTCCCAAAGTTTCTGCATATCTTCGTGAATCACTCTGTATAAACAAAATAAACTTAAGGTTATGTAAATTTTTTTTATAGGTTAATTTTGGTCTACCGTTTATCTCGATGCCTACCAGTCTATTTGCTAATAATTAATAATATAATTTTTTCTGATAAGTTGAAAAGTAAATGAAAAATAAATGAAGTGATCAAAAAATCTGATGTAAGAATAAAAATTCAAGGAGAAACAATAAAAATGCTGACATTCGCAGATGATATCGTAGTATTAGACGAGACAAAGAAAGAACTAGAGGATAACTTATATGGAATGGATGAGATCATGAGAAAGAATTTTTTCATGAAAATTGATAAGAACAAAAGGAAAGTGTTGTGCAGCAGCAAGAGTGGTTTAGAAGAGACGGGAAATTTAAGAGTAGGCAACGGAAACATACAGAAACTTGGGGGATTCTACTATCTAGGGAGTAAAATAACAAAGAATGGTAGAAACACAAGTGATATCAAAAGCAGGATTAACCAATCTAGAAAAGCCTTTGAAGTGAAAAACAGCTTACTGACTACAAATATTGACTTACAGATCAGGAAAACATTCTTAAAACACTATGTTTGAAGCATACGGGAGTGAAACGTGGGTGATAGGGGCTGTAGAAAGAAAGAGAATATAAACTTTTGAAATGTAGTATTACAACAAAAGGTTAAAGATTAGGTGCGTTGATATTAAGTAATTTAGAGGTTCTTAGCTGAGTGGATGAAAAAAGACGTATAAGGAAACATCCTACCAGAAGAAGGGATAGGCTATTGGGACATATCTTAAGACATTCAGGGATTGGTCTATCAATAATGCAGGGAGTGAACTGTAGGGAGAGGCAACGATTAGAATATTTAAAGCAAATAACAAACGATGTAGGGTTACAGGTAAGTAGATATAAAAGGACTTGCGCGAGATAGAACAGCTTGGAGAACTACATCAAACCAGTCGAGTGAATGATGACAAAAAATGTTAATAAGTACCTAGAGAAATAACACACCCATCTGTTAAGCCTTTTTAATCTCAATTTTTTTCAGAAGTTTCAATATCCACACTTGAAACGGTTTAATGATGATACTATTATAAACAATTTAGGTTTACGAGGTGTGGCTATTAAATAACGAGACTGATGTTTTAAACAATTTTAAATTTAATTTTATACATAATCACTTATTGTCACCTTTAATTACATTCTTTCTCTATCCCTACAACGCTCCATGCGAATTTTCCATTGTTGGAAATAGTGCTGGAAGTCATCTTCTGTCAGCTCCTTCAGGACACGAGCCGCTTTCTCTTTTACAGCTTCCACAGGCTCTCAAATCTTGTCCCTTTTAATGCAGATTTCCCCTCATGGAATAGGTAGAACATAATAACATGTGATGAAACGTGGTTTTTTACTCATGATCCAGAAATGAAGCGCTAATCCATGCTCTGGAAGAGCCGAACTCACCGAGAGCCAAAAAAAGCTCGAATGAGCAAGTCAAAATTTAAAGCAATGATGATTGTTTTTTTTTATCCATGGGATTGTGTAACTTCACTGGGTTCCTGAAGGTCAAACAATTAATCAATATTACTAGCTTGAGGTACTTTCTAAACTGCGTCAAAGAGTAAGGAAAAAACGCTTCGAAATGTGGAAGGAGAAATAATGGGTTCTCCACCAAGACAATGCGCCAGCTCATTCCGTGTTATCAGTCAAGAGGTTCCTAGCCAAGTACAGAAACAAAGTAAGTTAGAACATTCACCTTATTCACCAGATCTTGCACCATGTGACTTTTACCTGTTCCTTAAGGTGAAATCTGCATTAACAGGGACAAGATTTGAGTCTGTGGAAGCTGTAAAAGAGAAAGCGGCACGTGTCTTGAAGGAGCTGACAGAAGATGACTTCCAGCGCTGTTTCCAACAATAGAAAATTTGCGTGGAGCGTTTTAGCGAAAGAGAAGTAGTGTATATTGAAGGTGACAATAAGTGATTATGTACAAAATAAAAATAAAATTTTTACAACGTCAGTCTCGTTATTTAATAGCCACACTTCGTAGAGAGTAAAAATAAATAAACTTAAAAAAATGAACGGCAATATTGTTTTAATAAAATCAATTTAAATTCTAATTCATCTATTCATTTTTTATTATTAAACTCTTGTTTACAGTATGTACAACTTTATAAAGAATTACTAATAATCATGTAAAAATGTGTACTGAGTTTCTCTACCAGAATAATCTGAGCAATATTGTAACAACAATCTATATAATATAGTGTTAAGCTGTAATGGATTGAACTTAAGCTTCATGTTAGACGCTGTAATCCTAACATAACAAACGCATTTAATAGTGTTTCCATTACTAAAATCCTTGTCAATTCTGTTGGTGGATGACTATGGTTATATGACTCTGACTCTTTACATCGCTTTTTTAGATTTTTAAATTACTTCATATAGGTACAATTTATCATTAAAAAATGCTAACGTGAAATTTAAAAGTCGCTACTAGTAAATTTTTGTAGATATATTATGAAACAGGTTTAGAATGATCACCCGCCTATTAATATCGCATAGACTATAGTAGAGTATTTACACAATAAAAAGTACTAAGATCAATGTTTTCTTATTAAGTATAAGATGAACATTGTTTTGGTTTTATCTTGTTTTATTGCAACAAACTCTACAGTTTATCCAAAAAATTAAGTTGTCCTGACGGTTTTTTGCATTTAATTTGAGTAGAAAATCTTAATAGTCATCTTAAACATTTTTTTATAGCTCATAGATTTGAATTTGTTAATAAACGACTGCCTATAACAGGTAGTTATTTGACGCAAGAATAAAAATTTAAGGAGAAACAATAAAAATGCTGACATTCGCCAATGATATCGTAGTAGGCCTATTAGATGAGACAAAGAAAGCGAGATAGAACTTGAGGATGTCTTAAATGGAATGGTTAAGATCATGAAAAAGGATTACTCATGAAAATTTATAAGAACAAAATGAAAGTGTTGTGTAGCAGCAAGGGTGACTTAGATGTCACCCTTGCTCGGAAATTTAACAGTAGGCAATGAAAACATGCAGGAAGTTGGGGGATTCTGCTATCTACGGAGTAAAATAAGGAAGGATGGTAGAAGCACAAGTGATATCAAAAGTAGGATTCAAGCTAGAAAAGCCTTTGAAATGAAAAACAGCTTAGTGACTACAAACATTGATTAACAGATTAGGAAAACATTATTCATATCTTAAAAAGCTATGTTTGGAGTGTAGCATTATATGGGAGTGTAACGTGGCCGATAGAGGTTATAGAAAGGAAGAGGATAGAAGCTTTTGAAATGCAATGTCATAGAAAAATGTTAAAGATTAGGTAGTTGCAGAAAATAATAAATTTAGAGGTTCTTAAACGAGTGGATGAAAGAAGAAGTATATGGAAACATCTTACCAGAAAAAGGGATAGACTAGTGGGGTATATCTTAAGACATCCAGGTATTGGTCTATCAATAATGGAGGGTAATACTGAGGGAGTGAACTGTAGGGGGAGGCAATGGTTAGAATATTTAAAGCAAATTACAAAAGGTGTAGAGTGTTAACAGGTGTGTAGATATGAAACAGCTTGCGCAAGATAGAACAGCTGGGAGAACTGTATCAACCTGTCGAAAGACTGATGACAAAAAAATAACAGGCAGGTGGAGTGTTAAAGTATTTACATTTGATCTGCTAGTTCCAGGGCTAGAAATAATACTTCTGTTTCTTATTACTTGGTCAGCCAATTATATGACTGAACCATTTAAGAACAGAAGAGGTTGAGGTGTAAAGTACACTAGTCAGAGTTATCTTTTCTGAGAGTAATGAATATTGTTATACAGTGCTGTGATTAAATAGACTCAATATTGTTGAACAAATTCTCTTTATTAATTTTGACTATTTTCACAACATTTCATTAGTGTTTGTTTTTTTTACGTGTTTTAAATTTTGTTATTTATACATTTTAGATATTTTAACAGAAAAAAAATGTGTCATAGGTATTAAATTTTACTGTTTCTTTAAAATGTCATTTTTAATTACAATGTCCCGTCTTTAATTATATATTTTAAATTAAACTTTCATTTGTCATGTGGCCCGTCCATCTTCTTCGACGTTCGGAACCACACTGCTTTTTCTTTACAAAATTCTCAGTTCTTATTTTTCATAGTTTCCTAGCAACCATATAAATAACTCTTTTAAATATTTTCTGGTAATATAAATTAAATAATTTTTAAAGTATTTATTTTCCAATCAGCTGGAGATATCTATTTTTATTTCAATAGACTCAAAAATAAACAACTCCAGATGTGCATTAAATTCGTCATATTACAACAGCTAGACCATTTGGTGAATGAAGTGAAGGTGTCATTTGCGGCGTGAAAAGTAGATGCATTTCGGAGGGTCCGGCATGCTAATAAGCATACTTTTAAACTCAGTAAGGAAGGCATGGTAAACCACCTCACTTTATGTTTTACTTAGCAAAGCCTCTGATTTTTTCTAAATGATTTGTTCTGAGTGTACGTTGAAAAAAGAGGACGCAACAGATCCGTGTGTTAGCTGTTTAACATCTAATTTTTGGTGACGAAGGTTCCTATATAAGTCTATATAAACAATGTTACCTCTAAACAGGAAACCACTTATTCCAAATGTCAAAACTCAAAACTCAAAACTCCTATTAACTTATCATTAACTCCACATCTCTGAACTATCAATACAGTTAAATCACAATTTAACTTTATTTTTAATGCATTATCTTTTACCAGTCGATAATAGTTCAGTTTTTAGTCTCTCCTATAAAATTTAAAAAATGGAAGTTACGTGGTTTTACGATATAATGAACTGTGAATTTTTTTAAAATCGTTACTTATTGTACGTTGCAATCTGTTCGACTTAAAAAAATAAGCAATCCCATGACCAAATAATGTGTATGATGTGTCTTGTTCAAACCCAGGCCGACCATTTCTGAGAGAGTATGGTTAATTGACCAATCATCAAAGTACACCGGTACCCACTCTCTAGTATTTAAATCCGTATAAAAGTAACTACCTTCACTAGGATTTGAACCAGGAACCTCCGTCTCCGAAAATCAGGTGTTAAACAGCTGACTCACGGTTACTAGATCAACCCGGTGGGTTATGAATGAATGAATTATATTATTTTCAGTCGATTTGGTCTACATTGTGTAGGGACATAACTTCTTAAAACCTATTACACAATTTTGATTTTAATTTGTTTAATATTACCCACCGGTTTGGTATGGAGGTATTGTCGTCGCCGCGAGTCAGCTGTTTAACAGCTAATTTTTTGTGACGAAGGTTCCTGGTTCAAATCCTAGTAAAGGTAGTTACTTTTATACGGATTTAAATACTAGAGAGTGGGTAGACCTACCGGTGTACATAGACGATTGGGGTTCAATTAACCATACTCTCTCAGGAATGGTCGATTTGGGTCTGTACAAGACTAACCCTCATTTACACATCATACACATCATCCTTATCTCATTGGGTCACTGGGTTGCTTATTGTTCTGAATGGAACAAATTGCAACGTACACACATTAGGAATAAAAATTGTATAAAATTATACAGGGTGTTTCAGGAGGAATCCGCCATACTGCACAAGCTTATTCCTATCATCAAAATAATGAAAAAGTTCATATAAACATGGGTCCAAAAATGCTTCGTTGGTGAGTTATACAGGGTCAAAGATTTTACCTGAAATTCAGCTCCCTCAGTGAATTTAACTTACACTGAAATTTTTAGGTTGTTAATAGAGTTTGTTAACTAAATAAATTTTATGTGAAATGAACTGACAAATCGTATAAAATCTGTCCCAGAACTTTATCTCTAATAGTTTAGAATAAAATCGGGGTAAAGCAAAAAGGGTTAGGGTCGAAAACACTTTTTTTGCTTTTTGACGACAATAACTCCGTTAAATTGCCTATAAACAAAAAAAAAGTTCAATACAATTTGTAGAGAATTTTTTTTTCAAAAAAATTATGTAAATAAAGTCAATAAAAACGGAATAGTTTTCTTTTAAATTTAATTTTATTAAGGAACACGCAAAACTACAAGTTATGAAAATCACGCATTGCAAAATGTAGGCCAATATCTCTCAAAATAATTTTATTACAAATCCAAAATTTATTTTAATAATCTACAGTATTAATCATAAAATTACTCAATTAACACCCTAAAAATTTCAGTGTGAGTTAATTTCACAGAGGAAGCTGAATTTCAGGTGATTTCTTTGACCCTGTATAACTCGCCAACAAAGCATTTCCGGACTCATGTTTATATGAACTTTTTTCATTATTTTGATGAGAAGAATAAGCTTGTGCAGTATGATTTTTCCAAAAACACTCTGTATATTATAAATTAAAAATTGAGTTACATTTGAGATATAGAGAAAATTTATTTAAGTAAAGAAATGTCATAAAAATTTTTCAATTACATTTTACAAGTGTTTGATTATATGCGGCTGTCATATCGTATCTTTGAACATACTAACCCCACCTGTTCTGTAGTAACGTAGGTGGACAGCCTAACCTAAAACAATGTAGGCTTTAACACTATTAATCAAACAAACTGAGATAAAGGTCGGTGCAACAGGGCTGTACCCTGATACATTATTATACGAGGAATATTTGTACGATCAATCATCTTCAAATCGTAAGAGAATTAACATTATTCATTAAAATGATACTTTCACCATTTCGGCTGCATAAAATACAGAATAAAGAAATGTAGGAATGTATTTTAATAAACACTATAATAACTTCTTAAAACTACTCTATATTTTTTATTTTTCCATCAGTCTCTCGACTGATTTGATGCAGTTCTCCAAACTTCTATCTTGCGCAAACTGTTTCATATATACATACCTGTAACACCCTACTTTTTTGTAATTTGCTTTAAATATTTTAACTGTTACCTCCCCCTATAATTCACTTTCTCAATATCACCTTCTATTATTGATAGAACAATACCTGGATGTCTTCAGATATGCCCCATTAGCCTATCTCTTCTGATAGTAAGATGTTTCCGTATACTTATTTTTTCATCCACTCGTCTAAGAACTTCTAAATTATTTATTTTGTACACCCACCTAATCTTTAACATTTTCCTATAACGCCACATTTCAAAAGTTTCTATCCTCTTCCTTTCAACAGCCCCTATCACCCACGTTACACTCCCATATAATGATACACTCCAAACATAGTGTTTCAAGGAATTTCTTTACATGATAATATTTAACGGGTGTTCGGGAATTTTACTTGAAGGAGAAAAGATATCCAGTGGTACATTCTTCATTAAGAACTACAGGTGTGATCCGTTATTCAGACCATGAGGTCTTTGCTCCATTTTCGCTTTTGAAGTCGCACAATTGGGAAGATCCTTGGTCACGGGCTAGTTGGTTTGGATGGTCATCTGGTTGTTCGCAATATTTACTATAGAAATATGCGGTTAGTTACGTTACTGTCAGAATTTTTAAATTGTTGTGGAGGGTTTTATTGGTTACATAAAAGGAATGTCAGAAGAAAGTCTTAAGAATTATGATTGAAAGGTCGTCCTGGATCGACTTTAAATTACTGTCTGCCACTACTCCAAAGAACTGGACACCGTAAGTCCAGATTGGTCTCAAAACGGTTTTGTATATTAGTTTTGGAACGGAGGTTCAATTTTGATCGAGGGTTAATTAAGCAGAAGAGAATCTTCTGGTGGCGTAGGTGCTCATTGTGGCCTGACCAGCCATGATCGTAGGCGGCTGACAAAAAAAATTAAAATAATTAAATTATATTGTTCAGATATAATATAACTGCCACTGTCAGTGTCTTGCAGATTTAAATATTTCAAATTAAATTTTCTTTCTTGTAATGTAAACACAACTTTATTAATAGACTAAATATATCAAATTTTGAACAGTATTTATATATTTTTAAAGTGAGATTGTTTGATAGTTTTCACTGAAAATTTTAATTTTCGGTTTTTTATGTTTTTCAATAGTTCAGACATATCTACAAGAAAAACATTAAATTACATCAAAAAATTATTTTAATGAAAAAATTAAGTTTTTAGCAGGCATATCCAGAAAAATGATCATGTCACCAAGAACCAATAATTTTTCGTAATTTTATACTAATCGTTTTAGAGCAAAGGGAATTTTAGTTTTTTTGATATGCTCAGCTGTTTGTACAGGTTTCTAACCAATTGTTCATGGCAAATTTACTTGTTTCTGTACATTTTCTTTTTGATTTGTTCCTCTTTGTTTTTTTGACTCTTCCCGTAAATTTAGATTTTAAAATTTAGGTACATTTTTCTCGGAACTCATTAAACCTAGCTGGCTGAATCTTTTACCAGTTATTCATCTTGTACATGCACAAATACCGACATTTTAATGACTTCCTCAGATGCTCTTACAATTACCAATATGTAAAAAATGTATAAAGAAATTTGTAAATATTTTACGTAATTCGTTAATTTGTTTTTTATTTTATGGGCTCACAGATTAAATTGAGAAACTGTGAGTAGGTAGAGAAACCCGACAACTAAAAGTGTGTAAAGTTTCATTTATCTATCTTTTGTTGTTGTTGTTTAGGTCAACAGCCGAAAGGCTGGTTTGAACCTCTAGAGGTTTTCTAAGTAAAACGAGGAGTGAGGTGGTTTACCATTGCCTTCCTCACTGAGTGAAAAAGTACGCTTATCAGCATGCCGGGCCCTCTGAAAAGCACATATTTTCCACTCTGCAAATGACACCTTCACTTCATTCACCACAGGGTCTGGCTGTACAATGAAATTCATTACTTTCAGAAAAGATAACTCTGATTAGTGTCTTTTACGCCTCTACCTCTTCTGTTCTTAAATGATTCAGTCATTTAATTAACTGACCATGTGATAAAAAACAGAACTGTTTTTTTTATTGCTATTTGCAATTTTTTTTTTTTTGTAATTTTAGCCCTGCAACGAACAATCTATCTTTTACCAATCCTATAAAAAATGTACCTAAAATAGCAAATTTAACATTGGTGTGATACAAAGTGCAGTCTTTTCTTAAAGGTATCCTGGAAGATAACTTTCCATGATAAATAATGTATTTATCAAAAATTTATAAAGTTTTGTTTAAGAACAGATTGTAGGTATTTCTGTTAATTAAAAAGCAATCTCGGCTATTGCATCTCAAACATGAAAAAAATCAAATTTTCGAAATTACAGATTTTGTTTAGATTACAATACGTTCTCGCTATTGTACAATTGAGAGTAAGCAAATATAATTTATTTACTTTTTTGTGTAACTGAAAAATATAATTCATTTTTATTAGTGTAGGTTGGCTATTTGTGCGTAGAGTAGAAAATCGAGGATCCTTTAAGTCAGTAGGGAATAGAGAATACTCGGATCTTGGACAGAGTATGAAATTCAATATGAAAAGAGATCATTCCGAAAATCCGGAGTGGAAATATACGCAGCTTATTTCCACTGAGGTACAGTATACCTACCCATCATTGATATCTCTGTAGGTTGTAGTACTCTAATGTAAATCGCATTTTTGCGTAAGTCACATAGGCTATATTTCTTTTATCTATTTTATGGTATTAAAATATTTGGTTCAAATTGATTTAAAATATATCACAAAAAAAGAAGATTTTTGACATTATTATTTTTTATAAAAGCCAATAAAATCAGCTTACAATATTAAATGGCCGCCTCCGTAGCGTAGTGGTTAGCGCATTGGCCTGCCACGCGGAGGTCCCGGGTTCGATTCCTGGCGAGTGTCTGGAAATTTTCACATGTCAAATCCCAAAGTTAATGTTACACAATCCACCGTAGTCGCTAATGACCAAGTTTTAGATGCGACTCTAAATAAATAAATAAAAAAAAAAAAAAAAAATTAAATGATTTGTTGGTGATGATGATACAACTAATATAAAAGACGCGAAGAAACAGAACATCTTAAAGCTTCTATTTTTTTCTCTAATTCGTTTAAAATTTGTGTTTATAATATTTTAAACATATGGATTTTTTTAGCTGGAAAAGGCTATGTTCCAAGCTCTCTATTGTCTTCTTGGTGGGTGTTCCAGTAAAATAACTGAGCGAATTATTCTAATTAGTTTGTTTTTATCTTCTTGTTCTTCTTGCTATCAAGGATTTGGTTCCTGTCTGTTCCAAAGTGCTTTTTTATATTATGTTACTATTTTCAGCAAATAGCAATTTGTTGTTGTTTGGGTCATAAGCCGAAAAGCTGGTTTAAATTTCTGGAGGCTTCACTAAATAAACGAGAATTGAGGTGGTTTACAATTACTTTCCTCACTGAGTGGAAAAGTATGCTTATCAGCATCCCAGGCTCTATGAAAAGCATCTACTTTCTACTCTGCAAATGACACCTTCACTTCATTCACCACAGGGTCTGTATAATGAAATTCATTATTCTCAGAGGAGATAATTCTGATAAGTGTCTTTTACTTCTCTACTTCTTCTGTTCTTAAATACTTCAGTCATTTAATTGGCTGATCATGTGATAAGAAACACAAATATTTTAGGTAGCCCTGAAACTAGCAGATTGATTGCAAATAATTTAACATTCAACTGCCTGTTATGAGCAAAATAGATATTTATTTTGGTTAATTAAATATTTTAAAATTTGCCTTGACTGTCCTTGACTAATATGGTAAATCGGATAAGTTGACAAATCTGACAACCCTGCAATAACAGCTAAGCTTGCGTTACTATGATTGTTATTATAGCACAAAAGTATATTGTCGTGCTATTGACTGGAATCATCTTACGTGGTGTGTTTACTTAATCGTGATTATGCATAAATATGCTCCATAAGTTCTATGTACAAAATAATTTTCTAACGTCATCTACGTTCAGTATGCTTTATTGTGTGAACAGTGTATGGCAAGTGACAATTTTATTTAATTTTTTAATTTTACAATTTATTTTTTAAAATGTTTTCGGCTATTAAATCTTTACTTATTGTTTTTGTAGTATCAATAATTTGGATGGTAAGTCATTACAATATATTTTAATAAATTATTTATTTATTTATTTCCCATTGCTTACAAAAATAATTATCAATGCATAATAAATGTTAGTTTCCTTAATTATACTTTGATAATTCAAAAACTATTTTAATTTAATTCGTGGTGGGGAAATTAATCCATCCAACTATGGTTTCCCATGTTCAAGGGTAGATCAAATCAGTGCTTCTTTGTCCATTATGCTCCTGCAACTTCTGTACTACGGTAATCTATTAGTGTGTAATTACAATTACATGTTAGTTACTTAAATACTAATTAAACTACTAAGACATTTTTATTAAAAAAATAATATGTTATTATATAATTACACGTACAAAAATGAAAAACAAAACAAACAATAGAATATTCAAGACAAAAGAATTTATTTAAAAATTAAAAACTAAAAAAACCGGTAGACGACCTCACAAAACTACATGTTTCCTGGAGTAACCATTTTTTTTATAGTGTCTCTCTCTACTTCCAATAGCCAAATGGTTACTGCTTTTTTATACCTAATGATGTTCGGCATATTTTTAATTTGTAGGGAGAGCAGATTGAGCAGTTTGGGCGCTAAATAGCAGAAATGCCTTTGGTATAAAGTTTTTGAGGCCTTGTGTAAAAGTAAGAGATCCTTTCTCCTGGTATTATAATGGTGTGCGCTTGTAATACAATCGTTCATATTTTTATACGCGGAAATGAGAGCTTCTTTTCCAGTATTTGGCGGATGTCAATTACGTTGAATTCTTGAAAAAGCTGTTCCGATGAATGCTTTGGAAACCCTTGGATACCGTACCTTAGATACCTTCAATTAATAACTTCCTGTTAAATTCTTAAGGTGTAATATTCTACAATGTAAATAAAATCGAGAACCGCTGGTTTGTTTAAATGGATGGTGTTTTATTGAAACTATCAGGACTTCAAGATGCCTGTCATCATCATTGTCCATCATTATGACCACGGTTTGATTAGTTTAATATACAGGGTGATTCACGAAGAACTGAATACTTTGGGAAATTAGTTCACATCGAAAAATAAGAAGAAAACAATCTGGTGTGAAACAATTACACGACTTTCTCTTGCCAATACAAATAATGAACAATATAATCTAAGTAATAAAACATTAGAAATTAACAAAAAACTAACCTCAAAAACCCTAACCTTATTTTCATAATGAGTGAAAAACGCAAAATGAAAATCAATCTCAGTTTGGCTTTAAAATACGAAAAATCACTCTTTCACGCTTAACTAGGGTCTGTAGAGAAAAATGCTCTAAATAAAAGTTGTAGATTTTTTAAATTTCCTATAAATTTGATTATATACACTTTTGTCGTAAAATGCATACTAAGGCTGAAATCTTAAAAAATCTAAATTATTTAACATCAAAATATCCGAAACTTGGTTGGAAAATGCGGCGTTAATTCTTATACAGAAGGAATAATACTTCTTATATTTTTGAAACTTCTCTTAGGCTACTTTGTAGTTGACTTTATTTACATAAATTTTCTATAATTTATTTTTGGTTTAACGTCCGACTTTTCTGCAATTACTGCTAATGCAGACGGTGAAGGATGAAATAATTTTAGTAACGTATAAAATATGCTGTGCCTGAATGGCATTCGAACTTAAGACCACATGATGAGAGGCGATCACGTTACCAACTACGCCAATGCGGACGGAAAATTTTCTATAATTTCATTTGAAACCATGATGTGTTAATTGACCATTTAACAAAGTTATTGTACGACAAACATAAAAATCTGGTGTGAAACACTCACACAACTTTCTCTTGCCAATGCAAATAATTAATAATAAACCTAACATTATTAATAAAATATTAGAAATAAACAAAAACTAACCTCAAAAACATAACCTTATTTTAATCATGAGTGAATGACGCAAAATGACAATCGAACTCAGTTTGGCTTAAAAATACGGAAAATCACGCTTTCACGCTAAACTAGGCTCTGTAGAGAAAAATGCTCTAAACAAAAGTTGTAGATCTTTTAATTTTCTGTAAATTTAATTATATACACTTTTGTCGTAAAATGCATACTAAGACCGAAATGTTAAAAAAATCGATTTTTCTCACGTTTTCGTGAGAAAAAAACAGAAAATCGCAAATTACCGCTAAACTAAGCGTTATACAAAAAAATGTTTGAAATAACAGTTGTAGAATTTTACATTCTCTACAACTTTTATTATATAACGTTTTGCGCTACAATGCATATTAAAGCCGCAATCTTAAAAAGAAAATGTTTTTACGTAAAAACAGCCTCACGCAGAATTTCAGCAAACATGGCGCCTACCCTATATTGTAGAGCATAAAAAATGTAGTAAACCAGTTGATTTTAAAAAAAATCGTAGGACTAGTTTTTGAGAAAATTGCAAAAAAGTGAAAAATTATACGAATAAACTACTACTTCCGGTTGACCGATTTTGATGAAAATGTTCGTGTCGGGTCCGGTAGTAATATGTAACTTAAGTTTTAAGTTTCAAGTTCGTACGATGTTCCGTTCTTGAGATATTCTGTTCACACACACACACACACGCACACACACACACACACAGACACACACACAGACCAATCGCTAAAAACATGTTTTTTGGGTTCAGGAGGTCTGAAAACGTATAGATCCGGTGAAAACTCGATTTCGAAAAATCGACATGAAAACAATACTTTCCTTCCTATATATTCATATAGGCAAGAGAAAGTAAAAATATGAGCTTTTACCTTTACTTATTCCATTTTACTCCAATTTCTCAAAACGTACTGCAGATATTGTTTTGGGACCGATTGTTTTTCTTTCTAGGTCAAAAAAATAAGAAACATCTGTTTGACTTTCAATTAACGCCAACAGAATTTCATTACGAACTTTTTTAATGGGATGAGCCGAAATCCGGGTGAAATATTTCAACATCAGTAACACGCTACTGAACTATTTCCGGACATTATTTATTTATTTATTTACATTAAATTGTTTACAACAGGCCAAAGTAACCCAATGAAAGAAACAATATTACATATATAAAATAAACAGTAACTTATTAAAAACTAAATCACAATTACACAAATATGAATTAAATATACCTTAATCGTAAACTCATACAGACAGAAAAAACGTACTTAACCGGGTAGAGAGAGCTTCAAGAGAGAAAACTTCAGTTTCAAAACAAAGAACAGTTCCAAAAGACAAACATACATAAAACATAGGTACATAAAGAAAAAAAATCCATACTAATGCATAAAAGTATACTAAATAACCAAAAATACCGGGTAAATAAACTACATTAAACTTTTACATTATTTCTAGAGCCCTAGAGCTTGTCAGCCTAAACAAGGCTCGACTCTGATGATACGGATCTATGGGATAATTTCATCTATTGATTAAAATTCACTAGCATGGTAGTTAACGGAGAATGGTTAGCCTAATTAGTTGAACAGATCTTCCGATAGAACAAATATTTGGAGCAATTATCGAAACTTGTGACATAGAACGAAACCTTTGCTAGTGTGTAAGGATCATCGATTTCACCGGAGACGATCTTTTTCAAATAAATTACCGAGGCCAGATGACGCCTATTCTCAAGTGATTGAATTTGAAATAATATATCTTGTAGGGTTTTGTGCGGTATTGAGAGCGAATAAACATGGTAGTTTTTAAAATACAAATAACCAAGGATCTAATTATTATGCTTATATAATAACTTTTTTCTTATTCTTCGATATTTATTCATCTTTCGAAGTAATCTTCTTGAATCACTCTGTACGAAATCATTGTTTTATTGCCTAATACAGGAAGTATTCGGGCCAATAACTTTGATTTAACAGATAGTAGATCGGACTGCATGTTTCGTTGTTTCGGTCATTTGCATTCCAGTTAGATCTCTGGATGTTACAAATTTTTGCCATTTTTGACAGTTTTGAAATTTGACAGTTTTTGAAATTTTTGCCAGTTTGAAAAATTTTACCAAGAAAAACCGCTAAACCACTTCATGATTTTCACCATGATTTTGCCTCAGCGATTCACGACAGAAACAGCACATCTCCCGCCTGCCAAATGTTTAAGCGCATCACGACACTGTCGAATGCTACTTTGAACATCCTATTCACAACAGGACTACCAATATCTAATTTGGTTCAGCAACGACCAAGAAGAGCTTTAGATTTTATTGGCGAATTTCTAAATTTTTGCTGCGGTACTGCCACAGAGAATCAACTTCATCAAACATATTACAACGAGAAATATTTAACAGATCACTACAATCAACTTACAAAAACGGTACATTCGGATCACCAAGACCTAATCAAGACAACCCACAACATGGACACCGTTACAAATCGCGTTCAGTCAATTCTAAAAGAAACAGAAGAGGAACTACACCATTATGGAAAAATAATACAGGATACGGAAGACACTAAAATTCTACAAATATATAACATCTTGGCTGTACTTCATAATATTAATTGGCAATCATTTCTAAACACATACTACTCTCACATGACGTCAGTTCAAACCTCATGTAGACAGAAGATGCTCCTCGCGAACTGGTAACACCCATTACGTTACAGTCCGATCTGGAAAAATTATCGATACAACTAATGAAAAACAAACAGCAATTAGTACTGCCAATACAAAACATTCATTTATATTACGAAAAGCCTATTACGACTTGTGTTTTCTCAACTACAAGAATTGTTCTCAAGCTACAAGTTCCAATCGCTAAGACAGCCGCATCGCATGCCCTGGTAAAAGTGTCACCGATTCCACTAGTCTGAAATAACCGAATTTGTTCATTAGATACTCAACACCTCTACATCATCTTAAGTGGACAACGAGTACGTACCATTTCTCCATCCACCTCATGCGATCTACAAAGTGATAAGTTATGCTACATCCCAAGATTTCAGCAACACTCCAGCCTAAACACCAAGTGCATCAAGCAAATACTTACAAATGGCACGTTACAAAGCCTAATGCAAAAGTGTCACTTTATTTGCCACAAACGAACAACCGAAGTGTATATTACCGAAGTTCAGGTGTCACGATTTTATATAACTAACGCACAGCAAAACACCCGATTGGTCTCTCCATCTACGTCAATAGAACTTCCAGTCAACGTTACAGGCGCATTGGATATTCAGGTCCCATGTGAATGTGAAGTGTTAGAAAATCATCACATCATCATAGATAAAATCACACCTTGTGACTCCAGAACTCCAAATTCGCCAGCGGTAGCCCATCTACTCCCCGCACTCTGGTCAACTTTCACCCATTACAAGTTTTCATTCCCTCATTCGGACTTCTATCCTTCCACTTCCTCCATATCAGACCTAATAAATCATAAATGGAACCTAACCTTTCCCCAAATTTCTATCTCCGATCATTTACCAGAATCAATTTTTCAAGAAAGTACCTTGCCAAACGTTTGGAAAGACATACTTCTCAACGATCAATTCACAAAATAGATTGTTTATTCCGCTCTTTTAATCATTTTTATATTAATTGTTTATTTGAACATTAAAATAAAGATTTTAGAAGCTAAAGTTAAAAATAGACCCACCCAAATCCAATTACACAGATTGGATTGAAATTTATTAAACACAAAAATATAGTATGAAAACAATAACATAATTATAATTAAAATGTTTGAATATTTACGTGATTGTTTAAAACAATTTTAAGCAGACTGTATCTATAATCATAGGGCTACTTAAGTAAAAAAAAAAAAAAATTAATGATTTTAATAATAATTATACTACTTAAATACTACTTAATATTAATTTGTTTCTATTTTTAGATTTAAAATCTTAGGATTATTGATTAAGTTCTTTTTCCTCAAGTTTTTTTTAAAGGTAGCTAATATTTTGTTTTAGTTTTGAATCTGTATTGATATTAAGTTAGCTTCAGTTTTTTCATATATTAGGTTACGTATATATATTATTAAAAACAGTTTGCATTTTCATATCATAATGCACGTGCAATGTACAATCTACAGTCATCATCCACAGTGAAAGACATGTATAAATATTTACTTATTACAACTTATCTTTTTTAACCCTGAAAAAGGAATTTTATTTGCTATAGATGTCACTTGGCATAATTGTTAGTTTATGGCCTTTCTCGTTGGTCACAATTTATTTTTACAGTCTCTTCACCTGGATGGATACTGCAGATTAGGATAGGTTATCAATGGTAATACTTTGCTAATAGATTGGTATCACAGCACACACCCACACTATGTTGAGTCAAAGTTTTTTATTTTTAAACTGCCAAGGAAGGGTGATTGTAAATAAAAGTTTTGTTTTCCTTTTCAATCACAAATATTACATTCGAGCCTGGCAACAATTTTTTCCCCTCTGTCCACTGTCTTCAGGTTTTTCAATACCAGAGCTGGGGGAGTGAAAGGTTTCACCTTACTATTCCTGTTTCCGATTTTTTTAAATGAATTTTACGTATACGTGCTCTTTGGCTTATTAGAACATTTTTAATCTTGTATAAATAAAAGAGAGAATTGTAATTCTTACTACAATGGAATCTTAGTTTCTTTTTATTGTCAACTTAGCAGTTCTCATAAAGTCGTTTTTCATTCCTACTACTCTTTAGGCCTTGCTTTTCTCACACTGTTTCACACGATCCGTCCATCCTACTACCCTGGGAACTTTGTGGCTTATTAGGCCTAAATCTTTCTCTTATGTGAAACCCTTAGTTTGCACTTTTTACCCTGGGAAAAATTAGAAAAAAATATTTTGTTTTGTAGTTCATTTCCAAAAACCATTCCTCTTTCCCCTCCTGCAGGCTGTAAGTTTTTTTCAGCAAATACAGCCTTTTTCCTAAAACCAATCATAACTTTCGTTACATATCCTCTCGGTTTTTTCGATCCGGATTGGTCAACCCCACCACCGTTTCTGTACGGTTTTTCTCCCCGGTTAGTTGTGTGTTTCTCAAAAATTTTTGAGTTCGTTTCCTGCCGTTGCGTGGTTCTGTGCATAGTTCTGTGCTGTGAAAAATTTATAAGGTAAATATAATATATATATATTTTTTTCATGTAAAGTACAGTACATTTATAATCATGAGGCGTAAAAATAAATAAATAAATAAACCATTTTAAAAATGTAAAATGAAAAAATAAATTTAAATATAGATAAATAGAATAAACATAAGAAATATGATATATAAATTTAAATATCAGATTTAAAGATAATAAATAAAAATAAATGAAGCTAACGATGTAGGCTAATTAACCATGGTTTAGTATTAGGGACAAATATTTAGTTAAGGTTATTTTATATTTTTGTGGGTTAGTTAATTTTAAGATTTTAATTTTTTTTAAATATTTGTACTAAGTCTTGTCAATCTTTGTTTTGCTTTGTTAAATCATTTTAAGTATATTTTTGTTTTTTTTTAAATTATAAAATAAATTAACTTGTATTTTAAAAATTTTCTTAAAAATAAATGGGTAACCCTATTTTATAATTTTCGTATTGGGTTTTAAATTTATAAAAAAACTTAAAACTTGAATTTAAAAATAAAAAAGCATATATAAATATCTTTAATTTGAATTACTTTAACAATATTTTAAAAAAAAGAATAAAATAAAATTAATTAACCTCAATTAAACTGCCTCATAGTTTTTAATATAGTTATTCCTAATTCCTTGTTAAGTTAGTTGTAGTTAGTTTTAACAATGCTGAGTATTCAACTCAGCAACCTAAATTTATGGAGATGGTATTATCCGGATACCACCTGTGTTTCTGCTAAGAGCTTGAAAACATTGATGCATCTGACTGCAATGTTTTATTTTAATTTTAATTTATAATACATATATTAGTACACTCCACTGTGTACCCATATAATAGTTGGTTTCATGTGGAATCAACAAACTGTGATGTGGTAACATAACTGGTTTGAAACTGAAGGTTTGAATTTAACAGAATTGTCTTGTATTTGATCAATGAATGGATTTCTCCACTGGATTGGATTCCGTGAGCTGAATACCTTTGTACCTTCACTCGCAGTTCCACAAGCGAGAGTTCTTTTAAGGACTCATGTTGTTCAGCATCTGAGCTCGTCAAGAGAAACTTTCTAGTTAGGAAGTTATAAACCCCCTTTATCAATGTGTCTTCCTTAGTTAGCCATAGTTTTACAGAAGGTTTCTAGTTTTATCCTAAAAACTCAGTGGTGGAGGCGATCGCGATACCAAGCAAAAACTACTAATAAAGCCGTTTTTGGCTCTTAGGGGCCGATTTTCTCGAGGGTGCCCTTTAGTATTAAGGTACTGTTACATTACAGTATCCGGTAAGTTTTGAAATGTTTGTTTTCTTTGTTCTCATTTAGCTATCTACATCAAGGAGGATCACTTAACATCGGTGAATGACCGAGAAGTCATTTTTAACATATACTCTATTTAAATTTAAAACATAATCTTTAAATTTAATAATTTTAACAATTTTTAATCCCCCGATATTGTATTACATGGTAGCTTCGCCGGGTAATTGTATTCTATTTCTTTTACTAATAAATCTATCTATTGTATTACACCATCTTTACGATTTCTTAACCCACCTTAATCACTGAAGATGTAGCTGTTTATGCGACTTTTAATAAACAAAAATACTAACCTCAAAAAACGTAACCTAATTTTTATCATGAGTGAATGATGCAAAATGAAAACCTACCTTATTAGTTTGGATTAATAATATGGAAAATTACTCTTTGACGCTAAATTAGGCTCTGTAGAGAAAAATGCTCTATATAAAATTTGTAGAACTTTTAATTTCCTATATATTTAATTACATACACTTTTGTCGTAAAATGCATACTGAGGCCGAAATCTTAAAAAATAATTTTTTTTCAGATTTTCGTGAAAAAAAACAGATAATCACCAATTATCGCTAAACTAAGAAATCAAATATAATAATAAACTAAGCTATACAAAAAAAAATATTTGAAATAAAAGCTGTAGGTTTTTAACTTTTCTACAACTTTGATTATGCACGTTTACCCTAAAATGCATATTGAGGTCACAATTTAAAAAAAAACTTTTTTCTAAGTGAGCACAGCCTCCCCAATAATTTCAGCAGACATTGTACTTACGCTACCATGTTGAGAATCAAAAATGTAGGTAGTAAATGAGTCAAATTTGTAAAAAAATCGTAGGAGCTATTTATGAAAAATTAACGCAAAAAAGTGAAAAAGTTCATGAATAAACAACTACTTTCAGTTGAGCAATTTTGATGAAATATTCGTTCTTGAGACATTTTTTCACACACAGACCAATCACTAAAACCTTTTTTTTGGGTTCAGGGGTCTGAAAAAGTGTATATCCGGTGAAAACTTGACATTGAAAAATCTACATGAAAACAATACTTTCCTTCCTATATATTTATATAGGGCAAATATATATATCCTCTCAAAATTACAATAAAATTGTAAACTGACCGGTAAGAGTTTTGCAGAAACTGCGTTGTACTAACAAATTCAAAGGTGTAACAAAAGGTTAAGGATATCTGGAGTAGGTAAGAGTTTGAAAATATGGCACAAACATCACAAAAACGTATAAATTAAAAATCTATAGCCTATATAAACTTAATTATATATAGATTTTTAATTTATACGTTTTTGTGATGTTTGTGCCATATTTTCAAACTCTTACCTACTCCAGATATCCTTAACCTTTTGTTACACCTTTGAATTGTTAGTACAACGCAGTTTCTGCAAAACTCTTACCGGTCAGTTTACAATTTTATTGTAATTTTGAGAGGATATCATAACGTTTTGTTGAATATATTATATAATTTCTAAAAATAAATTGACCATTGATGCGACCGTTTCTGCAAAACTCTTACCGGTCAGTTTACAATTTTATTGTAATTTTGTGAGGATAATTATGTTCTATCATAACAATACGCGAGATGATAAGTATGACGTTAAAAAATAATTTATTATTTATAATAATAATAATAATAAAAATAATAATAATTTATTATAGTTTTACATTTTTTGTAAATAAATTGTTTGTATAAAATTGATTTTATGAAGAAAAAAATTAACCGCCCATCGTGGGGCTCGAACCCACGACCCTGAGATTAAGAGTCTAATGCTCTACCGACTGAGCTAGCCGAGCATGCCAACTCACAGCAAAATTATAGCATATAAGACAGGGCAGCCGAACCGTAACATGTAACATGTATACGGTGCTGCCGCCTAACGTCAATCGGAGGAGGAGGACATTTTCCGAGATCCGATATAAAAAAACATACTAAATCCGGGTCCCGCGGCATTAAAATTATTGAAAATAAATGTTTGCAGTTTGTTTTTAATACTGAAATGAAGACTAAATGTCGTTTAAAGTGAAACAATGTTATACTAAAGCATTGGAAACATGTTTTGATCAATAATTAAAAGAATAAAGATAAATGTGAAATTCGATCAAAGTTGTTAGCGCTAAATAAGCAGTTCGCTTGCGCCGGCTGCGAAAACTCTTACCGGGCGCATTTCAAGCGAAATGCTTAATAAAATAGGACGTATTGCTAGTTAGCGCAAACGTAAACATAGGTTATTTTTATTATACACTAACATACCTAATGAATGAACGCAAGCTGCCTTTTTACCAGTTGTTGTAAACACTACGTGAGTTCAGTTTGACTTAAAAATATAATCATGTGACTTTACACGTCAGTAAAAGTTAATAATACTTTTGTTTGATTATTAAATCAAAACAAAATTATTCCATTCAACTAAAAATCCTAACATTAATAAAGTAAATACGAATGGGCTAGTAGACATGTTGTGACAATATCGAAGAAGGGTATGGTTTGGGAAATTTCTAGTACTTCATTCATAAAATGGTAAAGAGTAGATAATAGAGTGAAAAAGTAACAATAGGGCAATAGTAACAATAAAAGTATACCTATTTATAAAAGGTGTATAAGAAAGTCGGGTTATTGTTGTACAACTATTTATGAAAGGGCCGGTGATTACAGTTTCTATTTACAATAGATCTATTGTTGACTTGTTTACAATAGATTTTTCTAGCACTCATTTATAAAGGGTTTTTTGTACTTTATTATTTGTATCGAATTTCGATGTCTTTCGGGAAGATTCTTTGAACCGCTTGTATAAATAGAACCCCGAGCGCGGTCAGTTAGTAGTATCCATTTGATCTCTGACGAGTATTTATTGCGTGGTATCGGGGAGTTATATCAGGTTGACGGTTCCGAAGTATTGTTATACTATCTTTTTGTGTATGTGCTTTGTGTATAATTATTGTAAGTAGTACTAAGTAAATTATTTAAGTTATTAATTGTGTTACTCCATTATAATTAGTTTATTATTTATTTTAAGTAAATTATTAAGTTATTTATTGTATTACTTCATTATAATTAGTTTATTATTTATTTTGTAACGGGTGATTCAAAAAGAGCGCCGGTTTTTAAACGGCTGGTAAATTTTTGTTTATCGGTTGGCAACATTGTTAGACCTCATTTCTATTTCGGAGAACATTCCGATTGACGATTCAGTTGTAGTTTCTCTTGTTCGCAGTGTAGTAGTCTCGCAGTCTGTGTCTAACCATGGAGAAGTTTACTATTGCACAACGAGTGTTAATCGTCAAACATTTTACCAGAGTGGAGAGAGTTTTGCGGCTACTGTCAGGCGACTTCGCGGTACTCTAGGACGTAATTAAGCACCGAATGAATCAACAGTTCGCAGGCTCATGAAAAAGTTTTTTGAGACGGGTTCAACAGTCGACCTTAAAAGTTCTGGACGTCGTCGTTCTGGCCGAACTGAGCAGAACGTTGCGTTGGTTCGTGACAGTGTGGCTGTTAGCCCAGCAAAATCAATACGTCGCCGTTCTCAACAATTGGGTTTACGATGTTCTTCTGTACGGAGAATTCTTCAGTACGATCTCCAATATCACCCGTATAAAATTCAGTTGCTGCACGAGAAACAATGTTGTTGCTCCGTGAACGGTTCCAGGATCGCATCATTTCTCGTAATTCCGACCATCAATGGCCACCAAGGTCGTGTGACTTGACGCCTTGTGACTTTCATCTTTGGGATCATCTGAAGTCATTGGTGTATGCCAATAAACCCCGAAACATCAATGACTTGAAGGAGGAAATTCGACGGGTTATCGGGCAAATGGAAGTCGAAACTTGTCGCGCAGTAATATCCAATTTCATGGACAGAGTTGATGCGTGCCAGCGCAGTAGAGGAGGACACATGCATGACATCATTTTTCATACATGAAATCGGAAGGTAAGATGAACTTGTTGATGTATTTATTTTCAGTTTTTCAATAAAATAAATCTCTTAATTTGATACATCAAAACCGGCGCTCTTTTTGAATCACCCTTTAAATATTTTAGTTGTAATAAATATTTGTAATTGTAAACTTTAGTGTATTAATTATTTAATTACCTAGATCCCGAAACGGACCTTAGCGATAAGTGTCACAATATAATAAACATTATTGCTATGTGTATAAATTCTTAATAAAATGATGAGGACTTGGAATTACTGCATCTGAAAAGGAATGCATACTGTGGACAATTCGAGCTGGCACAACTCTAGCTCTACGTGTACACGCAGTTCCGCATAAAGTATATACATAACCTATTTTTTTAACAAAGTCTACAAATTTTAGTGTACGCAAATGCCTAATATATTATTTCAATGTACAAACATAAAAATAATTATTTTATTTTAAAATATGTATTTAATTTCTCCCAGTAAAAATTTTAATTAGCCAATAAATTACAAGAAATAAACTGCAGAACTCACTGAACTATACTCTACAGATGCACGCAACTAACTAAACAAATTGGTCTGAATAGAAAATGTACAGAAAATTGTATATGAAATCAAATTAGCCACATTATTATGTTTAACAAATTATTAATAACAGTGAAAACAAAGAGTATTGACCGTGCGTGAGTCGCATACGAGGGTTGTCTTTTATATTTCAGGAATGGACAATACTAGTGGTGCAATCTGTTTGGCAGTATCGTTATTTTAAAGTTCGACTTTTTTCGATAGCTTGGACTCAGTTTTGCTCGTTACAGTCCATTGTTGTGTTGTTTCGTAGTGTCTTGAAATTGTTATCTCGGTCAAAAAATGAAATTAAGTCGTGAACATTTTCGTGCAATTATTTTTTACAACTTTCGACGTGGATTATCTCAACAAGAGTGCAACAATAAACTTAATTCGACATTTGGCGATGAAGCACCATAGAAAGCCACTGTATATCGGTGGTATACGGAATTCAATCGTGGCCGTGGTTCGCTCAGTGATGAATTTCGCGGAAGGGCGTCCAAAATCTGTTGTTCTTCAAGAAAATGTGGATGCTGTGCATGAACTGATTATGCAAGATCGTCATATAACACATCGTGAGATTACGGCATCCTTGGGCATTAGTGGGACCAGCATACATTCAACTGGGCACCAGGAAGATTTGTTAGCGTTGGATTTCCCATAATTTGATAATCGCTCAGAAAAAGGCTCGTGTCGATTGGTCGAAAGAAATGTTCACGAAATACAATTGTGGTACTTCAAAACACGTTTATGAGATCACCACGGGTGACGAATCATGGAAATATGCCTATGAACCCGAAACTAAACAGCAATCGACCGTATGGGTCTTTCAAGACGAGCCAAATCCCACAAAAGTTGTTCATGCACGAAGCACCTCCAAGCAAATGGTCGCTTGTTTTTTTTTGGAAAAACCGGGCATGTGGCAACTGTTTTACTAGTGGTACGTCGGACGGTCAATTTTGAATGGTACACGACCAGAAGACCTTTTTGACCAGAAGACCAGAAGAACCTTTTTGCCAGAAGTTTTTGAAAAAATAAGGGAAACCAACCCCCGAAGATGAATCATTCTCCACCAGGACAATGCGAGCTCTCACACGTCTGCTGAAGCAATGAATTTTATGAGAAAAAAATCGAATTGACGGGCCATCCGCCATACAGCCCTGATTTGGCACCCAACGACTTCTTCTTATTCCCGCTCATCAAAAATAAATTAAGAGGTCAAAGTTTCTCGACGCCTGAAAAAGCAGTTGATGCATTCAAAAAGCACATTTTAGAGGTACCTCAATCGGAGTGGAACAAGTACTTCGAAAATTGGTTCAAAACAATTTATTGATCATCATGGAGAATATTTTGAAAAACAATAAAGCCATTTACATTGATTAATTTGTTTTTTGTTTTAAATTCCCGAAATATAAATGGCAACCCTCGTATTGCAGTAGCGATTTTATACTTTTGTGACTGTACCGTCGTTGCATGGGCAAAGAGTGGAGTAGATAAACACCGAGGCTGCTTGTGCCAATTAGAATTGTCCGAGTTATACTTGTCATCTTGCTGTTACAGCTTATCACAAGATGGCATCAGCGCGTTTCCGTTACTTCCGGTGGCAGGATTCAGTGGTGAAGCGTATGTGGCAGTTTACTGATGGTAAATAAAAGGTTGATTCCACTTACCTCGGGTAAGCGCACAGTGAACGCTGGTCGCTGGTCGCTGGTCGCAGGTGCTGATTCACGCTGGCGAGTGAACATAGTGGAAACATATAATTAAGCGCCTAGCCTTCATTCAGTGTCAGTATTCAACATGAGTTCCAGTAGCAGCAGTGATAATGAGTTTTACATTTTTTGAGCAGTGGTGGAGAACACAAAACTGTTGAAACAGGGGCTGAGCAGACTGGGTCGAAGTCTTCCTAAAAATTATCCTTAAAATTGCAGTAAACTGCTAAAATTAATGATAGAATAAATTGATTACAAAGTGTTTTAAAATCTGAAGACTAATTAAACTTAACCGAATAGAAAATAAATAAATAATTCCTTACTTGCAGTAGTGTAAAACTATTTGCCGTAACGCAGAATCTATTTCAATATCGTGCGTACAACTTAAAACAAACAGTAAAATTAATAACAATAGAAGCACATAATAGAATACAATAAAACTGTTTACATTTTTCTGTTGTGATATGTGTAAATGTCTTAACTTGAAAATAGTCATTTTCTAGGAGAAGCGAATGAAAATTTTAGACAGTATAATTTATATATTGTTTTATTATTTAAGGATAGCTTTTGCAAGTCTCTTTCAACAATTGTTTGTATAATTTGTTATACATTTCTTTTGTTTTCTACTTAATAACGGAAATAAAAATCCCTTTTACGTCTACACTGTGGCCCTTTTTTGGAGGTAATTCACGACTTAGGACCTTTATACAGTTTACAGTGTAACTTAATACCTTTGGCCTGGTAAATTTTTACTATAGTTACTAAAGTCACGAATTTGCCTTTGGTTTCTTGACATTTCAACAACTTCAAACTGATTTTTACTTTCTCTTGCCTATATGAATATATAGGAAGGAAAGTATTGTTTTCATGTCGATTTTTCGAAATCGAGTTTTCACCGGATCTATACGTTTTCAGACCCCCTGAATCCAAAAAACATGTTTTAGCGATTGGTCTGTGTGTGTGTCTGTGTGTCTGTGTGTGTGTGTGTGTCTGTGTGTGTGTGTGTCTGTGTGTGTGTGTGTGTGTGTGTGAACAGAATATCTCAAGAACGGAACATCGTACGAACTTGAAACTTGAAACTTAAGTTACATACCACTACCGGACGCGACACGAACATTTTCATCAAAATCGGTCAACCGGAATAAATAAATAAATAGTTTATTCGTATAATTTTTCAGTTTTTTGCGATTTTCTCAGAAACTGGTCCTACGATTTTTTTTAAAATCGCCTATTTTACTCAATTTTTTATTCTCTACAAGATAGGGTAGGCGCCATGTTTGCTGAAATTCTCGGTGAGGCTGTTTTCACGTAAAAAACGTTGTTTTTTTAAGATTACGGCTTTAATATAAATTTTAGCGCAAAAACTTATATAATAAAAGTTGTAGAGAATTTAAAAACCTACAACTTTTATTTCAAACATTTTTTTGTATAACGCTTAGTTTAGCGGTAATTTGCGATTTTCTGTTTTTTTCTCACGAAAACGTGAGAAAAATCGATTTTTTTAACATTTCGGTCTTAGTATGCATTTTACGACAAAAGTGTATATAATAAAAGTTATAGAAAATTAAAAGATCTACAACTTTTGTTTAGAGAATTTTTCTCTACAGAGCCTAGTTTAGCGTGAAAGTGTGATTTTCCGTATTTTTAAGCCAAACTGAGTTCGATTTTCATTTTGCGTCATTCACTCATGATTAAAATAAGGTTATGTTTTTGAGGTTAGTTTTTGTTCATGTCTAATGTTTTAATACTAATGTTAGGTTTATTGTTAATTATTTGCATTGGCAAGAGAAAGTTGTGTGAGTGTTTCACACCAGATTTTTTTCCTGTTGATCTCTGCAATTTGATATTGGTGAAATAATAAACTACTATTGGTATAAAGGTTAACTCAACTAAAAACCTTTTGTACTGCTAAACAGGACTAAAACCTAAATCTTTACTAAATAAACTACTGTTGACATAAAGTTCTTAACTCAACTTAAGACCTTTTGTAAAACTAAAAAATGCTGAGAAACTAAAATATAAAGGTATAATTTAAAAATAAGACTTTTATACCGTTACGCGGAGAAAATTTTTATAAAGCCATTTAGACCAGACAACATAATTCACTTCAGGAGTTACCTACACTTAAGCCCTTTGTACCAACTGAAAGAGACAATTTTTCTAAACTGGGTGGTGCACTTATTTCAAAACCAACAATTTTTGCTTAAGATCTTTATACCTATCACCACAGTATATGAACAAACATTATCGCCAGCGCCCGTTAGGTAATAAATTATACTGTTAAAAAGCACACAAAACGAAATTTATATAATAGAAGAACGAATATTTGTTTGTAATTTTTTATGGTTCATGTTAAACAATTGCATAAAGCGAACAGTCACACAATAGTGGAGTGGTTATGCAATAGCGAAAATATATTTTTATAGGATTTTAATAGAAAGTAAGAAACAGCAAAAATAAAGCTACAACATAACACTAAAATTATATAGTATCTTTTTAAAAACTTGAATTGATAAATTTTCAGGAAAATGTCGAAAGCAGATCTATTCCTGGATCGAATGGTTGGTCAACAACTGAAAAGAGTTCTCCCAATTTCTATTCAAGTTATGGATCTAGATCAGAGGACAGAGGACAACATCCAGGAAAAGATTTTCCCTCCTCACGGGTAAGATTTGTTCCTGAACTTAGTCAGTACATTAGTACATACAAGAAACATACATCAGAACCTACAAGAGATAGCGACAAACGGTTTTTGGATCGTAATTTACACAATAAGTTAGTGGGCTTGGATTGGGTTTGAAGTTTCGGTTTTGACCGGACGTGGCTCAAAACCGGAAGTTAAGAAATTAAAAATGAAATTTAAATAAAAAGTAGTGTCACTCGATTCCTCTTAAAGAGTAGATACAGAAATCATTATAATAGTTTAGTTTTTAGTTATTAGAAAAATAGTTTTTTTAGTTATTAGAAATTTTTACTTTCTCTTGCCTATATGAATATATAAGAAAGAAAGTATTGTTTACATGTCGATTTTTCAAAATCGAGTTTTCACCGGATGTGCACGTTTTCATACCCCCTGAACCCAAAAAACATGTTTTTAGCGATTGGTCTGTGTGTGTGTGTGTGTATGTAAACAAAATATATCAAGAATGGAACATTGTGCGAACTTGAAACTTGAAACTGAAGTTAGAAACCACTACCGGACTTGACACGAACATTTTCATCAAAATTGGTCAACCGGAATTAGTAGTTTATACATGTAATTTTTTACTTTTTTGCAACTTTTCTCAAAAACGACTCGTACGATTTTTTTAAAAAATCGCCTCATTTACTACATTTTTTATGTTCTATAAGATAGGGTAGGCGTCATGTCTGCTGAAATTCTTGAAAAAGCTGTTTTCTCGTAAAAAAAATTGTTTTTTTAAGATTGCGGCTTTTATGTACTCTTTAACGCTAATATGTATATTAAAAAAATTTTAAATCCCACAACTTTTATTTCATATTTTTTTTGTATAACGCTTAGTTTAGCGGTAATTAGCGATTTTCGGTTATTTTCTCACGAAAACATGTAAAAAAAATCAATTTTTTTTTAAATTTTAGCCTTAGTGTGCATTTTACGACAAAAGTGAATAATAAAATTTATAATAAATTAAAAAATCTACAACTTTCTTTTAGAGCATTTTTCTCTACAGAGCCTTGTTTAGCGTGAAAGAGCGATTTTCCGCATTTTTAAGCCAAACTGAAATTAATTTTCATTTTGCGTCTTTCACTCATGATTAAAATTAGGTTATGTTTATTGAGGTTAGTTTCTTGTTTATTTCTAATGTTAGGTTATATTGTTCATTATTTCAATTGGCGAGAGAAAGTTGCGTGAGTATTACACACCAGATTTTTTTTATTTATATTTATTTTTTGTTCATTTACTTTTTTATTATATTTATTCTTTTTATTTATTTTTTATTAAAATATTTTTTTAGTTATTAGAAATAGTTTTAGTTAGGCTTATTAGAAATTACAATAGCTTTTGCTATAAATCGTAAATAAGGCATTTTAAAAATTGCACTCACCGTGAGACGCGTCGTCTCATACAAGGGTTTTCTTAAATGTAAATAAATTTATTATTAATATTTTTTGCTTTAAAACTCTAATTTTTACAATTACAGGAGAATTTTAAAAATTCAGATCCATTCAAAACTTCAAAATCAAATTCAATCGCACCTAAAAGGAAAATGAATAAAAGAGTCGGCTACAAACCAAAAGGATTTATGGGTAAACTTAAATGTGCAGCTATTTTATTATCTTCGCCATTTCTGTTTATGATTATGGGGTGCATTGACTTGGTTTGCATATCATACATATTTTGTAGATGCGATGGAAACAAAGATAATTTTCGAGAGAATTTTGCATTTGTGCATGGTATTTCTTCTCTGGTAAAAGACAGTTGCTCTAATTTGCGATGTTGGTAATTACCATTTTATGTCAAGTACCGAAGAATTTTAACAATATAAAATTCTTTGTTAGAAATTCACATTCACATATAACATTATGTAAAACAATAAAATATAAAAAAACAAAATAATTTTTGATCATATTTTCTTTTTGATTTTATTGGACTTAAGTAACGCCCACTTCAGTTGCTGCGCTTTACGGCAAATTAAACTTAAGAGGTTTAACTTCTCACACAAACTTACTCGTTTAAAGTAATTCACAACTTTAAAAAATATAAAACGAATTCGTACAGGAAATACTAGAAAGTTTATTGACATACATGTAAATTGCCAGTAGAAAGAGAAAAATTCCATGTGAACTTAACCCTTTACAGGTCTTTGGTAAGTATACTTACCACTGGCAATAAGGTCGAATTTTAAAAGAATAAGCTTTACAGTTGAATCCTTTTGGAATTTTATGGTTTTATAGATGTTCTCTGGTAAGTAGGCTATCCTCATATTGAAATTAGTGCGTAGCGACCATTTTCTTCGTGAGTTGTACGAATGTGGTAAGGATTCATACCAGCGTACGCTACCGTGTCGTTTTGTTGTTACTTTTATGCTTAGAAAATTCGAGTTTTTACGGAATAGCAAGCATTCATGTTAATATAAAGTTGAGATAACAATTTTCTGTTATATAGGACTAAAAGTTGTTTTAATAAGTATTCTTACCGCTGAACATTATGTGATTTCCATTTCAATAAACGTTCCTTGGTAAGTATACTTAACAGGGCTTAACTTAAAAACAAAGAAATATCTTGCTGTTTTGGCACTAGAAATAAATTATTCAAGACCCGTGTACAGCAAAATTTAACATTTCACAACATAATTATATATTCCCCCCCCCCCTCGTAATAGAGCCCAATAAAGGGTTAATTGAATGTGTCATATAAAAATTAACTAAAAATATGTAGTCTATAATATATTTCTTCAAAAACATTACAATCTCTTTGATTTTTTGAAGGTTTACACAATTTTCTATGCAGAAATCGGATGAAAAGTTTTTTTTAGATATTTGTTCATAAATAATTTTCAAAACTTTTTGAAAATAAAAGTGTAAAATATAATGTCATTTTGTATCGTAAAATACTATAATATACCTGATACTTAACTAAAATAATACAATACTTGATAATTAGACTGCTAAGGGAATGGTTAGGTTGGGTAGAAGTTTAACGCAGTTAATGGTCCTGCAGAAGCTGCAATCCAATGAATACTTATGGCCTTTTCCCAATTTGCTAGTTTACTAGTTGCTAATACTAGCAACTAGTTTAACGCAATTAATGGTCCTGCCGAAGCTGCAATCCAATGAATTCTTAAGCCTTATCCCAATTTGCTAGTTTACTAGTTGCTATTTAATGCAATTAATGGTCCTGGTGAAGCTACAATCCAACGAATCGTTATGTTTTTTTCCCAATTTGCTAGTTTCCCAGTTGCTAATAGTAGCAACTAGTTTAACGTAATTAATGGTTCTGCCGAAGCTGCAATCCATTGAATCATTATGGCCTTTTCCCAATTTGCTAGTTTACTAGTTGCTAATAGTAGCAACTATTTTAACGCAATTAATGGTCCTGCCGAAGCTGCAATCCATTGAATCATTATTGCCTTTTCCCAATTTGCTAGTTTCCCAGTTGCTAATAGTAGCAACTAGTTTAACGTAATTAATGGTCCTGCCAAAGCTGCAATCCATTGAATCATTATGGCCTTTTCCCAATTTGCTAGTTTACTAGTTGCTAATAGTAGCAACTAGTTTAACGTAATTAATGGTCCTGCCAAAGCTGCAATCCATTGAATCATTATGGCCTTTTCCCAATTTGCTAGTTTACTAGTTGCTAATAGTAGCAACTAGTTTAACGTAATTAATGGTTCTGCCGAAGCTGCAATGTAATGAACCCTTATGGCCTTTTCCCAATTTGCTAGTTAACTAGTTGATAAAACTAGCAGGACCTACTAGCGAGTAAATGACAGTTTTCACGGAGCTAGTGATCTGAAGACATACGTGAGTTGTGCTGTGTCTTGCTGGACAAGTACAGCTTACTAGTAACTTTACCAACGGTCACATCGTTCTACATCACTAGCGCTAGTCAATCACGTGACCTTTTCTTCTCTTCTAGCGCTAGTAAAATCAATCATGTTCAAAGTTACTAGCGTGCTAGTGAATTCTAGCGCTTTAATTAAACTAGCTGATAGTTCTTCGTTCCCATTACGTGATTTTTCTATCTGCTAGTCAACTAGCAGCTAGCACTAGCGTCGTGGGAATAGACAGGGTCATGCGAGGGGTGGGCACTACTATCGGGTAGACAGTCCGACAGGATGTCACGAACACAACCTGGCAACATGGATATTAGCGCCCACCCCCTCATGGCCAAGTTTATTCTTCAAAATTTAAAAAAAATTCTATCACAACATTGACCAATCAATATTTCATGTTATCAGTACATTTTTTGTATACTAATTTTTTTACGCCGAATAAAACGATAGTTTGCTCGTGCCGAACGATTGAGCGATTACCGAGGTAGCAACGTTTCAGAATAATATTAATAAATCAAAATTTAAGTATCGTACGAATTAAAAATTTTGTACATACTGTAAGAATATAATTTACTACGTTGTGTTATAATTTTAAATTTGTCAGTAAAATAATTATTATCGAGTTATACGCCTCTAAACGATTGAAATTCTTTGCGGTGGTAAAAATCCGGGTCTTTTTGTATTTTTAACCTCGATATGGCAATTTAGAAACAAAAAAAGGCTGGTTTGAACTTGTGGTGTTTTACTAAGTAAAACGAAGATTAAGGTGGTTTACATTTGCCTTCCTCACTGAGAGGAAAAGTACGCTTATCAGCATGCTGGGCCCTCTGAAAAGCACATATTTTCCACTCTGCAAATGACACCTTTACTTCACTACAGGGTCTGGCTGTTTAATGAAATTCATAACTTTCAGAGGAGATAATTCTGATGAGTGTCTTTTACACCTTTACCTCTTCTATTCTTAAATGATTCAGTCATTTAATTGGCTGGCCATGTGATAAGAAATAGAACTATTTATTCTAGCCCTACAACTATTATACCTCAAGGCAGAATAAAATGAGCTAAATGTTGGTGTAAAGTATGTTGAAATCCGAGTCATCGTTTTGGAGATGCAAGGGTTCAAACACGGGTGTATACAATTATGAAACCAATAGTAAATATTGTAATGAATCAGTTAAGATAATTTTTCCTTTAAATAGGAACCGGATACAGTGAGTAATAACTGATTATTAGCTAGAAGGAATTATAATTCCAAACGAAACATCTGCTCTTTGATAATGATGTAAGGAGCAACATAATATTAATTAAAACAAAATGAATATTTATTAAATAAATAAACATACACAATATCGATACAAGTTTGTTTAACTTCATGTAACTGAATGTAATAATATTGTATTATTTGTAATAATATTATAATATTAATTATAATATTAATATTATATTCTTTGATAATGATGTAAGGAGCAACATAATATTAATTAAAACAAAATGAATATTTATTAAATAAACAAACATACACAATATCGATATAAGTTTGTTTAACTTCATGTAACTGAATGTAATAATATTGTATTATTTGTAATAATATTATAATATCAATTATAATATTAATATTATATTCTTTGATAATGATGTAAGGAGCAACATAATATTAATTAAAACAAAATGAATATTTATTAAATAAACAAACATACACAATATCGATATAAGTTTGTTTAACTTCATGTAACTGAATGTAATATTATATTATTTCCTAATCTCATAATTAAATCGTATTAAAAATTTTAAGATAAATATATATCCAGTTCCACTACTAATAACACTCATAGGAACTTCTTTGTTTGTACGTGTTCTAGGATATTGGTTTAAAAGAACACATACATTTCTCTATGCTTAATTTTAAAAATTAACCATAATAATTATAAACTGCTTATAACAGACAGGTGGAGTGTCAAATTATTTACACTCAATCTGTTAGTTGCAGGGCTAAAATAAATAGTTCTGTTTTTTATCACACAGTCAATTAAATTACTGAATCATTTACGAACAGAAGAGGCAGAGGTGTAAAAGACACTAATCAGAGTTATCTCCTCTGAAAGTAATGAATTTCATTGTACAGCCAGACCCTGTGGTGAATGAAGTGAAGGTGTCGTTTACAGAGTGGAAAATATGTGCTTTTCAGAGGGCCCGGCATGCTGATAAGCGTACTTTCCCACTCAGTGAGGAAGGCATGGGAAACTACCTCACTCCTCGTTTTACTTAGTAAAACCTCTGCAGGTTCAAATCAGCCTTTAGACTGATGAATTAAACAACAACAACAACAATAATAATAAGTATAATAATATGGTAATTTTCAAAATTAACCATAATCTCTCAGGAATGGTCAGTTTGCTTCTGTGCAAGTCATGTACATGTCATACACTATCTTCTTCATATCATTAGGTCATGGTTGCTTCGTTCTTGAATTGATCAGATTGCAACGTACACATATTAGGGGAAAAATTTAGTTTCTTGTCAACTATTATACAATATTTTTAGGAAAATAAGACGGATTAAAACGAAAGGGAATTTTTGGCCACCGATATATATATGGTAAACTTACCATGCCACCTCATCTTCCCATTCTTCCTCTGAACAGAAACAAAATCAGACCTAAATTTGACCCTTAAGGAATATTAGCTTT
Source organism: Catonia carolina (assembly GCA_035578175.1). Lineage (NCBI taxonomy): Eukaryota > Metazoa > Arthropoda > Insecta > Hemiptera > Achilidae > Catonia > Catonia carolina. Next base: position 70,141,644 of record JAQMRL010000005.1, read on the forward strand.
GACGTCAATCTCTCCAGTTAAAATCTTTGTAAGTTTACTCGTAACAACTTAATTTAACTCTACTTGGAAACAGTAACGTATATATAATTTTAAATTTCTCATCTGGGAACCATATGAAGCTTTAGCTAAATTTGGATTCCATTTTGTATGAAAAGTGATATAGGCTATATGTGTACAAAAAGGCTTTTTTTAATCCTTTCAGTGTAACAAGTTTAAAGTTTGATATAAAGCCATTTAACTTGAATAAGAGTGTACAAAAAGTGCTATTCCTTGTTTCAAAACTTGCAGACGTAAGTCTGCATTGCCAACCAAAATTTTAACGTTACAGGAAAATAAAATTTCCTGTTAAAAATGAATTTGTATTATGTTCATAAAAAAGAAATCGTTCTAACACTAAAAATATTCAAAATATTTTTTTTTAGTTTATTTAAAGCTGCATTGACATCTTGGTCATTAACAACTACTGTGGTGTGTTTTAGTACCTTAACGGTGATTTTAAAGTTTTAAAAATTTCATACCCTAGCCGGGAATCGAACCCGGTATCTTTTGCTTTGCAAGCTAGTGCACTACACCATGGAGGTGGTTTCAAAATAGATTATTCCATTAATTTATGATTAAAAGTTCTTTTTGTAAATGTTCGGTTATAGAACGTAAACACTTTATGGATAACTTACGGACATCCGATAAACCGGATGTTGTCACTAGGTAAAATATATAGAAGTCCTGTTTTCCAGACGTTAGTACTAAACGGGTTAAGATCATAAAACGTGAAGAGGATTTGGAATCCAGTATTAAATCTTCTACATGATTGAAATGGGTGGAATATTAGTCTTGACTTTAAGCTTTCCAGGTGCAAGCTTTGTAAATTTACCCCCAAAAACCTTAGTTTTCTACTTGGAAACACCTGTTTTCTACTTGAAAACAATTCCGATAATTTTTAATTGCTCATTTGGCAATCAAATGAAGCCCCAGCTGAATTTGGAATCCTTTCTTTGTAGGAAAAGTAGCGGATGTATGTGTAACTTACATGAACATTCTCCCATAACACTATTTTTATTTTTTAGCGGTAATAAAACGTGAAGAGGAACTTAATCGATATATTGAATTTTCTACATGATTGAAGTGGGTGGAATATTAGTTTTAAGTTTAAGCTTTCCAGGTGCAAGCTTTGTAAATTTACCGCTCAACAATCTTAGTTTCCTACTTGTAAACAGTGTGTATATAATTTTCAATTGCTCATCTGGTAACCAGATGAAGTCCTAGCTGAATTTGGTATCCTTTTTTGTAGGAGGAGTGGTAGATATATGTGTACAGATGAATATTCGTCCAAAACACTGTTTTTAATTTTAAGGGGTAATAAAACGTGAAGAGGAACTAGGATCCAGATATTGAATCTTCTACATGATTGAAATGGGTGAAATATTAGTTTTGAGTTTAAGCTTTCCAGGTGCAAGCTTTGTACATTTATCCCCTACAACCTTAGTTTTCTACTTGAAAAAAATTCTGTATATAATTTTAAATTGCTCATCTGGTAACCAGATGAAGCCCTAGTTGAATTTGGAACTTCTTTTTGTAGGAAAAGTGGCAGATGTATGAGTACAGATGAACATTCTTTCAAAACAATATTTTGATTTTTAAGGGGAAACAAAAAAAGAGAAATTGGAATTCAGATATTGAATTTTCTACACGATTGAAATGGGTGGAATATTAATTTTGAGTTTAAGCTTTCCAGGAGCAAGCTTTGTAAATTTACCCCCAACGACCTAAGTTTTCTACTTGTAAACAGTTCGGTACTTTCAGTTGCTTATCTGGCAATCAGATGAAGCCCTAGCTAAATTTGGAATACTTCATTTTATAGGAAACATGGCAGGTATATTTGTAGAGAGGAACATTTTCCCAAAACACTATTTATTTATTTTAAGGGATAATAAAACATTACAACAATACATACCAACAGGATAAAGATGCTTACCAGAAGATGCACCGGTTTCAGCAAATATGCGGAACTATCCACCACTTTTTAAAAAATAGCACCAGCAAAAACACGAATGTGAGATTTTATAAAACATTAGCAGTGCCGACTCTACTCTATGGCAGTGAAACTTGGGTGGTATCAAAGTGAGAGGAGAGTAGACTGCCAGCATCTTAAATGAAATTTCTTCGACATACATATGGGTGTAGTAGAGAAGATCGTTACAGGTATATCGTGATAAGGGAAGAACTCAACATCTTCTCTATAAACAACAAGGTATCCCAGAACAGAATGCAATGGTTAGAGCATGTAAACAGAATGCGGGAGGATAAGATATCTAAGCAGACACTGAGCTATAAGCCGGAGGGCAGGAGAGAACGAGGAACCGAGAAAGAGTTGGGCAGATTTAAGAGGTTCGGAACAGGCATAGATGCCTAATCCTTGAAAGGCAGAAAAAGAAGAAGAAGAAGGTAAAACGTGAAGAGAAACTGGAATTCAGATATTGAATCTTCTACACGATTAAAATGGGTAGAATACTACTCTTGACTTCAAGTTTTCCAGGTGCAAGCTTTACAAATTTACCCCTAACAACCTTAGATTTTTACTTGAAAACAGTTCCGATAATTTTCAATTGCTCATCTGGCAACCAGACGAAGCCCTAGCTGAATTTTGAATCCTCTTTTTGTAGGAATTGTGTCAGATGTATGTGTACAGATGAACATTCTTTCAAAACACAATTTTTATTTTTAAGGGGTAATAAAACGCAAAGAGGAATTGGAATCCAGATATTGAACCTTCTACACGGATGAAATGGCTTCTTCTCTCTAAATACGACTCTTGAGAAAGTTTAAAAAATCGTTATGTAAAGATATACATTGATGATTATGATAATGAATGCAAGTTTCAAGTTTGAGAGTAAAGCAAGGTATAGAAAATAATAACGGGGGGATAAGGTACAGAAAAGCAAGGGGTACCCCCACAAGGTTCGGTTGCCGGGAAACGAAGCGCGTGCGCTTCGACGCTTGTTCAGGTCTGAGAGTTGAACGGCAGGAGCGTCGGAACACCACACGACGCCGCATCGTCGTTCTTAATACTGTGTCGAACGCAAATCTAGACTTGTGCAGCTGCTTTTTATTAATACCATAAAATCGGAACCTTAGCAAAAGTTATCACCATGAATTTTATTACATCTTGTGTGATAATTAAACGATTAAATTTTATTAATTTATTCGATATTAATTGTGTCATAAAACAATTTAATTACGGTTTTATTTAAAATATTTGTAGGCCTAATTTAAATTGAATTTAAACTTACAAACAAATCGTGACAATAAAATTTCATTGTACATAGTATATAGCTGTCTTAATTTATTTTATTATAAAATAAATAAAACAATTACATTACAATAATGCTTAATAGTTAATTAGAAATTTCAAAAATAGTTTTAACAGAAAATTAGTTGATTAGTTAGTGTCTAAAATTATAAACTAATGCTTCAATTTAAACAAATATATTAACAATTTAATTTAATCACATTTTAATTTGAATTATTGATATCGGTAATAAAATAATAAAATTTAAAGTTTAATAACCAAAAACGGGGATTATTATTATAAATTAAAGAAAATCTAATCAAGAGACGGCTGAGAAAATTAAAAACTATTTTCTTAGCACCTTGGCACGCACAGCATCAGAAACTGTTACAGAAATGTTCTCAAGGTAAGTTCGTACAGTATTTGGTAAATTACAGCACAAAAATATTGCACATGCACTTAATTATAGGGATCTGCATCCACTAAGTACGTTGCACCAATTGAATACACCAAAAATATTCCAAGGAATGACCTATATCATCGAAAATCCACTTTAAATTCTACTAACAAACAAATTTTTGAATTTTCTTAAGAAACTACTAACGGAGTTACTCAAATTTATAAATTTTTACCGTTTTCGATTTTCGTGCAGGGTGCGTACAGACAACGTAAAGTAACATATCGGGAAGTTTATTTTTCCAGCCCACATTCTTAGTATTCGTTCACGGTAAGCTTTTCTCCTTTCTTCCGTCCATCCAGTGTTGTGCTTTAGTTCTCCGTGAAAACCCTTATTATCAGTAATTATTTATATAAATTTTATTTGATCCATCATATTTTCTCGATTTATTCAATCTTTTATTTTGAGTAGCCCTTTTTACTTCTTAAAACCACTCGTACGAGAAATAGATTTATTGTATTATGTATTGTAAATGTATTTTGGTGACAATCCTATACAGGTGTTCACAGAATTTTAGTTTTCGTATCCTGATAATTTTTATTAATCGTTCGTTGACTTTGCAATATTCTTCTCGTCCCCGAAAACTTATTCATCGATGCATAAATCTTAAAAATTAAATAAATAATTAAAAAAGGCTTTCCCTGATACTTAAAAAAAACGAAACAGTTCTCAGCGATCTAAAATTACCATACATATAAGACATAAAATATTTTTATCAGAAATTTCAGTTTGTCAGATGTAAAAACATTTCAGTTAACTTAATGGACAGATACAGAAAGACGTCCGGATAACTCTCCTGGACGATTAAAAGGAGTGCGAAACAAACACGTTCTTAGTACAGTTATACGTACTTGAATTGATACCAGTAAGACTGTCGATGGTTTTGACTGAAAATTTAGATTTTCGGTGTTTTATGTTTTTCAGTATTTCAGGCCTAGATCTACCAGGAAAACATTAAATTACGTAAAAATATTATTTTAATGAAAAAATTAAGTATTTAGCAGGTTTACCCAGAAAAATTGTCATAATACCAAGAACGAATATTTTTCGTAATAATATACTTTTCGTTTTAGTGTAAAGGGAATTTCAGTTTTTTAAAATATCTGCATACTGTTGTTGTTGTTGTTTAGGTCAACAGCCGAAAGGCTGGTTTGAACCTCTAGAGGTTTTACTAAGTAAAACGAGGAGTGAGGTGGTTTACCATTGCCTTCCTCACTGAGTGGAAAAGTACGCTTATCAGCATGCCGGGCCCTCTGAAAAGCACATATTTTCCACTCTGTAAATGACACCTTCACTTCATTCACCACAGGGTCTGGCTGTACAATGAAATTCATTACTTTCAGAGGAGATAACTCTGATTAGTGTCTTTTACACCTCTACCTCTTCTGTTCTTAAATGATTCAGTCATTTAATTGGCTGACCATGTGATAAGAAACAGAACTATTTATTTTAGCCCTGCAACGAACATATTGAGTGTAAATAATTTGACACTCCACCTGTCTGTTGTGGGCAAATACTGTTGTTAATATTCTAAAAACTGTTGGTTCAGCTTTCTAACCAACTGTTGGTGGGAAATTTGCATGATGTGTAGATTTTGTTTTTTATTTGTGCCTTTTTGTTTTTTTTCTGTTCCCAGAAATTTAGATTTTTAACATTTAGCTACATTTTTCTTGAAAAACATTAAACCTATCATGTAGAAATTTTTACCAGTTATTCTTCTTGTACATACACATACACTGGCATTTTTATTACTTCCTCACATGCTCCAAAAATTAGTTATATTCAAAAATACGTACAAAGAAATTTATAAAAATTCTATGTTATTCGTTATTTTTTTTTAATTTTATGATCCTACAGATTAAATTGAAAAAATTCCAGTAGCTAGAAAAACCCAACATCGATAAGTGTGTAACGTTTCAGTTTCTTATCTTTAACCAATCCTATAAAAAATTTACCTAAAAATTACAAAGTATAGTCTCACCTTAAGTAAAAAATACTAACTTTTTTTTATAAACCGAAACAATACTAATACATTGTATCATTTGTTCACTATAATTCGTCATCACTTTTGATATTTATTGATTTGTTTCTTAAATTTGGGATTTGTAGATTTTCTTGATTCTCAATAGTTTATTATCATATCAGATCTTGCTTTTTCTTCTTCTCCTGAGCAATATTCTTCTTGACCAATATTTTGTTATGTTCGTCCTTGGCTGAAATTTTATGTTCTTTTCCTTCTATTTTTTATTTTTGAAATCTTTTTATATTGGATTTAATTCTTTCATATTTTCTTTGAGTTCTGTAAGTGAAATGGATAGTATTTTATGTTTCCATAATTTTTTATTGTTAGTTTAATCAACCTATCTCGTGATGTTCTCATAAAATATCTGAAAAATAAAATATTTTCTTATTATTGTGTCAATTTTCGATTAGCCTATATATTCTTATAAACCATCTAGCTAATTTATTATGGTTCACCACATAACCTTTTGTACATTATTCATTTATACAAGTTCTAATTATTCTTTTTTTGACGTTTTTGTCTGTTTTAGTTCTCTGATTTAATTTGAAAAGTAATTCATTTTCATTTTTACTTCCTATTTCGACTTATTATAAAAGAAAATTAATACTGAGAAAATAAATTAAACGATTCGTACTTCCCAAGCCAAGCTATATAAGAGTAAATTGAACATTTTACATAGATTTCATAAAAATGACGCAAGGAACAAACATCTATTTCTTCCAGATTAAGCTTGCACGCTTAGTACGTGTTTTTTCAATATCTCGTTCTTTTAAGATGAGACTGTACTTTGTTTCCCACCAATGTTAAATTTGTAATTTTTAGGTACATTTTTCATAGGATTGGTTAAAGATAAGAAAATAAAACTTTACACACTTACTGATGTTGGGTTTCTCTAGCTACTGCCATTCTTTTTCAATTTAATCTGGAGGACCATAAAATTAAAAACAAAATAACGAATAACAGAATTTTTACAAATTTCTTTCTACACGTTTTTGCATATTACTAATTTTAAGAACATCTAAGGAAGTAATAAAAATGCCAATGTATGTGCATGGACAAGAAAAATAACTGGTAAAAATTTCTAATGGTAGATTTAACGGTTTCCGAGACAAATGTATCTAAATGTTACAAATCTAAATTTCCGGGAACAGACAAAAAACAAAAAGACACAAATAAAAAAAAATGTACACAACATGTAAATTTCCCATTAACAGGTTGGTTAGAAAGCTGAACCAACAGTTTTGAGAATATTGAAAACACTAATGCAGGTATTTTAAAAAACTGAAATTCCCTTTACACTAAAACGAGAAGTATAAAATGACGAAAAATATTCGTTCTTGGTAACATGATAATGTTTTGGGGTAAACCTGCTAAATACTTAATTTTTTTATTAAAATATATTTTTTACGTAATTTAATATCTTTCTGGTAGATCTAGGTCTGAAGCACTGTAAAACATAAATCCCGAAAATCGAAATTTTTAGTTAAAACCATCGTACACTCTCACCTTAAGATTCATTAAATCGTTAAAATTGATTATAACCATGCAATTATCAGTTGATTGCGCGAATAAATTGATGCATACCGAGTGTTCCACAGAATTTAAATTATAGAATATTGATTATATTTAATTTGTTAATATGGTATTTCCACGAATAAATGAAGACTTGTTATAAACAAAAATCATTTGAAAATGTTTAGACCTTTACAAAATATCAATATGGATAAATTTTAAGCTGTATTTAGCTTAATATCGTTTGAAAAAATAAAAATATACGTAAATGCAACAGTATCTGTTAAAATACCTTAAGTTTACATCATATTTCTGTGATCTCTGTGGAGTGATGGTTAACTTTCTGGCCCATTGTTGAGGGAGACCAGGTTCAAATCTTATTTTTTTTATAGTACAATAACAAAAATAATTTTTTATTTATACATTCTTTTACTTATAAAACAAAAATAAATTATTATATAATAATATTTATTTAATATAATTTATTTTCAAAATTATTTTAATAATAAAATGTGTTTACCGCAGATAGATTTGAAGGCAAGCTAAATAATTCATACAATTTACAATACTTATTTAGAAAACGGTTTGAAAAATTTATGTATTTACGTATTTTAACCCTACAGCCGGCAATAACATTTTTCTAGACCGGCAGAGAATTTCTAGTCACCGAACCGTAAAGAAATCATTAAAAATTTGCTATAAATCACAACCCTTGTCACGTGACATCAAAATAACAAGAAAACTTAAGAATAAATACATTACTGAAATTTTAATATGACAGTAAGGAATGCTAACACTTTTTGAAAATAATTTTTAGACAAATATTTTTCTACAATTTCAGTTGACACTATTGTTCAAAACTTTCTTATCCTTCTACTTTCAAAATTCATTATATACGAATCGTTACATTTAATGTTTATTTCAAAATAAAACCAAAAAAACGAATCTATGTTCAAAACTGAAGAAAATATATACAAACATACATCATGTAAACCAAAAAATAACCAAATTCAGGTCTAAGACCGCGTGGTTTCTCAACAGAGAAACACAAGCAGAATATGCAACTAAAACTATTGTATTATACGTAAAAAATTACTTTTTACATTACTAAACTATTGTACAAAACAGCAACGCTGTCTGTATATGCAATTAAAACTAAAACGACAACATTGTAATGCTATGAAGTAAATCCAATTTTGCGACGCGACTGGTTCAAGAAGCGGTAACATTGTCTCAAAATCGACGATTGCCGGCTCTAGGGTTAATCTAAAATACAGTTTAACATGTATCAAAATTGATATATTTTTAAGGGTCTAAATATTTTCTAATGATTCTTGATTGTAACAAGTCTTTATTTATTAGTGGGAAGAAAACTTATAAAAGTCAATGCTTTTTCCCTAGCCTATGGTTCAAATTTCGTGGTACACCCGGTATATTTGAGTAAAAACTGCGTAGATAGAGGATTAATTTTTTTGTTTATTACGTACTTATTAAACTGTTTTTACTGTAAGATCTATTTTGTTTTTTACTTACTTTGAAACTCCATTGAAAAAGCGTAAACTTGTAAACGATTGTTTTTTTTGTAATCCCTAATTTGTTTACGTTTCAATCTGTTCAATTCAGAACAATAAGCAACCCCATGACCCAATGAGATGAGGATGATGTGTATGACGTGTAAATGAGGTGTAGTCTTGTACAGACTCATTACTACCATTTCTGAGAGAGTATGGTTAATTGAACCCCAACTATCAAAGTACACAGATAACCACTGTCTAGCATTCAAATCCGTATAAAAGTAACTACCTTTACTAGGATTTGAACCAGGAACCTTCGTCTCCAAAAATCAGCTGTTAAACAGCTGATTTTGGGAATGACTTTACCTCTAGACCAATCCAGTGTGTTGTAAACGATTGTTCAAATATAAAATTTGTATCCTAGAGGTAAAAATTGTTAACTCGAATTTTGACAAAATTAAGTTTGAAAATCAGCAAGCTACCTCTATAAAAGTTGCAGTAACCACAATTACTTCACTTTTGTATAACGATGTGGAAGATTTTTAAAATTATTACTATTTTTAACTCTTATTGAATGTATATTTGTTATGGACAATAATTTATTTTATTTTGAAGTATTTTGTTTTTATTGTCTTATTGATAGGCCTCAGAATTTGCCTGAATTCTGTAATTTTTTTCAATAATTGTTTTGAATAAAATGTTGTTTCTTTATCAAGATATAGTTAGCACAATATATCTTTTTTTCATTTGATTAACTCAAGTTACATTGGGGTTTAACACGAATGTAATATAAAACGCAGACAATAATTTATTTTATTTTGAAGTATTTTGTTTTTATTGTCTTTTTGATAGGCCTCAGAATTTGCCTGAATTCTGTAATTTTTTTCAAAAATTGTTTTGAATAAAATGCTGTTTCTTTATCAAGATATAGTTAGCACAATATATATTTTTTTCATTTGATTAACTCAAGTTACATTGGGGTTTAACACGGATGTAATATTAAACTCAGAAAGTCCAGTGGGTGTTCAGGGGGTAGTAGAAGGTAAGAAAGTTTTTTAGTCATTTAAGAAGCTCTGTATCAGAAGCTATTTTATTTGGTACAAATTTTTAAAAAATTTTACACTTTCAGAAAGTTTTTACAAAATATAAAACTTCATGTTTTTGGTTCTTCTGAAAAATGACAAAAATGGAGTTAACTCCCTTTACCTCTTTGGAACAGATTTTTCCTCTTTATTACCAATTTACGAGTGTCCCTTATTATATAAAGCCCCAGCCAAAATGACTGACTGACATAAATTCTAACCCCTTAGCAGGTCTCTAAAAGCAAAAACCCTGGAGACCTTTTTTATCGGGCGTCGGCTGAAACCCCCGGGAAAAATGCGAAATTTAAAGTATCTCTTTTCGAAAGCTCAGGAAAGGCGCGCGAATATTTCGAACTTTTCAACGAAGTCTCGTTGCGCAAAAACCACTGCGACCATTTTTGTTCCCCTCCCGAAGTACGTTAAGACCGTATATATAAAGTTGCCCTTAACCGGCCGGTTCGCTGGAAAAACTCAAAAAACAAAAATTCGGCTTTTTCGGGGTTGCAGTTTTTAGGTTTTTCCTTGTAACACCACGAAGACGGGTTTCATTGACAAATTTTTATTAGGACCACATTACCCTAACTCCCGGAATCACGGGTGACTTTTCAAATTTTAGATCGGGGTCCTACGGGGTTTGGTACCCTTATTTAAAAATTATGAAATTTTTAAATTTTTAGAATAGAAAAAATTTGATAACGGCATGTCGTTTGGCGTTAAAAACTACATAAAAATGTGATAAACCGAAAATTTTAAAGTTGCACCCTCTTTTTTGCAGTAGGGTTTGTATTTTTTATCTCATAAACGGTGCATCGTAAAAATAAATTGTATAGAATATTTTTTGTACCCCTTTTAATGTACTTCAAAATCATATAGCTGTCGTTGTCCTCAACTCGCCAGTTCGGTAAAAAAACTCAAAAAAACAAATTTCGGCTTTTTGGGGGTTGCATTTTTCAAGTTTTCTTTTGTAACACCATCAAAATGGGTTTCTTTGGCAAACTTTTGCTAGGAACACATTACACGTACCCTCCGCATTATGGGAAATTTTTTAAATTTTTAATTAAGGTCCTGCGGGGGTTGCTACCCTCATATAAAAATAATTAAAATTAAAATTTTTTAGAATACAAAAAATCTGTTAACGGCATGTTGTTTGGCGTTAAAAATTACACAAAAATTTGATAACCCGAAAATTCTCAATTGGCACCCTCTAGCCTGCGGTAGGGGTTGTATTTTTTTATCTCCTAAACGGTGCATCGTGGAGAAAATTTGTATAGAATATTTTTTGTACCCCTTGCAAAGTACTTTAAAACCATATAGCTATCGTACCCTTCACTTGCCGGTTTGGTGAGAAAACTCAAAAAACAAAATTTCGGCCTTTTGGGTTTGGCCGTTTTCATATTGTTCTTTCTTTACACCTTCAAAATGGGCTATTTCGTAAAATGTATATTTATAAACAGTTACACGCACCTGTAGGATCACGGGTAATGTTTCAAATTTGTTTCGGTGTCCTACGGGGGTCGCTACCCTTATCCAAAAGATATGAAATATTTAAAATTTTAGAATACAAAAAGTCTTTTAACGGCATGTTTTTTGGCGTTAAAGTTACATAAAAATTTGGTAACCCGAAAATGTTCAGGTCACACCCTCTTCCCTGGGGTTGGGGTTGTATTTCTTTATCTCTTAAACGGTGAATAAAGGGACAAAATGCATCAACCTGCTTGTGCCCTATAAAACGTAATTCAAGATTATATCACCAAAGTTGCCCTTAACACACTGGTAAACCAGAAAAACCAAATTTCGGTTTTTGGGGCTTGCCGTTTTCAGGTTTTCCTATCTTTACACCTTCAAAACGGTGTTTTATGGCAAATTTTTATTAGCAAAACGTTACAGGTACTTATAGCATTACGGGTAATTTTTAAAATTTCAGATCGGGGTCCAGGGGGGATTACTACCCCTATACAAAAATTATGAAATTTTTAAATTTTTAGAATACAAAATATATGTTAACGGCATGTATTTTACGTTCAAATTAAATAAAAATTTTGTAACGCGAAAACTTTGAGGTTCAACCCCCTTACGTCTGGTAGGGGGTAGTAATTTTTACCTCCTGAACGGTGCTTCGTAGAGAAAAAGTGTATAGAATCTTTTTTGTGCCTCTCCCAAAGTACTTCTAGGCCATGTAGCTAAAGTTTCTCTTAACCTACCTCTTCGCTGAGAAAACTCAAAACACGAGCATTCCGGCTTTAAGGGCTTGCCGTTTTCACGTTTTTCTTTTTTTACACCTTCACAACGGTTTTTTCACAAACGTTTATTAACAAAACGTTACACATACCATTAGAGTCACGAAGAATTTAGGTCGGGGTCCTATGGTGAATGCTACCCGAACAAAAATTTTAAAATTTTCGGAATACAAATAATCTTTTAACGACGTATTATTTAGCGAAGAAAATTTCACAAAAATTTGGTAACGCAAAAATTTTCAGGTCACATGAGAAAACGAAAAACTCAAAGTATCATACATTCAAACCACAACATTTAAAGTTGAAGTTTTGAAATTTTAAAAATTAATCTAAAATTTTAAATTTTGAAACTTTAACCTTCATCTTTAAACTTTCATATCTTGAAATTTCTAAATATTGTGATCCACCCAGCCCCACTGGCGGCCGAACTTCATCTTGTGGCAAATGATTCTGATCCACTTATGAATTCTGATCCACCTACCCCTCTGAGGTCGAGACACGGAAGCGGCGCGAAGCGCCGCTGGAGTGGCGAGTCGAAATTATACAACTAGTAAATACGATAAAATGATTGTGTTAAAATTACATGAAATGTTACGGAGGGGTAGGGCCCCATTGGAGTTTTTTTCAAGAATTGTCATTAAAAATTTTAAGAATTTTAAATAATTAATGAACCCACCGAGTTGGTTTTGTGGTAAAGTGTCTAAAGCAAATCAGCTGTTTAACAGCTGAATTTCGAAGAGGAAGATTCCTGGTTCAAATCCTAGTATAGGTAATTAATTATTTTTAATCTACTATGATTTCAATACTAGGCATTGGTTACGGGTGTATTTGATGGTTGGGATTAAATTATCTATTCTCTCTTAGGGATGGTCGGCCTGAGTCAGTACAAGACTACACTTCATTAACACGTCATACACGTCATCCTCATCTCTTTGGATTAGGGGGTTGCTTTTTTTGGTTTTACGTTTGACTGTTCTGCAACTTCTGCTAATGCAGACGGTGGATAATGATGATTATGGAAATGAGTGATTAAACAATGCCAGACCTGATCGGGAATAGAACCCGGAACCCCGGATTAGAAGTCAGTTGCGCTAACCACTACGCCAACAGACCGGCCAGGGAGTTGCTTATTGTTTATTAACTGAACAGATTGCATCGTACACACCTGAGGGATCAATAAGAAATTGAATTACAGTAGAGCCCCGATTATCAGCGAGCGGATGATCCGCGGTGCGGATTATCCGCGAGTGCCACGAAAAAAAATTTTAATTACGAACCTTGACGACCTTGAAGACCCGAGCGGGCGAGTGTATTGATCCCCTCTGTTACTTTCTCAACATGTTTTTCTCAACAAGTTGGCAGAAAAACTTATGTTAAGGAAAGTACAATCTAGAATAAAGAAAAGGTGTTTCCAAAGCAAGAAGTTAACTGTACAGGTATATTGTTTTTTGTTTACTGTTCTTTATTTTAGTGAGATGTAGAGCAAAGGTTTCTGCTGTACTGTACATATTTAAAAATTTTATATATGATGTTTTTTTGTACAATAAATTATAGTTTTTATGCTGAAATATTTTTTTCGTGTTTTCACCTCATTTTTAGTCTTTTTCGGGTTATCCGCGATTTTAGATATCCGCGGTGCCCTTGCCACCCAATTCCGCGGATAATCGGGGCTCTACTGTATTTCATTAAATTGGAAGATTTCTACTCCAGCGTATTTTTTAATTTTTTATGCGTCTTGCTAGGTTGTCAGGTTTATATGATAGAAAGTGAAAGTAAAAATGGGTTATCTTGTTCTAATGACTTCTTGTGAATACGTTTGTATATGTGTTCGATAAATTTCGGACAAAAAGTACTTATTTGTAAATTTGAGTGTAGACTACACTTTTTTGTTGCTAACGTAAAGGGGTGTTTGTACTAAGGCTTAACTAATATTTTTTACTAAAATACCTGATGTAATGTTCAGTTGTACCGTAAATCCCGAAATGTTTCAAAAAAGAACAATATAAGCGTAATTTTTTTGCCACTGATAATTTTAATCGTTTATGAATTTAATATAAAAGTTTAAGTATGCAATTTAATGATAAATCGTTTTTTATGTATGTTCCAAGTCGGAATTTTATCAGAAGGTCAGCTAAATAAAAATATAAAAATTCAATTTTCCATTGTTCAAAAAAATAACCTATTATTCGTAAGGAAATCAGTTCGGTTTTCTAAGTCTTTTATTAAAAGAAAAGTAATGAAAAATGATTTTCAAGTTTTATTTCTCGTGAAGTGATATATATTAGTTGTTGTAAGTTCGATTTTTAAAAACGCTCATTTTTGACAGATTGTTCTCAGTTCCGGGATTAGGGTAGTTTCTGATACACGAGTATTAGGGTTGTTAGAGATAAATTGTAGGGCGGTATAAGAGAATATATCAAAATGACGTTTCCTCTTTCAAAAGAAGCACCAATCAGTTGCCCCTTTACCAAACATCAGAACCGGTAATCTACCATGTTAAATTAATCTAACTTAATGCTGAAAACTTTAACATTTTTACTGTCTCAGGAATTTACAGAGTGTTTCAACACTCACTCACGAGCTTATTCTATGGATGCGTAAATGCAAGAAAATGTTTTTGTAAATATGGGTGAAATATTTTTCACCCGTAAAATTTTTATATATAATTATAAGTAAAATTTAGTAAAATTTCACGATTCTAAACTAAAAATTTGACTTAAATAGATCCCAGAATGTTCCTGAGGCAAAAATGAACATTAAAATTAAAAATTTCCTGTAAAAAATAATACAGTTATAAGTTTAACATAAAATAACTTATTGAGTACTTCTCCCGTGTTTTGGCAAAAGGATGTATGTGAAAAAATCGGTTTTTTTTATTTACGATTCTAAGGTAATTTTTTGCGCTTTTTCCAAAATTTCTATTGCCAAGTCTGTACGAGTTATAGTTTTCAAGATACAATGATGGCAAAAAGCTGTATGTACGTCTATTTTGAGAAATTTTAGAGGCAAAATGGTGTATGTGTTAATAAAATGGTAATTAAAAATTGACAAAAAGATGTATGAATTCTTTTCACCATTTTTCCTTTCTGAAAACATTGAAAATCCCATTGCTATAAAACGGGAATATGATGTATGTGCGATTAATACTTTTTACTTTAGTAAACTGTGTTGTTAAAATAGTTTTAGTCAATGGTAAAAGGGGTTAAATGGCTTATGCTTCTTTTTGGTATGTTTTATAATCATTTGCATTTAGAGAAAGGCACACGGCAGAAGGATGTATGCGCAAATAATACCTTTTGGCTATGAAATGCTGAAAATTAACTATCCAAAAAAACATAGAAAAAGGTGTATACAATATTTTACATTATGTTTACTGCTGCTCGTGAACATTCACTCCATAAGGCAAAAAGGTGTATGAACTTAATACACCGTTTTGCCGCTCATAAAGAATGAGATTTTGTTTTGGTGTTAGTTTCAGATTATGTCCAACCTTAGACTGTATATTCATACAGCCTAAGGTAATCTATTCATGCTATTCTATTCTTCTATTCATGTTAAGGCAAAAAGGGGTAATTGGACTTTATAGCTTTTTGCCAATATAGACTGCGTTTGATGCAATTAATGAAATGGCTGTAAAGAGTGGTCACACCTTTCTGCCATAGTTTCACTTATTTTTTTGGATTTTTTCCCATTAAGGCAAAATGGTTTAACTGAGTTTTTAGGGTTTTAACAAAATTTTTACAAATTTTTGACTATGTAGTCATAAACAGAACATTAAAAAAACTATAACTAAAAAAACTAAAACTAGAACTAAAACCTATAACCATACATAAAGTAGGTACTCAATTAGAAAGTCATTTACAACAAAACGGCCGCAATTAAACTTTAAATGCAATTTCTGAAAAGTTGTGTTTTTGGGATACACCTTTTTGCCTTTTTAGGGGAGACTTAAATTAGTCATTAATATTATTTCAATACGTTGAAAATCATTTTCGGAAGATTTATGTCAATTGCGTAAGTAAGATATAATAGGCTACAAAAAGCTTTTTTATTATGTTTTTACAATTCATAATGTGTGTACATTGCAATCTGTTTAATTCAGAACAATAAGCAACTCCATGATCGAATGAGATGAGGATGATGTTTATGACGTTTGAATGAGGTGCAATCTTGAACAGACCTACTATCGGTTTCATAATCATAGACACCCGAGTTTGAACCCTTGCATCTCCAAAAATATGAAACGGACTTCAACGTATTTTACATCAAAATTTAGCTTATTTTATTTTTCGTTGCCCCATAATAGTCCTTTAGTTTTAATATTGTTAAAAAATTGCCATATCGAGGTTGGAAGACAAAAAGACCCGGTTTTTTGCTACCACAACAAATTTTTCTGCGTTTAGAGGCGTGAAATTCAATAATTATTTCACCACAAATTTAGAAATTTTAACATAACATAGACAATTATATTCTTACAGCGTGTACGAAATTTTAGATTCGTGCGGTATTTAAATTTTGATTTATTAACAATATTCTGAACCCTTGCTATCACGGTAACCGCTCGATCGTTCGGCACGGTCAAACTATCGTTTTATTCAGCGATAAAAACTTAGTTCAAATATATGTTAATAACATGAAATATTGATTGGCCAATGTAGTGGTAGAATTTTTAAAATTTTGAAAAATACACTCTGTAATGCGGAGCGTGGGCGCTACTACCCATGTTGCTTGAATCTAACTGTCTACCTCAATTGACAATGTAGTCTGTCAATTCAGGTAGACAGTCCGACAGGATGTCACGTACACAACCTTCATCATGGATAGTAGTGCCCACCCCTGCATTACCGAGTCTATTTTTCAAAATTTTAAAAGTTCTACCACAACACTGGCCAATCAATATTTCATGTTATTAACATTATTTGAACTAAGTTTTTAACACTGAATAAAACGATAGTTTGACCGTGCCGAACGATAGAGCGGTTACCGAAATAGCAAGGGTTCAGCATATTGTTAATAAATAAAAAATTAAATACCGTACAAATCTAAAATTTAGTACACGCTATAAAAATATAATTGTCTATGTTGTGTTAAAATTTCAAAATTTTCGGTCAAATAGTTACAGAGTTACACGCCTCTAAACGCATGAAATTTGTTGCAGTAGCAAAAAACAAAAATTAATTAGGGGAAAAATACCTGCAAAGTAGTTTTGTGCATGAGTCTATTATGTTTTGTGCATTTAATATTTTAGTTATACTTTAATTTTCAATTACACTTTAATGAATATTTTTAGAATTAAAATAAATATAAACATCTCAGTTACCTATATAAAATCGTGAGGAAACATAGTACGAAACTGAATTTGTGATTCTTCAAACATAAAAATAATAAATGAGATCAGTAATATTTTGTTTTAAATTTATTTATTTAACGTCGAATCAACTACAATTTTCATTAGCGATGACATTGGGTTGAAACTTATAATGAAGGATGAAATGATTTTTTTGGTAACGTATGAAAATATACCGGCCTGAGTGGGATTCAATCCTACAACCGCTTGATGAGAGGCGAGCACATTACCAACTACGCCAATGCGGCCGGCAGTATTATAATTAAAACGTGATATGTGTAAACGTTAGTATGGAACTGTTTTATTTGTTTAACGTCCGACTGTTCTGCAATTACTGCTAATGCAGACGGTGAATGATGCAATGATTTTTGTAACGTATGAAAAAATGCCGTGCCTGAATGGGATTTGAACCCAAGACCGCATGATGAGAGGCGAGCACGTCACCAACTTCGCCAATGTGGCCGGCGAACTGTTTCTTGAGAATTCAACTACTAAAGGTATTTAAATAATAAGCTAGAACTTATTATGTATACTTTAAAACAAATCAAAAAATATGCAAGAAAAAATAACCTATTGATAAAAATGTAAAAACCAGATCATTGGACCGTTAAACTAGCTCACACGATTCCTGGCTGTCCTATATTTGCCTATATTATTATTCCTGTTCCTGGATATCATTGTACAGAAGCAAAATTAAATAATTTGCAAAAAATATTAACTATAATAAACCTGTACCGTGGCAGGACATTATTTCCAGTGTTTTTTTATTAAAATAAAACAACTATATAAAGTTTATACTTCTTTTTTATGATCTGAGTTCTGTATATGAAATTAAAAATTTCAGTTTCTTCATAATTTACCGAGCATCCCTCCAAACAATGGACTGTGTAGACAAGAATATAGATTTATAATAAGTTTAGCCCCAAAATAAGTTTTGTAACCGTATTGAAAAAGTAAAACCTACAACTTTTTGTTGCCCAATAAAAGTTCCTTGAGTGTTTTTATAAAAGTTTTTTAATCGTTTACTGTTTTTCTATACCTATTTTTCTTAAAGCGAGGGCGTAGATGTGTGCATTTGATTTCGTTTGAACAGTGAATCTTCTAAGACTTTTTCCCTTAAATTATAATTGTTATTTATTTACTTTCTAGAAGAAAAAAGTGATGAATAAAAATAATAAAACTTAAACAAATAATGTTTTCAAAGTAATTATCTTAATTAAAATTTAATACTTTTAAGTTACGGATTAGTGTACCGTAGGAGGAGTTGATGCTATGCTCTTTTTTTCTACTTCACTATATTTTTACCAACAATAGTATATTTGCCTTAAATTTATTTTTACTATTTTACAATCTATAATAAAACAATAATAATTTAAAATGTTCATCATTGTTTACAATTTTACAAATAGGGGAGACCATGGCATGTTTTCCCACTTTTTAAATTTTTTTTACAAATTTTTTGAGATGCATTTCTTATTTAGTTTTTGGTATCACTGTTATTCTTAAAACTTAAATTATAGTCTGGTACAAATAGTATTATTAATTTTCCACGAAATTAAATGAAAAATCGTAATGATTCTAGTCTTGTCACGTTGAAAAACTTGCCCCGTGTGCGGCGCAAGTATTCCTATATATTTAAAGCATATAGGGGCGAGTTTTCTAAGTATTCTAAAGAGTCAAAACATGCAATGAATAGGCTGTAAGTTTTAATTCAGAAATAGAATATATATTACTAAACTACTGTTTTTGTTTAGAGGACTACATGTGTCAAAATTACTATTAAAAACTATATTTTATTGGATAAACACAGTTTCTCCAAATTCCAGAAACTATGGGCTTCATCCGAAATAGTTAGGATTATCGAACTAACCTTAACAAACACTCTATCAAGGGTTAAGTTTAAGGGAGGAGTCTACTCAAAAAAACTTTTTTTTATTATCTTTAGATATGTAATCTGTTTGATTTGCAAGTGAATAAACATTAAATTTTATAATTTTTCATAAAAAAATATTTTAATTTTGTTCACTACAACCCAAAATATATAGGGTGGGGGTGGAAGGCGGAAAATCATATCTTCGTTATTTGCTTATAACTTAGTTAATTTTTGAGGTACAAACCTGGTTTTTTTGTCAAAATAATCGGAAAATTATGCTCTTTTTTGTGAAAGTTCCATATATACATTTAACTTTACAATGGAGAGAAAATTATTTTTTTAAATATTTTCCCCCCAAAATACAGATAAGGTCATTGTTTTTTAATTTTTTAAAAATTCCTATAAGTTTCAACACGGCCAACCTGTAAATAAAAAGGCAATAAATTCTGAGTACAGTCGAAAAAAATTATCAAGATTGCATTTATATAAAGAAAGTTGTAAGGATTTTATCATGAAGAAAACCTGAAATACCAAATGCCGAGAAAATTGAATGTAAAGTTTCACTTACAAACACTTACACTTACACCGATTATGTAAAATAATGTTTTACAAATTTCTAGTTATCGTACATAAAAACAAAATATGTAGTTGGATTAAAAAACTTCTGAAGTTTTATAATCAACAAAAAATTTTTTTGATTATTTTTTAATTTTTAGTGATAAAACTGAGTAGACTCCTCCCTTAAGAGAGAGATTTTAGACCCTTTCAACATTAAAACTGGGCTAAGACAGGGAGATGGGCTTTCTCCACTCTTTAATGTTGCGCTGGACTATATAATCAAAATGTGGTAAAGGAAGAATCCTGCAAGAACCAACATTGGAAGAACAGGAAAACGTATAGGCCCTATTAGTAAACTGCTTAGGATCACGTATGATTTGGCCCTGCTGACTCTGAGCATGAATGAAGTGCATGCGCAAATTGCCAGACTTGAAAATATAGCCCAAAAAATTGGGTTTAAAATTTCCTATGGTAAAGACTGAAATCATGGCTATCAACCCACTATACATAAATAAAGTGAGAATTAATGGTAAAGATTTTAGATTGTCTCAACAGTTCAAATAAGTATGATAAATCATTGACTGCAATCTAAAAGAAAAATTCTCTTGGCAAAATAGAACTTCCAAAATTAAAAAATCCCAAGGAGTAACATGGCAAACGTGCAAAAAAAGCCTTTTAATGCATGCCAAAAACAGTTGTTCTCCCAGATGTGCTTTACGCCGGTGAAACTATTTTTCAAATTAAGAATGAAGCTAAAACAGAACGCAGAATTATCAGAACCTGCCTTAACAAGAATTATCAAAAAACGGGGTATGACGAATTCCTTCTAATGAAACCGTTTATAAGGAAATTGATCCAATTGTTAGTGTGTTGAAGAAAAGGAGGATTTCCTACTTTTTTCACATTTTAAGAATGCCGAATGATAGAATATTGAAACAAATGACCCTCAGGAACTTAAATAGGAAGATACACCGTAGAATAAGAGGGATATCAATAAAATTAGACTGGCAATTGAAGGCGCGTTTGACAAAATAAATAAAAAGTACTCTCATAACACACAGATTTTATTGAGGAAAAGCAGAATGACGCACGGTGGAGGTTACAGATGAGATACAGAAACATAGATTGGACCATTTCAAAAAGTACTGGCGAAACCGAAAGGCTAGACCAATATGTTATCCGAAGAACATTAAAAATTGATTGGCTTAGTGGTCTCCAATGTGGCCTCAAAATCTTAAAAATACAAAGTTTGTAATGTTTCTGGATTTTTACTTTCTCTTGCCTATATGAATATATAGGAAGGAAAGTATTGTTTTCATGTCGATTTTAAGAAATCGAGTTTTCACCGGATCTATACGTTTTCAGACCCCCTGAACCCAAAAAACATGTTTTTAGCGATTGGTCTGTGTGTGTGTGTCTGTGTGTGTGTGTGTGTGCGCGCGCGTGTGTGTGTATGTGTGTGTGTGTGCGTGTGTGTGTGTGTGTGTGTGTGTGTGTGCGAACAGAATATCTCAAGAACGGAACATCGTACGAACTTGAAACTTGAAACTTAAGTTACATATCACTATCGGACCCGACACGAACATTTTCATCAAAATCGGTCAACCGGAAGTAGTAGTTTATTCGTATAATTTTTCAGTTTTTTGCGATTTTCTCAAAAACTAGTCCTACGATTTTTTTAAAAATCGCCTGGTTTACTACATTTTTTATGCTCTACAATATAGGGTAGGCGCCATGTTTGCTGAAATTCTGCTTGAGGCTGTTTTTACGTAAAAACATTTTCTTTTCAAGATTGCGGCTTTAATATGCATTTTATCGCAAAACGTTATATAATAAAAGTTGTAGAGAATGTAAAATTCTACAACTTTTATTTCAAACATTTTTTTGTATAACGCTTAGTTTAGCGGTAATTAGCGATTTTCTGTTTTTTTTTCTCACGGAAACGTGAGAAAAATCGATTTTTTAACATTTCAGTCTTAGTATCCATTTTTCGACAAAAGTGTATATAATTAAATTTATAGAAAATTAAAAGATCTACAACTTTTGTTTAGAGCATTTTTCTCTACAGAGCCTAGTTTAGCGTGAAAGCGTGATTTTCCGTATTTTTAAGCCAAACTGAGTTCGATTGTCATTTTGCGTCATTCACTCATGATTAAAATAAGATTATGTTTTTGAGGTTAGTTTTTGTTTATTTCTAATATTTTATTAATAATGTTAGGTTTATTATTAATTATTTGCATTGGCAAGAGAAAGTTGTGTGAGTGTTTCACACCAGATTTTTTTAGTAGGCCTACTTTACTTAAGAATTATCTTCATCATGTTCGCTATGGCAATAAACACAAATAAAAAAACAAAGCTTCTCCTTTTGTACATGCCTCAAATGCCATTTTGGTACATACTGTACACTGATTCCACATTTGGTTTGATTAGTTTTCTAGATGAGAAAACTTGCTCTGTGTGTTATTGGAAAAAAATTTCTCCGTCACCATATTTGAATTTCATCGAATGTTAAATTGAAAAAGGCATTTATTTACAAAATGAATTATACAACTAAGTATATTACAGAAATTGTATCTTTTTCAACGTACGTATTAACAAAACATCCAGTTTAATACATATGAGTTTTATTACCTAATGTAATTGTGAGAAAAGTTTGCTCGCCGATGAAAATACAACAAAAATTATTCTCTTCTCAAGATGCATAGAGATATCAAACTGAAACTGACGTGACAGCTGCGCGGAGAATTACCGCATCGGTCACTATAACAAGTGCAGCGCTTTACCGGCTCATTAGTGAATTATTACAGGTTGGAAAACATGCCCCTATAAAACTCTTGTTCCGGTCTCCCCTACTTTTTTACTTTCTTATGCCTTATATGAATATATAGGGCATATATTATTTCTTCGTATATAGTGTAGGAAAGTATTGTTTTCATGTCGATTTTTTAAAATCAAGTTTTCACCAGATATAAATGTTTTCAGATCCCTGAACCAAAAAAACATATTTTTAGCGATTGGTCTCTGTGTGTGTGTGTCTGTCTGTATGAGTGTAAAACAAATATCTCAAGAACGGAATTGCGTAAAAAGGCTGATTAGATGAAAGATTTTCTGAATTAACCCCGGAGAGAATACTTCCTTCCATTTTTTGCTAGTAAATTCGTGAAAAACAAACAACCTGACTTTCCATTGAAATTTTAAAATATTTTCTCTAGTTAAGTACTATGTAATTAGGTTATTTATTTTTTGTTCTTCATCAAGACAGAGCAAATAAATTAAGAAAAAGTTAGTTTAATAATTAATTTATGCAAACTGTATTCTTAATTAAACAACCTACAAAAATGAATGAAATAATTATCATTGTATATATTAATTTTAACAGTAAATATTGACGTTTCCCTCTAGTCAAAAATTTCTTGATATTATAAGGCATTTGAACAGAAAAGTTAAGTACAGGATGTTTCGAAAAAGGTTGCGACTTAAAAATATACTATGTATAAAGATTTATTAAACAACATACTGAATTTGTTAAAAAATAACCTTTTTATAAAATACATCACGTATTTTTTTGTTAAGAAGTTATTTTGATACGATGGGACTTCTGTTTATGATATCAGTTCATCTCAAGTAAAGTCAATTTTTTACCAAATTGACACTTTAAGATCAGGTGTTACGTTTGGAACTAAGATAAAAATTCGATTTCTCAGCCTTTAGATCCATTCAGGTAAAGGTAAAAGAAAATAAAAACTTTTTGTTGAGACAAAAACGACTCATCATGGGTAAACAATGTAATATGAAAAACATTACCAAATACTAATTTTTATGCGGGAATGACGCTGAATGATTTTTGTTTTGTTTTACGTCTGACTTTTTTGCAACTTTAGCTAATGCAGACGATGAGAAAAACGATACATGAATATGAATGATAAAAAATGCCAGACTTGACCGGGAATCGAACCCGGGATACCAGCGTAGAAGCCAGTTGCGCTAAACAGTTCGCCAATGGGCCGACCGACGCTGAATGAAAACCACCTCTGTTTTTAATTAACTTTGAACTAACCGATTTAAAACAAATTTAATAAAAAATTAGTAAACATTTTTTTAAAAATTTTATACTCAATTACTTATTTTTACTTTCAATATACACTCCTTTTCTATCCCTACAACGCTCCATGCGAATTTCCTATTGTTGGAAGCAATGTTGGAAGTCATCTTCTGTCAGCTCCTTCAGGACACGTGCCGCTTTCTCTTTTACAGCTTCCACAGACTCAAATCTTGTCCTTTTTTATTCCTTAAGTGTGTACTTTGCAATCTGTTCAGGAGGCCTGAAAACCTGTATTTCCGATGTAAACTCATTTTTGAAAAATCGATATGAAACCAATACTTCCTTTCCTGTATATTCATATAAGGCAAGAGAAAGTAATATCGCTTCTTTTCTTGTAACCTCTGTTATCATTTCAGACTATATCGTACAACTGTTTAAAATTTTATGCTAATTTTTACTATATATTAAAAAAATCTGAAAAATTACTTGTTGATGAGATGTTTTACAGTTTACTGTAAAAAATGTTTTTTTTTAAATAATATTTAATTAAAATAAAAAATAAACATCCAAAACATCGCAGAGAATGCTAAAAAATTGTGTAAATATTAGAAAATGACACATTTACTGTAGTAATTAATGTGTAAATTAAAGTAATATGTAAATTCAGGTATTATGTATTACCTTAAGTTCTCCACAAGTTGTATACTTCCTCGGGAGTCACCTGATTAAATTAACAAAAGAAAAACTGATGTTTAACACGTACACAACTTTCTCTTCTCAATGTAAATCATGAATAATATAACCTATGTTTAATCATGAGTAAGTAATGTAAAATTAAAATCATTAGGTAATTTTAATCATGAGTGAATGATGCAACGCAAAATAAGTATCAACCTTCGTAGAACTTGAAAATACGGAAAATCTTTAATTGCCCTAAAGTAGCTCCTGTAATAAAAAATGCTTAAAATAAAAGTTGTAGGTTATTTAATTTCCTATAACTTTGATTATAATAACTTTTGTTATAAAACACTAAGACTGCAATTTATAAAAACATCCCATTTATTATCGATATTGATTGAACAAAACAGAAAATTGCTAAACTAAGCGTTTGCACAAAAAATGTACGAAACAAAAGTTGTAGGTTTTGAAATGTTCTACAAATTTTATTATATACAACTTTGCCCAAGAATGCATTTAAGGCCACAATTAAAAAGCAAAAAATAAACATTTTTTTCTATGAGAGCACATCCTTTCCAAGAGTTTTAGCAGACATGGCGCCTACACTATCTGATAGAGTATAAGAAATGTAGTAAATGAGGTAAATTAAAAAAAAAATCGTAGGAGCCGCATGTGAGAAAATTGCAAAAAAGTGGAAAATTGCATGAATAAACTACAACTTCCGGTTATTTTGTTAAAGATGTTCAAGTCTAGTCCTTTAGTAGTACGTAACTTGAGTTTCAAGTTTTAACTTCATACAATGTTCCGTTCTTAAGATATTTTTTTCACACACATGTTTTTTGGGTTTAGGGGTTTTTGAAAACGTGTACTATATCCGGGGAAAACTAGATTTTGAAAAATCAACATGAAAACAATAATTTCTTTCCCTATATACTTATTTAGGGCAAGAGAAATTGAAAAATTTTAAACGAATGACACAAAAGTATTGGACTGATGTAACTTTATTGGCTAGTAGATTATGGTAGAGATTACAGACCACCAGAAGCAAATCTTTGGCAAAAGAGTTTTGATTGTGGCTCAGATGTTTACCAATTTCCACCGAGCTATGAATTTACAGAAAAATAAAGTTCCTTTTGGAACACTCTGTATTCTAACTGTTATAGCAGCACTAGGACGAGGTGGAGTGACGAGGAGTTGTTGAAGGGTGCGGAATATTCTCCAACGCAATACACTGATATCTTAAAAGAAAAATAACTAAGAAAAAGAGACTTTGAGGTTCTACGAACATGAAAAGTAAGCTAGTCAGCTTGTTTTTTTAAGCAACCAATTTGAAAAATGAACTACTACGTTTTTATTTTTCTTCGTTTCATTACTTTTCCTTTTATTTTCTTTCTGTTACCTTTATTCATATTTGTCCGTCCATAAATTAACACTGCTCTTTAATATTGAACAATTTATTAAAATGTAGATAACTGTTTTAATAATTTTATTCCTTTACATTTAAATTTGAATAAATGCTCTCTACACGGCGTTCACTTTCTCAAAAATATGAGTTAAAAAAAAAAACTTAAAATCCACAGGAACAATTTTACATTAAACCTGCGTTAATATTCTAATATTACTTACATTTATATTGAGATTCTTAAAGTTATTTTATAAACGATACATTTTCATGTTTTTTACGACACATGACTTGACACTCGGAACCAAATTACTTGGTACTCCTGGTATGTTACGCTCCGTACTTATGTATGGTGTGGAAACGTGGACGCTAAAAAAAACTACTAAGAAAAAATTTGTTCCCGTAACCGACAGGTGGAGTGTCAAATTATTTACACTCAATCTGTTCGTTGCAGGGCTAAAATAAATAGTTCTGTTTCTTATCACATGGTCAGCCAATTAAATTACCGAATGATTTAAGAATAGAAGAGGTACAAGTGTAAAAGACACTATTTAGAGTTATCTCCTCTGAAAGTAATGAATTTCATTATACAGTCAGATCCTGTGGTGAATGAAGTGAAGATGTCTTTTGCAGAATGGAAAATTTGTGCGTTTCAGAAGGCCTGGCATGCTGATAAGGGTACTTTTCCACTCAGTGAGGAAGGCAAAAGTAAACCACCTCACTTCTCATTTTTACTTAGTAAAACTTCTAAAGGTTCAATTTTCCACCCTGCAAATGACACCTTCAGTTCATTCACCCCAGAGTCTGGCAGTATAATGAAATTCATTACTTTCAGAGGAAATATTTCTGATTTGTGTCTTTTACTAAAGTTTTATTAAATTTTAAGAATAATGTTTTTGAGATTATGTAATTATTTCTTGTCATGATGATAATGAGTCTGTTACACCTGGGCATCTTTCACAAAAAATTTGTTTTTGATTTTTCTATTACTTTTTTTAAGTGAAGATCTTCCCCTTATCAAGCAGGTGGACTGTTAAATTATATTTTGCACTCAATCTGGTGGTTCCAGGGCTACAAAAAAATATTTCTGTTTGTTATGACATTGGCAGACAATTAAATGACTGAAGTATTTAAGAACAGAAGAGGTAGAGGTGTAAAAGACACTAGTTAGTATTATCTCCTATAATATTAATGAATTTCATTATACAGCCAGATCCTGTGATGAATGAAGTAAAGGTGTTATTTTTGCAGGGTGGGAAGTAGATTGTTTTAGGAAGCTCTGGCATACTGATAAGCATAGCCTACTTCCACTCAGTGTGGAAGGCATGGTAAACTGTCTTACTCCTCGTTTTGCTAAGTAAAACCTCTAGAAGTTCAAACCAGCTTTTCGGCTGATGACCTAATCAGCAACAACAAAATATTTTGGTTCTCTTCTAGAAAAACAGAAGTTTCAAAAAAATCGACGGATTCTCTATCTAGTTCGGATAACCGGTGGCTCGGATGGTCGAGATTTTACTGTATTCACCCATCACAAAAATTTTACCCAGTCAACATTATAGAGATGAAAACGAAATTACAACCGAGTTTGTTACTTACTAAAAATTGAGGCTACTACTATACAGAGGTAGATGAACGAGAAAATTAAAGTCCACTAACGCTGACTCACCGGAATAGGATTTCTTTTTTCTTTTACCTTGACATACATCTTTTCCAGTTTTCCGTTTACCACTAATATACGTAACATACAGACTGCAATTTTTCATAACAAATGTTCTACACATCCTTTTATGAAGGTTATAATATTTATGAAAGAAAGTAATCTTAGATATCATGCAATTTTAATTTTTAAATTTCGTACAAGTACTTTGTACATGTAATCGTGAAAAACACACAATTTTAATATTTGTGTTCTTCTCTATTCTCTGGTCATAAAAATTTTAATGAACGATACGAAAATTTGCACTAGTTTTAGTGTTCATACACTTTTGTCCAAACTTTGCTGTTTTTCCTTTTTTCTTTAATTTTAAGGAAGGAAACAGTTTCTAAAAACTGACATCAATTTACGTATATATATTTTTTTAAATTTCTAATGTGTGTACGTTGCAATCTGCTCAATTCAGAACAATAAGCAACCCCATGACCCAATGAGATGAGGATGATGTGTATGACGTGTAAATGAGGTGTAGTCTTCTACAGACCCAGGTCGACCACTCCTGAGAGAGTATGGTTAATTGAAACCAACCATCAAAGTACACCGGCAATCACTGTCTAGTATTCAAATCCATATAAAAGTAACTACCTTTACTAGGATTTGAACCAGGAACCTCCGTCTCCGAAAATCAGCTGTTAAACAGCTGATTTTGGCGACGACTTTACCACTAGACCAACCCAGTAGATAATTTACGTATATAACATTTAAAAAATATATATGTATTTACGAGTCAAAATTTGGAAGTCAAAACTTCTACCACAGGTACTCTACATGAATGTATTTTGGTCCTTTCCGTGGCCCAGTGATTAGCGTGCTACGCTGTAAACTGAAGGTCTAGGGTTAGATTCCTGACCACGGTCTGGAAAATTAATAAAAGTTCAAACCCACCGTTTTTCAACCCATTTCAGTCACTAATAGCCAAGTTGTTGCTGCGACTTGAAATAAGTAACTAAAATGTATTTTAGAAGAACCGAAATTTTTGAACTACATTATAGCCCTCCAAAACTTTTATCTTAACTTAAGAAGATCTGTAATCAATACCTAGAGACATAATTAAAATGAAATCTATTTATAACTCTTTTTCTGAAAAACTGTTGCACGTAGCCATCTGAAATTTAGTAAACCCTACATACTATAAACCTTTCAGTACATATAAAATATCGGTGTGGTACAAAAATCGCTTAGAATTTTTGGCATGTGATGTTTGAGGAAAAAATAAAGTAAAAGTACTAAAATGTCTCGGTTTTTTAATACTTTGTTTAAAAACCAAGTAATTTTGTAACTTTTAAAAACCATTTCTACAGAAACTTAAAATCAATGTATACGTGTATATTACAACCAAAATTTCACCTTTCAATTTCAACGGATTCTGAGAAAATGGGTAATTTAAATGAAAAACAATGAATTTGAGGAAATCTAGCACTGAATTTTTTAATTTCTACAAAAACCACTTTGAAATTTTAAGGTGTAACAGACTTCTCACTTTAGTAAATTTAAATTGTTAATTTTTAATTAAATAAATTTTGGATGATATAGAGTCTATGTTAATACCCAATATGCTGTTACTTAGTTACCAACGGTGGTACGTGTGTGCAACGAAAACCTGTGTCTGTGGATGAAAAGGATCTCTTAACATAAAATAACACAAAATATATAATTAAAATATTTATTGAAATAAAACAGCATGCAAAATTTATTAATCATTAAATTTATAAAGTTCTTGGAACTGATGTCATGTAATGTAAATTTAAATATGATTTTATTTATTGATCTTACTGTATCGGAGAAAAAAAACGGATATTCTGTTATTCGGATATTCTGGCGGATAACTGCGTTGAAGTTCTATTAAATTCAGCATATAAAAAAATTCAGTTTAGTTCTCAGCACACCATAATTTTATGTCCACAACCAAAAAAAAAGATGTTAAAATAATCGGCCGGATTGATTGTTGTTCACGTCTCACACACAACTGTTACTATCACTCTCTCATGCACCACTCTCTAGTGCCTATGAGTGACTGCTCCTGGCCACTCCACTCTTCCAGACCGTGTCACCATTCTTGCTCGGATTCATCCGCCCAACCCTAGTTATATTCCAACGCTCTATTTTTATGGTAATATGGATGTGTTTATAAGTTTGTACAAGATGATCTTAAACTCTCCGCTTTCTTACGCATCAGTCCCATTTATTTTAAATAAAAATCTATCTTTAAAATTTACATAATTAGTACGATATTAATATATTAAGATGTTCGAAATAAATTATCCGCTATTAAATAATTCATCCTAGAGAAATAAATACTCTAGGATCAGACCACAAAATGTCACGCTACAAATGTAACATCAATATTTGTTCATAAACAAAAAGTACTGTTGTAAAACGTAATAAGAGAAAAACAACGCTTTCTAAGTTAAAAGTTTTTTCAAAAATGAAAAGAACACGTTATCGTCACTGACTTTTTTTATACATTTTGAGATATTGTTATTTAATTTTGCAACATTAAATTTAAAAATTTGGTGGGAAACACTCACCCAACTTTCTCATGCCAATGCAAATAATGACCAATATAATCTAACATTAGTAATGAAAGATAAGAAATAAACAAAAAACTAACCTCATAAAACATAAGCTTATTTTAATCATGAGTGAAAGACGCAAAATGAAAATTGACCTCAGTTTGGCTTAAAAATACGGAAAATTGCTCTTTCACGCTAAACTAGGCTCTAAATTTATGCTTTAAATAAAAGTTGTAGATAATTTAATTTTCTATAAATTTGATTATATACGCTTTATTCGTAAAATGCATACTAAGGCTGAAATAAATAAAAAAAATTGATTTTTTACACGTTTTCGTAAGAAAAAACAGAAAATCGCTAATTACCGCTAACGTTTATACAAGAAATGTTTAAATATGTTGTAGGATTTTAAATTTTCTAAATAGTTTATTATATAAATTTTTGCGCTAAAATGCATATTAAAGCAGTAATCTTAAAAAAACCATTTTTTACGTGAAAACAACCTCATTAAGATTTTTAGCAAACATGACGACTACATTATCTTGTAGACCATAAAAAATTTAGTAAACCAGGCCATTTTAAAAATAATTCGTAGGACCAGTTTTTCAAAAAATCACAAAGTAGTGAAAAATTATACGAATAAACTACTACTTCCGGTTGACCGATTTTGATGAAAATGTTTGTGTCGGGTTCGGAAGTGGTATGTAACTTAAGTTTCAAGTTTCAAGTTCTTGAGAAATTCTGTTCAGACATATGCACACACAGACACTCAGACCCACACACAGACCAATCGCTAAAAACATGTTTTTTGGGTTCAGGGGGTTGAAAACGTGTAGCTCTGGTGAAAACTCGATTTCAAAAAATCGAAATTAAAACAATATCTTTTATTCCTATACATTCATATTGGCAAGAGAAAGTAAAAATCTATAAACAAAATTACTAACAATAATAATGTTGTAACTAGAATTAACTACAATAATTTAATGTACAGTAACAAAAAATGCATTGTTTAACATTGAAGAGATTGTAGATTATTTTGAGGTTGAAAAAGTGTTTTTTTTCAAATTCCCAGTTACATGCTAAATAAGAAAAACATGTAAAATTAACATGGACAAATATTTTCATATTGCATGAGTCCCAGCTCCGTGTAGTTGGAAGGAATGCAGTGCGTTGTTATAGTAGTGGGAGAATGAATAAGTGTTAGTAGTGTTTCACAGCTGATGCATTTGTAGTGGTAGCGTGTACTACTAGACAAAAAACATATTCTTATCATCCGGCGCATTAATTTAACAAATACCTACCGGGTTATTAACTTGGTCGGATTCATAATATTTAACTTACCAATCTATATCAAAATATGTAAATAAATAAATCTATTGTATGTAGGCCGGCCGCATTGGCGCAGTTGGTAACGTGCTCGCCTTTCATCATGCGGTCCTGGGTTCAACTCCCACTCAGGTACGGCATATTTTCATAGGTTACAAAAATCATTTCATCCTCCATTGTAAACAGTGACACCTCAAAGTCGTCGCTAATGACCGTTGTAGTTGATGCGACGTTAAATAAATAAATTAAAAAAAAAAATTTACAAAAAAATCACAGAAAAAAAAATTACAAAAAAATCAAAAAAAAAAATTAAAAAAAAATTTTTAAGAAACGCTATTATTTAACAATTAATCAAAAAAAATGAACTAAAAAGAAAAAAAGAAAAAAATTTACAAAAAAAAAATCACAGACATTACAGTTAAAAATAAAAGCGTGGCGCATTAATATACATAATATTTATTGTAAAATATTCGTTGTAAAAAATATTATATATATATTAATGCGCCACGCTTTTATTTTTAACTGCAATGTCTATGATTTTTTTTTTGTAAATTTTTTTATTTTTTTCTTTTTAGTTCATTTTTTTGATTAATTGGTAAATAATAGCGTTTCTTAAAAAAAAATTTTTTAATTTTTTTTTTGATTTTTTTGTAATTTTTTTTTCTGTGATTTTTTTGTAAGTTTTTTCTTTTTTTCTTTTTAGTTAATTTTTTTAAGTAATTGTTAAATAAAAGCGTTTTTTAAACTTTTTTAAAAATTAAAAAAAATTTTTTTACAAACACCTCCACAGCGTATTGTCATCGAAGATAAACAAGTGTGCAAAGTTTGATTCATATTGATACGGTAGAAGTATTAAAATTTTAAGTTGCAAGATTTGATGCTTCCAAGAGTAAGTTAAATAAAAGCGTTTAAAAATAAATGTAATAAATACAAACAAATATGTTAAACACGGAAAGTTTGAAAATGAATGTTTTGTATCAGAGTAATACAACAATCGTTCTCCCAGCATGCGTCACTCATTCATTATACCTCACCCGTACTCTTCACCCCGCAACTACACGGAGCTTGGAACCGCACAATACCTACTAGTGTTTCAATTATAAGGCCCGGAGGTTTTTTGGGACAATATTATTTTTCTATATTACTATAAAAATTTCTACAATCCTATATTTTACAGATTTTTTGTCACTACATTTTATACAAAATTTCATTGAATACTAAGGCCATGACATATAATTACGGTTCTATTATAAAATGTACGAATTTAATATCTGAAAAGAACTCAGCAGTAAAGCGCAAAAACAAGATATGTTTTTCCGGATTTAAGAACCAAGACAGAAGAAGATGGAGAGAGAAAAAGACTATTAAAGGGAAGGAAAATAATAATTTTCCTTTTATTTATTATTTATTTTAAGTGAAGAAAATACTTGAACCAATTGAAAAATAGATATAATTTTTCTGGGAATCAGTTACAGTTGTGTAAAAAGTGCTACAAGTAGTTCAGGATTTTATTTCATTTCACTGGTTGATCAAATCTGAAATTATTTTGACATCATCTCAAACAAAACTTTTGAAATAGATATACGTGGATAGTTTAAAAATACTTTTATAAAGATGGATGACGTTCGATCGCCGTGTCTTTTAAGAGAGTAACAATATCTATTTTATTTTAAAAATCAATACAACAGACTGAGTTTCCAGATAGTTTTGGATGAAACTTGTTAAAGTAACTTGGATCGTAGGTGGTCGGTATGATGGTCACGGACTGTCCAAATATTATTGGTACAGTTCAAGGAAAAGTTCCCATCTTCCAATTCCCCGAAATTTACCCGTGCGAATCAATTTACTGAGTTTATTTTGGTAAAGAACTTCGTTGCTATGACAACAATATTCATTAATATGATTTTTATTATAAATATATGTATACGAGGTGTGACTATTAAATAACGAGACTGACGTTGTAAAAAATTGTATTTTTATTTTATACATAATCACTTATTGTCACCTTCAACATACACTCCTTCTTTATCCCTACAATGCAAATTTTCCGTAGTTGGAAACACTGCTGGAAATGTTCTTCTGTCAGCCTCTTTCAGAACACGTGCCGCTTTCTCTTTTACAGCTTCCACAGACTCAAATCTTGTCCATTTTAATGCAGATTTCACCTTAGGGAACAGGTAGAAGTCACATGGTGCAAGATCTAGTGAATAAGGTGGATGTTCTAACACTGAGATGTTAGACTTGGCTAGAAACCTCTTGACAGTTAACGTGGAATGAGCTGGAGCATTATCTTGGTGGAGAACCCATGATTTGTCTTTCCCCATTTTGAGACTTTTTTCCTTACTCTTTGACGTAGTTCAGAAAGTACCTTCACTGGGTTCATGAAGGTCAAACAATTAATCAGTATTACTACCTTGAGGATTTGAACCAGGAACCTTCGTCTTGGTTGGTTAAAATCCTAGCGATGGTAGTTACTTTTATACGGATTTGAATGGTAGACAGTGGTTACCAATGTACTTTGATGGTTGGGGTTCAATTAACCATACTCTCTAAGGAATGGTCGGCCTAAGTCTGTACAAGACTACACCTCATTTACACGTTATATATATCATCCTCATCTCATTGGGTCATGGAGTTGCTTATTGTTCTGAATTGAACAGATTGCAACGTACACATTTGGGATTAAAAAATATATATATTATGTTACCCAAGTGAGGCTCAATGTAATACTTTTTCACTGGTAAAATTACCTAGATGAAAATCACATAGTTTCAAAGAAACAGCTGATTTTCTTATTACCTAACTGTGCATTTACGTGTTCTTATTGAGGTAAAATTCACCAAGTACATTTGAGTAGTTTTTTCCCGAAAAATAATGAGTTAAAACTACCTAAATGTATTTGGGTAGTTTTACTGCTTGATAAAATAAACATTTGACAAGGGTCAACTGATTCTTCCAGTAACCATCTGCCATTTGGTTAGTTTTACCAACACTCAGTTACAATATTTTTCAGGTAGTTCAGTTCGTATATCATTATAATTATTTCATTACAGATTTACTTAGAACTTGTTCTTAGTAGATACCTTTTGTTGTTTTTAAGGTTATCAGCTGAAAGGCTGGTTTGAAAATCAAAAACAAAACATTAATTTCAATAAAAAGTGGATTTGGGTATTTTCATCAGAGAACCCTCGATATAATGATTTTTTTTCTTGACCGCAATACTTCCACAATGTATTTATACTATACTGGAAAATTTTGGAAGGGGGAAATAGTAGTTGTTTGAAATAATGTCGGTTGTAAATGTGGAAGATGGGTGTTTTAAGGTGATTGAAGTGTAGACGATTTTTCGGGACCGAATTGTAGGTAGGAAGCAGAAAGCCAACGGTGGTGTTTTTACCTCATACCAAAAAGAGTTAATTCTTAGTGCAATCAAGTAGCGAGTCCTTTATCTGACTGCCGGGTCACTCTTCGTCCACCGGTAATTACCTACCCTCTATTCGTTCACCCCTATCTTTCTCTGACCGACAACATCACTTACTAAATGTTGCTCAGTAATAATAATAAAAATAATAGTAAAAATACACAACATTTCACATCCTTCTTTCTCATTGGTTGAAACGTTGTAAAATTGATCGCAATGATACGGGTGGAGTGGTACACTAGTGTTAAAAAACTCACGCTATTTCGACGTATAACTTCATACAATTAGACGGAATAAGATGCAGAGAGAGAAAAATACTATTAAAGAGAAGGAAAAATTTTATGCGCAACTAATTGGGGATAATAAAAAGCTGAACATTATCATATACATACAGGGTGTTAGAAAAATTATGTAACAATTTAATATACTCTATTGAGTGGATGACTAAACTACTTGTATGGTACGTCGGAAGGCGACTTTAGCAGGAAGAGAAAAGAACACAACCGATTAACAGACGTGGCAACATGGTTAAGGTTCTTCCACCCTTCGCATCATCTGCCATTATTTAAAAATTTAAAAAATTCTACTTTATAACTGGTGAACTACTGTTCCATAATATTAATGAATTTGAATTAATTTTTTTATACTGAATAGGAGAAGGATTTTTGAAATTGCCGAATTAATGAGAGGTTACGGAGTTAACAGGGGTTCAGATATTTACTAATAACTCAAAATTTAAATAAGCTAAAGTTCTGAAATTTATTACATACAATAACAACATACAAGTATATATTATGGCGAAATCTCAAATAAATCGGTCGAGTGGTGTTTGAGTTATAAGTCTCTAAATGCATCCAATGAGTGGCAGTAACAAGAAACCCGGCTTTTTTCTTCTCATCTTGATATCGGAATATTAATAAACGCAAAAAATATGAAACTAACATTTAACAACAAATATTGAAATCAGCTAAATGTTGGTGTATTGTACGTTACAATTGAACAAGCGGTTTTGAAGAAACAAACCTCCAAACTCGGGTATCTATAATAAAGAAATTGACAGTAGTTGTTCGTTCCCAATTCTTTACTAGCAACATTTTACTAGCTGCTAATTAACTAGCAGCTAGTAAATATGTTCATATTAAATGTAATTTAAGTATGTAAAATGTTATACTACAATTGCTATGGTCTACTGTTTTTAACATAACAAAATATCCGTCTAAAAGCCAAAATTTAAATTTCGGGTCGAAAATTTCTTTTTATTTTA
Source organism: Catonia carolina (assembly GCA_035578175.1). NCBI lineage: Eukaryota > Metazoa > Arthropoda > Insecta > Hemiptera > Achilidae > Catonia > Catonia carolina. Next base: position 70,177,893 of record JAQMRL010000005.1, read on the forward strand.
TTATACGTTTAAAACTTTTCGTTATCCCTCAGTAACAGGGTGTTTTGTGTCGTTATAAAATATACGAAACAAGTTTAAAGGTAGTTTGGCCATTTTTGTATAAGATACGTATACCAGCACCTTTTTATCATTCAGGAAAGTGCTATCTAAGTAAGGGGACTGAAAAGTCTCTACGGAGGAATAAGAGCGGCTTCTGAATTTTAACACTTTCAAAAATAAGAATAATCTAAATACTGAGTGGTTCTTCTTCTGTGTAGCCTAAGTGAAATTCAAAACTTTTAAATTATTTTATCTTTTGTTCTATTCAAAATCGTATTACGCATGCATTTTAATAAGGTTAATTGAAAACAAAAATTAATAGAAAAATAATTATCTTGATAAATTTGAAAGAATTTAAAAAAAACTTTATAAAACGTTGAAAACTTACAACCGAAGTCTTACGGACAAATTTTTTGTATCAAATGTGTGCTTACGTTGTAATCTGTTCAATTCAGAACAATAAGCTACCCCGTGATCCAATGAGATAAGAATGATGTGTATGATGTATGATGTGTAAAGACCCAGGCCGACCATTCCTGAGAGGGTATGGTTAATTGAACCCGGATTATCAAAGTACACCGGTTACCATTGCCTAGTATTCAAATCCGTTTAAAGGTATTGGGCGGTTCCAAGCTCCGTGTAGTTGCGGGGTAAAGGGTATAGGTGAGATATATTGAATGAGTGACGCATGCTGGGAGAACGATTGTTGTATTATTCTGATAAAAAACATTCGATTTCAAACTTTTTGTATTTAACATATTTGTTTGTATTTATTACATTTATTTATTTACATATTTTGATATGGATTGGTAAATTAAATATTATGAATCCGACCAAGTTAATAACCCAGTAGGTGTTTGTTAAATTGCGCCGGATGATAAGAATATATTTTTAGTCTAGTTAGTACACGCTACCACTACAAATGCATCAACTGTGATACACTACTAACACTCATTCATTCTCACACTACTATACACTGTTAATACACTGTTAATTTTTGAAAGTGTACGGGTTGATCTAGAGGTATAGTCGTCGCCGCAAGTCAGCTGTTTAACAGCTGATTTTCGGAGACGAATGTTCCTGATTCAAATCCTAGTTATTGGTTGAGTCCTTCCAGCTCCGTGTAGCTGGAAGGAATGCAATGCGTTGTTATAATATAACAACGCGTTGTATTATAACAACGCATTGCATTCCTTCCAGCTACACGGAGCTGGAAGGACTCAACCAATAACTAGGATTTGAATCAGGAACATTCATCTCCGAAAATCAGCTGTTAAACAGCTGACTTGCGGCGACGACTGTACCTCTAGATAAACCCGGTGGGCCTTACGGATAAATAAAAAAATGTTTTTTGCATAGTTTTTGTTTCATTTTCGTTTTTAATTGCTATATATATGTATGATTTGGTGTGTGTTGGCAAAAATTTTCGATAATATAAACTATTTATACACTTGCTCTAAAAAAGCATATTAAGTCTCATGAATAAACTACTCCTTCCGGTTGATCGATTTTAATGAAATTGATCATTTCACGTCCTCTAATAGTATCAGGTTTCAAGTTTCAAAACTGTACAATTTTCTGTCGTTGAGTTATTCTGTTCATATTCATAAACAAGCGCGTACACACACACACATGGACTACACACACCTTTCGGTAAAAAAGTGTTTTTTAAGTTCATGAAATCTAACAACGAGTATTTGCCGAGAAATTTTTTTTTTAGCTTTCATTTGTTATCGGGAACTGTGCTTTATTGACAACCACCCAATTTGATCGCTGTTTTTTGCTGTATTTTTTGAACAGGGACCCCCAATGGAGTTTGTTCAGATAAACTGTCAGCTGGTCACCATACAAAGTCGCTTGCTCAACCGTTGTTACTTAACAAAAATTAGCAACTTTCTACCAGCTGACTGACTGGGTTGGCCCGAAGGCCCAAAAAAATTGTCGAAAAATAAATAAAAATGTTAATTTTCTTACTTGTTTATTACTTACTTGTTTACGTGTTTTCTTACTTGTTGATCTAACGGTAAAGTGATCGCCGCGATTCAGCTATTTAACTGCTGATTTTCGAAGACAAAGGTTCCTGGTTCAAATCCTAGTAAATTTACTTACTTTTATACAGGTTTAAATACTAGGCAATGGTTACCAGTGTACTCTGATGGTTGGGGTTCAAATAAGCCATACCTTCTCAGAATGTACAAGGCTACATCTCATTTATACGTCATATATATCAACTTCATCTCATTGGGTCAATGATTTGCTTATTGTAATTATATTGAACAGATTGCAATGTACACAAATTAATGGTAAAAAAGCGTTGTGAAATGCAATTGTAATTGAAGCTATAGGAAAATTCTAAATATTTTATTAATCAAGGTATAGCCTGGTTTCCGTAAGAAGAGCGCTGGGAGAAACGTGTGCCTGCATTAGTATAGTCTTGTATGTACTGCAATAGTGCAGTGTATGCAATCAACAATGGAACAGCATGCTCACAAAATACAATGGGTGTTGTCAATTGTCAACAACACTCTGACTGTACATCTAACTGTAGGTAGGAGAGGTATGCTGGGTCCAAGTTTTGTATGTGCATGCGTAGCCCAGCGCTCTCAGCAATTGGTTTGGCCTTTAGATCAATATTCTAAATATTATAGCAAAGTTCTAATTATTTTAGAAACCAAGGTAGAAAATTTATCTCGCGACACTATTTTAAAAATCTTTAAAATATAAAGAAACATGATAAAATGATAAATCAAAATAAAATCATTGACATAATTCTGTAAATTAATAGGCCTATAAGCAAATAAAAATTATATATTATATTTTTTAACTTCTGGCTCCCATTTTATAAAAAATTGTAAATGAACAAAAAGGAGGTAACGAAACCAAATTATTGTAGTTTTATTAAAAGTAAAATGTACTGTAAATTTTTAATTAATGTTTACATTACTTTTACAAATGACAATCGGAAGAACAATTTACAGATAAAATTGTTGGATTTTATAAAACGTTTATTAAGTTACTTAAAAAAATATTGTAAAAGAAAAATATATTTTATGTAACATAGAAAATTATGGTTTAAAAAGAGTGGAAAAAGCAACTTGTTTAAATAAAATAAGGTTCCAAAAAGCTATTAAAGTAAGGAGTGTTACCTACACATCTGAGTCGAAGAAGGAAGAAGAAAAATAAATGTTCCTTACTACAATTTCGTTAAAATGATGACTTAGAATGCAGTGCGAGTTTCGGATCATAAACCACCTAGCGTTTCCCGCTGCTACAATAAAAGCGGTTAATTCTACGAAGCGTTACCAAAGTATTTAGAAATTACCTTTTTATGTAACGAATGTTAAGAATTTTATTACCAATTTGTATAATTAATTAGTTATATTTTAAAATATGCAGGGTAAGGTCTTGGTATCTAACCTTCCGTTTAACTGACACACCATCTACTAGGCAGTGGATTACGATACATAAAAAAACAGTCAAGCAAAACAAACTCTCATCTCACCAAAAAAGATATTTTATATCGAAACCATCCTAACTTTATTTCCTTGCTAAATTTACAATTTTTACAAAGCCTAACCCTTTTAACCCCGCACCAAAAACTTAGTTCGAACAATTTTTACATATACATCACTACTGAAAAATACCCGAAAAATACCGGTGCTCAAACGGCAAAATTGTAGAGTTAGTTAAAACTTCATATCTATACTAATATAATAAAGAAGAAACGTCTGTTTGTTTGTATGAGGTAATCTCAGAAACTACTGAACTGATTTAAAAAATCTTTCATTGTTATATAGTTCACCGTCTGCATTAGCAGAAATTGCAGAACAGTCGGACGTTAAACAAAAAAAAAAAATTTTAAATTTTTTGTAAATTTCGTAAAATTATTACGTTACAATATAAATTAATTTTTGAAATTCATTTTGCCGATGATGTGCGAATTTTTTTTTTTTTTGGTTTAACGTCTGACTCTTCTTCAATTACTGCTAATGCAGATGGTGAAGGATGAAATGATTTTTTTGTAACGTATGAAAATATCCTATGCCTGAATGGGATTCGAACCCAAGACCGCATGATAAGAGGCGAGACCGCATGATGATGTGCGAAATGTTTAGTAAATTACAATATAAATCCATTTTTATATGGATTTATATTGTAATATAAAAAATTACCAACTACGCCGGCCGCATTGGCGTAGTTGGTAACGTGTTCGCCTCTCATCATGCGGTCTTGAGTTCGAATCCCACTTAGGTACGGCATTTTTATACGTTACAAAAAAATCATTTTATACGTTACAACCCAACGTCGTCGCTAATGACCACAGTAGTTGATGCAACGTTAATAATAAGCAAAGAAGAAAAAAAATCAGTTTTAAAATTCATTTTGTCAATGATGTGCGAAATGTTTAGTAAATGCAATAGTCAATGTAACTGTGTACATGAAACAAGCTGCTTTTGTACGTTTATAACATTGTGTGCCTAATACTATAATATCGGACCAAACCTATTTCATTTACCATCTCCCGTAGACTATGACGTATTCCGAGCTTATCCTTCTGCTCTATTTACTATTCTGTTTAGTCGTTTTTGTATGAATGTTATTGATAACTGCATATTTGTCCAATATTGCTACCATTCGAAAAATAGGCCTATTATTTAAGTTGAATTATTTAAATTATTTTTATCTTTTATGTCTATGCCAATTTTACTACCAGGGAAATTGTTAATACAGTCGAACTTCGATATAACGAAATCGAGAATTCTGGGGAAAAATTCGTTAAATCGAGATATTCGTTATATTGAAGAAACAAGAATTTCCAAGCTAATATTTATTAACGAATTTTTTTCACGTTGTATGATGAATTAGATACAGTTAATTTTCTTAATGGAAACATCTTAACTAGTAAATTAATTTTTTTATAGATCATGTTTCACGTAATTACGGTTATTAATAGTACGAAAAGTACGTATTGATTTCAAGTAGGAACTTACCTCGTACATAGATCTTGGCTGTGATAATTAAAAGCGTCAGAAACTCATATGTAGCTTATTACTGTATTTTTATTTTTAGTAGGCCTACATATTTCTTCAAAACACTTTCATAAAAGATAAATACACTAACTTTATTTAAAACGTTTATAAAAACACTAATCCTAAATGCATTCTTTAGTTTATGATATTGACAGGTATTGGTTAGAATATTTAATTACAGTATTTTAAATGTTAATTAACGCCTTGAAAAAGTGATTAATTTCCCGTTGTTTCTTGTGTTTGAATAAAGCAATACGTACAAAAAAAGTTTCACATTTATTTAAATTTTCAAAAATACTGTCAGGCACTTCATTCTTAAGCTGTAGCCGAAGCCAAATTTTTTTAAATGACTGTAAAATCTCGTCGTTGGTAGGTTTTTCTCCTGCTGCTGGTCTTCGCAGTTTTCATCTTCTTCTTCATCATCATCTCGGTTAGTGGACTTACTAAAGTATGTCGCCATCGTTCGGAAAATCTTTAACAGTAATCTGTTCACCAACCGTGACGAAATTCTCTAGAGTAACGTAGTTACTGACGTTTTCAGTTGACGGAAATCAAAAGAATCTACCTTAAAACTCACAGAAAAATCATAATTCAGCGTGTCACTTCGTACTTATTGCATAACACTATTTCGTTATATCAAGGTGCCATCTATAATTTTCTTTGTCCGTCTGTCCGTTATACCCAAATGTCAAAAACTACAAGAGATAGCAGAAACGGTTTTCTGATTCGTAATCTGAACAACTTCAACGCCCGTAGCGGGCAGGTGGAGTATTTAATTAATTACACCCGATTTGTTTGTTTCAAGGCTACAAAAATACTTCTGTTTCTTATCAAATAGTCAGCCAATTAGGCCTATTTGACTGAACTATTTAAGAAAAGAAGAGGTAACGTGTAAAAGACACTAATCAGAGTTATCCCTTCTGAAAGTACTGAATTTCATTTTACAGCAAGACCCTGTGGTGAATGAAATGAAGGTGTCATTTGCAGGGTAGAAATTAGATGTGTTTCGGATAGCCTGTCATGCTAATAAGCATACTCTTTCGAATCTGTGAGGAAGGCAATAGTAAACAACCTTACTCCTCGTTATTACTTAGTAAAACCTCTTGAGGTTCATACTAGCATTTTGGATGATGACCTAAACAACAAAAAAACTACACAAAACCTTAGTAGGCCTGAATTGAGTTTAAAGTTCCGGTTTTGACCGAAAGTGGCCCAAAACCGGAAGTCAAGAAATCAAAGTCGGAAATTGGTAACAAAAAATAGGTAGTGTTAATCGATTCCTCAAGGGGAAATAGCACGATGGTTTTAACTCAAAATTTCGATTTTTGGTTTTTTATATTTTTCAATTACGACTTTTTCGAGTTGCTGCAGACAAGATGAAGATTGTCATGATGATCGCCAACATTCGTAACGGATAGGCACATCAAGAAGAAGAAGAATATATTTTTCAATAGTTCTGGCCTAGATCTACCAAAAAAACATTAAACTACGTCAAAAAAATAATTTTTTAATGAAAAAATTAAGTTTTTATCAAGTTTACATAGATAAATTATGTTACTAAGAACGAATATTTTTCACAATTTTATACTGCTCGTTTTAGTGCAAAGAGAATTTCAGTTTTTAAAATATCTGCATCACTGTTTTTTGTATTCTCAGCTGTTGGTTCAGCTTTCTAAACAACTGTTGATGGGAAATTTACTTGTTTGTCTACGCTTTGTTTTTGATTTTGCCTTCTTGTTTCTTGCGTTTTCCCGTAATTTAGATTTTTAACACTAGGTACATTTTTCTCAAAAACCAATAAATTTTTACCAGTAATTTTACCTGACATTTTTACCAGTTAATTATATTGTATATCCACATATGCCGACATTTTTATGACTTCCTCAGGTGCTATAAAAATTAGTAATAATGCAAAACAAGTAAAAAAATTTTGTAAAAATTTTATGTTATTCGTAATTTAAAAAAAATTGTATGGTCCAAGGATTAAATTGAAAAAATTTTAGTAGCTCGTGAAGAAACCCGACACCTATAGTGCGTAAAGTTTAATTACCCCCTATCATTTACCAATCCTATAAAAAATATACCTAAAATTACCAAATTTAACATTAGTGGGATACAAAGTACAGTCTCCCCTTAAGTATTAAACCATCTCCGTAGCGCAGTGGTTTGAACGCTAGAGTACCACACGCGGAGGTCTCGGGTTCGATTCCCGGCTAAGGTCTGGAAATTTTCACTAGTCGCTAGTCACTAGTAATCGCTAATAACCAAGCAGCTGACGACTTTAAAAAAAGTATTGAAGAACGACTGTAATAACTACGGCAACAACACACTTTCTGTTAAAGTGTCTGTACTCATAAGAAAAATAATCTAAACGTCCTGTTTGGGGTTTGAACTAACGGGTGATTCCAAAAGAGCGCCGGTTTTTAAACGGCTGGTAAATTTTTGTTTATCGGTTGGCAACATTGTTAGACCTCATTTCTATTTCGAAGAACATTCCGATTGACGATTCAGTTGTAATTTCGCTTGTTCGCAGTGTAGTACTCTCGCAGTCTGTGTCTAACCATGGAGAAGTTTACTATTGCACAACGAGTGTTAATCGTCAAAACATTTTACCAGAGTGGAGAGAGTTATGCGGCTACTGTCAGGCGACTTCGCGGTATTCTAGGACGTAATGAAGCACCGAATGAATCAACAGTTCGCAGGCTCATGAAAAAGTTTTTTGAGACGGGTTCAACAGTCGACCTTAAAAGTTCTGGACGTCGTCGTTCTGGCCGAACTGAGCAGAACGTTGCGTTGGTTCGTGACAGTGTGGCTGTTAGCCCAGCAAAATCAATACGTCGCCGTTCTCAACAATTGGGTTTACGATGTTCTTCTGTACGGAGAATTCTTCGGTACGATCTCCAATATCACCCGTATAAAATTCAGTTGCTGCACGAGAAACAATGTTGCTGCTCCGTGAACGGTTCCAGGATCGCATCATTTCTCGTAATTCCGACCATCAATGGCCACCAAGGTCGTGTGACTTGACGCCTTGTGACTTTCATCTTTGGGGTCATCTGAAGTCATTGGTGTATGCCAATAAACCCCAAAACATCAATGACTTGAAGGAGGAAATTCGACGGGTTATCGGGCAAATGGAAGTCGAAACTTGTCGTGCAGTAATATCCAATTTCATGGACAGAGTTGATGCGTGCCAGCGCAGTAGAGGACACATGCATGACATCATTTTTCATACATGAAATCGGAAGGTAAGATGAACTTGTTGATGTATTTATTTTCAGTTTTTCAATAAAATAAATCTCTTAATTTGATATATCAAAACCGGCACTCTTTTTGAATCACCCTATATGTTAATACAGAAATAGTTTCTGCGGATGTTCTGCGTTCATTCGTGTAAATTTAATAGGATCTAGAGTCTAGTAATATTAGCAGTATAAAGATACATACAATGTAGAATAGTAAACCTACTACAGGATTTCTCTGTCGTGTGTAGGAATTTTCTAGATTCATTATAAATACATACAAGAGTGTATTTTGAATAAATTATTTATGAGATCTGCATGAACCGTCCCAAAGGAATCATAAATAAATAAATTTTTTTCATTTTGACAAAATTAATCTTTTCTTTATACGTATCCAAATTGAAGAAGAAGAAGAAGAAGAAAGTTCGTATAAACTTAAAAAATATTATGTATTCAGTTTATATAACAGTGTTATTAGTTTCGTTTATTGACGGATTAAGATCAAACATATTAGTGACCATATTTTTACTTTCTCTTCCCTGTATGACTGTATAGGAAGAAAAGTATTGTTTTCATGTCGATTTTTCGAATCGAATTTTCACCGGATATACACGTTTTCAGACCCGCTGAACCCAAAAACCATGTTTTTAGCGATTGGTTGTGTGTGTGTATGTGTGTGTGTGAACAAAATATCTCAAGAACGATATATTGTATGAAGTTGAAACTTGAAACTTAAGTTAGACACCACTACCGCACCCGATATGAACATATTCTTTAAAATCGCTCAATCGGAAGTAGTAGTTTATTCGTGTCATTTTTCACTTTTTTGCGATTTTCTCAAAAACGGGTCCTTCGATTTTTTTTGAAAATCGCCTGGTTACTAAATTTTTTATGCTCTACAAGATAGGGTAGGCGCCTTGTTTGCTGAAACTCTTGGTAAGGCTGTTTTCACCTAAAAAAAAATTTTTTTTTGTTTTAATTGCGGCTTTGATTATGCATTTTAGCGCAAAAATTTTTATAATACAAGTTGTACAAAATTAAAATCCTACAACTTTTATTTGAAACAGTTTTTTTATAACGCTTAGTTTAGCAGTAATTAGCGATTATCTGTTTTTTTTTTCTCACGAAATAGTGTAAAAAATTGATTTTTTAAGATTTCAGCCTTAGCATGCATTTTACCACAAAAGTGCATTATAATCAAATTTATAGGAAATTAAAAGATCTACACTTTTACTTAGAGCATTAATCTCTACAGAGCCTAGTTTAGCGTGAAAGACTGATTTTCCTTATTTTTAAGCCAAACTGAAGTTGATTTTTATTTTGCGTCTTTCACTCATGATTAAAATTAAGCTATGTTTATTGGGTTACGTTGTTAGTTTATTTGTAATGTTTTATTAATAAAGTTAGGTTATATTGTTAATTATTTGCATTGGCAAGAGAAAGTTGTGTGAGTGTTCACGCCAGATGTTTTTTTTACTTTGTCTTGCCTATGTGACTATAATATAGGAAGGAAAGTATTATTTTCATGTCAATTTTTGGAATAGAGTTTCCACCGCATATACTTACACGTTTTCAGACCCCCTGAACCCAAAAAACCATGTTTTTAGCGATTTGTCTGTGTGTCTGTAAACAAAACATCTCAAGAACCAAATATTGTTTGAAGATAAAACTTGAAACTTAAGTTAGATAAAACTATCGGAGATTTTAGTCACATGTTGTCCTTAAGGCGGACTGTATGATGGTTCTAACTGAAAATTTTGAATTTCGATTCCTTATGTTTTTGGTAGTTCAGACCAAGATCAATCACAAAAAACATTAACTTATGTGAAAAAAATTATTTTAGTGAAAAAATTAAGTTTTTAGGAGGTTTACCCAGAAAAAATTATCGTGTCATTAAGAACGAATATTTTTCATAATTTTATACCGATCGTTTTAGAGCAAAGGGAATTTTAGTTTTTAAAATACCTGCATTATTGTTTTTAATGATCGCAGCTGTTGATTTAGCTTTCTAACCAAATGTTGATAGGAAATTAACTTGTTTGTGTACATTTTGTTTTTGATCTGTGCCTTTTTGTGTTTTTGTCCGTTTTCGTAAATTTAAGTTTTTAACATTGAGGTACATTTTTCTTGGAAACCATCAAACATACTAGGCTGAAAATTTTACCAGTTATTTAGTTTGTACATTTACATATTCCGGCACTTTTATGTCTTTCTCTAAACCTACAAAAATTATTAGTATGTAAAATAACGTAAATATTTTAAGTTATTCCTTATTCTATTTTTAACTTTATGGTTTTACAGATTAAGTTGCAAAAATGTCAGTAACTCGAGCAATCTGACAAATACAAGTAAGGAACATTTCATTTCCCTATCATTTACCAATCTTGTGAAAAATGTACCTAAAAGTAGCAAGTTTAACATTGGCGGGATACAAAGTACAGTCTTCCCTTAAACTACTTTAACTTATACACATTTATACTTTTAATTCCATCATTCCAAAAATGGGGTTTACTTTAGTCAATATGTTAATGAATTATTAAGTAAAATATCTGCCCATAACAGACAGATAGAGTGTCAAATTTTTTACACTCAATCTGTTCGTTGAGGGCTAAAATAAATAGTTCTGTTTCTTGTCACATGGTCAGCCAATTAAATGACTGAATAATTTAAGAACAGAAGAGGTAGATGTGCAAAAGACACTAATCAGAGTTATCTTCTTTGAAAGTAATGAATTTCGTTATACAGCCAGACCCTGTAGTGAATGAAGTGAAGGTGTCATTTGCAGAGTGGAAAATATGTGCTTTTCAGAGGGCCCGGCATGCTGATAAGCGTACTTTTCCACTCAGTAAGGAAGGCACTGGTAAACCACTTTCGTTTTACTTAGTAAAACCTCTACAGGTTCAAACCAGCCTTTCGGTTGGTGACCTAAACAACAAGTAAAATATATGCATATTAGTTTCTGATGAACATACAGAGATGGCGAGAGAGAGAGAGGAAATGAGTACCGTAGTTTGCTTTATATTATAGCAAGTACTGAAGTTACATGTACATATATATAGAAGCAAAGCAACACATCTCTAATGAACGTGCTTTCTACTTAGCACTTGCCAATAAATTGTGCATGTAATATTTTGTGAAGTTGCATTAGAGGTAGACTAATGCTATTAATGATGTTGACAAACTTGTAAAAGCATTGATAGCAACTAAAATATAAATACATTTACTTACATTAAGTATAATATACTATACGCCGTACTCGTATATGCTTATAACCGCCAATCTGTGTTTTATTTAATGTCAATAAACTGCAAAACAATTTGATATCACTATTATAGAGTACAATCGCTTGATAAAATAAGAGTAAAGGACTTCAAACATTTAAATTCATTCATATTTTCCTTTGTAGAACCTTAGCTTAAAACGTGAAATTTCAAAATACAATGTTACTATTGTTATTGTTACAGTCATCAGCCGAAAGGCTGGTGTAGAACCTGTAGAGGTTTTACTAAGTAAAACGACGAGTGAGATGGTTTACCTATCATGGATTGCCTTCCGCACTGAGTGGAAAAGTATGCTTATCAGTATGCCAGGCCCTCTGAAAAGTACATAATATTCCACTTTGCAAATGACACTTTCACTTCATTTACCACAGGATCTTTGATGTAAAATTAAATTCATTACTTTCAGAGGGTATAAGTTGGATTAGTGTCTTTTACACCTCTATATGTTCTGTTTTTTTAATGATTCAGTCATTTAATTGGCCGACGATGTGATAAGAAAAAAACGAAACGGAATGTTACTATAACTTTGAAAGTAAATCTGGTGTAATTCTCCTAAAAATAAGTACAGTTGTGTAAATTCAAGTGCCAAACAAAATCTAGTTAAATTTTTGATGAAAAATTCTTTTATTACAATTTCCAGTAAAAGTTTGTTTTTAAGTTCATATTAATAAAAGTAAAAGAAATCTGTGGGTAAAAAGTTGGAAGGAGCTGAAATGCGTTTATTTAATATCGGAGAAATGAGCAACACTTACGGATCGCGGCAAGTGTGAGACAAAAGTTCATAAATAGACAAAAAAAATTAAAAATTAATTATCATGCTGTACAATCTGAGTTATTATTTTGTAATTTGTAAGAGTTTTAGTATTTGTATTAGTGTGATATGTAAATAGAAGTTGCAATATTAAAAAAATAATAATAATACTAATAAACAAAATCGTATGCCATCGAGAAACATAAACATGAGAAGAGTACGTCAGTGCGATATAATGGCAAATGTTTATATCTGTCAGGAGAAATTCGGAAACCGTAATGGAATAACCATTTGCCGGTGACCCCGTTATTCATTAACTTCGATGCTAACTCTCTTCTGTTTTCCCTCTCTGTGCTAATACCTCTGTCGCTTTCCATCCTCACTCAAAGTACCAAATAGAAAGCTTGGACCACATGCAACACAATTATTTCAGCACACATTACAATTCGTAGAACACCAACATTTTATTTTTTCTAGACAATCACATATAATAAGACCGGTTTGGTTTTGATAAATATGTAATAATAAAAAGTTTTTAATTTTGAAAAGATGGACTTTCAGCACTTTCAAGGCTTTCCCATGCCGGCCTCATTGGCGTAGTTGGTAACGTGCTCGCCTCTCATCATGTGGTCTTGGGTTCGAATCCTATTCAGGCACGCCATATTTTCATACGTTACAAAAAAATCATTTCATCCTTCACCGTCTGCATTAGCAGTAATTACGGAAAAGTCGGACGTTAAACCAAAAAAGAAAAGAAAAAAGGGCTTCCTATATACTGAATAATAGAAAGCCCTTTGAAAATTTATTGTCATCCATTAACGCGGATGGCGTATGTTGTTTAGATCATGAGCCGAAAGGCTGGTTTGATCCTCTAAACGTTTTACTAAGTAAAATGAAGAGTGATATGGTTCAACATTGCCTTTCTCACTGAGTTGAAAAGTGTGCTTGTCATCAAGCCGGACTCTCTGAAAATCACATATTTTTCACTTTGCAAATGACACTTCTAGAGGTTTTTTTAAGTAAAATGAGGAGTAAGGTGGTTAAGAATTTCTTCCTCACTGAATTAAAAAGTATGCTCATGAGCATGCCCGGCTCTCTGAAAAGTATCTACATTTCACTGTGTAAATGATATCATCTCTTCATTCACCACAGGGTCTGACTGTATAGTGAAATTCATTACTCTCAGAGGAGTAAACTCTGACTAGTGTCTTTTACACCTACACCTCTTCTGTTCTAAAACGCTTGACTGTGGAGCTAGTAGATCGAGTGCAAATAATTTAACACTCCACCTGCTTATTAAAAGGAAAATTGTTACTACATGTAAAAATTACTGAAAATACATCTGGAGACGTATTTAATAAATCAGTACTAACCGGAAAATATAATATTTGAACATATAACTGGGAATTGAAACTGCTACTTTCCACTTCTGTACTTTAGAAAATAATTATTTATTGTATTATAACACATTTTGTAAAGGTCCGTTCTAGGATCTGGGTAAAATTAATAATTTACAACCAATTGTAAAGAATTACAAGCAAGAATTTCTTACAAACTATAATATACAATAAATAAAAATAAATGATATAATAAATAATAATAAAATAATTTATAATAAATAAATATATAATACACAAATAGTCTTATTTAAATCTGGTAATAAAATTACAATTACTAAATTAATATGCTTATTATAAATAATAAGCTAATTATAATAAATAATAAATCATTGACATGAAACAAACTTAGCTGTAACAAGAATATTTTGCACTCAATTTAACTAAATCCTACTTGCAACCAAATTATACGATGTTTCGACCCTACGCCTAACTCTACGGGATAAAACCGAATCGGCGGTACAATCCCACTAGATATTTTTGCTTAAAAAATATAAATTTTTAAAATGTACATAGAATTTATTTTTTAAATACATATTTTTTTTTTTTTTTTTTTACTTTAATAACTTTATTTGCGACTATATACGAAGATACAACGAGCAAATTAGATGACAGTAAACAAAGGATGACAAGGAAAAAAAATAATAAAATAAAAATAAATAAATGAAAAAGAACAGTGATATCCATTGGTATATGTTCTATGAAATAAAGTTCATGATACATGAATGAAAAATAACAACATAAGAAACAAAGAAGAAAGAAAAATAAAATAAATCACTTTATAGAAGATCTCTGGCCCATTGACGTTTCAACCTGCGCTGCGGATTTCCTGGTAGTGATGCATCCGATAGTTTGGTGATTAATTCGTTGGGGTGATCATGCAATTTTCTGTGAAAAACACTGTAGCTGGACTTAACTACTTCACTTATGAACGGAATATTAAGGTCGTCATGTAGAATTTTGTTGTTGACATAAAAAGGTGCGCAGGTGATTAAACGTAGGCATTTTGACTGAAAGGCTTGTAATTTTTGTAGATTGCTCGGTTTAGCTGTGCCATAAATTTGTAGTCCATAGGTCCATATTGGTTTGAGATAAACTTTGTATAGTAATAGTTTAGATTTTAGAGTCAGTGAAGAGCGGCGTCCAAGTACAATACATATTTAAATTTTTTTTTTTATTTATAACAAATATATTTGAAGTTTAAACAGGTAAAGTTAGCTTACAGACAACGAACCGGCATTGCGAAGCCATCTTATTGCTTTGACCTACCGACATGACCTACGTACAATGAATATTCTGTCATTTTATTAAATATTCTAGACCCAGGTATTAAAATGAAAATTTTATTAAATATTTCCAGTAATCTAGGCATAGTTCTATTTGTTGTAATCACTTCAAAAAATATTTTCAAAAACTAATAGAAAAAAGTCATTTGTTAGTTCACAGAGAGACGACCGGGAAGCCATTTTGTTGTTACGCCCTAACTATGTCGTGGGATAAAGCCGAATGGTCGGTACCATCCTTCCAGATATTTTTGCTTAAAAAAGATATAATTTTATAATATACATAGAATTAATTATTTATATACATATTTTTAAGTTTCTTTTTATTTATAACATAATATTTGAAGTTTTATCAAGCGATGTTAGCTCTCAGATACCAAACAGACATCGCAAGGCCATCTTGTTGACTTAACCTACCGACATATCTTACGTACACTGAAATGCCTGTTATTTTATTAATTTTTCTAAACCCAGTTATTAAAATCTAAATTTTATTAAATATTTAGGGTAATCTAAGCAAGGTTCTATTTATTTTATTCACTTTAAATAATATTTTCGAAAACTAATAGAAAAAAGACTCTAAAGGCTCTCTAGGATAATAGAAAAAAGGTTCTTTCTTCGAACTACCGACATACCCAACATACCCGTTCACTGTCGGTCATTTTATTAACTTTTCTAAATATTTCGGGTAATCTAAGCAAGGTTCTATTTGTTGTAGTCACTTCAAATAATATTTTAAAAAACTGTTAGAAAAAATTAATTCGTTAGTTCACAGAGAGACGACCGGGAAGCCATCTTGTTATTACGCCCTAACTATGTGGGATAAAGCCAAATGGGCGGTACCATCCTACCAGATACTTTTACTTAAAACAAATATAATTATTATAATGTACATAGAATTTATTATTTAAATATATATTTTAAAAATATTTAAAGTTTAATCAAGCAAAGTTAGCTCTGAGATACCAAACAGGCATCGCGAGGCCATCTTTTTTCCCCGACCTACCGACATGCCCAATGTACGCTGAATTGTCTGTCATTTTATTAATATTTCTAAACCCAGCTATTAAAATCTAAATTTTATTAAATAGATAGGTTTATATAACCAAGGTTCTCTTTGTTGTATTCACTCTATAAACAACATTTTCAAAAACTAAAAGAAAAAAGTCATTTAATAGTCATTTACATACAAACAACCGGGAGGCCATCTTGTTGTTACGTCCTAACTATACGGGATAAAGCTGAATGGGCGGTGCCATCCCACCAGATATTTTTGCTTAAAAGAGATATAATTTTTTTAATGTACATAGAATTTTCTATTTAAATACATATTTAAAATATTTATATTTATAACATAAATATATTTGAAGTTTAATCAAGCGAAGTTAGTTGTCAGTTACCGTAGAGGCTTCGTAAGGCCATCTTGTTCCCCCAATCTACCAACATGCCCTACATACACTGAAATGCCGTTAATTTTATTAATTTCTTTTAATCCCAGGTATTGAAATTTAAATTTTATTAAATATTTAAGGTATTCTAAGGAAGATTCTATCTGTAGTATTCATTTCAAATAACATTTTTGAAAACTAAGAAGAAAACGTGTTTTATTAGTTCATAGACAGACGACCGGGAGGCCATCTTGTTGTTATGCCCTAACTTTGCAGGATAAAGCCGAATGGGCGGTACCATCCTACCAGATACTTATGCTTAAAAAAGATATAATTATTTTAATGTAATTAAAATTAGTTATTTAAATACATATTTTAATTTTTTTTTAAATTTATAACGTAAATATATTTGAACTATAGTCAAGAGATGTTACCTGTAAGTTGTTAGATACCGGACAGGCATCGCGAGGCCATTTTGTTGCCCCGACCTACCGACATGCCCTACGTACACTGAAATGCCTGTCATTGCATTAACTTTTCTAAACTATGTATTAAAATCTAAATCTTATTAAAAATTTAGAGTAGTCTAAGCAAGGTTATGTAATATGTTGTATTCACATCAAATAATCAAATAATATTTTCGAAAACCAATAGAAAAAAGTATTTTGTTAGTTCCCAGAAAGACGACCGAGAGGCTATTTTGTTTTTATGCCCTATCTATATGCCATAGATAATATGCTATATCTATATCCATAAATAATATGCCATAGATAAATACGCCCTATTTGATGCCCATAACAGACAGGTGGAGTGTCAATTTATTTACACTCAATCTGTCCGTTGCAGGGCTAAAATAAATAGTTCTGTTTCTTGTCACATGGTCCACCAATTAAATGACTGAATAATTTAAGAACAGAAGAGGTAGAGATAGAGGTAGAAGAGGTAGAGGTGCAAAAGACACTAATCAGAGTTGTCTCCTCTGAAAGTAATAAATTTCATTATACAGCCAGACCCTGTGGTGAATGAAGTGAAGGTGTCATTTGCAGAGTGGAAAATATGTGCTTTTCAGAGAGCCTGGCATGCTGATAAGCGTAATTTTTCACTCAGTGAGGAAGGCAACTGTAAACCAACTCACTCCTTGTTTTACTTAGTAAAACCTCTAGATGTTCAAACCAGCCTTTCGGCTGATGACCTAAACAACAACAACGCCCTGTCTATGCGGGATAAAGCAGAATGGGCGTTACCATCCAACCAGATATTCTTGCTTAAATATATAAAAATGTTTAAATGTTCATAGAATTTATTATAATTTAAAGTTTTTTTTTACAACATAAATATTTTGGAAGTTTTATCAAGCAAAGTTACCTCTGAGATACGAAAAGTTATTGAGAGGCCATCTTGTTGCCGCGACCTACCGACATGCTTTACGTATTACAGTATACAATAGACCTTATAGTACATTATTCCTTTTACAACAAAAACTTAAAAAATCTGGGTGAAAAACTCACACAACTTTGTCTTGCCAGTGCAAACAATTAACAATAAACCTAACATTAGAAATAAACAAAAAACTAACCTTAATAAACATAACCTAATTTTAATCATATATGAAAGACGAAAAATGAAAATCTATCTCAGTTTCCCTTAAAAATACGGAAAATCACTCTTTCACGCTAACTAAGATCTGTACAAAGAAATGCTTTAAATAAAAGTTGTAGATCTTTTAATTTTCTATCAATTCTATTATATACACTTTTGTCATAAAATGCATACTAAGGCCGAAATGTTAAAAAAATCGATTTTTCTCACGTTTTCGTGAGAAAAAACAGAAAATTGCTAATTACTGCTAAACTATGCGTTATACAAAAAAATGTTGGAAATAAAAGTTGTAGAATTTTAAATTCTCTACAACTTTTATTATATAAATGTTTGCTCTAAATTGCATATTAAAGCCGTAATCTTAAAAAAACTATGTTTTTACGTGAAAACAGCCTCAACCAGAATTTCAGCAAACATGGCGCCTACCCTATCTTGTAGAGAATAAAAAATTGAGTAAACCAGGCGATTTTAAAAAAAATCGTAGGACCAGTTTTTGAGAAAATCACAAAAAAGTGAAAAATTACACGAATAAACTACTACTTCCGGTTGACCGATTTTGATGAAAAAATGTTCGTGTCGGGTCCGGTAGTGGTATGTAACTTAAGTTTCAAGTTTCAAGTTCGTACGACGTTCCGTTCTTGAGATATATTATACACACACACACACACACAGACACACAGACCAATCGCTAAAAACATGTTTTTTGGGTTCAGGGGGGTCTGTAAACGTATAGATCCGGTGAAAACTCGATTTCGAAAAATCGACATGAAAACAATACTTTCCTTCCTATATATTCATATAGGCAAGAGAAAGTAAAAATTGGTGGACACTCTCATTGAGTTACAACGATTCCATCAAAGTTATTGCAGTTAGAAAAGTGGACATATGTAAACCAAGCTTACCGTTACGTACCATTACATATCACAAACCTCCCTTCTCTTACCATACCACTACCAATTCAAGTTTAGGCCACCCTCAGGTTACGCGGAACCTCAAATCTCGTTTCACAGTTAATGACTTCACAGGTTAATTACTTTAGGGAAATTAAATGTTATGCAATTCGCATAAACTGGACACTTATGATTAAGATATATGGAGAGTATTACATATTCATCAAATAAACATGTAGCATATCCATAAAAAATAATTCTAAAGTTTCAGCTTTATTTTTAAAGAATGATTATATATAACATCAGTGGATAAAATTTTGGATCTATAGCTAACGGTATTTATATATCGATTAATTCAACTTATTTATTCTATATTTTATTAATTTAATATAATTATTACTTTCTCTTGCCTATATGAATATATAGGAAGGAAAGTATTGTTTTCATGTTGATTTTTCGAAATTGAGGTTTTCACCGGAATCTACACGTTTTCAGACCTCCTGAACCAAAAAAACATGTTTTTAGCGATTGGTCTGTGTGTGTGTGTGTGTGTGTGTGTGTGTGTGTGTGTGTTTATACAAAATATCTCAAGAACGGAACGTCGTACGAACTTGAAACTTAAGTTACATACCACTACCGGACCCGACACGAATATTTTCATCAAAATCGGTCAACCGGAAGTAGTAGTTTATTCGTGTAATTTTTCACTTTTTTGTGATTTTCTCAAAAACTGGTCCTACGATTTTTTTTAAAAATCGCCTGGTTTATTTAATTTTTTATTTTCTACAAGATAGGGTAGGCGTCATGTGTGCTGAAATTCTTGGCAAGGGTGTTTTCTCGTAAAAACGTTGTTTTTTTAAGATTTACGGCTTTAATATGCATTTTTAGCGCAAAATTTTATATAATAAAAATTGTAGAGAATTTAAAATCCTACAACTTTTATTTCAAACATGTTTTTGTATAACGCTTAGTTTAGCGGTAATTTGCAATTTTCTGTTTTTTTTCTTACGAAAATGTGTGAAAATGGATTTTTTTAAGATTTCGGCCTTAGTATGCATTTTACAACAAAAGTGTATATAATTAAATTTATAGAAAATTAAAAGATCTACGACTATTATTTGTAGCATTTTTCTCTACAGAGCCTAGTTTAACGGGAAAGAGTGATTTTCCGTATTTCTAAGCCAAACTTAGGTTGATTTTCATTTTGCGTCTTTCACTCATGATTAAAAATTAGGTTATGTTTATTGAGGTTAGTTTTTTGTTTATTTCTTATGTTTTAATACTAATGTTAGGTTAATTGTTAATTATTTGCACTGGCAAGAGAAAGTCGTATGAGTGTTTCACACCAGATTTTTTTTTATTTGTGATAGTTGAAAAAATATTTAAAGACTACTAAAACGCTTGTTGGCGTAATATTTTCATCAAGATATTTTTTCTGTTAAAAGATTTATAATTTAACCGATTGTAAATAGTTTTTATTGAAGTTAAAAATATACCATAATTCAAAACCGTAAGTTTTTCACTTGTTTGGGAACGATTTTACATATTAAATTTTATATTTAGAAAGCGATAACTTTTATGTCGGTACGAGTAGGTAAAAAAATTGTCTAAATTTTTAATTTTTTTTAAAAAATTACTTCATTAAATTTTTAATATGCTTGACAATCAATCTGTGAATAAGAAATTTAAAATTGTCTCCTCTGGGAGATACCTTTATGTAGTATAGCTTTATCTATTATTTGTATTTGGCTGAATAAGAGTATATTTATTTTGTTTTTTTTTTCATATTTATTGCATTTTTCTTCAGAACTTTTAAAGTAAGTACAAAATTATTTACAGTGTATTTTTGTTTGCTTTGTTTAGTGCACTTATTTTCATGTTTTTTTCTCGTTTTGTTTTAAGATTATTATTAAGTGATTGTAACCTCCGAGACAGGATTTACCTTTGGAGATACCTAATTTCAATTCTATGTTAAGGATAACATGTATTTTTAATGTATTTGTTACAAATTGTATGAACAGTATGATTTTGTTTTTGAATTGCTTAATTTTTCAGTTTTATTATTTTTATTTCATCATGCGGTCTTGGTTGTGAATCCCATTCAGGTACGGCATATTTTTATACGTTACAAAAAATAATTTCATCCTTCACCGTCTGCATTAGTAGTAACTGCAGAACAGTCGGACGTTAAACAGAAAAAAAAATGATTTATTATGTTTTAAAATGTTGTACTGTTCTTATGTTTGAATAGAAATAAATTATCATATTATTGCTTTTCAAAAATGTATTTATATATCTGTAAAGAATATAATAACAGTGATATTCTAGAAATAATTAAGGGAGGATATTATTTATTGTAAGAAATTAATTGTATTGTAACAAGGGTAATGGATGACCGATGAATAAAATGTCCTCGAAAGGAATTTTTGGGAGCACAATTAAAACTAGTTCAAAATACAGGAAATGAAACTTTTTTATACCTGCATTGATAATTTCTACTATGTTATCGATTATTCTGGTAAAGCTTAGAGAGTGTTAGAAGCTTCTAGTTTTTTACTAAAAAATTTAAGTTAGCAGGTATAAAAACATTTAGCGTCTTCGTAGTGGTCAGTTAATACTTGAACTATGAATGGAATTAGAGTTTTGGGGCCGTTTCAAAATATTGTCTTTACGGGACCGGATATGATTTGTGTTAATAGTGTGTGCGCTTACGGGTGATAACAATTAGTGGATGTGGATAGATAAATCATTGTTAAGTAACAATATCTTATATTTTCTAATCAAGTCAATTTAAGCTTTAAATTTTGTAATTAATTTTAATTGAAGTAATCTAATTGTAAGTTGTAAGTAGTCCATGGTTAAAAATTGTAATTATTAATCATTTCAATAAATAAATTGTTATAAAATTTAAAGGAAGTCGTTTATTAATATTATTACGATCAGATTCCTAGTGATTCATAGCTGATATGTTAACAGTACGAGATGTAGCTATTAAATAACGAGACTGACGTTGTAAAATCACTTATTGTCACCTTTTATATACACTCCTTCTCTATCTCTACAACGCTCTATCCGAATTTTCCATTGTTGGAAACAGGGCTGGAAGTCATCTTCTGTCAGCTCCTTCAGGACGCGTGCCGCTTTCTTTTTTACAGCATCCACAGACTCAAATCTTGTCCCTTTTAATGCAGATTTCATCTAGGGAACAGGTAGATGATAATAACATGTGATGAAACGTGGTTTTTTTTACTTATGATCCGGAAACGAAGCGCTAATCCATGCACTGTAAGAGCCAAACTTCACCGAGAGCCAAAAAAGCTCGAATGAGCAAGTCAAAATTTAAAGCAATGATGATTGTGTTTTTTTATATCCATGGGATTGTGTACCCTCACTGGGTTCCTGAAGGTCAGATAATTAATCAATATTACTGCCTTGAGGTACTTTCTAAACTACGTCAAAGAGTAAGGAAAATACGCCCCGAAACGTGGAAGGACAAATCATGGGTTCTCCACCAAGACAATGCGCCAGCTCATTCCGCGTTATCTGTAAAGAGGTTTCTAGCCAAGTACAGCATCTAAGTGTTAGAACATCCACCTTATTTACCAGATGTTGCACCATGTGACTTCTACCTGTTCCCTAAGGTGAAAACTGCATTAAAAGGGACAAGATTTGAGTCTGTGGAAGCTGCAAAAGAGAAAGCGGCACGCGTCCTGAAGGACCTGACAGAAGGACTTCCAGCACTGTTTCCAACAATGGAAAATTTGCATGGAGCGTTGTAGGAATAGAGAAGTAGGGTATATTGAAGGTGACAATAAGTGATTATGTATAAAATTTAAATTAAATTTTTTACAATGTCAGTCTCGTTATTTAATAGCCACACCTCGTATAAAGATGAATTTTGTTAAAAGAAGCGTAGATTTAAATAGTTTTTTTTATTTGTATTTTGAGTCCATTTCAAAAAAAATAAACAATTTTTAGTTAAAGTAAATCATTGTACAATCAAAGAAATTTTGAAAATAAATAGTGATAGTGGCTTTATAAAATTGTTAGTTTCACAATATAACCAATCTAAGGAGGGTTTACGGTTGCTACGCTAAAGCAACTATAATTCTATTAAGTACCCCCAAAACGTATTACACCATATACCTTACACCCACATTTAGGAAACCCAGTAAAGCCGTAGCGATAGAATAGAACCCACAATTCTCTAGGTGAGATGTTAAGTAAAGTGTACCAGAAGTTTGCTGGTAACTTTTCACGGTTATTAAGTTAAATCGGCTCAATAGCGGTGTCTAATCGAGTTTATCTTCTAACAATTGAAGATTTATTTACTTTCTCAGTTTAATTTTCTTCGTGTATTAAATAAATATATTGCCAACAAAATTATCGTCCATAAAAATAATTGTTAGTTTGTTTAAGGGGAGACTGTACTTTGTATCCCGCCAATGTTAAATTTGATATTTTTAGGTACATTTTTCATAGGATTAGTAAAAGATAGGGAAATTAAACTTTACACACTATACTGTAGGTGTCGGGTTTCTTCTCGAGCTACTGACATTTTTTCAATTTAATCTTTAGACCATACCTTATTTTAAAAAATTACGTATAACATAAAATTTATACAAATTGTTTTCTACGTTTTTTCCATATTACCAAATTTTGGAGCACCTGAGGAAGTCGTAAAAATGTTGAGAAGATGTGTGGATGTACGAGATAATTAACTGGTAAAAATTTCAGCCTGGTAGGTTTATTGGTTTATGAGAAAAATGTACCTAGTGTTAAAAATCTAAATTTACGGGAAAACGCAAGAAACAAGAAGGCACAAATCAAAAACAAAATGTACAAAAATAGTCTATTTCCCATCAACAGTTGTTTAGAAAGCTGAACCAACAGCTGAGACCTATTTTAAAAACAGAAATTCTCCTTGCAATAAAATGAGCAGTATAAATTGTAAAAAGTATTCGTTCGTGGAAACATGATAATTTTTCTGTGTAAACTTGATAAAAACTTAATTTTGTTCATAAAATCATTATTTTTTTGATATAATTTAATGTTTTTACTGGTAGATCTAGGCCGAAACTATTGAAAAACATAAAAAATCAAAATTAAAAATTTTGAGTTAAAACCATCGTCCCATCTTCCCTTTAAGCATATTGCCCATTTAATTTGAAAATTTCAAACTTTTACATTTTTATTTCTGATATTTTTAATAATTATTTCAAACATCAAGATCTTAGAACGATTCCAAGTCAAAGACCATGTAGAGCGGACACCAAATAAGCTTGCCGGTTTTCTGAAGCGCGCAGAAGATATATTTTGGTAATGGTGCCCACTCGGTTGCCTCAGCGATTGGTGGGGATCAGTGCTGTACTAAAAACGTTTGCATGTTCAGTTGATACAGTGGATCTTATGGGAATCATCACTGCTATTAGCCCAACTAAAAACATCAATTAAAGGCATCTGCATGCGTATATAAATACATTTTTAAACCTCTATAGAACTCATATTTTTTAAGGTAGAACTACAATTCAAGTTTTGCTTAACAGAATAAAAATTATGATTAGCCTATGTAGAATGTTTAATGAATTGTAAAAAATCAAAAACCTGTAAGAACATTTTCTTATATTGTGGGGGGGGGGGGTTAAAATGAATTTCTTATTTATTGATTATTATTTTGTTGCGGCGATATTTGACACTGATCGGCCACTTAGAGGGCGTACTGGTCTTTAAACATCTAACACAGAATCCGTTACATTAAATTTATCAATCAGTTTTTTAATCGCCGCACGTGATGGACGGTTATGGTTACCAAAATCATTTCGCAGTGCTCGAATCGTGTTAGTAAAATTTTCCCACTTTTGAAAAAGGTTTTAAACAATTAAAACACGTTCTTTATTCGAATAACGTTCCATAACAACAAATGTCATTGAACAACAATGCCCAATTATTAAACAACAGCTGTTTATCTTGCATAAGAGAACAGTGTTGCTAACTTAAAATTGTAACCTCTAACTGAATCACCCTTTATACGAGTTTTTTTGAAAAAAAAAACAAAGAAGCTCCGTCGGTTGGCAGTCTGCTCTCTCATGATATTATAATACTATTTGTATACTCATTAATAAAAGCTTTTTTGTTACTGTAAAAATATAGCTACGTATACAAATTTATCATACAGTTAATGAAAAATTAAAAAAAGGAATAACATTTAAATGAAATGATATAAAACTAATAATATTTCTGGAATAAATTTAATATAAATGATATTCAGTGGTTTTGATACATTATAAATATGTTAATGTAATATCTTTTTACAGTCATACATTCGGAAAATATTGCTAAAATAG
Organism: Catonia carolina; assembly: GCA_035578175.1. Classification (NCBI taxonomy): domain Eukaryota; kingdom Metazoa; phylum Arthropoda; class Insecta; order Hemiptera; family Achilidae; genus Catonia; species Catonia carolina. The sequence goes on from JAQMRL010000005.1 coordinate 70,203,137, forward strand.
TCGCGAATATTAAAGGAAGTTTCATACATACATAATAGCCGTTTATATATTAAAGAATCTCTATACTGTAACATTTTAAATCCTGTATGGAGTTTTCATTGCTCTCATACATACGTAATACGTATTGCTATGTTGTTGTTTAGGTCATCAGCCAAAAGACTGGTTTGAACCTGTAGAGGTTTTAATAAGTAAAACGAGGAGTGAGGTGGTTTACCATTGCCTTCCTCACTGGGTGGAAAAGTACGCTTATCAGCATGCCGGGCCCTCTGAAAAGCACATATTTTCCACTCTGCAAATGACACCTTCACTTCATTCACCACAGGGTCTGGCTGTATAATAAAATTCATTACTTTCAGAGGAGATACCTCTGATTAGCGTCTTTTACACCTCTACCTCTTCTGTTCTTAAATGATTCAGTCATTTAATTGGCTGACCATGTGATAAGCTGCCCATAACGGACAGGTGGAGTGTCAAATTATTTACACTCACTCTGTTCGTTGCAGGGCTAAAATAAATAGTTCTGTTTCTTATCACATGGTCAGCCAATTAAATGACTGAATCATTTAAGAACAGAAGAGGTAGAGGTGCAAAAGACACTAATCAGAGTTATCTCCTCTGAAAGTAATGAATTTCATTATACAGCCAGACCCTGTAGTGAATGAAGTGAAGGTGTCGTTTGCAGAGTGGAAAATATGTGCTTTTCAGAGGGCCCGGCATGCTGATAAGCGTACTTTTCCACTCAGTGAGGAAGGCAACGGTAAACCACCTCACTCCTCGTTTTACTTAGTAAAACCTCTACAGGTTCAAACCAGCCTTTTGGCTGATGACCTAAACAACAACAACATGTGATAAGAAACATAACTTTTTATTTTAGCCCTGCAACGAACAGATTGAATGTAAATAATTTGACACTGTACCTGTCTGTTATGGGCAGACGTATTGCTATCTCAAGGTGATATTATGATACAGAGGAATCAGTGGCGTACCACGTGGGAGGATGAACAGGACCAACCCCAAATTTTTTTATTTATAAGAAAATAAGGATTTATTTTTGGTTTTACGTCTGATTGTTATGCAATTTCTGCTAATGCAGATGGTGGATAAGGATCATAATGAAAATGAGTGATGAAAAAATTCCAGATCTGACCTTGAATCGAAACCGGGACCCGGCGTAGAAGCCAGTTGCGCTAACCACTACGCCAACGAGCCAACCAAATCTAAGGATACATTCCTACATTTTACACTTATATGTATTGTGCGGTTCCAAGATCCGTGTAGTTGCGGGGTGGAGGGTACGGGTGAGGTATAATGAATGAGTGACGCATGCTGGGAGAACTGTTGTATTACTCTGATACAAAACATTCGTTTTCAAACTTTCCGTATTTAACATATTTCAACCCACCAGGTTGGTCTAGAGGTAAAGTTGTCGCCAAAATCAGCTGATTTTCGGAGACGAAGGTTCCTGGTTCAAATCCTAGTAAAGGTAGTTACTTTTATACGGATTTGAATGCTAGACAGTGGTTACCGGTGTACTTTGATGGTTGGGGTTTAATTAACTATACTCTCTCAGGAATGGTCGGCCTGAGCCTTTACAAGACTAAACCTCATTTACACGTCATACATATCATCCTCATCTCATTGGGTCATGGGGTTGCTTATTGTTCTGAGTTGAACAGATTGCAACCTACACATGTTAGGAATTAAAAAAAAAACATATTTGTTTGTATTTAATACATTTATTTATTTGCATATTTTGATATAAATTAGCAAGTTAAATATTATGAATCCGACCAAGTTAATAACCCGGTAGGTATTTGTTATATTAATGCGCCGGATGATAAGAATATATTTTTAGTCTAGTTAGTACACGCTAATACTACAAATGCATCAGCTGTAAAACACTACTAACTCATTTATCTCCTGATGTTACAACAACGCACTGCATTCCTTCCGACTACACGGAGCTGAGACTCAAGCAATAGATATGTTATTCTTGTAATAAAAGTTGATGCCATCTTCGTCAGATACCAAACAGCAGTGTGATGAATAGTAATGATCATCCATTACAATTTTCACTACGGAAAAAGGAAGTATTTAAGGATTTTCTTAACTCCAAGAAGGATTCCCTCGCTTTGGGGGAGGGGTTATTTCAAAAAAATTGCCTGAACGTAAACGAAATTTTTGGTACCAGAATGATGTAAAATGCAATTCTCAGGTATTTTATTTCTAAAATTTTTCCAAACCCTCTGTTCACCTGGAAGGGTATGGAATACCCCTCAGACCCATCCGTACATCTGATTCCCCTTAAAGAAAATTCCTGTGTGCTCCCTTGAGAGGAATATTATCAAGTTGGATGTGTTTCGATTTGTTTACTTAAAATCAGTGTTCTGAATGGTTTTATAACCAAGTAGACAATTTTTAGTTTCTCTTGCCCTGTATGAATATGTAGAGAAGGAAAGTAGGTATTGTTTTCGTAACAATTTTTTGAAATCGCGTTTTTACCGGAAATACATGTTTTCAGATCCCCTGAGCCCAAAAAACACATTTTTAGCAATTGGTTTGTGTATGTGAACAAAATATATCAAAAACGAAATATTTTACGTTTATTTTAAATATTCTACCAGATCTAAATTGTGGATGATGTGGTGCCAGAACAAGTATCACATTTGATATTATTAGGTTGCGATATCGGCTTCAATTAAGATTTAGATATAGAAAAGAAAGTTGGAAAATTCCAAGTAGTGCGCAGAAATATTAGTAGAACCTTGAACTGGAAATTAAGGAAAGAAACTAAGATGACATTTTACAAGGTAATGGCTGCCCCAGTCCTACTCTAAGGAAGTGAGTCGTGGTTTAGTACCAGACCACAGGAGAGTAGAGTACAGGCGGCAGAGATGCGATTTCTGCGGAGAACAAGGAGTTGTAATCTTAGGAACTAACTAAGAAATGAGGATATTAAAACGGAACTGGATATTTAAAACATGAATCGGAAGATAGCGGAACAACAAAACGATGGAGGGACCACGTAGGAGAAATGCTAAGAGGCCACGCAAGAAATGGTAATAATTCAATAGAGGTTTGTCGCTGTTGTGAGCACAACAAGCGGGAGTCTAATATTCTTCATTGAAAAAAGAAGAAAATATACCAGAAAAATGTGGCTAACTTGGAATTTTATAATTTTAAGAAGAAAAATAATTTTAATATTATGATATCTACTTAACTTTTTTTTATCCGAGGTGGCGAGAAAAACACATGTTCATTCCCTCACGATGGGGAAAGTAGTATTGGACTCAATTGAGACGTCCCCGTCCAGCTCCAAGGAGGCCGCAACTACATTACCAACCAAAAACCCGCCGCCTGGTCACTTGATCCGACATTAGCAAACTACCCTCCACCTCCCTCGGAACTGTTTATATGGTAATACTACAAGGGAAATGGGTTAAAAAATTTACATATTTTCAGTGAGGCGTGGAAGGTAACCGTAGCCTAATTCCCCTCTTGCTCTCACTGACCAACACTCACTCTCTCACTTTCATTCATTTCTTTCAATTTAAAATTGACAACTTTTATTTAATTGATAACTTAAAAGTTACATATGTAACATATGTTAATGTAAGTTGCACCTAACGAATCGATTTTATTTTAAACAATTTAAAAATCATTCGACTGTAAAATTTCGATTAGTAATTTTTTTTGGGGAATTAGGCTACGAATTCCCCTCCTGCTGTCACTGACCAACACTCACTCTTTCACTTTCATTCATCTCTTTCATCACCAGCTCAGGAAATTAGTGTGCCTACTTTACCTACTGAGATTGGGACAGGATTGATTTAATGTGGGAGAGGGCGATCCCGCTGATCTCCATGTTTGTGTCTCCTTTCTACTTGGAAATATGGAAAGGTCAAGGTGTAAAGTTAGTTTATTTTTATTATATAATAAATTGTAATGATTAGAATATTATAGGATTTTACAAAAAGTCAGATGAGTGTGAAGGAAGAGTTTAAATCTCTTTTCATTGACAAGAATGTATCCGTTGATTACATTCTATTGAGAGTAGAATGACGTAAAATGTATAGCGGTACCGCATACATTGGTCGGTTCACGATAAACTATACCCTGTACTCTTATGTAGAATGGCTAACTTGGTGGAATGCAGAAGTAGTGTGCATAAAAGATGGTACGATTCTTAGAAAAGTTAAACCCCTTTTGTTTCAACTTTTCCAATTTAAACGGGACCCGGGGGTTCATCACTGTGTACAAAGCAGCTTCTCATACTCTTTCCAAACTCTCCTTTACTCCTCCGTAATCATTCATAGCCTTTCCCTGTGGCGTTAATAGACAGTGGTGCTTGCTTTCTGCTTTTCGATAGTTATACCATCTTTTAACGCTCTTTTAATTCTGCTATAAACGACTGCCGTGAAAAATAAACCACATTTAATTTTCCGGAAATCTATCTGCTTTGTATTTTATTCATTTTTTTCATCAATGTTAATGTTGTGTCTAATACAATATACATAACTAAATATATTAGTTTCAAAACAGCATATAAAGTAAAATCTTGCTTAACCGAAATGCAGGGGACGGACACGATTTTGGATATCCGAAATTCCAGATACCATGCAGAGTCTTTTATGGTTTAAAAACAGTAAAAATATTATCTTTATCCCTAATGCGTGCACATGGCAATCCTTTTAATTCAAAAACTATAAGTAACCCCATGACCCAATAAGATAAAGATATATATATATATATATATGTATGTATGTATGTATGTATGTATGTATGTATGTATGTATGTATGTACGTATGATGTGTAAATAAGGTGTAGTCTTGTACAGACTCAGGTCTTCCCTTCCTGAGAGGGTATGGTTAATTAAATCCCAACTAAAGAAATTTCAAGAAAACAAACTCTAATATTGTACTGCATTTATTTAAAATTATATATTCATTTTAAAAAGGTGGAAGATTTTTGATGAAATCGTTTTTTGTGCCAACATCACGTCATCATTTTATTTATTTTTTGGCAATTTTTTACGTCTGACTGTTTTGCAATTTCTGCTAATGCAGACGATGGAGATTGATGATACATAAAAATGAGTGATGAAAAAATGCTAGACCTTATCGGAAATCCAACCCGGGACCTCAGCGTAAAAGGTAGTGGCGCTAACTCCTACGCCAACGAGCCGGCCTTTCATTTTATTAAAAGGAATTTCACCATGGAGGTGAAAAACGATTAAACGAATTCCCAGAATATGAAATTTTATATTACTTGTAATTTATTTCATTGGAGACTTTTCTGTTCTTTAATGACTATTTAAATGCTGTATTTTGCGCATACACAATATTTAAATTGATTAATCACCAATTTCAAAAACAAGGTTTTAGAATCGGTTTTGGTTAAGCTTGGTTATCGATAATCCGGGTTTCACTTTACTTGATATAAATTGCTTGATAAGAATAACAGATATCATAAAATCTATGTTTATGTTTTGTTGTCATGTTATGTTTTTCATCAATTAAATTTAAAAGTTTCTAGTAAACAATCTAAAGTGATGATCTTAAAAGGGAAATATCCAGTAACGCAAAAGAGAATGATGACTCCAATAATTGAAACTATAAAATATGGAACATATATTTGGTAAGGATTTTCCCGAAGAAAGACATTTTTAAACCAATCAAAAACATATCGGACGAAATAAAAAGGAAACAGCAAGATTCTACAGTCATCTTGTAGAGAAATAATATAAGGAGGCGATTTAAAAAAAACATCGTAAGAACCGTTTTCGAGAAAATTGCAAAAAACGTGAAAAATAACACGAATAACGAAAACTTTCGGAAGACAGGTTTTGATGAAAGTGTTTGTGTCGGGTGCCGTAGTGGTACCTTACTTAAAATCAATGTTTCAATTGCATTACGATATTCCGTTACTGAGATTTTTTTGTTCATACGCAGACCAATCACTAAAAAGATGTGTTTTTTGGTTTAATGGAGCTGAAAACGTGTATATTTAATTAAAACTCTATTTCGAAAAATCTATATCAAAATCAATTGGCCTACTTTTCTTCCCTATGTATTCATAAAGAGCAAGAGAAAGTAAAAAACAAAAACAAACAACACAGTTGTAGATAAACAGAAATCGCGTTATTTAAGGTAGATTTGTGCCTTGATTGTTCAATTAAATATATAAATAGCAAACAATTAAATTACCCAAATTAAATTTATTTAATTTGACCCGGGGAAAATCAATGAGTAATAAGTGTGTCAAATAATTAGGCAATCAATAAATAGAGAGTGGTTCAGTTGCGTTGACGTAATCATGTTAGTAGTGCTTGGTGAAATCTCGTGTGGCCGTTCGTCTGTCAATTACCCGTGCGAATATCATCCAACAATCACCCTATGGCCCCACAATATAATTATATAATGGTTGCGTTGTTTAATTTCTCAAACTTTCCACTCCCCAATTTTCATTAAGTAATAATTACATTCTAAAAACATTATCATCGTCTCCGTGAATCTTTTGGTTAAATATATCAAAAATTTAATTATTCAAATTTAAAGCCGCAATAATCTTTTTGTTTATTCTGAAATGATCAATAATGTAATTTCTTCACATTAGATCATTTTTTGCCCATAACATGCAGGTGGATTGTTAAATTATTTGCACTCGATCTGTTAGTTCTAGGATTACCAAAAATAGTTCTGTTTCTTGTCACATGGTTACCGAATTATGTAATTGAAGCATTTAAGAACAGAAGAGGTAGAAGTGTAAAAAAAACTAATCAGAGAATCTTCTCTGACAGTAATGAGTTTCATCATTACACAGTTAGATTTTGTTCATAATGAGCAGGTGGAGTGTTAAATTAATTGCACTCGATCTGTTGGTTCCAGGGCTACAAAATACAGTTCTATTTCTTATCATAATAGTCAACCAATTATGATTGAACTATTTAAGAACAAAAGAGTTAACGATGTAAAAGACGCTAGTCAGAGTTATCTCCTCTGAGAGCAATGAATTTTACTATACAGCCAGACCCTGTGGTAAATGAAGTGAAGGTGTCATTTGCAGGGTGGAAAGTGGGTGTTTTTCGGAGAGCCTGAAATGCTGATAAGCGTACTCTTTCAACTCAGTGAGGGAGGCATAGTAAACCACTTAACCTCTTTTTTATTTAAATAAAATTATATTTATACACAATCATATAGCAACCATCATAATATAATCATTCATCATAATTATTTATATCATCATTTCATTATTAATGTATCCTAAAAATACTTTGTTATAGATTTACGATAAAAATATACGTTGGTTAGTCATCATAAAAACTAGATATTATCACTGTTTATTTTAGAAATTATTTTACACCCTATAATTTATTAATTTATTTCATCAACCTACTGTTGAGTGAATGGACTGTTTATAAAATCTGAGCTTATATTGAGTATAACATGTCTACGCGACAATAAAAGAGTTGTTCCAATATATTATTTATTTATTTATTTATTTATTTATTTATTTAATAAAGTTTTACATGTGAGAGCAACAGGTAAGACCCAATACTGCTCTCTTAAAACATACATAACAATACAATCGTAATTTAATTAGTTTATAATATATACAATAATGATGCTTATAACCTACAAAATTATAACCTTACAATATAATAATGAATGTACTAATGATTATAACATATGAATATGAATAATATAATAATAATATGAATAATATAATGAATATGAAGAATATAAAATATGACCATGATGAATATAATATTTTAATATGATAGTATATAATATAATTATGTAATAATATAATGATATAAGATTGAATATAATACACACAAACAAACATAAAAATTTAAAAGAAGCATTTACTGTAGGCCTATATACTTACAAATAAATTACAGTATAATTTGGAAAGAAAAGAAAAAAAGATTAAAGATAGAAAGAAAAAAGAAAAGAAAAATAAAAGAAAAAGAAGAAAAAAAAATACCAGAACAGGAGCCGTGGAACAAAAATTCGAATTTAGGAATACATTTTTTTTTATAACTTAACTGATTGTCAAAAAAAGGTCAATAATACGAACAGATTTATCGTAAAGTCTCTTAGAAACTGTAAAAGTATATTGTACAATACTGTTATTAATTTAAGAACTGAACACACTTTTTTGCAAAGGATGACTGACTGTCAGAAAAAGGATCAATAATATTGTTACATTTATTATAAAGTGTTAGCATTCTATTTACTGGGGAATTTTCATGGTACAACGTTCTGTTTCTGGGAATGTAAAAAAATCTATTAAACCTAGGTCTTAATAATGGAGCACTTAGTGACATGTGCTCAATTACGCCTGGTATATCAATTTTATTGTTCAAAATTTTGTAAATCAGTAAGAGTGAATTCAAGTCTCGTCTATTTTCAAGCGACATTATATTGAACGATTTTCTCAGCTCATTAGTCGGAAGGGAATAATGACATATTTCTTTATGCTTTTTAAAATACAAATACCTTAGAAACCGGTTCTGAATTTTTTCAATTTTTAATTTAGCGGCTATTGAATAAGGTTGCCATACAATTGATGCATATTCCAGTTTACTCCTTATTAATGATGAATATAACATAGTAATTACATTAGTATCAGAAAAACATCGGGAATTTCTCATGAGAAAACCTAGAAGTCTGTACGCATCATTTACCAACAATTCAATGTGCTTATCAAAGGTCAGTGTGTTTTGAAAAATTACACCAAGATCTCTGATAGAACTGACACTTTCTAGTAAGCTACCGTTTATGTTGTATGTTGCCAACTGCTGATTTCTCTTACGCGTAAATGATACAGTTTTAGTCTTGCTGGTGTTAACAGTTAGTTTGTTATGAGTACACCAATTAAATATATTATCTAAGTCTTTTTGAAGCAATGACATATCATCATTATTATTTATCGCCTTGTAAAGCTTTATGTCATCCGCAAATATTAAACAGCTTGAGTACTGAATAGATGATGGTAGATCGTTTATAAGTAACAGGAAAAATAATGGACCAAGATTGGAACCTTGAGGTACTCCTGCTTTAATTATAAACTCAGAGGATTCATGATTATTAAATGATACGTACAGTCTTCTGTTCGATAAATAACTAGCTAGAAACGATACAAGATCCACTGAGAAACCAAAAGTGAAAAACTTTCTTAACAGCGTATCATGATCAACTTTGTCAAATGCTTTAGCCATATCTATGTATATAACATCTGTTTTAGCACCTTGATCCATTTGTTGAGATATAAAATGAGTGAAAAGAAGTAAATTACTGGTTGTCGATCTTAAGGGCATAAAACCATGTTGTTTCGGAGTGATAGCAGTCTTAACATGATCGAATATTTTTTTGTATATTATAAATTCAAAAACCTTAGCTACGGAATTTATTAAAGAGATAGGTCGGTAATTCTTAACGTCGTTTAATTTTCCAGCTTTCGGCACTGGAGTAATTTTAGCTTCTTTCCATTGGGAAGGAAAAACCCTGTTTTTAATAGATAGAGAAAATAAAAATTGCAATGGATATTTTAATAGTTCCTGACATCCTTTTAAAATATAAGCTGGTATACCATCAGGACCACAAGATCTTGTAGATTTTAGATGCTTAATAGCTGACACTACTTCATCAAGGGTAATTTCCGTGATGGTTAAATTATCCAAAATTGGCTCGTCAACCATGTTTTGATGTAAGCGTTTAACATCATATGTGGGATTAAAGCCTTCATAAACAGATGAGAAATAGTTTGAAAACGCCTCACAGACATTATCACCCGTAAATTCTTTGTCATCAAGTACAAATGATCTTATTTCATTTCTATTTGCTCTTTGACCATTTATATGGTTCCAAAAGGTTTTTATATTATTTTTTATATTTTTTTCTAAGTTAGTTAAATAAATGTTATGAGAAAATTTTATATCCTTTTTCAGCGAAGCTCTAATTTCTATAAATTTAGTTTCATAGTATTTAGACAGCTTTCGCTTCTTTGCAAATCTGTTTTTTAACTTAAGGTTCTTTATTATTTGAGAGTTAAACCAGGGAGGATATTTAGATTTAGTAATATTATTCACTTGAGGAATACACAATTTAAAAACATTATTAATTATTTCATAAAACTCGTCAACAGCAGATTCGATATTAATACAGTTGTATAAAGTTTTCCAGTCTACACACATTAACGAATAATATAATTTATAAAAATTTGCTCGTTTGAAATTATAATAAGTTCTATTTAAAGAGAAATTACTGGCAGAATCATTAATCTTTATCGGTACATTAACAATAATAGAGGGATGATGATTATCTTCCGGAACCAAAGGATCATCGCAACGTTCAACTTTAGCTGAGAGAGAACTCAACACAAGATCTAATGTTCTACCGATTTTGTTTAGAATACCATTGAATGAGCTTAAATTAATAAAAGACATAAAATTATAAAGACATTTAGCAATTGTAGAGCCAGTGTAAATATTATATTTGTTACCAATAACCTCTGGAATATTAAAATCTCCTACCACTATGTTTTCATTACAACAAATATTGTCATTTGATAAGACAAAGTCAAAATAATTTTGGTAATCATTTAATGTTGCGTTGGGAGAAATATAAACAGCATGTACAAATAAGTCATTACATCTGTTCAAGCGAATTCTAACACATAAACATTCGTACATATCTGAACTGTTTTGGTAGCATAACGTAACCCGATAGGAATTTTTAACAGCGATAAGAACACCTCCCCCCCTTTTCCTTACTCTATCATTTCTAAAAACTACATATCTGTCATCAAATAATTCATTGTTAAATATGCCGTCATCCAACCATGATTCAGTTAATAAGATTACATCATAGTTATTAATTAATACGGACTCAAACAAAGAACTAATTTTTGTTTTTAGTCCTCTAACATTTTGATAATAAAGAGTAACACTATTTATTGGCTCATTAGAGAAAGTAAATTACATATAATATGTAAAAATGTTATGTTATTAAAAATATGTATATTTACATTAAAAACAAATGAAATAAAGAAGTAAACATGGAAAAAAAATACATAATAATTATAAAAACAAAATGTTAAAGAAATAAGGAATATAAAAATGTAATGTAACTTAAAGATTATAAATTAAAATAATGGTTACATGACCTGCTTATCCAAATTATTTAAGTCATCCTCACAATTTATCACGTAGACTCTGCCTTTATCCACCTTGCGCACTTTCACAACACCACTTCTGTCAACCCACACGTACTTAAAACCATTTTCACGCTGCAGTTGTCTCGCCTTTGCATGCAGGATTCTCCTCGCTGGACACAGAGATTGATTTATGAAAATTGTATTGTCCGAAGGTAGTCCGATGTGTCTAGTAGATAGTGTTCTTTTAACCTGTCGTCTGTCCAAAAATTTGTTCTTGTCACTGCGTCTTACAAATTTTACAATTATTCCTGAAGTCGGTCGGTTGTTTCTTTTTTTAAGTCTATGGCAAACATCTATAGCTGTTTCGTTTATGTCTATATCTAGGGCTTTACCCACGTCAGTCACTATTTTGTTAACATCCTCGTTGGGTTCTTCTGGTATACCGTAAATTTCCAGGCTGTTTGACCTTGAGTACTGTTCCGTATCATCCAGGCGAATCTTCAGTGAGCACACTTCTTTTTTTAGTTTGCCGTTTTCAGCCTGCAGCTGAGCAATTATTTCATTTTGCTGCTTAATAAGTTCTTGCTGACTAGCAAGTATAACTGCATTATCATCTAGTTTTTTATGACAGAGCTCTAAAGAATTTCCAAGGTCATTTTCAAGTTTCCGTTGACCATTTATTATTTCTTCCTTCATTACACACAACAAATCTTGAATAAAGTTTACAGTCACTTCATTGTTATCGCTATCACTAATATTTAATTTTTTTGTATCATTGTCTTTTTTTAACTTATTATTTCTTGAACTACTCATTGTAAAAGAATATACTACACAACTCACGGTTTACACAATTTGTTCGCAACTGAAAGACAATCAATTTGAACAGATTGATATTCAGTATAAATTGAACGGCTCGGAGCGCCAGTATAAATTGAACGGATATCGTCAGAATGATATATTTACGTATGCAAAGTGTGTGCGTTTGAGAAGTAAAGTCACTATACGTGATAGGCAAGGGACGGGGAGGAAAGGTTATCAGCTATTCTTCTGTTAGAGCCACAAACCAGTAGCCGGCCTCTACAGTTGTGAATTTAATAAATGGAAGGTAAAAAAATCTGGTGTGAAACACTCACACAACTTTCTCTTGCCAATGCAAATAATTAACAATAAACCTAACCTATGAGTGAATGATGCAAAATGAAAATCAACCTCAGTTTGGCTTAGAAATACGGAAAATCACTCTTTCTCTCTAAACTAGGCTCTGTAGAGAAAAATGCTTTAAATAAAAGTTGCAGCTCTTTTAATTTTCTATAAATTTAATTATATACACTTTTATTATAAAATGCATACTAAGGCCGAAATCTTAAAAAAATCGATTTTTCTCACGTTTTCGTGAGAAAAAAACAGAAAATTGCTAATTACTGCTAAACTAAGCGTTATACCAAAAAATGTTTGAAATAAAAGTTGTAGGTTTTTAGATTCTCTACAACTTTTATTATATAAAGTTTTGCGCTAAAATGCATATTAAAGCTGTAATCTTAAAAAAACAACGTTTTTACGTGAAAACAGCCACACCCAGAATTTCAGCAAACATGGCGCCTACCCTATCTTGTAGAGAATAAAAAATTGAGTAAACCAGGCGATTTTTAAAAAAATCGTAGGACCAGTTTTTGAGAAAATCGCAAAAAAGTGAAAAATTACACGAATAAACTACCACTTCCGGTTGACCGATTTTGATGAAAATGTTCGTGTCGAGTTCGGTAGTGGTACGTAACTGAAGTTTCAAGTTTCAAGTTCGTACGATGTTCCGTTCTTGAGATATTCTGTTCACATACACACACACAGACACACACACAGACCAATCGCTAAAAACATGTTTTTTGGGTTCAGGGGGTCTGAAAACGTATAGATCCGGTGAAAACTCGATTTCGAAAAATCGACATGAAAACAATACTTTCCTTCCTATATATTCATATAGGCAAGAGAAAGTAAAAAAAATATTTTTGTATTACAGTAATCCCTTGGTATCCGTGGGTTTCGGTTATCCGCATACTTTGTCCGTGGGCCTAAAACCTTACAAATTTTAAGGTTTCGGTTTTAATATGTAATGTAACCTCACCTTGTGTACACCGTACTTGGTGGGAGGTGGGCGTACTTGGTGCTCATACAATCCGAAAACTTGAGTCACCCTACGCGTTTGAAATTTTTAAAATTTCAAACACCAGTGTTGGGTGAAATTTTTGAAATCGTTCACAACGTGGAGGGTGAGGGTTTTGCTCAAATCGACTACCAAGACATAGAAGAAATGATCCAAAGCCATAAGCAGGAACTAACAATGGAGAAGTTGAAGGAACTGATGACACCCCACAATGAGATAGCCAAGCAACCTGAAGATGAAGACGACGATTCTGACGATCCTGAAACGAAGCCAAGCATGAGAGTAGTTATTAGAGGATTAATAACTTTAACTGAGTCTGGATTTTTTGGTTCGTTGATATTTATAGTGGCTCATGGATTTGTTTCTTCAGGTTTATTTTATTTAGTAGGACTTATTTCTTTACAAACCATCAACGAGATCCTCAGCATGGCAACGCAGCTCGCTGATCATGTGTTGGAAACGGATGTCGTCATGGAAAAGCCCTTTAATTGAAAAGAGGACTCCAGGAGCTGATGATACCATACGAAGAAGTCCACAAGGAGTATGAAAAGAAGAAGAAGCAAACAGCCATAACTAACTATTTTAAAGCAACTTAAATTTTGTATGCGTACAGTACTGTATTTATTAAACATTCACAGATTATAATAACGGTAAAATGTTTCGAAAACTATTAAACACTTAAAACGATTACAGGACTTTTCTTTCAGAACCTAACCCCTATCTTTTCGTTCATATAAGTTATCATTATCCGCGGTTTTACGAACCGCGGTAACCCTCCGGAACGTAACCCCCGCAGATATCGAGGAATTATTGTACATCAAGGGATTACTGTACTTTCATACTCATGTCATCATCACAAAACGAGTTGCATTCCTTTTGAAACACCCTATAATACATATGTTGTAAATACAAGTTATTTAAATAAATATGAAATCGTAAAATAAGTACTAGAGGTATTAGACTACGTGACTTCAAAACTACTGGTGGTGGGAATATCATTAAAAAGGAACTGTTCGTTAGTTTTAAATAACTAGTTTTAGTAAGTTTGAAATAAAAAACAAATATGGGAAACCTTATTTCGTGTACCAGCCAAATAGATGAACATCCAAGAAAATACTTTCTTTTGTGTTGGAATGGTTCCATGTAAGAAGAATGAACAGAGAAACCGGTAAAAAGAATACAGAAAGAAGAAGAACAAAGAAGAATTGGTAAAAGAATAAAAAGAAAATTAGAAAAGGTGGAGAATGTAACAATGACAAAAACAGAAAACAGAATGACATTTTTCATGTTATCTTTTAGAAGATGGAATCATAATGGAAAAAGACAAAATGATCCATTGAAATAACGGAATAATTATTACAAAATGGAAAGGGAAATTACAAATTCAAAGTAAATAAAACAGAGTAAAATAAAATAATTGAAAGAGATTTAATATTTGTAATCATTAAAATAATTTGTACTTGAATAGAAAAAGATACAACTGGTTAAATAGAAATAAGTCCGTAAACTTTTGATAAGAAGATGTTTCTGTATCAGAAATCTGCTCTTGTATTTTAAGAGAGACGTTTCTGTTACCAACTCAGTACAGTAGATATAAAACTTTGATATAGAATCTTTGACCTGAGACTTAACAAAAGTTTTCTATTATTCTCCTTCATTATAAATCTACTGTGGAGTGGTGGTGGTGGTGCAGATGACGATGATGATGAGGTGAAGTACAGAAAAGACTTAGCAAAGTTACAGCAAAGAATACAGTATTTAGTTTGAGATCAAACATAAACATGAAGCTCACATTTCGATATATTTTCTAAAAAAGTAATAGAAGAAGAAAACTTACCGAATGGTTTCTTATTTGTTATTTAATAACTTTTTATTCGTTTTGTAACATAATATGAATTACTTATCTAACAAAGTATAAAAATTGTGTATTATGAAATTTTAAAAAAAAATATATACGTAAAAATATAAAAAGTTGATAGCTCCAAGTACCTCCAGGAGATAATATTACAACCAAATAACTAGCGAAAAGGAAGCGAACAGTAACAGACGAGGAAAGATGGCCGGGGCACTCCATTTTTTTTTTTTTTTTTTTTTTTTTGGTTTAACGTCCGACTGTTTTGCAAATTGCTGCTAATGCAGACGGTGAAGGATGAAGTGAATTTTTTGTAACGTATGAAAAAATGCCATGCCCGAGTGGGCTTCGAACCCAAGACCGCGTGATGAGAGGCGAGCACATTACCGGGGCACTCCAAGGAACTCACCACTGTATAAAAAGAAATCACTCTCGAGATAAGCCAAGATTAGGCATTATAATAGTGTGATAAAACCTGTGTACCTGTATGCGAGTGAGTGTCTTAGAATGGCCGAGAAGGCTAGTCTAAGAGAAGCAGAGAAATTTGAGGGAAATATCCTCCGCAAACTAATGGGTCCGAAGGTAGTAGACGGAAAATATAGGTTACCAGCTCGAGAAGAAGAACTATAAAAGGAAAATGAACGATTAGAAAATAAAGGCTAAAATTTTACGGCCACCTGTATAGAATGAATGTCGACCGGTTGACAAAACAAATTTTTAAGATACTAAACAACAAACCTAAATTTACCATGTCACCGACCGGGGCCGATGACACGTGACAAAACCTCATTTGGAAAATTGGTGGCCCTGAAAAGGGTCATTGTTGGTGGTCGGAAGCGGCAAGCCGGCGTGATGGAAGCGGAGCCCGAAGAGTGACGGCTCGGCTTCCGGGTTCAGGCCTTGCAGGCCAGTGCTCTCACTTAAATCCCCCTCAGGCGAGTCCACTTCATATTGGAGGGGAGCCACTGTTGTTGACAGAAGAAAGGAGAAAAGCCTACAGTGAACGAATAATAAGAATATGAGCTGTAAAAAACCTTCTATAGAAACGTCTAAAGTCACCTCACGTGGTCTAAAATTGGTCCTACACGAGTGGAAAAAAAATTATGTAGAAATACAAATTATTAGAATATCTTTGGAGTTCATTCATGTTTTGTTGATATAGTTATTATCGATTTGAATAATCAACCTAAAAATATCGATTCTAATTATCTGGTCGGAATAATATTACTATCTTTTTATATTTTTATAACAGTTAACAATTTTTGAATATAAATGTTAAAGATGACAGCACTCAGCAGCGTTGCTTCCGTGTGATCGTTTGGTTATAAGTGATGAAGGATTTCTTCTTGAGTCCTGACAATGTACAACTTTTCATTATACGGAGAAAGACGTAGCTCTTGTTTTAAAATTATTTGTTATTTATTATTGAATAAGACTTGATACTGATGGTCTGTTTAACTGATAAGATTAAGTTTATTGAGAAATAAGAGTTGAGTCGTAATATAATTTTATGTTTTTAATCTTTAAAGGATGATGAAACATTTTTGATCAGGTGAACCGGAATGGAAGATCTAATATTTCCGCCTTTTTCAGTCTTTGATTTTCAATACTGTTGTCAAGAAGATTTATAGGCATGATGAATGTCTAATTATAATAGGGATGAATGTCTAATTTTTAAAAATATTTTTTACTTCGACTGTTAATCTCTTTTCTCGCAGTAGGTATGCCTGGTCATGGTGGAGTACTTCATTAAGCACATACCAAGGTGGACAGCATATTAGTCGAAGAAAGTTCGATTGGAATCTTTGTAATACTTCTACAAAAGACGTACTTGCTGTGCCCCAGAGTTCAATTCCATAACTCCAAACTGGTTTTATAATCACCTTGTACAGTGTAACTTTATTTTCCAAAGACATCTGTGACCGCCTGTCAACAAGCCAATACAGTTGTAATTAATGTACTAATATTTTTAAGCTCGGAATTTTAGGTTTATAACCACCCATAACTAGTTTTTCCTTACAAAATGTTACATGTTGAAAGAAAATTAAATAAAAATGAACTAAATGAACATTAAATAAAATTAATAGGAATATTGTATTTATTCGCGTCGTATTTATTTAATTCCATTTGTCGAGGATGATTATGATTATGCGCAGAAACAATTTTAGAAAGCTAAACGAATTTATACGGTTAGATTCTAAAGAAAGTGTTTTTATGCTTGATATGGAGGAAGAATAGGGAAAATATGTTCAAAAGTAATGTATATTCCAACTCGGGTTTTCCTGTTAGAGAAACCCTAGTTCATTGGATGCAATAATTTCTAAAGGACTATAATATACGAGTATTATAATATACTCGTATCGTAACGTTTAATAATCGTGTAAAAAACCAGAATAACTGTATAGAACCTTCGCAGATGAAGATTCCAAGGTTCACATCCTAGTAAAAGTAAATTACTTGTATACGGATTTAAACACTAGATAATGGTTACCAATGTACTTAATGGTTAGGCCCTGAATCTATACACGACTACACCTCTTTATGCATAGTTATGCAAAATCATCCTCATTTAATTGTGTCATAGGGAAGCTTATTGTTCTTAAATTGAACAAAATTAAAATTAAATTGTTCAGATCCTACCTTCGATCAATATGGAGCTATGCCAATCAGCTTTGCTGCTGTGCAAAACCATCGGTATTAGCATAAATTCAGCGTTTTCAATCAAAGCCTTTTGCGGAGGATAAACCCTCCCATTATGTAACCCCCATTATGTAAAACTCCCCTATTATGTAACCAATAAAACGTTACACTCAGACCTAAACGTACCCTACATAAATGACTTTTTCTTAAAACTATATACAAAATTTAGGAAGAAACTCGTGAACCACCATAACCCATTGATTTCAAATCTGGCTACGCAGACTCTCCTGGACAATCCAATATGACGACTAAAACGTCAATGGAGCTGGGATCTCATTAATTAACATAGTTCTGTAATTGACCATCCATTACATTGTAATAACTGCTGCACTTAATGCTACACTTATCTATTCACGTCGGAGTCCTGTCACTGGACTGTGTCTCCACTCACGTTTATTTACCATGTTAGTATTGTTCCATATTTTGTGTTATCACATTCACTGATTGTTTCAAACAGATTGTAAATAACAGAAAAAAAGAAAAAAAATTGTACGTAAACACACACGCACACACACACACACACACACACACACACACATTAGGAATTAAAAACAAGAAAAAAATCTGGTGTGAAAGACTCACACAACTTTCTCTTGCCAATGCAAATAATTAACAATAAACCTAACATTAGTATTAAAACATTAGAAATGAACAAAAACTAACCTCAAAAACATAACCTTATTTTAATCATGAGTGAATGACGCAAAATGACAATCGAACTCAGTTTGGCTTAAAAATACGGAAAATCACGCTTTCACGCTAAACTAGGCTTTGTAGAGAAAAATGCTCTAAACAAAAGTTGTAGATATTTTAATTTTCTATAAATTTAATTATATACACTTTTGTCGTAAAATGCATACTAAGACCGAAATGTTAAAAAAATCGATTTTTCTCACGTTTTCGTGAGAAAAAAAACAGAAAATCGCAAATTACCGCTAAACTAAGCGTTATACAAAAAAATGTTTGAAACAGAAGTTGTAGGTTAATACATTCTCTACAACTTTTATTATATAAGTTTTTGCGCTTAAATTTATATTAAAGCCGTAATCTTAAAAAAACAACGTTTTTACGTGAAAACAGCCTCACCGAGAATTTCAGCAAACATGGCGCCTACCCTATCTTGTAGAGAATAAAAAATTGAGTAAAATAGGCGATTTTAAAAAAAATCGTAGGACCAGTTTTTGAGAAAATCGCAAAAAACTGAAAAATTATTCGAATAAACTACTACTTCCGGTTGACCGATTTTGATGAAAATGTTCGTGTCGCGTCCGGTAGTGGTATGTAACTTAAGTTTCAAGTTTCAAGTTCGTACGATGTTCCGTTCTTGAGATATTCTGTTCACACACAGACACACACACACACACACACACACACACACACACACACAGACACACACACACACACAGACACACACACAGACCAATCGCTAAAAACATGTTTTTTGGATTCAGGGGGTCTGAAAACGTATAGATCCGGTGAAAACTCGATTTCGAAAAATCGACATGAAAACAATACTTTCCTTCCTATATATTCATATAGGCAAGAGAAAGTAAAAATAATTTGTCTATCGATTTGAAAATATCTTAGATTAATAATTAAATTTATGTATTTAGATGTATTTTATAAAGACAAAAATAATTTTACTACAAAGAATATAATTGTATCATGTACATCTAAATGCTACGTTGAATAAAAAGTGGAAAGAAAAACTTCAGATAAATTGGTTAGACAGGAAAAACAAATGAAAAAGTTAAAGTGCCTCTCAGAGAAATGGAAAGAGGGTATATTGTGAGGGATGAGTTGGAATTCGTAGCATCCAAGCATGTCTGACAGGGTAACGCTTAGTAGGTTTTCTTGGAGTAGGAAGATTGTGTGTTTACGGAACGACATTTTTCTGACCAGGGTTCACAAGAAGACGGAAGATAAATTTATTTATTCTAATACATCTATTCTGAAAATTTTATATACAATCGTTTTACTCCAATATAATATGAATTTATCTAAATAGATAATTTGAAGGGGTCAGGAGAAGACATTGCTAACCCACATCAACATAATTTTATGCAATGTCATTTTAAAAAATTTCTGAAATCTGCAAATCATATTTTTGAATTATTTGTTAAACATTTATTTTTACTTTCTCTTGCCTATATGAGTATATAGGAAGGAAAGTATTGTTTTCATGTCGATTTTTCGAAATCGAGTTTTCACCGGATCTATACGTTTTCAGACCCCCTGAACCCAAAAAACATGTTTTTAGCGATTGGTCTGTGTGTGTGTGTGTGTGTGTGTGTGTGTGTGTGTGTGTGTGTGTGTGTGTGTGTGTGTGTGTGTGTGTGTGTGTGTGTGTGTGTGTGTGTGTGTGAACAGAATATCTCAAGAACGGAACATTGTTCGAACTTGAAACTTGAAACTTAAGTTACATACCACTACCGAACCCGACACGAACATTTTCATCAAAATCGGTCAACCGGAAGTAGTAGTGTATTCGTATAATTTTTCACTTTTTTGCGATTTTCTCAAAAACTGGTCCTACGATTTTTTTAAAAATCGCCTGGTTTACTCAATTTTTTATTCTCTACAAGATAGGGTAGGCGCCATGTTTGCTGAAATTCTGCGTGAGGCTGTTTTTACGTAAAAACATTTTCTTTTTTAGATTGCGGCTTTAATATGCAATTTAGCGAAAAAATTTATATAATAAAAGTTGTAGAGAACGTAAAATTCTACAACTTTTATTTCAAACATTTTTTTGTATAACGCTTAGTTTAGCGGTAATTAGCGATTTTCTGTTTTTTTCTCACGAAAACGTGTGAAAAATCGATTTTTTTAAGATTTTGGCCTTAGAATGCATTTTACGACAAAAGTGTATATAATTAAATTTATAGAAAATTAAAAGATCTACAACTTTTATTTAGAGAATTTTTCTCTACAGAGCCTAGTTTAGAGAGAAAGAGTGATTTTCCGTATTTCTAAGCCAAACTGAGGTTGATTTTTATTTTGCGTCTTTCACTCATGATTAAAATTAGGTTATGTTTTTGAGGTTAGTTTTTTGTTTATTTCTTATGTTTTATTGCTAATATTAGGTTTATTGTTAATTATTTGCACTGGCAAGAGAAAGTTGTGTGAGTGTTTCACACCAGATTTTTTCTTTTAATCTGGGTTCGTAAGATCGTAAATATGGCATCCTGTTTAAAACGTGCTGAATATTTTATTTTTACAGAATATTTTATAAAAATCACACGAAAAATTTTGTGGGTTAGCACTTTCTTCTCTGGACCCCTTCATTTTACTTAAGGGGAGAGCACGATGGTTTTAACTCAAAATTTCAATTTTTGGTTTTTTATGATTTTCAATAGTTTAGGCCTAGATCTACCAAACATTAAATTACGTCAAAAAATAATTTTTTTATGAAAAAATTAAGTTTTTATCAAGTTTAAACAGAAAAATTATGTTATCGAGAACAAATATTTTTCACAATTTTATACTGCTCGTTTTAGTACAAAGAGAATTTTAGTTTTTAAAATATTTGCATCACTGTTTTTTGTATTCTCAGCTGTTTGTTCAGCTTTCTCAACAACTGTTGATAAGAAATTTACTTGTTTGTGTATATTTTGTTTTTGATTTGTGCCTTCTTGTTTCTTGCGTTTCCCCGTAAATTTCAATTTTTAACACTAGGTAGATTTTTCTTAGAAACCAATAAACTTACCAGGCTGAAATTTTTACCAGTTAATTATTTTGTATATCCACATATATACCGACATTTTTATGACTTCCTCAGGTGCTCCAAAAATTAGTAATACGGAAAAACAATTTATAAAAATTTTATGTTATTCATAATTTAAAAAAAAATAGTATGGTCCAAAGATTAAATTGAAAAATTGTCAGTAGCTCGAGAAGAAACTCTATGTGTAAAGTTTAATTTTCCTATCTTTTACCAATCCTATGAAAAATTTACCTAAAAATAGCATATTATTTTAACATTGGCGGGATAAAAAATACAGTTTTTAATTTCCATTGTGCTTTAGGAAAATGGAGGAAACCAACTTGCTATTTAAAATATTAAATAGATAAGACATACATACAAGATAAAAACCGAGTAATTTTCTTTCTCTATTCAAGAAAATGTCAATCAACATCTTATCATAACATTTTTCAGATTACAGCTGAATCTGTTGATTCAACAACTAGCATCAACAGCTAAAGCTGTTTTGCTACTTTATACAGAGTGATTTTTTAGTCCTGTTACCCAATTGTTAATGTCTGGTAATATTTTTCTAAAAAAAATAAATTTTGTTTTGTGACACTAAGTTGGTAGCCCTACTCAACCAGTATGGATATGGCAGTGTAAGTTGATTCTCCTTGAGCTGTGTAAAATTTTGTGCCATTTCCGGTCGTGCTACGAACAGATTGTCTTTTATCCTAAAACAATCTCTTGTTTAAATCTGGAGGCTGAAGCTCTAGAACTAATCGTATGTGATACGGATACAATTTCAATTTTTTAGCAGCTTTCTGAGCACTCGAACATGACAAATCAACATGCGAGGAAATTTTTTGTAAACTTTTCCATGGAGAATTGAGCAATCTTGTTTTCACATTGTCTTAACGTCATCTGTCAAGAGAGTTGGTCGACCACTACGTTTTCTGCTGCAAACAATACCTGCCTCTAAAAATCAGTTGGTTAGCCTAGAAATTGATTAGAATAGAGTGGAGTAACACCAAAAAATTTAATTTGAAATGATTCTTTTACACTCGCTCACGATTTTGTAGCAAAATATTGTTCAAGAATGAAAACCCGTTGTTCTAGGGTAAAAGACATTCTGTTCGTAACACAATTGGAAACAGCACAAAATTTTACGCAACTCAAGGAGAATCAACTCAAACTGTCGTATCTATACCGGTTGAGTAGGGCTACCAACTTTGTGTCACAAAACAAAATATCCCTTTCTTAGAAAAAAATTACCGGACATTAACAATTGGGTAACAGGACTAACAAATCACCCGGGTATAAACTAAAAATATCAAGAGAAAGAATTTAATTTAATTGAGAGAAAGAATTTAGAGATTGTGATGTTGTTTAGATCAACTGAAAGGCTGGTTTGAATCTCTAGAAGCTTAACTAAGTGAAACGAGAAGCAAGGTGACTTACCATACCTTTCTCGCCGGGTGAAAAAATAGCCAATGCATATCAGCATGCTAGACGCTCTGAAAAGCATCCACTCTCCACCCTGCAAATTAGGCTATTAGGTGTATGGTGCAAGGTATTAGGTGTATGGTGGGAGCTAACCAGCTAACCTCATGCAGGCCACTATTTAAAGAGCTTAAATTGCTTACAGTTCCCTGTCTCTACATTTTTGAAGTGATTATGTATGTTAGGCAAAATCATTTTATGCAGAATTTCAATGTTCACAACCATAACACGAGAAACAGGAATAATTATTATGTGGCTAATCACTCCACAAAATTGTTTGAACAAAAACCTACTTATGCAAATTCATAAATAAATTACCCCAATCTTTAAAGTGTTGTGAGGATTTGAATTCCTTTAAAAAAAATCTAAAAAATTACTTGATTGGTGAAACTTTTTATAGCGTACAAGAATTTCTTTCTTGATAGTAGTGATACATTGTGTGATTCTTATATGTATTTCAGGTGTTATATCTGACGACATGTCCTATACTCCTCCTGGAGTCTCCAGGGCGCAAAAAAAAAGATACCTTCACTTCATTCACCACAGGGTCTGGGTGTATAATTAAATTCATTACTTTCATGGGGGATAACTGTTACTAGTGTCTTTTGCACCTCTACCTCTTCTGTTCTTAAATGAATGGGTCAACGGAAAAACTTTGCAAGTAACAAAAACAAATATTTTTACAAAAAGTGAAAGATACATCTGATTCTTAGCTTTATAACGATTTTTCATTACATATGACGATTTTATTTCAAGAATTTCCGAGATTTTAGTTACAATTCTAGCCGTTAGATTCACTATCATGATCAAATAGAGGATTTAAACAACGTATTCCACTGAAACCTCATTTTTGTAAATTTTGTCACTTTCAACGTTTTTCTGTTGAGCCATTCAAATATTTCAATCATAGAATTGGCTGACCATGTGATAAGAAACAGAACTGTATTTTTGTAGCCATGTAACTAGCAGGTCAAGTGAAAATAATTTAATACTCTATCTGCTGTGTTATTGTGTTGATATCAGAAATATATTAAATAAAAACCTTTTTTATCAATACGTTATTGTTATTGATCCATACTCGGTATTCGAAAGTACAACAATATTCGGAGAATCATGCAACTGAAGTGTGTTATTTTTTATTTGTGTACGTAGTCTATATAAACTTTGTTATTGTGCACGATATATTTTCTTCGTATAAAATTTAATTTAGTATTTTCAGTTGTTGCTTACAAGAAAACTTTGAAAAAGAAACTTGATGTGATGCGAGCAAGTTAAAACTAAATAAAAAGTGGATGAAACATACATCATAATTTTTTTTTATATCCGTGGCGGCGAGAAAAACTCATGTTCACTACCTCACAATGGAGAAAGTAGTGTTGAATTCAATTGAGGCATCCTCGTCCAGCCCAAAGGAGACCGCAATCGCCTTACCAACAAACATCCCGCCGCCTGGCCATTTGATCCGACATCAGCAAACAACCCTTCTCCTCCTTTGGAACTGTTTATATAATACTACAAGGGAAATGTCGGGTTAAAAAATTTACATAATGTCAGCGAGGCGTGGAAGGGAACCGTATTCTTCTCTCGCTGTCATTGACCAACACTCACTCTCTCACTTTCCATTCATCTCTTTCAACTTAAAATTTACAACTTAAATTTAATTGAAAACTTAAAAGTTACATATGGAACATATGTTAATGTAAGTTGCACTTAACGAACCGATTGTTTTTATTTTAATTTTAAACAATTTCAAAATTGTTCGATTGTATGATTTTGATTAGTATTTTTTTAAGTATTGAGAATATTTTTAAAATTGGGGCAATTTAAGTTTTGACATCAGCGGCACTCCCGCTTGTCAGAGTTAGAACTCTCCTCAAGTTAATTACAATGATTAAACTAAGTTTTTTTCCTAAAAATTACATTTATTCCTATCCGTCCAAACAATAAAAATAATTCAGTTTGATCACAGAACTCCTTGACCATAACAGGCAGGTGGAATGTTAAATTATTTGCACTCACTCTGCTAGTTGCAGGCCTACAAAAAAGAGTTCTGTTTCTTACCACATGGTCAGCCAATTAAATGACTGAATAATTTAAGAACAAAAGTAATAGTGGTGAAAAAGATACTAGTCAGAGTTTTCTCATCTGAAAGTAATGAATTTCATTTTACACCCAGATCTTGTGGTAAATGAAGTGAAGGTGTCATTATTTTATTTATTTTTTATTTTATCTGTGACCGCGAGAAAAACTCACGTTCACTCCTTCACGATGGGGTAAGTAGTGGACTCAATTGAGGCGTCTTCGTCCAGCCCAAAGGAGGCCGCAACTGCCTTACCAACCAAAAACCCGCCACCTGGTCACTTGATCCGAAATCCGCAAACACCCTCTCCACCTCGCTCGGAACTGTTTATAAAATACTACAAGGGAAATGTCGGGTTAAAAAATTTACATGTCAGCGAGGCGTGGAAGGGAACCGTAGCCAAATTCTTCTCTCGCTGTCATTGACCAACACTCACTCTCTCACTTTCATTCATCTTTTTCATCACCAGCTTTGGGAATTAGTGTGCCTACCGTACCTACTGAAATCGGGACAGGATTGATTCACTGTGGGAGAGGGCGATCCCGCTGATCTCCATTTATATCTCCTCCCTCCCTAGTATCCCGACCACCCTCTCCGTAAACTGAGCGACCAACTTCCAGCTCTCCTCATCCCGGAGCATCCCTGCCCCTTCTCTCTATGGGATCCTTGTGCAACGCCTATCTTTTCTGATGTCTCCATTCTGTTGAGGCCAAAATAGGGACATCTTTCAAAAATATGCTCAATGGACTCCTCTCTTCACTGTCGCACAGTCGACATTTCAGTACTTCATGAAGTTTGAATCTCGTCAAATATGTCCCAAAGCAACCATGTCCTGTTAGCAACTGCGTCAGCTCATGGGTGGTATCACCAAATGTCCTCCTTATCCACACCTCGACATTTGGAATAAACCTTCTTGTCCACTCCCCGTCATTTAGGTGTCATTTAGGCAGGGTGGAATATATGTGCTTTCAGTGAGAAAGAAAAATGTAAAGGACCTCACTCTTCGTTTTACTTAGTAAAAATTCTAAAGGTTCAAATCAGCCTTAGAGCTGATTACTAAAACAACAACACAGAAATCCATCATTGCAACATCAAGCTTTACAATTATCATATTGATTTACTTAAAAGTCTTTCCCTTTATTAACTTAAAAATATTTTAAATAATTTTTATTTCAAAAACTAAAGGTTTACAAATTATCCATGCCTCGCACGTGAAACATACATAATCAACTTTTGAAATAAATATGCAACAGAAATAATTGTGTAGCTACTAGCCTAGATCGACTGTATACTCCAGCGTACACACGCACTCACACAAAAGTTTTGATACATTCCTCCATGTACATCTCTCACTAATCTTTATACGTATGTGTAATGTCTTCAACAATAGTGCACACGCGCGCGCGCGCGCGCAACCAGGCACACACAGATACACACACAAAACGACGTTTTGATAATTTTCCCCGCGTACTTCTATAAAGAACATCAAACCGCTTCATCTACTTCAAAACCACGAATCTTCCTTAGAATCTTCATGTGAATCTTCATTAGGGTCCTTACGATCCCTAAAAAAGTTTCAAAAATCATTTTGAAAATTTAAAAATAAAATTTTGCTGTGAATATAAATAATAATATCCTGTCAAAATTTCATTAAAATCTTCTCAGTAGTTTTGGAAATTAGCCTGCACAAAAAACACGCTTTGTCTTATAATATTAGTAGGCTATAAATTAAAAAATACTATACTAATGCTGATCATGAAAATCCGTCGTTTATGTTCCACACGTCTTCAGGTATATTTTTAGTACATTAATTTGGAAAATTCACGATAAAGTTATTTTGGTTTTTTAAAGTATTTTCCAAAATAAAGTGAACATTATGTTTACTTTATGAAATATATTTATTAAGTTTTAATTAATAAATTTATGATTTATTTTAAATATACATGATATAATATTTACAAAAGAAAGTGTTGGAAAATGGTTTGTATTAAAAGTTCAAAGACATTATGAAAATGTTGAACTAATTTTGTTTATGATTTGATATTTTATCTTTATAGCAGAATGTTATTTAAGCGACCTGTATTATTAGAGTAATAGTAATGTAAAACAGTGTATTAGGAGCGGATGGATATGTAAAGTAATAGTTGCCAGTTAGAGTAACGTTGGTCGGGTGGAGAAAGGTTGTATCAAAATCGAAAACCTATTCATAACAGAGTGGAAAAGTGAAGAGGTTAGACCGTGAAAATCATTTATGTAAATCTCTGACCCCTTTAATATAAAGGTTAAAATACATACAATTTATAAAGGCTAGTTCCTTTCGTATACCGTAATTCAAATATATGAGTATTTATTTAGATTTTAATTAAATACGGTTCATTATTTAAATAACTTCTAGAATAAATTTGGGAATTACATTTGTTAAAATATATATTTAAGTTTTATGTATAAAGAAAATAACATGTTTGAAAGATATTACGTATTTTATGTAAATACAGGAAACGTGTTAAAAGAACAAGTAGAAAAAGCAGGAGTACGGATTTCCTTCGAAAAAACTAAATACGTAACGAATATCAAAACAGCCCCGCGTCATTTGAAGACACAATACAAAAAAATTAGAAAGATTGATATCTTCAAGTACCTTGGGGAGATAATACAACTAAAGACCAGCCAAAAGAAAGCGAACAACAACAGGCGAGAAAATTATATGGTTGTTGCGCTCCAAGGAACTCACCACTTGTTTAAAAAGAAAGCACTCTCAAGGCAAGCAAAGCTAAGACATTATAATACTGTGATAAAACCTCTGTGTCTGTATTTGATTCGTGGCTTAGAATGACCGTGAAGGCTGGTCTAAGTGAAGCAGAAACATTTGAGTGAAAGATCCTTCCAAGATAATGGGTCCGAAGATAGTAGACGAACAATATTGGTTACGAGGTCGAAAGGAACAGTTCACAAAAATTTAATGATTTGAAAAATAAAACTACAATTTATGGGACACCTTTATGGAATAGATAAAAATCCGTTAAAAAACAAAATTTTTAAGAGGCTAAGCGATAGACCTAAGTTGTCGGATAAATGGTTTAATGACGTCAAAGAGGATAATGCAAAAACCGGAATGAAACGAGAAAACTTAATGAACCAAACCAAATTCAGAGAAATACTTACGGACTTCAAAGGCTTCCATGAAGGGTAAAACTAAAACACTTGGTGGAGAGAAGAAAGAAGAAAAGTCTACAGTGAGCGATTTCTAAGAATGAGGGCTGCAAAACCAGCTTTCAGAAACGTCTAAAGTTAGCTCAAGTGGTCTAAAATTAGACCTAAATAAGAAACACCTGATTAATTTAAAATATTTTTCATTTTCAGTCAACGCTAAAATAAAAAAATCGATATTTTTTGATTACTTGTTACGTGAAACAATAGAAAATGAAAATTGGAAAAAAAAATATTTTATTTGATGGAAAAAAACTTTTGTCTGAATTATTTTATGAAACCGTTATTGCCATATGTAATTTTTGTCGTAGTAGAAATTTAGCTACGTATGCACGTACAAATTCAATACCGGTATTGTGGAAGGGTTTCCGAAAAATTTACCCAGCAGTTTTTTGGATATTTTGTTCACATCATACAGACATAAAGACGAATCGCTAAATAAACAAGTTTATTTCGGTCCAGGGGCCCTGAAAATGTGTATATCTAGTGAAAATTCTATTTCGAAAAATTGACATGAAAATAATACTTGCCTTTGCTATAAATTTATATAAGACAAAGAAAGTAACAAGTATTGTTATGTCACCACCACCCCTTCTAATTAATCATTTACTGTGTTGCCGGCCTTCAATACTTCTTCCGACTTTTGACGGCAAAGCGACAAAGCTTTCGGCTCCCCACCGCAAAGCCCTTTGTCATCAAGGCCAAGCCTGTCGCCGCTCTCTACAACAGCGCTCTCGGTAGCTATATAAGAGCGCTGCACTAAGCCGAGTGGATTCAATTCCAATCAAGACACCGGCAGCTTCACATCAAGACAGAAGAGGACGAGCCCAGATCATCCCTGGTCTACGCTACGGGTGGCGGACGCTACATTCCGCACCGGTCAGCCTTCGCCGGCCCGGAGAGAGCCGCCTCGGCCGCGCTAACGGCGGACGACCTACGCCGACCCGACACTGCGGGGCTCTGGGGCCACCACTGCCGCGCGCAGTGGGGACCCAACTGCCGCTGAGGGAAGGCTAGGCCTGAACCCGGTAGCCGAGCCGTCACTCTTCGGGCTCCGCTTCCACCACGCCGGCTCGTCGCTTCCGATCCAGACAACGACAAGACGTCCACCTCGGCACACGGCTGCCAGACTCCAGCGACGACTAATCGATGACCCTGCAAGAGAGAAGATGATGCTTCCGCTCGCCGACCCGTCATCGTAAGCCGTCGACCGGACCGTCACCGCCCGCTGACGCGAGCAATGCCCACAGCGGTCCCTCGACCGAGCCTTACGCCCAACGGACCCGACGAAGCAGCCATCGACGCACTACTGCGAGGGAAGAAGATGACGTCTCCGCTGGACGACGACACGCCGTGTCGCCCAGCCTCCGACCGCCGCTTAATCGACGACAACGACAGACGACCACCGCTTAAACGGCCCTTTTCAGGGCCACCAAATTAATAAGGTTGCCACTTAACGTCGCCATCCGGTGACAGTTATATTTTTATTGTCTCGATTCCGTTTTTAATTGATATACCGATCAACATTAGAAGGAAATAAAATAAATAAATCATGAAAATATATTTTTAATGATAAAATTGCGTTCAACTAAAAAATATTTAAATTGAAAATAAGTCGTTAACAAAATAAAGTGTAATCAGACATTAAATTATGAACACGGTTAAATATCAGGGCCAATTAGATTTAACGTTTATTATCTGATAAAAGTAAGAATTCCCTAACGGAAAGGAAACCATGGTTATCTTAGTCCACCAGGAAACTGCTAAGTTAACGGCATTCTGAACTATTAGAGATATCCTCAACTTTTTCTTTACCCATTTTTCTCTCTCCTTTTTTCAAATACAAACTCAAGCATCTTAATGCGCTCTTCACTTCAAAAAATTGAACATTAATTTTATTCATTTGTAATGCTAGTTTAACTATTACGTTACAAATGAAATAACCACAATAAGATTTAATAAGACAAAGCAAATAGAACTCTGATACCCAAGAGAAAGATTTTAATAATTCCCACTGGGAAAATAAAGATAAGTTTATTATTTTTCTTCTTTTGGACAATTGCACATGAGATTTTTATTGTCATGGAAAAATAAAGGAATTTGAGAAAGTGCAAATCGGTAAGAGAGAAATATAATTACTTTTATAAATTACGAAACTGCAAAATTACAATCTGTTTTAAAATACAGAACAATAAGTGTTCTTTTTTTTCTTAGCCCAGACAATCCTATTACGACACTATGTAATTGGCCTTACCATCTTTTCTTTGGTCGATCCAGATCACTTTTCCTCTCAAGCTGATACTCATCACTTTGTCGTGGGAATCTCGTCCTCTCCATACGTCTCACATGTTTCCACCAATTATTCTGTCAAGATTCCCGCACCATCATATTTACCGATCGAAGGCCACCATTGCAGGTTATAATACGAGGTGTGGCTATTAAATAACGAGAATGAAGTAAACAAAATTATTTCAATTTTATACATAATCACTTATTGTCACCTTCAATATACACTCATTTTCTATCCCTACAATGCTCCATGCGAATTATCCATTAATGGAAACAGTGCTGGAAGTCATCTTCTGTCAGCTCCTTCAGAACACGTGCCGCTTTCTCTTTTACAGATTCCACAGACTCAAATCTTGTCTCTTTTAATGCAGATTTCACCTTAGGGAACAGGTAGAAGTCACATGGTGCAAAATCTGGTGAATAAGGTGGATGTTCTAACACTGAGATGCTGTACTTGGCTAGGAACCTCTTGACAGATAACGCGGAATGAGCTGGCACATTGTCATGGAGAACCCATGATTTGTCCTTCCACGTTTCGGGGCGTTTTTTCTTACTCTTTGACGTAGTTTAGAAAGTACCGCAAGGTAGTAATATTGATTAATTTTTTGACCTTCAGGAACCCAGTAAAGGTACACAATCCCATGGATATATAAAACAACACTCATCATTGGTTTAAATTTTGACTTGCTCATTACAGTTTTTTTTGGCTCTCGGAAGTTGGGCTCTTCCAGTGCATGGATTGGCGCTTTGTTTCCGGATCATAAGTAAAAAGCCACGTTTCATCACATGTTATTATCTTCTACCTGTTCCCTAAGGTGAAATCTGCATTAAAAGGGACAAGATTTGAGTCTGTGGAATCTGTAAAAGAGAAAGCGGCACGTGTCCTGAAGGAGCTGACAGAAGATGACTACCAGCACTGTTTCCAGCAATAGAAAATTCGCATGGACCGTTGTAGGGATAGAGAAGGAGTGTATATTGAAGGTGACAATAAGTGATTATGTATAAAATAAAAATAATTTTTTTTACAAAATCAGTTTCGTTATTTAATAGCCACACCTAGTATAAGTGTGATAACAATAATAAAAATATAATTTTTATTTAAATTACTTTTTTCCATCAGAATAAAGCACCGTTAGTTTTATAGATTGATGGAAAATAATTTAAGTTTTAATATTTCAGGATAATAGGTAAAGTAGTGTTTGCTCCAGGAGTAAAAATACCTTCTCATTCTATAACCATACACAGTTACGTGAAAGCAAAAATCAATATTTTAAGAAAAAGTAAATACTTTTAAAACAGAATGAAACAACTGAAAAACCATTTACCGTATTTATTTAAAAAACGGAAAAAGAAAAATATTGTATGACAGCCAACGTAAGCATAAAACAATAGTGAAGAGAAGTAAACAAGATTACAGTTTGGCTTCCATTTCCGCAATTTCTGCGTAGTCTGTGATTTCCTATCAAGGGTTGGGAAGGGTTTAGATAGTAATAAAATTTTCATCGGCGTGACGTCACAAGTTTCAGGAAACAATCACTTACTTGGCAATCTTGAACAAAATCAAGTTATCTTGTTCCGCAATTCCAACCAGAATTATTATTGAATTATCAAAGCTTAATCAACTACAAATAATATTTAGCTGTATTTTTTGTCATAATTTTCCAAAATGTTTTACTTTTTTATGAAATCAGATGTACTTTTTAGTTTAAAACCATTTTAGATCATGTTAAATTTAAAAATTTCTGACAGTTCATTTTGCAGCCTAAATTTTCAGTTTTCTTTCATTGGCAGTTTTTCATTTTTTCTATTTATTTTCTATATGTTTTCATTTTAAACTTGTTTAGAATTTTTGATCTGTAATTCGGTGTGTCCCTTAATTTGGTTATTAGTGTCCTTTCTAATGTATTTAAATCACTTAATAGATAGTTTAGTTATATTGTTAAGTATCCTAAAAATGGATTTGTTGTTTAGGTCATCAGCTGAAAAGCTGCTTTGAACCTTTAGAGATGTTACTAAGTAAAAAGAGGATTGAGGTGGTTTACCTTCCTCACTGAGTGGAAAAATATGATATCAGCATTACAAGCCCTCTGAAAAGCACATATTTATTTTCCACACTGCAAATGACACCTTCACTTCATTCACCAGAGGTTCTGTATTTATTTATTTGTTTCCATTATTACTCCTCCAAAAGAGCAAAGCCCGTGCTTGGAGGAGGATTACTCTAATTACAAAAATTTATAGCACTAAAATAAAACTACAATACAACAATAGCACTGATTAAAAAAAACAAAAAGAAATAACAGTTAATACCAATACATCACTTGTTACAAAAAAAAAGTCACACAAAAGAGAAAATGATTAAATAATACTAAAACACGTTAGTACAAAATAAAAATATAAAAATAATAAAAACAGACAGAATACAAAGTGTAAATAACAATTCAACTTATGATAATAAAACTAAAATGTTAATAAATTACAATAAAAACATCAGCAAAGTTATGAAATATCATTAATGAAATATGACAAAATAACCTCTACCAATTTACTTTACATTATTTTAGGAAAAAACAAAATTAACCTTAACTACCTCCCTTAAATTTGACTATTTCTTCATACACAAATACAACACATAATACATAATATTAACGCAATATCAGAAACAAAAAAAAAACCTCTTCGAATCCCACTCAGGCACGAAAGTTTTTCATACGTTTCAAAAATCATTTTATCCTCACACAGTTACACCCCAACGTCGTCGCTAATGACCTTGCAGTTGATGCGAGGTTAAATAAATAAATTAAAAAAACCTATTATAAATATACATATGCCGGATTCCTTACACTATCCTTTACCACTCTCCTAAAAAGATTTAATTTATTGGATTTAATATCTGAGTAGAATATATAAAATATTTTTGGGATTTACGGCTAACTTTAAAACCTTTTCGATGATTGGTTGAAAAAATTGGTTAAAATTCGTTTTTATTTTCAGCCTGATCCAAAAAAAAAAAAAATATTTTTGCTGCAGGACAAGTAAATCGCACACATTCAGGTGGATATTCTTCCAATAATATCATCCTAGATTCTTGGAGTATTGGAACGTCAAAGTGAGTCAAAATACGGACACCAAATGTTGCTTAAATTAATCGAATTCTTCCAAATTATATATAGTATTGAGTTGTGAAAAATTTAATTTGTTTCTTCAATCATATTTTTGCTATATTTTTTTTAATTATACGAACGTTTAAGGCAAAATCAAAATATGATTTCAGGTGGTATTTTTTTAAAAGGGTACGAGATACGACAGTTCGATTATTAATGATATCTTTTAAAAAATATTTTTATAATAATTTTTTATCGTTGATAATAATTTGTCCTTTTTAATTAAATTATTTCGAATAAAAATAAAAAGCAAAAACAGTTTTACCATTTTTAATTTATACTTATTATGTAAAAAAATCATCGTCTGCAAACTTTTCACTTGAGTGCCAACTGCAGGTGAAAGGTACACTGACTGGATTTCAAACTTACAATACTCTTAGTTTAATAATATCAAGTTGGCCTATATTTACCAATATTTAAAAAAAAGAAGAGCAGATCAATTAGAGAATCATTTTATATATATATTTAAATTTTTTGTGTAGCATAAAGTGACTAAATTTTCAATATTGTGTTTTTATTAAAGCTTTAGGTTTTGTGAACCAAAGGACAAAAATTATTTTGAATGATGTTACGTTATGTATTATATCGCCCTGAAGAAAATCTATTTTTACTTTCTCTTGCCCTTTATAAATAGTAGATAAGAAAAGTAGGTAATGCTTTAGTGTTAATTTTCCGCCATCAAGTTTTCACCACACTTACATGTTTTTAGGTCTCCCAAAATAATGTTTTTAGCTATTTGTTTGCTTTTGACAAAATATTTGTTTTTTACAAAATATCTCACGTAAGGAATATCGTACAAATTTTTATTAAAATCGGTCAAACCGAAAGTAGTAGTTTTTTTGTCTTTTATAACTACAATGTCAAATCACTTTAGTCAAATTTAGAAAGCTTCTTTCTTTTCATACTCTTTAGCTTGATGTTCTGCCAGTATGCCGTCATTCGTAGGTCAGTAGGTCAGTACGTCAGTAGGTCTCCCAAAATAATGTTTTTAGCTATTGGTGTGTTTTTGTGTACAAAATATCTCACGTAAGAATTATCGTACAAATTTTCATTAAAATAGGTTAAACAGAAAGTAGTAGTTTTTTTTGTCTTTTATGACCACAATGGATTACCTTAGTCAAATTTAGAAAGCTTCTTATTCCTTTTCATACTCTTTAGCTTGATGTTCTGCCAGTATGCCTTCATTCGGGCTGACCTTGCTTGCCGAACTTTCTCTGAAACGACCGGTTTCTTCCTGTTTGGTTTGGTTCTTCCATCTGATTTTGTTTCAAATCTACTTTCCTTATTTCTTAAGTTTTTTAATATTTCTGTTTTGTTTTTTAAATCATCGAACGTTAATCCGAGTTCGATCATGTCTTCTTTGACATTTCGGATCCATGCTACTGATGTTACCATTGGAAAGCGTTTTCTAATCATCTTGTTTAAAATTCTGTCTTTAGGTGTTCTGATAAAAATGTCCAAGAAAAGATATATTTCCCCCCCCTTATTGTATCTGTTATGGGTTCGTTTTCTTTATAGACTTTATCGTTTGTCAGAATTCTCCATTGCCCATCTACTTTGTTTTTCTTTGCTATGCAGGTTCTTAGGATTCGTCCTTATAGTAGTGGTTTATTCGTGCGATTTTTCACTTTTTTGCAATTTTTAAAAAAATGGCTCCTACGTTTTGCATTTTAGGGCAAAAGTGTATAATAATTATAATTAAAGTTGTAGACAATTAAAACACTTACAAATTTAATTTCAAACATTTTTTCTATAACACTTAATTTAGCGACAATTAGCGATTTTTTTTATATTTTTCCCATTAAAATCGGTAAAAATAAGATATTTGACGATTGCATAGTATGAATTTTATGAAAAAATGTGTAAACTCAAAATTACAGAAAATTAAAAAACTTGCAATATTTATTTCAAGTATATTTTTACAGGACTTACTTTACCATGAATATTAGTGATTTTCAGTATTTATTAATCGAACAGAGGTTAATTTTCATTTAGCGTCATTCACTCATGATTAAAATTAGGTTATCTTTTTAATTTTACATTGTTGACTCATGATTAAACATAGGTTAGAGGGCATATATATGTTTCTTTTTGTTTATTTAAAGTCGCATCAACAGTTTGGTTATTAGCGACTACGGTGGGTTTTAACTAGTAAAACTTTCCAGACCTTAGCCGGGAATTGAACCCGGGATCTCTGAGTTGTCACCTAGCGCGCTACCACAACGCTGTGGAGGTGGCCAAGTTATATTTTTAATTATTTAGATTGGCATGAGAAAGTCGTCTGTTTCATATCAGATTTTTTTATTGCTTGTTTATGTTTACCTTGTAGTTATTCAATTAGTTTCAAATCCTCATCGTTAGAATTGAGTTGCAGCTTTGTATTATTTACATTTCACTTACCGATATGGTACCGACATATTATTGTCGCTGATACCGATAAGCCGACAAATGGGGCACCTGGAATGTATTGAAGTACATACTAAAAATTAATTCAAAATTTTCTCTTTATTTCATTCGCTTACAGTGTACAGTTATCTTTAAAGACAAAAAAGTTTCTCGCATGCTGACTATTTATGTCGTGTTTCGCGATTTTACAAAATTTATTTATGAAAATACCTTGTAACTTAAAAAGTATTGATTTTCTGTTAAATTTTATTGCATCATCGTTTTTCATAATTATTACAGAACAAGCCTGCCAAATTTTACGTTAATCCGTGAAATAGTTGTTGAACATGACGATGTATGTAAAGAAAAACGGGTTTTTTTCAAAAACAAAACGTTTACTAAATTATACATTATCTCATTAGGCGTGTGTTTTTCGAAATAATTTTATAGAACAAAAAACATGCGAAATACTTTGTTTTATAAAAAATACGTCGTTTCCGAAAAGTTTCAGTGACCTAAAAATAATTAGATGTTTTTCTGAAATGGTTTTACAATCCGCATATTGCTCCCCTTTGTGAGGGGCCATCAGGTCACAGACAAACAGTACGACCGGTTCATTTACCGATAAAGGTCCGACTTGTCGATGTCGTCACATCGGACCTGATTTATCGGTAGCACAGTCGTCTCATGTTATACCGAACTGACAAAACAGACAGACAAGTTTTGTTTTTTTAAACACCGATTTGGGGGCCGACAATGCGTATAAAAATTATTCAA
The DNA here is from genome assembly GCA_035578175.1 of Catonia carolina. Classification (NCBI taxonomy): domain Eukaryota; kingdom Metazoa; phylum Arthropoda; class Insecta; order Hemiptera; family Achilidae; genus Catonia; species Catonia carolina. Next base: position 70,240,101 of record JAQMRL010000005.1, read on the forward strand.
CGACTGTCGGTATCGTGTCGGCCGTAACTCCGAGATCGGCGTCGATATATCAGTGTCGTATCGGTACGGGAAAACCGGCCTTCGAGTTTCTCTGTTATCAATAGTCAATAAAAATTATCTCCTGTAACTTTTTGTTTTTTTCATAGAAAACTGTACAGTATTTACCACCACTCAATTTAATTGCTGTTTTTTCGCTGTATTATTATGTTGTTGTTGTTTAGGTCATCAGATAAAAGGCTGGTTTGAACCTGTAGAGGTTTTACTAAGTAAAACAAGGAGTGAGGTGGTTTACCATGCCTTCCTCACTGAGTAGAAAAGTACGCTTATCAGCATGCCGGGCCCTCTGAAAAGCACATATTTTCCACTCTGCAAATGACACCTTCACTTTATTCACCACAGGGTCTGGCTGTATAATGAAATTCATTACTTTCAGAGGAAATAACTCTGATTAGTGTCTTTTACACCTCTACCTCTTCTGTTCTTAAATGATTCAGTCATTTAATTGGCTGACCATATGATAAGAAACAGAACTATTTATTTTAGCCGTGCAACGAACAGATTGAGTGTAAATAATTTGACACTCCACCTGTCCGTTATAGGCATCTGTATTATTACCGTGCATTAAACATGAGTTTGAACATGAACAGGGTTCCTAATAGAGTTTGTTCTGGATGCCTATCAGCTGGTCACCATACAAAGTTGCTTTCATTACCGGTGTTACTTAAAAAAATAGTTATGTTTTATTAGCTGACTGATTAGGTTAGCTCAAATACACGACTTGTATATTGTCGTGTGTTGTGAGACGATTTTAAAATCGTATGATTAGAATTTCAAGGATAACTAATAAATAGTGAAATAAATAAAAAGTTGGCCAAATTGTGTCCATGACTATTGATTATGTTTTTGCGTGTTTTCACTTGCTGCCTGTCCGTCTGCCAGTTGGTATAACACCGACATTTATTCCTAGCGTTGCCTACTTCATCATCTATTTTGTACTTGTGTAGGTAGCTTCCCGTCCAATCTATTTTACTCTTTCCTATTTATTATCTTACTATTTACACGCGAGATTCAAAACTCCTAGAGATAAAATAATAACATACCTTTACATGTTTTGTATTTTGCAATTCGCCAAATATATAGGTTGTTTAGAAAGTGTAGAAACATACATAATATGGGGGCTGTTTAAAATGCTTTAAAATTGCCAATATACAAAACTAGCATTCTCCGTCGCGGCTTTGCACGCGAAAAATAGTGTAATCACTTTTATTAAAAATATGTAGCAGTTTAAAATTTCAGCAGTTCTTGCTTTTTGAAGTTTTTTTGCTTTTGAATATTTTTTATTCCTAGTGATGTTTTTTTGATGGCATTATTGAAAATGGAAAAAAGACAAAAAAAATTGTCAAAACCAAAAACTTTAATCTACGTTGAATAAAATAAAAGTCAAAATAACATATCAAAGCAATTGATCACTCACCAATTAAAAGAAAATTAAAACAAATTAAAGAAACACGGAAATTTACTTTTATAAAATAAACAACAATACAAAATCGTATCTACATAATAAAATGCAATAAAATTATTATCTGATGTTGTTACCAACTGATCCTTAGCACCACGTAGCTATTTACTAAATCATATGACTTTATTAATGACAAATCTTTATTTGAATCACATCAACTGGTTTAAAAGCAGCAGATTATTTAACCCCATAAAAGCCTTCATGTAGGACACAAACTTTATTTTCAACCCTTTAGGGCTAACTTTTAAAGGGTTTCAATAGCCTAAAACCTGTACCGGCATCATAGTTACAACATAAAAACCTGAATGAAAATTGGTTCAGTAATTTAGGAGATAAAGGGGAACAGACACACACACATTACGTCAAATTTTATGTATATAGATTATCATATTAATTTCCTCTTTAGACATGTAATAACAGTAATGTAATAATAAAAGCAAGAAAAATAACAACAAACATTTGTTTATTTTATTTGTTGTTTGTAAAAAGATAAGATTTTTTAGTGATTTTTATACAATTTATTTATTTAACCCACCGGGTTGGTCTAGTGGTAAAGTCTTCGCCGCGAGTCAGCTGTTTAACAGCTGATTTTTGGAGACTAAGGTTTCTGGTTCAAATTCTAGTAAATGTAGTTAATTTTATACGTATTTGAATACTGGACAGTGGTTACCAGTGTTCTTTGATAGTTGGAGTTCAACTAACAATACTCTTTCTAACGGATGGTCAGCCTGAGTATGTACAAGCGTACATCTCATTGACACGTCAAAGGCTATGATTTAGTAGAGCGGCGCGGTCAGCGGAGAGGCGGAAATAAACATGTACTTGTTATAGGGTGCGTTTATAGTCGAGCTGCGAGCAGAGCGAAGAAGAGAGAGGTGTACAATAGCTGCGCTGAAAGCATTTACATCCGTTTGAGTCCTTTTTATTTACAAAATAATTTGTTAGAAAGCTCTAGAGAGCACTAGAGGAGGATAGTTTCTATTATCCTGGCAAAACGTATACTATTTCTACCTCTTTCTAGATTTTCAAGATTATAAGGCTATACGAACTGTTTCAGGTTACTGAAGAGAGATAGATAGATAGATAGAGTTAGATACAGAGAGAATGAGAGAGAGAGAGAGAGAGAGAGAGAGAGAGTGAGAGAGAGTTTGACTAACCCTGATGTATTTATTATAAAAATTAATTTTATTGAACTATTAAACAAAATTTTAGAAAGATACTTGCAGCTTTGTAACTCCTAACGGAAAATTATTAAGGAGTAGTCTAGTAAAACTTCTTTAATTATTCTGTATTTAAATAAAGTTGTATTGGAATGTTGAGGAAATATTCCACTGGAATAAGTAAGGAATAGTGCATCGTTGTGATAGTCAGTGTTAAGAAAGACCTGATTTGGAATATGAAGGAAATGAACGAGGGTGTGAAAGAAAGAGGCGATAGAAAGGTGAGAGGGAAAGAGGAAGTTTAGAGATAAGGGAGAGATGATAGTGCGTGAGAGAGAAGGTATGCGAGGGAGGAGAGAGAAAAATGAAAGAATGATTTTGAGGAGTGAGAGGGAGTGGGGTAAGGCGAAGGTAGTGTTTAAGAGAGCGAAAGAAAGAGTATGTTAGAAGAGGTAGTCGGAGAGTTGGGAAAAAGATAATATGAAAGAGAGAAAAAGAGAGAAGGTAAGAGACTCTTGGGAAATTATATTGGGATGATGGGTGTCTACTCTCATAAAAAAACCGGTGTTTTTAAATTTTATAATATTAAGATGCAATTTACCAAAAGAGTAACGGAAAATTCAAAAAAAATATGTACGAAAAGTTTTTAATTTGACGGTTTCTCTAGTTTAGCTTAATGGCAGTTACGAGTCCCTTTTGTGTTAGAACGAATAACACATGAGTTCACGCAACTCTCACAAAAAAATCAGAGACATTATAAGTATCTACATGGATAGGGTTCAAAAAAAAATTTTTGTTTTGCTTTTTTCTACCCTATATGTATATTTGAGTAGGAAATCAAAGTAGCTTTATTTTTTTCAGTCGAGTTTTCAACGGATGTAGACGTTTTCAGGCCTCCCCGAACTCATAAAAACATGTATTCAGCGATTGGTCTCTCCGCGTTTCTGTGTGTGAACAAAATATCTCAAGAACGGTACAGCATCAAACGTTGAAAAGTGGAACTTAAGTTAAGTACCATAATAGGACCCTAAAAATATTTTCAACAACATCGGTCAACTGGTTTATTCCTGCAATTTTTACCGTTTTTGCAATTTTAAAGAACCGGCTCCTATGTTTTTGATCGCCTCATTCACTAATTTGTTTATGTTCAACAAGATAGGGTAAACTACATGCCTACTGAATTTCTTGGGGAGCCTGTGCTCTCGCAGTAAAAGTTTTATTAAGATTGCAGCCTTAATATGCATTCTAGCAAAGATTCGAGCAAAGATGTATCTGTAAATTAAAGTTTTAGAACTTTTTCAAATGTACAACTTTTATTTTATGAACATTTTTTTGTACAACGCTTAGTTTAGCATCAATAAATGATTTTCTGTAGTCTATTTCTTAAAATCAAAAGTGGTAAAATATGAGATTTTTTAATATTGCAGCCTTAGTTTAATTTTACCTACTATATAATTGTACAAAATTAAAGTTATAGGAAATAAAAAAATCTATAGCTTTTTTTCTACAGATCGTAGTTTAGCCTTAATTAGTGATTTTCCGTATAAGTCGAACAGTTGTTGATTTTCATTTAGCATCATTCGCTCATGATGAAAATTAGATTATGTTTTTAATTTTAAATTTTTTACAAATGATTAAACACAGGTTAATTTTTTCATTATTTTTATTAGCAAGAGAAATTCGTGTGAGTGTTTCACACCAGATTTGTTTTTTTGGGTCTTTTTAGAAATTAAAACTGGAGATCAATTAAAGTATTGACGTTTGTAATTTTGGATCAGATAGATACTTTAGATATATTCGGAAAAGAATCAGAATTAATTAAACGTTTAAAAATATTTTACAGACCAAAAAACATTTTAATAAATACAAATCAGTAGGTAACTTTGTTTTAAAATCATAAGATTTCGCTTGAATTATATCCGTGTAGGTTATACAAGATGTTACGTCTTTCCATCCCTCTTTTTAAAACATGTATAATTAATTAACTACGCACATTTCTACTGTTTCTCAGAACAATAAAATTAATCAGGATATTTAAGTAGTTACAGGTTACATAAGCAAAACAAGTAAGAAACAAAACAGATCGTGTGAATGTTTTAGACATCTGTTAAACACAGCAAATAAATGTTCATCAAAATGGATTTCTCATTAATAAGTAACATTATTCAAGGCACGTAGTAGTTGAAACATTCTCATTTGCTCATTTTATGATAATTATACCTTGCACTGCGCACCGCTTTCAAAATTATAATTTCGAGAAAATTAGTCTCAAATTGTAATATTTTTTCTAAAATTCCTAATATGTGTACGTTGCAATTTGCCCAATTTATCAACAATAAGCCACTTCAAGACCCAATGAGATGAGGATATGTATGACGTGTAAATGAATTTTGTAGTATTGTACAAACACAGGCCGACCATCCCGGAGAGGGTATGGTTAATTAAACCCCAACCATCAAAGTACACCGGTAACTACGGTCTAGGATTGAAATTCGTATGAAAGTAACTACATTTATTAGGATTTTAGCGAGGATCCGATAGTCTTCTCCCCTTTTTCAAAACCCTTTTCTCTACAATTTAATGTTTTGCGATAAATAAAATAAAGCTTTTGAATAAATCGGTGGTTTTATATATTTATTTTTTCTTTTAAGTCAATCGTATTAATAAAAATAATTGAATTTTCAAGAGAAACGAATGATAGTTCTGTTCACTTTTTTATTTTTCAACGAAAATAGATAGAATTTTATTAAATCAGTAGAAATATAATATATAAATTACAAAAAAACGTAATTCTTTACAATAAATATACGACAAAATGTTGTTGACAGATAAACTCCAAGAAATTCAAAGTTGGTCTACATAATATGTAAAATAAAATGTATTTTAAATGGAGATTCTGTTTGTCTTTAATACAGTGTGTGGAATTTGTGTTGTAGCCTACAATTTACGTACGTACATTTTTTGTAAATTAGGTGCAGTACATTTCAGTACTATATTGTTTTCGTTTTAGTTAAGAGTTGACGTGCAATGCGGTTAAGTTTATTTTAATTCTGGATTAGTGTGGCCGGTACAAAAGTTTACCTTTGGACGAAAAAGTGATTCAAGATCAAAACGAAACGGGGTGGAATGGGGTACAAAACGAAAGTGTGTGATATAGCTAAATAATACGGGATTTTACCGAACATTTTGTCGTCTTTCTTAAAAACAAGTACACAATTATGGAAAACTGGAATCAAAATAACGGAGAAAAAACGGAAACGGGTAAGAAAAGCAGAATATCCTGCTGTGGACGATTTTGTTTTGAAGTTTTGTTTAAACCAGGAACCTTCGTCTCCGAAAAACAGCTGACAGTGGTAAAATAATTTTGAATTTTTTTTTTTAAATTTATTTAACGTTGCATCAACTGCAACGGTCATTAGCGACGACTTTGAGGTGTCACTGTTTACAATGGAGAATGAAATGAGTTTTTATAACGTATGAAAATATGCCGTGCCTTAGTGGGATTCGAAACCAGGACCGCATGATGAGAGGCGAGCACGTTACCAACTGCGTAATTTTGAATTTATATTAATAAATTTTCGTTTAATTGCTTCTTCTTCAGAAGTAAATTTGTACGTGAAACGAGTATTAGTATTACGCTGCGGCATCTTCCCATGAAACATCGGATACCCTTTTGTCATACTGTTAGTCTGGAAGAAAAGTGTTACAGCTCAAAAAAATAATGATTTTGAGTTTTCTATATTTTGCTATAATTTGGAAAAATCATATATTTTTATCAAGTAAAATGTCACAGCTGAATTTACTAATCTGAATGGTAAAGTACACTAGTGTCACTTTTCTCCCAAGTAATAATAGTTATCCGTGACTTATCAAGAAGAGCGTCATGTTTTCACTTCAGTTTTAACACTGGTGAATGAAGCAAAAGTGTCATTTGTAAGGTGAAAAGTAGATGCTTTTCAGAGAGTCTGGCATCCTGATAAGCATACGTTTCCACTTAGTGACGGGTACAAATTGTAAACCACCTCACTCCTCGTTTAACTTAGTAAAGATTCTAGAGGTTCAAACCAGCCTTTCAGCAGATGATCTAAATAACACACAATAGTATATTCAACAGCTGATTTTCGGAGACGAAGGTTCCTGGTTCAAATCCTAGTAAAGGTAGTTACTTTTATACGGATTTGAATACTAGACAGTGGTTACCGGTGCACTTTGATGGTTGGAGTTTAATTAACCATACTCTCTCAGGAATAATCGGCCTGGGTCTGTACAAGACTACACCTCATTTACACGTCATACACATCATCCTCATCTCATTGGGTCATGGGGTTGCTTATTGTTCTGAATTGAACAGATTGCAACGTACACAAATTAGGAATAATAAAACAAAAAAATAGTATATTCATATTTAGCCTAAATGATAGCACAAAAACGTTTGTAACGGGTGCGGCAGAAAGGATGGATGTTTTTAGAACAGATAGTATTCTGATCTGGGTAGTGGGAGTGGGGCGACTGAAGTGGCCATGCGTTCTGTAGATCATACCATTGTTTAGTCGGCATCATGGAGTCGTGGAGTGTGCAACATCGTGTGTTTACTTACGACAGTTTTGTGCGTAATAACGAGAGTATCGTTGCAGTTCAGCGCGAGTTTCGTCGTCATTTCAATCTTGCGAGAATTGACAGTGTACCCACTCGTAACACCATTTTACGTTGGGTTAAATCATTTCGTTCAGTAGGAACAGTGATGAATAAACGACCGCCAGGGGCTCATCGCACTGTACGCACTCCAGAAAATGTGGAAAGAGTTCGGCAAGCCATACTCCGTAGTCCTCGTCGATCTGCTAGGAGACATTCTTCTGAACTGAACATCAGTGATAGGTCAGTAAGGCGTATTTTACATAACGATATAGGATTTCATCCCTACAAAATGGCCATTGTTCAACAATTGAATCCTGGCGATTATGTAAAGCGGCTAAATTTTGCTCGAGAAATGGAGGCCATACTTGACCAAAATGAAAACATCATTTTGTTTACGACAGATGAAGCACATTTTCATTTGAATGGTACCGTTAATCAGCAGAACTGTCGTTATTGGTCAGATGAAAATCCAAAATTAATGCATGAGAGACCATTACACAGTCCCAAGGTGACAGTTTGGTGTGCTGTGAGCAGTACAGTTGTTATTGGTCCATACTTTTTTGAAGACGACAACGGGACCACTGTAACTGTAACCTCGGAACGTTATAGACAGATGTTCACTGAATTCTTCCTGCCTGAACTAAGAAGAAAACGTATTCCTATCCGGCAAGTATGGTTTCAGCAGGACGGGGCGACAGCTCACACTGCAAGAAATTCAATGGAAGCAATTTGGGCTGTTTTTCGTGGTCGCATCATTTCTCGGTTTGGTGACATTGAATGGCCTCCTCGTTCCCCAGACCTGTCCATGTGCGACTACTTCTTGTGGGGTTTCCTCAAGTCACGTGTTTACCAGCGTAAACCACGTACACTTCAAGAACTAAAGGAAGCAATTCGTGTGGAAGTCGAACAAATTGGCAGGGCAATGTTAGAAAGAGTAGAAGCCAACTTCCGAGAGCGGCTTGCAAAGTGCATCGCTGAAAACGGCCGTCACCTGGCAGATGTTGTTTTCAAACATTAATTTTCTAAAATGGTAAGATCATGTGAATATTATTCTGTAAATAAATGTTTTTTTATGCACAATTAACGACATAATGCTTTTTTGAAAACCGTTCATCCTTTCTGCCGCACCCGTTTATTTTCAATAAGGGCATAATGAACACGAGTGTATTTACTTACTATAAAAAAATAAAATCTTTAGTGTTGTGTTGTTAAGATAATTTATTTTTTTTCTTTTCTTTTTTTCAGGTGAGTTCTATAAGAAAATTATATTGGTCTATTGAAATACGTGAATTTTCAGCAACAATAACTAAGGTAATTTTATTCTTTCTTATACCAGTAATCACAACGGATATATGTTTTTAGTAAGATGTTTTAATATTATTTGTTTAGTTTCTTACACAAACAATTGATAATTTCAAAATACCAGCTTCACTTGACTCGTTTAACACAAAAGCAATATTTAGTAATGAGATTTTCTTTACGTAAATTTCAGGGTTAATTATTGAATAATCCACCGGGTTGGTCTAGTTCTAGTACTAAAGTCATTGCCGCGAGTCAGTTTTTTAACAACTGATTTGGAGATAAAGGTTCCTGTTTCAAATCCTAATAAAGGTTTTAATTTACTTATTATTCACGTATTAACTTTAATACGGATTTGAATACCAGACAGTAATTATTTTACAATACGTTTTACACATAAGAAACATGTTAAAAATTAAAAATCTTCGGATTATCCAAAATTTTGGATTAGCGGGATTGTTGATAGTTGAAATTTACATTTCATTGAGTGTTGCCACTAAACGGTTTGGTTTGGGGGAAATCAAATGATCAGAAACGCATTGAAATATTAAATATTCTATTAAAATCTACCATAAAAAAAGAGGTTTCTATTTAAATATATGAAACTGTTCGCCATATTCAGAAAATTTAATCAAATATGTTAATAATACTTATTTGTTTAATGCAAGGTAAAAAATTCGGAAAGTACCTTATTTTTTGTAACTTTTCTAGTTTTTCTTATTCCAACGCTGACCATTTAAAAAATCATTCAGTATACTTTGATGTTGGGGTATAAAAACACCTCATATAGTCATATCATCCTCATCTGATTGGGTCATCATTAGGGATAAAATTAAAATTATTGAACGTATTTCGTATTGCAATTCAATTTTTGAATTATAATTATCTATACCTTAAAATCACTCTGTGATAACTGCTATGTTAATTCTTTAATGTCTTAGCTCGTTATTTAATTCTATTTCTTTCATCGACAATCCTCTTACATTCCAGGTTGCTATGTTAAGGGTGTCCGTTATGCCTAATCTCTTTTTCCTTGTTCGTATCCTAATTAAATTATTCATAAATTCCGGTCCATCATCCAAGGCATCATGAGGTTTGCCAGTACTTAAGAAAATCTTCCGGCCGCATTACGAGCGTTGCACAGATTAAGCTGGTTAGTAGGATTGCCACATCACTGCATATGAGCCTGCCGGACAGTTCCGTCGAGATGCTGCTCTAGGCTCTTCCGCTCTTCCGCCTCTTCCGCCGTTAGAAATGTCTTCTATGTCCACCTTTGGAGCCGTTGACCATCTTCACTGGTTTTTGTCCATCCTGAGTATTTTATTTCCTCAGCACTCTCCAACAGAGTTGACTAGTGTCTTCATCGCCAGGGACGGCTCCCGATAGCAGAGCCAGCTCTAGGCTCTTCCGCCGTTAAAAATGTCTTCTATGTCCGCCTTTGGAGCCGTTGACTATCTTCACTGGTTTTTATCCACCCTGAGTATTTTATTTTCTCACCACTCTCCAACAGAGTTGACGAGTGTCCTTATCGCCAGGGGCGGCTCCCGAAAAGGAGAGCCAGCTCTAGGCTCTTCCGCCGCTAGAAATGTCTTCTGTGTCCGCCTTTGGAGCCGTTGATTATCTTCACTGGTTTTTATCCACCCTGAGTATTTTATTTTCTCACCACTCTTTAACAGAGTTGACGAGTGTCCTCATCGCCAGGGGCGGCTCCAAAAAAGTAGAGCCAACTCTAGGCTCTTCCGCCGCTAGAAATATCTTCTATATTCGCCTTTGAAGCCGTTGACCATCTTCACTGGTTTTTGTTCACCCTGAGTATTTTATTTCCTCACCACTCTTCAACAGAGTTGACGAGTATCCCCATCGCCAGGGGCGGCTCCAGATAGCAGACCCAGCAACAGCCACAGGCAGATTTGAGAGGTTTGGATCAGGCAGAGACGCCTAATCCTTGAAAGGCAGAAGAAGAAGAAGATTAAAATCACTTAATAAAACGAGTAAAAAATTATAAATTTCTAGAACTTTAGCAGCAAGTTATGTCACACAGTTTATCAAACCATTTTATAATGTTTTGATGATTAAGGTGATGTAAAATCTATCCTTTTTAGTATATTTTTAACCGATATTCTGTCTTGTTAAAAGGATATTAAAGAAAAGTTTTATCTCTAAGCGCCTTTAATTTTTTGTTTTTATTTTTACAAGTTGTTTAACCGAAACTTTACTTATCAACTTGAAACTACGGTTTTAAAAAACACTGTCATTTAATGAAACTTCTAATTTCTTAATATTTTCCAATTAAATCAATCCTTTGTTTTTGTGTTCTTTATTTTATGAAACTTTTAATGAAATTTTTAATCATTTCTCTAAAAAAATATTGATTACATTTGTTATTCTTCAGTGATTTTATGAAAAGGAAATGACATTTTTATTCCTTTTTTTAGCTACTTTTGAAAGGGTGGGAATTTATGTAGACAAAACTTTTTAACAATGTCATAGTTAGGTATAAAATCATCTCTGTCACAACCACTTGCTACCCACTACTGGATTTGTTTCCCGCTTCACTTTAAGTATCCTTGTTCTGGATCAGATGGGACCAAATTGCGGTAATGTACTTCTTCACGACGTATAGTGAAGCATTTGACTAATTTAGACGGCCAAAAATCGATTTTCTGAAACTGAATCCAGGAAAGATATGAGTTGCTCTCATTCAAAGCTAAATAGGGTGCGGGGATTATCTTACACACCTGGCGTTTCTTCCTTGCAACCGCGTTGTCAGCCAGCAGTTTGTAATGTACTGATAAATACAGGCTTCTATGTACTGGTACACTACAGTCTGTTTACGCTAAGAGTACTCCGACGTAGGCAACCAGCAATACATGTGAGCATGCGTATTAATTGAAAATACGCACAGCATGATCAAAAACAAAATTTCATACACTTAATCGCTCTAAGCTTAATATATAATAAAAACACGTTCAATTCATTTGTTAGAATATGTTTCGTAAATCGAACATTAGTTTAATAACATTTTAATTAATAACTAAAACTTTACTATTGTTACTCTAACATTGTTATTTTTTGTTGTATTATTTACTATTATTACATTATTTATAATTAGTAGGTTTTTATTGTAGACTCAGTTTTATTTTATTTTTGGTTACAAGTAATATAAAACTAATGCGGTTGAATTATGACAGGAGAGTAAAAAATTCCAGTGATTCGTTTTTTTAACATTTCAGATTGTTTATTTCGTATCATTAAAATTAATGTCTGTGACTAGTTTAATACAACTGTTTGCACTTGCCCGTATTTAACTCATTTTTAGTTTAACCAGTAATCTTTTGGTATTGTATCGGTTCGTTTCGATTTTCTTCGTAGACTGAAGTTGAAAAGTTTTGTAAGCTGTGTTTTGTTAACATACGTGATAGTGAATGTGTTGAGTTTTTGAAACACAAAGGCGGTAAACATTAAAAAGTAGAAAAAATTGTTTTGTTAAATGTAATGGTTAAAATAAATAATTAAGGAGTCGCTTTATGAAACTACAATACTTACGAGTAATCTGAACGATATAATTGTAAACCGTTAAAGGATAATGTTTATTTTAGCTAGATGTAGATATTTTTATGATGGAACGTAGTGCAAGATTGTCAGACGGAGAGGTAGATATGCGCCGCAAACTGGCATAAAACTTTTGTTTACAACCTATATAGGCGTTCGTGCAGAGTACTGTTACAGTAGATCGACTATACCGTACAACTTGGTTAATTCGAACTTGAAGGGGAATGGAAAAAAGTTCAAATTATCCAAAATTAGAATTAACCAACATCATACGGAATGGTAAGTTATTGTGAAGTTAAAAAATCTGGTGTGAAATACTCACACAACTTTCTCTTGCCAATGCAAATATTTAACAATATAACCTAACATTAGTAATAAAACATTAGAAATAAACAAAAAACTAACCTCAAAAAATATAACCTAATTAAGATTATATTTAATCATAAATGAATGACGCAAAATGAAAATCGATCTCAGTTTGCCTTAAAAATACGGAAAATCACTCTTTCACGCTAAACTAGGCTCTGTAGAGAAAAATGCTTTGAATAAAAGTTATAGATCTTTTAACGTTCTATAAATTTATTTATATACTTTTTTGTCGTAAAATGCATTCTAAGGCCGAAATCTTAAAAAAAATCGATTTTTCACACGTTTTCGTGAGAAAAACACAGAAAATTGGTAATTACCGCTAAATTAAGCGTTATACAAAAAAATGTTTGGAATAAAAGTTGTAGGATTTTAAATTTTCTACAACTTTTATTATATACATTTTTGCGGTAAAATGCATAATAAAGCCGCGATCTTGAAAAAACAATGTTTTCACGTGAAAACAGCCATACCGAGAATTTCAGCAAACATGGCGCCTACCCTATCTTGTAGAGAATAAAAAATTAAGAAAACCAGGCGATTTAAAAAAAAAATCGTAGGACCAGTTTTTGAGAAAATCGCAAAAAAGTGAAAAATTATACGAATAAACTACTACTTCCGGTTGACCGATTTTGATGAAAATGTTCGTGTCGGGTCCGGTGTGGTATGTAACTTCAGTTTCAAGTTTCAAGTTTGTGCGATGTTTCGTTCTTGAGATATTCTGTTCACACACAGACAGACACACACACACACAGACCAATCGCTAAAAACATGTTTTTTGGGTTCAGGGGGTCTGAAAACGTGTAGATCCGGTGAAAACTCGATTTCGAAAAATCGACATGAAAACAATACTTTCCTCTCTATATATTCATATAGGCAAGAGAAAGTAAAAATTATGAAATTCGAACTTTTGTTATAGGTACTATGTATACTAATAACAGAAATAAATTACAACGTCAGTTTCACAAAAAAACGCGAATTATTTAAATTAACTAGCTAAAATGCCCGTTCTTCGAACGGTTTTCTTGGTGTTGTGTACAGTCTGTTGGTGTACCGAGTTCGATCCCTGTTAGGTTTGATATTCTTAAATCATTATTTGTTATCTATTCGTACCTCCTTTCAACGTCAGCATTATTATTAATGACAAAACAAAATAGTTGGATGTAAAATAAAAGCGAGATCTACTGTAGGTGTTTTTAAATCAAGTTACGCAGCACTTTATTATTTTCAGAAGCGTAGTTAATTATTTTAAATAAATAAAAATAATAAATTTACTATTTCGATAGAACAATGAAAATTGTTGTTTTAAAGTGTAACTCACACAAATCTGTGTGCAATGTAACTGTAGGTAAGTTAATTATTCGCTACAGAGCAATAAAAATTGAAATTGGAACACTCCGCGATCATTAACAGCTACTAAGGTGACTGACTGTCTTTCGTTTTTGACAATATGACCGAGAAACGGGTGTGTCGTGTAGGGTTAGGTAGTGGTGAAAGGGGTAAGGTACAGAGCTTCGAAATGAATAACAGCGGCGCGTAGACCTTTGTATATTGTTCTGTTTATTTTGTTTTCTAAAATATTGATATGTTTATTTTTATAAAATTGGTAATATGTCCGTTATTATGGATAAAAATGAAAAGCTTTAAATAATCAGACTTATTTGTTTTTTAACGTTTCGTAATTTTGATTATGTAACATTTTTGATAGATTGACTTTTAACGGAGATATTTGTGGTTTTTTATTTACTCCTCCCTCTAAACTCCCCCATCCCTTTGTGATATTACAAAAATTTATAGCCTATTTTCATTTCGATAATGTTCATAACCTAAATACCGAAATTCATTGAAGTTGGTTCAGCGGTTCTTGCGTGATGTCGTAACATACAAACAGACAGACAGACGAAAATTCAGCTGAATTTATTTTCAGTGATTAGTAAGTAGATTCGGCGTAGAAACAAAATTAAATCGTAAAGTAAATTGTAACTGTAAATGAAAATATTCAATCAAAAATTAAATTTATCATAATGGACGAATATAAATCTGAAAAATATCTAAAATACTATTGAATTGTTTATTTTGATGTTATTAGCAAAGATAAATCCATGTGTAGGTTGGAAATTTTGAAAAATCCATAAAAAGTGTAACATACAGTGGTAAATAAAGCAAGCAGAGAAAACGCCGCACAAGAAATTAGCCCATCGGGAGAGATATCTCATAATTGCTCTGTATTGAACAAAACTGTGTTAAACAAAACTTCCAAACACAATCGTCCACAGCAGGATATTCTGTTGTTCTTACCCACTTTCCATTTTTTTCCTTAATTTTGATTCCAGTTTTCCATAACAGAGTATATTTTTAAAGAAAGACGTCAAAATGTTCGGTAAAATCTCGTACTCTTGAGCTATGTCACACGCTTTCATTTTGTACCCCGTTCCACATCTTGAATCACTTTTTCCTCCAAAGTTAAACTTTTGCACTGGCCACACTTAGACATTGTTAAAATGAACTTACCAATGTCTAACTTGCACGTCAACTCTTAAGGAAAGACGGTACTTTGTATCCTGCCAATGTTAAATTTTCTATTTTTAAATACATTTTTCATAAGATTGGTAAAATATAGGAAAATTAAACTTTACATACCATAGGTGTCGGGTTTCTTCTCGAGCTACTGACTTTTTTCAATTTCATCTTTGGCCCATACCAATTTTTTTTAAATATTACGAATAACATAAAATTTTTACAAATTGTTTTCTACGTTTTTTGCGTATTACTAATTTTTGGAGCCCCTGAAGAAGTCATGAAATTGTCGGTATATGTGGATATACAAG
This sequence comes from Catonia carolina, assembly GCA_035578175.1. NCBI lineage: Eukaryota > Metazoa > Arthropoda > Insecta > Hemiptera > Achilidae > Catonia > Catonia carolina. The sequence continues at coordinate 70,255,460 of JAQMRL010000005.1, forward strand.
ATAATTAACTTGTAAAAATTTCAGCCTGGTAGGTGTATTAGTTTCTGAGAAAAATGTACCTAGTGTTAAAAATCTAAATTTACGGGAAAACGCAAAAAACATAAAGGCACAAATCGAAAACAAAATGTACAAAAACAAGTAAATTTTCCATCAACAGTTGTTTAGAAAGCTGAACCAACAGCTGAGAATACAAAAAACAGTGATGTAGATATTTTAAAAACAAAATTCTTTTTGCACTAAAACGAGCAGTATAAAATTGTGAAAAATATTCGTTCTTGGTAACATGATTTTTCTGTGCAAAATTGATAAAAACTTATTTTTTTCATTAAAAAAAATATTTTTTGACGTAGTTTAATGTTTTGTCTGGTATATCTAGGCCTAAACTATTGAAACACATAAAAAACCAAAAATCGAAATTTTGAGTTAAAACCATCGTGCCATCTCCCCTTAACTGAAACGAAAACGATATAGTACTGAAATGTGCTGCACCTAGTTTACAAAAAATGTACGTAGGTTAATTTTACAAAGCAAATTCCGCACACCGTATTAAAGACAAACAGAATCTCCATTTAAAATACATTTATTTACATAAATTATGTAGGCCTACTTTGAATTTCTTAGAATTCATCTGTCAACAACATTTTGTCGTATATTTATTATAAACAATTAAGTTTTTTTGTAATTTATAAATATTTCTACTGAGTTAATCAAATTCTGTCTGTTTTCGATGTAAAATAAAAAAAGTGATTAGAACTATCATTCGTTTCTCTTTAAAATTCAATTATTTTTATTAATACGATTGACTTAAAAGAAAAAAAGAAAACAACCGATTAATTCAAAAGCTGTATTTTATTTATCGCATAACATTAAATTGTAGAGAAAAAGCTTTTGAAAAAAAGGAGAAGACTATCAGCTCTCTCACTTAACAGTTACAGGTTATTCCAATCAAAGCTAGGACAGCTTAGTCTAGAACGAATGCTCTCATTTGAAGTTTCATCTCGGTTGAGTACCGCAATGTGGACAGAAAAAACGGTCGATGAGGAGGGATGGATGGCATACGGGATTGAATGAAGTGTGAAGCTGAAAATGATGGTGAGATCGGGTGGGCAATGAGGAAGTGTGAAAAGAAAAAATAGATTAGGGGTGGATGGTATGAGTTTGAAAAAGAGAGAGAGAAGGGGTTGAAAAAAGATGTAGGGGACAGAAAGAACGGATGATGAGTTTTTAGGAAGAATACATTTGTTGTATAATCAACTACAGTATTATGAAACTATAGTTATGTACGAATGGTGAAATCAGTTGAGAGAAATAATTAAAAACCTACCCGGAGGCCTTTTCTATCCTTTTGTTTTCTTTTATTTTTTATTTTAATAATAACAAATACATACTTAAGTACAAACTTTATTACTTAATTATATATTTTTTTTAATGGTTCACACTTTCTAGACTTTGAATTAATTCTTTTCTTTGAATTAATACATTTAAGGCAACCCGACCTATTATTATAACTAACTATGTAACTTTTCTAAGCCGTTACTACAACCACAAATCTGAAATGTCTACCAATTCTTCACCAGTGATTGATATAGGATTTAACATAAGAACTTCTCTAAAATTTTGATTTAGAGCAAAGAAAACTTTTTTCTTAACATATTCTCAAGTTTCATTGTTGAAAAAATTCTGTTTAACATAATATTTTGGAAAATCCTTAAATGTTAAAGTGTATAACATGACCCAATATGGATGCGTTTTATTAATTTTTTTAGCTTTTATTTGTTATTGGGAACTGTACATTATTGTCCTGCCCATAACAGACAGGTAGAGTGTCAAATTATTTACACTCAATCTGTTCGTTGCAGGGCTAAAATAAATAGTTCTGTTTCTTATCACATGGTCAGCCAATTAAATGACTGAATCATTTAAGAACAGAAGAGGCAGAGGTGTAAAAGACACTAATCAGAGTTATCTCCTCTGAAAGTAATGAATTTGTAGTGGATAATATGAAGTTACACAAGGCACGGTGACTTGCACCAACATTTGTGGAGGTGGAAACGAAGCTTCCACTAAAACTGGTAGTGTGTCGAAACGACACACTTATTTTTAGTTACCACAACTAAAAATTTTATCTAAGTTACAACGCCCTGCGGCGAAAACCGAACCCTCCCCTCCACCAGACTTCGGAACGGACAAAACACTGTTGTAATTCTCCACCGGGAGAACTTCAAAAGTGGCCCACCCCGAAACCGGATAAAGGAAAAGAAAACGGCTCACACCACGAAGACGCTGAAACTTAAATGACCAATAGGGGGCAAAATCCACCAGCCAATTTTAGAATCCAACCAGACGCTGAAATTGGACTCAGGGGATTATTGGCAACCCAGATTTGAATAACGTAGCTCTATCGATGGTAAAAACTCGCTCTTAGTACTGCGAGGGTGAGATTGTAGAAAAATCTATGCCGGTTCAAATGGTAGAAAAATAAATTATAATCTGACACTCAGAGATGAATTTAAAACAAACTACTTTAATTCAAACATAATGAAACATAATAGCAACAAAGATGTTAACCAAATCTTTGTAAACAAACAAAAATAGAAATTTTCTTTTACACACAAAAAAAAAAAAAACGTTAAATTCTCATTCCAGAGAACGAGAGATAAAAATAAAAAAAAACAATTTGCACTTATAATGAATCAAAAAAATGAAGTTTAGAAAGACAAAAATGTATGAACAAAACCCATCTTAAAACTAATTAAAAAAGAAATTTTATTTAAACCTCTGTTTGAAAATTCATAGCCTCGCGTTTGTAAAGAAAGAATTTAATAATTTACTAAACTTTTTATTAGATAAAACTTTAATTTAAAAACAAAATAATTGAATCTTTAATTCATTGCATTAATTTATTGAATTTAATTAATTCTTCAGAAAAACAAACACACATCTAGGTCTTAAGGACATAGAATTTAAAACAAAAATTTGGAAAGAAAATGAACCATGTTAAATACCTGAAATTGCGCTAGAAAATCACTTAGCCATGGGTTTTCAAACAGATGTACAAACAAAAATTATCAGGGAATGAGTCGGCCGAATTATTAGCCCAGCCCAGCTTAAACGGATATAAAAGAAAAAGCTCTATAGTATACCAATAGAACATTAGAGTTTTTCAAAGTGGTAAAATAAAAAAAAAAACTGAGATGAAGGGATTGCAGTAATGAAATTCCTTCATTAAAGGCAAAAAAAAAAATATAAAAAAAAGACATTTTTTTACGTGAAGCAAAAAAAAATTTAATATACCTTAGTGAATGAATGGAAGTAAATAAAAAAAACTTCACGGGTCTTGGCATCGTTTTTAAATTCCAGTTAAATAAACCTCAGATTAAATTCCAAATTAAAATTTATTAGTAGATGAATAAACAGAATTAAAAAAAAAATATGAATGTGATAAAGTGAATACAACTTTTTTGTCCGGGGAAAAATTCTGTACGCATGAGTTTACACGATTATTACATGATTAAACACTACACATCCAATTGGTAAAGAAACGTGATAATTTTTTTTAGGGGAAAATAATTGGATATTTATTCAAACGGAAAGTGTTAACAAAAAAAGTTAACGAAAAAGAACAAATGAAGATTTTATCAAATGGAACTCTTAAGGAGATGAAAACATTTTATGCAACGTGGAACCTCATGCGTACAAAATTCCTCGTTGGAAGAATGAATTTAAAAAAAAAACAATATGAATAAATTGAAAAAGAATATAAGTATTTTGTTAAAATAACTACCCCATATTTTTCAGTTTCCACCAAACAGTATTATTTTATATAAAAATTTTAAGGGGGCTTAAAATTTAGGAATTTTTTATAAAACATGATAAAATTTGAATTACCTGGAAAAAGATGTGAATTCTAAGGCCGTCAGCGCAAGACAAAAGACAAATCGCGCGTTCACAACGGTTGAGCGGAAACCCCCACTCCAAAAGGCAGTAGCAACGAGAGAGAGAGAGAGAGCGAGGAACACGTGCAACTTCCTTTTCTAACGCATAGAGAAATAGAAAAACTATGTCGTAATGCATGGCGGGGCGAAGGGGGAAGCAGAGAACGAACGAACTAACGGAAATGCAATGCAGAGTCAACGAATTCCACGAACATCCGTGACTGTATTTGCGATTAAGAATGAAATAGGCCTAAAAACGTTTTATGAAATAATAAAGAAATAAAAATGTTAAGAATTATCTCGACTGAATAAAAAGAATAATTTTTATTTTGAAAGTTAAAATTCACTTAGAAATAAAATGGATTTTAATATTTTACCAAAAAAAGAAAGAAACTTGATTTTCTGGTAAAATATTACACGCCGCTTCGTTGGGGGAAAAAAAAAATAAAAAGAAGTTTTATTTTTTTTTTTTTGATCGAAACACTGGGCAGGAGGAGATGACTGAAGATAGAAAACTGAATGTATAAGAAAGAAAAGTGAACGTTAGAGGAATGCAAAAATCTAAAAAATATCTTTACTGCAAGGAGATGGTCAAGTAGTCTTTACATAAGTAATTTATGATAATGCATATGTTCGTGTTTTATTTCTAATGATATGGAAAAGAATTTAAAATAATTGTATTAGTTTCTACCGTAATGTAGAAATAGTAACTGTAGGAGAAATTCCTTGAACATTTTGAGATTTACGTATAGTCAAAGTACAAATTATATAAATATTTAAACAAGTTAAAATAGTTAACCATAAATAAATTGTTGAGTGAACAATATAAGTTTGATCAATAATAGCACTCCAAGGATTAGGTGTCTGGATTGGTTTGTTCAAGTTAGAAGGCCAAGGGTCAACTTGTTTGATGACAGGAAAGGAAATATTCCAGTTTTTGTTGAGGATATGAGATAAGTTGTTTGTGATGGGTGGGTAGTAGTCTAGTATATGTGAAAAAGGTAATGCAGCAAAGTGTGTCCAGGAATGCGGGACAAAGTGTTTTAGTGTAAAATCTGCAGGAGATCTTGAATCGCAGGGAAACGTTGTATGAATAAGGATATTCTGGTCTTGTTGAAGTGTGCAATTACATGGTAAGGAGAGATGTGTCATGCCAATGTTGACAGGTTTAAGCGGAATAACTTTTGTTGGGCAATTTATATTGGTGTAAGGTAGGACATTAGTTATTAAGTACTCAACCGGTGATTTCTCGAATATGGATGTTGTTATCGACGGTCTGCAGGTGAAAGCGCAATATTTTTGAAGTTCTGGAATTGCTGTTCCTTTGATGAGATGTTGTATACAGGATGTTTGCATCGTTGGCGTATAGGTATGGCGAGGTAATAAGCATAATCTATCGTTGGCTTGGCATGATGTTGACGCCTTATCAATAATTTGTAATCTGGTTGTAGAATTGATGATGTAGAATGAGTCGTGTGAAAGATAACAGGTTTGGTCGTACCATTGTAGCGGAATTGGTGTGTACTGGTATAGTTGATATGCTGTAGTCACTGATGTTAACGGAACTTGAATTTTGATGATAATTTGTGCCGAGTAGAAGGTGCAAGTGGTTAATTTTAGATTCAAATATTCTCTGAGTAGATGTATAGGAATAGCCAATGTCTTGTTGTGATGTTGAAGTTTATCCTGTAATTTTTGGAGATCTGAAGCTAACATTTTTGGAGGTAAAATCTCGCTTGGAACTTGATGCGACGAGCAGCGTTGTTGGATTTTGTTGTAATGAATTTCATATGTTGAGATGAATATGTGTCTGTAGGCAAAATATAGGTATTTCAAAATGTAGATAAAATGTTTGTTTTCTTCGTTTTCATCCGTTTGAATTTGGTTTATGACTTCTGAAAAGTCTTGATGTGTTTTCTTGAACAAGTCATTGATTTTGTTAAATGATGTGTTTAAGTGTTCACTGGTAGATGCAAGATGTTGATGATCAGACTGAAGTATTCCTTTTAGACCATTTAGGTGTTGCGTGAGAAATTGTTCATTAGTTTCTACTGCGTGTAACTCGTGTACTGTGGCGATTGAACAACACCAATTCAGAAAATTTCCAATGAATTCTAAAGTACGCCTGGATCGTGTTGATTCAAATCGATGAGCATGGTTGTGGAAGAGAATTTTGGTTGTAGCATTGTGTAAGGTTTGTAGCATCGTTGGAATTTGACAGTGATTTGTAGGACGGCATGTTTGATCTTCCGTTGATTCGGTTGTATTCGTTTGGTTGAGTAATTTGGAGAGGAAATTAGTAAAATTGTCTGGAAGCGATAACTCAGGAGTTTGGAAATGACAGGATGAGGAGTTGGATTGTTGGAAAGGACAGGATGGGAATGTGACGTCGAGATTTGGAAAGGAACGTGGATTGGACACAGGAATGGAGTAGATTAAAGGAATGGATGACTCGTAAATTATCGTATCGGACAGTGGTGTTAAGAAAATACCATGGAAGACATGTACGGGGGTCGGGTGAACCGTATGGATAAAATAAGATGAAAAGATGATGGGGAAGAACTGAAGCAGTAAGGGAAGCATGTTAAGGAGATAGTATGGTTTGAAGTCGAAGTCGGACGGAAATGCTATTTTACAAGTAATGAATCTGAGTTGAAAATGAAACTGCTAATTTTAAATTGTTAGTAATGCAATTTTAGAACATTGAAAGTCTTAGTTTTGCTACAAAAATGAAATAATGAGTACAATTAGTGATCTTAAAATTTTATTCTAGTTTTTTTTGAGAGGTTTAAGTTTGAATGAGGTTAACTTTTGTTTTTTAAAAGAACATTAGAATAATATGCGTTATGTGTTTGTATTGTGTCTGTTGAATATTTTTAAACAATATTATTTTAATACAACTTATTTGAATGAACGAGATTACTTGAGCATTTTAGTTGCAGGAAAGATAAGTATGAAAAATGAAAGATTAATTATAGTGAAAGTGGAAGCTAAATTCTGAATAAATTCATTAAATTGTTTGGTGGAGTGAAAAGTATTAAATATGCTTAAACTTAAATGTAATTTAACTTATCTCTAAAATAATCTTAAAAATAAATATATATTATTTTTGTTCTGTTAAAAACTATTGCACGGTAAGAGAAATTCACAACTTTTTTTGACTAGAAATTGAAATGTTTTTTATGTTTTTGTTTAAATAGATCTTCAAGGTTAAATAATTATCTTGAGTAGATATTGTCTTTAGTAGGAACTGAAATGAGTTTTAATTGATGTTGTAATCTTGTATTATTTAGTTGGAATTTGAAAACCTGTAGATGAATACGAGATGGACTCCGGAATCCGACGATGGTGTTGGAAATCCAGCATCCACTCTGTGATAATGTCTAGAATGCGTAGGCCTGGTCAAGCGATTGGAGAGGAACGTTCATCAAAGTATGCCGTCTCTGGATTACTCTCGTTTTTCTTCGATCTGTTGACAGTTTTAAAAACTTTTAAGCAAACAAAGATAAAATAAGTTATGCAATAATTGTTTGTATGAACTCGGAGTGAAATGTATTTAGGAGATATGTCCTTGTAATGCTGAAATTACAAAGGATGTAAATTTAAGCAAGGAAAGATTGCTTGCAAAAATTACATTGAGAAGTGTAATATTTTAAATTATAATGAGTAAGGTATTGCACATGAATGGGTACAAACTATACCACACTAAGAACTAAATGACTGAAGTTACTTATATGTAATGGGGAGATAATTAAAGGGATCCTAAATCTAAGAGGGAATGATTGTTTAAGGGGATCTTAACCTAAATGAAAATTATACCGAATATTAGTACTATCTTAAGTTATTAGAGCAGTTCAGAGTATTAGAATATTGCACGTAATAAAACATCATGCTTGGAAAGGGCATGGACGTTACTGTCAAACAACCAAAACTTGTTTGGCAGAAGGCGCTGAGTTCTGTCTTGTGGAGACACAAGAGTTAGACCTCTCAGCACTTAAGGTGAAAGAGTAATTAAATCTGGACGGATAAACTCAATAACTAAATCATAGTATATAGCTTAAAACTAAAATCTCGGTATTACACAACAATAGCACTTAAACTTAATGTAGGAATCAGTTGAAAATCAAGCGTTACACTTAGAGAGGGCATAAACGCTGCAACAGTAGTACTTAAACTTAATGTAGGAATCAGTTAAAATCAAGCGTTACACTTAGAGAGGGCATAAACGCTGCACAAAAATTAAACAAACCTTGGAATAATAAATAACGGAATAAAAATCTTAAACTTAAAGAGTATGGTATAAACTAATGGTAAATTGACACGGAGCAGGACTAGAATTGCTATCTATTGTAAAATAATAAATAAACTCTACTTAACATAAGGAAGGACGGATTGGAATTAAAACAACCTAATAATGGAAGGATGAAGGAAAAATTCAACAAGTAATACCTCGTAATTGTTGGAAACTGAACTGAAATAAAATAGAGAACCTAAAATTTGCATAGAACTCGAATGAAAAAGAAAAATTTGAGATTGACTGAAATTTTGGAGAAAAAGAAAAAAAAATATATATATATAGTGTCTCAGAAATCTTTTGAAGGTTAACTCCGGACTGAAATTAAATGGGCATAGGACAGGAGAAAGGAATAACCAAAAAGCAAGAAAATTTTGGACACACGTCGGGAATTTGGATTGGAGAAAAAAAAATGATAGCAGGAAAAATGCGCAGCAATTCGCCCCCTGATACATACTTCCACAAACGTACACGCATACGTACAATCACCCAATCAGCATTCACTTTCATTCACACAGCACATACAATCTTGACTGCATACAAAGCCCCATCCAGTGGGTTGAACACCTCACCTCTCGGAACCCAACCCGAGAAGGTAGGCAAAGAATAAGGCCTTGTACTCAATCAAGGTAGGGCAAATGGAAGACATTGGAAAGAAAGGGAGGAAAAAGGAAGGGATCAAAGGAAGCTACCCTTTTGATACAAAATAAAAAACAATTAGGCGTCGCAGGAGCCTTGAAAAGTATGAAGACGCATCACGGAAGAAGTTAAATGAATGAGTTGAAATAGAAGGTGTAATGAAACAATTTAAACAACGTGAAAAAGACTGAAACGAAGGTGTACTGCTAGTTCTTGAAGGCTGAACTGAAACAAAGGCTAGAACTACCAATTGTATCCTTCAAGAAAGGCCAAAACAGAAGGAAAAATGTGAGAGTACGAGGACAACTTGATGAATTGAGGAGTTGAAAAGGTGGAAAGGTAAATGACGTTGGGGAGAGATTTATACTAATGGATAAGAAAAATAAAAACGAGATTGATTAATGATAACTGTAGGAAATTAAACTTAAAATGTGGGGGAGAATAATTATCGAAGTGTAATTTGACATCAACTTAAAAATAAAAAAATGAAGATGATCAGATCGAGGTAAAACTTATCAGATAGTGAAGTGGGCCTACGCATAAGGAAAAAGAGAACTTAAAATTAATCTTAAAACTAAGCTTACGAGTAATTACCCTAGAATCTAATAAATTAAATCACAACCCAAATATAATTAGTTCAATAAATAAATCTCGAATTCGCCGCTTGTCACAAAATTGTTCTGACGACAAAAGTAGGTAAAAAGAAACTTTTGGAAGCAGAAATCAGACACAAACAACTAACGGAGTGCAAAATTTCAAAAAAATTGCAAAAATTGCGTTAAGAAGATTTCTGACTTGAAATGGGAATGGATTTAAAAAAAAATAATTGACATTTGTAGCGTTATCAAATTTGTAGTGTCATCAAATTTTAAGTAAAATTTATATGTATATTTATGTATATTATATTATAGTATAGCATTTTTATGTATAATTATTTTATTATGTAACTTTGTAGTGTAAATAATTTTAAGTTATTTAATATTTTTTTATATTTACTAAGTAATATTGTGAGTTTTAGTGAATTAAGGAAGAAGATGACCAGTCATACACCGGACAACAAACTTTTAAAATTAATCAAACGACCAGGAACAGGTAGTGTGGTATGCCCAAATTCGATCGTTAACACACACTACAATGGCCATGAAAATCTGCAAGAAATTCCATTTGACAACTCATACCTGAGGAGAGATCGTCCGGAGAGATTCCAGTTGGGAAATGGATATCCAACAGATGGCCCTAACCAAATTTGTAGTGGATATCAAAAACCAAACTTGGAGTACCAGGGACTACCTAGGGACCAGATTTGTAGCACAAGCAATCCGAAATCAGAACGGAACGGAGCGGACCTCTACAACCCGAAACCAGAACGGAGCGGAGCGGAACTCTACAACCCGAAACCAGAACGGAACGGAGCTACCACCAAAAGCGAGCAGCAAGGATCCGAAAACCCGAAACAAGAACGGAGAGGACCTACCACCAAAAGCTAGCAGCAAGGATCCGAAAACCCGAAACAAGAACGGAGAGGACCTACCACCAAAAGCTAGCAGCAAGGATCGGAAAACCCGAAATAAGAACGGAGCGGACAGCTTTACTAGCTGAAAAGGACAAGAACTCGAAGGAACAGCAAGCAAGGATGGCAAACACGAAGCAAACGGCCAGTAAGTCGACCGCAGTAAGACACCTGGTATTTGATAACACAGCAGCACTAATCTACAGATCTACACATTAGCGCCAAGATTGGAAGTTTAATAACAGTTTGTGAAAAGTTGAACGAATTCGAGACCATTTATGCCCTAAAATCTACATATATTTTATACATTGTTCAAAAATTACTATACTAGAAATGCACAACCCTTGTTAGAATTCAGCGTGGTGAATTCAATCTTCTGTTAATTGAATTTTACAGAAGCTCATCAATAAAACAACTAGTGAGTCCTGTGGAAAAAGTTGGTGAGTGTATTAAATCAAAGCACAAAGGTGATAATGAGAGTATGTCATGAATGTGAGATGAACATACAACTGTAATTGTTAGTGATCATTACAATTCTGCGATTGAGTTCTATGAATAAATTTCTTCAATCGGCTCACATGGACAACCTGCGGTGTTAATTTGCCGAAACGTTCTAAAATAACCTCATAATTTAATGGACTTATGACTCTTGAAATCCTGTATGGACCACGGAAATTAGATGCTAACTTTGGCGATTTTCCTGGAGCTGTTTGTGGAAAGAAAACCAATACCTCGTCATTAACAGAAAATTTCACATCTTGATGCGTTCTGTCGTAATACTTCTTTAGTGTGTCTTGAGCCTTGGAAAGAATTGCTGGTAATTTTTCACGAACCTGTTGAAGGATTTTTAACTGGTCTAGTAGTTCGACATCATTTTCTGTTTCCAGTAATGGTAGATCAAACGGTGATAGCGGATGGTAGCCATGTAATAAATAAAACGGTGAATACCCCAAAGACTTTTGAACTGAAATGTTGTACGAGAAGATAACAGGTTGTACAAATTTATGCCAGTTACTCTGATTTTCGTTGACATAAAATTTTAGCATTTGTAGTATTGTAGAGTTAAAACGTTCTGTAATGCCTGTAGTTTGCGGACGATATGGTGTGCTGGTGTGGTGTTCAACTCCTAGTTGTAAGCACAGATGATTTATCGTTGAATTAGTGAAATGAGAACCTTGGTCTGTTTGAATAATTTTAGCGCATCCGTATTGAAGGAAGAGTTTGTATAGAAAATTTGCTACAGCATTTGCATTATTATGAACCGTTGGGGTTGCCATTGCGAATCGAGTAGTAGCGTCCAGAGCTATGAGAATGTGTTGAAAATTTCCAGTAGTTTTTGGAAGAGGGCCTAAAAAATCGAGAACTATTTTTGTGAAGGGAGTTGAGGTAATTTTGATTGGATGAAGAAGACCAAATTTCTTTGAACGGGGAACCTTAATAATTTGACATTCGGGACACGATTTGACGTAGGCTGTTATGTCTTTAGACATATTAGGCCAGAAGTATTTCGTAGAAATTTTTGAAATGGTTTTTTGAATTCCTAAATGAGCACCTGACATGGGCGAATCATGGTACATTTTGATGACTTCGGGAACTAAGACAGAAGGAAGGACGAGGCGCAAAGTAGTGGAATTATCATGAAATAATTTGAAGTGCACAAGATCATTTTGAAGAGTATAACGTCGGGACATGCGTTTGAAGTTTTGAGAAGCGTTTGGAGAAGAAATGAGAGCAAAATAAATTTTACTGATCAAATCGTCCTGTTTCTGAAGTAGGTTAATATCTAATTTAGAATTAATTGGGATTGGAACAGAGTCTGAATTCGTTTGAAGTACATGAAAGGACGTGGAAGGGGAGTCTGCCGTAGATTGGGAAACTGAACTGAAATTATCATGTGAAACTGAAGCAGAGGTGGAAGTGGCATTAATCAAATCTATGTTATGTTCTACTGGAATATCTAGAGGAGATCTGGAAAGTGCGTCTGGTACATTGAGGAATTTTCCGGGAATATGTTTAATAGTATAAGTGTATTCGGATAATTGAAGTAGTAATTTGCTTAAACGAGATCCAGGGTCTTTAAGATTTTTAACATATTGAAGAGCGGAATGATCTGTGATTATAGTAAAAGGCCTACCGTACAAGAAATGCCTAAAATGTTTAACGGAATATACGATGGCTAAAAATTCAATTTGGGAGACCGACCAGTTAGACTCATTAGATGTTAAGCGTCGAGAAACGAAGGCTATAGGTTTCATCTCGTTGTTATTATTCCTTTGGCATAAACAACCTGCTATACCAATGCGTGAAGCGTCGCAAAACAAGAACGTTGGTCTAGAGTTGTCGAAGTATTCCAAGATAGGTGGATTAACAATTAAGTTCTTAAGTGTTTCAAAAGCTTTTTCGTGATCTGTAGTCCAAATAAATTTCTGATCAGCTCTAGTAAGCTGAGTTAACGGATAGGCTATGTGGGTAAAATTACGAATAAATTTTCTGTAAAAGCCTACCATACCAAGAAAGCTACGAACCTCCTTGACTTTAGTAGGAGTCGGGAATTTTGTGATTGCTTCGACGTTTTGAGGAAGTGGAGAAATTCCCTCATTGGAGATCTTATGACCCAGAACTTTCACTGAATTATAGAAAAACTTGCATTTCTCTGGTTTTAACTTCAGGGACGCTGAGCGCAGTCTAATGAAAACCTCCTTAAGTACCTCTAAACATTTTTCGAATGAGGCCGCATGTACATATAAGTCGTCGATGTAAAAGTTAAGATTTTTATACAGTAGATCGGATAGTAAAAATGTCATATTTCGGTTGAAAGCAGCTGGGCTAACAGATAATCCCATTGGTAGACGTTTGAAACCATATAAGCCAGTTGGAGTAATGAATGCCGTGATTGGAATGCATTCAGCCGCAATACGTTGTGTGAAAAATGCTTGTGAAATATCCATAGTAGCGAAAAATTGTGAACCACCGAAAGACTCCAAGATTGTGGAGGGATTTGGCAAAGGAAATTTATCGTGAATGATTTTCTTATTAATTTTTCTGTAATCAACCACCAGTCTCGAAGAACCATCAGGTTTGTGAACTAAGAACGCAGGACTCGCGTAAGGCGATTTCACATCCATAATAACATCAGAAGATTTAAGCTTGTCAATGATTTTACTAAGTTCAGACAATTCATAGGCAGAGAATTTATACGGGCTGTTAAAAACTGCATCTTGATCTACTAGTTTTATGTGGACAGGAGGCAGGTTGGCTTCTGGTAAGTCGAATTCATCTTTGGAGAAAATATCTTGAAAATCGGAAATTAAAGAAGTTACGGCTTTGTATTGTGACTGAGACAATTCCGGATTAATGTCTATTAATTTATCATGAATAATAATGGGTTCATGTTGGTTTGTGACTGGAGAGGAAACATTGACTTGAAATACAGGAGTTTGTGGGGAAGATATCATAAGTGTACCGAGCATTAATCCAGTTGGAAAATAAATGGGCGACGGAGAAGCATTATGTATTGAGAACTTCAAATGAGAAGCGTCGGAGGGAACTAGGGTAATGTTGACAAGAGAAACATCAGCGATATTAGAATTTTGTTGGAAATCAAACTTGAACACAGAAGATAAAAATTTGTCAACGGAAGTGTCTATCTGAAGCGAGGAATTTGATGGTAATAAAATTGTATGAGAAGTAAGAACAGGTGTGGGCTTGGAAAAATATTCTGGAATATTAACGATTGGTGTCTGAGCTTTATCGAAGAGGGGAGTTATATTGGAATAATCATCTGAAGCGAAGAATTGGAGTTCATCAGAAATATTATAAAGAAGATAATTCGAGTCACTATCCGGGAAAATTTGTAATGCATTGGAAACACCATCGGAAAGCGAAGGGATGCTTGAGCTAGTAATACTATGTACTGAATGTGGTTTGAGAAAATTAACGTTGTTAGTGGGTGTAACTTTTAGATCAGTAGTTGACGAATAATTGTGAGAAGATTGCAAATTATGAAGCCATTTTTTATTGAAATTGATTTTAAAGCATTTGCCATTCTTGAAAAACGAAATTTGATTTTTATTGAAGTCCAAAATAATGCCAAATTTTACAAGAAATTCGTTGCCTAAAAGAATTTGACAAGTTAGGTCCTTCACCACATACACAGTATGACAGAATGGTATTTTGGAAATGGAAAAGCACAAATTCGTTGAACCTAAAACTTCTAATGTTGAACCGTTCGCAGAGGTCAAAACAATATTCGAAGAAGGAGTGATTTCAGAAGGAGGAACTAAAGCCGCATTGCAAAGGGATAAATTGGAGCCAGTATCTAGAACTATGGGGAGAGAATCAGATTGGAGAGAGCCGATAACCGTTAAAGCCATTGTAGGTTGTTGTGTTGAAACTTCAGTATAGAGTAGATGTTGCGATGAATCCTGGGTGGAAGTGCTTAAGTCTTTCGTAGGAAGAACAGATTTGGAAGAAAAATGGTCTGATTTAAATTTGATCAACGATAATAAATGATTAAGACCGCAAATGTGGGATGCTATCACATTAATTGGAAGGTTATGAACAAAGCATGTCAGAATTTCAGAAATTTGTTGTTTGGAAACAAAAGAATACTTAAATGGTTCATAATTTATGCCTATTAAGGTGCGGTATTTGAAAATATAACAGAAAGTGCGAATAAAGGAACCAATAATAATGTATGTTGAATCATAGGTGGCAGAAGTTCTACGAGAATTAAAGAAATAAGTTGAAATACATTTAACATTGCACTCAGAAATAATTGAAGCACATAGGCGTTTGGTAAGAGAGAGATTTTTCCCTAAGGATGGATCTGTGATGAAGACTTGCCTAGCTTTGACATCAAAAATTAACAAAGACCAAATATAGGTATGGTTAGATTCACTATGCGAAGCTTGGAAAACTGGTACAAACATGAAGTCAGAATTTTTGAAATCAGAAACAAAGTTATTTGGTAACGAGATGGATTCTTGGTTTGAAACTAATTGAATAGGGTGTGCAACGGAGTATGAAAAATCTACAACGTGAAAGAAATGATTATTAATTGTTTGTAAAATAATGTGGACTTGTTCACAAGACAATTCGGCATTTTCTGAAACGCATAAATTCGAAGGAAGTGATAAATCTGAAGGCTGAATCGCATAAACTGAAGTTGAAATGTTAAACTGAGCATTAGGAACTTGAAAACTAAATGAATCACAGAGGTCAACCTCCAAGGATGGCGAAATTTTACAGTCATAACGAGAAGAGGTTAGGTTGTTAGAATAATTAGGATTAATGAGTTTCATTTTTGAGGAACGCGCCGAAACATTTGAAATTGTACTTGAATTGCTGTTTTTATTTAAAGTTAAAGAAGCTTTGGAAGAGGTATTTTTAACAGCTAATACGGTTGAAGAAAATGAGGTCAAACACCGACCTCGAAGGCTTACACGTTTTTTGATGGGTGTGTGTTATATCGACAACGACTAATGGAGTGTCCTGGTCTGTTGCAAATTTGACAGAAATATCTATGTTGGGCGGGCATGGCCGCTTGAGGTTGAAGAGGGTGGCCGAATTGTGTAGACGAAGCATTCGGAAAGTTGTGGGGCATCAAAGGCCTAGGAGAAAACATTTGGGGTTGTTGAAACGGGATAGCTTGATTGAAGTGGGATGGTCCTGGCATCTGTGGGAAATTTTGTTGAGTGGGCCTAGTTGGATTGGAATTAAAACCGTTTTGGAATTGTGGGCAGTTGAATCTAGGTCGAGGTTGCGAATTAAATTGTGACCGATTTTGTTGATTTGCATGTTTTCGATTTTGATTGCTACTAGAAGCAGGTCGCTCTGATTGTGTTGATTTGATATGACTGTTGTTATTTTGAAACTTGTTGTGCGATGGATTATTATTTTGATTTGACACAGTTTGAGTCTGGTGTGAAATGGCATTGACCGGTGAATCAACAGATGTAGAAACATGGAAATTTAATAGATTTTTCGATTCCTGGAACTTCCTAACGTTGGTTAACAATTTATCTAAAGTAGAGTTGTCGCACAGAGAAATTTTATCTAAAATGGAGGGCAGGAGGCCCCTCAAGATGTATTTACAAACTTTCTGTTCTGGCATTTGCGGATCGATACGTGAGCATAAATGCATTACATCAGCTATGAATGAAGATGTATGTTCAGAAATTAGTTGTCTTTTATTAAATAAAGTCATCTCCAAGAGATCAGAGTCGCAATCCAAACGGAAGTGTTTTAAGAATTCCTGTTTCACGAACGAATAATTCATCTGGGTTGAATCAAAACGTAACTTAAGATCGTCAAAGAAATCCAACGCTGTATTCTTTAAGTAAAGCGGTAAAAACTGGAGTTTAAACTTATCGTCCCAAAAATTTACAATAGCTGCTCTTTCAAAATCCTTAAAAAATGTAGCAATGTCATCGTTGCCTTTCCCCTGGAACACTGATGGAGTGAAAAATGGCAATTTAGCTTTAGGGCCAGAAGTTTGGAGCGAACCGTCCATGATAACAGCAGAGTCCGTTTGTGTGGTAACAGAAGTCGATGGTTGAAGAAACTTAATAGACAGTGCGGTCTTTAAGTCAGCAAGATCAGGATACTGTTGTTTCAATTCATCCGACAAGGATGCGTGATTGACCAAATAGTCCAAAGCGTGTTCACGGGATACCGCAATTGAACTCGGATTTTGGAAAAAATGCTTTCGCAGGCGTAAAACCCCTCGGATGTATTCTAAGTCGGCGCCAGAAGGAATGAAGATATTATGTTGGCTTGCTAACAGGCGAGCCTGATCCAAGGAAAGCGATTTGATTGTAATACCCCGCAAATCTGACATAGGGATAACCACACAAAACAAGATAACCTTACCTGTATACTTAACCTCAACAGTAAACACAAAAATGAATAAAATGTAATGAAAGTTTAATACTGACAGATGCCCAATGATATACTTGCTATAACCAAATGATATGATCGATGGAAAATGTGGCTGGCAGATGACTGCTGTTGAATGAAAGGTGGAAAAGATGTCCCAGTTAGTACTGTATGTCAGATGAATGAGGTGAGTGGCTCAGATGAAATCGCTTACTGGAAATGTCAAGGTGTGTCGCTCCAATGCTGGTTCTGAAAGATAAATTTCCAATCATGTTAGAAAATCACTTACAATTGTTCTAGTGAACTAAATTTGTAGGTCAGGTGGAAGTATAGATTAGCTTGTCATGAAATATGTCATATGTTTTTCTGGAAAGGGAGAAAATAAATTGTTGTCACCCAAAAATCTAACCTAAAATAACCTTTCTTAAATTGTAGATGAAATTTACAGGTTTGTGAAACTGAATTGTTAAGTTGTGTAACTTAACTGACATCCAGGGTGTACAAAATGGCTTCACAACTTCAGATCACAGAATGTACACTTTTTTTTAGGTTAGAAATTATAACACAAAAACAATAATACGACCTAAATAGTATGAGTCGGCTGGATAATGGAACTCACAATATTTTTACACATCACAGAAAATTCATATTACAGCTTTATGCCAGGTGTAATCTTTAAGGTCGAAACGCACACAAAAATAGTGTCACAAAACATACATTGATTACATCTAACCACATGAGTTTCCTCATAATCTAACTTCGTTAAAGAACTCCGTTAGAAATGTCAAAATTCTTTTAACAGACAGAAAAGTATTCAGCTTTTGTATTGAATTACAATCCAATAGTTGCAGACAATGTATTCAATTTGACCAAACTAAACAGTTTAAATAACAGTAATTAAAAGTCTGGCCGCCATTTTATGCCATCAAAACAAAAACAAAACCACACAGTTAGTTCCAAAAACAATATGTATAGTATTTACATTTCGACTGACTCTTTAGGTAATAAAACTAGCCATAAATAACCTAAAAGTTAGCGAATATAGTACAAATATTTCAAAGTTAATACATCACCGTAAATTAATATAATTACAACCAATAGTTTTCCTTCAACTTTATGTAGAAATCGTCGGGAAGCCACAGGCTCATACGTCAATTCTTGATGTCCAATGCAGGCTGGATGGATGTTACCACGGCAAGAGCAGAAACTTTAAGAAGGAAATTGACTATGCACAAATGTTAACAAAGAACGAATTAAACACACTTATAGCACAAAATATAGATTAGAAACTAATTCAACACTGGATAGATGTGAAACGAAAAGCCTTTACTAAGCTGTGTCGACCAAAAATTAGAAGTAAAACCGGAACTATGTGGCAAGGCAACATCGTGAAATAATTGAAGAATAACAAGCAAACGTCCATTTTGTGGGAATTATTACGACGAAACTGAACGAAATGTAAATAGGTTGTAGAATGGCCAACACGACAGATGAAAAATATGTTGGGCAAAGAAAAATATAAATAGCAGGTTGTTCCAAGATTAGCTTGTGACATATAATATGTTAACCAATGAAAACGACCATAATGTTGTTGTAGAATACCTGAAAAACTTTACAATTCTCAAAGATATCATTAGTGTATTTAAAGCGTTAATATTACAAGTCAATTTAAAATCTTCGGGCTGTGATTCTTAAACCATAATTCCTGTAAATATTACTAATCTTATTCCATCCTAAAGCAAGAACATTATTGCCAACATTAGCACAATAATTAAGATAGAAATTAAAATCCCAAATTACTATTGAATTGTTAATTCACAGAATTAGTAATATTTACAAGTATTGTTAAACTTATCTTAAATATAAGTTCGTACTATCAAACTAAACTTATTCCTAACATAATCCTAATCATAATTATTGGAATGTCAGATAACAAAAACCGGTTAGCCTCCACCAAATTTGTAGTGGATAATATGAAGTTACACAAGGCACGGTGACTTGCACCAACATTTGTGGAGGTGGAAACGAAGCTTCCACTAAAACTGGTAGTGTGTCGAAACGACACACTTATTTTTAGTTACCACAACTAAAAATTTTATCTAAGTTACAACGCCCTGCGGCGAAAACCGAACCCTCCCCTCCACCAGACTTCGGAACGGACAAAACACTGTTGTAATTCTCCACCGGGAGAACTTCAAAAGTGGCCCACCCCGAAACCGGATAAAGGAAAAGAAAACGGCTCACACCACGAAGACGCTGAAACTTAAATGACCAATAGGGGGCAAAATCCACCAGCCAATTTTAGAATCCAACCAGACGCTGAAATTGGACTCAGGGGATTATTGGCAACCCAGATTTGAATAACGTAGCTCTATCGATGGTAAAAACTCGCTCTTAGTACTGCGAGGGTGAGATTGTAGAAAAATCTATGCCGGTTCAAATGGTAGAAAAATAAATTATAATCTGACACTCAGAGATGAATTTAAAACAAACTACTTTAATTCAAACATAATGAAACATAATAGCAACAAAGATGTTAACCAAATCTTTGTAAACAAACAAAAATAGAAATTTTCTTTTACACACAAAAAAAAAAAAAACGTTAAATTCTCATTCCAGAGAACGAGAGATAAAAATAAAAAAAAACAATTTGCACTTATAATGAATCAAAAAAATGAAGTTTAGAAAGACAAAAATGTATGAACAAAACCCATCTTAAAACTAATTAAAAAAGAAATTTTATTTAAACCTCTGTTTGAAAATTCATAGCCTCGCGTTTGTAAAGAAAGAATTTAATAATTTACTAAACTTTTTATTAGATAAAACTTTAATTTAAAAACAAAATAATTGAATCTTTAATTCATTGCATTAATTTATTGAATTTAATTAATTCTTCAGAAAAACAAACACACATCTAGGTCTTAAGGACATAGAATTTAAAACAAAAATTTGGAAAGAAAATGAACCATGTTAAATACCTGAAATTGCGCTAGAAAATCACTTAGCCATGGGTTTTCAAACAGATGTACAAACAAAAATTATCAGGGAATGAGTCGGCCGAATTATTAGCCCAGCCCAGCTTAAACGGATATAAAAGAAAAAGCTCTATAGTATACCAATAGAACATTAGAGTTTTTCAAAGTGGTAAAATAAAAAAAAAACTGAGATGAAGGGATTGCAGTAATGAAATTCCTTCATTAAAGGCAAAAAAAAAATATAAAAAAAAGACATTTTTTTTCGTGAAGCAAAAAAAAATTTAATATACCTTAGTGAATGAATGGAAGTAAATAAAAAAAACTTCACGGGTCTTGGCATCGTTTTTAAATTCCAGTTAAATAAACCTCAGATTAAATTCCAAATTAAAATTTATTAGTAGATGAATAAACAGAATTAAAAAAAAAATATGAATGTGATAAAGTGAATACAACTTTTTTGTCCGGGGAAAAATTCTGTACGCATGAGTTTACACGATTATTACATGATTAAACACTACACATCCAATTGGTAAAGAAACGTGATAATTTTTTTTAGGGGAAAATAATTGGATATTTATTCAAACGGAAAGTGTTAACAAAAAAAGTTAACGAAAAAGAACAAATGAAGATTTTATCAAATGGAACTCTTAAGGAGATGAAAACATTTTATGCAACGTGGAACCTCATGCGTACAAAATTCCTCGTTGGAAGAATGAATTTAAAAAAAAAACAATATGAATAAATTGAAAAAGAATATAAGTATTTTGTTAAAATAACTACCCCATATTTTTCAGTTTCCACCAAACAGTATTATTTTATATAAAAATTTTAAGGGGGCTTAAAATTTAGGAATTTTTTATAAAACATGATAAAATTTGAATTACCTGGAAAAAGATGTGAATTCTAAGGCCGTCAGCGCAAGACAAAAGACAAATCGCGCGTTCACAACGGTTGAGCGGAAACCCCCACTCCAAAAGGCAGTAGCAACGAGAGAGAGAGAGAGAGCGAGGAACACGTGCAACTTCCTTTTCTAACGCATAGAGAAATAGAAAAACTATGTCGTAATGCATGGCGGGGCGAAGGGGGAAGCAGAGAACGAACGAACTAACGGAAATGCAATGCAGAGTCAACGAATTCCACGAACATCCGTGACTGTATTTGCGATTAAGAATGAAATAGGCCTAAAAACGTTTTATGAAATAATAAAGAAATAAAAATGTTAAGAATTATCTCGACTGAATAAAAAGAATAATTTTTATTTTGAAAGTTAAAATTCACTTAGAAATAAAATGGATTTTAATATTTTACCAAAAAAAGAAAGAAACTTGATTTTCTGGTAAAATATTACAATTATACAGCCAGACCCTGTGGTGAATGAAGTGAAGGGGTCATTTGCAGAGTGGAAAATTTGTGCTTTTCAGAGGGCCCGGCATGCTGATAAGCGTACTTTTCTACTCAGTGAGGAAGGCAATGGTAAACCACCTCACTCCTCGTTTTACTTAGTAAAACCTCTACAGGTTCAAACCAGCCTTTTGGCTGATGACCTAAACAACAACAACATTATTGTCAACTACCCAATTTGATCGCTGCTTTTGCTGCATTATTTGACGTGAGTAAGGCTTGAGATTGAACAGGGACCCACATTAGATTTGTTTGTTAACAAATGGCTGTAAGCTGGTCACCATACAAAGTCGCTTGCCAAACCGGTCTTACTTAACAAATAATAGCGACTTACTACTAGCCGACTGACTGGGCTGGCCCGAAGGCCACGTTTTAAATTTGAAGTTAAAATCTCAAGTAGAAGCTGAGAAAATAATTATAATAATAATAAAACTTTAATTTTAATTTTTTACTTTCTCTTGCCTATATGAATATAGGAAGGAAAGTACACTTGTATAGGAAGGAAAGTACTGTTTTCATGTCGGTTTTTGGAAATCGAGTTTTTACCAGATCTACAGGTTTTCAGACACCCTGAACCCAAAAAAACATGTTTTTAGCGATTGGTCTGTGTGTGTGTGTGTGTGTGTGTGTGAACAAAATATCTCAAGAACGGAACATTATATGAAATTGAAACTTAAAACTTAAGTTAGATAACACTAGAGAACCCGACGCGAACATTTTCATCAAAATCTGTCAACCGGAAGCAGTAATTTATTCGTGTCATTTTTCACTTTTTTGCGATTTTCATATAAACGGCTCCTATGATTTTTTAAAAATCGTCTCATTTACTACATTTTTTATGCTCTACAAGATAGGGTAGGCGTCATGTCTGCTGAAATTCTAGATGAGGCTGTTTTCACGTAAAAATTATTTTTATTCAAATTGCAAATTTAATGTGCTCTTTAGCGCAAAAATGTACATAAAAAAATTGTGGAGCCGGCCGCATTGGCGCAGTTGGTAACGTGCTCGCCTCTCATCATGCGGTCCTGGGTTCGAATCCCAGGCACGGCATATTTTCATACGTTACGAAAAATCATTTCATCCTCCATTGTAAACAGTTACATCCCAACGTCGTCGCTAATGACCGTTGTAGTTGATGCAACGTTAAATAAAATAAAAAAAATTGTGGAGAATTTAAAATCCCACAAACTTTAATTCAAACATTTTTTATACAACGCTTAGTTTATCGGTAATTAGCGATTTTCTGTTTTTTCTCACGAAATCGCGTAAAAAGTCGATTTTTTTAAGATTTCAGCCTTATTATGCATTTTACGACAAAATTCTATAATCGGATTTATAGGAAATTAAAAGATCTACAACTTTTATTTAGAGAATTTTCTCTACAGAGCCTAGTTTGGCATGAAAGAGTGATTATTCGTATTTTTAAGCCAAACTGAGGTCGATTTTCATTTTGCGTCTTTCACTCATGATTAAAATTAGGTTATATTTATTAGGGTTAGTTTTTTAGTTTATTTCTAATGTTTTATTACTAATGTTAGGTTATATTGCTCATTATTTGCATTGGCAAGAGAAAGTTGTGTGAGTGTTTTACACCAGATTTTTACAATTATGTCCATAGATATTCTTTCAAAAAAGCTGTAATGCATTTACAACGATTCTCAATGTACGAGGCGAAGGAAATTGACCTACCCAACTATGGCTAAAAGCCATGTCTCAGGGTAGGTGTTTTCTCCTTTTATTTAGTAACTCAGTATAAAAGCGATTTAAAATTACACTATGGCTTATAACAACGACATTACATTTCAAATATATATATATATATATATATATATATATATATATATATATATATATATATATATATATACAATTTCCAGAACAGAAATACACTAAAAAAGTATAATAAATTTAATTTGTGGACAATATATAGCTTTGATTTTCAAATTAAAGAAAATCTGAATTTATTCTTAATGTTGCAATATATAACTTTTCGAGGTGCACAATAATTTTAAAAATCTGGTGTAAAACACTCACGCAACTTTCTCTTGCCAATGCAATTAACGAATAGTATAACCTAACAATATTAGTAAAACATTAGAAAATAAGCAAAAACATAACCTTATTTTAATCATGAGTGAATGATGCAAAATGAAAACCAACCTTAATTCGGCTTAATAGTACGGAAAATCACTCTTTGACGCTAAACTAGGATCTGTAGAGAAAAATTCTACACATATAAAATTTAAAGATCCTTTAATTTTCGATAAACTTGATTATACACTTTTATCTTTAAATGCATACTAAGGTCGAAATCATAAAGTATCCATTTGTTTACAGATTTTCATGAAAAAATACAGATCATCACTAATTACCGCTAAACTAAGCGCTATGCAAAGAAATGTTTGGATTAAAATTTGTAGGTTTGTAAGTTTTTTATAAGTTGGATTATACAATTATAAATCTCTATAAATTATAAATCTCTCTGAGATTTATAAGAACGGTGGAGGAGTATCTATATGGAAGGCAGCAGGTAGCATATAAGGTAATGAAACACCTGAATAAGACAGAAAGAGACACAGCCCAGCTGAACGTAGTGTCGAAGGACGAATGGGTGCAACATTATAAGAATCTCTGGTATGAGCAGAACAGACAGAGGTCTCCTTCGGAGGGAAATGGATGGGATCATTTGGATAACAGTATAGGGGTGGATGAAATAACTTTGCAGGAGCTGGAAGAAGCCCTCAACAAAGCAAAAAGTCGGAAAGCAACTGGACTAGACGGTTTGAACATGGAACTATTGAAATGCGGGGGACTGTTTCTCAGGCTCCGTTTCTTGCATTTAATAAATATGTGCTGGAAACAGCTAAAGATACCGCAAGATTGGAAAATTGCCTCAGTTAAATCCTTGTTTAAAAGTGGAGATAGAAGTTCCTGTGATAACTACAGGGGAATCAGTTTGTTGAATACGGCGTATAAAATATATAGCATGATATTAAAAAATAGAATTCAAACTATTTCGGAGAGTCTACTGCTCGAAGAACAGTGTGGTTTCAGGAAAGGGAGATCATGCATTGACAACGTATTTACAATCAAGCAAATTGTGGAAAAAAGAAGGGAATGTAATCTCGAGACGCATTTGGCTTTTATCGATTTTCAAAAAGCTTTTCATACAGTAGACAGGGAAAAACTATGGGATGTGTTGCAGGAGACAGGATATCCGCCCCATCTCATAAGGGCAGCTAAAAGCTTATATAAAGATACGAAAATCAAAGTAGATACGGGGAATTCCTACTCTGATGAAATAATAATTAATAAAGGACTAAGACAAGAATGTGGACTATCTCCCACGCTATTTAATATTTTTATAAATGACGTGATCAAGAGTTGGAAACCATTAGTACATTCAGGTATCTACATGAATAAAAGTTTGAAGTTAAACTGCCTTTTATTTGCTGACGACCTGATAATATTACAGGAGAAGGAGGATGACCTGCAGAGAGCAGTGTATGAGATGAGTAGAATATGCCAGGAATATAATTTGACAATTTCAACCAAAAAGACAAGGGTAATAGCATTCAAGGGGAAGGATCCCGTCAGAAGTAAAATTGGCATATACCGTGCGTTCGGAAAGTCGCTGTGCACTGGAATTGTGACTATGGATTTATGAAAATATGTATAAAGAAATGACTAAGCATTTTGGAAAAAAATTTATTCAATACCTTAATTACATTGTTAAACCGTGATTACATTGTTTATAGAAGGTGTTCGAAATGACCTCCATTGGCATCAATACAGCATTGCACTCGTTTCATTTTGTTTGCAAACACCTTTCGCAACTGAAGAACAGTGATTCCTTGAATGTATGCCGTTATTGCGGCTTTAAGTTCGTCAATCGTGTGTGGTCTGTTCCGATACACAGTTTGTTTCGCCGCACCCCATAAAAAGAAATCGGGGGGAGTCAGATCAGGAGATCTTGCAGGCCACAAATTCTTTGAAATTATTCGTTCACCAAACACGTTGCGCAGGAAAGCCATTGAGTTGTTAGATGTATGTGCTGTTGCCCCGTCTTGTTGGAACCAACCATTATTCATTTCCACTTGTGTTATTTGATGCGTAAAGTTCTCTAAAATATCAGAACAATAACGTAAAAATTGTTTTCCAAAATGCTTAGTCATTTTTTCATAAATCCATAATTTTCATAAATATTTTCATAAATCCATAGTCACAATTCCAGTGCACAGCGACTTTCCGAACGCACGGTATAATAAGATTATAGAACAGATATCCCATTTTAACTATCTAGGTTGCGATGTAACTTATCAACAGGGTAAGGAGGTGCAAGATAGGATCCACCGATTTCAACACATATGTGGTACTATCCACAGGAACTTGAAAAACATCACAAGTAAAGACACTAGAATGAGATTTTATAAAACGATAGCTGCTCCAACAGTACTTTACGGAAGTGAAACGTGGGTTCTGTCAAGACGGGAAGAGAGCTGATTACAAGCAGCAGAAATGAGATTTCTCCGGCAAACTTATGGCTGTAGTAGAGAAGACCGTTACAGAAACACGGAGATACGACAACATCTTAATATCTTCTCCATAAATGATAAAGTAATGGAGGGCAGGAAGAAGTGGATAGATCACTTAGGTAGAATGAAGGATGAAAGAGTACCCAAGCAGGCACTATGGTACAAGCCAAGGGGTAAAAGGGATCGAGGACGACCAAGGAAGAGATGGGCAGATGGTGGAGGTTCGGAACAGGCAGCAACGCCTAACCCGTGAAAGGAAGAAGAAGAAGAAGATTATACAATTTTGCCTTAAATGAATATTAAGGCCGCAATCTTAAAAAAAAAGTTAATGTCTACGAGAGCACAGCCTCCCCAAGAATTTCAGCAGACATGGCACCTACCCTATCATGTAGAACATAAAAAATGTAGTAAATGAGGCGATTTAAAAAAAATTGGAGCCGTTTTTGAGAAAATCACAAAAAAGTGAAAAATTTTACAAATAAACTACTACTTCTGGTCAACCGATTTTGATGAAAATGTTCGTGTCGGGTTTTATCGTAGTCCCTAACGTATATTCGAAGTTTCAATTTTGTACAATGGTTCGTTCTTGAGATATTTTGTTTACACATACACACACACACACGCACACCATTCACTGAAAACATGTTTTTTGGGTTCAGAGGGTCTGAAAACGTGTATATCCATCCGGTGAAAACTCAATTTTGAAAAATCGACTTGAAAACAACATAGCCTACTATCCTTCCTATACATTCATATAGGCAAGAGAAAGTAAAAAAATTCATAAAAAATATCGTACCAATAAATTATATATTTTCTTAAAGACAAAGGATAATAATAAGAAAGGATAATAATATGAGCTAATGAAAAAGAAATTGAAAAAAAAATCAGTGCTGGGTTGCCTTAACCCTAGTACGGCTAAGTTCTGCGTAACATGAAAGGCCACTGGGATGGTTCCTCAAACCCACAGAATTTTTCTTCTAAATACTTTGGTTTGGTAGGTTGGTAATTCAATAAATCATTATTTCCTTTAATAAAATAGTTACATTTGTTAATAAAAATATAAAAAAAATTATTATACATATGTATTATTAAAATGTTCATGAAAAAATGGTAATTAACAAAACTTGAAACAAGTTATTCTGTGATGCTATTTACAGCAGAGCATTTATGGCAAACTAATTTTTTTAGGCAATGTTTATTGCAAACATCTTGGGTGAAATACTACCGACACACGTAGTAATACATAAAACGTATCCGTAAACATAAAACTGATATCCCCGAAAATTGTAGTTGAATCTAATACATAAAATTCTCGTGTCACAGTGTTAAATGCCATACTTCTCTGCAACGGCTTAACCGATAAAATTTTATATGCACACTTGGTATGTCTAAGAATAGGTTTCTATCTATTTTTTATGCCCCTGAGTGATAAAGGTGGTCCACACCAAAAATTATTTTTGTTATTTTTTGAACAAAATTTTTATTTTTTTATAATGTGGCATTAAAAAATACATACACTCCTAAATTTTCACCCTTCTACCACCAACCCCTATTTTTTATAGCAATATTAGTAATTTAATAATTTTCTACTCTCGGCGGTCGATAACTGATCAGTTGTCACTCGATCAGTTATTCCCGCCAGGCATCTACCAGTGTCACTCTCACTTCGTAAACATCACAGAGTAGGGATGAGAACGAAGCCGGTCTCCGGTCTTTCTCACATAATAAGCTTTCTCTCACTCCCTATACTGTTTTTGGCCATTATTATTGTTTGTGCAACGATCGTAGTAGTGACGTTTACAATTATCATTTTATGCCCCTGGAATTAGTGTTTTTTTGTTTTATGTCTGACTGTTCTGCAATTTCTACTAATACAGCCGGTGGATAATGATGGTAATAAAAGTGAGCGATGAAAAAATTCCAGACCTGACCGGGAATCGAACCCGTTACCCCCGGCGTAGAAACCACTTGCGCTAACCACTACGCTAACGGGTCTTAGATAAAATAAAAAAAAATTTATATTTTCCATAAAAACATGTTTTTTGTTCTTGGGCGTAGCAACGCGCGCCGGCTACCGCTAGAAATAAATATAAAACTAATATCTCTACATAAAGAATGCTTACATTCTTATAATTTAAATATAATAATTAAATTATTTAATATAATTAAATCTTATAATTTAAATATAATATTATGTAACACCTTAATGTCAAATTTTGTTGTATAACCTGGTAGACAGAAGAAACGCATAAGTCACATCTAGCACAAGTATTTAATTGCCGAGTGTATCGCACAAATTTCCGTAAAAAATGTTCATAAAATTGTTTGATAGGTTAATGATAATAACATTGTTAAGTATACAAGTAATAATATTATCGCTAATAATTATAATAATACACAAGTTATTAAAACTTAATAAGGGTAGCTTGTTTTTGAATAGGCTAGTAAACATACACGCTAGTGTTTACATATTTTCCACACCGCTTCCCTCTCAAACAGTGAGCTGATGGCACACTAATAGGTACAAAATAGAATAAAAACATAGGTATTGTAAAACCTCATCTATCCGGCCCTCGTTGATACGGATCTCCGGATAATCCGGATCAGATTTGTAGACACTTTTTTATTTAATGTTCATATATGGCCTGATTTTCGTAAGGAGAGCGCTGGGCAAAACGTGCGTCTGCATTAGTATAGTCTTGTATGTGCTACAACAGTGCAGCATATTTAATCAACAATGAAACAGTATGTCTACAGTTCAGCCGTCCTTAGTTTGCTCCTACTGTCAACAAACCAAAGCCAGCTACTACAGGATGCACGCTAGAGCACACGACTTTATAGGTGTCGTATTCCTACTAAGTTAACTATGTTTTAAATTGTAAGTACTTAAAGTACTTAAAACATGTCATGATATGATGCAGGCCTAACAATTTCATTTAAAAAATACTTTTAAAAGTATTTTGTATTTAAATAATTTTGAAAGTATTTTATTGTTACTTTTTAATCAGTGTACACTTTTTTATATAATGCGCATGCTCAGTGACGTCATTATTTGTTTACAATAGAAGCAAACTAAGAAAGGCTGGACTGTAGAAAATACTATGGGTGTTATCAATTTTCAACAACACTCAGGCTGTACATCTTACTGTAGGTCTGAGGGAAATACGGGGTTGAATTCATGTATGCGCATGCGCAGTTCAGCGCTCACAGCAATTGGCTTGGCCTTTAATATTTTTTAAATATGATAGCAAAAACGTAACTATAAGTACGCTAAACATTCGCTTTTTATGTCGATTAAATTTACAATTCCTGCGTAGACTGTACAAGAAATTATGGTAATAAAATACTTTTTGTTGAGTTTAAGAAAGCTTTAGTAGAGTATCACTCCAGCGAAACTATTAATGATAAAACGTTTGCATGACCTTGCTTCATTGTACTCTACACATGTTTGAAACAAATGCCAGTAGACAATTTTTTATTAACAAATGATACAAAAAGTTATATTCATATTTTTTTAATGTGTTTTAAACAATTCTGTGCTCATTAATAGACAAGTAGAGTATTAAATTATTTGCACTCGATCTACTAATTCCAGGGGTACAAAAATAGTTCAGTTTCTTATCACATTTTCAGTCAATTATATATGACTGAAGCATTTACGAATAGAAGAGGTAGAGGTGTAAAAGACACTGGTCACAATTATCTCTTCTGAAAGTAATGAATTTCTTTATACAACCAGACCTTATGGTGAATGAAGTGAAGGTGTCATTTTCAGGGTGGAAAGTAGATGCTTTTCAGAGAGCATGGTATACCGATAAGTATACGTTTCCACTCAGTGAGGAAGGTGAATGTAAAACACTTCACTTCTCGTTTTTACTTAGAATCATTTAAGAACAGAAGAAGTAGAGGTGTAAAAAACACTAATTAGAGTTATCTCCTCTGAAAGTAATGAATTTCATGATACAGCCAGACCCTATGATGAATGAAGTGAAGGTTTCATTTGCAGAGTGGAAAATTTGTGCTTTTCAGAGAGTCCAGTATGCTGGTAAGCATATTTTTTTACTCAGTGAGAAAGGCGAATGTAAACCACCTCACGCCTCGTTTTACTTAGAAAAGCCTGTACAGATTCAAACCACCCTTTCGGCTGATCGCCTAAACAACGACAATCAATTCTATGTAAGTTTATTACAATATAATAGTTTTTTATAGTAATAAACGGGAAGTCGCTTATTTAAGGATTTGATTTGCTCTTTACCCGGATCAACCAGATTTTCGATTTTCCGGATTGCCTTTGGTCCCAATTAGATCGGAAAAAGAGGTTGTACCGTACAATGAAAACAACAAGATATAAAAATTGTTAAAAAATAATTTTCAACCAGATGTAAATGGTTTTTTTTTTGACTTTAGGGATTTATATTATAGCTTAGTGATTTCACACACTATAAGTCTAGAGAAAGTAATTCTATTCGTGGGGCTCGTAGGCAAATTGACTCATGAGGTGTAAACCACCCCACGTAGTCCAATATGTCTGTATAAGTTAGTCTTTGAATAGGCAGTAAATTGAAAAGATAGGATTTAAAAGGCTACTGATTACCAAATAAGAAAATATCCCTTGATGGAAAATTTCTTTTGTCTTTCACAAATGAACAACAAAGACATACACCCTTTCAAATCGTTTACAAGTTTCTGATGCCACAGTCTCACTCACATCTGGACACCTTATTCACTATTGTCCGTTACATAACAATAGAACTTTGTTTTATTGTTCAAACTTCATTTCAACTTGATTTTTAGCTAGTCAACTAGAAATTCTATACAGCAATTTGCCCTGCTTCTTTACTTTTACAAAAAGAGTAAATTTGAGTCATGTCCTTTACAAAGACATTACTTCTCCAAGTAAACACCAATTTAATTTTATTTAATTGAATGAATTTTTGTTAATTGTAAAAATTTCAAAACATCGACAACCCATAATAATATTTTTGTAAACATTAAAAAATTTTATATTTTATAAGCACCATCATGTTAAAAAAATTCTAGGACCATTTAAAAGACCTTGGAATTTTTCAATTTTTAATTTCAGAACTTGGGCTATTTCAGTATTCAGTTTTATTACGGCAATACAGTGAGTACTAAAACATATATAATTTTTCTTTCTTTTGGCCGCCATTTTGTTTCTAAAAACATAAGAAAAATGTAATTTTCACAGAAATCTTTTTGTACCTTCATTAAAAAGTGTATAAACTATCAAAATGGTCGGTGGAGGAATGAACTAGTATTAGAAAATCAAATGCGTATAACCCTTCGAGGAACAACCGGCATATAGTCCATACGTTTTAAAATGCATAAAGAAAAACACATTAAATTCTATATTGATATTTTAATTCACAGATAAGAGAGAGTGAAATTTATTTTTGCTCTCCTATAAAATTTACATGTTTTGACTTGCGACGGTTTTTCCATGTACGTTATATCTTCTATTAAAATCCACCATCAAACATTGAGGCTTTTACTTTCTCTTGCCTATTTGAATAATATATAGGAAGGAAAGGATTGTTTTCATGTGGATTTTTTGAAATCGAGTTTTCACCGGATCTACACGTTATCATACCCCCAAAACCCAAAAATCATGTTTTAAGTGATTGGTCTGTGTGTGTGTGTGTGTGTGTGTGCGTGCGTGCGTGTGTGTGTGTGCGTGCGTGCGTGCGCGCGCGCGCGTGTGTGTGTGTATGTGTGAACAGAATATCTCAAGGACGAAACATCGTACGAACTCGAAACTTGAAGCTTAAGTTAGACACTACTACCGGACCCGACGTGAACATTTTCATCAAAATCGGTCAGCCGGAAGTAGTAGTTTATTCGGTTAATTTTTCACTTTTTTGCAATTATATCAAAAACGGGTCGTACAATTTTTTTTTAAATCGCCTCGTTTGCTTAATTTTTTATGCTTTACAAGATAGTAAATACTATCGATAGAAATTTAATATAATAATAAATAATACGATAGAAATACTACAACTTTTATTTCAACATTTATTTTTATAACGCTTAGTTTAGCGGTAATTAGCGATTTTCTGTTTTCTTCTTACGAAAACGTGTAAAGAAATCAATTTTTTTACGATTTCAGCCTTAGTATGCATTTTACAACAAAAGTGTAGTATATAATAAAATTTATAGGAAATTAAAAGATCTACAACTTTTATTTACAGAATTTTTCTCTACAGAGCCTAGTTTAGCGTGAAAGAGTGATTTTCCGTACTTTTAAGCCAAACTGAGGTTTATTTTTTATTTTTCGTCTCTCACTCATGATTAAATTTAGATTATGTTTATTGGGGTTAGTTTATTTCTATTGTTTTATTACTAATGTTAGGTTATATTGTTAATTATTTGCATTGGCAAGAGAAAGTTGCGCGAGTGTTTCACATCAGATTTTTTCATTTAAAAATATGAAATTGTTCGCCATATCGAAAAATGTTAATACTTTTTACATATGCTATAATAATAGTTTTAATAGAGGTTTTAATAGAGGAAGTTTTTTATTTTAATTTTTATGTAACTTTTCATGTGTCTGATGGAAACATGATAGCTTCGTCTATGGAACACAAGATATATGTGTCCGCAGGTTTTCTGGATGTCGCTTAAGCTTTTGACAGAATTTGGCATACAGGTCTCTTACACAAACTAAAAGAAATACTACCATTTACCTACTACCTTATCATAAATTCCTTCCTGTCTGACAGATTCTGTAGAATTCGTTTAGGATCGTCTTACTTAAATTTCTTTCTGTATTAGCTGGCGTGTCTGAGGGCTCAATTTTAGCTCCACTTCTCTATTCTGTATATACTTCAGACCTACCGACCCTACCCCAGACCCTCACTGCTACCTACGCTGACGAAACACTGATATTAACCCGAGACCAAAACTATACACGCTTCACTAACACTCCAACATCATCTTAATCTCTTACACGAATGGTGTAAAACATGGAAAATAAAACTTAATACGGCAAAATCCCTTCACGTAACTTTCACACTCCGTCATGGTGATTGCCCACCAATATACATAGACAATGAACCTCTCACAAAAACAGATACGGTCAAGTATCTCGGTCTGACTTTTGATAAACGACTAACTTGGAACACACATAACAAACGGAAACGTTTATTACTGAATTCCCGACTTAAACTTCTATATTCCCTACTTCACAAACGATCAAAATTACCAATGGCACAAAATTACGCATATATTGTTCTCTTTTGAAACCTATTTGGACCTACGGATCCCAAATTTACGGTTCAACCAAACCCTCTAACTTGCAACGAATTCAAGCATTCCAGTCAAAAACATTACGCCTTGTAGCAAATGCACCTCTTTAATTTAGTAACAAAACTTTACATACAGATTTGAAAAAAACTACTTGTACAAAATTCCATCGAATACCTATACAAACGCTTTCACGACAAGTCACACGAACACGAGAACCCACTGGTACGTTCACTTTCCACCTTCCATTTACCTGATAATCCTCCTAGACGCCTTTAAAGACGCTGGAGTAGAGACCTGCTAATTTGATATACAAATTTCATTCTTGGGGAGGCACCAATGGGGGCCCTACACCTCTCATGACTATCATGTCATTTACATTATTATCATGATCATCACATTTGCGTGTTGTAAAATTTTACAGTTGTAAATAAAGAATTAGAAAAAAAATGGTGACCACTTAGAAAAGCATTCTGTATTCCGATAAATAATTTATTTTATTTTAAGACGAAGACTAAATCTGATATTCTGCGCTAGTAGTGCCCTATTTTGACATGTGACCAGCTACTTTTATGATGCAAATGATTATTGACCTATGCACAGAAGCAAGTCTACACTCGGTGTGCTTGTAGAATATGCATCACGGTTTGAGGTGATAACGGAAAGGAAGGATACAAGGGTGAGGGTAAAGGTCATACCATATACCTTATTCAGGGTACGACGTTTTAACTAGATATTCTGGTATGCAATAGAAGTGACGTACTTCTCATATGCAGTACATAGCTACTGTGACTCAAAACGTTTTAAGGTTAATGTAAGACGAATAGTATGAAAAAAAATCAAATGTATTTATTTATGAGAAATAACTTCTTGATTTCTTGATCGATTACTTGTAATAATAAATTATTAACCAATTTATCAATATAATTTCTCTTGCCTATATGAATATATATAGGAATGACAGATGTTGTTTTCATGTCGATTTTTCGAATTCGAGTTTTCATCGGATCTACACGTTTTCAGATCCCCTGAACCCAAAAAACATGTTTATAGCCATTGGTGTGTGTGTGTGTGTGTGTGTGTGTGTGTGTGTGTGTGAACTGAATATCTCAAGAACGAAACATCACACGAACTCGAAACTTGAAACTTAAGTTAGACACCACTACCAGACCCGACACGAACATTTCAATCAAAATCGGTCAGCCGGAAGTAGTAGTTTATTCGTTTAATTTTTCACTTTTTGCTATTTTCTCAAAAACGGGTCGTACAATTTTTTTTAAATCGCTTCGTTTACTTATTTTTTTATGCTTTACAAGATAGGGTAGGCGTCATGTCTGCTGAAATTCTTCGAGAGGCTGTTTTCACGTAAAAATTTGTTTTTTTTAAGACTGTGGCTTTAATAGCAATTTTAGCGCAAAAATTTATATATAATAAAAATTGTAGAAAATTAAAAATACTACAACGTTTATTTCAACATTTTTTTGTGTAACGCTTAGTTCAGCGGTAATTAGCGATTTTTTGTTTTCTACTTACGGAAACGTGTAAAAAAAAATCGATATGTTTTACGATTTCGGCCTTAGTATGCATTTTACGACAAAAGGGTAGTATATAATAAAATTTAAAGGAAATTAAAAGATCTACAACTTTTATTTAGAGAATTTTTTTCTACAGAGCCTAGTTTAGCGTAAAAGGGTGATTTTCCTTAAGCCAAACTGAGGTTGATTTTCATTTTGCGTCTTTCACGCATGATTAAAATCAGGTTGTTTACTGAGGTCATTGTTTTGTTTATTTCTAATGTTTTATTACTAATGTTAGATTATATTGTTCATTATTTGCATTGGCAAGAGAAAGTTGTGGGAGTAGCCTATTTCACACCAGATTTTTATTACTATTTTTTATCTCTAATGTGTGTACGTTGTAATCTGTTTAATTCATGTCAATAAGCAACCCCATGATCCAATGAGATAAGGATAACGTGCATGACGTGTAAATAAGGTGTATTCTTGTACAGACCCAGGCTGACCATTCTTGAGGGAGTGTGGTTAATTTAACCCCAACTAATCTGTTTTGTCCGTCTACTATCTTTGAACCCACTATCTCACGGAGGATTTTTTTTCAAATTTCTCTGTTTCTTTTAGACCAACCTTCCCGGTCATTCTAAGGCACTCACTCGCGTACAGACACACAAGGTTTATCACCGTTTTATAATGTCTAAATCTTGACGTGTCTTGAGAGTGTTTTCTTCTTTACAAGTGATTAGTTCCTCAAACTGCTCCGGCCTCGTCTGTTGTTGTTCGCTTATCTTTGGTTGTATTCTTTCCTCAAGTTTCTTGAGTAATCTAATGATTATTTTAATGAAAATATAAATTTAAATGAATTTTAATTTACTTTTTCATCGGTTATACCAAACGGATAATAATTTTTTATTCTTATATAAAATTTACTGTAACTAGTTACTTAAAACTAACGAACAGTTTTTCTTTAGCGATAATGTTCCCCCCCCCCTCAATGAATATAATTATGCAGTCACCCACTGGTGCTAGCACTTATTTTCTAATGTCACATACAGTATTTTTTTTTTTTTTTTTTTTTAGGCTCTCATTGGAGCAAAATTAATCGATTTACAGAAGATCCCTAGTTATTCCTCTTATTTGCCCAGTAGTTCTTCATTCTTTGCGACACTCTCGCCCTATCCTCCACAGTCCAATGTCTGTTTGTCTGCCTTTTAGGTACTTCTGGAAAATTCGTGTTTGGATTTTTGATCTTATATCCTTCTTCTCTGTTCAAAATCTGTGTCTCTGAGATATCCAGGTCCTGCAGATCCTGTTGAACTTCCTCAAACCAGGCGTACTTGACTTTGGTTTTCAAAAAGAAATCCAGTACCTGTCTGGTAAATCTGGATTCTGGCAGTCTCCTAAGATGTCCAAAGAACCCAACTCTTCTCTTCCTCATTATCTCGGAAATTTCCTCATTTTCCCTGTATAGAACCGAATTAAACACTAGAAATATTAATTTCTTTAATCTTTATCTTAAACCTATTGTTAATCTACTAACTTAGGTAAATATACGTATAACTATAACATAAAAGTAGCCTAACCATTAGTTTTAGTAATTTATATTATATACATGACTTAAAAGTATTTTACTCTTGTTGTTGTTTAGGTCATCAGCCGAAAGGCTGGTTTGAACCTGTAGAGGTTTTACTAAGTAAAACGAGGAGTGAGGTGGTTTACCATTGCCTTCCTCACTGAGTGGAAAAGTATGCTTATCAGCATGCCGGGCCCTCTGAAAAGCGCATATTTTCCACTCTGCAAATGACACCTTCACTTCATTCACCACAGGGTCTGGCTGTATAATAAAATTCATTACTTTCAGAGGAGATAACTCTGATTAGTGTCTTTTGCACCTCTACCTCTTCTGTTCTTAAATGATTCAGTCATTTAATTGGCTGACCATGTGATAAGAAACAGAACTATTTATTTTAGCCCTGAAACAAACAGATTGAATGTAAATAACTTGACACTTCACCTGCCTGTTATGGGCAGATTTTACTCTTATTTACAGTTTAACAGTACTTTTATTAGCTTTTCTTAAAACACTATTAAGCCTAACTATTAGACTATTAATAATATTTTTTTAACAAACTAAATCTACAAGCTTAGGTAGTTCTTTTCAGTCACCTACCTATTACACTTTTAATAATTTTTTTTAACAAACTAAATCTACAGGCTTAGTTCTTTTCAGTCGTCTAACTATTACACTACTATCTAACAGTCGAAGCGCTTCAATGTTGACGTGACCGTGAAGATGATCTTTGTGTTTCTTGGTACACACTTACACACTTCTTCCGCTACTGTGTTAACTTGTAAGTTAACTTGTAGATGCCGCTGTTGCGGGCATACCATGGAGCGTTTACAATGTTTCTGAGCACTCTGTTCTGGAACCTTTGGAACCATTTATGTTGCTTGCTTTTGTGCAGCCATAGATCTGCAAGCCGTAGGTCTATTCCGGTTTTAGCACTTGCTTGTACAGAAGAAATTTATTGAAAGTTGACAGTTCAGAGGTCTTACCGAGCAGCCAATACATCTTTCTGTACTTAATTTGTAATTCTTCCTTTTTCTTCTTAACGTGCTCCTAATAAAAATTATTCACGTATGTTGAACCAGTACAAAAGATCTAAAATTCTGTTCCTCTTAATTTTTTAACACATTTAACACTGAGCAATTATATGGTATCTCTCCCGCTGGGCTGATTTTTTGTGTGGCGTGTTCTCTCTTTTCTTTATTTACAACTGTATGTTACTTAAATTTTTTATTTCCAACCTATACATAGATATATCTTTGCTAATAACATAAAAGTAAACTATTCAATATTATTTTTTTTAGATTTATTTTCGTCTGTTATGATGAATGTATTTCTTAATTGAATGCTTCTATTTACAGTTACGATTTACCCGTAATTTATTATATAATTTTTGTTGTATAACTGTAAATCTACGATCTGCTTTCATAGAACAATGAGTAGATATGTTGTAAGTATAAATCATGAGTAAGTAATACCCCTTGGCATTACTTTATAAAATTTCCTATTTTGTTGTTTTGTTCTAGCCAGGAATGAAAAATAAATTAAACACTCACGTAATAAAATAAATCTGTATAGTCTTCTGTGTGTTTCACTGTTGTCTAGGAAATTGATGGCTTCTGGATTCTGATGATTTTCAAGTCTTGTTTGGTAACTGGTGCAAAATTTCTATATTGCTTCGTGTACCGTGGGAGTGTTCGTGTCTCTCTGCAATATAGTGTTAGATATGTAACAAGGCGAGTCTATGATGTTTTGAAGTAGTTTTGACTGAAACCTTTGAATTATTTCTATGATACTGTGACTTGCTGTGCCCCAGAGTTCTATCCCATATCCACACAGGTTTAAGTACAGTTTTATACAGTAACAATTTGTTTTGTGCCGATAATTTGGACTTTCTATTAAGCATCCAATACAGCAGTTGGTATTTAAGATTTAACTGTTTTCGTTTGTTCCATATGTAGTCCTCCACGTCAGACGCCTGTCCAGATAATTTTAAACTACAAATAAAATATTTTTAAAGTAAATCCAAAATTGTAAGCTATTTCGCTTTGATACCTGCAAAGATATTAAATTCACAGCTTCAACTATATCCTGAAAAAATCCTGAAAAATCCCATTTAAAATACTGTATGAGCGTACTAGATGAGGGTATAAGCTCGCGAGATGAAAATTTAAAAATAAATAGCAGGGTTACAAAGAAAATACTTTTCTGAGGGCTATACAATAGCAACAAATTAAGTCTTACTCCAGAATTATTTAAAATGTTAACAAAACAGAACCCACTAGGCGAGACGGCAGCCTGGCGGTAACAACTACCCATGACCCGCTAGGAGAGTCCCTAGCACTAAATGTGTTAATTTAGAACGCCTAAGTTCAGAATTTTGGTAATGTATCAGATATTTTATATTGAAGGTACTTATGGATATATTAACGTTACGCTTTGTTAGTTATATGGAGTATTGGGTGGGGTGGTGGAGAGGGGAGGAGATTAAGTGTGTGATTAGCGAAGTGCAGGTTATTAGTCATTAGTATTATAATAGGTTAGGCCTAGTGATGCCTATGTATGATGAGGGGGTGAATTGTGGCGGAGTAGAGTTCGATCGTAAACCACACAACGTTATGAAAACAGAGCTTCCTTCTCCTCCTCCTCCTCCTCCCAAACCACCACCTCCTTCTCCTCTTCCCCTTCATCAATATACTACAACGGTTGCATTATACATATATAGGTTACATTCAAGTCCTAGGTTTCTATTTTATGTTATTCTATATAAAATTTAAATTTTGGAATATTTAAAATCAAAAGTGGTTTTCTTTTATGACGTACAATCCCTTCATTCATTAATATTATGCAGTATTGTTTTATTTAATGCTCGTAAAATTGTAATAAATCGAAATAAAATAAGATATATATATTAATTTATTTTATTTTATTAATAATGATCCAAAGGGATAGGATTCTGAACTGCTTAGTGAAAAAACTGGTTGAAATAACAAACTCAATCATAGAATACTAAGATATTTAATTTAAAAAATACAGAATCAATTAAAGAAAAATAATGGTAAAGTTGAGTTATAAATCCAACAAAATACAGTTACAGAGATTTTACCCTACTCATGGATCCACGTCACAATATAACATGATAAAAAATATATAATAATATAAATACCTGAATATATTTATAACATAAATAAATGTTGTATTGATCTTCAAACACCAGGCAGGTTAAGTTCTTCAATTGGTCTTGGCTTAGGCCCATGTTGTCCCTCCTGACTTATTGTAACTCTGAGTTCTTTATTTTGATCAAAGTATTAAAAATTAGATTAATAATAGCCAAATATTATTATCCTAGTTATAATTAGTATTTCATAATAATGAAATCCCACTTGAACAATTCTATCACACCTTACTGCCAATCGCACAATAATACGAGTATTTAATAAATTTTTAAGTTCGTATACATCTAACTTCTTTCAAAGATCAAGACCTAATTCCCCCTCTCCATATTTCTCTGTAGTTTTATATTTTTCATATTCGTCTTATTTTTAAATAGCGAATCAGAAAATTGCATTGGGTTTCCCTCTCAATACTCTCTCTCTTTTTCTTGAGGTGTTTGGATTTTTTTATAACAAGTTAACTATTGTTTTAACCTTTATTTAATATTCTCTCTCATTTTTTAAAAAATCTTTCACCATATTATTTGCTTGACTTTTCCTGTTTACTCTAATTTTCTAACCTCTTATTTCACAATATTACTCCTTCTTATCGTAACACATACTTAAGCAATATCTATTCACAAATGCCATAACAATAAGAAAACATCAATTTATACACAAATCAGTATATATTTTTTTGTGTACATTACAATTATTAAGAACTACATTGAATTTGAAATATTTTTAACCCATAAAGTCACGGTAATTCTAGATCTCAATCGTGAATAGAACATTGGACACTTTTGGTTTAAAAGGTTGACTCCCATGATACATTTATATGTCTCTCACCAGATCTGTAAATTTACTTTTGAGAGACTGATCCATCTCTCACGCAGCAGTGTTTTTAATAGAATTGGGAGACGGATTGGATGCTCGTTTGCATTGATTCATATACTGAGCTGTAAGAAATGAGTTCAAAAAACATTTTCCTAGTCATGGTTCGTGATTTACTTGATCCGATCGAGTCAAAAATGAGTTGGTGAAACTTGAGAGCCTATTATTACTATTACATAATATTGACTATTATTATAGGTTATTATTGCATTATCAATCATGTTTTCTGCCCATAACAGAAAGGTTCAGTGTCAAATAATTTACACTTAATTTGTTCGTCACAGAGCTAAAATAAATAGTTCTGTTTCTTATCACATGGTCAGCCAATTAAATGAGTGAATCATTTAAGAACAGAAGAGGTAGAAATGTAAAAGACACTAATCAGAGTTAATCTTCTCTGAAAGTAATGAATTTCATTATACAGCCAGACCCTATGGTAAATGAAGTGAAGGTGTCATTTGCAGAGTGGAAAATATGTACTTTTCAGAGGGCCCGGCATGCTGATAAGTGTACTTTCTCACTCAGTGAGGAAGACAATTGTAAACCACCTCACTTCTCGTTTTACTTAGTAAAACCTGTACAGGTTCAAACCAGCCTTTTGGCTGATGACCTAAACAACACAATCATGTTTTAATAATATTATATATTGAAAAACCATTTTATCTTCCAATTTTTTATGGTTTTCATATTACTATATTTTTCGCATTGTAAATGCTGACTCTGGTCGGTGCCTCTATGTGATCAACTGGTACTGAAGTTACCACTCGCCGAACAACTGCTTGATAGCGAGACGTATCTTCGATATTTATCCAGTTTTTTTGAAAAATAGCCAAAAGTAAATTATTTATAAAATACATAATAATATTTAATAGAAATACAAGGAAAAGTTTGATCTTTTCACTGTAAATATTAAAAAACATAACCTATGTTTGATTGTAAGTAAACAATGTAAAATAGAAAACATAACCTAATATTAACCCTAGAATGGAAAGCCGTCGTAAAATTTACTACGTCAACTTCGTTTTTCGTTGGTACTACTACGTTTCAACGTTGACTGTACCGACCTTAAGGGTGTGTATCGTTTCGCCTGAGACAAGGTCAGTGTGTTATTGACATCGGTTACAACTTTTGTATTTTGTCGAGTGAGAGTATAAATCGTAAATATTACGACGGGTTTCCACTACCGTAACTATTTTTTATAGGGCATCGATTTATATTTTAATTATTGTAGCTTTCGTAGTGACGTGTTTAGTGTTAAAATAAACTGTAAATAGTTAGTTGTATTATAAATTATGATCGGGTTACATAAACAGCTCATAACACCATGGTTAGAAGAAAGGATCAAATGTGTCTCAATTCAACGATCTTTGAAGACGATTATACTTCAAGTTCTGGGAAGAGAAAATGATCCAGTTCCTGTCCCTAAACAGGTCAAGAAACGAACAGTTTGTAAACATTGCCCAGCAATAAAGAGGCGTATGACAACAAGCTGGTGTATCATTGCAACGAGACATTCTGCGGGGAGCACAGAGGAGAAATATGCAAGAGGTGCACCGACGTCTTATCACGATTGAACAGTGAAATCTTTGCAAATACCTAGACTCTGACTACCTTGTTTTTTTCTTAGCAATATCAAACAGTTTACCTAACAATTTATACGACTTTATGGTATTTTACTAATTTTCCGACTTAATAAAAATTTACTACTTAACCAATAAATTTGAAAAAAAAATATATTCAAGGTGCATAATACCGTTATTTTTACTTTATTGTATATTAAATTTGTATGAAATAAACTAAAAAATTATAAACATAGCACATTTTTATTTAAAATACATTCATCTATAAGATTTGGACTTATAAAGATCAGTAGTAAATATTACGACGGGTTTTTCCGACAACGTAACTATTACTAGGCTTTCCATTCTAGGGTTAATCATTAGGGCCCCACCGGGTTACTTTAGAGGTAAAGTCGTCGCCAAAATTAGCTGTTTAACAGCTGATTTTTGGAGACGAAGGTTCCTGGTTCAAATCCTAGTAAAGGTAGTTACTTTTATACGGGTTTGAATACTGGATAGTGGTTGCCGGTGTACTTTGATGGTTGGGGTTCAATTAACCATACTCTCTCAGGAGTGGTCGACCTGGATCTGTACAAGACTACACCTCATTTACACTTCATACACATCATCCTCATCTTATTGGGTCATGGGGTTGCTTATTGTTCTGAATTGAACAGATTGCAACGTACACATATTAGGAATTAAAAAAAAAAAAAAATTAATCATTAGGGAATGACACTAAATGAAAATTAACCTCTATTGAAGTTAAAATAAAAAAAATACTAATTTTGACACAAAACAGTTTCTATAAAAAGAACGCATGGGTTAATAGTTGTATAAATAGGCTACAAAAAACGCTTCCAAATGTAAATTCACTTCACGTGGTCTAAAATTGGTTCTAATGAGAAAAAGTATGGTTAATTTAAACCTTATCTTGATATATTTTTATATTTGATAAGTATCAACTTTATTTAATATTTATTTTAATTTACTTTTGCTAAATTTAAAAAAAAACTTACGAATAACAACTTCCAAAAGTGGCTGTTGTAGTACTGACGGGAAATAAATTATAATGAAAGTGAATTTATAAAACTGGATTTCTTGAACACAAACATGATTAATAAATTAGAAAAGCGTCAACGATGATCAGGCAGAGTTGTAAGTCTGTCCAGGTAAATGGCCCTGAGTAATAAATCGGATTAATTGAAAAATCTGACAACTCCGAATTTGCAGGAAAACTCAATTTCTGTAATTCTGACAAGAGTTTCATCCTTCGAACAATCTTTGTTGTTTGATTTGCCTTATTTTTGTTTTTGCGAGTTGTCTTAAACATATTTATTTTGATAATTGATCTAGTTATGTATTGTAAATTTGATATGTTATCCTGCAGATTCCATCGATCCTCAAGTTTAACATGATTATAAAGTATTACAACTAAACCATAATAGAAGTGAAACTTTCTTAACTATGTAGAACGAATATTTTAAAGAACACCTCAACGTGATACAATGAATACATTCACGTGACAAAATAATTCCGCACGCGGTTTGTTGTTTTACAAGTCTAGTTAAAATTAACATGTACGGCTCAACTCGTAAACTCACGCAACAAAGTTTTACATACACGGCAAACTAAACTAAACTTCCGTCACCCAACTTTGTTTCACTTGACAACTTTGCTTTCCACACTCCACAGTCTGTGGACAAGGCAACACTACCGAATTAAGAGATACTAAAGTGTATTGCTTTAACAAATTTAAACCTTATTACAACCGCAATAACTTCATCTAATTAACATACTGTTACAATATACACAAACTTTTTATTCAAATTCAAAGTTAAATTTAACCACAAAAAGATAAACTTAATTGCAATAATGTCGTAATAAAAATGAATTTGTGT
The DNA here is from genome assembly GCA_035578175.1 of Catonia carolina. Classification (NCBI taxonomy): domain Eukaryota; kingdom Metazoa; phylum Arthropoda; class Insecta; order Hemiptera; family Achilidae; genus Catonia; species Catonia carolina. Next base: position 70,299,478 of record JAQMRL010000005.1, read on the forward strand.
AGGTAACCAAAAATATTTGCAATTAAATAAAGTTCTAAAGAGTTTTACCGGAAACGTAGCATTTTCTATAAGCTAACGAAAACCATAAATGAACAAAGTAGATGTTATATGTACGTTGTAAAATTTGTACAGTACATTCGAAATACCATGACAATGTTGCTTAAGTGGCATATCAAACAGATGGAATTTTATAATGTGCACATTATTGTTATCTGTATTATATTACATTATATTATGTTTGCAGTATTGTTGTCATTGTTACCACTTAAGAGATTTTTTTATATTAAGTTCCCTGTTAGTGAATTAAAGCGTTTTGAAAGATAAATAAATAATGGGAAAGAAAAAGTAATAACGATAATTTTCCAGTAACACACGGAAATAAAAATTAAATTGATTATCTAATTATTATAATATTATAATTAGTTAAAAATTAAATATAATCACGTCTTGTGTATTAAATGCATGGGTTACTGAAAACAACAATAACAAATGCCAGTAAAATAATTATGACCAAAATCCATATGATTTTCAAAATTGCAAAACCGATTTATATCATATTTGTAAGCATAATAAAAAGGCAAATTTTACTTTCGAAAAGGGACATTTTTTATTCTGAAAAGTTTCAAAATTGCAAAACCGATTTATATCATATTTTGTAAGCATAATAAAAAGGGAAATTTGACTTTCGAAAAGGGACATTTTATTCTAAAAAGTTACCAACATTCAGAGACTTACTATCGTGCTATTTCGAATTTCGAATGGACTGTAATTTCTCTTCCCCTGGGTGAAATAAGAGCATAGTAGTACTGTTTACACGTCAATTTTTTGAAAAAAGTTTTCAATGAAAATACAAGTTTTCAGGCCCCCTGGACCCAAAAGCATGTTTTTCGATTTGTATGTGTGTGTGTGAAAAAATAACTGAAGAACGGAATATCGTACAACGTTGAAAATTAAGATCTAAGTTAGGTACCATAACAGCATTTCATGTGAAAATTTTTATCAAATCATCAGTTAATTCGTGCAATCTCTTACTATTTTGCAATTTTTCTCAAAAATCGATTCCTACGATTTTTTTAAATCGCTTTGTCAATTTTTTTGTATTCTACCAGATATAAGTCGATCTGTTGGTTCCAGGGGTACAAAAAGTATTTCTGTTTCTTATCACATGGTCAGCCAATTATATAACTAAAGTATTTATGAACAGAAGAGGTAGAGGTGTAAAAGACACTAGTCACAGTTATCTCGTCACTGAGTTATGAATTTCATTATACACCCAGTCCCTGTACTGAATGAAGTGAAGGTGTCATTTGCAGGGTGGAAAGAAGATGCTTTTCAGAGGACCAGACATGCTGATAAGCATACTTTTCCATTCAGTGAGGAAGGTAATTTTAAACCACCTCTCTCCTAATTTTTCTTAGTAAAGCCTCTAGAGGCTCAAACCAGCCATTCAGGTGATGACCTGAAGAACAACAAGGCGAACAAAATAAATTTTGAGAATTTAGCATGTGGGAGTGGGCAGTATCCTATCTGGCCTACGGATTAATTAGCCAAAAAATCAGACCAGTTTAACATAATAATATTTCCATTTATTCAACATTTCATGTAGTTACTTAAATTGGAAAAATTCCGTCTTCATCTTTCACTAGTTTACTAGTCGTCTAGTAAATTATATTTATGAGTTATTCTTCTACGATACAATTTTCGAAAAAGCTATAAATTTCAAACTGTCATAAGCGTGCTGAAATATCGATCATCATCCATCAATTCCTTAAAGAATTGTATAACGTGTTCTGATTTGAAATTCAAAATGCAATTACAATTTCAAATACCTCAACTTAAATAACAATGTGTACTAAAATATGATTAAGTTTATGAATGTAATGGGTATTTCTTTTGTTGTAGGCTAAAGTAAAAGATTTATACGTTTATTGAATTCTGAAACTAAATACCATTTTATATGATATAAGTGTTATATTAGTACTTCAAAAACATTTATATTTCCTTTCATCTATACTTCATCTTGAAACTTGTACCTCAGATTATCTCTCTTTGGAAAAATGTTTAATATTATTTGTTATCGTACGTATATCTGGATGATTCATGAGTTAGAGATTTTCTAAAATTCTTTTACGATTGAATAGATTGTTTGCTAAAGTAAAGATGCCCTTTAACAACTTTATTGACACAGTAAAATATTTTCAGGTATTGGCGGTTCCTACCCTGTTATATAGCTCAGAGGCTTGGGTATTGACGCAACGGAAAAAAACAAATGTTGGAATTCGCAGAAATTAGTTTTTTGTGAGCAGTAAAAGGATGTTCAAGGGTGGAACACATAAGAAGTGAAGAAATAAGAGAAGAACTACAGGTAGCTAGCGTACATGAGAGAACCATAAAGTACAAAGAAAGATGGAAGGAACATCTAAACAGAATGACGGATGGAAGAATATCGAAGCAGATGTGGGAATTTAAACCACAAGGCAGAAGAGCTCTGGATAGACCGAGGAAGAGATGGAGCTGAAGAAAGTGATGTTGGAACAGGCCAAGGCCTAAACCGTGAAGTGAAGAATAAGAAAAAGAAGTAGACAATTTTAAATACTTGGGCGAAAACATAAACTATAGCTTAAATAAAAAAAGCGTGGAAAGATGTGGAATAACTAAACTCTCTAGAGGCCAAGAAATCACTAAAAATCGGTACGTATAAAAGAAATGCCTCTCTATTCACATCAAGTTAGAACAATACAAAAGTATACTTAAATCTCAAGCATTATACAGTGACGAAACTATCTTCATCTCCAGTGGTCGAGGAAAAGCTGAATGAAGACATCAGAAAAATAGATAGAAGAATCTTAAGAACTTATATCAATAAAAAGAATATAAATTATGTGCAACGCAGGTTGATTGCGAAGAAGCAGATCTACAAGGAAATAAAATCTATCACAGATGCTATGAGAAAAAAGAGGATCTCTTTCTTTGGACATTCAATCAGAACACCAGAAAACAGAATAGTATGGATAGTGAAATAACTTTATAACTCCAAAAACTTAAACATCCAGTGGATAAAAGAAATTAAAAAAGATTTAACAGAAATTGAACTAACACTGAAGGACCTTAAAGAAAAATATTTAAAATACAAGCAAGTAATTAATGGAAAAAATAAACAACTACATGTCAAAACAACAAAACTACCTATGCTATACACCTAGGTTAGACTAGGCTAGGCTAGGCTTGACTGAAACAGTTAAGAACCGGAAAGGTGTAAGAGAAACTAGTCACAGTAATACATTTCATTATACACCCAGACCCTGTGGTGAATAAATTGAAGGTGTAATTTTCAGGGTAGAAAGAATATGATTTTCAGCTTGCTGATAAGCATACTTTCCCTCTCAGTAAGGAAGGCAATGTTTAACTACCTCACTCCTTGCTTTTAGAAGTACAAACCAGCCTTTCGGCTAATAACCTAAACGACATATTGAAATATGTTTTTGAGGCTAAATGATAAGCTGCAGTGGTATTAATGGACTTATTTATCTGGAGGTTTGACAACCAACACGACTTGCAGATCTGATTTATATAAAACACCAGATTTAGATAAAATACTGGAAGTTGTTGTTAATGGCGAAAATACAATGTGATAATTAAAACAAATGAATTACAGCGGTAATAAAGTAAATTTAACCGATTAGCTTGATTGTGATATTAACGGTCTGAAAAATACTGGAGAGTTACTTCTGTTCAAAGAGTCAGGAGACAAATCGTGAGAAATAGAGGGGGGATTCGCTGTTGGCTGTGTGAGGTAGAACGACGAGGACAAAGAAAGCAAAAGAATGGTAAAAGGATTACAGGTGATTAATGATGAAACATCCCCCACTGTAAGGTCTGATTATTACACCATTATCCCCTTCTGCCATCCCTTTACCAACCAAACCTTTACTGTTAAAGTCTGGTTTTCATCAGGCGTATAAATATCTTTGTAGTGGATTTGTATTCTCTCTATTTCCTACTACTATCTGTTTTATACGTTTTTTAAGTGCAAATGTTTGGTTTCAATGGATTTAATTAATTAAAAACATCTGCCTATTATTCTTTTTAATAACTTGAAAAATTATGATAAATATTTTACGTAAATAATATTGTAGCACCTAAGCTTGCTCATAACAAGCAGGTGGAGTGTTAAATTATTTACACTCTATCTGGTAGTTCCAGGGCTACTAGATGTATTTTTGTTTCTTTTCACGGTTAGTCAATTATATGACTGAAGGAAGAATTTAGGAATAGAAGAGGTAGAGGTATGGCTATTAAATAACAAGACTGACGTTAAAAAGTTTATTTTTATTTTTTACATAAACACTTATTGTCACCTTCAATATACACTCTTTCTCTATCCTTACAACGCTCCATACGAATTTTCCATTGTTGAAAACAGTGCTGGAAGTCATCTTCTGTCAGCTCCTTCAGGACACGTGCCGCTTTCTCTTTAACAGCTTCCACAGACTCAAATCTTGTCTCTTTTAATGCAGATTTCACCTTAGGGAACAGGTAAAAGATAATAACATGTGATGAAATTTGGTTTTTTACTTATGATCCGGAAACGAATAATGAAACAATGATGATTGTTTTTTTTAATATCCATGGGATTGTGTACCTACACTGGGTACCTGAAGGTAAAACAATTAATCAATATTACTACCTTGAGGTACATTTTAAACTATGTCAAAGAGTAAGAAAAAAACACCCCAAAATGTGGAAGGACAAATCATGGGTTCTCCACCAAGACAATGCGCCAGCTCATTCCGCGTTATCTGTCAGGAGGTTCCTAGTCAAGTACAGCATCTCAGTGTTAGAAAATCCACCTTATTTACCAGATCTTGCACCATGTGAATTCTACTTGTTCCCTAAGGTGAAATCTGTATTAAAAGAGACAAGATTTGAGTGACGACAACATCTTAATATCTTCTCCATAAATGATAAAATAATGGAGGGCAGGAAGAAGTGGATAGATCACTTAGGTAGAATGAAGGATGAAAGAGTACCCAAGCAGGCACTATGGTACAAGCCAAGGGGTAAAAGGGATCGAGGACGACCAAGGAAGAGATGGGCAGATGGTGGAGGTTCGGAACAGGCAGCAACGCCTAACCCGTGAAAGGCAGAAGAAGAAGAAGAAGATTTGAGTCTGTGGAAGCTGTAAAAGATAAAGCGTCACGTGTCCAGAAGGAGCTGACAGAAGGTGACTTCCAGCACTGTTTCCAACAATGGAAAATTTGCATGGAGCGTTGTAGGGATAGAGAAGGAGTGTATATTGAAGGTGACAATAAGTGATTATGTATGCAATAAACATAAAAGTTTTTACAACGTCAGTCTCGTTATTTAATAGCCACACCTCGTAAACGTGTCTAGTCAGAGTTATCTCCTCTGAGAGTAATGAATTTTATTATACAGCCAGACCCTTTGGTGAATGATGTGAAGATGTGATATGCAACGTGGAAAGTAGTTGAGTTTCAAAGGGACTGGTATACTGACATTCATACTTTCTATGTAAATCAGGAAGGCAATGTTAAACCAACTCACTCCTCGTTTTACTTAGTAAAGACTCTAGAACTTCAAATCAGTCTTTCGGTTGATAACCTAAACAACAACACTTAAGCTTAGATTCGTTCGGGATCTGGGTGTACAAATAATAAACACACTAACATTAAACCAATAACAATTAATTATTTATTTTACAAAATGATTAAACTTAGCCTACTAATAAATAACATTACATGAATTAAATAGATTACAGACCTTTAAAAATCAAAACAATACTAGGTTTACTTGTCCAGATCCAATTGTTACTACCACATCACTTCCACTATTTATGTAGTTCAGAACCGGTCCTGTAACGACACTATCTTAAACTCCCTGGCACTGTCCATTCACGATTCAGGTGTTAACTGACCCACTCCACAGGCGCTAGTTTTTTTATACCTGCGGACTAATAGTTTCCCAAACATTCAAGAGTCTGCGAACACGTTATCAATTTGGATGAAACATTGTAGAAGGAAATAAAATAAAAACAAACATTTTTATACGTTGGACAATTCGAATTGGCACAAGCAGCTTCGGTGTTTATCTACTCCACTTTTCGCCACTCATCATGTTACGACGGTACAGTCACAAAAGTGTACAATCGCTTCTGTAATGTGCGACTCACGCTCAGTCACTACGCTTTGTTTTCACTGTTGTTATTAATAATTTGTTAGACATAATTAAGTGACTAATTTGTTTTCATATATGACTTTCTGTTCATTATTTATATTCACACCAATTTGTTTAGTTATTGCTTGCGTCTGTAGAGTATAGTTCAGTGAGTTTTTACAGTTTACTTCTTGTAATTTATAATTTAAATTTTTATTGGGACAAATTAAATAAATATTTTAAAATAAAATAACTATTTGTATATTTGTACATTGAAATAAGGTTCTAGGCATTTGCGTATATTAAAATTTGTAGACCTTGTTGAGAGAAAAGGTTATGGATATACTTTATGCGGAACTGTGTGTTGTAACCCCCTTTTGCTCACGCGAAACACCTATGAATCGCTACCAAAGCAAAATTGGCATAGGGGACAAGAAGGAGAAAAGAAAAAAAAAACATCCCAAAAAGAGACTGCGGTGATGTGGTGTAAAAAATTTAACAAATAGATTTAAATTAGTAAAAAGATTTAATAAAATTAAGCAAATGATTAGGTAAACTTAGTAAAAGGAGAAGACAATAAATTTTTAAATTAGGTTAATAAGAAAGTTACATAGTTATCCAAATGTTAATTAGAATTACCATAATTAATTAATATAATAAAATAATAATAAATGAGCTCAATAATTAAATATTTTTGTACTGGATCCAGAAAAGATTTGAGAAAATTGTTAAGTTAAATACCAAAATCGGTATTATAATAAATATTATTACAAATGAATCAAAATAAAATCAATTAATAATCAGATTTTTATAAAAGAGATTAAATAAAAGAATTTAAATAAGTAAAAGCATGATTAGCTTATTACTTAAAAATCAGATCTAATAACTTAGTTAAAAAATATTTTTTTTATAAATTTTTTTTTTTTTTTTTTTTTTTTTATTTCTAATTAGTGTACGTTGCAATCTGTTCAATTTAGAACAATAAGCAACCCCATGACCCAATGAGATGAGGATGATGTGTATGACGTGTATATGAGGTGTAGTCTTGTACAGACCCAGGCCGACCATTCCTGAGAGAGTATGGTTAATTAAACCCCAACCTTCAAAGTACACCGGTAACCACTGTCTAGTATTCAAATCCGTATAAAAGTAACTACCTTTACTAGGATTTGAACCAGGAACCTTTGTCTCCGAAAATCAGCTGTTAAACAGCTGATTTTGGCGACGACTTTACCTCAAGACCAACCCGGTGGGTCTATAAAAAAAATTAAAAATATTTTTATTCACAATTAGAGGTAACACAATATACTTTATGTAACAGAAAATAATTTTTCCAAAATCAAAATTTATGCAATAATTTTGTTGAAATAATATAAAGTATTTTTATAATGTTGAAGAAAATACATTAATGAAAGCCAAAATTTAATTCAATAATTAGCTAATGAGGCAGGCCCAAAACATGCTTTGACTAAATTTATGTAAAATGTGCATGCTGTCGCCAACATAAGAAAATTTTTGTATCATATTTAATGATTTACATAATAATAATAATGATAATAATGAAATTACATTTTTACAACAAATATTAAAAAAATTTAGTAATTTTTATGAAAGAAAGAAGATTCGAATAAAAAGAAAGCAGGTCGGTCCCGGCAGAACTTTGCTAGTTAACTAGCAGCAGACAAGTTCAAGCAAAACAAGGGCGACGTGTCCTTTTTTTTAAAAAAAATTGAGAATCCAGGTTAATCATAGGCGATAATTCGGAAACAGGAAAAATATATCTTCTCCCAAAAGAAATGAATACAGATAAGTAGTATTAAAGTATTGGTATGTGAGGCTTTCGGGTAAAGCTGGAAAATTCCAAATTCGACATTTGGTTTTCTTGCCGCATCGTGAGGGTAGATAAGTAATAAATGGAAGAAACACCACCCCAGAACTGGTACAAGACTGTTATCCCAAAGCTGGTCCCTGCAAAGAGCAGAAAACCAGGACTTAGAAAATGAGGGCCACCGCAAAAGACAAACAAAAGAATAAAAGTAGATAAACCCCAACAGCACAGAAAAGATATAAAAAAAATTTAAAGAGCGATTAAAGATTTAGTATAAATTTAAAAATTTAAATTACCCAAAAGGGGTTTACAAAATTTACAAAATTTAGAAAAACATTTTCGGCTTCAATGGGTTTTAACTACCAGTAAAAGAAATAAAGAGACTTACCGTAAAAACGGGAAAACAATTGGTCAAACAGCACAGCAGCAGCATAACGCCCCGAAAAGACTCAAAACCATAATTACGGCATATAAAAATCACGATCCGATCATCGTCGAGACCAATTGCAAAGAGAGCGAGAAGAACCAAACTTCCCAAAAGGAAACCTCAGCTCTGACGTCACCGACCCCCTCCATCCCGCTAGACAAATACCCAAAAACATGAAAAGCAGGATGAAACGGATCTTACACGACAGAATTACAGATAACAGCAGTCGGCAGTACAAAGTCAGAACGAAAAGCAAATCGATAACGAGATAACGGATTGCGGCGACATAAAAGATAACGAAATTTTAAATGCAACAAGACAGCATAAGGAAAAGATTAATAATTAAATTTACGTAACATTAAATAAAAATTTTGTTACAGTGTACACGTAGAGCAAGAGTTATGCCAGTTCAAATTGTCCACAGTATACTAGTTACAAATTATAAGAGTTACTTCCTATTTTAAAAATACAAACGTTTACAGTATAACAGAAAACCATACAGTGAATGTGAGAAAAATAAAATTTAAAACTTTTTAGAATTTTCTTTTTTTGAGTTTATTTAAAGTTGCATCAACAGCTTGGTTATTAGCGACTACAATTGGTTATCTACCTTTAACAGTGGGTTTTGACTTATGATACTTTGCTGACATTAACCGAGAGTCAAACCCGTGACCTCCGCGCTGTAGGCTAGCGCACTACAACTACGCTACGGAGGTGCCGTGAAAAAATTGAAATTTCTAATTTTCTTATGGTCGCGTCTGGTTTTTTTTTTTTTGGTTTCTAGCGACTCTTATTCGTAACAATAACGAGGAATATAAAAGAGGATTATATATCATTGGCGCAGTTGGTAATGTGCTCGCCTCTCATCATGCGGTCCTGGGTTCGAATCCCACTCAGGCACGGCATATGTTCATACGTTACAAAAAATCATTTCATCCTCATCACACACAGTTACATCCCAACGTCGTCGCTAATGACCTTGATGTTGATGCGACGTTAAATAAATTTAAAAAAAAAGAAAAAAAAAGAGGATTATAATAATTCAAAGATTAAGTATATTACAAATCCTAGTAAAAGTAGTTACTTTTATACGGATTTGAATATTATACCGTGGTTACCGGTGTACTTTGATGATTGGTTTTCAATTAACCATACTCTCTCAGGAATGGTTGGCCTGGGCCTGTGCATAACTACACATCATACTCATCATCATCATCATCATCTCATTGAATCATGAGGTTGTTTATTGTTCAGAATTGAACAGATTACAACGTACACACATTAAGGATGAAAAAAATTCATTATTAGCCCAGAGTTACATGAATTCCTAGACTTCACAGCCCACCTAAGAAGGAACTCTGGCTATTTCAAATCCCATCTTCAGACTGCCTATTTCAGAGCTTCCGATGCCAAAGAAGTGCCGTAACATACCTGTAATCAAGTGGAATAAGGTAATAATAAAAAAAGTGTCTGACAGTCACATGAGTGATACTGGTATGCGCTATAAGTTGATGATTGCGCCTATCATACGGAGGACAGTATACTATCTATCCCTTTTTTTGCGCCCTGGAGACTCCAGAAGGAGTATAGGACGTGTCGTCAGATATAACACCTGAAATACATAAGAATCACACAATGTATCACTACTATCAAGAAAGAAATTTTTGTACGCTATTAAAAGTTTCACCGATCAAGTAATTTTTCAGATTTTTTTTAAAGGAACTCAAATCCTCACAACATTTTAAAGATTGGGGTAATTTATCCATGAATTTTCTCCCTGGATAAGTAGGTTTTTGTTCAAACAATTTTGTGGAGTGATTAGCCACATAATAATCATTCCTGTTTCTCGTGTTGTGATTGTGAACATTGAAATTCTGCATAAAATTATTTTGCCTTACATACATAATTACCTCAAAAATGTAGAGGGAGGGAACTGTAAGCAATTTAAGCTCCTTAAATAGTGTCCTACTTATAGATGGGAGCTCACTTGATTGCTAGCGTAAGGAATTCGGTTGGAGAGGATTGTTTGTACGATTCCTCTTCTCCTATAACCTAATAGTAGTAATAATACTATTAGTACGCGCTATTCTAAAAATATTAGTCACTAACCATATCGAATAACTACTGTAGTACCAAAATATTTTATTAGATTTTAAACTAATAATTTTCTGAAATATTTTATTAATACCAGTACTAAAAGTTCATTATAATAGCCTGATAAAGTAAAATATTGCATTAGTTTTTAATATTTTACTACAGAGTTATATTTTATGTCAGTTTGTTTATAAATAGGCTACGTATAACAATATTAGATTACATACAATAACTAGATTAATAACTTCACGAGCCGCGAGCGTAATTAACACCACTACAGTGAACGCTCTCAAAGTAACACAACTGACACATATGAAGAGTAAATATTTTCAGAATGTACAGTACACACGTAACTGTTAAAGCAGATACGATTTTGTAAAACACAATAAAGAATAATCGAGAAGAGTAATTTTCTAACGTTAATAAATAGGCGATTAAACAATTTAAACTGGAGGACCAGGCTGGTTGCATTTGGTAGTTGCCAGCCACAACTAAACGACTGAATGATTGAACGAAATGGTTAAACAAGCGGTTAAGCAAAACTGACAAAATAGGTAGGAAACAAGAGTTAAAGGACATGACATTACATGGGAACACACATTATTCGTCAACAATACATAATAAACAAATACGCACTTACCTTTAATCCAGTAATGAGAATTCACAATTGTAGACAGCGCGTGCTGGATAGCACTAATAGACACCACAAATAACAAACGAAAAAGTTCTCAATATATTGACATGAGCAACTGAATATAATAATTCACACAAATTAGACAGGAACAAACGACTTGAGTTCATAGCGAGCGAAACGAATGTAAGAACGAAACGAGATTGTAAAGCCGGTAGCGTGGTAGCGTCCCAACGCCATGCGTTACACGCATCAGAAAAGCGCGCATCCATTCATTATGAATGCTGAACCAACAATGAGCGATGAGGAAGGCGGAAATGCAAGGAAGTAGAGGGAGAAAATGACGTGATCGGTTAGGTCATAGGAAGAATCAAGTAAATTTGAAATATCAACAAGGCGGGATTTACGGATCTATTTTGTCAGTATGAAGTGGCGTTAACAGTAACCATGTACATTTAAAGCAACCGTTGCTATGACAACATCACGTCTCTCTGTCGCCAGTCCCTCTTGCCCTTCATCCTGCACTAGCAAACAAGTCAGCTCCCAACTATACATCGGCTAACTTGAAAACATAAAACATGTATCAAGCGTGTAACTCAACATGTAACCACCACAAACACTTAAGTAATAAAATTCAGTTCATGACCCGTCACACTAAATAAGTAAGGAGTAATGTAATTATTTAAAGAAAGTGAACTTTACTGAAAATAATGACATAGGAAAACCCTAAAAATACAATAACATTTTGAAATTACCGTAAAACTAGTATTACTCACGAAACTAAGCTCGCACGACGGAACTCACGGACTAACTAGTCTATCACTACAACTGTTTACAATTCAGTACAATTCAGTTTACTGCTGATGACCAAAAGCGATACTAGATATAGCTTAGGACTAGTATTGTGGCTTATTTAGAATGAATGTTTATTACTTAGGATAATTATGAAAAATCAATAAATAATACAATGGAATGTTTATAACGATATTTTTGTAAACATAATAAATCAATTTAAGATTAAAACTACAACATGATATCACGGTTAGACCTGTCGCTATGATGTATTCAGAAAAGCTAATATAGTAGCACTTCCAACCCCCGAAAAGTCCTGTCTTACTTTTGCTGACGATCGTCAACTTATATTGCGTTACCAGTTCATACGTTAACCAGTTTTGTACTGAAATATTTTTATTTGGAATTTAGCACAAAATTTGTTTTCCAGAATTTTAAAGCAGAAAAGCTGCTTTTAAAAAAACTTAAAAGAAGTAAGTAGAACTTATGATATGCATTTTCAAACAATTACAAAGAATATACATAATAAATTCGTTTATGAACAAAGGAAAAGATAAAGATGTCCTTTTTAGTATAAATCCGTTATAATTAAAGTCTTTTAGTAAAGGGTCGAAACATCAAATATAAGAATAAAAAGGACAAAAGAACTAAAGCTCATTTGGAGACTCTCGTTTCTAATGATGCAGTGTCATGGAATCCTATACTTTCCTTTGCTGATATTGGTTCATTAGGGTGAGATACTCAAACAAAAAGTAAACAACTGTACACTTCTTTTACTCAATTATTGCAGTTCAAATAAAGTTATATTTTTAGCTAAAATTTCATTCTTTATAAAGATAACTAGTTTAAAAGCTTCTTACTTGCGTATACCAGTAGTTAGCATGCTATGTTGCTATGTTGTTCAGGGTTTAATTCGCGGCCAGTGTCTGGAAAATCATTACAAGTTCAAACCCGCTGCTACTTAACCCAAAGTAGTCGCAAATAAGAAATATATGTTAGTCAAAATAAACTAAAAGTGTTCTGTTTCTTTCTCTTGTCCCATGCGAGGGGGTGCCCAAAAGTAACCGGAATAGCATTGCCGTGGGCGGTACTTGTTTAGTACGCATTTCTGCCGCACAGACGTGTATAGCGCAACTCATTGCCAGTTCAGTTCAGTGATTGCAACTCAATGCGAGTTCAAAATTCACCTACAGTGATTGTCTTTGCTAGTGCTGTTTTGTTCTTCTTTCGTTTTTTATGATGGTAAGTTTAAGTGAACAACGTGTAGCTGTAAAATTTTGTTTTCTCCTCGGCAAAAGTGTTGCTGAAACTGTTTTAATGTTGAAAACAGCTTACAAAGATAACACTATGGGAAAATCTCAAGTATATGATTGGTTTTCTCGCGTTAAAAATGGCGACATGTCGATTGATGACAAACCTCGATCTGGACGTCCATCAACTTCCTGATTCGACGAAAATGTTTAAAAAATTCGAGAGCGTGTGCTCTTAGACCATCGACTGACAATTTGGAAGTTTTAAGAAGATTGCGCAATAATGTTCGTCAAAAAGATCCGATTTGTGGCAGACAGGAGACTGGTTCTTCTACCACGACAATGCACCTGCACACATAGCCATCTCGGTGAAATATTTTTTGACTAAAATAGACAAATGGTTCCACTGTCCCACGCACCTTACTCGCCTGACCTGCCTCCGTGCGACTTTTTCTTATTTTCACAAGATAAGGGACATTAAAGGACACCAATTTGACAACACTGAAGCGGTCAAGAAAAAAACGAGGGAGGAGCTGTCAGCCATTTCTAAAAATGACTACAAAAATGTTTTGAACAGTGGAAGCACCGGCGGGATGAATGGATTAGTTGTAATGGAGAGTTGTTTGAAGGAATAAGGTTGGTTTTTAAAACAATTTAAAATAAATAGTTTTTGAAAAATAATTCCGAGTTCTTTTGGGTACCCCCTCATATATACAGGAAAAGAAAGTATTGTTTTCATGTCGATTTTTGATTTCTCGAATTTTTACTGGAATTAGACTTTTTAGGGCCTCTGGGCAAATTTTATTCAAACTTGGGTACATTTAAAATTGACTCATTCTTTGGTTTAGGTGAGAACTAAGCGGTGGGCAGTGATATTTTAGCGATTGGTCTGTGAGTGTGTGTGGACAAAATAACTCAAGAACGGAATATCATATGAATTTGAAACTTGGCACTTGGGCGCTATTTATAGAAGTTCTGTTACTCCTAAATCTATTTTTATCCAAATGTAGGGGTACGTATTATTAAACCGAAATAATTTTGGTTTTCATTTTCCATCAATCACTTATGATTAAAATTAGTTTCTGTTTTTAGAGGTTATTTTTTTATTTATTTCTAATGTTTTATTACTGATGTTGGGTTACATTGTTGATTATTCGCTTTGGCAAGAAAAAGTCGTGTGAGTGTTTCACACCAGACTGTTTTTTTACCATATTGTAGCAATTTATTTTCATGCAAATACCCATGTGGGTACATCAAAGAGTGAAAACAAAAACGTATAATTAGTGTTAAGAATGTGAATGATAGACAAAAAAAGTAATTTTGTTATAAAATTTCAAATGACATGTCACTGAAAATTTTTTTTTAAGAAAGCTTTTGTCCAAATAATGGATATCTCAAGAATAATAGAATAGCAAAGCCTGGGGCAGTATTGTTTCTGGTGGGATAGATGCATTAGTGCAAAGCTGCATTTATGTGTGTGTGTGTGTGTGTGTGTGTGGGTTATACATGTATAGAGTAGCATATAACTCAAACTGGTGCAATGCATCAAGAGATTCCCTGCAGCCGTGCAATCAAGACTACCCGTCCGTATTGAATGAGGCTTTAAAGTATCAACTAAACCAGGCTACTTTTCTGTTTCCATGAAGAATAATATTGTACAATTCTCACTGTATTACATTTTTATATAAATTTAATAGAGTAATTTTTGAATATTATATATCACATTCATTCATTATTATTTTTTTCTCGTATTGGGCCAATTTTACGTGGAAATAAATTTACTTAAGATATTTCTAAAAGTTTTAAATTTCTGTCCACATTCTCAGAATTCGTTCACTATACGCCTATAATCAGGAATCATAGAAAATGTTTAGATTTTTTTAGAAATATCAATTTTGATACATTTTAAGCTGTATTTTAGCTTAAAATACATAAATTTGTAAACTGTTTTCTATTTAAGTTTGTAAATTTTATGCATTTTACTTATTGTATGTTTGGAGTAATGGTAACGTTGTGGTGCGAAACGATAGGTGGGTAAAATCCATCAGCGGTAAAAATTCTTTATTGTTAAATAAATATTGGAAATATTTAAAAAAATTAATTATTTTTATTTTTAAAAATTTTGACATTTTGTTTTATAATCAAAAATTATTTACTTAATAATTTGTTTTTTGTTCATCTTCTTCTTCTGCCTTTCAAGGATTAGGCATCTCAGCCTGTTCCGAACCTCTCAAATCTGTCCATCTCTTTCTCTGGTGTCCTTGCTCTCTCCTTCCCTACGGCGTATAGCCCAGTGTCTGCTAAGGTATCATATCCTCCCGCATTCTGTTTATATGCTCTAACCACTGCATCCTTTTCTGGGATTCCGTGTTTTTTTGGTTTTTGTTTTGTAAGCATATCCAGTATTTTTTTAAATACATATTATTTATTTTCTTCGGTAAAATTTAATATTCAGAGAGGGCTGATTGTTGCAATAATTATTTTAGATGATGAAACAATTGCCAAAATTTAAAAATTAATAAATTAATTAATTTTTGTTAGTTTTTTCAATATTTTTAACAATAAAAAATTTTAACAACTACGGTTAAGCGTAGTTGCTAACGTGCTCACCTCTCATCCTGCGGTCTTGGGCTTGAATCACATTTAGGCACGACATGTTTTCATACGTTACAAAAATATAATTTCTTCCTTCACCGTCTGCATTAGCAATAATTGCACAACAGTCAGACGTTAAACCAAAAAAAAGCAGATGGATTCGACCCACCTATACCATCTCCACACTACAACGTTACCATTACTCCAAATACACAATGCAACCTATCCATAAAATTTACAATACTTGTATAAAAACAACGGTTTAAAAATGTATGTATTTTAAGCTAAAATACAGCTTAAAATGCATCAAAATTTATATTATTTTATAGCTCTAAACATTTTTTAATAATTCCTGATTATAACAAGGCTTTATTTATTCGTGGGAAGAAAATATTAACAAATTAATGAAAATCAATGCTATTTTCATATCGTTCGAATTCCGTGGGACACCCGGAACACCGAAAACAATTCAGTTAATCGATCATGACTGCATTTCTAGCGTACATTAAAATATATCACGTCACAGGTAGGTATGTAAAATTCTCTATCAGCAGATAACTATTTTTTTCATACGGAATTCCTTCCCCAGAAAGCCATCAATTTGTCTTTGCAGCATCTATATCAATGTTATACTCTTGAAATACTGTTCTCAGGTTATAAATCCTTTTCTACAAATCACCTTCAGGCTCTTAAAATATATAAACGTTTTAAAGTGATATGTATTCAATTTATTTTCCTTCTAGATTTTTTATCATTCCTATATACCAATATAAACTACTGGTTAAAATTTAATATAAGATTTCTCATTTTCTTCATTAGATATCCTCTTATGTGGATGTTAGGATCGCGGCAGCATTCAAAAACGTTAAAGAACTGTAAAGAGTATAGAAAATTTAAGCACTTTTTATAAAACATATATTCTTTTAAAAAACGGTGGAAAAAATTTATGATCATTAAAATTCTCTACAATTTCTTTTTGCTCTGTGTTTACTCATAAATGAATTCAAAAGAATGAATATTTTATGAATCTATGTAAAAGAAATTATATAGGTTATTATTCCCGTGCATATTATTGCTTCTCATGTCATTTTTTATACATAAAGAAACTAGATCTACAACAAAACTATACAATTTTTTTTAAAAGAACTATGACATCCATCTCCAGTTTCTACAACACAGTTTTTTTCTAAGGGCTTTCTAACCGGCAATAAAAACATAAGATAATACATTAAAAATTCCAAAATTAAAAATACAGTAGGGGACGTATTAGATAAGTTGATAGCTTTAAGTACCTCGAGGAGATAATACAACCAAAGACCAGCAAAAAGGACGCGAATAACAACAAACAAAGAAAAATGAGCTGCGCATTTCGAGGACTCACCACTTGTTAGACATTATAAACCCCCTTTTACATATCAGTTCCGATTTTAAAATAAATCGTAGCAGCTGTTTTTGAGAAAATCTCAAAAGAGTAAAAAATGACACGAATAAACTACTGGTTCCAATTGACCGATTTTAATGAAAATGTTCGTGTCAAGTCCTCTAGTGGTACCTAACTTAAGTTTCAAGTTTGAACTTCGATGTTTTACTCTTGAGATATTTTGTTCACTTATACACACACACACACACACACACACACACACCCACAGACATCAATCGCTAAAAACATATTTTTTGGGGTCAGGGAATCTGAAAACGTGTAGATCCGGTGAAAATTCGATTTCAAAAAATCGACATAAAACAATACTTTCTTTCGTGTATATTCATGTAGGCAAGAGAAAGTACAAATTAGAATCATCTTAAATTTTATAATATTGTGATGTTGAAAATTAAAGCAGATAATAATATAATTGTTTGAAATGTACATAGGCCGTCTACGTAGCGTAGCGGTAGCACTTTAGCCTACTACGCAGAGGTCCCGGGTTCGATTCCTGATCAGGGTCTGGAAATTTTTACAAATTAAGAAACCTCTATTACGTATCCCACCATAGTCGCTAATGACCAAGCTGTTGATGCGATATACAATGAACTAAAAAAATACTGTACATGACACTATTCTCTTTATAGCGTCATCAGCCTATTAGATAGGCAACCCGCTACACATAAATAAAATAAAGAACTGTCCTAAATAAAGAACTCCTAATACCTACGTAGCCATTTACTTATAAATAAATTTTAATGGTATTATAATTTTTTTCATTTTGCATTGTATACTTATGATTAAAGACAGATTATTTATTTTTCATTATTTACAATGGGAAGAGAATAAATTGAGTGTTTCACATAAGATTGTTTTTTGAATACAGCATATAATAGCCCAGCACGAAACAAAACAGTAGAAAATAACCATTTAACCAAACTATTTTCAACGAGTTGAAACATAACACCTTTTAGTACAATAAACCCTTTATATCAATAACGAAACCTTACACTCATATTTGAACAAATACCTATCGTTCAAAAATTTTACGAACATCTATACAATGCTTTCATAAGATGTCACACAAAAATGTTAACCTATTTGTGAGTTCATTTTCTACCGTACATCAACCTGGCAGTCCTGAGAGATGCCAAAAAAGACTCTGGAGTAGAGGCATGCTATATATATTTTTTGGACTTTATTAGAAAAATTCACAACTGTTCATAAAAACAACGAGTGAATGAGATGATTATGGAATAAGAAAAAATGTGGTTTCAAAAACTCAGAGTAGATTACCTCTCAACATTGAGCCCTAGCTGTAAATTTTCTGTAAACGGTTTACCTAATTTTGTATACTATCGAAAATTATTATTACAAAATGATGTCCCTACTCCGTCATTGGTGTAGACATCTACCCAGGAAGGTTTGGTGAGTATAGTTTGAGTCCAAGTTCGTTGCTATGATGAAATAATTTCTTACGGATTTTTGTGTGAATTTTCTAAACTAATTCGTTTACATACGGAATTGTTAGCTCATGGTGTAAAAAATTATTTTTTGACGTAAAAGTGAGAATTTGTAATTTGTCGTATAAATTTTGACTGAAATCGTTGGATTTTTGACACTACGAATGTCTTACCTGGTAATTTAACGAAATAAAACTTATTTCGAAGATTTATTTATCACAATTAAGAAGGCACTAATAGAAGCCCTAACTCTCTCATGACTATGTCACGTCATGTCTGTCATGTTGCAACTAATAAATAAAGAGAAAAAAATTGAAAATTGAACCCGATTTTCAATAACTCTGTTAAGCTAAAAATTGACTGAGCTATTTAAAATGCATTTAATCAATACTTTTAACGTTTATCTTGTCATATTGCAAAATAAATTCGTTATTTATAACTTCAATACAATTTTTTATTAGTTTTATATTACAGCTTTTTAATAATAATAAGATTCAGTATTTAAAATTAATAAAAAAATAGGGAGTATTAGTTTACTTGGTTGCCTTAACGGAGCGGTCTACGTTATACGACACAATTGAGAAGAAAGGAGCAGAGTTAGTACCAGTTATACAGAAGTAGGAGGCTTGGATTGGTAGTAGAAAGAACCTGGAAGGAAAAGCGGAAAAGCAAGCGTACTTCTTGAATAAATTAAATTATGACTCACCCAGAATATTCTAAGATATAACGAAAAGGTTTATTGTACTTTTTATTCGGTAAAAAAAAACACTGTTGAATTTAAGTTTCGTTATAACGTTCTAAAACTCGGGGGAGTAAAATGTTCTATATGTTCCTTGTACTACATAAAATCCAATAACGGTAAATAAATTTTATATATTTAAAAAAAATTAATAAATTGTACGGTATAACGCACGTAGATTCTTGTAAATTATCTATCTTAAGCTTATAATGAATTCTTGTTTACTGACTTTATTATACTGATTCCGTTATACCGATCCATGCATCACATTACTTACAAACTCACCTGAGCCAGTTACATCTGTAGTGGTGCTGTGACTGGCAAATTTTACATTAAAATAAGTCACTCCATTCAACGCTCAAATTCTGCCGTGATGATTGCCCATCTGTATTTATTGCAAACCAGCCATTGTAGTCACTTGAGTCACGAGTTTGCCCTTGTTTGCAACGAGGGGTAAAGGGGGTAAAGCATCAGTGCGCATGTGCGGCTGCTTTAATTTCAGTACGATGAACATAACAACTTATACTATACCCAGAGCGTATACAGTATATCACGGAACCTTTTGTAGGTTAACTGTATGAATCTAACTAACTGATTCTTACCGTAAACACAAATATCGGTTTATCAAACACGTGGTCGAACTATTCACAGTGCTAAACGCAATTTAATAAAATGTTGTGAAGTTGAAGCTAAACAAAACTGCCTAAATGTGCCTCTTGACAAAAGCTGTGAGCGAACGGCTAATTACTGTGATGTTTCTCTTTCTACAATTCGAAAAATAAAGAAGGAAATTAAGGACGTTAAGAAGCTATTCTTTAACAGTTTTATTGACACCTGGTAAAAAAAAAGCTGTTAGGTAGATACTAGAGAGACTGATAATGAAAACGCCGTTGGCAGCAAAAGTAAAGAAAGCAATTCATTCGTAATTACAGTAAATCGAACATTTCTAGTCATGTAATTAAGCTATAGGCAATATTACAGGTCACATTTATTTTTTATAAGGTTTATGAAGAAAACATTTTCTCGGAATAAACCACAGCTTACAAAATGTATCTAGAAACTGCATGGTAGTGAAATGTACGAGTAGTGTCTCACTGTTGAGG
This sequence comes from Catonia carolina, assembly GCA_035578175.1. NCBI lineage: Eukaryota > Metazoa > Arthropoda > Insecta > Hemiptera > Achilidae > Catonia > Catonia carolina. Next base: position 70,319,994 of record JAQMRL010000005.1, read on the forward strand.
TTGGCAGCACTGAAAATATTTCCCTGTCCTTTCTCAAAGCCTATCCATACGCATTAGGCAATCTCGTGACTTCAGTCACGAGATTGCCACGGGATTGCGAGATTGGTATCTATACCTATGGCAGATACATTGCAATACTTAGGACCATCGACTGATGTGGCACGTTCACTTAAGTTCACTTAACACATTCAAAACTGAGCAATTATGAGGTATCTCTCCCATCGGGCTGATTACTCGTGCAGCGTGTTCTCCGATTGCTTTATGTAAGGTCTACAACTTATATTACCTACGTTTGTACAGATTTATTTTATTTGCAACCTATACATGGATTTATGTTTGCTAATAACATTAAAGTAAATAATTAAATGTTGTTTTTTAGATTTATTGTCGTCTGTTATATTAAACGTATTCCTTGTTTGAATTTTTCCTTTTACCGTTACGATTTACACGTAATTTCTTTTCTAATTTTAAACTACAAATAATATACTTTTAAAGTAAATCGATGTTATGTGTTCTCTGTACTGTTCTACGGCGTGGAAGCTTGGACGCTCACTAAGGTCTCAGCCAGGAGGCTTGAAGCCTTTGAAATGTGGCTTTATCGAAGAATGTTGCGCGTATCATGGAGGGACAAAGTCACCAATGTAGAAATTCTTCGAAGGATGAATAAAGATAAAGAGATTCTTGACATCGTGAAAGTGCGAAAGCTCCAATACCTGGGACACATTATGCGCAATGAGAACCGTTACGTGTTGCTCCAAAAGATTCTGCAAGGAAAGGTGTATGGTGCGAGAGGTCCCGGTAGAAGAAGGATTTCATGGTTGAACAATCTAAGAACGTGGTTCAACCAGTCGACGACCCAACTTTTCAGAGCAGCTGTTTCCAAAGTCAAGATAGCCATCATGATAGCCAACATCCGAACCGGATAGGCACCATAAGAAGAAGAAGAAAGTAAATCCAAAAGAGTGTAAGCTATTATGAATCCATAACTGCAAAAATACTAAATTCATGGCTTCAACTGTACCCTAAAACCCGTTAAAAATACTGAACGAGTATACTTACTATACGAGGGTAGAAGATCCTATGACGAAAATTCAAAAACGATCTGCACGATTACAAAGAAGAAACCTTTCCGAGAGCTATATAATAGCGTTGTTGTTTAGGTCATCAGCCGAAAGGCTGGTATGAACCTTAAGAGGTACTATTAAGTAAAAACGAGGAGTGAGGTGGTTTACTATTGCCTCTCTCACTGAGTTGGTGGAATATGCTTATCAGCATGCCAGGCCCTCCAAAAAGCACCCTCTTCCCACCCTGCATATGACACTTTCACTTCATTCATTACAGGGTCTGGCTGTATAATGATAAAATTCATTACTTCAGAGGAGATAACTCTGACTAGTGTCTTTTACACCTCTACCTCTTCTGTTCTTAAATAGTTCACCCATATAATTGGCTGACTATGTTATAAGAAACAGAACTACTTTCTGTAGCCTTGAACCCAACAGATCGAGTGCAATTAATTTTACATTCCACCTGCCCGTTTTGGGCATTATAATATAATAGCAACAAAGTGATTTCCGACAGGAGTTGTCTCTCCGGAATTACTTAAAATGATAACAAAACAGAACCTGCTAGGCGAGTCTCTAGAACTGAATGTGTTAAAAAGTACATAAATAATTATACCTAATAACCTTAAATTCGAGACTAAAATATTTGTATTATTTGATAAATAATCGCTCACGGTTACCTGTTTATCAATGATTACGTATATACGCACACATTTTACGACCCATCTGATCTTGAGGATTCCAAATATTTGGCTCTGCAAAACGTTCAAATATTCAACGCATTCAATCATTTCAGACCATGACACTGTGATTGATACATCCTTTTACGTAAAAAACAACACTTTAGAAAAATATTTTCATTTACTAACTGGATACTAAACAAGCTTTTGACGAAATTTGGCATGTCGGTTTATTGTACTAAGTTAAAAGAATATTAAGCCAACCTTTATTTTTGATTTTACGGTCGAATCCGAAAATCGGTATACCCAGTGAAATACGAAAATGAGCCGTTAGTTTCAGTTACAATACCTCTAGTTTACCTCAGGATTTAGTTCTAAGCCCGTATTTAAACTCATTGCATGAAACAGACTTACCAACAACTGAAGGGCCAGTTCAATCTACATTCACTGACGATAAGGCATTACTCGCTAAAAGTGGAGATCCTATACCTGCTTTAGACAGACTTCAGGAATGGTTAGACCAAGTCCAATTATGGCTTAACATTTTGGAGAGTGAATATCAATACTGTAAAATTGCAGCATGTTACATTCATGATGTGGAGAGATACTTGTTCACAAATAAAACTTGGAGGTGGTGATGTAAACCAGTTTGGTTGTACAGCATCGAACAGAAGTTACCAACAGAAGTAACATAAATTTAACGGTTCCAGAATAAGGTTATTCGAGCTATAACAAGGGCACCATGGTTTTCAAGAAATACACTATTAGTTTTCAACCTTCAGAAGTCATGGACGAGGTAAGGCGTTTTAACTCAAAATATCAGGCTCTAACTTGTGATTTCTTGTCCTTCATTTATGTTGCCAAGTTTTTTTATTATATTCGTTTTTTGGTTTGAAAGTGTAGTGAATAATTATTAAATTTAATTATTTACCGCTAAAGGTGATAAAATCTATAGCATATCGAACCACTATGTCAAACGTTCTGGTTCAATTCCCAACATGATTCTACAAGTTTCAACTAATTATTATTAATATTTAGTTTTGATAAACATTATGTTGCAGTTTTTAATAATGTAAATAATTACAAATTTCTGTTTTTGTTATAGGTAAGTGGATGTCTTGTAATAGTGAGAACAGATAATTAAATCGGTAATGTAACAATAAATTTATCTAGCATATCACATTAGAATAATTTATTTTTTCTTGACTATATGAATTTATAACCAAGAAAGTATTGTTTTCGTTCAATTTTTTGAGCTCGAGTTTTCATCAGAATAGACGTTTCCAACCTGAACCCAAAAAATTTATTATAATGCTCAGGCTATTATTTTTTGTACTTTTTTAGTTGTGTAACAGTGGAAGGGAGTAACGCCACTTACATGCTGTTCCTCGTTTCTTGGAAATTTAGTCACAATCGATCGCTTCGCAGGAGAACAAGACGAGTTCTGTGTAAAACATTTGTACAAAAACAATGATTCATACATCACTGTACGCCGCCTTTATCCTTTGCATTACCAATTGCACAGTATTAATCAGTGCCCAAGTGTTAATGTAATTAAATCATGGGTCAAAACTTTGAAAAATCCGACACGGCAACCAATCGAAAACAAACAGGATGGTCAAGGAGCAAGAAAAGCGAAAAGAGCGTGGTGCAAGTAAACACGTCTGTACCAAAAGATCCGAATATGTTGTCGCGCAAGCGTTCAGATGCTTTGGCGATACCTCGGACGTCCTTTCACCGTATAATGAAATTAAACTTGAAACTGCATCCTGATTGTCATGATTTAATTTTGGGAATATCATTCGTCGATACAATATTCGAGGGATTCAACAACTCCAATTAAATTATTTTCTCGGATGAATCCTACGTTTATTTAAGTGGACATGTAAATAAACAGAAGTGCAGATTCTAGAGCAGGGAAAAACCAAAATTAAAACACCTTTACAATCTCCAAAGGTTATGGTTTGGGTGGCAATCTCTTCACAGGGTATCGCTTGTACTTCTTTGAAAATGCACGCGGTAATTCTGCTATAATTCTTACTCTAAAATGCACAACAAAACTGTAATCTTAAAAACACATTTTTTACTACAAAAGTGCAGTCCTTTCCATGAATTTTAGTAGACATACCGCATACCTTATCTTGTAGAAATAAAAAACTTGGTAAATTAGGTAATTTACTTATATGGTAAAACATCTTTTAGGTTTTTTTGAGAAAATTGCAATAAGGTAAAAAATTGCACAAATACTACTACTTGGTTGAACAATTTTAATGAAAATGTTCCCTTAATTTTATAGTCGGGTTCCCTCATGGTACCTAATTCAAGTTCCAAGTTTCAACTTAAGTCGAAATCCGTTCTTGAGATAATATCTCAAGAACACACAGTGTGTGTGTAAACAACATATTATGTTGTTTACATAATGACACACACACACACACACACACACACATAGATCAATCGCTAAAAGTATTTTTGTTTAGTTCAGGGGTCTAAAAACATGTACTTCCGGTGAAAAATCAATTGCAAAATATCGACTTGAAAACAATACTTTATTTCCTTATATACTCGTATTTATATAGGACAAGAGAAAGTAAAAATACATAAATAAATTGTTTACATCTGTAAAAATAAAAACTTTACAATTTTTCGTTATTTTATTTTCGAATATAGTAGAAAAGAAAATATATAACTCTTGTATACGAATATAATGTTGAATATACATGGAATATTTTATTTCTTACATGAAAGCAATTTATTTTGAAATAAAATGTATAAAAAAATATTGAGAAAGCATGCATACGCCAATTTGTCAATTTTACATCTACACTGTTGTTTGTTAAAAGACGCTAAATTTTCTCCAAGTTCGAAGTACGTTTGTTTGGAATACTGCCAATTCCTTATTCAGCAAATTGAAAATTTCAGTGGTGATTTCAATTTCGGATTTTCCCTTGTCTTTGCGATAGTTGCAATTTAACGTTTTATTAACAAATTGGATAATTAAGTAATAAAATTTAGTAATTAATCTGGTGTAAATTATGACATACGGACTACAGATTTTTGGAACAGCAGGAAAGCATTTTTCTTATTACTTCTTCTTTTTTCTTTCTCTTGCCTATATCAATAGATATACGAAGGAAAGGATTGTTATCATGTCGATTTTTCGAAATAGAGTTTTCACCGGATCTACACGTTATTAGACTCCCTGAATCTAGAAAAACATGTTTTCAGCGACTGGTCTGTGTGTGTGTGTATAATATATACAAAATAGCTCAAGAACGGAACATCGTACGAACTTGAAACTTGAAACTTAAGTTACATACCACAAACGGACCCGACACGAACATTTTCATCAAAATCGGTCAACCGGAAGTAGTAGTTTATTCGTCTAATTTTACACTTTTTTGCGATTTTCTCAAAAACTGGTCCTACGATTTTTTTAAAAATCGCATGGTTAACTAATTTTTTTATGCTCTACAAGATAGGGTAGGCGTTGTGTTTGCTGAAATTCTTGGTGAGGCTGTATTTACGTAAAAAATAGTTTTTTAATATTGCGGCTTTAATATGCATTTTAGCGCAAAAATGTGTATAATAAAAGTTGTAGAGAATTTAAAATTTTACAACTTTTATTCAATTTTTTTTTTGTATAACGCTTAGCTTAGCGGTAATTAGCAATTTTCTGTGTTTTCTCATGAAAACGTGTGAAAAATCAATTTTTTAAGATTTCGGCCTTAGTATGCATTTTACGACAAAAGTGTACTAAGTATACTAAGTGTACTAAAAACATTTATAGGAAATTAAACGGTCTACAACTTTTGTTTAGAGAATTTTTCTCTACAGAGCCTAGTTTAGCGTGAAAGAGTGGTTTTCCGTATTTTTAAGCCAAACTGAGGTTGATTTTCATTTTGCGTCTTTCACTCATGATTAAAATTAGGTTATGTTTATTGAGGTTAGTTCTTTTTATTTCTAATGTTTTTTTACTAATGTTAAATTATATTGTTTATTATTTACATTGGCAAGAGAAAGCCGTGTTAGGGTTTCACACCAGATTTTTTTCTTCTTCTTTTTAGCTACTGCACAAAGGAATTTGGATGAGGCTACTAAAATGTAAATACGTTAATATTAAGTAACTTGATTCACAAAGGGCATGTCTAAATCATTATAAAGGATTTGAAATAAGTAATAGACATTTATAATTTTTTGATTAGCATTTTAGTTAGTAAACCTTTATTTTTAAAATGTTACATTTTAAAGCTGCACCGAAGAGTTGTATTTAGTATTAGTATGCCCTAATATATTTTTTATAAATTTTTACTTTCTTTTGCCCAATATGAAGTATAGAAAAGAAAAGTAGGAATTGTTTTCATGCCAATTTTCTAAATAAAGTTTTCACCAAAGAAAGGTACTCTAAGACAGGTTCAAACAGTTGTACAGACTTCTTTCACGCAAATCGAAGTTACCAACTACATCTAAATTAACCATTTACAGGTCTTACCTTCGAGCAATATGGAGCTAGGCCAGTCAACTTTACTGCTGTGCAAAACCATCGGTATTAGCAAAAATTCAGCGTTTTTAATCAAAGCTTTTATTGAGAGTAGTGAACGCCTCCTATTATGTAACCAATAAAACACTACACTCAGACCTAAACGTACCCTTAATAAATGCGTTTTCTTTAAACTCTATACAAAATTTAGGAAGAATTTCGCGAACAACCATAAACCACTGATCTCAAATCTGGGTACGCAGACCCTCCTAAACAATTCAATAAGACGACTAAAACGTCGATGGAGCCGAGATCTCATCAATTAACGTAGAACTGTAATTGACTATCCATAACAGTAATCTAAATGCTGCACTTATATGTTCACGTCGGAGTTCTGTCACTGGACTGTGCCTCCATTCACGTTTTTTTATCATGTTAATTTTTTCATATTTTTTATCACATTCACTGATTGTATCTAACAGATTGTGAATTTCTTGAATAAAGAAAAAACGTTTTCACCAAAAATACCCGTTTGTAGCTCTCCTCAATCCAAATATATTTGTTTACGAATTTATTTGTGTGCGTGCACGTGCTCGTGCGTAATAAGTGACTCAAGAAGTAATACTTTTTTTTTAAATTAATACTTGGATATTGTTAGGTACCATAAATTATCAACAGAAAAAGCATAACAAAGGAAGCAAGGGGACCCGACACGACCATTTTCATAAAAATTATATCGGGTGATGGGGTTGCTTATTGTTCTTAAATTTAACAGATTGCAACGTACACACATCAGGAATAAAACTAATTTACTTTATTTCAAAACTCTGGGTACGGAGGGATCGCTAGATAGAAATACGCTATATCAATCAATATTTTAGTAGTTTATAAGTAAATGCAGAAAAAATTATAACAACCTGGAGTGAAACACTCACACAACTTTCTTTTATCAATACAAAATATTAACAATATAACCTAACATTAGTAATAAAACATTAAAAGTAAACATATACACTCAATGTATGAACAATCAATGTGTGAGCAACCTAATTTTAATCTTGAGTGAAAGACGCAAAATGAAAATCAAACTCAGTTTGGCCTAAAAACACATAAAATCACTCTTTCACGCTAAACTAGGCTCTGTAGAAAAAACTGCGCCAAATAAATGTTGTAGATATTTTAATTTTCTATAAATTTAATTATATATACTTTTGTCGTAAAATGTATACGGTACTAAGGCTGAATTCGTAAAAAATCGATTTTTTACAAATTTTCGTGAAATAAAAACAAAAACCGCTAATTACCGTTAACCTGAGCGTGCTAAAAAAAATTTAAAGTAAAAAATGTAGGGTTTTAAATTCTCTACAACAATTATCGTATACAATTTTGTGCTAAAATGCATATTAAATCCGCAATCTTAAAAAAAACAATTTTTTTACGAGAAAACGGCCTCTCCAAGAATTTTAGCAGACATGGTGCCTACGCTATCTTGTAGAGCATAAAAAAATAAGAAAATGAAGCAATTATGAAAAAATCGTAGGAGCTGTTTTTGAGAAAATCTCAAAAAAAAGAAAAATGATACGGAAAACTACTACTTCCGGTTGACCGATTTTTATGAAATTGTTCGTGTCGGGTTCGGTAGTAGTATCTAACTTAAGTTTCAAGTTTTAAGATCGTACGATGTTTCGTTTTTGAGATATTCTGTTCTCACGCGCACACACACACACACACACACACACACACACACACACACACACACACACACTCACACGAACACACACACCAATTGCTAAAAACATGTTTTTTGGGTTAAGGGTGTCTGATAACGTGTAGATCCGGCAAAAACTCGATTCCGAAAAATTGACATGATAACAGTTTTTTCTTCTTATATATTCATAATTATAGGCAAGAGAAATTAAAAAAGGAATTCAAGTAGAAATTTTGTATTTCAAAATCTAACTTTAAAAGTAGGTGATCTTAGATTTGTAGTTAATGTAAAAAGATAGGTGAACTAACTTGAATGATTAAAACAGGGGGATGTGTGTTGGTAGGTTAGATATCAGATACACGCACCATAAGTTAGTGCATCCGTAACTTGTTCATTGAAGCTGACCGCCTCAATTACACCTCTACCACTATTTTGCTGCTTCGTTACAAAACATCCCCCTGGAGAGAACAGACAGAGTACCAGAACATAAACTCCCATTCCCTCTCATTCCGCCTCATTCCATCAATACTCATCCCCCTTTAAGCAACCCCTATCAACCCTGGTTTGCCTCCATATTTCCATATCACAGTTCGTTAGACCATATAGCCCCGTGACACCCCCCTCACCTTTCCGTTCTACAATTAACTTGAACCCTAATGTTAAAGTCCACAGACATTACAACAACACTGCCTACCCCATCCTAATTACAGGCCCCTCTAATCCAAATTTGGAAAACCTTATTAGTTTGATGGACCATCTTATAGTGTTCTAATTACTCATTTTCTTGCCTCTATTAAATTATCCTTTATTAATGCTACAGTGATTTAATATCGAGTTACTCAACATGCCAACTTGAATATCGTTTACCGTATCGGAAACTACCTTAACTGGGTTACAATAAAGAGGACACAAAAATGCAAAACAATTCACCACAGTTTTTTATCTAATAACATTATTTACCATTATTACCATTTACAAGACTTTGCTGAAACCTCTCTGGCTGTACGGAATCCAGATTTTTGGTGCTGTTGCTCGAACCAATTTAAACAAAATACAAGTATTTCAATCTAGATATTTAAGGCTTGCCACTGGAGCACCTTGGTACGTGAGAACCGAACTCTTCATTCTGATTTTCATATTCCCTACGTAAAAGACGTTGCACGATAACTTTGTCAAAGTTTCTTTGATAAATTGCAAAATCATCCAAACGACCTTGCTCGACAAATGGCCATTGAAAATTTTCCAAATTTTTGACGTCTTCGCCGTCTTTGGTGTAGGGAACTTCTTCAATAACATTCTATCATTATCTTCATCATCAACATCACAGCTTCTTAAGCTCTTCACTGTTGGGCTTTCATTTTCATTTCCATCAAGATCATCTCCATCATAGCATGATTACGTTCATCCTGGAGGATACACTGCTGGGTGTGACCCCTCCTTCCATGCCTAATAATAACTCTCATCAAATCTAGTGGTTGTGCTTTAATGTATAGTATAGTGTTCTAGATTTATAAAATTAAAGACAAAAAAAACATTATTTGCAATCAATTTTAGAAATGAGGGATCCAGTATCAAAACCAGCCATATTTAAAAAGTTTTCTTGTTTCTGTTTATTTTACAAGTTTTCAATGTTATGAACGTAGTAAAAAAGAGAATCTGTATCAAAACGAACATATCCAATAAAATTGCTCAAAGAATTTGTGAAGTTATTTTCAAAACATGCCACAACCATAATTACAGAAATAGCCAAAGGTACGGTAATGCACTTCTGTGGTGAAATAAAATGTTGAAGTAATGGTTTGTAGGTTAAGTGTGTGTATAATTTATAGTTAGTTGTTACTATATAAAATTAGTTGAAATGATCAAATTCATTGCTTACTTTAATAAATAAAGCCATGATTTTTCACAAAAAAACAGTAAATTTTAGTTTCAAAACCAGCCACATCCAAAAGAAAAATAAGTTTTTCTAGATTTTGAAAAGATTTTTTTTATTATATTTAGACACAATAATGTGGGATTTAATTCTTATAAACTTGAACTATTAACCAATACAGTAGATACTTTAGTTTCAATTTAAACAGTTTTTTGCTTACCTGAAAACATTTATGAACGGATGTGGCTGAGTTTGATACTAGACCCCTCAAATAAACTATTTAATAAACTTTTGAATTTACAAATCACAAGTTGAGGCCTCATTACTCTGAGTACCTCTCATTATATCAATTATTCATTTTTCAAAGAAAAAGTTACTACGTACAAAGTACATTTTACAACTCGGAATACTTTTTATTATAATTTTATGTACATTTAAACTCTATCAGACAAGTCCAAAATATGGTAACGTTTCAGGAGTCTAACTTCTTTCACATTATTTGAAAGATTTATGGTTAATTCGTTTTCGTGATTTTCAAGTCTTACCTGATATTTTGTATTAAAACCCCTTACTTCGTCTATGACTTCAGGAAGTTTGCTTTTTAAATAACGTTTTATCTTCTTCTTAAGGTGCCCTATCCCTAAGGACATTGGCGATCATCATAGCCCACTTTACTCTATCTACTGCTGTCCTGAAAAGCTCTATTGATGTTTTTCCACACCATTGTCGTAAATTTTTCAACCAGGATGTGCGTCGTCTTCCCGATTCCCTTTTGCCCTCCACCTTCCCTTGTATGACCAGCCGCATCAATTCATACTTTTCGTTCCTTAGAATGTGACTGAAATATCCCATTTTCCTTTTCTTTATGGTGTTGAGCAGTTCCTTATCCTTCTTCATTCTTCTTAGCACTTCCATATTTGTTATGTGCTCTGTCCAGGATATTCTCCACATTCTTCGGTAACACCACAGTTCAAAGCTACTGAGTCTTTTCTCCATCGTCTCTGTGATTGTCCAGGCTTCAACTCCATACAATAGGACAGAAAATACATAGCAATGTACATAGCAATGTAAACGTTTTATAACCGACCCAATTGTTACTTTTTCTCTCTATTATTTACTCTTTACCATTTTATGAATGAAGAACTAGAAATTTCTTGAACCACATTCGTCTTCGATATTGTCACAGTATCGTAACAAAACTTTTCAAACTTTTTTAAAATTCCATTCATTAGAGACTTAATATGCATCACTTAATACCACAATAACTACTGGACAATCGCAATGAGGTTAATATATAACAAATTGCAAAATTTCATCCGTTAGGACTAAGTGTAATTTTATCTCGTCATTACATAAAAACAACATTAATTCAATTTTACTTTATAAAAACAAATTTGAAAGAAATTAGAGCCTAAATTTTCCGACTGTACCCAATAAAGTCTATTAAAAACATTCCTCAGAAATTTTACTGGTGAATAATTTATTTACTCCTGATAAACTAAAAAATAAATTTGGAAGACTCTGGAAATTTAAATGGTTCTTTCTGTATAGTCTATAGACAATCCACTGATATTGTTGAATGTATATTAGAATATTGGCAAATATCAGAAGATGATTATGGGGAGAACCTAAAGACCACGGATACGGAAGAAAGAAAAACATAAGATAGTGAGTGACGTCAGAGAACCAATCTTTCTACCATAATTCGATTGAAGGCAATGTTTGCTTTGCTTTTATTTATTTGTAAAAGAGAAAGAAATAATATGAAAGATCGAGTGGAGAGAAAGAAGGAATGATCAATCTTTTTCTGACAACTGCATCTAATGGACGACGTTTCGCTCGTTCTTCAGTTCTCTCTTATCTTTCCAGTGTACATTGTACATACACATACCACAATATATTTGAACCAACCATTTGAACCGTCACTCTAATATCTCTTTAGTCATCATCACCTTACTTTTCTTTTCTTTTTTATCTACCTCGTTATCATATACTTATTTCCATGCTCTTTACTTGTAAAAAATGTCTCCAACACTCACAGAAACCTCTACGTACGTGTTACGTTCATTTATGTTACATAATATATCATAAATAATTTTTTAAAATAATATTACTCGATTTAAACAAGAGGATGATGTACAAACATTTTCTAAAGTTTTCTTTTGTTTTATTTTTTTTAACTTTTATATGAATTTTTAACAATATTCGATACAATACTGGAAAATGAAAAAAATCTGGTGTGAAACACTCACACAACTTTCTCTTGCTAATGTAAATAATGAACAATAAACTAACATTCGTAATAAAACATTAGAAATAAACAAAAAACTAACCTCAAAAAAACATAACCGTATTTTAATCTTTTTTTTTGTTTAACGTCCGACTGTTCTGCAATTACTGCTAATGCAGACGGTGAATGATGAAATAATTTTTTGTAACGTATGAAAAAATGCCGTGCCTGAATGGGATTCGAACCCAAGACCGCATGATGAGAGGCGAGCACGTTACCAACTTCGCCAATGCGGCCGGCATTGGCGAAGTTATTTTAATCGTGAGTGAAAGATGCCAAATGAAAATTGACCTCAGTTTGGCTAAAAATACGGATAATCACTCTTTTACGATAAACTAGGCTCTGTAGAGAAAATGCTCTGAATAACAGTTGTAGGTCTTTTAATTTCCTACAAATTTCATTATATAGACTTATATCGTAAAATGCATTCTAAGACCGAAATCGTTAAAAAATCGATTTTTCACACGTTTTCTTGAGAAAAAAAACAGAAAATTGCTAAACACAGCTAAACTAAGCATTATACAAAAAAAATGTTTGAAATAAAAGTTGTAGAATTTTAAAATCTCTACAACTTTTATTATATACATTTTTGCGCTAAAATGCATATTAAAACTGCAATATCAACAAAACAATTTTTTATGTGAAAACAGCCTCACCAAAAATTTCTGCAAGTTCATTATTATTAATTAAAAGCAAATTCAACAAATTGGTTTTAACAATAACATCATATCCGAAAATTACAACTGAAAGTAGTAAATCAAGAAAGGCCCAAAAACGGTGTGAAAAATTTATATGAATACAATGCTCACAAAGACCTTATTTATAAATGCACAGTATATTTATTGTGATTAAACAAAATTATTGTCGAAAATATTGGTTCCACTGAATAATGTATTTTGCAATATCTGACTTTCACTGATTCATTAAAAAAAAAAAAATATTCCATGTATATCAGCAGAAGTTAATGTCGAAAGTCATTAATGATATTTATGGATATCAACAGTAATGATGCTAATATTTTAGATGAAGTGCCTGAAGATATTAAGTTCGGTTGCGTACATCAGAAAATGCTCATAAATCAAGCTTTTACTAAATTTGCACGAATAAATTATTTGTCAATTATTTATGTCGTGATATTTTTAAGGCATTGTTTGATTTATTTATAAAATTGTATGGTATGAATTCTAGAACGCACACTTATCTATCTTATTAAATCGGCTCTAACATAGTGAACCCGTGCGAATACTATGGAATCTCCCTGCCGTACAAAACTTTGTCGTAGGTAAATTTAAACAAAAGTCTCTGAATTTTACGTTGGTAACATGGGCAATAATAACTAAACTAAAGCGAGGATTATAATGTCAGCCATTTCCGTATGCCACAATTAAAAACTATAATTTCTACTTTCATTTCCATTGACTTGCAAAATTCTTAGTACAAAACTCAAAATAAAGTTACTTACCACCCCTATAGCACATACTTTTAAGAAAACAACTAAAAAAACTCAAAATTAAACACAAAACTGAGGAGCAATACCGTCTCCACTTTTCTCAAAACCCGCAAGTGGTGCCAACCTCAAACCCGTGCGAATAAATTCACATAATATTCTTGGGTTTCAAAACCTTTATCATTTATTAAATAAATGATTTAAGTTAACAACAAACTTAACAGTTCTTAGAAGAAGGGTAAACGACTTAAATACAGTAGTACGATAGTTTCGTCCTGAAAAGAACGGGTTTATGGAGTATTGCTATGGAGGGGGTAAACGTGGGAGAACCGCTTTACACTACGCTGTATTACCGCTACGTTATAAATGAAATTTAATCTTTTCATTTCGTAAAATGAAGGTCATAAATTTCAAGTTTAGAACTTTTGGGCAGTTTAGGAAAGAATATCTATAAAAATCCGTTCGGTAGAACTCTATATTTAGGAGTTAATAGAGTTCCTATTTAAAACACATTAGAAGTGTTTTTGCGTTTTAAATGTATAAATAGTTCAGGGCATTAAATTTTATGAAATCTCAGAAAACTGAGATTTCACATGCTGACCATGTGATAAAAAACAGAACAATTTTTGCAGATTTTTGCAAATTTTGAACTGGAACTAGCAGATAGAGTATGCAACACCTTCAACTTTACCGGTGGGCAAATACTATAATATTAATTAAAAATATTATACAAACGAAGTTGGGTACCAGCTCTATTAGGAAAGCATGAGAAAAATAAATAAATAAACTATATTTCCTAGCTTTAAACTAAATATTCAATAAATCTATTACTATTTAAATTAACTAGCTACTAACAGAATTATCCTTAAATTACCCTAACCTTTTGTTAAAATATAGCCAACATTTTCTGCTGCAACTTTAACCTTTTTTTATCCAAGGCGACGAGAAATGTTCACTTCCTCGCAATGGGGGAAGTAGTGTTAGACTCAATTGAGGCGTCCTCGTCCAGTCCCAAGGAGGCCGCAACCGCCTACCAACCAAACACCCGCCACCTGGCCACTTGATCCGGCATCAGCAAAGAACCCTCCACCTCCCTCCAAACTGTTTATATAATACTACAAGGGAAATGTCGGGTTAAAAAAAGAAAATTACATACTGTCAGTGGGGCGTGGAAGGGAACCGTAGTCTAATTCCCCTCTCGCTGTCACTGACCAACATTCACTCCCTCACATTCATTCATCTCTTTCATCACCAGCTCAGGAAATTAGTATGCCTACCTTTCCTACTGAGATCGGGACAGGATTGATTCACTGTGGGAGAGAGTGTCCCGCTGATCTCTGTATGTCTCCTCCCTCGGCAGTCTCCCGACCACCCTCTCCGCAAACTAAGCGACCAACTTCCAGCTCACCTTATCCTGCAGCATCGTTGTCCCTACTCTCTCTGGGATCCACTATGCAACGCCAATCTAAAAATATGCAACCATTCAACCAACCTGGAGGGCCAACGGAAAGGAAAACTATCCCAGTGATTGGCTGTAAGTTGGTAGGTGGAAAAAAGGATTAAAAACACAGAGGGAGAAATACACCGGCCTAATGAATATCAGATGGTTGATCGTTGGCTATATTTACAACTTATTTTCTAACCACGATTCTAATGTTACTTATTCTAACAATGGGGGGTTTTCCAGGCATTATTCATTGGGTTGTTTCTGAGTAATGGAAGTTATAGTAATTATGAATTATCATAACTTCCATCGTTTGCGCAATTGTACTTTTACAACGGTAGGCCTACAAATACAAATACAAATACAAATACAAATAATTTAACACTCCACCTACCTATTATGGGCATTTTCCTTACCTATAATATTCATAAAAGTTAAGAGAGAGTAAAAAAATGATGCGATACACTCACACAACTTTCTCATGCCAATGCAAAAATTAACAATATAATCTAACTTAGTAATAAAACATTAGAAATAAACAAAAAACTAACCTCAATAAATATAACCTAAGTTTAATCATGAGTGAAAGACGCCAAATGAAAATCAACCTCAGTTTGGCTTAATAATACGGAAAATCACTCTTTCACGTTAAACTAGGCTCTGTAGAGAAAAACGCTGTAAATAAAAGTCGAAGATCTTTTAATTTCCATAAATTTTATTATATACATTTTTGTCGTAAAATGAATACTAAGGCTGAAACCTTAAAAATATCGATTTTTTTTACACGTTTTCGTGAGAGAAAAATAGAAAAATTGCTAATTACCGCTGAACTAAGCGTTATACAAAAAAATGTTTCAAATACGTAACAGTTGTTAAAATCGAATCTTAAAAAAACTATCTTTTTACGAAAAATCTATCTTTTTACAGCCTCCCCAAGAATTTCAGCAAACCTGGCGCCTACCCTATCATGTAGAGCATAAAAATTTAGTAAATAAGGCAATTCTAAAAAAAATCGTAAGAGCCGTTTTTGAAAAAATTGCAAAAAATTAAAAATTACACGAATAAATTCTTACTTCCGGTTGACCGATTTTGATGAAAATGTTCGTGTCGGGTCCGGTAGAGGTATGTAACTTGAATTTCAAGTTTCAAGTTCGTAAGATGTTCCGTTCTAAAGATATTTTGTTCACTCACACACAGACACACACACAGGCCAATCGCTAAAAACATGTTTTTTGGGTTCAGGGGGTCTGAAAACGTGTAGATCCGGTGAAAACTCGATTTTGAAAAATCGATATGAAAACAATACTTTCCTTCCTATATTATATTCATACAGGCAAGAGAAAGTAAAAAATACCGAAGCGGTTATACCTATAATGCAGTTAAAATAAACGTATAAGGTTACAGGAGATGTAAATAGGCCTACGTCTTTTGGGATAATTCGTAATTTCATGATAAATTATTATAGATATGAACAGGCTATTGTATTTTAGTGAATGTGAATTTGTCAAATAGTACGTTTAATTAGATTGTGTAACCGTACAATCATGTAATATAATTGTGTTAGTAGCTCTTAGTAGGATTGCTGCTAGCTTTATTAGTAAACAATACTGTCATACTAATTCAATAAACAAGTTGTTTACTAATTTACTGAATTGATACGGGCTGAATCATATTGATTCAGAATTACTTAAGTCTACACAAAATACCACACAAACTATAGGTATTAATAAAAATTTCACTAATTTCCTTTGGAAACATTGATTAAAAATTAAATGAATGTAATTTTGAATGAGTTTTAACTTCCATATTTTCTTGAACACCTTTTTTGTTCGTAAAAAAATTTTAAAGTTATGACGCGGATTACAATACAGTAAGCTACAGCTATCATCCTCCGTGGCTGCATCCTTTGACATTCGTCTTGGAATTATGGTGCGTTTTTCAAGATAATCACCCTGAAACAATCAAATCTTTTATTTAGTAATGTACTAAGTGTGGCTATTAAATAACGAGATTGACGTTGTAAAAAATTTTATTTTTATTTTATACATAAGCTGTACTCCTCTTGACAGGAACCTCTTGACAGATAACGCGGAATGAGCTGGCGCATTGTTTTGGTGGAGAACCCATGATTTGTCCTTCCACATTTCGGGGCGTATTTTCCTTACTCCTTGACGTAGTTTAGAAAGTACCTCAAAGTAGTAATATTGATTAACTGTTTGACCTTCAGGAACCCAGTGAAGTTTCACAATCCCATGGATATCAAAAAAACAATCATCCATTACTTAATGGATGGTTAATTTTTTTATTTTGCTTGCTCATTCGAGCTTCTTTGGCTCTCGGTGAAGTTCGGCTCTTCCAGTGAATGGATTGGCGCTTTGTTTCCGGATAATATGTAAAAAAAAAACACGTTTCATCACATGTTATTATCTTTTACCTGTTCCCTATGGTGAAATCTGCATTAAAAGAGACAAGATTTTTGAGTCTGTGGAAGCTGTAAAAGAGAAAGCGGCACGTGTCCTGAAGGCGCTGACAGAAGAAAACTTCCAGCACTGTTTCCAACAATGGAAAATTTGTATGGAGCGTTGTATGGATAGAGAAGGAGTGTACATTGAAGGTGACAATAAATGATGATTATGTATAAAATAAAAATAATTGTTTTACAACGTCAGCCTCGTTATTTAATTGCCACACCTTGTATTTAATGGTAGGTAGTGTTAGTGTTAGTTTTCTAAATTAGTTGTATTTTTGTTTGTGTTAAGTACGTTAAACGATGGAAAGTCGTAGAAGAAGCTTTTATTTTTAAATAAAGATTATCTTTAGGTTATAAAGTGCAGAAACGGTAAAGCTGCGTAGAAGTTCAATGAAGTTGAGAGCAACTTTCGTTTATTGCGGTAGCGCAAAACGTTTATTCTTATTTGTAAATTACTTAAATGAATTTTAATGTATCTAAAAATGAAAACATTATTGAGTTGACTGTAATGTTTTGAAGAGACCGACCAAAAGACAGAAAATCGTGTATTCCGACAAAGAACGCAAGTATATCAGAAAGATTCAAGGAATACTGGAGGAGGATCAAGAAAAGAAACTTCAGAAAAAGTACTCCAACACAACAAAAATTGATATAAGATGTTTTTTCTTTAATGAACTTATGTAGTCCTATACAGCTTTTTTTGGTTTTACGTCTGACTGTTTTTTCTACTAATGCAGACGGTAAAGATTGATGATATTTATAAAAATGCGTAATTAAATAATGCTAGACCTGACCGGGAATCGAACGCGGGACCCCGATGTAGAAGCCATGTGGCTTTAAAAAGAAATGTTTTTAAGCTTGGGAAGGACACAAGGAAAATATCTATCTGTGACATAGATACATGAA
The DNA here is from genome assembly GCA_035578175.1 of Catonia carolina. Lineage (NCBI taxonomy): Eukaryota > Metazoa > Arthropoda > Insecta > Hemiptera > Achilidae > Catonia > Catonia carolina. Next base: position 70,338,356 of record JAQMRL010000005.1, read on the forward strand.
AATAATCTACCTGTTACTATGGATGCTCAAGGCAGCCCATTGGTTGGTTAGCACAACTGGCTTCTATGCCAGGGGTCCCTGGTTTGATTCTCAGTTAGTCTGACATTTTCACATTTTCATCTTACCTCATATCATTACCTAAGCGCAAGATAGGGATCATCATTTAATAAAAACAAAAATGGATATTCCTTGTGAAAAGTTTTTAAAATGAAATCGCTTTTAGGTGGAGAGCTCTCTGATAAGAGTTGGATTTCCTTTACTCCAACAAATCGTAAACATTCTTCCATATACCGAAATATTAAAAATTTTAAATTAATATTTAATCGTCAATTAAAAAATAAAATTTAGTTCATAATATTGCTTATTTAAAGATTCTATTGGTTTTCAAAAATAGTACTTTTTAATTTTGGCCGTTGAAACCTCGGTGCGCATTACATTCCTTGGCGTATTACATGTGAATAAATACGATAATAATAATAAATGAATAATTCAATCTATGCTACGCACTGTATTATTGCTAACCTCAGGAGAGTCTATCAGATAAACAGGTGAATGGCTTTCCTTAACTTTACATTATAAACATATCTTATTTTAGATTTTCTTAGTCCATTCTACGGCATGGCTCTTCTCAAATTTCAGAATTTATAATCTCTAGAATGGTAAAGAAATAATTTTTATTATTTTAGGGTATTTATCACGATTTTCCCAAAAGAGCAATTTCTTCTTCTTCAGGTGCCTTCTCCATTACGAAGGTTGGCTATTATCATGGTCAGACGCACCTTGTCCACTGCTGCTCTGAAAAGGTCATGCGACGAGCAGTTAAACGCTTCTCTCAGGTTTCTTAACCAGGATATTTGTCTGCGTCTCACCGAGCGTTTACCAACGAGTTTCCCTTGAATTATGAAATGTAGAATCTTGATATAGGCCCCCTCATGATGTGTCCAAGGTATGTCAGTTTTCTTATCTTTATGCTCTGCAAGATTTCCAGTTCTTTCCCTATTCTTCTGAGGACCTCTACATTTATGACCCTGTCCGTCCACGGTATTCGAAGTATTCTCCGGTAGGTCCATATTTCAAACGCTTGTAGTCGGGTCGCACATTCTTTGGTAAGTGTCCACGCCTCTACCCCATAAAAGAGGATGGGAAAGACGTAGCACTTCAAGAGGCGGGTCTTGGTTTCGAGGATCCGGTCGCGGGCCGACAGAAGAAATCTCAATTTTAGGAATTTTTAGGAAAGATCAACTGGTCACTAATAAATAAATAAAATGTTGGAGACCTGTCAACATAACGTTTGAGGTTATGTTGTATTATGAGCAAGTAGTTACAAGCTTTATTTGAGTAAACGGTTTTTCTTTATTTGTATAATTAGTGTTGTCGTTTTTCTTAAACAAATATTAAAGTTAGTAATTGATTTTAATAATATTACGAAATATAGTGTTATCCTGTAGAAGATAATGATAATAAATCACGAAATTGTGAAATTTTGTGAAATTTTTTTCATAATTTTTTAATATTATCGTACCTAATTTTTGTAAATTTTATTCCCAAAACACCAAAATTTGTTGTTTCAATTTTAATTGTTACAAATTAAAATAATCATGCGTTTTATATATTTTTATTTTGAAGTTTATTTCAAAACCAGATACATCCACATATAGAAGGTGAAATTTCTCTTAAACTACGATCATTAGGAAATTAAAAGTCAGTATGTGAAATCCTCTACCCTAATACTATTTCTCGAGTAAGTCACAATGTTGTATCGTTTCGTGTTTTCGAGAGAAACGTTTTTCAGGTTTCCTGAAATATTTACACTTTTGGATTTATTTGCTTTTGTAACTAGACAATTCGATATTTTGTCATTTTTTAAAAATGAAAAAAGTGTGGTGATTAAGATCATTGATGTATTTTAAAACTAATTAATTGTACTGTAAGTTTAAAAATTATATTTTTTGGGAAGATAAAGTATTATTATTATTAATACACATATAAAAACAAAATTTTTTATATACCCTGTGTCTTGTGTTATGTTATGTGATCACATTACAAAGAAATATATACGGATCGTTGTTAATGTTGGAGGAATGTACAGAAATTTGTAAAAAGTGACACAGGAAGACAAGTTACAGGGATATGTGAATTACTATCGCTTTTCTTTACACAACAGTTTCACAAATCTTTTTCTTTCTCATTTCTTTTACTTTAATTTTCAGCCACATTTATTCTTTCCTTTTTTCTATATTTCCTTTCAATCATTTGTTTTTCCTTTCCTGTTTTGTCTTTTATCATTATTCTGTCTTTTTCTAATAGAAGGAAACGCATGTACAGAGTCTGACAGGAGTGTCAGGTATTATCGGCTTCCAGGAGCTAAATAAGGATTCCCGACAAATCGATAACATTTCCCTTCTACCTCTCGCCAAACGCTCCTCCAAAAAAATAAAAAAAGTAAGACAACTATGAATTCCATTCGTCAATCTCCGTTATTTTGTTTCAACACCACTCAAACTCGACATTTTTTTTTTATTTTATCAGTAAATAAATATAATAAAAATGTCTAGTTTAATTTTAAATTTATAGCGGGGAAAATTTTATCAATAAAATATAATTGAGAAATAAAATTATGAACAAGGAAACTCGGGTGAATTTAATTTGATTTGAAATCTTCTGAGTTATCGTATTTGTTATTACATTATAAAACTGTACAACTTTATAAATGTTATTTATTTAGTGCAAAACATAAAATATTTTGTTTTATTATTTGCAATGAAATGTTACTGAGGATTAATTGAACTGATTAGATCAGCAACATCCAATTTTTAAAAAAAATTTAAACTTCCGTAAATGTTGTAGAGTTATTGAAATGAGATTTTGCATAAGAAGTAAAGAAATTTACTTGTTAATATTGAAATTTTTTAAGTACTTGTCCAAAAATGTTAATTAATATTTCAAAAATTTCACAATCAAATCAGGTTAACACATTCAATGCTGAGCATTTACGAGGTATCTCTCCCGCTGATTACTCGTGCGGCCTGTTCTCCGCTTGCTTTATTTACAAGTGCATGTTATTGGTATCAAACGAACTAATGTCCCATAGCGGAGTGAGTGAGAGGGAGATATGTAGCATAACTACGCATGCGCTCAAAGGACTTTACCGTTATAATCCTAATCTGAAAACATACTACAGTCGTTATCTTGCTTGTTAGTTTACTGCATGCATAAATGCTTGCTCAGAACTTAATGAGTAAAATTAAAGACAATGTTATTTGAACGGCACGTACGGCTTGTGCGAGTGAGAACGTTATGCATTCTCGCACTCCTACGGCTAGGGTACTTTAGTTCATTTGAATACTTTACTTACACGTTTTTTATAAAAATTTTTATTTGCGACCTATTTGTACTCATACTGTCAAGTATAAAACCATCCGAGAATTGATTAATTTTAATCATATATTTTATTATAAATGTATTTCTTGTTTGAATATTTCCATTTACTGTTTACGTAAAATTATTATATAATTTTAACCTACAAAATACATATTTTTAAAAATCCAAAAGTGTAAGCTATTTTGCATCGATGTGTGCAAAGATATTAAATTCAACTGTATCCTGAAACCCCGTTTAAATACTGTATGATTAGGCCCTATATGAGGGTATAAGATCGTGTGACGAAAATTCATAAACGAACGGCTCGGTTACTAATAAAAAACCTTTCTGAGGGCTATACAAATGGTACAAACTGATATCCGACGGGCTGAGTCCCTCCTGAGTTACTTAAAATATTAACAAAATAGAACGCACTAGGCGAGACGGCAGGTGGCGGTTACACTTACCCATTACTCGCTAGGCGAGAACTTAACAAATCTTTAATCTAGCTGAATCACATTAACTTACCAAACACTAACAAATAAAATAAAACTTCTCTGCAGGGTTATTGGCAAAAATTGTAATTGTCTTCTAACATTTCGAAAAAAATTCATTTTTTTTAATTTTAAACTTTTAAAACTACACAATATTGTTGTTGTTTAGGTCAACAGCCAAAAAGCTGGTTCGACCTCTAGAGGTTTTACTAAGTGAAATGTGGAATGAAGTGGTTTACCATTACTTACCTCATGGAGTAGAAAAGTTTTTGTATTTCCATGCCAACCCCCTCTGAAAACCATCTACTCTTCACCCTTCAAATGACACCTTCACTTCATTTACCGTAGGGTCTGGCTGTATAATGATAAATTTATTACACTCAGAGGAGATAACTCTGACTAGTGTATTTTACACTTCTACCTCTTTTGTTCTTACATTTTTCGATCATATAGTTGCCTGACTGTATTATAAGAAATAGAACTTTTTTTGTAGCCCTGAAAACAGCAGATTGAATGTAAATAATTTGACACTCCACCTGCCTATTATGGGTAGATTTAGCAGTTACACTTCATACGTTTTTACCTGGTTGAACCACATTAATTACCCAAACACTCTACAGACTTCCTGGAAAACATTTAAATTGATAAGTTACCTAACTTACCAAAAAAATATTTTTTTAAATTTTATTTTGAAACTATACAATATTTTAAACTCTATAAAAACTTAAATGAATTTCTAAATAAATTATGAATGAATCACGCTAAATGAAAATCAACATCTGTAGAACTTAAAAATTTGAAAAATTACTAATTCACGACAGGGACTGTAGAAATAATTTATACCAATTTTGATGAGCAAAATATAGAAAATCTTAAACCAAGCGTTGTAACAAAAATTATTACAAATAAAAATTTTAGGTTGTTTAATTTCCAATAACTTTAGTTTTATGTACTTTTGTTGTAAAATACAGATTAAGAGCAAAATCTTAAAAAGAAATTGTTTACCACGAGAGCACATTCCTCCCAAGAATTTTAGGAGACATGGTTCTTACCCTGTCTAGCAGAACATAAAAATGTAGCAAATGAGTAACATAGCAATGAGTGTAGTAAAAAAGAAAACGAAGAAGCTCTTGCAAACATAAAGATTTGCAAAATCTTAAAAAACGAATAAACGATTACTTGCGTTTAACCAATTTTGATAAAAATATTTGCATTGGGTGACTGTTATATCTAATTTACGTTCTAACTTTCAACTTTGTTCGCTACTCCATTCTTAAGACATTTTGTTAACACACACAAACCAATTACTAAAAACATGTTTTTATTGAGTTCAGAGTCATGAAAACATGTATTTCCGGTAAAATCTACATGGAAACAATATTTTCTTTCTTATATATTTATATAGTGCAAGAGAACCTTAAAATAAGATGTAAGGAGTAATAAAAATAAGGTGTCAAAGAAAAATACAAAATATTAGGTATAAAAGAAGTAGAAGAAGTGGTGGTAAAGGTGGAGGACAAAATTTATAAGTAGAAGGGGAGGTGACAAAGAATGAGGGTGAGGATTAGAAGAAGAAAGAGAAAGAGATTGAGAACTTAGAGAAGAAAAAGGATGAAAAGTAGATGAGTTGAAGTTAAATCGAACGAGAAGCCAGCACGAGCAATACAAAATTAAAACCCACAATACAAGTACAGTATTTGTAAGAATAATTCATAGATCTAGTAAGGAAAGTAAGTTCGCCTTACACTATTCCAATGGAAATTATTAATTACAGTAAGTAATACCGACGTGCGAGTACCTTCACCGACTAACCAACCGTTGCTAAGACGACTGAAATACTAAAACAACAAAGCTGAAAGCTCTTCTCACCAAAATGTTCCCTTAAGCTCAAAACTTTCCTGTTAAGTATCGTATAAAATTTCAAAGTTGCGTATTATCTTAAACTGTATGGAACATCCTTTCCTTTATCTGCGTATTTTATGAACATTTTGGCTTCAATTAATTAACAACTTCATCCACTACCTGGATCAGGTATTCACTTATCTCCGCCACTAAACTTACTAGTTTAACTATATCTCTTTAAGTTTAACTATCTCAAAGGTACCAAAAGAAAATTTTAAAATTTTTTCCGTATAGGACCATTGTAGATCACATCAGGTGACTTCAGACGTTTCTGTAAGCTCTTTTCGGAGCCTACACTCACACCATATGTTCACTTTAAGCTTTTCTCATTTCTTTTGTCCACCCTTTAGTTTTTTCTCTTCATGGAAACTATTAAAGTCTGAAATTTGTATTCTGAATTATATTCGATTTATTATGTTTTTTAGGTTATTTTGGGTTTCTTAATATCTGATCTGGCTTCTTTAAACCATTTATCCAACAACTTAGGTCAAATGTTTTTGTCGGAAAAATCTATTTTGTCAACCGTTTGTTATCCCTTCTATACATGTGTCCGTAAAATATTTGTCTTCTTTTTCTAATCGTTTCCGCTTTTGAAGCACTTGGACAGGAAAGAAAATACAAGTGGCAGGGAAAGGATTCATGGTGGACAGAAGATTTGGATGAACTGATAAAAGAAAAGAAAAGATTATATAATATTTGGCTTATGACAAAAAACAGCTGTGATAGAAGAGCATACCAACAAAAACGTAAAGAAGTAAAATTAATGACCCGACATGCTAAAAATAATGAGTGGGAGAATACATGTAACAAAGTGGAACAACATATAGGGGGCACAAAAGCAAAGGAAGCATGGAGAGTCATCAAAAACTTGAGGAAGGATAAAAAAGGTACAGCGGTGGATATGATTGGAATTAATAGATGGCAGAGCTACTTTTCTAATATATTAAGAGAAGATAGACCACAATACTTGCAACCTAGAGAAATAGAAGATATACCCGAAGATCAAGTGATTGAAATAACAGCAAAGGAAGTGCAAGAAGCTGCTAGAGAGATGAAGAGTGGTAAATCTCCTGGTCCAGGAGGTATCCCTGTTGAGCTTATAAAACATGCAAACTCAAGAGCTTTTGAAATAATAGCATACATATTCAATAGATGCCTCTTTACGCATGATAAACTACCTTCTGATTGGAAGCTTGGTTACCTGACACCAATCCACAAAAAAGGACCAAAAAATGACTGCGCAAATTATAGAGGAGTCACAGTTTTAGCCTCAATGGGGAGACTATATGGACGTGTGATAAGGAAGCGACTCGAAAAAGAAATAATTATAGGAGAAGAACAGAGTGGATTCACTGCAGGGCGTTCATGTACCGACAATTTATTCTCACTGAAACAAATAATAGAAAAGCGTAAATTAAAAAATTTGGAAAGCCATGTAATATTTATTGATCTTGAAAAAGCATTTGACACCGTACCTATACAAAGACTCTTTTCAATCCTAGATAAATTAAATGTCAATAAACACTACATATGTGCCATAAAGGAAATGTACACAGATCAAACAAATGTCATAAAAACTTCAAATAAAATATCAGTTCCCTTTGTAACAAATAAAGGGGTACGTCAAGGGTGTTGCCTATCACCAACCTTGTTCAAAATATATATTGAGGCCGCATTACATGAGTGGAAAAGGAAGTGTAGATACATGGGTATTAAGATAAATGATGATTACATGTATTCTCTGTTATTTGCTGATGACCAGGTAATAATGGCGGGAGATGATCACGATATTGAATACATGATGAGAAACCTGGCTGAGACTTATGAGCAAAATGGGATGAAGATTAACTACCAAAAAACCAAATATTTAGTGGTAGCAGGGCAGGCAAGAAATCTGCAGATATATGGACACACTATTCATGTATGTGATCAATATAAATACCTGGGAAGTGTAATAACGTCGGAAGGAAACTCTAGGAAAGAAATAACAAACAGGATTGGACAGGCTAGACAGGCAACACAAAAATTAAACCCGGTACTCTGGTCAAAAAGTATCAGGAATAGCACAAAAGTTCGTCTATATAATACTGTTGTGCAAAGTATTTTGACATATGGATCAGAAACCTGGGAGATGACCAAGAGAGATCAGCAGAAAATAAATGCGGTAGAAATGGACTTCTTACGCAGAAGTTGTCTGGTTTCTAGGGTAGACCGGGTTAGAAACACCGAAATTAGAGCTCGTACACAAAAACAAGACACCACAATGGAGGAAATCGAAAAACGACGTCTGGTATGGCTGGGACACGTGCAAAGAATGGGAGATGAGAGATGGCCAAAGAAAATAATAAACTGGACCCCTTGGGGACGAAATAAGCGTGGTAGACCACCTGAAGCATGGATAAAGCAAGTATCGAAAGATATGCATGCTAGACAATTGGAGGGAGGAGACTGGATGGATAGAGAGGGGTGGCGTATGGGATGCGAGAGACGGCCAGAGCTGTAGAATAACTCGCTTGATATATATATTCCATTAATCGTTAATTTTCCTTGTACTTCTTCTCGATCTCGTAACATATGTTTTTGTCTACTATCTTCGGACCAAATTTTTTTCGAACCTATTACATTATTCAATTTCCCCTACTCTTAAGCTTAGTCTTCCATGTCATTCTAAGGCATTCACTTGAGTACAGATACGCAGGTTTTATCACAGTATTATAATGTCTAATTTTGGCTTGTATTGAGAGTGTTTCCTTTATATGCAATTTCTAAGTTTCTCAAATTTTACCATTCATATTTCCTCGTCTGTTGTTGTTCGCTTCCTTTTCGCTGTTCTTTGGTTATATTATTTCCCCAAAGTACCTGTAGTCATCAACTATAGGGTGATTCAAAAAGAGCGCCGGTTTTGATATATCAAATTAAGAGATTTGTTTTATTGAAAAACTGAAAATAAATACATCAACAAGTTCATCTTACCTTCCGATTTCATGTATGAAAAATGATGTCATGCATGTGTCCTCCTCTACTGTGCTGGCACGCATCAACTCTGTCCATGAAATTGGATATTACTGCACGACAAGTTTCGACTTCCATTTGCCCGATAACCCGTCGAATTTCCTCCTTCAAGTCATTGATGTTTCGGGGTTTATTGGCATACACCAATGACTTCAGATGACCCCAAAGATGAAAGTCACAAGGCGTCAAGTCACACGACCTTGGTGGCCATTGATGGTCGGAATTACGAGAAATGATGCGATCCTGGAACCGTTCACGGAGCAACAACATTGTTTCTCATGCAGCGTGACAGGTGGCACCATCCTGCTGAAACCACAACTCGTCAATGTCCATTCCATCCAAATGACGCCACAAAAACTCCCTAATCATCGTACGGTATCAGTCTCCATTTACTGTCACGGCTTGTCCTTCTTGATTTTCAAAAAAGTAAGGGCCGATGACACCGCCCGACCAAAAGCCGCACCAAACTGTCACTCGCTGTGCATACATTTCCCTTTCATTAACCACGCGAGGGTTTTCTAAACCCCACATACGGCAGTTCTGTTTATTAACAAAACCGTTTAAGTGGAAGTTCGCCTCATCACTGAAAATGATTTTGTTTGCGAAGGTGTCATCATCCTGCCGTTTTCTCAATACTCAGTGAACAAACTGTCGTCTCTTCTGGTGGTCTGCCACTTTCAAATGTTGCGTCAACTGAATTTTATACGGGTGATATTGGAGATCGTACCGAAGAATTCTCCGTACAGAAGAACATCGTAAACCCAATTGTTGAGAACGGCGACGTATTGATTTTGCTGGGCTAACAGCCACACTGTCACGAACCAACGCAACGTTCTGCTCAGTTCGGCCAGAACGACGACGTCCAGAACTTTTAAGGTCGACTGTTGAACCCGTCTCAAAAAACTTTTTCATGAGCCTGCGAACTGTTGATTCATTCGGTGCTTCATTACGTCCTAGAATACCGCGAAGTCGCCTGACAGTAGCCGCATAACTCTCTCCACTCTGGTAAAATGTTTTGACGATTAACACTCGTTGTGCAATAGTAAACTTCTCCATGGTTAGACACAGACTGCGAGAGTACTACACTGCGAACAAGAGAAACTACAACTGAATCGTCAATCGGAATGTTCTCCGAAATAGAAATGAGGTCTAACAATGTTGCCAACCGATAAACAAGAATTTACCAGCCGTTTAAAAACCGGCGCTCTTTTTGAATCACCCGTTATACCAATTTTTCCGTATCGTGTGTTCAAGTGATACGTATTAATGTTAGTAATAGTATTAATGTTATTAATCAAGATTTATCACACTAAAAATTGTTCTGGAAAATGTATTTAATTTGCAGTATCAAACTATTATTTCAGATCAATGAACGTATTTCATGCAGTTTAAAAAAGAAAAAGACAAATGTATGCAAACGAGGAACTTTCATTAACTAACGAGAGAAATTGATGTAGAAACAAAACTATTTATTCAGTAACAATGAAACTTACATTATTTATCAACTTATTCTTCAGAAAAATTTAGACACTTGTCCCAACTTCCTGTAAGCTTCCGATTCTCGCATCGGAGAAGACTTTACCTTGATGTTTGAACTATCAAACAGAATTTTTAAACCCCATCGTTGCCATCAACCTTCTTGCTACGTATTAACTGTTTGAGGAAGCTGAAAAAATTACAATCAGATACGTGAGGTTTGGGTTTTTAAAGAAAATGTGAAAATATTTCTCTACACAACTTATTAAGCGTTTCACTCGTTTCTAAGCGATATGGGGGGAGTCTTGTAACAGAACTACACCTTTTGAGAGAGCATCCTTAAATTTTCACCATTTTATGAGTCTTAATGTTCTATTGTAACATGTTACAACAGTACTTACACGGTACGTTGTTCTTACAAAGTCACAAAAATTGGGCTTGTGTGTCCCTCACTTACAGGCTGATACAATCACTTACAGGCTGATACAATTTGGAATTTTTTTGGACGGAAAATCCAGAACTTTACAATCTAGACTTTAACTACGTTACTGCGGTTTAAACAGTTTTCAACATACTTTTACAATATTATGATCAAATTTTGCGGTTTTACAATTTTTTGTTTTTAGCTTTTATTTTTTATTTGTTATTTGTTGACTAATGCCCAATTTGATCACTGATTTTTGCTGTATTTTTTTTGACGTGTATTAGACATGAATTTGAACAGGGACCCCCAGTAGAGTTTGTTCATGGATGGCTGTCAACTGGTCACCATACAAAGTCGCTTGCTCAACCGGTGTTACTTAACAAATAATAGCGACTTTCTACCCACTGACTGACTGGGCTGGCCCGAAGGCCGGTTTTTTACATTTAACATCAAAAAGCTTATAATTGAACGTTGCTCTTCTGACATAATGCGTTTCAAACAGAGCTAACATTTTTAAACGAAAAAAGGTTATTTCTCAAATGAATTGTGATCAAAAATATAGTTAATAACCTTTCCAAGGTTGCCAACTTGACCCTTAAAAAGTTTTACTGTTATAGTGTAGAAGAACGTCCGATTATACATGATGATCTCCTACATAAAGATCACCTGACCTTACATAATTTTATTTGTATTAAATTCCAAAATTGTAAAACATTTTTATTTAAAAAACTATTTGAAAGATGTCATAATAATATTATTTAAATTTAAGTTTAAATGATTTCGTTATTTTAAATTTAAATAAAAATATGCCATTTCAAAAATAATAAAAAACTAAATGTAAGAAGAAAATTATGATTAAGGATTGTCAAACCAGTGGTGATTGAACTTTGATTAATTAACACCAACTCAAATCAAAAAAATATTACTTCGATGTTATACTAAGAAAATAAACCATTATTTCAAAATAAAATTAATTGTAATCATTAGCATTAATTCTTATTGTAGTAAACCAGAACACTACTAAAGAATGAACCGGTCTTTTTTGTTGCGTTAATAATTACGTAATAATCACCCTTCGTAATTTTTTTTAAACTATGAAAAATTAAATCTATTGAACAAAAATTACACTACATTACGTTTCCACTTCGTTGGAAAACTTTTCCACTTATGATAATCATCCAATACCTCAGACACATAGAATTAAGTGTATTTAAAACTCATACTAGAGAGGAAAATGAAATGAGCAATAAACAACAAAAAATTATTTTTCTGAATCAAAAATTTTAAAGATTTTATATTATTTATTCCAGGGTAGACCACAAGTACCTGTTACAATAAAAAAAATTTGCTGTACTACCTAATTCGGGCGATGTGGGTGTAAGCAGCTTCGTATTATGTTTTGGTGAAAAACTCAATTTTGAACAGGATAACTTTTCCAAACGAATTTTTACGTTTACTGTCATGTAGTCCCTACTTCGCACGAAACTCTATCATCATCGTGATCCCAATAGAGACACAATGTAAAAGAAGGAATTATACAATACCATACAGGTACAATTTGATAATGATACATGGTTAAAATTTATTATAAATTATTTATAATAATTCCAACTAAATTTTACTATATAATAATAATAATAATAATAATAATAATAATAATAATAATAATAATAATAATTATTATTATTATTATTATTATTATTATTTTAATTATTATTATGTGCGTATGGACCCTGATGAATCGCGCAAAGCATTCCGACTCATTTTTGGGAATTCTTTCTCATTTTCCATACTTCTCTCATACTTTCCCCATGTGTTTGCTTTCTCTCTTCTGTCCACTTTGTCCCTGTCCTCCTAAGGACCTCATTCTCCGACATCACATTCCACTCGTTTATCCTGTTTCTGAATATATTTCTGTCTCCAATACCTGTTGAGTCTATTTTTGTGCCTTATGTAAGTCTATTTTCACGTGTGTAATCCATGGTGTTGTTGATTTAACTTTTTGTATGTAAGTAAGAATCTTGTTAGTGAGTCGTGTTGGGGGGAGTCTACTGATGTGTCCATAAAATTGCAGTCTTATTTTCTGTATGTCTGCCGCTAAGTTAGATATTTTCTTGGTTGTTTTTCTGGAGTGTAGCCTGTAGCCTTCTTCTGTTAATTTTGGGCCTAGAATTTTCCTCATGATCTTCCGTTCTTCCTTCTGTATATTTTCAATATCACCTTTGCTTTGGAACGTAAGAGTCTCACTTGCATATTATGCTGCTGGTTTAATGACAGCTGTAGTGCTTAATCTTCACCCCAATGGACATACTTATTGTAAATGCCATGCGTTATGTTATATATAATTATTATGTATAGTAAAATTTAGTTGCAATTTATGACATAGCAGGTAGTAATAGCAATAGATTTTTTCATTTTATAATCAGTTTGATTCAAACCATTGACAAAGGAAGATGCAATCTTTTTAAACAATTTCTAGAAGCTATTATTATTACCTGAAGAAGTGGTGCGCACCGCGAAAGTGCTGGTAAAAAATAAAGTATAAGGTAAACATAAAATGTTTTTTATATGCTGTATACGTAAAAAAACAAAACATTATTACAATACGATACATTTTTATAATATAATATTATAATTTTTTTTCGTACAGGGTAAATTTTAGATCACATGAGGAGACTTTAGACGTTTCTAGAAGCTGTTTTTGGAGCCCACATTCTCAGCATTAGCTCACTAAGACCTAAAGTTCTGAAGATTTATTGACTGAATGAGTGTGTGTATACGTGTAAAGAGATAATGATTTTATGTAGAATTTAAACATGAGTGTAGATATAAAATGTTGTTATTTATTCTTTTTTTGGTGGTTTTATTGTAAGTTAATAAAAAAGTTGTGGTAAGATTCAGGTAAAACTTTTTAAGGTACTAAAAAAATTAAACTGGAATGTTATAAAATAAATACCACTTTAATGGAATGAAGCATTTCTGAGGAATAAGTGTGCACGTACTAAAGAAATTTGCTACGAATTGAGTAACTTCCTGTTTTGAAGTCGGTTAAAATAATAATAATAATAATAATAAAACCTAATAATTCGTAAAAACATGTCATTATAATTTTGTGACAGACAAATTATTATCTTCATCAGATTTGTTTCATTACAAGAGACAAAATATTCAAAGCGCCTGACGTTTTTTAGCGTAAAATCTAATTAAAGAATGAGTCGAGAAAGTTAGAATGTTTTAAATGAATTTGCAGAGAGATTAATTTATGCTTTTTCTGCGAAATATCTCTTCACAATACGAGCGACAAATAGGCCAACCATTTTGATGAAAATTTAAGAGACAATAAGCTTTTCCGCTGGTTTAAATAATATTGTAAATTTTTGTACAAAAATAATTAAATAATTTTCTAACTAGAATGTTCTTACATTATTAAATTTGAACTTCAATGTTTTTAATTTTAAGATTAATTTTACAAAGATGTATGCTTACCAATTAGAATACTGTATATAACTTTGTTCCAGAGAATCAAAATAAATTTATATATTACTCTTATTGGTGACAATTTTAAAAATTTTCATGTATCATTTTCTTTTGTCCGTCAATCTGTCATATACAGATGTCAGAAACTACTAGAGGTAACAACGAACGGTTTTTGGATTCGTAATCTACACAAAACGTTAATGAGCTTAAATCTTTTTGAAGATCCGGGCCAAAAACAGAAATTTTTTTGACGGGAAGTGGCCAAAAACAGAAAGAAGTTCAAGAAATCAAAGTCAAAAACTACAAGAGATAGTAATGAACGGCTTTTGGATTCGTAATCTTCACTAAAACTTAGTGAGCCTGAATTTAATTTGAAGTTCCGGTTTTGACTAGGGTGGTCCAAAACCGGAAGTCAAGAAATCAAAGTTGGAATTAAGAAACAAAAATAATATTATTAGATTCCTATTAAAGAGTAGATACAGAAATCATTAGGTTCGAATATTCGGTTTTGACTGTAAGTGGCCTAAAACCACAAGTCAAGATATCAAATACGGAATTTGGAAACAAAAATAGTGTCATTCAATTCCTGTTAAAGAGTAGATAGAGAAATCAGTTATGGTTTTTGCCAGAAGTCAAAGGTAAGTCTTTTTGAAAATTGCCACCAGCCTTGAGACGCGTCGTCTGATGAAAGGGATTTTTCCTAATAGTTTATTCATATTTTCAATACATAAATCAAATTCTTGAGTTTAAAACTAAATTTATTATCTTCTATGATAAAGACGTAACAATAAATTGATATTTAACCGGATGTTACTTAATAGCTTATTTTCAACAAAAAATAAAACAAAACCCTGTGAAAGATACTTGCTATTTCTTGAAATAACTTCAAAGGAGACATACCTTAACAGAAAACACCGTAACAGATCGGAAATGTCTCGATTTCATTTGAAGACTTTTGAGAAGTTGGAATGTAATTTAAGTTGTTTCTATTCTTATGATTAGTGAGGCGGTAACCAATAGTATTTCTTATTGATCAGCAAACGGAAAGTACCTTTAATGTTTTATTTGGTGTCGGAAAAAGAATCATTTTAAAACAATCAAAGAAAAAGCACTTTTATAAAGGTTAAAAGTAGTTGAAGCGAAGATTTAACGTGAAATATGAAAGTGCATTGGTATTTACAACGTTTGTAAGGTATCCAATTTACTTTAAACAGAAAGCAATATTGTACTTTGTTCATAAAATTTTAATTTATATAATATTATCAATAAAAATATAAATAATAACATCTATTTCATTGTTAAATCTCTAGAAATTGTATATTTTATTAATAAAATATTGATTTCACAATAAATAGTTTTATTTAAAACAATCATGTAAGAAACATGTATCGGGTGATTAAGGGGAGATGGCACGATGGTTTTAACTCAAAATTTCCATATTTGGTTTTTTTATGTTTTTCAATAATTTAGGCCTAGATCTACCAGAAAAAACATTAAATTACGTCAAAAAAATAACTTTTTCAGAAAAAATTAAGTTTTTATCAAGTTTACACAGAAAAATTATCATGTTCCCAAGAACGAATATTTTTCACAATTTTTATACTGCTCTTTTTAGTGCAAAGAGAATTTTAGTTTTCAAAATATCTCCATCACAGATTTTTGTATTCTCAGCTGTTGGTTCAGCTTTCTAAACAAACTGACAAAATGAAATTGACGCTAAAACGAGACTCATGAAGTGTTATATGTTCTCAGTCCTATTGTTCGGTGTTGAGTCCTGGACTCTAACAGAAGCAACTAACATTTATATCAACTATGTACTTTCAAATTTTTCACTAAGTGAGAAAGTAAACCACTTTACTTCTCGTTTTACTTAGTAAAGCCTCGGCTGATGACCTAAACGAACAACGGTGTAAAACAAAATTATCTGGCGTGAAACATTAACACTATTTTGTCAATTTAAATTATAAATTTAAATTATATACAATATATTTCTTCCTTCACTTTTCCTAAGTAACGTTTAAATTACTTATTTCTTACTTCTATTTAATTACATTCTTAATCATACTTTTCCTCTAATGAATATTATAACAATATTTCGTATACATTTTCTATTTTCCTTGATATTTTGTTTATTTCTTGGAATATAATTATTAACAGTCCGTTATATATCAACGTCATTTATATCAACAAATTGAAAGCGTTCAAAATTTGGCTGTATAGGAGAATCCTGAGAATATCGTGGACGCAGAAAATTACTAATGCGTAAGTGCTATGTCGAATGAACAAGGCATCGGAATTAGTCAACATAGTGAAGGCGCGAAAGCTGCAATATCTCGGTTTTATCATGCGGGAAGAGCGCAGGTACGAATTGCTCAAACGCATTCCGCAAGGCAAAATCGAGAGTAGAAGAAGACCAGGACGCAGAAGAATTTCGTGGATGACTAACCTCAGAGTATGGTTTAACCCATTCAGTCACGAATTTTTATCTTAGAATTTAAAAAAAATTATTATATTCTTACCCATCGGGTTGGTCTAGAGGTTAAGTCGTCGCCAAAATCAGCTGTTTAACAGCAAATTTTCAGAGACGAATGTTCTTGGTTCAAATCGTAATAAAGGTAGTTACTTTTATACGGATTTGAATGCTAGACAGTGGTTACCAGTGTACTTTGATGGTTAGGGTTCAATTAACCATACTCTCTCAGGAATTGTCGGCCTGATTCTGTACAAGAGTACATCTCATTTACATGTCATACATATCATCCTTATCTCATTGGGTCATGGGGTTGCTTATTGTTCTGAATTGAACAGATTGCAACGTACACATACTAGGAATTAAAAAATATACATATACCTATTCTTAAAGTACTATTTTTTTTATTAAAACTTTTCAAAAGTCCCAATAGATTGCAGCACTTGCTGGACTATTAAAAAATTTGTTCATGTATGTGGCCAATTTTACGCAAAGTGATATGTGCGCAGTTTAGTGCATAAGAATAGGTAAAGTTTTATGTACATGTATATGGCCAAGGTGAATGAATGGGTTAACAAAACATCAGGAGAACTGTTTCGGATAGCCACAAACAAAGTAAGCATTGCCATGATGGTTGCCAAACTTTGGAACGTAGAGGCACCCTGAGAAGAACAAGAAACTTAGGTTATATTGTCCACTATCTACATTAGCAAGAGAAAATAGTGTTAATGTTTCACACCAGATAATTTTGTTTTACACCGTTGTTCGTTTAGGTCATCAGCCGAGGCTTTACTAAGTAAAACGAGAAGTAAAGTGGTTTACTTTCTCACTTAGTGAAAACGTATGCTTACTAAGATGCCAGGCTCTCTGAAAAGCATCTACTTTTCACCCTACAAATGACACCTTCACTTCATTCACCACAAAGTCTGACTGTATAATGAAATTCATTGCTTTCAGAGGAGATAACTGTGACTAGTGTCATTTACAACTTAACCTCTTCTGTTCTAAAATGATTCAGTCATATAATTGGCTGAGCAATGTAATATTAGTAACAAAAATGTTTTTTGTAGCCCTGTAACTACTGTAGCAAATTGAGGGTAAATAATTTAAAACCCCACCTGTCTGTTATGGGAATATTTTACCCCATCTTATAAATTATAGTGTAATTCTAAGGATCAAAATAAGGTAAAAAATCTGGTGTGAAACACTCACACAACTTTCTCTTGCCAGTGCAAATAATTAACAATAAACCTAACATTAGTAATAAAAAATTAGAAATAAACAAAAAACTAACCTCAAAAACATAACCTTATTTTAATCATGAGTGAAAGACGCAAAATGAAAATCGAACTCAGTTTGGCTTAAAAATACGGAAAATCACTCTTTCACGCTAAACTAGGCTCTGTAGAGAAAAATGTTCTAAATAAAAGTTGCAGATCTTTTAATTTTCTATATATTTGATTATACGTTTTTATTATAAAATGCATACTAAGGCCGAAATCTTAAAAAAATCAATTTTTCACACGTTTTCGTGAGAAAAAAAACAGAAAATTGCTAATTACTGCTAAACTAAGCGTTATACAAAAAAAATGTTTGAAATAAAAGTTGTAGGTTTTTAAATTCTCTACAACTTTTATTATATAAGTTTTTTGCTTAATTGCACATTAAAGCCGTAATCTTAAAAAAAGTTTGTTTTTACGTGAAAACAGCCTCACCAAGAGTTTCAGCAAACATGACGCCTACCCTATCTTGGAGAGAATAAAAAATTGAGTAAACCAGGCGATTTTTAAAAAAATCGTAAGACCAGTTTTTGAGAAAATCGCAAAAAATTGAAAAATTACACGAATAAACACTACTTCCGGTTAACCGATTTTGATGAAAATGTTCGTGTCGGGTCCGGTAGTTGTATGTAACTTAAGTTTCAAGTTCGTACGATGTTCCGTTCTTGAGATATTCTGTTCACACACACACACACATACAGACACACACACACACACACACGCACACACTCACATACACACACACACACACACACACAGACACACAGACACACACACACAGACCAATCGCTAAAAACATGTTTTTTGGGTTCAGGGGGTCTGAAAACGTATAGATCCGGTGAAAACTCGATTTCGAAAAATCCACATGAAAACAATACTTTCCTTTCTATATATTCATATAGGCAAGAGAAAGTAAAAAGATGTTAGGATGTACCATTTTCTTGTATACAAGTCATCAAATTCTAGTACATGAATGAGTATAATGTGATAAGTTCTCTAAAGATTAACGAGAAGGTAAAAGCGGGTTGCCGCAAATTTATTTTTGAAAGGTGTATTTAATATAATCGAAACGTTTTGCTTTTCACATTTTACTAACTTGATTGTGTAAAGAAGTTGTACTTGTGCATCCCATTCACAGGCATAAACTTCATCAAGTACTTAGTTACTTCTTCTATTTAAATACTCTTCGTTGAAAGTTTAAAATTTATTATGTAATTAATTATCTTCCTACTTGAGAATTAATAAGTTATTTCTCCATCTTTTCTCATATTCTTATATTTAAATTATATAAAATATATTTCTTCCTTCACTTTTCCTAAGTAACGTTTAAATTACTTATTTCTTACTTCTATTTAATTACATTCTTAATCATACTTTTCCTCTAATGAATATTATAACAATATTTCGTATAAATTTTCTATTTTCCTTGATATTTTGTTTATTTCTTGGAATATAATTATTAACAGTCCGTTCTTTTTTGTATCCCTAACGTCTGTACGTTGCAATCTGTTCAATTCAGAACAATTAGCAATCAAATAGCTCAATGAGATGAGGATGATGTGTAAATGAGGTGTACAAATGGATTGTCTCAGGTTCGTTTCCTGGAAAATTATTACATGTCAAAACCTATTGTTTCATACATCAAAGTAGTTGTTAATAATCAAAATGTTGTTACGACTTAAAAAAAAAGTATAACGAAGGGCACACTATGTTGTTCAAAATTACGCATGACTTGAAAACTAAAATTCTTTTGTCAATTAATGCAAGACGGATTTTTGTCTCAATATGGTTAATCCACTTCTAGAAGCTACTATACATATTATTTTTGGTCTCAATAATTTTTTCTCTGTATTAAGGGTAGACTGTACTTTGTATCCCGCAAATGTTAAATTTCCTATTTTTAGGTACATTTCTTATAAGATTGGTGAAAGATACAATAATGTAACTTTAGGCACTTAATAGTTGTAGGGTGGATTTAGCTACTACTTTTTTCAATTTAATCTATTGAACCATAAAGGTTTTAAAGAATAACATAAAATTTTTACAATTTTTTCCTACGTTTCTTGCATATTACTAATTATTTGAGCACCTGAGGAAGTAAAAACTATGTTGGTGAATGTGCATGTACATGATAATTAACTGGTAAAAATTTCAGCCAGGTAGGTTAAATGGTTTTTGAAAAAAACGTACTTAAGTGTTAAAAATCTAAATTTAGGGGAAAAGGCACAAATGAAAAACAAAATGTACACAAACAAGTTTAATTTCCCATCAACAGTTGGTTACAAAGCTCCACCAACAGTGCAGAAAATTAAAAATAGTGAACCAGATATTTAAAAAAAACTAAATTTCTTTTTGCATAAAAACGAGCAATATAAAAATATGAAAAATATTTTTTCTTGGCGACATGTTAATTTTTTAAGATAAACCTAATAAAACTTAAATTTTTTTCATTAAAATAATTTTTTGTCGTCATTTAATGGTTTTGTGGTAAATCTAGGTCTAAACTATTGAAAAACATAAAACACCGAAAATCAAAATTTTCAGTCAAAACCATTATACAGTCTCCCCTTAAAAAATAAAAAAATGAAATTATCATTTTTCTTACTAGTAACTGATTTTAATGTATTGTAGGCTTACGCCATGGAAATGAAAAAAGTACAGCGTTTCTGGTAAGAGTACTTCTCATTTGAATAGCAATTTGACTGTTAATACACAGTTGAGAGTCATGTTCAGTTTTGTTCTTTGTTCAGAGTTTATTCTATTTTTGAAACACACTTCTGAGAGTGTTTTATATTGTCATTCGAAAAACGTTATACAGGCTTTTATCACCGTAGCTTAAAGTTTATATTTAAATTTTAAAAGATTACATTTTAAGAAAACTGTATTTTGTTTTTATTGATTTGCTACTATTTCCGGATTTTTATTTCCCGGATCGCTTCTGAACCATATTATTCCGGATAAATGAGGTTACGTTATTTCAAAAACCGTTTGGAGTATAATTCAGAAAACCAAAATTCTTTTAGTTTGAACCTGATCTTTGACCTCAGAATGAATAACGCCCAAACATGGGCATCTTTCTATAAACCAATTTTTGGCTTCTTGGAATATAAAGATCAGTGAAAGTCTATATTGTAACAAAAAAATTCCCCATCGATGTGTTTTTTAATTTTTTTACAACATAAAAAGACCTTGAGAAAGTAAAACTGGACACATATGCAAACTGAAAAGCCTTAAAAAGTTTGGTTACACTTTTGTAACATAGATGGCAGAGATTTCAAAATTTTATATAATATAGACTTGGTATTTTGTGATATAAAACAAAGTATTTTCTTGTTACTTAGGGTACTCAATGTACATACGCCCCTAACCCTACTTTAACCCTGCACCCTTTTTTACTCATACTACAGTAAAGCCCCTTGATATTCATTTTCCAGATGCGTATCATGGAAAGCCTACGTTACTCTGGCGTTCTTTTTTTATCCCGAAACTCATTTCACAGATATTCATTCCCTTACCATGGTTGGTTGCAATACGATATTTACCCCCATCTTTTACTAACACACATGAAGATGACACTCACACACCACACACACACAAACACACGTGTGCATTATAAATACTGAAGCTCATATATTTTCATGGATCAAGTACAGATAAAAAAATTCCAAATGTTAAATAACTCGAAAAAATTTACTTTCAAAATTAATAAAAATTTTTATTTTTTATATAACTTCAACCGACTTGAATATTTTATTTACAAGATAAAATAAAACTATTCTCTTATAATTTAACGCATGTATTTATAATGATTTCCTTTTAAAACTTATTTCTTAATTTTTTTTTTGGCTTTAACTTTATTTTTATTTACAACTGTACATTTTTTTATAAAGCACAACTAGTAAATGAGATGGAATGAATCATGAATGGTGGGAATGTGACGTAAACATGAATCGATCCAGTGACCGATTTCGGCGTGAAATTTTGCAAGGAATGTGGTGCGAATATTCTTTAATGATAATGATTTATAAACTACGATGGATAATTTTTTTATATGAAATAATTTTTTCGTTTTTATGAAATGACACAGGCATGACAAGTTAATTTTTTTATGGTGGTTGGAGAAGATCCCTATTCCATCTTCGTTTCAGTCGTCCGTTAACAGGGAGATCGTTAGTTGAAAGAGATTCTTAATTTTTAAAGTCAATTTAATTATTCCAGGTTCTTCTTTATCTTCTTATTCTTCTTCTTCTTCTTCTTCTTCTTCTTCTAGTGTCTACCCGTTCCAGCTGTCAGCAATCATGATGCCAATCCGCACCCTGTCAGTAGCTATACACTGTTAACATTTAGACTTGTCAGTTTTATCTTGACATGTGTTATATTTCCTTTTGGAATCTCTTGGATGCAGCTATAATTTATTAAAAAAAATTAACCATCACAGCAACTTAAATATATTGAAAGCCAGTCTTAGAAGCGCATTTTTACCTAAACTATATACTGCTTATGTACATACACAAAACACAAACACGCGTGGCCTTGGGTGAACTCTCTGCAAGCTAACCGGTGTTCTAAAAAAACCACCTACTCATTACATTTTGTCTATTCAATCGTCGGTGGTAAAATGTATTAGGCCTAATAATAATTAAAATGGTTTCGTCATTTTTATACACAAATTATTTTCATTTTAAATGACTTAATCAGTTATTTATAGATTGGTGTAAACAAAACAAAATAAATCTTGTAGTGTATGAGTCAGTCACATTTTGGAATACGTTGTGTGATGTCTTCATGATTTAGTGTGCAATTTAATGTAAAATTCTATTTATTCACATCCATTTTCGTATTTTTCTTAGTTTTTGGGTGTTAGTGCGTGGTTGTGTACGTGATTGTGCGACAACAACGATGGCGGACGAACCTTCTTCTTCCGGAAGTAATATTAAACATAAACATCGGAAACTTTTACGAAGCGGAGAAAAGACAATTGCAATTAGTGTTTTCAATAACTTTGCTAATAAATATCCTAACCTAGAAATTAAAGAGATAGAACCACTTACTGCTGAATTTACCGGTGTATATTGTTCAAGTGTACACAAAGTACGAAAAAAATTTTAACAGAGTAATAGTTTAAAAACCAGAGTTAAAAAAAGAAACCGTAAAACGCCTGCTTTTGACAAATTTTATGATGTCTACAAAACTGCTTTAAGACTTATTATTCATCAATTTTTCTTTAGAAATGAGTTACCTACTTCTAATAAGATTTTGTCGGTTGTCACTAATGGTCCTGATTTACCCAACATTAGTCGGTCCATTCTTCATAAACTAATTCTATCTATGGGGTTTAAATTCAACAGTAGACTCAATAGTTTTTTGCGTAAAAGTATGCAACGGCATGAAAGGTACGAGCGAACGTAGTGTAAGCTAAATATTTTGAACACTCTTCGTTCCACTCGCCCGGTGGCTTGTTTACGCTTGGACTCAACTAAGTAAAAACGTACTATAGATACGAGGGTCGTTTGAAAAGTTCGTGCAAAGTCAGATTTATGGCACTACTGGCGCAAATCGAGCATATATTTAGTTAGTAGCATCTGTTGGAAAAACACATGTGTAGTTTCAGCCAGATCGGTCTATTTCTTTGTGTTTGACATTCGTTTTAATCAAGGAAGTCGAGTGATTTTTAAAAAATGGATGAAAAAGAATTTCGTGTGAAGTGTTTCAAGGACGGTTTTCAGCTGTTACAGAAGAATTCGCAGGACTTAAAGCGTCGTTTCGTCACTGTGGATGAAACATGGATACATCACTACACTCCTGAATTCAAAGAACAATCTAAACAATGGGTTATGAAGGGAGAATCTGCGCCAAAAAAGGCGAAGACAGTTCCTTCGGCCGGAAAGATTATGGCGACTGTCTTTTGGGATTCACAAGGAATAATCTTCATCGATTATCTGAAAAAGGGTAAAACTATTACAGGTGCATATTATTCATCATTTTTGGACCGTTTGAAAACCGAGCTGCAAAAAAAACGCCCACGATTGCCCCACAAAAAAGTCCTTTTCCATTACGACAACGCACCAGCTCACGCCTCAGCAGTTGTGGTCGCTAAATTAATGGAAATAGGGTTCCAACTCGTTTCACATTCCCCCTATTCTCGAGACTTGGCTTCCTCGGACTACTATTTGTTTCCCAATTTGAAGAAATGGCTAGCGGGAAAAAGATTTTATTCAAACGAGGAGGTGATTGCAGGAACGAATGGCTATTTTTCAGACTTGGACAAATCCAATTATTCGGAAAGGATCAACAAACTAGAGCAGCGTTGGACGAAGTGTATAAGCCTAAAAGGAGACTGTGTCGAAAAATAAAAAAGGTTTACTCCAAGCAATTAAGTAGTTTTTATTTTTGCACGGACTTTTCAAATGACCCTCGTACGGTATACTCAGGCCAATTTTGAGTATGGTTTTATAAATAAAAATTAGTTTTAAGGTGGTAATTTTAATTTTGGTTCATGTTTTTAGCATAATTTATAAATATTATTCTAGCTTTTACCGGTTTTTCTGAATGTGTATTCTCCAATTTAGACGTTTGTTTAGGTGTAATATTTAAATTTGTGTAGAATTTTTACGTTGTTAGAATGTAACTTAAAAGATCTTGTTCAACAGACCCGTTTCATTAAACATGTTTTTTTTACCATCGAATTAGATGCTGTAGTCAACTCTAGTGTTGTTACAACCCCAGTTTTAACGAAAAACTGTAGAGTAATTAACTGCGAATAATTTTTGTGTGCGTAGTAGGAGCCCAATGCCTAGTCTCTATCTAATAAATGAACCAAATATCCAACAAAATTTATAAGGAATTAAATTCTGAATAAATTGAAGTAAATAGAGTGTATGAAAAACAAACACAAATTTCATAAATTTTACTTTATTAAAATGAGTCTACCTTCATAAAATAAGTTTACTTTTGAAACAAATTTTACTTTTGTAAAGTAAATTATTCAGAACAAAATGGTGGTACATTATTTTATTAATTACATTTTTGTTTACACTGATATATTTAAGGTTAATGTTAATGAACAAAGGTACAAAACTATTAAAAAACATTATGCCAGAGAAGTCCAGAGAGCTAAATGTAAAAAAACTGCCGGAGTTCTTCATAATTCACCAAATCTAAACTCAGCAATATGGGAAATAATTAATAAGAATCGAGGTGTAGTTAGCAACAAAAGTTTTACTGACATACCTAATATTGTTAACAAAAACAATGAACTTATAGAGAATGGTATAGAAATTTGTAATTATTTTAACAAATATTACCAGGAAGTAGCTTTAAAACTTAAACAACAGATTGGCGAAACAGTGGGATGTTATGATCCAAAAGGTAACAAGGTAGTTAATCAATTCTTATTTAGCCTAGTTTCAAGGGAGGAATTAGAATCAGTTATTGATAGTTTGAAAAGTAAGAAAACATGTGGGTTAGATGGGATTTCTAGTATAATTGTTAAAGAATGTAAACATCTTTTAATTACTCCTCTCCTTCATTTGATTAACTTCTCACTTGAAGCAGGTGTATTTCCAAACAAACTGAAGGAGGCTAAAATATTGCCTATATTTAAGAATGGAGATAGCCAGTTAGTTGAAAATTATAGACCCATAAGTATTTTAAACACAATCAGTAAAATTTTTGAAAAGGTAGTATTTATTAGGTTAATCAGTTTCTTGACTGAAAACCTAATCATCTCAGAAGATCAGCATGGTTTCCAAAAAGGTAGATCAACTAAAACTGCAATTGTTTTACTTGTGGAGCAAGTAGTTGATATATTGGACGCCGAGGAGAAAGCATTGGCAGTGTTTCTGGATCTGAGTAAAGCTTTCGATTGTGTTGATCATGAAATTTTATTGAAAACACTAGAGTCATTAGGCGTTAGGGATGTAGAGTTGAAATGGTTTCAATCTTACCTTATTAATAGATTACAGTGTGTGGAGTTAACTAGGGTTGTTAGAGGGAAACTTACAAAAGTTGTATCTGGAAAGCTTGAAGTCAACATAGTGTGTTTCTTATACGTATTTCAGGTGTTATATCTGACGACATGTCCTATACTCCTCCTGGAGTCTCCAGGGCGCAAAAAAAAATAAATAAAAACGGAATCAATATAATAATAAAACCACAATTTTTTTAATAAAAATTTTGAATTTTTAGCTTGATTTATTTGTTCAAAGTTGAGATATATTACCTTATATTTTATTCTGTAGCTTTTCAACCCCCATCTTGATTTTAATGGATGAGGGAAAATTTTGGAAATTTTTTTATCCAGACACATGATATGTTTTAAACTAATTTACAGCACAAAAACATTTTTGTCGGCAAAATTAATAATCAGAGTTATAGAAAATTAAAAACCTCCAACTTATAATCCTAAAAATATTTTCTACAGAGTTTAGTTTAGTTTCTTAATGATTTTCCGTATTTTTAAGTTGAACCTTTGTTGACTTTTATTTAGCGTGATTAAAATTAGTTTATGTTTTTCATATTACATAATTTACTTTTTTAAACAGAGGTTCACAATAGGGCTACACAATATAGTTCTGTTTCTTATCACACGGTTAGCCAAATATATGACTAAAGCATTTAAGAACAGAAGAGGTAGAGGTGTAAAAGATACTAGTCAGAGTTATCTCCTCTGAAAAAGTAATGATTGTCATCATTATACAGCCAGACCCTATGGTAAGTGAAGATACCATTTGCAGAGTGAAATTTAGGTTCTTTTCGGAGGGTCTGGTATGCAAATAAATATTATTTTCCACTCAATGAGGAAGACAATGGTAAACTACCTCACTCTTTGTTTTAATTAGTAAAACCTCTTAAGATTAAAAACCAGCCTTTCTGGCTGTTGACCTTTACAACAAACATAAGTTATAATATACTGTTCATTATTTTACATTGGAATAGAAAATCGTTTTCACGTCAGATCTTTAATAGGATAAAGATAATTTTAAAAACAAATTTCTATGAAAAATATGTATTGGGCTGTAATTGCAACTAAACAATCTCATTTTGAATTTTTAGTACTTAATAAGTTTTAATTGTGACCTAGTTTGGTTATTATAATAATATTATATACGAGGGGGTACCCAAAAGTATCCGGAATAGCTCTGCTGTGGGCGGAGCTTGTGCAGTACAAATTCCCGCCACTAGGCTGCTTGTAGCGCTACTCATTGCCAGTTCAATGCCATTTTGTTCGTTGATCTAGCTTGTTCTGTTCTCGTGCAGTGATTGTTCTCGCTAGTGCTGTTTTGTGCTCGTGTCGTTTTTCATGATGGCAAGTTTTAATGAACAACGTGCGGCTGTGACATTTTGCTTCTTGCTCGGTAAAAACGCCGCGGAAACAGTTGTAATGTTGAACACAGCTTACAAAGACGACGCTATTGGAAAAACCCAAGTGTACGAGTGGTTTTTGCGCTTTAAAAATGGCGACATGTCGATTGAGAACAAACCTCGTTCTGGACGACCGTCGACTTCCCGAACAGACGAAAATGTTGTGAAAGTGAAAGAAATTGTACGAACAGACCGACGACAGACCATTGACTTTTTATCTTTAAGTGTTAAGAAGACTACGAAACAGCATTCGTCGTAAAAGACATAATTTGTGGCAGACAGGGGACTGGTTTTTCCACCACGACAACGCGCCTGTACACACGGCAATCTCGGTTACCCAGTTTTTGGCGAAAAACGGCATGGTTTTGCTACCACACGCACCGTACTCACCCGATCTGGCTCCGTGTGATTTTTTTCTTGTTCCCACGCATGAAAAGGGGCATGAAAGGTCTCCGATTTAACAACGTTGATGATGTCAAGAAAAAAACGACGGATGAGCTGGCAGCCATCACTGAAGAGGAGTACAAAAAATGTTTTGAACAGTGGAAGCACCGGTGGGACAAATGTATTAGTTGTAATGGAGAGTATTTTGAAGGGGATAAGGTTCTTTTGTAAAAAAATTAAAAATAAATAGTTTTAAAAAATAATTCCGGTTTCTTTTGGGTACCCCCTCGTAGTTAGTCAGTACACTCCAAACGAAAAGTTAAGATGTAGGTCACAAGAAACCATTCAAGTATATTATTGTGCCAATGAAGGATTTGTCTTTGATTTTATATTATAATGTACTAAATATATATAGGCCTACTATATAGTATAAAAAGTACCCTCCAGTTTCATTTGCTTAAGATTAATCAAAAAAAATTGCGGAATAAGAAAATAATATCAAAAATTAAAAATCTGGTGTGAAACACTCACACAACTTTCTCTTGCCAATGCAAATAATTTACAATATAATTTAATATTAGTAATAAAATATTAGAAATAAACAAAAAACTAACCTCAGTAAACATAACCTTATTTTAATCATGAGTGAAACACTCAAAATGAAAATCAACCTCAGTCTGGCTTAAAAATACGGAAAATCACTATTTCACGCTAAACTAGGCTCTGTAGAGAAAAATACGTTTTATAAAAGTTGTAGATCTTTAAATTTCCTATAAATTTGGTTATATACTTTTGTCGTAAAATGCATACTAAGGCCAAAATCTTAAAAAAATCGATTTTTCACACGTTTTCGTGAGAAAAAATCAGAAAATCGCTAATTACTGCTAAACTAAGCGTCATACAAAAAAATGTTTGAAACAAAAGTTGTAGGTTTTTAAATTCTCTACAACTTTTATTATATAAGTTTTTGCGCTAAAATTTATATTAAAGCCGTAATCTTAAAAAACAACGTTTTTACGTGAAAACAGCCTCACCGAGAATTTCAGCAAACATGGCGCCTACCCTATCTTGTAGAGAATAAAAAATTGAGTAAAATAGGCGATTTTGAAAAAAAATCGTAGGACCAGTTTTTGAGAAAATCGCAAAAAACTGAAAAATTATACGAATAAACTACTACTTCTGGTTGACCGATTTTGATGAAAATGTTCGTGTCGCGTCCGGTAGTGCTATGTAACTTAAGTTTCAAGTTTCAAGTTCGTACGACGTTCCGTTCTTGAGATATTCTGTTCACACACACACACACACACACACACACAGACACACAGACACACACACAGACCAATCGCTAAAAACATGTTTTTTGGGTTCAGGGGGTCTGAAAACGTATAGATCCGGTGAAAACTCGATTTCGAAAAATCGACATGAAAACAATACTTTCCTTCCTATATATTCATATAGGCAAGAGAAAGTAAAAATAATTTTGTGGATAAAACCTAAAAATAAATATTTACAATAGGATTCAGATAGAAAAAAAAACTGTTTTTGCAATTCCAAATCAACCAGTTGATTTTGTGATTTCAATTGAACAAAAAGTGATATGTTGTTTCTGGGCTATTGCCTTTAAAAATGATTATAAAATGATAAGGTGTTTTTAACAAACCTACCTAGATGTAGTTTCTCCTTTAAGGACACTATTGAGGGGCTTATGCCAGAGTGAACCATGTACAAATTCATGTTTTTTCAGTATTGAACTTTTTAATTTAATTTGGAATTATAAACTCCCATTTTACAAGAACAAAACTATCGTAAAAAATTTCCATGCAAGCTTTTTTTCTCTTAGTTCATAATGGCATATGAGAATTAGTAACATTGGCTTATCGATAATAAAACCGTCCACGACTACATCTTCACCCCCAGTCTGGAGGAGTTCATACACTGAAATTCAAGAGTCCTTCACGCGCCGGTCAACGCTCTTTACAGCCAGCTGTCAGAGAAATCTACACGACACCTCGCCTGGCACAAGTAAAGATTAAATAGATATTCCACGATTTTCTATTGACTCCCTACTAACATCCCTATACATATTTCCTACTAAAAAAAACCCTCAAAATTTAGTACTATACCCAATCACTCATAAATTCACTCTTCCTACTCATCAATATCAAATCTCCTCAAATGTTTACAAATTTCCCCAACAAATTAACAACAATAAAACCACTCCCGACTAGAAAAAGCGTCCCTTTCCAACACAATTTTCTCGCTGTTATCCCGATTCCGAGCCCATCTTTCCCCCAATTATTCATCTGTAATTTCTAATAAATAAAAATCCCAAAAAAGTTATTTTCATCCAATTCGCCGAACGACAAGGTAGCCTTGCTACGACGTCGTCATCCCGAGAGCAAGCTCACTACTTTCAGGATTCGGACTGGATGAAAATCAAATACGTAACATTTTAGTCATGGCATTAAGTATGTGAAAATTTTGTAGTATGTTCACTCTGGAATAAGCCCCTCCAATAAATGGAAGACTACCCTACTAGAAACTGGATCAATTATAAATAGGTACCATAGATCTTCTAACAAAGAAAGTAAAGAGACTGAATGAGCTGCTTTACTGAAATCTCCAAAAAGGCTCAATTCAGTCAGAAAAGTTGCATCTGCTACTGGGGTACCAAATTCAACAGTTCAAAGGTATGCCAAGTAAAATAAAATTAATCACTGTAAAACATCTTTAGTTCACAGACTGCTGGAAGATGACCCTGACAGACGAGTGGAACTTTGTTCAAAAATAATTTAAAAGACTGAGGAAGATGCCAAGTGGTATGAAGGAATTGTATTTTCAGATGAAGCTACATTTTACCAAAGAGGATCTGTAAACAGACATAATCTCATTATTATAACACAAAAAATCCTTAAGCGCCTTATTGGTTATATCATTTTCAAAGGCAGTAGCCCAGGAACAACTTTTCACTTTCTGTTCAATTGAAAAATTCATTGTTAGATATGACACAACAAAACACAACTTGATAGTAAATAGGTATTTTTATTACTAAATTGTTTCATTTTTGTGGGTTTCAAAATCAGCTGATCGATTTTGAATGGCACAAACAGCATTTAACTGTTTTTTTCTATCTGCATCCTATTGTAAATGTAAGAATCCACAAGATTATTGTTTATTTTTGATATGACCTTTGGGCCAGCCCAGTCAGCCAGCTCGTAGTAAGTCGACATTTTTTGCTAAGTAACACCGGTTGGGCAAGCAAATTTTTGTGATGACCAGCTACAACCATCCGTAAAGAAACTCTACTGCGGGTCCCTGTTCAAACTCATGCCAAATTTCATTCACTTCAAAAGTACAGTGATCAAATTGGGTAGTTGTAAATAATGTAGGCCTACAGTTCCCGATAACAAATAAAAGCTAAACAAAAACATTTTGATATTTTGTTCTTCCGCCATTTTTTTTATCATAAGCAAATGAAACTCGAGGGTACTTTTGTACATATCTATTTATTATAACTGTAAAGTTTTCAGTCTGTAGAGCGTGCAATACGTCCAGCATATTAATTCAAAAAAGCGACCTCTTCGTGAGACACCGTTATATATAATATATATAATGAGGCATTGTATTGAGTAGCACTATTAATGATAGTATTGTTTAGTTAGTGGTAAGGTGACATTAGGTATGAGTGGGTGAGTCCACCGTAGTGACTCATAATGACGATGTTTTGTGGTTGTTTGTGATCCTCAGGGATGCAAATGAACATTCCGAGTCTGAGTCAAAGCTGGGGGAGCGCCAAAGTGTGACAACTAATTTCAAGGGAACATCATTACTCATTGCTTGCGCAACACGTCCTATCAATTTATTTAACCTAACCTAACCAACACACTCTCACACATACACATACACACACTACACCAAATAACCCTTTCATCTATAAAATACGCTCACAAACAAAGCTAATAATGATCGGGGTCGAAGTTTTCAATTAACATTGTACGTGTCACTTCCTTAAGTACATCCTGTTCATTCATCACCTCCAATTATACGTTCCTTAACTTCAAGGTTTTAAATTTTTGTATAAAATTAGTACTTGAGCCCTAGAGGTGTGTAACTAGTCTACTACTAGGGTTGCATTAAAAAACTCAGGTCTAATTCTTTACACTGTAATCCCAATTTTATTCCTAACTTTATTTTTTCAAGTTTTCTCTTCCTTCTTCTTCTCCTTCCCATTCTCTCAGTCGTCTTCTTCCTCCTTCTCCTACTTCTTCTTCTTCTTCTTCTTGTTCTTGAAGTGGTGGGTTTTTGGATGGTAGGCGGTTGCGACGTCCTTTTGACTGCGTGAGGACGCCTCAATTGAATCCACCACTAATTGCACATTGTAGGAAAGTAAACGTGAGTTTTCCTCGCTGTCATGGGTACAAAACAATCTTTACAAAATATTTATCAGATGTAAGTTATTTAAAATTGTCAAATTTTAATAGAAAGTACGTTTGTCTGAACATTTATGTAAATATACTGCAGACTAAATAATTTTTTTATGTCAAAATTACACAGAGTAATCGTTAAACGGTACCTACTCGTTTTCTTGCAAAAATATTCCACCTAAACATCTATTTTATTTTTCTATTTCATATAATGAATTAATACAATAATTTCACTAACCTTCTTTTTAAACTGCGTCACCTTTATTTTAATTTTCACTTACACGTGTTTCGGTGGATCCACCATCATCAGAGTAAATAATATACGAGTATAATTGAAACTAAAAACATTATTTATTAAAAATCTATAGAAGATTTTCTATAGAAGATCTATAGAAGAGTTTTATACAAGTGACTGAAGATGTATCATCTTCTATAGATTTTTAATAAATAATGTTTTTAGTTTCAATTATATATTATTTACTCTGATGATGGTGGATCCACCGAAACACGTGTAAGTGAAAATTAAAATAAAGGTGACACAGTTTAAAAAGAAGGTTAGTGATATTATTGTATTAATTCATTATATGAAATAGAAATATTTAAAACTGCAGGATGCATTATAAAGATTTATTTTTGAATGAAGATATTTTATTTTTGTTTTAACAAATTTTAAAGACTTTTTCACTAAGAAAAACATTACATGAATAACTCAGAAACAATAATATGCCTATAGTAAATAACTTCATAGGAAAGATTGTAATTCCATGTAGTCAAGTATATGAGGAATGTTTTCCCCTTATTTTGCTAAAAATAATAGAATTTTAAAAAGAAATTCTTTTCTATTGTAATTTGATCATGAATAATAAAAATGGTGATAAACATTGTAATTTATTATTCTATTAAGAAACAGATAGATGTTTCTGTATCAGAATAAAAGCATCGCCTCATTTCAGATATTTATAACCTTGGAATAAACCCACGTTAAGTTATATCAAATAAAATGTAATACATTGTATTTATTCTCTCTCAAGATATCTAACAATTTAGTATTCTATATAATATTTAAAACGCAAAATCACTCCCAATATATTTTAAATGGACATGATATAAACTCCTAAATACAGAGTTCTAATGAAAGGGTTTTTATAATTTTTACATGTTTTTAAAGAGTGTTGTTTTATGATTTTCTCAAAAGTTTTAAATTTGAAATTCATGTTAATATGTGATGCGTTCTGGGAAAATGGACCTTAGAGTGAAATTTCTCAAAAAGTGTTTTTTCAGCTTACCTGGTAAACATAAACCAGTTGAAAATAACGGTTTTTGTTTTAGAATCCTATGATTGAAATGAAGAAAGCTACAATATATTAAACATTATATACTATATATATTAATTTTTCGGAGAAACCTGTTTTAAAATTTATGGCAATATATACTCGAAGAACAAAGAAGATATTTTCAGATATAAATATGTTTTAGCATATCAAGCTAATCAAAAGCTTCTGAAAAATTGGTTTTTGTTTTACTATTCTAGTTTGAAAAAAACTGCATGTTTTTAAAGATAATACTGCATCCACAGTAAAAACAGCACCTATAGACTACATTTTACTTACAATAACAGATTAAAAACTAAAATCTTATTTATAATTAATTATACTAGTAAAATTACTTAAAACTATTAACAAGAATTTAAATTTCTTTGAATGACTTTAATATGTATTTTACTGTTTTACCCTTAAACTAACAAAACAGAAATAAAAATAGCATTATATTGAAAGGGACCTTCGGGTGACAATGTAAAATATCCATATCACCCTAAGGTCCCTTCTTCTGAACGCGACATGGATTTATATTTGTTAGTCTATCTTATTATAAAAACAGTGTTTTAAACTACCAAACATGCCTACTTGTAGAAAAGAGATCAGAGATTTGTATGCAATCGTAACATAAAAATCAAATCATTTTCACACATGTTCATTTGTTCATACTGTAAAATATTGTCGTGCACCCGAAGGTTCCTTTTCCCAGAGCGCATTACATAATATGAGCTTCATTTACGAAATGAAAAAGAGTAAATTTTATTTGAAATGTAGACCTGTAATACAGCGTAATGTAATACGGTTCTCTATAGCCATATTCCATAAGAATACAGGATTATGTTTATGGAATAAACTCGTTCTTTCAGGACGAAACTATCGTGTTATTGTTACTTAAGTCGTTACTCTCCGTTCTTCTAAGAATAATAATTTCACTTAAATTATAATTACCTACTTATCTATGTAGGTCCGTCCCACTTCCCTGGTTGTATTTTGTTGCTTTTCGGATGATAGGGATGGCTATAAGGATGGTGATGTGGAGGCCATCAAAAAAAAATCTGGTGTGAAACACTTACACAACTTTCTCTTGCCAATGAAAATAATTAACAATAAACCTAACATTAGTAATAAAGCATTAGAAATAAACAAAAAACTAACCTCAAAAATATAACCTTATTTTAATCATGAATGAAAGACGCAAAATGAAAATAGACCTCAGTCTGGCTTAAAAATACAAAAAATCACTCTTTCACGCTAAACTAGGCTCTGTAGAAAAAAATTCTAAAATCAAAGTTGTAGAACTTTTAATTTTCTATAAATTTAATTATATACACTTTTGTCGTAAAATGCATACTAAGGCCGAAATCTTTAAAAAATCAATTTTTCACACGTTTTCGTGAGAAAAAAACAGAAAATCGCTAATTACCGCTAAAGTTAGCATTATACAAAAAATTGTTTGAAATAAAAGTTGTAGGGTTTTAAATTTTCTACAACTTTTATTATATACATTTTTGCGGTAAAATGCATAATAAAGCCGCGATCTTGAAAAAACAATATTTTCACGTTAAAAAAGCCTTACCGAGAATTTCAGCAAACATGGCGCCTACCCTATCTTGTAGAGAATAAAAAATTAAGTAAACAAGGCGATTTTAAAAAAAATCGTAGGACCAGTTTTTGAGAAATTCGCAAAAAAATGAAAAATTATACGAATAAACTACTACTTCCGGTAGACCGATTTTGATGAAAATGTTTTTGTCGGGTCCGGTAAGGGTATGTAACTTAAGTTTCAAGTTTCAAGTTCGTACGATGTTCCGTTCTTGAGATATTTTGTATACACACACACACACACAGACACACAGACACACAGACACACACACAGACCAATCGCTAAAAACATGTTTTTTGGGTTCAGGGGGTTTGAAAACGTATAGATCCGGTGAAAACTCGGTTTTGAAAAATCGACATCAAAACAATACTTTCCTTCCTATATATATTCCTATAGGCAAGAGAAAGTAAAAATTAATTAATTACTTTTATTAATTAGTGATACCAGGAGCAAAGCAAAAGATGGAACACATGAACTATTTGGTCTGAAGAGACAAGAGCAGCACACTCAGTAATGACAAATAACTATTGGTTTGTTTGGAGGCAAAATATGAATATCTAACGGGTGATTCAAAAAGAGCGCCGGTTTTTAAACGGCTGGTAAATTTTTGTTTATCGGTTGGCAACATTGTTAAACCTCATTTCTATTTCGGAGAACATTCCGATTGACGATTCAGTTGTAGTTTCTCTTGTTCGCAGTGTAGTACTCTCGCAGTCTGTGTCTAACCATGGAGAAGTTTACTATTGCACAACGAGTGTTAATCGTCAAAACATTTTACCAGAGTGGAGAGAGTTATGCGGCTACTGTCAGGCGACTTCGCGGTACTCTAGGACGTAATGAAGCACCGAATGAATCAACAGTTCGCAGGCTCATGAACAAGTTTTTTGAGACGGGTTCAACAGTCGACCTTAAAAGTTCTGGACGTCGTCGTTCTGGCCGAACTGAGCAGAACGTTGCGTTGGTTCGTGACAGTGTGGCTGTTAGCCCAGCAAAATCAATACGTCGCCGTTCTCAACAATTGGGTTTACGATGTTCTTCTGTAAGGAGAATTCTTCGGTACGATCTCCAATATCACCCGTATAAAATTCAGTTTCTGCACGAGAAACAATGTTGTTGCTCCGTGAACGGTTCCAGGATCGCATCATTTCTCGTAATTCCGACCATCAATGACCACCAAGGTCGTGTGACTTGACGCCTTGTGACTTTCATCTTTGGGGTCATCTGAAGTCATTGGTGTATGCCAATAAACCCCGAAACATCAATGACTTGAAGGAGGAAATTCGACGGGTTATCGGGCAAATGGAAGTCGAAACTTGTCGTGCAGTAATATCCAATTTCATGGACAGAGTTGATGCGTGCCAGCGCAGTAGAGGAGGACACATGCATGACATCATTTTTCATACATGAAATCGGAAGGAAAGATGAACTTGTTGATGTATTTATTTTCAGTTTTTCAATAAAATAAATCTCTTAATTTGATATATCAAAACCGGCGCTCTTTTTAAATCACCCTATAGCAGGCCTACATCGAGGATACTGAATGTGGCCTACAATGACTTAATATATTTTTTACTTAAGTATTTAAAGTAAGAACAACACATAGTAGTGTAATTCAAAAACAATACGTAAATAAATTAACTTGATTCTAATGATTTATAAAATAAATGATTTTTTTCCATTAAAAGAAAAATTTTCCATGACATGTTCGATGAACATGCATATTCTTGAACGAGACAGTTAGTCAGAAACTGAATTCAGCGGATATTAAAAATTTTATTGATACGATAAAATTCGTTTTCTTGGAGAAAGTGAGTTTATTTTAAAAACTGTATATATATCTTTCAAATGATTCGTCGAAGTTGTTTATAAATTTTGACAGAGGCATAGTAGAGTGCTTTTTTTATACGGATGTTCTATGAAGTACAATTCTAAAACAATTTTTCTGTCTGGTCGGGAACAAATTACAATTTTATTTATAAATAACATTTATTTTTTGTCGGAAGATGACAACAAAAGATATTAAAACGTTAGATTTAAAATTACAAATAGTTTATTAATAAAGTGTATTATTTTGAATCAGTTTTTAAATGAAAATATTAACATCAAAAATGATATGAGTCTGAATTATATAATTTGTTTTAAATTAAGAACAACACGTAGTAGTGTGATTCAAAAACAATACTTAAGGGCAGACCATTTTAATTATCCCCATACCTGCAATATTAACTTAGGTAGATTTCTTGTAGGAACCGTTAAAGCTACAAAGCTGAGCTTAGCCATACCTATGTGCAGTATCTTTTTACAAATTTATACCAGAGCTTTTTCATTTATGTTTATCCAACAAAAATTATTTTTGTTCTCAGAAAATGTTCAAATATAGCCTACATTTTTTTTATGAAAAAGTCAACTAAAATAAAAACTCCAAAATTTTTGAAATACCTCTGGAGTAAATATACACCTTAATACTAAAATGTAGTGCGCGAAATTTCATACTCCTATGTGGGCTGGTTCCTGAACAAAGTGTACCTAAAGTAAAAAAGTACAATATGAGGAAATACCGAAATAGTAAAAGCACAATACCGCAACAGAAACATCAATTACCAACTGGAATTAACTTCTAAATAAAAACACACCAACATTTATCTTGCGTTATATCTGATTTCTATGCGTTCTATTAATTATTTTTTGTGAACGCGACCTCCATGAAGTTAGAGCAGTAACGTGATTATGTCCCAATTTACAAGAATGAAAAACGTGAAAAAAAATATCGAAATAAACACTACGTACCCCACCAACGTAAAAACATATGTTTTTCTCAACCGAAAAAGCAACTTATGTCGTGTTATATCAATTTAAATAGGGGGAAACGTTCTGTCAATATACATGGCAAAATTGACAAATATTAATAATTATTTTTATCAAAATCAGTCTGCTTCCCTTAACTGAATTAACTTTATTCTAAACTGTAGTACATCATGGTTTTTATCTGTAATTGTTTATTTACAACTGTAAAATTGTATAGCAAATAAATCTGATGATGATTGTGAAATAAATAAATTATGGTGATTGTGTAAATGACATGGTAGGCATGAGAGAGGCAGGGTACACAGATTAAATAGTTAGGTAGTAGAAATTTAACAAAAATCCATAAACTTAAGGCAATTAGCATAATCAAACTGAGTAGAAACAAAAATATTAATCTGATGAGAAGTCTATTAAATTATAGTATGAGGTGAAGGAAGGGAACAAATAATAGAGATAGCATTTTCAGTAGATATTTCAGAGCACACAGGCAAATAATTGATTCGGTTCATTCTCACCTAACTAAATATTAATTAGGAATTAAACTGGACAAATAAATGACCATTAAATAAAAACCTTCAATATTACAATTAACAAAATTACAAAAACCGTGGTGTATTTTATTTTAGTTTCTCTCGTAATTCCAGTACAATTTAAGAGCGATAAATTAAAACAATCGCAAATTATTCATTGAATTAATTGAATTTAAAAACCATTACATAATAAACCTTTTAATTGCCAATTTAAAATTTGAATTTAAATTTATTTTATGAGTAACATTTACATGGAAAATAACTTGTGGTCAGTTTCATTGGTCAGTTGGAAATAAAAATAATATACCTACCAAAATATTATATAGAATTACTTTATAACCATCCCATGGAGATGTAATAAAACCATATTTCTATATTTTTACGTATTTTTTTTTATCGCGAACTGAATTATTGCTTTAAATTTACAACATATCACTTATCTGAAAAATTGTGGTAACATTTTTATTCTGAGTTCATTAACGTTCTGACTAGTTTTATAAGTATTAAAAAATAAAACTTACGTTTGAATTGTTATTTTTGTTCCCGATGGACGTAACGAGTTAGAATTTAAAGCTGGCATTGGGCTACGTAGCAGAAAAGCGGGCAGTGAAGTGGTATCGCATTGTACGCTCTGTTTCGTGTCGATCATGAGCCAGGTACTAAGTAATTGCAAAAATGGAAAATTTTCATGTGGGTATAGTTACTTCAGTCACGAGTTTGCCCTTGTTTGCAGAGAGGGTTAAAGGGGAAAAAAGCATCAGTTTGCATGCGCGACAGCTTTAATTTCAATTCAACAAATACAACTTGTACTGCTTGAGTCCCAGCTCCGTGTAGTTGGAAGGAATGCAGCGCGTTGAAATAGTAGTGGGAGAATGAACAAGTTAGTAGTGTTTCACAGCTGATGCATTTGTAGTGGTAGCTTGTACTAACTAGACTAAAAAAATATTCTTATCATCCGGCGCATGAAATTAACAAATACCTACCTGGTTATTAACTTGACCGGTTTCATAATATTTAACTTGCTAATTTATATCAAAATATGTAAATTAATAAATGTAGTACATACAAAGAAATATGTTAAATACAAAAAGTTTGAAAACGAATGTTTTGTATCAGAGTAATACAACAATTGTTCTCCCAGCATGCGTCACTCATTCATTATATAGGGTGATTCAAAAAGAGCGCCGGTTTTGATATATCAAATTAAGAGATTTATTTTATTGAAAAACTGAAAATAAATACATCAACAAGTTCATTTTACCTTCCGATTTTATGTATGAAAAATGATGTCATGCATGTGTCCTCCTCTACTGCGCTGGCACGCATCAACTCTGTCCATGAAATTGGATATTACTGCACGACAAGTTTCGACTATGTGGGACAAGTTTCCGTATGTGGGGTTTTCTAAACCCCACATACGGCAGTTCTGTTTATT
The DNA here is from genome assembly GCA_035578175.1 of Catonia carolina. Lineage (NCBI taxonomy): Eukaryota > Metazoa > Arthropoda > Insecta > Hemiptera > Achilidae > Catonia > Catonia carolina. The sequence goes on from JAQMRL010000005.1 coordinate 70,378,111, forward strand.
AACAAAACCGTTTAAGTGGAAGTGCGCCTCATCACTGAAAATGATTTTGTTTGCGAAGGTGTCATCATCTTGCCGTTTTCTCAATACCCAGTCAACAAACTGTCGTCTCTTCTGGTGGTCTGCCACTTTCAAATGTTGCGTCAACTAAATTTTATGCGGGTGATATTGGAGATCATACCGAAGAATTCTCCGTACAGAACATCGTAAACCCAATTGTTGAGAACGGCGACGTATTGATTTTGGTGGGCTAACAGCCACACTGTCACGAACCAACGCAACGTTCTGCTCAGTTCGGCCAGAACGACGACTTCCAGAACTTTTAAGGTCGACTGTTGAACCCATCTCAAAAAACTTTTTCATGAGCCTGCGAACTGTTGATTCATTCGGTGCTTCATTACGTCCTAGAGTACCGCGAAGTCGCCTGACAGTAGCCGCATAACTCTCTCCACTCTGGTAAAATGTTTTGACGATTAACACTCGTTGTGCAATAGTAAACTTCTCCATGGTTAGACACAGACTGCGAGAGTACTATACTGCGAACAAGAGAAACTACAACTGAATCGTCAATCGGAATGTTCTCCGAAATAGAAATGAGGTCTAACAATGTTGACAACCGATAAACAAAAATTTACCAGCCGTTTAAAAACCGGCGCTCTTTTTGAATCACCCTATACCTCACCTGTACCCTTCAACCCGCAACTAGACGGAGCTTGGAACCGCACATAACCTTATCCAGACCATATACAATATATCGCGGAGCCTTTTGTAGGTTAACTGTACGAATATAACAGTTTGTTACCGTAAACACAAATGTTAGTTTTACGAAAACGTGGGCAGACTACTCATAGTGCTGAAAGAAATCTAATACGCAGTGTAATAAAATGCTGTGAAGTTGAAGCTAAACAAAAATACCATTTCCTTGTCTCTTAACAAAAGCCATGAACGAGTGGCTAACTACTGTGATGTTTCTCTTTCCACCATCTTGAAAATAAAGAAGGAAATTAAAGACGTGAAGAAGCTATTCTTCAACAGTTTTGTTGACACCTGGTAAAAAAGGAAACTGTTAGGTAGATACTAGTAAGACTGACAGTGAAGACAGCGATAGTAAAGAAGGCGATTATTCAAAGAAAATTTTGTTCCAATGCAATAAGGTAGCTGGTAATTACTGTAAATCAAACATTTATAGTCATTTCATTAAAGTATAGACAATACCATGTGTACCAAAAGGAATGACCCGATTTTATATAGATTATTTCTTAAGAAGAATGGCTTAACACTAACAAATTACATACTAAATTACTCACAAAAGACATAAGTTTATGAAAATCTATCATAAATGTTCAATATGTCCTCCATTGGCTGCACGGACGACATCTAGCCGATAGCTGAATTCATCCCAAACTGAGCGTAAGGTGTCTTCTGTTACTGAAGCTACAGCAGCTGATATTCTGTTTTTTAGTTCATCAATGTCACGAGGTAAGGGAGGAACGTAAACAAGTTGTTTAACATACCCCCACAGGAAAAAATCGCATGGTGTTATGTCAGGGGACCTAGGAGGCCAAGAGTGTAAAGCCTGGTCTTGCGGTTCTGTACGCCCTATCCAACGTTGAGGCAAGTTGTCATTGAGGAAACTGCGCACGTTGTTGTGCCAGTGCGGTGGTGCTCCATCTTGCTGATAGATGAAATTGTCAGAGTCAATAAGTTGTGGGAATAACCAGTTCCGTAGCTTTGCAAGATATGATTGTCCTGTTACGGTTTGTTCCTCAAAAAAGTAGGGTCCATAAACCTTGCTTTGGACTGCGAGACCAGGCTTTACACTCTTGGCCTCCTGGGTCCCCTGACATAACACCATGCGATTTTTTCCTGTGGGGGTATGTTAAACAACTTGTTTACGTTCCTCCCTTACCTCGTGACATTGATGAACTAAAAAACAGAATATCAGCTGCTGTAGCTTCAGTGACAGAAGACACCTTACACTCAGTTTGGGATGAATTCAGCTATCGGCTAGATGTCGTCCGTGCAGCCAATGGAGGACATATTGAACATTTATGATAGATTTTCATAAACTTATGTCTTTTGTGAGTAATTTAGTATGTAATTTGTTGGTGTTAAGCCATTCTTCTTAATAAATAATCTATATAAAATCGGGTCATTCTTTTTGGTACACATGGTATTATAGGTCACATTTACTTCTTATAAGGTTTATGAAGAAAATATTTTCTTGGGATAAACCACAGCTTACAAAATGTGTGTAGAAACTGCGCGGTAGTGAAATGTACGAGCAGTGTCTTACTGTTGAGGTTGGCAGCACTGCAAATTTTCACTTCCCTTCCTCACTGCCCATCAACACGCAAAAGGCAATCTCGTGACTTCAGCATCTATACTTTTACTTAGTTCAAAACTAGACTGCACAACGTTTATCTGCTGCACAACACAAACGTTAACAACTCACTGCTGAGCGCACAATTTTAATGCATGTTTTTTCCAATATTTCCCATACAACTGAAAAAACCTTCATATTTATCACAATTATATTTGTTGTGAAATTGCATACCCTTATAAATTAAAGGCATATAGCGTTAGTTTTAACACGTTACCGTTATCTCGAGCTGTACCAGAAATTTGTATTTTTCTTACTTGGTAAGACACGCGGTTACAAACACAGCCTTCATTTTTCATTTTACGTGCTATAGTTAGTTTAACATTCTACCTTTCTGCAAAAGGTACAACGAACCTTTTAATAATATCGATACCAATATTAGAAAACGCAAATCATATAATATCTATCAATTTATTTCAAAAAAAATAACGATGAATATGTGTATAGAGTATACAAAATAAGCAGCAAAAGGCTGCTTGCTATACCTTAACAAATTGAACTTCTGATATGTTACCTTTTTCCAGATGAACGGGTCGAGCGACATCATTAGGAGGCGATATGGAGATGATTGAATCCTCGTATTTTGATTATCCTGATAATACAACTGAATATCCTAATAGAACAACTCCTGTCTATTCAATTGGTCCCGATTTTATTACTCAATGGTAAGTTATACACTTAATTTATTTTATAGTTTTTAAACATAATTATTTTCAATTTTTTTAGTATAAATTTTATTCGTTTCCTGTTAATAATAATTATAAATGTCTGTAATTGTTTATTGTATATTTAATTAAACAGGGTGATTTTAAAGTATAGAACGGCTTTATATTGCGTAACTGAGACGTACTTGGCGGAAGATGCTTATGAGGCTGTGTGTGCCACCTCACCCTGAATTTCGTTTTCTAAATAAGCGATTTAATTTTTCTAGTAAATTTTTAAAGCTACTCGCATTGTCTAGTGACAAGATAGCATCTTTAAAAGCTTCTTTGTCTTAGGGTTTGAAATTGAATCGAAGTTTAAATAAGTCCTCTTGGTATAATTTTTCTGTTACTCCGTAAAAAATTTCGTTATTAGGAATTTTCACATATGCCAATATTTTTCTGTTCTTTTTATCAAAAGAAGTTACTCTGATTATATCAAAATAACCATTATCTGTCATAAATTGTAAAAAAAGTCAGATTCCGAATCGGTCAGGGATTGAAATCGGCATTGGATGATATTTTTTAAACTTATTATATGCTTTATCTGGACTTGTTTAACAAAACTTATCTGCACAACTCTATTGTCTAACATTTCCAATAATTTTACCCTAATCTTATCGATAAAAACAAGGTTTTCCAAATTTTTTATGCATCCAGTCTCTATCCAATAACTTTTCAACTGGCTGCTTCCCAAATAATTTATAATCGACCAAGTGCTATATATTGTAATGTTCTTAGATTCTATAACATAACCATCGTACCATTCTGCGACATCTGCAGATTGTTTCTCTAGTTTTAATTTTGATTACAATATTGAGATTTCTTTTTGTGTTAATCCTTGTGTTAATGTGTTGAAAATTGACAACACTTTTTGTATTTTGTAGGGATGCTGTTCCATTGTTTATTACATACGCTGCACTATTGCAGTACATACAAGACTATAATAATGCAGACGCAGGTTTTGCCCAGCGCTCTCCTTACAAAAATCAGGCTATACCTACTGAGGTCCTGAAATTGCAAATTTTTGCAAAATAACTGTAGGCGACCATGTAAATTTTTCCATGTACGAAATTGTTACATTTAATGATAGCATAAAAAGAGTAATGATATGTTTCAGTGAAGCAAACGACCTGAAAATAGAAAGTATTTCTGAGAATAATGAGGATGCTTTAAGTACGACCATTGTTCCGGAAATGTGCAACCATCCAATTGAAAGTTGAAGTGGTCCCTTCTATATTTTTGGAAACGATTCTTGAAGGTGTTTTACAATAGTATTTTATAACAATGGTAATTTTTAGCACAAAAAGAGTAACGGTGCGTTATGATTTTGTTGAAAAGCTTGTTGTAACTTACAAGATCTTCTTAGTAATGGTTAAAGTGGTTGTAATGTATGGATTTTTACTTTCTCTTGCCTATATGAATATATAGGAAAGAAAGTATTGTTTTCATGTCGATTTTTCAAAATCGAGTTTTCAACAGATCTACACGGTTTCAGATCCCCTGAACCCAAAAAATATGTTTTTAGTAATTCGTTTGTGTGCGTGTGTGTGTGTGTGTGTTTGTGTGTGAACAGAATATCTCAGAAACGGAAATTCCTACGAACTTGAAACTTGAAACTTAAGTTAGACACCACTACTGGATCCGACACGAACATTTTCATCAAAATTGGTCAACCGGAAGTAGTAGTTTATTCGTGTAATTTTTCCCTTTTTTGCAATTTTCTCAAAAACTAGTCCTACAATTTTTTTAAGAATTTAGTTTACTAAATTACTAAATTAAATACTAAAAACTAATTTAGTTTACTAAATTTTTTATGCTTTACAAGATAGGGTAGGCAACATGTCTGCTGAAATTCTTTGAAAGACTGTTTTCACGTAAAAAAATTGTTTTTTTAAGATGCTGCTTTAATATGCATTTTAGTGCAGAAATATTTATAATAAAAGTTTTAGAAAATGTAAAAACCTACAACTTTTATTTCAAATATTTTTTTATAATGTTTAGCGGTAATTAGCGATTTTCTATTTTTTTCTCACAGAAAAGTGTGAAAAATCGATTTTTTTAAGATTTCAGCCTTCGTATGCATCTTACGAAAAAAGTGTATTATAATAAAATTTATAGGAAATTAAAAGATCTACAACTTTGAGCATTTTTCTGTACAGAGCCTAGTTTAGCGTGAAAGAGTGATTTTTCGTATTTTTAAGCCAAACTGAGGTTGATTTTCATTTTGCGTTTTTCACTCATGATTAAAATTAGGTTATGTTTATTGAGGTTAGTATTTTTGTTTATTTCTAATGTTTTATTACTAATGTTAGATTATTATATTTCATTATTTTCATTGGCAAGAGAAAGTTGTGTGACTGTTTCACATCAGATTTTTTACTATGGTACGGTTTATTATATGTAGTTGTTGTAATGCTATTTAATTCTTACATTACAGTTTTATCCTTTTCATTAAAAAAGTCTCTAAGATTGTTAATTATTTATAAATTACTAAGTATAAGATATTCGTTGTCGTTGTCTATCATGGATTGGGCTGAAATTGAGCCTGTTCTGGAATTTCTTCCTCGGTCTTCCCACTCTTCTTGCACCCCTCAGTTCATACAGCTATGCATTCAAAGGTAGTCGGTCCTGTGACATTCAAAATAAAAGATATATTTTTTTATTTCGTGTTGTTGTTATTTAGGCCAACAGCCAAAATGCTAGTTATAAGCTCTACAGGTTTTACTAAGTAAAAACGAGGAGTGAGGTGGTTTACTTTTGCCATCCTCACTGAGTTGAAAGAGTATGCTTATCAGCATGCATCCTGCAAATGACATTTTAACTTTATTCACCACAGGGTCAGGCTGCAATTTATAAGGTGTCATTTCCAAACGTTTCCGCAGAATTTTCCACACAGTCGGTTAAGGAATTTGCAATTCCAAACTTGCTGATCTAGTTGATTTTCCTGGACTTGGTACATAAACATCACGAATACTATCAATTTGTTCTTCTGTAACGAAAGGTCTTCCAGTACTCTTCCTTTTACACAGACATCCACTGTTTTCAAAATGTTTATACCAGTCATAGATTGACTGCCTTGTTGGTAGTGGTTTACCGTATCTTGTTCTGAAATGACGTTGCACAACCGTAACCGAGTTTGTTGTGGCTAATTCAAGAACACAATAAGCTTTCTCCATCTGAGTAGTTGCCATTTTGCTAGACTGGTCGTTGTAACAGCAGCCAACAACAAAATGCTAGCAACAGTTGTACCAAGATAAACTTTTAAAAATTTCCTACAAACCTATATTATTTACTATATTGAAATACACCAGTTTGATGTTTAAGAAGCTGTCGAAAGTGTTTATTTCATTTTTAATCACCCTGTATAATATCATTCTTACAAATACGTAAAAAAGTTATTCTTATAAATTTTGTCAAAAACATTGAGGTTACCTTTGTTACAGAAATACTATTATTACTCCTAATAATACGATAATAATCACAACCGCACATGGCTGGGATTAGGTTGTCACAACAATATAAAAAACTTTAAAAAATGAAATGCCTTTACTAATGTTATTTTCCTCTTTCACCTTAATACAAGTAATCTCGTTTATAACTATATATGATTACACTAATTGTTTTTATACATTAAACATAAAATGACAGTAATAAATTTTAATGTTTCTTTTATTTTCAATGAATATAAAAACCGGAAAACCTTTTCAGATAATACAAAAAAAAATCATTAGTCTATCATAATATATATTATATACAGTGCATTAAAAAATAAATTCGCGATGAACTTCGTAGCAGATTTTTTTTATTATAAAAATAGTTACAGTTGATTACAACTTTGCATGAACAAAAGCAATACTCGTATGATAATAGACAATCAAAATAATAATGTGTTTTGATAACACACTTACACTACTTTGTAAACAATTTGATGTGTATAATTTACATAACAGTATTATAATAAAAAAATATATGATCAATTGTATTATCACTACCTGCAGAATAGATTTGTTCTGTCGATTAATAGACTGTAAATTTAATTTTTACTTTCTCTTGCCTGTTTTTGTTTAGGTCATCAGCCGAAAAGCTGGTTTGAACCTGTAGAGGTTTTACTAAGTAAAATGAGGAGTGAGGTGGTTTACCTTGCCTTCCTCACTGAATGGAAAAGTATGCTTATCAGCATGCTGGGCCCTCTGAAAAGCACATATTTTCCACTCTGCAAATGATTACTTCACTTCTTTCACCACAGGGTCTGGCTGTATAATGAAATTCAATACTTTCAGAGGAGATAACTCTAATTAGTGTCTTTTACACCTCTACCTCTTCTGTTCTTAAATGATTCAGTCATTTAATTGGCTGACCATGTGATAAGAAGCAGAACTATTTATTTTAGCCCAGCAACAAACAGATTGAAAGTAAATAGTTTGACTCTCCACCTGTCTGTTATGGGCAAACTCTTCTCTTGCCTATATAAACGAATATCTTAAATTGATTTCGTTTAAAAATGATGAAGGAATTTTATTAAGCAACGTCTAATTTTATTGTTGAAGTTTCAGGACTCAGGAGAAAATTTTAATTTTATAGAGAGTGGTTTCTAGACATACATTGTTTACTCTTTTGATCTTATGCATACTTTTTCTAAAAAGATTTCCTATCTTGTTACTATCTTGTATTGAACCCAAACCCTATGTGATTATCCTGTACTTGAATACATAGACAAAATGAGAGTTAAGAAAATGAAAACAGCATTTATTTTTGAATTTCTATTGAATGGTTTACTTGTTACAATAGATACCATTAGCCACAAACGACATTTAATATTTTCCAATAATAAAACGATAATTACACAATTATTATACTAACAATAATTATGATACTAATTATGATACTAATGATACTTATGATAATGATAATACTTATGATACTTATTATACTAATGATACTTATGATACTTGTGATAATTATGATACTAAAAAAAAAATAGTTCTGTTTCTTATTACATAGTCAGCCACTTATATGACTGAACTATTTAAGAACAGAAGAGGTAGAGGTGTAAAAGACACTAGTCAGAGTTATCTCCTCTGAGAGTAATGAATTTCACTATGCAGCCAGACCCTGTGGTGCATGAAGTGAAGGTGTCTTTTGCAGGGTGGAAAGTGAGTGCTTTTCGGAGGGCCTGGTATGCTGATAAGCATACCGTTTCAACTCAGTGAGGAAGGCATGGTAAACCACCTTACTCCTCGTTTTTACTTAGTAAAACCTCTAGAGGTTCAAACCAGCCTATCGGCTGTTGACCTACACAACAACAACACAATTATGATACTAACACAAATTACTGTATGTAGTCGAAGAATTGAATTTTTTTTCTTTTTTCTTGATAAAGTTCAATTTTTAATGATATAGTTAATTATAATAAGAACAGAATGTTATTAAGGGGACACGGGAGTCCTGTACTTCACCATACTTACTAAAGGAACCTTTTCTTTTCTTGTACTGCTTAGAAAATTGAGAATTTTTACTTTATTTTGCCTGTATGAATATTTAGGAAGAAAAGTATTGTTTTCATGTCGATTTTTCGAAATCGAATTTTCATCAGATCTACACGTTTTAAGACCCCTGAACCCAAAAAACTTGTTTTTAGCGATAGGTCTGTGCGTGTGGGAACAAAATATCTCAAGAACGGAACATTGTACAAACTTGAAACTTCTACCGGACCCGACCCGAACATTTTCATCAAAATCAGTCACCCGGAAGTAGTAGTTTATTTGTGTCATTTTTTGCTTTTTGAGACTTCTGAAAAATGACTCCTACGATTTTTTTAAAATCGTCTCATTTACTAAATTGTTTATGCTTTACAAAATAGGGTAGGCGCCATGTACTGCTGAAATTCTTGGAGAGGCTATTTTCACGTAAAAACAATTGTTTTTTTTAGATTGCGGCTTTAATATGTATTTAACCGCAAAATGTGTAAAATAAAAGTTGTAGAGAATTTGAAATCCCATAACTTATTTCGATTATTTTTTTGTATAACTTATTTATTTATTTTTTTTAACGTCCGACTGTTTTGCAAGTACTGCTAATGCAGACGGTGGAGGATGAAATGATATTTTGTAACGTATGAAAATAATATTTATGCCGTGCCTGAATGGGATTCAAACCCAGGACCGCATGATGAGAGGCGAGCACGTTACCAACTACGCCAATGCGGCCGGCATTGTATAACTTAGCTTAATTTAGCGATAATTAGCGATTTTCTTTTTTTTTTCTCACGAAAACGTGTAAAAATTCAAATTTTTTAAGATTTCAGCCTTAGCATGTGTAAAATGCTTTTTTGTTTATTTTTAATGTTTTATTACTAATGTTAGGTTATACGTTAATTATTTGCATTGGCAAGAGAAAGTTTAGTGAGTGTTTCACACTAGATTTTTAATAAGATTCTTACATTTTGAATGTAACAATTATATAATATTTTGATTTTTCACAATGATAAAAATTTAAATTTGGCTCACCCTTCAGACCTATGAAATTTTCAAACATTATAGCTGTAAAATATTTCAGAAAACGTTTTTACACAAGTTATTCATAGAACCAATGCATGGTTTTGAAGGTTAACTACCCTGAAGTTCTCATCAAAATTGGTTATATGGTTGCTGAGAAATTGTTCCTTTTGAACAAAAAAATAAATTTTTCGGAAATTACAAAACACTGAAAAATTTAACTCATGGCTTATAATCATTAAGATTGTGTTTGCAAACTTGCTTCATGTAGTATGAAGCAAGACGACAGAAATAGAAATTTATCTGCAGGTTTCGACTGAACCTAGCAGAAAAGGGGTTATCAGCCACTAGTATTGATAGTATTGATACAGACAACATCTGAGATGTGGCCGTACTCAAAAATTTTGTGAACGTCTTGTTAACTACTGGGGTACAATAGGGAAGTTCTAAACAATTCAAAACAAAAATCATCACGTTAGCTTAGTTCTAACCAAAGTTACAGCAAAAAAAAGAACAATCGATTTAATGTCACAAACACAGAAGAAAAGTCTATTTGCAGGACAAATTTTTTAAAAAAATTTAAAAATAGAAAAGTGCGTTGTAGAACAACAGTAAATAATCAAACTAATCACAAAATTTTGAACTATTATAAAACGTAAAACAATAAAAAGTTTAGATATAAAATTTTTGAACTCCTGACTCCCTTTAAGTGAGAAAATTATTGTAATTAAAATTATTTAATACTCCATCTGCACATTAATTATAGGTAGAGGAAACCATTAAAAAAATAAGTTTATATGATAATAATTGATATCGTGTAGGAATAAATAAACTGAGAAAAATATTGGGTGTTGTTTTTCCGGAAATATTTGGTAGAAGTAGTAATAAAAAGAAATGAACTTTAAATGAAATGAAATTAAATGCGAATTGAAAATTGAAAAAATATAATGATTTTAATGAAAAAACTAAAAATAAATTGAAAATGAAAGATAATTAACAAAAAAAAAAAAAATTACAAAGATTATTAAATACTTGATCTTATTTAGTGATGACACTATGATATAAAAGTAGGTATATTAACTTATTATTAATGATTATAATTATGTATTGCAATTCTATTACTGAATATTAATCTATACTATAGGGTGATTCAAAAAGAGCGCCGGTTTTGATATATCAAATTAAGAGATTTATTTTATTGAAAAACTGAAAATAAATACATCAACAAGTTCATCTTTCCTTCCGATTTCATGTATGAAAAATGATGTCATGCATGTGTCCTCCTCTACTGCGCTGGCACGCATCAACTCTGTCCATGAAATTGGATATTACTGCACGACAAGTTTCGACTTCCATTTGCCCGATAACCCGTCGAATTTCCTCCTTCAAGTCATTGATGTATCGGGGTTTATTGGCATACACCAATGACTTCAAATGACCCCAAAGATGAAAGTCTCAAGGCGTCAAGTCACACGACCTTGGTGGCCATTGATGGTCGGAATTACGAGAAATGATGCGATCCTGGAACCGTTCACGGAGCAACAACATTGTTTCTCGTGCAGCGTGACAGGTGGCACCATCCTGCTGAAACCACAACTCGTCAATGTCCATTCCATCCAAATGACGCCACAAAAACTCCCTAATCATCGTACAGTATCGGTCTCCATTTATTGTCACGGCTTGTCCTTCTTGATTTTCAAAAAAGTAAGGGCCGATGACACCGCCAGACCAAAAGCCGCACCAAACTGTCACTCGCTGTGCATACATTTCCCTTTCATTAACCACGCGAGGGTTTTCTAAACCCCACATACGGCAGTTCTGTTTATTAACAAAACCGTTTAAGTGGAAGTGCGCCTCATCACTGAAAATGATTTTGTTTGCGAAGGTGTCATCATCCTGCCGTTTTCTCAATACCCAGTCAACAAACTGTCGTCTCTTCTGGTGGTCTGCCACTTTCAAATGTTGCGTCAACTGAATTTTATGCGGGTGATATTGGAGATCATACTGAAGAATTCTCCGTACAGAACATCGTAAACCCAATTGCTGAGAACGGCGACGTATTGATTTTGCTGGGCTAACAGCCACACTGTCACGAACCAACGCAACGTTCTGATCAGTTCGGCCAGAACGACGACGTCCAGAACTTTTAAGGTCGACTGTTGAACCCGTCTCAAAAAACTTTTTCATGAGCCTGCGAACTGTTGATTCATTCGGTGCTTCATTACGTCCTAGAGTACCGCGAAGTCGCCTGACAGTAGCCGCATAACTCTCTCCACTCTGGTAAAATGTTTTGACGATTAACACTCGTTGTGCAATAGTAAACTTCTCCATGGTTAGACACAGACTGCGAGAGTACTACACTGCGAACAAGAGAAACTACAACTGAATCGTCAATCGGAATGTTCTCCGAAATAGAAATGAGGTCTAACAATGTTGACAACCGATAAACAAAAATTTACCAGCCGTTTAAAAACCGGCGCTCTTTTTGAATCACCCGTTAGCTATGAGCTCAAATTATTTAGTTTTATAGGTACTGATTTAGATTATCCTCGGAGTCTTGCTTTTTGCTTCTTGTCCATCCATTGACCGGGAATCAAATGGAGCATCGAGTCATTGTTGCATTTGGTTTTATAGTCTTAAATAAATTTTATTTAAATCTTTTCTTCATATTTTAAAATAATCTAATTTATTTTGTTTGGTTCCATACTTAATTAGTTTCTTGATACTTTAATAGTTTCCTTTACGTATTTTCTTAATATTTCAAATTTTTTAATTAAAATTATACTATCTTTGGTTTTCTTGCTTTATTCTATACTAATATAATAAAGAAGAAACGTCTGTTTGTTTGTTTGTTTGTATGACGTAATCTCAAAAACTACTGAACTGATTTTTAAAAATCTTTCATTGTTGCATAGCTTAGAGCTTCCTGATCAATATAGGCTATTTTGCAACTTTAAGTAACTTTAATTAAGTGAGTTAAGCAACTTAAACTGTGCCGATGTCACATGTTTTAGTTTATCGGATGCATAGCACTTTTATTTTTTCTAAATCCCCTGGATGGTGTATTTTTTTGCTAGAAGCACGATTGAACTTTTATAATTCATAGAAAAACGTGAAGAATAACATTCGGTTCCAAAAAATATTAAAATTTCGGAAATATTAAAAAAAAAATTTGTACTGTATTTCATGTATTTGTTTTCATTCGACAGGTAGCGAATGAGTCATACATGTAACTCTGCGCACCGCATTTACGCATTATCTCTTATCTCAGCCATATCTCTTCTACTGTCTCTTTCTTTTCCATCGGTATTCTTCTATGCATTTTATTCAATTCTGTTAAATCGCAGGGACAAACATTTAAAACGTTGGACATCAATTTGAGACAAGAGTGCTTTCTTTACTCATGGATAACTTTATGTCGGACTGTAAGAGAGAGAGGGAGAGCTGGAAGTGCAGGAATACAATTTAGTTTGCTGCCATAGAACAACAAATCACAAATATTGTGTCTAGAGAGGTTTCAAAATAATTTAATGAGGCCTACATTAGCTGCTGTGAAGCGAAGCGAGCGGGGGTTGCTAGTTTGAGATATTTGGTTTATGGAATTAATTTTTTGAATATTTTATTTTCTTCTTATACTTCGTCTTGATACAATATTTAATTACTGTTTAGAATGTTTAAATTTTAAATTGTTCAATTTTTATTATTATTTAAGATTATCTTTAAATTACTTATTTAATTACAACAATTAATTAATTGAATTATATTATCAATCAACGACGTACTGGAACATAGAGTGCTATTCTACAAAGTAAACAACGTAGTAATAGAATATTTTAAAGTTAGATGACTTTTCTGTGTTGAGTTTGTATATAGAGAACGTGTAACTACGTATATGTCCAAACGTGATAGTGTTTAGAACACGTATGTAATAACTTATTGGGTTATCTTTGATCACTGGACCGGCCAATAGTACCTAAACAGGATGTTTCCTAGTAAAACATAGCTATATGTTGTTGTTATTTGGTGTTAACACATCAAACTAGAGGTGGCACAAAGTGTTAAATTTTAATGTGAATTCTCTTGGATTAGCATATTGGGTTAACAACATTGTGCATCGCAAACTATCTAACTTTTATTAACAATCATTAACACTTTAGCTCATAATATGGTAATGAGGTATGATAGCGCTGATATCAACGTAGTGCTTAATGATACTAAAGTTTATATACTGTCATGACTGATGAAGGCACAGGGTTACCATAAAGTTTTCATAAATAAATGTAACTTACCATTATAAAATTATATCACAGCTACGGAATATAATAGGGAATTTTGGAATTTCTTCATATTTGTGACGTTACCTACAACATCCATTATCTATTTTTTTTTAATTTCTTTTTTTTTGTCATCAGTCTCTCGACTGGTTTGATGCAGTTCTCCAACCTGTTCTATCTTGCGCAAGTCGTTTCATATCTACATACCTGTAACACCCTAAATTTTTTGTAATTTGCTTTATATATTCTAATCTTTGCCTCCCTCTACAATTTACTCCCTCAATGTTACCCTCCATTATTGATAGCCCAATACCTGGATGTCTCAGGATATGCCCCACTAGCCTATCCCTTCTTTTGGTAAGATGCTTCCATATACTTCTTTTTTCATCCACTCGCCTAAGAACCTCTAAATTACTTATTTTGTCCACCCACCTAATCTTTAACATTTTCCTATAACACCACGTTTCAAAAGCTTCTATCCTCTTCCGTTCTACAGCCCCTATCACCCACGTTTCACTTCCGTATAATGCTACACTCCAAACATAATGTTTCAAGAAATTTTTCCTAATCTGTAAATCAATGTTTGTTTTAATTTCTATGAATCCTATTTACACAATTTTTTATTGGCAACTATTTGCTATTGACAATTTTTTTTAAATGCTTACCTTTGACCTATGGAGAAACCATTTTGTGATTCTACTCTTTAACCCTTTAGGGCAGTACTCTGCCCATAAAAAACAAGTGGAGTGTCAAATTATTTACACTCAATCTGTTCGTTGCAGGGCTAAAATAAATAGTTCTTTTTCTTATCACATGGTCAACCAATTAAATGACTGAATCATTTAAAAACATAAGAGGTAGAGGTGTAAAAGACACTGTAGTTGTCTCCTCTGAGAGTAACTATTTCATTATACAGCCGGACCCTGTAGTTAATGAAGTGAAGGTGTCATTTGCTTAATGGAAAGTAGATGCTTTCCGGAGGGTTGCGTGCTGATAAGCATACTTTTCCACTCAGTAAGGATAGGCATTGGTAAAACACTTCACTCCTTATTTTACTTAGTAAAGCCTCTAGAGGTTCAAACCAGCCTTTCGGCTGATCACCTAAGCAACAAAAATAAGTAATTTATAACAATAATAAATAAATATATTCATGGAGATTACGCCCACTAACCTAACTTCAATTTAAAAATCAACTGTAGTTGTTTGTTAAGTTAATTTTGTTTTTACGGTAAATCTTAATTTATGAAACGTTTTGTTGTCAGTAGTGGTTAATACAATCTAAAAGTTTAATTACCAAATGGTTCTGATGATGCTCAAGTCCGCCTTGGTATTTTTAGTTTCGTTGTCATCTTTAATCAAGAACAATAATTATAATGTAAGAAATAATTTATATTACACAATATGTGACCCGAAATCCGAAAAGGGACTGATGGTCGAACAATTTTGAATTTTGAGCTTTTAACCTTTTTAAATTTAGCATTCATTCTGTCCAATTTTATGCAAAATTCAAACTATTGTCTCAAAAATAGTTTAAGTTACGGCAGCTAAAGTTTTTGATAAAATAGTGTATGTTAAGTACATTTTCAACTTTTACATCACAATTTCTAAATATTACTTTTAAGAAAATATTACACCTAGAAATTGTGCTAAATTTTGATGTTTGATTGTGCTGAAGGTTCTTTTATATGAGTGCCTTCACTTTTATTTAGTGCTTTTGCATTTGAGTCCGGTAGCTCTGTCTCAGGTTTAGGATACCCAATGGAAGGTCTCGGCATTCTTCTACACCAAATACCCTTATCGTTTTGAATACATATTTTATTGTGTAGTCATTCCTACAGAAGTAATTACATTTAAAATAGGACCGGACAAAGTAGACTATAATAATCTACAAAAATAAAAACATCCAAATATCGATGTATCGACCCTAACAACTCATTTTTTTTCTAACAAGAGGTCTCTTCTTGCTTTCCACCTCACATATTTATTGATTTATACGCTGAAGGAGTACACGGCATTACGGAAGGAACACATCTCATTACAGAGTTGAGGAAAATAGAAAAACACATGATTAAAATTAAGTTATGTTTTCCATTTTACATTGTTTACTAATGATTAAACATAGGTTATATTGTTCATTATCTATAGTGCCAAGTAAAAATTGTGTGAGTGTTTACAACAGATTTTTTATGCTAAAAGTTGCCTATTATTTTATGACTTATGCTAGCCTACATTTAGTGAAAATTACAGTTCTATAGTTTTGAACCTACACCGAGAATCAAATTTGAGACCTTCAGTTATACTGACATTATATCACTGAACTACTGATGCGTTATCGACATTGATTTTATTAAATTTCTTTGAATTAAAGCCTATTTAGTGCTACCTTTTTTATATTGACAGAAAATGTTGAGAAATATTTGAAACAAAATGACACCTTATTTTATAAAAAAAGGCTTTACAGTTTGTTTGTATGTATTCTGTAGTAAAAGCCTGTCAACTGCAAGTAGACTGACTTATACTTCTTTCGACTTTCTCTCTTTCTTTTGGCTTAAAATATAGAAGAGGAAACCTTCAATCCTAAAGTTGTGTTGTTTTTAAAAATTACTGAAATACCTAAGATAACAAAACTGTAACAACTAAACCTAGGTGTTCGTTCTGTATATGAGTATAATATAAAACAGACTTTCTTTAAACTTAAAACAATAATTATTTATTCACTCAAAATAATAATTAAATTTAATTGTTTAACTTGTAAAAGAGAGAGCTGTTGAAAGACCTCAAATGGGGGGGGATGGATCTCACAAGAACGATTGGGATGAGGTAAATAATCTCACGACAGGAAAACATAAAAAATTTTTGAAGAGACCTAAATTGGATGAAGAACTAGTTGAGAAAAAGAAGAATTCTACAAAAATTGTTTCATACAAAATTAAAAATTTTAAAACGTTTAGATTCTGTACTACATATATATTTCACGGATAGCACAGGTAACTTAGTGTAAAGACTTTTGTGTTTCATGTAATCAGTTTTTAAAATTCCATCTATTTTACTAATCCAGGAACGTAATCGAATCATAGTTGTTAGAGCTATGGATATCGTTAGTGGGGAATTTAGGGTATTTGCCGATTTGTTCATCAATATTAAATTCGTGAAAGGCGCTCCCATAATTGGATATGGCTTAATACAACGCATTTTGGACTGCGGTAACCAATATTCAGTCAAGTACTCCCTATAAAATTTTAAAAATATCTTAAAATGGTAAGAATTACATAAATCTTTGAATAAAATATTATGCATTTTTAGAATTAACAAAAATTCAAATTTTGTCTACGTCTAGTGTAATGAATTGTTATACAACTTTTCAGTTCTAAAATTTTTTCTTTATTTTATTATTATTATTATTATTATTACAGTCGAGCTTCTATAACTCGAATCTTCAAAGAATGGGGAAAAATTCGAGTTACACAAATTTCGAGTTATGAAAAAATAAAAATAAAGCAATATTATAAAAAAAACCGAATATTCCACATAGGTAATACAGTACCCTACAAGATTTGGGACATGTAGGCCTACTGTACATACGTAATTTCGTAATAAAGCACTTCACATTTCATTTAGCTTAGCTATTGGCGGCAGTCTTAAGACTGTACAAAAATATTGTATTCGGTATTAAAAAATTACGCAGCACATGCTGAATACGGTACATGTACTGACAGACTATGGTTGTATCAACGTCGCCCCTTTAATTAGGTTCTGTGCTGCCGGCTATCAAAGCTTCTGACGTAGCGACAGAGGGAGCCGCCAATAGTTCCGAAAGGGGCGTAGTCTTGTGGTGGCGTACCGACAGAGGCCTTTGTCACCGAACTCAACACCAATACCACAGCGCTTTCGGCGACTATAAAAAGAGCGCTCCACTGAGCCAAGAGATTCAATTCTGATCCAGACAGCAGACAAGACGTCCACCATCGGCACACGGCTACCACACTCCAGCGAAGACTAATCGACGACCCCGCAAGAGAGAAGATGATACTTTCGCTCACCGACCCGACACCGTAAGCCGTCAACCGGACCGTTATCACCCGCTGATGCGAGCGATGTCCACAGCGGTCCTTCGACGGAGCCTTACGCCCACCGGACCCGACGAAGCAGCTATCGACGCACTTCTGCGAGGGAAGAATATGACGTCTCTGCTGGACGACGACACGCCGTGGCGCCCAGCTCCTCGACCCCCACGACGACTACGACCGACGCTTCCCACCAAGACTATCACCGCTTAAACGGCCACCAAAATGTAAAGGTTTCAACTCGCCACTTAATGTCGCCGTCCGGTGACAGTTCTATTGTTCTGTGATCGATCAAAGATTCGTCGGGTCAAAGAAATTCATTGTTTTGGTTTACGCTTGTTAGACCTACACGAAGGCAACCAGATGACTTTGAAGGTCTGTTCCCTTTTATGGTCAAACATATCCTCTTATAATGGAAGAGGAAGCACTGTACCTTCATTTTAACTTAGCGATAAATTCTGTATTCACAACACTTCAGAGTGCATTCATGGCTGTATTGCAGAGTGGATTCAATGTTTCGGGAATCAGAATAAATTGATTAGTTCTAAATGAATTTCCTTTTCTTAAAAGTGATACATACAATTGACCACGAGAAAAAAATGTTATGCTTAAATCGATACCTACATAATGTAAGAGTTACCACTGACATTCATTTGTAGTAATAACGAAAGAAACTTTTATAGGGAATCGAATCGGTTTAAATTTAAAAGGAAGATTTGTGGCAATAACCGATAACCGAGCTATGAATGCAACTTCCTCTGGTACAGGTCCGGTAAGAATGGTAGCTACAAAAACATTTTGAATTGCAATCTTGTTTCGTAACATAATTTGTGTGTGTGTGTGTGTGTGTGTGTGGAGAGTGGGGTACGAATATACTGTCAAAATTTCATAAAAATCCGTTGAGTAGTTTTGGAGATTAGCCTGCACGAAAACAAAAAAAAACACGCTTTGTTTATACAACGTATGGCTATTAAATAACAAGACTGACGTTGTAAAACATTTTATTTTATACATAATCACTTATTGTCACCTTCAATATACACACCTTCTCTATCCCTACAACGCTTCATTCGAATTTTCCATTGTTGAAAACAGTGCTTTAGGTCATTTTCTGTGAGCTTCTTCAGGACACGTGCCGCTTTTTCTTTTACAGCTTCCACAGACTCAAATCTTGTCCCTTTTAACGCAGATTTAACCTTTTGGAACAGGTAGAAGATAATAACATGTGATGAAACGTGGTTTTTTACATATGATCTGGAAACAAAGCGCTTATCCATGCTCTGAAAGAGCCGAACTTCACTGAGAGCCAAAAAAGCTCGAATGAGCAAGTCAAAATTTAAAGCAATGATGATTAGTTTTTGTTATATTCATGGGAATGTGTACCTCACTGGTTTCCTGAAGGTCGAACAATTAATCAATATGACTACCTTGAGGTACTTTCTAAACTACGTCAAAGAGTAAGGAAAAAACGCCCCGAAATGTGAAAGGACAAATCATGGGTTCTCCACCAAGACAATGCGCCAGCTCATTCCCCGCTATCTGTCAAGAGGTTCCTAGCCAAGTACAAAATCATCTCAGTGTTAGAACATCCACCTTATTCACCAGATCTTGCACCATGTAACTTCTACCTGTTCTTTAAGGTAAAATCTGCATTAAAAGGGACAAGATTTGAATCTGTGGAAGCTGTAAAAGAGAAAGCAGCACATGTCCTGAAGGAGCTGAGAGAAGATGACTTTCAGCACTGTTTCAAACAATGGGAAATTCGCACGGAGCGTTGTAGGAATAAAGAAAGAGTGTGTATTGAAGGTGACAATAAGTGATTATGTATAAAAAAAAAATTTACAACGTCAGTCTCGTTATTTAATAGCCACACCTCGTATACTGTAAAAATTTCATAAAAATCCATTGAATAGTTTAGGAGATTAGCCAGCACAAAAAATCATGCTTTAGGCTATCTTTATTTTTTATTAGTAAAGATTACTCTTTTTTTTTTCTTTTTTTTTTGTTTAACGTCCGACTGTTCTGCAATTACTGCTAATGCAGATTGTGAAGGATGGAATGATTTTGAAAGGATTACTCATTTGTTTCGTAATTGTTTTTAAACGCTTTTATTTAACTTACTCTTGGAAGCATCAAATCTTGCAACTTAAAATTTTAATACTTCTACCGTATCAATATGAATCAAACTTTGCACACTTGTTTATCTTCGATGACAATACGCTGTGGAGGTGTTTGTAAAAAAAAATTTTAAAATTTAAAAAAAAATTTAAAAAACGCTTTTATTTAACAATTACTTAAAACAATTAACTAAAAAGAAAATAAAAAGAAAAATTTACAAAAAAAAATTTACAAAAACATAGAAAAAAAACTACAAAAAATTCAAAAAAAAATTTAAAAAATTTTTTTTAAGAAACGCTATTATTTAACAATTAATCAAAAAAAAGAACTAAAAAGAAAAAATAAAAAAATTTACAAAAAAAATTACAAAAAAATCAAAAAAAAAATTAAAATTTTTTTTTTAAAAAACGCTATTATTTAACAATTAAAGAAAAATGAACTAAAAAGAAAAAAATAAAAAAAATTACAAAAAAAAAAATCAGACATTACAGTTAAAAATAAAAGCGTGGCGCATTAATATAATATAATATTTTACAACGAATATTTTACAATAAATATTATATATATTAACTAGCGGGTCCCGCGTGGCTTCGCCCACGCAAACGTAAATAAAGAATCGGCTGTTTAAGTATATTCTCTGTATTTTTTATGGGAAGGTATTTTTGCAAATTCTACCATTTAAAATAAAAATTTTGCAAAATCCTTTCTTAGCGACAACTTTCCTTTCTTAGAAAACTTAAGTTGATCTATAAATCAGGACATCTCTTTTTATATAATAGATAGCGACCCGTCGTGGCTTCGCCCATGCAACTTTTAGTCTATGATTCTGTATTTTAATTTGTAAATAACTTAAGTCACAAATATAATTTTTTTTTTTTGGAATTACGTATAAAGAACAATTCACACACATCAGTCACATCACCGTTCCGAAAAGGAACCGGCACGGCCACTCGAAGTCAAAAATGATGACAGTATTCACACACGTACGTCAGTTTTCCTTCCGTCAAACTCCATTCAGTCATTTTACATAGAGATAAACTCGTCCGTAAAAAACAAAATATCGTCGAGAAAAAATATCGTTTTGACGTTTCGGTGACGGCGACAAGACTGACGCGCCGAATTCGGGACGGTGCCGACAATGTAGACAATGCTCAGTGTAGACAATGTCATTAATTTTCAAGAAAAAATATTTTTCTGTGACTGACATTTCTCGGAATGACGGAACTAAGACGTCGCGTGGACGGATGTGTGTGAATCGACCCTTATGGTGAAAAAATGAAAAAGAGAAGGATTATAATAGTATACTGCCTGAATTTACGTAAATACCTGTTGTTTTATTTTAATTTAAGTTAGATTTAAGAAAATAACTTTACCGTATGCATTTACTGAATTGGTTGACACATTTTTTTAAAATTTAATTTTAATTGTTCGGTTGCAAAAAACCGTTTTCACAATGTCAGTCAAATACTTACTTTAAAATCATTATGTGATCTAAGCAATGAGATTCGTAACTTGAATAATAAGTAACAATATTATAAAGCATAAAAAACATATCACTTATTATACTAATTACATTAATTCTGGTTAAAATATTAATCCAGTGTTTGGTCAAATTATCAAACACTACGTACAGTACAACATCCGGAGTGACAAAAGTAAAACATAGATTAAAATCGTTGTTAAAGTAAATTCAACTTCTGGGAAAATAGCTATAGTTTTGTAATTGATCTACTATTTACGTACGATAAGAATGCGATTAAGAATAAAATGCGAGTTTTAACATCCGGTGTAGACCGACTGTTACTGTTTTAAACGAATCTTATAAATATAAGTATAGGCTACCTATGTGTAGGCCTATTTTTTATGGGACGAAATTTTTGCGATTTCTACTCTTTAAAATCAAAATTTTGCAAAATCCTTTATTAGGATTTTACATAAAAGATTTGCAATCAAATTTATTTAATCAATAAAACGGAAATAATTGAAAATTTTTATAAAAATCATTTAATTTTGAATATTGTAAATTTGTAATTTTTTGTTTTACCATTTAAAATAAAAATTTTGCAAAAACCTTTCTTAGCGACAGCTTAGAAAACTTAAGTTGATCTATAAATCAGGACATCTCCTTTTATATAATAGATAGCGCCCCGTCAAGGCTTCACCCATGCAACTTTAAGTTTATGATTCTGTATTTTAATTTGCTAATAACTTTTCTTATTTGCTAATAACTAAGTCACAAATATAATTTTTTTTTGGAATTACGTATAAAGAACAATTCACACACATCAGTCACGTCACCGTACCGAAACGGAACCGGCACGGCCACTCGAAGTCAAAAATGATGACAGTATTTACACATGTACGTCAGTTTTCCTTCCGTCAAACTCCATTGTCATTTTACATAGAGACAAACTCGTCCGTAAAAAACAAAATATCGTTTTGGCGGTTCGGTGACGGCGACAAGACTGACGCGCCGAATTCGGGACGTTGCCGATGCTCAGTGTAGACAATGTCATTAATATTTCAAGAAAGAATATTTTTCTGTGACTGTTACTTCTCGGAATGACGGAACTGAGACGTGACGTGACGGATGTGTATGAATCGACCCTTATGGTGAAAAAATGAAAAAGAGAAGGATTATAATAGCATACTGCCTGAATTTACATACATAACTGTTGTTTTATTTTAAGTTAGATTTAAGAAAATAACTTTACTGTATGCATTTTACTGAATTGGTTGACACATTTTGTTAAAATTAAATTTTAATTGTTCGGTTGCAAAAATCATTTTTACAATGTCAGTCAAATATGTCAAATATGTCAGTCATTGTGTGACCTAAGCAAGGAGATTCGTTTCTCGCATAAGTAATAATACTTTAAAGCATAAAAAACATATCACTTATAATGCTAATTACAACAATTCTGGAATTAATTCTGGTTAAAATATTAATCCAGTTTAAGTCAAAAGATTAAACACTACGTACAGTAAAACATCCGGCGTGACAAAAGTAAAACATAGATTAAAATCGTTGTTAAAGTCAATTCAACTTCTGGGAAAATAGCTATAGTTTTGTAATTGATCTGCTATTTACGTACGATAAGAATGCGATTAAGAATAAAATGCGAGTTTTAACATCCGGCTGTTTAAGTTAAGGCCGACTGTTACTGTTTTAAACGAATCATATATTATATAAGAATAAGCTACCTATGTGTATTTCTTATGGGACGAAATTTTTGCGATTTCTACTCTTTAAAATCAAAATTTTGCAAAATCCTTTATGAGGATTTTACATAATAGATTTGCAATCAAATTTATTTAATCAATAAAACGGAAATAATTGAAAATTTTTATAAAAATCATTTAATTTTGAATATGTAAATTTGTAATTTTTTGTTTTGGTGGTTAGGCCTACTATTCGTGATAAAATTGATGATTAATCAATAAAATGTAAATTTTAATTTGTAATTTTTGTAAAGAGAAAAAGAGGCTACGACGTTCCGCAAGCCTAGAGATGCAGTACTGGTATGCTATGGAATATGCCTATGGAGGGGGTAAATGTGTGTTGGAGAACCAGCAGTAAGCGTAGCGCTTCGCGTTGATTCTTTATCCTCGCATCAGTGGGGGGGAATTTTTGCTATTTCTGCCCTTTAAAATCAAAATTTTGAAAAATCCTTTCTTAGTGCGCGCTTACACAACATAAGAAAGCTAACATCCAAATTTCAAGTCTGTAGCGTCAGTAGTTTCGGCTGTGCGTTGATCTATAAATGAATCACCCTGGACATGGTTGTCCTTTTATATAATAGATGCGCCACGCTTTTATTTTTAACTGTGTGTGATTTTTTTTTGTAAATTTTTTCTTTTTTTCTTTTTATTAGTTCATTTTTCTTTGATTAATTGTTAAATAATAGAGTTTCTTAAAAAATTTTTTTTTTTAATTTTTTTTTTGTTTAACATCCAAAAAAACAGAGTAAGTATGGGTGTAGAAAGACACTATACAAACTGTTCCAACTACTTTACGATATTACCATACCACTTTACCACTTTACCACTTAATTATTCGCCGGCCGCTTTGGCGTAGTTGATAACGTGCTCGCCTGTCATCATGCGGTCTTGGGTTTGAATCCCATTCAGGCACGGCATATTTTCATACGTTACAAAAATCATTTCATCCTTCACCGTCTGCATTAGTAGTAATTGCAGAACAGTCAGACGTTAAACAAAAAAAAAAGCTTTACCATATGTTAAAGTGCAAAGAAGTATTACGGAAGCTTCTATTGATATTACATACAGTGTAGAAACAAATTGGGCTTGGGTATTATAAATAGAAATCGCTATTCAAAATATTATGGTGAAAAATAATTTTTGTTTTTCTTCCTCAACAGCTGTTACATTTTTGGTTTTTATTAGATTGAATAGTTTTCTCCTTTATTACTCGATATTTGTATCAATATAGAAAATTGAATTGAGTTGTTGGGTTTCGGGTGTTGACAGCTGGCCAAACACAGCGTTCGTTCCTTTCAAAGAGTATTATTTCATCTGTATTTTGTTCGGTGCGGTTGGTTCGTTATTTTTCGTTTTACTCTTTTATAAAATAGATTCTTATGAACATTTAATATGGTTCATTCTACTCCGTTTACTTTTTAAGATAAGGAAATACTTTTTGGTTTTTCTTAACGGAAGTATGTTTTATAACTTAGTTTTACAAACTATTTAATAATATAAATGTTATAAAATTTTTATCTTCTCTTACCTTTTCGTATTGTAATAACAGAAGGTAATACGGAGCATAACTTTTCGTTACTTTGAACTGTACTGAGACGTTTATTTCAAGTTATTTCAAGATTTGGTCGCTTAAAATTTATAAAAATTCTTTTTAAACTTACAATAAATATTTATTACAATTAAATTATTTAATTTATCATATAACTAGAAAATTACAATTAATTGGTTGACTAAATTTAATACAAAATTATCTAAATCATAACCAAGGCTTAAACTCAACGTAACAAAAATAAATGTGGTTATTTACAATTAAACAATTAATTAATGAATTCTTGGTTACAAACCAACCAACTCTACAATACTGCCGTTACGAAGAACTACGATAATTGCCAGGTACAAGCATTAAATTCAAAACTGGTTTTAGCATAAACTAATACACTATAATATCATAAGCTTCATAACAGATTTATTACGAGCTTATAGAACGAAGTAAAAGTGTAAAAGACACTAAGCAGAGCTTTCTCCCACAACAGGCAAGTGGAGTGTTAAATTATTTACACTCGATCTCCTAGTTCCAGAGCTACAAAAAATAGTTTTGTTTCTTATAACATAGTCAGCCAATTGTATGACTGTAGCGTTTAAGAACAGAAGAGATAGTAGAGGTGTAAAGAAACTCAGTTATCTCCTCTGAGAGTAATGAATTTCATTACAGAGCCAGACTCTGTGGTACATGAAGTGAAGGTGTCATTTGCAGGGTGAAAAGTGGATGCTTTTCAAAGAGCCTGACCTACTGATAACCATACTTTTCCCATCAGTGAAGAAGGCTGATAAACCACCTCACTCCTCGTTTTACTTAGTAAAGCCTTAAGAGGTTCAAACCAGCCTTTCAGCTGATAACCTAAACAACATTTTATTCTTAGTTTTTTTATTATTATTGTTTTTTTTAAGTCGCATCAACAGGTTGATAATTAACGACTACAGTGGATTAAGAATCTGTAATGATGGTTTTTGTCACGTAATAATTTTCAGACTCTAACCGGGAATCGAACCCGGAACCTTCGTTCAGTAGGCTAGCGTGCTAACCACTACGCCACGGAGACGGCCATTCTTAGTTTAGCAGACCTAGTTTTTTTCTTTGTTTATTTAACGTCGTATCAACTACAGTGGTCATTAGCGACGACGTTGGGTTGTAACTGTGAAGGATAAAATGATTTTCTTTTGTAACGTATGAAAATATGCCGTGTCTGAGTGGGATTCGAACCCAAGACCGCATGACGGACCTAGTTTTTGGTGAGAATAAACAAACATAATATAATATACGAGGGGGTACCCAAAAGTATCCGGAATAGCTCTGCTGTGGGCGGAGCTTGTGCAGTACAAATTCCCGCCACTAGGCTGCTTGTAGCGCTACTCATTGCCAGTTCAATGCCATTTTGTTCGTTGATCTAGCTTGTTCTGTTCTCGTGCAGTGATTGTTCTCGCTAGTGCTGTTTTGTGCTCGTGTCGTTTTTCATGATGGCAAGTTTTAATGAACAACGTGCGGCTGTGAAATTTTGCTTCTTGCTCGGTAAAAACGCCGCGGAAACAGTTGTAATGTTGAACACAGCTTACAAAGACGACGCTATTGGAAAAACCCAAGTGTACAAGTGGTTTTTGCGCTTTAAAAATGGCGACAGGTCGATTGAGAACAAACCTCGTTCTGGACGACCGTCGACTTCCCGAACAGACGAAAATGTTGTGAAAGTGAAAGAAATTGTACGAACAGACCATTGACCAAATATCACAGGTTAGTGGGTTATCTTGGAGCTCAGTCCAACGCATTTTAACAGAAGACTTGACAATGAAAAGAGTCGCTGCCAAGTTTGTGCCTCGGTTTCTGACAGACACTTAAAAGGAACGTCGAATTGAAACGTGTAGTGATTTGAAACAACAGCTTGAAACTGATCCAGATTTCATGTCAAAGATCATTACGGGTGACGAGTCTTGGTGCTATGGGTACGACCCAGAAACCAAACAACAATCCAGTCAATGGAAGACTTCATTATCACCCCGACCAAAAAAAAGTCGTCAAGTCAGATCGAACATCAAAACAATGCTGATTTGTTTTTTTGATGTGAGGGGAATTGTCCATTCAGAGTTCGTTCCACCAGGCCAGACGGTAAATCAAGCTTTTTATCTTGAAGTGTTAAGAAGACTACGAAACAGCATTCGTCGTAAAAGACCTAATTTGTGGCAGACAGGGGACTGGTTTTTCCACCACGACAACGCGCCTGCACACACGGCAATCTCGGTTACCCAGTTTTTGGCGAAAAACGGCATGGTTTTGCTACCACACGCACCGTACTCACCCGATCTGGCTCCGTGTGATTTTTTCTTGTTCCCACGCATGAAAAGGGGCATGAAAGGTCTCCGATTTAACAACGTTGATGATGTCAAGAAAAAAACGACGGATGAGCTGGCAGCCATCACTGAAGGGGAGTACAAAAAATGTTTTGAACAGTGGAAGCACCGGTGGGACAAATGTATTAGTTGTAATGGAGAGTTTTTTGAAGGGGATAAGGTTCTTTTGTAAAAAAATTAAAAATAAATAGTTTTAAAAAATAATTCCGGTTTCTTTTGGGTACCCCCTCGTATGTATGTGTGCATGATTTATAAAATGTATAATTTGCAATTAAGGGGAGTGTGGATCCCTATCGTAAGCAATGTTAATGTTTGCACCTTTTTCTCATCAACCACTACAGCTAAAGCTACAACTTTTTTTGTATGAAATGCCACTCTTTGGTACATAATTAGAATGTGTAGCATTTAATTATGGTAAGAATTTTGATTTTCACAATTTTTTTAAAAAGAGACCATGTTTTTCATCGAAAACTCACCGAAAAAAATTTTTCTCCCACAATTTTCAATATTTTAAAAACGGCACACTCAATTAATAGAACTGGACGATTAACATACTCCATAAAAATTTCAGCCTTTTACCTTTTGTGGAAGCTGAGAAAAAGGTACATAAGTTCTAAAAATGACGTTTTCAGATATTCGCGATTAAAGTTTGAGAAACAAAAACACAAGTGTAAACAAAGACAGACCATCAAAAAAAATAAAATATTTTCTAGTTGGCATAGCAACATGATTCTAACGCCATTTCAAAGCGCAAATTTCAAACTATATTTTTAACGAAAAAACGAAAAATCGATTTTTTTATATTTTTTCGTTTCACACTCCCCTTTAAATACTTTGAACAACACAACCCCAAAACGATCAAAAAGTGAGAATAATGAAATGGTAAAAGTAGATTGCAAGGAATTCAGTGTAGGTTTTCTTACCGTTTATTAATTTCTTACAATCTTTTAAGCTATTGATTCCATAATAGTGTTGCACTTTAATTTTCTTGAAAGTAGGCGCGACTGTCTGTTATCTTACTTTGCGTAATTTAACGAGCCTAATTGCGTTACTCATATTACAAGTTGATACTTTAGCTCCACTTAGTTAATACATCTTGTTATTTTGTAATCTTCTAATACTGCATCTTAGTTATTGACTTAAATTTTTATACCATTGTTTCTTTTGTTTTTAATTTACACAATAAATTGAAAAAATTAATTAAATATCTACCACCGGGTGCTCAGAAACTAAACGTTCAATTATTTTTATCAAATATATTATGAATAAACTAGTCCTGCACTACTTTTAAATTTATTCCTAGTCTCAAAAAAATTGCATAAATTGGTGTTTAAAAAGATGCTGTGGTTGCTGATACACTTAATTAAAATAAAATTTGTTTTAAGCGTTACAAATTGAGGAGTTGAATGGAAAAAGGGGCGTAATTCAGAAACTGAGATTTTGAAAAAAACAAACGTTCAAGTTTTTAATTAGCTATAAAAAATGTTGACATTCTTTTCAAAATACTTGAAAGCTGTACTGTCATTCAGTTATTCCTGGTTTGAACAAAATTTTAATTTTTAGAAATATATTTACAGTAAATACATAATCTAATATTAATAATATATTTGTAACCGCCCATATTCCATTCATCAGGTCAATACTGACCTTCGTCCATTCAACAGCCAATGAATGGAGAAAGGGCATTTCTATTATGCTACATTTGTTTGTATGTACTATAAGCTTAACAATAACAGTAACAACCTGAATGAAATGATTTGAAACAAAAATAATTATGTATAATCTAATAAAAATGATGTAATTTTTATTATTTACGTTTCTCAAATATTTATTTTATAATATTAAATGTAGATTCAATAGTAAAATAGCAAAACATAACCATATAATACGACAAAACGAAAGATCATCACACAGCTATGGCGCTTAAAATCAGTTGTCACAGCCTCAGAAAAAGGAATGCTATCACCACAAGGAACCAAATATCGAAATGAAAATTTTCAGGTGTACCAAATGAACTACGGACATTCTAAGAAAGCGTTGAACGAAAAAAGGGGAGAACATGGGTTACGCCCGTATTCCATAAAGCTTCTCAATTTGCTCATAGCAGACAGGTGGAGTGTTAAATTATTTGCACTTGAGCTGTTAGTCCCAAAGCTACGAAAATTACTTCTGTTTCTTATCACATATTCAGCCAATTATATGACTGAAGCATTTAAGAGTAAGCGCACAGTGAACGCTGGTCGCTGATCGTTGTTTTCAGGTCACTGGATGGCGCTGCTTGCAGGTACTGATTCACGCTGGCGTGGGACACAGTGCGAGCACATAATACGCTTTTAAATCTTTAGTCAGTTTTCGATATTTCAAGATAAGTTCCAAAATTTTACCTCCAGGGACTTGAAGTGGGTCTTTACGGAGTCTTGGAGATCGTCATCTGTTCGAAAGCTCCGAAACCATCGAAAAGTTTCACAGTAACCTTCTTTATTTATCGTTGTTGGGGAGAGCCATTCAAAACAAAAGAAGAAGAATACTCATTTCTGGAGTTGTGCTCATCCATGATAAAGCCCCACAATGGTGCTGTTACGGGTTATTGTTAAAGGTTTCTTGACAAGTTTCAATGGAACATTTTTGATAATCCGGCGTATAGCTCTGATTTAACGCGGAGTAACTTCCATCTGATCCCTGAACTGAAAAAGTGGCAAAGAGGACAGAGCTTCTGATCAGACGACGAACTCCAAGACACCATAAATACCCACTTCAAGTCACTGGTGTCAATATTTTATGTTTGGAAAGCTTGTACACCGGTATAATAAACACCTCAATTTTAATAATTATGTTGAAAAGTAACCAAGGATGTATGTAACTTTTGATAATAAATTTATTTTATTATTCTCATTAGTTTTATTTTTTAACTGATCGGAATAAAAATCTGGTGTGAAACATTCACACAACTTTGTCTTCCCAATGCAAATAACGACCAATATAACCTAACATTAGTAATAAAACATTAGAAATAAACAAAACACTAACCTCAAAAAACATAACCTTATTTTAATCATTAGTGAAAGACGCAAAATGAAAATCAACCTCAAAAAACGTAACCTTTTTTTAATCATGAGTGAAAGACGCAAAATGAAAATCGACCTCAGTTTGGCTTTAAAATACGGGAACTCACTCTTTAACGCTAAACTAGGCTCTGTAGAGAAAAATGCTTTAAATAAAAGTTGTAGATCTTTTAATTTCCTATAAATTTGATTATAATACACTTTTGTCGTAATGCATACCAAGGCCAAAATCTTAAAACAATAGATTTTTCTCACTTTTTCGTGAGAAAAAAACATAAAATCGCCAATTACCGCTAAACTAAGCTAAGTAATACAAACAAATGTTTGAAAAAAGTTTTGGATTTTAAATTGTCTACAACTTTTATTCCATAAATTTTTGTGCTAAAATGCATACTAAAGCCGGAATCTTATAAAAAAAAAGTTTTACGAGAAAACAGAATCACCAAAAATTTCTGCAAACATGGTGCCTACCCTATCAAGTAGAGCACAAAAAAATTAATAGGCCTAAAACAGGCGATTTTTAAAAAATCGTAGGACCAGTTCTTGAGGAATCGCAAAAAAGTGAAAAATTACACGAATAAACTACTACTTCCGGTTGACCGATTTTGATAAAAATGTTCGTGTTGGTTTCGGTAGTGGTATGTGACTTAAGTTTCAAGTTACAAGTTCGTACGATGTTCCGTTTTTGAGATATTCTGTTTACACACACGCGCGCGCGCGCGCGCACACACACACACACATATATATATATATATATATATATACACACACACATACACACGCTAAAAACATGTTTTTTTTGGGTTCAGGGGGTCTGAAAACGTATAGATCCGGTGAAAACTCAATATCAAAAAATCTACATGAAAACAATACTTTCCTTCCTATATATGGACAGTGTTATGCATAACTAGACCAAGCGCCATTTCGTAAAAAACGAGATTTTAGCGCATTCTGTTGAGAAACGATAAAACTTATTTGGAAAAAAGTCGCCGTTCGTCTCCTAGCAACGGTTGTCGTGAAATATATAAAAAACCCATGTGCCACTTTACTTAGGCTTGATTTCCTGTTTTGCATTACAAAACCAAAAGCCATAATCCAATGTTCAGTTTTGCAACAGTAGACCAAGTGTGCCTTTTACTGGTCTTTGGTCTAGTGATGCTAAATAGAACAGGTGGCTACACTAGTTCACAACAGACCAAACATCAGCTGCTTTGCAACTAACCTGGTTTGTTTTGAATACTGAAGTGCAGTTAATTATGTTTGTAAACCTGAACCAGATGAAAATCAGTTACTAAAAGGAAAACCAAAAAAAATGAAGGAAACGTAAGTATCAAAACCAAAACCGAGAGATAAGGAAAAGACTTTGTATCCAAAACAAAGGATATTACACGCAAAATAATGTATTTAAAGAAGCTAAAGAGTTCCGACATTACGTTTGCCCCTGTAACCGTTTAGAAAAAGTAGGAGAGGAAAATGCCAGAAAAGAATTAGATAAGTTTTTCAGTGTGGAATCACATGATGCCCAGCGTTCATTAATTTTTTCAATGGTTCAAGAGTTTGACATTAAACGAAAAATAGTAAAAACATCATACAAAAGAATGGGCAGTATAAAATGTGTCAGAGGGTTGTGTGTAAAACTTTCCTTTTACAGACTTAAAGGATATCAAGCTGTAAAGTGAATACTGCTTTGAAAAATATATAAACGCTCAGAAGGAATTATCGATTGTCGTGGAGTCGGTGGAGGTAAAAATAAAATAAATGATACCCGTGTACATGAAGTAATAGAACACTTTAAAAAATTCCCCAAGTACAAATCACATTACAAAAGAACAAATACAGAGGCAGAATTTCTTACAGCAGATACTACAGTAGAAAAAATGCACAATTTGTACTCAGCAGAAGTAATTAAACCTGTAAGTTTATCATCTTACAAAAAAATATTTTTGTCTAAATTCAATTTGCGAAGGAAAAAACTGAAGAAAGACTTGACCTGTGGTCGGTGCGATCAATTGGAAATAGAAATAAACCATTGTATTGATAAGGTAAAGCTTCAAGAATTGAAAGAAGAAAAAAATTTACATTTGGAAAAATCAGAAAAGGCACAAGCAAGAAGGAAGGAAGCCATGTGTGAAGCTAAGAACCAGCCTGATGTGGAAACCTTGTGTTTTGACGACATTTCAATTTTATTTCAGACAATGTCCAATAAAATGACAATTGAAGTATTTTGCACTTTAAAGTTAAAAAAACCCATATGTATTGCTGATGCTCTATTACTATTAAGGGCAACTAGTGCAATGTCCAGTTATGCATTACAAGACCAAAGGACGTACAAGTCAGTTAGTCTACTCGTGCATAACAAAAATGCCCCATCAAAAAATAAGTACAGGTAGACCAAGAACCATTTTATTTATTTATAGCATTATTTAAAATTGTATTAAGTTGAGATTTTACAAATAAATTAAAAAATGGTAATTCTTTTTTAGTGCAAAAACTTGGTAAAATTGATCAAAAACCCTATTTTTAATTAACTAGAAACTTTGAGGTCAATTATCTCAGGATGACTTTTTGGGGCTTGGTCTAGTTATGCATAACACTGTCCATATTCATATAGGCAAGAGAAAGTAAAGATTATACTCGTGTATACAGACTCTAAAATTATCAAAATACATATTTAAAAAAGTTAAACAATATTTACAATTTGTTGAACACTCTCCATTCATGTTCTGTAACCATAAGATCTCACGTGATATATATTATATTAAAAGTTAAAATAAGAAATATAAAGTTGTTTTTTATATTACAAACATATGGGATTTCGGCTTATGGGATTTAGTATAACTTTTAAGTTATTTTATATTTTCAAGTAAGGGCTATAATCTTCCATCTCATATTCTGCTAATGCATGTATTATTCGTGATTTTTTTTACAGTGAATTGTGTTTGTATAAGGTATACCGGAAATCTCGGAGAAATTGTTATAAAAATACTCTTGTATTTTTAAATCATTTAAAAGATCTTCCAATATTTAGTTTGAAAAATAAACTTGAATATAACACTTTTTGCTAGAAAAACAACTTTATATTAATAATAATATCTTTAAAATGTGTTGAAATCAATTTAGAAAAACTGGTTCAACTTTCAAGTTGGTAAAGTTTGTGGAAATTAAATATTATCTTTTTAAATCCTACAAACAAAAAACCAACTTTTCTTTTAACATATTCTATAATACACTGATATGAAATGACGAGATGAACCCGGAACTCAGTGTGGGCAATGCGCTGCTGCCAGCGTAGTACGTACATTTCTAAAAACATGCAACTGTGTAGTATTATAAAGTTTTTTTTTGCTTCTTCTTTACAACACTACTAAATAACATTTAAAATAACATTCCATTCTGCACTTCGAATTGTTTTTCCCTGCTTTCGAACGGTCGACATGAACTTATAATACACGGATAGATAAACTAATTTATGACAACACTACAGAATAATTAATAAAATGTGAAGAATTAAAATGTAAAGAAATGGAATCGGTTTTAACGAATTAAAATACTTTTATTTGTATAAATGTAGCCTAAAACGTAAAACCAGAATAGCCAAATCAAAACAATGTTTCCTGTACTACTCGTCGCGTAATAAATAAGGAGTGTGTATTCAAATGAACTACAAGTGTCAGTATGTTTTTAGGATTGTAATAGAGAAACTGGGCATGCGCAGTAGATTGTTCCCCTCTTACACTTCGTCACAAACAAAGTTCATTTCATGACTAACCATTAGTACTTATTTATTTTATTATTCATATTATTATTTTTCGTATCCAATATTTTTACCGATTTTGATGAACCAAATACAGAAAATTTTGATATAGGCATCTTGAAATACAATAAATATTGACGTTAAATTAAGCGTTGTAGACAAAACACTTCAACTAAAAGTTGTGGTTTTTGAATTTTTTACAACTTTAATTATATACTCGCCACTCCAGCGGCGCTTCGCGCCGCTTACGTGTCTCGACCTCAGAGGGGTAGGTGGATCAGAATTCATAAGTGGATCAGAACCATTTGCCTCAAGGTGAAGTTCGGCCGCCAAAGGGGCTGGGTGGATCACAATATTTAGAAATTTCAAGATATGAAAGTTTAAAGATGAAGTTTAAAGTTTCAAAATTTAAAATTTGAAGGTTTTACAATTTTAGGTTAATGTTTAAAGTTTCAAAATTTCAACTTTAAATGTTGTGGTTTGAATGTATGTTACTTTGAGTTTTTCGTTTTCTCATGCGACCTAAACATTTTCGGGTTACCAAATATTTATGTAATTTTCTTCGCTTAATAACATATCGTTAAAAAAATATTTGTATTCCGAAAATTTTAAAATTTTTGTTGGCGTAGTAATCACCATAGGACCCCGCCTAAAATTTAATAAATTCTTTGTGACTCTAGGGGTATGTGTAACGTTTTGTTAATAAACGTTTGCGAAAAACCGTTGTGAAGGTGTAAAGAAAGAAAAATGTGACAACAGCAAGCCCTAAAAGCCGGAATGCTACTGTTTTGAGTTTTCTTAGCGAAGAGGTAGGTTAAGGAAAACTTTAGTTACATGGCCTTGAAGTACTTTGGGAGAGACACAAAAAATATTCTATACAATTTTCCTCTACGAAGCACCGTTCAGAAGGTAAAAAAATACAACCCCCTACCAACGGTAAGTGGGTGGAACCTGAAAGTTTTCGCGTTTCCAAATTTTTATTTAACTTTTAACGTTGAAAACATGCCGTTAAAATACATTTTGTATTCTAAAAATTAAGAAATTTCATAATATTTGGATAGGGGTAGCAACCCCCATGGGATCGCTTTTTAAAATTTAAAAAATTACCTGTGATGCTATAAGTACCTGTGACGTTTTCTTATAAAAATTTGCCTAAAAACCGTTTTGAAGGTGTAAAGATAGGAAAACTGAAAACGGTAAACCCCAAAAAACCGAAATTTGGTTTTTGTAGTTTAATTAGAGGACCGGTGGGTTAAGGGCAACTTTAGTTATATAATCTTGAAGTACTTTTTGTGGGGCACAAAACAGGTTCATGCATTTTGTCCCAATTATTCACTGTTAAAGAGATAAGGAATTTAAACCCCTACCGCAGGCTAGAGGGTGCTAATTTAAAATTTTCGGGTTATAAAATTTTTGTGCAATTTTTACGCAAAACAACATGCCGTCAAAAGACTTTTTGTATTCTAAAAATATAAACATTTCATATCTTTTGGATAAGGGTAGCGACCCCCGTAGGACCCAGATTTAAAATTTGAAAAATTACCCGTGACGCTTCGGGTACGTGTAACTGTTTAAAAATAAAAATTTGACGAAATAACCCATTTTGAAGGTGTAAAGATAGAACAACATGCAAACGGCAAACCCCAAAAAGCCGAAATTTTGTTTTTTGAGTTTTCACACCGAACCGGAAGTTAAGGGCAACGATAACTGTATGGTTTTAAAGTATTTTGCAACGGGTACAAAAAAGATACAATACAATTTTTCGCTACGATGCACCGTTTAGGAGATAAAAAAATACAACCCCTACCGCAGGCTAGAGGGTGCTAATTGAACATTTTCGGGTTGTCAAATATTTGTGTAATTTTTAATGCCAAACATCATGCCGTTAACAAATTTTTTGTATTCTAAAAATTTAAAATTTTCATTATGTTTAGATAAGGGTAGCAACCCCCGTAGGATACCGATCTAAAATTTGAAAAATTTTCCGTAATGCGGGGGGTACGTATAATGTGTTCCTAGCAAAAGTTTTCCAAAGAAACCCGTTTTGATGGTGTTACAAAAGAAAACTTGAAAATTGCAACCCCAAAAAAGGCGAAATTTTGTTTTTTGAGTTTTCTCACCGAACCGGCAAGTTGAGAACAACGAAAGCTATATGGTTTTGAAGTACATTAAAAGGGGTACAAAAAATATTCTATACAATTTTTTTTTTACGATGCACCGTTTAGAAGATAAAAAAATATAAACCCTACTGCAAAAAAGAGGGTGCAACTTTAAAATTTTCGGATTATCATATTTTTATGTAGTTTTTAACTCCAAACAACATACCGTTAACAGATTTTTTAATTTATAAAAATTTAAAAATTTCATAATTTTTAAATAAGGGTACCAAACCCCGTAGGACCCCGATCTAAAATTTGAAAAATCACCCGTAATGCCGAAAGTGAGTATAATGCGGTCCTAATAAACATTTGCCAGAGAAACCCGTCTTCGTGGTGCTACAAAGAAAAACCTAAAAACTGCAACCCCGAAAAAGCCGAATTTTTGTTTTTTGAGTTTTTCCAACGAACCGGTGGGTTAAGGGCAACTTTATATATGGTATTAACGTACTTCGGAAGGAGAACAAAAATGGTCGCAGTGGCCTTTGCGCTACAAAACTTCGTTAAAAATTTCGAAATATTCGCGCGCCTCCCTTGAGCTTTCGAAAAGAAATACTTTAAATTTCGCATTTTTCCCGGGGGTTTCAGCCGACGCCCGACAAAAACGGTCCTCAAAAATTTTGCTTTTAGAGACCTCCTAATAGGCGAGAATTTCCATCAGTGAGTCATTAGTGGCTGGGGCTTTATATATATTATAGAAATAAAATGCTTAGTACTATTTTCTTCTTCTTCTTTAGGTCCGTTCGGGATCTTGGCCGCCATATTAACAATATGAACCTTATCCACTGCTGCTCGAAATAGTTGTGTTGTCGTTTTCCAATACCCTACTAAATTCTCAGAGTTTTTAACCAGGAAGTACGTCTTCTACCCACACTACGTTGTCCATTCTTGTAACATAGATTGAAGTAACCAATATATTTTCTCGTTGCGCATTATGTTATCTCTTAAATACTCAAGATTCCTAATCTTTATTGTGTTCATGGCTTCATTTGATTTCTGCATCCGTCTCAATACCTCCTTATTAGGAGACACGATCCACCTAGAAGACGCTCAGCATCCTTCTGTAGAGCCACATCTTAAACGCTTTAAGTCTTTTACTCATGAAATCATCAAGCGTACAAGACTCCACGCCATGATACAGAACCGAGAAATGCGTAGAATTATATTAAAACAGAATTTACCACCAGATCACAACTTTTTAAAGAATTTCAGCAGGCTTGCACTTACCCTATCATGCATAAAATAAGAAATGTAGTTAATAAGGCAATTTAAAAATATATATATTGTAGAAACCGTTATTAAGAAAATCACAAAGAAGTTAAGAATTGCGCAAATAAACTATTACTTCTGGTTGAACAAATTTGATGAAAATGTTTTTGTTGGGTCCCTAATGTGGTACCTAATTTAAATTCCAAGTTTCCACTTTGTGCGCCATGCCGTTCTTCAGATATTGTATTCACGTACAGAGACACACACACTCACATAGACTAATCGTTAAGAAAATATATTTTTTGAGTTCAGGGGTCTGAAACGTGTATTTCCGGTAAAAATTTGATTTCAAAAAATCGAACTGAATACAATAGGCTACTATCTCGTATTTCTTTTGTATTCATATAGGATGCCCATAACGGGCAGATGGAGTGTTAAATTAGGCCTAATTTCACTCGATTTGTTGGTTCTAGGGCTACAAAAAATAGTTCTGTTTCTTATCACATAGTCAGCCAATTATATGACTGAACTATTTAAGAACAGAAGAGTAGAGGCGTAAAAGACACCAGTCAGAGTTATCTCATATGAGAGTAATGAATTTCACTATACAGCAAGACCCTATGGTAAATGAAGTGAAGGCGTTTTTACTTAGTAAAACTTCTAGAGGTTCAAACCAACATTTTGGCTGTTGACCTTAATCATATTCATAAATAAGGTAAGAGAAAGTAAAAATAGAGGATTTTATTTTATAATTTACTTAATTGTTAAATGTATTATAATTGGAATTTTTCCAATTTTTAATAATAGATTTTCATTATGCGTCGTAACTTTAGACCAGAGCTCGAAAAAGTTGATATTTTTTTGTAACACCGTGTTTTGTTTTCTAATATAGAGGAATTTGAATTTAATTTTGTTGTGACGTTATGGCAGGCACTTTAAGGAGTTAATAATTAATACGAACAAACTGTATAACAAGTATATCTTATTAAGACGATTACTTGACCTCTGAGAACAAAAAGATTATTGATAGGATAGAAATAACATCAGCTTTCCTTTCGTTCTTTTTTATATTTTTTTTGTTAACAAAGACAAGTCAGGTAATCCGTTTCTGTAGTCCTTTCTCTTCATGTTTACCGCTACGTAAGAGGCTTTGGAGAGATTTCGGCCCCAACCAAAACAGGGGATTGTTACTAATTGAATTCTCTTCGAGTGGCAACATCAGGTAAATGTTCCGTACTAAATATTTTACCAACATTGGTTTACTACATTACTTACGTTTACGACAACATAAAATAAAATCCAAGCTAAACAACTTCTGCTTAAATAATAAGTGTGCGCTGAAATTTTTAAATCTTTTATGGGTGAAAGAATACAAAAACACTCAACGACTGTTTTTTAAGTTGCTTTGTATTATAACCGCATAAGTTTTAAACTTTGTACCCTTTCCGTCAAACTCTGATTTTATGTTCAATGTTTTATAATTTACTTTCAGTAATAAAAAATAAAAAGTTCAAAAACGAATATCCAACGATCATACAGCGGAAAAGACACATTGATCAACAAATCTAATAAATTACATATAAATAAAAATATCTAATTCATAATCGAAAATTCCTTTCATGAATCAACTCGTCTCATGGCAGGTATCAATTTTTTAAATGTCTTACCTTTGACTTATAGAAAAAATCATTAGTGTTTTCTGCATCTAATCTTTAAAAGGAATCGAATGACACTATTTTTGGTTCTAAATTCCAACTTTTATTTCTTGACTTCCGGTTTTTGGGTCATTTACGGTCGAAACCGGTAATTTAAACCTGATTTAAGGGAAGTTCAAAGGAATTATTGAAAAAAATCAATTTTTTCTGAAAAATGTATTATATTATTACCCGGAATTTTCTCTTTACAATGATGTATAAGTAATACAAATCTGATGGATAGAAATTGTGTAATAATTTTTTTTATGTAACTGTATCGACTGAAATTTACATACATTGACATTTTTGTAACTTTTTTCTTGCATTTCAAGTGCAAGAAAAAAAGTTTCCGTTGGTAAATTTGATTTTCCTCAAGTTAGAAAAGTGTGTAATAGGGCTAGGAATTTTTAAAAAACCCGATAAAGTAATTAGTAAAAATGTGGAACTATCACCTAGTGCCAGCGCAAGCATTGTTACTATTCGACATTAACCATTGCCATATGCTTTGAGGTCAATTTACCGAAAATAGGTTATATTCAGATTCATTGTTTCTTTTTGAGGCTTTGCTGAGAGATAGAATGATGAAATTCTGCAGACACTAACTGTTTTTTTTTGTATTTATTTTTTAACGTCGCATCAACTGCAAGATCATTAGCGACGACGCTAGTGTGTAACTGTGCGTAATGAAGATGAAATGAATTTTTTGTAACGTATAAAAATAATATGCCGTGCCTGAGTGGAATTTGAACCCAGGACCGCATGATGAGAGGCGAGCACGTTACCAACTACGCCAATGCGGCCGGCATTTACAAACATTGGTTCAAAAGATATTGCTGTTCAAAAACAAGTGTTTTCATTCGTGAATCGGACTATAGTCAAACTACTAAATACACTTTTTTCCGTATAAATAATGGAAATTTAAGAAAATAAAGTGTTCCAAGTAAACAAATACGAAAAAATGTATTTCATGATTTTCTGAAATTTACTACCTTTTTCTACCAAGTAGAAATTTACCTCCAGTTTACAAAAATATAAATACTTATGTTGTTGTTGTTGTTTAGGTCATCAGCCTGTAGGCTGGTTTGAACCTGTAGAGGTTTTACTAAGTAAAAACAAGGAGTGAGGTGGTTTACCATTGCCTTCCTCACTGAGTGTAAAAGTACTCTTATCAGCAAGCCGGGCCCTCTGAAAAGCACATATTTTCCACTCTGCAAATGACACCTTCACTTCATTCACCACAGGGTCTGGCTGTATAATGAAATTCATTAATTTCAGAAAAGATAACTCTGATTAGTGTCTTTTACACGTTTATCTCTTCTGTTCTTAAATGATTCAGTCATTTAATTGGCTGACCATGTGATAAGAAACAGAACTATTTATTTTAGCCCTGAAACAAACAGATGTACTTTATGTTAAAAACTTAATAAAAATATAACAAAAAACTTATGTTTATTTACAAGTTAAATAATATAATGAACTGGACTTTAGCAACAGAAAAGTAGAACCGACCAATGATAGGGTGTTAAGTTTATTGTGCTACTTATCCACGATTCTAATCGATACTCGTACAATAGTTAGACCCTCTTGTGACCGTGATTTATCGACTTTCTGTTCAGACGAAACCAAACAGAAAACTGACTACAATAGTTAAATATGTAGTGCATTGTGTATAATACTGAACTATGAATATTACATAAGCTGTTTGTTATATGTATGTACATAGTAAAATATCATTGAAGAAACACATAGCTTAGTTCTTAGTTTTTGTTCTTTTTAGAAAATATTCAAATGAAACTGTCCGACTACAAAAAAGTAAAATAATATTTATCATACGCTTAACAAAATATTTTATTTCATTTATTAATCCTTACAGTACAAACGTCCGGAAAACAGGACGTCGATATATTTTATGTTGTGACAACATCCGGTTTACCGAACGCCCGTAAGTCATACATAAAGTGCCAACGTCCAGATAACCGAACATTTCCAAAAAAATTTTTAAAGAAAAATTAATAGTATAATGTATTTTGAAATCGCCTCCGTGGCGTAGTAACTAGCGCACTAGCCTACAAAGCGATAGATCCCTTGTTCGATTCCCGGCTAGGATCTGGAAATTTTAACACATTAAAATCACAGTTAAGGTACCAAAACCCACAGTAAATGCTAATGACTACGCTGTCATTGATGCGACTTTAAATAAACTAAAAAAACTATTTTGAATATTTTTGGTGTTAGAACGATTTATTTCTTTATGAACACAATAAAAATTATAATTTTTAACAGGAAATTTTATTTTTCTAACGTTGAAATTTTGGTGGGCAACGGCAGGCTTACGCCTGCAAGTTTTCAAAATGAGGCCTGGCACTTTTTGTACACTCTTATTCAAATTAAATGGCACTTAAAATCAAACTTTTAAATATTGTTTTGGCGCTGAAAGGGTTAAATTTAAATTTTTTTTGACAAGAACCCAACTAGGGTCTGGAAAATATTACGTGGCAAAACCCATCGTTCAGTTCCCTAATTAACCGTAATCACTAATGACCTAGCTGTTTATACGACTTTAAATAAACTAAAATATATTATTTAATTTAAACAAAAATTATCGGATAATTTTCCCATTTGAATGGGTCAACGGAAAAACGTTGCAAAGAACAAAAAAAATTGTTTACAGAAAGTGAAAGATTCCACCTGATTCTTAGTTGTATATCAATTTTTACTGTATAACGATTTTGTTTGAAAAATTTCCTAGTTTCAATTCTAAACGTTAGAATTCACTATTACGATCAAATAGAGGATTTATAGAACGTATTCCACTGAAACCTCACTTTTGTAAATTTTGTCAGTTGCGACCTTTTTCTGTTGAGCCATTCATTTATGCACGATATTGATAGATAAAAATAGTTCCTTACTTCAAATATTCTTCCTCAGGTTCCTTCTTCAGGTTCTACCTATCCGTTCCGAATGTTGGCGACCATCATAGTGATTACTGTACTGCGAAATAGCTCTTTTGAGCTCTTCCCAAACCAAGTTCTCAGATTTTGAAGTCATGACACCCTTCTTCTACCACTTCCGGCCCACGTTTTCCATATTTATTTTCCCTGCAGAAAGGCTTTAGTAACGAACATCATGAGCCATTCCGCATGTCCAAAATATTGGAGCATCCTAAACTTGATGGTGGGAATAACCTCCATGTTTTTCTTCAGTCTCCTGAGAACGTCCAGATTTCAAATAACCAGGAGAAAAATTATCCAACTCCGGGCTGAGCTTAAGAACAAACCAAGAACGAGTTGAAAAACTTCTGAAGGCCTGTAGACTCACTTGGTACCAGTGAGACAATAATCAATCTCCACCAACGTGAAACTAAGAGACTACAACACAATTGTACTCTGAAAAGTACCATACGCAGCGGAAACCACACTGATTCATTGCCGAAAAAAATTGAAAAGCAAGAAAGAAAAATTATTCTGTTTTTAAATATTTGAACCAATCAATAAAGATGAAATATAGATTAGTCGATAATCGTCAGAAGTCCACGAGAACACATACAAACGATCACAGATACGTTTAGAAGAAGGAGAGAAAGATTTTACGGACACATACATAAAGTGAACAAGAACAAAATTACAAATAGCATTTTCGATATCGCAATGATTTTTAAAATAAGTCAAAATTGAAATATAAAAAAACACTAAATTTCAAAAATATATCACAGTGATAAATTAAGGAAATGGATATAATAACGAAGGAGAGAACATAGTGAAAGCATTAAGAGAATTTTGGAGGAAAAATAAACGGCTCAGAGAAACAGAAGGAAACATGAAAGCATTCAACCTTTTACGATCTCTTAAACAGGAAATAATAATAAAAAACGTACCAAAAGAGCTTCAACATTTGTCGAAAAAATGTGCTCGCAATTATTTTCATTCACACTACTTCTTCTAGAAGTAAGCAATAATCGTATTTTGGCCTGTCTAAATACGGTTGACGTAGAACAACATGTAGGCCTAAGCGATTATGCTAAGCATATGCGATAACAACTAAATCAGATTAATTAATTACTAAATTTTACTTAAGCAATAATTAGACCTACTAAATGACACACTGAAATAGTTTTACAGATTTAATTATAAAACAGTCGCATGATTTCGAAGTTTTCAATATAGAAAGGTAATGCACCAACCGGTCTTAAACTTATAAAAATTATTTCATTAAAACAATTTTTATAATTACAATTAATTACTAACCTGAAAACTTAATTAATTATTAAGTAATTAATTAAACTTAGATTACTAAAAAAAATTACAATCGATTACTTAAATTAATTAAAAAAACCTAAAGCTTAAATTAACTTAACTAACAAAAATAGCAGGAATTTTACAGTAACAATTTTAATTTACAGTAATTTTACCTACAATTAAGCAAAATATGTATACCACGCACACCTTTTCTTAATGTACAAATACATATAAATATTCAAACTAATAGCACTTCCCATAAAAACTTTGACTAAATTCAACTAACTGACCGACAAATGAGTAAACTCTTATACCCTATTTGGTTTTTATCAAGGAAAATGTATAAAGCCGTTCTTCCGAATTCTGAAAGCCATAATAAACAGATTTAAAGATAAATGTTTAAACAATAATAATGAGACAAAAAGATATTCAGAAATTTTATAAATAAATCATAATATAAGAGTATACATACGTGGGCAGGTCTATATACAAAAATTAAAAAAAAAGTCTGGTGTGAAACACTCACACAACTTTCTCTTGCCAATTCAAACAATTAACAATATAACCAAACATGTGTAATAAAACATTAGAAATAACAAAAATCTAACCTCAATAAACATAACCTAATTTTCTTCATGACTGAAAGACGCAAAATGAAAATCTACCTGAGTTTGGCTTAAAAATACAGAAAATTACACTTTCACGCTAAACTATGCTTTGT
Source organism: Catonia carolina (assembly GCA_035578175.1). Classification (NCBI taxonomy): domain Eukaryota; kingdom Metazoa; phylum Arthropoda; class Insecta; order Hemiptera; family Achilidae; genus Catonia; species Catonia carolina. Next base: position 70,422,098 of record JAQMRL010000005.1, read on the forward strand.
AGAAAAAATACTTGAAATAAAAGTTGTGGATCGTTTAATTTCCTATAAATCTGATTATACATTTATATCGTATAAGGCATTCTAAGGCTGAAATCTTAAAAAAATCATTTTTTTACACGATTTCGTGACAAAAAACAGAAAATTGCTAATTACCGCTAAACTAAGCATTATACAAAAAAATGTTGGAAATAAAAGTTGTAGGATTTTAAATTATGTACATTTTTTGCCATATACATTTTTGCGCTAAAATGCACATTAAAGTTGCAATCTGTAACCTCTGTAACTTGTTACATTGTTTATTTTGAATTTTCGTACCGTTTTTCTGTTGTTAATTGGTTGTCTGTAAGCCTGTTCTATCTCTCGGTGGTTTTAGGCACTACGACTGGCCTTTTGTTCTACTAATTGATTACTTGTTTATCTGCTTGTCGTTATCTCGTCAATCAGCTGTTTTGAGTTGAACGTTCTCTCTCTGTGTTCGACTAACCGTCACGATGTAATGTTGTATTTGTCTTCCGTAATAAAATTTATTTTGTTTTCGGCGTGATTAAAAAAATGTCGTGATTCGTTTTTTTTAATGCATATTCCAAATATGCGTTGCTGTAACGTATTGCGGATATGTTTTGCAGTTTTTTTTTATTATTATAATGTTCACTCCGTTTAAAATGCAAATTTATTTTCAACTTGAATTATTCTGCTTATATCAGTGCCCGGACACGCAGTTCAATTTTCACCATCAATAAGAAAATATGTACAAGTATCGAAGGATGTTTTTTTTAAATTTTACTACGTATATTATTTTACTCGAACCCTGAATGGAATTCATAAACTGCGTTAAGTATATTTTATGTTGTTATGCAGTTTTCTTCTGGTATGTAATATTTTTTATTTTTTTTAAATCATCTATTTATTAATGATCTACGTCATTATTCTCAACTAACCATTCGCTGCAAGTTTTTGCAAACAATTCGGACCTGCTTTTTTTATTTCTACTCACCTGTGGACCAGCACATAATTTTCATCGATATTATTTCTTAAAAAGTATATTATTGTTTTTTTTTACTTTGGATAAACTTTCTCTTATTTCATATATCTAAAACTTATGAATTTATACAATAAAATTAAATACTTTTTGGATTTGTACATGAATAAATTTGTACTTATACTATAAAAAAAAAAATATATTTAAAAATAGTGTATTTTATTATGATTATTATTATTATTGATAGCAGACAATCTTAATTCTTCATATCTAGTATCTTTAAGTTGATTGTACCCCAAATCTCCTTTTTTTTAATGATTCAGCCAGTAAGTATTCTGGTAAAATGGAAAACCGATTTAATTTAACAAAAAATCTTAAAAGGTCTGCATATTCGATTTGTAAAAATTTGTTGTAAGCTAACATTTGAAATATTTTTTTTATTGGATCCAATTTAATACTAAATTCAAAGAATTTTGTAAATCTTTTGATAATATTAATTCTGATTTAAATTTTTCTTATTGTGTCATTCTTAAAATGCTAAAACCTTTTTTTTTTAAATATATAATTGCTGATTTTTGTAATAAATTTGCTTAAAAAGAATCTATTTAATTAAATTTTGTTAATTTCATTTTATTATTATGTTTTATTTGCATTGCAACAACTATACCCGTTACGTTTCCTTTTTTGTATCACTTACCCTGGTGTACTGGGAGTGATTACAAATCTTAAAAAAACAATTTTTTTTTTCGAGAAAACAGCCTCACCAAGAATTTCAGCCGACATGGCGCCTAACCTCTCTTGTAGAGCATAAAAAATTTAGTAAATGAGGTGATTTTATCGTAGAAACCGTTTTTAAGAAAATCGCAAAAAAGTTAAAATTTACACGTATAAACAACTACTTCCGGTTGACCGATTTTGATGAAAATGTTCGTGTCGGGTTCAATTGTGGTGTGTAACTTAAGTTTCAAGTTTCAAATCCGAACAATGTTCCATTCTTGAGATATTCTGTTCACACACATATACGCGCGCAAGCGCGCGCGCGCACACACACACACAGACCAATCGCTAAAAACATATTTTTTGTGTTCAGTGGGTCTGAAAACGTGTAGATCCAGTGAAAACTCGATTTCGAAAATTGACATGAATACTTTCTTTCCTATACATTCATATAGGCAAGAGAAGGTAAAAATCACTAGAAATTGAACAAAATTTAATCATAAAGGATACACTGAAAATAAACATGACAATTAGAATCGATATGACCACTAGACCATATTCAGGTATTAATGCTAGTCATATTAACAATGTAGCCTACTCTTTTCATGCAATATCACGTTTCACCTAATTATTTTACCTTAACCATTTCTAGACAAATATTACAATACTTCTACTTTTAAGGTATATTTCCTTGTTTCTTTACCTTTCAGAAGTAATTTTTTAGGATCAAACTTAAATTTTTGTAACTTTTCTGGGTTTCACTTAAAAAATACAATTCCAACTTTTAAAACTGTAACTTTACGGGTAGTTAAATGGAAACAATGTTTTGCTTTGGGGTATTCACACCCGTTTTATCTCATACGAGTAGGTGATCGAAAACAAAGTTGTTTACTTGCTGTTCAATCCCTGAGAAAGAATTGTGACTAATATAAGTTTTCTACATAATCGAGGAAAGTATAAAAATAAATTTAAATATTTATAAAATTTCTTCCTCCCCTGTAACTTGATGTCATGTGATTTCGCATACATTGTAGACGAAAAAAAACAATCTTCCTTTACAGGAACACACAGGTAAATATAAGATTGGTGTAAAAGAACAAAAAACATTTGTTTTCCCATTCATGTTTATCCATTTTCTCTTGAATTGGAACTGACTCAGAAGTTGTTCAAATCCAGTTGGATCGATACCCCCTTGTGGCGAGAGAAAAACAAAAGGGAAAACCAACCTATCAGACAAAACAACAATTAAACCATCTTAAAAATAAGCAACCAGAATTTCTTTTTTAGTTTAATTTAAAATAGGAAAATCTTAAAGAATAAAACTCTGCTTAAGACAATAGAAATCTGTTGTGAAACACTCATACAACTTTATCTTGACAATTAAAACAATAAACCATAATAACTTAATATTAGTAATAAAACATTAGAAATTTAATAAACAAAAAAATAACCATAAAAATCATAACCTTATTTTAATCATGACTGAATGATGCAAAATTAAAACAAAACCTTTTTTTTAATTTATTTATTTAACGTCGCATCAACTGTAACGGTCATTAGCGACGACGTTGGGGTGTAACTATTGTACAATGGAGGATAAAATGATTTTTTGTAACGTATGAAAAAATTCCGTGCCTGAGTGGGATTCAAACCCAGGACCGCATGATGAGAGGCGAGCACGTTAGCAACTGCGCCTATACTGCCGGCTTAAAACAAACTTTAGTTTGCTTTGATATTACGGAAAATCACTCTACCACGCTAAACTACGCTTTGTAGAAAAAATGCTTGAAATAAAATTGTTGATCTTTTAATTTCCTTTAAATGATTACATACAAATTCATTTCTAGTGCGAATCATTTTAGTAAGAGTATTACTAAAGGTTTCTACAACTTCTATTATTCGTTTTCTTAGACCGTATTTTGTATTTTTCTGTATGGCCTCATTACACCGGAGTAGACATCTTTCGCCAGCTGCAACTCGGTAATGCCGTTTTTCGGTTTATACGGATACGCGTCTAATCTTTAGCTATAAAATCAACTTTTATTAGAGTGTCGTTGAATTTTGATTCACTCTGTATAAATCTTTACCCACCGGGTTGGTTTGGAGGTAAAGCGTCGCCGCGAGTCAGCTATCTATCAGCTGATTTTCGGAGATGAGGGTTCCTGGTTCAAATCCTAGTAAATGTAGTTATATATATATTTATTTTTTTTTGGTTCAACGTCCGACTGTTCTGCAATTACTGCTAACGCAGACGGTGAAGAATGAAATGATTTTTTGTAACATATGAAAATATGCCGAGCTAAATGGGATTCGAACCCAAGACCGCATGATGAGACGCGAGCAAGTTACCAACTACGCCAATACGTCCGGAAAAATGTAGTTATAGTCGTGAGAGAGTGGGAAAGGAATTCCCATTCCACTCCACATCACGTGTAATACTAGCCGAACCGCGTAACAGCAGCAGTTTGAACTCTACTACTCTGCCTGATATTATTAGCTACTATTATAAGAAATTAAAACCAATGATACACCAGGTCCCTCTTTCAATTCCCGCTTAAAAAACGTTATCACACTATTAATGATTTCACGACTATTCAAAACTTGACCTTTTATGCCGACTTTATTTTTCCCCCTATTTTTACTCATTTTATATGAACTCAGAACTGAACCGAGTCAAAAAAAAGTAAACAGCTTTGAATAATATAAGACACTACATTAGAAATTAAAATCCGATAAATAGCAAGATAGTAAACGATAAAAATAAATACATGAGATAGAACAACAGAGATAGATTATAATATTTGTGTAGAATAACACCACTTCAATAACTAACTAATCTCTAACTAATTAGTTATAACTAATAAATCATTTCAATACACTAAGGTTAGAACTCTACTACGAAATTGTCAAGTTGCACTACTCACGCACACCCCTCTCCTTATTAAATGGACTTTTCCATACAGATTACTCCCACCAGCTTAGACTGGCCCAAGACACTGTGACGTCACTTTTTTCCTTTGCAGAATATTTTCACTATACTTTTATACGGATTTGAATACTAGATAGTGGTTAACGGTGTACTTTGATGGTTGGGGTTAAATTAACTATTCGCTCTCAGGAATGGTCGGCGTGGTCTGTACAAGACACATTTATACGTCATACACATGATCTTCATCTCATTGAGTCATGGGGTTGCTTATTGTTCTGAACTGAACAGATTAGTCAATTCGTACATTCGTTAGGAATAAAAAAACTCTGTATATCTTTGAAACAAAATTACATTTAGTATTCTGTACAAAAATATTTAGTATCAAATTTCAGAATTTTGTTGTTTGAAATCAAACAAAATTGTTGATTAACGTTGTGTTACTTTTTCAAAAAGTAATTGATAAATTACCTACCTTGAACTCTATGTAAGATTTCTTCATAAAAAAGAAACGTTCGCTGGAAATTAGAGCAGAAGTTAGTTGGACAGATAAATCGGTAGAGGTTAGAAAGTAGTATCACCTAGAACTTATATTTCTGTTTTTTAGCACTCGTGTCTTCTTTAGGGCACGGCATGGTACGAGTAGTTGGGCCCTGTTTAATATTTCACTCGAAACACTCTTCTTATTAGGTTTCTTTGTTCATTTTCCATCCCGTCCTTTACACGGGAGTAATCCCGGTAAGGAAACCTACTCGCTTCTTCTTACTCTCCTGGTTCATCATTTCGACCCGGGACTTAATACAACAGTTAAGCTCAAAGTCTTCTACTACACTTCTGCGCTTCATTTTATCCTTACTTGTGACTTTTTACTATTTTCAAAGAGAACCGTTTTTATGATATATATATTTTTCAAAAAGTTCCTACACCGTTCAGTCTGAAGAAAATTAATTTTTTAATATAATTTAATAAATCTTTTCAGCGATGAAAAATATTATTAAGGAATATATTTCATCCTGTTCTCTACTTTACGTAACAGTACGTAAAGTTCACTTCTATTTTACATTGTAACTCACGTTCTAAGCTCTATTACGCCTACAAAAAAAAAGAAAATCCTTAAATTCTACTAAGAACTTATAATTGAAGAAGTAGATTAACTAAACGTTTACATTTCAAAAAATTAATTTTGTACTCTTAGTTGCCCTACATGAATAGAAAAAAGTTTTTTACCCGTCGATTTTTTAAAATCGAGTTTTTATTGAATCATAGTTAAGAACACTATCGATCAAGTCACCTTTCAAACGAAAATACTAAATCAAAATCAATTCTTCCATTCGGGAGTTACGGTGCCAAAAACAGACACACAGTTAAATCATACAACGATCAAGTTTTGAGGTTATAGTTTTTTTATAGACGTAAGCTTCTTTTTATTGAATCATAGCTAAGAACATCCTCGATCCAGTCACTTTTTAAACAAAAAACATAAATTAAAATTTGTTTACCCTTTAGGGAGCTACGGTGTGACAGACACAAAGATACGCACATGTAAACATGTAAACATGTTTTTACCGATTAGTCTGTACATTTGTTTGGGTGTACTAGCGTACGAAGACTTGGAACTTAGATTAGATACTACTGGAGACTCAACACGAACATTTTCAGCGAAATCGGTCAACCAGAAGTGGTAGTTTATTCGTGCAATTTTCTCAAAAATGGCTTATTTGATATAACAGAACGAGTAACATACGCTTTAAAGTACCTCTTATCACACTGCTTGCCCAACTAAAGGCAGGCTTTTATTTACCCTCTAAGATTTTTCTTAAATCTCTAGCAGTACATAGAGAGAAACAGATAAATAAATAAATAATTATAACCTTTATAACTTATTAGAATACGTAGAGAAAATTACAAATAATAATCGAGTTCTGCGTTCTTATAAGGAAAAGAGCAGAATAATAATGATAATAATAATAAGTAGAAGAAGAAGATAAAAAAGAAAGACGAGGAGAAAGAACAGGTGGAGAAGAAGAAGGCATTAACAATACTGATCACTAAAATGAAAGAAAATAACTTTTGTGTCAAGTTAATCTTTAAACGATTTTATAGTACATTTTGATTGCATCTATAATAATTATAGATCAGATAATACAGTTATTGTAAATTTAAATTTGCATGATTTTTATGTTATTTATTTAAAAAGTTAATGGTCACGAACGGGTTTTATGTTATGATTTCGGTGTATAAAAAACGAGGTTGTATCTTTTTCTATCCAGTATTTTGTGGTTGATTCTACATACCAATTTGGTACACCACAATAAATTAAATACGACATAAAAAATTGGTTTTATGACAGTAAAATATAAATGAAGATTTGTTTAAATGGATACAGATTATTTTATCAGAATAATTCTAAAAATGTTTTAAAATAAACCTGACCTATATAATGGAACTGGTAGTTTGACTGGTACAGGAACATAATTAGAATCTTTACGTTAAAGTATTAAATCTGTTAACCAATTTGTGCTAAAACACTACGTAATCACCAATTCCACAACGGATTATCCTAGAAACAACTCCAACTTCCATTATTTCCCTCATACCAGCAACGTTTCTATCAAGTACGAACTTGTATACACCATTCCATCATATTGTATCGTTCGTTTTTGTTAAACACAGAGGATTTTTACTATAAATTCCACTTCAAAATAAAAAAAATCTGGTGCGAACTTTCTCTTGCCATTGCAAATAATGACTATGGAAATAAACAAAAAGCTGACCTCAAAAAACATAACCTTATTTCAATCATAAGTGAAAGACGCAAAATGAAAATCGACCTCAGTTTAGCTTAAAAATTAAAAAAAATCACTCCACGCTAAACTAGGCTCTATAGAGAAAAATGTTCTCAATAAAAGTGGTAGATCTTTTAATTTTCTATAAATTTAATTAAACACTTTTGTCGAAAACGCATAGACCTACTAAGGCCGAAATCTTCAAAAAATCGATTTTTCACACGTTTTTGTAAAAAAAAACACCAGAAAATCACTAATTACCGCTAAACTATGTATTAGACAAAAAGTGTTTGAAATAAAAGTTGTAGAATTTTAAATTCTCTACATTTTTTATTATAAACTTGTTATGCGCTAAAATGCATATTAAAACAGTTACCTTAAAAGAACAATTTATGTGAAAACAGCCTCACCAAGAATTTCAGTAAACATGGCGCCTACCCTATCTTGTAGAGCATAAAAAATTTAGTAAACCAGGCGTATTTTAAAAACATCGTAGGACCTGTTTTTAAGAAGCCAGGAAGCCAGTGAAGGTGCACAATTCCATGGATATGAAAAAAACCAATCATCATTGCTTTAAATTTTGACTTGCTCATTCGAACTTTTTAGCTCTCGGTGAAGTTCGGCTCTTCCAGTGCATGGATTGGCGCTTCGTTTCCGGATCATAAGTAAAAAACCACGTTTTATCACACCTTATTATCTTCTACTTGTTCCCCAAGGTGAACTCTGCATTTTAAGGGACAATGTTGGAGTCTGTGGTAGCTGTAAAAGAGAAAACGGCAAGTGTCCTGAAGCAGCTTACATAAGATACTTCCAGCACTGTGTTTCCAACAATGGTAAATTCGCATGTAGCGTTGTAGGGAAAGAGAAAGAGTGTATATTGAAGGTGACAATAAGTGATTATGTATAAAATTAAAATTAAATTTTTACAACGTCAGTCTTATTATTTAACAGCGACACCTCGTTTATCGACCAAACACATCATGCATGGTTTCGGGCGACCAAACGGAGAGGAGGTAGTGGAAGAAATGACAGCAAACCAATTTCCAATTTACATTGGCGGGAACAAGTCGTGTCAGTGTTTCAAACTGGGTTTTTTATTTTATAAACGAGTTGATTGTTTTCTTAATCTGGTTTATAAATAAGAGATAAATTGTTCTTAACTGCTGAAGTGCATCAGGGAAAATTTTGTTTAGGATTAATTATGTTTATAAATTGGTGATTTAAATTTTGATAAGTAAATTTTGGTACTAAGACGGCGAAATTATGTAAATATTACTTTTCAAAATTATATCATTGTTCAGATGTAATGGTAGGCTATAGACTATGCCTATATTTTATACCAAGTATTCTACATAAGTTTACTTCGATTGATTAATAATGTATAATAAATTGACATATCGTTTATTATTTTTTAACAAACGATGTAACAAAGAAAGAATTGTTTTTAGATTTCAGATGACAATAAAAAGAATTGATAACGACTATTAGAAGTGAATAAATCGAATGGAAAGAAGAAGAAAAATGACGTTCCATGTTAGATAAGAAAGAAAAGATGTAAGCGAACGTTAACGTTTGTACTTAAGTTGAAATATAAAACTTTAAAATTTATTAACCGATACTTTGAATTTCATCCACTTTTATCGAATTCAATTTAAAAGTACTCTACTTTGACGTATCCTTTATGGTATATTTTATATGGTTTTTGTTTTACTTTACAACCAATGTCATATTATCTATATATAATAGTACTTCTGTTCTATAGTTTTTAAACTAGTTTTACCTTCAAATCATTATTAGAGCTAATCAATACACTTCGTTTACATCACATATAATACAATAAGTAATTTTGATGACAATTTATTGATTTTTACTTTCTCTTGCCTATATGAATATAAAGGAAGGAACGTATTGTTTTCATGTCGATTTTTCGAAATCGAGTTTTCACCGGATCTACACGTTTTTAAACCCCCTGAACCCAAAAAAAGATGTTTTTAGCGATTGGTGTGTGTGTGTGTGTGTGTGTGCGTGCGCGCGCGCGCGCGCGCGTGTGTGTGTGTGTGTGTGTGTGTGTGTGTTTGTGTGTCTGTGTGTGAACAGAATATCTCAAGAACGGAACATCGTACGAACTTGAAACTTGAAACTTAAGTTACATACCACTACCGGACGCGACACGAACATTTTCATCAAAATCGGTCCACCGGAAGTAGTAGTTTATTCGTATAATTTTTCACTTTTTTGCGATTTTCTCAAAAACTGGTCCTACGATTTTTTTTAAAATCGCCTATTTTACTCAATTTTTTATTCTCTACAAGATAGGGTAGGCGCCATGTTTGCTGAAATTCTCGGTGAGGCTGTTTTCACGTTAAAACGTTGTTTTTTTAAGATTACGGCTTTAATATAAATTTTAGCGCAAAAACTTATATAATAAAAGTTGTAGAAAATTTAAAAACCTACAACTTTTGTTTCAAACATTTTTTTGTATGACGCTTAGTTTAGCAGTAATTAGCGATTTTCTGATTTTTTTCTCACGAAAACGTGTGAAAAATCGATTTTTTTAAGATTTTGGCCTTAGTATGCATTTTACGACAAAAGTGTTTATAACCAAATTTATAGGAAATTTAAAGATCTACAACTTTTATTTATCGTATTTTTCTCTACAGAGCCTAGTTTAGCGTGAAATAGTGATTTTCCGTATTTTTAAGCCAGACTGAGGTTGATTTTCATTTTGAGTGTTTCACTCATGATTAAAATAAGGTTATGTTTATTGAGGTTAGTTTTTTGTTTATTTCTAATATTTTATTACTAATGTTAAATTATATTGTAAATTATTTGCATTGGCAAGAGAAAGTTGTGTGACTGTTTCACACCAGATTTTTTCAATGCCCATGATTAGTTCTTGAAAGGAAGCAAATGATTATAAAAATAGGAAGTACGCAACCGCTGAGACCTAAGGAGATAACTGCAGTTATTTTGGAATCTATAGGTATTGGGAAACAGTCTTAAGGGTACCCGGAACGAAATAAATTGAAAATCTTCGCGTTCCAGGTTTTTGCAAAATATTAAAATTCAGAGTTTTCTGTAACTAACGATGTATATATAATTTGTAGGGGTTTTGCAGTTTTTTTTGAATTAAAAATATGTTGAATCCTTACGTTATTTTCTATACCTTACCATTTGCATAATATCTCTTTTTAGAATGACCACAGATAAATTCATATATTTTTTATTTTGTACGATTTTTTTTTGTTTTAAAACTTTAAGTTAGCACCAGTCCTGTGAATGTAATATATTAACCACTGAACTGTAAAAAATAACATATTGAATTATTTACCGAATAATATATTCTCTTTTAGTTTTTCTTGTTTCCTGTAAATAGCAATTTTTGACGCATAAGAAACATTTTCTAAGCCAACTGTAAATGGATTTTAATTAAATTTTTGTACAGCCTTTCATACCATAATTTCAATTTACTGAGTTAATATTACAGTAAAATAAAGTGTTTAAATATTTATTATCCACTTCAATAGGCAAAAACTTATGATTTTTCAAAAGTGGTAATTTTTAAAAAAAGAAATTATTTTCCTAACAATACATTAAGATGCTCTTAACTCAGTGAGTGTAGAACAGCCTGAAACGTAATCACAAGAAAATTGGACAGAATAATTTTAATAGTTTTTGAGAAAATGTTCTTTACATTAACATTACGGAGATAGTCATGACGGGTCCCCTTAAGCTAGGATTGTTCTTTCATGAATCAATTACTTGCAGTGGAGGAAGACAGTAAACTTCACACACAACAAAAAAATAAGAGTAAGGAAGCATAAGGAAACCCTCAATAACCTCAAACATTGTGGGAAACCACGGGGTATCCCAACAATTACTGGAAAGATCACTGGAACCACGAGTAATCCTACAAATCAACTTGATAGTAATTGGGGAGCACTGGGAATCCCAAAAATTACTTCGACCAATTTTAGGGATGCACAGGAAATCCCTGTAATCACTCCGAATATGGAGGAAGATCTATCACTTGAAAGATCAAGAGCAGGTCATTCTCCCTTGAAGTAATGCCTTCCGGTTGTCCAAAGGAAGTAGATAACCGGAAAGAAAATCCATTCGCTTCTACCAAAACAAATTTAATTATATGAGCTGATATACAAATTAAAAATTCCAGACTTTACTGGGAATCGAAACCGAGACCTCGGCATAAAAGCCAGTAGCAATGACCACTGCACCAATGGGCCGGCCAAAAACCTTTAAATTTTACAAGGTCAAGATTCGTTTAAGGGAAGAATGAGATGAAAATGTGGTTATTATGGCTAAAATTAGAATAGATTTTTGGTTTTGTGTATTTTAAACCATATCCATAAAGACTTGCGAATGACATAGTTACTTAATTTGTGATTTTTTTTTAAATAAAATAAAAATTATAATATAACCTATGTTGGAATGTACCCTCCGGCGTTTTTACTCCTAACTTCCATTCAATCATAACCTGAGATAATCCTTCCTTAAGTCCCCAATACTCATAGCCTAGAAAACACTCTCCCACTAAGATAATCTGTCTCCCTTTCCCAGGCTAGTTCTCTGAAAAAAAGATCACCATCAATTAATACGGTCAAGGCCTCAGCCATTTCCAACTTCAATCCGGTGAAAACTCGATTTAAAAAACAATCGACATGAAAACAATAATTTCCTCATCCTTCTTTCTCTCACAATCAAGGATTACACTTCCGCCTGTTATAACTCACAACAACGATTAACTATTAAATTATTGCCATCATTTACGTGGCCTCCCAACATCTCTCCTTCTCACCAGTTTGTATTGCAAAACACTGAGGAACATCCTTCTCTCAGGCATTCTCTCTACCCTTAAAGGCCTTGAGAGCGAAAATAGAGAAATTCCCAACAGCAGAAAGGACGGTAGAGCCTAGAGAGACATCTCGAATGAAAGGTCCTGCATGCTTGAAGGCAGAAAAGTAAAGACCCTACTATGAAACTCAACCTGCACAGCGTTTGTAAAACGGCCAGGAGATTTATTAACTTACTGACAAACTCACAAACAGCCTCGGATTCAGGATAGGAAGCAATACTTTCCTTCCCTAATAATTATTCATAGCGAGCAAGTGACTGCCCGTAACAGACAGGTGAAGTGTCAAAATATTTACACTCAATCTGTTCGTTGCAGGACTAAAATGAATAGTTCTGTTTCTTATCACATGGTCAGCCAATTAAATGACTGAATAATTTAAGAACAGAAGAAGTAGAGGCGTAAAAGATACTAATCAGAGTTATCTCCTCTGGAAGTAATGAATTTCATTATACAGGCAGACCCTGTGGTAAATGAAGCGAAGTTGTCATTTGCAGAGTGGAAAATATGTGCTTTACAGAAAGCCCGGCATGCTGATAAGCGTACTTACCACTCAGTGAGGAAGAAAATAGTAAACCACCTAACTGCTCGTTTTACTCAGTAAAACCTCTACAGGTTCAAACCAGCCTTTTGGCTGATGACCTAAACAACAGGGCAAGAGATAGTAAAAAAGTAGCAGGGCTGTACATCACTTTCGAGGTCATCCAACAACACTTTGTCCGGTTGTTGACCTATAAGTAACCACTTGATGGTACAGTTGTCTGTATCGATCATCTCAAATCCGCAACAAATAAATATTACTCCTATCTGTATTTACGATTGGTTGATATCACCCCTCCCTCTCTCTCTCTCTCTCTCTCTCTCCTCTCATGAGTTTTTATGAGTTCGTAGGCTATGAGTTGGAAAAAAAAATATTTTAAATTTTTTTGTTTCATCAAAAATTTTAAAGATTGTTTTATTAAGTCTAGATATATATTTGCATACATTGCAAAAAATAATATATTTCAATAAAATAAACAAAAAAAATAGTAATTGTTATTTGCGTGGGGGACAAAATTCGTTTGTTAAAAAATATTTGAAATAGTATGCTTTTCATACGATGAAGTGCTGGTGGAATTTAATTTCAGTAATTGTGTCATGTGGTGATACACACAGTTGTACTGTTACACAATAAAGGTGCTTGTTCTGTAGATAAACGTGTCGGCCAATCCGCTACATGTGTTCGCTAAATGAACTGACTTTTACATTCCATAGAGTTCGCTTTACACAAAATGACGTATGAATAACAGGACACACATGCATAAACTACTTGATTTAACTACGTTAAATCTTTCTTTTATTTTTCATTCATACACAAATACACACGCGCGCGCTTACATAAAAACATACAAATACACTCCTCGTCCCATTATTCATGATCATACCGAATCATTGTTAATGATTTTCATCCCTTTTATATAGTGAACAAAGGCTACTGGGAGTTCAAAAAGTTTGAATACATATCGATAATTATGCAGCTGAATCAGTATTGAATATAAATTAATGATTTTTAATGTACAAAGTATGCCAGGAACTGCTCCGTAGAATGGAGGGGCCCCGTTAGATAACTTTTTCCCCTATTTTACTCTATCTAAAAGATTTTTAAAAATTTGGTGTAAAACACTCACACAACTTTCTCTTGCCAATGCAAATAATTAACAATAAACCTAACATTAGTAATAAAATATTAGAAATAAACAAAAAACTAACCTCAATAAACATAACCTTATTTTAATCATGAGTGAAAGACGCAAAATGAAAACCGACCTCAGTTTGGCTTAAAAATACCGAAAATCACTCTTTCACGCTAAACTAGGCTCTGTAGAGAAAAATGCTTTAAAAAAAACTGTAGATCTTTTAATTTTCTATGAATTTTTATTTATATATACATTATTGTCGTAAAATGCATACGAAGGCCGAAATCTTTTAAAAAAAAACGATTTTTCACACGTTTTCGTGAGAAAAAAACAGAAAAACGCTAATTACCGCTAAACTAAGCGTTATACAAAAAAAAAAGTTTGAATTAAAAGATGTAGAATTTTAAATTGTCTACAACTTTTATTATATAACGTTTTGCGCTTAAATGCATAATAACGCCACAATCTTAAAAAAACAATTGTTTTACTTGAAAACAGCCTCACCAAGAATTTTAGCAGACTTGACGCCCACCCTATCTTGTAGAGCATAAAAGTTTTAGTAAATAAGGCGATTTAAAAAAAAGTCGTAGGACCAGTTTTTGAGAAAATTGCAAAAAAGTGAAAAATGACACGAATAAACTACTACTTCCGGTTGACCGATTTTGATGAAAATGTTTGTGTCGGATTCGGTAGTGGTATGTAACTTAAGTTGCAAGTTTCAAGTTCTGTGTTTCGTTCTTGAGATATTCTGTTCACACACACACACACACACACACACGCGCGCGCGCGCGCGCACACACACACACACACCAATTGCTAAAAACATGTTTTTTGGGTTCAGGGGATCTGAAAACGTGTAGATCCGGTGAAAACTCGATTTCGAAAAATCGACATGAAAACAATACGTACTTTCCTTCCTATATATTCATATAGGCAAGAGAAAGTAAAAAAATTAAACGTTTAATTGCCTTCATTTAATTTTTCCTTATATAGTTTTCACCGGAAATACATTTTTCAGGCCCCTGAACCCCAAAAGCATGTTTTTACCAATTGACCTGTGTGATTCAATTGTATCTTTGTGTGTTTGAAACTTGGAACTTAAGTTTGGTATCATAAGAGAACCTGGACGAATGTTTTCATCAATATTAATCAACCGAAAATACTAGGTACTTTATTCGTGCAATTTTTAACTCTTTCGTTATTTTCTCAAAAACGGCTCCTGCTGTGTTCTTTAAAGCCTCATTAACTACATTTTTTGCGCTCTACACTATAAGGTAAGCGGCACGTCAGCTTAAATTCGTAGGTGGCTGTACACTCACGGTAAATTTTTAATTGATAGATTAGGCTTACAGCTTTACTATGGTTTTTACAACAAAAGCATACATAAATAAAGAAAATTAGAAACCTACATTTTTACTTCAAGCATTTCTTTCTAGAGCCATTTGTTCAACGTCAATAATTCATTTTTCGTATTTTAACATAACAATCTGTAAAAAATTGTGTTTATTTTAAATTGCGGCCTTGGCATTCATCTTACGAGAAAATTATAGAAAACTATAATTGTATGAAACCAACTAACTATTGTTTCAAGGATTAATAATGTTTAAAAGCGCTTAATGTTTAGCGTCAATTAGTAATTTCCGTACTACAACATAGGCTGATTTTTATTTAGCGTCATTCAATCACTATTAAAATTAAATCATGTTTTTTTTTACATTGTTTACTATTATTAAACATAGCGTCATTTCATGCTTCATTTTTAAATTTGTCAGGAAAAGTTGTGTGAGTGTTTTACACCAGATTTTTTTAAATCATCCTCTTAATCCGTCACCAGTTAAGGAGTATCTAAATTTTCAAATTAAACTTCAATTCTTATCTCAGTTACATTTTTTAATGTTCCTTGCAAACCAATAGTATTTTGAACTTTTTATAGTCCAAATTATTGTCTTTAGATTAATAGTCTAAAAAATAACACGATAAAATACAATGGCCCTATAAAATTTCAAGTTTTTAGTTACGATTATTTTACTTCATTCATTTTATATCATTTTACCTGCCCATCATACAAGAAGAAATTAAATAACTTAGCGAAAAACATTTACAAAAACTAGAAGAGAATCAAAATCCTTTAGCAACTAATCTAGGCCTACTCGACAACAGTGTAGATTTTTTATTCACAGACTGAAACGTTTTAAAACATTGGACTTACCTTTATGATTATTTAAATGTTTTAATTTATTTTCTAGTTCTACTATTAACAATCGTCATCTCATAATCGGCATCATTATCATTTCCATCTTGGTCATTGTCATCTTCAGCTTCAACAACTTCATTTTTCAAGATTTAAATTCACAATTTATCAAGTTTATTTTTTTTTGAAACTACTACTCAATGTGGTTTGTATTTTCATTCTAAAAATATTACTCAGGTTTTTCTCATCTTTGATTAAAGTTTATAAGTACAATTATAAGAAACTGTTTACAAAATAATTACACTTTTAAAAAGAACTTGTTAAAAACTGTTTTATGTGACTTTTAACATGCTATACGTTACCATTTAAAATGGTTTTTGGCTTCATCTTTCTTTTTATTTACAACTGAACAATTTTTTAAGTACAACTTGTAAATGAGATGGAATGAATGAGGAGTGGCGGGAAAGTGTCATGAATGTGAATCGATCCAGTGACCGATTCCGGCGTGAAATTTTTCAAGGATGTGGTACCAATTTTTAATGATAATGATTTATAAAGTATGATGGATGTTTTTTATTTATGGATGATTTTCTTTTTTATGAAAAATGAAACAGGCATGAAAAAATAAATTGAAATGTTGTTTTTTGTAATTTTTATGGTGGTCGACGAAGATCTCTATTCCACCTTCGTTTCAGTCGTCTGTTAACAGAAAGATCGTTAGTTGAAAGAGATTGGACATTTGGATTTATGTGGTCAATTGTCTTTGAGTGTAATGAGTTCTATGTTGCGTTTACAATATCTCGAACAATTGGTATTTTCAGGTTTTCGTGAAGAGTGTGATTGGTTACTTAAAAAGGTACGTTTGTTATTGTTCTAAGTGATTTTGATTGGTGTCGTTGAAGAATATTCAGTGTTGTATTGTGACAGGCTCCAAAAATTGGTCCACCATATAGCCAAACTGGCCGTACTAGTGATTTGTAGAGGATGACTTTTAAGTGTAGAGGTACCGAGGACTTGCGACCGAAGACGCCACACAACATACGAAACCGTGAGTCTGAGATTGCTCTGACGTGTGCAACGTGTGGTTTCCACGTGAGACATCTGTCAAGTATTAAACCAAGGTGCCTAACTTTGTCTGCAACTGTAAGCCTAATATCATGTAAAATATTGAATTGTTTTTATTTTAAAGTAGCCTATTGAAAATTTAAGTTTTTGTCTGTAATGGTTAAAACATTTTTGGACATCCGTTATATAACCAGTAGTATTAGGGACGATAAAAACGATTTAATTAACTCCCAATCACTGTTCGTAAATCTCATTTTGCTTTTGTTCAAAAAAAGAGAAGAGAAATGTTGTAAACAAACACCGAATTTAATGGCATTATGAACTCTGTTAATAAAATGTATACACAACAGAAAAATACGTGTTGGTTACTCATTACAGTACTTAATATGTATAAACTGTTTGATGTACATTTTTTGGCTGAATGATTTCAAAAATTAACATCATTTGTAAAATTTTAAATATTGTCAGCAATTTTTGTTCTGTTTTTTCTTCTTCCTAACTTTTTTATCGGTTATTCACCTTGTAGGCCAACACTTTGACAATGAAAACTCTGTTTTCCATAAAACTGTTTCTTTTTTTCATTAATATTATTAATCCTATTGAGAAACTTCTTTAAGGGGAGACTGTACTTTGTATCCCACCAATGTTAAGTTTGCTATTTTTAGGTACATTTTTCATAGGATTGGTAAAAGATAAGGAAATATAACTTTACACACTATAGGTGTCGGGTTTTATCTCGAGCTACTGACATTTTTTCAATTTAATCTTTGGACCATATCATTTTCTTTTAAAATTACGAATAACATAACATTTTTACAAATTGGTTTCTACGGTTTTGCGTAGGTTATTATTAATTTTTAGAGAACCTAAAGACGTGATAAAAATGTCGGTATATGCGGCTATACAAGATAATTAACTGGTAAAAATTTCAGCCTGGTAGGTTTATTGGTTTGTGAGAAAAATGTACCTCAGTGTTAAAAATCTAAAATTACGGGATAAGGTAAGAAACAACAAGGCACAGATTTTTTGTATTAATTTTGTAAAATTTACAAATACAATATGTACACAAGTAAATTTCTCATTAACAGTTCTTTAGAAAGCTGAATAAACAGCTGAGAATACAAAATACAGTCATGCAGATATAATAAAAAATAAAATTCTCTTTGCACTAAAACGAGCTGTATAAAATTACGGAAAAATATTCGTTCTTCGTAAGATAATTTTTCTGTGTAAACCTGATAAAACTTAATTTTTTCATAAAAAAAATATTTTTTTGACGGAATTGAATTTTTTTGGTAGATCTGGCCTAAACTATTGAAAAACATAAAAACCAAAAATCGAAATTTTTAGTTAAAACCATCGTGCAATCTCCCTTAAACTACAAAAATACCCTTTTTTTAATTTTTTGACAAGAAATCAATGTTCACAACCCATTAAAAGAATTCTTTTTTTATTCCTAATGTGTGTACGTTGACACTCCATTACATAATGAAATGACGATGATGTGTATGATTTGTAATGAGGTGTAGTCTTGTACAGCCCAGGCCGCCAATTCCTGAGAGAGTATTGTTAATTGATCCCCAACCATCAAAGTACACCAGTTACCATTGTCTACTATTCAAATTAACAGTATACCAGCAACTGCCTTTACTAGGGTTTTTTTTTATTGCTAATTTGTGTACGTTGCAATCTGTTCAATTCAGAACAATAAGCAACCCCATGACCCAATGAGATGAGGATGATGTGTATGACGTGTAAATGAGGTGTAGTCTTGTACAGACCCAGGCCGACCATTCCTGAGAGAGTATGGTTAATTAAACCCCAACCATCAAAGTACACCGGTAACCACTGTCTAGTATTCAAATCCGTATAAAAGTAACTACCTTTACTAGGTTTTGAACCAGGAACCTTCGTCTCTGAAAATCAGCTGTTAAACAGCTGATTTTGGCGACGACTTTACCTCTAGACCAACCCGGTGGGTTACTAGGGTTTGCATCAGAAATATTACTCTCCGAAAATCAGCTGTTAAACAGCTGACTCGCAGCGACTAATTTAACTCTAGACCAACCGGGTGAGTAACAGAATAATATGTTAAAAAATTTCACGATTTAGTTAATACTTCTAAATTAATTAAATAATTTCATAGCGTCATTTACTCATGATTACACTCAGGTTATGTTTTCGTTATTATTTTCTGTACTTTGGCATGAGAAAACGTATGAGTATTTTACACCAGATTTTTTTGTATTAATTTTGTAAAATTCACAAGTATTTTTAATTTAACAATGTATTCTTTAAATGTTTATAACTTAATACTTCAGTTAATAAATAATATCACAGGGTTCGTAAAAAATGGGAAATTATTCTTCTAAATTATAAAATATTAATAGATTCTGCCCATAACAGGAAGGTAGTATTTACTTATTTGCACTCAATCTGCTAGTTTCAGGGCTACAAAAAATTTTAGTTTCTTATCACGTGGTCAGCCAATGACAGAAGGATTTAAGAACAGAAGAGGTAGAGAGATAAAATATAGTAGTCGGAGTTATTTCCTCTGAAAATAATAAATTTCATCATTATACAGCAAGAACCTCTGGCGAATGAACTGAAAGTGTCATTTCCAGGATGGAACGTACATGCTTTTTTTAAAGGCCTGGCATGCCGATAAGCATACTTTCCCACTCAGTGAGAAAGGCTATTATAAACCACCTCACTCCTCGACTTACTTAGTAAAGCCTCTAGAGGTTCAAACTAGCCTTTCGTCTGATGACCTAAACAACAAACTACGCAAAAACTTTGTGAACCTGAATTGAGTTTAAAGTACCACTTTCAACCGGAAGTGGCCCAAAACCGGAAGTCAAGAAATCAAAGTCGGAATTCCTAAACAATAATAGTGCCATTCGATACCTCTCTAAAAATAGATGTAGAATTCACTAAAGGTTTTACCGTAGGTCAAAGGTAAGCCTTTTTAAACATTTCCACCAGCCATGAGACACGTCGATATATGAAAGGGATTTTTTTAGCAAATTATTCGTTAAACGTTTCTAACTTACTGCATCAGTTTATTTAATTAGTATTACTGCGTTCGTAAAACAGGGGAAATAGTTCTTCTAAAATATAGTATGTTTAGGTCATCAGCCAAAAGGCTGGTTTGAACCTATAGAAGTTTTGCTAAGTAAATCGTAGAGTGAGGTGGTTTACAACTGCCTTCCTCACTGAGTGGAAAATTACGCTTATCAGCATGCCGGGGTCTCTAAAAAGCACATATTTTCCACTCTGCAAATGACACCTTCACTTCATTCACCACAGGGTCTGGCTATATAATGAAATTCATTACTATCAGAAGAGATAACTCTGATTAGTATCTTTTACACCTCTACCTTTTCTGTTCTTAAATAATTCAGTCATTTAATTTGGTGACCAATGTGGTAAGAAAGAGAACTATTTTATTTAGCCCTGCAACGAACAAATTGAGTGTAAATAATTTGAAACTCCACCTGTCAGTTATGGGCAATAAAATATACTATTAATCATTATACAGGGTGGCGCATAAGTCACTGCACAGTTGGTTAAAAAAAAAGTTACAAGAAGATGTAGTACAATAGTTTTAGCCCGTGATGTTGGTATTACAAAATGCTGATTATTACGGATATGCTTCAGAATTACGTGGTACCAGGAATCATGACGTGTGCTGAAAACTTTTAAGAATTGTACTTTCAACACGATGGTGCTTCACCACATTATGCCACTGAAGTCTGCGATTATTTAAACGAAACTTTCCGAAGACAAATTATTGGACGAAGGGTAGATATTGACATGCCTCCACTTTCACCAGATATCACGCCCATAGATTTTTTCGTATGAAGTGTCGTCAAGGACTCTGTTTATTCTAGAAAGCCTCAGACCATCGACGAAATGAAAGACTACATACACGAGGCATTTGAAGATTTGGACAGTAATACCAGACTATGCCATAGAGTGTGTAACAGTGTTCGAGAGAGACTTTAAAGATGTATTACTGAAGACGGAAAACAATTTGAACATAAAAAATAATTGTAAGTTATAAATTGTAAGTTTTTTGTAATAAAAAATAAATTCAGTCTTTGTTTACTGTAGTGTGCTGTGACTTTTGCGCCACCCTGTATATTATAATTATTTTTAATTATAATTTATTTACTAATGTAAAATTTTAATTCTTGTAAAAATAAAAAAAGAAACACGGAAGAAAGTTAGCTAGGTTATCCGACCATTAATAACATTAAACTTATAATGAACATAGGTAAATATTTATAGTATGGTATGAATAACATACATTTCAGGTAGGCAATTATAAAATCTGTAATCATGTGGTAATATATGATAGGGTTAACAATGGCAGTACCCTGGGGACAGAATGTGGTTAGGTATGAGATGAGTCTCCTCTGATTCACTGTGCATAGTGTATATTGATTGTGCTTTAATTAGGGAGCACATAACACGTAATAACACACCGTTTACGTGTGCTACTAATTCTAAGTTGTCCACAATCATTACCCTGAACTGCTTGAATTATTAATCAAATGCTTATAAAATTAAGCACTTCTATCACATATTAAAACACCTTGTTAGTTACTTCTTTAGCATATCGTACGCTTCTTTTTACTTTATCTTGCTATATATGAATACTTGAGGTGTGGCTAAAAAATAACGATACTGACGTTATAAAGAATTTTATTTTTATTTTATACATAATAACTTATTGTCACCTTCAATATACACTCCTTCTCTACCCCTACAATGCTCCATGCGAATTTTCCATTGTTGAAAACAGTGCTGGAAGTCATCTTCTGTCAGCTCCTTCAGGACACGCGCCGCTTTCTCTTTTACAGCTTCCACAGACTCAAATCTTGTCCCTATTAATGCAGATTTCACCTTAGGGAACAGGTAGAAGTCACTTGGTGAAAGATCTGGTGAATAAGGTGAATGTTGTAACAATGAGATGCTGTACTTGGCTAGGAACCTCTTGACAGATAACGCGGAATGAGCTGGCGCATTGTCTTGGTGAAGAACCCATGATTTGTCCTTCCACATTTCGGGGCATTTTTCCTTACCATTTGACATAGTTTAGAAAGTACCTTAAGGTAGTAATATTGATTAAATGTTTGACTTTCAGGAGCCCAGTGAAGGTACACAATCCCATGGATACAATAAAAAACATTTATCATTGCTTTAAATTTTTACTTGCTCATTCGAGTTTTTTGGCTTTCGGTGAAGTTCGGCTCTTCCAGTGCATGGATTGGCGCTTCGTTTCCGGATCATATGTAAAAAACCAAGTTTCATCACTTATTATCTTCTACCTGTTCCCTAAAGTGAAATCTGCATTAAAAGGGACAAGATTTCAGTCTGTGGAAACTGTAAAAGGGAAAGCCCCACGTGTCGTGAAGGAGCTGACAGAAGATGACTTCCAGCTCTGTTTCGAGCAATGGAAAATTCGCACGGAGCGTTGTAAGGATAAAGAAGGAGTGTATATTGAAAGGGAAAATAAGTGATTATTTGCAATCAGTTTCCAAGTATCAGAAGTAAAGATAAATGGATAGTGTTTTTACTGGGCTGGACAAATTTTAAGGAAGCTAATGAAATGAAAATTTTGAATGTAAAATGGAGAGGGAAGATAAAACAAGCGTGAAAATCCTTTAAGGTTGTAACGACAAAACGTTTTTAGGAAAAATATTATTAAAAAAATTAAAAATATCAAAAAAATTGAAGAATTTGCGTCAAAAGTAAGTTAAAAGACATAGTTTGTAGATTTTCACTTTGACTATTCTCCCGAAAATTGTAAGGTAGGAGGAGAGAAAAGATTTCGCCAAGATATAAAAGAGATGAAGAGGAGATATCAATAGAGATGAAACACGAGAATGACTATTGTTGAATGTTAAAAAGGGACGACTCGTTGCAGCACCACAGACCACAAAATACAAAACGGAACATAGAAGGAAAAATAAATAAAAAATCTAAAAATGTATATGAGGTATTTTCCTGTTTCGTTTTATAAAGTTAATGATATTATAAAGTATTTTTTTTTTAATTTATTTATTTAACGTCGCATCAACTACAACGGTCATTAGCGACAACGTTGGGGTGTAACTGTTTACAATGGAGGATGAAATGATTTTTTGTAACGTATGAAAATATGCCGTGCCTGAGTGGGATTCGAACCCAGGACCGCATGATGAGAGGCGAGCACGTTACCAACTGCGCCAATGCGGCCGGCTAAGTAATTTTGTTTTTAAAATCTCTTGTAAATATTAAAAAATTAAGGAAGATTTTATTTTTATAATTTAAACGAAACTTTTTTTTTGTAATCTAGTTTATGTACGTTGCAATCTGTTCAATTCAGAATAATAAGCAACCCCATGACCCAATGAGATGAGAATGATGTGTATGACGCGTAAATGAGGTGTAGTCTTGTACAGACTCAGGTCGACCATTCCTGAGAGAGTATGGTTAATTGAACCCCAACCATCAAAGTACACCGGTAACCCTGTCTAGCATTCAAATCCGTATAAAAGTAACTACATTTACTAGGATTTGAACCAGGAACCTTCGTTTTCGAAAATCAGCTGTTAAACAGCTGATTTTGGCGACGACTTTACCTCTAGACCAACTCGATGGGTTAAAAGAAACCTTGAAGCCCTTTTTAAAAAAATCTTTACGTTATGGATGAAAATTGAGTTTATATTCGGATTCAGCGTCCAAAAATACATAGAAATCAGCTATCATATTGGAAAAGTTTTTCTAAAGTTATAAAACGCAGGGTTGTCATAATTTCTATTTAGATTTTAATAAAAAATTTGTTTATTTTAATTTTAAACTGTAACATTACAATATGTTCTTAAATTCAGAACAATAATGTATAGGGCTACAAAATATTATATACTATTAACCCTAGAGCCGGAAATCGTCGATTTTAGGACGATGTTACCACTTCTTTAACCGGTCGTGTCGCAAAACCGGATTTGCTTCAAAACATTGCTATATTGTCGGTTTAGTTTCAAATTCAACTAAAGATAGCGTTTCTGTTCTGTACAATAGTATACAGATGTTTTAAAATAGGATGAGAGTAACCTTACACAATCATGAATTTCACAGGGAATTTAGCACAGGGAAATTTTTAATGCAATATTTCCCTCCAGTGTTTCACCAGTAGGGAAATTTTTAAAGTGATATTTCCCTGCAGGGAAATTTTTTCTTATAATGAAACAGCTAATTTATTTTAAACATTTACTTTTATTGTTAAACAGTAAGTGATATGAATGGATAACCTAATTGAAATTTTTATAACATTTAACAGTCTTTTCTTTAAAAAATACAATATTCATACTCCAACCAAGTAAAATCGATTATTTAAACAAAATGATTTCTTCTTTTTAAAGTCAACAAATTATAATGGAAAACAAAACACAGAAATTACAAATACCTAACTTATACTTTCGTCACTATCAGAAGAATCCGAACCACTGTCATTAAAGTTGATGATACAATTTTCTACTGCTAAATGAAATAAATTCTCTGTTGTACAAATCGTCTTCTATGTGTATTACATGGTTACAATATTTTTCCCAATGCGATGAATCCATGTTTGTAAATTTTGTAATTAAACAAGATTCAATGGATTCCAGGGTAATCATTCACTCATGATTAAAATTACGTTATGTTTATTGAGGTTAGTTTTTTTTGTTTACTTCTAATGTTTTATTATTAATGTTAGGTTTATTATTAATTATTTGCATGGCAAGAGAAAGTTGTGTGATTGTTTCACGCCAACTTTTTTTTATAATTTGAATTTTTTCACCCGGGTAGTTTTTGAAAAATAATAGAGCGACACGTATAATTTCATGGTTCCAAGCTCGGTCAACAGCAGATTATGTGGGACGGTATCAAAGGCTTGGCTCAAAATGTTTTAACTCAAAATATTTTTTACTTATTTTTGGAACAAAATAAATTGAAGATAAATTCCCTTTAAGATTACATTTGCATAAGGATGATAAATTGAGTCACGAAAGAATTTCAATTAATTTAGAAATTTATTGAACATTTTATTTTTTAATAATATAAACCGATTAAATATATTGATTTTATGGTTTGTATAAACCATAAAATTTAAAGTATAGATGATGATGTTGATAACAATACATGTTGTAAAAGGATATTTTTTGCATTCATAAAAGAAAACCCCATTCAAAAATGAGTCTGCCACTTACTAGCTGTAAGGGTTTAAATCAGGGTAACAGTAACTCGTAAAGTATGGCATGCATATTCAATACCCCTTCCACTATTTTCAAGCAGGAACGCGAAACTTTTGCATCACGTTCGTGTTTGTACATTATCCAGTTCTATCACCTCAAACCATTCTTTAAGTTTGTTCTATGTATTTTATTAAACTGGGTAAAGATGTTCTAGTATAAAGATAGGCATTTTTGCAACTTGTCTTCAAAAGATAAAAACAAATTAACTATTATCTAACAAACACTATAAATTTCTATTAAATTTTTGAACCGATTTTTTTAAAAGTTAAATTATCTTCATTATTATTAGAAATTTTCACCATTATGTTGTTTTTATTTATTAAAATTTATCATAATGTTCTTTTTCCGATTATTTTTTTTTTACATATAATTGATAGCAATTTTTAAAAATTTCAGCTGTCATTTTCCTATGTCCGTCTGTCCGTCATGTCCAGATGTCAGAAACTACAGAAGATAGCAACTTTATTTTACTAGAATTATTTTACTAGGAATTTTTAATCTATATAAAAATTTAGTGAGCCTGGATTGCCTTTGAAGTTCCGGTTAAGACCTGAAATGGCTCAAAACCGGAAGTCAATAATATCAAAACTGAAATTTGGAAACGAGGAAAATGTAATTTGATTCCTCTTAAAATTGGATACAGAAATCATTGGAGTTGAAGTTCCGGTTTCAACCGGAATTGGCTTAAAACCGGAAGTCAAAAAATAAAAGTTGGAATTTGGAAACAAAAGAAGTAAGCCTATCATTTGATTCCTTTCAAAGAGTAGTTGCAGAAATCATTGGGTTTGATATTCCGGTTTCAACCGTAAATTTATAATAATAACGTATTTTCACAAAACGTTAGTGGGCCTGAATTGGGTATGAAGGTCCGATTAAGACTGGAAGTATCCCAAAACAGGAATTAAATAAATCAAAATCGAAATTTGGAAACGAGAAAAACTTTATTTTATTCCTCTTAAAGAGTAGATACAGAAATCATCGGTTTTGACGTTCCGGTTTCAACCGGAATTGGACTAAAACCGGAAGTCAAAAAATGAAAGTCAGAATTTGGAAACAAAAGTTAAAAAAATTATTTCAAAAAACAAACATATAAATAATTATTTAATTTTTAAATATGTATTTAATTTGTCCCAGTAAAAATTTAAATTATAAATTACAACCAAGAACTAAACTTCAAAAACTAACTGAACTATACTCTATAGACGCACGTAACTAACTAGGTTTTTATTAGGTTTACTAGGTTTACTATTAGGTTATTGGTCTGAATATAATGAACAGAAAATCATATTTGGAAATAAATTAGTTACATCATTATGTCTGACAGATTATTTAATAACAACAATGAAAACAAAGGAAAGTGACCGTGCGTGGGTCGCACATTACAGTAGCGATTGTATACTTTTGTGACTGTACCGTCGTTCCAAGGTGAGTGGTGAAGGGTGTAGTAGATAAACACCGAAGCTGCTTGTGCCAATTCGAATTGTCCAAGGTATACAGAAATCATTGTGTTGGAAACAAGACATTTTTTTTTATTTCTCTTAGAGTAGATACAGAAATCATTGGGTTTGAAGTTCCGGTTTCGACCGGAAGTGGTCCAAAACCGGAAGTCAAGAAATGAAAGTTGGAATTTGGAAACAAAAATAATATCATTCGATTCCTCTTAAAGAGTAGCTTTCTTAAAAAAGGTTAGTGGGTTTTATCCCATTATAATGAAGGATAACCCCTTAGGAGTTGAGTGAACACGCAATCTGACTTCTCTGGGTGACTCCTTTTCTTTAGAAAAAAAATTGCCACCTACCAGAAGACCCGTGTCGTTGCATAAAACAGAATGTTTGTTAATAACTTTAATTTCAGATCGGGTGTCTCAGGTATCCATAAACT
The DNA here is from genome assembly GCA_035578175.1 of Catonia carolina. Classification (NCBI taxonomy): domain Eukaryota; kingdom Metazoa; phylum Arthropoda; class Insecta; order Hemiptera; family Achilidae; genus Catonia; species Catonia carolina. Next base: position 70,449,474 of record JAQMRL010000005.1, read on the forward strand.
ATCAGATTGTCTTCATATAGTTCTCTTTTACTTTATCCATAAGTTAATATAAGACGAGGAAGTACTCTAACAAGGAAAAAAGTTCAATACGTAAATTTCAGTGCATGTTCACGTTGCAAGAACCAATAATGCAAAAAAAGTAATTTATAGAAAAATATCTGACTGTGTGTGGTATTCACATTGGACAAAAAAGGTTAAGATTTATATGAATTGAAAAAGAAAGTTTTACGGAACGTATTCACTCTTGAGTCAAATTAGAAAACTTCTTTCTTGAGAAAGTATTTTCCAAGAGAGAATTCAGAGATTTTAGTGATTTTCCAGCAGAGTAGGAAATAATCTATTAACTAAATAGGAACTTCAAATTTTTGAAATATGACTACTCACCGGTACTGAAAATTTAATAATATGCAACCACATGACACAAAAGAAAAATACTGAATACTTCATCTAGATCGTTACCTCACATGAGAACAACACAAAAAAACAGGAAAAACTGAAGCTGGTACTAAATTAATAACACTAGTTAGTTGGAAACATTCACTTTTGTCAAGGGAATTAGAAAACAATAATGTGTAAAAAAATCTAGTGTGAAACACTCACATGACTTTCTCTTGCCAATGAATATTATGAACAAAATAACCTAACATTAGTAATAAAATATTAGAAATAAACAAAAAACTAACCTCAATAACCATAACTAATTTTAATCATGAGTGAAAAACGCAAAATGAAAATCAATCTCAGCTTGGCTTAAAAATACGGAAAAATACTCTTTTACGCATAACTAGGCTCTGTACGGGAAAATGCTCTAAATAAAAGTTGTAGATCTTTTAATTTCCTATAAATTTGATTGTACACTTTTATCTTAATATGCATACTAAGGCTAAAATCGTAAAAAATCTATATTTTACACGTTTTCGTGAGAAAAACAGAAATCGCTCATTACCGCTAAACTAAGCGTTATACAAAAAAAATGCTTTGAATAAAAATTGTAAGATTTTAAATTCTCTATAACTTTGATTATATACATTTTTTCGGTTAAATGCATATTAAAGTCGCAATCTTAAAAAAAGAACAAGTTTTTACGAGAAAACCCTTTCTTGTAAAGCATAAAAAATTAAGTAAACGAGGCGATTTTAAAAAAAATCGTATGACCAGTTTTTAAGAAAATCGAAAAAAGTGAAAAATGACACGAATAAACTACTACTTCCGGTTGACCGATTTTGATGAAAATGTTCGTGTCGGGTCCGGTAATGGTATCTAACTTAAGTTTCAAGTTTCAAGTTCGTACAATGTTTCGTTCGATATTCTGTAAACTCACACACCAACACACACAGACCAATCGCTAAAAACATGTTTTTTGGGTTCAGGCATGGCGTTCTCTAATTACAGGCGGGAGTACTGGAGTGGGGTTAATGACGTCAACAGTCTTAATAACTGACGTGGCGCTGTCTACACACTGTCTTATTCGCATATTTAAGTATGTGTTTACAATTTAGTGAGACTAGTCGTTTGGTGTTATTCTATTTGATGATACAGTACAGTATTTTTAATAAACCATTTTTCATCATTTCTTTTTGAAATTCATCAGAATAATTGTAGATTTCAGTGTTGCTATATTAATAATTGTGTTGAATATTCAGTTGTTAAGAATTTTAAAATGCCGTATCATTGTTGTGTGCCTCAATGAAAAAGTAATTATTTTGCTTCTTCAAAAGAAAAGTACATCTCAATGTTTAAGTTTCCGAAAGAGAAAGATTCTTTTGAGAAATGGAAACGGGTTAGTCTATATCTAGGACTGATTGGACTCCTAATGCTCATACTCATGTTTGCGTTAAACACTTCGATTCCAGATTTATTGTAACCGAGTACGATTACAAAACAAATTCTGGTGAAACCAGAACAATGAAGTTAGACAGACCGCTACTTAAACAAGAAGCTTATCCCTCGATATTTCCTAATTTGCCTGATTATTTGAGTAAAACTCTTCCAGCAAAAAGAAAAGCTCCGGAAAAAAGAGAGCTGAAACCAAAACAAAAAAATTAAAGAGGAAAATGACCGAATTGCATGTCAAAATAAACAAGATCCCATTCAAAATTTGAATTTTTTAAAAGATGTTATTAATATACGATTGAGTACATTTGGTTTTACAGACCTGCATGTTCATTCAAAAACATCTGAATTAATAATAGGAAAAAATTAATTACTCGGCTAGGAAATTTTATGTTTTTTTTTACTATAGACTCGAATTTAGTACCGACCATTTTCTATCAAGATATTAAATTATCTGAACAAGAAATCAAAGTTAATTTTGATTGCTTTAAGATTTTAAAATGGTCTTATTTGAAGAATATGCGATGACAATGTCAGTAAAATCAGCTACTCACCTAAATTGTATTCCATGTCATCGCATATTAAAACCCGTATTGATGAATTAAAGACAACATTTTTTGAACCTGATGATGAAACATTTGGCCAGCAAACATTAATATCCGAGCAGTTTGATTTAGTTTTAACAGAAAAGAACAGACGGCGAGGTAAGAGAAGAAAAATTTTATTCTATAAACTGTAATTACGTATTTAGATCTAAATAAACAAATTTATATAAATAAATTTATAGTAATCTTATTTATAATCCGTGTTCAAAACAAACACACACAAAATCAGAGATAGTAAGTGAGGATTCATAATATATTATGTACGTATAGCCTATTACAATGTAATGTAATGAATGAGAAACTGGACTTCTGACGTCACCAGTCAGACTTCTCCCCACTCTGCTATCCGGCCTGTAACTAAAGAACCATGGTTCTTTTTCATGGAAGCCATGGTTCAGGAGGTCTGGAAATCACGTAGATCCGGTGAAAACTCGATTTCAAAAAATCGACATGTAAATAATACTTTCCTTTCTATATATTCATATAGGCAAGAGAAAGTAAAAAAAGAGAGTGTATAATCACTCTGCCTTTATGATATTTAGTGAGCTGAAAATGGAGAACAGTGATTTACAATGCAGGGACAATATGAAGAGCAGAGGACGCAAAGGGTTGGTTGTTGATAATGATGATAGATTCCGAGAAATGTAAAAATTATTTTTAGTTAATCAATCAGAAGTAATATTTTTTGTTATTGATTTAATTAAAACTGACATTTGAAAATTTCGATTATCAAACAGTTTTAATTAGCTGATCATGTACGATCAAATTTTCCATTATAATATATCCCATTATTTTTGACATATTTTAATCATGAAGTTTTACGAATGAAATGAAAAGATGAATGAAATTGTTAATTAGGACATAACATCACCATAATTTAAACGTAAAAAATCTAAAAGACATGTACATTAATGACGAATTTCATTTCATTTCAAAATGAAATACTGGGTGGCCGAAATCTATATATATAAAATTCGATGTGTGTGTGTGTGTGTGTGTGTGTGTGTGTGTGTGTGCGTGTGTATTTGTGTGTGTATGTTCCCCTTTATCTCCTAAATTACTAAACCAATTTTCATGCACTTTTTTATGTTGTAACTATGATGCCGGTGCAGGTTTTAGGCTATTGAAACCCCTAAAAAGTTAGCCTTAAAGGGTTGCAAATAATGTTTATGTCCTACATTAAGGCTTTTATGAGGTTAGATAATCTGCTGCTTTTAAACCAGCTGATGTGATTCAAATAAAGATTTGTCATAAATAAAGTCATATGATTTAGCAAATAGTGACGTGGTGCTAAGGATCAGCTGGTGACAACATCGCATACCAATTAAAAGAAAATTAAAACAAATTAAAGAAACACGGAACTTTACTTTATAAAATACAAAACAATACAAAATCGTATCTACATAATAAAATACAACAAAATTATCATGCGATGTTGTCACCAGCTGACCCTTAGAACCACTTCGCTATTTGCTAAATCATATGACTTTATTTATGACAAATCTTTATTTGAATCACATCAGCAGATTATTAAACCTCATAAAAGCCTTAATGTAGAACATAAACGTTATTTTCAACCCTTTAGGGCTAAATTTTTAAGGGTTTCAATAGCCTAAAACCTGCACCGGCATCACAGTTACAACATAAAAAATGCATGAAAATTGGTTCAGTAATTTAGGAGATAAAGGGGAACATACACACATAAATACACACAAACATACATACACACACACACACACACATCTAATATTATACAGGGTGATTCATGAAGTTCTCCCCCCACTTCTACAGCACATTGTACTAGTAAAAATAATGAAAAAATTTTATATAAACATAGGTCCGAAAACGCTTCGTTAGCGAGTTACAGCTAGCAAAAGTTTCGCCTGGATTTCAGTTCACCAGGTGAAATGAGGTCTTCCTGGAATTGTGGTAAGGTAGATTAAGGAGCGAATTCAATCATTTCTTATGGTTTTTGATCTGATAAATTGAATAAAACAGGTCCCAGAACTGTAAGTTAAATAGTTTTTGAGAAAACCAGTGTCAAATGCAAAAAATGGAGTGAAAATCACATTTTTTCATCTTTGGGCAAGAATAACTTTGTTATTTCACCAAGAAACAGTTAAAAATTTTCAATAAAAAATGTAGAAAATTTTATTCTGAACAAACCGGTGTAAATAAAGTACACAGAAAGCGAATAGTTTTTGAGAAAACCAGTGTCAAATGCAAAAAAATGGAGTGAAAAAAACACATTTTTTCATTTTAGTTTTTCCGGTTAATTTTACTTTGTACTCTTATGAATAAAAACTCATTTAATCAAACATCTATTCGCTTTCTGTGTACTTAATTTACACCGGTTTGTTCAGAATAAAATTTTCTACATGTTTTATTGAAAAATTTTAACTGTTTCTTGGTGAAATAACACAGTTATCCTTGCCCAAAGATGAAAAAATAAGTTTTTCACTCCATTTTTTGCATTTGACACTGGTTTTCTTAAAAACTATTTAACTTACAGATCTGGGACCTGTTTTATTCAATTTATCAGATCAAAAACCATAAGAAATGATTGAATTTGCCCCTTAATCTACCTTACCACAATTCCAGGAAGACCTCATTTCACCTGGTGAACTGAAATCCAGGCGAAACTTTCGCTAGCTGTAACTCGCTAACGAAGCGTTTTCGGACCTATGTTTATACAACATTTTTTCATTATTTTTACTAGTACAATGTGCTGTAGAAGTGGGGGGAGAACTTCATGAATCACCCTGTATATAGATGTATGAAAGTTATAAAAAATTTCAGATCAATTAAAAATATAATGTTTTTATTTTGGCAACACCGTGTTCGATGATTAATTTTTCAAATTAATGTTTAACAAAATATTTTAAAAAAAAACATCAAAGCATAACAATTTATAAATAATAAATAGAAAGAAAATAATATTGCGCTGTTAATAAACAGAAGTGAACTGAATTGTAATCAAACATTTACACGTACGTTTGCACTATATTTTTAAATTCAAAGCCAACGTCGCACAATGAGCTAATTAAAAATCACCAAACGTATCCTTTCTATTAATATAGAAAAGAGAAAAAAATACAAAAAATACCCTGATTTCCCCCTAGTATGTATAAAAACTTTTTATTTCCATTTTGAATTGAAAGTAGGGGACTTTGGATAATATTGTATTAATTATAGAAAATGCTGAGACTACAAATTCTGTAACTGTTCGTTGTATGTTAAATGATGAGTGTGTTTGTGTGTGTGTGTGTGAACATGCGCGCGCGCGCGGTTTTCGTATTAATGGAAATGGTTGTGTCGGGTATTAAAATGTTGATTAAAGCATGTAAGTATATTTAACCTATAAATGATAATACAGTATACCCTTCAGCATTTTCGTTCAGATTAACCAAAGCAGATCATTAGAATAGAGGGAAATTATTTTTTATTTTGTTGGTACTAATAAATGTAATTTTAGAAATGCTTGTTTTTATTTTATTTGTTATCAGGTATTGTTTTTTCCAAATTCCAAATGCAGAACTATTTTTCTTCAACAACTGTTGATCAGCTTCCTTTCTGATGACGAACTGTATTAATAATATTTATATTTTTAAGAATCTTTCGTATACCTTAATTATAGAAAATGCTCGAAATTTCATTGAACTTCGAAAACTTCATTGTAGTTTTTCTTACATTGAATCGGTAAATTATTATTTAATTTTCATGTTTTAGTTCAAATTAAGTTGTGTACCATAATAATTTTATGTTCTGTTATTTGTATTTGGCTAAAGTAATATATTTATATTTTTATTTTTTATTTTTATTGTATTTTTCTTAGAAATTTTGCTGTAGGGATAAAATTATTTACTGTATGTTTCTTTGTTTTGTTTTTTTGCACTAAGTGTTATTTTTCTCTTTTCGTTTTTAAGTTTATTTGTAAGTGATGGTAATCTCCGAGTCAGGATTAACCTTTGGAGGTACCTAATTTCCATTCTATGTAAAGTGTAAAGTGTATTTTGTTTTGCGGTCTAGCCTTCTAAGGACTACGCAAATACTAATTAGGAAGGTTTATTTTTATATTCTTCATTTTCCGTTGCTGCCAGTAGGCTTTCATTTGGCTAGCAAATTGTTCTTTTCTTTCTTGGGTCCATTTGGTCCCCGGTTTACTTTTAGGTTTTTCGCATTCAAAGACTTCCACTTTTTCAATGTGTTGTCTAAAGTTTTCTCTGTTTTGGCAAAGTTCTTCTGTAATTAATTTTTATATCTCTCTAGGAATTGTTTAACTGTTTTACTGAATATATGAGTACTATTCTTCATGTTAAGGGTTTTATTGTAAATCTGTTTCACCCATCTTTGGTTATTCATTCTCATAATGTGTGCATGGAATTTCAGTTTACGCCTGATTATAGCTGAGTCTATGGGTTCCAAGACTCTGTATATCTCTGATGTTGGTCTCCTTCTGTACCCGTCTTCTGTACCCGTATGATTTTGAATTGTTTAATTCCTGTTGTAATATGTTACGAAATTGTTATTACATTGTACTGTCACCAGATGGTGACATTAAGTCGCGAGTTAACCTTTAATTTTGGTGGCCCTAAAAAGGACCGTTTAAGCGGTGGTCATCTTGGAGAAGCGTCGGTCGTAGTCGTCGTGGCGGTCGGAGGCTGGGCGACACGGCCTATCGTCATCCAGTAGAGATGTTATCTCCTTCCCTCGCAGTAGTGCATCGATGGCTGCTTCGTTGGGTCCGCTGGGCGTAAGGCTCAGTCGAGGGACCGCTGTAGGCATCGCTCACGTCAGAGGGCGATGACGGTCTGGTCGACGACTTACGGTAATGGGTCGGCGAGCGAAAGTATCATCTTTCCTCTTGCGGGGTCGTCGATTAGTCTTCGCTGGAGTCCTGTAGCCGTGTGCCTTGTGATGTCTTGTCTGCGGTTTGGATCGGAATTGAATCTCCCTGTTGAGTGTAGCGCTCTTTATATAGTTGCTGAGAGCGCTGTGGTAGAGGGTGGTTGCTCACTCGGCCTTGACAACAAAGCCCTCTGTCGGTACGCAGCCGAAAGGTTTGTCGGTATGCCGCTAAAGGGCCTACCGCGCCGACAAGGGCCGGGAAAAGTATTGAAGACCGGCAACACAGTAAATGATTAATTAGAAAGGGGGCGGTGACAGTACTTTATGTTTGAATGGAAATAAATTATTATTATTTTATTATTGTGCAATCAATCATATTAAAGGTGGGTTATCATGATTCGATTTTGATTGATCAACTCGTGCAGTCATATGCAAACCTTTTTGGGAGAGAGCTAAATATAATAAAAATACGCTAGGCGAACCAACAAAAAAGAAAGACATGTTTACAGATAGATTATACAACTTTAGTTTTGAATTTCTCATTGATTCAATGTCCCAAAACTTATAGTCCAGGTACTACAATGAACGGTAGAAAGGTTTTGATAAAAATTTACAAAACTAAATTTACTGATTAGACGTGTATAAAGGAGTATATGAACAAGTGAAACAGTGACTGAGCTTCTAAAAGTTTCTCATAATCTGGTTGAACTAGGATGACCTGATTCTCAAAAGTGAAGCTAAATGTGTCAATCTGTTTCTAACACTATTTTAGCTAAGCTTCATTGTGGAAAACACTTATTCGCAGATGTAGGATGTTGCAAACATAACGGTTAACTTCTGAGCTTGAGATCTCAAATTTGCAAAGAATGATTTTGATAGGACAATATAGAATTTTACTTTTGAAATGTTATGAAAGAACTGTTTCAATTCAGTACACATTGCAACTCAATCAGTTTAAGCTATTTCTGGTTTGACTGATTCTTAATCCACATTAAATGGCATACTGAAAATATTCAATTATTGTTCAATAATTTTGAAGTCTTGAAGAGATTGACGAGGGGTGATTCAGAACTGTGTGACGGGTCGGATTAGACCAGCCTGGGTGTCGCATTTGGCCCACGGTGTATATGGGAACGGCCCACACGTAATGTTAACCACAGAAATTTACTCGTAAAATTTGTGTTACCTAATAATTTAATTCAATTGTTTTAAGAAACGAATACTTGCTGTACTCTTATTTTATTTTAACCCTAGAATACTAACTTTTCCGAATGTAAGTGCCAATTTGGTTTAAGATGAAGAACCGTATATTTGACTAGTATATCTCAAAACAGGGCTTAGCAGGTACTTCTAGACAGATGTTTATTGTTTCCATTGCAGGTAAGAAAAGTTTTCAAAAAGCCTGAAGAAAAACTTTGTACTGTTTGATAATCTGTAATTCTTTAGTTTAATGGGATTCAACCAAGTTAAAGGTTTATCAAGTGTAAAAACTACATATTTAACCTGATTTGGTTGTGGAGTTTTTGTGTTATTTTTGAAAATTTGGAAACAAATATCAGAACGAAAGGAAACATAAAACATTCAAAAATTTAGTAGAATTAACTTCAACTTGAGTAAAATTCCACTTAATTAGAATTTTCCAATTAAGTCATAACAATATTTGATTAATATAGCGTTGAAAAGTTAAGAAAGGCATCATGGATGTTCGCATAACTGTAAAGTGTAGAAGTGACAACAAAAGTAACAGTTTAAATGTAAGAAAAAATAAGTATGTTTGGTGTAAACAATATATAAAAAATAAGGGAAAGGATTGAATCTCGGGGCACTCTAGCTTTGATAACAACGTATTTACCAATGAAATATAAAAAATGAATTTTAAATGAGTTGGATGATTTTGTTTGTAAATTAAATTTACAAACAAAATCATCCAACTCATTTAAAATTCATTTTTTATATTAAGCTATAAATTTTATAGCTACACAAAAAACATGTTTGTGTATATTGTTCTGAAACTGCTGGAAAGAGATGAAATTGGTTTTCTTTCATCCTTCTTTTTATGTAAGTATATTTATAAATTGTTTACATTTTTTGTAGAAATGTAATATTTGATTTGTTTTTTCTTTACAGGTAAGAGAAATGAGTTACTTTAATACATCTAACTTTTCTAAAGACGTTAATTTTCAGGTAATGTTTTTTAATTTGCATTTTTTTAATATCTAGCCTTCATTACATTGTAAAGTATTTATGTTATACATTATATAATGCCCAAAACAGGCAGGTGGAGTGTCAAATTATTTATACTCCATCTGCCAGTTCAAAGGCAACAAAAATAGTGTTTCTTATCACATGGTCAGTTAATTGTATGACAAGCATTTAAGAACAGAAAAGGTAGAGGTGTAAAACACACTAATCACAGTTATCTCCTCTAATTAATTTTTATATACAATCAAACCCTGTGGTGAATGGAGAGAAGTCGTCATTTGCAGGATGGAAAGTAGATGCTTTTCAGAAGACTTGACATGGTGATAGTATACTTTTCCACTCAGTGAGGAATGCACTAGTAAACAACCTCACTTCTCGTTTTATTTAGTAAAGCCTTTAGAAGTTCAAACCAGTCTGTTGGCTGATCACCTAAACAACAACACATTGTATTAATTTTTTAAAGTTTATAATTAATTTTTAGAGATCAATTAGTTATGTATCATGGACACAATAATCATAAGGTTAGTAAGATCTGATCAATTGAAAAACAAACCATCTGTTCCAGATTTTAAACTATCAGTATCTGTAAAATTTTGAACTTAACTTACATTAAATCACTGCGTTGGTTTAGCAGAAGAGTCATCACTAAAGTCAGCTATTTTTAGTTAATAGCTTATTATTGGTGACGAAGGTTCCATGATTCAAATCCTATAGTCATTTGCACGTTCAGAGTTGAAACAAAGGAGCAAAAATAATTATAAATAAATAATACAACAAATAAATGGCTATGTTAATGTTTAACTAACTACAATTCAGCTACCAGTTTTTATATCACCGACTTTATTTTCTTAAAACTGCAATATGATTTATTAAAAAATGCCAAACTAATGTTTCAATTGTAAATTAGTAATGAAATAAATTTTTAGAGGTTACAAATAATTGTTTCAGCAAATTTATTTTGTTCAAGATACTGGCTGATATAAAGACTGGTAGCTGAATTGTAGTTAGTTAAACATTAACATAGCCATTTATTTGTTGTATTATTTATTTATAAATTATTTTTTTCTCATTATTATCATGTCTTACCACCGTTTAAACTTAGTTATTAGATACTTAATGATTGAAAAATGCAATAAAATGGTTTATGCAGTGTGTTCTACCTGTTTTATTGCTAACACAATTTTCCCAAAATTGCAACTTTGAATGCTTATAACTAAAAAAGAAGGCATCTATTGAAAAACGGTTTACCCCAATGTTTTTTTCTTAAAATTTCACATTGAAATGACGTATCACACGACCATCAACCCATTTAAAAAAATATAGTTTAATACAAGATGGTGGACAAAATTTTCAGAAACAAAAAAAAAGTTGGATTTTTAAAAATATGCAGATCCGCATAAGCTTCTTTTGCCAAATACGTCTCAGTTACGCAATATAAAGCTGTTTCCATACTTAAAAATCACCCTGTATACGCGTACAGATGCCTTTAATTGATGGTTTTAGTTGCGCTAATAGCAGTGACGATTCCCATAAGATCCATCGTGCCAACTAAACGTGCAAACGACTATAGGAAAGGAAGTTAATTTCATATGGATATGGATAATAGACAACCGTTAGCGATGTACCTTGATAGTTGATTATGCAACCGTCACTTAGCTGGAATATAAGTTACTATTATACTATTTTATACTATTATACTAATGTCGGATTATAAGTTACAATGAATCTGAAATTTTTATACATAAAAAACATTAAATATAATTGAGCGAATTAGAAAAATTATGACACTTAACAAAACTTTGATGCATCAATTTTAAACAAACTAAAAAAAGATTGTAACAAACCATATCATTTACATTATTACTATTACCCTCAAACTAGCACTTAAATATTAAATTCGTTCATCAGCTTGTACTTAAATTGGATAGCTTTTTGTATATATTTTTTCCATAGTAAACCAGTTTTTTAAGTACTCAATAGTTTCCTGCACACTTAATTCTCTTTTTCCAAAGCATCTTATCGTAAATCCTGTCAACACAGAACACCTAGACATAAAATGGATAACATTCTCATCCCCTGAGCACTGTACAGAGAATAAACCCATCTGTTTTCTTCCCTAGCAGGATTGTTATATATATTTATTTAAGTATGTTGAGTAACAATTCTCTATCAATTGACTCATATCCTTTCTTAAAAACAATGAATATATCACGATATATTTATTTCTTATACATTTTTATGTTTCATAATTTTATTTATTTATTTTTATATTTTTCCTTTGTTACTCCTCCAAAAGAGCAAAGCCCGGGCTTAAAGAAGGATTACTCTAAATACAAAAAATATAAAGCACAAAACAAAAATACAATACAACAATAATAACACTAATAAAAAAAATCAGTTAATACCAATACTACATCACTTATTACATAAAAAAAATAAATCACACAAAAGAGAAAATGATCAAATAAGATTAAAAAACACGTAAGTGTAAAATAAAAAATCAGGCAGACTACAAATGAAAATTAAAATTAAAACTTATAACAAAACTAAAACGTTAATAAATGAATTATTCAAACACCAGCAAAGTTATGAAGCATTAATAAAATATGACAAAAAACCTCTACCAATTTACTTTACATTATTTTAGAAAACAAATTAAAACAAAATTTAGCCTTAACTACCTCCCTTAAATTTTACTATTTCTTCATACACAAATACAACACAGAATACATAATACTAGCGCAATATCAGAAACAAAAAAAAACTATTATAAATATACGAGTATATTATTATATAACTATAACTACTACTAGTTTTTTTTTTTTTTTTTATTTATTTAACGTCGCATCAACTGCAACGGTCATTAGCGACGACGTTGGGGTGGAACTTTATGGGATGTAGGATGAAATGATTTTTTGTAACGTATGAAAATATGCCATGCCTGAGTGGGATTCGAACCCAGGACCGCATGATGAGAGGCGAGCACGTTACTACTAGTTTATTACTAATATTTTAGTGAGCCAATAATAGCCTATAATAGAAGTGGTAAAGAGAAATCAAAGACTCCAAGTTAGAGTTCTGCCCCAGCTGAATTAGATTTCTTTTTATCAACTATTAATTACTTTTATATTTAATTCAATTTTCTACACAAGATTCCATCAAAACACTCCTCGATATTCTTCTAATTCTTCTACAATTGATTCCAGCTCGTTCTTTAAATATTTCTGATAAAATTTTAAAAAAAATAAATAAAATAAGGTATAATTTAATAATTCAGCCGTAATCATGTCTGTTCCTAAGGATTTATTATTTTTTAAGGAGACCATGAATCGATGAAAAGAAAATATAATTTTTTGTTTTGGTTTTTGTTGTATCATGTTGTTTGAAGTTTCTTCTTTAACATGGTGTATTTATTACATTGTTACGACAACTAGAAAATTAGTTTTTTTTCCTAAACGTATGCATGGGTGGAAAACAAGAATAAATTTGTTTAACCCTTTATAGGTCTGTACCACTGGCAATAAGATCGATTTTTACTTTCTCTTGCCTATATGAATATATAGGAAAGAAAGTATTGTTTTCATGTCGATTTTTCTTACTTTCTCTTGCCTATATGAATATATAGGAAGGAAAGTATTGTTTTCATGTCGATTTTTCTTACTTTCTCTTGCCTATATGAATATATGGGAAGGAAAGTATTGTTTTCATGTCGATTTTTCTTACTTTCTCTTGCCTATATGAATATATAGGAAGGAAAGTATTGTTTTCATGTCGATTTTTCTTACTTTCTCTTGCCTATATGAATATATAGAAAGGAAAGTATTGTTTTCATGTCGATTTTTCTTACTTTCTCTTGCCTATATGAATATATAGGAAGGAAAGTATTGTTTTCATGTCGATTTTTCTTACTTTCTCTTGCCTATATGAATATATAGGAAGGAAAGTATTGTTTTCATGTCGATTTTTCTTACTTTCTCTTGCCTATATGAATATATAGGAAGGAAAGTATTGTTTTCATGTCGATTTTTCGAAATCGAGTTTTCACCGGATCTATACGTTTTCAGACCCCCTGAACCCAAAAAACATGTTTTTAGCGATTGGTCTGTGTGTGTGTGTGTGTCTGTGTGTGTGTGTGTGTGTGTGTGTGTGTGTGTCTGTGTGTGTGTGTGTGTGTGTGTGTGTGTGTGAACAGAATATCTCAAGAACGGAACATCGTACGAACTTGAAACTTGAAACTTAAGTTACATACCACTACCGGATGCGACACGAACATTTTCATCAAAATCGGTCAACCGGAAGTAGTAGTTTATTCGTATAATTTTTCAGTTTTTTGCGATTTTCTCAAAAACTGGTCCTACGATTTTTTTTAAAATCGCCTATTTTACTCAATTTTTTATTCTCTACAAGATAAGGTAGACGCCATGTTTGCTGAAATTCTCGGTGAGGCTGTTTTCACGTAAAAACGTTGTTTTTTTAAGATTACGGCTTTAATATAAATTTTAGCGCATAAACTTATATAATAAAAGTTGTAGAGAATTTAAAAACCTACAACTTTTATTTCAAACATTTTTTTGTATAACGCTTAGTTTAGCGGTAATTTGCGATTTTCTGTTTTATTTTCTCACGAAAACGTGAGAAAAATCGATTTTTTTAACATTTCGGTCTTAGTATGCATTTTACGACAAAAGTGTATATAATTAAATTTATAGAAAATTAAAAGATCTACAACTTTTGTTTAGAGCATTTTTCTCTACAGAGCCTAGTTTAGCGTGAAAGCGTGATTTTCCGTATTTTTAAGCCAAACTGAGTTCGATTGTCATTTTGCGTCATTCACTCATGATTAAAATAAGGTTATGTTTTTGAGGTTAGTTTTTTGTTTATTTCTAATATTTTAGTAATAATGTTAGGTTTATTATTAATTATTTGCATTGGCAAGAGAAAGTTGTGTGAGTGTTTCACACCACATTTTTTTTTAAAGAATAAGCTATACATTTAAACCCTGTTGGCATTTTATGGTTTTATACATGTTCTCTGGTAAGTTGGCTATCCACACTTTGCAATTAGTGAGCAGAGACCATTTGCTTTATGAGTTACACGAATGTGGTAAGGGGATTCATTCCAGCGTTGTTTTGTTGATTCTTTTGTGCAACACGTAGAGAATTCGAGATTTTTACGGGAAAGCAAAAATTCATGCTAATATAAAGTTGAGATAAGCTATTCTACACATTTTTCTGTTCTATAGGACTACAAGTTGTTTTAATAAGCATTCTTACCACTAAACATTTTGTGATTCCCATTTCAACAAACGTTCCTTGGTAAATATACTTACCAGGGCTAACCATAAATAATCATACTGTTCTGGTACTAGAAATACGTTATACAAGTCCCTATAAAACAAAATTTAACATTTTACAACGTGCGTATTTTCCCCCGTAATACTGCCCTTGTTGTTTAGGTCAACAGCCGAAAGGCTGGTTTGAACCTTTAGAGGTTTTACTAAGTAAAACGAGGAATGAGGTGGTTTACCATTGCCTTCCTCACTGAGTGGAAAATTACGCTTATCAGCATGCCGGGCCCTCTGAAAAGCACATATTTTCCACTCTGTAAAGGACACCTTCACTTCATTCACCACAGGGTCTGGCTGTACAATGAAATTCATTACTTTCAGAGAAGATAACTCTGATTAGTGTCTTTTACACCTCTACCTCTTCTGTTCTTAAATGATTCAGTCATTTAATTGACTGACCATGTGATAAGAAACAGAACTGTTTATTTTAGCCCTGCAACGAACAGATTGAGTGTAAATAATTTGACACTCCACCTGTCTGTAATGGGCAGAATACTGCCCTATAAAGGGTTAATAACTATTTCTGTTAATTATATCGAAGTTCTGCATGAATATAGTCTACCATATTTTTATAACTTCGATTTCTTTTTTATACTTCTGTTGGCATTACCAGCTGGTAGTAATTAACTACGACCTACCTAATTATTTAACGTGTCTTTACCTAACTTTGTTATCCGACAGCGAGATTTACCTGCGTTTTGTCAAAAAGTTATGTTTGTAAATTTATGTACCTTTTTCTCAACTCCTAATAAAGCTACATACTACATGAAATTTTTTCGGGTTACTAATATTCCACTAACTTAGGTTTTACTTGCGCAGTTTCCAAAAGTTTTGAAACTAAGTCGCAAAAAAAATATTTTGTGAAAAATTTAGTAGGGAAAAGAGAGTTTCCTAAAAATAATGTAAAAACAAAATTAATAGCAAAACAATAAACTTGTAAAATATGGGCCAAAGACTGAATTTTAATATAAAAAAAATATTTTTTTATCATGAATGGTTCCTGAAAAAAGGTACTATAGTTAACATTGAGTAAGATAGGAATCTATGATCACCTTAATTTGGTAAAATAAATAAATAAAAATCTTTGTCAGCGACAAAAAAAAGGAATAGATATCGTCATATATAGTAAGATACATTGAAATCTATTTTAACAAATATAATTTAAACAATTTTTTATTTTACATTTTAGTATTTTTGCTAAAAAGATAACTTGCACATTAAATTACTACATAAATTTTATTAAAATTGTACATTAAAATTTAAGGTTTGTCATTTACACTACAGGCTTGCAATGCTGTATAAATCTAAATTTTATACGGATTAAATTTAAAGAGTTTATAAGATAATTTAAGAACTTCAGATCAGAATAAAATGCACGTTTTGTAAAAACCCTTTTTTAAATCAAGGGGTCTTATTATTATTCATAGTTATTCTGTTTATTGTACAAATATTAGTTATTTTCTTGTTTTCTCCTCCTTCTAATTAATTTACGTTAAAATAAAATTTAAAAAAAATTTCATTTCGATGACTGATTTAAAGTATTTTGTTACGGTAATGATGTAGACGTAGAATTTCAACTAATGAGAACTAAAATAAAAAAATCCTTCATTTGATTTTAATTACAACAAATAAAGTATAGAAAATTAATTAATAGTTAATGACAGAATGAGAGTAATTAATTACAAATATAACAGGTTAATTAAACGATATAATAATATTTAAATTCGTAATCGTGAAGGTAATCAGAAATTTGTAATTAAATTCTAAATGGAAGACATCTGGTAAGTGTTCATTAGTGTATAGTATCCCTTACCCCATCATCACCATCTAAAATGGGGTTGTAGGGGTTTCTACTCAATGTAAAAGGGGTGTATAAGGTTGGTAAATATATGTATAGCAGTACTTTTCACACATATCCAGTTATCAGTTGTTAGAAAAGAGCGGAAACTTTGCAACGTGTTCAACGGAAATGGCAACTCGTTTCCCAAACCGCTCTTCGCTATCTTTAAACAGTAAATATTTCAAAATATAAACAGATCTTACATAAATTTCACACACAATTTCTTCCCCTAACTAACAACTTATTATACAGAATATTTATGCCTACACATACTGATTGTTTTATGAAGGAATACATTTTACGGTAAAACGCACTAACTTTCCTGTTTACACAAAAGCAGTATTATATTTCAATCTTCCATTGATCGATATAGAAGCTTTCTAAAGAAAAGTAACTTACTTCGTACTTGGGAACGTCAGAAATTAATTATAATTTTCTTTGACTTTTATTCTTTATTCTAGAACTATTCAACAACCATCAAAAAGTCAAAAAAAATCTTGACAAAAAATGACATGAAAACAAAAAGGCAAAACTTTTTCAAAGAATACATCCCGAAGGATTATTCAAAGATAAAAAAAGGAAACAAAAATATATGACAACAAACATAAGAAAATTGAATCATAAAATACAAATAGCCTGTAGCAAGAATAATAATAATTGGAGAATAGGCCAATTTTATTGTTTTTTACTTTCTCTTGCCCTATGTGAATATATAGGGAAGGAAAATATTGTTTTCATGTCGATTTTTCATTGAATATACATGTTTTCAAACCTGCTGAACCCAAGAAAACATGTTTTCAGTGATTAGCCTGCGTGTCTGTGTGTATGACGTGTGTTGGTGTGTGTGTGTATGTATGTGCGCGCGCGTGTGTGCGTGCGCGGGTGTGTGTGTGTGTGTGTGTGTGTGTGTGTGTGTGTGTGTAAACAAACTATATCAGGAACGTAATATTGCACGAAGTTGAAACTTAGAACTTAAGTTAGGTATCACTAGAGGACCCAACACGATTATTTTCATCAAAATCGGTCAACCGGAAGTTGTAGTTTATTCGTGTGATTTTTTTACTTTTTTGAAGTTTTCTCGAAAACGGCTCCAGCGATTATTTTTATATTTATTACATGTTTTATGCTCTACAACAGAGTGTATGCGTTATTTCTGCTGAAATCCTTGGGTCGGCTGTGCTCTCGTAGAAAAAAGTGGTTTCTTGCGACTGCAGCCTTATACTGCATTCTGGAGCAAGAGTGCATTAAATTTTCATTAAAAGTTATAGAAAATCTAAAACACCAACAACTTTTATTTAAAACTTTTTTGTACCCGTACTTTAGCTTATTGGATTTTTTTTTGTTATGAGTCTTTCGACTGGTTTGATGCAGTTCTCCAAGCTGTTCTATCTTGCACAAGTCGTTTTACATCTACATAGCCTACCTGTAATACCCTACTTCTTTTGTAATTTGTTTATACATTCTAACCTTTGCCTCCCCCTATTATTTACTCCCTCAATATTACCCTCCATTATTGATAGCCCAATACCTGGATGTCTTAAGATATGCCCCACTAGCCTATCTCTTCTTCTGGTAAGATGCTTCCATATACTACTTTTTTCATCCACTCGCCTGTAATCACTCCCAGTACACCAGGGTAAGTGATACAAAAAAGGAAACGTAACGGGTATAGTTGTTGCAATGCAAATAAAACATAATAAAATGAAATTAACAAAATTTAATTAAATAGATTCTTTTTAAGCAAATTTATTACAAAATCAGCAATTATATATTTTAAAAAAAGGTTTTAGCATTTTAAGAATGACACAATAAGAAAAATTTAAATCAGAATTAATATTATCAAAAGATTTACAAATTTTTTGAATTTAGTATTAAATTGGATCCAATAAAAAAATATTTCAAATGTTAGCTTACAACAAATTTTTACAAATCGAATATGCAGACCTATTAAGATTTTTTGTTAAATTAAATCGGTTTTCCATTTTACCAGAAAACTTACTGGCTGAATCATTAAAAAAAAGGAAATTTGGGGTACAATCAACTTAAAGATACATGATATGAAGAATTAAGATTGTCTGCTATCAATAATAATAATAATCATAATAAAATACACTATTTTTAAGTATTTTTTTTTTATAGTATAAGCACAAATTTATTCATGTACAAATCCAAAAAGTATTACATTTTATTATATAAATTCATAAGTTTTAGATATATGAAATAAGAGAAAGTTTATCCAAAGTAAAAAAACAACAATATACTTTTTAAGAAATAATATCGATGAAAATTATGTGCTGGTCCACAGGTGAGTAGAAATTAAAAAAACAGGTCCGAATTGTTTGCAAAAACTTGCAGCGAATGGTAAGTTGATAGTAATAACGTAGATCATTAATAAATAGATGATTTAAAAAAATAAAAATATTACATACCAGCAGGAAACTGCATAACAACATAAAATATACTTAACGCAGTTTATGAATTCCATTCAGGTTTCGAGTAAAATAATATACGTAGTAAAATTTTAAAGAAAACGTCCTTCGATACTTGTACATATTTTCTTACTGATGGTGAAAATTGAGCTGCGTGTCGGGGCACAGATATAAGCAGAAAAGTTCAGGTTGAAAATAAATTTGCATTTTAAACGGAGTGAACATTATAATAATAAAAAAACTGCAAAACATATCCGCAATACGTTACAGCAACGCATATTTGGAATATGCATAAAAAAAAAAGAATCACGACATTTTTAATCACGCCGAAAACAAAATAAATTTTATTTTACGGAAGACAAATACAACTTTACATCTTGAAGGTTTATCGAACACAGACAGAGAACGTTCAACTCAAAACAGCTGATCGACGAGATAAGAAGCAGATAGACAATTAATCAATTAGTAGAACAAAAGGCCAGTCGTAGTACCTAAAACCACCGAGAGATAGAACAGGCATACAGACAACCAATTAACAATAAGAACGGTACGAAAATTCAAAATAAACAATGTAACATGATACAGAGGTTACAGCCTCCCCCCGCCAAGAACAAACAAAACCTGAACCACAGGTTTAGTTTGCCCTTGTCGAGAGCAGAACACAGAAAGGGGGAGTTTTAAGTCGTCCCCGAGCACGACTCACATCAACCCCCCAACAAAACCCCACAGGAGTAGTTAGGGTCATCTCCTTCGCGTGACCGAAACGACAAAGCCGGGAAAAGGGATCAAGATAATCCCCCGGAACCCCTCACCACCCGCCTAACGAAAGGAAGAGGTGAACAGCCCCAGAAGACATCAAAGATCCACAGTGGCGGCGCTGGCGGTTTCCGCCCAACCAAGGGAAGAAAGCACCAACACACGCACACCCAAAACTAACTAACCACAACCAAAACCAGAACCAACTAACCTAAAACCCGAAACAAATAACTAACAGTAACAAAATTTGCCACAAGGCCACAACGGACTCACTATGTCCAACAAAAGGAAAAAGGGGAGCGACCCCAAAACAATAGCCAAAAGGCTAAACAAGACTCAAAAAGCCAACAACGACAAGTGGGACATGAGGACGTCTCCTCATAATCCAAAAAGGGAGAGCACAAAGCAAACCTCCAAAACAAGAAAAACTCCAAGCACCAAAAGGAGCTAGGAAAAGCAAAAAAAACCCAAAGGCAAAAAAGCCAAAAAACCAAAAGGCGAAAAGGCCAAAAGGCGCAAAGGCCAAAAGGCGCAAAGGCCAAAAGGCGAAAAGACGCACCTAATCAAATCACAAAACCAAAACAATCATAAAGACAAATCAGGGAACATCAAATCCAGGATCGTCCCAGAAGGACAAAATAAAATTATAATCAGACATAATATGACAATTGCCAAGGGCAAGTATTTCTTCATCATCATCAACATCAGGAGTAATCTCATTACGGATAGGCCCATAAGCATTCTTCAATTGGGAGAGATGAGCTTTCCTGACGACAACATCAGTAGTAGGATGCGCTAACAGTACAGTAACGGGAGTCAAAAACTTATGAATCTTGAAGGGTCCAAACCAACGAGTCATTAGCTTAGCAGATTGCTTGTTGATGGCGGAGCTTAAATTGTGTTTTTGGCACCAAACCAAATCTCCGATTTTAAAGACATTCTCCTTTCTTCCTTTATTATACTGCACAGCGTATTTCCTATGTGCTTTTATCAGATTGTCCTTAGCACTCTTCCATACTTCCGCCACATCGCGCACATTGCGAGGTAAAAGATCACTAATCTTCCAGAGGTTGGACAGAGGACAAGAGGGCTGGATTTTAAAAATAACATTGAAAGGGGAATCCTTCAAGGAATCGTGCATGGAAGTGTTAAAAGCAAGTTGCAGCCACGTAAGAGAAAGATCCCAAACAGTTTGAGAGTCGTGGTGAAAAGCAATCAAAGCCGCCTTAAGATTGCGGTTGAACCGTTCGGCGTTGGACGGTTGAGGATGGTAAGGCGATAGGGTAGCAAAACGAATACCCAACGAAAACAGGAAATTACGGAACTGATTGGACGTGAAGCAAGAAGCGTTGTCGGTAATAATAATCTCCGGGAAACCAAAATGCTGAAAAATATTGTCCTTAAGGGCTTTTATGGTACTAGATGTGGTAGCTTCACGTACCGGACACAACCAGGTGAACTTGGAAAAGGTGTCAACGACGACCAAGATGTAACGGTTGCCACTGCGGGTTCTGGGTAACGGACCAACATGGTCGATATGTAAAACGTGAAAAGGGCGGACGGGGACAGTGGAGGCGAGAAGACCTATTTTAGTATTTCTAGAGGGCTTGCTAGTGGCACACGTGGTACAAGACCGGATACGGTGTTCGATGTCACGAGACATAGAAGGCCAGAAAAAGAACTGGGAAATTTTGCGCCGGGTCTTAATGAAACCTAGATGTCCACCTAACAAAGAATCGTGATAATAGGCAAACACCATATCCACCAGATGAGCGGGAAGAACGACACGAGAATTAAAGGGGCCAAAAGGTTTAATACATAAAACACCTTTGGAAAGGAAATACTTAGTAGAGGGGTTACCATCCTTTAAAGAAACAATTAAGGGCGCTAAAACAGGATCCTGATTTTGATGGGTGGACAAATCGGAATAGGCAAGGGGGAAATCGTTCAGGATGGGGAGGCATTCAACATTGCTTTCTTCAGCAGGAACATCGCTCTGATCAAACATACGCGACAACGTATCCGCAATCACATTCTGTGTACCCTTAATATGAGTGACCCTAAATTTCATAGACATTATCTTGGCGATCCAACGCCCAAGTTTGCCTAAGGATCTTGGCCGAGCCAGCAACCAAGATAATGCCTGGTTATCAGTTTCCAATTGAAACTCACGATGCTCTAAATATGGCCGAAACTTTTCTATTCCATAGACTACAGCCAAACACTCAAGCTCATAAGCCGAGGCTTTCCTCTCCTGACCGGTTAAGTTTCTAGAAGCATACGCTATGGGCTGGCGCGAACCATCAATTTCCTGCATCAGCACAGCTCCCAGCGCACATGAACTAGCGTCGGTTTGCAAAATAAATTCTTTCGTGAAGTCCGGCATGCGTAAAACAGGCGGGCTACAAATAGCCCCCTTTAGCTTATCAAAAGCATCCTGAGTCTCGACGGTCCACTTGAAAACACTTTTCTTACCACGCAAGGCGTTCAAAGGAGCAGCTATCTCAGCAAACTTAGGAATAATCTTCCGGAAAAAATTTACCATCCCAACAAACCTAGACACGGCCTTAGCGTTTTTAGGTTGTGGAAAATTCTTGATGGCAACAGTACGTTCCGGGTTAACCTTGACACCTTCCGCAGAAACAATATGACCCAAGAAACCTACCTCACTAACGGCGAATTTAATTTTGCTAGGATTAACGGTCAGGCCAGCGCTAGACAACCTACAGAGAATCTCGCGCACGTGATCAACATGACTACTAAAATCTTCGGAGAAAATAAGAACATCATCAAGAAAATTAAAAACAAATTTGAACTTGACGTCATGAAACAATTTGTCCAAAAGACGGGACAAGACTTGGCCACCAGTGGCCAGACCAAAAGGAATACGACTAAATTGGTAAAGCATCCACGGAGTACAAAAACTAGTGACATGCTTAGAAGATTGAGACAGGGGAATCTGATGGTAAGCTGAATTCAGATCCAAAACAGTGAAGTATTTGGCCTTACCGAACCAATCGAAGCAGGAGTGAATGTTCGGGAGCGGAACAGCTTCAACATCAACATGTTTGTTAAGCTTCCGATAGTCGATCACCATTCTGGGTTTCCTATCTTCCCTAGCAACAATAAACGCAGGACTGGCGTACGATGAACAACTGGGTTCGATAATACCCTGCTCGAGCAGTTTATCGACAATTCCCCGCAGAAGAAGCATCTTGGGAGGGGCGAGGACATAAGGGTGTGACTTAACAGGAGTATGATCAGTAAGTTTGATATCATACTCCAACAGATGCGTTAGACCCAAACGAGTCGTCAACACATGAGTAAAGGATTCGAACAACTCCACAGCCTGTTCGCGTTGCTCATCATCCAAGTGCGGTATAATGGTACGCCAATCAAATTTACCAGAATCAAAAGACTCTACATGGTGATCATTATTAACAGCAGAAATATTACCGCAAAACAAAGGTAATTTATTCTTGGGTTCGAACTTGAAATGAAAGGAAGACGAGGGCAAGTCGAGAACAAGTCCAGAATAGATAAAAAAATCAGAACCCAAGATAAAGGGGCACGCGAGGTTGTCAGCAACTAACACTGGGAAATACCAAGAAAAACTATCCAATTTAATTTTGCACAGGGCTTCGCAAATAATGTTTAATTTAGAGCTAGTAGCTGAAGAACATACTACATTAGATTGTTTAACACTTTTGACGTTACGAGAATTATTAATAACATTAAAAACATTTAGACTCATAAAAGATCTCACAGACCCAGAATCTAGCAACGCAGGGATCTCACATGACGAAAAACTAAGGGTCGCCCTAGGCCGACTCCTAACCGGGCACATACTAACAACACTACTACGATTCGGTTTAAGAACACCATTTACAGACTTCGGCCATTTTATCAGGTTTAAATAATTATTCCCAACACGAGAATTACAAACTTTGGCATCGCCAACACCAACGGATAATTTGCGACCAAAATTAACACCATATTTATTAAATTTGCTTTTAAACTTAGCGCATTCCCATATATAATGACCCTTGACATTACACAAGAAACAAATGGCAGGAAATTTATTAATTGAATTAGGCTGGAATTTTTTAAAATGACAAAGGCTAACTCCATCAACCTCATTAGAAACTAGTTTTTTGAATTAGATGAATTTTCTGGACGTCGTACAACACCCCCATTAGCAGCAGCCTTCTTAAAACAATTAGCCACCAAATGACCAGGCTTGTGACAAAAATGGCACAAAGGAATATTCCTGTGACCGGCGCTAGGCACGCTGGCACTCACAGACAACCGCTGCCTTTGACTATCGTTAAACTTAGTGTTCATGACATGGACACAAATCTGATCTAACTCAACAAAATTGGTTGGCCTATTACACATCACAAGACATGAACGAGTTTCCGGAGATAGACCGTCTAACACATTGCTAACAATGTCAGCCTCACACAGGCCCAGCTGCAAAACAGCTGCCGCCTGTTTAATCTCAGAAACGTATCGATGTAAATCCTCACCATTTTGTTGACACCTGTGAAAAAGATTTCGCTGCAAATCAATCAATTGCCTCGCTGGTATGAAAGCTTTAATAGCTTCCTTCTGAAAAGCGGCGAAGTCCTGACTATCAATATGTTTAATCATATAGTCACGCAAAGGACTAGTGAGATAGGGCAATAACAAAGAGTTAATACAATTACGAACGTCCGGAAATGAATCAAATAAACTAATAGCCGTTTTAAATAAGCTTAACAATTGGTCAACATCAAAACCATTACAAACAGATAATTTACTGAGTAATTTTTCAGCAGGATGTGGCAATTTGCAATACAAAGAAACCGGCTGTCTCATTATTGCAGGAGAGCCATCATTAATGACACTCGAATTAATACAGGTTCCATCGGAACCACTTGGCAAAACATTAGGGACGCCAGGCTCAGCGGGTACCTCACCACTACCGGAAGGAATCCCAGGAATAGGATCCTTAACACACATTTTAGCTACAGACTTTACGGTATTTTCAAGCTCGACCAGATTATTATTAAATTCTTTCAATTTTTCTGCATGGGCGGCGTCAGAGCCACACAAAGCGCTGAGAACAGCAATTCTACTAGCGACAGAATCTAACCTGCCTTTTATACCCTCATAATATCTGGAAGTAATCGGGGCTTCTAAATTTTCAAGCTCCTGAACAAAAGCATGTAGCCTAAGTGCGGTCAGTTGTAATTCTTTTTCCAAGGAATATAAGGAAAGATTTTCCCCCGCGCACGCGTATCCCTGAGCCAGAGCTTTGCGCAGTTTGACACGCAGCTCACCAACAGTACCGTCCACAAATAAACCACGACAACGTAATTCAAATAATATATCATCTTTGGTCAGATAGTCGACCTTTAACTGTCTAGCAGCAGCCATGGTTGAAAATCTGACACGATTGGTCGCCAGCACAAAATTTCACAACAATTACAAAAATTTTATAAAGTACAATAATTGATTTGCAACAACTACACCTTTCAGTACCATAAACATAACCAAAATCGCGAACCAAGGACTGCCAACACACAGACAGTCATAAGTACCACTGGACCAACCCAGTGAACAATCAACGGACGCTCTGCTACGAATTTGTAATCACTCCCAGTACACCAGGGTAAGTGATACAAAAAAGGAAACGTAACGGGTATAGTTGTTGCAATGCAAATAAAACATAATAAAATGAAATTAACAAAATTTAATTAAATAGATTCTTTTTAAGCAAATTTATTACAAAATCAGCAATTATATATTTTAAAAAAAGGTTTTAGCATTTTAAGAATGACACAATAAGAAAAATTTAAATCAGAATTAATATTATCAAAAGATTTACAAATTTTTTGAATTTAGTATTAAATTGGATCCAATAAAAAAATATTTCAAATGTTAGCTTACAACAAATTTTTACAAATCGAATATGCAGACCTATTAAGATTTTTTGTTAAATTAAATCGGTTTTCCATTTTACCAGAAAACTTACTGGCTGAATCATTAAAAAAAAGGAAATTTGGGGTACAATCAACTTAAAGATACATGATATGAAGAATTAAGATTGTCTGCTATCAATAATAATAATAATCATAATAAAATACACTATTTTTAAGTATTTTTTTTTATAGTATAAGCACAAATTTATTCATGTACAAATCCAAAAAGTATTAAATTTTATTATATAAATTCATAAGTTTTAGATATATGAAATAAGAGAAAGTTTATCCAAAGTAAAAAAACAACAATATACTTTTTAAGAAATAATATCGATGAAAATTATGTGCTGGTCCACAGGTGAGTAGAAATTAAAAAAACAGGTCCGAATTGTTTGCAAAAACTTGCAGCGAATGGTAAGTTGATAGTAATAACGTAGATCATTAATAAATAGATGATTTAAAAAAATAAAAATATTACATACCAGCAGGAAACTGCATAACAACATAAAATATACTTAACGCAGTTTATGAATTCCATTCAGGAGTAAAATAATATACGTAGTAAAATTTTAAAGAAAACATCCTTCGATACTTGTACATATTTTCTTACTGATGGTGAAAATTGAGCTGCGTGTCGGGGCACAGATATAAGCAGAAAAGTTCAGGTTGAAAATAAATTTGCATTTTAAACGGAGTGAACATTATAATAATAAAAAAACTGCAAAACATATCCGCAATACGTTACAGCAACGCATATTTGGAATATGCATAAAAAAAAGAATCACGACATTTTTAATCACGCCGAAAACAAAATAAATTTTATTTTACGGAAGACAAATACAACTTTACATCTTGAAGGTTTATCGAACACAGACAGAGAACGTTCAACTCAAAACAGCTGATCGACGAGATAAGAAGCAGATAGACAATTAATCAATTAGTAGAACAAAAGGCCAGTCGTAGTACCTAAAACCACCGAGAGATAGAACAGGCATACAGACAACCAATTAACAATAAGAACGGTACGAAAATTCAAAATAAACAATGTAACATGATACAGAGGTTACACGCCTAAGAACCTCTAAATTACTTATTCTGTCCACCCAACTAATCTTTAACATTTTCCTATAAAACCACATTTCAAAAGCTTCTATCCTCTTCCTTTCTACAGCCCCTTTCACCCACGTTTCACTCCCGTATAATGCTACTCTCCAAACATAATATTTTAAGAAATTTTTCCTAATCTGTAAATCAATGTTTGTAGCCAGTAAGCTGTTTATCATTTCAAAGGCTTTTCTAGCTTGAGCAATTCTACTTTTGGTATCACTTGGTGCTTCTACCATCTTTGTTATTTTACTCCCCATATAGAAGAATTCCCCAACTTCCTGTATGTTTTCTTTGCCTACTTTTAAATTTCCCATCTCTTCTAAACCACTCTTGCTCCTACACAACACTTTCGTTTTGTTCTTATTAATTTTCATGAAGTAATATTCTTCCTCAAGATCTTACCCATTCCATTTAAGATTTCTTATTGGAATATTGGACTATATTATAGGTTATTATAATATTTAATAAATTTAGTAATATTTGTTAAAAATGTATCAACAGATTTTGAATATATAATGAAATACTATAAAAAGTCTTGAATATATGAACGATAAAATGATAATTAGTTGTATCACACCTTGATCAGAAATCGAACCTAAACAGTGGTTTTATCAATTGAGAATGAAATTTATTAAGCCGTTAAGATTTTTTCAATTGAAATTTTAATATTGAAATTCAAATGAGTAAATCATTAAGATTGTAACATTAAAAAAATAATAATTTTATACATTCTCATATTCAGAATTTCTTTTTAAATAAAATGAAATATTTTTAAATATGTACTCGAAAATTTTCCAGCTTTAATACTTCTTATAAATCCTTGTAGGAAAAAATATATAAAAATCTTCATCTATATATATAATGAAAGCATAATGTTAATAGTAGTAATAAATCGACAGTTTCTCTCATAATTATTCAACTTTTATATTCTTTTAATTTTTAATTACTTTTTTATTAAAGCAGTAAACATATTTTTAAATTCCAGTTCACTGCTACATCTTAGATTAAAAATAAGAAGTATTAATTTCTGAAATGAATTCTTAGCAACTGCACAATATTTTATTCAATAACTTTTTTTATATTTTTATATTTTTTTAACGAATAAATAAATATTTCCGGAAACTAGATAAAAAATTTAGACACCGTGAAGAAATAAATTAATAAAATAAAAACTTCAAGCTCTTCGTGAATAATATAATAAATTATTTTAATTAAATTAATCAACTAAGAAAACTTTTTAAGAATAAAGAAACTACTGCTTACAGGAGATGTTTTAATTTAGTAGCTATTACCGAGGAAGCAAAACTTAAAAGCAATTAAGTTATGTAATAATTGTTTTAGGAATTTATGTAGTACATTCTGAACTGAAATTTTTGAAAAATTTGATCTGATTGATATAAATTTAAAAAGAATGAATATTTTTAAGGTTAAATTTAATATTTGACTCCTTCGTTTCAATAAATGGTTTCAGTGATCAATTTATTCATTTTTAAACCTAGATCACTCGTTGATTCTCAGCTAGATTTTAAAATTTACCACTAATCAAACTTACCCCAATGATTTCACACAATAAGAAACCAAACTAAACCCACGTAACCACAAATATTACAACACAAACAAATGATAAATAAATCCTTCCAAAACAATGAACATTCTTACACCCAAATAATGATAACTAAAACCATCCAAATCATTTTAGACCGAACAAAACAAATCCAAAACCTTTCCCGAGGGCCAAAAACCATAAAAATCTTACTGTTGCCCAGTTAGAGGAAACAGATCTCTTAAAACATAAAAAGCGCCAAATTATAAGAAGAAAACAAGTTATTGTGTGGTTCCAAGCGTGTAGTCGCAGGATGAAGGGAACGGGTGAGGTATAATGAATGAGTGACGCATGCTGGGAGAACGATGGTTGTATTAGTCTTGATACAAAACATTCTTTTTCAAACTTTCCGTATTTAACATTTTCGTTTGTATTTATTATGTTTATTTATTTACATATTTTGATAAAAATTGGTAAGTTACATATTATGAATCCGACCAAGTTAATAAACCGGTAGGCATTTGTTAAATTAATGCGCCGGATGATAAGAATATTTTTTTAGTCTGGTTAGTATACGCTACCACTACAATGTATCAGCTGTGGAACACTACTAACTCATTCATTCTCCCACTACTATAACAACGCACTGCATTCCACAACAACTACACTGAGCTGGGACTCAAGCAATACTTAGAGAAAAACTTCAGCCTGCAAACGAAAAATAATTAAAACTTTAAGTGATTTCCTGCGTGAACATATCAGAACAGCTATGTTTATAAAAAACAATGCAATAATCCTACCGTAACTACGCACCGGCTGAGTTGTTGGGGACCAGCTACGTCATCACTCATATTATATCTCACAGCAGCTGCGCGTGACCGCTACTGTCAAAAATAGTAATCGTACTTTTAACTGAATTAGCTGTTACGATGTCAGGACAAGGCGACGTGAAGGGCTGGTGAACGAAGAGACCTAATATTTTTAAATTATTTTAAAACACAATTTTATGTAAGTTTAAAGGAAGACTGTACTTTGCATCCCACCAATGTTAAATTTGGTATTTTAAGGTACATTTTTCATAGAATTGGTAAAAGATAAGGAAATTAAACTTCACACACCATAGGTTTCGGGTTTCTTCTCAAGCTAAGGAATTTTTTTCAATTGAATCTTTGGACCATAAATTTTTTTAAATATTACGAATAACATAAAATGTTTACAAATTGTTCTCAACGTTTTTTGCGTATTATTAATTTTTGAAGCACCTGAGAAAGTCATAGAAATGTTGGTATATGTGGATATACAAGATAATTAACTGATAAAAATTTCAGCCTGGTAGGTTTATTAGTTTCTGAGAAAAAAATGTACCTAGTGTTAAAAATCTAAATTTACGGGAAAACGAAAGAAACAAGAAGGCACAAATCAAAAACAAAATGTAAAAAACCAAGTAAATTTCCCATCAACAGCTGTTTAGAAAGCTGAACCAACAGCTGAGAATACAAAATACAGTGATGCAGATATTTTAAAAATGAACATTCTCTTTGCACTAAAACGAGCAGTATAAAATTATGAAAAATATTCGTTCTTGGTAACAAAATATTTGTTCTGTGTAAACTTGATAAAAACTTAATTTTTTCGTAACAGAAATGTTTCCTTGACGTAATTTAATGTTTTTTTCTGGTAGATCTAGGCCTAAACTATTGAAAAAACATAAAAATCTGGTGTGAAACACTCACACAACTTTCTCCTGCCAATGCAAATAATAACAATATACCTAACATTAGTTATAAAACATTAGAAATAAACAAAACACTAATCTCAATAAATACAACGTAATTTTAATCATGAGTGAAAGACGTAAAATGAAAATCAACCTCAGTTGGGTCAAAAATACCAAAAATCACTCTTTCACGCTAAACTAGGCTCTGTAGAGAAAAATGCTCAAAAATAAAACAGTAGATCTTTTTATTTCCCATAAATTTGATTATATATTGCTTCATTTTTGTCGTAAAATGCATACTAAGGCTGAAATCTTAAATAAATTTGATTTTTCACACGTTTACGTGAGAAGAAAACAGAAAATCGCTAAATTAAGCATTATAAAAAAATGTAATAAAAATGAAATAAAAGTTGTAGGTTTTTACATTTTCTACAACTTTTATTATATATGAGTACATTTCTGCGCGAAAATGCATATTAAAGCAGCAATTTAAAAAAAACTATTTTTTTACATGAAAACAGCCTTTCAAAGAACTTCAGCACACATGATGCCTACCCTATCTTGTAAAGCATAAAAAATGTTGTAAACTTGGCAATATTTAAAAAAATCGTAGGACTACTAGTTTTTGAGAAAATCGTAAAATGTGAAAAATTACACGAATAAACTTCTACTTCCGGTTGACCGATTTTGATGAAAATCTTCGTGTCGGATCCGGTAGTGGTACATAACTTAAGATTCAAGTTCAAGTTCGTACAATGTTCCGTTCTTGTATGTACACACACACACACACACACACACACACAGACCAATCGCTAAAAACATGTTTTTTTTGGGTTCAGGGTGTCTGAAAACGTGTAGATCCGGTGAAAACTCGATTTCGAAAAATTGACATGAAAACAATACTTTTCTTCCTATATATATTATATATTCTTATATATATATATATATATATTCTTATTATTATATTATTATATTCTTCTTATTATTATATTCTTATTATTCTTATTATATATTATATATTATATATATATTCTTCCTATATATTCGTACAGGCAAGAGAAAGTAAAAAACCAAAAATCGATATTTTGAGTTAAAACCATCTTGTTATCTCCCATTAAATGAAATTTCAGAAGACAGATAAAATTTTCATGAATAAATTTACAGAAATTAACAAGAGAATGAAAATAAAATGCTGAATTTGTATTTATCTAGATGAGAAGGAAATAAGTTTAGGTGTTGTTTAGGCAATAAGCATGACATTACTTGGAACACGAGTGATCAGGAGGAGCGGTGGGAATAGTTTTGTTGCTGAGCAACTCGTTCGTGGATGTTGAGTAGGTAGATTGGACGTTAGACACGTCAACGCAATTACACGGTAACTTGCTTGGTTGTCCGTTCCAAGCAATAAGCAGTGGCAGCAACAGGGTAATGTTCTACCCTTCTACTCTCCTCCTCTTCACCCTTCTTCCCATCCACCTTTGTAACACACAATGTATACTATGCATATATACACAGGAAGACTAGATATTGTGGTTGTTTTGTGTAACAGGTATATATATACAGTCACTGTGTAAATTTTAATTAAATGGTTTCAGGTTGATTTACAAATATCTTTACATCCACTAGCCCGTTTCAGAAAAATATACATACTAAAACAAGTTGTTAAATTAAGAAAACCACTCTAGTAGGTTGAAATATTAGTGTAGTATTGATCGATAAAAATTTTTTTATATACCAAAAACTCTCCAGTAATTTTTCATGGCTTATTTTTGAGCATTATGATTCTATATTCTATTCACAAAAGATAACAAGTCGTATTGCCAAAACCAGAAATATCTTCAACACCATGAATTCTGTATTTAAAAGCCGCAATTTAACACATTCAATGCTGAGCAATTATGAGGTTTCTGTCCCGTCGGGCTGATTACTCGTGCAGCGTGTTCTCCGTTTGCTTTATGTAGGGCCTACAACTTATGTTACTAACATTTTTATAGATTTATTTCATTTTCAACTTATAGGCCTACATGGATTTATGTTTGCTAATAACATAAAAGTAAACAGTTCAATGTTCTTTTTAGGTTTATTTTCACCTGTTATAATAAATGAATGCATGTTTTGTTTGAATTTTTCTAATTACCGCTACAATTTACGCGTAATTTCTTATTCAATTTTAAACTAAACATAATAAACTTTTAAAGTAATTCTAAAAGTGTACGCTATTTTCAATCGATACCTGCAAAGGTACTAAATTCACGACTTCAAGTGTAACCTGAAATCCCGTTAAAAATACTGAACGAGTATACTATACGAGGGTAGAAGATCGTATGACGGAAATTCAAAAATGAACTGCATGGTTACAACAAATAAACATTTCTGAGGACTATATAATAGCACAAAACTGATATCCGACAGGCGGTGTCGCTCCGGAGTTACTAAAATGATAACAAAACAGAACCCGCTAGGTGAGACGGCAGCCTGGCGGTAACACCTACCCATGACCCGCTAGGCGAGTCTCTAGCACTGAATGTGTTAACTCTTGACACTAAAACAAGACTCATGAAGTGTTATGGTGTTTTCAATCCTATTGTACGGAGTTAAGGCCTAGACTATGACAGTCAAACAGTAAATTGAAAGCTTTCGAATTTTGGCAGTAGGGCTATATGAGAATGCTATGAATATCCTGGACGCAGAAATTTACTAATGCGGAAGTGTTACGTTGAATGAACAAGGCAGCGGAATTGGTCAACAGAATGAAGGCACGGAAGCTGCAATATCTTGGTCATATCATGCGGAATGAGCGCAGTTATGAATTGCTTCTACGCATTCTTTTTTATTAGCGAGTTTGTTTTACAGCTGTCGCCGTCTCTCGCATCCTAATAACCTCCACATTTGACTGTCCAAGCAGTCACTGTCTCTGACAGACAGTCCTCTCGCCTGCATCGCCACCTCTATGCCATACTGCCAGGAGTGCTACGGCCTTCCTCTTTTCCGGCTTGACTCAGGAACCCAGTCCAATAATATCTTTGGCCATCTCTCAGGAGGCATTCTCTTCACATGCCCATACCACTTCAAACTCTTTGCCTCTATCCAATCGGCAATATTCTCAGTCAGATCCATCTTCCTTCGAATATCATCATTTCTCACTCTGTCCATTCTTGTATATCCACAACATCGCCTCCAATAATCCATTTCCAAAGCCTTGAGCTTAGCTTCATACCTTTTATTCACCTCCCAAGTTTCTGCACCGTATGTTCCAATGGTTTCAATGACTGTGCTGTAAATGCGAATTCTGCGAATTCTGTTCTACGCATTCTCCAAAGCAAAATCGACAGTAAAAGGGGAACAGGACGCAGAAGAATTTCATGAATGGCTAACCTGAAAGTATGGTTTAACAAAAGCTCAGAAGAACTGTTTCGGATAGCTACCAATAAAGCAAGCATCCCTATTATGATCACCAACCTTCGGAACGGAGGACACCCTGAGAAGAGAAGATGATTCTATAATCATATTTTATTTTCGTTTCACTCAACTTACGACTATCATAAATTAAGCAAACAGACTCCTCTCATTTTCTTACCTGCGTTCTTATTTTTGGTGCTTAAGTTTTCTTTCTTTCCATTTTTTTAATAACACCAAAATATGCTTTCTTAGAATCCTCTACTTTGGTATGTTGTTTATCATAAATATTTTTCCCTCGAGAACCTTTATATTTTTCAATTGATTGTTTTTTTGAATTTATTTCTGAATTTTCAATGAAATCTTCAAACTATTTATAAAAATAATTATTTATTTTATTGTTTCCTTGTATTACCTTGGTTAATTGTTGTACCTTTAAGCTTTTAAAATATATATTTTATAAGTCTTTCTTAGTAGAATCTTACTTTTATACTTCAAATTTAATCCGATATGTTTTATATTTGTTTATTAATTTCTTTGTTAGGGCGATGTCTAGCCCAATATTTTTCATCTTTATTACAGTTTAACTAGTGAGATAAGAAGATTTGCTGTCAAACATCAAGCTTATTTACCTAGTCACATCAATTCCGAAGTTATGCATCTTTCTAAAAGTAAAAATGTTTCTAGGATGTTTAAGAGGAAGAAACCCTTTGAACTAGTGTAACAGTGCAATGTGATATCTTAAAGCAGATCAGTGTTAAGGTGCAAAATGTTAAATAGTTACATAATTGTGCTAAAGTATGGAACATTGTTAAATAGCTTATATCATTTAATCATTTCTTTTTTTTAAATAATATGAACGGAAAATTCATGATTGGTCTTAAACCTACGAGCGGGAAGTTGCAAGTAATAAAAATATAATAAAACAGTATTATAGGTACCGGGTGCCCACGGAATTTGAACCGTAGGGAAATAGCATTGATTTTCATTAGTTAGTAAATTTTTTCTTCTCAAAGATAAATGAAGACTTGTTATGGTCAGAAATCATTAGAAAATATTTAGACATTTACAAAATAGTAATATGGATGCATTTTAAGCAGTATTTTAGCTTAAAATACATAATTTGTAACCCGTTCTCTTTTTAAGTACTGTAAATTTTATGAATTATTTAGTTCGCTTTCGTGGAGTATTGGTTAACGTTATAGTGGGAATAGTGGGAATTGGTGATTCAAATCCATCTGCGGTAAAAAAATTTATCGTTAAAAAAGTTTTCGAAAAAATTTACTGGCTAATAATAATTAATATTACAGTTTATTTTTGTTTAAATAAATAAATTAATTAATTAATTAAATTAAAGTAAATAAATAAATAGAAAAATTTATTAAAAAATTATTTTTGTATTGTACTATATACAGGGTGTCTCACGAGTAACCCGACAAACTTCTAAGGTGGTTTCCTCTGATCAAAATAATGAAAAAAGTTTATAAACATGGGTCCGAAAGCGCTTCGTTAGCGAGTTACGGCTAGCGAAAGATTTCGTCTTGGGTTCAGAACATACGCCTAAATAACGTCATCCTAGAAGTCTAGGAACCCAATTTTATGAGTATATTTGATGGGTTCTTATGTATTTCAACCCGAAAAATTGAATAAAATAAGTTTCTGAACCATATCTTCAGTAGTTTTTGTAATATCCAATAAAAACGGACAAATCTGTGCATAAAAGTGCGTTTTTTTAGGTTTGAAGAACAATAACTGTGTTAATAGGCTAATAAATGTGTAAATTTATTTAAGAAAACTTGTAGAGATTTTAATTCTGAAAAGAGTGATGTAAAACAGGCCAATAATAAACAAACACAAAGTTTAAAAAAATTATGTTTAATTAAATCATATATATATATATCAAGCGAGTTATTCTACAGCTCTGGCCGTCTCTCGCATCCCATACGCCACCCCTCTCTATCCATCCAGTCTCCTCCCTCCAATTGTCTAGCATGCATATCTTTCGATACTTGCTTTATCCATGCTTCAGGTGGTCTACCACGCTTATTTCGTCCCCAAGGGGTCCAGTTTATTATTTTCTTTGGCCATCTCTCATCTCCCATTCTTTGCACATGTCCCAGCCATACCAGACGTCGTTTTTCGATTTCCTCCATTGTGGTGTCTTGTTTTTGCGTACGAGCTCTAATTTCGGTGTTTCTAACCCGGTCTACCCTAGAAACCAGACAACTTCTGCGTAAGAAGTCCATTTCTACCGCATTTATTTTCTGCTGATCTCTCTTGGTCATCTCCCAGGTTTCTGATCCATATGTCAAAATACTTTGCACAACAGTATTATATAGACGAACTTTTGTTCTTTAATTAAATCAACACATGCGAAAAATAAGACAGAAAATGCAATATCTTTTTAATTAACGTTCTTCGTAAACACAAAACATTTCAGCCTAATTGCTGAATCTTTTATTTCAATATTTATACCTTAAAAATGGTGTTCAAAATGATTTCCTCGGTCATTTTTGCACAATCTAGCGCGTTTAATGAAACCACATGTAGCCTTTCTGATACCATCTCTGTTGTTCTTAAGTAAATTTTCTGTCTTAGTTTTCGTATGTGCTAATTTAATTAAACATAAATTTTTTAAACTTTGTGTTTGTTTATTATTGGCCGTTACAATTCAGATTTTCAGATTTTAGCTTGGTCTCTCTCAACAATGGACCAGTACTCTAATCATCACTCTACAGAGATCACACAAATATGATGTAAAACTTAAGGTATTTAAACAAACATCGTTTCATTTACGTATATTTTTATTTTGTTTCAAAAGAGTTTAAGCTGAAATACAGCTTCAAATGTTTCCATATTGATATTTTATATAGGTCTAAACATTTTCTAATGATTTCTGATTATAAAACGTCTTCGTTAATTCGTTGAACGAAAACATTAACAAACAAATGAAAATCAATGCTACTTCCTTATGGTTCAAATTCCGTGAGACACCTGGTATAATAAAACACATTACTGACGATAATGATATTATAGTTTTATCGTTAACGATTGTAAGCACCAGAATTTATAAAATATGTAATCTTACTTCATAATGAAATGCTTTATCATTTTAAAAATTTCATGTCAAGAAATGTATAAATATTGATTTTAATTAAAAGAAGAAATAGATGTCTTAAAATTCTAATTCAAGAAGATAAAATTATATTATTCAGTTTCCAAGATGTTCGTTAGTTACATTTTAGTTCATTGCCTTGATCTGCATGTATCACGTACAATTTCATGTACATGCAAACATTTATTAACTAGAAAACACAATGTCATACTTGTGATTCGAATGCAAACTCTGTTCATTTCGTTTATTCTATTGTAATTCTGTCTTTGAATTAATAAAGTTTGTTTTATAACTAATCAGTTCCTTCTAAAAACTAGTATAAGATAAAATGTAGACAACAAAGGAGAAAAGCTGCACAGACATGACAAATTAAAACTCTAGTGAGAAACACTCGCACAACTTTCTCTTGCCAATGAAAATAATTAATAATATAATCTAACATTAGTAATAAAACATTAGAAATAAACCAAAAAAACTAATCTCAATAAACACAACCTAATTTTAATCATGAGTGAAAGACGCAAAATGAAAATCAACTTTAGTTTGGCTTGAAAATACGGAAAATCACTCTTTCACGCTAAACTAGGCTCTGTAGAGAAAAATGCTTTCAATAAAAGTTGTAGCTCTTTTAATTTCCTATAAATCTTATTAAAGTTATACATTTTTGTCGCAAAATGCATACCAAGGCTGAAATCTTAAAACAATCGATTTTTCACACTTTTTTCGTGAGAAGAAAACATAAATCGCTAATTACCGCTAAACTAAGCGTTGTGCAAAAACATGTTTGAAATAAAAGTTGTAGGATTCTAAATTTTCTACAACTTACATTTATACAATATTATTGGTCAAAAATGCATATTAAAGCAGCAATCTTAAATCTTTTACGTAAAAACAGCCTTTCCAAAAATTTCAGTAGACATGGCGCCTACCATATCTTGAAGATCATAAAAAATTTAGTAAATCGGGCTTTATTTTTTTTTAAATTAAGTGGTTTTTGAGAAAATCGTAAAAAAATTAAATGACACGAATAAACTACTACTTCTGGTTGATGGATTTTGATGAAAAT
Source organism: Catonia carolina (assembly GCA_035578175.1). Lineage (NCBI taxonomy): Eukaryota > Metazoa > Arthropoda > Insecta > Hemiptera > Achilidae > Catonia > Catonia carolina. Next base: position 70,487,244 of record JAQMRL010000005.1, read on the forward strand.
GTTTGTGTCGGGACCGGTAGTGGTGTCTAACTTAAATTTCAAGTTCGTACGAGGTTCCATTCTTGAGGGATTCTGTTCACACACACACACACACACACACACACACACACACACACACACACGCGCGCACACACACACACACACACACACACACACACACACACACACACACAGACCAATCGCTAAAAACATTTTTTTTTGGGTTCAGGGGGTCTGAAAACGTGTAGATCCGGTGAAAACTCGATTTCGAAAAATTGACATGAAAACAATCCTTTCTTTTCTATATATATTCATATAGGCAAGAGAAAGTAAAAATCTGTATTGTTTAATAAATGTACTAAGAATATTACAAAAGTAGGCTTATTTTCTTATATTCTGTAAAAACTACTTTTTTGTTGTTTAGGATCCTGTTACATCACTATAAGTAACTTTAAATATTACTATTCTAAAATATCTTTTGCAATCTACATTCTAAAGATTTTACGTGGTAGTACGTAGACATTCTTGTATCCATCTAACGTTCTGATATTCCTTTCAGTAAAAGCTCTTGAAGTCAAGAATTTATAGTCTGTACTTTGTTTGATCCAATTTTCTCTCAAGTCAAATTCTTTCACTTAAAAATACTGAACAATAAGAGTGGTAATAGCTGCGGTGCAGTTTTTCATATAATTAATCGAAAGACTTAAAAAGACTCTAAATTTAACAAGAATGTGATTTGCCACACTTTTCCTGGTTATATCTAGGGCTCCGATCCACCAAACCCCTGAGAACCACCAACTCATCTGATGTTGAACAATAACTTAGCGCGAAGCGCCGGCGCTATTGCACGCACTGTAAACTTTACAGTCACAAATAAACTAAAAAACAATAATATTTTTTAAAGAGCTAAAATGGTTTAGATGCTTTCACCGAATGCTTTGTGAAAATCTGTCTTAACTTACTAAATTTGTGATGTTTCTTTGCATTGTCTCCTGGTTAAACAATTTGTTTTAAAATGGTTATACATGAACATCCTAATCTGTAAGTCAATCTTTGTAGTCAGTAAGCTGTTTTTCATTTCAAAGGCTTTTCTACCTTGAGCAATGAAACGTGGGTGATAAGGGCTACAGAAAGGAAGAGGATGGAAGATTTTGAAATGTGGTTATAGGAAAATGTTATAGGAAATGTTAAAGATTAGGTGGGTGGACAAAACAAGTAGAAGTTCTTAGGCGAGTGAATGAAAAAAAGTATATAAAGCATCTTACCAGAAGAAGGGATAGGTTAGTGGGTCATATCTTAAGACATCCAGGTATTGGTCTATCAATAATGGAGGATAATTTTGAGGGAGTAAATTGTAGGGGGAGGCAAAGGCTAGAATACATAACGTAAATTATAAAAGATGTAGGGTGGTACAAGTATGTAGATATGAAACGACTTGCGCAAGACAGAAGAGCTTGCAGAACTGCATCAAACCAGTCGAGAAACTGATGATAAAAATAACATGAACTTCGGCTTTAAGAGATTAACAGCTCCGTATTAACGTTGCAAAACGCTATCATTTAACAACAGGCAATTCACGGTAAAAACAGTACGATTGTCATTTTTGTGTTTTTTCATCTACCAGTCACTGATTCGCCAACTCCGATCACTTAAAGAACAAAAATTCGGCATTGCTGTAATTCAACCATTTATGCCTAAGGGGGAAAAGAGGTTGAATGCCCTACCAAACTACATATTTTTTCTTTACCTTCCGAAAGAGATGCTGCTCTATAAAATAGAAATTTCACCTCTCTTATCTTTTTTCAGTACAATGTTTTCACTGTAATACAGTAAAACTCCAATTATTCGAAACCCACTTAACTGTAAACTACCTTAACCGAAACAAATCCAAAAACACGTGCATTTTTTATTTGGTGATTACTTAGTTTCAATTCTGCGTATACGTACAGTACATCATTTAAATACGTAACGTCGTTAAAGTATAGAAGAGTGTTCAATAAAATAAATTTCCAATATAAAGTTTCACTTCTTCGGGAATTCGTTTGCAACCAGCAACTTAGCAGGTTCTTCAGCTGGAGGTGAAGAACTACTTCATCTCCAAGATGTGCTTCTAGTAAAACAATGGCGTGTTATTGCTGCAAAAACCGGTTTCATCGTATTTCACAATTTTTTAAATAAAATGGACCGTAAATATTTTAAAAATATGGTGTGAAACACTCACACAACTTTCTTTTGCCGACGCAAATATCATTAGAAATAAAACAGAAATAAACAAACAAAAACTAACCACAATAAACATAACCTAATTTTAATCATGAGTGAAAAAAGCAAAATAAAAATCAACCTCAGTTTGGCTTAAAAATACCAAAAATCACTCTTTCACGCTAAACTAGGCTCTGTAGAGAAAAATGCTTTAAAACTGTTGTAGATCTTTTAATTTGCTATAAATTTTTTTATATACATTTTTGTCGTAAAATGCATAATAAGGCTGAAATCTTGAAAAAAATCGATTTTTCACACGTTTTCGTGAGGAAAAAACAGAAAATCGCTAATTACCGCTAAACTAAGCGTTATACAAAAAATGTTTGAAATGAACGTTGTAGAATTTTAAATTGTCTACAACTTTTATTATATACATTTTTGCGTTAAAATGCACATTAAAGCAGCAATCTTAAGAAAACAATTTTTTACATGAAAACAGCCTCTCCAAGAATTTCAGCAGACATGACGCCTACCCTATCTTGCAAAGCATAAAAAATTTAGTAAACGTGGCGATTTTTAAAAAAATCGTAAGACCAGTTTTTGAGAAAATCGCAAAGTGAAACATTACACGAATAAACTACTACTTCCGGTTGACCGATTTTGATGAAAATATTCGTGTCGGGTACGGTAGTGGTGTCTAACTTGAATCTAACAAGATTCAAGTCTCAAGTTCGTATGAGGTTCCGTTCTTGAGATTCTGTTTACACACACACACACACACACACACACACACACACACACACACACACACGCACACACGCACACACACACACACACACACAGACCGATTGCTAAAAACATGTTTTTTGGGTTCAGGGGGGTCTGAAAACTTTGTAGATTTGGTGAATACTCGATTTCGAAAAATCGACATGAAAACAATACTTTCTTTCCTATAAATTCATGCAGGCAAGAGAAAGTAAAAAAGAGACAGAAATAATAATGACTCTACAATATTACATTTTGTTTTCGTGAAGTTTTTGTATTATCGTTTACATGTACTAATAAATAGTCATACAAAAATACTGTTTAATCAGTGATACAATTTTAAACGCTAAAAGTATGACTCTACATGTTACCTGAAATTTTGCGTATCGAAAACGGGTCCACCCACCTATATTTAGTGGGATTTTCCTGTATTATTAAAAAAATATATGTTCAGCCCATGGTGTTCAAAGTATGACCAACATACTTGTATTTCATTTACAAATTTTAGTAAAATCTAACAGAATAAATCTTTGAGAGAGGAATTTATTTAAATTTATTACTATTATTTAACGTTCAGTTAGAAATACATGTAAATGAATATTGATTTCCCTAATTATAAGGGTAGAATTTAGGATAAAGCACAAGAAAGGGTTTGATGTTGTTGTTTTTGTGTGAAATTTTCAATACTAAACCTGCCATAGGCAACACATCTGTATGATAGATTGCAATACCTTCTTATGTGACCTAAAGAGTGATGACGTTATAAAGAGAGGCCTTTTCAGTTTGGTAGTTGTCCTCGTTATTTACACTAAATTTAATTTAGCTTTTAGATAAAATCGGATTATGTTATTTTATTTTAATAAACTATAACATAAATAAATTTAAACTTACTTACCGGTTTTATTTCATAATTTTAATTTATTTTATTATGTAGCATTAAAAATACAATCGCCATTGATTTGTACAGGTACATTTATTTACAATTACAAATAAGCAGATTTCTTGTAAAAAATATTTTATGAATACGGTAACAGAAGGGCTAATTCACAAGATATAAGGACTTATTTATTAAGATACTTATCTCTAAGGTACGTTTCGGGATCTGGGTAAAATAAATAATTACACACTTAAATTTAAAATTACAAGTATTTATTACAAACTAAAAATTACAATTAATGAACTGTCTTAAATCTACAAGTAAATTACAATTAAATTAATAATTACATTAAACAATGAAAATAAATACTTAACTCATATTTTTGGTAAATGTTAAAAAACCGGGTTGTAAAAATATTTTATTTTCATTTTTCGGAATCAATCGAAAGTTTCGAATAAATCACGTCGGGGGATGGAAAATGTACGCGTGGAGAGCTACATTTTACCAAACGATTGACCGGAATCTGTCCGGTAGGAGGGGAGGTCTGAGACAAAACTCGATCAAACACCTTTCTCCTTTTAAATATTATATAGGCCTATATTAGATGATAACCGTACCTAAAACCATTATTGCTTTCTGAAAATAACCAGCCAACTACGTAAAGGTTAATAACTTTAACGACACAATTATCAATTTAAACTTCTTCTTTTATTTTCTTCACAGTTAGGCATTTCTACCTGTTCTGGAATTCATCTTTTCTTCGGCCTACCAATATTTTTGCCTCGTACTGGTTTGTATCTCCTTACCAAGCAGGCTGTCAGGCATTCTATTTAAATGATCGACCCAATGGGCATAGTACAATTTCTTTTTTTGTTGAGTGGAAAAATTCTCAATTCTTGCCTGATATCTTCATTTCCGTCCGACCCTTTAATCTGTCAAAAAAAAATTCTCAATTTGAAAATTGAGAAACAAATTCTCAATTGAAAAATTCTCAATTCTTGCCTGATATCTTCATTTCCGTCCGACCCATTAATCTGTCCGACCCTTGAAGGACCTCAGAATTTCATTTCCGTAGTTAGGACTTTTCTTTCCTCTCTTCTCCACATTACTGGTACTTTACTACCGTATGTCAAGGCTGAAACTACCACCGTCTTGTAAAATTTTAACCTTGCTTCGGGATTTTTCTTTTGCCTCAGTGTTCTATTAATCGTCCCGCATATCCGACTAAATTTAGATAGTTTATTTTTTCACATCATAGTCATCTTCATATGAGACATCAGTTTCAAGGTGTTTATAGCGTCTCAGTTGCCACTATGTATACTCGTATGTGTCCATTAATTACTATTTTGGATCTTATTGAGATCTTTCCATAGAATGCCATAATTTTTACTTGTTTGTAGATACGTTCACATTATAAAACTATTCTTTTATATTTTTGGTTATCCCTAGGACCCGGCAATCGTCAATTTCGAGACGATGTTACCGCTTCTTGAACCGGTCGCGTCGCAAAATCGGATTTGCTTTATAACATTGCAATGTTGTCGTTTTAGTTTAAATTTCATCTGCAGACAGCGTTGCTGTTTTGAACAATAGTTTAGTAATGTATAGGCTAAGTAAATTTTCACGTATATAACAATAGTTTTAGTTGCATATGCTGTATGTGTTTTTTATTTGAAACCACGCTATCCTAGAGCTGAATTTGGTTATTTCTTTGATTACATGTTGTGTTTTTGTTTATATTTTCTTCAATTTTGAACATAAAAAGTTTCTTTTTTGTTTTTATTTTGAAATAAACATCATAAGTAACGATTTGTATTTTATGAATTTTGAAAGATAAGCATTTGAAAGTTGTAAACAGTAGTGTCATCTGAAATTTTAGAAAAATATTTGTCTAAAAATTATTTTCAAATAGTTTCAGCATCCTTAACTGTCAAATTAAAATTTAAATAATGTATTTATTCTATTTTCCTAAATTTTATTGTTATTTTGATACGTCAGGTGATAAGGTTTGTAATTTATAGCAAATTTTTAATGATTTCTTTACGGTTCGGTGACCCATATATCAGAAATTCTCGGCCGGTCTAGAAAAATGTTATTGCCGACAATAGGGTTAATGCCAAGAGTGCTTTTTGTAGATCATCCTCACACTCTGTATCATAACTATGTCTTCAGCAAACAGGACTGCTGAAGGAACTGTATTCATCGCCCAGTCTTACTCCTTAGCGATTTTCACTTTTCCATGACCGAAAAATGTCGTCAGTATATTTTCATTGATAATATAGTATATATTGTTGTCAATATACACTGAAAACAAAAATGTTAGAACTTAAAATGATTGTGTTTTATGACTAGAGATAATAAAACCTAAATCGACTTACTGTATTTATAAAACACAGAATGTTTTTAATTAGTTAATGGAAAATAAATTGACAAAAGACCTGAAATCAAATGATAACGAAGAACAAGAATAACAAAACAAAAACTTTCATTTGGAATAGCCTAGATAAATAACGGCTGGAAATAGCAAATTCAATCGGAACCTAATCAAACCATTGGTAACCACGCGAAGTTCAAACCGATTAGCTTGTGAATTATTTTCATCGATTTCAAAGCACGAAAGTGGTTTACCCTTTTATTTTGTCATAGTAAACTGATTAGCTTTCTAATTTTAAAATGCCTACCCCTCTAATAATGTTTTTCTGAACTACTGTACGTATGTTATATTTATTTCAAAATTAGCTTATCCAAAATTAAATATAGATTTTTAGTTATTGAAAAAATATAAACATAAGTCATTTTAGTTCAAATAACATAATGGAAAATATTGCTATATTTTTGCCCGTAACTGACAGGTAGAATGTTAAGTTATTTGCACTAACTCTGTCAATTCCAAAGCTACAAAAAATAGTTCTGTTTCTTATCACATAATCAGCTAATTATATGACTGAATCATTTAAAAGTAGAAGAGTGAGAGGGGTTAAAGACATTAGTCACAGTTATCTCCTCTGAGAGAGTAATGAATTTCATTATACAGTCAGACTCTGTGGTAAAATGAAGTAAAAGTGGTATTTGCAAGGTGGAAAATGTGTGATTTTCAGAGAGCCTGGCATGGTGATAAGAATACTTTTCAATTCAGTGAGGAAGGCAATTGTAAACCACCTCAATCTTCGTTTTACTTAGTAAAATCTCTAGGGGTTCAAACCAGCCTTACGGCTGATGACTTGAACAACAATTTGAATAATAATGATATTTACCTAGACCTAGGTTTGTTCGGGATCTGGGTATAATAAATAATAAACAGATTTTCTTTACACTTATAACATTATTGTAAAATTACAATTAATTATTATTCTTAGACTAAGGAATAAATTGTTATTAAATCATTTACATTAAATTACGTTTAAAAATCAAATATGAGTTCTCACCGGAACTACAAGTTTTCAAGTCCCCTTAACCCCAAAAAAATAAATTTACCGATTGTACGTGTCTGTGTAATGTTTATCTGAGAGTACAAACAATATATCTCAAAAACGGAATATCGCATGTAGGTGATACTTGGAACTTACGTTATCACAAGGGGTTCCGACAGGACAATTTTAAACTTTATAAAACTTTTTATGAACCTTTTAAAACTTTATGATGTTCGGCGAATTTCTCATATCAACAGAAATAAATACAATAGGATACATATCAATGTGATCCTTATAGACTAATTCTTAAACTCAAAACACTAGCATTTCGGCTTTTAGGGTTTGCCATTTTCATGTTTTTCTTTCTTTACACCTTCACAACGGTTTTTTTGCAAATTTTTATTGACAAACCGTTACACATACCCATAGAGTCACGGAGAATTTATAAAACATTTTAGGTCGGGGTTCTATAGTGATTGCTACCTCAACAAGAATTTTAAAATTTTCAGAATATACATAATCTTTTAACGGCATTTTATTAAGCGAAGAAAATACAAAAAAATTAAGTAACCCAAAAGGTTTCTGGTCGCAACCCCAGGTGGCAAGAGAAAACGAAAAACTCAAGGTATCATACATTCAAAATTAATTTTGAAACTTTAAACATTAACCTAAAATTTAAAAACCTTCAAATTTTAAATTTTGAAACTTCAAACTTCATCTGTAAACTTTCATTTATCTTCAAATTTCAAAATATTATAATCCACCCAACCTCTTTGGCGGCCGAACTTCACCTTGAGGTAAATGGTTCTGATCCACTTATGAATTCTGATTTACCTACCCCTCTGAGGCGGAGACACGTAAGCGGCGCGAAGCGCCGCTGGAGCGGGGAGTCAGTTTTTAAAACTGTATTGTAGTGTCGCAATTTACAACTTAGTACGGATTTTATTGTAAATATGCTTAATCCATTTTTCTATTTATTTTTCATTTGTTAATTATAATTAATGTTTTCTTATTATTAAATTAATGCTTTATTCCTACAATACTTAATACGACATGAAAAAATTTTACATCTAATGGGTGAAATTTTATGCTAAACCAACTTTCTTGCGAGTTTATCTCAACGTGTAACTAAAACTATACTTTGCTGTGGTTTTCATAGGTTTAAAATTTTCACAAACTACAAAATTACATCTATGCAAGTAGGTACGTGATAACTATTACTCTATTACAATAAGTTTAACGTTACATGAGCAACTACGCAAACTTTTCTTGTAAACGAGCAAAATATTACTCTGTGGTTTTTAGCGGAAAAGGAAAACAAATAGCTAAATATAATCCAAATTTCAAATTTAAAAAAATCTGGTGTGAAACACTTACACGACTTTCTCTTGCCAATGCAAATAATTACCAATATAACCTACCATTAGTAATAAAACATTATAAATAAACAAAAAACTAACCTCAAAAACATAACTTTATTTTAATCATGAGTGAAAGACGCAAAAAATCAACCTCAGTTTGGCTTAGAAATACGGAAAATCACTCCTTCACGCTAACCTAGGCTCTGTAGAGAAAAATGCTCTAATTAAAGTTGTAGATCTTTTAATTTCCTATAAATTTGGTTATACACTTTTGTCGTAAAATGTATACTAAGGCTGAAATCTTTAAATATCGATTATATAGCTACACGTTTTTGTGAGAAAAAACAGAAAATTGCTAATTACCGCTAAACTAAGCGTTATACAAAACAATGTTTGAAATAAAAGTTGTAGGATTTTAAATTTTCTACAACTTTAATTGTATACATTTTTGCGCTAAATTGCATATTATAGTCGCAATCTTAAAAAAGAACAATTTGTTTACGAGAAAACAACTTCCCCAAGAATTTCAGCAGAAATGGCGCTTACCGTATCTTGTTGTGTAGAGCATAAAAATTTAGTAAATGAGGTAATTTTTAAAAAGTCGTAGGATCCGTTTCTGAGAAAATCACAAAAAATTGAAAAATTACACGAATAAACTACTACTTCCGGTTGCCCGATTTTGATGAAAATGTTCGTGTCGGGTCCAGTAGTGGTATCTAACTTAAGTTTTAAGTTTCAAGTTCGTACGATGTTCCGTTCTTGAGATATTTTGTTCACACACACACACACACACACACACATACACACAAACATACGCGCGTACACACGCGCGCGCACACACACACACACACACACACGCACACATACGCACACACACACACACACACTCACACACGGACCAATCCCTAAAAACATGTTTTTTGGGGTTTAGGGGGTCTGAAAACGTGTAGATCGGGTGAAAAACTCGATTTAGAAAAATCGACATGAAAACAATACTTTCATTCCTAAATATTCATATAGGCAAGAGAAAGTAAAAATAATTATACAAACAAATATTACCTAATTAACATTTTTTACATATTTTTTATATTGTACAAATTTTAGTCATAAAATTTAGACGTATGCAAATAATCATGAAAAAAGAAATAGATTTTGTTTCAATATCTAATGGCCCCAATCTTGGGAGTGATCGTAAATTCAACATAATAGTGTTTCTCAGTGGATTGGCTATATCAACATCTGTAAAATACGAAATATAAACTTTAAAGGTATTATATTTACAGTTTTTACGCGTAAACTGTTGTTTTTGTTGCTTAGGTCATCAGCCGAAAGGCTGGTTTGACTCTAAGTAAAACGAGGATTGACCTTGTTTACTCTTGTCTTCCTCACTGAATGGATAAGTATGCTTATCAGCATGCTAGTCCCTCTGAAAAGCATCTACTTCCCACTCTGTAAATAACATCTTCACTTAATTCACCACAGCGCCTGGCTGTATCCTATAACGAAATTCATTACATTCAGACGAGATAACTCTGATTATTGTCTTTTACACCTCTACTTCATTTGTTCTGTTATTAAATGCTTCAGTCATGTGAAAGGCTGACCATGTGAAAAGAAAGAGAACTATTTTTTTGCTCTGGGTTAGTAGATTAAGTGCAAAAATAATTATTAATCTCCACTTGCCCGTTATGGGTATAATATTTTTTCTACAATATTTACACAAATAATGCTGAGCAAAATTAAGAGGTGTCTCTCCCGCTAGACTGATTTGTGCGACGCGATCTCTGCTTGGTTTATTTACGGTTTATGACTGTATGTTACTTTCATTTTCTACAGATTTTTTTTATTTGCAACCTATACATGTATTTATCTTTGCTAATAACATCAAATTAAACAATTCAATGGGTTTTAGATTTATTTTCGTCTCTGTTGGTAAATGTATTTCTTGATTGAATGTTTTCATTTACTGTTACGATTAACGCGTAATTTATCATATAATTTTACCACGTTCAGCACGGCGGCTAGAATCACGGGTGCTTCGCTACGCCGACCCGCCATTGCAGTGAAAATATACCATGCCGCCCTTAGGCGGCAGTCGGCCATGAAAACAACCTTACTTGTTTGCTCATCTACTAACCGGCTCTGCCCTTAACAGACAGGTGGAGTGTCAATTTATTTACACTCAATCTATCCGTTGCAGGGCTAAAATAAATAGTTATGTTTCTTATCACATGGTCAGCCAATTAAATGACTGAATCATTTAAGAACAGAAGAGGTAGAGGTGCAAAAGACACTAATCAGAGTTATCTCCTCTGAAAGTAATGAATTTCATTATACAGCCAGACCCTGTGGTGAATGAAGTGAAGGTGTAATTTGCAGAGTGGAAAATCTGTGCTTTTCAGAGGGCCTGGCATGCTGATAAGCGTAATTTTTCACTCAGTGAGGAAGGCAACTGTAAACCACCTTACTCCTTGTTTTTCTTAGTAAAACCTCTAGAGGTTCAAACCAGCGTTTCGGCTGATGACCAAAACAACAACAACTAACCGGCTAAATATAGTACGGTAATATACACGTTTGTTGTTTCTACGAAATTTATACCAGTACAATAATACAGGTCGAAACTCGCAATATTTTCCTGGCCCTCGTGAGTTAAACATTTTATTCCAACGTTTATTGACTAAATTACGTTACAATTGAGAAATATACCATAAGTACGCACAGTATTTTTATGCAAACAAATTATACTAGTATTAGTTTGATAATTTGTGTCTACAGAATACTCAATAATTATATTGCAACATATAATTAAAAAAGTATTTAGCTTATTTATTACTCAAAAAGTAAAACAATTAGTTTTTTGTTGATGGTACAAGTGATTCTCTATTATTTTTCGTTATGATGCTAAACATATAAGCTGACTAATAATCTTTAGCGAAACTATGCCAATATGGAAAAATTTGTAATAAAAGAACTTTTACCGGTACAAAATTATTTTATGACTGTAGTATTATAATAATGGATAGTAGGCCTGCAAAGGAAAAACAGTGCATAGAAATCGCGAGTTCAGAAAGTAACAGAAATTTCTTTTGAGTAATAATTAAACTATTTTTATGTAAAAAAATTTATTATTCTTAGCTTTTTTGGTAAAAAGAAGTCATTGGGAACGGAGAAATTCGTAGAATAAATAATATAATTAATTATAAACGATAATATTACACCACGGTAGACTACACTTAATAATTACACTTATAGACTACACTTTTATAATTCGTTCAAAAATTCTCGGCAGTTGGTAACAAAAGACGACCGTCACAGTAGCGCTTGTAGGATAGATCTGATCCCCTGAACAACATTTACTAACACTGCCAGTACACCGGCGATTTAACAAAAGCTATAGAAATGTGGTATGGTATATGCCGCCTTAAGGCTGTATTCGTCTCTGGAATGAACCTCAATTTGCCGTCTTAAGGCGGACTTTGTCTTGAACGTGTTAAACTAAAAATAATGTATTTTTAAAGTAAATTCGAAAGCGCGAACTCTTTTGCATTGATACCTGCAAAAATATTAAATTCACAGCTTCAACTGTATCCTGAAAACCCATTAAAAATACTGTATGAGTATTCAAAGAGAGTATAAGATCGTAAGATGAAAATCCAAAAAACGAACTGCACGGTTACAAAGAAAAAACCTTTCTTGAGGGCTATACAATAGGAACAAATTAATTCCCACTCCAGAATTACTTAAAATCTTAACAAAACAGAACCCACCAGGCGGTAACAACTATCCATGACCGGCTAGGCCAGTCCTTAGCACAATACCCCAACGAACTAAAGACTGCAGATGAGTTATAGCTAATAACAGTCAAGGTCGGGTGTGAGGTTACCCCTTCGCTAAGTCACACTCTGTTCCACCGAACTCCAGCTGACTTTTTCTTAGGCTGTCATCCACATTGGGACCACAACGTGTTAACGCAGGATACTATTCTTCTTCTTCATGTAGCATCTCCATTACGAAGGTGTGCTAGCATCATGGCAATCCTGACCTTGGAAACTGTAGCTCTAAATAGGTCGATGGATGACAAATTAAACCACTCTCGCAGGTTCCGTAGCCAGGAGGTTCTTCTTCTTCCAACCGATCGTTTGCCCATAATCTTTCCCTGGATGACAAGATGAAGGATTTCATATTTTGGACCTCTCAAGACATGGCCGAGGTACACCAGCTTTCTCTTCTTGATTTCGATCATCACTTCCATTCCCATCTGCATCCTCCTTAGGACTTCCATGTTTGTGACTCTCTCTGTCCAAGATATTTTGTGCATCCTTCTGTAAACCCACATCTCAAAGGCCTCAAGTCTTCGTTCACATTGCCTATTGGTAGTCCAGGCCTCTGCACCATAGTACAGCACCGGAAAGATGTAACACCTCAGCACACGAATTCTCAAGTCCAGACTCAGATTGTGGTTGCACAGCATCCTCTTCATTTTCACAAATGCGGCCCGGGCTACTATTAACGAACGTCAATTGACTCTGTGCTGTGATCTAGGTCACTATGCTCCGCCTTCATCTGCAGTCTCTAGTTCATTAAAGTATAAATTAGTTAATTGATGAGGTGTAGTCGTGTACAGACTTTGGCCGATCATTCCTGCGAGAGTGGTTGATTAAACCTCAGCCATCAATGTGCACCGATAACCACTGTCTACCACTCAAATCAGTAAAACTAGGATTTAGGGTAAGGCTGTATGATGGTTTTGACTGAAGATTTCAATTTTCGGTTTTTTATGTTTATCAATAGTTCAGCCCTAGATCTACAAGAAAAAACATTAAATTACATAAAAAACATTATTTTAATGAACAAATTATCCTTTACCAGGTCTTCCCAGAAAAATTATCATGTTACCAAGAACGAATATTTTTCATAAGTTCATACTGATTGTATTAAAACAAAGGAAATTTTAGTTTTCAAAAATATCTGCATCACTATTTTTAATATTTTCAGCTGTTGGTTCATCTTTCTACCCAACTGTTGAAAAAATGAAAAATTTACTTATGTGTGTACGATTTGTTTTTTGTTTTTTTTTTTTGGTTTTAGCTGTTCTCGTAAATTTAGATTTTTAAAATTTTGTACTTACATCTTTCTCGGAAACCATTAAACCTACCGAGCTGTAATTTTTACCAGTTATTCATCTTGTACACGCTCATATACCGGCATTTTTATGACTTCCTTAAATGCTCCAAAAATTAGTAATATGCAAAAAAGGTAAATAATAAAATTGTAAAAAATTATGTGATTCGTTATTTTGTTTTTAATTTTATGATCTGACAGATCAAATTGAAAAAAATTCAGTAGCTAAAGACATCCGACATCAAAGTTTTATTCCCCTATCTTTTATCAATCCTTTGAAAAAAGCACCTAATAATATCAAATGTAACATTGGTGGGATACAAAGTACAGTCTCCCATTAAACCAGGAACCTTGGTCTCCGAAAATCAGCTGTTAAACAGCTGACTCGCGACTTTAACGACTGAAACGACTTTACCTCTAGAACAACTTTTTTTTTTATTCCTAATTTGTGTACGTTGCAATCCGTTCAATTTAGAACAATAAGCAACCCAATGACCCAATGAGATGAGGATGATGTGTATGACGTGTAAATGAGGTGTAGTCTTGTACAGACCCAGGCTGACCATTCCTGAGAGAATATGGTTAATTAAACCCCAACTATCAAAGTACACCGGTAACCACTGTCTAGTATTGAAATCCGTATAAAAGTAACTACCTTTACTATTATACAGATCTGAATACTAGACAGTGGTTACCGGTGTACTTTGATGGTTCGGGTTTAATTAACCATACTCTCTCAGGAATGGTCAGCCTGGGTCTATACAAGACTACACCTTATTTACACGTCATACACAACTTAGAACTTAGAACTTAGGACAACTTGGTACACACACAACTTAGAACTTAGAACTTAGAACAACTTGGTAGATCAAAATATAAGAAAAAAATAATTTAAAAAAACATTTACATTCGAGATTCAAGAGTGAAGAAAATGAGTAAGTTCAAGAGTGAGTTTATAAAAATGTTGCAGAAATGAATTGGTGTAACCTAGTATAGGAAATCCCGTTCATTTTCAACGTACTGAGATCATTTATTACATAAATTTAAACAGGAATAATAGAACAACATTACATTTTATTCAAAAAGGTAAAATTCACAAGTTAAAAGTAATAATAATATATAATACACAATATAGAGAAATATGAAATGAATACTGTACAACATGGTCGTTTTGTTATTATGAAAACAGTAAGACAGGTTAGGTACGTAGCTGTATGTTCTATTGTGTCTAAGAAGAGACATTTAACCAATAAAACGGGGGAATATATTTTCAACAGGTGTCAACTGAACAAATGACGAATGATGTTAACAGTTCGCAATGAAATGTGTGAGGAGGGGATCAGAGGAAAAGGGGAAATACTACTGAATGAAGAACAATGTTAGATGTTGAATTTGTTGGTAAAACACGTTCCACGTATATTTCCCCTTCACTCCTTCTTTCATAGTTGAACCAGAAGTAGCTGAAGTAGGAAAACATTTATCATAGTCTCCATATAACGCACAACAAATTTTAACCCCTTGTAAAAAAAAAATACAAGAGAAAGAAGAAAAACATTCTAGTCAATGTCTCGTTGTATGGTCTTTCCATCAAATTTATTTTCCGGTAGGTTCATGTAACAAAATATTGGATGAATTTTTTTATGTTTTTATTTTTAAAGATTATTATTTGATTCAACTGACTAAAAAATATAAAAAATATTTTGTAATTATTTTTTTCATTCAGAACATTTTAAATTTTTAAAACGTTTCCGTTCATTTTATGAAAACAGTACTTGGATTGTCTGATGCCAAAGTGAACTAACTACAAAACTCACCATTTTCTGGTAACATTTAGTGTATTTTTGTCCTTAACCCTAGAGTTGGCAATCGTCGATTTTGAGACGATGTTACCGCTTCTTGAACCGGTCGCGTCGCAAAATCGGATTTGCTTCATAGCATTGCACTGTTGTCGTTTTAGTTTTAATTTCATCTAGAACCTTTTAATTTCACAGAGTTGGTGTTTTGTACAATAGTTTAGTAATGTATAAAGTAATTTTTTTACGTATAATACAGTAGTTTTAGTTGCATATTCTGTTTGTGTTTCTCTTTTGAGAAACCACGCTCTCCTAGAGCTTAATTTGGTTATATCTTGATTTACATGATGTGTTTTTGTAAACATTTTCTTAAGTTTTGAACATAGATTCGTTTTTTTGTTTTATTTTAAAATAAACATTAAATGTAACGATTCGTATATAATGAATTTTGAAAGTAGAGCATAAGAAAGTTTTAAACAGTAAAGTCATCTGAAATTTTAGAAAAATATTTGTCTAAAAATTATTTTCAAATAGTTTAAGCATCCTTTACTGTCAGAATAAAATTTCAGTAATGTATTTATTCTATTTTCCTAAGTTTTCTTGTTATTTTGATGTCACGTGATAAGGTTTGTGATTTATAGCAAATTTTTAATGATTTCTTTACGGTTCGGTGACTAGAAATTCTGTGCCGGTCTAGAAAAATGTTATTGCCGGCTGTAGGGTTAAGTATGAAATTTTTCTTGGTGTTGTTATTTAAGTCATCAGCGAAAAGGCTGGTTTAAACGTCTAGAGATTTTACTACGTAAAACAAGCAGTGATTTGGTTTACAATTTCGTTCCTCATTGAGTTGAAAATTATGCTTATCAGTATGCCAGGCTCTCTGAAAAATATAAAAGCACCTACATTTTACCCTGTAAACAATATGACATATTGATAAGCATACTTTTCTACTCAGTGAGCAAGACAGTTGTAAACCACCTCACTTCTAGTTTTACTCAGTAAAGCCTATAGAGGTTGAAACTAGTCTGTCGGCTGATAACCTAAACAACAACATAATAAAAATGACAATTCATTTAAGAAAATTCTAAGAAATGCGTTTAAGTTCTGAGATATAGGTACCGAATTAACACATTTAATGCTAAGTAATTATAATTATCTCTCCCTTTGGGATGATTACTCGTGCAGCGTGTTCTCCAGTTGCCTTATGTAAGGCCTAAAACTTAGGTTACTAAGTTTTTATAGATTTATTTTATTTGCGACCATACATGGATTTATGTTTGCTAATAACATAAAAGTAAGCAATTCAATGTTTTTTAGGTTTATTTTTCACTTTTTATAATAAATGTACTTCTTGCTTGAATTTTTCCATTTACCTTTACGATTTACGCGTAATTTCTTATATAATTTTAAACTACAAATAATATACTTTTTAAAAAAATATAAAAGTGTAAGCTATTTTGAATCGATACCTGTAAAGATACTAAATTCACGGCTTCAACTGAACCCTAAAAACCCGTTAAAAATACTGATCAAGTATACTATACGAGGGTAAAAGATCGTATGACGAAAACTCAAAAACGAACTGCACGGTTACAAGGTAAAACTCTTTCTGAGGGCTATATAATAGCGACCAACTGATATCCGACAGACGGTATCACTCCGGAATTATTTAAAATGATAACAAAACAGAACCCGCTAGGTGAGACGGCAGCCTGGCGGTAACACCTACCCATGACCTGGTAGGCAAATCTCCACCACTGAATGTTTTAAACAAGGATGCATATTCTTGCCTGGCTGGCAGATGATCTGCCAGCGGCAATGCTGGCACGGCCTGGCCGGCCGCATTGGCATAGTTGGTAAAGTGTTCGCCTCTCATCATGCGGTCTTGGGTTCGAATCCCATTCAGGTATGGTATATTTCATACGTTACAAAAATTATTTCATCCTTCACCGTCTGCATTAGCAGTAATTGCAGAACAGTCGGACGTTAAACAAAAAAAAAAAATGGCAATGATCAGAAAAATTTACCTCCTTGTTAATCATCAAGTTGTTAAAGAAATTAAATAAACTAAAAGAAAATAAATTATATTAAAACCCGATAATAGTTTATAAAGTAATAATTCTTAATAATAAGTGTATTAAGGGGAGTCGGACTCGAAAAAATGTAAAACATATTAATTTTCAGGTTTTTTACTGTGTTCTACAGTTTGAAATTAGCGCTTTCCAATGGTACCAAAATCACGTCTCTACGAAAACTAGAAATATTTTTTTTGTTTATGTACAAACAAATGTCATGTGAAAATTTTCCAGTTTTCGTGAACAAGTCATATAGTGTACATGAGTTTTAGTTATTTTGTCACAAATTTTTATGAATTTTTTTAGTATTTCTCTTTTAATCTAGAAGGCACTTTTGTTTGTAAGGTTTAAGTTATGCAATTTATGTTGCATAAATTACTTAGTGCATTCCTGCTCGTATGATGCAGAAATGCACTAAGTACGCTTTTTATATAGAAATACGTTTATAAATCTGAATCACCATTTCACAGAAACTGTGTATTTTCATACTAAAGACCTGTTTTCTCAAGAAGCACAAAAGCTTTTACCTGTAAATTTTAATGGCACATTCCTTAGCCTACTTAAATTTACATCAACAGACGGGAGCATTTGATGTTATTTTAATTTATAAAAACAATATAAATTTATTTCTATAAAATTTCAGTTTTTGGAGCAGGCATTCACGGAAAAATTTATAAAAAAGTTAATAATCTATATATTTTAAAATGACTCCGTCTTTCTGTCAGGAACATAGCAATGAATAACTGGTTAAAATTTGAAAGTTTTCTGGCCATAGATAACGGAGAAAATGGGTCAAACATTAAATGGGCTAAGATAGCAGTTTCATCACCCCTTAAGATTTCTACCAACATTAAAGTATAAAATCACTTGTGATATTAGTCTAGGGGTATGAAGGGTATATGAAGACAATTTTTTTAAAGATTAACAAAATGTAAGGTAAAATAATAGGGTATTGAGGTAAAGATGATGCATACATAGAGTTTCTGCGAGATTTTTCTTGATTAACTAATAAACTAATCCATATCGTCAAATTTTATGATAATTACAACATTATTATAAGGCAAGAAACAATTTAATGATAAAAATCTGGTGTGAAACACTCACACAACTTTCTCTTGCCAATGCAAATAATTAACAATAAACCTAACATTAGTATTAAAACATTAGAAATGAACAAAAACTAACCTCAAAAACATAACCTTATTTTAATCATGAGTGAATGACGCAAAATGACAATCGAACTCAGTTTGGCTTAAAAATACGGAAAATCACGCTTTCACGCTAAACTAGGCTCTGTAGAGAAAAATGCTCTAAACAAAAGTTGTAGATCTTTTAATTTTCTATAAATTTAATTATATACACTTTTGTCGTAAAATGCATACTAAGACCGAAATGTTAAAAAATCGATTTTTCTCACGTTTTCGTGAGAAAAAAAACAGAAAATCGCAAATTACCGCTAAACTAAGCGTTATACAAAAACATGTTTGAAACAAAAGTTGTAGGTTTTTAAATTTTCTACAACTTTTATTATTTAAGTTTTTGCGCTAAAATTTATATTAAAGCCGTAATCTTAAAAAAACAACGTTTTTACGTAAAAACAGCCTCACCGAGAATTTCAGCAAACATGGCACCTACCCTATCTTGTAGAGAATAAAAAATTGAGTAAAATAGGCGATTTTAAAAAAAATCGTAGGACCAGTTTTTGAGAAAATCGCAAAAAACTGAAAAATTATACGAATAAACTACTACTTCCGGTTGACCGATTTTGATGAAAATGTTCGTGTCGCGTCCGGTAGTGGTATGTAACTTAAGTTTCAAGTTTCAAGTTCGTACGATGTTCCGTTCTTGAGATATTCTGTTCACACACAGACACACACACACACACACACACACACACACACACACACACACACACACACACACACACACACACACAGACACACACACAGACCAATCGCTAAAAACATGTTTTTTGGGTTCAGGGGGTCTGAAAACGTATAGATCCGGTGAAAACTCGATTTCTAAAAATCGACATGAAAACAATACTTTCCTTCCTATATATTCATATAGGCAAGAGAAAGTAAAAAGGTTTAAAATGCAATGGTTCTTAAATGATACTTTTCATATCAATGGTTATGAATTAAGGTTACACTTTGAAAAAATCTGTTCATACAAATTTAATTAAGATTATGAGATAGAAGAATATTAAGTTTTATGTTTATTTTTAAATAATTTCAGTAGGGATTTTCCTGTGTGTTTAGAAGATGTGTCAGTGACAATAGGATAGCATTTGTTTTCTAATAATGTATTATATTTTCTATAAATAGTCGAGGTGTGGCTATTAAATAACGAGACTGAAGTAAAAAAAATTTATTTTAATTTTATACATAATCACTTATTGTCACCTTCAATATGCAATCCTTCTCTATCCGTACAACGCTCCATGAAAATTTTCCAATGTTGGAAATAGTGCTGGAAGTCATCTTCTGTCAGCTCCTTTAAGACTCGTACCGCTTTCTCTTTTACAGCTTCCACAGACTCAAATCTCGTCTATTTTAATTCAGATTTCATCTTAGGGAATAGGTTGAAATCACATGGTGCAAGATCTGGTGAATAAGGTGGATGTTTTAACACTGATATGCTGTACTTGGCTAGGAACCTCTTGACATAACGCGGTATGAACTAGCGCATTGTCTTGGTGGAGAACCCATGATTTGTCCTTCCACATTTTGGGGCGTTTTTTCCTTACCCTTTGACGTAGTTTAGAAAGTACCTTAAGGTAGTAATATTGATTAGTTGTTTGACCTTCAGGTACCCAGTGAAGGTACACAATCCTATTGATATAAAAAAATCAATCATCATTGCTTTAAATTTTGACTTGCTCATTCGAGCTTTTTTGGTTCTCGATGAAGTTCGGCTCTCCCAGTGCATGAATGGGCGCTTCGTTTCCGTATCATAAGTAAAAAACCACGTTTCATTACATGTTATTATCTTCTACCTCTTCCCTAATGTGAAATCTGCATTAAAAGGGACAAGATTTGAGATTGTGGAGGCTGTAAAAGAGAAAGCGGCACATTTTCTGAAGGAGCTGACAGAAGATGACTTCCAGCACTGTTTCCAACAGTGGGAAATTTGCATGGAGCGTTGTAGGGATAGAGAAGGAGTGCATATTGAAGGTGACAATAAGTGATTATGTATAAAATTAAAATAAATTTTTTTACAACGTCAGTCTCGTTATTTAATAGCAGCACCTCGTATACCGGTTGTCCCACGGAATTTAAATCATAGGGAATTAGTATTATTTGTTGTTAGTTTGTTAATATTTTCTTTTCATGAATAATGAAGACTTTCAATTATCAGGAATCATTAGAAAATGTTAAAACGTTTAAAAAGCTATCAATATGGACACATTTGAAGCTGTATTTTAGCTTAAAATACATAAATTTGTGAACCGTTTTCTAAGTATTCAAGTATTGTAAATTTTCAACTTCATTTATATTGCGAGTTAGGACTAGTGGATAGCCTCATACATAGAGCTGATAGTAATTGGTAGTTCGAATCCCATCTTCGATAAAAACTTTTATTGTTAATAAATTATTGGAAATATTATTTAAAAAAACCTAATTATTTCAATATTTTATTTTGACAGTTGTTTTCTCATCTAAAATTATTGCAACAATCAGATTTCTCTGAAAATTAAATGTTGCTGAAAAAAATATTTTCAAAAATACTGAATTTGCTTACAAAATAAGCAAATTTTTACGAAAATAACTTGAACTAAGTAATGAATGACAGTAATAAATAATAGATTAAAGCAAATTACTTGAAACAATTATTCACCACACCGTGTTGAAGAAGCGTGATGGTGTAAAGGTAATATCAAATTTAATTTTCGGAGAAAGCAGATTATTCCAATAATTTGACGAGAAAAAATTTTCAAAATTAAAAAAATAATAATTAAGTAATTTTTTTAACATTTCCAATAATTTTTTTAACAATAAAAAACTTTACCGCAGATGAATTCGAACCACCAATTACCCACTCTACATACTAGGACGCTACCCTCTAGACCAAACCCACAATAAAAATATTATTTAAAAATTACAATACTTAAATAGAAAACGGTTTACAAAATCTATTTATTTATGTATTTTAAGCTGAAATACAGCTTAAAATTTATTCATATTGATATATTTGTATTTTTTTCAATTTTTTGGGTTTAACGTCCGACTGTTCTGCAATTGCTGCTAATGCAGACGGCTAAGGATGAAAATGATTTTTTGTAACGTATTAAAATATGCCGTGCCT
Source organism: Catonia carolina (assembly GCA_035578175.1). NCBI lineage: Eukaryota > Metazoa > Arthropoda > Insecta > Hemiptera > Achilidae > Catonia > Catonia carolina. Next base: position 70,509,135 of record JAQMRL010000005.1, read on the forward strand.
GAATGGGATTTGAACCCAAAACTGCATGGTGAGAGGCGAGCACGTTACCAACCCTGCCAATGCAGCCGGCAATATTTTTTAAAGGTCTAAACATTTTCCAATGATTCCTGATAATAACAAGTTTTCAATTAATCGTGGGAAGAAAACATTAAAAAATTAATGAAAATCAATTCTATTTCCCTATGGTTAAATTCCGTGGGACACCCGGTATGTATTATATAATTATATTTAATAAATATAAGTGATAATTTAGAAATAATTTATTGTAAGGAATTGTTTATGGTACGAAGTTGAGCGTATTAAACAAGGAAATTATTTGCAATGAATACAATATTTTCGATTGGAATTCTCGTAAATCGAAACCAGTATAGTCCGATTTTTGTAAGATGAGTCCTGCTGTAAACAAACTGCGTAAGTGTTAGTCCCTGTAAATACGCTTCACACAAACACGCGTGGCCTTGGGTGAACTCTCTGCAACCTAACCGGTGATCTAAAAAAAACACGCACTCATTACATTTTGTCAACATTCAATCGTCAGTGGTATAATGTAATAGGCCTAATAATAAAATAATAATGATTTTGTCATTTTTATACACAAATTATTTTCATTTCACATGACTTTATCAGTTATTTATAGATTGGTGTAATCAAAACAAAATAAATCTAGTAGTATATGAGTCATTCACATTTTGTAATACGTGGTGTGTGTGATGTCTTCATGATTTAGTGTGCGATTTGATGTAAAATTCTATTTATTCGCATCAATTTTCGTATTTTTTCTTAGTTTTTGAGTGTTAGTGCGTGATTGTGTACGTGATTGTGCGTCAACAGATGTATTGACGATGGCGGATGAACCTTCTTCTTCCGGAAGTAATATTAAACATAAAAATCGGAAACCTTTACAAAGCGGAGAAAAGACTATTGGAACTATTTTTTTTCAATAAGTTTGCTAATAAATATCCTAACCTATAAATTAAAGAGATAGAATCACTTACTGCTGAATTTACCGGTGTATCTTGTTCAAGTGTTCACAGAGTACGAAAAGAATTTAAACAGAGTGATGTTTAAAAAACCTCAGTTAAAAAAAGAAAACGTAAAACGCCTGCTTTAGACAAATTTGATGATAACAACATAACTGCTTTCAGAATTATTATTTGCCGGTCGCATTGGCGCAGTTGGTAACGTGCTCGCCTCTCATCATGCGGTCCTGGGTTCGAATCCCACTCAGGCACGGCATATTCTCATACGTTACAAAAAATCATTTCATCCCTCACCGTCTGCATTAGCAGTAACTGCAGAACAGTCGGACGTTAAACCAAAAAAAAAAAAAAAAAAAAAAAAAGAATTATTATTTATAAATTTTCCTTTAGAAATGAGTTACCTACTTTAAATAAGATTTTGTCGGTTGTCACTAATGGTTCTGATTTACCCAACATTAGTCGGTCCACTCTTCATAAACTAATTCTATCTATGGGTTTTAAATTCAATAGTAGACTCAATAGTTTTTCGTGTAAAAGTATGCAATAACATGAAAGGTACGAGCGGGCGTATTGTAAACAGAATTTTTTAATCACTCGTTCTGTTCGTTCCAATCGCGCGGTGGCTTGTTTACGCTAGGACTCAACTAAGAAAAAACGTACTATAGAAATGTTGTTTTTATTTTGACTCCCACCACTTTGCTTTCTCAACCAGCCACCACATTTTATATCCTTTTCTCTCCGCACGTATGTTAATTCCGTTCTTTCATTCTCCTCCAGAGCGTCCTCGCGGTCTTCCACGATTTCAAGCTCCTCCATTCTCCTCGGTATTTTCTCCTCGCTCTTTCTTTTAACGTGTCAGTGACACTGTGTAGGGTGTAAGAATATCGTCCCATGAGGAATTGTCCAATTTGCTATATAATTTATTAATATTGTATTCTTTATTTGTTTTGCATCAGCTTTCAAGTTTGATTTTATTATTTTTCATTTACCTTGTCCCCTATTTCATTCAATAAAACATTATTCACATTAATACATTATGATTTTTATTCAATTAATATATTTTCATGATTATAATCACAAGTTTCATTATTTAAGTACAATTTTAAAATAATGCTCCAGTTCTTAATACTATAAAATCAATTTGCTGGTTTTATTTGATTTGAATGCTAAAAATCAAACAATGACATTGTTTGTTAGAATATACATACATTTATAATTATTAATGAACTAATATTTCAATATTTTAATTTGATACGTATCTTAATTGATCTGTTTTCACAAACTTTGAACGATTTAAATATTTCTTTCAATTCTTCTATTAGACGAATGTCTCCATCAATGTTTTCATACATCTGCCATTAAAAGGTTACCAGATAATCACTGTTATTATAAAATGGAATAATTTGTCTCTTTTAATAACATGATCGTTGGTGAATAAACTATTTTACCTTCTAATATATATATTTATTTTTATTTTTAAAGAACGGATGTATGAATGAAATAAAATGAATAACTGAATGGGACGTTTAATAAAAAAAACATCTTGTTCTCTTGAGGTTTTACGCCCCATTAGAATAATTTACAATAATATTTCTTCTTCTTAGTTGCCTAGTAACCATATTTTGTTAATGAAAATTAAATAATTTTTAAATATTTATCTTAATCAGCTGGAATTATTTATATTTATTTAAATAGACTCAAATGTAAACAACTCCAGATGTGCATTAAATTGTCTCATTACAACTGAACTTTCTTAATTCTAATTCTTACTCATACTTTATATATTCAGATCCTTTATAACATTCCAATTTATCATCGTCTCTCTTCTTATTTTATTTTTTATTGTTCGAAAGAATTAATTTAAGTACAATTTAAAATTAAACAGAGAATCTTTGGTATGGGAAGTAATGAATAATGCAGACTACATGTTAAGATTTTTTTTTTGGTGACAGAATGCAGCGGTTAATTTTATTTATTTTAGAAACAAGAATAAAAATAATGCATCATAAAAGTTTGAAATGTTTTTAAAGTTTAAAATATAATTTTGTGATATTTGTCAGTCATTTAGGGAAGTTAGTTACAAAGAATGAAACGCGCTTTAACATACAATGAACGCTTTTCCTGCACATTCTTCCATAGTTTTTTTTATGGTCAGAGAATTTTCATTGCATTGAAGCGAGGTGAAGCTCATCTCGGCGCACAAAGGATTCAAAGACTTATTTTTAAATAATTCATGGAAAAGCCGCACTGTCCATATTGCATGGTAAACAGTTATCTTCCGTCGAGTAAAGGAATTTTCTTTTCTCCCTTGCACTCTTTCCACATTTTCATTCATTCCATCCTCAATTTCCATCCTTTCTTCCTTTCCAACTAACTTCTTTTATTCTTTTCAAACATGTTAATTCCTTTTTCTTTCATAAACTTTCAACGCCATTATGATTGCACAATAAAACACTATAATCATTTCAGGGCTCATAAAAGTGGAAATTTTCATATTCTATAAAATATAAAATGTTCATAAGTAAGTTTTTTTGTCATTTAACGTAAATAGAAACCATTGAGTAGAATTCTACATGGATCTGTCTGTCCTATAATGGAAAAAAAAACAACTATTAAAACTAATTTTTACTTTCTCTTGCCTATATGAATGTATAGGAAGGAAAGTATTGTTTTCATGTCAATATTTTGAAATCGAGTTTTCACCGGATGTACACGTTTTCAGACCCCTGAACCCAAAAAACGTGTTGTTAGCGATTGTTCTGTGTGTGTGTGTGTGTGTGAACAGAATATCTCAAGAACGAAACATCGTACGAACTTGAAACTTGAAACTTAAGTTACAAACCACTGCCGTACCCAACACGAACATTTTCATCAAATTCGGTCAACCGGAAGTAGTAGTTTATTCGTGTATTTTTCACTTTTTTGCGATTTTCTCAAAAACTGGTTCTACGATTTTTTTTAAAATCTCGTACAATGGGTATTATCAATTTTCAAAACACCCTGACTGTACTTTTAACTGTAGGTCGGAGGGGTATGTAGGGTCGAAGTCAAGTATGCGCATGCGTAGCCCAGCGCTCACAGCAATTGCCTTGGCCTTTACTTCCGGTTGACCGATTTTTATTAAAAAATGTTTGCGTCAGATCCCCACTTATAGTAAGTAATTACCTTAGTTCCAAGTTTCAACTTTGTTCGATATTCCGTTCTTCAGATATTTTTTTACACACACGTGCATGCCGCACCCAAAAACTAAACCAATTAGTAAAATTATGTTTTCTTTTTTTAGTTTACGAAACCTGAAAACGTATTCCTGGTGAAAATTCAAGTTTGAAAAATTGACATTTATATAATATTTTATTTTCTCATTAAGTTAAGTTAAGTGGTTACTTTCTCTTGGCCTCATATAGGCCAAGAGAAAGGAAAAACATGTTTAAAGACTACTTTTTAATTTTTTTTGTTTCGGGTAAGATGGATCTTCGACGCTGAAAAAATTGTTTTGATGAATGAATAAGAAAATTGTTAAATATTGTTGGAATTATTAAGCAACACCCAACTTTCAAAATTTCTATAAGGCGTAATTGCTCCTTTAAAACGGAAAGTAAATTATTATGAACGCAGTAATGAGCATTTATAATATTTGTATTAATTTACGCTAATAACAGGATCATTACAAATAAAAATCATCACGAAAGTATTTTCATTACCAAAAATACAATAAATATAAATTAAATGTATCATAATTTATAAGTTGATAACGAATAGAATACACGAGTAAAATATTTTATTAAATATTAGTTTTAACACGTTTAGACATTTTAAAACAAATAGAATAATTTGTTTTAGTTCTATTTAGTTAAATATCAGTTTTCGTTTATGAAATATCAGAGATTGTCACGTACATACCTGGCGAAATCACGAGTACAACTTTGCAAAGTTGTTTGATATATTAGGGACGTAGTTTATAAACTACATTGTCTTTTTCATTCAATCATTCTGTAACTCTTTATTCTGATCACAGATTGTTTTGTTTATCTTTATTTTACTTTGAATAAAGTTGGTGCCTGTATAAAGTTTAACCATTGTCTCTGAATATATAAAATAACCTCTCACATTGAAGAAATTTACAAAAACCTATTCAGTATAATTACATTGTCTCTTTGGAAATTAATTTAAATGATAACTCAAACACAATATTAAATAGCTGAATATTAAATTTTGTTCCAAAATTTTAATTTAAAAAATCCTTTTGAGACCAACTGGGCTTATGAAGTCCAGTTCTTTGGAGCAGTGACAGAGAGGTCGCTACAAAGAGGTTGCTACAAAGAGTGATTTTCCGTATTTTTAAGCTAAACTGATGTTGATTTTCATTTTGCCTCATTCACTCATTATTAAAATATTGTTATGTTTTTGAGGTTAATTTTTTTGTCTATTTCTAATGTTTTATTACTACTGTTAGGTTATATTGTTTATTATTTTCATTGGCAAGAGAAAGTTGTGTGAGTGTTTCACGCCAGATTTTTAATCAGATTTTTCGTCTGCGTTTTTATTATGGATAAAAGCCTGGTTTAAACTCCTAGAACGTTTTACTCAAAAGAACAAAATGAGGAATGAAGTAATTTGTAATTACGTTTGTAACCAGATTAAAAAGTATGACTGTTTATCAATAAACCAAGCTCTAGAAAATGGTTTACTTTTCTACAGACGATTGCGTTTTCAATTCACCTACATTACAGTTCTAAATGTACCGTAAAGTTCATTACGTACACAGAATATAACCCTAATGTGTCATTTACATTTCTACTTCTTTTGTTGAATAATTTTTACTTCTCTTGCCCTATATGAATATACATGGAAGAAAGTATTGTTTTCATGTTAATTTTTTGAAATCGAGTTGTCACCGGAAATACTAATTTCAGTTCCCTGAAACCAAAAAATATATTTTAGCAATTTTTCTGAATGTGTGTATGAACAAAATATGTCAAGAATGGAATATCGTATGACGTTGGAACTTCATGAAAATCGTTTAACTGGAAGTAGTAGTTTATTCGTGCGATTTTATTAAAAACAGATCATTTCAACCTTTTAAATTTATCGTACGTAATTTGAACTTGTATATTGAAAGGTAGAATATTTATAATTTTTGGTCGCAAATACAGCACAGGTCTCTGCCCAAACGTTGCATTCATTTTAGATAACCTTATGTCTACATTATTTCCACGAATGTCATACACACGGTCGATAACCCTTAAAAAAACTCAGAAAATCTTTTGATAAACAACAATATCCTTAGAACATACAACTCTCTTACACTCAGTACGGCCGAGTCACTGAAAAGTTTTTCAGGAGGAAAACCAGTTCGGATCGCTCCCACAATAATTCTCAAAGTCCGTTTGTTTAAACTACGATTTTTTTAAAAACTGTCTCATTTACTACATTTATTTATTGTCTACAAGATAACATAAACGCTAAAATTCTAAAATTGCTAAATTCTTGGGGGCTGTTCCTCTTTTAAGAAAAAATGGTTTTGTCAAGAGAGAGTACCTTAAATGCATATTAACTGTAACTGATAAACAGTGTGAGTTACCTGTGATTTTAATCCTTATCGTGGTATTTAAGCATTAACTGTATTTTTTTTACTTTTTATATTAAAAGTATTAACTGTATTTTTATGGCATATTAAAATAATAATAAAAAATAAAAAATTTTTTTTTGTATCATTGTATTTTAATATTTGTTAAGTGTAAAATGTTATTTTTTTAAATTTATTTATTTAACGTCGCATCAACTGCAAGGTCATTAGCGACGACGATGAGGTGTGACTGTGCGTAATGAGGATGAAATGATATTCTGTAACGTATGAAAATATGCCGTGCCTGAGTGGGATTTGAACCCAGGACCGCATGATGAGAGGCGAGCACGTTACCAACTACGCCAATGCGGCCGGCAATATATATATTTTTCTTACTTTTACTGACCGTAAATAAGAATTACAAGAACATTAACTAACAAAAGATGGTAGTCATAAAACTGACGAGGAATAAGTTTCAACGAAAAATTTTTTTTTACAAAAATAGACTTCTTATACACATGATTTGGTAAATAAGATTTTCATCCCTAACGCTAATGTGTGCACATTGCAATTTAAGAATAATAAGCGACCTTTTGACCCAATGAGATGAGGGTGATGTGTATGACGTGTAAATGAGGTATAGTGTAGTACAGACTCAGGCCGATCAATATTGAGGGAGTATGGTTATTTGAACCCCAACCATCAAAGTACACTGTCCAGTATTCAAATCCGTAAAAATGTAATAATGTAACCTTTACTAAATTTTTTTAGCTTTTATTTGCTGGTATTTGTTTGTTAGTATGTTATTTGTCTAGTATTCAAATCCGTATAAATCTAACTACCTTTACTAGATTTTTTAACTTTTATTTGTTATCGGGCACTGTGTATTATTGTAAACCACATAATTTGCTTGCTGCTTTTGTGCTGTATTTTTGAAGTGGATTAGGCCTATAGCCCACATGAATTTGATCAGTGATTCCCAGTGGAGTTTATTCACGATTGTCTCTTAGCTGATCACCATAAAAATTCGCTTGTCCAACAGTTGTTACTTAAAAACTAATAGCGGCTCTCAAACAGCTGACTGACTGGGCTGGCCCGAAGGCCTTTACTGGGATTTTATTTGTTAATTCCTAATATGTGTACGTTGCAATCTGTTCAATTCAGAACAATAAGCAACCCCATGGCCCAATGAGATGAGGATGATGTGTATGACGTGTAAATGAGGTGAAGTCTTGTACAGACCCAGGTCGACCATTCCTGAGAGAGTATTGTTAATTGAACCCCAACCATCAAAGTACACCAGCAACCACTAGCATTCAAATCCGTATAAAAGTAACTACCTTTACTAGGATTTGAACCAGGAACTTTCATCTCCAACAATCAGCTGTTGATAGCTGACTCACGGCAACGACTTTACCTCTTGACCAACCCGGTGGGTTACTAGGATTTGAACCAGAAACCTTTATCTCCAAAAATCAGCTGTTAAACAGCTGACTCGTGGCGACGCTTTACCTCTAGACCAACTCGGTGGGTCCGTAAATAAGTGAAGCGCAAAAATGATCAAGCAGAGTTTCAATTCAAAACAACCTTAACTATGTACTCCATACTCTCTCAGGAGTGGTCGACCTGGGTCTGTACAAGACTACACCTCATTTACACGTCATACACATCATCCTCATCTCATTGGGTCATGGGGTTGCTTATTGTTCTGAATTGAACAGATTGCAACGTACACATATTAGGAATTAAAAAATAAACTATGCAATAATTCGGTATAATGACAAATCTGACAACCCCATAAGTGCAGAAGTGATTGCTTTTTGTGTGATTCCGATTATCTACAGCTCACTTACCACAATATCGGTTTCATTTTTTACATTTTTATTGATTAAATGAATAATTTGAAAATTTTTAAAAGAAATCGTTACAGAATATGACTAATTTTTTGGTTATTCTGGTAATTTTTACATCACCGGTTTTTCAATGGAAAGTTACATTTCAAAAGACTATTAAAGTGTAGAAAAATCAGTAACATATGTTTAATAAGCGCTGTATCGATCAAAAGCTAATATAATACAGTGGCATCTAAAGTTTAATAAGGTTAATATTCTATTTAACAAACTTTAAAGAGGAAAGTTAAGAAAGGTTATTAGATGTAAGTAAGTTATAAAATCATATGATATTTTATAAATTACAGGAACAAAACTTTAAAGGAAGTTGCCAATTTCAACAGTATTGTAATTCATTTTGTTTTTAACTAATAACATGTTAAAATATATTTTGTAATACCTAATTAAGTAAGGTTACAATTATTTTGGTGCTAAAAGGTTTTTCCGGTCAAGTTCTTTAGTAGAACTAGTACAATTAGTCCCGGCCAGGTCTGATGACCGTTTGTGAGGAATAAATAATTTTAGAAAGCAGTGTTGTCATAATTTCCTACATTAAAATAAGTAACTTCATATTATTGTTTTCTGTATGGAGTTCAAAATATAGGTAAATACTTAAAAAATAAATAACATGATAAATTGCATAAAAAACTCCTAATTCCCGTATTATTAATTCCAATAGGCCCGCACAGATGAGGGGTACAAGATGCAAAACTCAGATAATCCAATTTTTTTTTTTAATTGAATTATCACCACCATCTAGTTCGTTATGTTGAACTACATCGTTTAAACATAACAATGTGGATCAAAACTTACTGCAACCTATTTTTTCGGGCTGACAAATCTAACATTTGATTCAAAAATCACATTCTCCAACCCCCTATTTGTGTTAAAACTTATACAATCCGTATCCACCAATGACAACGCTTCAATGAAACATTCAACATGGCAGCCTACATCTGGAGAATACTAGTTTTGTTTTGCTAATGCGCTGAATACTGTGCGTCTACGAGGCTGTTGTCTTTAGTTTTGAAAGATATTTTTTATAATATTATCTTAACGTTTTTTTCATTATTAAAGCTAAATTACGTATTTCCAATAATTAGTTCTTTTTGTTAGCCTAGGTAACTGCATTTCTTATAATATCTTTACAAGTTTGAAATAAAACTCACATTATACAAAATAAAAATGTATTTTTTTAGAGTTTCTTTGTTCGTAGATAACAGCTGTTTGTGTGTGCATAAACTAATCTTTTTTTTAATTCCTAGTATGCGTACGTTGCAGTCTGTTCAATTCAGAACAATAAGCAACTCCATGACCCAATGAGATGAGGAATATAAAATGTATGATGTGTAAATGAGGTGTAGTCTTATACAGACTCAGGTCAACCATTCCTGAGAGAGTATGGTTAATTGAACCCCAACTATCAAAGTACACCGGCAACCACTGTCTAGCATTCAAACTAATATCAAGACATTTTTTTTTGTTTTTATTTAACTTATTTATTTGTAATCAGCCTTTAAAATGTGGCTTTAAGCAAATCATTATAAAAGAACTAAACTGACGTGAGTTAAGTAGACAACCTTTGCTCTCATTTCAACTAAATAAAATTATAAAATAAAGTTAATAACAAAATAAGAAAAGCTGCAAAGTTACAAAATTACAATAACAATGTAAAAGAAGTAAACAAAAAATGAAGTAAACAATGTAAAAGAGTTATTAATAGAAAAGTAAAATTAAATTAAATTTTGAAATTTCACTTTAGGTTAAAAAGTAGTGACGAAGATGAATGGTAAATTCAATTTCGTGTATGGATTAAAAACATTGGTTTAAGTCGAGGATGTGATGTCTTTTGAGGCGCTTTATTTCGGTTGGTTGGCCAGTATGTAGGTTGTCCGGTAGACTAGATATCCAAAGACATGTTGCAATAACACAAAAAATCAAGCTCAGTAGACAGCTGAAAATTATGAATCAAGTTTTTTCTTCTTCGTTAAAAATTTTCAAAGTGGATTAAGTGAGTTTTGCATCTATACCCATGAGATGGAAGTTGCAGGTAAATATGAAGAATCTCGATTCATATTATGTACCAAGTAGAGTCCGTGATAATTCGAAGTGCTCTTGATTGGCAAGATTGCAATTGACCTTTACTACTCATTTTAGCGGATACGTAAATGTTGCAATCATATCATATGACCAGATCGGTTTTAGGACATAATTACATAGCTTTAATATCTTTTATAAATGGCAAAAAGGTTTACTTCTTATTAGACTATTTATAACCATTTTGTTTTGTATGTGAGTTATCTCGTTTTATTAAAGTTAGAGGTCCCATGCGAGTGTTTTGTTAAAGTGATTCCTAAAAAATTATCTTACTGTGGCACCCTTTGGGTTGCATATTGTATTGTTTATGTAAAGTAATGAACATTTTGAGGCCGTTGGGTGAAGGTAATATGATGGGATTATGCAGGTATGACTTCGATTTTTCACTTATTTAAACAATTAGAAAGTGCTGTTAAGTTAAACTGCAAGTTACATGAATCATGCACAAGTGACTCATTTCTGGAAAGAATTTATGTGTCGTTTATTATTATTTAATAATAATAATGTTAAGATTTATGTGTCGTTAAGGGATGTGGAAGGCCAGGAGATGACCACTGCATCAAAGATCCGTCAGGATATTCTCAAAAGCAGCCAAATTATCATGATGAGTCCATCTGTAACTAAATATTCCGGAGGTAAAATAGTCCCCCATTCGGGTCTCCGGGTGGGGACAGCTTCAAATGGGTTTAACCAAATTACAAAAGATCTGGGTGCTGAGAGCTATGCGCAATGGAAGAGGGTGGCAATGGACAGAGCTAGATGGAGGGCTGCCAACCAATCTTACGATTGAGGTAGAAAAAAAAAAAAAAAAAAGATAGCAGACTTTATTTGGTCAGTGGTGGGCATATACTGCAGCAAATTAGAATCCTTTTTTTTTAAATCCCTAATGTGTGTACGTTGCAATCTGTACAATTGAGAACAATAAGCAACCCTATGACACAATGAGATGAGGATGATATGTATGACGTGTAAATGAGGTGTAGTCTTGTACAGAAACAGGCCGACCATTTCTGAGAGAGTATGGTTAATTGAACCCCAACCATCAAAGTACACCGGTAACCACTGTCTAGTATTCAAATTAGAATACTGGATTTCTTTAATTGCAGGAACAGGCGTACCAACACTAATCACATCAAGTAAAAATATGGTATAGCAAGTAACGGTACCAACCTAAATCATGTGTGTGATATTATGATGTTTGAAGCTTGTTTCCTTGTCTATGATAAACAAATATAAATTATGTAGATATTTTTAATGACTATTTAAATATTTTATATATCTTTAAAACATGATGAACAGTAAATCCAAAATGATAAAAATTAAATTAAATAAATAGTGTAAATCAACTGTGTTTGAATTCGGCTTCATGTTTAAAAAGGTTAAATAAAATAGTGTGGTTAAATTTCAACCAATGAGATTATAATTAATAAATATAAATGCGCGAGTGAAGGAACAATGGAACATCGAAGGTTAATAGAGTTGTTGAATATATAAATCAACAAAGCCATTTTTTTATTTGAGGATGGTCTCAGATCATCAAGAAGAGTACATGAACTAAGAACCTCCTACAAGACAACAATACCGACGATCAAAAGTGAACAGCATGGATTGTAGTAAAACATTTTAGTTTTATAATAAACGATAAATAAACTTTAAAATCTGTTAAATTAATATTACTTAAAAAAAGGAAAGGAACCAAATCATAAATAATTTAAAAAATAGGTTTAATGTATTACTAAACCCACCGGGTTGGTCTAGAGGTAAAGTCGTCGCCAGAATCAGCTGTACAGCTGATTTTCGGAGACGAAGGTTCCTGGTTCAAATCCTAGTAAAGGTAGTTACTTTTATACGGATTCGAATACTAGACTGTGGTTACCGGTGAACTTTGATGGTTGGGGTTTAATTAACCATACTCTCCCAGGAATGGTCGGCCTGGATCTGACAAGACTACACCTCATTTACACGTCATACACATCATCCTATTCTCATTGGGTCATGGGGTTGCTTATTGTTCTAAATTGAACAGATTGTAACGTACACAAATTAGGAATAAAAAAAAATGTATTACTAAGTAAATTCTCATTTTTTTATCTTATTCTAAATTCTATATGACTAAATTTTGTTTTTCTCAGCATAACCTTAAAATTCTGTTTTTTTTATTTAACTCCATTTTTTGCTAGCTTAAATTTAGGGCAGTTAATTATTAGGAACCGCGGTACATTACATTTTGGCGCCCAACGTGGGGCACCTTACATTTTGGCGTCCAAAGCGGGGCACATTACAATACCCTGAGAAAGTTAAATTTAAATTTAAATAAAAAGTGTAATATTTATTAACAAGTGTCCTGTTATTTTTACTTCCTTAGTTAATACTTATGTTGAAAACAGTTGTAAAAAATTTGCAACTGATTTTGATTTTAATAATGTTAATGAACCAGGTGTCGCTGGTTAAAAAAACCAGAAATCAGCGAGATGTAAAATGGTCATAACAATAATATAACACAATAGTGAGTATTGTTTCAACCAAAAACCATTCATAAAGTATTAATTTTCAATTGAAAATGAAATATTTTATAGTGGTATTTTTTCTTTTTCAATTACCAGTATGAAACAATAATAATTTAGATCAAATGTTAATATTATTGTAATGATCAATCATCCTTTTATGGTAATTGGTTATATCATTTCTAACAATCATTTTGGTGTATAATTAAATGTGACACAGTACATGGATATCCGATTACATCCCATTCTAATTAATCCAATAATGGATTGTAATGATTTGTATTAAAATTGGCAGTCAAGGTCAAAAACTGTTACACCTATAAACCAATAAAATATTAATTTATTAGTTGAGATCAGTAAAAAATAAATTATTATTTTTTTGCCTGAATGAATATATAGGAAGGAACTTATTGTTTTCATATCAATTTTTTAAAAACGAGTTTTCATCGGATATACACGTTTTCAGACCCCCTGAACCCAAAAAACACGTTTTAAGCAATTTGTCTGTGTATGTGTCTACATGTGTGCTATAACATAATATCTGAAGAACGGAAAATTGTACGAACTTGAAACTTGAACGTTAAGTAAAGTACCACTAGCGGACATGACCCGAACATTTTCATCAAAATCGGTCAACAAGAAGTACTAGTTTATTCGTGTCATTTTTCACTTTTTGTGATTTTCTCACAAACGCTTCCTACGATTTTTTTATGAAATTCATTTTGAAAACAATCATCAAAGAGTTCCTTTATTACTCTAAATTGTTTCTTCCAATTGTATCTATTAAGTTTTTTAACTGTTAAGCTCTGACCAATCCTGATTTCTTTGGAGAAGTTCAAAGTGTTTAGACCAGATCTTGCACCATGTGACTTCTACCTGTTCCCTAAGGTGAAAGTATTAAAATCTGCATTAAAAGGGACAAGATTTGAGTCTGTGGAAGCTGTAAAAGAGAAAGTGGCACGTGTCCTTAAGGAGCTGACAGAAGATGACTTCCAGCACTGTTTCCAACAATGAAAATGGGTTTTGGAGTTCGATGGATTGACAATAAGTGATTATGTATAAAATTAAAATAATTTTTTTACAACTTCAGTCTCGTTATTTAATAGCCACACCTCGTATATGTTAAGTTCTGTGTAAGGATAACTAACAAAACTCAAAATTTCTTTAAATAAAGTAGTCGATTATAAAAAAACCACACAAAATAAATTTTTAAAGAGTTGGATCAGGTATAAATTTATTTTATAGAGATGAAATAAAAAGTATGTCTTTACTTTTGAATTTTAACTGTTTTATCGTTTTTAATCATTATACATGACATAATAAAACAATAATGCATCATAAATACTTAAACTGCATATTTAAATATAGATTTACATCAGTCAAACTGCAATTTAACCCGAATTTCTAAATAAACGAAAGATTACTTCTCGTAAAAAACTTTCTAACCCTTTGACTAGTCCTTCAATTTTAAGTTCTTTTTATTTTTCTACCTGTTCTGGTATGTACCTGTTCTGGAATGTTTTCTTTGGCCTTTCATTATCTCTGTTTCCTATTGGTTTGTAAAAATATAAAAACCACGTGAAGACCACTGAAATCTTCTTCTTCTCCTGCCTTTCAAGGATTAGACATCTCTGCCTTTTCCGAACCTCTCGAATCTACCCATCTCTTTCTCGAGCGGTCTCGATTTCTTTTTCCCTCCGGTTTATAGCATAGTGTTCGCTTCGCTATCCTATCCTCTCTCACATCCTTCAACCACTGCATTCTGTTCTGGGATACCTTATTGTTTATAGAGAAGATGTTGAGTTCTTTCCTTATCTCGGTATTCCTGTAACGTTCTTCTCTACTACACCCATACTTATGTCAAAGAAATTATATTTCTGATGCTTGCAATCTACTCTTCTCTCGCTTTGGTAGCACCCAAGTTTCAAAGCCATAGAGTAGGGTCGGCACTGTTATTTTTTTATAAAATTTTAACCTGGTATTTTTGCCGGTGCTAATTTTTAAAGTTCGATGGATAGTTTCGCATATTTGCTGAAATCGGTGCATCTTATTGTAAGCATCTTTATCCTGTTGGTATGTAATGTTGCAACCTAGATACTGAAAGTATTCAAAGAAATTGTTTAATTAATCCGCTGAGGTATAATGAAAAAAAGATCCAAAATATTGGCCTACGTATTATAAATACAAAAGTTTGTGAACGAATGATTCTTAATGTGAAGTTAACTTTTTAACCCTGAAAAACTTTATCGAAACCGTTGAAATAACAATTTTACCAAAAGGAAATCTTAAATGAATTAAAATTGAAACTTTATAAATCATATTATTTGAAACGATTCAATCATTTTTGTAATGTGCCACCCTTTGATGTGTATGATATATTCAATGAAAGTAAAAAAGAAGTGCGGTGCCAATGTTTTTTCATTAAAGTATAATATTGATTTATACTTGTAACAAAATACGTATTATATGTACGTTTAAGGGATTACAATATCAGTATTTACCAAAATGCATCAGTAAAACTTCATTTATTATATAATTAACTGTACTTTATCTCACCGTATTTTAATCTTTTCCTTTAAATATAGGGTGATTCAAAAAGATCGCCGGTTTTGATATATCAAATTAAGGGATTTCTTTTATTGAAAAACTGAAAATAAATACATCAACAAGTTCTTCTTACCTTCCGATTTCATGTATGAAAAATGATGTCATGCATGTGTCCTCCTCTACTGCGCTGGCACGCATCAACTCTGTCCATGAAATTGGATATTACTGCACGACAAGTTTCGACTTCCATTTGCCCGATAACCCGTCGAATTTCCTCCTTCAAGTCATTGATGTTTCGGGGTTTATTGGCATACACCAATGACTTCAGATGACCCCAAAGATGAAAGTCAGAAGGCGTCAAGTCACACGACCTTGGTGGCTACTTGTTTAAGCAATAAAGAACAAGCCTTAAAACGAGACGGGAAGCAATGCTAGCGCCATTCGAGACGCCAACCGAGAGAGCCACGACGAAAGCACAACCGCACACGACACGACACAATTTTACGAGTGGCCAACAAAGGGAAGAAGAAGGAAGAAATAGCAAAGAGGTCCACAAGACAGTGCATTCCCCGGTGCACAATGCCTTAACATAACCGCCCGCCAAATCATTGACAAATGATTTCCAAAACGACGAACAATAACGGGGCCGCCCGCCCTGAACCAACGCAGGGCGCGGAAACGAAGCAACTAAAAGCCAAAACGAACGAGAAGCCTAGCACACAAACAAAAGCCTTGAAAACCCGCCCGCCGTGGAAGTCCCACGGGAGGGAATAAGCGAAGCAGCGAAGAAGAAGCCTGGAGACGAAACGAAGCCTGATGACGAAGCCTGAAGACGAAGCCAGAAGACGAAGCCTGAAGACGAAGTAGCAGAACGGAACATTTTGATGTGGCGTGATGCACGCGCGGGTGCACCCGGCCGACGTCGAACGGACATTTTCCACAGCCTGCGCGGAGGCAAACGGAAGCGGAGTATCTTGATGTGATCACCAGCGAGGGCTGGCAACCAGTAACGAAGCAAAATAAAACGAAGAACGAGAAAAAAACAACAGAAGAACGAAGAAATAAACGAAGAAACGAAAACGAATGTAGATGAAGTAAGCGGGAAACGAAGTGAAACAGAAGAGTTAGTTGCCCAAAGGCAAAGCTAACTGGTACGCGGGTTGCGAAACAAAGTGACGAGTAGGCGAACAATTATGACGAGAATCTTGAATTGCGGTACGGCGAAATTCACAAACCTGTTGAGAGTGAATCCGTGATTGAAGCTGGAGTGCCGAGCGAGATGTACGAAGGTTACACCAAGCATTGAACGAACGATGAGAGTTGAAATTACAATCATTCACCGGTTGTGAATATTGTATACGACGAGTGGGGCCCCGCCCGCCAAGAGGGGCTAAAGGCGCGCGAAGAGCGTTAGTAGAGCATGAAGCGACTGAGGAGGGCCGATTGCCCTTTGGCGAAGCGATTTGTAGCGGTTTGTCAGCAGAGTGTGTGAGTGACGACGAGAAGCGATGATTCGAAGTGAGCTGGTTAGCCGTAGAATCGACTAAGGCGAGAGTAGCGGGTTTTGTCTGCGAAGTATCGATGATGGAGGAGGACTCGAAGCGGTTTGGCGAAGAGTGGATTGGAGGCGACTCAGTGGAAGCCTTCTGCGAGGACTTGAAGCGATTAGACGAGAAATTGATTGAAGACAACTTGGAGGGAGCCTTCAACGTAGAATTGGAGCGAGGCGTAGACTTGAAGCGACGATTTGACGAAATACCAGCAGCAAGATCGGTCGAGATACTGGCGGAGTCGGTAGACGAAGCGAGACGAGAGTCAACAGCGATGATCTCGGGTGAAGCGGCGAATTGAATAGAAGGCGAAGAGACTGAAGTGTTACGAAGACGATTAGTTGAAGCAGCAGGGCGACTCGAAATGTTGTTGGAAGCAGGTGAAACAAGTAAGCAGTTAGGCGATTGAATATCAGAAACGATAGATTTGTTGAGCTCGGGGTTTGAGGTGACATCGGGGTCAATTTTCGAATTAACAGTGACACAAGTTTGATGATCAGCGGCGAGAATTTGAGGCGAGGTTGAATTTGGATTTAACGTGCGATTTTCTACAATAGATGATGCGGAGTCAGAAGCAGTAGCAGTTGACGAGGATGTAGCGTTGTTCGAGAAGACATATGTTAAGAGCGAATCGTTACTTGTAGCGGAATTAGGTGGTTGTATGTCGGGTAACTTGCCGAACAATACATAACCGAATACAGTGGATAAAGCGGATGGAGTGCCTTTAATTAAAGGCGTTTTACTGAAATCTAATATTTCTGAGAAGCAGTCAGCACCAAGCAGTAGGTCTACTGAATTGGGGCTGCGAAAACGAAAGTCGGCTAGCAGATGTTGAGAAAACTGTTCACCAACGGACTTATGAATGCGAGTACTAGGAAGGCGGTCTGATATTTTCTGAATGACAGCAGCCTGAATCGGTAGGCGAAAATTAGAATTTTGCGGCGACAGAATTGTAAGGTTAGTAGTACCTTCGACGGAGGTGACTTGAGATGAAATGCCTTGTAGGCGCTTGGTGGTAGGCGCGATATCGAGTTGAAGAGAACGAGCGGCGTTGTAGGTTAAAATGCTGGACTGAGATCCGTTGTCAATCACAGCGCGAAGTGGAACAATTTTGCCGGATGAGTTGACTGCGTGAACGATAGCGGTGCCTAACAGCGCGGTTTGGCCGTCAAGGCGACAAGAAAGTGAATAATCAGTGGGTTGGTTAACAACAATTGACGAAGACGATGAATTTTTAGTAGCTACCGGCTTATCAGCAGAACAGGTAGCGCAGGAATCGATTGACGGAGTTGCGATAGTAGTATTTTGAATCGAAGATGAAGAATTCACAAGTAGGCACCCGGTAGATGGTGGGTCGTTATCCGGATGTACGGCAAGATGAGACGAACTAGCAGTTGGCGAACTATGCGGGTTGACAACAGAAGCGGTGGGCGAACTCGATTGTTGAGCGTTGCGGTCGATATGTAGCAGCGTATTATGCGATTTTGACTGGCAGATACGACAACGTTTATTTGAGTTGCAGTTACGGCGGTCATGGTGTCCAAAACAGGCGAAACAGAGTTTGAGACGAGAAATAATTTTGTAACGGTTATCGACAGTTTGCGACAGAAATTCACTGCAGTTGTGAAGCGAGTGAAGGTTAGATTCGCACGAAAGACATTTGATTGAGTTTGATTTAACGAAAAACGAAGGTACATTATCAGAATTAGGAGACGGCAAAATAGGACTACGATGACTGTGTACAGAATTGAAATTATCGGTTACCGGGTTAGCTGAGTCCGGTTGATCGAGGTTTGAAATAGTAGTGCCAATGTCTTGCGCTTTATTTAGCATTTCAAAAGATTGCATTCTGGAAGTTACGAAGTTTAATAGTTCAGAATAACTTGGAATCTTAGTGGCGTCGCGTTGGGATTCAAATAATTCCTTAGTGATATTATCCAAATTGTTGTATGCCATAGAAAACAATAGAAAGTCCGCTAAGTTTATATTTAATAGCTGTAGGGCGCCAACGGCGGAAGTATGAATGCTAACATACTGTTTATAATTTTGATAGGATGGACTTGCGAATTTATCGAAATTACTGATTTGCGAAAAATGCATGTTTGCGACACGTCTGTCGTTAGCGTACCTGTTGTTAATTAATTGGTAAGCTAATTGGTAATTTGCAGAAGTCAAAGGTAGATGAGATATTATTTGCAACGCCTCACCGCGCAAACTAGACCTAAAGTAATGCAATTTTTGAATGTCGGACAGTTGTTCGGAGTTATGGACTAGTTCATTGTATAAGGATATAAAATTTTGAAACTCAGACAGATTTCCATCGAAGCTAGGAATTTTTATTTTCGGTAGATATGTAGTTGGCGAAATTACATTAGGTTTGATGTCGATTAAACTATAGTATTAGCCATATGAGCGATAATTTGAAAATATTTAGTTTCAAAGTCAGTTTGGATGATAGCGATTTGGTTTTCAAGGTCTTCAGAATATGCCTTATTTAGTAAATCAATTAATTCATTTTGCAGTGGTTGGAAATCTGAGAATATTCGTTCAGCCTGAATTTTAAACGCATCGTTGGGTGCAGAAATGGATTGAACGTGTGTTAATGTGTTCAATGATCGGATTAGTTGACGACATTTTCTGAAAATTTGCTCAGCATTGTCCATATTGAATGCAGTAAACGAGAATAACGACAGAGGATAAAAGAAAATAACGATAAGATAACAATTGTGCAAAAAATCGAATAAACAACGTTAGTGCAATATTAATAATAATACAAAACAACAAATGTAAATAAACAATTCGATTAAATAAACAGCTGACGTTTCAATGAATGAAAAATCCCCACCAATCAGATTGAGACAGCGGCCAGCTGATGACGGCGCAGCCCACACTTACTACATGTGATAGTAACAACTGCGCAGTATGAACCAAAATTACAAAGATGGATTTGATTTGTAAGAAAAAATGGCTGCCGAAGTATGAAAACGTGCGTGAATTGGCGCGAACACAACGAAGCGTGGGTCCACCCCCCTCTCGCGTACTATACGAATACAAACACGAATGTTTAGCAATTTTAAGACACTGTAAAACCAATAATGCACTAATTTTATCCACGACCGGAGGACCAAAATGTTTAAGCAATAAAGAACAAGCCTTAAAACGAGACGGGAAGCAATGCTAGCGCCATTCGAGACGCCAACCGAGAGAGCCACGACGAAAGCACAACCGCACACGACACGACACAATTTTACGAGTGGCCAACAAAGGGAAGAAGAAGGAAGAAATAGCAAAGAGGTCCACAAGACAGTGCAAACCCCGGTGCACAAAGCCTTAACACTACTGATGGTCGGAATTACGAGAAATGATGCGATCCTGGAACCGTTCACGGAGCAACAACATTGTTTCTCGTGCAGCAACTGAATTTTATACGGGTGATATTGGAGATCGTATCGAAGAATTCTCCGTACAGAAGAACATCGTAAACCCAATTGTTGAGATCGGCGACGTATTGATTTTGCTGGGCTAACAGCCACACTGTCACGAACCAACGCAACGTTCTGCTCAGTTCGGCCAGAACGACGACGTCCAGAACTTTTAAGGTCGACTGTTGAACCCGTCTCAAAAAACTTTTTCATGAGCCTGCGAACTGTTGATTCATTCGGTGCTTCATTACGTCCTAGAGTACCGCGAAGTCGCCTGACAGTAGCCGCATAACTCTCTCCACTCTGGTAAAATGTTTTGACGATTAACACTCGTTGTGCAATAGTAAACTTCTCCATGGTTAGACACAGACTGCGAGAGTACTACACTACACGAACAAGAGAAACTACAACTGAATCGTCAATCGGAATGTTCTCCGAAATAGAAATGAGGTCTAACAATGTTGCCAACCGATAAACAAAAATTTACCAGCCGTTTAAAAACCGGCGCTCTTTTTGAATCACCCGTTACCTTACATTTTTTTTGTTGTGCTTTAATTAGTACTACTAAAACACACACATTTGTAAAAAAAATATCTTAATGGGTTCAGAAGCGTAAAAACCTGTCTATTTCCAGTAAAACTCAATATTAGAAAATTGTAATGAAAACAATACTTACCTTCCCTATATATTTATTCATAGAGGGGGAAAATAAAAAAAAATCTTGTAAACATTTTTATTTTGGGCAAACAGAAAGCAAATATTTCTTAATTTTTCTTGAAAACAATAATGTGAAAAGTAAAGGTCAAAATATTACCTATTTCATGTAGCTAATATTTTAATATTTAACAAAGAACTAAATGTAACTACCTCCAGTTGCTCAGCTGCTAAAACAATAATATTTTTTTATATTATTGATTATACTTTCTAAGTTTAAAAAAGGAAAATTCAGTGCTGTATGCGCTTCTATCCGCAGAGCAATAGGAAAGTAAATGAGACAGGACACCCAAATAAAATTTTATAACAAAGGCTGTACTTCTCATAACATATGGGAGTGAAACATGGGTGCCATTACAGAGAAATGAATCTCTTATCCAGGCTGCTGAATTAAGATTTTTACGGGGAGTTTAAGGTTGTACCCGGTTAGAGTCTGTCTACGCTAAGAGTACTCCGATGTAGGCAACCAGCAACACAAGTGAGCATGCGCATTAATTAAAAATAAACACAGCATGATCAAAAACAAAATTCCATAAAACACTAATTCGCTCTAAGCTTAATATTATAATGACATCATTTTCAGTTTTCTTTATGAAACTACAATAATTACACG
The DNA here is from genome assembly GCA_035578175.1 of Catonia carolina. NCBI lineage: Eukaryota > Metazoa > Arthropoda > Insecta > Hemiptera > Achilidae > Catonia > Catonia carolina. Next base: position 70,531,017 of record JAQMRL010000005.1, read on the forward strand.
TAATCTGAACGGTATAATTGAAAACGCTTAAAGGATTATGTTTATTTTGGCTGGATGTAGATTGTAGATTTTTATGGTTATGATGGAATGTGGTGCAAAATAATTGTCAGGCGGAGAGGTAGACGCGCCAACTAGTGTAAAACTTTCGTTTACAACCTATAGGCGCTTGCCTCACGCGGAGTACTCTTACAGTAAATAGACTATAGATAGAGTACGTAACGAAGCTATCCGCGCCGAGTTAAATGTTCAGTCACTGTTGGAAATGTTAAGAATATACAAGAGAAACTGGTCCAACCATTTACTTTGCATGCCAGCTCAGAGACTTCCTCTGCGAGCATGGAAATATAAATCTCGAGGGAAGCGAGGCTTGGGAAGACCTAAAAGGAGATGGATGCCGGAACAGGCCATTGACAGATGATCATGATTGATCATACTTTGCAGTTAAACCTCCCTTTCGTGTTTTAGAGTTTTCTACGTTTTAGTTATTTTCTATTGCTTTTTTCAATTTTTGTAGTTTAAACGAAAAAATCTTTACTTTAATTCTTTAAAATAGTTTTCAACACTTTTCTCAAAAATGCACTGGCTCCGTAGCGCAGTGGTTAGCGAGCTACGCTGCAAAGAGGAAGGTCCCAGTATTGATCCTCGGCTAGCATCTGGAAAATTATTACTCCTTCAAACTCACAGTATATTAACCAAAGTATTCACTAATGACTTAAATTTTGTTGAAAATTATAATAAATAAAGGTTATTATTGTGGTTTTTCATTTTTTTTCATTTGATATTTAAATTTTTGTTAATTTGCAGCCACCCATATTTTGATGTAATATAGAATTTTATTCTGTTTAACCCGATTACACTCTTCTATATTATTATTGTTGTTGTTGTTTAGGTCAACAGCCGAAAGGCTGGTTTGAACCTCTAGAGGTTTTACTAAGTAAAAACGAGGAGTAAGGTGGTTTACAATTGCCTTCCTCACTGAGTTGAAAGAGTATGCTTATCAGCATGCCAGGCCCTCCGAAAAGCACTCACTTTCCACCCTGTAAATGACACCTTCACTTCATTCACCACAGGGTCTGGCTGCATAGTGAAATTCATTACTCTCAGAGGAGATAACTCTGACTAGTGTCTTTTACACCTCTACCTCTTCTGTTCTTAAATAGTTCAGTCATATAAGTGGCTGACTATGTGATAAGAAACAGAACTATTTTTTTTAGCCCTGGACCAAACAGATAGAGTGCAATTAAAATAACACTCCACCTGCCCGTTTTGGGCATATATTATTATTATTATTATTATTATTATTATTATTATTATTGTTATTATTATTATTATTATTATTATTATTATTATTATTATTATTATTATTATTATTATTATTATTATTATTATTATTATTATTATTAATATCTTTTCAATATTTTTGTATATATGCAAATTACATTTATGGTTCATCAAAAACAAATATGATATTGGTCGTTAGTAATCTTTCCAAGCTTGGATTCTGCGACTTACTATTGTTCAGTAATAAAGTAAACGCTTTAGAATGACCTTTAAGTACACCGTATATACGAGACATCATAAAACAATACTTACAGAAATTTCACTGAACATTAGGCACACATAAAATCTTTTTCGTTTTCTAAATGTGTACAGACATAGTTCCAGACATTCTTCCTGACTACTAAAAAAAATGTGAAACAGACTTAGGCCTTAGATACAGTTTCTTCATTTTCTTCTTCATCACCTTGTTGTTACCCAATGTTGGATATATCTATTCCTTGTTTACCTTAAAAATTCTGTATTCTGCACTTTCCTGCCCCGTTAATCCTGCCATTAGTTTTAAGGCATCTCTCCAACGTGTTTGTAGACGACATCTACCTCCTATTCCCAACGAGGGCCTCCACTGGTGAATAATTCCATCGATTCTCTGTCTGCCTCCTAAAATTCTTGTTCCCCTGACCTACCGACTGGTCCTACGTACACTGAAATGTCTGTGATTTTATTAATTTTTCTAAACCAAGGAATTAAAATATAAATTTTATTAAAAATTTAGGGTAATCTAAGCAAGGTTCTATTAAATAGAACCTTGGTTATAACAAATTTTGTTATAATCACATGAAATAATATTTTCGAAAACTAATTTAAAAAAGTTATTTGTAAGTTTCCAGACATACGACCAGGAGGCCACCTTGTTGTTGAGCCCCGGGATATAGCCGAACGAGCAGTACCATCCCACAAGAAAGTTTTGCTTAGAAATATATATAATGTTTTTAGTACATAGAATTAATTATTTAAATTCATATTTCTTTTTATAATAACATAAATATATTTGAAGTTTAATCAATCAAAGTAAGCTCTGAGATACCTTACCGGCACCGCGAGGCCATCTTGTATCTGATTATTGTGTATCTGCATGAAATTCAGTTTTTGTGTATTCAGTTTCATTTTGTAAGTGCATTCTATATAATCGTTGTAAGTAGCATTAAGTATATTATTAAATTATTTATTGTATTACTTCTTTGTAATTAGTTTGTTATTTATTACTTTCTCTTGCCTATATGAATATATACGAAGGAAAGTATTGTTTTCATGTCGATTTTTCGAAATCGAGTTTTCACCGGATCTATAGGTTTTCAGACCCCCTGAACCCAAAAAACATGTTTTTAGCGATTGGTCTGTGTGTCTGTGTGTGAACAGAATATCTCAAGAACGGAACATCATACGAACTTGAAACTTGAAACTTAAGTTACATACCACTACCGGACGCGACACGAACATTTTCATCAAAATCGGTCAACCGGAAGTAGTAGTTTATTCGTATAATTTTTCACTTTTTTGCGATTTTCTCAAAAACTGGTCCTACGATTTTTTTAAAAGTCGCCTATTTTACTCAATTTTTTATTCTCTACAAGATAGGGTAGGCGCCATGTTTGCTGAAAATCTCGGTGAGGCTGTTTTTACGTAAAAACGTTGTTTTTTTAAGATTACGGCTTTAATATAAAGTTTAGCGCAAAAACTTATATAATAAAAGTTGTAGAGAATTTAAAAACCTACAACTTCTGTTTCAAACATTTTTTGTATGACGCTTAGTTTAGCAGTAATTAGCGATTTTCTGATTTTTTCTCACGAAAACGTGTGAAAAATCGATTTTTTTAAGATTTTGGCCTTAGTATGCATTTTATAACAAAAGTGTATATAACCAAATTTATAGGAAATTTAAAGATCTACAACTTTTATTTAACGTATTTTTCTCTACAGAGCCTAGTTTAGCGTGAAATAGTGATTTTCCGTATTTTTAAGCCAGACTGAGGTTGATTTTCATTTTGAGTGTTTCACTCATGATTAAAATAAGGTTATGTTTTTGAGGTTAGTTTTTTGTTTATTTCTAATATTTTATTAATAATGTTAGGTTTATTGTTAATTATTTTCATTGGCAAGAGAAAGTTGTGTGAGTGTTTCACACCAGATTTTTTTGTAACTCTTTTAGTTGTAATAAATATTTGTAATTGTAAACTCTAGTGTATTAATAAACTAGATTAATAAACTAGATCCTGAAACGGACCATAGAGATAAGCGTTACAATAGGGCCTTCTGTTGTTTTTTATTTTATAGAAACAAGTAAACTCATAAAGAGAGAAAACATTTACTTCATATAGTATCTATTGATCCTTTAACAAAAATTATTATTTTTTATACATTTTGTAACTTAATACATTGTATTAAAACTGTATTTTACACAAAAACATCCTATGTATTTGTACTTTCATACTTTTTTTTTATTCAACATATAAAAAGTTATAAAATACCTAAAATATCTCGCTGGATAATATTTGTTTTTACCTTATTGAGAAATCCGCACGAGTGAGTTAGAATTTAGTTTTGTTTACATTCACGCGTGTACGATTCAATGTGTGCAATACGTACGTAGTTGGGGATTTGGGTAGCTGTAATTTATATGGGGTTTGGTATTTGAGGGAGAGTAATGTTTTCAGGTGTCAAGCTTTAAAATATATGAAGCAATATTTTGATATTAAAAGGTCAAAAGCAATGTTAATGTCGAGATTAAACTAACCTATTTATTTATACAGAATACCTATTAAATCTGTTCAACAAAATGTTGTAACCAAAATTTATACTAAGAGAAAAATTTATTTTATGCATACCAGTGTTAACTAAGCCAATCTATTGGATTTGTAACATTATATCGTTCTGATATTTTGGTCGAGAACTCATTTTGTGTGAAATAAAGGTTGATTTTTAACAAACTGAATTAAAATAATATTGTAAAACCTAATCCTAGGTTCTTTCAGGAACTGGGTATAATAAATAAAAACAAACTGGGTAAATAATAAAAACAAACTTATAACAACTTATTAAAATTATTTACTGAAAAAATTAATAATTACAATTAATTATCAAACATAGACTCCTAACGAAATACAATGTACTTCAATTAAATTTCAAAACTTAACCTTGAACAAAACTTGACTTTTTTATTAACCTTAAAGGGTGTACGTTGCAATCTGTTCAATTAAGAATAATTAGCAACCCCGAGGCCCAATGAGATGAGGATAAAATGTATGACGTGTAAAAATGAGGTGTAGTCTTGTACAGGCCGACTATTTCTGAGAGAGTATGGTTAATTGAACCCCAACCATCAAAGTATACCAGTAACCACTGTCTAGTATTTAAATCCGTATAAATGTAACCTTTACAAGTATTTGAACACGGAATTTGAGAGACCCTCTTTACTAAACTTTTTTAGTTGTTTGAAAAAATTAAACTATTTACATCTCAAATTTGTTCAATTTAAGAACAATAAACAACACCATGAACCAATCAGTTGAGGATGAAATAAATGACGAGTAAATAAGGTATAGCTGTGTACAGACTCAGGCCGACCGCTCCTGAGAGAGTGTAGTTAATTGAATTCTAATTATAAAGTACTTTCTAGTATTCAAATCCGTATAAAAGTAACTTACCTTTACGAGGATTCAAACCGCAGAAGCTTTGTCTCCTAAATCAGCTGTTAAAAAAGTAAAAGATTTTAGTGAAAATTTAAATTTAATTGTGCAGTGAAATTTGCAGTAAAGAGTACGAACTCTTTAACAGAAAATATTTTTTTTAATTTACTTAAACAGTAACAGATATCCGCGTCGGCTTATTTTTTGACGAAAGGAAACGAATAAGCCTAAAAGGTTTACCAAAGTAGATAGTTGAATTCAACAAAACAGACAGAGTAGATTTAAAAGTAAACACTCCCAAAGATTAGACCTAGCTACAATAACAAGCAAGTTCAGATCTAAGTTTCAAAAGCATTTGACCTAATTTTCAAAAAGTTTACTTTCAAAATGTAATTATATGTATTTCCTCTTTTCTCAGTTTATAAGGAATAATTTCTTACATTTTTGAATAGCAGTCATACTGTGTAAGTATTCATGAAGGTAGTAAAAGATACAGGTACTGTTTAATATGTTACTATACAATAATGATAAGATATAATATCTGTCGATGTATACTTTTTTTTTGTTTAACGTCAAATTCTACATTTGTAGAATCGTTCTACATCTTTGTTTCGTTCTACATCTGTCGATGTAGATAATAAATTGTAATATTGGTTAGCAATTATTATACTTTCAACCAGCTCCTTGCTCTGTGTAGTAACAGGATTTTGATGAATAATTTTTTTTCTTCTTCTCCTTTTGCTTTTCAAAGATTAGGCATTCTTGCCTGTTCTGAACCTCTGAAATCTGTCCATCTCTTCTTCGGGGGTCCTTGGTCTCTTTTCCCCCCCGGTTTGTTACTCAGCGCCTGCTTAGGTATCTTAATCTCGCTCATCTTGTCCACATGTTCTATCCACTGTAATTTATTTCCCAGTACCCTATCATTTATGGAGAAGATGTTAAGCTCTTGCCTTATCTCTACATTCCTATAACGGTATTTTCTACTACATCCATATGATGTCATAAAAATGTCATTCAGATGACTGCAATCTGCTCTCATCTGTCTTTGCTAGCGCCCATGTTCGCTCTCATAGTGTATAGTTGGCACTGCTATTTTTTATAAAATCTCAAGCTATTGATGTTGTTTTTTAAGGTTTCGTGAATATCCCCGTATATATTTTGAAATTGGTTCATCTTCAGAACGCATCTAAGACGCCTTTATTCATAAAATGCACAATAATAGTGACTATAGCGAAAAAAATTTTAATTTTCGTTATAATAACTGTAAACTTTTCATGTTTCTACGGTAAGATTTAGTGTGTTAAAATAAAATTACTAAAGTGTAATAGTGCGCGAGTGAAAAAACTAAGCTGGTAGATTTAGTGTTTTAAGAAAAATAATAAAAGTACTGTTTAACTGTAAATAAGTTGTTGTTGTTTAGGTCAACAGCCGAAAGGCTGGTTTGAACCTCTAGAGGTTTTACTAAGTAAAAACGAGGAGTAAGGTGGTTTACCATTGCCTTCCTCACTGAGTTGAAAGAGTATGCTTATCAGCATGCCAGGCCCTCCGAAAAGCATTAACTTTCCCCCCTGCAAATGACACCTTCACTTCATTCACCACAGGGTCTGGCTGCATAGTGAAATTCATTACTCTCAGAGGAGATAACTCTGACTAGTGTCTTTCACACCTCTACCTCTTCTGTTCTTAAATAGTTCAGTCATATAAGTGGCTGACTATGTGATAAGAAACAGAACTATTTTTTTAGCCCTGGACCAAACAGATAGAGTGCAATTAAAATAACACTCCACCTGCCTGTTTTGGGCATTATAAATAAGAATAAATTTAATTTAAGTCATGTATACGTATAATATAAGTTACTAAAACTAATGGTTAGCTACATGTAATATTAAGCTACTTTTAAGTCATATAGTCATGTAAGTTACTAACTTAATTTCTAAATTAAAAATATGATTAAGTTAGAGATTTAAGAAATAAATAAGTTTATAGTACACTGTGAAGTGTCATTAGAAAATAAGTGCTAGCACCGGTGGGTAACTGCATGATTATATATACATGGGGGGGATAATATCGCTAAAGAAAAACTGTTCGTTAGTTTCAAGTAACTAGTTGCAGTAAATCTACAATAAAAAAAATGTTTCTACGGAGTGAAAATGCGTAAATGAATTTTAACCAAAAATTAACTTAATTTGCACCTTTTTCTAATATTTATGTATTTTTTCTTTAAAAAATTGTGAAAACGTATTTTATTCACGTCAAAAAATATAATATTTTATAAATACGAAAATATCTGGATATTTATTTATAGAAAAAATATTCTGTTTAATTTACATAACCAAGAAAAGAGAATCGTAAATAATATGGTATGACAGAACAACGTAAAAATTCGGAAGGGTCAGCGTTGTCAAAAATGACAGTAAAATCATTATTTATCGGTGTCTATTAATATTTAGTGAAAAGATTAAAAATCATACGACAAAAATTCAGTATATTCTTACGTTTTTTGGTATTTTAATGTTCAAGATTCAATTTTCTTTCAAAATCGTACTCTCTCTTTATTAAAATATTAATTATTACCATTAACACATCAGTAGCTCTAGTGAAATTATGTTTTATCTGTAATGCGTGTACGTTACAGTCTGTTCTATTCAGAACAATAATTAACCCGATGGATAAGGATGATTTGTATGACGTGTAAATGATTTGTAGTTTTTTACAGACCCTGGCCGACCATTCCTGAGAGAATATTATTAAGTTAACCCCAACCATTAAAGTACACCGGTAACCACTGTCTAGTGTTCAAATCCGTATAAAACTAACTACATTTACTAGAATTTGAACTACAGAACCTTTTCTCCGAAAATCATTTTTTAACCTTTAATAGGTCTTTGGTATGAATACTTACCACTGGCAATAAGGTCGGTTTTATTTGAGAATAAGTTATTCATTTGAACCTTATTGGTATTTTCTGGTGTTTGGTGAGTAGGCTATCTACATTTTGAAATAAGCTAGCAGCGGCCATTTGCTTCGTGAGTTGCACTATGTAGTAAGGATTCATACCAGCGTACGCAACCGTGTTGTTTTGTTGCTACTTTTATACAGTGCTTAGAAAATTCTAGTTTTTTACAGAAAAGTAAGCATTCATGTTCATATTAAGTTAAGATAAGTTAATCTACACATTTTTTGTTATATAACACTACAAGTTGTTTTAATAAGCATTCTTACCACTAAACATTATATGATGACCATTTCAAAAAACGTTCCTTGGTAAGTATACTTACCAGGGCTTAACTTCAAAACAAAGTAATATCTTACTGCTTTGGCCCTAGAAATATATTATTAAAGCCCCTGTTCAGAAAAATTTAACGTTTCCCAACATATATTATATTTTCCTCCGTAGTACTGCCCTATAAAGGGTTAACGGCTGATCCGCAGTGATGACTTTACCTCTAGACCAACCCGGTGGGTTTGTTATATTTAAATGTACCAAACAATATTCATTTCACCTGATAAACTGCTCTGTTCAGTCAAAAATTATTCAGAGTTAATAAAACTGTCAAAATTGTTCAGAATAATGCCCAATATATTCATGTAAATAAACTTTTAAAAGAAACTTTTTGTTTTGAATATAAGGATTGAACGGGTTTCTTTCTTTGTATCCACAGTTTATATTGTGTACGAAATACATAAACTTTTATAAGAAATGTAAAGAAAATGCTATGAACATTATCATAATGTGCCTATCTATTATAAATATATTAATAGATATTAAACTTCATTTATTTATACGTAAAACTATAAACTTCAACAGCTTTGAGACAAAGGAGATCAAACCAGTTGTTAAAAAACTTCAAGTGAATTCATATTTTTAAAATCTTATATTATGCAATGTGATTTCAAGTAATAAAAATCCGGTGTAAAACAATTACATACAACATTATCTTGCCAATACAAAAACAATAAATAATATAACCTATGTTTAATTTTGAGTAAACAATTTAAAATGAAAAACAACCTAATTTTAATCATGAGTGAATGATGCAGAAGAACAACAACAAACCTCCAACGTCCAGATCCTGTTGATTGGAATACAATACGTATTGTGACAATAAGAAGGGCACGGTTCGCGAAAGTTCTAGCATTTCATTCATAAAAATCTGGTGTGAAACACTCACACAACTTTCTCTTGCCAATGCAAAAAAAAAAACAATAAACCTAAAATTATTAATAAAATATTAAAAAGAAACAAACAAACTAACCTCAAAAACATAACCTTATTTTAATCATGAGTGAATGACGCAAAATGAAAATCGAACTCAGTTTGGCTTAAAAAAACGGAAAATCACACTTTCACGCTAAACTAGGCTCTGTAGAGAAAAATTCTTTAATTGAAAGTTGTAGATCTTTTAATTTCCTATAAATTTTATTACATACTTTTTTGTCGTAAAATGCGTACTAAAGCCGAAATCTTAAAAAAATCAATTTTTCACACGTTTTCGTGAGAAAAAATCAGAAAATCGCTAATTACAGCTAAACTAAGCGTTATACAAAAAAATGTTTGAAATAAATGATGTAGGATTTTAAATTCTCTACAATTTTTTTATATAAATTGTTGCGCTAAAATGCATATTAAAGCCGTAATCTTAAAAAAACAACGTTTTTTACAAGAAAACACCCTCACCAAGAATTTCAGCAAACATGGCGCCTACCCTATCTTGTAGAGAATAAAAAATTGAGTAAACCAGGCGATTTTAAAAAAAATCGTAGGACCAGTTTTTGAGAAAATCGCAAAAAAGTGAAAAATTATACGAATAAACTACTACTTCTGGTTGACCGATTTTGATGAAAATGTTCTTGTCGGGTCAGGTAGTAGTATGTAACTTACGTTTCAAGTTTCAAGTTCGTACGATGTTCCGTTCTTGAGATATTCTGTTCACACACACACACACACGGACACACACACAGACCAATCGCTAAAAACATGTTTTTTGGGTTCAGGGGGTCTGAAAACGTATAGATCCGGTGAAAATTCGATTTCGAAAAATCGACATGAAAACAATACTTTCCTTCCTATATATTCATATAGGCAAGAGAAAGTAAAAATAGTAAAGAGATGATAATAGAGTGAAAGAGTAACAATGGGGTGGCTATAAAGGGGTGCCTATTCATGAGAGTTGTTTGAAAGGACTGCGCTATTATTTATGAAAGGGACCTGTAACACTTTCTATTTACAATAAGATCTATTGTTGACTTGTTTACAATAGATACTAGCACTCATTTATAAAAGGTTTTTTTTTTGTACCTTATTATTTGTATCGAAGTTTGGTGTTTTTCGGGAAGATTCTTTTTGATTCACTATAAAAGAGACCCCCGAGCGCGGTCAGTGAGTTAGTATTCGTTTGATCTTTGACGAGTGGCTATCGGGCGTAGTGCAGGAGCGTTCCGAGCATTGTGTTAGTCAACGATTGCTTTACTGTCTTTGTTTGTGTGTGTATTGTGAAAAGTTATTGTGTATCCGTATTAAATTCAGTTTTTGTGTATTTAGTTTTATTTTGTATGTATAGTCTATAAAATTGATTGTAAGTAGTGGTAAGTAAATTATTAAGTTATTTATTGTATTACTTTAATATAATTAGTTAATTTATTTATTTTGTAAATCTTTTAGTGTAATAAATATTTGTAATTTCAAACTTTAGTGTATTAATTATTTAATAACCTAGATCCCGAAACGGACCTTAGCGATAAGTGTCACAGTATATTTATTTTAGCAAGCTACTAATTTATTATATTATTTCCTCAAAAAATTAATTAAGTAAAAGTAATAATTAATAACCTCATAATAATGAACGTAAAAGAAAATGCGAGTATTTATAATTTTAATTTTGAGTTCACTTTTCTTTTTAAATTACGTATGGAGAGAAATGTTTTAAAAATTTCAAATAGGATGAATACTTTAGGGAGATAAGAAAAGTCAAATAATTGATGGTAATGCAGCAATTTAATATGAAAAATGTGTGGTCGCACGGGGCAAATAATAATGCCCAAAAGGCTGACGCTACTTGTATGATTTACTACACAGGGCTGCATTCACCCTTCTACTCTTCCTTCCTCCCTCCTTCTGAACAACGTTTATTTCAACGTTTCGTTAAGAAACGTAAATTAAACCACTATAACGCTTAAATCAACTTTTTCACTCACCCTCCAACAAAAATTAAAAGAACCTAATTCTTCCAAAAGAAAAAATGTTATAAGAACAATGGAAAATATTAAAATGAAAAATTAAGATTTTTACCTAATGTACTACAACTGAGTTTGGTTTTAATTGTATTAAATTTATTAATTTTTTTTATCCTACTACGTCAAGGGAATGAAGGTATCTTGTTTGCTTTTCTCTAATTTTTTAGTTTATTAATTTACTTCCACGCCTGTCTAAAAGTAATGATCAAAACTTTATAAAAGCTACCGTAAATAATATTGTCTTCCTTCATTATATTTTTAGAAAAATTTAACTCCAGTGCAGATCTGCAGAGTTGTTTGTTTAGGTCATGAGCCGAAAGGCTGGTTTGAACCTCTAGAGACTTTACTAAATAAAACGAGGAGTAAGGTGGTTTACCTTGCCTTTCTCACTGAATGGAAAAGTATTATGACAATATCGAAAAAGGAATATGGCTCGAGAGGGTCCTAGATAGTTTTCTATTCATAGAATGTTAAAGAGTAGATAATAGAGTGAAAAAGTAACCATAGGGTTAGTTATAAAAGGATATTTAAAAAGGGCCGTGTATAATAAGGTAGGGTCTTTGTTGTACAACTATTTGTGTGGTTACCTGTAACACCGTTTATTCTATTGTGACTTGTTTATGTTAGTTATGATTTTTCGAGATAAAATATAAAAGAATTTTTATTAGTTGCATCGAATCTCTGTGTCTTTTGAGAAAACTCTTTGATCTATCTATATAAAGGGAGTCCCAAGTGCGGTCAGAGGGTAAGTATTCGTTTGATCTTTGACGAGTGTTTATTGTGTCTTATCGGTATGTTAGATCAGGTCAACGGTTTCGAGGCATTGTGTTGGTCAATTATTGTTGTACAGTTTGTTGTGTGTGTGCGTTGTGAATAGTTTTTGTGTATGTGCATTCTGTTTAATTGTTTGTAAGTAGTATTAAGTAAATTATTTAAGTTATTTATTCTATTACTTCATTGTAATTAGTTTATTATTTTTTTGTAAATCTTTTAGTTGTAATGAATACTTGTAATTTTAAACTTTAGTGTATTAATTATTTAATTACCTAGATCCCGAAACGGACCTTAGCGATAAGTGTCAGAGTATGCTTATCACTATGCCAGGACCTCTGAAAAACATCTACTTTCCATCCTAAAAATGACACCTTCAAATAATTCACCAAAGGTAGTGGCTGTGTAATAAAATTCATTACTCTCAAAGGAAATAACTCTTGACTAGTGTATTTTGTACCTCTATCTCTTCTATTCTTAAATAGTTCACTCATATAATTACTGCCCATAACAGACAGGTGGAGTGTCGAATTGTTTGCACTCAATCTGTTCGTTGCAGGGCTGAAATGAGTGGTTCTGTTTCTTGTCACATGGTCGGTCAATTGAATGACTGAATCATTTAAGAACGGAAGAGGTAGAGGTGTAAAAGACACTAATCAAAGTTATCTTCTCTGAAAGTAATGAATTTCATTGTACAGCTAGACCCTGTGGTGAATGAAGTGAAGGTGTCATTTACAGAGTGGAAAATATGTGCTTTTCAGAGGGCCCGGCATGCTGATAAGCGTACTTTTCCACTCAGTGAGGAAGGCAATGGTAAACCACCTCACTTTTCGTTTTACTTAGTAAAACCTCTAGAGGTTCAAACCAGCCTTTCGGCTGTCGACCTAAACAACAACATATAATTGGCTGGCCATCTGATAAGAAACAGAAGTACAGTATTTTATGTAGCCCTAGAAGTATAGTCGTTCCTCAATTTAATGACTTCCTTATTAGTTTTTATATTTTCTCCTGATCCTCCAGCACCCATAATTAAGAACATTTTGTTGTTGTTAAGGTCATCAGCCAAGTAGCTGGTTTAAACCTCTAGAAATTTAACGAAGTAAAATGAGGAGTGAAGTAGTTTATAATTGCCTTCCTCATTAAGTGGAAAAGTATACTTATTAGCATGCCAGGCCATCTAAAAATCCTCTATTTTCCACCCTATAAATGACACATTCACTTAATTTACCACAGCATCCAGCTATATAATGAAGTTCATTGCTCTCAAGAGGAGATAACTGTGACTAGTGTCTTTTGCACTTCTACCTTTTCTGCTCTTAATTACTTTACTCATATAATTGGCTGACCATGTGATAAGAAACAGAACTAATTTTACTTTCTCTTGCCTATATGAATATATAGGAAGGAAAGTATTGTTTTCATGTCGATTTTACGAAATCGAGTTTTCACCGGATCTATACGTTTTCAGACCCCCTGAACCCAAAAAACATGTTTTTAGCGATTGGTCTGTGTGTGTGTCTGTCTGTCTGTGTGTGTGTGTGTGTGTGTGTGTGTGTGTGTGTGTGTGTGTGTGTGTGTGTGTGTGTGTATGTGTGTGTGTGTGTGTGTGTGTGTGTGTGTGTGAACAGAATATCTCAAGAACGAAACATCGTACGAACTTGAAACTTGAAACTTAAGTTACATACCACTACCGGACGCGACACGAACATTTTCATCAAACTCGGTCAACCGGAAGTAGTAGTTTATTCGTATAATTTTTCAGTTTTTTTGCGATTTTCTCAAAAACTAGTCCTACGATTTTTTTTAAAATCGCCTATTTTACTCAATTTTTTATTCTCTACAAGATAGGGTAGGCGCCATGTTTGCTGAAATTCTCGGTGAGGCTGTTTTCACGTAAAAACGTTGTTTTTTTAAGATTACGGCTTTAATATAAATTTCAGCGCAAAAACTTATATAATAAAAGTTGTAGAGAATTTAAAAACCTACAACTTCTGTTTCAAACATTGTTTTGTATAACGCTTAGTTTAGCGGTAATTTGCGATTTTCTGTTTTTTTTTCTCACGAAAACGTGAGAAACATCGATTTTTTTAACATTTCGGTCTTAGTATACATTTTACGACAAAAGTGTATATAATTTAATTTATAGAAAATTAAAAGATCTACAACTTTTGTTTAGAGCATTTTTCTCTACAGAGCCTAGTTTAGCGTGAAAGCGTGATTTTCCGTATTTTTAAGCCAAACTGAGTTCGATTGTCATTTTGCGTCATTCACTCATGATTAAAATAAGGTTATGTTTTTGAGGTTAGTTTTTGTTTATTTCTAATATTTTATTAATAATGTTAGGTTTATTATTAATCATTTGCATTGGCAAGAGAAAGTTGTGTGAGTGTTTCACACCAGATTTTTTATCCCTAGAAATAGCAGATTCAGTGCAAATATACACTCCAACTGCGTGTTATGGGCAAATAACGTCTTACAAACACCCAAAAAATAAAATTTTTAATTAAGATAATAAACTAAATAGATCATTTCATGTTGAATATTTTTACCACATTATAACTAAAACAGCACCTTGTAAAATCGTTATTTTTTAAAGTTTTGTAGCGGATTTATAGTAGCTGAGACGTTTGGAGACTCATACTGGAATTTGAAATCATAATACAACAAGGAAAATACACGTATTAAACCACGAAATATTTTATCTGAAACTACACATTTGTAGAATGCACATACATATTATTTAAGCATGCGTGATTTGTCTTGATTGATAATAATGAAAATCTATTATTTTTTTTATTGTTTTTTTAAGTTAAAAATTTTATCTGTAGCTAATTGTATGTACTTATAGTCACGTACACGTATTACGTGTCGTGTCATGTCATAAAACAACTCGTTCTTCTGTGTACAGAAATATGCGTGCATGTTCAAACATATTATCCGGTCTCTTGTATTTTTTTTTTTTATAAACTTCGCATGTTTTATCATCCTTCCAATTCAAGCACGCATTAGTGCGTTTTAATGAATAAAAATATCGGTGTACGAAAATTTTATTGTAAAGATTTGTAAAATTATCAGTAGAGTAATAAAATATGAAATAAAATCCATAATTTAAAACTTTTTATTAAATCACTAATCATTCGACATTTTGTTGAAATAAAAAAATTTATGTTACTCCTTGCCTGCTTACCCTAGTTTAGTTAACGGTTTATCATAATTTACATGTTGTTGTTGTCGTTGATGCTGTTTAGGTTATCAGCTGAAAGGCTGGTTTGAACCTCTAGAGGCTTTACTAAGTAAAACAAGGTGTATGGTAATTTACTAGTGCCTTCCTCACTAAGTTGAAAATTAAGCTTACTAACATTCCAGGCCCTCTGAAAAGCATCTACTTTCCATCCTGCAAATGACACCTTCAATTCATTCACCATAGGTTCTGACTATATAATGAAATTTATTACTTTTAGAAGAGATAAATTTGACTAAGTGGCTTTTACACCTCTATCTCTTTTGTTCTTAAATGCTTCAGCCATATAATTGGCTAACCATGTGATAAGAAACAGAACTATTTTGAAAGCTCTTAATCGAGCAGATCGAGTGCAAATAATAATTTAAGGGTACCCGGAACGGAGAAAATTAAAAATTTTTACATATCCGGTTTTTTGCAAATTATTAAAATTCACAATTTTCTTCATCCAATGATGTATAATTTATTGGGGTTTTTACAATTTTTCACCCAAAAAAATTTAAATATTTTGAACCCTTACGTTATTTTCTAAAATTTATCAGTTTGTATAAACACATCTTTTTTTTAATGGTAAACGATAAACTCATAATTTTGTTTTTGTTTTAAAACTTTAAGTCGGCATTAGACCAGCTGTGAATGTAACAGTTGAGAAATTTTCAGATTATGATCCTGGAATGTATTAGAGGTAACTTTGTAGTACTTATATGTTCTCTATTAGTTTTTTCTTGCTTCCCGTAAACAACAATTTTTGACACATAGGGAACATTTTCTCTGCCAAATGTGAACGGATTTTAATGAAACTTTTGCACAGCCTTTTATACTTTTTTAAATGTATTGAGTTAATATTACAGTAAAAACATGTATTTAAATATTTATTTTCCACTTAAATAGGCAAAAAATTATGCTTTTTAAAAGTGGTAATTTCAAAAATCATTTTCTTATCTTCCTAACAATATATATACAGATGCTATTTATTCTGTGGGTGTAGAATAGCCTGAAAAGTAACCACAAAAAATGGAACAGGATAACTGCAGTTGTTTTTGAAAAATGTTCCTTACATTAACATTACGGAGATAGGCATTCCGGGTACCCTTAACACTCCACCTGCCTGTTTTGGATGAATATATAGGGAAGGAAAGTATTGTTTTCATGGTGACTTGGCATTAATTTACATATAATTTAGATAAGATTGGGGTAGGATACAATGATTATGTTTCATTGTAATCAGAAAGTATTTCCAATAATTTACAAGAGATCATTTAGTAATAATATAATACACTTTGTATGTGCTTTACTCTTTTACCAGTAAGTTCTAAAGTTTTTAAACAAAAATACATCTTAAACAACACTTAAATTTATTTTATATTTTAGTTTTTACAAAGTAAATTATTAAAACCCACCAGAAGCAGTCAAAAAATGAGTAAACACTTAAAAATAGAGAAGTACGAGTATATCGTGGATTTACGACATGGTCAGCTTATCACAACACTTAAAATTTCACAATTCGGCTAAATTTATTTCGTCGAAGATCTAACTGCTTCCTTTGTATGCCATGATAATTACAAAAATCTGTAACTAGTTTTAATTTTTCGTTTCTTCTATGTCTCTGAAAAAAATGCTGATTCTCATCACTGCCCACTACTAGCTGGTGTACCTCAGGGACCAATCTTGGCACAACTTTTATATTTGGTTTACACTTCCTCGAATCCTCCTAGAATCATGGCTTACCAAATGGCGGATCAAAGTCAAAACTACTAAAACGTGTCACGTTATATTTACTCTGCGTAAACGAGTTTTTCCTCCTTTGTATATTTATGACACTCAACTTCACACTTCTGAATCTATCCATTATCTAGGTTTATATCTACATAAGAGGTTCACGTGAAATGTACAAGTGGATAAAACGAGAAAAGCATTCCAGGACAGGTTCAAACAATTGAACAGACTTCTTTCACGCAAATCGAAGTTACCAACTACATCTAAATTAACCATTTACAGCTCATACCTTTGACCAATATGGAGCTATGCCAGTCAGCTTTACTGCTGTGCAAAACCATCGGTATTAGCAAAAATTCAGCGTTACTAATAAAAGCTTTTACGGAGGATCGTTAACGCTCCTTATTATGTAACAAATAAAACGCTACACTCAGACCTAATGTACCCTACGTGAATGACGTTTTCTTAAAACTCTATACAAAATTTAGGAAGAAACTCGTAAACCACCATAATCCATTAATCTCAAATCTGGCTACGCAGGCTCTCCCAAAGAATCCAATAAGACGTCTAAAACGTCGATGGAGCCGGTACCTCATCAATTAAACGTAGTTCTGTAATTGACTATCCATTACAGTGTTCTAAATACTACACTTATCTATTCACGTCGGAGTTCTGTCACTGGACTGTGTCTCCACTCACGTTTATTTATCATGTTATTTTTTTCCTAATTTTGTGTTATCACATTCACTGATTGTTTCCAACAGATTGTGAATTTCCTAAATAGAGAAAAAAAAGAAAAGAGAAAGTTTTAATTTTATGATTACAGGTTAGGCGTACTAATAAATAGTGGGTCAAAAATATTCAGGACAATAGGTTCAGCAATTCAAAGAAACGACCAACTCCAGGTGAGATTCCTGATTGGTTTGCTTAAATTTGCCATGTATAGTACAATACATACAGTGTAGGAGTATATGAACAGAAACCATAAACCGTAAAAATTTATCAATTACGACTAATAATAAACAAACAAGTGATCGAACAATTATTAACGTCTAGACAAAAGTTTCATCCGGCATCTATTTGAAATAAACAAAAACCACATATGTGGAGCTCATTGTCTCTACTAAATCATGCGGACCAATGAGTTCACTACTATTGTCAAGTTTCAACCAATAGTGCACTCTAATTATTATTTATTGTTACCTACATTCATGGAAATATTTCAATAGGTAGACGAATTCGTTCTCTGTTTTTAATTTTAAACAAAAGACCAATTGGAAAATCATAACTACATTTTAAAACTAATTATTATCATGAAATTTTGGTATACTTTTTAAGAAAAAAATTAAATTTTAGACTTGAATAAAAGTACGTTTAAAAGCCAATTTTTTAAAAAGTATTTATTTTGCAATCAGTTGAATTTAAATATACAAAAACATCAAGCAAAAATTATAAAAATGTGTGAATTTAACATTCATGCATTATTTAATTAGTGTGCATTAAAAAGACAAAAAAACTTAGTATTTAAGTAAATTTTGATCTTATTAAAAGAAGATGGCACTATGGTTTAAACTCAAAATTTCGATTTATGGTTTTTATGTTTTTCAATAGTTTAGGCCTAGATCTATCAGAAAAACATTCAATTACGTCAAAAACTATATTTTACGAAAAAATTAAGTTTTTATCAAGTTTACACAGAAACATTATTATGTTACCGAGAACGAATATTTTTCACAAATTTATACTGCTCGTTTTAGTGCAAAGAGAACTTTAGTTTTTAAAATAACTGCATCACTATTTTTTTAATTCTCAGCTGTTGGTTTAGCTTTCGAAACAACTGGTGATGGGAAATTTACTTTTTTATGTAAATTTTGTTTTTGATTTGTGCCTTTTTATTTCCCGTAAATTTAGATTTTTAACACTAGGTACACTTTTCTCAGAAACCAATAAACCTACCAGGCTGAAATTTTTACCAGTTAATTATTTTGTATATCCACATATACCGATATTTTTATGACTTCCTCAGGTGCTCCAAAAATTAGTAATACGCAAAAAACGTAGAAATCTATTTGTAAAAATTTTATGTTATTCGTAATTAAAAAAAAAAATGGTACGGTCCAAAGATTAAATTGAAAAAATTTCAGTAGCTCGAGAAGAAACCCGACACCTATAGTGTGTAAAGTTTAATTTCCCTATCTTTTACCAATCCTATGAAAAATTTACCAAAAAGTAACAAATTTAACAATGGCGGAATACAAACTACAGCCTCCTCTTAATTATACGGTGATGATGACCTTGATGATTGTCGGTTAAGCGAATCGCGTAGTAAATTTAGTATTTTGAAACGTTTTAGTCTCTTCATGTCGCCGCTATTGTCAAGATGATTAAGTGAAGATGGAACATTATGTATTTCCATTTTTTACATATGTTTTGTCATAGGGGAAAAGCTAAAATGTAATTTATAAAACCATTTTCAAACTAGTTTAGACCTATTTTACCCAGTTACACTAACTTTACACCTAGGAGTATCTCTAGATAGATTTTTGTCTTGGGACTTCTATACCAATCAAGTTTGTAGTAAAATATCATCTAGGGTATTTCCACTAAAAGATATTGCCAGATTAAATGATAAAAAATTACTAATGGCAGCTTATCATGGCCTCATTCTGTCTCATATCCGTTATGGTATCTTAGTATGGGGTAATTCTAGCATGGGTATATGAATAGGATTTTTAAAATTCAAAAGAAAGCTAATATTTTATTGCTATATTAGCTATTATAGCTATTATAGATATTATTAGCAATTATAGCTATTATATGAGCTATTTTAGCTGTTAATATATAGGTGTATAGTGGGAGCTGACCAGCTAACCTCATGCAGGCCACTATTTTAGGAGCTTAAATTGCTTACAGTTCCCTTTATTTACATTTTTGAGGTGATTATGTATGTTTGGCAAAATAATTTTATGCAAAATTTCAATATTCACAATCATAACACGAGAAACAGAAATTATTATTAAGTGACTAATCACTCCACAAAATTGTTTGAACAAAAACCTACTTATGCAGGGAGAAAATTCATGAATAAATTTTCCCAATTTTTATATTGTTGTGGTAATTTTCATTCCTTTAAAAACAATCCGAAAATTACTTGATCGGTGAAACTTTTTTTAGCGCACAAGAATTTCTTTCTTGGTAGTTGTGATACATTGTGTGATTTTTATATATATGTATTTCAGGTGTTATAACTGACATGTCCTAATACTCCTCCTGGAGTATCAGGACGTAAAAAAAAACGTTATGAGGCGAATCAAGTAACTAAAGTAATAATAATAATGATAATATTTATTTCAAAAAAATATAGTATTTATATCTTAATATTTTATATTAATTTTTGTAGTCACATCCATTTCTATTGCCACATTCATTTCAATAACCGAGACGGTGGAAATTAACACATCAACTATGGTTAAAAATAATTTTTCCATGAAAATCTTCTTCTTCATCTGCCTTTCAAGGATTAGGCGCCTATGCCTGTTCCGAACCTCTCAAATCTGCCAATCTCTTTCTTGGGCGTCCTCGTCCTCTCTTCCCTCCGTTTTAAAGCCTAGTGTTTGCTTAGCTATCTTATCCTCCCTCATTCTGCTCATATGCTCCAACCACTGTATTCTGTTGAGTTAGCCTGTCGTTTATAGAGAAGATGTTGAGTTCTTTTCGTATCTCTGTAGTCCTGTAACGATTTTCTTTTCTACACCCATTCGTATGTCGAGAAAATTCCATTTCAGATACTTGCAATCTACTCTTATCTCGCTTTGATAGCACCCAAGTTACTTTACCATAGATTAGGGTCGGCAATGTTATTGTTTTATAAAATCTCACCCTCGTGTTTTCGCTGGTGCTATTTTTTAAGGTTCGGTGGACTGTTCCGCATATTTGTTGGAATCGGTGCATCTGTATCCTGTTGGTATATAATGAAGCAACTTGGATACTGAAAGTAGGATATCTGTTCAAAATATTATTTTCTATAACAACATTTTGCTTCTGACTGGCTCCTTCCCCTTGAATGCCATTACCTTTGTCTTCTTTCCGTCCCCGTCTGTTACCTAACCTAAGTTACTACTTCCGGTTGGTCGAATTTGATAATTTTCGTGTTCCGTCCTCTTCTGTTACCTAACTTGAGTTACTACTTCCGGTTGGTCGGTTTTGATGATAATTTTCGTGTTCCGTCCTCTTCTGTTACCTAACTTGAGTTACTACTTCCGGTTGGTCGGTTTTGATGATAATTTTCGTGTTCCGTCCTCTTCTGTTACCTAACTTGAGTTACTACTTCCGGTTGGTCGGTTTTGATGATAATTTTCGTGTTCCGTCCTCTTCTGTTACCTAACTTGAGTTACTACTTCCGGTTGGTCGGTTTTGATGATAATTTTCGTGTTCCGTCCTCTTTAAGTAACCTTACTTAATTAAGTTACTACTTCCGGTTGGTCGATTTTGATGATAATTTTCGTGTTCCGTCCTCCTCTGTTACCTAACTTAAGTTACTACTTCTGGTGGGTCAATTTTAATGATAATTTTTGTGTCTCGTCCTCTTTTGTTTTCTAACTAAAGTTCCAAGTTTTAACTTCGTATGCTATTCTATTCTTCAGATATTTTGTTCACACACAATTTAAAAAATCAACATGAAAACAATAATTTTCTTTCCTATATATTTATACAGGGCTAGCGAAAGTAAACTATACATATAAGTATTACAGATAAACAGAGTTTAAATGGATTATTTTCATTTTATCATAATAATAATGGGAATTAGTAATACTTGTACGAATGACAAATATTAAGGGATGGTGTTAATAGAGAGAGGATTCGAAATGCGTTGTTATAATGTCAGTAATAACGTCAAATTTAGAGAATCAGCAATGTGTTAATGACACACAACAATAGGCGATACGTTACGTACGTCAATTCAAGAATTACATATATTTGTATAACGATTATATAAATACAGAGTGTTCTAAAAGCTTCAGTCTGTTTAACTTTACAGTAGTAAAAATCTGGTATGAAATACTCACACAACTTTCTCTTGCCAATGCAAATAATGACCAATATAACCACCTAAACATTAGAAATAAACAAAAAACCAACTTCAAAGAAACATAACCTTATTTTAATCATGAGTGAAAGACACAAAATAAAAATCGACCGCAGTTTAGCTTAAAAATACGGAAAATCACTCTTTCACGCTAAACTAGGCTCTATAGAAAAAAATACATTTAATAAAAGCTGTAGACGTTTTAATTTCCTATAAATTTTATTTTATACAATTTTGTCGTTAAATGCATACTAAGGCCGAAATCTTAAAAATATCGAATTTTCACACGTTTTCGTGAGAAAAATAAAGAGAAAATCGCTCATTACCGCTAAACTAAGCGTTATACAAAAAAATAATGTAATAAAAGTTGTAAGATTTTAAATTATCTATATTTGTTATTATATACATTTTGCGCTTAAATGCATATTAAGGCCGTAATCTTAAAAAAACAATTTTTTACGTGAAAATAGCCTCACCAAGAATTTCAGCTAACATGCCGCCTACCTTATCTTGTAGAGCTTAAAAAATTTAGTATACCAGGCGGTTTTAAAAAAAATCGTAGGACCAATTTTTAAGTAAATCGCAAAAAATTACACGAATAAACTACTACTTCCGGTTGACCGATTTTGATGAAAATGTTCGTGCCGGGTCCGGGAGTGGTGTGTAACTTAAGTTTCAAGTTTCAAGTTCGTACAATGTTCCGTTTTAGAGATATTCTGTTCACACAGACACCCACAGACCAATCACTAAAAACATGTTTTTTGGGTTTAGGGGATCTGAAAACCTGTAGATCCAGTGAAAACTCGATTTCGAAAAATCGACATGAAAACAATGCTTTCCTTTCTATATCCAGGTATTCATAGGCAAGAGAAAGTGAAAATGCGAAACCGTGGTAATGTGTAGAAAGTACAATTCCTTAGTCCTTAGTTCAACAGTTTTGAATTTATTCATTCGTATTTCAATTGATATATTTTGTAATTGAGGTGGTGAGAGGCAAGTATAGAAATATAAAGGTAGAGTAATGGTTGGAGAAGAGATAACTGGATTACAGCTAATTAACAGAGGAGTCACACATGGCTGTAATTTGTCTCCAAACCTTTTTAATATATATATGGATGATTTGATGTGAAGATGGAAAAAGAGTGTGGCTCCAGGTGTGTATTTGGTTTATGGGATTCTTCTACACGCAGATGATTTAGTGATGATTCAAGATTTGGAGGACTTCTGATGTCAATATTTTTGCTAAACAGCTTTGTGAAAAAGATTATTTCTATCAATAAGATAAAAGTAATGGCTTTTAGCGGTAAGGTAACTATTCGGATGAAGATAATACTGGAGAACAGAGTGTTGAAGCAGGTTTCACATTTTAAGCACTTGGGTTGTGTTACGATATAACAAGGGGAATTTGATGTAATGACGACAGTTTCTAGATTTCATCGTGTTTGTTGTTACATTAATAGAAAATTCAAATCAAGGGCTCTGAAATAAACGCAGTTGAGGCTATATGATATAGTGGCACTCTTATGTTGTACGGTAGTGAAATATGGGGCCTAAGGAAATCTGAGGGTAAGAAGTTGGAAGTAGCTGAAATGCATATTTTGAGATTGGTGAGAGGAGTAACAGTTAGGGATCGCATCAAGAGTGAGATAAACCGACATGATTTGGGTAGAACGGAAACTGTGAGGCAGAGGGTTATACGACATTGAGGGAGGTTGTTCCAACATGTGAGCCGCATGCAAGAGGACTGATATCCGTTACTGGCGTTAAGTATGAAGCCGTCCGTAAAGAGTACGGTCGTTAGGTAGACCACAAAGAAGATGGATATAAGCTGGAACAGGCAATGTCCCTAGTACGTAAAGTAGGAAGGAGAAGGTAGAGAAGAAGGAGAAGAAAATGGAGGAGAAGGAAAAGAAGAAGAAGAAAAAGAAGGAGGAGGAGGAGAAGAAGAAGAAAAGAAGGAGGAGGAAGAGGAGAAGAAGAAGAAGAAGAAGAAAAGAAGGAGGAGGAGGGGAAGAAGAACAAGAAAAAAGAAAGAGGAGGAGGAGGAGAAGAAGAAAAAGAAGGAGGAGGAGGAGATATTTTAATTCGAATTCTATTCATTCATATGCAAAACATGTATTTTCGGTCAAAACTCGATTACGAAAATTGACATGAAAACAATACTTTACTAGTACCTTATATATTGATATAGGGCAAAAGAAAATAAAAAAATATTTTTTTTTGTATTTACGTCTGACTGTTTTGCAGTTTCTGCTAATGCAGACGGTGGATAATGATGATAATAAAAATAAGTGATGAAAAAGTGCCAGACCTGACTGGGAATCGAACCCGGGACACCGGCGTAGAAGCCAGTTGCTAAAAAAATAAGACAAAGGATATGAGAAGAAGGTGAAGAAGAAAAAAAGAAGAAAATGAGAGAAAAGAGGAAAACGGAGTACGAAGATGGAGAAGAAAAATGAATGTAGAATAGAAGTAATTTTGTGAATTTCAGTGTAGGCCTACATGTACCTATCTTATAGATTCAAGAAATTCAATAGAGATTAGACTTTTGAGTCACCCTATAAATAACAGTTGAATAATAATTTGTAAAATGAATGTTACAATATAAATTTAGATTGATTACACAAACAAAGCTTATGTACTATTACATTGTCATAGCAGGAAAATCCCACGGATTTCCAACGTTACATTGGAAATCAGTATTATGCTAATTATATGTAGTTTATATATCATCACCTAGTTCAAAATATTTGACGTGTGTTTATAAAATAAACAAACTAATTTTATATGTTACGTTAAACAGCTAACCGCAATCTATATTTTCTCCTGAGTATTCATGTAAAATTATTTTAAGGTAACATGGAATCCCTTCCTATCTTATACCATGTTAATATAAACAATATTTTCTTAACAAACAGTTTGTTTCAAATCTTTTACAGCGCTATCGTTGAGGTTTCGTTTACATAAGCTGATTTGTTTTATAAAGTAATAATTTTTAATAAATTTTATCTTTCTACGACGTTAAGTCAGCTCTTCTATCAATTGCTGGCACTTGTGACACCGAATTTGCCAGTGTATAAGACGCACTCCCGTTTTCAAGAAAAATTTCATTCATTAATATTAAATTTTATATTTTATTTTTATTATTATGAAAAATGGGGATTTTATTTTCATAAGTAATAATTATTTTAAAATGCAATAAACGTGTATTTGTACTTTGTAGATCGGTTATTTAACGGAACCCGGCTCTCAAAATAAACATTTATTTTTTATTCATTTAATTCTACTGGATTTTCTGAGTAAGCTGATAAGTGAACTTTTGATAAGGTTTTATATTTTTTATTGATTTTTTAAATTAACACCATTACTGTTTTTCAGAGATCTAACTAAAATGTAAGTTGGATTACTTTTGATCCTTTTTGTTTAGAAATTTGTTTAATATTATAATAGAAAGGTAACATTTTATACATATTGTCGGCAGTCCTGTTGTTTGTCTTGCTTTCTTTTTTATTTTACAGCTGGATTTTTCTTACAAGTGAAATTATTGTTTGTTTCATTCATTTCATCGTTTTCCGAAAATTAAGTTTTTTCATACAAAAGAAACATTTTCTCAAAAACTTAGAAATATTGAGTTGAGATTTTCAGGGTACATTCATTGCAAAAGAATACAAACTTTGACACTGCAGTTTAACAAAACACTAGCTCAAACAGATTTTATAGTAACTAATAGGTTAATTTTTGGAAATTATTGACATTGCCAAATTGTGGGTGTGTGTGTGTGTGTGTGTGTACTTGTGAGTACTTATTGCTGTTGAAGTAGATGAAGGGGTTTGATGATGACGAGAGACGTACGCGGGGGAATTTATTAAAACGTATGTATGGGTGTGTGTGTGTACGTCGAATATACAGTCGATCTAACAGCTACGCAATTTCGGTTACATATATTTTTACTTTCTCTTGCCTATATGAATATATAGGAAGGAAAGTATTGTTTTCATGTCGATTTTTCGAAATCGAGTTTTCACCGGATCTATACGTTTTCAGACCCCGTGAACCCAAAAAACATGTTTTTAGCGATTGGTCTGTGTGTGTGTCTGTGTGTGTGTGCGTGTGTGTGTGTGTGTGTGTGTGTGTGTGTGTGTGTGTGTGTGTGTGTGTGTGTGTGTGTGTGTGTGTGTGTGTGTGTGTGTGTGAACAGAATATCTCAAGAACGAAACATCGTACGAACTTGAAACTTGAAACTTAAGTTACATACCACTACCGGACCCGACACGAACATTTTCATCAAAATCGGTCAACCGGAAGTAGTAGTTTATTCGTGTAATTTTTCACTTTTTTGCAATTTTCTCAAAAACTGGTCCTACGATTTTTTTTTAAATCGCCTATTTTACTCAATTTTTTATTCTCTACAAGATAGGGTAGGCGCCATGTTTGCTGAAATTCTGGGTGAGGCTGTTTTCACGTAAAAACAAAGTTTTTTTTAAGATTACGGCTTTAATATGCAATTTAGCGAAAAAATTTATATAATAAAAGTTGTAAAGAATTTAAAAACCTACAACTTTTATTTCAAACATTTTTTGGTATAACGCTTAGTTTAGCAGTAATTAGCAATTTTCTGTTTTTTTCTCACGAAAACGTGAGAAAAATCGATTTTTTTAAGATGTCGGCCTTAGTATGCATTTTATAATAAAAGTGTATATAAAAAAATTTATAGAAAATTAAAAGATCTGCAACTTTTATTTAAAACATTTTTCTCTACAGAGCCTAGTTTAGCGTGAAAGAGTGATTTTCTGTATTTTGAAGCCAAACTGAGGTTGATTTTCATTTTGCGTCTTTCACTCATGATTAAAATTAGGTTATTAAAAAGTTAGGTTATTAGGTTATTAGGTTATTCATTAGGTTAAAATTAGGTTGTTCATTAAGGTTAGTTTTTTTGTTTATGTCTAATGTTTTATTACTAATATTAGGTTTATTGTTAATTATTTATATTGGCAAGAGAAAGTTGTGTGAGTGTTTCACACCAGATTTTTTTAAATTGATTACACCATTTTTCGCGTGAAAAGCCGCTACGGGGCATGTTAGTTTGAAATAAATACAATATAGTACAAGTTTCAACAATAGTCACATATATTTTTTTTTAAATTAATTTATTTAAATCAACTGCTTGGTCATTGGTGACTACGGTGGAGTGTGTAACATTAACTGTGGGATTTGACACGTGAAATTTTCCAGACACTGGCCGGGAATCGAACCCGG
The DNA here is from genome assembly GCA_035578175.1 of Catonia carolina. Lineage (NCBI taxonomy): Eukaryota > Metazoa > Arthropoda > Insecta > Hemiptera > Achilidae > Catonia > Catonia carolina. The sequence goes on from JAQMRL010000005.1 coordinate 70,558,285, forward strand.
GATCTCTGCGTGTTATGCCAGCGGGCTACCACTACGCTACGGAGGTGACCAGTCACATATGGTTTTTTTTTATTTAAAGTCACTTCTGCAGCTTGGTCATTAGAACGTTTTAAAATTTCCACACCCTAGCCGGGACTCAAACCCGGGACCATTCACTTTATAGACTATTGAGCTAGTCACTACACCACGGATGCTTATAAATTGAATTTTAAGAACAATATAACATATTCAGAAATATTGGTATGCTTAGTATCTTACTTTTAAGCGATGGTTAATAATTCATTTTTATTTTATTCCTAATTTGTGTACGTTGCAATCTGTTCAGTTGAGAAAAATAAGCAACCCCATGACCCAATGAGACGAGGATGATATGTATGACGTGTAAATGAGATGTAGTCTTGTACAGACCCAGGCCGACCATTCCTGAGAGAGTATGGTTAATTAAACCCCAACCATCAAAGTAAACCGGTAACCACTGTCTAGTATTCAAATCCGTATAAAAGTAACTACCTTTACTAGGATTTGAACCAGGAACCTTCGTCTCCGAAAATCAGCTGGTAAACAGCTGAATAATTCATTGTAAGCTATCTTTTAAAATATGATATAAAATACCAACCTATCTATATTGAATTTTCTTATTTTGCTCAGTTAATAAATAAATAAATACCTTACATAAATATATGTAAATCTTATAATATAATACAGGTATTATAAATAAAATATGTATTTATATATGTTTATTTTCGTTCTGTTTATAGGAAGATAAAGAAAAGCAGAGAGCGGTTATGCAGATTCGTTTACCAGAGGCTATTCACTGAACAATGTAGAGATGCGTATCAATTTAATTCGTCAGAACTGAGTGGTGCATTGTGGGACCCAATAGACGGGTAAGTTATAAACCATCCCATTGAAAATAATCTCTCTATTCAATTATAAACTTATTTTTATAAGAAAACCATGTGTTATTCTTTTTTTTAATCGACATTTCGAAGAAAAAGAATGCTCTTATTACTTTGCTTAGTTATTTTTTAATTTTTAGATCCCGGAATCTAGGAAATTAATAAGATCCAATAATTACTGTAATAACATTTTCTGCTCATAACATACAGGTGAAGTGTCACATTATTTACACTAAATTTGTTTGTTGCAAGGTTCAAATAAATAGTTCTGTTTCATATCACATGGTCATCCAATTAAATGACTGAATCATTTTAGAGCAGAAGAGGTAGAGATGTAAAAGACACTTATCAGAGTTATCTCCCCTGAAAGTAATGAATTTCATTATACAGCCAGACCCTGTGGTGAATGAAGTGAAGGTGTCATTTGTAGAGTGGAAAATATGTGCCTTTCAGAGGGCCCGGCATGCTGATAAGCGTACTTTTCCATTTATTGAGGAAGGCGAGTAAACCACCTCAATCCTCGTTTTACTTAGTAAAAACTCTACATGTTCAAACCAACCTTTCGGCTGATGACCAAAACAACAATAACATTTTAATTTCATCTTTAAACCCAGTTAAATTAAATAAATAAATCTTTACTCCTTTACAAATCAGTAATTAGTATCAACGATAATGTTCAAATTGAAACTACCCATAATGTATATTTTTCAAAAACCGTTTCAGTTTGCCAACTAAAACTTTGTAGGCCTGTCAATGAGATAATTTATAAAATGTAATAGTAAATCACATATTTTTTTGTAGTGTTTGATATTTTATATAAGATAGAATTTCCCATAACAGGCAGGTGGAGTGTTAAATTATTTTCACTCGATCTGCTAGTTCCATGACTACAAAATATTGTTCTGTTTCTTATCACATGGTCGGTCAACTGTATGACTGAAGAATTCAAGAAAAGAAGAGGTAAAGGTGTAAAAGATACAAGTCAAGAGTCAACTCCTCTGACATTAATTAATTTCATTATACGGTCACTACTTGTGGTGAATGAAGTGAAGGTGTCATTTGCAGGGTGTAAAGTAGATGCTTTTTGGAGGACTGACATGGTGATAAGCATGCTTTTCCACTCAGTGACAAAGGCAGTGTAAACCTCTTCACTCCTCTTCTTGCTTAGTAAAGCCTCTAGAGGTTCAAACCAGCCTTTCAGCTGATGATCTAAACAACCAAAGTAAATAACGTTTGCAAAATTTTAAAATTTTGTCAATATCCATATGGTATGTGAATAGGGAAGGTCTCGCTAACTAAATGACTGACTCACACAGTTATCATTAATTCTCCTACTTGTAAAATAGCTAGAAAGCTGAAATTTTGAGGGAATATTCCCTTTCAGATAAATAGAAAGTTAAACTTACGGTTTTGACATTCTACCGTTAAAGGGTTGAATAGGGTGTGTAACTTTTTAACCGATATTTTCCGTTTACTAAGTTCTGGATTAGCTAGATGTCCAACGCTTGATGGAGGGTTTACTTATATACTTTAACTACAAAAATTAACCCTTAATGATTTCTAAAATATTCTCTAAGGGGATGAAAATCCCCTGCGACGGACGCTCTAGTAGCCAATTTAATGCCATACATCTGAGACCAAGCTTAGCATTATTCATCTTTATGTGTTTCTTACATTTCTGTTTCATATCTATTGCTGTGTTCTTACATGGAATAGTCTAGTGTTTATATAATTTTTGAAAGCATAAATAAGAAACGAGAAATTATTTTCAGCATTTAAAAAAAAATACCTCAGCTATATCGTGAAGGGTAATCATGAATGAAGCTTTAATGCTTGACAATATAACACAAATAAGTTAGACAAATAAGTAGACAAATAAGTTAACACAAATAAGTTGGTAAGCTATCCATTGGAAGAAAAAATTGTCATGAATGACGAACTTCCGAGAGTGGTTCTACTGTACTGATATTTTTATTGATTGATCTCTTTAACCTATTATTGATCTTTCGTAAGTATACTTACCACTGGCAATAAGGTAGATTTTTTTAAGAATAAGCTATGCAGTTGAACCCTATTGGTATTTTATGGTGTTATAGATGTCCTCTGGAAAGTAGGCTCTCCACATTTTGAAATTAGTGCGCACCGACCATTTTTTTCATGAGTTACAAGAATGTGGTGAGGTTTCATACCAGTGTACGCAACTGTGTTGTTTTGTTGTTACTTTTGAACAGTGCTTAAAAAAGGGTTAAGGGTAAGTTTTTTACGGGAAAGCAAGCATTCATGCTAATATAAAATTGAGATAAGTTATTCTATACACTTTTCTATTATATAGAACTGGTACAAATTTTTAATAAGCATTCCCACCACTAAACATTATGTGATTCCCATTTCAATAAACATTCCTTGGTAAGTATACTTACCAGAGCTTAACAAAAAGAAATATCTTACTGTTCTGGCACTAGAAATACATTATGTAAGTTCCTATATAACAAAATTTAACATTTTACAAAATGTATATTTTTCCTCGTAGTACTGCCTTATAAAGAGTTAAAGGTCTGTGATATCCAAGGTCCGTTTCACCATTATGATTGCCAACCTACGATCGCTGAAAAGAAAAATGCAACTCTCTATGTAGGCAATTGTTAGTATGCCATATAAAAAGGCTGAAAACAAACATAATGTTCATAAAAATTGAAACAATTTAAAAATTTAATTTAAAATTTCACCATATTATTTTTGGGGGAAATTCAATTACAGATACGGTGTTAACTATAAAGGTGCATCTTTTATTATAGAACAAAAGGGGTATTTGAAGATTCGGAGTCACCTATGAATGGATAAAATAATTGAACAATATTTCGGAATCTGATATTTAAGCAATTATCTTTAAATTGAAACCGAATTTAAAAAGAAAATAATATTAACAGTAATAAAAAAACCGGGTGGTGAATTTTACGTATTTGTATAGAAAATCATATTAATGAAATCCGTGAAACAAAATTCTATGAACAAAAGCAACGAGCGTGTATTTGTTAATAATTGAAACAGAACGGTTTATTAATCTGCGTACCAGACTACTGTTCAATCTACCTACACTATGACGTCACACAAACGTAACAGAAAACAATGAGAGCCATTCAACCTTATCTGTTGGACATTACAGCGACCAATGGTTGTAAAAGGCAACAAGAGATACCCCTTTGCCTTTTCCCCTTTGGAAGAGGGAAAAACCACCCATTCTAGGAACAACCCGTCCAACATACAACACATTCATATCAAATATAATCATTTTAACAAACAAGCAAAATCGTTGATGTGTGAAAAATTTAAAATGATATACAGATTTACGATTGACAATAACTACATATACTGGAAATAAGTTTATTCAATAGATTTTATCATCTAAACTATTGTATTACTGAAATCTAAATCCGATTTCCATGTACACAAAAGGAAGATAACATTATGAAAATCATGTTAGTTCAAGAAATCGTGGATAGATCACAGTATTTGTAGTAAATAACCTTTTAAATGAAACTGATCATAATTTCCTACAATTTTTACTAGATTTATTTTTAAATTTATATAAAGAGAGATATATTATAATATAATTATTATATGGTTCAGCAAGGTTGATAAAAATAATTCTGAATATTTGGTTTGTTTCGGCTTCTTGCGGTACAGCACATAAAAATATATTTACGTGCATCCCAACAAATCTGAATTATCGAGAAATTGACATTGGACAATGTACTGTCAACATTAATTTTATTATAAGGTTAATCTTACTTTTATTAATCCAGTCGTTAGGAAACAAAATAAAAGTGAGTCTACGAAAGATTTTAATAGCTAATAATTTTAGTGTTTTAAAGGCATAAATGTTATTCAGTTTCGATATAGTGCGGTACTTTTTTTTTATCCAAAGCGGCGAGAAAAACTCATATTCACTCCCCCTCACGATGGAGAAAGTAGTGTTGGACTAAATAGAGACGTCCTCGTCCAGCACCAAGGAGGCCGCAACCGCCTTACGAATCAAAAACCCGCCCCCTGGCCACTTGATTGGCCATCAGCAAGCAACCCTCCACCTCCCTCGGAACTGTTTATATAATACTACAAGGGAAATGTCGGGTTAAAAAAAAGTTTACATACTATCAGCGAGACGTGGAAGGCAACCGTGGCCTAATTCCCCTCTCGCTGTCACTGACCAACACTCACTCTCTCACTTTCATTCATCTCTTTCATCACCAGCTCAAGATGAGTGTGCCTACCTTACTGAGTTCTATGAACGTTAGCCGAGCGCGTAAAGGAGTCAGTTTATTTTTATTTTTGATATTACAATACGAGAGACCAAGAGTTCAAGTCCATATGAAATTTTTTTTTTATTTTATTGTTAATTAAATATTAGATTATTATTAATTAGATAATTAAAAACATTTGAAATAATAATTATAATTTTTAATTCAACAAAATATAACCTACTAATAAATATTTTTGTTATTATTTAGCTTTTATTTGTTATCGGGAACTGTACATTATTGACAACTACCCAATTTGATCGCTGCGTTTGCTGTATTATTTGACGTGAATAAGGCATGAGTTTGAACAGGGACCCCCAGTAGAGTTTGTTCACGGATCGCTGTCAGCTGGTCACTATACAAAGTCGCTTGCCCAACCGGTGTTACTTAACAAATAATAGCGACTTACTACCAGCTTACTGACTGGGCTGACCCGAAGGCCTTTTAAAAAAAAATTAATTTAATTAATAAATTATTAAGTTAACAAATTATTTCATAAAAATTTTGATACATTTTTTTAGTAAAAAATATAAAAAATTTTTTTAGTAAAAAATATATAAAATTTTTTTATAATGTATGGGATTCGAACCACGGCCTATCGTACTGTGATATCAAAAATGAAAATAAACTGACCACTTTATACGCTCGGCTAATGTTCATATTACAATAGAAGAATTTTACTTTTTTAGTACCGCACTATGTCGAATTGAATAAAGTTTTTGTATTTATTTATTTATAATTAAATTATAAACTATTAAAATCTTTTGTAGACTCATTTTTATTCTGTTTCCCAATGACTGGAGTAATAAATGTAAGATTATACCCTATAAAATTAGATTAATATTGACAGTACATTGTCCAATGTTAATTTCCCTATATGTCAGATTTGTTGGGAAGCACGGTGTATTTTAATCTCTAATGTGTGTACGTGTACATAACACACAGATGGAGTGTTAAATTATTTGCACACAATCTGTTAGTTCCAGGGCTACAAAAAATAGTTCCATTTCTTATCCCATGGTCAGCCAATCGTAGGACTGAATCATTTATAAACAGAAGAGGTAGAGGTGTAGAAGACTCTAATCAGAATTATCCCCTCTGAAAGTAATGAATTTCATTATACAGCCTTTGGTGAATTAAGTGAAGGTATCATTTGAAGGGTAAAAATTAGATACTTTTCAGAAGCCCTAGCGTGCTGATAAGCATACTTTTCCACTTCAAGTCAGCAGGAAGGAATTATATATAAACCACCTTACTCCTTGTTTTTTTAAGTAAAACCTCTAGAGGTTCAAACCAACCTTTAAGGTCATCACCTAAACAATAACAGTGTGAGTACGTTGCAATCTGTTCAATTTAAGAACAACAAGCAACCCCTGGTCTAATATGCTTTTCACGGTTGATGAGCTTTGCTGTTCCACACGTTTAGACCAATCAGGACGTTTGACAGCGTTGTCAGATTGTACCTGACAAACATTACGCGCGCATGCGTATAAGAGCCGCATTAGTTCACTCTCGTCTTGCTTCTCGTACTGAACACATCGATTACAGAGCGCGTGAACATGCAATACTTTATAATATAATCAGCTGATTGTTTGTTTGTAGGTTATAATTATTATTGAAAGACCAAAATAATGGCCGACGAAATAATATATAACAGAGCTACGAGAGCAAGTATTGGCAACGTTGCTGGCAAGAGATTGGGTAGGCATAAAGTGGGGAGGGGGCAATGCAAACGTTCAGAGCTCATCAGCCTTGAAAAATAGTATAGTGGTAAAGTTGTCACCGCGAGTCAGCTGATTTTTGGAGACGAAAGTTCGGAGGTTCGAACCCATAAAAACGGATTTACTAGACAGTGGTTACCGGTACACTTTGATGGTTGGGGTTCATTTAACTACACTCTCTCAGGAATGAATAGGTCTATACTAAAACCTAAACCTCATTTACACTTCATTCAAGGGATGAAAATCATTCTCATATAATTGGGTTATGGGTTTATTTATTGTTATTACAGTGAACAGATTGCAAAATACACATTATAGGAACTTGAAAAAACAATTCCATGACCCAATAAAATGATAATAATATGTATGACATGAAAATGAGGTGTTGTTGTTGTTTAGGTCATCAGCCTGTAGGCTGGTTTGAACCTGTAGAGGTTTTACTAAGTAAATCGAGGAGTGAGGTGGTTTACCATTGCCTTCCTCACTGAATGGAAAAGTATGCTTATCAGCATGCCGGGCCCTCTGAAAAGCACAAATTTTCCACTCTGCAAATGACACCTTCACTTCATTCACCACAGGGTCTGGCTGTATAGTGAAATTCATTACTTTCAGAGGAGATAACTCTGATTAGTGTCTTTTACACCTCTACCTCTTCTGTTCTTAAATGATTCAGTCATTTAATTGGCTGACCATGTGATAAGAAACAGAACTATTTATTTTAGCCCTGCAACGAACAGATTGAGTGTAAATAATTTGACACTCCACCTGTCTGTTATGGGCAGGTAAATGAGGTGTAGTCTTGTATAGACCCAGACCCACGATTCCTGAGAAAGTATGGTTAATTGAACCCCAACCATCAAAGTATACTGGTAACCACTGTCTAGTATTTAAATCCGTATACAAATGACTAACTTTAATAGTATTGTACCACTGGATTGTCGTCTCCGGAAATCAGCTTTTTAACAGCTGATTTATAAAAGAGTTTTTAATTATTTTTTTTTACTCCTAATTTGTGTACGTTGCAATCTGTTCAATTCAGAACAATAAGCAATCTCATGACCCAATGAGATGAGGATAAAATGTATGACGTGTAAAGAGGTGCAGTCTTGTACAGACCCAGGCCGACCATTTCTGAGATAGTATGGTTAATTGAACCCTAACAATCAAAGTACACCGGTAACCACTGTCTAGTATTCAAATCCGTATAAAAGTAACTACCTTTACTGGGATAGTTACATTTATACGGATTTGATTACTAGACAGTGGTTACCGGTGTACTTTGATGGTTGGGGTTCAATTAACCATACCTACTTTTAATTATTAATTTTATTTTTTTCATTTTATTTCTTTATTGCTGTTTAGCTTTATAGTCGCATCAACAAGATTGGTTATGAAACTGTAGATTTTAGTTTGTGAAAATTTACAGATCCTACACGGGAATTGAACCCTGGACCTCCGCGTTGTAGGGTAGGGCGCTACCACAACGCTATGGAGGAGGCCTTTTTTCATTAAATTTTGTTAAATACTTATGACAATTAACTTTAATGCGGGCTACTTTCTGTACTTCATAAAAAAACATATGTCATAAAATATCATGCATACAGTACTGTTAGTTTTTGTTCAAGCAGTGTACCTATTATACTGATATATGTGGGATCTGTTGCAAAATACAAGCTTGTCCTATAAAATGGAGCCATAATTTCAGTGAGATGGTGGCATTCAACAAGGAAACCTACCTAACATGCATGTTGCATGGGATATCCGCATTGTGGTATTGTATTTTATATTTCTTTTTTCATAAAAATATGATCTGCTTCAAAACAGATATAGCGGGGAGCAAACTTGGAAATCGTTACAATCGAATATGTCTACGCGATGGGAAAGAAAATAATATATAAATCACCATCTCAGTGACTGATTAGTTAAAGTCCGAGATTTTTAAATGAAAATTGTAAGTTTCATTGATATCCAGTTAAGATTTCTTAAAAAAAAGTTCGAATGCAAGGTTTTCTTCAATGATTACTACAGTTTATGCAAGTATAAGAGCTAAAAAAATTTAAGAGTAAATGAAAAAAATATCTAAAAAAGCCGACAATATTAAAAGTAAATTACATTAAAAACACCACAAAAAAAACGGAAAACCCTAGACTGACGGTTTAGAATATTTTATTGGCTAATCGGGAAACATATCAATTAACAAAGCCATTATTTATTTTATTTTTATATATATCATTCATTTATATTTTTCCTTTATATATATTTTTAAACCGGTGTGGGTTTACGGTACTCAACTTTGGGACACAGCTTGCAATTATTTTATCAACATCCTTCAAAGATTTCAGTCATAAAAATTCATTTTTTAATTAATAATAATAATTATAATAATTAATAAATTTGATTTCCATTTTCCATGTGTTATTGGAAAAATCATTTTATTTCTTTTCTATTATTAATTTATCTTTTAAAGCACTTTCATTTACTAACAAGAAGAAAAATCTCTTAATTGGTAGCACTGAAGCATGAGCACACTACAAAATTCCCTCGGTTCTTTATTCTATTTAAGTAATACTATTTCAAATACTATGCTATTTCAAATGGACTATACGTACTTGAACACGATTTAAAAATTTGAATAAATATCTGTAAACAAACAAGAGAGAACGTGAGAGCCCTGTAGCTGGATGGTGTATTTCTAAAAGAAGGCTAAGCTTTCCATGACTAACTATTACCATTTTTACTAGTTGTCTAAATTTCAATAGATAAATGAAGTTAAGAATAGAAATTTTATTTTCCTTATTTAAATCCGTCAAAATATAACTACGATCTGAGTTCTTTAAACCCCTTAATTAACTACACAATGTTAAGATTTGACATAGAAATGAATAACCACTGAATTAATGATTGTTGTTGTTTACGTCATCAGCTAAAAAGCTGGTTGGAACCTCTAAAAGCTTTACTAAGTAAAAACAAAGAGTGAGTTTGTTTACGAATGCCTTCCTCACTGAGTTTAAAAGTATGCTTATCAGTATGCCAGGCCCTCTAAAAAGCTCAAAGTTTTCACCCTGCAAATCGCACCTTCATTTAATTCACCACAGAGTCTGGCTGTATAATGAATTTCATTACTTTCAGAGAAGATAACTCTTGATTAGTGTATTTTACACCTCCATCTCTTCTATTCTAAAATGATTCAATCATTTAATTGGCTGACAATGTCAAAGAAACACAACTATTTTCTAAAGCCCTGAACTAATAGATTGAATGCAAATAATAATTTAACACTCCACTTGCCTGTTATAGGGAGAAATAGTTATGAATAGAAAAACTTAGTTTTAGTTATTTAAATTAACGTTCCGTCAACTGCTTTTGGTAGCTACGATCTGAGTTATTTAAACCATTTAATTAAGGAGAGATGGCACGACGGTTTTAACTCAAAATTTCGGTTTTTGGTTTTTTATGTTTTTCAATAGTTTAGGCCTAGATCTACTAGAAAAACATTAAATTACGTCAAAAAGAAATTTTATGAAAAAATTAAATTTTTATTTGGTTTACACAGAAAAATGATCATGGTGTTACCCTGAACGAATATCTTTCATAATTTTATACTGTTTGTTTTAGTGCAGAGAGTTTTAGTTCTTAAAATATCTGCATCACTGTTTTTTGTATTCTCAGCTGTTGGTTCAGCTTTCTAAATAACTGTTGATGGGAAATTTACTTGTTTGTGTACATACTGTTTTTGATAAGTGCCTTCTTGTTTCTTGTGTTTTCCAGTAAATTTAGACTTTTAACACTAAGGTAGACTTTTATCAGAAACCAATAAACGTACCAGGCTGAAATTTTTACCAGTTAATTATCTTGTATACCCACATACACCGACATTTTTATTACTACCTCAGGTCCTCAGGTGCCAAAAATTAATAATACGCAAAAAACGTAGAAAACAATTTGTAAAAATTTAATGTTATTCGTAATTTAAAAAAAAACGTATTGCCTAAAGATTAAATTGAAAAAATATCAGTAGCTCGAGAAGAAACCCGACACCTATAGTGTGTAAAGTTTAATTTCCCTATCTTTTACCAGTCTTATGAAACGGTACCTAAAAATTGCAAATTTTACATTGACGGGATACAAAGTACAGTCTCCCCTTAACTAAAAACAATGTTAAGAATTTACTTTGAAATTATTAATAACCGCTGAATTAACAATTTATTTAACTGATACACAATTCATTTTCAATAAGCAATGCAGTAAATAACAGATATGTCTTCAAAGTAATTCATTTGCATCTTTGCGAGAACGTTAACGAACCGTGAACTGTAATAGATACAAAAAATAACGAAAACAACACTGTAATGAAGAATCAATAAAACCGGTCACGTAATCATAATACAAAATTATGAAACTATGAGATTCAATGAACACAATAATCCAAAAACATTCTAAGTTTATGATATTTAAGCTAAAGTGAGTTAGAAATATTTTGTCGTGGCTTAATTGACAACTGATTTTTTAAAAGTATCATCTGCAACCATAATATTAAGAACTTAACCGCCTTTAATAGCAACTCTTTTGTTTGCTTAACTCTCGATAATAATCCAATCTTATTTCAAAAATTATAATTCACAAAACCTTTTTGCGATCAATCTGTACTTATGGAGTAAGTACAGCTTTGGTGCAATTGCAGAAAGTTCATATAAGTTGATCCAAGCATTTCAGTCAACATTTTTAGGACTTTCTTCTAGCGTTTCTCTTTATGTAAACACTATTCTAGACCAAGTAAAAAAAACTAGACATTTCTCAAAGCAAACAACTAAAAAACTAGACATTTCTCAGCATCCTTCCACTGTAAGCTTTTCTTCTTCTTCTGTCCATCCGGTTTCTGCTTTTGTTTTTTACTGGAGCAATAAAAATCAATATACAGTATTCTAAACTTAATTTGGTTCATTAGTCCTAGGTTTCTCGATTTATTCCAATTTTATTGATATTCTTTCACATTTATTTATAACACGTATCTGACACTATGTGTTCATGTGGTTTTGTGTTTAGCGGCTTAAAAATTGTTTTTCAACTCTTTACTAATCATTATAAGTCAAATATTTTTAGAATGTTCGTATTAGTAGATTAAATTGCTTACAGTTCCCTCTCTTTACATTTGTAAGATGTCAACAACAAAATTCTACATGACGACCTTAATATTCCGTTCATAAGTGAAGTAGTTAAGTCCAGCTACAGTGTTTTTCACAGAAAATTGCATGATCACCCCAACGAATTAATCACCAAACTATCGGATGCATCACTACCAGGAAATCCGCAGCGCAGGTTGAAACGTCAATGGGCCAGAGATCTTCTATAAAGTGATTTATTTTATTTTTCTTTCTTCTTTTTTTTCTTATGTTGTTATTTATCATTCATGTATCATGAACTTTATTTCATAGAACATATACCAATGGGTATCACTGTTCTTTTTCATTTATTTATTTTTATTTATTTTTTTTTTATTTTTTTTTTCCTTGTCATCCTTTGTTTACTGTCATCTAATTTGCTCGTTGTATCGTAGTATATAGTTGCAAATAAAGTTATTAAAGTTAAAAAAAAAAAAAAAAAAAAAAAAAAAAAAAAAAAATTGGTATTCTTCTTCCTAATTTGTTCATATTCCAAAAAAGTTTCATTGATAAATCATAAAAAATTACTAATGGAAGCTTATCATGGCCCCATTCTGTCTCATATCCATTATGGTATCTTAGTATCGGTAATTAGCTTGGGTCATATGAATAGGGTTTTTAAAATTCAAAAGAAAGCTATAAGGTGTATGGTGGGAGCTAACCAGCTAACCTTATTCAGGCCACTATTTAAGGAGATTAAATTGCTTACAGTTCCCTCTCTTTACATTTGTAAGATGATTATGTACGTTAGGCAAAATAATTCTATGCAGAATTTTAATGTTCACAATCATAACACGAGAAACAGAAATGATTATTATGTGGCTAATGACTCCACAAAATTGTTTGAATAAAAACCTACTATGCAGGGAGAAAATTCGTGAATAAATTACCCCAATTTTTAAAATGTGATAATTTGCATTCCTTTAAAAAAATCAGAAAAATTACTTGATCGGTGAAACTTTTTATAGCGTACAAGAATTTCTTTCTTGATAGTAGTGATACATTGTGTGATTCTTAATGTATTTCAGGTATTAATGTATTTAATGAACTTAATGTATTTCCTGGAGTCTCCAGGACGCAAAACAATGTTTCCTTATGATGTTTTTTAATGAGAATTATATTTTTCTTTGATTACATAACAGAAATTATAAAAATAAAACGTTTTATAGTTTACTGTTGCGTGTTATACATAAATATTAAAAGATATGGAAAGTTTGGTTTCCATTTTCTTTAAAGTTGAGAATCTGATCTATCGAGGGTAAATATTTGTCGGGTAATAAAAAAGGAAAAGCTTGTAAAGAAAATGGGGAAAAAGGATCTTGGTATGATAATGTTAAACGACGAATAATGTTATCCCTAAACAAAACATACTGTTCGCCACCGACTTTCAACACTATCTAATTCAGGAGACAAAATTTATTGGGATTTTTCGTAAATATTTTTGTTAGGCGATTTTTCCAACACCATAAAACGAAAACAAGTTTTATTAAAATATTTCGTTACTTAAGATGACTTTTTTTTAAAGATAACATAACAAAATATGGGGGTGGTTGTATAACATAGACTAGAAGATTTTGCTTAAATATAAAGCTCTAAATCCTGACTTCGAATCCCGTTCTTGTCCGGATATTTTTAAAAGTATTGAACAAACTGATAAAGTTCTGTCATCCGCTTTTACAATAATGACTAAGGACTTAATGTGATTTAGCAAAATTTGGTAGTCAGCGGAAAGGCTAATTTGAAACTTTAAAAGCTTTATTAACCTCTTGAAGGACAAGTTAATTTTGAAAATTAATCGTAACCGCGCACTGAAAAACATGTATTGCATATGAATGTTGTAGTCGTTTAGATCACCAGCGGAAAGACTGGTTTAACCTCTAAAGGTTTGAATAAGAAAAACAAAAAGTGAGGTGGTACTTCTCAACTTTTAGGTAGGTACTTTCCACTCAGTGAGGAAGGCGTGGTAAACCAACTCACTCCTCGTTTTACTTAATAAAACCTCTAGAGGTCCAAACCAGCCTTTCAGCTTATGACCTAAACAACAATATGCCCAATATTCATGTATGACCAATATTCAAATTGACTAATATTCATGTATGGCAAGAGAAAGAAAAATATTAAAAATTATTATTCAAAAATAAATCCTTATAATGCATCCTGCAATAATAGATGTAACATCTACTATTTATTTTTAAAAAACTTAGTTTTAAACGATAATATACTGTGACACTTATTGCGAAGGTCCGTTTCGGGATCTAGGTAATTAAATAATTGATACACTTAAGTTCACAATTACAAATATTTATTACGCTAAAAGATTACAAATTAAATAATTAAACTAATTATAATTAAGTAATAGAATAACTGATTTAATAATTCACTTAAAATAGATAATAAACAATAAATAACTTACAATCACTTTTATAGATTACACGAACATACAAAACACAGAAATTGAATTCACAAAACTGATCTTAACTTTACAATACACTCACAAAAAGACTTTACACAATACACACACAAAGACAGTGTTACAATCGCTGACTGACACAATGCTCGGTACGCGCCTGCCTACGTCCGATAGACATTCGTCAAAGATCAAACGATTACTGACTACTGGACCCCGCTCGGGGCCTCTTTATATACCTTTTTACAAAGATAGTTCCAGAGAAAAGTAGAGAAATTATGCAAACAATAAAGTACAAAAAATAAATAACCTTTTATTAATGAATGCTAGAAAAATCCGTAGTAAACAGGTCAAGAATAGGTCTTTTGTAAATAGAAAACGTAAACAACCTGCCCCCTCATAATAGCTGTACACAATACCTGAATTTTTATAGTAGCGATACAAACCTTATGAATAGACACACCTTTATGGCTATTGTGTGTTGTTATTTCTGTCTTTATTACTGCTTTGTCCTCTTTACTATTTTTACTTTCTCTTGCCTATATGAATATATAGGAAGGAAAGTATTGTTTTCATGTCGATTTTTCGAAATCGAGTTTTCACCGGATCTATACGTTTTCAGACCCCCTGAACCCAAAAAACATGTTTTTAGCGATTGGTCTGTGTGTGCGTGTGTGTGTGTGTCTGTCTGTGTGTGTGTGTGTGTGTGTATGTGTGTGTGTGTGAACAGAATATCTCAAGAACGGAACATTGTTCGAACTTGAAACTTGAAACTTAAGTTACATACCACTACCGAACCCGACACGAACATTTTCATCAAAATCGGTCAACCGGAAGTAGTAGTGTATTCGTATACACTTTTTTGCGATTTTCTCAAAAACTGGTCCTACGATTTTTTTAAAAATCGCCTGGTTTACTCAATTTTTTATTCTTTACAAGAAAGGGTAGGCGCCATGTTTGCTGAAATTCTTGGTGAGGGTGTTTTCTCGTAAAAACGTTGTTTTTTTAAGATTACGGCTTTAATATGCATTTTAGCGCAACAATTTATATAAAAAAATTGTAGAGAATTTAAAATCCTACAAATTTTATTTCAAACATTTTTTTGTATAACGCTTAGTTTAGCGGAAATTTGCGATTTTCAGTTTTTTCTCACGAAAACGTGAGAAAAAACAATTTTTTTAACATTTCGGCCTTAGTATGCATTTTACGACAAAAGTGTATATAATTAAATTTATAGAAAATTAAAAGATCTACAACTTTTATATTCAGCATTTTTCTCTACAGAGCCTAGTTTAGAGATAAAGAGTGATTTTCCGTATTTCTAAGCCAAACTGAGGTTGATTTTCATTTTGCGTCTTTCACTCATGATTAAAATTAGGTTATGTTTATTTCTAATGTTTTATTACTAATGTTAGGTTTATTGTTAATTATTTGCATTGGCAAGAGAAAGTTGTGTGAGTGTTTCACACCAGATTTTTATGAACGAAATTCCGGAACCTTCGCGAACCGTCTTTCCTTCGATCTTGTTACAATACTATACTCTTATGGTAGTGGATCCATCGAAACACGTGTAAGTGGTAAATAAAAAAATGAAAGCAGCTTAACCCTTTATAGGGCAGTACTACGGGGGAAAATATACATGTTATAAAATGTTAAATTTTGTTTTATAGGGACTTGAATAATGTATTTCTAGTGCCAAAACCGTACGATATTTCTTTTTTTATGTTAAGCTCTAGTAAGTACACTTACCAAGGAACGTTAATTGAAACGGAAATCGCATAATGTTTAGTGGTAAGAATGCTTATTAAAACAACTTGTAATCCTGTATAACAGAAAAATGTGTAGAATAACTTATCTCAACATTATATTAGCATGAATGTTTGCTTTCCCTTAAAGAACTCGAATTTTCCAAGCACTATACAAAAGTAACAAAAAACAACACGGTTGCGTACGCTATTATGAATCCTTACCACATTCGTGTAACTCATGAAGCAAATGGTCTCTGCGCACTAATTTCAAAGTGTGGATTGCCTACTTAACAAAAAAAAACATCTATAAAGCCATAAAATGCCAGTAGGGTTCAACTACATAGCTTATTCTTTTAAAAAATCAACCTTTTTGCCAGTGGTAAGTATACTTATCACAGATCTATAAAGGGTTAAAAAAGGTTAGTGAAATTTTTTTTTGTATTGCCCTATATAAAGAACGCACTGGTTATGTAAAATTATTTCTTAAGCTGTCGCTTGTTCGCATGGTACGCCTTCATCCTCTCGCTAACCTTCTCCCTTTGTTCCTGCGTCCATGTCCTCTGCCTTGTTTCTGCAGTCGGAAAATTCCCAAAATCTTTTATTTTCCTTCTAAAGGCAGTTCCATCTGTTACATCGTTATGTGAAGCGTTTATGGTGTTTAGGTTTGTTTCGATTTCTTTGATCCATCTATCTTTGGTTTTAAAACCTTCTTGATATGTGATCATTACGTTTCGTTATTTTTGTTTTAGTGAAATTTATTATATAAATATTATTAGTTTTAAAAAATCGAATTAAATAAAATTTTTATTCTTCATTTTTTTTTGTTGCAGATATACATCATGGAACAATAATGAAGTAGTTGTAGATTACGAACCTAGTTATGGAGTGTCAAATGTAACATTGGGAACAGTAAACGTCTCAGCGGAACCATGCTTTAATTTTTCAACACCAGCAGCAACCGAAGAATTAGATCAAATATTGTATGCACTACCACCGATTGAACCTTGGGTGGCAGTGATCATAGCACTTTGTTTAGGACTTTGTATAGTTTTAACAATTGGTGGAAATATATTAGTGTTATTAGCATTCATTGTCGACCGAACAATAAGACAACCTAGCAATTATTTTATCGCCTCGTTAGCTGCAACTGATATGCTAATAGGTAACGTATTTATATTTATTTATTCATTTTTTACTTTCTCTTGCCTATATGAATATATAGGAAGGAAATTATTGTTTTCATGTCGATTTTTCGAAATCGAGTTTTCACCGGATCTATACGTTTTCAGACCCCCTGAACCCAAAAAACATGTTTTTAGCGATTGGTCTGTGTGTGTGTGTGTCTGTGTGTCTGTGTGTGAACAGAATATCTCAAGAACGGAACATCGTACGAACTTGAAACTTAAGTTACATACCACTACCGGACGCGACACGAACATTTTCATCAAAATCGGTCCACCGGAAGTAGTAGTTTATTCGTATAATTTTTCACTTTTTTGCGATTTTCTCAAAAACTGGTCCTACGATTTTTTTTAAAATCGCCTATTTTACTCAATTTTTTATTCTCTACAAGATAGGGTAGGCGCCATGTTTGCTGAAATTCTCGGTGAGGCTGTTTTCACGTAAAAACGTTGTTTTTTTAAGATTACGGCTTTAATATAAATTTTAGCGCAAAAATGTATATAATAAAAGTTGTAGAGAATTTAAAAACCTACAACTTTTGTTTCAAACATTTTTTTGTATAACGCTTAGTTTAGCGGTAATTTGCGATTTTCTGTTTTTTTTCTCACGAAAACGTGGGAAAAATCGATTTTTTTAAGATTTCGGCCTTAGTATGCATTTTACGACAAAAGTGTATATAATTAAATTTATAGAAAATTGAAAGATCTACAACTTTTATTTAAAGCATTTTTCTCTACAGAGCCTAGTTTAGAGAGAAAGAGTGATTTTCCGTATTTCTAAGCCAAACTGAGGTTGATTTTCATTTTGCGTCTTTCATATGTGATTAAAATTAGGTTATGTTTGTTGAGGTTAGTTTTTTGTTTATTTCTTATGTTTTATTACTAATGTTAGGTTTATTGTTAATTATTTGTACTGGCAAGAGAAAGTTGTGTGAGTGTTTCACACCAGATTTTTTTTCTAACATCTGAGATTATTTACAATCAGTTTAAGAGGAGACTGTATGATGGTTTTGATTGAAAATTTTGATTTTCGGTTTTTCATGTTTTTCAATAGACCTAGATCTACCACAAAAACAAAAAATTACAACCAAAATTATTTTAATGAAAAAAATTAAGTTTTTATCAGGTTTACCCTAAAACTTAACGTGTCGCCAAGAACAAATATTTTTCATGTTTTTATATTGTTCGTTTTAGTGCAAAAAGAATTGTAGTTTTTTTTAAATATCTGCTTCACTATTTTTAATATTCTCCGCTGTTCAGCTTTCTACCCAATTGTTGATGGTAAATTAAACTTGTTTGTGTACATTTGTTTTTATTTGTGTCTTTTCCCGTAAATTTAGACTTTTAACATTAGGTACGTTTTTCTCAGAAACCATTTAACTTACCTGGCTGAAATGTTTACCAGTTAATTATCATGTGCATTCACATTCACCGATATTGTTTTTACTTCCTCAGGTGCTAAAAAAAAATTAGTAATATTCAAAATACGTAGAAAGAAATTGTAAAAATGTTATGTTATTCGTTATTCTTTTAAAAACATTTTGGTCCAACAGATTAAATAGAAAAAAATATCAGTAGCTAAAACCACCCTCCAACTATAAGTGTGTAAAGTTTCATTTTCCTATATTTCACCAATACTATGAAAAATGTACCTAAAAATAGCAAATTTAATATTGGTGGGATACAAAGTACAGTCTCTCCTTAAAAACAAAAACTATATGTAAATACCATGAACGGGTTCACAAGACGAAGACAATACCCAATGGTATGGCTTCGGAAAGAAAAAAATAAGTATAATTTTTGAAAACATTAACAGCTAGATAAAAGATAAAAACAGTAATAGAAAAGGTAACAAAATTAATAACATGCCGGCCGCATTGGCGCAGTTGGTAACGTGCTCGCCTCTCATCATGCCGTCCTGAGTTCGAATCCCACTCAGGAACGGCATATTTTTATACGTTACAAAACATCATTTCATCCTACATTGCATAAAGATACACCCCAACGTCGTCGCTAATGACCGTTGCAGTTAATGCGACGTTAAATAAAAAATAAAAAGTTAATAACGGTGATAGTAGAATGCGTAGAGGAAGAAGATGATGTTAACAGATATGATGTTGATGTTGATATGGACTTCAATAATTATTTAAAATGTAGGTAAGCTGGGAAATCTAAAAGGAAGGTCAAGCAATATTCGTTCAATCATATCACGTCTTCGCTATTATCAAGTAAAATAAGCGGCAAAGAATTCGGGTGATCTGCTAATTATTCTTGATATTTAAAACTTTTCTTTTAATTTACATAAATATCATTACAGTATAAATGAATTTCCTTAAATATACTTTGAAAATCTAAAATTATTTATATTAATTCTTGGTAGGAAAATTAATCCACCCAACTATGGTTTCCCATGTTCAAGGGTAGATCAATTCAGTACTTCTTTGTTCATTATACTACTGCAACTACTACGGTAATCTATTAGTGTGTTAGTAAATTTACCAACTACATGTTAGTTACTTAAAAATTAATTAAACTATTAAGACATCTTTATTAAATTAGTATGCTATTATATAGTTATAATAACATTATAATTTATATATATCATTTTAAATAATTCCAGAGGGACACCACTTGTCGGACATCAGTTTGTTACTTTCTCTTGCCTATATGAATATATAGGAAGGAAAGTATTGTTTTCATGTCGATTTTTCGAAATCGAGTTTTCACCGGATCTATACGTTTTCAGACCCCCTGAACCCAAAAAACATGTTTTTAGCGATTGGTCTGTGTGTGTGTGTGTGTGTGTGTGTGTGTGTGTGTGTGTGTGTGTGTGTGTGTGTGTGTGTGTGTGTGTGTGTGTGTGCGTGCGTGTGTGTGTGTGTGTGTGTGTGTGTGTGTGTGTGCGTGCGTGCGTGCGTGTGTGTGTGCGTGCGTGCGTGCGTGTGTATGTGTGTGTGTGTATGCGTGTGTGTGTGTGTGTGTGCGTGTGCGTGTGCGCGTGCGTGTATGTATGTGTGTGTGTGTGTGTGTGTGTGTGTGCGCGCGCGTGCGTGCGTGCGTGTGTGTGTGTGTGTGTGTGTGTGTGTGTGTGTGTGTGTGTGTGTGTGTGTGTGTGTGTGAACAGAATATCTCAACAACGGAACATTGTACGAACTTGAAACTTGAAACTTAAGTTACATATCACTACCGAACCCGACACGAACATTTTCATCAAAATCGGTCAACCGGAAGTAGTAGTTTATTCGTATAATTTTTCACTTTTTTGCGATTTTCTCAAAAACTGGTCCTACGATTTTTTTTAAAATCAACTGATTTACTACATTTTTTATGCTCTACAATATAGGATAGGCGCCATGTTTGCTGAAATTCTGCTTGAGGCTGTTTTTACGTAAAAACATTTTCTTTTTAAGATTGCGGCTTTAATATGCATTTTAGCGCAAAACGTTATATAATAAAAGTTGTAGAGAATGTAAAATTCTACAACTTTTATTTCAAACATTTGTTTGTACATTTTTTTGTAATTTTTTTGAATTTTTTTGTATAAATAAATTTAGTTTAGCGGTAATTTGCGATTTTCTGTTTTTTTCTCACGAAGACGTGAGAAAAATCGATTTTTTTAACATTTCGGTCTTAGTATGCATTTTACGACAAAAGTGTATATAATTAAATTTATAGAAAATTAAAAGATCTACAACTTTTGTTTAGAGCATTTTTCTCTACAGAGCCTAGTTTAGCGTGAAAGCGTGATTTTCGTATTTTTAAGCCAAACTGAGTTCGATTGTCATTTTGCGTCATTCACTCATGATTAAAATAAGGTTATGTTTTTGAGGTTAGTTTTTGTTTATTTCTAATAATTTATTAATAATGTTAGGTTTATTATTAATTATTTGCATTGGCAAGAGAAAGTTGTGTGAGTGTTTCACACCAGATTTTTACTATTATATAGCCCTAAGAAAGGAATTTTTTTGTAACCGTGCAGTTCGTTTTTGAATTTTCATCATACGATCTTCTACCATCGTATAGTATACTGTTTCAGTATTTTTAACGGGTTTTCAGGGTACAGCTGAAGCCATGAATTTAATATCTCTGTAGGTATTGATTCAAAATGGCTAACACTTTTAGATTTACTTTAAAAGTACTTTATTTGCAGTTTAAAATTACATAAAAAATTACGTGTAAATCGTAAAAGTAAATGGAAAAATTCAAACAAGAAGTACATTTATTATAACAAGTGAAAATAAACCTAAATAATATTGAATTGTTTACTTTTTGTTATTAGCAAACATAAATCCATTAATATGTCGAAAAAATATAAATCTATAAAAAACATTTAGTAACAACCAAGATATTTAAAATTGCTCACTTTGAGCAATTTTAAATATCTTGGTTGTGACATAACATACGACCAGGATAAAGATGTCCAGCAAAAAATAACCAAGTTCAGCTCGGTATGTGGGGCAATAAGTAGGTCCCTGAAGAACAAAGCTAGGAAGGATACGCTAATGAAATTTTATAGAGTTATGGCGATACCTACATTAGCTTATGGAAGTGAAGCATGGGTGCTGTCTAAGAAACAAGAATCCAAGATTCAAGCAGCAGAGATGAAATTTCTTAGACATATAAAGGGATGCACCAGAGAAGATCGCTTCAGGAACGAAGTAATAAGGGAGGAATGTGGAACACAACCGCTAGCTGACATAATCAAGCAATACAAAGGAAAATGGTCAGAACATCTTTTCAGAATGCCGCACGACCGCCTTCCTTTGAACGCATGGCATCATATACCAAGGGGTAGAAGAGGTATTGGAAGACCGAGGAGGAGATGGACGCCGGAACAGGCTTAGCTCACAGCTAAAATAGCCTAATCCATGACGACGACGACGACGACGACATTTAGTAACAAAAGTTTTAGACCCTACATGAAGCAAGCGGAGAACACGCTGCACAAGTAATTAGTCCAAAGGAAGAGATACCACATATTCTCAGCATTGAATGTGTTAAGTTAGGTACGGCTAGAGCACCCGACACAGATCTGTAGGTAAATTAGTTATTTGTAATCCATCATATGTATATCGAAGTCGTTTATAGAAACCAATGAGAAAAGTTAATAAATTTTCCCTTAATTTTTTTTCACTTATTTAAACCCACTTGTAAAAATATTTTTTAGTTCAAATCAGAATTCCTAGTCATAACTAATATAACTAGATCATTAAAAACTAATTCCATAATTAATTAAATATTAAATTTAATGACAACTTTATAAGTGGTAATCTATAGATGCTGTTCCACTAATAAAACTTTTTGAAACTTTTTTTTAAATTAATTGATATAGAGGAAAAATATTTAATTTCCTCTCCATTGAACTATAAATCTTAAATTATTAAAATATATATGATATAAAAATAATTACTATCATCTTACAAATTAAAAAAAAATATTTATTACAATTTATAACTTAAATATAAATCTAAATAAATTATTTAATTTAAATTATGTATTTGATATACTTATTCTTTTGAACGAAACAAATTTATTGAACTCCTTAAGTCTTTGATATTTAAATTATCATTCATAGAAGAGAAATTATATAGGTATTTTATGAATACAAATAAGAGAAATATTTACGCTTCAAATATTTCTAAGCACGTGAAACAAAATAAGTAAAAAATCTGTATAGCGAGTGGCACATATGATTTACGTCTGGAATGGCAAACAAATAAATAAGAAAATATTAGAAAGAAGATTTATACATTAAGAAGAGTAAAACATGTGGGTGTGTGTGTGTGCGCGCGCGAGCGCGTGTTATGTATTTGAGCCAAGTTCCTCTTTTAGAAACGAATGAAATTGGTACTGTTTGGAAAAAGGTAAAATGTTAAAGGAGTAAAGGGTCCAAAACCTGATATGTATTTATAATCACATGATAAAAGTTCGGTCGGGAAAATTTCCCCAATCTTTTTTTTATTTTTCTTCTTCTCTTTTACGTATATCTTCGTCTTCCTTCTCTCCTTTCCCAATCCATCCATCTTATTTTTTTTTATTCCTTACTTTTTGACTTTTTAGAAGTACTCGTCGAGATATATCGATTCGAATTGAGATGCTTTAGGCACTTTTCTTACAGTACTACTGAAGTTTTATGCTCCAAGAGAATTTTTTTATATATATGTATATATCTCAGTAAGTAATGCAAATTCTACAAATCGTTCTTCAATGTTTAAAGGTAAATCTTCTACCCAATCGATTGTTCTACGTTTGCTGAATTTTAAAACCACGTATAATAAGATTACTAATAGAATATTTCAATGGAATTTAAATTCCCGTGTATTTGTTTTAATGGAGTTAATCCGATAAATTATTCATCTATTATTTTAAAAAACCATAAATCTTTCTAAAATTGAGGTCAAATTAAAAGATACGAGATGTGGCTATTAAATAACGAGACTGACGTGGTAAAGAGTGTATTTTTATTTTATATATAATCACTTATTGTCACCTTCAATATACACTCCTTCTCTATTCCTACAACCCTCCATGTGAATTTCCCATTGTTGAAAACAGTCCTGGAAGTCATCTTCTGTCAGCTCCTTAAGGACATGTGCCGTTTTCTCTTTTACAGCTTAAACAGAGTCAAACCTTGTCCCTTTTAATGCAGATTTTACCTAAGGGAACAGGTAGATGTCACATGGTGCAAGAACTGGTGAATAAGGTGGATGTTCTAACACTAAGATGCTGTACTTGGCTAGGAACCTGTGACAGATAACGCGGAATGAGCTGGCGCATTGTCTTGGTGGAGAACCCATGATTTGTCCTTCCACATTTCGGGGCGTTTTTTTCTTACTCTGACGTAGGTCAGAAAGTACCTCAACGTAGTAATATTGACTAATTGTTTGACTTTCAGGAACCTAGTGAAGGTACACAATCCCATGGATATAAAAAAAACAATCATCATTGCTTTAAATTTTGACTTGCTCATTCGAGCTTTTTTTGGTTCTCGGTGAAGTTCGGCTCCTCCAGTGCATGGACAGGCGCTTCGTTTCCGAATCATAAGTAAAAAACCACGTTTTATCACATGTTATTATCGTTTCGAAAAAAATTGGGTTATTTTCAATCGCGTACAAAGTGTTAGTTCAAACATTTTTGGGAGCTTCATTTTAAACATTTTTGAGTGGCACGTGTCTTGAAGGAGCTGACAGAAGATAACTTCCATCACTGTTCCTAACAATGGAAAATTCACATGGAGCGTTGTAGGGATAGAGAAGGAGTTTATATTGAAGGTGAAAATAAGTGATTATGTATAAAATAAAAAGAAATTTTTTTACGTCAGTCTCGTTATTTAATAGCCACAACTCGTATTTTGAAAGATTTTATTAAAAATTTATCTTCTTCTTCTTCTTCTTCCAACCAATGATTAGGCTGTAGCCTGTTCCGAACTCACATTATATCATCTATCTCCATCTTTTCCGAGGTCTCCCAACATCCATTCTACCGTATAGAGCATACCAGTGCGATTGCTTACGTATCCTGTGATCTAACATAAAATTTGCCATGCGCCGTCTCCAACTTTGGCTATAATTCTTTATCATTTCGTTCAAGTTATAAATACTCAATTCTGACCTTACTTTCTCGCTCGTTATTCTTTCCAAGCGTATTACACCCCTTAGTCTTTTCAAGAAATCTCATCTCTGCCTCTGGATTCTTCGCTCTTGGTTTTTTTGTTGTCCATGCCTCACTTCCGTACAGAATAACTGGAAAGATTTCAAAATAATGGATATAAAATATAACGGCAAAATCTAATACTAGAAACATATGATTTTTTCAATTTACTTGAAATATTATAACTGTTTCGTTATGACAAATTTTACGTTTTTTATCTTCCCGTCAGATTATATTGGGTCAGGCTGTATAATGAAATCCATTAAATTTTGATACGATAACTTTAATTAATATTGATTTTTTTACATTATTTTGCTCCTAAATATTTATTTACATCTTGACAGACGTCTAACAAGAAATAACCTACTAAAAAGCCACGAATTATTTTTTTATTTAACGAATTACTGAGAATTATGATCATCAGTCACAAATAATAATTTAAAATTCTTTTGATTTGTTCCATGTTTTGTTTTATTATACAACCACATTGGAAGACTTTACGTCCATAACAGGCAGTTGGAGAATTAAATTATTTACACTCAATCTGCTAGTTCTAGGGCTACAAAAAATAATCCTGTTTATTACATGGTCAGCCAATTATATGACTGAAGCATTTAAGAGCAGAAGAGGTACAGGTGTAAATGACACTAATCAGAGTAATCTTCTATGAGAGTAATGAATTTTATTATACAGTGAGTCGCTGTGGTGAATAAAGTGAAGGTGTCATTTGCAGGGTGGAAAGTAAATGCTTTTCAGAAAGCCTAACTTGATGATAAGCATTCTTTTCCACGCAGTGAGGAAGGCAATGTGTAAACCACCTCATTTCTCATTTTACTTAGTTAAACATCTAGAAGTTCAAACCATCCTTTCAGCTGCTGACCTAAACAACAACAAATCAAGTTAACAAAAAAGAATCTGGTGTGAAACACTCACAAAACTGTCTCGTTCCAATGCAAATAATTAACAATAAACCTATTATTAGTAATAAAACATTAGAAATAAACAAAAAAACCTCAATAAACATAAACCTAATTTTAATCATGAGTGAAAGACGCAAAATTAAAATTAACCTCAGTTTGGCTTAAAAATACGGAAAATCACTCTTTCACTCTTAACTAGGTTCCGTAGAGAAAAACTCTTTCAATACAAGTTGTAGATATTTTAATTTCCTATGAATTTGTTAAAACACTTTTGTCGTAAAATGCATATTAAGGCCGAAATCTTTAAAATATCGACACGTTTTCTTGAGAAAAAAACAGAAAATCGCTAATTATTTCTAAACTAAGCGTTATACAAAAATATGTTTGAATTAAATTTGTAGGATTTAAAATTCTCTACAACTTTAATTATATAAATGTTTGCGCTAAAATGCGTATTAAAGCCGCAATCTTAAAAAAACAATGTTTTTACTTAAAAACAGCCTCACCAAGAATTTCAGCAAACATGGCGCCTACCCTATCTTGTAGAGCATAAACAAATTTAGTAAACCAGGCGATTTTTTAAAAAAATCGTAGTCCGTTTTTGAGAAAATTGCAAAAAAGTGAAAAATTACACGAATAAACTACTACTTCCGGTTGACCGATTTTGATGAAAATATTCGTGTCGGGCCGGTAGTGGTGTCTAACTTAAGTTTCGTTTCAAGTTCATACGATGTTCCGTTCTTGAGACATTCAGTTCGCACATACACCCGCACACACACACACACACACACACACACACACCAATCGCTAAAAATATCTTTTTTTGGGTTCAGGGGTTTGAAAACGTGTAGATCCGGTGAAAACTTAATTTCAAAAAATCGACATATACTTTCCTTCCTATATATTCATATAGGCAAGAGAAAGTAATAATGGATATTTAAAATTAAATTTTAAAAGATATTTTTTGACTTTTCAAAATTTTCTTCTTCCTAGCAAAGTTCTTCTTAGTCCATTACACAGCATTTTAATTATTTACATAATATCATTTTAAATTTAATGAGACATTTTAATTTAATATCATTGAATTATTTAGTGAATAGAGCATGCAGATTTGACACAATAATTATTACCGCAAAATGTTTAGATTCATCAGAATCTTGATTAGTAATCTTTAATTTTATCAGTATTAAAAAACATAATGCAACAACAATATTTTATGATAATAATGCACGTTATAAGTAATTCATATCATACATTATATGCAGAAATATTTATGCTTCCGTATTATAAGTCACATGACCTGAAAGAAAGGATGTATGGAATTCTTTAATAAACTTTCTACATGGCATATGTTAATCAGATCCTGTTATGTCGTTCCCTGTATAGAAGAGTCTATATTCATATCACAAATATATGGATGTCAAAAATATTGACATGATAGATCTAGTAGCTACGTCAGCAGTAACCATCAAATATACGTTTCCTGTAAGATAATATTAAATACAATTCAAAGAAAAGTAAGTATTATTAAAACTCTAAATTCCTCTTACTGCGTATCACAGTTTCTAATGAAATTGATTAAATTAAGATTTAATTTAAAACGTCTTTATAAACGTTTGTGTTTTTTTTTTTTTGCCTGAAGCAATAAAATAAATTAGTTTTCTGTGCTTCTCTAATTCCAGAAAATGCGACAGTCCGTGTGAGAAGCAGTCTTGCCTTAAATTTATAACTACTGTTTTAAATGTTCGTTACCTGGATTTATTTAGTTATCAATGAGAATTACAGGTTATTATCAACTTAAGTTGTTTAAATTTTCACACAACCTTACATGTTCAAATTAAATTACGTGTGTACTGTGTATGTTGTATAGGTCATCAGCCGAAAGGGTAGTTTAAACCTTTAGAGGTTTTACTAAGAAAACAAGGAGTTGATGGTTTTCATTGCCTTCCTCACTGAGTTGAAAAGTATACTTATCACAATCTCAGAGTCTCTGAAAAGTACACATTTTCTATCCTTAAAATTACACCTTAACTTCATTCACCGTAGGGTTTGGCTGTAAAATAAAATTCATTATTTTTACAGGATATAACTCTGATAAGTGTCATTTACATCTCAAGCTCTTCTTTTCTTAAATAATTCAGTCCAAAAATTCCAGAAATCGTTTCTGGAGAATTGGCTAACCACGTGTTAAGAAACAGAACTAATTTTTGTAACCCTGAAATTAACAGATTGAGTACAAACAATTTAACATTAAGCCTGTATGTACAAAAATATAAATTAAAATTGCTCACAATTATCGTTATCTGAAGAGATATCACTGGATGGTCATCTCCTCAAAGCCATTAACGCGGTTAGTTTATAATTATACACTCTGTATATTATTACACAATTATCTAAATAATTATATAAAAAATAATAATATATTGTAATAGTATTTTTCTGCAGCAGTCAGATTTTAGGCTACATTTTTTAATAAACATATTTATGTAATTTATAATACCATAATAATAATAATAATAATAAAAATTTTCAGATTTTTAATTAATGAATTTTTTAGTAAATTTTATAAAAGTTTTATTTAAATACATTATTATTCTAAATTTGAATCTAACTTTTTTATAATTAATTAAATACAAATTTAAATGTTTAAAAAAAGAATGCGAATTTTTAAAAACTGTTTTGTCGGTACGTAGTTACCGTTAAGTATAGAAGTGTTTGTTTTGTTTTTAAAAACATTAAATACATTTACTATATTATTTTTTAGCTTGTATTATTATTGAAGCTACGATTATTATTATTTATTTCAATAAAAAGTCTGCTACAGTCCTGATTAAAATGTTGGAAATTAGCCTCAGAATTGCAAAATCAACGACACAGAAATTAAATTGATAAACATTAAGACAATATTTTTGTCATCAACAAAGTTACCTGTACAGGTGTAACAAACTTTTAAATTGTAGTATATTAAATAGAAATTAGTGGACCCGTGCGAATAAATTCGCACAATAAGATGCAGATAAGGGAGACGGCAATAGTAAACCACCTCACTCCTCGTTTTTACTTAGTTCAACCTCTATAGGTTCCAACCAGCCTTTCGGCTGTTGACCTAAACAACAACACAAATTTTCATAAATATTTTTTTATCAAAGGCCTTATATGAAACACTTACCATTGAATTTCAATGAAATTAACCATGACTTTCCTTATGATATTGTATTGTGTTCATATATTCATTAGTGTTCATTACGTGGGAGACCCGCTGTACGGTATTACAGAGCTATACGTTGTAAACAATATATTTTGTTCTTTTTCATTTCGTAAAATGAAGCTCGAATTTAGCATGAATTTCAAGTTTAGAACTTTTTACCGAATCAGGAAAGAATACTCTTTAAAACCATGTAAAAACTATAAAAATCCGTTCGGTAGAACTCTGAATTTAAGAGTTTAAAGAATTCCCATTTAAAATACATTGGAAGTGATTTTGCGTTTTAAATATATAGATTAATGATATTTTATTTGTTACAGGTACGGTGTCGATGCCATTTTATACAGTGTACGTACTTATGGGTTACTGGGATTTAGGACCAATACTGTGCGATTTATGGCTCAGTGTTGACTACACGGTATGTTTAGTATCGCAATATACAGTTCTACTTATAACAATAGATCGATTCTGTTCAGTAAAAATAGCTGCCAAATATCGAAGTTGGAGGACTAAAAACAAAGTAATATGGATGGTAACCATTACATGGATAATTCCGGCGTTATTATTTTTTATCAGTATATTTGGTTGGGAACATTTCATCGGATTTAGAGATTTACTTCCCGGTCAATGTGCGGTACAATTTTTAAAAGATCCTGTATTTAATACGGCGCTTATAATAGGTTATTATTGGACGACTTTAGTAGTTTTATTCGTGTTGTATGGTGGTATATATAAAGTTGCTTATGACATGCAGAAGAAAAGTGAAGCCAAACAAAGAAAGATGCAATCGATGGTCGCTTTAAGTGCAGGTGCCATGTCAGGTATGGCGGGTAGAGCGGCAGGTATTGGATTATCTAAGACTCAAAGCACACTTTTAAGTCAAGATAAACCAAAACCTAACAGCCCCATACCGGTACCATCACCAGGATGTTTAACACCAGCGGCCGCACAAACATTAGAATCAAATTCAAGTCATAAAAAATCATCATCAAAAACTACAAATACTACGACAACCAACACATTGGAAGGTGAAAAAAGTTCCGGGGAAAAGAAATCTTCATCTCAAGGTGAAGGTGATAAATCAGAAAGATCTAGTAGCCCCGCTTTTGAATCGGATGAAGATAGCACTCCAAACGCACAACAAACAAACCAACCACCGGATTGGAAAAATAGAAAGAAATCTGTAGTCAATATGGTAAATATCGTAGCACATTCAAATGCTTTACAACAAGCATTTGTATCCGCTCACTCACCAAATTCTCCACGTCCCAATGGTATAATGCCCCTGAGATCACCGGAATCGACTAGTACATCTATTACCAAACAAAGCCCTTCTTCCACGACACCATCAGAACCAGTCACTGTAGCACTTCCTCTCATTCCAGAACAAAGTCTCCTGGATACGGATAATCCAGCAGGTTATTCAACACCTGGAGCCGTATCTTCTGATACGTTAACTCCATTATCAGCGGCTAAAGAAGAACACGATCATTCGAGTGGAGAAAAACCAGCATCCGAGACATCTTCCATTCCATCCCAATCAATTATACCACCGCCTTCCCAATTCCAAAGCAGTACGGTATCAGAAGTTTCGTTGTACAGTAACGATCGCCCTAGAAGCCTTTTAGTTGCAAATCAAGGGACATACGATATACTAGTCGGTCTAGATAATTCAGATTTAAAATATATGGATGAAAGTTCAGTTATAGTTCCATCACCGTGTGTTGAAAGTCCACCGTCCAGCCAAAGTTTTCCTGCATCATCAACAGGTCCTACTTCGCCGGTTCATAACGTATCAACAGTTAGTAATACATCGTTATTACAAGCAGCTTTGATAAGAGCGGCTGCCCAACAATCTGGTGCGACACCACCAAAATCGGCAACACCACCGATCACAAAAGTAAACACCGAAGTCAGTTTACATTTCGAAGATAATAATAAACCGATAACAACTGTCGTTACAACCACAAATGCTTCAGAAACAACTGATATTGAACAACAACCTTTAACAGCAACTCCAACCGGTATAACCGCTGGAACACCGGCAACTATATACTCAACCGGTTCTAATTCGATAGCTACTGTACAAAATATCGTATCAGCTCCACCAACACCACAAAAACAATCTTTAAAGAAAACAAGTTCAAATGATAAACGAGAAGGATCTAGAAGAGATTTTGTTAAAACTATTGGTAAACGATTAAAAGCAAAAAGAAAAGCAGGTTTAGGTAGCAGACAGAAATCAAAATCAGAAAATCGAGCAAGAAAAGCGTTTCGCACAATATCATTTATATTAGGAGCTTTTGTGGCGTGTTGGACACCTTATCATATATTAGCACTTGTCGAAGGATTTTGCACAAATCCGCCCTGCACTAATGAACATTTATTTATGTTTTCATATTTTTTATGTTATGCTAACAGTCCTATGAATCCATTTTGTTATGCTCTTGCAAATCATCAATTTAAAAAGACTTTTACCAGATTATTAAAAGGCGATTTCCATATGACATGAATTCATACATTAATGACCGGCTCAATTCTATAAATATTATATTATTACATCAGCATAATTCTTAATTAATTATATTAATTATTAATTCAATCAATGATTGCTTAATAGATGTATTTTTAAAAAATATAATTTTATATGTGAAATATAGAGAAGTATTCTTTGTCTATATTTAGGTAATAAGCTTTAAAAGTGCTAATCGTGTAACTTATAAAAAATTACGTACGATACCAAAATTTTTTTATCAATGGAAATAAATATCTAAATAATTTATAAAATTAATTTAAAAATTTACCATAGATATTTTTCATGGAGTTATCGTAAGAAAATATAAGAGTAGATTATAAAATTTGTACACGTTGTAAAGTTGTACTTTACTGCATATTGTTTGTAAATTTGTTTTCGTATTAAATATAAATAATTAATTAGTTTACTATATTAATTTCAAATAAATTGAGTTAATTTATTAGGATTTATTTTATGGATAGAATACAATTATTTTTGTATTACATAATGTATAGTAGTTGTCAGTTGAGAAAGGATCATGAATGAACATTAAAAATATATTAATCTACCATTAGAAAAACCACTTTTTTAATATTCGATGGATTGATAAAATACAATATTATTACCTATAATTCATTATACAAATACTAATACATCAAAAAAAATATTATTCATAGAAACATCATACTTTGCCTATTACGGGAATACGGGAAGACCCAAAAAGTTGAATACGTCTTTTTTAGTTTTCTCAACGATTCGGTAAGTTAATGGCAACTTAAGCTTCATTATCTTGATGTACTGTATCGCTGAAAAACATGCCATTGAAAGATTTTTATTGTATTATGAAAATTTCAAAAGTTTTGGTTGGGGTAGCAACCCTTACAGGACGCCGATCTAAATTTAAAAAGTTCCGTGTGATGCTATGGGTACGTTACTTTCACTAAATAGAAATTTACCAAAAAAAAAACGTTTAAAAATGTAAATAAATAAAAACGGCAAGCCTCAAAAAGCTGAAATTATGGTTTTTTTGAGTTTTCACGCGGTTTTATGCGATTTCTCAGTTTAGTTGAGTTTCATTGTATAGCTATATACGAAATCATACTAGTTGATTCTAAACTACACAGTAATCTCTCAGGATCTGTTTCTACAGTGCCAGTCACGAAAGTAGTCCGTTGTGTTTGGAAAACTCTATTTCAAAAACGACCAAACAGAAAAATGTTTAACGCTACATCAAATTGAACTATGTTCCTTCCTGCATGAATTCGTTTTGAGTTAAATTTTTTAATTTAAAAATTTGTCGGAAATACAATAATTACGCATTAAAAGTACTACCCAGGTTTTAGCCCGTTTTCCGTTAATGTAATTTTTAAACGTTTGTTACTTCATCCAGGCTTTATATAAAAAAACAGCATATAGGTATGTATGTTAAAAAGCACAGTTTGATCTTTAATGCTGATATTTTAAAACACAAATTCAAGTTTTCGTTTTAATATTGCGGGAATTTTTTATAAGAATGCTATATTGGGTTGACGTAAAGATAGGCAAATTATTTTTAAACTGAACCATGCATTTTTGCAAGTGTTTTGCTAACTGTGTCTTTTTCTAAATAAAGTGTCAAATAAAACGAAGGCATAAATAAAACGATCAAGAAATTTATATTAAACGCCGTTCTTTATTATGTAAAGCCTGGACGAAGTAACAGAAGTTTAAAAAGCACATTAACGGAAAACCGACTTAAAAATTGGTACTTTTTATATGTATCAATTTTTATAGCTGTATCAATGACAAATTTTTAAATTAAATTATTTAAATCACACGAATCAACGAAGGAAATAACAGCCTTTAATGTGGTGTAGCGTTAAAAGTTTTCTGTTTGGTTGTTTTTGAAATAAAGCTCTTTAAACACAACAGATTTCTTTCTTGGCGGAAACTATAGAGCTAAAACTAAGAAAATTACTTCATTTATAAATATAGATCGAAATATGGTTCGTTATCAAGTTACAGGTGGTACAGTATTTCACCTACATTTCTACTTCCCGATAAAAAAATACTAAAATTACTAGTAAGTATCTCATTAAAAAGTAAACTTAGTAATAATAAGGTTGTTTTTTTTAAATTCGAAGTAAAATGGATCGATCAAATATCACCAAGAATACTACATCAGAAATGTTGTGGAAACGTATACTAAAACTGCCTTGCCTGGTGCACATCGTATGGGTTTTCTTTAACCTAACTATAACGATTTAATTGATTACTTCATTACTAACTGAAATGAAGTACTCCATTTCTGAAGTGAAGCAATGAAGTAGTCAAAACCAACCGAACACGATCTTAACGCGTTCATACTTTTTTGCTGTTGTGTTAAATGAAGTAAATTATTCAAAATGGTTTAACAGACAAAACGTTTCAAGAATTAAATAATAGAATTTTCTTCTGTTATCATTCACATTAAAAGAATGAATTCATTGAACAAAATATGTATTGAAAAATTTGAGCAACGTTTTAGGAAATTTTTTCTCATTTCTTAAATTGTCATTCTTTTAATTTCATTTTCATTGTTTCTGGACTGAATTAAATAGTTGATCAGCTGCCATGTTTAACCTATGACAAAAATTATTTCATCTTGTTGAGAAATAGCCTAGTAATGTTCTTGTAATAATTTTGATCAATTTTATATTGTTATTAATACAAACGTTGAATTTAAATATATTGTACTTATGTTTTACTTACTTAATATAAATTAATTTTCTATCAATTAATTTTTATAAATAATGACTTAACTGAACCCCAGCCATCAAAGTACACTGATAACCAGTGTCTAGTATTCAAACCCAAATAAAAGTAACTACTTTTATCTAGGATTTGAACCACGGAACCTTCTACTTCAAAATCAGCTGTTTAACAACTGACTCACAGCGACGAATTTACCATTAGCCCAACCTGGTGGGTTAATTAATTAAACATTTACAAAGCTATTTTACGTTAAACCTAAAAACTGTTAGCCTTTTTTCGATCTCTGAATGTTTTGTTTTTTTACTCCTATATTAGACAATTGAAGCTCAAAAATTGTATTTCCACAGACAATTTTGGAGCTTATTTTATTAAATCTTTTAAATGAAAAACAATTTGATTCTTCCAAGTTTTCCTCCTAATTAAAGCCTCAAAAGTTTCAGTACGATCTCATTTCACCGGGTGAAATATTTCGTTACCCGTAACTCACTAACAAAACATTTCCGGATATATGTTTATAAGAATTTTTTTTTACTTAATTTATAAAATCAGCTTTCAAAAGATTACTATCCAATTTTCAATTACTTTGAACAAAATTAATACAAAAATTCCATAAAACTACTAAGTACTTAATCCTTTCTCAATAGATAACAACTGTAATTAAATTAAAGATACAATAATTAATATAATACAATTAATTGTTCACAGTATTGCAGAAATATTATAAATTATATATTTATTACTTTTATTGATGTAAAAATTTATTGTTATTAATAATATAATATTGTGTTCATGTAATATTAATATTTTTTATTACATAGGTATAGATTATGATAAAAAAATCCATTTATATAAGACAATATCTAATTTATTTAAGTTAAAATGTACTAATTAAAATACTTACATAAAAATTTGATAGACATAATTCATGTACTGTATAATAATAATTATGTACGCTTCTTAAATGCTGTAAAACAATATTGTTGTAATAACATAAATTTTATGTTTTGTAATCTGACATAAATATGATTGCGGTTTTTATTTTCATCATATATTATACATTTGTTAATTAAATATTATATATAATTCATTTTTCTGTTATTATTTCTTTTGCTGAGATTAAAATACAATTGTTAAAATTTATTTAATATTTTGTTCTGTAAATTTATTATTTACTAAAGAATTAAGTAAAAAAATTATTTTAAATCTTATTAAAACATATTTTGTTAAATAATGTTCATTCAGATAAATAATTAAAGTAACGATTGTAATAATCTAACGGTTATCTACTTGGCTCAGTGGTTAGAGTGCTGGAATACACACTACTAGCGAGAGGTTCCGGGTTTGATTCCCGGATAGGATCTAAAAGTAATTGCTAATAATCAAAGCAACTGTTGCGAATATAAAAAAAATCAGGAATTATCAATCTAGCTTCTAAACCTTTGTACATTAGAACAAGAATCACGACTATGCTGTATAGATTGCAACCATATTATTATGTTCGTACAGATTAATAAATTATGACATTTAACATTATTGCTTGTACGAAAATATATTTTTCCAAAAAGTTACTAGCAAACACCTACTTCCTGTGCTTTACAGATTCCAAAAAAAAATTATTTAATTAAGATATAATAGAAAACTTCGTTTGAACTATGATTGGGATTTTTAGAAATTTAAAAGAAATTAAGAGTAAGGGGTGATGTCATATTGTAGGAGATACTGTACCTTCATATCTGACTTCTTAGACAATACATTGTATTCAATAGATGATTATCTGTTAGTATTATATTATAATATTGTTAGATAAATGAACTACTTTTCCAAATGACCTTACACCAAACAAATAAAATAAAATTCCATTATTTGTACCAATTTTTTCAAAATTAAAAAATTAATCAATACTACATGAGCAAAGGTATTTAGGAAGCTCTGAGCTTCCCAACATTGAAAAATTTTGAAATCGGTTTGAAAGTTTTCGAGGTTACTTCATAGAAACAAAAACACTTTTTTTGTAATTAAGTAATGATGTTTACGTAAAACTCAGCTCGTGCGTTGGTGATCATAGCAGCAGTATGGTTTCAGTAACTCCTTTTTAACCTAATTAATATTTTAATTAATTGAAAATGTACAATATGACATTTTATAAATGAATAATCACAAAATAGAATAAATTTATTTGAAATGTACCTAGCGCAACGACATCTTTAACTAATACAGGACTTTCCAGGACTTACAGGACTTTAGTGTATTAGAGTGAACCCAAATAATATAACACAAGTTACTCTCACCTTACGATGTCAGATTTGTTCACCTATGGTACTGAATAAGTT
Organism: Catonia carolina; assembly: GCA_035578175.1. NCBI lineage: Eukaryota > Metazoa > Arthropoda > Insecta > Hemiptera > Achilidae > Catonia > Catonia carolina. Next base: position 70,595,048 of record JAQMRL010000005.1, read on the forward strand.
CATATCCCCCAGGGGAAAGTGGTGCTATATCTTGACTTATGGCGTGACAGGCTTTTTACTTGGAAGTAACATCTGCGTACAAAACGTTTAGAACTTAACCGCCGCCAGAAGCTACTCTTCTACTTTTTTAACCCTGGTCAAAATTGTAATTTTAAATTATTAATTATAATCAAAAGTTTTGAGTCTTTTGAATCCAGACTTACGGTGACCAGCTCTTTTGAACAGCTGCAGAAAGTATTAAAGTCTTTCCGACGGTAAAGGAACTAATCGTGTCCTTCAATAGTAAATTTCGCGAACGACTAAATAACCATCCCAACCAACTAGCTACTGACTTAGCTACAAGGAATGTTGTACATTTGTGAAATGTACAACGTCCAAAACGCAAATAGGGCAGGGAACTTTTGGTCTGAATAACGGAAAAAATCCATACCTCTAAGCGGGAAAAGTACCACTACATACCTCTTTTCTTGAAACTAGAATAACCCAACTCCCGTTAAATTAAATATCATATACGGAAATTATGCACCTCATTGTACAGTACCGCAATAAAAATTAAAGGTAAAACCAATTTTCTATATGTGAATATTTTCAAAGAAAATTAAGATAGCCCATCTGTTTGAGTGGATATCCAAACATTTGTCTTTAATAATTTTAAGTTTTGAAATAAAAATACTTTAAATTTTATATATGATGTATTTAAAAAAAACAGTCGAACTTCTATAACTCGAATCCTCAAAGGATGGAGAAAACAATTATAATTATAACAATTATAATTATAGAAAAATAAAAAACAAAGCAATTATTAAAAAATACAAAAGCAGAACATTCCACATACTGTCTGTCTATAACTTGATGGCGTCCTGCAGAGAGGAGCAGAATCGGTTTGCTACTAGCCGTCTCAATAACACTTCATTATGTACCAAGTTCACTCTACTAAATAGTAGTAGTACATAATGAAATGTTATTGAGAAGGCTAGTAGCGGTCCGATTCTGCTTCTCTCTGCGGGAGGCCATTAAGTTATAGACAGACAGTAGTTAATATTTAGGCCTACTGCACATGCGTAATATTGTTATACAGTACTGTGCGTTGCATTTAGCTTAGCTATTGGCTGCAGTGTTAAAAACTATACAAATATTGTATTCGGTATTTCAAAATTACGCAGTACATGCTGAATACGGTACATTGTACCGACAGACTATGGTTCTATTGTTCTGTGGTCGACCAAAGATTCGTCGATTCAAAGAAATTTATTGTTATGGTTTATGCCTGTTAGGCCTGTACAAAGGCAACTAGATGACTTTGAAGGTCTGTTCCCTTTTATGGTCGAACATATCCTCTTATAATGAAAGATGCAGCACTGTACCTACATTTTTCAAAAGACCAAAACCGATATTTTCAGAAATATATTCAAATTTTGTCAAAAGAAACGAAATAATTAGTTCGACTTACAGAAATAGCGGGATTCGAGTTATAGATGACTTTTTACATGGTAAATGTACGGGATGGTTAAAGGAGACTGAAATTCAATACCAGATACAGAAAATTCGAGTTATAGAAGTTCATAACTGTATAAGTAAAATTAAAAAATTAGTTCCGAAATTATAAGGTTACGTCTTTGAATCTTAAAGGATATTATATTATAAAAGAGGCAATATCTTATAGGAACCACATTTAGAATTTAAATTTCTGTTTTCCTCGGTAAATTGTAATGATCCAATTACCATAATTTATCTTACGAGGTTTAAATACGATTAAATAGTTTATATTTGGTAATGCATTAAAAGATAATTAAACAGGATTATAAATTTGGCACATGAAATTAATAAAGTAAAATTAAATTAACAAACTTATAACTTAAGATATCAGTAGATTTTATACTTCTTAAGATAGAAGAAACATTTGAGATATTCACTTTACGAGCAGAGTTACGTCCCCCATAAGACGCAAAACGCATCTACATTTGATGCTGAATAATGTTCACATCGCCCAGGCAGGAGCAAGGAGCTTTTTTTTCATTTTTTGTAGCTTGATAGGTGATTAACTCCATTAGACACCTTGGTATACCTTGGACAATTTAAATTGGCACAAGCAGCTTCGGTGTTTATCTACTCCACTCTTTGCCACTCACCATGCAACGACGGTACAGTTACAAAAGTATACAACGTTACTGTAATGTGCGACTCACGCTCGGTCACTACGCTTTGTTTTCACTGTTGTTATTAATAATCTGTCAGACATGATGATATGACTAATTTGTTTTTATATATTCATACCAATTTGTTTAGTTAGTTGTGTGCGTCTGTAGAGTATAGTTTAGTGAGTTTTTGCAGTTTAGTTCTTGTAATTTATAATTAAAATATTTACTGGGACAAATTAAATTCATAATTATTTTAAAATGAAATAATTATTTGTATGTTTGTACACTGAAATAAGTTTATCGGCATTTGCACACATTAAAATTTGTAGACCTTGTTAAAAGAATAGGTTATGGATATACTTTATGCGGAACTGTGTGTACACGTAGAGCAAGAGTTGTGAAAATTCGAATTCTCCACATTTCATCTTTGTAAACAATGTTTAATTAAAAACACTCGATCAAAATTAACCCTCCATTCTAAAAAAAAAACGAAACCATTATGCTACTAATATAGATTTAGGAAGTCCAGCTCTCTAGAGCCCCAGCATAAATAATTTTAACTCAATACTGAGTATAGAAAATTACGCCAATGTGTTCGTATTGGTACACTTCCAGAAATTTTAACATAGTAAAAAATGTTGCAATATGACTGCCTCCATGATGTAGTGATTAGCACACTAGCCTACAAACCCAAAACCCACCCGGGTTCGATTCCCGGCAAGCGTCTGGAAATTTTAAAGCGTCAAATTCCACAACAGTTGCTAATGACCAAGCTCTCGATGCGAAAAAATGAAAAGTTTTGTAATTGATTTGAACATAGGCCAGCGGTACATTTTAAAGCAATTTCTTTACAAAGTAATTATAGCACCCAAGAAGAAAAGACTGCGTACCTTTACTAACTCATTGGAAGAAATTCTAAGTTCTGTAGTAGTCAGTAACTCTAAAGTTCTTCGAATTAAGGAAAATTCCATGGGCATAAAACATATATTCAATTCGAATTAAAGAGATTATACTGTAAAAACATTTAATTATGATTATCGTAAATAAACTTTCTATAATTTGATTCCCACTACTAGGAATATAACAGATTTATAACAATCAACATTATTTGTTGAATGATCCACCAAAATATTTTATAAACTGTACTGAACAATTACATAAATTTACATGAAACAGTTTTGAATTTATAAAACCTATTCAATTCACTCCATTTCAAACCACCTTCCTTTAAACATACATAAATAACATGTTTCCCACACTATTTATCCATTCCTATTTGACAGATTCCACATATACATTTATAATACTGGTTTACAACATCAAAATCAAAATAACACATCAATATAACACATGTGTGTCAATATTGTTTCTGTTATAACATTCAATAATGTTACGACATATTTTTATAAAACCATTATTGCTATGAATTTTTAATCTTATCAATTTAATTAAAAACAACGAGCCATGTATCACATTTCAAAAAGTATACGTTCATGAACTGATTACAACGCTATCTGGTATCATTCTACATAACAAAAGATTAATGTTTGTTGACTTTCAGCATATATCATTTTTGGATATTTTAATACATAGATTACTTCATTCTCAAAAATAATTTGGTTAAAATATTTGACATAATATTCCTTCTGAAAGTGTCATGTGATTTAATTATAGGCCTATTGTTTACAATACAACATAGATGTCATTACTGAATCACAAAACATTATTTCTAACAGAAATACTATTATAATTTCTTCGTTATAATTAAAATTAATTTTTTCACACAATCATTTTAATTTACAGCTTCTACCTTCGACCAATATGGAGCTATTCTAGTCAGCTTCACTGCTGCGCAAAACCATCGGTATTAGCAAAAATTTAGCATTTTCAATCAAAGCTTTTGCTGAGGATTTAACGCCTCTTATTATGTAACCAATAAAACGTTACACTCAGACCTAAACGTACCCTACATAAATGACGTTTTCTTAAAAATCTATACAAAATTTAGGAAGAAACTCGTGAACCACCATAACCCATTTATCTCAAATCTGGCTACGCAGACTCTCCCAAACAATCCAATAAGACGATTAAAACGTCATGGAGCTGGAATCTTATTAATTAACGTAGTTCTGTAATTGACTATCCATTAGTGTTTTAACTGCTACACTTATCTATTCACGTCGGAGTTCTGTCTTTGGACTGTGTCTCCACTCACATTTATTTACCATGTTAATTTTTCCAAATTTTGTGTTATCACATTCACTGATTGTTTTCAACAGATTGTGAATTTCCTAAATAAAGAGAGAAAAAATTGATACATAATATTTTTTGTCGCTTACTGCTTTTTGGGATTAAGGTGAGTAACTAAAAGTAAGGTATTTCTAGAAGCTCTTTCATCAGCCCATACTCTAAACACTTTTTCATGTAGACTTTTCTCCTTTCATCCGTAAATTCGATATTTTGCTTTTGTTTTATTGTGAGAACAACTACTACAATAAACTACACTTGTTTAATTCATTATTTTTTCTATTTGTAGCCTATTTTAATTTTTTCAATATCATTTTGACTTCTGTAAACCACTTTATTAAATACCTAGATTTTCATTTAGCGTCCAGAAATGCGTTTTTTTCATTCATTTTAAACATGTGTTTGTTAGAAATAACAAACCATTACCCTAAAATAATTGTAGTCTTCGCCTTCAGATTATCTTAAGGGGAGCACTACACCTATCTACTCAATATTAAATTGACCTCTTTTTAGGTATACGTTTCTAAGAACCATTAATAGTTAGGGCTTTAATTTTTTGTGCCTTTCTATGACATCTTTTTAAGCTCTGGTACTAGAATTATTAATATAGAGCTAGCGATACCATTTCGAAAAATGTTTTTGAAAAATGCAAAAACAATTTAATTTTTATTGTACAATTTATTATCTTATTCGAACTTAGTAATAAAATAATTCAATTATTCTAGTACCATATGTCACAATTATACTGGGAAACATCCTCAAAAAATTTCAACCTTCAAAGTCAAATAGTTTTTGAGAAAACTGTACCTTTATGGAAAAAAATGGATTTGCAGAAAATGAGCTGTAAAGCTTTACGTACCCTAAAATCGGCCTGCACCGTATGTATCGGCCTAGAATCAGCCCAAAAATAATAGGATTTAAAGTTTTGATCCACATTGTTATGTTTAAACGATGTAGTTCAATATAACAAACAAGATGGCGGTGGCAACTCAATTTTCAAAATATATTGGTTTATGTGAGTTTTGAATCTATATTACTCATATTATCTCACTCTATCGAGTTGTTCCTAACAGTAATCAGTTATCAATTATCGATAATCGATAGTGCAGTGGTAATAAAAAGTACTGTAATGGTAATTGATTAAAAAAGTACCAAAAAGAAATAGTACTCAATTGTAATCCGTACACATAAAGGTTTAATTTGTAACATTCAGTTCCTGTAGGTTAGAATTATTCTTTCAAATTAAATTAATTATATCTGATTGATCAATACAATTTAAAATTTGATTTCAAAATTGTTATATTGAGTTGGTGCACAATCTTTGTTCTTGATTTTTTTTGCGCCCTGGAGACTCCAGGAGGAGTATAGGACATGTCGTCAGATATAACACCTGAAATACATATAAGAAACACACAATGTATCACTACTATCAAGAAAGAAATTCTTGTACGCTATAAAAAGTTTCACCGATCAAGTAATTTTTTAGATTTTTTTTAAAGGAATTCAAATCCTCACAACACTTTAAAGATTGGGGTAATTTATTTATGAATTTTCTCCCTGCATAAGTAGGTTTTTGTTCAAACAATTTTGTGGAGTGATTAGCCACATAATAATCATTCCTGTTTCTCGTGTTATGATTGTGAACATTGAAATTCTGTATATGGTTTAAGATAGTTTAAGCACCACTGAAAATTTTAACAATGTCCTTCAATCTTTATTTAAGATGAACATTTTGTTTTTAAAATAAAATTTAATTTATTTATTAAATTAAAATTCCAATATATATGTTTCAAATTGAAAATTAAATAGAATTTCTTAATATTAGTAGCCTGAAATCTAAATGGGAAGATTGCAGAATATCGTAATCGTAATCAATAGAGAGAGCACGTAGAGAGAATGCCTGAGGGAAAGATCCCCCTCTGGGTTTTGCGTTATAGACCGGAGGGGAGGAAAGATGTTGGAAGACCACGAAAAAGATGGCAATAATTCAGTAGTTTGTCGCTGTTGTGAATCGGAACAGGTGGAAGCCTAATCCTTATTGTGAGAAGAAGCAGAATATTATTCAGCTAAATTTTAAATACATTTAACATTTTAATACTTGAACTTTCAAAGTTTAAAATATTAAATATGTGATTATGTTCGTCCTCTATGGATTCCCGGCCAGGGTTTGAAAAAAATCATTAAATGTTCAAACCCAGCGTCTCTTAAACCAAAGATAATCAAAAATGATCTAGCTGTTGAAGCGATTTAAAAATAAACCTAAGAAAAATTTATCAGTAAAATTTATTAAACCCATATTTATAATTCTTCAATTTTTTTTAAATGGAAAATTGATTAATCAAAATTTTCTATAAAATGTAAATTAATGTAACAAATTACCACTTGCAATTCCACAAATTCTAAATCATGGATATAAAAGTTCCAAAAAATTTTATTTTCAGCAAACTACATCAGTTCAGGCTTTACGTTTAATTATTAAGATTAAAATAAAAACAATTATAAATATTAGCTTTGAAAATAACATAACGTTTTACTATTCATTCATATGCTTACTTGCTACAATGTTTTTCGAAATGGTTTTTCATACATTAACAAAAGATTTGAATTTACCGGATTTAAATTGAATTAGGTTTTACATTTTCTAAACTTTTATAAGGCCATTTAAATTTACGTTACAGAGAAAATATTTTTTATAATAGCATAGAAAGTTATTTTCCTGTATATTTAGGAAAATCTCTCTAACAAATCCTTTAGTAAATATATTACATGTTTCGTTAAGAGCAAACAAAACAAAATAAGCTAACAACTTTACATCTGTTAATGTGTCTAGATAATCCTAAAGCAAAGAGGGTATCTGCCGGTAACCAAAATATAACTTTAGTTACCATCCTTTGTTAAGTAGCAAAATTAGTTACGAGACGGATTAAATTATCAGTATAAAAATTCATTAATTACTCTTGTAAGACAATATACATAATGTAAATTTTTCTTGTTCACTTTAGTTAATTAAATCTACAATTTTGCAGCTTTGCGCAACCATTAAATATATTTTTTTACCACTTTTTAAATGAACACCACTCATTAAAAAGACCCTTATGTTTAAATGTAATTACATTAATTTAATAAAATTAGTGTTTAAAAATTATTTTAATCATTTTTTACGTTAACTAATGTGAAAGTTAGGAAAAATATTTTTAAAATGCACTGATCAATTTTATGGCAGTCTATAAAATTTATATATCTCGGTATCAGTTAGTTACTTTATTTTATCGTCTTGTGGAATATTATTTTGGGTTATTTATATAAATGAAGGGAAATTTCGGAGGTCAAAGGGAAAATGTAACTAGAAAAGATTATTTTGAGTTAACTATTATCCTCCAATTTTCCAGGTAAATCTCAACTAGGTTCAGATGAACTTAAATAACATCATTAGCTTTCTCCAGAGTACATTCAATGGACAGAAATGTTTTTTTATCAGCTATTAGTATACTATTTGCAACCAACCCGGTGTGTAAGTATTTATTACAAGTGAAAACCCGTAGTTGTTAACGTCGCCTGATTTTCCTAGTCAAAATATAGGATTTGGTTGAGGATTTTAAGAGCCCTTTTAGGTTCAACCCTAACAAAATGTTATATGAAAGAACAAAATAATCCATTCAAGAACCTAAGCGGTCTTATAAATTGTTCCAGTCAGACTTAAAACTATTTTAGAGAAAAAAGAATATTTTAAGGTAATAAGTATCTAAAAGAACAAATTTTTTTTGTAATCCCTTATGCGTGTACGTTGCAATCTGTTCAATTCAGAACAATAAGCAACCCCATGACCCAATGAGATGAGGATGATGTGTATGACGTGTAAATGAAGTGTAGTCTAGTCCAGACTCAAGTTGACCATTCCTGAGAGAGTATGGTTAATTGAACCCCAACCATCAAAGTACACCGGTAGCCACTGTCTAACATTTAAATCCGTATAAAAATAACTATCTTTACTAGGATTTGAACCAGGAACCTTCGTCTCCGAAAATCAGCTGTTAAACAACTGATTTTGGCGATGACTTTACCTCTAGACCAATCCGGTGGGTTAAAAGAACAAATAAAACAAAATTTATGTACTTTTTCTTAGATAATAATAATTAATCATAATAACTCATATTTCAAACCTTTAAGTAACTTCATTAATTTAAGAACATGTAACTATTTTCATTTGACAACCACTGAAAGAAAACCAGAGAATATTTTATTTTACGTTTGTATTTAAATTTCAACAAATTATAAGCTAACCAAAATTATATAATATATTATTTTAATTTAATTTAGAATTATTTAAAAATATATAATATTTATATTATAATAGTCAATTAAAAATATAAATTAAATTAAATTTATTAATTATAATTGTTTTCATTTTTTAATTAAAATAAACAAAATTTATTTTTCCCACGGCCTTTTGTGATATTGTAGATATAGTTATTAAGTTATTGTATAACATAAAATAAATTTTGTATAATTATTTAGTAATGTAATATAATATAGGAAGAAAAATATATTAGTATTAATAAAAATAAATAACAACAGGGTAATACCAACAAAAATTATTATAATTATACTGTATAATAAAATGTAAATTATTATATAAGTACGGGAATAATAAATTAATAAAAATTAAATAAATAATAACTAATTATGAAAATTATGGTATGTAAATTGAATATTTCACTCAAATTTTTTTCTATATTTAATATTTAAAGGTTCCAAAACAACATGATATTTATTTAAGACACTAGATTTACTTTTAGGAGTGTTAATATATTTTGGGATTCCATCTTGAATCCGCCATATTAAAAGTAACATCAAACTTAACATGGCATCATGTAACACCATATTTAAATTCTGAAACCTATTAAGATGAAATGATATCTAAGTATTATTAAATATCCTTTCAAATAATAATTAAAATTAATGATTTTATGAAAAGTCCTTAAATTGTCTTATGTATATCTAATAATGAAATTCGGGTTAATTTGTATTTTATCCCTATACTTCCAGATTAAACTGATAATTTAAATAACTGTTTTTTAAAACAACAATAAAGATGTTTAATCGTGCATGGTTGTACACATCAATGCTCCAACTCAATGCACGGTGACTAAAATTTTTATATCAGATTTATTTACAAATTCAATTATTTTAAAATTCCGTGTTTTATTCTTTTTTAACATGGTACTATGTTCTGTTGAATCTTTCAAAGTATGCCTCATGTGGCGTTGGTGATCTTTACTTAATTTTTTTGCCGGCCGCATTGGCGTAGTTGGTAACGTGTTCGCCTCTCATCATATGGTCGTGGGTTCGAATCCCATTCAGGCACGGCATATTTTCATACGTTACAAAAATTATTTCATCCTTCACCGTCTGCATTAGTGTAACTGCAGAACAGTCCGACGTTAAACAAAAAATAATAAATTTACCTTATTTAAAGGTCTACCCAGTATATGTTTTGGTTCCAGTATAAATAAAATATACTTTCATTGTCATGTAAAAATACAGTGTACTAGTTATTATCGCACGTCAAATTTCGGAATAAGGATTAGAAAGGTTACGATACTTCACAGAAGACAAAAAGAAAACTGATTAAGCATTCGTTTTGGAGTAGTCAAGTTAAACTGTGCGAAAACCTTGACCAGAATAGCCATATTTATTACTATAGTATATTTGTTTTAGCTCAATTTTCCAGAAGCTTTGGATCCATTTTGTTTACATGACGTCTCCTTCAATTTCCTCATTATTTTATCCATTTTAAAATAGTCTGTATGTCATTTTCCGCTGATATTATAACTTCTTAGCTGAGCTCTATGTGTTACTCTCTTAATAGTGCTGAATATCTTAATTTTAGTTGTTTAAATAAATTTTTTAGTAGTAGTGAGATCTACTTTTTTCTCACCCTTTTCCTAAATCTCTACTCTGTGCAGACATAAATGTATTGTTCCAAAACAACTTTCGGAAATAACCACTTGCTGACTCATTGACTCTGAGTTCTGACTTTTTAAACTTCCGTATATATTGTAAATTCTCAAAGTAAAATATTTTTAAAAAGTTATTTTGCTTAAAAAAAATTCAATGAAGGTTTGAAATGTTTTGATAAATCTTATTGTTAGGAAGCATAATATTATATTTTCCGGATTGCGTTGAAAATAAATAGAGGATTATAAACAACATTTTACCGTTTCAATTTTTAAACTGCTTTCAATATGACATTAACAATTTACTAACCCAATATAAAGGAACTCTAATACATAAAATTAATTATGACACTAAATTGGAATACCAAATAAAAATATATAGAAAAAAGTTTAAGTAAATATAAAATTTATAAATATTGTATATATATATTTAAAAAAATAAATAAATAAAATTTATCAGACAACTATATGATAATATGTAAATACACATATATATTAAATAAATGTATTTATTACAAAAAATAAAATATTTATTATTATTAATACATGAATGACAATACATAATATTTTAATAAAACATAATATATAATAAATAATAATTAATTTGCCATAAACTATTTTATATGTGAATTAATTTTTGTGATTAATGAAAACAATTATAAATATTTTATTGTAATTTATAATAATTAATTGTAACGTAATAGATTAAATTATAATTATTATTATAAATTCATAAATGTGTACATAAATAAAAATAAAAATTCTGGTATAATATTTGTGTATTTAGATAATAATAAGATAATGAATTATCATTTAAAAAATTAATTATACATAATATAAATAAAAAATACTATTGTAAATAAATATAGTATACAATATCGTAATAAATATTGTATAATATGCTTTGAATATAATAAATAATTATAATTAATATAATTGGAAATAATTGTTTAGTAATAATATTAATAAAGGAATGATAAAAAGAGTTGTATTCTATATTAAAAGGAAAAGAAAAATAAAGATTATAAAAGGACATCAATTAAATTGAGCCCTAATTGATGTACTTTTGATTGAGGGTAATTAAATTAAGGTTATATGTTAATTTAGTTTTTACATATTTCAAAAAAATATGAAGAAAAAAATTGTGTATTTATAGAATATTATTTATGTGTGAGATAAAAATTGGTGCAAAAGTTACTAGTGTATAATATACAATATGAAATTTATTAAATAATGTTGCCGGAATAATAAATTAAATTTGACAACCAAGAAATAAATTTGGCAACATTTTAAATTATTGTAACTTTTAATTTTATTAAAGCATTATTATTACTAATATAATTATTTTTTAATTATTTTAATATCAATAATGAAAATAATAAATTTTTTAATTAATTATTATTTTATTGTATAGAGGTTAATTATTTTTATTATAATATTCTAATGGATATAACAAAAGAAAATCTATGGTTCAATCATAGAGGAATACCGCACAAAAATTATTTTATTAATATAAAAAATTATTTATAATTTTCATTTTTTAAAGTTATAAGTTGAATATTTCATAAACAGATTGGTATTTTAAAAATAAAATAATAAAAAATATATGTAAGAAGAAAATATATTACTATAAATATAATTTAGTTTTTCTTAGTAAGCTAAATGGAAAAAATAAAATGGTGTTGTGAATGTATTAGATGTAATATGACTAGATAAGATAGTAATTGTAAATTTAGTGAAATAAATTAAAATTTGAAAATAGATATAAAAAGAAATTATAATAAAAATAATATACTGGGTTAAATTGAAGTACATTTCTTTCTCTCTTTGTTGTAAATTCTAGATTTTAGAATCTTGTAAAATATCAAGTAATTAAAAATAAATTAATTTAATAAAATTTCAGTTCCCATCGTAAGACCATCATATTGAAACTACTAATTACTTTTAATTTAATGTAGTCATGGAGATCGTCATGTATTTGCTGTAAGATGTATGAGTACATTTTTGTCAGGGTGAAGTCACAGTTGAATAGTTCGTTTCAGAAAGCACATAAATCAAAATATTAACTTTAGTCTTATGTTGTTCCTGAAGTAAAAATAGTAAAATGCTGACTTTATGTTGTGTTTCTCTATGAAATTCTTTCTTTAATAACAAAAGAAAATATTGTTATGCAATAATAGGGCTATTTATTTGTTACACTATTCACTTTCGGAACCTTTTCACTACAATAAAAATTGTATCCATTGAATTTTGACTTTAAAAAAAGATTATTTTCTGAAATATTCAAGGGTTTTATTTTGTCACCATCATCAATTTACAGTAGTTTTTTCCTATAATAGAGATTTTTGCGCAGAAACTTTGTATTTTCTAAAAAGTGGGACTTCAGCTTCAAAATACCACCAATTTTCTTTTCAGTCAAAAAATAAGGCTTTAGGATAACCCTTCATAAATAATTTACAATTTTATCATAAAGATAAGCTCTTAGGATTATATTAGTGAAGAGAAGCCAGACTTCTTTGATTTCTGTAGGGAATGATGTTCAATCCAAAAATATATTAAAGCAAAAAAAAGCAAACAAAATTTTGACTTATGAGCTTTTTGAAATGACTGATTCAGTTAAGGACTTATCATGTAACATTTTATTTGTTCCATGTATCATATTTTGGAAAAATTTCTAAAATCCAATAAAAAAATTACTTTATCCTTTATTTTAAATTTTGAACTATACATTATTTTAATTTACCAAACGTTTAGTTAAAAGTTTAAAATAAGGAAATATGTTATATGAATTTATGGATAAAGAAAATTAATTTTAAACCGATTAAATTCTTGAGTTGACCATTCAATCTATGTATCAAATTGTTTTCAGTGTTTATTTTCACATATGGTATTGATATGTAATTATGCGATTATATATCTTTATTTTGTATTGGTTAATATATATTGTTTTGTATTATGCTCTTTTAGAACGTTGTTAACCATCACATTAATTTGCACTTTATAGACTGTCAGTCTGAAAAGTGCACCGGTAGGCCTATCTACACCATACCAGTACGTGATTTTCCAGCCCATTTTTCTTCGACCTGTGTAAAATTTACTCATTATTTTACCTTTGATGATCTATGACCTATCAACATGTGTACAGAGTTTATTTTATTTTCAAAAATAAAGTTCATTTTTATTTTTATTTTTAGTGGTATTTACGATTTCAATGTTCATTTCCAAACGATGAAGTATTTCAGAGTAACACTCTTTTTCTACGAAAAATCTTTCAACATAGTTCTGTAGAAACACAGTTTGAACGTCTCAAGTTCAAGTCGTTTCGTGTCATGAAACATGTTGGATGACATCTCATTCAGCAATCAAACTTACATGTTATATCAAATTAAAATATATTATTAACAAGTTGATGATTATGTTAAAAAATACCAGCCTGGTAAATTCAATACAAGCTCTTGCTCTCATTAAAACGACTAAAATTAATAAAAATATGTTTTAGAAAAAACTGAACCCTAAATCTGCATCTGTATTCTTATCTAAATATATAAATATATGTAATGTATTTTTAATTTACATCAATAATATAATGAAAAATTTAATTTCTGAACTATGAAATGGGTAAAATATTTTTCAAGATTCTTTAATCAAAGTATTTCACTATGATAAAAGACAGACATTAGTTTAATTCCACCCAGTATAATTGTAAATAATTATTATTTTAAAAGCACTAGGATAGTTTACTAAATATAATTAATATATTGTGTATCAATATGGATTTTATGTAAATAAATTATTACATAATTTTTATACCGTTAGCTACTTAGTTATTTATTATTTACTCTATTTATTTTTTTATTAAAAATTATTTATTGTAACATAAATGTATGTGATGTCTTCTATAACTTTAAGATATTTGTAATTTATTTTTTTTTTGTTAAACATGGCTTAGTAAAATTGTCTTGAACTGACATATATTTTTATTAGTTACTTTACATTTTTTAAAACGTAATAATAATGTAATTTATATAAAAATCCGTTTAAAATGTTTCGTCAATATTTGAAATTGTATCTGTAATATTATTGAAGTAAAAATATATGGAACACAAATTGTTATTATTATTATTATTATTATTATTATTAGCCGTAGAGCTCCCGAAGTGGAAGACGCTGAGCATTATTCACGATCATTGATTATTGGACTTGGTGTTTTTCTTGTTTGCCCACCAGCCTTTCATTTTCTGAGAAAAATCAGCTTTTCTTTCCTCACTCCATCTTGTTCCAACTTTTGGAATTTTAACCTCTGGAAAAATCTCCCATTCATTAATTTTTGTTCTAAAACTATTTCGATTGGTAACTTCATTATCAGTAATGTTTGCCAGAACTAGATCTTTCTTAACGTGTCAAATCCATTCCCCTCCATTGACAAGCGAAGCTACATATTTTACCATCCTTTTTGTAATTCTATGATCAGGAAGCCTCATGATATGACCAAAAAATTTAAGACGTCTTTTCCTCGTGTCTGTTACAATATTTGAATGTTGCTCAACTGTGTTATTTTTTTGTAATCTATAACCGTTTTCAGTTAATCTTGGACCGAGAATTTTCCTTATTATTTTCCTTTCCTCCTTTTTCAAATTTTCTAAATCGGCTTTCCTGTTGAGGTTCAGGGTCTCACTGGCATAAAGCATTGATGGCTTGATCATTGTGTTGTAGTGTCTAATTTTTGTGTGAAGAGACAAGCATTTTTTATTAAAATAAATTGCACCAGCCCTAGGCCTTTACGAGCTTTCTTTAATCTCTCCTGCTGTGAAAATTTCTCCAAAATAACCTCTCCTAAATATTTAAAAAAAGACACCCTGTTGATTGTTCCATATTTGGTTTGTAGTCTGGTAACTTCTAGGTTTGTAGTTGTAAACACTGTTTTTTCAAAGGATACCTGTAAACCAACTTTTTCTGCACACTCTTTTAGAGTCTCTATCTGCTTTACAACTTCGCCTGAGTCTGCCATTATTGCAAGATCATCTGCAAAAGCCAAGTAAGGTATTTGCAGATTATTTTTCTTAGTCCCAAGCGAGATTGGCTTCCAGAGGTTTCCTTCTTTGAGTTTCCTCTCCCACTCTTCCATTACTCTATCCAGAACTATGTTGAATAGCAACGGAGACAAACCATCACCTTGCCTGACGCCAGTCCTTATCTCAAACGGCTTTGAAAGCTTCCCCATGAATTTTACTTTGGATATTGTATTTGTTAATGTTTGTTCAATTATTATCCGAGTCTTCCGATCCAGTCCCCTCTCTTCAAGAATTTTAAAAAGTGTGGGTCTGTGGATTGAGTCGTAGGCTTTCCTGAAATCCACAAAACAAAAAACTGTTGGTTTTCCACGCATTTTTCTCAAATTGTTATTATAATTATGTTTTAACGATTTTTAATCTCTAAATTGTTTCGGAGGAAATAATTTTTAATTTAAATTTGATATGTCTTGTGAAATATCTAAATATTCACATCGAGAAAATATAGAACCACTACACACAATAAAGAGAATTTTACTGAATCTCAGATTAAAAACTTTGTATTCGACTCCACCATAGAACATACTTACAAATCGATTAAAAACTAAATTGTTACGACTACTAATTCAGATAATGTGAATGTACGTAGCTTTGATGATGTGTCATCTTTGGGTATATTTTACAATCGAAGGTAGGTGATCTTAAGAGGAGACTGTACTTTGTATACCACCAATGTTAAATTTGATATTATTAATTACATTTTTCAAAGGATTGATAAAAGATAGGGGAATAAAACTTTACACATGCATAACTGTCGAGTGTCTTTAGCTACTGACATTTTTTCAATGTAATCTATGTGGACATTAAAATTAAAAACAAAATAACGTATCACATTGGTTTTTACAAATTTATTTTCTACGTTTCTTGCATACTACTAATTGTTAGAGCATTTAAGGAAGTCATAAAAATGACGGTATATGTGCGTGTACAAGATGAATAACTGGCAAAAATTTCAGCCCGGTAGGTTTAATGGTTTCCGAGTAAGATGTATGTAAATTTTAAAAAATCTAAATTTACGAGAACAGGCAAAAAACAAAAAACAAATCGTACACACATAAGTAAATTCCCATCAACAGTTGGATAGAAAGATGAACCAACAGCTGAAAATATTAAAAATAGTAATGCATACCCTATATTTTTAAAAACTAAAATTCCCTTTGTACTTTTTAATTTAATTTTATACTGATCGTTTAAAAAAACAACCAGTATAAAATTATGAAAAATATTCGTTCTTTGTTACATGGTACGTTTTCTAAGCAAAACTGGTAAAAACTTAATTTGTTCATTAAAATAATGTTTTCGACGTAATTTAATGTTTTTTCTTGTAAATCTAGGGCTGACTATTGAAAAACATAAAAACCAAAAATCGAAATTTTCAGTCAAAACCATCATACAGTCTTACCTTAAAGGCAATTTTTACTTTTACCACTGCCCTATCTAGTTTCGTAAAGAAATAAATTATAAGTCTCGTAGGTTTATTAACCAAGACTTTCTTTTCTTGCATGAGAGGCTCTTGCAAAATTAATTAATCACACAAGTCTAATAGTACAATATATTGTCACTTTCACATCTACCACCAAATCTCAAAAGGAATTAAAAAGATACTGGAATAGCATCTCGTAGTATAAAAGAACAAGAGTTTTCCATTGGGTGTTTTCTCCAATCTAGACAAAACCACTAATAAAACCATTTCATGACTTAGTTAAAATGTCAATCTAGACAAAAACAAGACATTACAAACTGCAATATCATAAAAACCGTTGGTTGTAATAAATTACAGTTGTAGGTAGTTATTTCTAAGTAAATAAAAAAAAATTTAAATCTAGAATAAATAATGTATGTAGACTATAATTTAAATTACAAATACCATGCAATTAAATAAAAAGTGTTTTAATTGCAATTGAGTAACTACGAAAAAATGTTGTTAGTTGGAAATTAACGCAGAGCTAAATGGAAACCTTAATTACTGAAAGTTCGATTTGGAAAATAACTTTGGAAGACGTACAGACATTTCTTTAAAGAGTAACAGGAGAAAACTTTACGTTTCACAGAAATGTTAATAAAAAAATGTTAAAAATAAATTTAAATATAAAAAATGTTAACGTTCCTCATGTTTTACATAAAATATAACATTGGCAATGAATATTAAAAATATTGGAATGAATTAACATAGTGTAACATAGAATGATTCAACGTAATTAAGTCTGTCTATAGATATTTAATTAACTCAGTTTCAAAACCAAGGCATTTAAATTTTAAAAAGGATTTTTTACTAACAGTAAGAAATGTAACCATTATAAAGATAAAATGATAATATGATCACCAGACAGCAACATTCACTGTCTTCAGATGGAATCTTCATTTTTATTTAAGAAATTCACACTATTCAAACAAATGATAATTCTGAAACAATTTCTATTTTTGCTGAAGACGAAAAATTAATTGAAAACAATTTAATAATATATTTTGTAAACGATAAAGATAATTTCTCTTTAAGTAGCCTGTTATTGTTTGGTTCATCAGCCGAAAGGCAGGTTCGAATCTCTTACATGCTTTACTTAGTAAAACGAGGAGTAAAGGTGTTTGCCTTCCTCAATGAGTGAAAAAATATATTTATCAGCATGCCAGGCCCTCTGAAAAGCATCTGCTTTACACCCTAAAAATGACACCTTCTTCATTTGCCACAGGTTGTGGTTGTATATCAATCTGGTTGTATACATCAATTGCTCTAGAAATTACCACAAATTTAATTTATTTGGTATTGATTTATAAACTTGATTAATTGTAATCAAATGTTTCATTATTCTCTACAATCTTGAAATTATACCATAGGCCAACATTATAAAGCGTCAGGAACATTATAGAGTGTCAGGTTGTTAAAATAGTTCACGTTAATTGTAATTCCCACAGTTTATCCATTTGAAAATTCTTTTAATATGGTTTCAAAGTATAGGTTAAAGAGCAAAGGCAATATTTGTACAACTTTTCCTTACTCTTTTCTGTATTTTGATGTTGTCTGAGATTTAAATATCTAAAAAAGTAAAATTATATGTCAATTCTCACAATTTTTTGTTAGATTAAAAATTATATATGTTCTATTATGAAATATTTTTACATTTTCATCTATTATAATTTTAGCTTACATTTAAATGTGTACTGCTTTGAAAAAATTGTAAATCTGTATTGTTATTAGTAATTATGAGAGGACAATATTAAATAAATAGGTTTAACAAACAATTATTAGATTAGATAAAAATATATTAATATACTAAGAATTAAATAATATATTATAAAAAAAATTAAATGGATTTAAAAAATTGTACCCATTATATTTGACAATAGTATATAATAAAAAATTGGTGTTGCTTAAAAATAAAATTACAAATTTCTGTTAATATATTAATGAGAAAATAATTATTGAATTACTAACTCGACAAACAAAAATATCAAGTAAGCAGTGATTTTATAATTTTACAAAATACTATAATTTGACAAACCAAAATAAAAATATGCATAAAGCGACAATCTGCTGGTCAAAAATAAAACTAATAAATAATAAGAAAAAAAACGATGGTTTATATTTCTTTGATATTTCCTATCATGCCAAAATATTCCTATATTCCAATGTTCCTAATGTTCCAAAATTTCCTATCATTCCTATGTGCCAAAAAACATGAAGATTGTCTTCATGATCGCGTCAACATTGAAGCACTTCAACTGTTGGATAATAGTGTAATAGTCAGGTGACTGAAAAGGACTAAGCCTGTAGATTTAGTACGTTAAAAAAAATAAAAATTATTACTAAAAGTGTAATAGATAGGCGACTGAAAAGAATTTTTTTTTTCTTATTATTCCTAATTTGTGTACGTTGCAATCTGTTCAATTCAGAACAATAAGCAACCCCATGACCCAATAAGATGAGGATGATGTGTATGACGTGTAAATGAGGTGTAGTCTTGTACAGACCCAGGCCGACCATTCCTGAGAGAGTATGGTTAATTGAACCCCAACCATCAAAGTACACCGGTAACCACTGTCTAGTATTCAAATCCGTATAAAAGTAACTATCTTTACCAGGATTTGAACCAAGAACCTTCGTCTCCAAAAAACAGCTGTTAAACAGCTGATTTTGGCGACGACTTTACCTCTAGACCAACCCGGTGGGTTGAAAAGAACTAAGCCTGTAGATTTAGTCTTTTAAGGAAAATAATAAAAGTGTACTGTTTAACTATAAATAAGAATAAATTACATTTAAGTCATGTATATAAGTTACTAAAACTAATGGTTAGCTTCATGTAATATTAAGCTCTTTTTAAGTCATATAGTCATGTAAGTTACTAACTTAATGTCTAAATTAAAAATAGGATTAAGTTAGAGATTTCGGAAATAAATAAAATTATAGAACACTGTGAAGTGCCATTAGAAAATAAGTGCTAGCACCAATGGGTGACTTCATGATTATATACACGAAGAGGGGGATAATATCGCTAAAGAAAAACTGTTCGCTAGTTTCAAGTAACTAGTTGCAGTAAATCTACAATAAAAAAAATAAAAAAATAAAATTTCCTATCAAATCTTTTTGTCTAAAATGTAGGTCAGGACTATTGTCAAGTGGAGATGTGATGAGATAACCATACAGAGTGCTCGCCTCTCATCATGCGGTCTTGTGTTCGAATCCCATTCAGGCACGGCATATTTTTATACGTTACAAAAAAATAATTTCATCCTTCACCGTCTGCATTAGCAGTAATTTCAAAACAGTCGGACGTTAAACAAAAAAAAACCATACAGAGTGGTGTTGCTATATTTTTATCTTCCACTAAAATGTTTTGTTACCGTATTCCGTCTAGAGTAGTGTTAAATTCAAGTCTTGGTGAATTATGTCATTGATTATGAACAAAGGAGAATTAGTAATAATTTTAAGGATCTTCGATCGCAGATGCTGTAAGATGACAACGTTAGATGAACTTGTTGATCCCACAGTTTGATTTTGTTTGTCTATACTAGTTCTATTATTGTTTAAAAAATAAACTATTTATTTTTTTTTATCCGAGGCGGTGAGAAAAACTCATGTTTACTCCCTCAAGATGGGGGAAGTAGTGTTGGACTTGATTGAGGCGTCCTCGTCCAGCCCAAAGGAGGCCGCAACCGCCTTACCAACCAAAAACCCGCCACCTGACCACTTGATCCGATATCAGCAAACAACCCTCCACCTCCCTCAGAACTGTTTATATAATACTACAAGGGAAATGTAGGGTTAAAAAAAATTTACATACTGTCAGCGAGGCGTGGAAGGGAACCGTAGCCTAATTCTCCTCTCGCTGTCACTGACCAACACTCGTTCTCTCACTTTTATTCATCTCTTTCATCACCAGCTCAGGAAATTAGTGTGCCTACCTTACCTACTGAGATCGGGACAGGATTGATTCACTGTGGGAGAGAGAAATTCCGCTGATCTCCATATGTCTCCTCCCTTCGCAGTCTCCCGACCATCCTCTCCGCAAATTGAGCGACCAACTTCCAGCTCTCCTAACCCTGCAGCATCACTGCCCCTACTCTCTCTGGGATCCACTGTGCAACGCTTTCTTCTCAGATTTCTCCATTCTGTCGAGGCCAAAATAGGGATATCTTTCAAAAATATGCAAAACGGATATAAAATAAACAATTTATTGGCTAAGGAAAAACGTGATGTTTCTGTCTAGTAACCAATAAATACAGTTGGAAAAATTTGATATCCAACTGTTTACGATTTTTCCAGACTTCTTATTTTCCACATAGGTCGTCATTCGGAACGAGAACATAAAATGACACACATAAGTTACCTAAAAACATAAAGTTTCTGGAGTATGATGTTATCGTTAGAGTAGTAGTTCACAAACGATGGTACGCAAGAACATATCAAGTGGTACGCAAACAAGTAGACAAAACCTCACGGCCTCTCGTAATGTAATATCAAAATATGATAATAAACAGTCCACTTTACTCACCCAAATAACGTTCAGACAACAATGGAAGCGAAATTTTTTCTTTTGTAAGTACCACACTATATCGAAAATTAATAACATTTTTGTTTTATTTTATTAATAATCAAATTATTAGCTATGAAAATCTTTTGTAGACTTTTTTATTCTGTTTCCAAACGACTGGAGTAATAAAAGTAAGATTACAACCTAGTAATAAGATTAATGTTGACAGTACGTTGTCCAATTTTTATTTCCCTATACGTCAGATTTGTTGGGAAGCATGGTATATGATTCTACCTCTAACGTAAATTATCGTTGGTTAAAGTAATAGTATGTCCTGATTTCTGAAATTTCAAGTGGTACTCGGGGAGAAAAGACTGGGTGTTCCCAGTCTTGTATATAAAAGGGTTTAAACACCTAGTTAAGAGTGACTGTTTAACAAGTGTGTTTTTTTAATTGTAAATTTAATGAGTGGATATTGACAAAAAGACAGAAGGATCTCCTCTAAAAGCGGTGGAGATAGATTTCTGGAGGCGGAGCTGTTGTATGTCACGGATTGATCAAATTCAAAAATAAGGAGAAGAATCGGTGTTCAAGGAAATACCATGGATACCATATCCCGGAATCAGTTAAAATGGTTTGGCCATTTGCAGAGGATGAAGGAAAAAGGTGGCCAAAGAGGGTATGGAATTGGACGCCAGCCGGTAAAAGAAGGAGGGGTAGGCCGGAAGTGCCATGGTTGGATGCAGGAGGCAATTTCTTTGCGATGGTTTTCCGGTGGGGACTGTCGGACAGAGAGGGGTGGTGGTTAGGCAGCGAGCGACGGCTAGGGGTGTAAATCCTCGCGTGAATATACGACGTGGGCTATTAAATAACGTGACTGACGTAAAAGATTTAATTTTAATTTTATACATAATCAATAATTGTCACCTTTAATATACACTCCTTTTCTATCTCTACAACACTCCATGTTAATTTACCATTAATGGAAACAGTGCTGGAAGTCATTTTCAGTTAGCTCCTTCAGGACACGTGCCGCTTTCTCTTTTACAGCTTCCACAGACTCAAATCTTGTCCCTTTTAATGCAGATTTCACCTTAGGGAACCGGTAGAAGTCACATGGTGCAAAATCTGGTGATTAAGGTGGATGTTCTAACACTGAGATGCTGTACTTGGCTAGGAACCTCTTCACAGATAACGCGAAATGAGCATTGTCTTGGTGGAGAACCCATGATTTGTCCTTCAACATTTCGGTGCGTTTTTTCCTAACTCTTTGACGTAGTTTAGAAAGTACCTCAAGGTAGTAATATTGATTAATTGTTTGGCCTTGAGGAACCCAGTGAAGGTACACAATCACATGGATATAAAAAAAAACAATCATCATTGCTTTAAACTTAGACTTGCTCACTCGAGCTTTTTTGGCTCTCGGTGAAGTTCGGCTCTTCCAGTGCATAGATTGGCGCTTCGTTTCCGGATCATAAGTAAAAAACCACGTTTCATCACACGTTATTATCTTCTACCTGTTCTGTAAGGTGTAATCTTCATTAAGGGGGACAAGATTTGAGTCTGTGGAAGCTGTAAAAGAGAAAGCGGCACGTGTCCTGAAGGAGCTCACAGAAGATGACTTCCACCACTGTTTCCATTAATTGAAAATTCGCATGGAGCGTTGTAGGGATAGAGAAGGAATGTATATTGAAGGTGTCAATAAGTGATTATGTATAAAATTAAAATTAAATTTATTATAACGTCAGTTTCGTTATTAAATAGCCACATTTCGTATATGTAATATGTGAAAATTTTGTTTTTTTAATTTTACCGCTCAAGTTTTTCACGTCATATGATGTCTTAGCAATTTTTCTGACGTTCCGGTTTTCCTTGCCTGTAGCAAGTATAGCAGTGTCGTCTGAAGAAGTAGCTCTTGTAATTTGTTTAGTTGAGGTAAATTTAGACGTGCAGAATACGTATAGGTGAGGACTAGGATTTGTATTGAAACAACAAATTTTGGTCAACACAAAATATTGGTAATTTAAAAATAATAAAATTACTTTAAAAAAAATTTAATTTTGAACAATTGTTATAGTAAACAGTCTTTCAATCAAAAACTTAAATTAAATTATTGTTATTAATAGTTTATGGTAAACGAAATCATTTAATTCTAAATTATACTTTACACAATTTTGGGTAAAGAGGAAACACTAGATAGTATAAGTAAGCATAGGTCTGACCACATCCCAAGTAACATATTATAACTAAGCCCTTCATAATTTATGACTGGTACACGTGGATATCTATTCCACACTCACACTGAATATAAATGGATATCACATTGCTCATTGGTTACAATTATCTATTATTGTTAAAAATTATCACGAAATATTAGAAATATTTTTTGCAAAATTAATTAGAAATATTTTTGTGACAAGAAAAAACAGTTTTTGAAATAGGCAGAATACAGAAAGTTATCCCTCATTTAATTACTCGTAAATTTGAACATAATTTAGGATGCCTCCGTAGCATAGTGACCATCGTGATAGCCTACAAAGCGGAAGGTCCCGGGTTCGATTCCCGGGTATAGTCTACTAAATTTAAATTTAAAATTTAAATTTTACTAAAATTGTACATTAGTATTTTAGGTTTCTCATTTACACTGTATAGTATTACACAAGTCTAAATTCTATACAGATTACATATTTTAAAGAGCATTGTTTGTAAGATGACACTGGTCTGCATCAAAAATTCCCCTTGAACGTTAATAGGTGATCTTTATGTATTTTGACCCCCTAAATCCGAATCTGACCTCCGTTTTGCTCCATCACCCACCATTTTTAGGGGGCGGGCTACTCCCCCTTTTTAAATTTTAACTTTTTATCAATCTGGTGTAGCTATGATATGATATTGTGCAGTTTTATCACGTTTTTATGGTTCTTCAAAGGCTACCTAACACTGGAAGAGTACAATAAGAGAGTATTGATGTACTAATACATTTTGTGCTTTTTTAGTATTGATGTACTGTTACATTTTGTGCTTTTTTACTTACAGTGTTTATGGTTCAAGATACTTGCCATCGGATACTCATGCTTGAAGAGAGTGGTTTTACTTGGAGGTAGCTTTTTTCTTGTACTAATCTCTGGGAGTTTCACACATGAGTGACCAGCAGTAGTCTGCTAACATACTTGAGTTCCACTTCCCAGAGAACGGTTTTTCGAAGCGTGCACTGTCTTGATGAAACCTTTCTCCCCGTTCTTTGGAAACTGCTCCCACGTTTTCTGGGAAAAAGGCCAAATGCGCGTGTAAATTGTGTAATTTTAATGACATGTTGCGACCCATCGACTCGTATGCAGATAGCTACGTGTTCAACATAATTTTCACTTTTGTTATTTCCTAAAAGATTTTCACACACGTCCTTAAATGCAGCCCAAGCTCTTTTTTCTTTTCGATTTAAGTGATCTATGAACACCGAATCATTAAAAAGCTCTCTAATTTGTGGTCCGACCAAAATTCCCTCTTTAATTTTTGCTCCACTCAAATGTGGAAATTTGTTCTTCAAATTCTGGAAACCGTCTCCTGTTTTATCGATAGCTTTCACAAACTGTTTAATGAAACCGAGTTTGATATGCAAAGGAGGCAAAAATATATTTTCACTTGGGACCAAAGGCTCATTCGTAACATTTTTTTGACTGGGAACTAAACTTTCGCGCAAGTGCCAATTTCGAACGGTATAATGTTTATCGCTGGCTTGACTATCCCACTCACACAGAAAGCAACAGTGTTTAGTGTATCTCGATTAAAGTCCTGTGAGTAAAGTCACAACCTTAAAATCAGCACAGAGTTTCCAGGGATGATCTTTGCAACCAATTTTTTCAAGGATACGGCTGATATTTTTGTATGTCTCTTTCATGTTAGCCGCGTATGCAACCGGAACTGAGGGCAAATCATCACAATTTGCCAACAGAACAGCTTTTAAACTGGTTTCAAATGAGTCGATGAAAAAGTCCCAATTTTCTGGATCATCTGGCATGTTAATTAAGTTCAATCACTAATCCATTTACATTATTGCAGTACAATGAGTCGCAGTCCTCCGAAAAAAAAATTGTTTACACGTAGCCTGCCGGGATCTATAAAAAAAAATTTTCACTTCTTTTTCCAAGAGTTTCTATTTCTAAATCCGAGATCCGAGCAGTTGGGGTTTAGTTTTTGGGAGATTTAAATCTCGGATGAGTCATTAAACTCCTCTTGTGTGACGAGATAAGGCTCTGGGCGTAAAAAAATGTACTGAAAACGTTTCATCGTCGCTAAGCTTATCACTTGCTACGCCTCTAAACTAACCTCCTCTTCCCCTCCCGCTTCGGTCTCCATGTATACAATGTACATATACTGAGACAAAATTTCAATGAGCAGTTCAGAGACAAGGATGGAGTACTTACAACCTCCCCCCGCCCAGCGTTTTATTAGGAATAACCACTTTTATGTGTTTTTTCAAGAATTTCAGGGGGGAGCGCCCCTCAAAAACGGTGGGTGATGGAGAGAAATGGAAGTCAGATTTGGATTCAGGGGGTCAAGATACATTACAATCACCCATCAAAGTCCGTGGGGAAAAAATTTTCTTTTTTTTTGCAGACCAGTGTAATTTAAGAACTTCTGATCAGAATAAAATTCATGTTATGTTAGAAAACCTTTTACTTACCCATCAAAGTCTTTTTAAATTAAGGTCACTGACGAAATAAGAACAATGATGACAATAATAAGCTGTGCTTAATAAATTATTTTTTTTGTCATGAGTCTCTCGACTGGTTTGATGCAGTTCTCCAAGCTGTTCTATCTTGCGCAAGTCGTTTCATATCTACATACCTCTAACACCCTACATCTTAATTTGCTTTACATATTCAAATCTTTGCCTCCCCCTACAATTTACTCCCTCAATATTACCCTCCATTATTGATAACCCAATACCTGGATGTCTTAAGGTTAGCCCCACTAGCCTATCCATTCTTCTGGTAAGATGCTTCCATATACTTCTTTTTTCATCCACTCGCCTAAGAACCTCTAAATTACTTATTTTGTCCACCCACCTAATCATTAACATTTTCCTATAACACCGCATTTCAAAAGTTTTTATCCTTTTCTTTTCTACAGCCCCTATCACCCACTTTTCACTCCCGTATAAAGGTACACTCCAAACATAATGTTTTAAGAAACTTTTCCTAATCTGTATATCAATATTTGTATTCAGTAAGCTGTTTTTTTATTTCAAAGGCTTTTCTAGCTTGAGCAATTCTACTTTTGATATCACTTGTGCTTCTACCATCCTTTGTTATTTTACTCCTTAAATAGCAGAATTTCTCAACTTCCTGTAATTTTTCGTTGCCTACTTTTACATTTCCCATCTCTTCTAAACCACTCTTGCTGCTGCACAACACTTTTGTTTTGTTCTTATTAATTTTCCTGAAAAAATCCTTTCTCATGATCTCATCCATTCCATTTAATATATCCTCTAGTTCTTTCTTTGTCTCGGCTACTACTATATCATCGGCAAATCTCAGAATTTTTATTATTTCTCCTTGAATTTTATCCCTGCTTCAAATTTCTTCTTCACTTCATTTATAGCATCTTCTATATTAGACAAGTTAAAAAGTAGTGGTGACAATGAACAACCTTGTAGTACATCTTTTCTTACAGCAGCCTCTTTTTCGTACCTCTTAATTCTCAAAACATCCGTTTGATTCTTATACGGACCGTAGATAATTTTCTTTTTCTTGTATTTATGGTACTTCACTTCCTTAAATTATGGTACTTCACTAAAAAAGGTAATTTCTGAAAATACGAGTTAGCATTTTATTTAACATCCAGTGCCTAAAATGTTTAACACATTTGATTTACTCATTTTCTGAAACGACCTATTTTGTATTATGTGTATTGTTTCGGTAAACATTTTCCAGGTAAGTAGTGAAAAGATTTGCCAAGCCACTTTCTTATCGGTAACACTTTTGAAAAAGAAGAAAAAAAATAAAGAAGTAAAATAAACTGTTGGTAGTAGGTTAGTGTACAATTTGGAGAAAACGATAAGGTCTCAACTTTTTTTCTTTCGTTAGTATATCTATCTGTTTCAGTATAATACTTTTAGCTTTTCTACAGCTCTGTGGAAATGGAAGGACTAGGACGCGGCCAAAGTACACACTTGTAAACTGCGTACAAAGTTTTTAACTTTCTCATCCGGACGTTGATTCAATTTTCTTTTCAGCTTGTATCGTGTTTTAAGAATCTTTCTTTCGGGAATAACGTAATAACTATGTTACCTTACTTTAAGTGGACAAATAACAGAAACTCTACAAATATTTCAGTTTCTTCCTAATTGCCACATGATTTATGTATCAACGAAAATTTTAAATATTTTATTTGTGACTGAAAATTTTAATGCATTAATAACAACGTTTTTTTTTACTTATTACTGCTGTCTTGAAAGTTTACAGGTTGCTTCAGAAGGTATCTTAATAGTTAAAAATTTAACATCATTTTCAAATGATCTTTGTAACTCTCAAACCTACAAGACATTGCATAATTTATTCGGAGGATATTTTGCAAATTTTTACATAGTGTATTCTTAAAAGTGGCAATTAACAAATAAATTACGTATATATATAGATCTGATTCATTACAATATATTTTCTACAGCTCTGTGGAATGGAAGGACACAAGGGCGCGGTCGATATACCATGTGTAAAAATTTTAAATAAATTTTATCAACACTAATGAACCCAGTATGTAGTGAAATATCAAATGGTAACCAATTACCTGCCAGAAGGAGAGATAGATACAAAAAACTTTAGGTGATCGCGTGGATATTTACTACAGAGAGTTAAATACAAAACTTTCAAATGTTTTTGAAGCTCGTAAACCTGATAACCACCCTGTCTTATAAAATTCCAATATCTTATTTTAGTGTCAGTGTTCTCAAGGGGGGGTCAACCCAAAAAAAATGTTGTAATTTACAATTAATCAACTAATTTTTATTTAAATTAACAGCTATTTTAAAGTAAATAAACCTCAATATAACAGTATATAAAAAATAATAATTTTCAACCCATAATTAGGGGTGGAAACAAGAAACATTGTATTTTAAAAACTTCGTGTCCTAGGTAATTGGTTAAAGTCTCGAATTAAAGAAAAAAGCATGGTCTATGATCTGTAGATATTAATACTCTAAGTAATTTTTTAATCTTAAGAAAAATTCATAAAAGTTTTTTAATCATAAATAGTTCTCACCCCCTTCAGTTTAATATATTCATATAGGCAAGAGAACGTAAAAAAGTAATTTTAAAAAAAAGCAAAAACGTAGTGGCCTATGATTAGCATAGAAATTAAATCGGTTGATAAATGTTGTATTATTGTGAATGACAGATTTCATGGGTAATAAAGTACCATAGTAGTTATTTAACTATTGTTAAAACAGTTTTGATAATCCATACAATAGTTAACACAATTTATTAGACACAGCTGCAGCCTAGTCCGTTGATCAATAAAGTTTTATTACCTAAGTCAATAAAACAGTTCTCAACAATCAGTCATAACTTCAACTTAATAATATTGTAAAACCAAACCCTAGGTTCGTTAGAAATCTTGGTATAATTAATAACAAATAGACTTACTTAAACTTCTTACAATATTTACTTACACAATTAATTATTAAATGTAACCTATAGACAAATACAATTAAATTACTTCACTAAAATTAATTACAAAACTTAAAGCTTAAATTAACTTAACTAACTATAACACTTTTCCATGCAGACTACTCCCACCAGCTTAGACAGGCCCAAGACACTGTGACGTCACTTTTTCCTTTTACGGAATATTTTCACTACACTTATAACTTGTAACCACGTATATTTCTGAAAAACAATGAAAATAAAGTACACCGTTTTTATGAATTTATTGTTCAGTACTTAAAACATCAGTTATGAACAGTTTATATTAAAACGAGATCATTATAAGTTGATAAATGATTGAACTGTTCTATTTATAAAAATACTAAAATATTTTTAAAAGTATTTTGTAGTTACTTTTTAATCAGCGTGTACACATTTTTACTTTCTCTTGCCTATATGAATATATAGGAAGGAAAGTATTGTTTTCATGTCGATTTTTCGAAATCGAGTTTTCACCGGATCTATACGTTTTCAGACCCCCTGAACCCAAAAAACTTGTTTTTAGCGATTGGCCTGTGTGTGTGTGTCTGTGTGTGTGTGTGTGTCTGTGCGTGTGTATGTGTGTGTGTGTGTGTGTGTGTATGTATGTATGTATGTATGTGAACAGAATATCTCAAGAACGGAACATTGTACGAACTTGAAACTTGAAACTTAAGTTACATACCACTACCGGACCCGACAGGAACATTTTCATCAAAATCGGTCAACCGGAAGTAGTAGTTTATTCGTATAATTTTTCAGTTTTTTGCGATTTTCTCAAAAACTAGTCCTACGATTTTTTTAAAAATCAACTGGTTTACTACATTTTTTATGCTCTACAATATAGGGTAGGCGCCATGTTTGCTGAAATTCTGCAAACATTTTTTTGTATAACGCTTAGTTTAGCGGTAATTTGCGATTTTCTGTTTTTTTTCTCACGAAAACGTGAGAAAAATCGATTTTTTTAACATTTCGGTCTTAGTATGCATTTTACGACAAAAGTGTATATAATTAAATTTATAGAAAATTAAAAGATCTACAACTTTTGTTTAAAGCATTTTTCTCTACAGAGCCTAGTTTAGCGTGAAAGCGTGATTTTCCGTATTTTTAAGCCAAACTGAGTTCGATTGTCATTTTGCGTCATTCACTCATGATTAAAATAAGGTTATGTTTTTGAGGTTAGTTTTTGTTTATGTCTAATATTTTATTAATAATGTTAGGTTTATTATTAATTATTTGCATTGGCAAGAGAAAGTTGTGTGAGTGTTTCACACCAGATTTTTAAGTAATGCGCATGTTCAGTGACGTCGTTATTCGTTGACAGTAGGAGCAAACTAAGAAAGGCTGGATTTTAGTATACTGTCCTCTGCATGATAGGCGCAATCGTCAACGTATAGCGCGTTACCAGTACTTTAAATATTATGTTTACACATACGAGTACACATACTAGACCAATAGCTAAAAACACTTTTTGGGTACAGGCACCTGAAAACTTATATTTCAGTGAAAACACAATTTATAAAAATCGACACGAAAACAATAATTTCATTTCCTGTATGTTTATATAGGGCAAGAGAAAGTACAAGTGAAATAAAAGGATTTTAAATTTAATTTTATCCCACCGGGTTGGTCTAGAGGTAAAGTCGTCACCAAAATCAGCTGTGTAACAGCTGATTTTCGGAGACGAAGGTTCCTGGTTCAAATCCTAGTAAAGTTAGCTACTTTTATACGGATTTGAATACTAGACAGTGGTTACCGGTGTACTTTGATGGTTGGGGTTCAATTAACCATACTCTCTCAGGAATGGTCGGCCTGGGTCTGTACAACACCTACACCTCATTAACACGTCATACACATCATCCTCATCTCATTGGGTCATGGGGTTGCTTATTGTTCTGAATTGAACAGATTGCAACGTACACAAATTAGGAATAAAAAATTTAAAAGAAAAATTTTTAATCTTCTTATGAATTTAACTTACATGGTCCATAGATACAACAGTTGTATAATTAC
The DNA here is from genome assembly GCA_035578175.1 of Catonia carolina. Lineage (NCBI taxonomy): Eukaryota > Metazoa > Arthropoda > Insecta > Hemiptera > Achilidae > Catonia > Catonia carolina. The sequence continues at coordinate 70,626,117 of JAQMRL010000005.1, forward strand.
AGTACATACTATGTAGTTGAGACTACAGTGTATGCTGTAAAGTAATATCTAAATCTACATCCGCAGAGGATAATCGTATGAGAAAATGCCTCACATAATTATACACGAATAACACAAAATCTACAAACCCGTCGTTGGGTCTGTTGTAGCAAATCTCAGATCTACTTCCCTTCTTCCATCCTTACCCCTTCAGCTTCTACAATTTAAACATTATAACATAAAGACAATACGGGTACCTTATCAGCTACTACTGCTATGGCATGGATAATCCCACAGGATGATACACGCGCATTCATAGACAATAATAATAATAATAATACACCCCACTTCATAGACACATAGTCGAAATTTTAATTATATATTTTACTATTTATTTTAACGAAACAATTATTTCATCTAAAAAATAACTGTTCTACGTTTTCTCTTTTCATAATTTTATATCTTCTCGCTCTAATAAGATTATTTTCCAAAGAAGATAAGTATGAAAAATCCCTTTCATGAGACGCAAAAGGCTTACCTTTGACTTTTGGCAAAAACCATTAGTAATTTCTGTAATATCTACTCTTTAAGTGGAATCGAATGACACTTATTTTGTTTCAAAATTCTGAAATTGAGTTCTTGACTACCGGTTTGGATCACTTCCAGTCATTACCGAAACTTCAAATCCAATAATTTTTGGACCTACTCTTTAAGAGAAATTGAATAACAATATTTTTGTTCAAAAATTCCGATTTGATTTCTTGACTTCCGGTTTTAGATCACTTACAGTCGTTACTGGAACTTCAAATTCAATAATTTCTGTATCTACTCTTAAAGAGAAATCGAATAACAATATTTTTGTTTCAAAATTCCGAATTTGATTTCGTGACTTTCGGTTTTGGATCAATTCTAGTCGTTACCGGAATTCAAATCCAATAATTTCTGCCGGCCGCATTGGTGTAGTTGGTAACGTGCTCGCCTCTCATTATGTGGTCTTGGGTTCGAATACCATTCAGGCACGGCATATTTTCATACGTTACAAAAATTCATTTCATCCTTCACCTTCTGCATTAGCAGTAATTGCAGAACAGTCGGACGTTCAACAAAAAAAAAATTAATTTCTGTATCTACTTTTTAAGAGAAATCGAATAAAATTATTTTTGTTTCAAAATTCGAAATTTGATTTCTTGATCCGGTTTTGAGCCATATTCGACCAAAACCAGAACTTCAAACCCAATTCAGGCTGATTAACTGTTTGTGTAGATTAAGAATCTAAAAACTGTTTGTCAGTATCTCTTGTAGTCTCTGACTTTGATTTTGTAACTTCCGGTTTTTGGCCACTATCGGTCAAACTGGAACTTCAAACCAAATTTAGCCCCACTACCTAATCGTGTAGGTTATAAATTCGAAAACCGTTTGTTGCTGTCTTTTACAGTTTCTGACATCGAGTGTTACGGACGTACGAACGGACAAACAACATAAAATTATAGATGAAAATTTTAAAAATTTCCACCAATAATAATAATTTTCAAATTGTTATTGACACAGATTTTAATTAATTCTTTTTATATTGTGTTAAAATCACATCACTACAGTGAATTACAACCTATAATTATAATATTATAATAGTAAACTTTCCATAACAGACAGGTGGCGTGTCAAATTATTTACACTCAATCTGTTTGTTGCAGGGCTCAAATAAATAGTTCTGTTTCTTATCACTTGGTCAGCCAATTTAATAACTGAATCATTTAATAACAGAAGAGGTAAACGTGTAAAAGACACTAATCAAAGTTATCTCCTCTGAAAGTAATGCATTTCATTATACAGCCAGACCCTGTGGTGAATGAAGTGAAGGTGTCATTTGCAGAGTGGAAAATATGTGCTTTTCAGAAAGCCCGGCATGCTGATAAGCGTACTTTTCCATTCAGTGAGGAAGGCAAATGTAAACCATTTCTTTCCTCGTTTTACTTAGTGAAACCTTCATAGGTTCAAACCAGCCTTTCGGCTGATGACCTAAATATCGTAATAGTAAAAATAATACGGGAAAGTTTAAAATTAATAAATGTAACTAATAAAATAGTTAATTAAATAAAAGAAACTAATGGAAAAATTAAGTAAGAAACCACAAAAATATATTTCCTATCATTAACTAAAACTTTATTTAAAAAGAGAAGGGACGTGAAAAATGAAAATTGCCAACAATTAAAATACTTTTGTTGTTTCTTAATGATATCATGTACTTTAGAAATAAAAGAAAGAATGAAAAAGATTTGTTTTCAGAAAAATAGGTTAAGAAATGAATTAGTTGAAGAAGAAGAAAGAGTTAGAAGTTTTAAAGTTGATTTGTACGTGGTTTAGATGAACGTAGTTAGAGATCTATTGTTTTAGATGTTAACTAGAGTCTACTTGTAAGGGGTATTAAAAGGAAAGGAGGTATATACCCCTTTTGAAAGGGGTAGGTTTGTATATATAGTAAGTAATGTATAAGGTCAAACGTTTATCTAATCTAATCTAATATAAAGGAGATAAATTAGCGTGAGAATGTCTAACATTAGGACAGTGTTCTGGTTGTCTGTCTTCTTGTATAATTTGTATTAACCGTGCACTCTCTTTCTCATTTGAAAATTGTCTCTGTCTTCGTTTACTTTCTTCATTTTGTCCCTTTAACATTAGAAGAGCACAATACAACAGCTAACATTCAACAAATAGTGAATGCCACGGTTGGTATGTACTCGAGAAAGACCAACATTAATAAACAGTTCACTGGATAACCTTATTAATTAGTATCAGAATTCACGTTACAAACAACTACCGTACAGAAACATCTACAAACAATATTGTATTTTTCAATAACATTGCTGGTTATTATTGATGTAATCCTAAATAATCAAAATTTATATTATAATAATTTGTGTTATGTATTTTACTTGTGTATCATTGAAGTGTAATTATCTAGTAAATTAATTAACCAGACGAGGAAAGATATTCCAAATCAACAGTTATGAATAGAAAATTAAAAAATCTGGTGTACGAAACACTCACACAACTTTCTCTTGCAAATGTAGATAATTATTATTATTATTATTATTATTATTATTATTATTATTATTATTATTATTATTATTATTTGCGTATATTCCTCTTAAGGAGAGCGGTAAAAACACAAAAAATCTAGGTTTTGGTGGTGGCTCTTTTCCTCCTTTTAACTTCCCAAAAACCTTTCATCCTCTCACTTTGCGCCTTTTTCTCTTCGTCTGTCCATTTTCGCCCACTTCTTTTGGCTTGTGATCTAAACTGAATTTCCTGGTTTCTGATTTTTTCTCTACAAATTTTGCGGTCGTGAATATCTTCCATTGTGATGCATAATTTTTGCAGGTCTTCCATAGTTTCTTTGTACCAAGAGCTGCCCAACTTTGAAGTGGAAATTAAGTTTAATATTCTTTTTGTCAGTCTGGTGTCATTCATTTTGGCTACATGTGTAAAAAAACCTCACTCTGCATTTTCTGACGAAGGTCGTGATGGTTTCAGTGTGCCTGTATAGTTCTTCTGTGGGTCTTTTTTGTCAGACGTTTTCTCTGAAAACTGCACCGTGTATTTTCCTCAAAATTTTCCTTTCTTGCTTTTCAATGTTTTTAACTTTTGCCATTCCCCTGGTACTTGTGGTTTCTGATGCATATAAGGCTTCTGGTAGGACCACCGTATTGTAGTGTCGTAACTTTGCAGCTGTGGAGATTCATTTCTTATTGTAGTGAGACCAGGTGAGTTTGTACGATTTTTAGGTAATGATTAACAATTAAATACCTATGTGAAAATTAAATTATGAACTGGGTGCTTTAAACACTATAAATTTTATTGTTGTTGTTGTTGTTGTTGTTGTTATTATTATTATAGAAAATTTGAGAAAACTGGGAGAAAATTTGATGGCTATGAGATGCCCTCTCATTCTACGGGCTTCAGAGTCTGAGCACGCGACGTAGAGTGATGGAAGTTCTTTACATTTACAACATTCTGGATTCACGAGTTGAAGTTCCGGATATCTCGAAGATTTTGCTGAGGGTACCTGGCACAGCTTTAAGAAGTTTTAGGCTGTTTGCTGGAGCCACAAAAAGTAAAATAGCTCCAATAAATAGATGTATAGCTACGGCCAATGAAATAAATGGAGAGGTAGATCTGTTTCACAAAGATAGTAAAATTAAAGAAAAACTGTACAGGATACTGTGAAGGAACGCTGTAAATACTGCGTGATCTTTATGTTATTTTATGTATTTTTATGTTATTTGTGTCTATGTGGTGTATGTTAAGCTCGGCGGCTGACTGTTTATTAGTGAAGAAAGAATGGCTACGTTAAGTTGTAATGGTGCGGTATACTGAGGCGATATTTAATTGCTGTTCTACTGTACCACCTCGCATCCTTGCGACCAGCCATAGTAGTGGGTGGAGACGGCGGGGTGTAGGGGAGTTTGAGAGCCCCCCCAAAAAAAAAAATTATTATTATTAGTTTTATTGTTATTATTATTATTATTATTACTATTATTATTATTATTTTTATTATTACAGCAGTGGTAGTGGTGGTTGTAAGAGTTTTAATTGCTAACTATGAGGGTCATAGTGGTCTTTGGGGCAGCCCAGTCAGTCAGCTGGTAAAAATTCACTATTATATGTTAAGTAACACTAGTTGGGCAAGCGACTTTATATGGTGACCAGCTGACAGCCATTCCTGAACAAACTCTACTCCTCATAATTTGCATTCCTTTAAAAAAAAATCTGAAAAATTACTTGATCGGTGAATTTTTTTATAGCGTACAAGAATTTCTTGCTTTGTAACTACACCCCCTTATCGCCGCCGGCAACACATACGGCAAACAAAAGCGATAGGTTGGCAAGGGTGTTAACAAAACATAAAAAAAAAACAATTTAAGGAAGCTCAGAAAAAAACAAACACTCGGGTAATTCGCTGCATAAATGAAATAAACTAGAAAAATAACCAGTAAAATAATTTAATTTTAAAACCAGAAATAAATATATAGTAAACAGCAAAATATTACAATGTTACTCAACTTTAAGTGGCTGGTAAGTCCAATACAATAATAGATCTAAAAACGGTATTTTCTGAAGTAAATTTTATAAATATTTAGTTAAAACAATAGATATTAAAAATATATTCTTTAAATAAATAACTGAACATAAAAAAGAATGGCCAAATTATTTTGAATTTAAACTTATCTTTAGTTTAGCATGCTAGCAGCTTTCTTTTCAATAAACATATTTTATCATTATTACTTTTGAATTTTGAAATAAAAAAACTAAATTCATAATTAACCTTTTCAATAAGGTGTAAAACAAGAATAATAGTAAAACGATTTATGAATGAAATGTTAAATTTATCTTCAGAATATTAAGTTTTAAAACAAAAAAATATACACAAATTCAAATTCAACTTTTTAAATAAGTGTAATGAAAGAATAATTATTATAATTTTATGCGATGGAAAAATTTAAATTTTACTGAACAATGTTCCTGATTGCTTATTTCAGCAAATGAATTAACAAGAAAAACTTTTCAAACAGGTCACTTGGAATTCACAAATTTTCCTGTTTAAAACATGAAGTAACCGAGATGGATCCTAATTTCTGGCGTGATCCCTTCCCCAAAATGCATCGGCTGCCACTTAGAAAACACTTTAGGTAGACGGACGAAATCCTCACATAATAGATAAAGTGATAAAACATACCCTTTTGTAGTTAACACATATTTTTTGAAGTACTACTAACGTATGCACCGATCAAGGGAAGATCTCTGATGAAACCCTCATCCAAATTGGATTCCAAATCACTCCAGGCAAGAAATAGTCAGGAAACACTGAACGTCAATTTACGGGATGCTGGCGAGGTGAAAATTTGTCATGTCAGGAGTCGAAATCCATGTACTGATTATAGGTAGTAGGATTATCGAACGGTAATTCCCGTTACCGGGTTTGAACCCTGAAGAAAAGATCGAGCGAGTGTTAATATTTAGTAAAATAAGCATCGATCTTAAGCAAAAGCACTTACGTATAAATAATACAAAGTAAATGAACAAAATATAACAAGGTTATGAATTTACAGATAGAAACTTAATACGGGTTGCAATAGATAGACAATAAGGAAGATTTTTAAAAAAAAACTTTGAAACAATTAAAATAAGCAATTACATTTCGAAAATGAAACCAATTTACCAATTACAAGACTTTACATCATTTACAATAAATTTATCTTAAGTCAAAATTAGTTTTACATAGACCAAAATCGAATCCAGTAATCAAGAAATAGCAAGTACAATTACAACGTAGTTTCCTTAATACAAAAATTTAATTTTATGCAACCCGTGATAAATTTCCAGCTCTCGGAATACTAAAATAAAAATAATTAACTTACCATGTTAAATGGGCAAGAAGAAATTTAACTTTATTCAAAAGTTATAAATTATAAAATAACACGCAATAAAAATTACTACATATTCACTGAACTGAACTCTACGAAAATTCAACCAAGAGTGTCTTGTCATGCTAATGAAGCAGCTCGACGAGAGGGCGAAACGCAGTTAGCAGTAAAAACGGTAGAGCGCACCACCGGACGGTGAGTTAAAAAACGTCGCCAGTAGATTCGAGTAAACGGCAACCTAAACAACAAGCTAACGCCAACAAAACCAAAAAAAAAACAATCTGAAAGCAGGTGTTACAGCTTGATTCTTCTCCTGGAGTCTGCTGGACGCAAACAAAAACTGTACAAATTTTCCCTAAAATGCATATTAAGGCCATAATCTTCAAAAAAAATTCCTTTGAGAGCACAGGCTCCCGAAGAATTTCAACATGCATGGTGACAACCTTGTAGAGCATAAAAGCATTAAAAATTGTATTTATTGAAGCGATGTAAAAAAATCGTAGGAGCCATTTTTGAGAGAATCGCATAAAAGTGGAAAATTTCATGAATAAAGTACTATTTCTGGTTGACCAATTTTGCTGAAAATGTTCGTTTTGCATCCCGTGGTATGATATAACTTAGTTCAAAATATTTAGTTCAAACTTACATAGTAAGTTCAAAATTTCAGCTTCGTACTATGTTCCATTCTCGATATAGTTTATTCATACTCAGACTAATTGCTAAAAAAATGTTTTCTGAGTTCGGAAGACCTGAAAATGTGTATAGGCTATCCTGTGAAAACTCGATTTCGAAAATCGACACGATAACAATACTTTCCTTTCTATATATTCATAAGAGCAAGAGAAAGTAACAAATAAATAATTAGAAATTTTAAATCTAAATAATAAAATAAAGTAAATAACTACAAGTATAGTATAGTATAGTATAGTAACTTACGTATAATAATAGTAAGTATATTCTAAAACGTTATTTTATTACTGAAACACAACACCTAAAACCACTTGGAAAATGTTAAAATCTTTTTTATTTTTCTTGAATAAATATAACAGAAATACATTGCGTATTGAAACGGGAATACAAACACAAAGGATTCAATTTGAGTTTAACTGAAGAAAAGAAAACTTGAAGTTCAAATAATCAAACGTTAGGAGATAATTATTCAATTTGTATGCCGTAACAAAATCTTATCTTTTATTTTAATAATGGATGTTTGTATAATTTTCACTTAAAATTTCTAAGTATAAAAATTGAGTTTATATTTTATTTCAGAACTGACAAAACACCAGAAGTTTATGTTTAAATTAGGCAATACGGCAGGAAAGAAAATTCATTAAAAATATTTCAAGTTGTATTAAAAAGTAAATGACTGATAATTGCACTGAATTTTGTGCGAATTAACAAAAAATAATGTACTGTATTTTAACACCTAAGCATAGTTTTTAAATCCCTTTTGTACTGTTACTTAATTTATTTATTTCTATTATATTAGTTTTAAAATATGTACAATTTCTTGGCTAAATGAACAGAAACCCACCGGGTTGGTCTAGGGGTAACGTCGTTGCCGCTAGTCATCTGTTTAACAGCTAATTTTCGGAGACGAAGGTTCCTGGTTCAAATTCTAATAAAGGTAGTTACTTTTATACGAATTTGAATACTAGATAGTGGTTACCGATGTACTTTGATGGTTGGGTTTCAATTAACCATACTCTCTCAGGAATGGTTGGCCTGAGTCTGTACAAGACTACACCTGATTCGTTTGACAAAGGTGAGTATTTACTAATTAACCAGTGTGGTTTACGCACTGGTTTCTTTTTAGTCGTTATGTGATGTTTCCATGTAAGGCGACGATCTAAATGTAGTCCCAAGTATTTTACTGTTGTGTTGTGTAGAGTACAAAATAACGCAAAAAAATTTCTGATTTGTTTTTAAATTTTTGCCTATAAATGGGTTGACTCCCCCTTAATTATGCAGGGAAAGATAAAGGGCAAGGGGAACGTTGGCAGACGTCATCCTGGCATCCTGGTTGAAGAACCCGAGGGACGGGTTTGGTTGCAGTAATATGGACTGTTCCGTAGAGCAGCGAATAAGATCCACATAATGATGATGATTTCTGACCTCCTATAGAAGGACTTTAAGAACAAGAAGAATTATTTTAACTTATACTATTATTATTATAACTTATGCGAAATTTCTTTAATTTAAATATTAGTACAGATTTGTTAGCAATAAATCATTTAATAGACAAATTTTTATAGAAGTAATATCTACAGAAAACATAATTCTGGATAAAAGTAGAACGAGAACACAACACCCCATTTCATGACTAAATGACTTAACAAACTTTAATCATAATGTAATTGAAGAATGAAATGAAACGAAACATTTTTTCATTATTGTCCTTTTATGTCTTTTATTAATAAAAGAATGTCATAACAATACAATAAAAAAAGTTTTACGAAAAGATTAGGGCTGAAAAGTGTTTTCAATTTAACTTTCACAAAAAAAGAAATCGCGTTTTAATCTTCAGATATTTTTAGAATCGGAGTAATATTTACTAATGGGTTGGATGACTGAACTTGCAAATGGCACAGTTTTTGTAATGTACTGTACAAGGTGGGGGAAAAATATTGGCATCTGCTAAATTTCTTCAGTATAAAAGATATATAAGATTAAAGTTACATGAAGATTATCTGAACATTGATAAACTCTACTGGGAAATGTTAAATATAAAATCCCTAAAAATATAACGAAGTGTCTCATGGTTAGTGGCAAGGTTTAAAAAGGCTTACCTTTGATTAATGACAAAAACCATTAAAGATTTTTGTACCTACTCTTTAACAGGAAACAAATTTTACTATTTTCCGTTTTATAAAATGTCAGTTTTGATTTTTTGACTACCGGTTTTGGGCCACATCCTGTCGAAACCGGAACTTCAAGTCCCATGATTTCTGTATTTACTCTTTGGGAGGAATCGAATGTTTTTAAATCTATTCGTAGGAGGAATCTATTTTTGTTTCCAAATTCCGACTTTGATTTCTGGACTTCCGGTTTCGGGGTTCGAAGTTTTGATGGAAACCAGGCTTAAAACTTAATCCAGGCCTACTAAATTTTTGTGTAGATTACAAATCCGAAAACCGTTTGTTACAATATCTTGTAGTTTCTGACTTTGGTTTTCTGACTTCCGGTTTTGGGCCACTTCAGTCAAAACTGGAACTTCAAACCCAATTTAGGCTCACTAATTTTTTTGTATGGATTACGAATCCGACAACCGTTTGTTGCTATCTCTTGTAGTTTTAGATATCAGGGTGTGACGGATGGACAAAGGAAAATATTATAGATGACAATTTTAAAAATTCCCTTCAACAATTTTTCCACTATTTAAAAATGACCTACCGGGTTGGTGTAGAGGTAAAGTCGTCGCTGCGAATCAGCTGATTTTTGGAGACGAAGGTTCCTGGTTCAAACCCTAGGGTAAGCGCACATGGTGGCGAACGCGCGTAGTGGGAGCATGTAACTACGCGCTTAACCTTCATTCAGTTGTCGGTATTCAACATGAGTTCCAGTAGCAGCAGTAATGAATTATTTCTAATGGAAAACGTTTCTACGAAATTATTATCATATAAAGAAGATACCGTTAGTGACATTAATAAAAACAGAAAATTGTTCGGCATAATCATTTTTCTGCAATTAAAATAAAACAGAGATAGGTTTTTTAAATGCATGAGAATGACTCTGGAAACGTTTAATTTTATATTGTCTAAAGTAGAACTCGTTTTCAAAAACAATGGTGCAACTTGCACAAGCAACCGATATTACCAGAAAAAGATTTGTGATTACTTTGAACATTTTAAACGTATTTTGAACTTTTTGACTACCGATATTCAATATTATAGAGCAATGTTTGTTTGGCCAGTAATAATCTTATAAAGTTAGTTTTATAAACCTATGTTAAAAATCAATTAACAAGTTGTTATTATTTATGAATACGTATTATACGAAGGCAAGTACATTTAGCAACCTGCCAGCAAGCAGCAGGCAGGTTTATTCAAAACAAACCAGTGAGCTGATATGCGCAGATGACCAGCGTGCAGCTTTCTCCATCAGCGTTTACTGTGAGCCGTCAGATTAAAATATACCATGCGTTCTGAAAGTCGCTGTGCACCAAGTGACATGACAGGGAATAATTTCATGGCTAGGTTGGTAGCTCTGTGCTGTTCAATTGTTGCCGAACACGTCGAGGCCTGTCAGTCATTGAGTTGAAGTTGTATATGTTTCATTTATTGCAGTTCTGTTGCACGTTTTTTGTTGTTGGACGCGATGGTTCTTTCAGTAGAGGAGCGCATTTTCCTCGTTGAATACGTATTTCGCGAAGGTGACAAGTACAGTGATTTAGTGAAGCGCAAATTTTCTGAAAAGTTTCCAGATTCAATTATTCCTCACCGTAATGCAGTACGAACACTGATCGAAAAATTTCGGGCAAATGGCTCTGTTGAGGACGCTGAACGTAGTGGTAGGCCCCCTAAGCTAGACGAACAAAAGCTGCTGGATATTTCTGATTCTATGGCACAAAGTCCAAAAAAATCAATGCGTAAGTTAGCACAACAGCATAATATCGGACTTGCTACCGCACATAAAGCTGTCAGACAAGAACTTAAACTATTCCCATACAAAGTGAGGTGTGTTCAAGAGCTGAAACCTTCAGATAATGACAAGAGACTAAATTATTGTCATTGGTTTCAACGTTTCATCAACCAAAATTCCGAAGACATCCTTGACGTAACGTTTTATACAGATGAAGCGTGGTTTCACTTGGGAGGGTATATAAGTTCACAAAATACTCGAGTATGGTCGACAACTAACCCTTGCGCTTTACATGAACAGTCCTTACACGAAGCAAAAATTGGAGTCTGGGTTGCTGTGAGTAGAGCACGTATTGTTGGACCAATTTTTTTTGCAAACACAATCAATAGTGAACGTTATTGTTCTGATATTTTAGAGAACTTTACGCATCAAATAACACAAGTGGAAATGAATAATGGTTGGTTCCAACAAGACGGGACAACAGCACATACATCTAACATCTCAATGGCTTTCCTGCGCAACGTGTTTGGTGAACGAATAATTTCAAAGAATTTGTGGCCTGCAAGATCTCCTGATCTGACTCCCCCCGATTTCTTTTTATGGGGTGCGGCGAAACAAACTGTGTATCGGAACAGACCACACACGATTGACGAACTTAAAGCCGCAATAACGGCATACATTCAAGGAATCACTGTTCTTCAGTTGCGAAAGGTGTTTGCAAACAAAATGAAACGAGTGCAATGCTGTATTGATGCCAATGGAGGTCATTTCGAACACCTTCTATAAACAATGTAATCACGGTTTAACAATGTAATTAAGGTATTGAATAAATTTTTTTCCAAAATGCTTAGTCATTTCTTTATACATATTTTCATAAATCCATAGTCACAATTCCAGTGCACAGCGACTTTCCGAACGCACGGTATAATAGCCTATTCCTGCTAGCAGACTCCCGCTGGTAAGTGGCCAGCGTTCACTGTCCGCTTACCCCTAGTAAAGGTAGTTAACTGTATACGTATTTGAATAATAGACAGTGGTTACCGGTGCACTTTGATGGTTGAAGTTTAGTTATCCATACTCTCTCAGGAATTATTGGCCTGGATCTGCACAAGACTACTCCTCCTTTACACGTCACACATATCATCGTCATCTTATTGGGTTACTCATTGTTCTGAATTGAACAGATTGCAACATACAAACATTGTTGTTTAAGTCATCAGCCGAAAAGCTGGTTTGAACCTGTAGAGGTTTTTCTAAGTAAAACGAGGAGTGAGATGGTTTACCATAGCCTTCCTCACTGAATAGAAAAGTACACTTATCAGCATGCCGAGCCCTCTGAAAAGAACGTATTTTCCAGTCTGCAAATGACACCTTCACTTCATTCACCACAGGGTCTGGCTGTATAATGAAATCCATTACTTTCAGACGAGATAACTCTGATTAGTGTCTTTTACACCTCTACCTCTTATGTTCTTAATGATTCAGTCATTTAATTGGCTGACCATGTGATAAGAAACAGAACTATTTATTTTAGCCCAGCAACGAACAGATTGAGAGTAAATAATTTGTCACTCCACCTGTCTGTTATGGGCAGATACACACAATAGGAATAAACAAATGTAAACATCTCTAATCTTGAATATTATTCAATTTTTGTAGTATATTTGTATTTTTGTATCCGTTGACGTATAAGAGTGCAGTTCCGTATGTCATCTTCTGGTTACGTCCCTAAATTAACCATATTAGAAACACAATTACGGTTCAGTCGCAGGTTCCATCTGTTCGTTGAAACTCTGAAAATTTTACCCATTTGGATGATTTTTCTCCATGATTTTCAGAAAATGAAGATTCAACTAAATCCCAAACAGCGTAAGGGTATTTTTAAAAGATTTTAACATTTATTTTTTTATCGAGTTAATCAGAATTTATATTTATATTACTCTATTACTCACATTAACATACTTAAAGTAAATTTTCAGATTCTGAAACTTGTCACAGTCTGTAAAACGGAAAATCCGTTCACGTATAATCGAGAGTTTATTTAGTTGATGATAAGTAAAAGAAAGTAATTTTACACACCCTGTATTTCATTTTGCTTTGAAATAGAATTGTTTTCCGTATTGTAGTACATAATGAAATATAATGGGCTGACAAATACAGAAATTGTACCAAGATTAATTTTCTTCTCTACCCGGTTTTCTTCTTCATCTCCTTTTTCTTCCGTTTTCTTATTCTGTTTATTCCTTTAATGAGTTAAATATGTAAATTAAAAAGATTTAGGGTCACAATTTTGTAATTATAGGTTTCATTTCTTGAACACTTTACAGTACGTACTTAATTTGCCATTCAACAATGTAATCTATATTGTATTTTTGTGTTTCAATATTTTCATTGATTTCAAGAAAAGTAAACGAAATTATTTATAAACGTTTCTATTACTTTGTAATATGTAAAGTAAAACGATAAAATAAAAAAACAAAAATATGAAAAAATCCGGTGTGAAATATTCTCACGACTTACTCCTGACAATGTAGATAATGAACAAAATAACCTGTGTTTAATAATTAGTGAACAATGTAAAATGAAAAACATAACCGAATTTTAATCATGAGTGAATGACGCAAAATGAAAATCAATCTCCTTAGAACTTAAAAATTCGGAAAATCAGTGATTGCCGTTAAAATATGCTCTGTAGAGAAAAATTCTTTAAAATAAAAGCTGCAGGTTTTTTAATTTCCTATAACTTTAATTATAATACACTTTTGTCGTAAAATGCATGTTAAGGGTGGAATCTTAAAAAATGTAATTTTTTACTAATTTTTAAGAAAAAAACAGAAAATTTATAATTGAAAACAATTTTTATATAAAAGTTAAAGGTATTTTATTGTTCTACAACTTTGATTATGCCGGCCGCATTGGCGTAGTTCGTAACATGCTCACCTCTCATCATGTGGTCTTGGGTTCGAATCCCATTCAGGCACGGCATATTTTCATACGTTACAAAAAAATCATTTCATCTTTCACCGTCTGCATTAGCAGTAACTGCAGAACAGTCGGACGTTAAACCAACAAAAAAAACTGATTTTATACACTTTTGCTCTAGAGTACATATTAAGGCTGCAATCTTAAAAAACCCATTTTTTTCTACGAGAGCATAGTCTCCCCAAGAATTTTAGCAGACATGGCGCTTATCCTACCAAGTAGACCATAAAAATTGTAGTAGGCCTAAATGTGACAATTTTTATAAAAATCATAGGAGCTTTTTTTGAGAAAATTGCAAAAAAGTGAAAAATTGTCCGAATAAACTACTACGTCTAATTTGATCGCATTTAATAAAAATGTTTGAGTCGGGTTCTCTAATAGTAACTAATTTTATTTTCCAAGTTTCAACTTCGTACGCTATTCCGTTCTTGAGATATTTAGTTCACACACACATACTTATTTAATCGCTAAAAACATGTTTTTTGTGTTCAGGTAGCCTGAAAACGTTTAAAGTCGGTGAAAACTTGGTTTGAAAAATCAACATGGAAACAATACTTTTCTTCCTAATTTATTAATATAGGGCAAGAGAAAGTAAAAGTTAACATTCTCTAAAAAAAATTATCTGGAGGTGAACTGGTGAATTAATGGGCCACTTTGCCCAAAACGGTTTTTTTGGGCCACTTTGTGTCGAAACTGAAACTTCAAACCCAATGAATTCTATATATACTGATTAAGATAATCGGATGATACTATTTTGGACCACTGTTCTTTATTATAGATGGATCAAAACAAAGTAAAAATATTTTATTTGTAACATTTTTTTCGAAAATTTATTACCTATTATTACAATAATACAAAAATTTCTGAATATGACTCTAAAGTTTCGAAAAATTGAATTACTTCCAGTCATCACTACAGTCCTAACGTTGGCCAGAAGATTCCTTTGGCCAGAGGCGTTTTAAACATCTCCGCTGAGTTGTTTCCAGATTCTGACTTTCATTTCTTGACTTCCGGTTTTGGGCCTCTTTGGGTCGAAACTGAAACTTCAAACCCAATGAATTCTATATCAACTCATTAAGATAATCGTATGATACTATTTTTGTTTCCAAATTCCGACTTTGATTTCTTAACTTCCGGTTTTGGACCACTTCGTGTCAAAACTGGAACTTCAAACGCGATGATTTCTATACATACTCATTAAGAGAAATCAAATGACACTATTTTTTTTCCAAAATCAAACTTTGAATTATTGTCTTCCTGTTTTGGGACACTTTGGTTGAGACCGGAACTTCAAACCCAATGATTGCTGTATCTACTCTTTAGAGGAATCGAATGAATTTTTTCGAAACAAAACGAGGGAGGGACAAAGGAAAATGATACATAATTTTTTTTTTAAATTGCCACCAATTTGAACTAAAATGATATTTTAGTTCTGAAATTTTTAGAAAAGTTTATAACTGTGTTATAGTACTGTACTAAATTGTTGTTGTTTAGGTCATCAGCCAAAAAGCTGGTTTGAACCTGTAGAGGTTTTACTAAGTAAAACGAGGAGCGAGGTGGTTTACCATTGCCTTCCTCACTGAGTGGAAAAGTACGCTTATCAGCATGCCGGGCCCTCTGAAAAGCACATATTTTCCACTCTGCAAATGACACCTTCACTTCATTCACCACAGGGTCTGGCTGTATAATGAAATTCATTACTTTCAGAGAAGATAACTCTGATTAGTGTCTTTTACACCTCTACCTCTTCTGCTCTTAAATGATTCAGTCATTCAATTGGCTGACCATGTGATAGGAAACAGAACTATTTATTTTAGCCCTGCAACAAACAGATTGAGTGTAAATAATTTGACTCTCCACCTGTCTGTTATGGGCATGTACTAAATTACTAACAATAAAGTCTGAAACTCATGAACATTCTTGACAATAAGAGATAATACTCAAATACATGGTGTTTAAATTCTACCAGGCCTGTCATAGAATTAAACCATAAATACAAGTACATTAATATATTAACAATAACTGATGTCGATTCTATGACATACTGTATTATATTCGGAAACTTATTTACGAGCTAAGTCTCTTGTAATTAGACCAAAATTTATGGCCCAATTCATACTTAAATCTGAAGGTATAAATTTAGTGTTTGTTTGCTCTCCTAACACTTCTGAATAGTTTGACAGATAATACAATAATATTAACTACAAATTTGGTATGGAAAACGTACAGTAACTAACTTGTTGTATATCCTAGAATTTCAAAATTTCATAAACAGGAGCGTCAATTATCCGAACTACCATCGACGGACAACAATATATATTTACTCACGCAGAGGCCTTTTCTGCCCTAAAAACTGCAATGTTATGGTGCGAACAACAGCCTAAATTTAATACTGCTGATTTCTTAAGATTACTGTATAGTATGTATAAGTGTGTTAAAAAATATCTCATAAACTATATTACCGTAGTTTATTACGTTTGTTTATTCAGTTTTGAAAATCTGTATTTTTCCTTTTGCTTTTATAATGTTTATTACTCTACATTTGCAATAAATTGATTTTTTTTTAAATAAGGTTTATGAAATCATAACAAATTGTTTCAATGAAAGACCCATATGGCAAGAAAAAATTAACAAACTCAAGAAATCTCTGATAACCACTCAAAACATCTACAACAAGAAATGTCTGTCAACCAAAACTAAATTAAGATACTAACAAACAGTAGTTCTCCCAGAAATCCACTATTCCAGCGAAACGTTATTCGGGCCATATCGCTTAGGAGACACCGATACTCAGAGTCGAAAAGTTCAGACTTGTGAACCGGCTGATTCCATTTTCGGAATAAGGTATCAAGACCTAGGTGGCTGAAGGATGTGCAGTGGGATTTGGAGGAACTTCGAAACACTCAACAAGACCTGCTAACAAAATCAGCTAAGTACAACCAACTAGTCAAGACTAATATGGTGACATTTGAATCAAAAACCAGAAGAGTGTACAACAGGGTGTTTACCGACCAAGACCGAAAACAGAGATCGGAACGTTTTAAAAAAATTTGGGCCAAATGAAAGGAAGCCACGTTTAGGAGAGCGCGCTTTTCAAAGAGACCCAACACTGGAACAGACCTAAATTTGAACTAGAGTGTTCCTATGAGGGCTCATAAGTAAAATAAATTTATGTTAGCCTTTAACCTATTAAAAAATTATGTTTACATTTACTTTGTAACGAGTGTATGAAATTGCAATATTTAGCGTTTATGATTATCAAAATTGTTTGATTATCAGAACCGCTCTGATCCCAATTAGTTCCGATAACTGACGCTCCACTATTCTTAATCTCTTTTGACTTTAGACTATTAAATCTTTGCTTTGACTAATTGAGCAGATTTTATGATGACTACTACCAACACGTAGGATAATATCTGAAGAACAGGAAAAAATTAGGTAAAGAAGATGAGATATGTACATGTGAAGAAAGATCCCACTTAAAATAATTACGCAAACTTCAGTGAATTATTGATAATACACATTGTGAAATAGAGAATATCTGTTTAAGGAATTTGATTAAGAAAAGATACGTGCCCATCAATTTACATAAATAACACACAATTACTGAAAGTACATTCTGCTAGATACCTGGTATACATCTTGACTTCTTCGCTTCTCCTTACTATCAAGGATTAGGCATACGCCTGTTCCAAACTCACAAACAATTCTACGCATATAAATTCCAACCCGCACAACATCTCAACTACTACCAACTCTTTCGAGGTCTTTCCACCTCTCTTCTTCCAACTGGAACATATTCCGTAACTTTGAAGGTTATTCTCTTCTTTTGAATCCGTTCTAAAGTTGCCTCCATTGATTGCGGTACTCTTTTACTTTTTCATTCAGGCTAAAATACACCCAACTTAAATCTAATTTCCTCGTTATGTATTAGATCCAGCCTCGAGCAGCCCTTCACCCTTCATAAAAATCTCATTTCAGCTGCCTGGATCCTACTTTCTTGGCGTTCCGTGGTAATCTATGACTCACTTTTATAAAGAAGAACTGGGGCTGCCATTACCTTGTAGAACTTCACTATTGTTTCTGTTCATACATCTTGAGACACGACTAAATTTTAAAACAAAAAAAGTAAATAAAAATCGGTTAATCCAGATTGAGAATTACTATGCCGCGGACAGATACAAATTAGCAATTTTTTCTCTTTAAGATTGAGGCCTTAATATGCATTTTAGAGTGAAAGTGTATATAGGCCTAATTAAAGTTGAAGAATCTTAAAAGACCTACAACTTTTATTTTGAATGTTTTTTTACAACGCTAAGTTTAGTGGCAATTACTGATTTTTCTGTTTTCATTTTTTATTTATTTTTTTGTTTTTTTATAGCTAAAAACACTCTCGATCAAGTCACCATTCAAAGAAAATAAAAACTAAATCAAAATCGGTTCATCCGTTTCGGAGCTACAATACCAGAGAAAGATACCAGAGAAATTATGAACCCCTCGTTTCCGTCTGGGGTTAAAATACACATATAGAACAAAAGAAAACCGCTGAACACAGATTTAAATAGTTTTATTGGATAATAGTTAGTTAAACGTTTGACACTAAATCTTTTCAACAGACTTACAATTGCTCATAACAGGTAAGTAGATTTTTAAATTATTTTTACTCGATCTGCTAGTTCCAGAGCTACAGAAAATATTTCTGTTTCTTATCACATGGTCAGCCAATTATACGACTAAAGCATTTAAGAACAGAAGAGGTAGAAGTGTAAAAGACACTAGTCAGAGTTATCTCCTCTGACAGTAATGAATTTAATTACACAGCTAGACCCTGTGGTGAATGAAGTGAAAGTGTCATTTGCAGGGTGAAAAGTAGATGCTTTTCATAAGGGTTTGGCAAGATGATAAGCACACTTTTTAACTCAGTGAGGAAAAGAATTTTAAACCACCTTACTTTTAATTTTACTTAGTAAAGCCTCTAGAGATTCAAACCAGCCTTTCGGCTGATGATCTTAACATCAACAACAGATTCACAATTTTTAAAGCAATCCTTAAACCAATTTAGCCATATGGAATCAAAACATAGGAATCAGCAAACAAAATTGAAATCTTGCTAACGTTCCATTCGAAACTATTTATGATAATCACAGCATCACATCGGTACATAACATTATGCACAACACAACACACACAGATTTACACATTACTACAATTCAACAACAAATCAATGCACACATTACAAAATACAAAAAAAGACTCGAATCACACGCAAATCACCTCGCCATCATATTCTCGGACAATTTAAACGGCACTCTCCCTTTGCGAACTTATTTACTTATTTTAAAGCGACCGACTAAATAACACATGACTGACATGCTAAAATGTTTGTGCTTTTCATATAATTCTCGAATTAGTGGAATCGTACATTTGGCTTCCAAACATCCTAACTTCCTTTTAAAATATTCAGTTATAAATAAATGGTAATTTAGTATGTAAATAACAAAGAAAATATGTTGATTATATTATAAATATTGTTTCCATAGTTGACTGCATAAAAATAAGTCACAGGATTGGCGTGAAAGTTTTCAAAACTTGTCACCTTTTATATATAAGGATAATTTCTTTTTAAAAGAAATACAGGATTTAATAAGTTTTTAAAAAACAAATTAAATCATAACTTTTCTTTTTTTCAATTTCATTGCAACATTCATAACAGATTATACAAATATATGTAATTTCACTTTTAAACTTATTAATTTTATTAAGAAATCATAAATCTAAATAATATGTTTACAAAAATCAATTATGTGAAGAAGTTACACAATTACTACTACTGAAATTAACTACCAGTCTATTATTATCTAGTAATGAGCAACTGTTGCAAACCTAGAACTAACCCTACAAGGTTCTACTTTTACCGTTTAATTTCGCTTTTTGTATTTATTTATTGAGAACCACTTTCATCCGTCAAGTTTAAACTTGACCAATTAACTTAAATTAACTAACAGGGTTTAGCTAGCATGTCATTAAATATGTCACGAGAATAAAAATTGGAAGATAAAACTGAACGAGTTACATTCTTTTCATATAAACTTCACCAATAAGAATATTATTATAGATCCTTAATCAATTGCCACAAATAAATGCACTCTACCATATGCGAACACAGACAAATATCCACGGATGATAGTAGATACGAAACTTAAAAGAAAGAAGCACAAAAAGATAAAATGATTTGAGTTTGGCCTCAAATATAGAAAGTTATATTGGTTACTGAGGACGTCAGTTGTAACAGCCTCTCTATAATAAAAACACAATTATAACCAAATTTTGTGCCCTTAACAGAGAGGTGGAGTGTTAAATCAATCTGTTAGTACCAGGGCAACAAAAATAGTCCTGTTTCTTATCGCACGGTCAGTGGATTAAATGACTGAAGTATTTAAGGACAGAAGAGGTAGAGGTGTACAAATACTAGGCACAGGTATATTCTCTGAGAGTAATGAATTTCATTAAACAGCCTAACCCTGTGATGAAAGAGGTGAAGGGGTCATTTGCAGGGTGGAAAATATGTGCTTTTCAGAAATTATTTGCACTTGATCTGTTAGTTCCGGGGCTACAAAAATAGTCCTGTTTCTTATCACACGGTCAGCGGATTAACTGACTGAAGTATTTAAGGATAGAAGAAGTAAAGGTGTAAAAACACTAGGCACAGGTATATCTTCTGAGAGTAATGAATTTCATTAAACAGCCTAACCCTGTGATGAATGAAGTGAAGATGTCATTTGCAGGGTGGAAAATATGAGCTTTTTAAAAATTATTTCCACTCGATCTGTTAGTTCCAGGGCTACAAAAAATAGTTCTTTTTTTATCGCACGGTCAATCAATTAATTATGCCTGAAGTATTTAAAATAGAAGAGGTAGAGGTGTAAAAGGCACTAGTCAAAGTTATCTCCTCTGAAAGTAATTAATATAATTACACAGCTAGACCCTGTAGAGGTCTGTGAAGCTGTCATTTGTAGGGTGGAAAATATGTACTTTACAGAAGGCCTGGCATGCTGAAAATCACACTTTCCAACTCAGTGCGGAAGGCAATATTAAACCACGTCACTCCTCGTTTTACTTAGTAAAATCTCTAGAGGTTCAAAACAGCCTTTCGGCTGATAACCTCAACACACAAATTACATTTTAAAACCCATCTGGATTTCTGAATTTGCCTTTCGGATGATTACCTAAACAACTAAAACAACATATTAATGTCTTTATTATTCAGAAAGCTCCAAGCTTTTGAACAGGAAAAAATGTTTGAATTTGGTAGTTTTTTTTTTGGTTTAACGTCCGACTGTACTGCTAATGCAGACGGCGAAGGATGAAATGATTTTTTGTAACGTATGAAAATATGACGTGCCTGAATGGGATTCGAACTTTGACGGGATTTGAATGGTAGTGTATGCCTGAATGGGATTCGAACGAAATTGGTAGTGCATTTTATAAGATTATCTGCTACAAACAAACAAAACAAGTAAACTTTACTTATTTATAATACAAGTATACGTACAAAATTAGGGTTTTTTCCTATTCCCCGCCAGCATCTTTATTTTACATTTTGTGGATATTTCCTATGTAATCTTATAGTTTTCTTAACAATAAATTGGAAAAACATTTTAAAAAAGCCTACATTAATATTTTACAAATTAATTATGTTATTACATCGCCAATCTGGATTGAGTTTCGTAGAACGGAATTTGGGCACACCTCGCGCATGTAATTCTGGTTTAATTTATGTAAATTAATATTTTAAATTACGGAGTACAATACAAATAAGATAGTACAATTGAGTAGAGCAATTCATATAAGATATGAGACTACAATTCAGTAGTTCTTCTGTGGCGGGGCAATAAGAGAAAATACCCCAAAATTATAATAATATTATATTAACATCTCAATTGAAAATAATAAAGTATGATTGACAATAGCTGGAGTGAATCAAATTTAATTGCGGATTAAAGCTTCCAAGGTTGTTTGAAAGGCGAAGTCCTTAGTGCATTATATTTTTTTGTTTAAATAAATATATTATTACGGAATCAAAATACTGAAAGTAATATCAAGATTATTAAATTTCAATCTGACACGTAATACTTATGCAACAACAGATTAAATTTTTTTTAATGTATAACAAAAATTTAAAATTTTACATAAAAATGTATTTTTCTGACACAACATATTATTACAATGTCAACAATACATAAATATTTGCATAACAAATTAACTCTGACATTCAAAAAAAATTAACCGCTAACATTTTTACAATGTTAAATGAAGTGAGAAATTTTTTCAACGTATTTTTTACATTTTACCTTATTCTTTGTTTCAATAATAATAATAATATACAAAATAAACGGTTACATAACAAAGCACGATGAAACAATAAAATAAAAAAAATTATTTTTTTATTAATCCTAATATAAAAGTTAACTAAAGTATTTTTAGTTTACTCGTGTATTAAATATCGTACTGATATATAATCCCTGTAAACAGTAATGTCACTTATTTTGACATAATAAACTGGATTGCCTTCACTAAATAGGAATAGAACCTTATGTAGTTCTATAAATAAATTAGTAAAGAAATAACGTGAAGATATTTCCTGATATAAAATCCGAAAATTGTATTTAACACGAAACGGTATTCTGTGAAATAGATCCTCTATAATTTATTATTTAACAAAAAAAGTATTATGTAAGATTATGTATACGATTTTTTTCTTGTAATTAAAGTATGTAGAAAGATTAAAAATAGATTAACTGTTTTCTTTGAGGATTATTTATTGTACGAGTATTCTTTGGGGGTTATTTATTTTATTTTAATTTTCCATTTCTGTAACCAAACTTTTATTTCATTGAGGTAATGCTGAAAATTAAAAAATCTGATGTGAAACACTCACACGAACTTCTCTTGCCAATGCAAATAATTAACAACATAACCTAACATTAGTAATAAAACATTAGAAATAAACAAAAGAGTAACTTAAAAAATGTTTATCTAATTTAAATCATGAGTGAATGATGCAAAATGAAAACCAACCTTAGTTCGGCTTAATAATACGGAAAGTCGCTCTTTCACGCTAAACTAGGCCTGAAGAGAAAAATTCTTAAAATAAAAGTTGTAGGTTTTTCATTTTTAATTCAAAACAATAAGCAACGCTGTGACCCAGTGAGATGAGGATGATGTGTATGACGTGTAAATGAGGTGTACTTTGATAGTTGGGGTTTCAATAACCATACTCTCTCAGGAATGGTCGTCCTGGGTCTGTACAAGACTACACTTCATTTACACGTCATCCTCATGTCATTGATTCATGGGATTGCTTATTGTTCTGAATGAAACAGATTGCAACGTACACACATTAGGGATTAAAAAAAAGAAAGTTCTTTATTCGAAAACAATAGAATATAGTACAGTACTTACTATAATTTTAGGAACACCAGGGAAACTATATTATTAGTTCCTTTTCTTCTACATTCTGTAATATTAATAACAAGAAGTATTCATGTAATAGTGCTTACGAAACGGGAATTTTTAGTGAAAACCAGAAGTCTCTCTCTGTATATTATTCAAAAATTAAACCATTTTTTCAGTAAAAAAATTATGCGAAAAAACTGATTTTTTTAAAGGATACATCCAAGTGGATACTTCAAGAGTTGAACAGTAAGAATCAGTATTAATAGGACCAAACATTGGAAAAATGTAATAATAAAGAATAACATGGAGTGCATAAAACAAGATGTAGGATATAAATTCAAAATTTAAAAAATACTACTGAATGACAAAAAAATGACATCTTGAAAAAACATGCTATATACATGGGAATTAAAAATCTGAACAACGAAAAGTAAAATAAATTAAAAAAGTGAATTACCAAAAACGCAATCTTAACAAAAGTTTTTACCACGAGATCACAGACTCCCCAAGAATGTCAAAATTAACGATTTTTAAAAAAATCGTAGGAGCCGTTTTTTGAGAAAATCGCAAAAAGGTGAAAAATCCCAAGAATAAACTACTACTTTTGGTTGACCGATTTTGATTCAAATGTTCGTATCGGGAATTTAAGTGGTACCTAACTTAAGTTCCAAACTTCAACTTCGAACGATTTTCCATTCTTAAAATATTTTGTTCACACCCACAAACAGACACTCAGAGCATTGAGCTAAAAAACATTTTTTGGGTTCAGGAGGCCTGAAAACGAGTATTTCCAGTGAAAACTCGATGTTGAAAAATCAACATGAAAACAATAATTCCCTATATATTCATAAGGGCCACGAGAAAGTAAAGAAAAATAATAATGTCTACTACCAGAGACGAAATAATAAAAATGTGGGCTGGGCTGCAAAAATCCCAATTTATAGGTATGGAAAATAACTAGAGATGGTCTTTAGATAATGGCTCTAATTGATGAATTAATAATACAAACTTTCCACATTTAGTTATCTTTGCATTTTTATACGTTTCTTTATAGATGATTATTATGGCACACTGAAAATTAGTGGAATGTTGTTTAACCACAACTTGATCATGTTTCTTGGTTTTCCCATCTTTTACTGTATCACAAATTATATGCCTAATAGAATGAGTAACCGTGAAAGCCATCCCCTCCAATTAAAACTTGGCAAGATTTACTTCGGATATTTCCAGCAACTATGATATGCAAGGTCAAAGTAAAATATAAGTTTCCTTAATTAGATAGTTCTTTCTTATAACATTCATGAAATTCTCATGCACTTGATGCAAATTCTTAATCTTCTTTCCAATTTAAAAAATAGTCCATAATTTTCTTACTCGTTACAGAAATATTTTTACATTACTGCTTATTACAGTGCAACCTTTTTTTTATCTGAACAATAAGTAATTTATTATAGAAAATGCATTGACCTTTTACCTTTGTAATATTGTAGGAGAGCAATAAAATTAAAATGAGAGAATATGTTCCGCTGAATGTGATGCGCATGGTTTATATGGGCTTGGTGCAGTCCTTATTACACTATGGAATTATTGGATGAAGGGCTGCTCTTAATAACAGCATTGGATCGTTAATTATCATAAAAAAAAACTTATGAGAACAATATAAAAAAATCTGGTGTGAAACACTCACACAACTTTCTCTTGTCAATGCAAATAATTAACAATAAACCTAACATTAGTATTAAAACATTAGAAATGAACAAAAACTAACCTCAAAAACATAACCTTATTTTAATCATGAGTGAATGACGCAAAATGACAATCGAACTCAGTTTGGCTTAAAAATACGGAAAATCACGCTTTCACGCTAAACTAGGCTCTGTAGAGAAAAATGCTCTAAACAAAAGTTGTAGATCTTTTAATTTTCTATAAATTTAATTATATACACTTTTGTCGTAAAATGCATACTAAGACCGAAATGTTAAAAAAATCGATTTTTCTTACGTTTTCGTGAGAAAAAAAACAGAAAATCGCAAATTACCGCTAAACTAAGCGTTATAAAAAAAAATTTTTGAAGCAGAAGTTGTAGGTTTTTAAATTCTCTACAACTTTTATTATATAAGTTTTTGCGCTAAAAGTTATATTAAAGCCGTAATCTTAAAAAAACAACGTTTTTACGTGAAAACAGCCTCACCGAGAATTTCAGCAAACATGGCGCCTACCCTATCTTGTAGAGAATAAAAAATTGAGTAAACCAGGCGATTTTTAAAAAAATCGTAGGACCAGTTTTTGAGAAAATCGCAAAAAACTGAAAAATTATACGAATAAACTACTACTTCCGGTTGACCGATTTTGATGAAAATGTTCGTGTTGCGTCCGGTAGTGGTATGTAACTTAAGTTTCAAGTTTCAAGTTCGTACGATGTTCCGTTCTTGAGATATTCTGTTCACACACAGACACACACACACACACACACAAACACACACACACACAGACACACACACACACACACACACACAGACACACACACAGACCAATCGCTAAAAACATGTTTTTTGGGTTCAGGGGGTCTGAAAACGTATAGATCCGGTGAAAACTCGATTTCGAAAAATCAACATTAAAACAATACTTTCCTTCCTATATATATAGGCAAGAGAAAGTAAAAACGACTCCTTGCATCCGTCTCAGCCTTTTTTTGAACAGCTTTCTGCCGTGAACATTGGAAAGTTGTACATTAAGTCTGCAATTCTTCATCTAATAAGGACTAACGATTTCACTCGCTTATAGGGGTAGAACGCAACCAGAAGAGGGGCCGCTGGTCTTTTACAGGAAGTTAAAAAAAATACAACTGCAGGACAGAGACATTTTAACTTCCTGGCACCTAAGTTTTACAACTTGCTTTCGGAGTACGTTAGAGACAGGTCTCATGATAAGAATTTCAAACTCTTGATCAAAAGATTTCTAATTCAGCTGGGGCAGAACTCTCACTTGGAGTCTTTGATTTCTCTTCGCCACTAGAGTTAGGCGGGTATTATTGGCTAACTAACATTTTAGTCATAAACTAGTAGTAGTTATATTTATATAAATGTATATTTATAATACTTTTTTGTTTCTGATATTGCGTTAGTATTATGTATTCTGTGTTGTATTTGTGTATGAAGAAATAGTTAAATTTAAGGGAGGTAGTTAAGGCTAAATTTTGTTTTCAATTTTTCTCTATAATAATGTAAGTAAATTGATAGTGGTTTTTTGTCATAGGCTATTTCATTAATACTATTCATAACTTTGCTGATGTTTGTATTGTAAAATTTATTAACATTTTAGTTTTGTTACCATAAGTTTTAGTTTTTATTTACTTTTGTATTCTGTCTGTTTTTTTATTATTTTTTTAAATTTTATACTAACGTGTTTTTTAATGTTATTTTGATTATTTTCTCTTTTTTGTGTGACTTATTTTTTTATGTAATAAGTGATGTAGTATTGGTATTAACTGTTTTTTTCTTTTTCTTTATTTTTTATTAGTGCTATTATTGGCTTTTTGTAGTTTTATTTTGTCCAATGTATTTTTTGTATTTAGAGTAATCCTCCTCGAAGCACGGGCTTTGCTCTTTTGGAGGAGTAATAAAGGAAATAAATAAAAACATGTAATACACAAAGAATGCTTTGTCCACCTGTTGTGAAGAATAACGTTCACATACCTCCAAGCCAGAGTGGTGAGATATCTTGTCTTGTGATTTGACTGATGACTTACTTAGAAGCATCATCTGCGTACAAAACTTTTAGAATTTAACCGCCACCGAAATCTTCTACTTAATAAACCTTTGGTCAACATTTAACCTCCATTCTAAAATTTTGATTTACGAAACCCTTTACATACCAATCTGAATTCAAGGTGTGCACCTCTTTGGGACAGCTACAGGGAGCAAATTAAAGTTGATCCACGCCTTTCATTTTACATTTTCACGACTCGCACAGCACTTTTTATTAAAACGTATATTTCAAATATTTTGGATAGTTTTTTTTAAATTCATACATTACTACTAAAAAGTACTATGCAATTCGTAAAAATGTGAACAGAAAGATCTGGATCGACTTTAAGTTACTCCTTATAGCTGGTCCAAAGAGGTAGACAAGAATTCAGATTGGTCTCAAGAGGGTTTTAATAAAGGGTTTGGATAAATCCAAACCCTTTCTGTGTTTGTGTCCTCAGAATTCTTAAGAATTAATATAATAATTACAGCACATGATTTATATTTCTTTAAAAATTACTTTCTAATTTATCTTAATTAAGGACGGCGAAGGAAATTCTGTGGTATGGGAATCCCAGTTGCCCACAATATACTTTATGCTCTCTTCTTTGCAGATTATCAAGTTGTCATATCTACAGATCATAATAATGAGGAAGTTGCAAGAGGAGTATGAAAGATGGAGCCTTAATATAAATGCAGACAAAACTGAACACCTTATAGTTGGTGAGCCAGGAAATGATATTCAGCTAGGTATGAAATTTAGGTGTAGTGGAAAGTTTAAAATACTTGGGAGTCATCTTTGATAGGAATGGAACAAGTCCAGCGGAAGTAAATAGCAAGATTACACAAGGGCAAAGGGTTACAGGGCAATTAAATTCTGTCCTTTGTAATGATAAAATGTGGAAGGAGACAAAGATAAATATATATCATGCTACCCTGGAGAGTGTGTGTACCTACGGTGCGGAAGTGTGGGTATTGACAAAAAGAGACAGAAGGATCGCCTAAAAGCGATGGAGATGGGTTTATGGAGGCGGACTGTGGTGTGTCGCACATCAATCGAATTCCGAATTCCAAAATTAGGAAACAATTGGCGTTCAAGGAAATTCATGGATACCATTGTAACACCTCATAAGAAGGAAACGAACAAAAGGCGGACAGAACATTTAAAAAAAACAAAGACAAAACAAGATACATGGTAAGTGGTTGTTTCAGAAATTACAAAAACAAAATTAGCGCCAAAAATAAATTTTAATAAAAATAATATTTGAATTTTTTTTTTATTCCTAATATGTGTACGTTGCAATCTGTTCAATTCAGAACAATAAGCAACCCCATGACCCAATGAGATGAGGATGATATGTACGAGGGGGTACCCAAAAGAAACCGGAATTATTTTTTAAAACTATTTATTTTTAATTTTTTTACAAAAGAACCTTATCCCCTTCAAAATACTCTCCATTACAACTAATACATTTGTCCCACCGGTGCTTCCACTATTCAAAACATTTTTCGTACTCCTCTTCAGTGATGGCTGCCAGCTCATCCGTCGTTTTTATCTTGACATCATCAACGTTGTTAAATCGGAGACCTTTCATGCCCCTTTTCATGCGTGGGAACAAGAAAAAATCACACGGTGCCAGATCGGGTGAGTACGGTGCGTGTGGTAGCAAAACCATGCCGTTTTCGCCAAAAACTGGGTAACCGAGATTGCCGTGTGTGCAGGCGCGTTGTCGTGGTGGAAAAACCAGTCCCCTGTCTGCCACAAATTAGGTCTTTTACGACGAATGCTGTTTCGTAGTCTACTTAACACTTCAAGATAAAAAGCTTGATTTACCGTCTGGCCTGGTGGAACGAACTCTGAATGGACAATTCCCCTCACATCAAAAAAACAAATCAGCATTGTTTTGATGTTCGATCTGACTTGACGACTTTTTTTTGGTCGGGGTGATAATGAAGTCTTCCATTGACTGGATTGTTGTTTGGTTTCTGGGTCGTACCCATAGCACCAAGACTCGTCACCCGTAATGATCTTTGACATGAAATCTGGATCAGTTTCAAGCTGTTGTTTCAAATCACTACACGTTTCAATTCGACGTTCCTTTTGAGTGTCTGTCAGAACCCGAGGCACAAACTTGGCAGCGACTCTTTTCATTGTCAAGTCTTCTGTTAAAATGCGTTGGACTGAGCTCCAAGATAACCCACTAAGCTGTGATATTTGGTCAATGGTCTGTCGTCGGTCTGTTCGTACAATTTCTTTCACTTTCACAACATTTTCGTCTGTTCGGGAAGTCGACGGTCGTCCAGAACGAGGTTTGTTCTCAATCGACATGTCGCCATTTTTAAAGCGCAAAAACCACTCGTACACTTGGGTTTTTCCAATAGCGTCGTCTTTGTAAGCTGTGTTCAACATTACAACTGTTTCCGCGGCGTTTTTACCGAGCAAGAAGCAAAATTTCACAGCCGCACGTTGTTCATTAAAATTTGCCATCATGAAAAACGACACGAGCACAAAACAGCACTAGCGAGAACAATCACTGCACGAGAACAGAACAAGCTAGATCAACGAACAAAATGGCATTGAACTGGCAATGAGTAGCGCTACAAGCAGCCTAGTGGCGGGAATTTGTACTGCACAAGCTCCGCCCACAGCAGAGCTATTCCGGATACTTTTGGGTACCCCTTCGTATTACGTATAAATGAGGTATAGTCTTGTACAGACCCAGGTCGACCACTCCTGAGAGAGTACACGGGCAACCACTGTCTAGTATTCAAATCCGTATAAAAGTAACTACCTTTACTAGGATTTGAACTAGGAACCTTCGTCTCCGAAAATCAGCTGTTAAACAGCTGATTTTGGCGACGACTTTACCTCTAGACCAACCCGGTGGGTTAAATTTGAAATTTAAGAAAAATTAAGTTAAACAGAGTAAATATTCAGTGTCAACGGAAGTCTCATACAGACTTTTTTAAATTTACTAAATATTATAATAATTTTAAAATAAAAAAAAAATTAAAAAGTTTTATGAAGACAAATTTATGAGGGTGCACCCATAAAAAAACAAACTATCACAAGAAATTAAAGATCAATAACACAATTTCACATCACTTAAAAATTCAAAAGAATAGGCAACAAATTCAGTTAAAAAAAATACTTTAGATTGATAAAAAAATAAATGGGAAAAACCAATTTTATGACCAGCACTGCGGCATCCAAAAGACGGTAGACATCCATATAATAAATTTTAAGGTACTTTACCAAGAGTGGGATGTCCTCCAGCCATACTTCTCTTTAATTGAGTCCAAATATTTTATATTAATCCATCGTTGAAATTTAAAAAAAAAAATTCTAGAAATCGTAGAGATCAATTCTTTTTTTAAAATTTTAAGTTTTGTAATATCGACACCAAATAGAAATCATTTTGTTCTTAAATTTTGAATCCAAATTATAAACCAGTCCTTGAAATTTTATAAATTTATTCAGGACTCATCATTATTAGTTATTTATTTAGGACTCATAATTGAAAACCTTTTCTTATCCATACTGGAGCCCTAAGTACTGGGGGAAAAAACGGCGCATAGACTACATAACTTCAAATAGGATAAAAAAATTTTTTAATAAACCAAGCATAATTTAAACTGATTTTATATTAAAACCACAAATATTAACATGACTAGCAAGGATAATAAAATTTCATCGATGCATCTAGTACAATAGCATAAGAGGTAGTCGCCGTAGGCCGGACATAAAAGAAAAGAATTCAACCAATGGAAACAGAGATAAGATAAGAAGCAAAATAACATAGATAACGGTGAACCAAATTCCATTCAAATTTTACTATAGAAGAGAACAATTTAAATTACAAGAAGATAAATGAATAATTATTGATTACTGACGAACAAAATGTAACATAGGATGTTACACCATATCCCGGAAGCAATTAAAATGGTTTGGGCATTTGCAGAGATTGGAGGATGGTAGGTGGCCAAAGCGGTTATGAGAGTGGACGCCAGTTAATAGAAGAAGGAAGGATAGACCGGAAGTGTCATGGTTTAATGGCGTGCAGGGGGCAATGTCTTTGCGGTGACTCTCCGATGTGAACTGGCGAGACAAAGAGAGGTGGTGCTTAGGAAGCGAGACACGGTTGGGGCTGTAAATCCTCGTATGAATTTTGTTTTGTTTTTTTAGCTTTTATTTGTTATCGGGAACTGTACAATATTGACAACTACCCAATTTGATCGCTGCTTTTGGCTGTATTATTTTTTTTCACGTGGATTAGGCGTGAGTTTGAACAAAGACCCCCAGTAGAGTTTGTTTACGGATGGCTGTCAACTGGTCACCAGACAAAGTCGCTTGCCCAATCGGTGATACTTAACAAATAATAGCGACTTTCTACCAGCTGACTGACTGACTGGGCTGGCCCGAAGGCCACGTATGAATTTATACATATTTATCTTTTTTTTGTAATCCCTAATGTGTGTACGTTGCAATCTGTTCAATTCAGAACAATAAGTAACTCTATGACCCAATCAGATAAGGATGATGCGTAAATGAGGTGTAGTCTTGTACAGACTCAGGTCGACTATTCCTGAGAGAGTATGGTTAATTGAACCTCAACCATCAAAGTACACCGGTAGCCACTGTCTAGCATTCAAACCCGTATAAAAGTAACTACCTTTACTAAGATTCGAACCAGGAATCTTCGTTTCCGAAAATCAGCTGTTAAACAGCTGATATTAAGCTATACAGTTCTGGAACTCATTTTTTTAAGTTTCCCAGGTTAAAAACCATAATAAGCTACAAAAATTTCCCCATAATTTACATTCTCAGAATTTCAGTATAGCTTTGTTTCACTCTTTGCCCAGAAATCATGGTGAAATCTTTCGCCAGGGATAACTCGCTAACGAAGCATTTCCGGACCTATGTGTATGTGAACTTTTTTCTTATTTTTAGCTGTAGAATCATCTCCTTAGAGATTGCCATGCATTTTAGAATCACCCGGCACAATATTAATTGCAAATCATCTCCCTTTTTAAAGTCTGATTAAAAGAATGGTATTAATTTACTTGTAAGTAGACTATATTATTACAAGTATTATCTGGTCATTAATTCTTCGTATGGCCTTCGTTTTACATCAAGAATTTTATTCAGTTTTAACGTCATAAATTGTAATTAACAAAATATAGATGTAAATATAAAAAATTTATAATATTTACATAAATGGCCAACAGACAACAATTCAACAAAATGAGTTAGGCCTATACATTAATGAGACTATAAAAGAACAAACCGATAATTTTCTGAGACAATTTGTGGCAATCTGTAATTGTACAGTATAAGTCTTTACTATAAGTCTATCAGTATACAGTCTAAGAAAAAATTGTAATAACAGGAAAAAATATGTGTTTGTAAGTGCGTGTGCGTGTAGTTGTATGATTGGGTTTGTTATTTGTTCTGAAAGAAAAATTAATTCCTCTGATTACGCTACTTTTTTTTTTAATTTAAAGTCGTATCAATAGCTCGGTTATTAACGATTAAGGTGGGTTTTAACTTGTGAACTTTTCAGACTCTAGCAGGGAATCGAACCCGGGGACCTCCGCGTAGTGGGCTAGCTCGCTACCAATACACTACGGAAGCGGCCAATGAATTTTACTTCTGTAATACAAAAATACTATTAAATACTATTTAAGGAGAAATTTACTTTAAAAAGATTATCTAGCAATAAATTTATTAAGTATTGGCTTAGTCCTAATAGGCTAGGTAAACTTGAAATTAAACGTTGAATCACTTAAATTTTTTTTAGCTTGCCTTATAGATAATACAATCAAAAACTTTTTTTATCCTTAATTTTGAGAACAATAGATACGTATGGGTGTAGTAGAGAAGATCGTTACAGGAATACCGAGATAAGGAAAGAACTCAACATCTTCTCTATAAACAACAAGGTATCCAAGAACAGAATGCAGTGGTTAGAGCATGTAAACAGAATGCGGGAGGTAAGGATACCCAAGCAGACACTGGGCTATAAGCCGGAGGGCAGGAGAGAATGAGGACGCCCGAGAAAGAGATGGGCAGATTTGAGAAGTTCGGAACAGGCAGAGATGCCTAATCCTTTAAAGGCAGAAGAAGAAGAAGAAGAAGAAGAAGAAGTAGGTACTGTACGATGAACTGCACAATTCCCGTATATGATATTTAATATTAAATGGCTAGTTGAGAATTTTACTTTCAGGAGAAGAGGTACCCCGTGGTACATATACCGTTTAGAACTATAGGTGTCCGTTATTCAGACGAAGAGGTTTCTGCTCCATTTTTGCTTTAGACGTCTTACAGTTGGGAAGTTTCTTATAGCTAGGTCACCGGCTAGTTGGTTAGTCATCTACTGTGTGGTTAGTTTCTTTTACTGTGGAAATTTTGATATCATCGTAGAAGGTTTCATTGATTTCATAAAAATCTATTGTGAAACACTCACACGACTTTCTATTGCCAATGTAACTAATGAACAATAATTATAACTATGTTTAACCATTAATAAACAATGTAAAATTAGAAATATAACCTAATTTTAATTATTAGTAAATTAAGTACTACGAAAAATAAAAATCCACCTGTTTGAATTAAAAATACGGAAAATTAGTAAATGCCGATAATCTAGGCTTTGTAGAGATAAATGCTTATATTAAAAGTTATAGGTTTTTAAGTTTTCTACAACTTCAGTTGTGTACATTTTTACCCTAGAATGCATATTAAGGCCGTAATCTTAAAAAAACCATTGTTTTCTACGGGAGCACAGGTCCCGTAAAAATTGCAGCAGACAGAGAGCATATCCTTTCTTGTAGAGCTTTTCTTGGAAAATGTAGTGTAAATGAGGCGATTAAAAAAATCATAGAAACCGTATTTGAAAGAATCGCAAAAACGTGAAAAATTGCACGAATAAACTACTACTTCCGGTTGATCGATTTTGATGAAAATGTTCGTATCGGGTCTTCTTATGGTACCCAACTTAAGTTAATTCGAAATTATTAGAAATTAATTAGTTAATATTACAAAGTATAGTTCATTGAAGTTCAACTATCAAAAACTACCGGTAACTATTGTTTAGTATTCAGATTCATATAAAAGTATCTACTGCCTGTCTATAACTTGATGGCCTCCCGCAGAGAGGAGCAGAATCGGCCCGCTACTAGCCTTCTCAATAACATTTCATTATGTACTACTACTAACTAGTACACTGGAATTGGTACATAATGAAGTGTTATTGAGAAGGATAGTAGCGGGCCGATTCTGCTCCTCTTTGCGGAAGGCCATAAAGTTATAGACAGGCAGTACTTATACTAGGATTTGAACCACGGAACTTTTGTCTCCGAACATCAGCTGTTGACTTGAGACGACGACTTTACCACTAGACCAAACCGGTGCGTTATCTAAGATATCTAATCGTTTTGATATTCAATTTCAAGACTTTCAAGATGTACATAATCTAGCTGTAGCTATTTTTAAGCTGTAAGCTGTAAAATAAGCTGTAGGGCTACAATTTTTAAGTATTCAACTGTTATATTTGAACAATGTTTCAATATTGTCCCAGCAATTCTCGTAGGCCTACATTTTTAAATTTAATACATTTTTCATTAATATTTACTGTCAACGTTTAAAAAGTTCTTTACATATTTATGTTCATTTGAAACAACCCTAAATAAAAAGTAAAAATTTTTAATCCTCATCAATTATAAACATAGACTTCAATACATAACAAAAAAAAAATCAGTCGGTTGTTACCCTGTCGAAGACAGACAGGGGTTGAATCCCCGATTCATTTAAGTTTAATAAATACGTAAATAAATAGGTACTAAAATACAGTGCCTTCTATATCTACCCTCTTATAACCTCATTTCCGAAACCAATTACCAAATTAGTGATCGACCAGGTTAGCAATTACTGAAAATTAACAGCAATTATCTTGTACGTCACCCGAAACAAGTTTATTACTAGTATTACTATTAGTAATAGTATTACAGAACCAGAACCATTATCAGAGGTTGATTACAACCTCTGTTAACTAACGACTGTTAAAATGTCTGTGACAAAATCCTATTTAAATAGACACCATTTTGATTGGATAAATCATTTCTAATCGACCTATTACCGTTCTACCAAGCCTCTCCTTTTCTTCTGTTCTGTTGTTTTGTTTTTTACTTTCTCTTGCTTATATGAATATATAGGTAGGAAAGTATTGTTTCATGTCGATTTTTTGAAATAGAGTTTTTACCAGATTTACACGTTTTCACCCCCTGAACCCAAAAAACATGTTTTTAGCGATTGGTCTGTGTTTGTGTGTGTGAGTGTGTGTGTGTGTGTGTGTGTGTGTGTGTGTGTGTGTGCGTGTGCGTGTGTGTGTGTGCGTGTGTGTGTGTGTGCGTGTGTGAGTGTGTGTGTGTGTGTGTGTGTGAACAAAATATCTCAAGAACGAAACATCATGCGAACTTGAAACTTAAGTTAGATACTACTACCGAACCCGACACAAACATTTAAACCAAAATTGGTCAACTGGAAGTAACCTAGTAGTTTATTCGTGTTATTTTTCAATTTTTTGCTATTTTCTCAAAACGGCTGCTACGATTTTTTTCAAACCACCTCATTTACTACATTTTGTATATTCTATAAGATATGGTAGGTGTCCTGTCAGCTGAAATTCTTGGGAAGGCTGTGCTTTCGTAGAATATTTTTTTTTAAATTGCGGCTTTAATGTGTATTCTAGCGCAAAAATGTATGAAATAAAAGTTGTAGAGAATTTAAAAATCTACAACTTTTAATTCAAACATTTTTTTGTGTATTGCTTGGTTTAGCTGTAATTAGCAATTTTCTATTTTTTCACAAAAATATGTAAACATAAATCGGTTTTTAAGATTTCAGCTTTATTAGGCTATGCATTTTACGACAAAGGTGTCTATTATAAAATTTTTAAAAAATTAAAAGATCTACAACTTTTATTTAGCGCATTTTTCTCTACAGAGCCTTGTTTAGCGTGAAAGAGTGATTTCCCGTATTTTAACTGAGGTTGATTTTCAGTTTACATCATTCATTCATGATTAAAATAAGGTTATGTTTTTTGAGGCTAGTTTTTTGTTTATTTCTCATATTTTATAGGTTATATTGTTCATTATTTGCACTGACAAGAGAAAGTCTGTGAGTGTTTCACAGCAGATTTTTAAATTATGGTTTAATTAGGCCTAACTTTTTTGTTATAAGTGTCTCGACTGTTTTGATGCAGTTCTTCAAGCTGTTCTATCTTGTACAAGTCGTTTCAAATCTACATCCTTGCAACACCCTACAGTTCAGCCGTTCTTAGTTTGCTTCTACTGTCAACAAACAAAAGCCAGCTACTATAGGGGGCACGCTGGAGTCCGCGACTTTATGAATGTCGTATTCCTATTAAGTTAACTATATTTTAAATTATAAGTACTTAAAGTACTTCAAACATCAGTCATGATATGATGTAGGCCTAACAATTTCATTTATAAAAATACTTTTAAAAGTATTTTGTATTTAAATACTTTTGAAAGTATTTTGTTGGTACTTTTTAATCAGCGTGAACACATTTTTAAACAGAGTGATTTTTTAGTCCTGTTACCCTATTGTAAGTGTGAAGTAATTTATTTCTAATAAAGGGAAATTTTGTTTTGTCGCACGAAGTTGGTAGCCCTACTCAATCGGTATACACACGGCAGTGCGAGTTGATTAACCTTGAGCTGTGTAACATTTTGTGTGGATTCCGGTCGTCTTATGAACAGAATGTCTTTTACCATAGAACAACGGGTTTTCATTATTGAACAATATTTTGCTACGAAGTCGTACACGAGTGTAAAAGATGCATTTAAAATTAAATTTGTTGGTGTACCTCCGCCAGAAAAAATGTCAATTTCTAGGCTAGCAAACCGATTTCGAGAGACAGGTAGTGTTTACGACAGAAAACGTAGCGGTCGACCAACTGTCTTGACAGATGACGTTATAGAGAATGTGAAAACAAGATTACTCAATTCTCCACGGAAAAGTTAACGAAAACTTTTCTCACAAGTTGGTTTATCATATTCGAGTGTTCAGAAAGCTGCTAAAAAATTACATATGTATCCGTATCGCGTACGATTAGTCCAAGAGCTTCAACCTCCAGATTTAAACAAGCGATTGCAATATTACCGTTGGTTTAGGTCATTCGTAAATGATAACGGAATCGAATCTTTGAACACAGTGTTCTTTAGTGACGAAGCTTGAATCCATCTAGACGGTTATGTGAACACTCAAAACACTCGAATTTGGGCGGCTGAAAATCCTCACGCCGTTCACGATAAATCTTTACATCCTGCAAAAATTGGTGTGTGGTGTGCGATATCTCGTCAGCGTATAGTCGGACCCATTTTCTTCGAACAGACTGTAAATGGTGAAGTATACAGGAATATTGTGCACCAGTTTGTGGCTCTACTGGAACCTCAAGAACGGTATTGCTGGTTTCAGCAAGACGGCGCTACCTGTCACACGTCTCGAGAAACCATTGATTTTCTGCAAGAGTTCTTTGGTGGTCGAATAATAAGCAAGGGTTTATGGCCACCAAGGTCGCCAGATCTCACATCCCCTGATCACTTTTTGTGGGGCTACATTAAGTCCGAGGTCTTCAAAAACAATCCTCACAATATTGATGAACTTAAAGCCAATATTACAGACTTAATCACAAATGTTTCCAGTGCAACTCTCAAAAAGGTTTCTGCTAATATGGTGAAAAGAGTCAAAGCGTGTATAACCTCAATGGGTGGACATTTTGAGCATATTCTTTAAAAATCTTTAGTAACTAAGAAATGTGAGTAATAAAATATTAAATTTCTTTTGTATATAACAACTATACATTTTTATTACAACTAAATTTCCGTTTTATAAATTACATTAAAAATTGGGCAAAGGACTAAAAAATCACCCTGTATAATGCGCATGCTCAGTGACGTCATTATTTGTTGACAGTAGGAGCAAACTAAGAAAGGCTAGACTTTACATATTTTGTAATTTGCTTTGAATATTCTAATCTTTGCCTCTGGTGTTGGACTGGTTCGATTCCTAGTCTGGTCTGGCATTATTCATCACTCATCTTCATCTATCATCCTTATCATCCTCTATATTAGCAGTAATTGCAAAACAGTCGGACGTAAAAAAAATTAAAAAAACAGGGAAGCGGATGACCTTTAACAAGATGTTGAAAGAATTGCAATAAGACAGTAAATGAAAAAACTTAATGTACTTCATTTGATCTATCGGGAAGGAAACATACAGGCCCATGTGACCGTCCATAGAAACTGGGATCTTTTCTTCACTTAGCAAAATTTTCAGGAACGCAACAAAACTGAAATTAAGTCGAAAAATGACCTTTTATATTATTATGTTTAAAATATTAATTATTATTATTTTTCGTGTATAACTTTTTTTACTTAAAATTTATTTTTACAAATAATAACTTATTATAAAATAAATACACCTTGCAATTTGGCTGTTACGGTCTAAAGATAACATAAAATATAGATTCGAATCAAGAATTAAATTTTTTCACATCATATTAAAACTAAGTAGAAGGTCATTACAGGCGAGCTTAATCGTTCAAATTCCACAATTAATGTTAATGACTTGCATTGGAGTTTAAAAAATTACTATAATGAAAGCCATAATTAAATAATTTTTTATGTAATTTGTTTCTCATTCGGGTGTTTGTAATAAAAGTATTCAGATTATTTAAGCCTACTACTTATTATTTACGCCAACAGATTATTTAAGCCAACTATCGAAGGAACAAAGCTCAAATAAACAATTATTATTGCATTCAAGGAATTTGGTAAATTTTACCAACAAAAAAATATCAATCATATTCCCATAACTATTAATGGCAATCCAGTATCTTTTCCTAACACAGCAAAGTATCTTGGGATGATCCTAGATGTAAAGCTGGGGTGGAAGGAACATGTCAAGAAGAAAAAGAAGAATACAAATCAAGTATAAAAATATGTATTGGCTGCTCGGTAGGACCTCTGAAATGTCAATCTTCAATAAATTGTTTCTTTACAAGCAAGTGCAAAAACCGGTATGGACATATGGTCGGCAAATCTATGGCTGCAACACAGCAACCAACATGAATGCAATTCAATGGTTCCAAAACAGAGTGCTCAGGAACATTAAGAACGCTCCTTGGTATGCCCGCAACAGCAACATCCGTCGTGACTTACAAGTTAATACAATAGCAGAAGTGCGTAAGTGTGCTAAGAAAAATGAAGATCGTCTTCAAAATTATATCAACGTTGTAGCACTTTAACTGTTGGATAATAAAGTAACAGTTAGGCGACTGAAAAGGAGTAAG
This sequence comes from Catonia carolina, assembly GCA_035578175.1. Classification (NCBI taxonomy): domain Eukaryota; kingdom Metazoa; phylum Arthropoda; class Insecta; order Hemiptera; family Achilidae; genus Catonia; species Catonia carolina. The sequence goes on from JAQMRL010000005.1 coordinate 70,665,660, forward strand.
CCTGTAGATTTAGTTTTAAAAAAAAAGACTACCCTTAACCCGAAGTATAGAAAATTTTTCATTAATCGGAAGTATAGGTCTACCAGACCTAGATCGATCAGAAGTATAGGTCTATCAGACCTAGGCTTTTAACGCTTCAAATACAGTGATATACTTCAATTTTTATTTTTTAAAGATGCAGTAAAACATTATATAAAACACTTAAAAATTATTTAAGTAATGTTAACAAAAGTTACGCGAAAAGTTATTAATAATTAATATTTTAATGTAAAGTTAGTTACTATGATAAAATTATATAATAAAGTGAAGAATGGTTTGAACAAAAAATGTAATTGAACACATATATAGGCCAAAAATATTTAAATAATTTTTGTAGCCAAAAATATGTAACATACGCAAACACATGCATAAACAATAAAATTTTCTTTCCCCTGACCATAAAAATATTGTGGTATATGTGAATCATTTCCAGAACCATCTTTGTCTTGAACCGCACACGAGTCATATGAAGCAGATGAAACTAAATTTTGTAGGCCATCATGTTCACTAGACGTATCCATTTCTTCATCACTTGCATCGTCTAGTACAAAGTCTGGATCCTTGTCTTCATCGTCAACTGATTCATAATTATCGTCAAAGTTTAACTCAGCACACCTAAACCCTCTTTCTTTAGGATTATAATTCTGTTTAGAAGTGTTTAACTGATTTTCCGGATCCATAGTAGCACAAATATTGGTTAAATTATTTGTAAATGAAAATGCAGGAGCAATATAACTTATTACATAAATTCATAAAAATGTTCGTTACCAGCAGTATAGGCCTCGTACACCTACAGTAATATTTTACTAACAGCTGATAATGATCAGCTGTTACTCCCAACCTAATATTTTATGTGTGTGTGTGTGTGTGTGTGTGTGTGTGTGTGTGTGTGTGTGTGTGTGTGTGTCTGTGGCATAAGACTTTTAGAATATACGAGGTGTGTTCAAAAAGTAACGGGAATTTTTAAATTTCGCGGGTTTGGATAGTCCGATTGTAATTTTTTTTTTTTATTATGTTGGTACACATGGCCCTGACGTACGATAAAATTTTCAACAATATTCATTGCTCAGTTCTTAAGTGGAAGCCGCTAAGGTTAGACGTGTTTTTCGAGCACGGCTTTTTTTTTTTTTTTTTTTTAACGTCGCATCAACATCAAAGGCCATTAGCGACGACGTTGGGGTGTAACTGTGTGTAATGAGGATGAAATGATTATTTGTAACGTATGGAAATATGCCGTGCCTGAGTGGGATTCGAACCCAGGACCGCATGATGAGAGGCGAGCACGTTACCAACTGCGCCAATGCGGCCGGCCATTTTTCTTTGTTTGTTAAAAAAATGGATCAAAGAATTTGTATTAAATTTTGCGTTAAAAATGAAATAAAGTGTGTGAAATGTTAACAAAGGCATATGGTGAGTCTGCTATGAGTAAAACAAGGATTTACGAGTGGTATAGACGTTTCCAAGATGGCCGCGAAAACGTTGAAGATGGCGAACGACCCGTACGTCCAAGCACATCAACAACCGATGAAAACGTGAAGAAAGTGAAAGAAATGGTTATGAATGATCGCCGAATCACAATCAGAGAAGTCAGTGATGATGTTGGCATATTGATTGGCTCATGCCATGAAATTTTTTCGGATGTTTTGGGTATGAAACGTGTGGCAGCAAAATTTGTTCCAAAATTGTTGAATTTCGAACAAAAACAGCGGCGAATGGAAGTTGCTCAGGAGTCACTAAATGAAGTCGACAACGATGCGGATCTACTCAAACGTGTTATAACAGGTGACGAAACATGGGTTTACGGATACGATGTCGAAACTAAAGCTCAATCTTCCCAGTGGAGGCATTCTGGATCGCCAAGACCGAAAAAGGTTCGACAAGTGCGGTCGAATGTGAAGGTTATGCTCACTGTGTTCTTCGATTTTAATGGCAAAGTGCATCATGAATTCTTGCCACAAGGTCAAACAATCAATAAGGAGTACTACCTACAAGTTCAACGCCGTTTGCGTGAAGCAATCCGAAAAAAACGCCCGGATTTGTGGCAAAACAATTCATGGCTTTTGCACCACGATAATGCACCTGCTCACACTTCATTGCTTGTTCGTGAATTTTTGGCCAAAAACAATACTGTATCGATGCCCCAGCCTCCATATTCGCCAGACATGGCTCCATGTGACTTTTTCTATTTCCAAAAATAAAGAGAACATTAAAAGGCCGTCGTTTTACAAGCATAGATGACATTAAAAGCGAATCGGTGAAAGAGCTAAAAGCTATCACAAAGATCGAGTTTCAGAAGTGTTTCGAGGATTGGAAAAAGCGTTGGCACAAGTGTATTGCATGCGAAGGGGACTACTTTGAAGGCGACAATATTAATGTAGATGAATAAATAAATATTTTTTTCAAAAAACGAAAATTCCCGTTATTTTTTGAACAAACCTCGTATTGTGTATATTGTTAGTTATTTCTTAAATTCTTTATTAATGAATAAGGTCAAATATTTTATAATGAATAAAATACTGTACATATTTATAAGTAAGAAACATACTTATAGTTTGGTGATATAATAAGTTTTAAAAGTGTAAATCAGTTAACTTAACTTTACACATGACTATTCTATACTAGTAAGCCCCCTCCAAAGATTAAGTCCTTGAACTCGAATCCAGAAAGTATAACTTGTATCCGCACATAATAAAGCCATAGTAACTAGTCCTAGAATATATTTTTTCCTATTAATCTATTCCGGCATTAAGAACTTGCATATTTTCCAATATCTCCGTCAATAATAATATTCTTCCTGCTGGCCTCCGTCTGTAATATTATATTTCTTCTGATGCATCCATCCGTACAAAATCTAAGCACACCTTTAAGTTATTCCAATATATTTTTCCTTATGAATAAACGCAAAAGTCCTCAATTATTGGATAAATGATTTATCAATTATTCTCTAACTTCCTGATAATACAAAGAGCTAAAATTTAACATATTCGTCTCCTAGATCACTTTTTAATTTCTGGCAGGGGTCCTACAGATTTCCCCCGTTCCTCATCCTACAGTTCCTCTTTTTTCAGTCACCTACCTGAAATTCAGTACCGTAGCATCTTGGATTCGTTTTATTTGTACAGGATGATTATAAATGACATAGACAGTTTTGATAGCTTATAGAAAATTTATTTTTGAAAAGTTAAGGCAATTACTTACATGATTATATAGAATAATTCATTAAGATTTCATTAAAAATATTTACAGATGTTCAATGTGTGCACCATTTGTAACACGACAGATATCAACACGGTAGTCGAATTCTTCCCACACACGATTAAGCATATGACGGTCAACTGTGGCAAGAGCATTTGCGATACGTTGTTTCAGATCATCGATATCTACAGAAAGCGGTGATACAAAACTTTGTCTTTTACATAACCCCATAAGAAAAATTCGCAGGGCGTTCAGTTTGGACTACGAGGTGGCCACGGCTTAAACACGTTTTCCTCACCTGCACGGCCGATCTATCGTCTAGGAAGAAGTTCAACAAGATAATTTCTGACCTGTAAGTGCCAGTGAGGCGGAGCTCCATCTTGTACAAAAATGAAGTTATCAATATCTTCCTGGAGTTGAGGCATTAACCATTCGTTTAACATGTCCAGATAAATTACTCCGGTTACTGAAACTTCGTGAAAGAAGAACGGCCCGTAAACCTTTTCACAAGATAATGCGCAAAAGACGTAAAAATTACTTTAGTGAATTACTTTAGGGGAATCGCGTGTATGCTGTAAAGTTATTTTTGGGTTTTCTGTGCCCCATATTCTAACATTATGTCTATTAACTTTTCCACTAATGTGAAAATTACATTCATCACTGAAAATTAGGCGATTAAAGAATCCGTCGTCATTTTCAACACCATGTTGCATCTCCAGATAACAAACAATTTTTACGTACGACTTTATCACTGGTATTTAAACTTTGTACTAACTACAGCTGTAGTGGAAGCAGTTTGCCTATGGAGAAGAAAACTCTACGCAAATTACCCGGTCCTCCAGGTTGGGGGTTGGTGCAATGGGCTTGCTCCTCATTCTCCGGAAAAACACAAACTGCAAAAAGAAGTCAAAATACGCCTCGGATTGGAACGGAATTAAACGGAAAACAAAATTGGAAACGGAAAAATTTAATGAATTTTGGATGCTGGAATGTTCAAGGACTTAGGACAAAAGAAGAAGAGGTTTTCCAGGAAATAAAGAAACAGAATATGGATATTGTAGTTCTAACAGAAACAAAGAGGAAAGGTTATGGAAGTGAAAGAAAGGGAGAGTATTTACATTTTTTCAGTGGTGTGGATAAAGAGAAAAGGGCTAAATCTGGAGTATCAATAGTAGTAAGTAAGAAGTTAGAAAAATTTATAAAGAACTGGACTGCGATAAATGAGAGAATAATAACTTTGGAAATAAAAAGTTCAGAAAGTGTGACATATTTCATTGTAGGAGGATACGCCCCTACGGATGATGCTGCCTTTGAGGTAAAAGAAGAATTTTATGAGAAATTGACGGAACTTTTAGACACCATAGGGCAAAGAAACGAAATAATATTGATGGGAGACATGAATGGAAGAACAGGAAAGAAAACACAGGACGAAGTTGTAGGACAGTTTGGAGAAGACATAGTAAATGATAACGGTCGGAGATTGATACAGATGTGCCAACAATACAACTTGAAGATACTAAACGGTTTCTTCCAACACAAGGACATCCACAAGTTTACATGGCAACGAAGTACCAGAGGACTTAAATCAATAATAGATTATGTAATAACCAAGCAAAGATCTTGTATAAAGGTACTGGATGTCCGAGTGCAGAGAGGCGCAGTGTGTGGATCTGATCATTTCTTACTCAAGTCAAGGCTGGTAATGAGAAGGAAATTTGTAGGATGTAATAAAAATTCAGATGAACTTCAACAAGTACAACAAGTAAGATATAATATCGAAAGCTTACAAAATGAATCCACAGTCTTTCTTTATAGGTTAAGATTGGCTTCAAGGGTAGAACCACCACTAGGTGCTCCACAGCAAATGTATGACCAGTTAAAAGGATGGATACATGAAAGAAGTAAACGGCAGAAGGAACTATTGGTGGAATGAAGAACTGGAGAATTTAGTGAAGGAAAAGAAGAAAGCGTACCTCAAATGGCTCTCTACTAAAGATGATCATGATAAACAGTTATACAGAAGGTTTTGTTATCTTGTAAAAAAGGAAGTAACAATAGCAAAAAATGTATTTTGGGACAAGACGTGTACGGATATTGATAGCCAGTTAGGAGGATCCAGATCTAGAGCAGCGTGGGATATTTTAAAAAAATTAAGGAAAAATAAAAAAGAAACTTTGACAATCGACCCTATTGGACAAGAAATGTGGAAAAGGTATTATCAAGAATTGTTGACAGAAAATAGAAATGAATTCAAAGAGGTTAGGTATGATGTAATAGAGGAAATGAATCAAACGGAACCTGTGGAGAAGGATGAAGTGAAACATGCAATTAACGTAATGAAAGGTAATAAAGCAGCGGGTCCTGGAGGAATACCGATTGAACTATATAAGAATGCTCCCGATGTGGTTATAGAATATGTAGTAACCTTATTTCAAAAGTGTATTGAAGGGGAAGATGTACCTACAGAATGGAAGATTGCCCACATTAGTTCACTGTACAAAAAAGGGGATAAAAGAGAGTGTTCCAATTATCGTGGACTGAGTGTTACAGCTTCAACCGGTAGATTGTATGGACGAATACTAAGAGATAGAATTGAAAAGGAAATAGTAGATCAGGAAGAACAAAGTGGGTTCCGAGCAGGAAGGTCCTGTATTGATAATATATTCTGCTTGAAACAACTGATTGAAAAAACAATTGGACATGGCAGTGAACTCCATATAGCCTTCATTGATTTGAAGAAGGCTTATGACAGTGTACCAATAAACAGATTATGGGAAGCCATGGAGAGAAGTGGAATAAACAATACGTACATCAACGCAGTAAAAAGATGTATGAAGATAATATGAGTTGCGTGAAAAGTCGAGAAGGGGTGTCAAGCATGTTTCTTGTCAACAAAGGTTTGAGACAGGGGTGTTGTATATCTCCTACCCTGTTTAAGATATACATGAATGCGGCACTGGAAAAATGGTGTAGAAAATGTAGGAATATGGGAGTCCAGTTGGGAAGAGACTACTTTCATACACTTTTGTTTGCTGACGACCAGGTTGTTCTAGCTGAGGATGAAGAAGATTTGGAATACATGTTGCGAAAATTAATAGAGGAGTATGATAAATGGGGGCTAGAGGTGAACACGGAAAAGACGCAGTACTTGGTTATTGGAAGAGATGGAAGAGACCTTAATGTAAACGGAAGCATCATTAAGAATGTTGAAGAGTATAAATATTTAGGAGTGACGTTTACAAAAAATGGAAGGGACGAAAAAGACATAGCTAATAAAATTGTGAAAGGAAAGGCATTAACTGGTCAACTGAACTCAATTCTGTGGAGTCTCAACATAAGAAAAGACATAAAGAAACGAATATTTTCAGCAATAGTGGAAGGTACGGTGACATATGGGGCAGAAGTGTGGACCATTACACAAAACATGAAAAATAGAATCAGTACAGTGGAGAACAGATATTGGAGAAGATGTTGCAGATTGACGTTACGAGATAGGGTAACGAATATAAGAGTAAGAGAAATAATGGGCATTGAAGACTCAATAATAGACCGTATTGAGAGAAAACAACTGCACTGGTATGGTCACATGCGAAGAATGAGCAACGTACGAATCCCACTGAAGGCATGGAACTGGAGACCGCAGCGAAATAGAAAAAGAGGAAGACCGAGAGGGAGATGGATGGAAGGTATTGACAGAGCCATGGGGAGAAGAAACATGGAGGAGGAGTCATGGCAAGACAGGCAAAAATGGCGTTTTGACTGCGACAAACGACCCATAGTGTTGTAAATAGTCGCCACTATATATATACTAACTACAAATTATAAGGTGTCATTTTCAACCGTTTCCGCAGAATTTTCTACACAGTCGGTTGAGGAATTTGCAATTCTAAACTTGCTGATCTAGTTGATTTTCCTGGACTTCGTACATAAACATCACGAACACTATCAATTTGTTCTTCTGTAACAGAAGGTCTTCCAGTACTCTTCCTTTTACACAGATATCCACTGTTTTCAAAATGTTTATACGAGTCATAGATTCATTGCCTTGTTGGTGGTGGTTTACCATATCTTGTTCTGAAATGACGTTGCACAACCGTAAACAAGTTTGTTTTGGCTAACTCAAGAACACAATAAGCTTTCTCCACTTGAGTAGCGACCATTTTGCTAGACTGGTCGTTGTAACAGCAGCCAACAACAAAATGCTAACAACAGTTGTACCAACATAAACTTTAAAAAATTCCCTGCAACCCTATATCATTTACTATATTCGGATACACCAGTTTGATGTTTAAGAAGCTGTCGAAAGTGTCTATTTCATTTATAATCACCCTGTATTTCTTCGAGGGTGATCCCTTCCCCATCTATTTTTTTAAAAATGGGAAAAGGGACGCTCTTTTTGACCATCTGTTCGTTGCTATTCTTTGAGCATGTTCTTACCATACCAAACGTCCCGTCTATATTCTGTTTACGATTGTACAAATAATTAGTCCGTTGTCCTTATGTCTTTATTTCTTACATGCTGCACCCTGGAAACCCTACAAACCTTTGCAACCAAAGTTCATCTGTAAAACCTTCAGCCTTTGTTTATTCCTGGTGCTTATTTTCCACCTCTCATCACCATAATGTAGATATGTGGTTTCGTGGATGATATAAATAAACTAAAGCAAATATAATTTGAGAGCCAAAAGAGATAAAAGCCTCTCACAGCGCATTTCTCTCTTTGGCTGGAAGGAGCGGTTATCTATTCTTGTGTCATAGTTATGGGTTTTATTTTGTACATTGATTTATTCTTATATAACTTTCTCAGAATCTTCCTTACAAACGGTTCTATGATATCACTCGAAATACTACAAAATGTTTCTCTGTTGGATAACCGTACACCCTTTTACTTACCTATAACGTTTTAAATTAATTTCTGAACTACTAATATGAGGCTAGAATAGCAATACGAAGCAACATTAACGTTATAGAAAATTAAAAGACCTACAACTTTTATTTAAAGAATTTTCTTCTACAGAGCCTTGTTTAGCATCTATTAGTGATTTTCCGTATTTTTAATTTCTACAGAGGTTGATTTTTATTTTAAGTCATTCAATAATGTTTAAATATAGGCTATGAGACATTTTTCATTATTTACATTGGCAAGAGGAAGCTAAGCAAACGTTTCACACCAATTTTTTTCTGTTTGACATAATAAAATTTAAAATTAAAAGTAAAATTAAATTACGCAACTACAAAATATAATATATCATGTTTAAAAAAGTAAATTATATACTTTTTAAACAGAAATAAATTTTTAGGTTGTGGTCAAATTAGTCATTGCGAAACACTACTACATAACAGTATTATTACCGGTGCGTGAATCAGTAAAAGTGAAATTTATTTCTGTGTAGTAAGAAACTCATTAAAAAATAGAATAGATTAAAACAAAAACATAATTACAGTAAATTATAAAAAAATAGTTATAATAATGTTAAAATAATAATGTCACGAATGCTTGATGGATGCACGTTGTTTTTTTTTTACTCCTAATTTGTGTACGTTGCAATCTGTTCAATTCAGAACAATAAGCAACCCATGATCCAATGAGATGAGGATGATGTGTATGAGGTGTAGTCTTGTACAGACCCAGGCCGACAATTCCTGAGAGAGTATGGTTAATTGAACCCCAACCATCAAAGTACACCGGTAACCACTATCTAGTATTCAAATCCGTATGAAAGTAATCCTTTACTAGGATTTGAACCAGGAAACCTTCGTCTCCAAAAATCAGCTGTTGAACAGCTGACTCGCGGCGACGACTTTACATCTAGACCAACCCGGTGAGTTGAATGCACGTTTAACTGTATTTTTACAAACGTACATCAGAGGGGTTAGGTGGAGGAAAACCAAAGAAGTGCGTCCGCTGCGCCCTGCACTTTGCCATAGGTGAAGTTCAGCAGCCAAAGGGGCTAGGGGGTAGTACGAGTAAGGTGATACGAGAAAACTCAGTGGGGCTGCACGCCCTTGTTTAGGTTTGCCGTTATTTGTATTTTAAATTTAAAAATCTGGAAATTTCTGTCCAAAAAAATTTGTTGCGAATAAGTTTTTCAAGAAAAACGGACAATAAAATCGTTTCGAAAAAAGTTTGGTGAAAATTTTATCCGGAAAAAATTGTACGAAAATTTTTTGAGCCGAATGAAATGAATAACATGAAACCCAGAAGTACAAGACACTAAAATTTGTTTTTTTTTATAATTTTCTCAGCGAACCAGTGGATTAAGGACAACTTAAGCTGCATTGTCTTGAAGTACTTTGGGTGGGATACAAAAAAGTTTTAAAAATACTCACCCCAACTTTGGTTGCGGAAAATCCGAAATTTTTTGGGTTACCTCATTTTTATGGAATTTTGAACGGTAAACAACATGTCGTTAAAAGATTTTTTGTATTCTGACAATTTAAAATTATTATATTATTACCGTTGCTTAAATTGGTTCAAAAGTGAATATACTTTTATGTAGTAAGAAAATTATATTAAGAATTAAAACAAAAACATAATAATGCAGTTGAATCTCCACAACTACAGTAGAACCACGTAGGAATTATGGAACTAATTCGAGCTAATGAAAATTCGAAATACAGAAGAACAAAACTATGGAAGTTTTATCAATTTTTAAAGATAATCTTAAACAGTTAAATAAATAATTCTATTTATTGGATTATTTATTTTTTTAATATTTATTGGATTTTTATATATAAATATATACCGTATTGTTCCGAATACAAGCCGCAGTTTTTTCTTAAAAATCGGTTCCATAATTTGACCTGCGGCTTGCATTCGCGCTTTAATAATACTATTAATGGTTTCTTATTAAGCATAAGTAGGTATGAAGAGACAGAGACAAACACGCACTCCTTGTACGCACACTTCTTACGTAGTGCGTGTAGTCATTTTGATCAGTTTGGTGTTATAGTATAAAATTTGGTAGCAGTTTTCTTATATTTCATTTTGTTTTTTATCCCATAATTTGCTTTCTGTTTTCTTTTCTTTTTTTTGTATGTGATATATCGCGATGAGTGATGTTAGGCCTATATAGATTGAATGCACTTCGTCTGTACAAATACTACCCAAAAATAAGCGCAGGACTTACGTTACTAATTTCAGATTAATCAAAATTAACTACGCGGAAAAGACATCCACCAAAGAAGCCGGAAAAAAAATACCTACAGTGTAGATGAATCTTGTGTTCGGCATTGAACAAAAAATTAACAAAAACTTCTAAATGTTAATTAAGTAGTAGGCATAAGTATATTAATTAAGCATGAGTAGGTATGAAGAAAGAGAGACAAACACGCACTCCTTATACGCACACTTCTTACGTCTAAGTGTATTTGATAGTACGGTAATTTTTTCTTATAAAATATTTTCAAAAACATACAAGTATTGTACTTGATTTGTTTTCTAAGTTTTGATCGTAATTTTTCCGATGCGGCTTAAATTCGGGTGCGGCTTGTTTTCGGAATAATACGGTATATCTTAATGGCGTTAAAGAAATCTGTGTTGTAATTTTTGATTAGGGGAAGTATTGATTGCTTGTAATTTTAGCAGTCTTCGTTAGAAACCGAGGCACTTCTTCATAACAAATAAATTTTGAACTACATATTCCATAACAAGTTTTAGCTTTTTCAAGTATTCACTGCTGGCTTTAAATTTTATCCGACAATATGGCATCGCCAATTGATTTGATTTTTCTCAGAGCTTACACCTGATACGGGAATATTTTTCCCTCGTACTTCTTGCGGCCTATTTAAAATACCCTCTTCTATTCCAGGCTACGAAAACATTTTCGTACACATTTGCGTTAAAAACAAAAAGAATTCCCTGCCCTGAATCCGAGGCTGTTTGTGAGTTTGTCAGTAAGTTAATACGAACGCTGCGCAGATGCCTGTTTGCGAAAGATTTTTGAATTGTGCAAGAGAGTGTGGATGAGCTTGAGAGATCGGTACATATTTTAAATGAATTATGCAAAAAATATAATTTCAATGTTTCCGTAAAAAGTCAAAGGTTATGGCATTTACTGGTAAATATCCTACCAGGTCTAAAATTGTGGTAGATGATGTAGTGCTTGAAAATGTATCACAATGCAATTATTCAGGTATCATTTATTTAGGTGCAATTATTCAGGTGATATCGGGTTTCATCAAGATTTGGATATAGCGAAAAAAATTCGCAAATTCCTAGCAGTGTAAGGCAATATTAGCTGAACCTTAGGCAGAAAAACACGAAAACCTAGTTAAAGTTTTACTAGGTGATGTCTTCCTCAGTCTTACTCTATGGAAGTGAGTCGTGGGTTAGTACCAGACCAAAGGAGAGTAGAGTGCAGGGGACAGAGATGCAATTCCTGCGAAGAACAAAGGCTTGCAGTCGTAGGGACTAACTAAGAAATGAGGTCATAAGAACCGGAACTGGATGTTTACAATCTGAATGGGAAGATTGCAGAATATCGTAATCGATGGAGGGAGCACATAGAGAGAATGCCTGAGGGAAGGATCCGCTCAGTGTTTTGCAATGGGGAGGAGAGATGTTGGGAGACCATGATAAAGATGGTAATAATTTAACTTGTTGCTGTTGTAAGTCGGAACAGGTGGAAGCCTAATCCTTAATTGTGAGAAAAATATGAGATAAAAAAATTTGGATTTAAAAAAAATTATTAAAAAAAAAATCTGGTGTGAAACACTCACACAAATTTCTCTTGCCAATGCAGATAATTAACAATATAATCTAACATTAGTAATAAAACATTAGAAATAAACAAAAAAACTAACCCCAAAAAACATAATCTTATTTTAATCATGAGTGAAAGACGTAAAATGAAACCCAACCTCAGTTTGGCTTAAAAATATGGAAAATCACTCTTTCACGCTAAACTAGGCTCTGTAGAGAAAAATTCTTTAATTAAAGTTGTAGATCTTTCAATTTTTTATAAATTTGATTATAATATACTCTTTTTTTAAAATGCATACTAAGCCCGAAATCTTAAGAAAATTGATTTATCTCACGTGTTCGTGAGAAAAAAAAACAGAAAATCGCTAATTATCGCTAAACAAAAAGCGTTATACAAAAATTTTTAGATAAAAGCTGTAGGATTTTTTATTTTCTACAACTTTTGTTATATACATTTTTGCCCTAAAATGATATTAAAGCCGCAATCTTAAAAAAAAAATTTTTTTACGTGAAAACAGCCTCTCCAAGAATTTCAGCAAACATGGCGCCTACCCTATCTTGTAGCATAAAAAATTTGGTAAACCAGTCGATTTTTAAAAAAATCGTAGGACCAGTTTTTAAGAAAATCGCAGAAAAGTGAAAAATTACACGAAAAACTACTACTTCCGGTTGACCGATTTTGATGAAAATGTTCGTGTCGGGTCAGGTAGTCGTGTCTAACTTAAGTTTCAAGTTTCGAGTTCGTACAATGTTCCGTTCTTGAGATATTCTGTATATACACACAGACACACACACACACACGCACACGCGCGCACACACACACACACACACACACACACACACTCAGACCAATCGCTAAAAACATGTTTTTTGGGTTCAGGGGGTCTGAAAACGTGTAGATCTGGTGAAAACTCAATTTCGAAAAATCAACATGAAAACAATACTTTCCTACCTATATATTCAAGAGAATATAGACCTATATAGGCAAGAGAAAGTAAAAATAACGAGTGAATCCTAGGGAAACCAAATGTAATTCGAATTATAGAAAATTCGCGTTATAGAAGTTCAACTGTAGTGCAGTAAGTAAATTTATAATGATAATAAAAAATGATAGTAATGTTAAAAAGAATAATCATTATGAGACAATCACGAATGCTTGGTCAATGCGCGCTTAACTGTAATTTTATAAACGTATATAAAAATAGTACAGAACAACTTTCACCATTTCACTCCTACCAGCCAAACAAGTTTTTAAAATACATTTACTCAGTTAGTATTGGACGAACAACTCAGTACAACATGCAACATAGCCTGGTGATTTAGGCTAACTTAATACTTACTTACTAGCACGTTGTTCAACTGGAATAAACATATAGTGATTTAGTTTCACCGTGACCTCCACGCGTGATGGTAGGATTTGTGTTTATCTCTATTGTCTACGGACTTATTTTGTTATCTTCTGTTGAAATATTATTAGTTGTTTTTGCACCATTTATTTTTGAGATACACCGGGATATTTACCGGGAGTTTCTTTAAAAAAATACCTACCAAAAGAACGTTTTAAAATAATGTTTAATCTTAATTTAATAACTAAAAATATTAAAAAACTAATAACAGAAAAATATTTCAATAATATATATAACGACAAATGGACGTGACCTATGATTTGATATTATAAAAATAAACTCAATAAAATTATTTATGTGTGATACTAAAGAAAAAAAGTGATAATAAATTTTAAAGTGATTATTTTTTATATAAGTGAAAATTTTTAAAAAGTGCTCTACAAAGAAGTGTATATGAGATACGACATATAGTGAAAACCGATAAGTATTTCTACCATGTATGTACTTTAAAAAGGTGTTAAGTTTTATAGCATAAAACACTTTATATGGCATTTTAAGTTACATCTTTTGAAAAGTTACTATCAGAACTATTTATGAAATAGAGGTAAAAAATTGCAGTTCAATTTTAAGATAAAACTATTATATAAATTGATTTTTTGAATTGGAAATTTTTTTTAAATATTTTATTTAATAATCAATAAAAGTTTTAAAGTTTAATCGTGTATGACAATTTAATTATTCTGATAAATGTTTTTAATATATTTATTTAAATAAAATGTAAAAATAAGTATTTTTCAAATTTTATAAGAATATGATAAAATAATTACACTAATTTCACACACAAACCCCTAAATTCATATCAACTCATATTTAGTAGAAACGAAAACTTAAATTTAAATTAATTTTTTGAATACTTGACCCAAAATCAAAATTATCGGTTTAAAACAAATTTTTAATTTAAAAAAACCTTTTTAAATCAATCTGGATCAGCGATATTCATCTACAGGGCGTATCTAGACCTTAAATATCTAAATTATATACCGTTTTCAGAAATATTCAGTTAAAGAAATTTCAAATTTTACTTTAAAATGTGAAAAACTATTTGAATTTTACGAAAATTATTTCAATTTTTGAACAGGCCTCCGAGCCAGTCCAGTCATTCAGCTGGTAGAAAGTCACTATTATTTGTTAAGTAACACCGGTTGGGCAAACGACTTTGTATGGTGACCAGCTGACAGCCATCCATTAACAAACTCTACTGGGAGTCCCTGTTCAAACTCATGCCTAATTCACTTCAAAAAAATACAGCGATCAAATTGGGTAGTTGTCAATAATGTACAGTTTCCAATTACAAAATAAAAAGCTAAAAAAAAAAATTATTAAACAATAATTATAATTTTAAGTACCTTAAATCATTATTTGTATTTTTAAAATTTTATTTTGTATATTTTGTAACAAATATCAAACCGTAAACAACATTATTTATTTTTGAATTATAATTAAGTTTTAACAAATGTATTTATCGGTCTGTAAAAACCAGATTTTAAGATAAGATTAAATAAATTAATATAGAAATAAATAACGGTTGTAGTTAAAAGAAAGAGGTCATACAATAGAAACACATAGTGATAATTATAGTTTGTTTACTCCTTCTAACAACCTTATATGTTGAAAAAAAAACACGTAGCAATTATTAAATTAAGTGTTTATTGTAGAAAAAACAATATAAAATATTTTTATAAAAAAACTTGAAAAAGTCCGCTGTGTATATTTTATGATTCAACATTTTTTAGGGAATAAAATTGTTAAAAAAGGTTTACAAAGTTAATGTCATAATATTTGTTTACTCCTTATGATAATAATGTGTTAAACGATATCCATAAAGTTTAACAAAACCGTAAATTATTTAAAAGATTATTTGAACAATAAGTTGAACACCTATTATAGTAGGCCTATGTGTTAAAATGATAAGCGGATAAGCGTTACAAAAATGTTATTCTAAATCTATATTTATAAAGAATAACAAAAAACTGACAGTACTAATCTGTGATAACCATTATTTTTATGACTATTACACAAATATAAGTACAGTAATAGAAAAAAGCTTAAAAATGATGAAATAGTGCGTTAATCAAATCATCTTAAGTTAATTAAACCCTTTATTGTCTTTAATTTTAATTACGGTACTGAACAATGAGCATGAAGTACTACACATGAGGTACTCTGTACGTTATATTTTTTATTTAAAGGGCGGTTGGGAATTTTAATTTCAGGGAAAGAGGTACCCAATGGTAGGTTCTCCGTTTAGATTTAAAGGTGCAGACCAAGAGATGTCTGCTCCGTTTTTACTTCAGATGTCATCCAGTTGGCAAGTTCCTTTTAGCTAGGTCACGGGCTAGTTAATTGGTATGATAATTCAATCTAGTCGTTTGTTAAATTTACTGTAAAAGGACGTGGTTAGTTTCTTTACTAAATTGAATTTCAAAATATTTGTGAAAGGGTTTTATTACTTACATAAAAAAGAAACCCTAAAAGCAAGTGTTAAGATTATTTACTGAAAGGCCTGGATTGTATTTAAGTTACTCTCTGCCGCTACTCCAAAGAGCTGAACGCCATAACTCCTGATTGGTCTCAAAAAGTTTTGTAAATTAAAATTTCGAAACTGAAGTACAATTTTGATTATTTAATTTACAAAACATATTATTTTAAATTGTAAAAATACATCATTTTACAACAGAGAATTATAAAAAATTTAATGTATTTATTTTTAGATTAACAACTTAATAGAAATTTTATGAAAAAAAATAATATATAAATTTGATAAATATTTCAATAATATAGGATTCATTAATTTATTGATACGATGAAAATATGTTGAACGAAACACGTAACATGAATTTTCATGTTAAAACAAAATAATATACAAGGAAAATAAAGAACAGTTCGATAAAAAAAATCCAGAAATATTAAATTTATAATGTTGAATTATTTAACCACATGATTATAAGAACTAGTTGAACGAAACACTAAATTATTGGTTTATGTTGCAACAATATTATGTGTGTTTCCTTGTTTAAATATAACATACTCTATTTAGCGTTTAATTGAAGTATTCAAACTGTAATAATGATAAGTGTATTAGTTTTCCTTAACCGTATTGATAATAGAGTGATATAATGTATGATAAAAAACGGATTATTAATAATAATGATAATATTAAACGGGTTAAACGAGTTCATATAGTAAAAAATATTTTTTGACGTCATTCTTACAATTTTAATATAAGTAAAATCAATTATTATGCTGTATTATGATAATAATTTAGCATAATATTAGGTTTTTTAAAAAAAAACTATTTATAAATTGTAAAGACAATGATAATAAGGTAGAATTTTGTCCTGTAACATCTTTAATATTGATAACACAACGAACGAAAAGAATAACAATAAATTGAATTAAAATAATGGATTTTATATTTGTGAACAAATTCACAAAAAATTCTACTAGTGTTATATTTCCTAGAGATCAAAAAATTAAGAGTGAAAATATTTAAGACTGATAGTATTAATTGAGAATTGTTATAAATAAAAAGTTTTAACTCGAACATTTAATTTAGAACGTAAAAAATATTATGCAATAGTTAAAACAATAATAGTAAAGTACATTATATAATTAATGTAATTAAAATTTTTGTATAAATGATTGTAGAAAAACCAAATGTAAATTAATTATTAATTTATACTGATGTATGTTTTAAATTTAACTAAAGACTATTATATTATTTTTTAAATTTAAATTTAATTAAATTAGAAAAATTTAATGGGTAATATAATTAATTGTTTAATAATAATTGTTGTAAATATTATTATATTTATTATTTTATTCACATAAATATTATTAATGAATTAATTAGAAAGAATAAATTATTCATAAATCAGTACAGGTTTTTAAATTTCTTCTGTTTATAAATTTTTTGTTGGTGACAATTTTTAGAATTGTCATATATCTTGTGGTTGTTACATCCAGATTTCAGAAACTACAAGAGATAGCAACTAACGGTTTTCGGATACGTAATCTACAGAAAAATTTCCTGAATTGAGTTTTAAGTTCCGATTTTGACCGGAAATAGCCCAAAAACCGGAAGTCAAGAAATCAATTTCGAAATTTGGAAAAATAAATAGTGTCAGCCGATTCCTCTTAAAGAAAAGATACAGAAATCACTAATGGTTTTCCCCATAAGTCAAAGGTAAGCCTTTTTATTTCTTGTGTTGTTTAGGTGATCAGCCGAAAGGCTGGTTTGAACCTGTAGAGGTTTTACTAAGTAAAACGAGGAGTGAGGTGGTTTACAACTGCCTTCCTCACTGAGTCGAAAAGTATGCTTATCAGCATGCTGAGCCCTCTGAAATGCACAAATTTTCCACTCTGCAAATGACAATTTAACTTCATTCACCACAGGGTCTGGCTGTATAATGAAATTCATTACTTTCAGATAAGATAACTCTGATTATTGTCTTTTACTCCTTTACATCTTCTGTTTTTAAATGATTCAGTCATTTAATTGACTGATCACGTGATAAGAAACAGAACTATTTATTTTAGCCCTGCGACGAACAGATTGAGTGTAAATTAATTTGATACTCCACCTGTCTGTTATAGGCAGTTTTATTTCTTACGAAAGCTAAATGGGCTTGATCCCATTATGACTTCTCGGGCCCACTACTTTTATTCTCTTAAATGTAATAGTATTTAATAAAAAATATTATTTTTTATTTTTGAACGGTTTTTTTTTAATTTTATAGTTTCATCAACATTTTGGTTATTAGTGACTATTTTGCGTTAAGGAACGGTGAATTTAAACGTTTTAAAATTTTTCAGACCCTACTCGGATGTCAAACCCGCGACTCTAGCTTTGAAGCGTAGCACGCTAATCACTGCGTAATAAAGCCAATCAGTGTTTGTTAATTGTTTCGGTATTAAAGACTAAAATTGATTAAGGGAGGCAGACCGTTTTCATTGTCCCTATACCTACAATACTAACTTGGGTAGATTTTTTTGTAGGAACCGTTACAGCTACAATGCTGAGCTTTGGCACACCTATCTACAGTACCGTTTTAAAAATTTGTACCAGAGCTTTTTCATTTATCTTTATCCAATCTAAAAATGATTTCTGTCCTCATAAAATGTTTTTATGAGGCCTATATTTTTTTCATGAAAAATACACCCAAAAAATAAAAACTCCAAAATGTTTGAAATAACTCTGGAGTAAATAAACACATTAGTACTAAAATGTAGTGTGCGAAATTTCAAACTCCTAAGTGGGATGGGTCCTGAAATAAGTGCACCTAAAGTCAAAATATAAAATATGCGAATATAGTAAAAACATAATACCGCAACAGAAACACCTATTGCCAATTGGCAATTGACTTCCAAACAAAAACACACTAATATTTATCTTGCATTATAGCTGATTCCTCCGTGTTCTAGAAATTATTGTTTTTATGTGAACGCGATCTCCATAATGTTAGAGCTGTAACGTGATTATATTAATCCCAATTTACAAGAATAAAAAACGTGAAAAAATATCAAAATAAACACTACGTACCCTACCAATATGAAAACATAATTTTTTCTCACCAGAAAAAGCTACCAAAGTCATATTATAATATCAATTTCAATAGCAGAAAACGACCTATCAAATAGTTCATAGTAAAATAGAAAAATCAATATTTTTTATTAAAACCAGTCTTCTAGTAAAGGTAGTTACTTTTATTCGGGTTTGAATACTAGACAGTGGTTACCGGTGTACTTTGATGGTAGGGTTCAATTAACCATACTCTCTCAGGAATGGTCGGCCTGGATCTGTACAAGACTACACCTCATTTACACGTCATATACATCATCCTCATCTCATTGGGTCATGGGGTTAAGATTGTCCTAAATTGAATAGATTGCAACATACACCAATTAGGAATAAAAAATAAATAAAAAATCAGTCTGCTCCCCTTACGAAACTATGTAGATAGGTTTTAAAGTAATACGAAATAGAAAAAATTTTATTTCATTTCTTAATTTTCATGTCTGAAAGTTTAGGACTTCTTTTGACTTTCTTTTGACCCCCGGGAATCGAACCCGGGACCTCCACGTTGTAGTCTAGTGCACTAGACACTACGCTATGGAGGTGGCCTTTTATTAAATTTTATACTTTATTCAGAAACTGTAACATATAGTAGAGAACCATTCAAAAGCTAAAACAAATTTTGAAAAAGCAAATGACCTCTTGTGGAAACTCGCCGAAAATCAAATCTGTAATCTTCTACTTTGTAGTTTGGATGTATGCACAATAATAAGTCAATGAATCATAAACAATAATAGAATTACACTTAAAAAAATCACACAGCAAACAGATGAGTGTGGCCTACATTTTTGTATTAATTTATTTGAGGGTCAACTAACGGTAAATTATACATACAGTTCTCTCAATACACGATAAGTTTTACACGCTTTGTTTCCTACTACATCAAATACAGTGTAAAAGAATTGTTGTACTAATATATTTTCTTTTTTTTGTTTTATAAATTTATTTTAATATTGAAAATACCAGATCAACTACTCATTTGTTAATAATGCCAATAGATAATCAAATAGGAGCATTTATGTATTCGAGTAAATATTTTTCCGGCCGCATTAGCGTAGCTGGTAACGTGCTCGCCTCTCATCATGCGGTCTTGGGTTCGAATCCCACTCAGGCACGGCATATTTTCTTACTTTACAAAAATCATTTCATCCTTCACCGTCTGTCTGCATTAGCAGTAATTGCAAAACAGTCGGACGTAAAATAAAAAAAGGAAATATTTTTCCAAGCTCTATCTGGGAACCGAATCTGAAATGTACCACATTGTCAGTGGTGGATTTAGGTTCAACTTTACGCCCTAGGCCTTGCCCGATATTGTAGCAATCAGCTATTATGTCAGTTTACAATGATTTATTTTCAACAGGCTGATGTCTACATTTTATTATTGCAGGCAAATATTAATTTATACAACATTTAATTTTACAAATTTTTAATTCAATTAGTCAAAACCCAAAAGATTTATTTATTTTTAATTAACCATTTATAAAAAAGTATTAACACAAAATTATTTTTCCAAATTTATTTAACTTTTTAATTTTTTTATTATACAGGATGATTCAAAACTACACGGCAATCTCTTGGGATCTCATTCTACAGCTAAAAATAAGAAAAAAAGTTCGTATAAACATTTGCCTAAAACGCTTAGTTAGCGAGTTACGGCTAGCGAAAAATTTCACCTAGAACTCTGTACCCTCGGTAAAGTAAGGCCGTATAAAAATGTTAAAGGTACTTACAATGTTACATATACGATTGTTTCTTATGTTTCTTAATTTGAAAAATTGAATACAATTGGTTCTAGAGCTGTAAATGCAATACTTTCAGAGATATCTAACATAAAACACAAGAATTGGTGCAAAGAAATAACACATTCTTGTGTTTAACGTAAGTTTACTTCCATAAATGGTAAATAAAGGTGTATTTTTTCTTAAATAAATTTGTAAAAAATTTAATTATGAAAAGATTCATGTAAATTACTCAGGAAAAAATGAATAATAGATATTGAAATTTCGCTTTATTTAAAATCAAAACAGACGCACATTTTTAACTGCATAAAATATTAACTAATATTATGTAGGTTGGGATAGTGATTGATCAGCTGTTACTCCCAACCTACATATTGAAAAATATGCGTCTGTTTTGATTTTAAATAAAGCGAAATTTCAATATCTATTATTCATTTTTTCCTGAGTAATTCACATGAATCTTTTCATAATTAAATTTTCTACAAATTTTTTAAGAAAAAATACACCTTTATTTACCATTTATGGAAGTAAACTTACGTTAAACACAAGAATGTGTTATTTCTTTGCACCAATTCTTGTGTTTTATGTTAGATATCTCTGAAAGTATTTCATTTACAGCTCTAGAACCAATTTTATTCAATTTTTCAAATTAAGAAACATAAGAAACAATCGTATATGTATCATTGTAAGTACCTTTAACATTTTTATACGGCCTTACTTTACCGAGGGTACAGAGTTCTAGGTGAAATTTTTTGCTAGCCGTAACTCGCTAACTAAGCGTTTTAGGCAAATGTTTATATGAACTTTTTTTCTTATTTTTAGCTGTAGAATGAGATCCCAAGAGATTACCGTATAGTTTTTAATCACCCTATATTAACGATTCCAAAGTTGTTACTTACAACAATGTAAAATAAAGGTTGTCTTGTAATAAAAGTTGTCATCGAGCTGATCATTTGTGAATTTTATTTCATATTACCAATTTAAATAGATTATCTGAAATACATGTTAGCAGGGTTATTTTAAAAGGGAATGACCGCTATAATTATGATTGAAGTTCAACTTATATGTATATATATATATATTTTTTTGTTTATTTAAATTCGTATCAAGAGCTTGCTTATTAGTGACTACGGTGGGTAAAGAAACTATAACAATGGGTTTCGGCACGTAATAATTTCCAGACTCTAGCCGGGAATCGAACTCGGGATCTCCGCTTCGTAGACTAGTGCGCTAACCCGTACGCCACGGAGGCAGCCATTCAACTTATATTGATCCAAAATAAAATTAAACTAAAATATCACAATAAATATTATTGTTCTTTGAACTAGTCGATGCCTTTTAACTGTAGGTTTTGTATTATCTATTATCTACTGATAATTCATAAAATAATTCAGTTTTAGAAAATGTAAACATGATATTTGTGTTTAAAACAATTTGCTTAAAGGTACGGTTTCGTTTGTGCGATCGTCGCATGCATTGACTGCATGCAGTAATCGCATGCCTTCTAAAAAGCACATATTTTCCACCCTGCAAATGACACCTTTACTTTATTCACAAAAGGGTCTGGCTGTATAATGAAATTCATTATTTTCAGAGGATATAACTTTGATTAGTGTCTATTACACCTCTACCTTTTCTGTCCTTAAATGATTCAGTCATTTAATTAGCTGAACATGTGATATGAAACAGAACTATTTACTTAACAGAAGTAACTCTATTTTCTATTATTGTTTTTTTCTTTTATGACCACATACGATCACTTTAGTCATTTTGGATGGTTCTTCTTCAATTTCTTCTTCTTGCTGTTCCAAAACTTTTTCACATTTTCAGATCTTATTTTGTTAACTTTACCTGAACAAACCTCAATTGTGCGTTTGACTGTTTTGGTGGTTAATTGAACTTTATGATTTCCCATTTGGTATTTATACTAAGGTGTGCGTTGCGTTAGGTCAAGTTCTTTCATGTCGTTTTGAATTTCTCAAACCATGTTACTACACCTTTTTTTGATTTATCGGTAAGTAGTTTTTCAGGGATTCTTCTTTGAAGGCGTGTTGCTGGAGTTCTCATTATGTGTCCCAGAAAGAAAATTCTCTCTTTCTCATTGCAATATATACAGTATTATTATTTTTATTATAATATTATTATTTTATAGTTTTAACTGGTTTTTTTCCTATGAGTGTGGTGTACTCTTCCAATGGGGTCCATGTAATATATTTATGTCCAGCTAATTTCTATGAGGTTCTCTTCAGACTGTGCCATTTTTTATTTTGTTTTTAATGGTCCTTAGTCTGGTTTTTTTCTTTGTTCTTATATTGGCTGCCTACTAGAGGCCTCCAGTTTTGGATTAATAACGGCATATTAAGACTTTTGCTGTTCTGTTCCATCGTGATCTCCCCCATCAAGCTGCCATTCCAATCCCCCACTTTAGGTATTCCCTTCGTGTGGATAGGGTTGGCTATGAGGGGAGTTGGAAGTTAGGAGGCCAACCTCTAAAAATAATTATGTTTTTATATCGTATACTGAAATTTTACCACTCAACATACAATACAATACCCAAAATCAAAGGCAATCGAAATTTGTTTCAAATTTAAAACGGTAATAAACAAGTTGTTAATATTCTGTTTTATGTTATACAATATTGCATCTGATTCTACATTAGTCATAAAAAAACTTTTATGGTTAGTATTGCAACTATTAAGAAACGGGGTTTTTAAAAACAGTCATAATTCCAGTAACAAATTGGATAAATAATAATTTATTGTTTCGTGCTTAGTAATCTGAGATAATAATTATTCTTAATAACATAAATTATACTTTTTTTGTTGTGGATTGCATATAACGTTGATGCTATTTTATAAACAATGGATAGAAAATAAGATGGATGGGATTTTCCATCTATTTGCATTTAAGATAGGGTATAGAATTATTTAGATAATGATGCAGGTAGGCTAAAAGTTATACCACAATAATTTTTAGTATTTCTTCTTTGTTGTCTTGAACGTTGCATCAATGCATTTGTAGTAATTTTAGTTCAAAGTGGATGTTATTATGACGAGATAACACCACCTAACTTCAACCATACAAATTTGTTAAGCAGCTTAAATTGCATGCAATTCTTTACTTAACAATTTTGAAGTAATAATGTTTCTATAACGGTTCATTCATTTTAAATATTCATAAAATGAGAAACAAAAGAATAATTACTTTGTTGCTAATCATAATACTGAATTGTTTGAACAAAAACAAATTTATGAGTGACGAAATTTTTATTACTATAATAAAACTCACAACAAACAGTCGATTACAAACAGGAAGAGTGTTAAATTATTTGTACTCGATCTGCTAGTTCCAGGGCTACGAAAAATAGTTCTGTTGTTTATCACATGGTCAGCTAATTAAATGACCGAATCATATAAGAACAGAAGAAGTAGAGATGTAAAATACACTAGTCACAGTTGTTTCCTCTGAAATTAATGACTTTCATTATACACCCAGACCTTGTGGTAAATGAAGTGAAGTGAAAGTAATGACTTTCATTATACATCCAGACCTTGTGGTAAATGAAGTGAAGATATAATTTGCAGGGTGGAAATTAGATGCTTTTCGGAGGGCCTGGCATACTGATAAGCATACTTTTCCACTCAGTGAGACTTTGTAAACAACGTTATGGTATAATTTGTTTGTTTAGAAACCACCTAAAATCAAAAATCAAGAAACCAATTGTGATTTGTTCATCCAACCGATGAACTTAACTTCTTGTATCGACGTTTTACCAACTTACTGGCTGATCTTTTCTAGATGCCATGTCATACTTTATAATGATGTCATACTTTATGTGAAATTTTTAAACTTATCTTTATTATCTCTTGGTAACGTTTCTAGAGCATCTCTGTAAAACGTCTTTTGTTACATTTGTCATATTACCTGATCTTCACTGAAGTTAGTAATTCATCGGATATAACTTAGTTGAAACATTAATTAAAATTATAAGTAGGCCTACGTGTTCTTTTAAGAGATATCGAAATACGATCTTCTCGTTCAATACAGGAACAAAATATTTTGTAATAGATTATCCTGAATTGTTTATGTTTTCCACAACGTCCAAGATCTAAATATGGTCAAGCAGTCTTCTTCGTACAATACAGGGTGATTCACGAAGATATGCAGAAACTTTAGGAGCTCATTGTACATGTAAAAATAATGAAAAAAGTTTATGTAATCATGGGTTCGGAAATGCTTCGTTTCCGAATTACAGCTAGCGAAAGTTTCGCCCGGATTTCAGCTCACCAGGTGAAATGAGGTCTTCCTGAAATTCTGGTAAGGTAGATTAAGGGGTGAATTCAATCATTTCTCATAGTTTTTGATCTGATAAATTGAATAAAACAGGTCCCAGAACTGTAAGTTAAATATTTTTTAAGAAAACCAGTGTCAAATGAAAAAAATGGAGTGAAAAACACATTTTTTCATCTTCGGGCAAAAATAACTTTGTTATTTCACCAAGAAACAGTTGCAATTTTTGAAAAAAACCATGTTGAAAATTTTATTCTGAACAAACCGGTGTAAATAAAGTACACAGAAAGCAAATAGGTGTTTGATTAAATGAATTTTTATTCATAACAGTACAAAGTAAAATTAACCGGAAAAACAAAAATGAAAAATTGTGTTTTTTTTCACTCCATTTTTTGCATTTGATACTGGTTTTCTCAAAAACTATTTAACTTACAGTTCTGGGACCTGTTTTATTCAATTTATCAGATCAAAAACCATAAGAAACGATTGAATTCGCCCCTTAATCTACCTTACCAGAATTTCAGAAAGACTCCATTTCACCTGGTGAGCTGAAATCCGGGCGAAATCTTTCGCTAGCTGTAACTCTGTAACGAAGCATTTCCGGACCCATGTTTATAATAAACTTTTTTCATTATTTTTACATGTACAATGGGTTCCCAAAGTATCTGCATATCTTTGTGAATCACCCTGTATAATGTGACCAAATGTCCTGGAAATCCAGGATTGCCCCTTTTTTACTTTTTTTGCCTTTATGAATATATAGGAAGGAAAGTATTGTTTTCATGTTGATTTTCCGAAATCGAGTTTTCACTGGATCTACACGTTTTCAGACCCCCTAAAAACATGTTCTTAGTGATTAGTCTGTGTGTGTCTGTGTGTCTGCGTGTGTGAACAGAATATCTCAAGAACGGAACGTCGTACGAACTTGAAACTGAAAACTTAAGTTACATACCACTACCGAACCCGACACGAACATTTTCATTAAAATCGGTCAACCGGAAGTAGTAGTTTATTCGAGTAATTTTTCACTTTTTTGCGATTTTCTCAAAAACTGGTCTTACGTTTTTATTTTAAATCACCTGGTTTACTAAATGTTTTATGCTCTACAAGATAGGGTAATCGCCATGTTTGCTGAAATTTCGTGGTGAGGCTGTTTTCACGTAAAAAATTGTTTTGTACAGCTTTAATAATAATTAATTACAAATAATAATAATAATAATAATAATAAAAATAATTACAATTAATTGATTACGGCTTTAATATGCACTTTAGGGCAAAAATTTATATAATAAAAAATGTAGAGAATTCAATATCCTACAACTTTTATTTTTAAATTTGTTTATATAACGCTTAGTTTAGCGATAATTAGCGATTTCTGTTTTTTTCTCACGAAAATGTGTGAACAATCAATTTTTGTAAGATTTCGGCCTTAGTATGCATTTTACGACAAAAGTGTACATAATCAAATTTATAGGAAATTAAACGATCTACAACTTTTTTATTGAGCATTTTTCTCTACAGAGCCTAGTTTAGCGTGAAAGAGTGATTTTTCGTATTTTTAAGCCAAACTAAGGTTAATTTTCATTTTGCGTCTTTCACTCATGATCAAAATTAGGTTAGTTTTTTGTTTATTTCGAATGTTTTATTACTAATATTAGGTTATATTGTTCATTATTTACATTGGCATGAGAAAGTCGTGTGAGTGTTTCACACCAGATTTTTTAAAGAAATATTGCTCAATCACAATGAGCAGCTGGCAACATCACTAGCTAAGTAAATTTAAAACTTTATCATATAAATAATAAAATAGTTTCACTTCAGATTCCTAAGAATATTGCATACACTGTTATCTATCTTTACAATTTGTAGAAAATAATAAAACTCATTCGAAAAACTTTTATATTTCACTGTTCGAGAAGATTTCAAAATCCACAATTTAACCCTAAAATTTCAAAACCTGGACGCTTTATGGCTATGGGAGTATTTCATAGTCCGTGATTCCAGACCTCCCAGTAAATTTGCAGTTTCCCGGATATCTTCAGGAAGTAGATCCCCCTACTTCAATACTTATCCTATTATCGGAGGTCAGCAACAGATAGGGTTATTGAACTTCGGATATTGCAACAAGAAATAGTTTCTCTTTCGTCTGGGACCTTCTCTACAAGGAAAATTTTTTACTAGAGTAAATTCTACTATAGGACATCATCATTTGTGTTCTGCTTTACAGCAGGTTTGTACATTCAGTCCTCCATCTCCCCCTATCTCACCCCAACCTCTTCACCTTCTCGTTCCTTCTTCCCTGTTTCACATCATCAAGCATCTTTTACCTTTTGCACCTTCTTGCTTTTCTTTTATTAACTGGTTCCTTGAGCACTTTTGCAATCAGAAATTCCTTTCTCAACCAAAGACCCAGCCACCTGTGTTTCCTCCATCTCACCGTCTTCAGCAGCCCCCTCTTCACCCCCTTTCGCGAAGCACCTCTTCATTACTGACTCTTCCCATCCAGCTAATATTTTTCATCCTCCTCCAAATTCACATTTCCAGGACCTCAAACCCCCTCTTATCCTGCTTCCTCAAAGTCTAAGTCTTTGTGGCATACTTGGCCACACTCCAAACGAAGCATTTTCCCAATCTCATCCACAATTCCAAATCAAGCCCACTTCAAAAAAACTGTCTTTTCCTGACAAATACCTCCTTGACAATTGTGACCCTTGCCTTCGCCTCTTTGGCACACCTCATATCTTCCGTAACCAGGGATCCAAGACACCTAAAAGACTTGACCTGCTTTATTTTATTTCCTCTTTCAGGATTACCATAAATTTCTTTGGTATCCTACTATAAGACAACTAGGAAAAAATTTCCACCAGAGATAACACGGAAATATGCGAGTAAAAAATTTACATAAATATGATAATTACTTAACAAACTAATGCACATATGCCTGTTTTATATTAGATATCATCATCCTCTCATTACAAAACGGATGTGAAATTTTTTTTTATAATTTATTTATTTAACGTCGCATCAACTACAATGGTCATTAGCGACCACGTTGGGGTGTAACTTTTGTAAAATGGAGGATGAAAAGATTTTTTTTAACGTATGAAAATATACCGTGCCTGAATGGGATTCGAACGCAAGACCGTATGATGAGATGCGAGCACGTTACCAACTACACCAATGCGGCCGGCATGCGAAAAATTAATTACATAAAATATTTATATGTTTCCAAACATAAACAAATTCTTTAGTAATTTATTTTTAATATATAAAACAAAAATCGATAACTTAAATCTTAAAATTCTTGAAATTTATAATATGTTTGCTAATTTGTCTTATATGTGACACAACAAACTAAAATTAACCAAGGTCAAGAATCAACGGGGAAATATTGCAGTATAAAATTTTTATGAAGATTTTATAATTAAATCAGGAAATTTTTATTTTACATCTTAAAAATTATTATAAATGAAAATTGAAACAATAAAAATTTACAATTAAGAATATTAAAATTTTTTTTATCCTATGATAATGAAAAAATTTATATTAAAAAATTACATTAAAATTGATGATAAAAATCATTAATGATAAGTATGAAAATTTTACAATATTTTAACGATGGGGAAATTACTTTGGGATTAATATAAAAATGTGGTAAAAAATTAACTTCATTAGTAATCATTTCATTTTGCTACTTAAATTTTTAATAATTAATGTCTTATGATTATAATAAAGTTCTAACAGATGCAGAATTAAAACGTTGGTACTAAACTAAAATAGAAAAGAATCATAATTATTATGCGATATTAAAAGTGGAAAGAAAATTCAGGAGTCGTATGAATTTTTTTTTTGTTAAAGTTTTTGCACTTTTTCAGCCAATCCATGCGAATGTCAAGTAAGCCACCATTTTTCATTGTCTCCATAACCTTCCCAATTTGTATCCCAAATTTTAACAAGCCATATAATTTAATGCATATTTTTTACGGGACAATGTTAGTTAGTGGTTAGCGAGCTACGCTCCAGAGCGGAGGTCCAAAAATTATTAACCCAAAGTAGTCACTAATAACCCTAATATTGATGCGACTTAAAATAAACGAAAAAAAGGATTTATATTTATTATAGTTTACCTATGCCCACAACAAGCAGGTGGAGGTATAAATTATTTGCACTCGATCTGCTTGTTCCAGGGCTTTAAACTTTTTTTTATTTCTTATCACATGGTTATCCAATTATATGACTGAAGCATTTAGGAACAGAAGAAGTAGAGGTGTAAAAGACACTAGTCAGAGATATCTCCTCTAAGAGTAATGAATTTCATTACACAGCCACACCCTGTGGTGACTGAAGTGAAGGTGTCATTTGCAGGGTGGAAACTAGAGCTTTCCACCCTGGACCCGGCATGCTGATTAATCATACGTTTTTACTCAATTGAAGAAGGCAATTGTAAACTACCTCAGTCCTTGTTTTATTTATGTAACTTCGGTTACTAATTTCATTTTGCATTTGTTTGGTTGTCTATTCTAATTTATAGAGCGAATTTTAATATTTTTAATTTGGGATTGTCGACAGTCAACCTATTTAATTATGCCAATTATTTAATTTGTATTCAATCTACGTAATTGATAATGCTTGTTGTTTTGGGTACACTCATATAATCAGCTAATTTAAATTTTTTTTATTCTGAAATTTCTGCCTATATTGTTTTCTACTATACCTTTTGATCTAACTTCAAGTGTTATAATTTTTTTTGAAATACTTATACCTGTAATGGATAACTAAGTATTATTTTTGCATCTTTGCATAATTATGAGAATTTTGTATTGCAAACCTTCAGTTTGCAGCATTAAAAATTATTTCTGGGTAACTAAAATCTTGTGTTTATCAATTTAGTTTTACAACCACCCTTTTGCCTTTTCATATATACATATGTACATTCTCATTGTGGGGAGATTTTTTTTAAATTAAAAAAAAATTTAAGTCATTAAGTATTCTACCAGGAAGTCATAATGTTAAAAGAGGTGTTGTAAATTTTTTTTAATTTTTAAATTTAAATCTCCCCACAAAGTGGAGCTGTTACTTAGCAACACCTCTTTCAACATTATGCTGTCCTGGTATAATTCTTAATGACTTAGAATTTTTTAAATCTCACCTCAGGGAGATTTTTTAGTTTTGAAAAAATCTCACTTTGTGGGAAGATGTTTTTTTAAATTTAAAAAAATTCTAAGCCATTAAGAATTCTACCAGGAAGGCATAATGTTAAAAGAGGTGCTGCTGTTAAGGTGAGAAGCTGTTACTTAGCAACACCTTTTTCAACAATATGCTGTCCTGGTATAATTTCCTAATGACTTAGAATTTTTAAATTTAAAAATCTCCCTACAAAGTGAGATTTTCCTATACAAAGTGATAAGTGATAAGTCATTAAGAATTATACCAGGACAGCATAATGTTGAAAGAGGTGTTGCTAAGTAACAGCTTCTCACTTTGTGGGGAGATTTAAATTTAAAAATATTCGCAACACCTCTTTTAACATTATGCCTTCCTGGTAGAATTCTTAATGACTTAGTAGGCACATTTTGTGTATTTTTTTGTGTTTACTTTTTTTTTTTTTTTTTTGGTTTAACGTCCGACTGTTTTTGCAATTACTGCTAATGCAGACGGTGAAGGGTGAAATGATATTTTGTAACGTATGAAAAAATGCCATGCCT
This sequence comes from Catonia carolina, assembly GCA_035578175.1. Lineage (NCBI taxonomy): Eukaryota > Metazoa > Arthropoda > Insecta > Hemiptera > Achilidae > Catonia > Catonia carolina. The sequence goes on from JAQMRL010000005.1 coordinate 70,696,313, forward strand.
TTTTGTACCCCCTTAGCGTTATGGAGGGGCGTTACACTTAGTAAAGACTCTTGAGGTTCAAACCAACCTTTTGGCTGATGGCCTAAACAACAAAAACAAAATTATCAAACACCTGAGCTCTAAAGCTCAGGCTTGCGTAGTGAGTAGCGCGCTAGCCTACAAAGGGAAAGGTCCCGGATTCGATTTCCAGCTAGGTTCTGGAAATGTTAACACTTTAAAACCTACCGCTACAGTACCAATCTACTGTAATCGCTAATGACCTATCAATCGATGCGACCTCTTAAAAACTGAAAAAAAATTAGAATTGGTCAAAATATTCAACTCGTATTATTAAAAATCTGACTAACCTACAGATTCTCTTGAAAATTTTTGAAACGAAAATTTCATTATTATTTTTTTTAATTAGCGTCGCATCAATTACCATGGGCATTAGCGACGACATATGTTTGTGACTGTCTACAATGAAGGATGAAATTCTTTTTTTCTGCGGGATTCAAACCCTCGACTGCATGATAAGAGGCGAGCACGTTGCCAACTACGCCAATGCGGCCGGCAAAAAATATTTTAATAAAATAAATTTACTCTTTTAATATGTATTAGACGCTATATGTTGTAACACTTAATTGATTATCAGAATGTGTTAATAGATTTTTTTTAAACGATTACTAAATTTTATAAAAAAAGTTGATTGACTAGTTGTTGGTTCTTGCAATCACTAATGTAGTTCTACAATTGGCCCTCCCCAAGAAGACTTTGGCGAGGTCTTTTAAACATCTTTGTTAAGTACCAGGTACCTATAATGCTTTTCACGGTTGATGAGCTCTGAGGTTCCACGCGTTTAGACCAATCAGAACGTTTGCCAGCGTTGTCAGATTGTACGAATGTATCAGTCTGGTAAACATTACGTGAGTGCGCGTATAAGACCCTCAGTAGTTCACTCGTGTCTTGCATCTCGTACTGAACTCAGCGATTATAGAGCGCGTTAATAGGTAATACTTTATAATATACTTAGCTAGTTGTATGTTCATAGGCTATAATAATTGTTATTGAAAGACCACAAAAATGGCTGACGAAATATATAACACAGCTACTACAGCAAGTATTAGAAATTTTCAGGCAAGTGTCATTGACTATAGCTATGAAGTGGGTACGGGGCAATGCACACGTTCAGAAAGCTCACCAGCTTTGAAAAATAGTATAGTATAATTCATTTCTTCTGCCCATAACAGACAGGTGAAGTGTCAAATTATTCACACTCAATCTGTTCATTGCAGGGCTAAAATAAATAGTTCTGTTTCTTATCACATGGTCAGCCAATTAAATATCTGAATTATATTAGAACATAAGAGGTAGAGGTGTAAAAGACACTAATCAGATTTATCTCCTCTGTAAGTAATGAATTTTATTATACACCCAGACCCTGTGGTGAACGAAGTGAAGGCGTCATTTGCAGAGTGGAAAACTTGTGCTTTTCAGAGGACCCAACATGCTGATAAGCGTACTTTTCCACTCAGTGAGAAAAGCTATGGTAAACCACCTCACTTCTCGTTTTACTTTGTAAAACCTCTACAGGTTCAAAGCAGCCTTTCGGCTGATGACCTAAACAACAACAGGTCATAATTGTTATTGAAAGACCAAAAAAGTGGCTGACGAAATACAGCCTATAACATAAGTATGAGAGCAAATATTGGCAACGTTGCAGGCAAGTTATTGGCTAGCTATGAGGTGGGTAGGTGCAATGCGTACGTTCAGAGCGTATCAGATTTGAAAAATAGTATAGTAAAATTCATTTTTAGTGTAAGAAATTTTTTGAATCCATAGAACAAATTTTTTAACATATTAATACAATAACTTCCTTTTAGTCCGGCACCGTCGGGACTCGGATGATGCCGGATTAAAGATTTCTCCATATAACCGAAAAGGTAATTTTACTGAAGGTAATCGGGATTAATCGGGAAATTTAAGAACGCGAGAGGTCAACTATATTTACAGTTATACCCGCATTCCTATTATACACGGCAGACCACAAACGTTTTTACGACACGAAGTTACGAAAATACACTGAATTTATTACAAAATTAATTATTTATTATTGTCTTTAAAACACCATAAAGTAGATTTGAACGAAAAATTAATAATAACATTTCAAAATATACATTGTAAGGTTAGACATTAAGTAAAGTGGAAGTTAGAAAACAGTAAAAGAATTAAAATTAAAAACTATATTTAAAAAAATTGAATTCTTCTTATATTACTGTATGTGTATTATAGTTATTGATATAAGTAAGGCCTACCTACCTTACGTAAAAAAATCTGATGTGAAACACTCACACAACTTTCTCTTGCCAATGCAAATAATTAAAAATTAGTAATAAAACATTAGAAATAAACAAAAAACTAACCTCAATAAACATAACCTAATTTTAATCATGAGTGAAAGACGCAAAATGAAAATTAACCACAGTTTCGCTTAAAAATACGAAAAATTACTCCTTCACGCTAAGTTAGGCTCTGTAGAGAAAAATGCTTTGCACAAAAGTTGTAGATCTTTTAATTTCCTATAATTTGATTATAAACACTTTTGTCGTAAAATGGATACTAAGGCCGAAATCTTTAAAAAATCGATTTTTCACACGTTTTCGTGAGAACAAAACAGAAAATCGCTAATTACCGCTAAACTAAGCGTTGTACAAAAAATGCTTGGAATAAAAGTTGTAGAATTTTAAATTCTCTACAACTTTATGTATACATTTTTACGCTAAAGTTCATATTAAAGCCGCAATCTAAAAAAAAACAATTTTTTTACGTGAAAATAGCCTCACCAAGAATTTCAGCACATATAGCGCCTACCCTATCTTGCAGAGCATAAAAATTTAGTAAACCAAGCGATTTTTAAAAAATCGTATGACCAGTTTTTGAGAAAATCGCAAAAAAAGTGAAAAATTACATGAATAAACTACTTCCGGTTGACCGATTTTGATGAAAATGTTCGTGTCGGGTCCGGTAGTGGTATGTAACTTAAGTTTCAAGTTCGTACGATGTTCCGTTCTTGAGATATTCTGTATACAGACACACACTCGGACCAATCGCTAGAAACTTGTTTTTTGGGTTCAGAGGGTCTGAAAACGTGTATATCCGGTGAAAACTCGATTTTGAAAAATCGATATGAAAACAATACCTTCCTATCTATATATAAATATATGCAAGAGAAAGTAAAAATAAAAGTCTGTGATGTCTCTTTGCCTTCGTGATTCCAATTTTTTCTTCGAAAAAGCATTAAAAAATTATACATAATTTTAAAAGTTGTGGAGAAGTGTAAGCTTTGTTTGATTCGGTAATTTTTATATTACTACAAAATATGTAGTAATATTTTTTTGGTAGATCTGAACCCAAGGCGTGCTGGACTACAAAATACCAACTAAAGAGGTCTTCGTCAGTAATTATTATAACTATTCGTAACTGATTTACCGATAAAGGAAATCGAACCAATTTCCATGAGTTTAGAATATTATAAATTTATAAAACATATGTATCAGGGAAAAGGTATTTAAGATTAAAGTAAGTGATCTAACAACATTCAAATAACTACAGTATTTCACATCACTAAGTTTACAAATCAAATCTAATACAGTTTAAATAGGTAAGCAATTTATTTTTAGTCACAATTATTATTTTAAGAATTTGCTAAACAAAAGAAATTTGGGTTATGTTCACTGAAACTTGTTTGTTTTGCAACTAAGTGTGTAATGTAAAAACCTGATTGATTAATTAATGAAAAAACTGGTTCTATAGAAATAAACACGAGATCGGTTGAACTACATCAAGGTCATCACAGTTTCTTTACTTTATTTACTAATAAAAAAGTAAACAATTAATTCGATTTATTGTTTACAGACTGGCCCAAATTTCACTCTTTGTTTTTGTTTCACTTTCTTCCACTATATGCAGTACAGCGACAGACTGCTGTGAAAACCCTCAAACCCCGAGAATCCCGATCATGTTTCTCTCACGAACTGAAGTTTGAAAAACCACATGAAGAAACGAGAAACTTATTCATCGCGTCACAACATTTAAATATGTCCATAACAGGGAAGAGGAGTGTTAAATTAACCTAATTTGTATTTGTACTAAATCTTCTAGTTCCAGGGCTACAAAAAATAATTCTGTTTTTATTCACATGCTCAGTCAATTATAAATGACTGATGTATTTAAGAACAGAAGAAGTAGAGGTGTAAAAGCACTATTCATTGTTATCTCCTCTGAGAGTAATGAATTTCATTATACAGCCAGAACCTGTGGTGAATGAAGTGAAGGTGTCATTGGCAGGGGAAAGTAGATGCTTTTGGGAGGGCCTGGCATACAGATAAGCATAGGTTACTTTTCCACTCAGTGAGGAAGGTAATGGTAACCCTCCAACCTTTGTTTTAATTATTACAGCCACTAGAGGTTCTAACTAACCTTTCAGCTGGTGGCCTAAACAACAACAAACATTCCAATATAATACTAGACAAATCTTTAGAGAATAAAATTAACAATAGAAAGAACATAAAAGAATCCAATAGTTTTTACCCAAATTTTCTCCTCTGTACTAGTAAAACAACAATATTAAATAAATCCTAGTGCTCCTGGAAGGAAAGAAACTACACCTCCTATTGTCAAAACCCTATTTTTCCTAATATGTCATTGTTGAGCTTTTGTCCGCATAATCCTTATCCCGCGACGCTAGTTTGTTGTTGTTTGTTGTTTAGGTCATCAGCCGAAAAGTTGGTTTGAACCTCTAGAGGCTTTACTAAGTAAAACGAGGAGTGAGGTGGTTTACCATTGCCTTCCTCACTGAGTGGAAAAGTACGCTTATCAGCATGCCGGGCCCTCTGAAAAGCACAAATTTTCCACTCTGCAAATGACACCTTTACTTCATTCATCACAGGGTCTGGCTGTATAATGAAATTCATTACTTTCAGAGGAGATAACTCTGATTAGTGTCTTTTACACCTCTGCCTCTTCTGTTCTTAAATGATTCAGTCATTTAATTGGCTGACCATGCGATAAGAAACAGAACTATTTATTTTAGCCCTGCAACTAACAGATTGGGTGTAAATAATTTGACACTCCACCTGTCTGTTATGGGCAGACGCTAGTTTATTAACTGCTAGTACTAGCAGGATCTACTAGCGCGTCGGTTACGGTTCTGCGAAGCTAGTTTACTATTGTTCAGCCGTCCTTACTTTGCTCCTTCTGTCAACAAACCAAAGCCAGCTACTACAGAGTATATGCTAGGATCCACAACTATGGATGTATTCCTATTAAGTTGAGTATGTTTTTAATTGGATTGATTTTGAAAATTTTTAAATTTTTTAAATGTAATGTATACGTATATTGATTTTGAAAATTTTTAAATGTAATGTATATATTGATTTTGAAAATTTTCAAATTTTTAAAATGTAATATATAAAATTTTTAAATTTTTAAAATGTAATGTATATATTGATTTTGAAAATTTTTAAATTTTTAAAATGTAATGTACTATATATAAAAAACAAAATTTTTAAATTTTTAAAATGTAATGTATATATAAAAAACAAAGAGCTACTTACATTTTTTTACATTTTTCGTCGGATAACTCTAATTTAGTATACTTTTCGTTTTTTAGTAACAGTAGTTTCAACATATCTTTTTCAATATGTAAAACTTAAAGATTTTAAAACTTTTTGAAAAGTTCTTCTTTTGAAATTCAGCAAATCTGGGTCATCAATTACCGTGCACAGAATTTTTGATAATGTGGGAGGCTCATTATTTCGATAAAATTGTTAGTAAAATCAAACATGTACAAAGTCACTAGCGCGCTAGTAAATACAAGTGCTTTAAACTAGCTGCTTGTTTTTCGTTACCACGACGCTAGTTTACCAGCGTAAACACTAGTAAACTAGCTAGTAGACACTAGTAAACTCGCGTCTTGAGAATAGGCCTTATGACACAGTATTCTACGTTTATAATATTTTAAAGAAATCCTGAAATTACCTAGCTATAATCTTGGAAAGCATTAGTATTCTTGAAGAACAAAGTGGAGTGAAAACATGAAAATCAATCAAAAGGATATGGCCGTCTCCGTAGCGTAGTGGTTAGCACATTGGCCTTCCACGGGGAGCTCCCGGGTTCGATTCCCGGCCAGGGTCTGGAAATTTTCACGTGTCAAATCCCACAGTACCCACCGGGTTGGTCTAGAGGTAAAGTCGTCGCCAAAATCAGCTGTTTAACAGCTGATTTTCGGAGACGAAGGTTCCTGGTTCAAATCCTAGTAAAGGTAGTTACTTTTATACGGATTTGAATACTAGACAGTGGTTACCGGTGTACTTTGATGGTTGGGGTTTAATTAACAATACTCTCTCAGGAATGGTCGGCCTGGGTCTGTACAAGACTGCACCTCACTTACACGTCATACGTATCATCCTCATCTCATTGGGTCATGGGGTTGCTTATTGTTCTAAATTGAACAGATTGCAACGTACACAAATTAGAAAAAAAAATCCCACAGTAGTGTTCATAAACCAACGTAGTCGCTGATGACCAAGCAGTTGATGTAACTTTAAATAAATTAATTAAAAAAAGTAATAATAAAAAGGATAGTTTCATAATTTTAATCAAAATTTCAAAGAAAACGACTATATTTTTTTGTTTTTATTTTCAATTCTGAGAAGATTTAGTGTTGTACGGTAGCCTACGTTCCATTTGTGTTCACTGTTCACTCATAGTAAGACTGCTGTTTTTGTAATTTGTCAAAAGATATTTATCTTAGAATTTTCTTAGTACAGTTTGTATGTACAGTTATAATGTCTTATGATATCTATTCTTCGTTTCAACCGACTGCTCCTAACCCAACCAAGCATCTACTTCTTGTATAACATTTGAAAAGGACAAGTTCATCTGGCAGTGACATTCCCTTCATGATTTTAAGGGTCTATATATGCATTTCTATGTGTGTCTAGCGGTCTGTAATGTCCGACCAAGATCTCTTGTTAAATTTATATCACTGTATTTCTAGTGATGTAAGAATGGGTTTATATTGTGTGTGTATATATGTACATAAAACGTAGGGTATTCATCAGATTGTTATCCCAAATGATAGGGGTAATGATCTCACGTCTTCATTAAACTTACATTTTGCTTAAAATTTCTCTTAACCTAACTCACCACCTCAAAAATCAATACCATGTAATTTTATTTTAATGTAGTTTAAAATAATTTTTGTTTGTGTTAAGCAAACTTAATCAACTTTTAAATTATTTTACAGCTCATTTTATAACAAATAATTATTTTCTTTCCTCTCACCATCCACTAATAATGATCATCGTTTTTATAAAAAAATCTGGTGTGAAACACTCACACAACTTTGTCTTGCCGATGCAAATAATTAACAATATAACCTAAAATTAGTAATAAAGCATTAGAAATAAACAACAAATTAACCTCAAAAAACATAGTATTATTTTAATCATGAGTGAAAAACGTAAAGTGAAAATCAACCTCAGTTTAGCTTAAAAATACGGAAAATCACTCTTTCACGCTAAACTAGGCTCTGTAGAGAAAAATGCTCCAAATAAAAGTTGTAGATCTTTTAATTTTTTATAAATGTTATTATATACATTACTGTCATAAAATGCATACTTAGGCTGAAATCTTTAAAAAATCGATTTTTACCCGTTTTCGTGAGAAAAACAGAAAATCGCTAATTACCGCTAAACTAAGCGTTACACAAAAAAGTTTGAAATAAAAGTTGTAAAATAAATTTTAAATTGTCTACAACTTTCATTATACACATTTTTGCGCTAAATTGCATATTAAAGCCACAATCTTAAAAAACACTTTTTTTACGTGAAAACAGCCTCACCAAAAATTTCAGCAAACAATGCGCCTACTCTATCTTGTAAAGCATAAAAAATTTAGTAAACCAGGCGATTTTTAAAAAATTCGTAGGAGCCGTTTGTCAGAAAGTCGGAAAATGTGGAATATTACACGAATAAACTACTACTTATGGTTAACCGATTTTGATGAAAATGTTTGTGACGGGTCCAGTAGTAGTATCTAACTTAAGTTTCAAGTGTCAAGTTCGTACAATGTTCCGTTCTTGAAGTATTCTGTTCACACACACACACACACACACACACACACACACACACATACTATTCGCTATAAACATGTTTTTTGGGTTCAGGGGGTCTGAAAACGTGTAGATCCGGTGAAAACTCGATTTTGAAAATTTGAAATGAAAACAATACTTTCCTTCCTATGTATTCGTATAGGCAAAAGAAAGTAAAAAATTAAATTAAAATATTAAAAAGGCTACCTCCGTAGGGTAGTAGTAGCGCGATAGCCTACAACTCGGAGGTCCCAGGTTCGATTCCCACGTAGGGTTTGAAAATTTTTTACTAAACAAAACCGATCGTTACATAACCCGTCCTAGTCGCTAATAACCGAGCTTTTAATGCGACAATTTTTTTTTTTTTTGCTTTTGCGGCCTAATTGGACCAATTGAATTAAATTTAGAAACCCTTATTGGTTTGGTTTTAGGATTCTCACGTTTTTTCCAATAAGTTTTCATATTTTTGATGTGATCTGTTTGATTTTTTCTGTACAAAACATTGACGACGTAGCTCGAGTTTTTCCACGAATCTTCTGTCTTTATCTTTAAACAAATTAAGCTCTTCAGATTTTTCTAAAAGATCTTGTTCTCCAATGTTAAGTTCTTGCATATCTTGCTTTATTTCGACCAACCACCTTCAACAAAAACAAACGAACTGTACTCTAATACCTGAACTTTAACGTTCGTTTTCCATAAACCATTTTTAAAATTTAGCTAAACATACCATACTTATTGACTAAGACTATTACTTTAAATTTTCAGGGAATAATGATCACCCATGGAATGAAGGAGTCATTTGCACGGTGGAAAGTAGATGATTTTCAGAGGGCCTGCCATGCTGATAAGCGTACTTTTCTACTCAGTGATGAAGGCATTAGTAAACCATCTCACTCCTCGTTTTACTTAGTAAAACCTCTAGAGGTTCAAACCACCCTTTCGGTTGAAGACCTAAACAACATTGTTCTTAAATTGAACAGATTGCAACGTACGAGGTGTGGCTATTAAATAACGCGACTGACGTTGTAAAAAATTTAATTTTAATTTTATACATAATCACTTATTGTCACCTATACACTCCTTCTCTATACCTAGCAACGCTCCATGCGAATTTTCCATTGTTGGAAACAGTGCTGGAAGTCAGCTGCTGTCAGCTCCTTCAGGACACGTGCCGCTCAAAAATATTTGAAATAAAGCTCGCTAAACTGTTTCTACTGACACTTTGTACGCGATTAAAAATGACCCATTATTTTTGGAAACGATAATAACATGTGACGAAACGTGGTTTTTTACTTATGATCCAGAAACTAAGCGCCAATCCATGCAATGGAAGAGCCGAACTTCACCGAGAGCCAAAAAAGCACGAATCAAGTCAAAATTTAAAGCAATGATGATTTTTTTTTATACCCATGGGATTGTGTACCTTCACTGGCTTCCTGAAGGTCAAGCAATTAGTCAATATTACTACCTTGAGGTACTTTCTAAACTACGTTAAAGAGTAAGGTAAAAACGCCCTGAAATGTGGGAGGACAAATCATGGGTTCTCCACCAAGACAATGCGCCAGCTCATTCCGCGTTATCTGTCAAGAGGTTCCTAGCCAAGTTCAGCATCTCAGTGTTAGAACATCCACCTTATTAACCAGATCTTGTACTATGTGACTTCTACCAGTTCTCTAAGGTGAAATCTGCATTAAAAGGGACGAGATTTGAGTCTGTGGTTGCTATAAAAGAGAAACCGGCACGTGTCCTGAAGGAGCTGACAGAAGATGACTTCCAGCACTGTTTCCAACACGGAAAATGTGCATGGAGCGTTATAGGGATAGAGAAGGAATGTATATTGAAGGGTACAATAAGTGATTATGTATAAAATAAAAATAATTTTTTTTTTACAACGTCAGTCACGTTATTTAATAGCTACACCTTGTACACGTTAGTTATTAAAGAAAAAAGTATAATTTTATTAGATGATTTACTATTATTTTAATGTGTTGAATAATGCAGAGAAAATAAAGCTTAATTGTCTATTCTTTAGTTCGGTCAGCAGGCTTTGTTTTTTAAGTCCTTAAAAAATTATTAAAACTTTTAAAAGAGATTTGAATATAGAAACAGATGTAAGCTTTTGATTGAAAAAAGATTCTTGGAGATATACGAAATAGTACAGAGATATGTGTTCGTAAATTAGCGTTACAAGATAAACAACACATGAATTCACTTCATTTTTCTAAAGTTTGATATAAACAACATAAAATATTTCACCCACAGACAAAGAATATTTAAAGAAATATAACGAGTCATTTCTTGTGATGAAGTAAAAAGTATTTTGTAACTCTAAAAACGAAATGATCTATTAAGGATCTTCCCGCTTTCACAAAATAAGTCGACACAAAAATATGCATGCAAGAATGAGAAGAAATTATATTTATATTTATTCAAGATGTCTTTAAGAGAAAGCTATAAGGGATGGAGGGGTGACAAAATATCGGCCGTTAAATCTTAATTTAAAAGTTAACGAGGTCTTCTAGTCCTTCTATAAGACATTTCTTTACTCCTTCTCTGTTTCTTTCTCCCTTTATATTTCTTTCATCTCTGTCTACATATTTTTAACTCAGTCTTGGTTATTTTCTATAGTTCTGGTAACCGACACAATGTCAATTTTCATCTACTTTGTATCAATCATGTATTCATGACAATAGTTTGTATTCAATGATCTACTATGTACGAGGTGTGGCTATTAAATAACGAGACTGACGTTGTAAAACATTTTATTTTTATCTTATACATAATTACTTATTGTCACCTTCAATATACACTCCTTCTCTATCCCTACAATGCTCCATGTGAATTTTCCATTGTTGGAAACAGTGCTGGAAGTCATCTTCTCTCGGCTCCTTCAGGACACCTGTCGCTTTCTCTTTTACAATTTCCACAGACTCAAATCTTGTCCCTTTTAATGCAAATTTCACTTTATTGGTAAACGCTTGGAGTTCTGTTTTATGCACACTTATCAAAATTAAAATGTTTGTGTGGCTGATGCTGCACTTTACTTGAAAAGTATCCTTATATGAACACACTATCCGTTTCGCGGTGATTGTAAATGTTTTTTTTTTTGGCTAATTTCAGTATTAAATATTAATGTAATAAAACAAAGTGTAATTTATTTATTTTATTACATTTATATGATATTAATGGCACTAGCATTAGTGAATGAATTGTAATAGACTAATCACTTTGCAACTGTCAACTGCAGAGAAGCTTGGTGGCTAAATAAAAGGACACCCTCTCCCAACACAACAACATACTCAAAATTCTTTTTAAATGTATCAAAGTGAATTATTAAGTAACATAAATATCATAAAAGTTAAAAAGGAAAATAAAAAAAAATTGCCCATTCAGGTACTTTGTACGGTGGTCTGATATTACTCGTAGAACACTAATCTATAAAGGGTTAAAAACATTTTCTTCTACGAGTAGGGGGGTTAAAATGAATATCTTATCTATTTTACTGCAGACCTACTTGTTTGATACGTCAAATAAATTGTATTATAAAGGGCGTATCATGCGGGATATATTCGTTAAAAGGCGGACCGCGTCCAAAACGACCCCTAACGTTAATTACGCAATATGGTTTAGGAGCACATATTAGGCTTATGCGGGGAACATACGGAACAACATACATAAGGTGAAATAATTGCACACAGACAAAGGAAATTAAGATTACACTTTCTTGACACTTGATACTTGGCAGGTTCTAGAGGTATTCGTTTGAAGAAGTAGCGGACGTTATCGTTGTCACAATGAGGTTGAAATGTAAAGACAGAGCACTAGAGTTCACAGAACGTAACTTGACAGTAAACAAATAGCACGAAATTGCACACTTTACGTTAGCACACATAAACACTTGACACAATCATAATATGTATATCCGGTGCAGGGAATTGCAAGACTTGGAAAGGAAAAACGTTACAGGACGGAAAATGCGTTAAAGATAGCCCAATTAGCTCGTTAATAAAGTAGAATTGACGCTCGTATTATAAAAAAATGAAGCTCGTTAAACATGACAATAAATGCACGTTATTGAGATGGCACGTAAGCGAAAAGACGACGTTATACCCATTGCAGGGTAGCGTCAGTTTGAGTCTACAACAGACAAGACTAGCACGTTGTTACTGAATGACAGCAGGCGCGACACTGAACTCCGGCAGGACACGAAAAGATGGCGTGAAGGAAAGCACTGAAGGTCACACACCAAATTATAAATTATGTGATTGGTGCACAAAGATCACGTGATTCAGTTAGCCTCCAACAAGGGCTGATAAATTGAAACGGATGAAACAGCCAATAAGTGACGTAATCGGAAAGGCGACAAAATTCTTCTAGAAGAATCTAGAAAGATGTAGGTGCCAGCGCGAAATTTAAAAGGTGATTGTAGTACTAAACACTACTAATTTACACATTCCAACGCCAGACTTTCTAAACTCTACGTGATAAATGTAAACAAATGACGCAATCGGTTAGTACAAATCTAACAAAATCTTTCCCAGTACAGATATCGAAAAAAATATTCCACATTTGGAATCCACATATGAAGTTAAGTATAAACTTATAGTTTTAATTATTATGTATTTAATAGTCATACAGTAATCTATATTATTAAGGTTGATGGAGTGAAGAGAAGGGGAATATTATTGGTTATGATGGCATTGATTGATCTACAAAGCCGATGTTTGTGTATGTGCTAGTAGCAGTGAAAGCCTCATAAGGAATACATTGTCCTATACTGCCCTGCTAAGAAAAAAGGCAGTAACTGTAAATTTCTCGATTCTGAGTTTTATATGTATTCTTATGTTTTGGAGCACAAGAAACCTACTGACCTTGCTAAAAAAGCCCTACCTACAACGGTTACTTATATATCAAGGTATTCAAAAGCATTATCTACATGTTTCTGCCAGGCTTACAAAGGAAAAGAAGAGTATATTCAGATACTAAGAGAAAAGGCAGTATCTGCACTATAATAGTTACTGCCTTATTTCTTAATATGCTACAGATACTGATATTTTACGTAGTAGAATTTGATACTGAATTTATTTACTGCTTTGTATATCATTGTCGATTAGTCATAAAAGTTTAAGGTTGCACCACCTTAAATATTGATCTGTGGACAAATTCTTGAATATGGATTTTTAAAAATTATAAAAAAATTTGGGCACCAGCCTTAGCAGCCTGTAGAGCTTGAAAAAATTAAATAAATTAAACTATGTTTCCCTCTCCTACCAACCAACCAGGTATGTTTATCAGGCAAAAAAGCAGTATCTGCTTTTTCAATTGTTGTAACTAACTTTTTCAATTTTTAACTTAAAAAAAGTTAAAAAACTTCCCTTTTTACCATATAGGCCTAATCACAAAATCATGTTACATTAATAATTGTGTTACAGCTGTCGAAAATACTAAGCCATTTTCCCACACTTCAGCTTTTTGCACTTACTGCCTTCTTTCTTAGTAAGGCAGTATACTGCTCCGTTGTGTCAACTGAACGTGCAAACGACTATAGTTATTCGTTCCCGCGCAGCTAGTACTGTCCTTACATTCATTCAGGGGAAAAGAAGGTAAAAATTAGGAGTTTTTAAAATTGTTTACATACAACAATATTTATACAGATGAAAATATAAAATACTTATTCACAGATTGTTGTTGCTCAACAAGCAATAACGATCGGTGAATATGGTGTCAATTTATGAAAACGCTTGAACGTCTATTTGCGTGAAAATCTATGAGGTAGCTGAGATAATGACAGCTTTATTAATTTGAAAAAACTCTTCTCTTGTAGAGTTTTCCTTTATCACGTTAATTTCCCTCAGTAACTTCATTCTCTAAAAGTTCTCAAATAGTCTAAATTGTTGTGCCTTTATAAACAGGGAATGTATTTCCCATCAATCTCGTCGTGCATGATCGAAATAAACAATTTCCATTGTTGAACATAGTTATCACAGCTGTTTTAAATAATAATTTTTTTCTTCTTTATCAAAAGGAATAATTTGTTAACATAATTCAAAACAGCTGTTATAGTTCTGTAGAAAAATGTACACACACACACATTTGGTTAAACCACCGAGTTAGTCTAGAGGTAAAGTCGTCGCCGCGAGTCAGCTGTTTAACAGCTGATTTTCGGAGTCGAAGGTTCCTGGTTCAAATCCTAGTGCAGATAATTTATTTTTTATAAATAACATTATTTGCAATCAGTTTTTTTTAAAATAAATTATAAACAAATCTTTTCAATTTACAAGTCACAAGTTGAGGCCTCATTACCCTGAATACCCCTGAATTACCCTGAATTACCCCTCATTATATCAATTATTCATAAATGTTAAAAGAGGAAATTACTATGTAAAACGATATTTACATTTTTTAATATGGAATACTTTTCACTATAATTTTATGTTCATTTAAACTCTTTCAGACAAGTCCAAAACATGGTAACGTTTCAGGCACCTAACGTCTTCCGCATTGTTTAGAGGATTTATGGCTAATTCGTTTTTTGACGTTCAACTCTTAGCTGATATTTTCTATTAAAACACCTGACCTCGTCCATTACATCAAGAAGTACAGATATCAGAGGAATTAATGGCCCATAGCCGAGAGAGTGAGAGGGAGATATGTGGCATAACTACGCATGCACCCAAAGGTCTTTACCGTTATAATCCAAATCTGAAAACATACTACAGTCGTCATCTTGCTTGTTAGTTTTTCTGCTTGCATAAACGCTTGCTCAAAACAATGAGTAAAAATTATACAATGTTATTGGAATGGCGCGTATGGCTTGTGTGAGTGAGAGCGTTGTGCATTCTCTCACTCCCACGGCTAGAGAACTTCAATTCATCTGAAAACTGTAAAGGTAGTTCAACATACTTTTATACGGATTTGAGTACTAGACAGTAGTTACCAGTGTACTTTGATGGTTGGGATTCAATTAACTATACTCTCTCAGGAATGTTCGGCCTGGGTCTGTACACGACTAAACCTCATTTATATATAATACACATCATTCTCATCTCATTGGGTCATGGGGTTGTTTATTGTTCTAAATTGAACAAATTGCAACGTACACACATTAGATAATAATAAAAAAACATTTGGTTTACGTAGTGTCAACAGAAACAAACTCTATTAGATGAGGCTAATCAAAACAAGCAAGACAGTAGTGGTTGCTTGCTAACCTAGTGCGAGTTACATATATGTTTTTTTGTTTTACGTCTGACTGTTTTGAAATTGCTGCTAATGCAGACGGTGAGAAGGATGATAGATGAGGATGAGTGCTGAAAAAATTCCAGACCTGTTTTTCTGAAAACTTTCGATAATGTCAATACAGTAATATTATTTTTTATTGTTCCCCAGAAGTATATCCCGCACGTCACATACGTTTTAATTCTTTTTTTGTTTTAAATCAGACTGTATTGCAATTACTGCTAATGCAGACGGTACGAAGGATAATAGATGAAGATGAGCGATGAAAAAATGCCAGACCTGACCGGTAATCGAACCCGGGACCCCGTTGCAGAAACCAGTTGCGCTAACCACTACCCCAACGGGCTGGCCAAAGTTTCCCTTTCTTAGAAAAAATTTACCAGCCATTAACAATTTCAAGTTGCAGGATGCAATATAAGGATTTATTTTTGAATGTTTTGATAGTATCTCCTTCATAGAACGCCAAATCCGTCAATGAAGATTGGCTAAAAATCTAGTAAATCACACTCTTGTTATAAACCACCCGCAAAAGAGTATGTGAGCATTCAACCATGAGAATTTACTTCATTTAGGTCTGCATCTACCATCAACTTTACCCTCTTGATTAAGTCTCAGAAATTCATATTTGTCTTCTTCTTAAAGTTGCTCTGTTATTGGAGGTCAGAAGTCATCATCATTATACGGCCCTTATTCGCTGCTGCACAGTACAGTTCCGCATTACTGCAACAAAACCAGACTCTTAGGTTCTTCAAGTGGGATTTCCGACGTCTGCCAACGATCCGTTTGCCCTTTAGTATACAACGGGTTGTAATTACGATTTTCAGCATATTCAATAATTACTAGATTAGGCATTTAAGCCTGTGAATATTTTCCACGTAATATCCCCAATGTTTACCGGCAAGGAAATGGATAGTAACATAGAAAAATCAAGGATAAACGTCTATTGAATGAAGTAAATAACAATTATATATCATTGAAAGTACTTACTTTATTTTAAGTAGTTCTTAAACAACAGCAACTAAACATTACCTACACTTGTAGACATCGGCTTCGCAACGTGGCTTCACAGGTTTTGTATAAACGGTTTGTATAACTGGAGAAAACACTTGGAAATATCGGCACATACAATTGTTACAACACACATAGTACAACAATGAAAATATAATATTAATTAATCATATTGTGGTAATCGGTTTGGATTAAAACGGATGAAACAATCAGCTTGGTTAGATCGGCGTAGTCATGATGAGGGCTGGAACAGCAGACAGCAAGACGGATACAGAATTGTGACGTAGGGAGGAAAGAGGTTGTAAAATAGAGAATTAGGGCGCTAAACAGAGAAGGTGCAGAAATTCAAACTTCAAACGGACACAGTACTGGACATGCCCTTTATCTTCTCCTGCATGATTAATAGTAAGATTTGATATTTAGAGCCTCTAATCACATCTCCAAGATTAAATATATTATAAACATTTTTAAGTTCTAATTTATTTTTACTGTCTCTTGCCCTATACAAATATATTTTCACCGTGGTTTGTTTGTCCCCCTCCTTAACCTTTCTGTCTTCCTCCTTCACCGCGGTTTATTTGTATTCCCTTCTCCTTTCTGTCTTCCTCCTTCAACGCGGTTTATTTCTGTTTCCCTTCTCCTTTCTGTCTTCCTCTTTCAGCCTGGTTTATTTGCCTTCATTCTTCACCCTACAGTAGCATGCTTGCGCTATCTATCGGATATCATTGAAACTAATTTTGCAATAGGTGTGCACGCTTACGCTATCTATTGGATTTATTTAAAACTAACCTTTACAAAATAGGTATACTTGCGCTATCTATCGGATTTCATAAGAACTAATTTTATCATAGGTGTGCACGCTTACGCTATCTATTGGATTCATTTAAAACTAACCTATTCAATATAGTAATGCTTGCGCTATCTATCGGATTACATTGGAACTATTTTTGCAATAGGTGTGCATGGTTACGCTATCTAGCGGAAGTTATTGAAACTAACAGTGGCACTTAAACTAGTTCCATTTAATTCCGATACATAGCGTTAGCATCCACACCTATTGCAAAGTTAGTTCCAATGTAATCCGATAGATAGCGCAAGCATGCCTATTATGTAAAGGATAGTTTAAAATAAATCCGATAGATAGCGTAAGCGTGCACACCTATTGTAAAAATAGTTTCAATGATATCCGATAGTTAGTGCTGCTACTGTAGGGTGAAGGACGATGACAAATAAATCGTAGTGAAAGAGGAAGACACAAAAGAGAAGGGAAGATAAATGAACCGCGGTGAAGGAGAAGGACAGAAAGGAGAAGAGGAAGACAAATACACCGTCCTGAAGGAGGAAGACAGAAAGGGGAGGCAGGAAGACAAACAAACCACGGTGAAGGAGGAAGACAAAAAAGGGAAGGAGGAAGACAAATATACCGCGGTGAAGGAGAGAGACAGAAAGAAGAAGGGAAAGACAAATGAACCACGGTGAAGGAGGAGGACAGAAAGGAGAAGGGGAAGACAAATAAGCCGTCGTGAAGGAAAAAGACAGAAAAGGGAAGGAGGAAGACAAAAAACCACGGTGAAGGAGGAAGACAAATAAACTGTGGTGAAGGCGGAGGACAGAAAGGAGAAGGAGGAAGACAAATAAATCGCGGTGAAGGAGAAAGACAGAAAAGAGAAGGGGAAAGACAAATAAACCGCGGTGAAGGAGAAGGACGGAAAGGAGAAAAGGAAGACAAATTATCCGCAGTGAAAGAGGAAGACAGAGAAGGGCGGGAGGAAAACAAATAAACTGCGGTAAAGGGGAAGACAGAAAGTGAAAAGGGGAAGACAAATAAACAGTGGCGCAGGAGGAAGACAGAAGGGAGAAGGGGAAGACAAATAATCCGCGCTGAAGGAGGAAGACAGAAAGGACACGGGAAGACAAATACCGCGGTGAAGGAGGAAGACAGAAAGCAGAAGGTGAAGACAAATATACTGCGTTGAAAAAGAAAGACAGAAAGGGAAGGAGGAAGACAAAAATACCGCGGTGCAAGAGAAGACAGAAAGGAGAAGAAGAAAAATAAACCGCAGTGAAGGAGGAAGACAGAAAAGGGGGAGGAAGATAAATAAACCGTGGTGAAGGAGGAAGACAGAATGGATGAAGGGGAAGACAAATAAACCGCGGTAAAGGAGAAAGACAAAAGGAGAGGGAGGAAGACAAACAAACTACGGTGAAGGTGGAAGACAAAAAAGGGAAATAGGAAGACAAGTATACAGCGGTAAAAGAGGAAGACCGAGAGCAGAAGGAGGAAGACAAAAAAACCGCCGTGAAGGAGAATGACAGAAAGGGGGAGAGGAAGACTAGTAAACTGCTGTGAAGGCGGACGACAGAAAGGAGTGGGAAGAAGACAAATAAACCGCGGTGAAGGAGGAAGACAAACAAACTGCGGTGAAGGAGGAAGATAGAAAAGAGAAGGGGAAAGGCAAATAAACCGCCCTCTTTCACTCATGATTAAAATAACCTTATGTTTTTGAGGTTAGTTTTTTGTTTATTTAATTTTTGTTTATTAGTTTACTAATGTTAGTTTATATTGTTCATTATTTTCATTGGTAAGAGAAAGTCGTATGAATGTTTCACACCAGATTTTTCGACATAATTTCGTTTTATTTTGGTCTTCAAAAATTTTCTTTGCGAAAACAACGTCCCTTTCTTAACGGATAATCACATTTCTCATTTTTAAGTCCAATTTTTTCGTTTCATCAAAATGTAACTTTTCTATAAGTTAGTTGGCAATTCAGATCAAGCCCTAGGTACTTCACATCTTCTGAATGTGGCACCAAAATATCATTCAACATTACTGGTGGGCACAATCGTCTACGAAGGGTGAATAGCGCGTGGATTGACTTAGTTTCATTCACTTTAATCCTCCACTTCTGTAACCATTCATGTAACGATATCAGAAAAATCTTAAAAATACCGATAATTTATCTTTTAGGAGAAATTTGACGCAGGAATACAAATCCAAGGAGAAACAATAAAAAATGCTGAGATTCGCCGATGATATAGTAGTATTAGCCGAGACAAAGAAAGAACTAGAGGATATCTTAAATGGAATGGATGAGATCATGAGCAAGGATTACTTTACGAAAATTAATAAGAACAAAACGAAAGTGTTGTGCAGCAGCAAGAGTGGTTTAGAAGAGATGGGAAAAGTAAAAGTAGGCGACGAAAACATACAGGAAGTTGGGGAATTTTGCTATCTAGGGAGTAAAACAACAAAGGATGGTAGAAGCAAAAGTGTTATCAAAAATAGAATTGCTCAAGCTAGAAAAGCTTTCGAAATGAAAAACAGCTTACTGACTACAAACATTGATTTACAGATTACGAAAATTTCTTAAAGCATTATGTTTGGAGTGTAGCATTATACGGGAGTGAAACGTGGGTGATAGGGGCTGTAGAAAAGAAGAGGATACAAGCTTTTGAAATGAGGTGTTATAGGAAAATGTTAAAGATTAGGTGGACGGACAAAATAAGTAATTTAGAGGTTCTTAGGCGAGTGAATGAAGATAAAAGTATATGGAAGCATCTTACCAGAAGAAGAGATAGGCTAGTGGGGCATATCTTAAGACATCCAGGTATTAGGCTATCAATAATTAAGGGTAATATTGAGGGATTAAATTGTAGAGGGAGGCAAAGAATAGAATATATAAAGCGAATTACAAAAGATGTAGGGTGTTACAGGTATGTAGATATAAAACGACTTGCGCATGAAAGAACAGCTTGGAGAACTGCATCAAACCAGTCGAGAGACTGATGACAAAATAAATTTATCTTATAAGATTTATTGCATTCAAATTGAACAGATGTAATGTACACACATGAGGTTTGTTTTTAAAATTTCGTATACACATGAGCAATTTTCCAAAAACCAACTTTTTGGCTCGTAGAGTTCAAATATAAGTATAAAATAAATTATATACGGTTTGTAGGGTTTTTTTTACAGTTGCAGTACTTTATTACTAGCCAAGTAAAAGTAAAAATTCAGACAGAAAATCTATCAGAATACTTTAAGCAATTCAAGCAGAATTATGGACATTCTCTTTGAAAAATGATAATAGCCTATGACGTCAGCATAATGGTATGAAAAGGCTTTAGCATTTTTTTTGGGTATTACAATTTAACCATTTTCGGTAACGACGTAAGTCAATTCTTTTATATCCTTTCCAATTTACTACTGAATTCAAGAAAGCTTTTGCACATCGTTTAACATTATATAAAATCTAACGATACTAAGATGATAGACTTTATTGTCGAAAAGATCTTCTTTACTGCATCGTTATTTCATAAAAATTCCTAACATATGCCTATTTATTTACCAAATTTAAATTTATAATCATTTCCGATATTTTTAGTTATATTAATTTTTACTTTCCGGTATACCAATGTAGAAAAAAAGGTTTAGCAAACCCAACTAACTTTCTTTCTGAACTTCAGGCAGTACTTTATTACTTTCTCTTACCCTATATAGGAAAGAAAAGTATTGTGAAACTTATCGCTAAGGTCCGTTTCAGGATCTAGGTAATTAAATAATAAATACACTAAAGTTTAAAATTACAAGTATTTATTACAACTAAAAGATTTACAAAATAAATAACAAACTAATTAAAATACAAAGTAATACAATAAATAACTTAATAATTTACTTAATACTACTTACAACAATTATATAGAATGCACATACACAATGTAACTGAATACACAATGCACATACAGTAAAACTGAATAATAATAGTTGACCAACACAATGGGCGGGTACGTTGACCTGATCCAATCGTACCGATAGCTCACGCAAATAAAAACTTTTCAAAGATCAAACTAACTAATTGACCGCACTTGGGGCTCTATTTATATAGGTACATCAAAGAGTTTTCTCGAAAGACACCGAGATTCGATACAAACGTCCTTCCTGGAGAAATCTTAACTACCTGTAAACAAGTTGTAATTGAATAAAAGGGTGTAACAGGTAACCCACCAACTCTTTTACAAATAGTTATACAACAAAAGACCCTACCTTATTATACACAATAGCGCGGTCCTTTTTAAATAACGTTTTATAACTAGCCCTATTTTTACTTTTTCACTCTAGTATTTACTGTTCAACACTTTATGAATAAAGACCTATCTAGAAGCCTCTAGACTACATTCTTTTTTCAATATTGTCACAGTATAATTTCATGTCGATTTTTCGAAATCGATTTTTCATCGGAAAAACACGTTTTCAGATCCCCTGAACCCCCCCCCAAAAACATGCTTTTAGCAATTGGTCTGTGAGTTTCCGTGTGTGTGAACAAAATATCTCAACAACGGAATATCTTACGAAGTTGAAATTTGGAACTTACTTTAAGTACCACAAGGGGACCCGACAAGAACATTTTTATCAAAATCGGTCAACCGAAAGTAGTAGTTTATTCGTGCGATTTTTCACTTTGTTCGATTTTCTCAAAAACAATTTTTTTAAATTGACTCATTTAATAATTTATTATGCGCTTTACAAGATAAAAGTAATCGTCAAGTCTGTTGAAATTCTTGGGGGACCTATCCTATCTTAGTAAACAATTATTTTCTTTAAAGATGGCGGTCTTAATATGTATTCTAGGGCAAAAATGTGTAAATAAAAGTTGTAAAATATTTACAAACCTACAAGTTTTTTTGAAACTTTTTTTGTAAAACCCTTAGTTTAACGTCAATTAGTGATTTTCTGCATTTTTTTTCGTTAAATCGGTAAAAAGTGTATTTTTTATTATTGCGGCCTTAGTGTACATTTTTCTAAACAATTTATACCTAATTGAAGTTTCTTTTGTCATCAGTCTCTCGACTGGTTTGATGCAGTTCTCCAAGCTGTTCTATCTTGCGCCAGTCGTTTCATATCTACGTACCTGTAACACCCTACATCTTTTGTAATTTGCTTTATATATTCTATTCTTTGCCTCCTTCTACAATTTTCTCCCTCAATATTACTCTCCATTATTGATAGCCCAATACCTGAATGTCTTCAGATATGCCCCACTAGCCTATCCCTTCTTCTGGTAAGATGTTTCCATATACTTCTTTCTTCAATCACTCGCCTTAGAACCTCTAAATTACTTATTTTGTCTGCCCACCTAATCTTCAACATTTTCCTATAACACCTCATTTCAAAAGCTTGTATCCTCTTCCGTTCTACAGCCCCTATCACCGACGTTTCACTCCCGTATAATGCTACACTCCAAACATAATGTTTTAAGAAATTTTTCCTAATCTGTAAATCAATGTTTGTAGTCAGTAAGCTGGTTTTTTTATTTCGAAGGTTTTTCTAGCTTGAGCAATTCTACTTTTGATATCACTTGTGCTTCTACCATCCTTTGTTATTTTACTCCCTATATAGCAGAATTCCCCAACTTCCTGTATGTTTTTGTCTCCTACTTTTACTTTTCTCATCTCTTCTAAACCACTCTTGCTGCTGCACAACACTTTCGTTTTGTTCTTATTAATTTTCATGAAGTTATGAGTAATAAAACAATCTACAAATATTATCTCAAGCATTTTCTTTTAACTGGTCTTCTTAACTTAACTAGTTCAGCATCAATATATTATTTTCTATACTTTTACGTCAAATATAGGTTGATTTTAATTTTGCATTATTCACTTATGATTAAAATTATTTGATGTTTATCAACAAAAATACAAAAAAAATGATTAAACATAGGTTATACGTTTTATTATTTACATTGGCAAGAAAATGTCCTGTGTTTGTGACACAGAAGTCGTTTCATTTAGGCAATTGTTCATATATCATTAGGAGTTCTCAATTTAGATTTCAGAAATTGTAACTTATTGCATTTCATCAGCAGAGATTTTATTGAAAGATTACAGTCACAAAAGTTACATTTTGGAGAGTCTGTTTCAAATAACAGATGACTGCGTTTATTAATTACTTTTTTCATCAATTTACATACCGAATAAGTCAAATAATGTTGATTTAATAAGAACTGGTACAATTGTAGTGAATTTATTTTTTTAGAACTT
Organism: Catonia carolina; assembly: GCA_035578175.1. Lineage (NCBI taxonomy): Eukaryota > Metazoa > Arthropoda > Insecta > Hemiptera > Achilidae > Catonia > Catonia carolina. The sequence continues at coordinate 70,719,732 of JAQMRL010000005.1, forward strand.
TGAAGTTGTGAATTTTATCAACTCTAAAGTCGTTGTGGTGTTTCATAATTATGATTGTATTTTTTTTATTGGAAAAAATACTGTGTTCCTTTGTATGAAGCAGTAATTTTTTTATGATAAATATTACAAATATCCAATGTTAATTAAATGGATAAAAATTCTTCTGGAAGTAACTCTATTGAATTTTTAATCAAACAATAGATAACAAAATTTTAATTAGGAATACTCATAGTATATTCAAACAATTTTTGCCGGAGCGTGGTGTAGTCGTCAGCTCAACTGGCTTTTAATCCGAGGTTCCGGGTTCGATTCCTAGACAGGTATGGGATTTTTTCATCTGTATATCACCTCATGTTGTTTAGCTTGCCTATTACAGGAACGTGAAGTGTTAAATTATTTGCACTCGATCTGCTAGTTCCAAGGCTACAAAATTTGTTCTGTTTCTTATCACATAGTCAGCCAAATTATATGACTGAATTATTTAAGAACAGAAGAGGTACAGTTGTAAAAGACACTAATCACAGTTATCTCCTCTCAGAGTAATGAATTTCATTATACAGCCTAACCCTGTGGTGAATGAAGTGAAGGTGTCATTTGCAGGTAGGAAAGTAGATACGTTTTAGAGGGATTGGTATGCTAATAAGCATATTTTTCCACTCAGTGAGAAAGACATGGTAAACCACCTACTCCTCATTTTACAAAGTAAAACCTCTAGAGGTTCAAACCACCCCAGCCGGTCACATTGGCGTAGTTGGTAACGTGCTCGCCTCTCATCAAGCGGTCTTGGATTCCAATCCCATTCTGGCACGGCATATTTTCATACGTTACTAAAAAATCATTTCATCCTTCACCGTCTGCATTAGCAGTAATAGCAGAACAGTCAGACGTTAAACCAAAAAATAAAAGAAAAAACCACCCTTTCGGCTGATGATCTAAACAACAACAACATCACCTCATATCATTAGCTGCACACAAGCTCAAAATGTATGTACAATCACTCAATAAATAAATAAATAAATAATTTGGCTACCTTGAAAACCTGAAACTAAAACTTCATTATATTTATTATTAAATTTATCGTACCCGTACATTTCCACTTCATAGAATATAAAAACATATTTTTAACAAATAAGATTCAAAGGATTAAGGATTTAAGAGTGGCGTCTTACGAGTATTTCTCAGAACAGAAAACGAAGATTACAAAACAAATTTCCATTAGAATTATGGAAATTATATTTTTCCATTAAAGGTCTAAATTCTCCGAAACGTACAATGAAGTGAATGAAATTATATTACCAACGAGATTTGCTTTTGATCTTGAACATAATCATTTATTTAATGTGAAAATAATTATTATTACCTAAGTCCTAAACGAAGATTTCCAAAAAGTGGAAATGCAATTCCGAATTTTGTTTTGACGAAAAATAATTTATTTTATTTTCTAAGTATTTTTATAAATTTTCATTTTAAAGTGAAATTTCCGAAAACACATTTAATTGAATCCAGTTCTGAAATAATGCTCTTTTCAACAAAATGTGTTAGTAAAACATCTCGAAAATAATTATTTCAGCAGTTCCTACCATTGCATTAATATTTAAACAGCTGGTATAAAAACCATCGGTTAGATTCCCTGAGTAGATTAATTCTTTCAACGAAATAATACCTGTTGTCTATTCGACGCCTTCTGGAAGCCTTTGTTATTCTTTTTTTTTTTAATTCCTAATGTGTGTACGTTGCAATCTGTTCAATTCAGAACAATAAGCAACCCCATGACGAAGAAGATGACGATGATGAAGAAAAGCTTTCTTCTTTGTTAGTGACAGTCATATAGTTTTTGTACAGGGTTAATTTTAGAGCACGTAAAGTGAAATCAAACATGTATGAAAACTCATTGCTGTCCACATTCTTTTTTTTCTTTTCTAACATCCAAGAATATTTACAATCAGCTTTTTTTTTATTTCTTTGATTCCTAATTTGTATACGTTGCAATCTGTTCAATTTAGAACAATAAGCAACCCCATGACCCAATGAGATGAGGATGATGTGTATGACGTGTTAATGAGGTGTAATCTTGTACAGACTCAGGCCGACCATTCCTGAGAGAGTATGGTTAATTGAACCCCAACCATCAAAGTACATCGATAACCACTGTCTAGCACTCAAATCCGTATAAAAGTAACTACCTTTACTAGGATTTGAACCAGGAACCTTCGTCTCCGAAAATCAGCTGTTAAACAGCTGATTTTGGCGACGACTTTACCTCTAGACCAACCCGGTGGGTAAAAATAATTTTAATGAATTAAATGATTGTATCATCTGGATGCATTTGTTAATTTAAAACATAATTTAAAGAATAAGAAAACCCACCGGGTTCGTCTAGAGGTAAAGTCGTCGCCAAAATAAGCTGTTTAACAGCTGATTTTCGGAGACGAAGGTTCCTGGTTCAAATCCTAGTAAAGATAGTTACTTTTATACGGATTTGAGTGCTAGACAGTGGTTATCGGTGTACTTTGATGGTTGGGGTTCAATTAATCATACTCTCTCAGGAATGGTCGGCCTGAGTCTGTACAAGATTACACCTCATTAACACGTCATACACATCATCCTCATCTCATTGGGTCATGGGGTTGCTTATTGTTCTAAATTGAACAGATTGCAACGTACACAAATTAGGAATAAAAGAAATAAAAAAAAACTGATTGTAAATATTCTTGGATGTTAAAAAGAAAAAAAATAATGTGGACAGCAATGAGTTTTCATACATGTCTGATTTCACTTTACGTGCTCTAAAATTAACCCTGTACAAAAACCATATGACTGTCACTAACAAAGAAGAAAGCTTTTTGGATATAATTAAATTTTACTTTGGCGTACAGCTGGAAGGATTCTAGTTCGGAAAGTACAAACAATAAAATAAATAAAATTGTTTACAACTCTTTTAGATAATGGATTCCTGGAAAGATGTTTGACTAAAACAGGGGTATTTGTTTACTTATAGGACACCAAACCAATTTGAACCATTTTGCTTATAATCGATACTTTTTTGTATGCTGAATCCGAATATGCAATTAGTTTTGCGCGCAAACAACTGTGGAATTAGTTATAAGCCCTTTTATTTCATTTACCAACATAATCTCACTTTCCCGCAACGTTCTCAATTTATCTCGTGATATTTATATTTATGTGTACATTTTTTGGCATACAGAATATATATATTGATAGTAATGTTGGTAATGTTAATATATATTGATCAATAAACACGAATAAATATAACGTAAATATATAAACAACGTAAATACTGTAAAAACGTAAAATGATATACTAGTATAATGACGTCATGCAGTAGAATGGTTTCATTATTATGACGTCATTACAAGCGGCCTCAAAAATTAACATTAACCGAGTAGGTTAGCGGTTGGTACGGGCTTTATCGGTTTTTACGGGCGTTTATATTTGCACATAACAAACGATAACCTATTCAACATTAGCTCATTTAGAGTAGGTTATCGGTTGTTACGGGCGTTTATATTTGCACATAACAAACGATAACCTATTCAACATTAGCTCATTTAGCGTAGGTTATCGGTTGTTACGGGCGTTTATATTTGCACATAACAAACGATAACCTATTCAACATTAGCTCATTTAGAGTAGGTTATCAGTTGTTACGGGCGTTTATATTTGCACATAACAACCGATAACCTATTCAACATTAGCTCATTTAGCGTAGGTTATCGGTTGTTACGGGCGTTTATATTTGCACATAACAAACGATAACCTATTCAACATTAGCTCATTTAGCGTAGGTTATCGGTTGTTACGGGCGTTTATATTTGCACATAACAACCGATAACCTATTCAACATTAGTTCATTTAGAGTAGGTTATCGGTTGTTACGGGCGTTTATATTTGCACATAACAACCGATAACCTATTCAACATTAGCTCATTTAGAGTAGGTTATCGGTTGTTACGGGCGTTTATATTTGCACATAACAAACGATAACCTATTCAACATTAGCTCATTTAGAGTAGGTTATCGGTTGTTACGGGCGTTTATATTTGCACATAACAAACGATAACCTATTCAACATTAGCTCATTTAGCGTAGGTTATCGGTTGTAACGGGCGATTATATTTGCACATAACAACCGATAACCTATTCAACATTAGCTCATTTAGCGTAGGTTATCGGTTGTTACGGGCGTTTATATTTGCACATAACAACCGATAACCTATTCAACATTAGCTCATTTAGCGTAGGTTATCGGTTGTTACGGGCGTTTATATTTGCACATAACAAACGATAACCTATTCAACATTAGCTCATTTAGAGTAGGTTATCGGTTGTTACGGGCGTTTATATTTGCACATAACAACCGATAACCTACTCTAAATGAGCTAATGTTGAATAGATTATCGTTTGTTATGTGCAAATATAAATGCCCGTAACAACCGATAACCTACTCTAAATGAGCTAATGTTGAATAGGTTATCGTTTGTTATGTGCAAATATAAACGCCCGTAACAACCGATAACCTACGCTAAATGAGCTAATGTTGAATAGGTTATCGGTTGTTATGTGCAAATATAAACGCCCGTAACAACCGATAACCTTCTCTAAATGAGCTAATGTTAAATAGGTTAACGTTTGTTATGTGCAAATATAAACGTCCGTAACAACCGATAACCTACTCTAAATGAGCTAATGTTGAATAGGTTAGTAGTGTAAAAATGAGAGATCCAGCACAACCTTGACCTTTGACCTGCCGGCTCGAGCACAACCTTGACCTTTGACCTCGACTTTGAAAAAAAAAAAAAAAAAAAAAAAAAAAACCCCGCCCAAAAAAAAAAAAAAAAAAAACCGCCCAAAAAAAAAAAAAAAAAAAAAAAAAAACGCGCACGCGCGCGCACACACGAAAAATTTGGCAAAGTTCCAAACCTGATTTTCTCCGCAACCGCTGGGCCGATTTTGATGCGGACGGCACCCACGTGACCGGGAGATCGAGATCTACAAGATAAGCCTTAATCCGTAGCCGAATCCCCGATGGAACCCGAGATAGCTTGTAACACGTGACCCGGGGGTCGGATCGACGAGGTTCAGGTGCGCGCAGGATCCGGACGTTCCGTAGAACGCGTTACGTCCGGTTTCGACCGTTAGGTTCTTTCGGGACCCTAAATATATAAATTTAGGAAATATGTTACCGTCAAAAAATAACGCGGGACGGGCCGCAAGACTCGTCGCACCACCCGCAGGACATCCGTAGCACTACCCGACGAGGTGAAGACTAATGATTGGGGCGATGAAATCTGTTTATTTGCAACTCTATTCTTTTAATTTTGACAATGACGCATGTTGTTGTTACGAGTCACGTGGCATGCGCGTGCCTTTCATTGACGTCATTCGTTTTTTATCTATGCACGCGCCAGGCTATTGATCGGGATGATGCAACTTGTTATTGCAATTAAAGATGATGCAACGTGTTTACTTTGTTTATTTGCAGTGACGTCAACCGTTTTTTATCTATGCACGTGACCTTTGACCTCGACTTTGAAAAAAAAAAAAAAAAAAAAAAAAAAAACCGCCAAAAAAAAAAAAAAAAAAAAAAAAAACGCGCACGCGCGCGCACACACGAAAAATTTGGCAAAGTTCCAAACCCGATTTTCTCCGCAACCGCTGGGCCGATTTTGATGCGGACGGCACCCACGTGACCGGGAGATCGAGATCTACAAGATAAGCCTTAATCCGTAGCCGTATCCCCGATGGAACCCGAGATAGCTTGTAACACGTGACCCGGGGGTCGGATCAACGAGGTTCAGGTGCGCGCAGGATCCGGACGCTCCGTAGACCGCGTTACGTCCGGTTTCGACCGTTAGGTTCTTTCGGGACCCTAAATATATAAATTTAGGAAATATGTTACCGTCAAAAAATAACGCGGGACGGACCGCAAGACTCGTCGCACCACCCGCAGGACATCCGTATCACTACCCGACGAGGTGAAGACTAATGATTGGGGCGATGAAATCTGTTTATTTGCAACTCTATTCTTTTAATTTTGGCAATGACGCATGTTGTTGTTACGAGTCACGTGGCATGCGCGTGCCTTTCATTGACGTCATTCGTTTTTTATCTATGCACGCGCCAGACTATTGATCGGGATGATGCAACTTGTTATTGCAATTAAAGATGATGCAACGTGTTTACTTTGTTTATTAGCATTGACGTCATTCGTTTTTTATCTATGCACGTGATAGACTATTGATTCAGATGATGCAACTTGTTTATTACGAATTTAAATGTACAGTTAATTTTTTTAAATGCTGCAACGTATTATTTAAAATCACGAGTCGTCGAGTCAGCGATAAGTTGTTTGTTTCAATTTTTAAAACCAACAACGTCATACCGCATGTTATTATGTGCCAAACCGCAGATTCAGCGTTTCCAATGCATTAGCATAGGATAATTATTTGTATAAAAGACCGCCGATTTTCCCATTGTACCATAATTCAACTACCACTGCTCTACACTGCTAGACACATCTTCTTCTCTTACCTGCTGCTACGCTGCTGGAACAGTTCTTCTTCTCCACCTACCTGCTGCTACGCTGCTAGAACAGTTCTTCTTCTCCACCTACCTGTTGCTACGCTGCTAGACACAGTTCTTCTTCTCCTACCTGTTGACCTACCGTTAATTGAAGGTGAGTTTTATTATACTTTAAATATTTTTTAAATTTGAAAGACTCTAGCACCTTTATGAAATATACACTTTGAATCTTTAATAAAATTAAAACCTAAAATCTGTTTATGAAATTAAGACGTAGAACCTGTTGGTACGGCAACATTACCAGTTTTAGCCGTTGTTGGTGCAGCAACAACAACAACAACAACTACCGTAACTGTACACTGAATATGTAGTCTGATGTTTTAATCTGCAGCAGCAAGAACCGTTATTGACGTAAACGTAGAATTAATTACATTTGAACTCTATTGTTTTAATCTGCATCAACAACAACCGTTATTGATGTAAACGTAGAATTAAATAAATTTGAACCTAAAACCTTTTTGTAAATTAAGACTTTGACAATAGTCGTAAGTTGAACTTCGAACGTAGTAGTTTAAAAAATCGGTTTATATTTTCCTTTGACAGCATGATTTACGCTATAACAATATTCCTATGCGTTATAGCGTTACTGTTCATAGCTCTGTTTTACCTGCTATACAAAATCTACGACATGATAGTAGGCGAGTGTAGCGCCACATCGATCTCAAAAGAAAAACCTCTATGCTATTTCGTATAATACATGAGGTATTTACATACTAACTATTTTGTTTAAGAGACTGAAGGACTAACACCCGCTCAAAATAGACGGACTGTTAGAGTGTATTGGCCCGGATGGAGAGGGTTCATGTAGTTATCATGGTTTTTATCAGACTTGTGTTTATTTTTTGTTTTAGAAATGGAGGCGCTACTAAAAAAGATGAATGAAGATACCATGAGGGTGTCTGAATTAGTGTTGAACAAGGAATACCGGTTTACGAAGGTCGGCAGGGCGCAGACCATGTACGGAGAGCAAATAATTATATACATCGGCAATTCGAAGGTGTTCCTACCATCAAGATTTACAAAAACGCTGACCGATGAAGATATCGCTTTACTGAACGATAACGGGGGAGGGATAATAGTGTACAAGGGAAATAAAGACTTGGGTGATGGGAAAACAATGAATATAGTAGAATTTAAAAAATGAATAATAACTCTCAAGAGTAAACCAAAGGCTGTATTATTTAATTAATAAATGTATATATAAAAATAACGTCTTTTCCATTCAAAATCCCTATTTAACCTAGATATAAGCAGTGTCGCTCTCAGTGCATCGCACGATGAGCTTGAGAAGTGGTATAGCGCGCGAGCTTCACAAGCAAGCCCGCAGGAACTATCCCACCAGAAACGTAGAGCTGAAGGGTATCGACGACTTGTATCAGGCCGATCTGGTAGAGATGATCCCATACGCCAGAGTCAATAAGGGCTACAGATACATAATGACAGTAATAAATTGTTTTTCTAAATTTGCTATTGCCGTACCGCTCAAGAGCAAGACGGCTGAAGAAGTCGCTAGCGCTCTCGGTCCCATACTGGAAAAACACAAGATGCGCCATTTTCATACCGACGAGGGTAAAGAGTGGTATAACGCGTCTGTAAGGTCTCTGCTGTCCAAGCACGGGATCAACCACTACTCCACTTACTCTCCGAAGAAGGCCTCAATAGTAGAGCGGTTCAACAGGACGCTGAAGGAGATGATGTGGAGAAAGTTTACAGAACGGGGCAATTACGTTTGGGTAGGTCTTTTAGACGACCTCCTGTCTCAGTACAATAACAGGTCTCACAGGACTATAGGTTTCAAACCTGTAGATGTAAATAAGAGGAACGAAGGTGAGGTGCTAAGAAATATATTGTCCAATACTCGTAAGAAACGCGCCCCCCAAACCGTCAAGTTTGAGCCGGGAGATAAGGTCAGGATCAGCAAGTACAAAAAGACTTTCGACAAGGGTTACATACCGAATTGGACCAATGAGGTGTTTACCGTAGATCGTATTTTGCACACCCGTCCCGTCACATACTCGCTCAAAGACGAAAAAGGACATGTGATCAAAGGTAGTTTTTACACCCAGGAACTGAGTAAGACGAAATACGGTGACGTATTTCTCGTCGAGAAGGTATTGAAGAGAAAAGGTGACAGGTTGTTGGTCAGGTGGTTAGGGTATGACGAGAGTCACGATTCATGGATCGACAAGAAAGACCTTATATAAGAGCTGTAATGTAGGTTTATCGGTTACTAGCGCAAAATGAGGTGTAGGGAGCAGAAAGAGAAACTCCCTGTCGTCAACTTAGATGTGCTTATCGAGTCGGGAGAAATAGGCGAAACGAGAAACAGACACGGTCGCCTCTTGCCGAATAGTATCAGATGTTTGGCAGTAGGTCCGTCGAATTGTGGCAAGACAAACGCAATAATCAACCTGCTGTTCGACCCCAACGGGCTGAGGTTCTGCAATGTGTACGTATTTTCAAAATCTCTGCACCAACCCAAGTATAGGTTTTTGGAGCGCGTGTTTCATGATATGGAGGGTGTAGACTATCACGAATTCAGCGACAATGCGCAAGTCCCGCCTCCGGAAGAGGTAGAGCCCAATTCCGTGATGATGTTTGACGATGTTGTATGCGAGAAACAACACAACGTGGTAAAATACTTTGCTATGGGGAGACATAACAACCTGGACGTATTTTACCTATGTCAGACATATAGTAAGGCGCCTAAACAGCTCGTTAGAGATAATGCAAATTTTTTACTCGTGTTCCGTCAGGACGAGCGCAACCTACGTCATATCTTTAACGATCACGTAGTCCCTGATATGACTTTTGAGGAGTTCAAGAATCTGTGCGGTGAGGCGTGGTCTCGAAACATGAACGGGTTTCTAGTAGTCGACAAAGAGAGAAAAACCCTCGGCGGCCGCTATAGATTTAATTACGACACGTTCATCACCGAACTACGGGCCGTTTAGACCGACATACAGCAGGAAAAAGCTGCGCAGCTAGCAGGAATAAGCAGGAAAAAGCTGCGCAGCTAGCAGGAATAAGCTGCGCAGCTAGCAGGAATAAGCAGGAAAAAGCTGCGCAGCTAGCAGGAATAAGCAGGAAAAAGCTGCGCAGCTAGCAGGAAAAAGCTGGAAAAAGCTGCGCAGCTAGCAGGAAAAAGCAGGAAAAAGCTGCGCAGCTAGCAGGAATAAGCTGCGCAGCTAGCAGGAATATGCAGGAAAAAGCTGCGCAGCTAGCAGGAATAAGCAGGAAAAAGCTGCGCAGCTAGCAGGAATAAGCAGGAAAAAGCTGCGCAGCTAGCAGGAAAAAGCTGGAAAAAGCTGTACAGTCGCAGGTCGTGTATATATTGACGGTAGTGGAAAGGTACTGCGTTAATAGACGATGAGATGGCTTCGAGACAGGTCGACGAGAATCTAGTGCTGGAGATCGCAGAGTTACGCAGGAGGATAAGAGAGAAGCAACTAGTTCTGAAGCATGGCTTGACTGAGGAAGATCTCAGGATACAGAAGCAGCTCAAACCGCTAACCGACCCACTATCGAAGCTGTTGAACGAGAAGAAAGCCGAGACCGACCCTTCCTCAACGAGCGAACCGTTGAAGGGAGTAAAGCGTAGGGAGACATTGAAGCCTTTTAGGACGAAACCTGAAAAGCGGCCTTTTAGCCGGGTTAAAGCTCTTGACGATGATGATGATGATGATGATGATGATGATGACGAAGAAGACAGAGTCGCAGGTAAAAGTATCGACGACTCATGGAAGGATCTGATGACCGGGCCCTACAGGTATTCCAATCTGAAGAGGAGTAGCGACGGGTTCGGACCTCGGCATACTAAAAAGAAGACCTCGGACGAACCGATGGATGCGGGAGACCCCCATAGGATGGATGAGATGGATACGAGCGTCAGCCTCCCAGTGGAGTTCACGGAGGACGATGCAACTGTCGGGAATTCCACTGAGATGAGGGACGCCTCCAGACCTCACGCCACCCCGGCGAGGACTTTACCTCGCGAGGAGGAGTTTAGCACGCCTACCACTATAGAGGAGATGCTTTCGACGCCTCTAGGTAAGGTTCGAGCTTCCGTATGGGTCAAGAACACGTTTCCCGGACGTCTGGCCCGTCAGTACATGCATGAGGCCATCACAGACTCCGACAACAATACGGATTCTACATACGGGGTACACTTCGAAGGCAGCGAATTGGTGATGGGTGATTCTACGGTACAACTCAAGCCTGACGACTCGATAATCGTCGGAGACGTATCGTACCCAGGCACGCACGGTCTGTACGAGCTGATATTCAAAAGGAAACCCGATCCGTTCATCTACTCGGAAGAAGACTTGGAGGAGTACAAAAACTTATTGGAAGCCACAAGCGCCCACAGAAGGAACAACTCGGCGCTAGGTCAAGTGAAGGCCAACACAGGGAAAAAGTACGTCTCAATCATAAGCCGGCTTTTCCCTCCGAAGCCGGACCGACCGAAGCGCGGTAAGGGTATACGAGCCGGGCCTATGATGGAGCTGAACGGAAACAGGAAGACCGAGTACGTATATTTCGACGATCCCAACGAGCTTTGCGACAGGCTTAGACTCCTCGTAGCTTCTAAAGACTCGGGCCATACGGGTCACGACAGCGAGATAAATTCAATAGTCGAGGAACTCAAAGAGCTGGGGCTTATAAGAGGAGATCTACGTCTGTAACCCTCATTCTCGCTATGGACACTGGAAGATCCGTACGTCGTTTTCTCACCCCTTACAGGGTTACCGTAGATGGAGATATGGACATGAGAGACCGGAGAATCTGTCGCGTAGGCGTAGCCCAGTCGTATACGGACGCGGTCAACGTCAACGAATGCATGAGGCTCATCCAAGCTTACGCTGAAGATTACGGTGTCCTCGAGGTCTTGGAGGAGGGCGGTGGCGAACCTTACTACGACCTTTACGGTCGCAGGATGGCGCAAGTAGGAGACCCGATCGATGAAGAAGACGCCGTAAACCTCAAGTACTTGAAAGAGTACCTTTCCTCCTACGCCGAAGAGATGAAAGTTTCAGATCCTGTCAAAGACGAGCGAGTCGACGAAATTTTGAAAATGCGCGATGAGATCCAAAAGCTGCGCAAAGAGTTTGAGGACGTATCGTCACGCCTGGAGGGAAAAAGCGCACCATAAATAAAGAAAAACGGGTCTTCGAGCTTCATTCCGGTCTTAAAATGGGGAGACGCAACACATTTCGCGACAGATCGCATTCAGGAGCCGGACTGGTAGGGAGCATCGCGAGCGGAGTCTTAGGAGCTGCAGAGAACCTTGTGGGGACAGCTTTGAACAGAGCGATAGACGTTTTACCCGTGGAACTCCACATACCAGGATATCAGTACTGCGGACCCGGCACGGACCTGCAGAAGAGATTGAGAAGAGGAGACCCAGGCATCAACCCTCTCGACGCAGCGTGCAAACAGCACGACATAGCCTACCACAACCGTAAAGACTCTGCGGGCAGGGCCGAAGCAGACCGCGTGTTAGCAGATAGAGCCTGGGAGAGGGTGAGAGCGTCCGACTCCAGCATAGCGGAGAAAGCGGCCGCCTGGGCGGTGACCAACATAATGAAAGCTAAAAGCAAGTTCGGTGGGAGGATCAAGCGAAGGCAGACCGGGAAGACCGCCCGTAGGAAGACCGCTCGTAGGAAGACCGTTCGTAAGACCTCTAGCAAGACTACCCGTCGCACCACCCGCAGGACTAACCGTAGCACTACCCGACGAGGTGAGGGACTGTATTTGAGACCGTACCCTACGCAGCATGCAGGATGCGGACTAAGGAAAAAAAAACTTCGTTGAAACTTCCTAACAAACCCCTGTCCGATAGTCAATTGATGGCGGCTGCCGACGCACTCGAAATCTCGAACTTTAGAGGGGTGTTTATGCGTGACACGCTCCCCCATAGACCCTACGAGAACGAATCAGCCATCGTCAACTTGGACAGCGCGAGGAACGAAGGTACCCACTGGGTATGTTACAGGAAGACCGGTGCAGTCGTAGAGTACTTTGACAGCTACGGTAACCTGAGGCCTCCCGTAGAGCTGGTAAGGTACCTCGAGAACGGAGAAGACGGACCGAACATCATAAGATATAATTACGCCAGGAGGCAGGACTTTGATTCAGTCGTCTGCGGACATCTATGCCTAGAGTTTCTATCGGGTAAAGATGTTGTGCCTAAGCGGTAAGAGCTCTACGATCGAGGTCGATTACTTTCCTCCCATAGACCTCGGAGAGGGCCAGTGGGAGATAGGCCTGGTAGATTTCATGAGCTACAACAACATACCCAACGTGCGGAAAGGGGTGAACAACCTGTTCTGCTTCGGCGACGGGATGAAGGTGGAGCTGCCCGAAGGCATGTACGAGATTGACGACATCCACTCAAAGATCAAATACGAGATGTTGGAGATGTACGGCGGAGTGAACTGCGGCAGCAGCAGAGACGCGGAGCAAGACGAAAACCGTACCGATGTTGAAGACGCAGGATCCCTCAAGTACCAAAAGCACTCGAAGGAGCGGAAAAAGGAACAGAAAGGAAAAAGGAAAGAGAGATCGAGTACCGACCCTCTCGCGGAGGTCTTTAAGAGATTGGATAATGCGGCGAAGGCGGCTGCGAAAAGGGCAGAGGAGGAAGCTAAAGCGAAAAGGGCAGAGGAGGAAGCGAAAGCGAAAGCCTTAAGCGATGCGAAGAAGGAGACGTCAAAGGGATCAAAGACGGAATGCCGTCCGCTCCCAAGACTTAACATGGTCGTAGACCCCACCACTCTAAAGTGCTCGATATTCTGCGGAGAAAAGGTAGACTTTTCCGTACCCGGAACCATCAGAGAGGTGTTGGGGTTCGATGCGGTGATCCTCGAACCTAATAAATGGTACACGTCCCAGCGCCCTGTCAACATTACGGCCGTGAACGCCATCCGGTTGACTTGCAACATCGTGCGGGGCTCGTACACTAACGGTTCCGAAGGGCATACCCTGCACGAGTTCTTCCCGCAGGTGGAACGGGGTTATAAGATAATCGAAGTTCCCAAGAACGTCATCTACCTACCCGTAAACACATCGAGGATAGGAAGACTGTCCGTCTCTGTGGTGGATCAGGACGGAAGACCGATAAGCTTTCAGAACGAAGTCATCAGCCTCAGGCTTCACCTTAAAAGACGTACGCGATGGGGTTAGTCTACCTGGAAGAGGGTTATAAAAGAGCCGTACCGGACGGAGCGAAGAACATTCGTCCTGCGGAGCCCGACCCGCCACTTGGTGAAGTGAAAAAGAAGAGACTCTCTACAGATAACGCTGCTTTTCTAAGATCGTTGGGTTTCATCGTGCTGCAGAAATGAGCTATATAATAGACGTGGGATCCTCTAACGCCGTAGCGGACGATGCCATCATAGGCATGGAGATGCATACTCACACTCCGTACGCGTCAGCGACTTTCAACAACAACGACGAGATAAGGATACCCGTGAACCAACAGGACGTGTACACCCTACCTTGCGACAGCCTGCTGTTTGTGGACGTGAAACTTTCGGCGTCCGACGGTACTTTGGATGCGGCCCTGGCTCTTTCTGACAACTGGCCCGCTTTCCTGTTTGAAGAGATAAGGCTGGAGATGAACGGTATCGAAGTGGACAGGGTGCGAAACGTCGGTGTAACGACGGCCTTGAAAAATATTCCGTCCTTCAGGTACGGCGAACAACACTCTATAGACGTGGAAGGGTGGAACAAGGACGCCGTAACGGCTATCGCCAACAGCACAACAGGTAGGCTTTCGGCTTACGTTCCGCTGAAGAGGATCATGGGATTCTGCGAGGATTACCGTCGCATAATAGTCAACGCTAAGCTGGAACTTATCATGCTAAGGTCGGCTACCGACGATCGCGCCGTAGCGGTACCCGCAGGCAAGGACTACAAGCTGACTCTTACCAAGGTGGAGTGGAAGATGCCTTACGTCAGGCTTTCCGATCAGCACAGACTCCCGTTGCTCAGGATGGTGGATCAGGACGCGCCCATATCGATGGCCTTCCGCAGATGGAACCTGTACGAATATCCTATCTTACCGCAGAGCACCGACGTGATCTGGACCGTCAAATCCTCCTCCCAGGCGGATAAGCCCCGTTACGTCATAGTAGGACTGCAAACGGACAAGAAGACCAAGACGGTGGTATCATCCCATTTCGACCACTGCGAGCTCCAGGACATCAAACTCTACCTCAATTCCGTGTACTACCCGTACGAAAACGCTAAGGGGGAATACTCGTTGTTTTACGAAAACTTTAAGCGGTTCCATAAGGTCTACTACGGAGGTCAGGTCAACCACCCCCTAATCGATTTTGCGAACTTCAAGACCAAAGTCCCCCTCTTCTTTATCGACTGCTCGAAGCAGAACGAGTCGCTGAACACTGGCGCCATAGACATCAGGATCGAGATAGAGTGTAAAAACAACATCCCTACCAATACGACGGCCTATTGCTTGATAATCACAGATTGCATCCTTCAGTACTCGCCTTTAACAGGGACCGTCAGGAGGATAAATTAGCCATTGTGTGCTAGGTCTCGTCGCGCGCAACAACATGCCTTCCTTCATTGTAGATTTTCAGGTCATCAGACCTTCAGATTACGAGACGATCATCAAGGAGCTGGTAGTCCTCTCGGTAGAAGGTAGCGTCAAGCATCATTATCTGTTCAAACCTCCTTACGACTTTTACGGTGTACTCACACCGTCCAAGAAAACGCGCATCTGGGAAGGACAAGACAGAATCGGGATACGATGGAACAGTGGGTTCGTCGACTACACACAGCTCTACCGCTTGCTGACGGGAGCCGTGTCTGGCGGGAAGATATTTGTCAAAGGAAAGGAGAACAAGAAGACATTAGAGCGGCTATTGATGTGCGACGACCTAAAGATCTCAGACCTCGACGACTACGACTGTCCCTCGGTCGAACGCCTCATGTATACGCACGGGTCGGACATCCAGTGTCCGTTTTCCCACTCGGACTGCTCCCTCAAGAGGGCCGAGGCTATGAGGGCGTGGTGGAAAGAAAAGAGCGTCGTCTTCGACACGGTAAACAAAGTAGGGGAGTGCATAAAAAAGGTGTTGGACTCGGGCTTCAACAATCCTGGGCCTGAAGCCCTCCGCTACTTACCCAAGGAGTTTCTCTTGGACCATTACGGCAACTGTATATCCAACGTATACAACGACTTACCGTCATACCTCAAGAATGATAAAGAACTACTCTTGGAGATGCCCTGCGAAGAACACGCTCAACAGGAGAGCGATGACGGCGAAGACGAATGGACCATTACCAAGAAGAGAAAACACTGCATGCAATGCAGTTTTAACTGTTGCGTCAGCCAGTAAAGCCGCGTCCTGTAACCTCGATTCGTTTTTTTCTCTCACATGTACGGCTGCTTGTAGAGTCTGAACTTTTGTAACATTAGTCTAGTACTTTGATTTCAGAATATATGTATTAACTCTATTTGAACTTGTTTTTATTCATCATCCTTCTCACCTTAGATAAATAAGTATTGCTAAAGCCAGAGGGCTTTTGTCGATCGTGAAGCGAAAGCGCAGCACGATGCGAGGATCTGTCGGGGACAGACCCTCCTAGCAATCGAGCACCGATCCTGCCTGCATGTATTTTAGGTACTATAGACGGTTTAGGTTAAAAGAAATAAAAGACAGATTCATAAAAAAATAAAACATTTATTGATATAAGATGATGATGAAGATGAAAATGAATACATGTATGGCGATGAGCTCTTAAGTTCTTACGACTAATAATACTGATGAAACTCCAATACTGGTGCGGTTCAACGTTTAGAGGTCGGATAAAGTCGGCTAGTAGACATATGCGGGGACTAACGGGATGTGCGGGAGGGATGTGACCTAACCCAAATCGTTATGGAGCTCAGGCGGGACGTTTCTGTGTCCGTACGCCAAGGTGTGGAAGGCATCTACGGCGATGCGCTTATCGTCGTAGTTGCACAGCGCAAGCTTGCTAGTCATAATGGTGTTTACTATATGCTTGCGGGATTGAAACATTTTCATGTCCCTGTACAACCACAACGAGGGGTCTTCGAGGCACTTTCTGTAGTCGTCAAAAGTGATGTCTTTCTTGACCACGTTCTTTTTGACGCCTTTGGCCTTCTTCCGGATATCTCCCTCGCCAGTCCTGAAGGTGTAGAGTTTCGCTCTCAAACCTATGAACTCAGCGATCGGGATACCGTTGCACTCGTCTTTGAACTTCCCGAGCACTTTTTTGTTGGTGGCGGAATGGCATGGGTGTGTCGGAGGGTAGTCGGAGGTGTCGAAGAAGGTCTTGAATTCGGGGTCCTGCATGTCGCGGTAAAAATCGGAGGTCTCGATGTCATAAAAGAAGCTGTCTGTATCCATGTACAGGAGGTCGATTTTCGACCCGTACCTCTTCTTCATGACATCGTAATGAAATGAATACATTAAGGTCTTACTGGAGTCCAGGACCGTAGCGCCTACGTAAATAGGTTTATCCAAATGGGCCGAGGTCTTGGACAGCTCGACAGCGCATAGCGACTCGTCGTATATGATCCTGTCCTTGAAAGAGGGCTTAGCGATCAGTTTCATCAACCTCTTCGAGTTGCTAACCAGCTCCAGGTTCATGCGTTTACGGACGTTCTCCATACACTTACCGAAGACGGCATTGTTCAGCAGTTTGAAGAAGTCCTTCTCGAAGGCATTGCGGGCAGACTGCCTGTTAAGGGTGTTCAGGTCTATGTAAGGCTTGAGCCATGCAGACTGTTGAAATTGGAGGACTCTGTGGACTTTGGTCACCTTTAGACCATGTGCCATGGCCTGCTTAAGGAGAGCGTAGTGGCAAACGTACCTGGTCTTGTTCTGAAGGGTGGTCAGGAGTTTGGGGTTTCTGGCTCCGGGAGGGGTCGCGTTTTCAGCCATGAACGGAAGGTCGTTGTGGCAGTCTTGCGTCTCAGCGTCCGTAGGGTATTCCACATCTACCTCGAGGATGAAACCTAGTGGGGAATCGTTCGGGATGACACTTAAATTCGAGATCAACCTGTTCTTTCTCTCTTCATCCTCGATCCAGTAAAAATCCTTGTACGGAAGGTTCCCACTCATCGCCCAACCATATAGGTTATTGGCGTCCACATACATGAGGTAGTTGGAGGGCAGCTCGGGGTCGTAACCTTCCACATAAGGGTTGTTGGCCTTGGCGTGTTTCTTGACGCAAACAGAGATTCCTCCTCGGATTCCTCTCTCCAGAAACATGTACATATCATAGTCCGTTATGAGTTCCAGTTCTACTCGCGTCTTATACAACATGGCGTCAAAAGAGAAACCTGGGACGGTGTAGTAATGGGCGCAATCGAGCCCGTATTCCTTCCTGCACAGCGACCTGAAATTCTCAAAGACGTCGGCTAACAGGAGGACGTCGCACTTGAGGTACAAGTCGGAGTACTCACCCAGCGTACGGATGTTAAAACTGTCCCACACTTTCAGGGCGTGACGATAGTCGTCGTCTGAAATGTGCTCCCCGGTGAGGCTGCTGTAGAATGCTTCCTGAGGCGGGAGTTCCGTCTCATCGAGTCTCTCCCACGAGTCGGTGTACTCGTAAGGGTACACGCCTTTCCTCTTCACCAGGGGCAGCTGCGTCCCGTTAAAGAAAGACTCGGTATGGGAGAAGCCTTCGGGAGGGAGGTTGTCTACCAGAGCGCTCAGGCTGCTGGCCATGAACCTAAAAGTGTCGACAAACCTCACGGCTAGCGTCTTGGTTATGTTTTTGGAGAAGGAAACGTACTTCTCCGTAGAATTGGGGATGACGGATATCTTCTTCTCGTCATAGCCGAGCTGCCTGACTATGAAATGCGAGTCATAATTGGACGAGTTGTGGATGAAGACGGGCAAGAACTTCTGGTTCTGTCTCATCAGATTGCATTTTGAACAGAGAGCGGTCCTATACTTTCCAGTCAGATGACAATGATCCCTGTTGGGTCTCGCCTTAGGCCCGAACGCTACATCGCACATCTGACATCTTATGGCGGCTTTGAACGAAAGCTCGTCCTGAGCCGTGAAGACCATAGGAACGTCACGGTCCGACGCTGCGGCTACCCGTTCGACTATGTCTTTTAGAGTTTGCATAAAGTGCTCGGTCGCGTCAGGGCCTCTATAAAGCAAGGGCGTTTTCGGCACTAACTGGGCAATGTCGTCGGGAAGCGACGGGTCAACTACAAAATACATCCCGTAGCTCATGGGAACGTGGCGCTCCGTGGCTATAGTGAAAGAAGATGACGGTTTGGGGAGGTATCCTCCAGTGGGTTTGAGTATGCACTCAAAATCGGCATACGCAACTATCGGGACTGGGAATATATTATGATAATTTTTGAATTTCATCACTGGGGGAGTTCCATCATCGTTAGGTTTGGGTAGGGTGATCCTGCATGGAGGATTGTCCACACAGTACTCCCTGTGAACAGTCATCGCCTCACGACCCTTGGGGTCATCGTTGTAGAAGGTGAAACACCTCTTGCATATATCTATTTGACCATTATGTTTCGTCAGCTGTGACCTGATGAGACGACTAAAATTGTTGATGAAACAATAGTGCTGCTTATCACCGTCAGCTATGAGAAGGAGATCGAAGTGATCGTCCTTTTCAACGTCTGATACGACTAGAGGTTCTATTGCCTCTTTTTTGGCTATCCCGTACACGTTGACGGACACCCCGTTGGCCTTGGCGAAGGCCTTTACTTGGTTGATAGGTGTGGGGAACTCTACCATGCTGAAGTCATACTTGTCAAGCAAGGCGTCGTATCGTCTATCGATTCTGTCCCTGTTACGACCTGTTACGTGTTTACACAGGATAGCCCACTTGAAGCACCTTGCGTCGCGGTTCTTGACGTTGATAACCGCTTCGCGGTTCTTGACAAACGGCGGAAGGGGAAGGTATGATGAGCCTCTGAGCGGTCTATATCGGTTGATTCTGAGGAGGATCCCATCGACAGATACTAGAGACCATCCGCTCCCCTTTCCCAAGAACTCTACCTCCTCATCTACAAGCTTTTGGACGCACATGTCTACAAGCGCTCCTATATCCGACCCGGGAAAGACGCAGGTGTTGGCAGTCTTGAACCCTATATCTTGCACCTCTCCCGTCGACGCCTTCTCGTACGTGCACTCCACTAAGATGTTGAATTTAAACGATCTTAGGGAGGTCGACATCTCCTTGAGCAGCGACTCCATCTCTTCCCTCAGGTGGATAAGGAGCACTGGCACGTCTTTAAGTTCTTCGTTTGCGTTCTTGTAGTAATACGTCCGGAGGTTACATCCGAACGCATTTTCCAAGACGCAAAAGGTGCCAGACTCTGCAGCTTGTTCCAACCTGATTCGTTTGGCTTGCCTTTCCATATTTCCTGCAAAACCATATGTTTTATTTTAACGGGAAGAACTGTTCTAGCAGCGTAGCAGCAGGTAGGTGGAGAAGAAGAACTGTTCCAGCAGCGTAGCAGCAGGTAAGAGAAGAAGATGTGTCTAGCAGTGTAGAGCAGTGGTAGTTGAATTATGGTACAATGGGAAAATCGGCGGTCTTTTATACAAATAATTATCCTATGCTAATGCATTGGAAACGCTGAATCTGCGGTTTGGCACATAATAACATGCGGTATGACGTTGTTGGTTTTAAAAATTGAAACAAACAACTTATCGCTGACTCGACGACTCGTGATTTTAAATAATACGTTGCAGCATTTAAAAAAATTAACTGTACATTTAAATTCGTAATAAACAAGTTGCATCATCTGAATCAATAGTCTATCACGTGCATAGATAAAAAACGAATGACGTCAATGCTAATAAACAAAGTAAACACGTTGCATCATCTTTAATTGCAATAACAAGTTGCATCATCCCGATCAATAGTCTGGCGCGTGCATAGATAAAAAACGAATGACGTCAATGAAAGGCACGCGCATGCCACGTGACTCGTAACAACAACATGCGTCATTGCCAAAATTAAAAGAATAGAGTTGCAAATAAACAGATTTCATCGCCCCAATCATTAGTCTTCACCTCGTCGGGTAGTGATACGGATGTCCTGCGGGTGGTGCGACGAGTCTTGCGGTCCGTCCCGCGTTATTTTTTGACGGTAACATATTTCCTAAATTTATATATTTAGGGTCCCGAAAGAACCTAACGGTCGAAACCGGACGTAACGCGGTCTACGGAGCGTCCGGATCCTGCGCGCACCTGAACCTCGTTGATCCGACCCCCGGGTCACGTGTTACAAGCTATCTCGGGTTCCATCGGGGATACGGCTACGGATTAAGGCTTATCTTGTAGATCTCGATCTCCCGGTCACGTGGGTGCCGTCCGCATCAAAATCGGCCCAGCGGTTGCGGAGAAAATCGGGTTTGGAACTTTGCCAAATTTTTCGTGTGTGCGCGCGAGTTAAATAAATTAGTACGTCAAGTATGTTTTTAAAAAGAAAACAATTTATTTGACAAATTTACAAGATTGATAAATACGTTACAATGTCAAGACTAAGACTGATTAAGACTGATTTAAGACTGATTTAAGACTAAATTAATTATTTACCTCTCGTTATTTATATGTTCACAAGTTGTTGTTGTTTATTAGAAATTAATTATCTATTTCGTAAGAGGCGAAAGTATTCAAGAAGATAAAGAGACTTTCACACTTTTATTTATAATCAAAATATATTTGTAAATAGAATAACGGTAATATATTAATATGGTAATTATAATAATAATATACATAACTCCTCCATCCTAAAATGGTTCTTTATCTTCTAAATTAGACAACTCATGTGATTGTATCTTTTTATCTCCTTTTACAAAAATGTATTTTCGTTTATACAATTTTAATCTTAAAATAATATATCCTATTATGATTAATACGATTATAATAAAAAAGTAATTTATATAGTAATGAGGAAAATCTATTTCCTTTATGTTTTCAAAATCCACATTTTTGATTTCTACGGTTTTTGTCTTTTTTAACCTAATTGTTTTATTTGATACAATATCATTGCTGATTTTTAACGTATCTAAATTTTCAAAATTAATTTCTTTATTGGTTTCTTTTATTACTTTGAACTCATAATTTTCTAGTACACAATCGTCATTGATTTTAAACTTGTATACACCCTTAATCTGTTTATGTACAATTTCATTTTTACATTTTAAAATAATGTTTTTCTTATCTTTACTGGTAATAATTATTAAATTTGAATTTTCAATTTTTTCTACATTGTAACTTAGAATTATTTTATGAAATGTGCAAAATTTAATATTTTGTTTATTCATTATTTCTGACAAACATTTGCTGATAGGTATATATTCTGTTTTACAATAATAATTTTCATATTTTTTACAATCTTTTACTTTAACAAATTCATTTATTTTAGTTACTAAACTTTTATCTTCATTAATAAGTAATAATATTTCGTTATGGACTTTCGGTATAGGAGTAAATTGGAACAATTCTTGTGGTATTTGATTGTAAGCTGGAATCTCCAAAATATAATAAATCACTTTGTCTTGTATTCTGCAGTGAGTGCTAATTTGCTCTGTTACTTCCCAAAAATTGTCTTTATAACTTGGTACAATCATTCTTAAGGACTCTAAAGTGATTATGCTGCTATGCATTTTATTTAATGAACAAAATGTTAGACTGGTTTCTATTTCATCTATCATAATTATTATATTTGTAGAAATTGCAATCAATTGGTATAGTGTGTTTTGTATTATTGCTAAATTTTCTCTGTTTTGTTCCTTAAGTAAAATTTGATTTACATTCATTAGTTCTGTTTTTAATACTTCTTCATTATGTTGTATTAATTTTAACTGTTCATTAAATTTATCTGTCATCTCGGCGTTTTGTTTAAGAACTTGAGAATTTTGTCCTTGTAATGTTTTTTGGTTATTCTGGATTTGTGAAAAAAGGTTATCATAACGTTCTCCATCATATGAGTCTAAATTTCCAGAAATTTGTTTTATTATACTGCCTAGTCCATTTATTAATCCTCTTTTTTCTCTATTGTAGAAAAGTGTATTTACTTTGTTACTTAAACGGTAATTGTTGAACTTAAGCATATTGATATAAGTTTCCAGTGTAATACTATAATTATATTTAGACAAAGCTATTTTATCTAATACATTATTACTATGGATTAACAATTTATTATATTCTACATTTATATTTGTTATATTGTAAGAATAATAAATATATTGGTCAAATTCCTTAACATACATTTTACCCAAATTTATTAAATTGAAACCTGGATTATTTGATATATCTTCTAGATTTTGTCCTCTGCCGTAGCAGAATCTGTAACAAATTTTCGTGGTTTTTTAAGTTTGTTAACTTTGTGCTTTTTATTATTAATGTCTGTAACTACCCCTAAGGTCTTATCATAATTTTTAACGTCTTTAGGTTTGAAAAGTTCTTTATTTATTTTTCCTATTCTTCTTGGATCTTCTTTAATTAAAATTCTGTTTGGTAAATCCACAGGATTTTCGTGTTGTTTAAATCTATCCTTTTTATCATTCTCGATATTATTTTTTATTAGAGTGTGTATTTTTTCTAATCTAGCAAAATGGTCTCCTATTGTTGTTTCTAGAATTTTATCTTGCGGAAAAAAGTTTATTTCGTGTTTACCAAAAAGTGTCTCATTAGGTGTTAATTTAGTTACTGAATGTCGTGAGTTATTGTAGGCAATAAGTGCGAATTTAATTTTTTCTTTAATATTATTACTATTAAATTTTTTATCCAGTGACATTATTCTAAGATGTTCTATAAATGTACTATGGAATCTTTCAATGACTGCGTTTGATTTAGGATTTCCTACGCTGGTTATATGAACGTTGATCCCGTAATTATCCAATAAATTTTTTATTAATGAGTTATTAAATTCAGGGCCTGGATCGTGTATAATTTTATTAGGTACTTTATATTGAGAAAAGAACTCTATTAAATTGTTTGTCACTTCTAGAGCGTTTGCTGTATTTAATTTATATACTTGAGCAAATTTAGAAAATTGATCGATAATTGTTAAATATTTATCTTTATTTAAACTTAAAGTGTCTATATTTATTATTTCAAATGGTTCGCTAGCTGTGGGCGTTAGATTGTCAAAATCTTTAAATGGTGTTCTTTCATATTTTACCTTTTGACAAATATCGCAATTATTTATGTATTTGGTGATTTCATTTTGCATATTCGGCCAATAGTATTGTTCTTTTAATTTTTCGTAAGTTTCGATGATGCCTCGGTGGTTAGTTTTTCCCATATGGTAGTTTTCTATAAGTTCGAGTTGTTCATCTTTTTCTTCTATGTCTTGCACTAAATTTTTACATTTAATTATAGTCGGTGCTTCTTTATTAAAATTTTTAATAAGAACGTTATTAATTTTTTGTTGTAATGTTGTCGTATCAAAGAGACAATAATAAGAAATTTTTGGTTGTAGATAATTTTTTATAAATTCGAATATTTCTTTCTCCAGTTTTTTATTACAAAATTTGACTATGAACCTTTGTTTTTTATTATTGTATAATTTCTGTATTTGTATGTCAGTTTCTTTATTGTGTTCGGAAAACAATATCTGATTACTTCCTAAATTAATGCGTTGGTTTAAGAATGTTATGCCATTACTTTCACTTTCTTCTGCACTGTGTCCTGTATTGCTATCTTCGTCATATTGTGCTAATGTACTTTCATTATCTGAGTTTAAATAGTTTTCAAGTTCCTCTTCGATTATTATATTTATCCTAATTTTGTCGTCCTTGAATATTTCAACTATTAAATTTCTGATTTCACTCCAATTTATGGAATTTAATTTTTGTATATTTAATTCATATATCTCATCCCGTATGCAAATATCTTTTAAATTAATAAGAGCTTTCTTAATATTAGTTTTTTCTGGAGGATTTGAATATTTCTCGTTAATGATTAAGTGAAAAATATTAATTTCTGAATTCACGATCTGTTTAATTACGTCACCTAAATTATCATGTTTATTTCTGTTAATACAATAGTTTTTTGAGTTATATCTTTCATTA
This sequence comes from Catonia carolina, assembly GCA_035578175.1. Taxonomy (NCBI): domain Eukaryota; kingdom Metazoa; phylum Arthropoda; class Insecta; order Hemiptera; family Achilidae; genus Catonia; species Catonia carolina. Next base: position 70,744,411 of record JAQMRL010000005.1, read on the forward strand.
ATATCCTTTGCTGATTTACTATTAAATTTAAAATCTTTTGATATGAAATGTACTATATTCTTCGCGTTTAAAATATTGTCTTTCAATTCATTTATTTCGAAATTTGGTCTAATTCGAGAGAGAGCATCTGCGTTAGTGTTTATCTTTCCTGCTTTATATTCGATATCATAATTGAACTCTTCTAATTTTTCTTTCCATCTTGATAATTTTGAATTCGGATCCTTTAAGTTAAATAACCAAACCAGAGGTTTGTGATCAGTTCTAATATGAAATTTCGTTCCATATAAATATGGTCTGAAATAATTTGTTGCCCAGACTATTGATAATAATTCTTTTTCTATTGTACTGTAATTAATTTCATGAATACTCAGTGTGCGTGATGCATAACCTACTGGGTGTTCTATTCCATTAAAGTTCTGACTAAGGACAGCGCCTAATGCATAATTACTTGCATCTGTTGTAATAATAAAAGTTTCTGAAAAATCTGGATACTTTAATATCGGGTCGTTAATTAGTAGTGTTTTACAAAAGTTAAAACATTCTATATATTCTTGATTATTGTAATCTATTTCTTTATTCTTTTTTAGTCTTGAAGTAAGAGGTTTAGTTACTTTAGCAAAGTTTTCAATAAATCTACGGTAATAACCAATTAAACCTAAAAATCCTTTTAGTTCCTTAGTAGTTTTGGGGATCGGATAGTTTTTTATCGCTGTTATTTTATCAGGGTTGGGTTTTATTCCATCTTCAGATATAATGTGTCCTAAATAAGCGACTTCTTTGCGAAAAAATTCTGACTTGTCTAGTTGAATTTTTAAATTGTGTTCCCGGAGTTTTTTAAGTATCTTAATTACATTCTCTGTGTGTTCTTGTAACGACGTGCCAAGTATTATAATATCATCTAAATATACTAAACATATTTTATTAACATGTTCTTTTAAAACTGTATTCATTAGTCTTTGAAATGTTGCGGGTGCATTTTTTAATCCAAATGGCATTCGAGTAAATTCAAAATGTCCTTGATCTGTAGAAAATGCTGTTTTTTCGACGTCATCTTCATCTACTTCAATTTGGTGGAATCCAGATGTTAAATCTAACGTTGTAAAATATATTGATTTTCCTAATTTATCTAAAATTTCAGTTATATTTGGTATAGGAAACTTGTCATCTATTGTTCGTGAGTTTAATTTCCTGTAATCAATAACTAACCGTGTTTTACGTTTTTGTGATGCATCTAATTTTTTCGGAACAATCCAAATTGGGGATGACCATGGAGAGTAGCTTTCGCGAATTATTTTGTCATCTAATAATTTAGTAATATGTTCTTGTACATCTTTCTTAAATGTCTGTGGTAATCTGTAACTTTTTGTGTAGATAGGTGTATCATCGGTTAATTTTATTTTATGTTTGATAGTAGAAGTATGTGATAGGCTTTCGTTGTTTTTTGGAAATAAATCTTTATAGTTTTTTATAATATTTAGCAATGCTTCTTTTTCAATGTCACTTAAATGATCTGTTCTAATTGATTCGATTAAGTTATCCTTTTCCATATTAAAAATTTCATTTTTATTTTGTAAATGCTGTAACTTATATGTTTTATTTTTACAATAAACTAGTTCTGTGGTAAAGTCTATTTTCATTTTTAAATCCTTTAGTGTTTGAAATCCCAGTAATAAGTTAAAATTTTTATGAAAATTGTATACATGACATTTTATTGTTATATCGTTAATTTTAAGATTTATGTATTCATTTCCTTTACTTTTTCCTGTAGCTGTATTGAAGGTAAATGTTTCTTTATATATTTTAATATGTGGTAAATATTTTTTTATGAATTCGGGGTGAATTAAATTAATTGAAGAACCTGTATCGAGTAGTATTTTATAATTATCAATTTTTATGAATGGTAGTTTGGAATTACAATTAATATTTAGAATTTCTCGTCTGTTTCGGGACCTAGTTCTAAAAAATAAGGGTTGTTTATTGTTTCGTCTGGTTCATATGTTCCATCATCTTCTTCATAGTTTTCTTCTGGATTTTCATCTATTTCTTCGTTTTTTGTTTCTTCATTGTTGTGTATTTCTTTTGCAATCCAATTTGTCGCTTGGTTGCTTTGGTTTCGAGTGAAGTAATTATTTGGTTTTTTAGATTGATTTGTAGAAATACTCATAGGTGTTGGTGTGTAGTTATTTCTTGTACCGTTATAATTATTATTTTGACGATAAGTATTATTATTATTATTATTATTATTATTATTTGGAAAATGTTTTTTCGCGCTATTAAATTGTGTGGTATGTTTATCTGGTAATGTTTTAATTTTATTAATTGAGATGTTTTGGTTAAAATTTGATGATCTTAAATATTGGAAATCATTTCTTAATAAACTATCTAGTTCGTTAAGTGTTTGTGGATTTCTTGTTGCTAAATTATTTCTAAGAGGATCTCTTAGTGAAATTATTGTATGTAATACAACTAATTTTTCGTTTTGTGCATATATTACTGATGCATTATTATTTTCTAGTGTTAATTTTTGTTTATACAATGAATATAATTCTATGATTTCATTAACAAAATCAACTGGATTTTTATTACATTTTTTATACATAATGTCTAGTAATATGCTATGTGAAGTTTGTTTATTAGAAAACTTATTTATTAAATATGTTTTTAGTGATTGCCAATTGTCAAAGGTCTGTTCTTGCACTACCTCTGCTGCTTTATCACATAATTTGCTTTTTATATTAATAAAAGCAATTCTTTTTAATGTTTCTGATACTGCTGGAGTACAACTATTAATAAGTGCATTAGTTTCTTCTACCCTACTTATGAAATAGCTTAACTGTTTTGAATTCCCATTAAAACGTGGAATAACATCAGTTAACGATTTAATTTCTTGTATGGTAGACATATTAATATTAATTATTTAAATTTTAACGGAAACTTACAATGATATTAGGAGTATAATCTTCATAAGTTGTTTTCTTTGACTGCCGTTATGAAGTCGACTGCAAATACAACTGAAGCTCCTTGATGTTAAGTAACCGGAGTCTTAAATTCTTGTAGTTTCAATCTTGAGGTTTTCAATCTTGAGGATGTCTTGAGGTTTTTCAATCTTCTTAAATGTGTAGAAGTGTAGTTTTCATAGGTCGTCTCCTTGCCGAAGTTCAGATGACAACTGAAGTTTTTCTTCTACTGGTTCAAACAGGTATTAAACGATTAAAATCGACCAGCTAATTCCGTTAACCTGTCCTACCGACTGCGCCAGTTAAATAAATTAGTACGTCAAGTATGTTTTTAAAAAGAAAACAATTTATTTGACAAATTTACAAGATTGATAAATACGTTACAATGTCAAGACTAAGACTGATTAAGACTGATTTAAGACTGATTTAAGACTAAATTAATTATTTACCTCTCGTTATTTATATGTTCACAAGTTGTTGTTGTTTATTAGAAATTAATTATCTATTTCGTAAGAGGCGAAAGTATTCAAGAAGATAAAGAGACTTTCACACTTTTATTTATAATCAAAATATATTTGTAAATAGAATAACGGTAATATATTAATATGGTAATTATAATAATAATATACATAACTCGCGCGTGCGCGTTTTTTTTTTTTTTTTTTTTTTTTTTTTTTGGCGGTTTTTTTTTTTTTTTTTTTTTTTTTTTCAAAGTCGAGGTCAAAGGTCACGTGCATAGATAAAAAACGGTTGACGTCACTGCAAATAAACAAAGTAAACACGTTGCATCATCTTTAATTGCAATAACAAGTTGCATCATCCCGATCAATAGTCTGGCGCGTGCATAGATAAAAAACGAATGACGTCAATGAAAGGCACGCGCATGCCACGTGACTCGTAACAACAACATGCGTCATTGTCAAAATTAAAAGAATAGAGTTGCAAATAAACAGATTTCATCGCCCTAATCATTAGTCTTCACCTCGTCGGGTAGTGCTACGGATGTCCTGCGGGTGGTGCGACGAGTCTTGCGGCCCGTCCCGCGTTATTTTTTGACGGTAACATATTTCCTAAATTTATATATTTAGGGTCCCGAAAGAACCTAACGGTCGAAACCGGACGTAACGCGTTCTACGGAACGTCCGGATCCTGCGCGCACCTGAACCTCGTCGATCCGACCCCCGGGTCACGTGTTACAAGCTATCTCGGGTTCCATCGGGGATTCGGCTACGGATTAAGGCTTATCTTGTAGATCTCGATCTCCCGGTCACGTGGGTGCCGTCCGCATCAAAATCGGCCCAGCGGTTGCGGAGAAAATCAGGTTTGGAACTTTGCCAAATTTTTGTGTGTGCGCGCGCGTGCGCGTTTTTTTTTTTTTTTTTTTTTTTTTTTTGGGCGGTTTTTTTTTTTTTTTTGGGCGGGGTTTTTTTTTTTTTTTTTTTTTTTTTTTTCTTCAAAGTCGAGGTCAAAGGTCAAGGTTGTGCTCGAGCCGGCAGGTCAAAGGTCAAGGTTGTGCTGGATCTCTCATTTTTACACTACTTAGGTTATCGTTTGTTATGTGCAAATATAAACGCCCGTAACAACCGATAACCTACTCTAAATGAGCTAATGTTGAATAGGTTATCGTTTGTTATGTGCAAATATAAACGCCCGTAACAACCGATAACCTACTCTAAATGAGCTAATGTTGAATGGGTTATCGTTTGTTATGTGCAAATATAAACGCCCGTAACAACCGATAACCTACTCTAAATGAGCTAATGTTGGATAGGTTATCGGTTGTTATGTTCAAATATAAACGCCCGTAACAACCGATAACCTACGCTAAATGAGCTAATGTTGAATAGGTTATCGTTTGTTATGTGCAAATATAAACGCCCGTAACAACCGATAACCTACGCTAAATGAGCTAATGTTGAATAGGTTATCGTTTGTTATGTGCAAATATAAACGCCCGTAAAAACCGATAAAGCCCGTACCAACCGCTAACCTACTCGGTTAATGTTAATTTTTGAGGCCGCTTGTAATGACGTCATAATAATGAAACCATTCTACTGCATGACGTCATTACACTAGTATGTCATTTTACATTATTCACAGTATTTACGTTGTTTATATATTTACGTTATTTTTATTCATGTTTATTGATCAATATCAACATTACTATCAATATGTATATATTCTTTATACCAAAAATGTATACATTCATATAAATATCACGAGATAAATTGAGAACGTTGCGGGAAAGTGAGGTTATGTCGGTAGATCATATAAAAGGGCTTATAACTAATTCCACAGTTGTTTGCGCGCAAAACTAATTTCATATTCGGATTCAGCATACAAAAAAGTATCGATTATAAGCAAAATGGTTCAAATTGGTTTGGTGTCCTATAAATAAACAATTACCAAAACAGGTAAATATTTCAAAGAAATAATTTATATGTTTCAGATAACTGGAATCGATCCAAAAAGCCTATAAGTAAATATTGTGACACTTATCGCTAAGGTCCGTTTCGGGATCTAGGTTAGTAAATAATTAATTCACTAAAGTTTACGATTACAAATATTTATTACACTAAACAAGTTACAAAATAAATAATAAACTAATTATAATTATGTATTACAATAAATAACTTAATAATTTACTTAAAATAAATAATAAACAATAAAGAACTTAATAATTTTCTTAGCACTACTTACAACCAATTTTATAGACTACACATATAAAATGAGACTGAATACACTAAAACTGGATTTAACACAGATGCACAATAACTTTTCAAAATACACACACAAACAAAGACAGTATAACAATCGTTAACCAACACAATGCTCGGAATTGTTAACCTGTATAACACCCCGATAATCGCTCGTCGAAGATCAAACGAATACTGACTCTGACCCCGCTCAAGGGGTCTCTTTTATAGTGAATCAAAAGAACCTACTCAAAAAACACCGAATATTCGAAACAAACAATAGAGTACAAAAGCCCTTTATAAGTGAGTGCTAGAAAAATCCATTGTAAACAAGTCAACAATAGGTCTTTTTGTAAGTAGACTAAAAGTTGTTACGGGTCCCTTTCACAGATAGTTGTACAATACCCGACCTCTTATCCTACACAATAGTGCAGTCCTATTAATAACTTTTATGAATAGACATGCCTTTATTGTCATTATTGTCCTATTGTCACTTATTGTTACTATTTCACTCTATTATCTACTTTACTATTTTTATATATGCCCAGAACGGGCAGGTGGAGTGTTATTTTAATTGCACTCTATCTGTTTGGTCCAGGGCTAAAAAAAATAGTTCTGTTTCTTATCACATAGTCAGCCACCTATATGACTGAACTATTTAAGAACAGAAGAGGTAGAGGTGTAAAAGACACTAGTCAGAGTTATCTCCTCTGAGAGTAATGAATTTCACTATGCAGCCAGACCCTGTGGTGAATGAAGTGAAGGTGTCATTTTCAGGGTGGAAAGTGAGTGCTTTTCGGAGGGCCTGGCATGCTGATAAGCATACACTTTCAACTCAGTGAGGAAGGCAATGGTAAACCACCTTACTCCTTGTTTTTACTTAGTAAAACCTCTAAAGGTTCAAACCAGCTTTTCGGCTGTTGACCTAAACAACTATTTTTATGAATGAGTACTAGAACTTTCGCGAACCATCCCTTTCTTCGATCTGTCACATTATTATGAAACTCCAAAATTAATAATAAATAAAATAATGAACAGATGATTATAGGTGTTACATTGGCAGTGTTATTGATATAAAATTCATTTCATCAAATTGTGTGCAAGAATTAGATTGTTTGTACGTTGTGAAAAGAAAAATTGAAGTTGTAATTTTTACTTTCTCTTGCCTATATGAATATAGAGGAAGGAAAAAATTGTTTTTATGTCGATTTTTCGAAATCTACTTTTCACCAGATCTACTCGTTTTCAGATCCCCTAAACCCAAAAACATGTTTTTAGCGATTGGTGTGTGCGTGTGTGTGTGAAAAAAATATCTCGAGAACGAAACATCGTACGAACTTGAAACTTAAAGTTATATACCACTACCGGACCCGACCCAAACGTTTTTATTAAAAATCGGTCAACCGGAAGTAGTAGTTTATTCGTGTAATTTTTCAAGTTTTTGCGATTTTCTCAAAAACGGCTTCTACGATTTTTCTTAAAATCACCTCGTTTACTACATTTTTTATGCTCTACAAGATAGGGTGGGCGTCATGTCTGCTGAAATTTTTGAAGAGACTGCTTTCACATAAAAAAATTGTTTTTTTAAGATTGCGGCTTTATTATGCATTTTAGCGCAAAAATGTATATGATTAAAGTTGTAGACAATTTAAAATCCTACAAAATTTATTTCTAACATTGTTTTCTAACGCTTAGTTTAGCGGTAATTAGAGTTTTTCTGTTTTTTTCTCATGAAAACGTGTAAAAAAATCTATTTTTTACGATTTCAGCCTTAGTATGCATTTTACGACAAAAGTGTAGATAATCAATTTTATAGGAAATTAAAAGATTTACAACTTTAATTAAAGCATTTTTCTCTACAGAGCCTAGTTTAGCGTGAAAGAGTGATTTTCCTTATTTATAAGCCAAACTGAGATTGATTTTCATTTTGCGTCTTTCACCCATAATTAAAATTAGGTTATGTTTATTGAGGTTAGTTTTTTGTTTATTTCTAATGTTTTTTCACTAATATCAGGTTGATTGTTATCTCATTTATTGTTGTTATTGTTATTGTCTTGCATTGGCATTAAATTTTTTACAACGTCAGTCTCGTTTTTTAATAGCCACACCTCGTACAGGGCTATAAAAATAGTTCTGTTCCTTATCACATGGTTAGCCAACTAAATGTCTAAAACATTTAAAAACAGAAAAGGTAGAGGTATAAAAGACACTAGTCAACGTTATCTCCTCTGAGAGTACTGAGTTTCATTATACAGCTAGACTTTGTGAGGAAGTAAAGTAAGAAAATGAAGTGAAGGTGTAATTTGCAAAGTTGAAAGTAGGTACTTTTCGGAGGGTTAACCACCTACATTTTATGTACTAGTAAAGCCGCTAGAGATTCAAATCATCCTTTCGGCTGATGACCTTAACAAATAACAAACTTAGTTCCAAAACATGAATACGATTCAATCGCCGAAATTCAACCGCATTATTTAGTAATTATGACGCAAAGTAGTACTCATAACTTTTAAGTTTTTTCTGGTATCGTAATATAACATAGCATCAATTCGTGATTAATTTAAAAATATTTGAGGGAAAAGGTTGTTTATTGTAACAGATTGTCTATTGTTTGGGTTGGAGTGTGTTAAACAAAAATAGTGAACAAGGAAGTGTGAATTCTTGAAAAAGGTAGTGCGTCTTACACATGGTGCGTCTTGTACCACGGTTTACCCCAAATTTTTACCCAGTCCATTGTTATTTTGCTTTGAGAACAGAACCCTAAAACGTAGTTTATACTGTAAAATGATATCTTATATGTGAAAATCACTTATAATAAGTTAGTTAATAATGAAAATTTTAGGTGAACTTAATAAACTTTATAAATTAACTGGAAACATATCTTGAAATTTGAGAATATATTTTCAAAGTCAAGTGGGTATATAGGTAAAATGAATTATTAGGTATGAGGTTTGCATGTGAATAGGTACAAGAAATATGAAGAAGTTATCTGTACATTGATTGGAACAGCATTAATTACGTATTGTGTTTACGTGTTCAACATATACGTTCGTAAGATCTCTGTTAGGTATATGTACTACGTGTTTTATGTAGATATATACGTAAGTCTTAACAAACTTGATCGAGAGCCTTGAGGGGGTATAGAAAGAGAATTCGTTGCTAAGATATACTGAAATGGAAATCAACAACAACACACACACACACTCACACACACACACACACACACACACACACACACACACACACACACACACAAAAGGAGGAGAGAGAGAAATATGTCAAGAGAATGAAGGAGTCAACAATTATTTCCAGAGAAAGATTGATCAGCAGTGATTTTCAAATTAAATGCAATCAACTTCGGCATTATTATTATTATTATAAAATGTGTTAATTAATTAATTTGGATTAATTATAGTTTAATTAAATCTTAATTTACTCAAATTTACAAACAGGATAATTGGTTTTATGTTGTCTGTAAATAATTTAATTAAATAATTCAATCAGGTTTTTTGGTTAAAGTCAACCTCCATTTTCATTAATTATCTTTCATTTCTGTAGTGTACGTTTTCTGTTGAAATTCATCCTAATGATATAAAAATTGAACAAAGAAACCTATTTTTGAATGAAAATAGAGTCACCAGAATTATTTCAAAAAAATCACAAATGCCTTCTTAATTTTGACCTATAATGTAACAATAATTGCTACAATTGCTGCCTTAATATGGATGCAATCTTTTAAAAAAAATAATAACAATGAAAGCACAGCTCTCTATAGTTTCATCATATACAGGGCGTACTGAAAAAGTCCAAGAATTCAGGGCGTGATTCCCCACAACAAAAGAAGAAAAAAAAGTCAAATTAACATAGATCCGAAAATCATTAGTTACCAAGTTATACAGGGTGAAAGATTTCGTCAAAATTTTAGTTACTCCGTTGAAACGAAGCCCTACAGATATTTGTTGGGCGTTAAATTAGGAATAAATTTTACCGTATCGTATGTAAAATGAACAGAAAAATTGAACAAAACAGGTTTCAGACCTGTAGTTGCAGTAGTTTTTAAGATAACTGATGAAATACGCAAAACTTGTCCCGAAAAACAAGTTTCTTTTAGGTTTGAAGCAGATGAACTTTGTTAAATGGATAATAAACACAAGAAATTCTTTTACAAAACTTGTAGAGAATTTAATTCTGAAGAGAATGATGTAAAATAAGTCAATAATAGACAAACGCAAGTTTTAAAAAAGTTATTTTTTAATTAAATAAAATATTATTTATTTTTTATAAAACACTTGTATTAAAAAAATATTGAGTTACTTACTGTTTATTTTTATACCTGGGATCTTAGAAGAGTTCGCCAGTCCATAAGAAAATGGCTGGATGCTTGTATTTTGAACGAGGGTAAACATTTTGAACATCTATTGTGACGTGGCTATTTTTTATGGCAACTGTTATTTTTTTATGTATGATAATTTATGGTTATTAAAAATGTTTACTTGATAAAAAAAACAGTAAGTAACTCATTAATTTATTTTAATACAATTGTTTTCTTTTAAGTATTACATTAATTAAGTTAGTAGAGAGTTTAACAGATTTTGTCTATTTTTCATGCGTTTTTTTATTTAATTAAAAAATAATTTTTTTAAAAATTGCGTTTGTCTATTATTAACTTATTTTACGTCATTCTCTTCAAAATTAAATTTTCTACAAGTTTTGTATAAGAATCTCTTGGTTTTACCATCCATTTAACAAAGTTCATCTGCTTCAAACCTAAAAGAAACTTGTTTTTCGGGACCAAGTTTTGGGTATTTCATCAGATACCTTAAAAATTACTGCAGCTGCAGGTCTGAAACCTGTTTTGTTCAATTTTTCTGTTTATTTCACATACGAGACTGTAAAATTAATTCCTAATTTAACGCCCAACAAATATCTGTAGGGCTTCTTTTCAACGGGGTAACTGAAATTTTGACAAAATCTTTCACCCTGTATAACTCGGTAACTAATGATTTTCAAACCTATGTTAATTTGAACTTTTTTTCTTCTTTTGTTGTGGGGAATCACGCTCTGAAATCTTGGACCCTTTTTCAGAACATCTTGTATATCACTTACCCTATCATGTAGAATCTGCAAGAGAGGAAAATTATTTTCTACATCGTAGAGCATAACAAAAATAATATAGTGAATGAGGCGATTTTAAAAAATAAAATCGTACGAGCTAATTTTGAGAAAATCGCAAAAAGTGAAAAGTTTCACGAATGAACAACTACAAAGACAGATTTTCATTAGAATGTTCGTATTTGATCCTCTTGTGGTACCTAAGTTTCAAGTTTCAAGTTTGTACACAATTCCGTTCATGAGGTAATTTGTTCATACACAGATCAAACAAAAACACAGCTACGGCCTGATTTTCGTTAGGAGAGCGCTGGACAAAACGTGCGTCCACATTAGTATAGTCTTGTACGTACTGCAATAATACAGTGTATGTAATCAACAATGGAACAGCATGCCTACAAAATACAATGGGTGTTGTCAATTTTCAACAACACTGACTGTACATCGTACTGTTGGTCGGAGGGGTAGTATGCGGGGGTCGAAGTCAAGTATGCGCATGCGTAGTCACAACAATGGCCTTTAACCCTTTTTTGGGTTCAGGGGACCTGAAAACGTGTGTTTCCAGTAAAAACTCGACTTCAAAAAGTCGCCATGAAAACAATACTTTCCTTCCCTATACATTCAACCAAAACAGGCAGGTGGAGTGTTAAATTGGAAATTAATCTGTTAGTTTCAGGACTACAAAAGTAGTTCTGTTTCTTAATATATGATCATTCATTATATGACTGAAGCACTTAAGAACAGAAGAGGTAGAGGTGTAAAAGATTTAGTCACAGTTATATCTTCTAAGAGTAACGAATTTCATTATAAGAGGTGTGGCTACTAAATAACGAGACTGACATAAAAAATGTTATTTTAATTTTATACATAATCACGTATTGTCACCTTCAATATACACTCCTTCTCTATCCCTACAACGCTCCATGCGAATTTTTCATCGTTAGAAACAGTGCTGGAAGTCATCTTCTGTCAGCTCCTTCAGGACACGTGCCGCTTTCTCTTTTACAGCTTCCACAGACTCAACTCTTGTCCCTTGTAATGCAGATTTCACCTTAGGGAACAGATAGAAGTCACATGGTACAAGATCTGGTGAATAAGGTGGATGTTCTAACACTGAGATGCTATATTTGGCTAGAAACCTCTTGACAGATAACGCAGAATGAGCTGGCGCATTGTCTTGGTGGAGAACCCATGATTTGTCCTTCCACATTTCGGGGCGTTTTTTCCTTACTCTTTGACGAAGTTTAGAAAATACCTCAAAGTAGTAATATTGATTAATTGTTTGACCTTCAGGAATCCAGTAAAGGTACACAATCCCATGGATATCAAAAAAAACCAATCATCATTGCTTTAAATTTTGACTTGCTCATTAGAGCTATTTTGGCTCTCTGTGAAGTTCGGCTCTTCCAGTGCATGGATTGGCGCTTTGTTTCCGGATCATAAGTAAAGAACCACGTTTTACCACACGTTATTGTCGTTTCCATTAATTTGGGTCATTTTCAATAATGTACTAAGTATCAGTACAGACATTTTCGCGAGCTTCATTTCAAACATTTTTGAGCGGCTCGTGCCCTGAAGGAGCTGACAGAAGATGACTTACAACACTTGTTTCCAACAATGGAAAAGTTGCATGGAGCGTTGTAGGGTTAGAGAAGGATTGTATATTGAAGGTGACAATAAGTTATTATGTATAAAAGAAAAAGAAAATTTTTTTACAACGTTAGTCTTGTTATTTAATAGCCACACCTCGTAAAGTGAGACCCTGAAGTGAATGAAGTGAAAGTGTCATTTACAGGGTGGAAAATATGTGCTTTTCAGAGAGCCTGGCATGCTGATAAGCGTACTTTTCTATTCAATGAGGACGGTGTTGGTAAACGAACTGACTACAGGTCATTTGTTCTAGCTAGAAGCTCTCCCTCCAACGCTCTGTGCCGCTGAGCTGTTCTGTTTAGTGGTGGGGGAAGCACCTCGTAGTTGTAACAGTAGTATACAGTTAGAAAGAGAGGGAATGATCATTAAGTGAGAAGGAGACAACACTTGCCCCTTGAAACTATCCCTACTCTACCTACTCGCCCTCCCCTTACAAGCTTCTTCCTAAAACAAAATGTACTATACTTGTCTTACTTAGTAAATCCTGTAAAGGTTCAAACCAACCTTTCGGGTGATGACCTAAACAACAACAACGTATATTCACCTAGGACAAGAGAAAATAAAAAATAAATAAATTGATAAAGCTATAAAGAGTTTATTATAAATTTAAAAACCGTAACATACTAAAAAACGAACAAAACTGTAAAATTTTCTATATTTTAATAAAACTTAAGAATAAATTTATTTATGAATAAAAATAGGGAATATAAATTAAATTTAAATAATAATAAGTGAATAAGAGAATCTTTATGACAATCATCAATAAAATTATATTTACATAGCATAAAACGTAGTTTCATAATTTAAATTGGATCTCGGAATTGAATTTGAATGAGTAATATTTAATATTTATTTTCATGTACCTGCCATGCCAACAAGTTATCGTTTTCTATCTTTTGCTATTACATAGAGTTTACAATATCTTTTATCTTTTTCTCTTTGGATCAACAGCCTCAAGAGAAATCAGGAAGAAGTTTATAACAAATCTGATCTTTCATTTCTCAGTTTTTTCGCTGCATTTTTTTCTTATTCTTTCATATTTCACTTATTTTTCTCGACCTTATTATGTGTACCTCTTCATCTTTACTCTCGGTTGATCATAATCCCTCAGGATAAACATCCGATGACTTAGTCAATCAATGGAGTTGTTCGTCCTCGTTTTGATTCCCTTTTCAATTATATTTTATTTAGAAATGAATAAATTGATTAAATTGTAAATCATTAAATCATTGATGCACTATTTTTATGGCTCATTTAAATATCGGTACAATAAAAAGCAATATCAGAATTTTAAAATTTCTATGTTTCTACATTCATTTCATCCTTAGGGCGTTTTCCGTGATTAATAATTTACTTCACTTTTTTAACAAAGAATAATTAATTGTTTCGTATTCAGTTCCTAAATACAGTATGTTCCGCTCACCAAATATCCCGTATTGAAACATAAAATTTTTTTTTTTTTTTTGCTCAATATGAACAATATGAACATTTTTATAACAGGCAGGTGAAGTTTTAAATAATTATTTCCACTCGAACTACTAATCCAGGGCTACAAAAAATATTTCTGTTTCTTATCACATGGTCGGCCAATTATATGACTGAAGCAACTAAGGGAAGACTGTACTTTGTACCCTGCCAATGTTAAATTTGCTATTTTTAAGTACATTTCTCACAAGATTGGTAGACGATAGGGAAATAAAACATTACTGGCGTTATCGGGTTGCTCGAGCTACTGATATTTTTGCTACTTAATCCGTTAAACCATAAAGTTAAAAACAGAAAAAAGAATAATATAACATTTTTACAAATTTTTTTACGATATTTTACATATTGATATTTTTTGTAGCTTTTGAGGAAGTCATAAAAGGGCCGGAATATGTGAAGGTACAAGATAAATAACTGGTAAAAATTTCAGCCTGGTATGTTTAATGGTTTCCGAGAAAAATATGCATGTGATCATCCAGGGGAAGATAGAGGGGACGCGCGGCCCCGGACGTAGGAGAACGTCCTGGCTTAGGAACCTTCGCCAGTCGTACGGGGTGAGCACCACGACACTATTTAGGTTGGCTGTGGACAGAGTGAAAGTCATGCGACTGATCGCCAATGTTCTTGGAGGACAAGGCACTTAAAGAAGAAGAGAAAAATATATCTAAATGTTAAAAATCTAAATTTATGGGAACGGGCAAAAATACAAAGGCACAAACAAAAAACAAAATGCATACAAGCAAGTAAATTTCCTATCAACATTTGGATAGAAAGCTGAACCAACAGCTGAGAGTATTAAAAACAGTAACGCAGATATTGTAAAAAACTAAAATTCCCTTTGCTCTAAAACGATCGGTATAAAATTATGAAAAATATATTCGTTCTTGGTGACACGATAATTTTCTGGGTAAACCTCCAAAAAACTTAATTTTTTCATTACAATAATTTTTTTCACGTAATTTAAATGTTTTTGTGGTTGATCTTGGTCTGAACTATTGAAAAACATAAAGAACCGAAATTCGAAATTTCCAGTTAAAACCACCATACAGTCTCGTCTTAAAAAAACAGAAGAGGTAGAGGTGTAAAATACATTAGTCAAGGTTATTTCCTCTAAAAGTAATGAATTTCATTGTTCATTTCGACCCTGTGGTCAATGAAGTGAAGGTATCATTTACAGGGTGATGCTTTTTAAAGGGCCTTACATGCTGGTAAGCATACTTTTCCACTCAATGAGTTAGGCAATGGTAAACCACACCACTCCTTTTTTTCTGAGTTAAACCTCTAAAGGTTGAAACCAACCTCTTGGCTGATGACCTAAAACAACAATAGGGAAGGAAAGTTGCCTATTATTTTCATTTAGATTTTTCGAAATCGAGTTTTCACCGGAAATACAAGTTTTCAGGCCCAACTCAAAAAATCATGGAGTAGAGACCCTTTACGATAAGAAGAACGGCAACCACAATTTAATATTTTCAGTTCATAAATATTTTGTTAACATCAAAGCTAAGTTAAACAAAGTTGAACATCTAAACTGGAACTATATGACTGGAAAGAATGCTTTTTAAACGCTTTTATTTAACTTACTCTTGGAAGCACCAAATCTTGCAACTTAAAATTTTAATACTTCTACCGTATCAATATGAATCAAACTTTGCACACTTGTTTATCTTCGATGACAATACGCTGTGGAGGTGTTTGTAAAAAAAATTTTTTAATTTTAAAATTTTATAACGCTTTTAATTTAACTTACTCTTGGATCCATCAAATCTTGCAACTTAAAATTTTAATACTTCTACCGTATCAATATGAATCAAACTTTGCACACTTGTTTATCTTCGATGACAGTACGCTGCGGAGGTGTTTGTAAAAAAAAAATTTTTAATTTAAAAAAAAAAATTTTTTTAAATTTAAAAAACGCTTTTATTTAACAATTACTTAAAAAAATTAACTAAAAATAAAAAAATTAAAAAAAAAAATTTTAAGAAACGCTATTATTTAACAATTAATCAAAAGAAAAATGAACTAAAAAGAAAAAAAGAAAAAATTTACAAAAAAAGACAATCACAGACATTACAGTTAAAATAAAAGCGTGGCGCATTAATATATATAATATTACAACGAATATTTTACAATAAATATTATATATATTAATGCGCCACGCTTTTATTTTAACTGTAATGCCTGTGATTGTTTTTTTTTTTTGTAAATTTTTTTATTTTTCAAAATTACATTAAACAAAACGTGATAAAATCTAGAACTAGTGTAAAGTGATTATGAAATTAAAGATAAAAATACCATTGCTTCAAAATAAAATTTTGTATACAAAACCGTTTTCAACTCAGCCTGGACCTACGGTATGTATTTATGCCGGCCGCATTGGCGTAGTTGGTAAAGTGCTCGTCTCTCATCATGCGGTCTTGTGTTCGAATCCCATTCAGGAGCATATTTTAATACGTCACAAAAAATCATTTCATCCTTCACCGTCTGCATTAGCAGTAATTGCAAAACAGTCGGACGTTAAACAAAAACAAATCTGGTGTGAAACACTCACACAACTTACTCTTGCCAATGGAAATAATTAACAATAAACCTAACAATAGTAATAAAATATTAGAAATAAACAAAAAACTAACCTCAAAAAACATAACCTTATTTTAATCATGAGTGAAAGACGCTAAATGAAAATCAACCTCAGTTTGACTTAAAAATACGGAAAATCACTCTTTCACACTAAACTAGGCTCTGTAGAGAAAAATGCTCTAAATAAAAGTTGTAGATCTTTTTATTTCCTATAAAATTAATTATATACACTTTTGTCGTAAAATGCATACTAAGACTCTTAAAAAAATTTAAAAAACTTAAAAAATCTTAAAAAATCTACGAATCTTAAAAAAAATCGATTTTTCACACGTTTTCGTAAGAAAAAACAGAAAATCGCTAATTACTGCTAAACTAAGCGTTATACAAGAAAATGTTTGAAATTAAAGTTGTAGGATTTTAAATTCTCTACGACTTTTATTATATAAATTTTTGCGCTTAATTGCATATTAAAGCCGTAATCTTAAAAAACCCTATGTTTTTACGTGAAAACAGCCTCATTAAGAATTTCAGCAAACATGGCGCCTACCCTATCTTGTAGAGAATAAAAAATTGAGTAAACCAGACGATTTAAAAAAATATCGTAGGTCCAGTTTTTTGAGAAAATCGCAAAAAAGGGAAAAATTATATGCATAAACTACTACATCCGGTTGACCGATTTTGATGAAAATGCTCGTGTCCGGTCCGGTAGTGGTATGTAACTTAAGTTTCACGTTTCAAGTTCGTACGATGTTCCGTTCTACACACACGCGCGCGCGCGTGCGCACGCACGCGCGCACGCACACACACACAAAGACAAAACGCTCAAAACATGTTTTTTGGGGTCACCCCTGACCCCAAACAAAACGTTTGGGTCTGAAAACGTGTAGATCCGGTAAAAACTCGATTTGAAAAATCGACATTAAAACATATTAATCATATTTTTAATATTTTATTGCCAATGTTAGGTTATATTATTCGCTTTGGCAGGAGAAAAACGAGTGAGTTTTTCACACCAGATTTTTATTGTTGCATTATTAATCCCCCGCTCCCTTCGCTTCACAGCACCTTAAATAAATTATTTTAAAACCGCTGTCTATACAATATTTTTGATTTTGTTGCCGAAAAATCCGACATGAAGTTAACATGTGAAACGTTGTCCCTGTACCTCCAGGTTTGTTGGTTTTTAAAACGACAACCTCAGGTGGGTCAACAAAGTTTTTAAGTTGCTAACCAAACCGTTGTAAAAATATATTTTACGAAAAAATAAATTAAAGTAGCAGTGGTAACAACTTAATTAAACCGCAATAGTACGATAGTTCGCCCAGAAAAGAACGGTTTTAAGTAAAAGTTTTAATAAAGAAGTATTAACACTATCTCTAATACTGACAGTTTGTTGACAGATAAGATCGATGACACATATTCGGTATCCTTACCGATTATGGCAAACACGGGAGAAACGCAATTACATAGCTGTATTAACGCTACGTTGTAAACGAAACCCATTTAGCATGAATATCATGTTTAAAACTTTGGGAAAATCAGAAAACAATACTATTTAAAACCAAGTAATGAATTATAAAAATTTCGTTCGGTAGAGCTGTGTATTTAGGAGTTAATAGGACTCCTATTTATAAAATGAATTGTAAGCGATTTAGCGTTCTAAATAAATAGATTACTATACTAATTTAAAAATAACATAAATGACTAATATTTTTTGTTTGTATGTCCTTCAGGAAAAGCGACGCCGCCATTCATATTATTATTGAAAATTAATTGTGAAAGAATAGAGATGACAGGACCTGATGTACATTAAGAATCTTACCGGATGTGACAAAAAAAGCCTCTTACCGGATGTGACAAAAAAAGCCTCTAACCGGATGTGACAAAAAAAGCCTCTTACCGGATGTGACAAAAATAAGCCGTTTACCGGATGTGACAAAAAAAGCCTCTCCTATGTAACTACCTCAAATTTTGTCGTTTTTTAATAAATTATTTGTATAAAATCTTTTGAAGACTCATTCTTATCTGTTTCTAAACGACTGGAGAAATAAAAGCAAGATTACACCCTTATAATAGTGTTAATGTTGACAGTTCATTGTCCGATGTTAATTTCCCTATACGATAAATTTGTTGGAAACCACATGATAAATTCTATTTTTTTTAATAACATTATTTGCAATCTCTGTTTGTAAAAATAAACAATAACCAAACCTTTTGAATTTACAAATCACAAGTTGGGGCCTCATTACCCTGAGTACCTCTCATTACATCAATTATTCATTTGTTAAAAGAGAAAATTACTATGTACAATAATATTTCCATTTAGGGGAGACCGGGGCTAGTTGGCACACTCTTTACATATTTTTGTTGTAGCTATTTATGAAGTATTTGAGATTGTTTTATGCTGACGGCATACCTTAACCTATTAGCTTTAAAGTCTCAATTTTTTAAATTAAAAATTTTATGAGTTATGGATATTTAGTCATTAAAACCCATGCGCCAACTTACCTCAATCTCGGGGATAGTTGGCGCAAGTTATTATTCATTCTTTAAACAGTTTTATAGGTGTGTGCCGTGGCGTTTCAAATAAAAAAAATAAAGCATCTTAAACGAATTATTTTAAACAATGTTATTGGTAAACTAATATAAAACTGGAATACCAGAATAGGTAATAAAACCAAAATTAACTTTTCCAGTAATTTACAGTTTTAAAAATCTATATTAAATAGATTGGATACGGAGTTCTTTTTCCTTTCCTGCATGTAGTTTTTACGCGTTTCTTATCTTCGGCAGAAGACTTCCTAGACATGTTATCCCTTGTTGCATTTTTTCAGCTTCTAAACAACCATCACCTATTATGTTGACGTCACGGGTACTGCGTTTAGCCCTTCGATCGCCTCCTGATATACTTTCTGGCAGACCTTGTTAGGGTTCTATCAGGGACGTCAAATTCTTTAGCTACACCTCATCGATTTAGTAGTTTTACTTTCCTGGCAGCTCGTAACATGATAGTAGGCTAAGTGCTTTCTCTTTAAGTTTTTCTTTTGTAGTTTTGCATTTTCTGCAAAAATGTACAAATATTTAAGGCTTAATTCCACAAAATTCACGTCCTTAACACGATAAATACCTTTTGTTAGGCAACATAAAAAACGAAGATAATTAGACCTATATTAACCTTAATATATAGTTAAAGATATTGAATAGTTATTGTTTTAATTACCTAACAGAGCTGAACTTGACGTTGGGCAAGTTGGCGCATGCGCTAACTTGTCCCGGGACTGTTCGCCAACTAGCCTCGATTCATCGTTTTTGGAAAAACTATGTCATAGTGAAAAAAACTATGCAATCAATTTACTTAAACTTGCCACACTAAAAACCACAAAGAACCGGTGAGTTTAATAATACAAATATTAATTGGTTGCATAACGGCTCAAAACACAACGACATACTCACTTTGACTGCCGGAAACAGTCATTCAAGTTTCAGGATTGAAAACATCTAAACAACAAATTTATCGCGAGTGCTCAAGGAAGAGCACCAAGCTTAAGTAAGAGAGCTCAAGTAAGAGTAGAGGGGTTTACTTACCCCTGCGTCAACTAGCCCCGGTCACCCCTACAGTACGGAATTCTTTTCACTATAATTTTATGTAATTTTAAACTCTTTCAGACAATTCCAAAACATGGTAACGATTCAGGCCCCTAACTTCTGCATTGTTTTGAAGATTTATGTCTACTTCGTTTTTGTGACTTTCAAGTCTTGCCTGATATTTTTTATTAAAACGCCTGACCTCGTCCATTACATCAGGAAGGTTGCAATAATGTTGTATTTCTGCATTCCTTGCAAACCATGGCGCCGTTGTTATAGCCCAAAGAACCTTATTCTGAAACCTTTCTATGTTACTTCTGCAGGTAGTTTCCCAAAGTTGAACGCCGTACAACCAAACGGGTTTAAGTAACATTTTGTAAAGCAGCAACTTATTCTCAAGTGAGAGTGAAGAGTTCCCGCAAATCAGCCAGTACATCCTTTTGTATGTTAGATTTAATTCATTCCTCTTCATTCTCACATGGGTTTTGTAAGTTAACCGCCTATCAAGAAGCGTACAAAGGTGCTTCACAATTTCACTTTGTGGTAAATCAACACCTCTAAGTTTTACTGGTGGACAAGTATTTCTCCACATTGATTTTGGATTATTGATCTTCACTCCATTTTTGATGCCATGGTTGGATTTGGTCTAAACATTACTGAAGTTTGTTTGAAGTAACTGTAGGATCTCCACTTTTAGAATGCAATGCCTTATCTTCAGCGAATGTAGCTTGAATACCCCTTGAGTTGTTGGTAAGTCTGCTTCATACAATGAGTACAAATACGGGCCTAGAATTGAACCATAAAGTACACCAGAGGAAATTTACCTGGAACATGACAGCTCATCTTGATATTTTACTTGAAAAAACCGATTTTCTAGATAACACCAAAAAATCAAGGAGAAAGGTTGGTTAACGTTCTTTTGATTTTGTATAATAAGCTGACATGCCAAATTTTGTTAAAGCTTGCTTTAACAAGTGGAAGGTTTGTCAACCTTACAGTTGTGGCTTTCGAATTTAAAAAATATTTTTAGTTTATTAACCCACACCTAACTCTTGGCTACTATTGTTAAACCTTTGAAAAATTGTGAAATTGGGAATGGTCTTTCTATCTCAGTAATGAAAAAAGAAGGATTCATTTCTAATTTCCAAGTTATATTTTATTTAAGATTTTATTCCATTTTAACATTGTTTCATATTGTAATTTTTATTACAAGAAACAAGTAATCTGTATAATAAGCGGAATTTGTTTAATCCCTTAACGTTTTATGTTACATTCATTTTACGCCTTGGAATTTTCTAGGCCTAAGGCTTATTTTTCAGTTCTCACGGTTAAAAACCCTTAACTTGCTATTTCGTACCCTGGAAACGTTTTTCTGTTCCAACTCTACGTATTTTCTGTAGAGGGGCGCCGGCTTTATCAGCACTTTGTGCAGCCAATTAACGCTTTTCTTTTATGCCGGTATGTCCACAATTTTCCTAACGGCTCGCGTAATTGGTTCTAACCCTTCCGCACGCCTGTAATTAGCGTCGCGGTCAGCCGTGTGTGTGAAGAAAATCGCCTGGGTGTCTTTTCTATTGTGTGTATAAAGACGTTTTCTAAGGTGTAGTGCTAAGACTGGATATCTTATAAAAACGTAACTATAAGTTTTTTTCACTTAAAATAATTGCAATGAAGAAAAGAAAAAAATAATGTTTTTAAAACCATTTAAATGGTAGTCAAAAAATATAAATAATTAGAAAATCCTAATATCATAATGTAATAAACAAGTGCTTTAAAGAATTGATAAAAATTTTCATATAAAATTAGGGAAATTATTTATTATTTTTAGGTGGAATAATACAAATAATAATAACTAATAGAAAATGATTTTAATTTTAAATGAATAATTGTTAATTATTCATTAAATATTATTATTTATTTTTGTTATGTTCGGATTAGTGATATAAACATTAAATTTTCTGAAAAATTTGAACAACTTCCTTGTTAACGGGACATACACTGTTCGTCTTATAAAAACAGCGAAAAAGCGATTATCCGATTATGAAAGGTTGTTCAATAGAAATGGGTACCGGAGGGGATTGTGGAAAATATGTCTCCTTTTCTAGTTGAGGCGTTACCAGTCAAAGAAGAAAAAATAAATTTGTAATTTGTTAAGCGTAAATGGTTTTTATAGCCATCTTCCGCTGAAATTTCGGTCATAAATTTCTTAGATGCGCCCAGACTCTGTCTCTGAGAAACCCACTTACGTACACAGCCTTTTCGCTTGTCTTTTATCCTCTTTTCAAATCATTAACTAAATGATCTACCAATATTTTAGTGAAAACACATAGACTATTACGAAGTTCTTTTGACATCGCTTACTAATAAAGTTCCAAACTATCAATACCAATGTAACAAGTGACTGTTGTGCAAGCTTTCACGAACTTGACACTGCACAACAGCAAAATAAAATGAAAAGTGGCGCAACAAAAAGCGTTTGATGTGTAAACCTCTAATGGAGTCCGAATTAACCTGGCATCAATACTGGCGCCAGCAAATTATGCTGATTTTCAAAGAAGAAGGTCCCTGGTTTAAATCCTAGTAGAGGTAGGAACTTTTATATGGATTTGAATATTAGACTGTGGTTATCGGTGTACTTTGACGGTTAGGGTTCAATTAACCATATTCTCTGAATCTGTAGAAGACTACACCTCATTTACACGTCATACATATCATTCTCATATCATTGTGTCATGGGGTTACTTATTGTGTTGAAATGAACAGATCGCAACGTAGTGTGCACACATTAGGGATAAAAAAAAAACATTTGGTGTGAAACACTCACACGATTTTCTTTTGCCAATGCAAATAATGAACAATATAACCTAATATTAGCAAAAAAACTTTCGAAATAAACAAAAAACTACCCTCAAAAAACATAACCTAATTTTCATCATGAGTGAAAGACGCAAAATGAAAATTAACCTCAGATTGGTTTAAAAATACGAAAAATCACTCTTTCACGCTAAACTAGGCTCTGTAGAGAAAAATGTTTTAAACAAAAGTTGTAGATCTATTAAACCTACCGGGCTGAAATTTTTACCAGTTATTCATCTTGTACACGTACATATGCCGGCATTTTTATGACTTCCTTAAATGCTCCAACAATTAGTAATATGCAAAAAACTTAAAAAATTAATTTGTAAAAATCTATGTGATTCGTTAATTTGTTTTTAATTTTATGGTCCGACAGATTAAATTGAAAAAATGTCAGTAGCTAAAGACACCCGACAAATATGCATGCGTAAAGTTTTATTCCCCAATCTTTTATCAATCCTTGGAAAAAAGTCCCTAATAATATCAAATTTAACATTATTGGGATACAAAGTACAGTCTTCCCTTAAAGTGTTTATTTTTTTTCTTGTAAAAACCGTTTTAAAACCGTTGTTTTGATTTGACCACTTTAGTCAAATAATATCAGTTTCTCAATTTCCTCCTAATCCTCTCCCAGTAGTTCTTCATTCTCTGGGATCTAGCAGCCCGTTCAGCATCTAAAAAAACTCTAGGGTTCTGTATTTTTCTAACCGTTTCTTTGAACCTGATATTTGTGTGTTTGATCGCTTTCAGGTTATCGGATTTTTTTTCAAGGTCCTCCAATGTTAGGTTCAGCTCCACTCAGTCCTTCTTCACTTCACGAATCCAAGCCGGCCCCGACTTAAGGTCCCACATATATTCTATTAGTTGTCTGAGGATTCTTGTTTGTGGAGTTCTTATGATGTGTCCAAGGAAAAAGATCCGTTTTTTGCGCATTGTGTCTGTTACAGGTTCAATGTCTCTGTAAACTTCTCTGGTTGGTAAAACCAGGCAGATACCATCTCTGAACACTCGTTTTCCAATGCAGGTTCTTAGCATACTTCTTTCCAGCATCTCAACTTTTTGAATCCTGATTTCGATAATAAAAATACAGAAAAACACTAACTGCCGCTAAACTAAGCGCTGTAGAAAAATATTGTTTCAATTCAATCTAGGTATCATAACAATATTGATGAATGTTTTAATTTTATTTTTTAATAGTTTAACACTATAAATATTAGTGTTAAAACTGTTAAGTCTTAATATTTTTAAATGAAACTTCATTAGTTACAAACAAGTATCATGTATTATCAATGCATGTGAAGTATATGATTAGCCCCTGAACACTCTGCAACCCGCAATGGTGTTATGTGTTGCATGTTGCATTTGCAAATCTTGTAGGCGCGGTAACAGAGTGCGGAGCATCTAACAGAAAAACTCTGTTAAAAAAAAAATTCATTTGCATAATATTTATAATATATTTTTTACAGAAAGATGCTAGATAAAACTTGTACTGTATTTATCATAAATAATGATAATACATAACGCCTTCAAATATGAAAATAGACATTAAGCGATACATTGCATTGTTTAGTGCTGCAACCTACCGGATTTTTAAGAAATTATTTAAACAAACTTTACTAAAACAGTACAATTTATTGTTTACAATTCGATTCACATAAAAAGAACACCAAATAGGCCTTCATCCAAATAAATTTAATTACAATATAAATCAGGTACAAATAAATTTTATTTCTAGAAGTACTTAAAAATTATGTACCGAGAAATGAATATTATTATCTCAATATCGCCAAGTGTAACTCTCACAAACGTATAAGGTGTTTTTAAATTTTTTTAACTCTTCACTGTCGTCCAAAAAACTGGATTCAACCCGTAAAGGTTTTATCGAGTTTACCGAAAAAAATTAAGGCGATTTACGTTTGCCTAAATCTCAACATGCAGCTCACAATTTTTTTGTAGAACATAAAAATTGTAAAAAATGAGGTAATTTCTAATAGCATTATAGCAGCCGCTTTTGAGAAAATTGCAAAAGTGAACTTAAGACAACGGTACACTTTGATCCTGTTGTTGTTTAGGTCATCAGCCAAAAAGCTGGTTTGAACCTGTAGAGGTTTTACTAAGTAAAACGAGGAGTGAGGTGGTTTACCTTTGCCTTCCTCACTGAATGGAAAAGTACGCTTATCAGCATGCCGGGCCCTCTGAAAAGCACATATTTTCCACTCTGCAAATGACACCTTCACTTCATTCACCACAGGGTCTGGCTGTATGATGAAATTCATTACTTTCAGAGGAGATAACTCTGATTAGTGTCTTATACACCTCTACCTCTTCTGTTCTTAAATGATTCAGTCATTTAATTGGCTGACCATGTGATAAGAAACAGAACTATTTATTTTAGCCCTGGAACGAAGAGATTGAGTGTAAATAATTTGACACTTCACCTGTCTGTTATGGGCAGACTTTGATCCTGTGTTGTTGTTGTTTAGGTCATCAGCCAAAAGGCTGGTTTGAACCTGTAGAGGTTTTACTAAGTAAAACGAGGAGTGAGGTGGTTTACCGTTGCCTTCCTCACTGAGTGGAAAAGTACGCTTATCAGCATGCCGGGCCCTCTGAAAAGCACATATTTTCCACTCTGCAAATTTTCCACTTTGATCCTATGGAGATGATTTAGAAGGAACAAAGGACGGCCAGGAAGATACGAAGAAAATACGAAAGCATTCAAGTTCTTACACTCTCATAAATAAAGAATCAAAGCAAATTATTGTAATAATAATAAATGAGAAAGTCCTCACTGGCTGATTGATTCAATCACTGACCCACTCAACATAAATTCTTTTACAACCCCATCACCTAGAGAGCTAAAATCTGGACAAAATTTTCTTAAGAGTTGAACATAAAAACTAAAACAGTTGAATTTCAATCTTTGGTGCCGTAGGGGTAAAAATAGGGATGACAACCCTAAAGTAATACACATAAATTATTATTGCTGTACCTTACGGAAGTACTACAGTTTTAAAAATGGAGTGTTTATTTTTTTAACTCATACCTAGGTAACTGCCCACAACAGACAGGTGGAATGTCAAATTATTTACACTCTATCTGTTCATTGCAGAGCTAAAATAAATAGTTTTGTTTCTTATCACATGGTCAGCCAATTAAATGACTAAATCATTTAAGAACAGAAGAGGTAGAGTTGTAAAAGACACTAATCAGAGTTATCTCCTCTGAAAGTAATGAATTTCATTGTACAGCCAGACCCTGTGGTGAATGAAGTGAAGGTGTCATTTGCAGAGTGGGAAAATATGTGCTTGTTAGAGGGCCCGGCATGCTGTTAAGCGTACTTTTCCACTTAGTGAGGAAGGCAATTGTAAACCACCTCATTCCTCGTTTTACTTAGTAAAACCTCTACAAGGTTCAAACCAGCCTTTTGGCTGATGACCTAAACAACAACATCTAGCTAAAATAAAAAAATTAGTCATTATCACTGGTGCTTAAAAAATTCTTACAAAAATTCATTCTTACCTTAAAAAAAATAAATATTACATAGTTATAAAACGCAGCATGTTGCAATAAAACCTGTGTGTCTGTACGCAAGTGAGTGTCTTAGAATAACCGAGAAGGGCAGTCTAAGAGAAACAGAGAAATTTGAGAGAAGGATCCTACGCGAGGTATAGGTTACGAAATCGAAAGAATTAAATTATTGGAGACGATTATAAAAAAAAGAATGAAATTTTACGGACACCTTTATAGAATGGATGACAACCGGTTGACAAAACAAATTTTTAAGACACTAAACAATAGACCCAAGGTATCGGATAAATGGTTTTAAAAAAAGTCAGAAAGGACATTGAGAAAACCGGAATAAACTGAAAAAACACGGGGATTCTAATATCAAAATTACAATATTTACAAGTAAGTAGAAAAATGTATATTTTTTCTTGGTTTCATTCGAAATAATTGTTATGTTTCTGCCGTTTACCGGAAATTGATATTTCCCTAATAAAAGACCCAAAATTTCATAAACCACTCAAGCGATTGAAGTAAAATTTTGGGAGTCACTTTAAGTAACTATAAAAACATTTGGTACAAAAATTATATCTATTGGTTTAATTTAAAAAATGTTATAAGAAAAACTTTAAAAAAACAAACAAATGCAAAATATTTATTTAATTTATTAAAATTTTAATTTAAATCAGTTGTTCAGTTTGTATGGCTAAATAACGAGCATAAATTTCAAAGCTGTATCTAAAGTGGTTCTTGAGATAATGGGTCTTAAATATAGCAAATTTAACATGGAGAGAATAAGACCGTTTAACTCCTCTTAATGAACCGAACCAAATTCAGATAACTAATTACGGATTTTAAACGTTTCCATGAAGAACGAAAACAGAACACCGGATGGACAGAAGAAAGGAGAAAAAGCTATAGTGAGTGAATTCAGGATGCGGGCTGCATAAAGAGCTTCCAGAAACGTCTAAAGTCACCTCACGTGGTCTAAAATTGGCTCTACGTGAAAAACTTAGCATGTATATTTTAATAGGCTTGATAACAATAATTTTCATTTAACCAATGACGTTTTCAAACCTTAAAATAAAAATCTGGTGTGAAACACTCACACGACTTTCTCTTGTCAATGCAAATAATTAACAATAAACCTAACAATAGTAATAAAACTTTAGAAATAAACAAAAAACTAACTTTAATAACATTAACTAGTTTTAATAATGAGTGAAAGACGCAAATGATAATCAACCTCAGTTTAGCTTAAAAATACGGAAAATCACTCTTTCACGCTAACTAGGATCTGTAGAGAAAAATGCTTAAAAGTAAAAGCTGTAGATCATCTAATTTTCTATAAATTTGATTATATACATTTTTGTCATAAAATGCATACTAAGGCCGAAATCTTTAAAAAAATCTACTTT
Source organism: Catonia carolina (assembly GCA_035578175.1). NCBI lineage: Eukaryota > Metazoa > Arthropoda > Insecta > Hemiptera > Achilidae > Catonia > Catonia carolina. Next base: position 70,772,248 of record JAQMRL010000005.1, read on the forward strand.
TCACACGTTTTCGTGAGAAAAAACAGAAAATCGCTAATTACCGCTAAAATAAGCGTTATACAAAAAAATATTTGAAATAAAAGTTGTAGGATTTTAAATTCTCTACATTTTTATTATATAAATTTTTGCGCTATAATACATATTAAAGCCGTAATCTTAAAAAAACACTTTTTTACGTAAAAACACCCTCACCAAGAATTTCAGCAAACATGGCGCCTACCCTATCTTGTAGAGAATAAAAAATTGGGTAAATGAGGCGATTTTTAAAAACAATCGTAGAACCAGTTTTTGAAAAAATTGCAAAAAAATAAAAAATTATACGAATAAACTATTACTTCCGGTTGACCGATTTTGATGAAAATTTTCGTGTCGGGTCCGGTAAGGGTATGTAACTTAAGTTTCAAGTTTCAAGTTTGTACAATGTTCCGTTCTTAAGATATTTTGTATACACACACACACACACACAGACCAATCGCTAAAAACATGTTTTTTGGGTTCAGGGGGTCTGAAAACATGTAGATCCGGTGAAAACTCGATTTCGAAAAATCGACATGAAAACAATACTTTCCTTCCTATATATTCATATAGGCAAGAGAAAGTAAAAATACAATTGACAATACACAGTATATTTTTATTAAAAGGAGAATAATATATGGAAAAAATAATGAAATTTCTAAAGAAAGTTGTTACATTTACTAGTGTTTCATGTTTGTTTGTGTTTAGACGTCTTTTATGTTAGAGTTTTACGTTGAATTTTATGTTATTTGTGTGCAAGAAACAGTTTTATACATTCTTTTATTAAAGGACGAGATTTTTTTCTACTAATTCTGGAATAGAGATCCCGTATACTTTATTAGAATCCCAAGGGGAAAACTCTTGGACGTACATATAATAACGGATGTACTAAGCTTTATACACTATAACCAACAATAGTAATATTGTTCACTAGAAATGACTGCATTGTACCAAAAAAAATAAAAAATAAAGAAAGAAACTACATTCAGTTTCTTGAATACAATTTAAATTTAATATTTTCATTATTGTTTCGTAACGAATATTTTATTTTATTCAAGTTTTAAAATTTTAGTGACATACAAAGATGTTGTTCATTTAATGTTTTTCTACAATAAAACATCTGGTATAAAACACTCACAAGACTTTTTGTCAATGTAAACAATAAAACATATAACCCATGTTTAATCTTGAGTAAATAATTTGAAATAAAAAATATAACTTAATTTCAACCATAAGTGAATGACGCTAAATTAAAATCAATCTCTGTTCGACTTGAAAATATGGAAAAACACTATTGACCCTAAAACTAAGGTCTGTAGAGAAAAATGCTTGGATTAAAAGTTGGTTTTTAATCGTTTATAAATAATTTAGCTTTGTATATTTTTGGATATTTATAATGGGCTGGTGGAGTGGTAAATACACTCGATCTGTTGGTTCCCGGGCTACAAAAAATAGTTCTGTTTCTCATCAAATAGTCAGCTAATAATATGACTGAACTGTTTAAGAACAGAAGAGGTAGAGGTGTAAAAGGCACTAGTCAGAGTTATCTCCTCTGAGAGTAATGAATTTCACTATACAGCCAGACTCTGTGGTGAATGAAGTTAAGGTGTCATTTTCAGGTTAAAAAGGGGTACTTTTCGGAAGGCCTGGCATGCTGATAAGCATAGGCTACTCTTTCAACTCAGTGAGGAAGGTAATAGTAAACCACCTTACTCCTCGTTTTTACTTAGTAAAACCTCTAGAGGTTCAAACCAGCCTTTTGGCTGTTGTCCTAAACAACAACATATTTTTGACGCAAAATGTAAAGTAAGACCGCAATCTTAAAAAAACCACTTTTAACACGAAAGCACAACCCCCAAGATTTTCATCAGATATGGTGCTTACCATATCTTGTAGAACATAAAAAAATGTAGTAAATAAAATGTTTTTTTAAACAAAATCGTCGTAGAGGTGTAAAAGACACTAATCAGAGTTATCTCCTCTGAAAGTAATGAATTTCATTATACAGCCAGACCCTGTGGTGAATGAAGTGAAAGTGTCATTTGCAGAGTGGAAAATATATGCTTTTCAGAGAGCCTGGCATGCTGATAAGTGTACTTTTCCACTTAGTGAGGAAGGCAATGGTAAACCATCTCACTCCTTGATTTACTTAGTAAAACCTCTACAGGTTCAACCCAGCCTTTTGGCTGATGACCTAAACAACAACGTCGTAGAAGCCGTATTTTGGTGAAATCGCAAAATATCTGAAAATTGTACGAAGTTCCAAGTTTTATTTCGTAAGATTTTCCGTTCTTGAGAAATTTTGTTCACACCAATCGGTAAAAAGTGAAAACGTGTATTTTCGATGAAAACTCAATTTTTAAAAATTGAGATATAAACAATACTTTCCTTTCCCACAGGTTGGCCAAGAAAGTAAAAAAAGAGTAGACCTACATGTAGATAGATTTATGAGGGGGCATTTCGAAGACTTGGATCATAAAAAAATCTACCGCATTATCATGCCCAAAGATACCACTCCACTTAACGAGCTCAAATATACAGTACAGTGGTTTAAAAATATTTTGAAAAGATTAACATTTTACAATTTCTAAAGGTATCAAATAAATATGTATTCTTAATTTTTGAAGAAACATTGATTATTTTTGAAAAAAAACCACGCGTTAACCCTTTATAGGTTTTTAGTAAGTATACTTACCCCTGGCAATAAGGTCAATTTTTTTAAGAATAAGCTATCCAGTTGAACCCTATTGACATTTTATAGTTTTATTGATGTTCTCTGGTAAGTAGGCTATCCACATTTTGAAATTAGTGTGCCGCAACCGATTGCTTCATGAGTTACACAAATGTGGTAAGGATTCATACCAGCGTACGTAACCGTGTTGTTTTGTTGTTACTTTTGTAAAGTGCTTAGAAAATTCGAGGTTTTTACGGGAAAGCAAGCATTCATGCTAATATAAAGTTGAGATAAGTTATTCTACACATTTTTCTGTTATATAGGATTACAGTTGTTTTAATAAGCATTCTTACCACTTACATTATGTGATTCCCATTTCAATAAACGTTCCTTGGTAAGTATACTTACCAGGGCTTAACATAAAAAAAAGAAATATCCTACTGTTCTGGCACTATAAATACATTATTCAAGCCCCTATAAAACAAAATTTAACATTTTACAACATGTATATTTATCCCCGTAGTACTGCCCTATAAAGGGTTAAGGGGCGGATAAGAAAATATGTTATCAAAATTCAATGACATCATTTTTTATGAAAATAAATGTTTTCTGCTCACACAATTTAAAAAATTCTAAAACTTGACAAATTCGTATCGATTTTTTCCCGATTCTTATTTATTTTTATTTCCTGACTCAAAAATTTTGTGCAATGATTAACAATGGAAAAGGATCTTGTCAAATTGAATATTAAATCAGTGTGAAATTTAGACCTAAAATAATTTTTACTTTCTTATTATTATTATTATTATTTATTTTTATTATTATTTTTTTTTATATTATTATTATTTTTTTCTTTTACTTATAGATGAATATAAGAAGAAAAGTATTGTTTTCATGTCGATTTTTCGAAATCGAGTTTTCACCGGATCTGCACGTTTTCAGACCCCTGAACCCAAAAAACATGTTTTTAGCTAATGGTGTGTGTGTGTGTGTGTGTGTGTGTGTGTGCGTGTGTGTGTGTGTGTGTGTGTGTACGAACTTGTAACTTAAACTTTAGTTACATACCACTACCGGACCCGACGCGAACATTTTCATCAAAATCGGTCCACTGGAAGTAGTAGTTTATTCGTGTAATTTTTCACTTTTTTGCAATTTTCTCAAAAACCGGTCCTACGATTTTTTTTTAAATCGCCTCGTTTACTCTATTTTTTGTGCTCTACAAGATAGGGTAGGCGCCATGTTTGCTGAAATTCTTGGTGAGGCTGTTTTTACGTAAAAAATTGTTTTCTTAAGATTACGGCTTTAATATGCATTTTTGCGCAAAAATGTATATACCTAATAAAAGTTGTAGAGAATTTAAAATCCTACAACTTTTAATTCCAAGATTTTTTTGTATGACGCTTAGTTTACAGGTAATTAGCGATTTTCTGTTTTTTCCTCATGAAAACGAGTGAAAAATCGATTTTTTTAAGATGTCGGCCTTAGTATGCATTTTACGACAGAAGTGTATATAATCAAATTTATAGGATATTCAAATATCTACAATTTTAATTCATACAAAGCCTAGTTTAGCGTGAAGAGTGATTTTCCGTATTTTTTAGCCAAACTGAGGTTGATTTTCATTTTGCGTCATTCACTCATGATTAAAATTCGGTTATGTTTATTGAGGTTAGTTTTTTTGTTTATTTCTAATGTTTTATTACTAATGTTAGTTTTATTGTTAATTATTTGCATTGGCAAGAGAAAGTCGTGTGAGTGTTTCACACCAGATTTTGACGATAAAAAATATTAAGAAAAGAAATTTCAAGATGAATACATGGGAATTCTTTTGAAAAAAATTATAAATTAAATTTTGAATGATAAGGTTAGACAGAATACAACATCCTTTAGTTTTTTTTATACAATTCCATACGAAGTACAGCCAGCCACCTGTGTGGCCTGAGCTACCTAATTGCTTCTTAGAACGCATCTCTTGTCATTAAAAGAAGACGAGACCCTATTCTCTTAGGTTGTACGATTATCCTCAGGTCAGTCACATTTTGACGGCGGCAGTTGTAGGCCTAATATAAATCACTTTTCAGATATGGGGCTTACAACATCATTCTTAATAATATTAAGTCCCTCACTCTATTTCTCTCTCTCTCTCTCTCTCTCTCTCTCTCTCACTCTCTCTCTCTCTCCCGTCACTTTAACACTCACTTCTTGTTTTGCTTCTTTCAACAACTCATTCACGTGATTCTTACTGGTACAGCATTTACAACAACAGAAATAACCGAAAGATAGTAAAAAAGAATCCTTCAGAAAGATTAAATGGTCAATACACTGTACTAACGTCACACGAACGCAACTTTAAATCCATCTTAACAATTGTTTTTTTTTTAAATACGAGACAAACTTTAAATAAAAAGGTTCATCTCAGAAATGATATTAATAAAGATAGTGAGCAAAATTATTAGGTGCTCTGTTACTAACGTTTCAGGGAGACTATTTACACTTTTAAGTTTTTAACCCACCGGGTTGGTCTAGAGGTAAAGTCGTCGCCAAAATCAGCTGTTTAACAGCTGATTTTCGGAGACAAAGGTTCCTGGTTCAAATCCTAGTGAAGGTTGTTACTTTTATTCGGATTTGAATACTAGACAGTGGTTACCGGTGTACTTTGATGGTTGGGGTTCAATTAACAATACTCTCTCAGGAATGGTCGGCCTGGGTCTGTACAAGACTACACCTCATTTACACGTCATACACATCATCCTCATCTCATTGGGTCATGGGGTTGCTTATTGTTCTTAATTGAACAGATTGCAACGTACACAAATTAAGAATAATAAAAAAATAAAAAAGTTTTGTTTTTTTTGCTTTTTTCTCTTTAATTCTTTATTTACAACTGTAAAATTTTACAACAAGCAAATGTGATGATTATGATAATAATGTAAATGACATGATAGGTATGAGAGGGGTAGGGCCCCCATTGGTGCCTCTCCAAGAATGAAATTTGTATATCAAATTAGCAGGTCTCTACTCCAGCGTCTTTTAAGGCGTCTAGGGGGATTATCAGGTAAATGGAAAGTGGAAAGTGAACGCACCAGTGGGTTCTCGTGTTCGTGTGCCTTGTCGTGAAAGCGTTTGTATAGGTATTCGATGGAATTTTGTACAAGTGGTGTTTTCAAATCTGTATGTAAGGTTTTGTTGCTAACGTGAACAGGTGCATTTGCTATAAGGCGTTTTTGACTGGAATGCTTGAATTCGTTGCAAGTTAGAGGGTTTGGTTGAACCGTAAATTTGGGACCCGTAGGTTCACATAGGTTTCAAAAGAGAACAATATATCCATAATTTTTGTACCATTGGTAATTTTGATCGTTTGTGAAGTAGGGAATATAGACGTTTAAGTCGGGAATTCGGTAATAAACGTTTCCGTTTGATATGTGTGCTCCAAGTAAGTCATTTATCAAAAGTCAGGCCGAGATACTTGACCGTATCTGTTTTTGTGAGAGGTTCATTGTCTATGTACACTTTTAAGTGACTGCAAAAATTTTAAAAACTTTATACTATCTGATAGTTCAATCACACTTAACATATGGAATCATTGGTTCGGTTCGGATATAGTTTCATACAGATTTCCTAGTGAAAGTGAAAATATTAATTATAAAATTATTGTTATTTGTTGTTTAGGTCATCAGCCAAAAAGCTGGTTTGAACCTCTAGAGGTTCTACTAAGTAAAACGACGAGTGAGTTGGTGAGGTTGTATGCTTATCAGCATGCCAGGCTCTCTCACGTAGAATGTACATGGAAATAAAACGAGAAAGGCACTCCAGGATAGGTTAAAACAGTTGTACAGACTTCTTTCACGCAAATCCAAGTTACCAACTACATACAAATTAACCATTTACAACTCCTACCTTCGACTAATATGGAGCTATGCCAGTCAGCTTTACTGCTGTGCAAAACCATTGGTATTAGCAAAAATTCAGCGTTTCCAATCAAAGTTTTTATGGAGGATAGTTTACGCCCTCTATTATGTAACCAATAAAACGCTACACTCAGACCTAAATGTACCCTACATAAATGATGTTTTCTTAAAACTCTATACAAAATTTAGGAAGAAACTCGTGAACCACCATAACTCATTGATCTCAAATCTGGCTACGCAGACTCTCCCAAACAATCCAATAAGACGTCTAAAACGTCGATGAGCCGGGACCTCATCAATTAACGTAGTACTGTAATTGACTTTCCATTACAGTGTTCTAAATGCTGCACTTAATGCTACACTTACCTATTCACGTCGGAGTTCTATCACTGGACTGTGTCTCCTCTCACGTTTATTTACCATGTTAATTTTTTCCAAATTAACATTAATTTTTGTTAATTGTTTTGTCTTATCACATTCACTGATTGTTTCCATCAGATTGTGAATTTCCTAAATAGAAAAAAAAATAACTGCAAGGAGTACGAGATAAAAAAATTTAAAAAAGCGTAAACTACTTGATGGTTTAGTCACTCTTAACCTACGGAATCATAGATTAGGGTGAGATTTATTTTTATACATAGATTTCCTACTAAAAGTATAAATATAGTGATGCGGCCTATGAAACCATGCCATAAGTCGCTGAGCGTAATTTCACAGGAGAGACTAAAACAGCGAAATATGTCAAACTATCAATTTTTAGATTCTTACGCTATCTGTTAGTTCAATCTATTAACTACCTTTTAAATACAAAATATTTATTACCAACATAACAGAAACCAGAGAAAATATTCATAAAGAAAGGACTGCGCAAAAACAGAAACCAGGCCATAAGTCGGCCATAGTAAATTTCCATTGCGACTTACGGCATGTTTTCATTTTAGGCTGGTTTTCTTTAAAAAATGCTTAATTGCCTTCATAAAAATGAAATATTATCATTTTGTTTAGCATTTTATTTATTTAAAAATTTTTTTTTAATTTTTAATACTGTAAAAAATTAAAAACTAATTGTTTCACTGTTGGTAGTAGTAACAGCTGATCAAGCTATACCTATGTGTTTGCTGTTTGGAATAAGCGATTTGTATTACGTTATTATACTATAATAATTGTTATTTTAAATATGATTGAAGTGGTTTAAGATGGAAAAGTACAGCAGTCAAAGATGCGTATTAGATATTCTTAATACGTGCCCTTTAGGTGGCAATTTAAGTGATGAACTGCAAGCAGTTTTCTGCTTGCAGTTGCAAACTTTAACAGCCGTTTTCCGAAAACTAGTGTTTTTAATTAACTAAGTTCAAAAAATCACCAAAAATTCATTTTCTATGTAGAAAGTTGATTTTTATTTTAAAATATTCATAATTTTATGTAGTTTTAAGATCAGTAATAAACAGAAAAATGATTTTTCCAACTTATGGCATGGTTTCATAGGCCGCATCAATAAAAGCAATAAACTACAAATCTCCGAGATATTCATCTGAGCAACTTATAACAAATTCTTCCGTGATAGATATAAAGCAACCAGTGTCAAAAAAAATTATAATAAGGGGAAATAAAACAGTTTATTTCTACAAAATAATTCAAAAATTCATTAATAATGAATAAGATTCAAAAATAAATCCTTATAATGAATCCTTCAGCTTGAAATCAATACTATATTATATAATAAATTTCACTAATCGTTTTTTAAGCTACCTTTATATTTTATTAATCACTAAAGTTTTATACAAATGACTGAAGATGTAACATCTTCTATAAATTTTGAAAACAATTAGTTTCAAACTGTATAATACACTCTGATTATGGTGGTTGGCGTAGTGGTTAGTGCAACTGGCTTCTACGCCGAGGTCCCGCGTTCGATTCCCGGTCAGGTCTGGCATTTTTCCATCACTCATTTTCATCTATCACCCTTCTCACCATACATTAGCAGTAATTGCAAAACAGTCGGACGTTGTACCAAAAAACAAAACAAAAGATGATGGTGGATCCACCAAAACAAGTGTGATTAATAAAAAAAAGGCAGCTTAAAAAAAAAGTTAGTGAAATTTATTATATAAAATAGAATTATATTCAACCAATTTTTCATTCTAACATCCAATAATACTTTGAAAAAAATCTGGTGTGAAACACTCGCACAACTTTCTCTTGCCAATGCAAATAATTTAAACAATACAACCTAACATTAGTAATAAAACATTAGAAATAAACAAAAAACTAACCTCAATAAACATAACCTTATTTTAATCATGTAATGAAAGACGCAAAATGAAAATCAACCTCAGGCTTAAAAATACGGAAAATCACTCTTTCACTCTAAACTAGGCTCTGTAGAGAAACATACTATTACTAAAAGTTGTAGATCTTTTAATTTCCTATAAAATTGATTATATACACTTTTATCGTAAAATGCATACTAAGGCCGAAATCTGAAAAAAATCAATTTTTCACACGTTTTCGTGAGAAAAAACAGAAAATTACCGCTAAACTAAGCGTTATACAAAAAAATGTTTGAAATAAAAGTTGTAGGATTTTAAATTCTCTACAAGTTTAATTATATATTTTTGCGCTAAAATGCATATTAAAGCCGTAATCTTAAGAAAACAATTTTTTTACGTAAAAACAGCCTCACCAAGAATTTCAGCAGACATAGTGCCTACCCTATCTTGTAGAGCCTAAAAACGTTAGTAAACAAGGCGATTTTTAAAAAAATCGTAGGACCAGTTTTTGAGAAAATCGCAAAAAAGTGAAAAATGACATGAATAAACTACTACTTCCGGTTGACCGATTTTGTTGAAAATGTTCGTGCCGGGTCCGGTAGTGATATGTAACTTAAGTTTCAAGTTCGTACGATGTTTCGTTTTTGAGATATTTTGTTCACACACGCGCGCACACACACACACACACACACACACACACACAGACCAATCGCTAAAAACATGTTTTTTGGGTTCAGGGGTCTGAAAACTTGTAGATCCGGTGAAAACTCGATTTCCATAAATCGACATGAAAACAATACTTTCCTTCCTACATATTCATATAGGCAAAAGAAAGTAAAAGAGTATGAACTTAATAAATTATATTTTTTTTTTAAATTCCTAATATATGTGTACGTTGCAATCTGTTCAATTCAGAACAATAAGCAACCCCATGACCCAATGAGATGAGGATGATGTGTATGACGTGTAAATGAGGTGTAGTCTTGTACAGACTCAGGTCGACCATTCCTGAGAGAGTATGGTTAATTGAACCCCAACCATCAAAGTACACCGGTAACCACTGTCTAGCATTCAAATCCGTATAAAAGTAACTACCTTTACTAGGATTTGAACCAGGAACCTTCGTTTCCGAAAATCACTGTTAAACAGCTGATTTTGGCGACGACTTTACCTCTAGACCAACCCGGTGGGTTATAATAATTTAATGTTGAAGTTTATTAATTTTATACAGTTTACTTACTAATAGAGTTGTATGAATTGTACTTGGATTTTATATTTCGAATCAGTATTCTTTTGTATGTAACAATATATGTGCACGTGAGTACTGTATAAGCGCTTTGCTCAATCCGAAGGATATTTGAATACCAATCGGTGAAGCTTGTCATTATAATGCATCGCATGATTCGTATTTCTGTTGCATATTTACTTTTCATATTGTCTGATCTTTTAGTTATTATTTCATTTACTACGTTTTTCACCAACAATGATTTTTACTTTTTCTTGCCCTATATAAATATACAGTACTCCCTCACTATTTGCAGGTTCGGTATTCGTGGTTGGTAAATTTAAATTTAAACACCTGTGCGTCGTTTAAGGCGAGACTGTATGATAGTTTTAACTGAAAATTTCGAGTTTCGGTTCTCTGTTTTTCTATTTTTATTAGACTTATTAGATCTATCTAGACCTCGAAACCTATATTGTCCGTCTACTATCTTCGGACCCATTATTTTTCTCAGGACCTTTGAAGTAAAATAAAGTATAAAATTTAAATTTAAATTTTCAAACAAAAAAATCTTCAAGAAATATAGTAAAACATTTTACTATTACTTAAATTCATAAACTTTTATGTAGTATTCGAATTTTTTGAAACAAAAAATAAATGGGAAGATATCTTCTGTTAAAACTGGATAAAACTTAAAGCTAATATTAGGCCTACCAATGTAATAAGGAAAAGCTCTCTAACCGTTTCGAAGAAAGATTAACTGCGACAGGAAATTTGAACCTAAACACATAGATCAATATTACAAAATTTAATCAACATACCTTTAACTATCATGTTCAAAAGCAATACTACACAGCTTCTCTTCGTTTATTACCAAAATTTGTGAAATATCAGTAAACACATTTTAATTCAATAGAATCAATTTAAATATTATTTCATGTTTTCATAAATTTTTTAATTTCTTTAAAACATTTTCAAAAAGGAACAAGCTAAATATCAGTAGACTACTACGTTTTTTGTGTTAGCTTTTTACTTTTTCTTGCCTATATGAATATATAGAAAGGAAAGTATAGTTTTCATGTCGATTTTTCGAAATCGAGTTTTCACCAGATCTACACGTTTTCAGACCCACTGAACCCAAAAAACATGTTTTCAGCGATTGGTCTGTGTGTGTGTGTTTGCGTGGGCGCGTGTGTGCGTGTGAATAGAATATCTCAAGAACGGAACATCGTACGAACTTGAAACTTAAAACTTAAGTTAGACACCGCTACCGGACCCCACAAAAATTTTCGTCAAAATCGGTCAACCGGAAGTAGTAGTATATTCGTGTAATTTTTCGTTTTTTGCGATTTTCTCAAAAACTGGTCCTAAGATTTTTTTTAAAATTGCCACGTCTACTAAATTTTTTATGCTTTACAAGATAGGGTAGGCGTCATGTCTGCTGAAACTCTTGGAGAAAGTGTTTTCACGAAAACATTGTTTTTTTAAGATTACTGCTTTAATATGCATTGCAGCTAAAAATTTATATAATCAAAGTTGTAGAGAATTTAAAGTCTTAACACTTTTATTTCGAACATGTTTTTGTATAATCCTTAGTTAAGCGGTAATTAGCAATTTTCTGTTTTTATCGCACGAAAACGTGTGAAAAATCATTTTTTAAGATTTCGGCCTTAGTATGAACTTTACGACAAAAGTATATAATCTAATTTATAGGAAATTTAAAGATCTAAAACTTTTATTTAAAGCATTTTTCTCTACAGAGCCTAGTTTAGCGTGAACTAGTGATTTTCCGTGTTTTTAAGCCAAACTGAGGTTGATTTTAATTTTGCGTCATTCACTCATGATTAAAATAAGATTAGGTTTTTTGAAGTTAGTTTTTTATTTATTTCTGATGTTTTATTGCTAATTTTAGGTTATATTGGTCATTATTTGCATTGGCAAAAGAAAGTTGTGTGAGTGTTTCACACCAGATTTTTTTCTTTATTACTTGATCAAAATCTACATTCTTCATTTACTTAGTTTTTATGATTATAATATTATTTGAATCGTTGAAACTGTATATTAAAATTTAAGCGAGAAATGTAAAAATCAATTGAAAAATAAAATTATTCTTTAGCGTTGCATGTTGCAGTGAAATAAAATGGAACGGAGTATAAACATATTGTACAGAACAGTACTGCATTTTAAAAAGAATGCTGAATAACCAGATACAACACAAGAATCTAAAACTGTACTATAAACAAACTTGAACTTCAATGTAATTAGAAGAGATTTTATATCACAGAAAAAATAAATAATCTAATAAAAAAAACAGTAAGCGCTTCTGTGCAACAAAATAATATATTATTTTACTTTCTTTTTAATGTACAACGTGGATTAATTACTTATTACCCATTCATCTGCCTCCATATTTTTATTGAAACCATATAAAATATGTCAGCAAACCATAATAACATTCTCACTGATTTTAAAATATTTCATTCATATTAATAAAATACTGAAACTTTTTAAGAATCAACACACAAACAAAATATTATATTATACAGGGTGATTATAAATGAAATAGACAGTTTCGATAACTTATAGAAAGTTTGTTTTTGAAAAGTTAACGTAATTACTTACATGATGATATAGAAGAATTCAAGTGTTTATTGAAAATATTTACAGATGTTCAATGTGTGCACCGTTTGTAACACGACAGTTATCAACACGGTAGTCGAATTCTTCCCACACACGATTAAGCTATGACGGTCAACTGTGGCAAGAGCATTTGCGATACGTTGTTTTAGATCATCGATATCTACAGGAAGCTGTGTTACAAAAACTTTGATTTTTACATAACACCATAAGAAAAAGTCGCAGGGCGTTATGTCTGGACTACGAGGTGGCCACGACTTAAACACAATGTTTTCCTCACTTGCACGGCCAATCCATTGTCTAGGAAGACGTTCATCAAGATAATTTCTGACCTGTAAGTGCCAGTGGGGCGGAACTCCATCTTGTACAAAAATTAAGTTATCACTATCTTCCTGAAGTTGAGGCATTAATCATTCGTTTAACATGTCCAGATAAATTACTCCGGTTACTGACACTTCGTGAAAGAAGAACGGCCCGTAAAATTTTTCACGAGATAATGCGAAAAAGACGTTTACTTTAGGGGAATCGCGTGAATGCTGTAAAGTTATTTTTGGGTTTTCTGTGCCCCATATTTTAACATTATGTCTATAAACTTTTCCACTAATATGAAAATTACGTTCATCACTGAAAATAAGCGATTAAAGAATGCGTCGTCATTTTCAACACAATGTTGCATCTCCAGATAAACATTTTTACGTACGACTTTATCATTGGTATTTAAACTTTATACTAACTGCAATTTATAATGTGTCATTTTCAGACGTTTCCGCAGAATTTTCCACACAGTCAGTTGAGGAATTTGCAATTCTAAAATTGCTGACCTAGTTAATTTTCCTGGACTTCGTACATAAACATCACGAACACTATCAATTTTTTCTTCTGTAATAGAAGATCTTCCAGTACGCTTCCTTTTACACAGATATCCACCATTTTCAAAATGTTTATACCAGTCATAGATTGATTGCCTTGTTGGTGGTGGTTTACCGTATCATGTTCTGAAATGACATTGCACAACCGTAACCGAGTTTGTTTTGGTTAATTCAAGAACACAATAAGCTTTCTCCACTTGAGTAGCGGCCATTTTGCTAGACTGGTCGTTGTAACAGCTGCCAACAATAAAAATGCTAGCAACAGTTATACCAACATAAACTTTAAAAAATTCCCTACAAACCTATATCATTTGTTATATTCAAATACACTAGTATGACGTTTAAGAAGCTGTCAAAAGTGTCTATTTCATTTATAATCACCCTGAATAATCTTATATAGTTTATTGGTAAACGTTCTTGTCCCCCTATCAAAGAAATTAAAATAACATATGTACTTTCTAAAACCGATTTGATCATATGGTTCCCAAATGCACGATTCCGCTTAACTGGATCAAATTACAGCCATTGAGAAATTTTAACTCCCCTTGGTACGTACGAAACAAGATTATTTACATTGATATACAAGTTCCTTACTGATTCGATACAATAAAACAATACTATCGACGTTCCTACAGAAAATTAGCAACTCATAAAAATAAAGTAATCAGTAGGAGAGACAGGAACTGTAGGCGCAGGGGTAAGTAGGCGCACTCGCGATAAATCTGTTGTTTAGACGTTGTCAAGCCTGAGACTTTGATCACGGTTTCCGGCAGTCACTTTGGGTATTTTTTTGTGTTTTGAGCTGCTTGTTGTTTAGGTCATCAGCCGAAAGACTGGTTTGAACCTGTAGAGGTTTTACTAAGTAAAACGAGGAGTGAGGTGTGGTTTACCGTGCCTTCCTCACTGAGTGGAAAAGTATGCTTATCAGCATGCCGGGCACTCTGAAAAGCACATATTTTCCACTCTGCAAATGACACCTTCACTTCATTCACCACAGGGTCTGGCTGTATAATGAAATTCATTACTTTCAGAGGAGATAACTCTGATTAGTGTCTTTTACACCTCTACCTCTTCTGTTCTTAAATGATTCAGTCATTTAATTGGCTGACCATGTGATAAGAAACAGAACTATTTATATTAGCCCTGAAACAAACAGATTGAATGTAAATAACTTGACACTCCACCTGTCTGTTATGGGCAGTTGAGCTGCTTATGAAAGCATAACAACGTTCCACATTAATTATTTGTTTTTTACCACAGGTAAGAAACTTTTCGGTTTCTCTGTTATTAATTTTTCATACGAAAGTGTGGTTAAATAACCCATTAATTAATTTATATCATTAAATTCACCAGTTCTTTGGGGTTTTTACTGTTCCAAGTTTAAGTAAATTGATTTCTTAGTTTTTTTAACCACGCCATCGTTTCTCCAAAACAGTGAGTCGGGGCTAGTTGGTGCAACACTCCCAGAGCAAATTGGCGCATGCGCCAACTTGCCCCTTGGTCTCCCCTACAATAAGGAAGGTAGGTCGAGGTATAAAAGACACTAAACAGAGTTATCTCCTCTAAGAGTAATGAATTTCATTATACAACCAGACCCTGTGGTGAACGAAGTGAAAGTGTCTTTTGCAGGGTGGAAAATAGATGATTTTCTGAAGGCCTAGTATGCTGAGAAGCATACTTTTCTACTCAGTGAGAAAGGCAAGAAAAACCACCTCACTCCTCGTTTTATTTTTTATTTTTTTCATAATTTTTTAAATGCTGTGTCAGCTGTTTAAAGTAGAAATCGGTTTATTTATATCGCGAATTACAATAATTTGTAGTTACCATTGTAACATTTATAGTTTTAATTCTTCTGAACACTTTCTTCTTAAATAAATATTAGTAATATAAAATAATTTAAGTGAGATAAATAAACTTTGAATTAACATTTTTTAGAAGAAAATGTTTTATTTTAAGCAGGGGAATTGTTTTAAAAAAATCTAAAATATTCAACAGGGGAAAAGTTACTACCTTCATAATTTTAAACAACTGTACCTTTACTAGGATTTGAACCAGGGATCTTCGTCTCCAAAAATCGAGTCCGAGTCCTGAAAGAAGTGAGCTTGCGCTCGGGATGACGACGTCGTAGCTAGGCTACCTTGTCGTTCGAAGAATTGGATGAAAGGAACTTTTTTGGAATTTTTCTTTATTTGGAATTATTAATTGGGGGAAAGATGGGCTCGGAATCTGGATAACAGCGAGAACATTGCCATGGGAAGGGAAGCTTTTTCTAGTCGGAAGTGTTCTTTTCTAGTAGGATATATTTATAGGGATGTTTGTAAGGAAGTCTATAGATAATCGCGGAATGGCTGTTTAATCTTTACTTGTGGCGGGCGAGGTGTCGTGTAGATTTCTCTGACAGCTGGCTGTACAGAGCGTTGACCGGCGTCGTGAAGGACTCTTGAAGTTCGGTGTATGAACTCCTCCAGGGTCGGGGTGAGGACGTAGTCGTGGACGGTTTTATTATTTATAAGGTAGTGGAAGTTGGAAATTTGACTTACTATGCGGTTGTGAAAGGAGGTGTGAGTTTTCTTTTGTTGACGGAGGAGAGGATGGGCCACCAAACTGGTGCACCGTAAAGAAGAAAGAATCTGATAATAGCTGTGTAGATGAGGATCTTCGAAAATCAGCTGTTATACAGCTGACTCACGGCGACAACTTTACCCGTTGACCAACCTGGTGGATCCTCCATGTTTAATAAATTTTCTCATGTAAATTTTAATTAAATCTGTAAGGAACAGCAGATGAACATCAAAATTGATGAAAGAAAAATAATGTAAAAAAAACACGACAACATAATAAACCGTACAGAACCAGTCCCTTTATTTGTTAATTGATACGTAGGAACGTTCCTTATTCTATTTAACGACGCAACGTTTCTCTATTCTATTCTTCCTGATTATAATTTAAAGAGATTGATTGAAATGTCATAATTGGTTTCGTTACAATTATTTAAGTTAAATTGGGAGATGAAGGTCTATTCTACCAATCACTACTGACTTAATTTATAAGATTTCTTGTGAAAAGTATTAACGAAAATCCATGAAAACTTTACTACTTTATTTCTACACTATTTACAAGAACATGTGATAAGAAACAGAACTATTTTTTGTAGTTCTGGAATTAGCAGATCGAGTGCAAATAACACTCCAATTACCTGTTATGGACAAATATGCGTCTATAAATTGTATTTCTCTCTCACATTCTTAGCTGATGAATTCCTCCTCCAAGGATAGAGTATGTTCGTTTTGTAAAGTAATATTTGTAGATAAATAAAAACAATTTTAATTGAAGTACTCATTAACACTGAAACGCTTGTTAGAGAAACAATATGAGTTTAACGCAAGTGATTTTTCAGGAAACAGAAAAAAAAATTTCTTATTTTATTGATACATATTGCTGAAAATTATTTGACATGAATTTGAAGTAGCCTACTTCTTTAAAAGTAATGTACTCATTTTTATTCATTTTATTTTATTTTTAATGGATATTATTAGACGAGGGAATTTTCCAGCATGAACTTGTGGTTTTTCTGAAACAAATGCATATTGTCGAAATAAATAGACCTAATGCAACTTGTATTACTTAGGACATTCCAGTCTGTTTATATTGTATTATTAATTTACAGAATATTTGAATCGCTGATTGCAAAAACAGCCTGTATCACCTAGATACAATTTGTGGGAAATGGAAAAAAATAATTGGTTTTTTTCAAGAGTGGTTTTCAACATTTATTACGGTGTGGTTGAAAACTTCACTATTTTTTAATACAAAACTACAAAACTTTAGCCATTAATGTAACTGTAATTTTACAGTGAATTTTTAATTTTTTTCGATATAGGTTGTTTTTACATTCAACTGAAATATCACTACAACAAAAATGCTAAAATTTCAACCAAGTACATATTTTTACTTTTATTATCTTCAATCAAACATTAAAATTACTTCTAAATACTTAAAATTTAAATAAAAATTGTTAAAATTAATCTATTTTTTTAATATTGTTCATCGTGATCTTTATCTTCACAAGTAGGCCAGTTTAAAATATTGATCAGGAATTTTTCTTTAATATTATCAGGAATGTATTGAACACACTTTTCAATGTCTTTATTTTTCTCTTTTGAGTTTGAGTTAAAATTTGGCTTAAAATTAAAATGGTCTTCCTAAAAAATATACAAATGATGGAGTGTAAAAACAACCTATGTCAAAGATATAGGTAGTTTTAACGTTCAGTAGAAAAAACTTGGTTTACATACCAGCTGAAATAATATTTATTAGGTTGTTTTCATGCTCAAATCATGTGTCTACCCTAGTAATATTAGAAATCACTTTAAAACCAAATGGCTGAAAATGGCGCTTAGGTTGTTTTTGCAATCAGCAATTCATTTGTTTAAGATTATATTTATTAAAATTCTGATGTGAAATACTCACACAACTTTCTCTTGCCAATGCAAATAATTAACAATAAACCTAACATTAGTAATAAAATATTAGAAATAAACAAAAAGTTAACCTTAAAAAACATAACCTTACTTAAATCATGAGTGAATGACACAAAATGAAAATCACCCTCAGTTTGGCTTAAAAATACGGAAAATCACTCTTTCACGCTAAACTAGGCTCTGTAGAGAAAAATGCTCTAAATAAAAGTTATAGAGCTTTTAATTTCCTATAAATTTGATTATAAACTTTTGTCGTAAAATGCATACTAAGGCTGAAATCTTTAAAAAAATCGATTTTTCACACGTTGTCGTGAGAAAAAAAAACAAAAAATCGCTAATTACCGCTAAACTAAGCGTTATACAAAAAAAAGTTGTAGAATTTTAAATTCTCTACACTTTTATTATATAAATGTTTGCGCTAAAATGCATAGTATTAAAGCCGTAATCTTAAAAAAACAATTTTTTTACGTGAAAACAGCCCCACCAAGAATTTCAGCAAACATGCACTATCTTGTAGAGCATAAAAAATTTAGTACACCAGGCAATTTTTAAAAAAATCGTAGGACCAGTTTTTGAGAAAATTGCAAAAAAGTGAAAATTACACGAATAAACTACTACTTCTGGTTGACCGATTTTGATGAAAATGTTAGTGTCGGGTCCGGTAGTGGTATGTAACTTAAGTTTTAAGTTTCAAGTTCGTACAATGTTTTGTTCTTGAGATATTCTGTTCACAGCCACAGACACACACACACACACACACACACACCACCCTCACACAAACACACAGACCAATCGCTAAAAACATGCTTTTTGGGTTCAGGGGGTCTGAAAACGTGTAGATCAGGTGAAAACTCGATTTTGAAAAATCGACATGAAAACAATAGGTACGTTCCTTCCTATATACTCATATAGGCAAGAGAAAGTAATATTTTAATAATACCTTACTATTTTAAGTGTTCTGTTTTAAAATATTTTGTTATTTATCTCTAAATAAAATTTTGATTATATAAAGGTTTAGTGATTAGCTATCACTAGTGAAAATAAGCGAATGTAGGCTTCATACAATGACAGACTATTAAGTCAAGAGCATTCTCTCAGTTGTATTGAAGACATTGAAAAGGCGAAGAATCGTTGAGTAACGTCAACCACAGAGATATTCCAGTATTGTACCTACAAAATCGTTGACATGACCTAACCAATCAATACAAAACTTGTTTAGAATTAGGTCTGAGTGAACTTAATCAAAACTACATAATTAATGCTTCAAAACGTAAAGGACTTTGAACAATATTTAACAATTTGGTAAAATTCATAACTTTTGTTCTTACCTTTAAATTTAATTGTAAAAAAAAAGAAAATTTAAAAATTTTTTAGAATACAAAAATCGTTTAACGGTGTGTTCTTTGACGATCATAAAATTACATAAAAATATGGTAAAACGAAAAATTGTGGGTTGCAACCCCTCCCCATTTCTTTGGAAAAGTATTTTTTATTTCCTTAACGGTGCATCGTAACGAAAAAATTTATAGAATTTTTCGCGTCCCACCCAAAGTACTTAGAGACCATATAGCTTAGCCCACTGGTTTGTTGAGAAAACTCAAAAAACTAAATTTTGATTATTTGCATTCCCGGTTTTCATGTAATTCATTTCTTCCACCTGAAAAAATTTTCGTACAAATTTTTTATTTGGTTTTCTTCCGAAATGATTTTATTGTTTGTTTTTCCAGAAAACTTATTCAGAACAAATTTTTCGGACAAAATTTTTTCGCAAATTTAAACTATAAATAATCGGCAAACCTACTGAGAGGTGCGCTGTCCCACGAAATTCTCGAACCATCTTACTCGTTTTCATATTCTTATCCACCTAACCCCATTGGCGGCCGAACTTCACCCTATGGCAAAATGAGGGCGCACAGCGCACGCACTTCTACTGTTTTATTTACTTATAAATTCTGACCCACCAAACCCCACTGATGTGAGACAGGGAAGCGGCGTGAAGCACCGCTGGAGTGGTGATGTTATATTTAATTGTAAAACCCCCTCACTGATTGATTGGTTCATTCACGCAGTTATCATTCATTTTTGAACTTCCATTCACACCGAGTGTTGAAAAGCATCACATTTTATTTTATTTCGAAAAAATTTAATGAATAAAACTGAAGTTTTACCAGTTCATCAACTATTTCTTTACACCTAAGAAATAAAAGATAAAACTTCACTAAAATCAATGACAAGTTTTTAATCAATATTCTTCCTAAAACTTCCCAAAAAGGTACAGTTCCAAAATGCGTATTCTCCGAGTAATACGTAGAAAACTAAAGCACTTTAAGCAAAAATATCTGGTGGGATAGTACAGCCCATTCTGCTTTATTCAGCATAGATATGGAATAACAACAAAATGGCCTCCCGGTCGTCGGTCTGGGAACTAACAAATGACTTTTTTTAGAAAAAAGTATAAATATACTTAGGTATATTTATATATACATATTATATTTGTATATAAGTATAAATATACTTGTGGGATACAGCTGCTGAATGGTAGTACAACTCCCGTATCCCTGGGGTTTGATAACGTTAATTAGCTGGATCAAATACAGCTTGTACACATAAAGACGCGATGTGGCTTCGACGCGCACATTAGGCGTATAGCTTAGCTCGTTATTTATAGGTACAATGGTAAGGATGTTTAAATACACAAAATATAAAAAGGAAGAAAACTCTATCAGGTATTAACTCGGTACTTACAAGTTTTGAGTGCGTAGATTGCTGCAGAATTCGTTATTACACACGCTGATGAAATTGACACTTAATACGGCTGCAAGCCTGTTTGAATAGTCACACATAACAGTTTACACAAATCACTTTAGCACTGAAATCGTTTGAACAGTTTTAACATTGATAGAGTCTAGGAAAGGCACGTTAGGAAAATGTAGGATATCGCTATAAGTTCACACATGAATGGTTAAGATCGTTAATCGAATATACGCCCGTTAAATGAATTTGAATAGCTAATTGCAATAAGCCCGTTGCTTCGAATTGCACGTTAATCGGGGCCGTAAAGGCATACTTAAATACGGCAACAACACTTTGAGAAATGCGACTGGCGTTATGCGTTACTGACGCCTCGTGGCGGCGTCCCCAAGATAGGAAACGATACACGTCCGATCAGAATGAATGCGCAACTTGCAGTGAGAAGGATTCGGGAAAGAAAGGAATATGGCGGGGAGTGAAAAATTAATAGAATTTTACTATTGGCGGAGAGCGGGGCACGTGAGCAAGAATCGCACATGCGCTGAGCTAATTAGTATGGTAATCAATACAGAATCAATATTAGGGATTTAATCGAGCGGGAAGATCTTATTCTAGAATATTCGACGGCGCGGGGAATTTGAACTTATTGTAATACTGAACAATACTTATACCTATAAATATAAAAAGTTATATTATTTGAAGTGAATACAACAAATAGAACCTTGCTTAGAATACCCTAAATATTTAAAAAAAATTTAGATTTTAATACCTTATTTTAAAAACTTTTTTAAAAATGACAGGCATTTCAGTGTATGTAGGGCATGTCGACAAGTCGGGGCAACAAGATGGCCTCGCGTAGCCAGTTCGGTATCTCAGAGCTAACTTCGCATGATTAAATTTCATTTACTTATGTTATTAAAAAAAAACTTTAAAATATGTATATAAATAAAAATTCTATTTACATTTAAAAAATTATATCTTTTTGAAGTAAAAATACCTGGTGGGATGGAACCGTCCATTTGGCTTTATCCTGCATAGTTAGGGCATAACAACAAGATGGCCTCCCGGTCGTCTGTCTGTGAACTATCAAGTGACTTTTTTCTATTCGTTTTCGAAAATGTTATTTTATTTGAATACAACACACATAACCTTGCTTAGATAACCTTAAATTTTTAATAAAAATTAAATTTTAATACCTGGGTTTAGAAAAGTTTATAAAATGACAGACATTTCAGTGTACGTAGGACATGTCGGCAGGTCGGGGCAACAAGATGATCTTACGATCCCTGTTCGGTGTCTTAGAGCTAACTTCGCTTGATTAAAATTCAAATATATTTATGTTATAAATAAAAAAAAACTTTTAATTATATTTTTAAATAAATGCTATTTACATATAAAAAATTATATATACAGGCCGTTCTGCAAAAGGGTTCCAAGAATTCAGGGCGTGATTCCCCACAACAAAATAAGAAAAAAAGTTTAAATTAACATAGGTCCGAAAATCATTAGTTACCGAGTTATACAGAATGAAAGATTTCGTCAGAATTTCGATACGGTAAAATTTATGCCTAATTTAACGCCCGACAAATATCTGTAGGGCTACGTTTCAACGAAGTAACTGAAATTCTGACGAAATCTTTCACCCTGTATAACTCATTAACTAATGATTTTCGGACCTATGTTAATTTGAACTTTTTTTCTTCTTTTGTTGTGGGGAATCACGCCCTGAATTCTTGGAATCCTTTTTCAGAACGCCCAGTATATTTAAGCAAAAATATCTGGTGTTACCGGCCATTCGTCTTTATCCAGGATCGATAGGCCATAACAACAAGATGGCCGCCCGGTCGTCTGTTTGTGAACTACCAAGTGACTTCTTTCTATTCGTTTTCAAAAATGTTATTTAAAGCGAATACAAATAATTTAATTTTGCTTAGATTACCCTGAATATTTAATAAAATTTGGATTTTAATACCAGGGGTTTTAGAAAATTAATAAAATGACAGGCATTTCAGAGTACGTAGAGCATGTCGGTAGGTAGGGCAACAAGATGGCTTCACGGTGCCTGTTCCGTACCTCACAGCTAACTTCGCTTGATTAAACTATAGTCCAGCCTCTCTTAGTTTGCTCCTAATGTAAACAAATAATAATGACGTCACTGAGCATGCGCATTATATCAAAATGTGTACACGCTGATTAAAAAGTAACAACAAAATACTTTCAAAAGTATTTAAATACAAATACTTTTAAAAGTATTTTTCTAAATGAAATTATTAGACCTACATCATATCATGACTGATGTTTTTAGTACTTTAAGTACTTATAATTTAAAAAATAGTTAACTTAATAGGAATACGAGACATCCGTAAAGTCGCTGACTCTAGCGTGGACCCTGTAGTAGGTGGCTTTTGTTTGTTGACAGTAGGAGCAAACTAAGAACGGCTCAACTGTACATATATATTTTTATGTTGTAAATTAAAAAAAACCTCTAAAATATGTATTTAAATAATAAATTCTATGTACATTTAAAAATTTATTTAAATTTTAATACCTGGGTTTAGAAAAATTGATAAAACGAAAGGGATTTCAGTGTACGTAGGGAATGTCGGTAAGTCGGGGAAACAAGATGGCCTCGCGATGCCTGTTCGGTATCTCAGAGCTAACTTCGCTAGATTAAACTTAAATATATTTATGCTATAAATAAAAAGAAACTTTAAAATATTTATTTAAATAATAAATTCTATGTACATTTGAATAGTTATATAGTTTTTAAGCAAAAATGTTTGGTGGGATAGTACCACCCATTCGGTTTTTACCAGTATACTTATGGCGTAACAACAAAATGGCCTCCCGGTCGTCCGTCTGTGAACTAACAAATGACTATTTCTATTCTTTTTCGAAAACATTATTTGATGTGAATACAACATAGACTATATAACCTTGCTTAGATTACCCTAATTTTTAATTAAATTTAAATTTTAATACTTGGGTTTAGAAAAATTAATAAAATGACAGGCATTTCAGTGTACGTAGGACATGTCGGTAGGTCAAAGCAACAAGATGGCCTCGCGATGCCTCTTTGGTGCCTCAGAGTTAACTTCGCTTGATTAATTTTCAAATTTATATTATATTTGTTATAAATAGAAAAACTTTAAAATATGTATTTAAATAATAAATTTTATGTACATATATAAATTATATATTTTTAAGCAAAACATCTGGCGGAATGGTACCGCCCATTTGGTTTAACAAAAGTTCAGGGCGTAACAACAAAATGGCCTCCCGGTCGTCTGTCTCGGAACTAACAAATGACCTTTTTCAATTCGTTTTCGAAAATATTATTTAACGCGAATACAACATATAAAACCTTGCTTAGATTACCCTACATTTTTTTTAAATTTTAATTTTAATACCGGAGTTTAGAAAAATTAATAAAATGACAGGCATTTCAGTGTACGTAGGGCATTTCGGTAGGTGGGGCAACAAGAAGGCCTCGCGTAGCCTATTCCGTATCTCAGAGCTAACTTCACATGATTAAAATTCATGTATACTTATCGTATAAAAAATTATATATGTAAATTTAAATATGTTTTTTAATAATTCCTTATGTGTGTACGTTGCAATCTGTTCAATTCAGAACAATGAGCAACCCCATGACCCAATGAGATGAGGATGATGTGTATAACGTGTTAATGAGGTGTAATCTTGTACAGACTCAGGCCGACCATTCCTGAGAGAGTATGGTTAATTGATCCCCAACCATAAAAGTACACTGTTAACCACTGTCTAGTATTCAAATCCGTATAAAAGTAACTACCTTTACTAGGATTTGAACCAGGAACCTTCATCTCCAACCATCAGCTGTTAAACAGCTGACTCGTGGCGACGACTTTACCTGTAGACCAATCCGGTGGGTCAAATATGTAAATGAATAATAAATTCTATTTACATTTAAAAAAATTTTCATTTTTAAGCAAAATATTCTAATAATAGCAATCTATTCTTTTTTCGAAAATGTTATTTGATGTGAATACAACATTTATATCCTTGCTTAGATTAGGACCCTAAATTTTTAATTTAATTTAAATTGTAATACCTTGGTTTAGAAAAATCAATAAATGACAGGCATTTCAGTGTACTTAAGGCTTGTCGGAAGGTCGCGGTAACAAGATGATCTTGCGATGCCTGTTCTGCATCTCAGAGCTAACTTCGCTAGATTAAACTTCAAATATATTTATGTTATAATTAAAAAATACTTTAAGTTACCTATGTTTTTAAATAACAAATTCTACGTACATTTAAAAAATTATGTATATTTAATTTCGATAATTTGCATCTAGGTATAAAAAGGTGCTAAAAATACCTAAAAGTAAATTTTTTAAAAATAACAATAATCATTGTTAGGGTCATCAGCCGAAAGACCGTTACCTTTACTAGGATTTGAACCAGGAACCTTTGTCTCCGAAAATCAGTTGTTAAACAGCTGATTTTGGTGACGACTTTACCTCTAAACCAACCCGGTGGGTCACTTGAATTTTTTTTTTAATCCCTAATATGTATACGTTGCAATCTGTTCAATTGAGAACAATAAGCAACCCCATGACCCGATGAGATGAGGATGATATGTATGACGTGTAAATGAGGTGTAGTCTTGTACAGACTCAGGTCGACCATTCCTGAGAGAATATGGTTAATTGAACCCCAGCCATCAAAGTACACCGGTAACCACCGTCTAGCATTCGAATCCGTATAAAAGTAACTACCTTTACTAGGATTTGAACCAGGAATCTTCGTCTCCGAAAATCAGCTGTTAAACAGGAGATTTTAGCGATGACTTTACCTCTAGACCAACCCTGTGGGTAACTTGAACATTTAAAATGATTATTTTCATGTAACTCTTTTGTATGGGACAAAATCCTATTAACAAATAAATAATAATATTATTATTATTTCTAATAGTTTACATAAATCGTTCATTTTCATTGTTATGGGTGTTGTATTCAAAACAGAATTAATAATTCCGTACAAGCATCAAATTTACGCCAAAATATTCATCCTCTATATAACATTGAAAAAGTAGCGACATAAAAAGCAATATCGTATTAATAATAAAAAATAATTAAAATATAGTATTAATATTAAAAATCTTCTCACAAATTGCAATTGAAATTGTACAGAAACCTTCTTTTGTATGATAACAAGAGCGGTTGTAAATTTCAACCGAATCTATTCGTTTAAACGAATGAATTCGACATAAATGTAAACTGGCAGAAATTATTAAAGGTTTATATAGCATCATTAAAGGTCTATTATTTTTAATAGAATATAGAGTGGACTAAATTATAGATGAAATAAATTAATATTAACTAAACGTTAGGGTAGAGATGACAATGCAACATAATATCAACTTAGTCTAGTAGTTTTATCATGTAGATCATACGAGTACAACCACTTGCAGTTTGCAATAAACTTTAATACAACAAAATTATTTTGTTAGCTTTGTTTCAGGAACTGCTTTTATTTTTATTTTCAAACAACAACCCTTTCAGTTTTTGTACTATAGTGAGTTTTAACATAAGTAGGAGGTGGTATTCCACTTAATTTTAGAATTTATTTTCACAATAACTACAATAAGAAGTGTGGCTAGTAAATAACGAGGCTGACGTAGTAAAAAATTTTAAATTTTATTTTATACATAATCTCTTATTGTCACCTTCAATATACACTCCTTCTCTATCCCTACAACGCTCCATGCGAATTTTCCATTGTTGGAAACAGTGCTAGAAGTCATCTTCTGTCAGCTCCTTCAGGACACGTGTCGCTTTCTCTTTTATAGCTTCCACAAACTAAAATCTTGTGCCTTTTAATGCAGATTTCACCTAAGGAAACATGTAGAAGATAATAACATGTGATGAAACGTGGTTTTTTACTTATGATCCGGAAACGAAGCGCCAATCCATACACTGGAAGAGCCGAACTTCACCGAGAGCCAAAAAACGCTCGAATGAGCAAGTCAAAATTTAAAGCAATTATGATTGTTTTTTTTTAATATCCATTGGATTGTGTACTGTCACTGGGTTCCTGAAGGTCAAACAATTAATCAATATTACTATCTTGAGGTACTTTCTAAACTATGTCAAAGAGTAAGGAAAAAACGCCCCGAAATGTGGAAGGACAAATCATGGGTTCTCCACCAAAGACAATGCGCCACCTCATTTCACGTTATCTGTCAAGAGGTTCCTAGCCAAGTACACCATCTCATTGTTAGAACATCCACCTTATTCACCAAATCTTACACCATGTGACCTGTTCCCTAAGGTGAAATCTGGATTAAAAGGGACAAGATTTGGGTCTGTGGAAGCTGTAAAAGAGAAAGCGGCTCGTGTCCTGAAGAAGCTAACACAAGATGACTTTCAGCACTGTTTCCAACAATGGAAAATTCGCATGGAGTTGTTGGGATAGAGAAGAAGTGCATATTAAAGTTGACAATAAGGGATTATGTATGAAATAAAAATAAATTTTTTTATCAACGTCAGTCTCCTTATTTAATAGCCACACCTCGTATCTAACTAGTTACTAACATCTTTTGCTGATGATACCGTCATAGTCAGCTCATATGAAAAATCACACAATACAACGCTGATTTTTTATCATTTTCTTAAAATGCAGTGGTTCATATATTGGAAAATTAAAGTAAACCCAACAAAGACAACTCATGTTTCTTCACGTTACGTAGAAACAGACGACCATCAGTTTTCTTGAACGGATCACCCTTATAACGGATAAAGGTCGCTATTTGGGTTTGCATATTGACAGACGTATGTCCATAACAGGTTGGTAGAGTGTTAAATTATTTTCACTCAATCTGCTAGTTCCAGGGCTACAAAAAATAGTTATCTCTGGTATCACATGGTCAGCCAATTAAATGACTGAAGTATTTAAGAACATAAGGGGTAACGGTGTAAAAGACACTAGTCAGAGTTCAAGGCGTTCAGCACTTAAACATTCAGCTGCCCTAGGATTATCTGACAGAAGTGTAATTGGTTTGCTGACATTTCTCCCACCACCTCCCTGTTTTCCTTTTTCGAAGAAGGTGGCCAAACGGTAATGGTTAATTCAAATTATTGTCACATGATAGAGGGTAGAGACCTTTCTCTTACCTATACTAAACCAGTTTGTTGCAGATCATGAAGATCAAGAAGTGTGGTTCCAGCAAGACGGAACAACACCTCACACCTCTCGGCGTTCTATGTAAATGTTGAAGGAGTTGGTTCTTGTCATCTTGTCTCTTTGCGCGGAGACATCGCTTGGTCCCAAAGGTCGCCTGATTTATCGCCTTGCGATTTTTTTCTTTGGGGACACTTAAAGGCTGAAGTGTACAAACCTCGTCCCACAACACTGCAAGCACTCAAGGAGGCCATTACCCAGGAAGTGGCAAGCATTCCAAGAGAAATGACACGAAGATGTATGGAGAGCTTTCGGGATAAACTTCGTCATTTAGCGGATATAATTTTAAAACCAAATAATCCAAAATGGCAATTATGTATTTTTCATAAATAAAAGTGTGTTTCTCTATATTTTTTAGTTTTTCTGTGACAACCTATTAAAATGAGGGAGGTTTATTGCCGGACCCTGTATAATAAAATTCGTTACTTTCAGATGAGATAACTCTGACTAGTATCTTTTACACCACTACGTCTTTTGTTCTTAAATTTTTTAGTCATATAATTGACTGATCATGTGATAAGAAACAAAACTATTGTAAATCTGTTTATTGTTTTGTAAAAGAACAAATTTAAAGATAAATATTCTGTTTTTATAAAAAGTTAAATTATCTGTTCAAAATAAGGCCTTGATCTATAATAAAATTTTCAAGCCTGTTTGGAAGTATGGCGCTCAGCTTTGGAGTATATCCGGCAGATCCAATTTAGAAATAATACAATGCTTCCAAAATAAAGTATTAAGATCGAAAAGTAACGCTGGGTGGTTTATAAGAAACTCTGAAATACATGACCATCTTCAAATCCGTACCATAACAGAAGAGATAAAACAGCTGAGCCTCCAGGAGTACCAGCTAAGATTAAACGACCAGAACCACCTGGCATTAAATTTTCTAGACAACAGTAAGGAAACGAAGCACCTCAAAAGATATCACATACTCGACTTAAACCAACGTTTTTAATCCATACGCGAAATTAAATTCAACATTCATTTTCATCACTACTTTTTAATCTAAAGTGAAATTTCAATATATTATTTTATTTTACTTTTCTATTGTTAACTTCTTTAAAATTGTTTATTTCATTTTTGTTTACTTCTTTTACATTGATATTGTTAATTTTGTAACTTTGCAAGTTTTCTTAGTTTGTCATTAACTTTATTTTGTAATTTTATTTAGTTGAAGTGAGAGCAAATGCTGTTTACTTCGCTCACGTCAGTTTAGTTCATTTATAATGATTTGCTTAAACCCACATTGTATAAACTGATTGTAAATAAATAAGGCCGGCCGTGGTGTAGTGGTCAGCGCAACTGGCTACTATGCCGGGGTCACGGGTTTGATTCCCGGTCAGGTCTGCATTTTTTCATCTGTAAATCACCGCATACAATTACCTACGCACAAGCCCAAGGCTTATGTAGGCATCATCACTCAATTAAAAAAAATAAATAAATTAAAAAAAAATAATAAAAAATAAATAAAAAGTACCTGTTTATTATATTTCCGAAAGCAACAATGATTAATACGGTTTGTCTTTTTTGGCTTCAAGAGGTTATGAAAAATATGAAGATCAATAAAATTGAAATCGATGTATCAGAAAATTTATAATATCGGCAAACATTTTAACTTTATACTGTAGGATAGGATACGAGTAAGTGTGGAACAAGTTAATACGTTTTTTATTTCATATATGAGTAAACTAGGCAAATTTATAACAACAAAAACACCAATAAAAACAAAGATAAAATGTTGGAGTGAGATATTGTAAATTTTAATAGTAGAGGTAGGTCAGGAATCTAAACGTTACTAATAGGGAGTCTGCAACTCCCTCAACACTTCTCACACGGTAGTAACACCACTACAAACACACACTACATCTACAGATTCACACAAACACACCAGTGTTCGTCCAGAAGTTGACTTGAGAGTATGTTCTTTGGTATTCTAAGATCGACCGTCGTATCGTATTGGCAACTAGCGGACTTGTGCAGCGCGCCAAGTAGCAATCATATTAAAATCTTTCCATTAATCTACACGTTATTTTGTAACACCTTTAGATTTACATTCTTCCCAGGTAATCTCAACAATTATTTTATTTATTTTTATTTTATTATATTTGAAAATCGAATTCGAATACTTTAATGTATGTTAACGGGTACAAAAATAAGGAATTGTTTTAACATATTATTAACTACATCAATATCAAATTTTATTTTATTTTTTAACCATTTAAGAATAATTTATTTCATTTTTTATTTATTTAAGGGGAGACTGTACTTAGTATTCCGCCAATGTTAAATTTGATATTTTTAGGTAGGCCTATATTTTTCATAGGATTGGTAAAAGATAGCGAAATTAAACTTTACACACCATAGGTGTCAGGTTTCTTCTCGAGCTACTGACATTTTTTCAATTTAATCTTTGGACCAAACCATTTTTTTTTTTTTTAATTACGAATAACATAAAATTTTTACAAATTATTTTTTACGTTTTTGCGTATTACTAACTTTTGGAGCACTTGAGGAAGTCACAAAAATATCGGTATATGTGGATATACAAGATAATTAACTGGTAAAAATTTCAACATGGTAGGTTTATTAGTTTCTGAGGAAAATTTACCTAGTGTTAAACATCTAAATTTACGGAAAAATGCAGGAAACGAGAAGGCACAAATCAAAAACAAAATGTACACCAACAAGTAAATTTCCCAACAATTGTTTAGAAAGCTGAACCAACAGCTGAGAATACAAAAAACAGTGATGTAGATATTTTTAAAACTAAAATATTCTCTCTGCCGTAAAATGAGCAGTAGTATAAAATTGTGAAAAATATTCGTTCTCGGTAACATGATAATTTTTCTGTGTAAACTTTATAAAAACTTAATTTTTTCATTAAAAAATTATTTTTTTGAAATAATTTAATGTTTTTTATAGTAGATCATGGCCTTAACTATTAAAAAACATTAAAAAACCAAAAATCGAAATTTTGATTTAAAACCATCGTGCCATCTCCCCTTAAGTCGTATCAACAGCTTGATGCGCTGGCACCGCGATTACTATGGGTTTTGGTCTGCCCAACAGACAGATAGAGTGTCAAATTATATACACTCAATCTGTTCGTTGCAGAGCTAAAATAAATAGTTCTATTTCTTATCACATGGTCAGCCAATAAAAAGACTGAATCATTAAGTAACAGAAGAGGTAAAGGTGTAAAAGACACTAATTAGAGTTATCTCTTCTGAAAGTAGTTAATTTCATTATACAACCAGACCCTGTGGTAAATGAAGTGAAGGCGTCATTTGCAGAGTGGACAATATGTGCTTTTCAGAGGGTCCGGTATGCTGATAAGCGTACTTTTCCACTCAGAGAGGAAGACAATTGTAAACCACCTCACTCCTCGTTTTACTTAGTAAAACCTCTACAGGTATAAACTAGCTTTTTGGCTAATGACCTAAACAACATGGGTTTTGGTACTGTTACGGTGGGTTCTAACGTGTTAAAATTTCTAGACCCTAGCCAGGAATCAAACCCGGAACTTTTCGCTTTGTAAGCTAGTGCGCTAATAACTACGCCACGGTGGCCGTCAAATTTATTATTAATTTACCCGTTTGGATGTACAGCAGCCAAATTTACTGTTGTGCCAAACCGTCGGTCACTTTGAAAAATACAACGCTTTCAGTCCAAACTGTTAAGATAGATAACTAGTGCTCCCTTTTACCTAACGAACCATACAGTATACACAGATTTAAACGTCCCATATATCAACTGATTTTCGGAGACGAAGGTTCCTGGTTCAAATCCTAGTAAAGGTAGTTACTTTTATACGGATTTGAATACTAGACAGTGGCTACTGGTGTGCTTTGATGGTTGGGGTTTAATTAACCATACTCTCTCAGGAATGGTCGGCCTGGGTCTGTACAAGACACCTCATTTACAGGTCATACAACATATCATCCTCATCTCATTGGGTCATGGGGTTGCTTATTGTTCTAAATTGAACAGATTGCAACGTACACAAATTTAGGAATGAAAAAAAATATATCAACGATGTGTACCTGCGCACGTACACATAATTTAAAAAGTAATTACACAATATTCCGAACCAGCTCATTGTTGACCTAGATACACCAGATTTACCAAATGCCCCTATACGAAGACTGAAATGACTCTGGAGTAGGGATATCATGAGACGTCAAAATTAAAGAAAAACAAAATAAAATAATTAAATAAGTAAAAAAAATTTAAAAAAATAACTTAATGATTACTGTTGGAGTACTATCAATGGGCAGAGATCTCCTCAATGTCTTAAAATTGTCATAATGTTGTATTCATTTTTTTATCAAATTTGCTTATTGTTAATTTTATACAGTTGCAAATAAAAATATCTTGTAAAACAAGATATTTATTTACACTGTCATTACAAAAACAACTAATTATTATTACATATAAATTTCTAATCTAAATCCACTAACACCCAAGAAAAATACCTTCCCCACTGTCCAATTAATAATAATAATATTTTTTTCAAAAAATAATACATTTTTTATCTTAACATTTGATATTAATTTTTATGCACACATCCATTCCTATTAATCATTTCATTCCAAAAACCGAATCGTGGAAATTAACTTATCCAACCATGGTTAAAAAACAATGTGCCAGGATATGTAAAAAGAACATTATTTCACTAATCTTTAAAATATTTATCACAAAACTTGGTTAGTGAGCTTTCAGTGAATTTTGTGTAGTCATCTAGCATCAGCTCCATGTTATCTCTTCCGTCAATTACTATCCGTTTTTGGGGTTCATTCTTAAATTTAATTTCATTCTGTTCAGTTGTATGTTTATATAGAAGGTTATAAAATTTGGGGGCCAAGTGAGAGAAGTGTCACTCATTGAATCAGCAGTTTGAAGATAGGAATAAATTCAGTTCATTTGGTTTTCCGCAAACTAAAAACTAAACCATTTTAGGCTTCCTGCTAATTATTCCAGAAAACTGATTTATTGCACCAATTCATTAGATAGATTTTTTTAATTCTATATTAATAAATCATTAACACTCTCACCCATTTTGCATTTTGGAGCAAATAAAGCTCCTGGTATCATTATCTTCTTCAAATTGACTAAAGTTTTTTAAAACGAAGATCAATTTTTTTTAATGTATTTTACTTAAAGTCGCATCAACTGCTTGGTCATTAGCGACTACGGAGGAGTATGTAACTGTGAGATTTGACACGTGAAAATTTCCAGACCCTAGCCGGAAATCGAACCCGGAACCTCCGCGTGGCAGGCCAGTGCGCTAACCATTACGGTACGGAGACGGCCCCAAATTTATTTTATTTTATAATTTTGAAGTTCGATAGAAATCACTTTTAAGTCATATTTATAATAACCCACCGGGTCTAGAGGTAAAGTCGTCGCCAAAATCAGCTGTTGAACAGCTGATTTTCGGAGACGAAAGTTCCTGGTTCAAATTCTAGTAAAGGTAGTTACTTTTATACGGCTTTGAATGCTAGGCAGTGGTTACCGGTGTACTTTGATGTTTGGGGTTCAATTAACCATACTCTCTCAGGAATGGTCGACCTGAGTCTGCACAAGACTACACCTCATTTACACGTCATAAACATCATCCTCATCTCATTGGGTCATGGGATTGCTTATTGTTCTGAACTGAACAGATTGCTACGTACACGCATTAGGGATTAAAAAAATATATATATATTTATAATAACATAATTTTTTAATGAAGACTCAATTTGTTTTACAAAAAAAGTTTCCAAAACAGAATGGAAATGTTAACAAACAAAAAAAAATCTGATGTGAACCCACACATGATTTTTTCTTGTCGATGTAAATGATAAATTATATAATCTACGCTTAACTGTCTGATTATTGCAATTCATTACTCTCAGAGGAGATAACTCTAACTAGAGTCTTTTAAAACTCTTCCTCTTTTGTTTTTAAAGTTGTATTAAAGCCTGAAGTTACGAGCTGCAGCTATGTGGTAGTTCAACCAACCTCGACATGATATTAAGATTTCAGTCAAAATGTCTGCGACTGATCACTGGAGCCCATGGTATGTTATAGACGAAATCATACATACATAAATATTTAAACATCCCTTTTCTAAAAGATGAAACCCGTGTTACTAAACAAGTGGAAAAATTGAAAAGATATAAAAATCCATCTGCAATCAATCCTGTTGACAGTAGCGACGTCATTTACCGACTAAAACGTTTCAAAATATTGGATTTACCTACTCGATTCACTTAATTGACAATCATCACTGTCATCTTAATCATCGCATTCACCATCGTCTCATTTTTTAAACAAAATCAAAATTTAATTAAATACCAAGTTTGTTTTTATATTTTTAATGTACACTACTTGACACGTGAAAATTTACAGACCCTAGCCGGGAATCGAACCCGGGACCTCCACGTGGCAGGCCAATGCGCTAATCACTACGCTACGGATTTTTTTTTTTATTTAACGTCCGGCTGTTCTGCAGTTACTGCTAATGCAGACGGTGAGGGATGAAATGATATTTTGTAACGTATAAAAATATGCCTTGCCTGAATGGGATTCGAACCCAAGACCGCATGATGAGAGGCGACCAGCATAATAACGCTACGGAGTGCGTTATTATTTTATGATTTTGAACCCTTCAAAAAATCTGCTATTATTTCACTAGTCTTTAAAATATTTATCACAAAAATTGGATAAAGAGCTTTCAGTGAATTTTGTGTTTTATTTAGCATCATTTCCATAAAATTTAATGCTAGCGTCACGATGTTCAGGGGGTCAGGGTGTCAGGGTGTTTTTTGCAAGTTTTCGTTCATATGAATTTTAACTATTTCAATTATCAATTATTTGAAAACATTACTGGATTCAGCACAAAATTTTATTTAAGGGCAGATGGCGCGATGGTTTTAAGTCAAAATTTCGATTTTTGGTTTTTTATGTTTTTCAATAGTTTAGGCCTAGATCTACCAGAAAAACATTAAATTACGTCAAAAAAAATTCTCTATGAAAAAATTAGGTTTACACAGAAAAATTATCATGTTACCAAGAACGAATATTTTTCACCATTTTATACTGCTCGTTTTAGTGCAAAGAGATTTTAGTTTTTAAAATATCTGCTTCACTGTATTTTGTATTCTCAGCTGTTGGTTGAGCTTTCTAAACAACTGTTGATGGGAAATTTACTTGTTTTTTTACATTTTGTTTTTTATTTGTTCCTTCTTGTTTCTTTGGTTTTCCTGTAAATTTAGATTTTTAACATTAGGTACATTTTTCTCAGAAACCAATAAACCTACCAGGCTGAAATACCAGTTAATTATCTTGTATATCCAAATATACCGATATTTTTATGACTTCCTTAGGTGCTCCAAAAATTAGTAATACGCAAAACACGTAGAAAACAAGTTGTAAAAATTTTATGTAATTCGTCATTTAAAAAAAAAATGGTATGGTCCAAAGATTAAATTGAAAAAAATGACAGTAGCTTGAGAAGAAACCCAACACCTATTATGTGTAAAGTTTAATTTCCTTACCTTTTACCAATCCTATGAAAAAAGGTACCTAAATATAGCAAATCTTAAATTGGCGGGATACAAAGTACAGTCTCCCCTTAAGTAAGACATGACATCTGAAAAAGCCATGGAAAGTAAATACTAATAGAAAAATATACTAATTGATTAATGTCACTAAAATATTTGCCAACTTTAATTGAAATTTCCCGAAAACAAGAGTTTCTTAAGTGTAGTGTTGCATTTGTGTACTTAAACTGTTAAATTCACAAGCTGTTATTATTTTCGCTTAAATTTTTTAAATTCAGTCATATAATTGGTTGACCATGTAATAAGAAACTGAACTATTTTGTAGCTCTAGAACTAGCAGAAATAAAACATTCCTATGTCTGTCATGGGAAATTTTTGCTCATATTAAAAATTAAAACGCTTAAAATAATGCAGTCCATCCATCAATGTTCTATAACTTAACACAAAAATATAAAAGTGATATAATTTATATAATAACTAATGTATAACTATTCACTACTTTTCGCACTTATTAGTGCTCTGCTTTTACACATCATACTGCTAATGAGAAAACTTGTTTTTGTTTTGAACTGTAATTTTACTGTTTACATTATTACATCCAGGAATTCACTTCCCACTTTAAACTAATACAAGAAATTGCGCCTGCGTTCATCGCTAGCATCAGGGGGTTTCTGAGTTGCATAATTTTAATTTAAAATGTCATATTATTGGTTAGACTTTGTAGTTAATCAAATTTGATGAATATGTCAACACAAGACTAAACCACTAAAAAATAATCTGAAGGTTACATTTACTATTGAAAAAAACACAAATCAGTAACCAAATGAAGGTAGGAACATAATAAAAAAATAAATAAAAATAATATAGAAAATCAAACGTCATAACCAATTGACCGAAAGAAAACTTACAAAAATTTCATGTTAATAAAGGTTCCAAACACAACTTAAAAAAAAGTAAATAATACAACATTTCTATCCCTAATGTACGTACTTTGCAATCTGTTCAATTTAGAACAATAAGTAACCAATGAAATGAAGATGATGTGTGTGACGTGTAAACGAGGAGTAACCCTGTACAGACCCAGGCCGACCAATCCTGAGAGATATACTTAATTGAACCCTAACCATCAAATTGCACCGGTATCCACTGTCTAGCATTTAAATCCTATTTATTAAACAAACTAAACGAAACGTTAGAAAACGAATAAAATAGTTTTACTTTGAAGAATTAATTTCTGTTGTAAATTCTGAAAATGAGGTCGTGGAACTGATACAAGGTTTTTTTTGTTTTACGTCAGACTGTTTCTTTTCTGCTAATTCAGACGGTGAAGAATGGTGATTTGGAAATGAGTGATGTAAAAATGCTAGACCTGACAGAGAATTGAACCCGGGATCCAGGCGTAGAAGTCAGTTGCGCTAACCAATTTGCCAACGGGCCTCCCAAAGTATAGGATACACCCGAATTAATTATTACGGTGATTTGAAATTTTTGAGTCATAATTTTTACGGTAAGGATCTAGATCCGAGATCGGCGGTAACATTTTAAATTTTTACGCTTAAATATCTAAAGAATCCCTAAATCTCCAAAAGAATCCCCCAACAGCTGACGATTTTCAGAATTTTTAGAACGATAAAATTTCATCGAAAACTAAGAAAACACCCTTAAGACTTCACCAATTATTATTTTTGAAGGCTACAAATTGATTAAGCAAGGGATCTGTTTATTAAATCTTCAAAAAACTATATTACAAAAAACATTAATTTTGTATTTTCTGGCTTAACCGGGAGTTCAGAAAAATATTAACGACGGGTGATGACAAATCTGCACGTGGAAAAAACCGAATGACCGGAATCAGTCTACTAAGAGCTGGGACCGAACTCAGCCCAAAAAACCTCTTAACCTTTTAAATATCTAGATGTTAATTCACTTCGAAAAGTAATATTTTGTTGATTACTTTATATCAAACGCACACAAAAACTCTCTACCATTCGGTATGACTTTGAGACCTATTTATGTACAAAAACAATTGGTCCTAAAATTGAATTCTGCGGAACACCAGCTTTGATTTTTGTTATGAAATAACAGTCGTGGGAAATATTAAAATAGAAAAGATTAAATAATGCCAAACTTGATAAGAAAATGATACCAAGATTAATTTTATTTTTTCCGTACTTAAAAAATTCTTAGAAGCTGTAACAAGTAAAATTTAAAATTGTATTAAAAATTCAATGAAAAGATTCTATATCCTCTTTTATTCTAAAATAATAATTAATATTCTACTGAATAATAATCAATTACACAATTTAATTACAAATGCAATAAAATTGTATTAATTAAATTCATTTTTATAATAGTAATTTCTTGACAGGAAGCAATTAATGTTAATGGCGATAATATACGAAGAATTAATTCGATGATGGAGTTGTTGGTTCATTGAAATGGAAGGCCTACAAACTACATTACGCATTAAAATAAGTGAAGACATAGGCCTACTACTACTCTTAAAACGTGCATTAGATCGTTAAATATTCAATATTCTGTTTTATTTTAATGCGCTTTCATTAAATTATTAAATTAATAAATGAAACTGCAATTAACTTGGCTATTAAACAATAAAAAAAGTACCGGCCATTAAGAAAGTTTATATTTTTGTTACACTGAAAAATATCTACCTTTCTTACGTAAATGTGAACGTCCGTAGGAAAAAAGAACCTTGTCTTCACTAAGCAAAATTTTCAGGAGAGTAAAAAACCGAAATTAGGTCAAAAACAACATTTTCTGTTATTTTTTTTTTTTAAATATTACTTGATGGTTTGGAAATTGTTTGTTTTGAATAGAAATCCGTGTATCTCGTGTGTGAGTCAACGTACATGCGTGTTCTTTAGTTTGTGTTGAAGCTATGACGATTTTGTTACGGTGTTTGACCTTGAAAAGGAAAGACGAGTCCATTTTACTTTTCAAGAGGGGATTTACCATCACAGAGGCAAAAAATTCGAAATTTTGCCGGGTTGCAAAGGACGTGTAATGGCTTCCTTCTAACGGCACCTACAAATTTTTCAAAACAAGTGGTTGTAGGGAAAAGAATTTTCTACGTTGCTTTGCTTACAGCTGTAACCTAAATATAATAGTGGCTCTGTGTCATCACTGTAAAGAATAAAAATACCATTCCTTCATGCTTCCCTGTGATGTGAAAATGGACTCATGTTCAACATTTTGTAACTTCGTCAAATATTTACGAAAATTTAAATAAAAAATTACATTTATTCCAATAAACCTTTGTCTACAAAACATGTTTTTTAAATTTTTGTGCTAAACTGAAATTTAAGCTCTTTATAGTAAAAAATATAAACACAAATATTTTCGCGGTTGAAAATTTCGCTCGCCTAAACGCAAAGAATTATGAAGCGATTTTCTTGTAATTATATTCAAAAGGCGCGTACGTAATATATGACTGTAATTTCGGTAAGGACGTTAGATAAAACAGTTGTTTTGAGAGCGCGTTTTGATTTTTTCAATTCTTCTGTTTATCAAGTAACAGTCTGTTTCCAAAGGGTTAATACGCTTTCATTAAATTATTAAATTAATAAATGAAACTGTAATTAACTTGGCTATTAAACAAAAAAAAACAGTACCGCCCATTAAAAAAGTTTATATTTTTGTTACACTGAAAAATATCTACTTATATTTTACATAAATGTGACTGTCCGTAGGAAAAAAGAACCTTGTCTTCACTTGGCAAAATTTTCAGGAGAGCAAAATAACCAAAATTAGGTCAAAAACGACATGTTCTGTATTTACGTTCTTGTGCTTATATGAATATATAAAATATATAGGGTGATTCAAAGCTATACGGCAACCTCTTGGGATCTTATTCTATAGCTAAAAATAAGAAAAAAAGTTCATATAAATATATGCCTGAAAACGCTTAGTTAGCGAGTTACGGCTAGCGAAAAATTTCCCTAGAACTCTGTACCCTCAGTGAAGTAAGGCCGTATAAAAATGTTAAAAGTAGTTACAAAGATACAAATACGATTGTTTCTTATGTTTTTTAATCTAAAAAATTGAATGAAATTGGTTCCAGAGCTGTAAATGCAATACTTTCAGAGATATCTTACATAAGACACGAGAATTGGTGCAAAGAAATAACACATTTTTGTGTTTAATGTAGGATTACTTCCATAAATGATAATTAAAGGTGTATTTTTTTCTTAAATAAATTTGTAGAAAATTTAATTTCTAAAAGATTCATGTTAATTACTCAGGAAAAAATGAATAATAGATATTAAAATTTTGCTTTATTTAAAATCGAAACAGACGCACATAAAACGCACATTCTTAACTGCATAAAATATTAGTTAGTATTTCGATTGAGTGTAAATTCGACACTACACCTGTCATGGGCAGAATTTCTAGGCTAACAAACCGATTTCAAGAGACAGGTTTTGTTTGCAACAGAAAACGTAGTGGTCGACCAAACCTCTTGGCAGATGACGTTTTAGAGAATGTGAAAACAAGATTGCTCAATTCTCCACGGAAAAATTTACGAAAACTTTCCTCGCAAGTTGATTTGTCATATTCGAGTGTTGAGAAAGCTGCTAAAAAATGAAATTGTAACCGTATTGCGTACGATTAGTCCCAGAGCTTCAGCCTCCAAATTTAAACAAGCGATTGTTCAAGGATAAAAGACATTCTGTTCGTAACACGACCGGAAACGGCACAAAATTTTACACAGCTTAAGGAGAATCAACTCACACTGCCGTATCTATAACGGTTGAGTAGGGCTACTTCATGTCACAAAACAAAATTTCCCTTTCTCAAAAAAAAATTACCACACATTGACCATTAGGTAAAAGAACTAAAAAATCACTCTGTAGTATTTTTTCATGAAAGAAAACCACAATCAATTTCCATATTTCAACAATCTCAAGTTTTTGAGTAACTTAATAACCGTTGAAAAACCACTCCCTCCTCCATTTAAACAACAATAATAATTTAAGCGACCTAATTTTTTCTTTGAAAAGTCGGTTCAGGTCATATTTCTTAACAGGTAGTTATTTTTTTTCTTAAATACATCAATAAATAATAAATTTGTTTGACCTTAAATTGATATTTACATTTTAAGATTATAATAATCGCAACGCAAAGAAAAAGTTAGGTATAAAGATAATCTATCTAAATTACAACATTAAAAAAAGTTATAATATTATACCATAAGTATATAATAATAGTAATAATGTTATAATAAAATAAAATGTTATTACAGCACTAACTTATATAACATGTACATCGTAAATAACAAATTCAAAACCGATTTAGAGTAATGTAAGTATTTTATAAAATAAAGTTTATAAAAAAACAAGAGAATTTCTTTTGTATATGTTTAACAGGGTGATCACAAAAGTTTTTTAACTATTTATTAACACGTTGACTGCCACACTAAATTTTGTGGCACTTACAGCTGGGCCATCGTACTTTTTCACATTTTATTCATTTTTCTTCTTATTTTACTTAATTTATTTAATAATAACTATTTTTTTTTTGTAAAATAAAGTTGTGATAAACTTTTGGATAACATGGCCTGCTGGAACGATTCTACATTTCAGAGCCATGTGATCCCTTTTTGTGTCACAATAAAAAATGTAATAAACAACTGGGTTAAGTTACAAAGTTTTAGACTATTTCAATCAACCAAAATAAGCAAAAGAAATAATAAAATTTAAAATAATAGCAGCATTCTAGTACATGACAACATGGAAAACTACCTGTATACGCAATATCCTATTGTTTGAAAAGTTTAAGTGTACAATGTCACTGTGAAGCCGTAGCTTTTCAAACCACATTACACGACTCAAAAATAATTCATCTACTGTGACTCATTTTTGATGCACGTGGCCCATTTTCAAAGTCAATTGTGACACATATTTGGGTCACATAGCAGTCAACGTGTTAAAAAGTAACTGAACAAAAAATTTTTTATTTTAAAATTTAACCCACCGGGTTGGTCTAGTGTTAAAGTAATTTTTTTTATCCGAGGCGGTGAGAAAATAATGTTCACTTCCTTATAATGTGGAAGTAGTGATGGACTCAATTAAGGCGTCCTCGTCCAGCCCCAAGGAGGCCGCAACCGCATTACCAACCAAAAACCCGCCGCCTGGCCACTTGATTCGACATCAGCAAACAACCCTCCACCTCCCTCGGAACTGTTTATATAATACTACAAGGGAAATGTCGGGTTAAAAACAATTTTACATACTGTCAGCGGGGCGTGGAAGGGAACTGTAGCCTAATTCCTCTCTCGCTGTCACCGACCAACACTCACTCTCTCATTTTCATTCATCTCTTTCATCACCAGCTCTGGAAATTAGTGTTCCTACCTTACCTACTGAGATCGGGACAGGATTGATTCACTGTGGGAGAGGGTGATCCCGCTGATCTCCATATATCTCCTCCCTCCGCAGTCTCCCGACCACCGCAAACTGAGCGACCAGTTTGCTTAGAGGGTGGTCGAGAGTGTTAAAGTCATTACCGCGAGTCAGGTGTTCGACACCTGTTATACAGAGACGAAGGTTCCGTGGTTCAAATCCTAGTAAAGGTTTTATATGAATTTGAATGCTAGATAGTAGTTGCCGGTGCAATTTTTGAGGGTTAGGGTTCAATTAATCACACTCTTTCAGGAATAGGCTGTACAAGACGACACCTCATTTATTTATAGGCTATCAATATCGTGCGTACTCATCTCATTGGGTTATGGGGTTACTTACTGTTCTTAAATTGAACAGATTGAAAAAACTATTAATATGCCTTATAGCGCAGCAAGCTGGGGTTTGTTTGTTGTTTAGGTCATTAGGTGAAAGATGATTTGAACCTACAGAAGCTTTATTTAATAAGTAAAACGAGAAGTGATAAGGTTTACTTTACCTCAGTGAGTAAGAAAGTATGCTTATCAGCATGCCAAGCCCTCTGCAAACTTTCCCACTCTGCAAATGACACCTTCACTTCATTTACCACAGAGTCTGGCTGTATAATGAAATTCATTACTCGCAGAGGAGATGCGTCTGACTATAGTACGTAAAATAAAAAATGAAACTTCTGTTTGGAACCGTGTATCTCAACTAGTAAAAAACATAAAAATTTCAGGTATGGCTCGTTTTAAAGCTTGGTTTTTTCTTACTATATTCGTTTAAATTACAAACCACGAGTGTGTATTAGGAATTTTCTTGCGGTTTGGAAACAAATTATGTACTGGTTTCTTTAGCACATTTTTCACTTAGTCCTTGATTTAAAAGTTGTAACACGATCAATTTTAAGAGGAAAAATATGGCATTTTAGAGGAGTGTTTATGCATGTTTTCTAATTAATCTTACCTAAAACTCAGCCTTTTAG
Organism: Catonia carolina; assembly: GCA_035578175.1. Lineage (NCBI taxonomy): Eukaryota > Metazoa > Arthropoda > Insecta > Hemiptera > Achilidae > Catonia > Catonia carolina. The sequence goes on from JAQMRL010000005.1 coordinate 70,815,232, forward strand.
TACAAAGGGTAAAGAAATAAACGCGTTTAAAAAAATGTTATTTTCATTCCCGATGGATGTAACGAATTAGAACGGACGCTCCATCCCTACAGTGAATAAACAGTGAGTAAACAGTGAATAAAATTTCACTACAAATAATTATTTTGAATTTAACCGGTTTTGTAAAGGAAAGGTAGATTTTTAAAATAACAAAAACCAAGCTTTAAAACGAGCCGTACTTGCTTATTTTTATGTTTTTGACTTGGTAAGATACACGGTTCCAAATGCCGGCCGCATTGGCGTAGTTGGTAACGTGTTCGCCTTTCATCATGCGGTCTTGGGTTCGAATCCCATTCAGGCACGGCATATTTTCATACGTTACAAAAAACCGTTTCATCCTTCACTGTCTGCATTAGCAGTAATTGTAGAACAGTCGGACGCTAAACAAAAAAAACAGGCTTAATTTTTCATTTGACGTACTTTAGCGTCTTTTACACCACTACCTCTTTTGTTCTTAAATGTTTCAGTCATTTAATTGGTAAACCATGTGATTAGAAACACAACTATTTTTCGTAGCGCTAGAATTAACAGATCGAGTGCAAATAATTTAACACTCCACCTGCCTGTTATGGGCAAAAGGGGTTTGCTAATACAATATAAACAAAAAACACGAAAAAGTAAAAATATTTTATAGATCCCTATGATAAAATACATTGGTTGATTCATTAAAGACCTTGAAATCAATTCTATTTTTGATATATGGAAATACACATGTACTTTATGCATATAAATACTCATTAATTGTTTTATTGCAACATATGATTCTTTTACATGGATACTTAAGTTGCCACACGAACGGAGATTTAAAAGAGAAAAACATTTTTAACCGGTTCAAGTCTACACAATAGAATATATTTGTGTTAGTATCGATTTGTTGCCCTTGATTCTTTTACAAGTGCTAATAATTTCTACAAGAATATTATGCAAGTATTTTTTCAATAATTTTTGTATATTTAATCAAGTTTATTGTTTAAAACGTTTTAAGGGAGACTGTACTTTGTATCCCACCAATGTTAAATTTGCTATATTTAGGTAGCCTACATTTTTCATAGGATTGGTAAAATATAGGGAAATAAAACTTTACACACTGTAGGTGTCGGGTTCCTTCTCGAGCTACTGACATTTTTTCAATTTAACCTTTGGATCATATCATTTTTTTTTAAATTACGAAAACATAAATTTTTTACAAATTGTATTCTACGTGTTTTGCGTATTACTAATTTTTGGAGCACCTGAGGAAGTCATACAAATGTCGGTGTATGTGGCTATACAAGATAATTACAGTAACTGGTCAAAATTTCAGCCTGGTAGGTTTATTGGTTTCTGAAAAATGTACCTTAATGTTAAAAATCTAAATTTACGGGAAAAGGTAAGAAACAAGAAGGCACAAATCAAAAACAAACAAGTAAATTTCCCACCAACAGCTGTTTAAAAAGCTGAACCTGGATATTAAAAACCGTGATAGATATTTTAAAAACTAAAATTCTCTTTGCACTAAAACGAGCAGTATAAAATTATGAAAAATATTCGTTCTTCGTAACATGATAATTTTTCTGTGTAAACCTGATAAAAACTTCTTAATTTTTTCATAAAAAACATATTTTTAACGTAATTTAATGTTTTGTTGGTCGATCTAGGCCTATACTATTGAAAAACAAAAAAAAACAAAAACCGAAATTTTGAATTAAAACCATCGTGGAATCTCCCTTAAGACTTTGTTTTAAGTCGTATCAATAATTCATTAGCTACTATTGTAGGTTATGAAATGGTGAATCTTAATAAGTTATATTATCCCAGACCTTAGTCAGGAATCGAACCAGGAACTTTCTGCTTTGGAACACGTTAACCACAACGCCATTCAAAGAACTGGTACAGCAGAATCGTTAAAATAATAAATTATTTTTTTTTATCCCTAATGTGTGTACGTTGCAATCTGTTCAACTCAGAACAATAAGCAACCCCATGACCCAATGAGATGAGGATGATGTGTATGACATGGAATTGAGGTGTAGTCTTGTACAGACTAAGGCCAACCATTCTTGAGAAAGTTTGGTTAATTTAGCCTTAACCATGAAAAAACACTGGTAACAGCTGTGTAGTATTCCAATCAGTATAGAAGTAACTACCTTTACAAAGATTTCAACCACGGAACTATCGTCTCCGAAAATCTGTTAACTTATAGTTAGGATGACTTTGCTAACTAGACCAACCGGAAGGGTTTTTGTATATTTAATCAAGTTTTTTGTTTAAGCCGTATGAAGACGTTTAAGTCTTTTGAAAACTTTGTGTAAAGTTATATCAAAATTTATAAGCTTCAAATGTAGGTTGTGAAATGATGGATCTTAACGAGTTATATTATCCCAGACCCAAGTAAGGAATCGAGCGAGGAACCTTCCGCTTTTTAGTATAACACGCTAACCACTACGATATTCAAAGGAATAGGAGAGAAGAAACGCGAAAATAGTAAGTAAATTTATTTAATCACTAATGTGTGCCGGCCTTGTAGTGGTTAGCGCAAGTGGCTTCTACGCCCAGATTCGATTCCCGTTATTTTTTCATCACTCATTTTCATTATCATCATTCTCCACCGTCTGCATTAGCAGAAATTTCAAAAGTGTCAGACGTATAACAAAAAACAAAAATAATAATAATGTGTGCACCAATGAGACGAGTATGATGTACTAGATGACGTGTAAACCGGGAGGGTTTTTGTATATTTAATCAAGTTTTTTGTTTAAGCCGTATGATGACGTTTAAATCGTATCAAAATTTATTAGCTTCTAATTTAGGTTGTGAAATGATGGGTCTTAACGAGTTATGTTACCCCAGATCCTAGCCGGGAATCGAACCCGGTACCTCCGCGTTGTAGGTTAACACGTTACCACTACGCTACGGAGGCGACACGATAAAAGATTGATTCGCGTTGGTCACCTAATTATCTTTAAAATTTAATCATATCAGATTAAAAATTACCATAATTTTATTTTTATTGTTTTAAATCCACAATTATCTTTTAGGGTGAATTATTACTGGGTTAAAACATGCAACAGAAATTTCATTAAAAAAATTAAGTAGAGATTAATAAAACCGACTTTTAATAACAAGCGTATGTCTAATTATTCCAAACATAACCGCAATAAATGGCGATACTCGTGTATTTAATAGACCGAAAAATATACACACGTTAAAAATTTAGTACAATCTAACACACAACTGAATAGTGTACGTACTACATAAGCGTCCATATTAGTATAAAGTGCCATTCATGTTCCATTACTGTACAAATGGAAAAACATAAAACAGTACATAGAACATACTTGTTTCGTCTGGGATCGACTAATCTATAAAACGTTGGACAAACGATAATAAACCGAGATGGTGCACTGAATCGGATTACTTGAACGATGTTTTCAAATGCGAATTACTCTTTGCTAATTCAGCTGCTCTTACATGATGCTATGGTTGTGGTCGTACACAGTTTTATAAAGTTTTTATTTTGTTTTATGAACTAAATACATTTGTATGTTCCAAGAACCACTAAGAAAAAAAATTCCATGTTATGTTTATCACTATATTATAAATTATATTTAATAGTTTATAATTTTATAAATAGGTACCATAATTTCTCTTAAGAATTTTTTTCGCAACATTTGTCATTTTTTGTATGTTTTTTAAATAGGTAATTAGGTTGGATCTCCTTCACGTATTCCTTAACTTATTCCTACTGCGTATTATCATGTCAACAAAAATTAAAAATCTGGTGTGAAAAACTCACACGACTTTCTCTTGCCAATATAAAAAATTAACAATATAACCTAACATTAGTAATAAAACATTAGAAATAAATAAAAAAAACTAACTTCAATAAAAATAACCTAATTTTAATTTTGAGTGAGTGATACAAAATGAAAATCAACCTCAGTTTGGCTTAAAAATACGGAAAATCACTCTTTCAGGCTAAACTAGGCTCTGTAGAGAAAAATGCTCTAAATAAAAATTGTAGATCTTTTAATTTCCTATAAATTTTATTATACACTTTTGTCGTAAAATGCATCTTAAAAAAATCGATTTTTCACACGTTTTCGTGAGATTGTGACGTGAAATTGCTAATTATAGCTAAGCGTTACACGAAAAATGTTTGAATAAAATGTTTGGAAAAATGTTTGGAATAAAAGTTGTAGGATTTTTAATTCTCTATAACTTTTATTATTAAATTTTTTCGCTAAAATGCATACTGAAGCTGCAATATTAAAAAGACAATTTTTTTACGTGAAAACAGCATCTCCAAGAATTTCGGCAGACATGACGCCTATCTTGTAAAGCATAAAAAATTTAGTAAACGTGGCGATTTAAAAAAAAATCGTAAGACCAGTTTTTGAGAAAATTACAAAAAAGTGGAAATTTACACGAAGAAACTACTACTTCCGGTTGACCGATTTTAATGAAAATGTTTGTGTCGGGTCCGGTAGTGGTGTCTAACTTCAGTTTTAAGTTTCAATTTCGTACAAGGTTCCATTCTTGAGATATTCTGTTCACAATCACACACACAGACCAATCGCTAAAAACATGTTTTTTGGGTTCACAGGGTCTGAAAACGTGTAATGCGGTGAAAAATCGACATGAAAACAATACTTTCCTTCCTATATATTCATATAGGCAAGAGTAAAATAAAAACATATTCTAATTTTCTGAGATATGGAAGTTTTACAGGCACCATGCAGGAATGTTGTGAACTCACAATGGCGAGCGGTCCGGATGTCATACTTTCGGCTCATAGGTGTCATATGTTAACACTTCATAATTTGTGCTCTGTCCTTAGACAGTATAATTTTATCACGTTTTATCACATGGAACATGCAGTTATACAGAGCTGCCATGAGCTATTACAGATTCTTTTTTTTATTATTTATTTATTTAACGTCGCATTAACTGCAACGGTCATTAGCGACGACGTTGGGGTGTAACTATACGAGGTGTGGCTATTAAATAACGAGACTGACGTTGTAAAAAATGTTATTTTTATTTTATTCATAATCACTTATTGTCACCTTTAATATACACTCCTTTTCTATCCCTACAACGCTCCATGCGAATTTTCCATTGTTGGAAACAGTGCTGGAAGTCATCTGTTAGCTCCTTCAGGACACGTGCCGCTTTCTCTTTTACAGCTTCCACAGACTCAAATCTTATCCCTTTTAATGCAGATTTCACCTTAGGGAACAGGCAGAAGTCACATGATGCAAGGTCTGGTGAATAAGGTGGATGTTCCAACACTGAGATACTGTACTTGGCTAGGAACCTCTTGACAGATAACGCGGAATGAGCTGGCCCATTGTCTTGGTGGAGAACCCATGATTTGTCCTTCCACATTTCGGGGCGTTTTTTCCTTACTCTTTGACGTAGTTTAGAAAGTACCTCAAGGCAGATATTGATTATTTGTTTGACCTTCAGGAACCCAGTGACAGTACACAATCCCATGGATATTGCTTTAAATTTTGACTTGCTCATTCGTGCTTTTTTGGCTCTCGGTGAAGTTCGGCTCTTCCAGTGCATGGATTGGCACTTCGTTTCCGGATCATAAGTAAAAAAACCACGTTTCATCACTTGTTATTATCTTCTTCCTGTTCCCTAAGGTGATATCTGCATTAAGAGGGACAAGATTTGAGTCTTTGGAAGCTGTAAAAGAGAAAGCGGCACGTGTCCTGAAGGAACTGACAGAAGATGACTTCCAGCACTGTTTCCAACAATGGAAAATTCGCTTGGAGCGTTGTAGAGATAGAGAAGGAGTGTATTTTGAAGGTGACAATAAGTCATTATGTATAAAATTAAAAAAAAATTTTTTTACAGCGCAGTCTCGTTATTTAATAGCCACACCTCGTATGTACCGCTCTATATCGGAATTGAATAACATTTTTGCCTTTATTTATTAATAATTAAATTACGAGCAATTAAAATCTTTTGTAGACTCATTTTTATTCTGTTTCCTAACGCCTGGAGTAATTAAAGTAAGATTACACCCTTATAATTAGGTTAATGTTGATAAAACATTGTCTAATATTAATTTCCCTATACGTGAAAATTGTTGGAAGCGCGGCCTATATACATAAATACTGGGTATCCAACGGAATTTCAACCATGGAGAAATAACATTGATATTCATTAGTTTGTTAATATTTTCTTCCCACGATTAAATGAAAACTTGTTATAAGCAGGAATCATTAGAAAATGTTAAAACATTAAAAAATGTTTAAATGTTTATTTAAGCTGTACTATAGCAGTACATAAATACAAAAATTTGTGAACCGTTTTCTATTTAAAACTTGTAAATTATATAAAGCGTTTTGCGTATTTGGACTAGTGGTTAGCGTCTAAGTGGTTTGAGGTATTAATTGGGGGTTCGTATCTATCTGCTATGAACATTTTTTCTTGTTAAAAAATTATTAAAAATATTTTTTTAAAAATACTTAATTTTTTTAATTTTGACAATTTTTTTCTCATGTAAAATGATTGCAACAATCATTTTTGTTTTGCAATTTCTGCTAATGCAGACGATGGAGAAAAAAATGGTATATGAAAATGAGTGATGAAAAAATGCTAGACCTGACCGGGAATCGAACCCGGGACACTACGTCAACGGGCCGGCCATTTGCAACAATCACTTTCCCCGAAAATTAAACGTAATTACCTTTACACCATCACGCTTCTGCAACACGTTGTTAATTTTTTCTCGTAATTTGCTTTTGTCTATTAATTATAACTGTCATTATTAATTACTTAGTGTAAGTTATGTACCTAAAAATTTGTTTTTTTTGCAAGCTAATTCAGTGTTCTTTTTAGTAGCTATATTTTATTTTATCGGTAAAATTTAATTTTCAGGGGAAGCTGATTTTTGCAGTAATTTTAGATAAGGAAATATTTGTCAAATTTTTTTAAAATAATTTATCTATTAACTTTTTTTAATATTCCAATAATTTACATATAGGCCTATATCGTATATAATAGCATTGCAGTAAAATTATTAAATTATCTTTTTGTTTTTCAGACTCACATTTGTTTTTAAAATGGTAAACTGGTTGAAGATTTCAGCTGTTCTACTAATATACTTAACAACAAATACTAAAGCAATAAATAACAGTTCAAAGAATCTATCCTTATCAAATGAATCAAATATTGATTATAGAACACCAATAGGTAAGTTGCACTACGTGCAGATATCAGATGAATTAATGTCCCATAGCCGAGCGAGTGAGAAGAAGATATGTGGCATAACTACGCATGCGCCGAAAGGTCTTTACCGTTATAATCTAGATCTGAAAACATACAACAGTCGTTATCTTGCTTATTAGTTTACTGCATGCATAAACGCTTGCTCATAACAATGAGTAAAATTATACAATGTTATTGGAATGACGTGTATGGCTTGTGCGAGTGAGAGCGTTATGCATGCTCTCACTCCCACGGCTAGGGGACTTTAGTTCGTCTGAATACTGTAGTTTGAAAATTATTTTTTTCTTCTTTTGTTATACATCAATTTTTTACACATCAATGGTAATGCAGACGATTAAGGTTGGTAGATAAAACTAAAAGATAAAAAAATTCCAGACCTGACCGAGATTGGAACCCAGGACTTCTAGCGTTGAAACCCGTTGCGCTGACTACTACCCTACACCACGGGCAGGACAACCGGCAGAACTCGCAAAGTGTTGCTTGAGGATAGATATATATTGGGGCGCGTTTCTTCTCCTTTCCCTCCGAGTCACCTTCAAATAAAAGTTGCTACCTTCTCTTCTTGAAAGGAGCAACTGAATTCCTCTGGTTCACCAGCCTTCAGCCCTAACAATCGTTTAAACAACCTGGAGGGCAGAAAGAAGAAGTACCACTACACGATCGGCTGAAAGTTACCAGGTGAAAGAAAGCCCCGAAAAAAACAGGGAGGGGACGCACCCACCCAAAGAATACTATTCCGCACCAGGTGATTAATAGTTGGCTATATCGAGGGGTTAATGTCAAACAACACTATCTACAAAAACCTTTTTTTTTATATTTTTCAGAAGAGGGAAAAAACTACTTCTAATCTGATTGTCTTCCTATTATCTCAGTTATTTATACATTTAGTCAACGATAAATTTAGTGTAATTTAATTTATTTCTTAATGGTAAATGTGCCCATAACGGGCAGATGGAGTGTTAAATTAATTGATCTCGATCTGTTGGTTCCAGTTCTACAAAAAATAGATATGTTTCTTATCATATAGTAAGCCAATTATGACTTTATTATTTAAGAACAAAAGAGGTAGAGGTGTAAAACACACTACTCAGAGTTATCTCACTTGAGAGTAATGAATTTCACTATACAGCCAGACCCTGTGATGAATGAAGTGAAGAAGGTGTCATTTGCAGGGTGGAAAGTGGGTGCCTTTTGGAGGGCCTGGCATGCTGATAAGTATACTCTTTCAACTCGGTTAGAAAGGCTATGGTAAACCACCTAACTCCTCGTTTTTACGTAGTAAAACCTCTAGAGGTTCAAACCAGCCTTCCGGCTGTTGACCTAAACAACAACAACAACAACAACAACAACAATGGTAAATGGTAAATAAATGGTGATGGCTCTCCTGAAAAATTAGGTTTTTGTGGATAGTGCTGTTTGACATTACCCCTCGATATTTACAACCTATTTTCTAATTACGTAGTCAGCTAATGTAACTAATTCTACCTATGGGTTTTCCCTTATACCGTTGGTTAGAATTTTTACATTGATATTGGAAATTATATGTTGTTTACATAAAATATTATATGTATGTTTAGGTATTTTTCAATTACTTGGGAATTATTTTAAAAAACAAGTATTAAAAATGTGCGTTCGGCAGTGAGTTGTTAACGTTTGTTTTATGCAGCAGAGGAACGCTGTATAGTCTGGTTTTGAACTAAGTAGAAGTACCAACACGATAATCTTTCATCTTTATGTAATTACTTAAAATGTGGCTCATATTCGACACAAACAGCGTACAATGCGACACAAGTTCACTGCCCGTTTTCCCGCTACGTAGCCCACTGCCCGCTTTGAACTAAAATCCTTCTTAAAATCTACCTTTGTTTTAGAAAATCCTTTAACTTTAAAATAATTATTTGTAGTATAATTTCATTCCCTTATTAATTAAAGGGATACAGTGTTAATTCTAACTCGTTACGTCCATCGGGAATGAAAATAACACTTTCTTTTAAAAACGTATTTATTTCTTCACCCTTTGTACTAAAATGCTGAATTTTAAGTGAGATTAATTAGAAATTATCCATGAACACTCCTCTAAACCGCCATAATTTTCCTCTTAAAATTGATAGTGCTACCACATCTTCTGAACCATGGACTAAGAGAAAAAATGCGCTAAAGAAACCAGTACATAATTTGTTTACAAATCGATAGAAAATTCCTAATACACACCCTTGGCTTGTAATTTATACGAATAAAATAACAAAAAAACTAAGCTTCAAAACGAGCTGTACCAGAAACTTTTATATTTCTTACTTAATGAGGTACGCGATTCCAAACACAAGATTCATCTTTTATTTTACGTACTGTAGTGTCTTTTACACCTCCACCTCTTGCCCCTTAAAAAAAATTTACTTTTCACCCTGTAAATGACACCTTCACTTCATTGACCACAGAGTCTGGTTGTTCAATGAAATTCATTACTTTTAGAGAAAATAATTTTGACTAGTGTCCTCTACCTCTTCTGTTCTTAAATGTTTCAGTCATATAATTGGCTGACCAATTAAAAAGAAACATAACTAATTTTGTAGCCTTGGAACGAGCAGATCGAGTGCAAATAATTTAAAACGCCACCTAACTCTTATGGGAAATAGAAATTATAACAATTAGGAATTACCATAATTTTCATTGTTCGACTATTTGTACCTTACAACGGAACAAACTTAAAACTTCTTCATTATTCCGTTATGAAACTTATACTCCGACTAAGAATGTAGAACTGTTAGTAATCAGTAACGAACAATAGAATGTGCGAAGCGCATGTCACAAAATTGTATTAAAGATTAGGAACGGTTTGATAAACAACTGATAGCGGTGCAGGCGGCAACATAGTACCGATGTTATTTAGTAGGCATTTCTCTCCAAGGCCAGTAGTACACGACCCATAACATGTTTGTGGCCAATACAACTTCATAGCCCATAAAATACTTCTTCATTTCTAGTTACTACAGTAAAACTTCTTAGTAAAAAATAATACTCTGCGCATGTGCTAAATCCTCTTTGTATTTTTCAACTTAATTCAAATCCTATCTCCTCTGCGTTTGTAACCTACCCAAATATTATTGTACGGTAGAATGTAAATAAAAATTTAATAACGAGTTCGAAACAATAAGTTTCCTGGCTTTTAAAAATGTTGGATTATGCATAGCAATATCAGGAATATTGCTGGTAAGGACCCCAATTGTTTTTTTTTTACATGGAGGATAGGAAACCATCATGGCTCCGGACGAATCACACAGCCCGGTGTGTGGGACTTTAACCCAACCAAAATTTCTCCCCACCACTGACCTTGGGCTCTTGACCCGCATGGAGGCATGAACATGGTGCCATAGTGTACCATGATCTCCTATTTCCCGGGCTGCGGGTTTCTCGATGAGCAAACCCACCTCTGAATAGTCGGCCATGCACACCCTCGAGTGAAGCTCCCACAGACCCACACAGCACGTGTAGTCTTCCACCACAATAATGTCCAGGAAAGACAAATTTTCCTCCACATACGGCGCGGTTTTTGAGTGCCGCCACATACTGCCTACACAACAGAGGGTGTAGTTAAATTGTCACTGAATTGTCGTTCGTATGAATTGAGCTTAAAATATATTTCAAATATAATTTTGTATACTATTTCAATATTCAATTAATTCATAAAAATTTTATATAAATCAAATCAAATCATAGAAAATTAGTTTGGAAATATTTTCTGATAATTAAAATGTTTTGTCCATAACGAGCAGGTGAAGTGTTAAATTATTTGTACTCGATCTACTGATTCCAGGGCTACAAAAAAAGTTCTGTTTCTTTTCACATGTTGTTTAGGTCAACAGCCGAATAGCTGGTTTGAACCTCTAGAGGTTTTACTAAGTAAAAAGAGGAGTGAGGTGGTTTACCTTTGCCTTTCTCACTGAGTACAAAAGTAGTCTATGCTTATCAGCATGCCAGGCTCTCCTAAAAGTATATACTTTGCACCCTGCAAATGACACCTTCATTTCCTTCAACATAGGATCTGGCTGTATAATGAACTTCATTACTTTCAAAAGAGATAACTCTGTCTAGTGTCTTTAACATCTCTACCACTTCTATTTTTAAATAATTCAGTCATATAATTGACTGACCACGTGATAAGAAACAACTATTTTTTGTAGCCCTGGAACTAGTAGATAGACTGCAAATAATTTAACACTCCATCTGCCTCTTATGGGTATTTTATCATATATTCAGCTAATTATATGACTGAACTATTTAAGAACAGAAGAGGTAGAGGTGTAAAAGACTCTTCTCAGAGTTATCTCCTCTGAGAGTAATGAATTTCATTATACAGCCAGACCCTGTCGTGAATGAAGTGAAGGTGTTATTTGCAGGGTGGAAAGTAAGTGCTTTTCGGAGGGCCTGACATGCTGATAAGCATATTCTTTAAACTCAGTGAGGAAGGCAATAGTAAAACATTTCACTCCTTGGTTTTACTTAGTAAAGCCTCTAGAGGTTTAAACCAGCCTTTCGGTTGTTGAACTAAACACAATTAAAATGTTAATAGACTTTTCATTTTCCGTTGCCGAAATAGCGATCGTAAAATATTTTATTAAAAAGATATGTTTTTATTTTCGGCTCGCGGTGCCCTTCGGTGATTGTACCGAATGACCTTATGCCAGTACGCTTTTGCCTGTGGTGGGGGGAGTGTAAAGTAGTTGACAATTCATGAAGTTCCCCTTATTTTTTTTAAATGTTGTCAGTCTATAGCTGTTATAATATGTTGTACACAACTCTGCATTAAAAACCTAAAAAAAGTAAAGAAGGAGAAAAAATTCACATATCATCTGCTCGTTTTTATGTTCTTCAACTTAACTTTTTATTATTTTGAAAATGTTACGTATTTACAAGTACATTGAAAACTACAAACGTATAACCTGTAGTAAAAAGTAGGTTTAAATCCTTTACCTACCGTTTTAAAGGTGCAATGAATTTTTCTTGTAACCAATATATAAAAGTTAGAAAATAAAACCTTACCTAACTTAAAATACTGTAAAACAGCAGGGTTTCTTTTAAGGAAAAACTATGTTGCGTTATATCTTTTATAAAGAAATAAATATTATTTCTCTAGAAATTTCTCTAAAAGTCTTAGATACCCAACATACTTTGTAACTTAACCACTGTTCACAGGGTGTATACTGAAAATCAAATAAATAAATGGTAAAATAAACGGCCTAACTTTTGCACATAACTTTACACGCGCTACGACGTAAGTTAAAAAGAATCTAAATATAATGCTGTATAATGTAATATATTTCAAAACTTCTACAGTTTTACTGCAGAAAGAAATTTAGCTATTGATCAATAAATGGGCTAATTTTTTCATCTAGTTTTAACTTAAATATAAGTTACAGTATAATACCGATTATCCGTGGTAATTGGGGGGATAACTATACCGGATAACCGGAAAACACGGATAATACAACCCAATTCGGTCCAGACCACTTACGTCACAAACAAAACCACCAGTTACGCGTATGTTTTATTTTACTGATTAATACATGTTAATACTATCGGATATCGGAAATAAATAAACAAATTGTATTGAAATAAAAATATTCACTACATAAATTTATATGAGTCTTACCTTAAACTACGTACCAAAAAAAAAAATTACAAAAAATCTGTTATTTTACTTTGTTTCATTTTATGCCGCAATATTTTTTTTATTTTTCTTATATAACCACGAATATGTAAAATGTCCACGTAATCTGTGTCATCCTGATTTTCCATGAAAGTTAGTAATGTTTCGGCACCGGTTAAAGCTTCTTTGCAACTTATTTTAGGAGCTGGTAACGTGCTCGCCTCTCATCATGCGGTCTTGGGTTCGAATCCCACTCGGGCATGGCATTTTTTCATACGTTACAAAAAATTAATTTCATCCTTCACCGTCTGCATTAGCAGCAATTAGCAAAACAGTCGGACGTTAAACCAAAAAACAAAAAAATTTCTAGTGATCGCACGGTTAATCCAAACCCCGGTTAAACGATCCACGGAAAATCGGTACTTTACTGTATTTAAAAAAATAAAGTTGTTTATTTAAAAAAAAAAAATCTCTTTCATGAGGTGACGCATCTCATGGCTGGTGGAATGTTTTTTTAAAGATATTGTAGTAGTCAAGCCCACTTAGCTTTTGTAAGAATGAAAAAGGCTTACCTTTGATTTATGGCAAAAACCATTAGTATCTACTATTACTTTACTATTTACTATTACTACTTACTATTACTATTTACTATTACTACTTACTATTACTATTTACTATTACTATTTACTATTACTATTTACTATTAGGCTACTATTTACTACTACTATTTACTATTACTATTTACTATTACTATTTACTATTACTATTTACTATTACTATTTACTATTTACTATTACTTTACTATTAGTATCTACTCTTTAAGAGGAATCTAATGATTTTTTTAATGCAGTTTAAACTTAAATTTAAGTTATTTCAAAAAACTTAAAGTTGCTTATTTAAAAAATCCCTTTCATGAGACGATGCGTCTCAGGCTGGTGGAAATATTTTCTAAAGAAATTGTAGGAGATCAAGCACATTTAGATTTCATAAGAAAGAAAACTGCCCATAACAGACAGGTGGAGTGTCAAATTACTTACACTCAATCTGTTCATTGCAGGGTTAAAATAAGTTGTTCTGTTTCTTATCACATGGTCAGCCAATTAAATGGCTGAATCATGTAAAAACAGAAGAGGTAGAGGAGTAAAAGACACTAATTAGAGTTATCTCCTCTGAAAGTAATGAATTTCATTATACAGCCAGACCCTGTGGTGAATGAAGTGTAGGTGTCATTTGCAGAGTGGAAAATATGTGCTTTTCAGAGGGCCCGGCATGCTGATAAGCGTACTTTTCCACTCAGTGAGGAAGGTATGGTAAACCACCTCACTCCTCGTTTTACTTAGTAAAACCTCTACACTCTACAGGTTCAAACCAGCCTTTCGGCTGATGACCTAAACAACAACAACAACAAGAAAGAAAAGGGCTTGCCTTTGACCAATGGCAAAAACCATTATTTCTGCATATTACTCTTTAACAGGAATTGAATAACACTATTTTTGATTCCAAATTCCGACTTTGATTTCTTAACTTCCGGTTTTGAGCAACTTCCGCTCAAAACCGCCAAAAACCATTAGTGATTTCTGCATCTACTCTTTAAAAGAAATCGAATGACACTAATTTTGTTTCCAAATCAAATTTTGACTTCTTGACTTTTGGGCCACCTCCGGTCAAAATCGGAACTTCAAATTCAGGTTCACTAACATTTTGTGTCGATTACTAATGAAAAACCGTTTGTTGCTATCTGGTAGTTTCTGACATCTGGATTTGATGGACGGAGGTATGAAAATGATAGATGACAATTTAAAAAATTTCCACCAAAAACTTTAAGTGAAGTTAGCGGTCATCACGGCACATTGAATTCTAACCAACATAGATCAGAAAAGGTCCATTGTCTCTAGTTTTTAAGGAGGATGTTCATCTTGGCCAGCACTTGTCTCTAGTTTTTAAGGAGGATGTTCATCTTGGCCAGCACTCGGCCGCGTTGGCGATGTTGGTAACGTGCTCGCCTCTCATCACGCGGTCTTGGGTTCGAATCCCACTCGGGCATGGCATTTTTTTCATACGTTACAAAAAATTCATTTCATCATTCACCGTCTGCATTAGCAGCAATTTGCAAAACAGTCGGACGTTAAACCAAAAAAAAAAAAAAAAAAAAAAAAGCACTAGTTTTAATAATAAGTATTTTCCTTCCCTTTCATCGTACATACGTTCAAGTTCTGAATTTAATTTTTGAATTATTTTCACAGTGCTTATAACTTTTTTCCAAATCCCCTCATAATTCATTCTCTCCAATATTTTCCATCTACAATTTGGAGCATCCAGCGGACTCAAAACATTTGCCGGCCCGTGGTGTAGTGGTCAACGCAATTGGCTTCTACATTTGGATTCTGGGTTCGATTTCCGTTCAGGTCTGGCATTTTTTCATCACTCATTTTCATCTATCACCCTTCTATCGTCTGTTTTAACAGCAACTGCAAAACAGTCGAACGTAAGACTAAAAAAAGCTTTCAAACGCTTAGTAATATCATCCGTTAGGATCCATGAATTAAGCTAATAATATTAACCTATAATATTGAAAAGATTTAGATCAAAGAAAAATTTAGAAAAACATTATTTTGAATCGGTTTTTGCCAAAAATCACTAACTGCTGCTAGATTAATCATTGGAAAAGGTTATTTCAAGTAGAAAAATTGTAATTTTTATCGACTTTAAATTCGTAACGTGCATTTAGGCTTAAAATACACGTTACATTTGTAATTCTGGTAAAACTGAATTTTTAAAGAGAAATAACAAGTGGAGTTTACACAAATTTTCCCAGACGCGTTATAAAGAAGTACAGGTACTTGGCAATCACGGTAAGCCCACAATTACGGAATTGGAACTTAAAGAAAAAGAATTGGAATGGCAAAAGTAGCATTAAATTTTTTGTATCCGTAATGTGTTAACAACTATTTTTTGCAGCACTGGAACTAGCAGATCGAGTGCAAATAAATTAACACTCCACCTGCCTGTTATGAACAAGGTCATAAAAAATGAAAATCAATTATTGAAATGTGGCTATCAGATTCTTCATGTGGTCAGAGTACGGTCTCAATCATTACTTAAAGCTTTGGTAGCATAAAGATATTTAATTTTTGTTTTTTTGTTAGAGCTGAGAATTTCCTTGGATGATTCAATTAACAAACTAAATTACTTAAATCATACTATACAACAAATTTTTATATTAAATTGTTCTCCATTTTTTTAAAGGTTTACTTTCACCTGAAACATGTAGGTTAAGATCAAAAAGATTCATATCGAATGGACTTTGTACATCTCCAAAACCAATCGGAGAAGTTGTTTGCGCAGAAACCTGCTCAATGCCCGCTGCAACTAAAAATCCTTTTTCATTTCATCTTAATTCTTTAAGGAAACGTAGAAGCAGCAACAATAGATCTGTAAGTATTATTTTTTTGTATTGAATATTGTACAACTTACCAAAAACCTTTCAGTTAATAATCTGAACAATTAATGCTTAAAATATTTGCCTATACCTATTAAAATCTGTTACTTAAGAACCCTGAACAACAGGACTTTTTACTCACAAAATATCTCAAATCCTTACAATTTAAAGATTTTGCTGAAAATCAGTGGCTCATAAAAATAATTAAAACTTCATAATGCATCCTTCAGCTTGAATCAATTCTATTTCTGTTCTATTGCTATTCCACACGTTTAGACCAATCACAACATTTGCCAGCATTGTCAGATTGTACGAATGTATGAGCTTGACAAACATTACGCGCACATGTGTATAAGAGCCACAGTAGTTCACGTGTGTCTTGTACTGAACATGTCAATTATTATAGAGCGAGTTAACATGCAATACTTTATAACAGTACCGAGTGTTTATAAATTAATAGCGGGATTTTAACGCTCTATAATATTTAATACATTATACTTACAGTTATAAATGATACATCACACGAAGGAGCAACTCAAACAGTTTTACATAAATGCCTACAAGTGTTCAATGTGCACACCATTCATCACACGAAACACGTCAAGACGATATGCGAGTTCTTCCCAAACATTCTTTAGTGTCTCTCAAGTGCTAATTGTTGCAACAGCTGCTTCAATCCTGATTCTTAATTCGGGAAGGCCAGCTGGTAGTAGAGGCACAAACACTCTATCCTTTATGAACCCCCAAAGATAGAAATCACACGGCGTCAGATCGGGTGACCGTGGAGGCATGGAAAACGAGCCCTGTCATTGCACCCCTTGCGGCCAATCCAGCGGTCGGGTAAAGTGACATTCAGCCAATCGCGTACTTCGTTATGCCAGTGAAACGGCGCACCATCTTGCTGGAAAATGCAACTCTGAAAATGCTGGAAAATGAAGTTCTCTGGCTCTTCATCTTCCAATTGAGGGAAGAGCCATAGCTGTAGAGTATCAAGGTAAGAAGCACCAGTTACAGTTGCTTAAACAAAAAAGAAAGGCCCATAAACTTTCCGCCGGGACATGGCACAAAAAAAATTCAATTTAGGGGAGACTCGTTGCATTTGTACCATCGCGTGAAGATTTTCTGTGCCCCAGATTAGCACATTATGAGTGTTCATTTGTCCACTAAGGGGGTCGACTCATACTGAAGACGACATGATGTAGAAAATCTTCATGCAACAACATTTCGTTAGCGAAGTTGGCACGTTAACCATAGTCTGCAGGATTTAGAGCCTGTACCAACTGCAAACGATAAGGACGTAGTTGTAAGCGTCTCCAAAAAACTTTTCAAACAGTCGTTACAGGAATTGCTAATTCACGACTAGCCTTCCGAACAGATTTCTGTGGGCTACACGTGAACGACTCGCGCACTCGCTCAACGCTCTCCGCACTAACACTTGGTCGTCCCGTACTCTTCCCTTGGCATAGGCAGCTGGTATCTTCAAACTGATGATACCATCTACGGATGTTATTATTACCTGGAGGTTCACAACCGAACTTAATACGGAACGCACGTTGCACAGTAACTACCGATTCCGTCTTTGCGAACTGTAAAACACAAAACGCTTTCTGTTCTTTACTTGCCATCTTTGCTACTAGCGATTTCTAACGGCTGGCGGTGGAAACATTGCGCACTGCTGCCAACAAACAAAACTGCTTGAGTTGCACTTTCGTTTGATGTATCATTTATAACAGTGTAAGTATAATGTAATAAATATTATAAAGCGTTAAAACCCCGCTATTCATTTATAAACACCCGGTATATTTAGCTAGTTTTATGTTCATAGGCTATAATTGTTATTGAAAGACCAAACAAATGACTGAAAAAATATACAATAAGAGCTACAAGAGAAAATATTGGCAACATTGCTGGCAACTCATTGGCAAGCTGTGAAGTCGGTAGTGGGCAATGCGTATGTTCAGAGTTCATCAATGCTGAACAATAGTATAAGGTTTAATTTTCAATAAAATATTTTAGTGACAAGCGTTTTACGTGTCAAAATTTAGTAGACTAAATGAGGCGATTTTTAAAAAAAAAGCCTAAGGAGCTATTATTGAGAAATTCGCAAAAAAGTGAAAAATTGCACAAATAAACTACTACTACTACTACTACTGTTGTTGTTTAGGTCATCAGCCTGTAGAGGCTGGTTTGAACCTCTAGAGGTTTTACTAAGTAAAACGAGAAGTGAGGTGATTTACCATTGCCTTCCTCACTGAATGGAAAATTACGCTTATCAGCATTCCAGGCCCTCTGAAAAGCACGTATTTTCCACTCTCCAAATCATAACCACGAAGAAGGTGTCCTTCACTTCATTCACCACAGGTCTGGCTGTATAATGAAATTCATTACTTTCAGAAGAGATAACTCTGATTAGTGTCTTTTGCACCTCTACCTCTTCTGTTTTTAAATGCATCAGTCATTTAACTATAAACAGAACTATTTATTTTAGCCCTGCAACGAACAGGTTGAGTGTAAATAATTTGACACTCCACCTGTCGGTTATGGGCAATACTTTCGGTGGACCAATTTTTAAGAAAATGTTTGTATTAGGTCCTCTGGTGGTACCTATTAAGTTTCCAGTTTCAAGTTCGTACAACATTCCATCCTTGAGATATTTTAATTACACAGAGCGAAAGAGAGAGAACAATCGCTAAAAACATGTTTTATGGGTTTAGGGGGCCTGTAAACCTGTATTTCCTGTAAGAACTCGATTTAGAAAATTCGACATGAAAACAATATGTACGTTCCTTCCCTATATTATATTCATATAAGGCAAGAAAAAGCAAAAAATTACCATATTTTTGTATATAGGTTACCTGTATATACAGGGTGATTCATGAAGTTCTCCCCCCACTTCTACAGCACATTGTACTAGTAAAAATAATGAAAAAATGTTATATAAACATAGGTCCGAAAACGCTTCGTTAGCGAGTTACAGCTAGCGAAAGATTTCGCCTGAATTCCTGGGCAAAGAGTAAAATAAAGCCATACTGAACTTTTGGAAAGGTTAATTAAGTAAGAAATGTCGTGGATTCTATGTAATTTTACCTGATAAAGCTAATAAAATAGGTTTCAGAACTGTACCTGTAGTAGTTTTTGAGGGATTCACGGTTAAATGCAAAAAATTGGGGCACGAAACAATGATAAAAATCGATTTTATTCAGTATAATACATTACTATCTGTAAAGAAATACCGTACGGTATTTAGTTAAAATAAAACAAAAACAAAATGTTTGTTCCTTAATGATGAGATAAATTGAGAAAACAAGATGAACTGTTAAATAAATTTGTTTGTAAATAAAAATATCATGTTTTATTACGTTGTATTTTTTTTTTAAATAAAAATTTACATTAAATGTTCGAAAATAAATGAAGCAAACATTTTCCAATTATTGTTTACTAATAATCGAAATGCAGTTTTTTGTTTTATTAATTTCTAAGTTGGTAACGCACGAATAACAGCTGATCAACAATGGTATTCTGTACTGTTACGTTAGAACTGTGTATTAGTGGTGTTTTGCAAGCTACAGCAGGAGATCGGGTTCTGTGAATCGTGTTATTAAATGCAATTTTTTTGTGAGTTATAATTCGATTGTTTATTCAGCGAAAAAATGCCTTACTTATTTACATCAGAGGAATACGCTGATATGGTTTTTATTTTGGGTTACTGTAATGGTAATGCTAGAGCTGCTGTAGTAGAATATGAACTACGTTACCCTAATAGGAGGATTCCAGATACCAAAACAATTTCAGGAACTTTTCGTACTCTTCGGGAAACAGGATCACTACCAAGTACTAGAACCAATTATGAACGAGCTGTCCAACTTGATGATGATATTGTTATTAATGCTGTTCATCGCAGTCCAGGTGTAAGTACACGACGTATTTCTAGGCGGATAGGAGTTTCGCAGTCAACGGTGTGGAGGTCACTAAATCGAAACAAATTTTATCCGTTTCATAAACAAAAGGTTCAACATCTACAGCCAGGGGATGGTCCGCTTCGCTTGGAGTTTTGCAACTTTTTGAATATTAATAATCAACTCTACAAGCGTATTTTGTTTACGGATGAGGCACAATTCACTCGGGATGGTGTCAATAACTTGCACAATGAACACTCATGGGCAGAAGAAAATCCACATGAGGTAGTGGAACAGAACTTTCAACACCGATTTAGCGTCAATGTCTGGTGTGGCCTTTTGCACAATCGGCTGATTGGACCTTTCATATTACCTGGACGCCTAAATGCTGAGTTGTATTTGCATTTCCTTCAAGAAGAGTTGCCGCAGCTGTTAGAGAATGTTCCTTTACGTCTCAGACAAAATTTGTACTTCCAGCATGACGGAGCACCTCCCCACTTTTCACGTGCCGTTTCTGCTTATTTAAATCATCAATTTCCTGGACACTGGATTGGTCGTGGAGGGCCTCACCCTTGGCCACCAAGATCCCCAGATCTATCTCCATTGGATTATTGCATCTGGGGATGGATGAAAGACATTGTATACAAGACAAAAGTGAATTCTCGTGATGAATTAATTGCCCGTATTATGGATTCGGCTGTGCAGATACAGGGAAGCCCTGAAAAATTAAGAAACGCAACAAAAGCAATACACAAACGTGCTGCAAAATGTATTGATAATGATGGCCTCATTTTCGAACATCTATTATAAAAAGGTGCGTACGGTTGGCCCAACCTGATTAATTTTGCTTAAAACTAGTAATGTATTATACTGAATAAAATCGATTTTTTGATACTTATTTCTGTTTTATTTTAGACTTTGATTATATCAATTTTCTCAGAATTAAATTCTCTACAATTAATGTTTGTTGATTTTATGTATTTATTACCAATTTAACAAAGTTATTGTACATGAAACTTAAAAAAACATTGTTTCGTGCCCCAATTTTTTGCATTTAACCGTGAATCCCTCAAAAACTACTACAGGTACAGTTCTGAAACCTATTTTATTAGCTTTATCAGGTAAAATTACATAAGAATCCACGACATTTCTTACTTAATTAACCTTTCCAAAAGTTCAGTATGGCTTTATTTTACTCTTTGCCCAGGAATTCAGGCGAAATCTTTCGCTAGCTGTAACTCGCTAACGAAGCGTTTTCGGACCTATGTTTATATAACATTTTTTCATTATTTTTACTAGTACAATGTGCTGTAGAAGTGGGGGGAGAACTTCATGAATCACCCTGTATATAGGTGGATAGGTAAAATAGGTACCTATTTTTACTTTCTCTAGCCTATATGAATATATAAGAAGGAAAGTATTGTTTCATGTCGATTTTTCGAAATAAAATTTTCGCCGGATCTACATGTTTTCAGACCCTGAACCCAAAAAAACATGTTTTTACCGATTGGTCTGTGTGTGTGTGTGTGTGTGTGTGTGTGTGTGAACAAAATATCTCAAGAACGGAACATCGTACGAACTTGAAACTTAAGTTAGATACCACTACCGGACCCGACACGAACATTTTCATCAAAATTGGTCAACCGGAAGTAGTAGTTTATTCGTGTAATTTTTCACTTTATTGCGATTTTCTCAAAAACTGGTCCTACGATTTTTTTAAAAATCACCTGGTTTACTAAATTTTTATTCTCTACAAGATAGGGTAAGCACCATGTTTGCTGAAATTCTTGGTGAGGCTGTTTCACCCAAAAAAAAAATGTTTTTTTTTAAATTACGGCTTTAATATGCATTTTAGCGCAAAAATTTTTATAATGAAAAATGTAGAGAATTTAAAATCCTACAACTTTTACTTCAACATTTTTTTGTATAACCCTTAGTTTAGCGGTAATTAGCGATTTTCTGTTTTATTCTCCCGAAAACGTGTGAAAATCGATTTTTTAGATTTCGGCCTTAGTTTTTAGAACAAAAGTGTATATAATCAAATTTATAGAAAATTAAAAAATCTACAACTTTTATAAAAAGCATTTTTCTCTACCGAGCCTTGTTTAGCGTGAAAGAGTGATTTTCCGTATTTTTAAGCCAAACTGAGGTCGATTTTCATTTTGCATCTTTCACTCATGATTAAAATAAGGTTATGTTTTTTGAGGTTAGTTTTTTGTTTATTTCTAATGTTTTATTACTAATGTTAGGTTATATTGTTAATTATTTGCATTGGCAAGAGAAAGTTGTATGATTGTTTCACACCAGATTTTTTATTTATCTGTTTCAGCAAAGAAGAGACACAATAAAATGGCGATGTGAAGAAGGAAGTTTTCGAAAAAAAAGAGTTAAATTATTATGCCACGACGGAACAATTAAAGCTTATAATTTAAAACTAATAACAAGCTGTCGATGTTCACCAATCAGTAGTAAACATCAATCAATAAAGACAGAAAGACAATAACTGACATCAAAATTAAATAAATTGTTCAAAATTATAGTTTTGTTTTTGACTACAAAATTAATGTTTTTAAAAGTGGTTCATGATTGGGATCCCAAAAATAAATAAGTTAAAGAAACTTCTAATGAAGAACCTTCCCTCTACTTTTCCACCAATACCAAAATTATATTAACCCTTTGCGGAATATTGACAGATACATCCACCAAAAAATCTTTTCCACTGGTCATTTTGTCGTAATAGTGATCAAAATTATGCCAAAATATTTAAATATTTCAGGAAATTTGTAGCTGCAGAAGTTGGGTTGACAGCATTGCCCACCAGTGTTTTCGGAGGATGGTTTTGGATATCAATCGTGGTTAGTTAGTACTTGTTTGTTACATTCGTCCAATTTAATCAAAATACTTCTTTAAACAATCTTTGTACTTGTAGATTTGTTTTCTCCTTTTATTTTGCAATTCAACGTAGTTCCTAGATTCAATCTGGAAGATTTAACAATTTTTCCCATTGTTCCTTAAAAAAGTACAGTTCCATAACCTCCATATCAGATAATCTCTTAGAATCTAATCTCTTAGCTAAGACGTTAATTATTTAAAAGAACTAGTTATAATGTCATATACCCAATATATTTTACACTTACTTAGACAATCACATCTTTTGGAAATTATAAAATTTACAAGTCAAATAAAAACTACATGAAATCTGAAAATTTAATAGCCAAGTGTATCTGAACTCTAAAGTGTTACAAAGCCCATTCTAAAAAAAGTGTGTTATAGATAGTAAAACATGAAAATGGCTTTAACATCACTTGTTTATAAAAACACAGGCTCAGGAGCTTGTTAAATCGTACTGTAATCACTCCCATTTGTATTATAACATATACAATAAATGTTTACCTTTTTACTTTCTCTTGCCTATATGAATATATAGGAAGGAAAGTATTGTTTTCATGTCGATTTTTCGAAATCGAGTTTTCACCGGATCTATACGTTTTCAGACCCCCTGAACCCAAAAAACATGTTTTTAGCAATTGGTCTGTGTGTGTGTGTGTGAACAGAATATCTCAAGAACGGAACATCGTACGAACTTGAAACTTGAAACTTAAGTTACATACCACTACCGGACCCGACACGAACATTTTCATCAAAATCGGTCAACCGGAAGTAGTAGTAACTTAGTTTATTCCTATAATTTTTCACTTTTTTGCGATTTTCTCAAAAACTGGTCCTACGATGTTTTTTAAAATCGCCTGGTTTACTCAATTTTTTATTCTTTACAAGATAGGGTAGGCGCCATGTTTGCTGAAATTCTGCGTGAGGCTGTTTTTACGTAAAAACATTTTATTTTTAAGATTGCGGCTTTAATATGCATTTTAGCGCAAAACGTTATATAATATAAGTTGTAGAGAATTTAAAAACCTACAACTTTTATTTCAAACAATTTTTTGTATAACGCTTAGTTTAGCGGTAATTTGCGATTTTCTGTTTTTTTCTCACGAAAACGTGAGAAAAATCGATTTTTTTAACATTTCGGCCTTAGTATGACAAAAGTGTTACGACAAAAGTGTATATAATTAAATGTATAGAAAATTAAAAGATCTACAACTTTTATTTAGAGCATTTTTCTCTACAGAGCCTAGTTTAGCGTGAAAGAGTGATTTTCTGTACTTTTAAGCCAAACTGAGGTTGATTTTCATTTTGCGTCTTTCACTCATGATTAAAATTAGGTCATGTTTATTGAGGTTAGTTTTTTGTTTATTTCTTATGTTTTATTACTAATATTAGGTTTATTGTTAATTATTTGCACTGGCAAGAGAAAGTTGTGTGAGTGTTTCACACCAGATTTTTTTATATAGTTTATTTAAAGTTGCATATGAACAGCTTAGTTATCAGCCACTAAAGTAGTTTAGGTAATGGTGGGTTTTGACTCGTGAAAATTTCCAGACCTAAGCATGGATCTCTGAGTTGTACACTAGCACACTACCACCAAGCTACAGAGGCAGCCTGTATGCAATTTTTAAAATGGCAAGTAACACAAAATATTAGCATTATCTATAAAAATAATATTGTGATTTAGTCCGTACAATTTTCCAAAATGCCTCAAATTTTGTTTCTACCCCAGATGTACCACGTAAACACCAAAAATAAGTTCAGCTGAATTTTTGTCTGTTTTATGTTACAACATCACGCAAGAACTGCTGAACCAAATTCAATGAATTTCGGTATCTTGGTTCTGGACTTAATTAAAATGAAAATAGGCTATAATTTTTTTTTAATATCACAAAGGGATGGGGGAGTTCAGAGAAAGGGGTAAACAAAAAGCTATAATATCTCCATTAAAAGTCAGAGTATCAAAAAATTTTATATAACCAAAATTATGAATCGTTTTAAAACGAATAAGTTAGATTATGTAAAGTTTTTCATTTTCATGCATAATAATGGAGTTGTTGTTGTTTAGGTCAACAGCCGAAAGGCTGGTTTGAACCTCTAGAGGTTTTACTAAATAAAACAAGG
Source organism: Catonia carolina (assembly GCA_035578175.1). Classification (NCBI taxonomy): domain Eukaryota; kingdom Metazoa; phylum Arthropoda; class Insecta; order Hemiptera; family Achilidae; genus Catonia; species Catonia carolina. Next base: position 70,840,487 of record JAQMRL010000005.1, read on the forward strand.
AGTGAGGTGGTTTACCATTGCCTTCCTCACTGAGTGGAAAAGTACACTTATCAGCATGCCGGGCCCTCTGAAAAGCACATATTTTCCACTCTGCAAATGACACCTTCACTTCATTCACCACAGGGTCTGGCTGTAATGAAATTCATTACTTTCAGAGAAGGTAACTCTGATTAGTGTCTTTTACACCTCTACCTCTTCTGTTCTTAAATGATTCAGTCATTTAATTGGCTGACCATGTGTTAAGAAACAAACTATTTATTTTAGCCCTGCAACGAACAGATTGAGTGTAAATAATAACGGAGATATAACCAATTAAAAAAAAATAAACCAATATTTTTGAAGAATATTAACATACAAAAAAAATAGAACAATAAACACAGGCCTACATGCTGGTAAAACCCGTATTCATTCAGTCAGTTACTTACCTGCCCATTCCACCAGTAAGTACCCTACACACCTTTTCTCTGTCACATTGTCAAAAATAAATCAGTTGTCCCAATAGTGGTCACTATTGTGGTGTTCCTATTGTGATTTACCTTTCATTTATTATGAAAATAATAAAGTCTAATCTTTAATTATGAAAATAATAAATATCTTAATTTAAAAACACCAAGATCTCGCTTTTATTTTACGTTCAACTATTTTTTTTTTCATAAATAATAATGCTGCCATTGAAAGGAGGTAGATAATAATGAACAGTTAAAGAATATAAGACCTGACAGGGATCAAACTTGGTACCCCAACCGACTGTCCACGGCACCAAGAAAACCATTCAAAAAACGGGCACTTTAGCTAGTGTTAATATATGAACACCGTAATTTAGAAGAAATGTCTGATTTTGTTGGAAGGTTTTAGGTAAAAATCATTGAAGGTCATTAAAAGTATAAAATACTCTTTAATATTTTATATCGCAATAAATTCAGAAATAAAAAAAATTTATTGCAAAATTGTTTTTTACAATATAGTACCAAATCACATTTAACAATAATATTAAAAATAGTAACAGTAACAATAAATATAACTAAACCAAATATAATTGTATTAATCCATCTCATAGTAAGTGATAGTAAAGGTAAACAAAAAAAAAGTAGATAAAAGTATTTCTATTTCATATAATGAATTAATACAATAATTTCACTAACCTTCTTTTTAAACTGCGTCACCTTTATTTCAATTTTCACTTACACGTGTTTCGGTGGATCCACCATCATCAGAGTAAATAACATATAATTGAAACTAAAAACATTATTTATTAAAAATCTATAGAAGATGATACATCTTCAGTCACTTGTATAAAAGTTTTATACAAGTTTTACACTGTTATTATATACTGTTGTTTTACAGTTTTATACAAGTGACTGAAGATGTATCATCTTCTATAGATTTTTAATAAATAATGTTTTTAGTTTCAATTATGTTATTTACTCTGATGATGGTGGATCCACCGAAACACGTGTAAGTGAAAATTGAAATAAAGGTGACGCAGTTTAAAAAGAAGGTTAGTGAAATTATTGTATTAATTCATTATATGAAATAGAAATATTTAAAACTGCAGGATGCATTATAAAGATTTATTTTTTAGATAAAAGTAGTAACACAAATAGTAGAGGTGTATTCATTTAAAAGAATACATGAATATGACGAGTGGCAATTAAATAACCGGACTGGTGTTGTATCAGCAAGTAGCAAGCACGCTGCGGCAGGTTTGAACATGTCAGTGTGTGTTGATGCTTCCCAACCCTGAGCTCAATGGGCATGGTTGCATGTCGCTCACTCTTGTTGTAGCAATCACCCATTCAAGTTCTTGCACTAGCATCTTGTCGAGAAATTTAATGTGTTTAGATGGAGCAATGAGTTAACCTCAAATTTCTTGGGAAAATTGGAAGAACTGCTACAGAAGCTCATGTCATATTAAAGAAAGTGTTGTTTTTATTTAGGTTTACAGCTGTAAGGCTGGTTTGAACCTCCAGAGGTTTTACTAAGTAAAACGAGGAGTGAGGTGGTTTACAATTGCCTTCCTCACTGAGTACAAAGTACCCTAAGCTTATTAGCATGCCAGGCCCTCCGAAAAGCATCTATTCTGCACCCAGCAAATGACACCTTCACTTCATTCACTACAGGGTCTGGCTGTATATTGAAATTCAATTCTTTCAGAGAAGATAACTCTGACTAATATGCTTTTCATGGATGATGAGCTCTGCTGTTCCACACGTTTAGACCAATCAGAACGTTTGCCAGCATTGCCAGATTGTACCTGACAAACATTATTGCACGCATGTGTCCAAGAGCCACAGTAGTTCACTTGTTTCTTGCATTTCGTACTAAACATGTCAATTTTAGAGCGCGGTAACATACAATACTTTATAATATACTTAGCTGTTTGTATGTTCATAGGCTATAAATTGTTATTGAAAAACCAAAAAAATTACTGAAAAAATATATAACAGAGCAACAAAAGCAAATATTGGCAACGTTGCTGGCAAGTGATTGGCTATCTATAAAGTGGGTGGGGGGCAATGCACATCAGCTTTGAAAAACAGTATAGTGTCATTTACACCTCTACCTCTTCTATTCTTAAATAGTTCAGCCATATAATTGGCTGACCACGTGATAAGAAATGGAACTATTTTTTGTAGCCCTGGAACTAGCAGATCGAGTGCAAATAATTTAACATTCCACCTGCCTGTTAAAAGACATAAAAGGAAGTGTACAAAATTAATTTTTATCACATGCACACAAGTGTTTAAGTACTTTACAACTATATGGAGGGACATGAAACGACCAAAAACAATCCGTGTTTTGAACGAAGTGCAGAATTGTCTACGTTCACAGAGTTCCTGAAGATCAGACAATCAATTAACGTTATTACATCAAGGTTCTGACTACCCTTCGTGAACAAGCGAGAAGAGGAAGACCTGATTTTGTGGAAGAGTAACTCCACGATGCTTCACCAAGAAAATGCACCAGCCCATTCTGCTTTGTCTGAAAAGGCATCTTTGTGAAATACATAATCACCGCATTGAACCACCCACTGTATTTTCCCAACCTGCCACAAGTGATTTTTTTTATTTCCTACGGTAAAATCAGAGCTTAACCCTTTCTAACCCAGTGTGGCATAGAAGTCACATTGGAGTGAAATAACACATAAAAATTTTAATTGTTAGTGACTACTTTGGATTTAAGAGCGCTGGATGTGAAGTGTAATAATTTTCTGTACCCTAGCCAGGAATCGAACCTGAGACCTCTGCTTTGCAGTGTAAGATACTGACCACTACGCCACGCAGGCGACCGTTAGTTTCTTATTAAATTTAATTTTAGTTTTGAATATTCGTGTTTATTTACTAAAATAAAGTAGCATTTCTTTGAGTATGTTGAATGTACATACAAGTATATTTTTTAGACTGTAAATAGTGATTTTATCCATTTTATCAGTATATTTTTGAACTGTAACAATTTTTAAGTCTTAAATAATGCTTTGATATTAAAATCATATTTAGTTTTTTTGCTACAAATTATAGTTAAGAGAATATTGTTAAGGAAGCCTGAACATCATTTTACTTATTCATATTTTTGGGAACTTTGATATCAAGTCCCAATGTGACATAGGCCTATGTGGCACACTTTTTTGTCAGGCCATCAAAAAGTCTGACGGTCTAAAAGTGATTTTATTACCCTTAACCTTTAAAACACGGGATGCTGTTTCAGTGGCTTTTAACAACAGATGTGTTCAGAGAGTTTTAAAAGAGACGCTCCGTACTAATTGTCAACTTAACCACAGGAAATAGTATAGTTTTCTTGCAGGGAATTTTCTAATGTGTGTAACAGTGCAATCAGAAATAAAATATCATGAAAGGGAAATTTTGTCCAGTTTTTTCAAAGGGAAATCCAGTTTTTTGTCGTAGAAGGGGAATGCTTGTAACACCCACACAAATTAAAATACACGTGTGTCTTGTGTGTGTGTGTGAAGTATGAATGTTTATACGTTGGTAGTTTGCCCTTGAAAAGGCAGAAGGTCTCATTTAACAGGTTTACGAACGATTTTAGACAAAAATGAATGATTTTTGTTAGTATTGCATTAGCTTAGTAAAAGCTCTGCCATTTGCGTTCCAGACCTCTTACAATGTTTATCAAAACATGTATTTATACAGTAAGCAATGTTCTATTCAGCTTTGCCCATAAGAACAGCCCTAAGTAAATAAGATAAAAGAGTTTATTCGCAAGATCGTTATGATAAATTTGAAGGACATTTTTGTAAAAACATGTACTATTTAAAAAATTTGTAACTCTTTACAAATTTTTCGGAAAATGAATTGAAAATTACCCATTTTTAAAGAAAATTCTTCTTTACAAAATATATTCTATAAAATTTTTTGATAAACTGAATTTTAAGCCCTTCAGAGTAAAAAAATGTACACCAAGTACTTTATATTACCGTGCGAAATTTTTCGCTAGCCACAGCGAAGACAATAGTAAAGTTATTTTCAAAATTTTATATTCAAAAAATTGGTACGTATTTCATAAATTAACTGTATTTTTTTCAGAATTTTATATCTATTAGTAAATAAGATAAAAGAATTTATTTGCAAGACTCTTATGATTAGTTTGATGTTTTACAAAATTACAAACACAGTCCGTACGTTAAAGGTTAAATGTCAGATAAATGTATGAAACAATGCAGCTACACATATTTGTTTGTGTATAGTTAAAAAAAATTGGGATTGAAAGGGTTAAGGGGACAAGATTTGACAGTGTGGAAGCAATGAACATGAAAGCAAAAGATGTTCTCAACAATCTAACAGAAACGGACTTCTAGTACTTCTTTCAACAATGAAAAATTTGTATAGAAAGTTGCAGGCATTGGCAAGGAGAGTATATTGAAAGGGATAAACTTTGTAATAGAATTAATGATCAATCAATATTTTTGTGGCTCCAGTTACGTTATTTATTTGCCACACCTTATAAATCACCAAGTAAACAAGAAATATGATGAATTAATATAATAATTTCACTAACCTTCTTTTTAAACTGCGTCACCTTTATTGTAATTTCTACTTACACGTGTTTCGGTGGATCCACCATCATCAGAGTAAATGAAAAATTGAAACTAAAAATTTTTTTCACATTTATTTAAAATTTACAGAAGATGGTACATCTTCAGTCACTTGTATAAAACTTTTATACAAGTGACTGAAGATGTACCATCTTCTGTAAATTTTAAATAAATGTGAAAAAATTTTTTAGTTTCAATTTTTCATTTACTCTGATGATGGTGGATCCACCGAAACACGTGTAAGTAGAAATTACAATAAAGGTGACGCAGTTTAAAAAGAAGGTTAGTGAAATTATTATATTAATTCATTATATGAAATAGAAATAATTTCAAACTGCAGGATGCATTATAAAGATTTATTTTTGAATCAAGAAATATGATTACTTCAATTATGAAAATCACAACAATAGGTGACTGTAACTTAATTTCCATACTAACTAATCATCTGTACTGTTCACCTGATGTGTATTGAGGGAAGTTCCAGAAAGATGGAGCATTTGAGTCACTCCATTTTCCTTCAATTACAAAATACAGCATACTCATTCACAGACTGGAATTTCACACTTTAAACTACTACTAAATTTAACTGTACTACTGAGTAGAAATGGCTGTAGCACTGATTTAAGGAAAAACCATCTCTAGTGTACGCAAGCAACCGAGATATTGTGCAGTTAACTTAATCTGTACTACTCCACTATGCAGTAATTTTTAATTTATTACACAATTATTGTAGTAACATGTTTAACTAAAAAATAAAGAGACTGTATCTCTCTCTTAACACAACAGTGCTTCGCTCTTTCTGCATAAACAGAACAACTGATAGTTTTGTACAATAGTTCCGTACCAGTTTGCATAACTTAAATCTATCACTTAACATGAGACAGTCTATCAAATTAAAAAGTGTCGTAAAAATTCAATTAAAAACATGATAACCATAATAATTTAACAAAAAAACCTTAATATTAATTAAAAACTAACTTTATTTTAAAAAGTATAAAACAATGAATATATAATATTAAAATAATTACATAATACTTGGAATATTTTGATTTGATTATATTTTGATTCATTTGTAATGTTCATAACATAATTAATTGTGTACAAGGCACTTAAACAATTTAATAAGTGATGTGTAAAGTTTCTCAAAAAGCACTCTATATATTTTAATTACCCTATTTTATACTCTATACTGTAGAGAAGGTTTATATACTATTTTTAAAGTGGAACTTTTGTTTCTTGGTTCAAATTTTTTTGAAGATTTTTTTAGAAAATCGTTAAGAGGGTTAAATTATCTTAGCAGATATCTCTCTCTTTTCTCCACCCTTTTTATTTGTTTATTTTTTCTAGATTGTTTCTGGTCAACTGGTGATTATAGAAGATCACTACCTCTACATTACATACAAAAAAAATTCATTAAACATATTTCAATTGATATTTTAATTTCATTAAACAATAAAATAAAATTTTAAAATTATTATTTAAACCAGAATTAAAAATTAATATTTATTATTTCAAAATAAAATAAAAAATATACAATAATAACTTAATTTAATTTAATTTTATATAAATATAAGAATATGTAATGTACAATCACTTCCGGATAATTGGGGCACATTGGGACCGTAGCATTTTGGCCCAATTAAATGGCTGGCCCTAATAAATGAATTAGTAAAATGTGGCGTATACGATACTACATTTTATTAAAATTATCACATACATAAATTTTGCACGAAGTTCTATTCATTTACACAAGAAACAAATAAAAAAGTATCAGAATAATGATTAACTTCTTAGCAAAACCTTTTGCCTTGGTTTTAAGCATTGGACCATTTACACTAACACCTTGCGAAGTTACAATAGCAAACCATTCATTCAACGCTTCTCAACAAATGGATCCTTCACTCATGTTTTCTTTTCTGAGATGTTCCATGATCTTTTATTGCCCATTCTTGACGTATTTTATTTTCTTGGAGCACAATACAAGATATCGTAATTTTCAGTACACCGGTTAGTTCCAATAGTTTATGTTGGCTTAAGTTAGGTGGATACGTTTTTATTTTGTCGAGAAGCTTTATTCGTTCACACAGTCATATCGTTACGTGGCATTTAACTCACAAAGACATTGATAGTAGGTCCTGTAATGTAAGCCTACGCATAAAAATATCAACAAAATGTGTGTAGCGATGGGAATTAAAAAAAATAAAAAAGTATTCCTGCAGATAACAAAACAACCAGACTCGATAAACAGTATGTTACAGTATACTAATGGAATCACAAAAACTGATGAGAAGTATGGAATTACGAACGTTCTATGTATGTATGACAAGTGACAACTAACTGTAAGTTACAAAGAGACTATACAGCGTGTAAGGTTGGGCATAACTAGTGGATATGACTCACTGAAATTTGTGCAATGACGATTATGTAACCTACACATTGTACTGTAAATAACATCTTTATTATGACTAATATGTGATTACTGTTGTTTATCTGTCGAAATGTTTACTACCTCTATCCTTCATATTATCTTATCTTGCTGCTTAGAACCACGTGTTGTTCGTCGCTGGCCTGTAAAAGTTTTAATAAAACATATATTGTACATACATCAGATTGGCCCCAATAAGCGGCATTATGGACCGAATAAATGGAGTACTTATCAATGTAAAATCCAGATCTGTTTTTGTTCTCAAAGAACTGTCCCAAAAAACCAGCTGCCCCAATTAACCAGTGAACCAATTATCCGGAATCGACTGTATTGTTAAAAAATCAGTTGATGTATGAACCAGGACAAGTAAGGTTATACATCAAATTCAATATCAACTAAATTAACAAAATAATTACGTGTGATTAAAGAGAAATAATTTAGTGAAACAAAATAAGTGTTTTAATTTCTAATCATATATTAATATAGCGGCTAACATGCTACACAATCAGAGTTCATAAGAACTAACTTACAAAGTTCTACTGTTAATAAATTAATCTGATATTTATAAATAAATATCAGTAAGGATATCAAGGACCCAATACATTTATGTGAATGTATATAACATAAAAAATATAAAAGCTGTGTGGTTTTATTTTACAACTTGTATAGCTGTTTGTAAAAAAATTTAAGATAATTATTCCTGTGGTTTTTGGTACACAAGGTTACTAATATCTGCCTGAAAAATAGTTAAAACTTAAAACGTATAATCAAAATGAAAATAAAGCGTTCACCATATTTTTGTTCTGATTAAACCGACCCACAAAATATTTTCTTTATTCTATTACATTCACAGATAGAACTTCGGAAATGCAGTATCGCAATTCATAACTGCAAAAACCAATGACCATCATAGTTTTAAGCATTTGTAAAAATATTTTCCAAACTTCAACGGAATACAATTGAGCAATATTATTTATAAGCGTTGAACACAATTCAATGGCACGATTATAAGGGGTTGAATACGACTTGCGTATTAATGATGGAAGAGTCGTAAATTAGTATGAGCCAGCGTAATACTGTGTTCATTACAAGCTTTAATCACATCAGCATCATTTGTCGATCCAGCAGGACTTCCAATATATTCTACCCCACTCTGCAAAAACAAAAAAAGATTTTTAAAAATGTAACACAGCATGTTATATTATAAACCATGCATTTATTAGAACATGAGTACTCTGAATTAAGTTATTAATGAATTAACCATAGTGGTCTGAGGCTGGGAAATGTATTACCCCCTCCTATTCATTATACGAGATGGAACCCAAAAATAACCTGATGAAATTTGCTGCGCTCTTGTATTCATGCTTCTCCCAATAGTTGGGTGTTAACCGAGTTGATGAAAATAGGGTAGAGACGAAATATTACGTCACAGACAATGTTCAAGGAACAGGCCAATGATGAAATATTATGTTTCTGTCAAAACATGAACTTATTTTTGTTTTAGAATGTAACATTTTGTCACCTACAGCGTACCAGTCTTTGGTACGAGAATTATCCAGAAAAAAACCTCCGTTTATGTGTAGCAGGAAAAGTAGTGCCCGTAGCGCGGCCGAGTTGATATCACTGCGCGCAGTGATTCAGTACGCTTGTAACTGTGCAAGGCGGAGCATTGTACGTTCGTACGTTGTCCTTTTATAACCTCCAAACATGAGTGCCGTAATTGAAAATCCCGCCAAGTGTGAATTGCGTGGCGTTATAAGATTTCTGTGGGCAAAAAATCTTTCAGCGGCCGAAATTCATCGTGAATTGTGTGCGGTTTATGGCCCAAACATTAAGAGTGAAGGTGTAGTCCGTCAATGGATGCGTTTTTTTAAAAATGGAAGAACAAACGTTCACGATGATGAAAGAAGTGGTAGGCCTTCTCTTGTCACTGACGACCTAGAGAACAAAGTGAATGATTTTATGGAACGTGGAACGACCATCACTTCTGCTGTCTACTGTGAAACTTTAAACAGACTAAGAAGAGCGATCCAAAACAAGCGTCGTGGCCTTCTGACACGTGGTGTTGTGTTTGTGCATGACAACGCTCGCCCTCATACAGCTCGAAGAACAAATGAACTTTTGGCCAAGTTTAAATGGGACGTTTTCGATCATCCCCCATACAGTCCGGACTTGGCTCCTAGTGACTTTCACCTGTTCCCGAACATGAAGCGGTGGCTTGCATCTCAGCGGTTCGCCAATGATGAAGAGCTTCAAAACGCCGTGAATGGTTGGCTACATTCACAGGCGGCATTTTTTTATGCCGAGGGTATTTCAAAGACTGTTCCAAGGTACGACAAGTGCTTGAATCTGTTTGGCGACTCAGTCCAAAAATAGAGAAAAACTGTAGTTCTAATATGTATATAATAAAGTTTTTGTATCTTAACTCGTTTACTTTTTATTTCAAAATGGAGGTTATTTTCTGGATAACCCTCGTAGTTCTATTTTCATACGTTGGACTCGAGTAGTGCTTTCGTTTAATGTCAATCTTTCCATATTCAGTGACAGTTCCAAGGCAACTAGTTGTTGTTACTACAGTCGTACAACCTAACTAATGTTGTCCATTGTTTGCAGCGTGCTCGTATTAGTTTTATTATAGCGTAAGTTTCATTTTTTGTCTTATTAGTGTTAAAATAGTTACAATAATAGTTTTTGAACCATTAATTTTCTTAAATATACTTACAGAAATGTCATATAATACAAAATAAACAAAAAAATAAATTAAAAATAAAAATAAATAATCAAAAATCATAAAAATTATTTAGTGGAAAAAATTAAGCAAAATAACATCACTTTGGGTTTAAAAATTCAATCTAATGCCTTCTAAGTTAGTATGGCAAGCGGTTTAGTTTGAAACAGTTGTAGCAAGCCCTGGAGGCAGTTTTTGTGCGACAAGTTTTTTGTCCTCTTTGATGTTTTTGAAATGGCTGATATTTAAGAGCAGCATGCAGCGTTGAAATAGTATTTTCTGCTAGATAGACATGGTTAACATGTTGGTTAACAGCTTTTAAAGAACACGCCTAGAAAATAACTTAAGCGTGCGAGTGGTATCGAACGCAGTGACATGTCGATTGAAGACAATGAGCACCTGGGTGATCTGGTTTTTAATGTTCATGGCATTGTTCACTCACAGCATGTCTTTATGCATCATACTGTGAACCAAGTCTTCTAGCTGAGTGTTTTAAGGAGGTTGCATAAGAGTGTTTGGTCGAATCAGCCCGATTTGTAGCGGACTTGTTCTTCCACCATGACAATACTCCAGCTCACACACAGCTATTTCTGTGTGTGATGTTCTGATGAAAACATCATAATGTTTTGGTGAAAGGCAAAGAGTAGTAGTGTTGGGCCCAATCTGAGGAAATTTGGAAGCAGGACAAAGAGGATGAGGATGCTGATAACCTCATGATGTTACCAAGTATACGATCATTAACAGAGGGTTACAGTCAACAAAACATTCAAGAAACATACATACATTTTACCAATATAAAAAGAAACTGATTTTAAAAAGTAAATGCTCGACATAAAAAAATGCATGTAGAAGATTCATCATACCTGGTGAGCTCGATCAATGTTGTCTCTGAACGGGAAAAACGCATCAGATGCCAACGCAACTTTCGATAATTTTGAAATCCACCATTCACGATCCGATTGTGAGATAAATTGAGGTACTTCTTCATACAAAGATTTCCATGTGTCTTCCTCCATATCTTTGCCTAAAAATAATTAGGTACAATCAATAACTTTAACGAATTACTTGTCCTTCAAATTGTAAGTTCACTTAAAAAGTACTACAGCCCAAACCAAAAACCAAACATAATCTTTCTTTATTCACATTTTTATTCCTGGTAAACAGTAATGATTAATTGTCATCTATATAGGATGATTCAAAATTCAACGAAAATCTCTTGGCAGTTTATTTTATAGGTAATATTCTGGACATAGGTCCAGAAATGCTTTATTAGCGAGTTACGGCTGGTGAAAGATTTCTCCCAGAACTCAGTTACCGTGGTGAAATAAGGCCATACTGAATTTTTTGTGTGGTAGTTAAAGGGAAACTTGATGTAATCTTATGTTTTATAACCAGACAAATAGAATAAAACTTGTCCCAGAACTATATCTTTAAAAGTTCAAAAAATATCTGATATAAAATGCAAAAATTAGGGGTAAAAAATTACTTATAATGGTTTAATATAAAATAACTTTTTTAAATGCTTACGTCATACATTTTTTTTAGTTAACCAAGTAAAAAATTAAATTCTGAAAAAATTTATGTAAATAAGTTAGTAAAAAATAAATACAAGATATTGAAAATTGACTTTTTAAAAACAAATTTTTATTTTTCAACAGAAAGAAATAACTCTTTCATAGGATCACCATAGCAAGTTACAAATTATTCATTCAATTCTGAAAACAGAATTGAATGAAATAATTGATGAAGGGGTTAACATTGTAAATATTACGGTAAATATTGAATGAAATAATTGATGAAAAATGATGAAGCGTTATGCACCGTGAAAGTGCTCTTTGGAAGTTAAAGAAAAACGAAACAGAAAGTAATAAGGAAAGGTAAATATTAATTTTTTTTTTTTAAAACTCGTATTAATATGGATTCTGCTGCTGTGAAGCTAACAAATCATTTGAATAATTATATTATTCTACATATGAATACTTACCAACTGTTCCATTAACGTAATTATCAATAGCATTTGAAATTTCAGCCCTTTTAACACCTTTCTTAAATTTCATATTTCTAACTGATGGATGTAATCTCAACCACCTGTGGAAGTAAATATAAAATTGTTAAAAATGCTGACATAACTAGAATTAAATACAGATTTTTACTTTCTCTTGCCCTATATATTCATATAACGCAAGGGATTCACATAGAGACGGTAGAAAAGTATTGTTTGCATGTCAATTTTTCAAAATTGAGTTTTCGCCAGAAATACATGTTTTCAGACCCACTGAACCTAAAAAAAAAACATTTTTGGTGATTTGTCTGCGTGAGTGAACAAAATATTGTATGAAGTTAAAACTTGAAACTTAAGTTAGGTACCACAAGGGGATTCAACATGAACATTTTCATCAAAATCAGTCAACCAGAAGTAATTAACTAAATGATTACTACTTCAACAACTTCAATCCGAATTAATAGTTTTTCACTTTTTCTGATTTTTTCCTACTATTTCTTTTAAAATCGCCTCGATTAATAAATTTTTATGCTCTAAAAGGTAGGGAAAGGGGCGTATCTGCTGAAATTCTTAACCCTTTTAATCCCAAATTTTTTAACTGTACACAAACAAATATGTGTACATTATTTCATACACTTTACTGACATTTAAGTGAAATAAAATCACTTTTAGATCTTCAGCCTTTTTGATGGCGTGACAAAAAAAGTTTGACACATATGTCACATTGGGCTTGATGGTATCAAAGTTCCTAACAATATGAATAGGTAAAATCATGTGCAGGCTTCCTAAACAATATTCTCTTGCTTAGATTTGTAGCAAAGAAACTAAATATCATTTTAATATCAAAGCATTATTTAAGACTTAAAAAATGTTACAATTCAAAAATATTGGTAAAATCACTATTTACAGCCTAAAAAATATACTTGTATGTACATTCAACATACTCGAAGAAATGCTACTTTATTTTAGTAAATGAACACGAATATTTAAAACTAAAATTAACTTTAAAAAAGAAACTAATGGTTGCGTCCGTGGCGTAGTGGTCAACATCTTACACTGCAAAGCGGAGGTCTCAGGTTCGATTCCTGGCTAGTGTACAGAAAATTATTACACTTCACATCCAGCGCTCTTTAATCAAAAGTAGTCGCTAACAATTAAAGTTTTTATGTTTGTTATTTCACTCCAATGTGACTTCTATGCCACACTGGGTAAGAAAGGGTTAAGGATGCTGTGTTTTTATAATGTTGTGGCCTTAATATGCATTTTACAGCGAAAACATGTATAATCAAAGTTGTAGAGAATTAGAAAACCTACAACTTTTATTTTGACCACTTTTTTTCTACAGCATTTGGTTTAGCACTAATAAGTGATTTTCAACAAATTTAGATATAAATTAATAAATCACCACATAATATTTGAAAATCATCAAGAACAGAAGAGATAGAGTTATCAAAGATACTAATCAGAGTTTTACCTCCTCTGAGAGTAATGAATTTCATTATAAAGTCGGACCCTGTAGTGAATGAAGTGAAGGTGTCATTTGCAGGGTGGAAAGTATATTCTTTTCTGAGGGCTTGGCATGCTGATAAGCATCTTTTCCACTCAGTGAAGAAGGCATTTGTAAACCACCTCACTCTTTCGTTTTACTTAAAGGAAATTTATCTTTATATTACCTTTGGTTGCCTTTTTAGTTCAAAAAAACTTACACGCATTTCGGTGATACCACCTTATTCAGAGCAAAATTAACTAAAGTTAAAAATTAAAATTTAGAATGGTGTTTCCATTCAGTCATTTCAAATAAAAGTTAACCAAAGGTAAGGTACAGATAAATTTCATTTACACTATAATTTATATTAAATGATTGGTAGGATCCATTTCAAACATTTTTTTGTGAACAACGAAATATATTATCTAATAATATTTTGTTAATAAATAAAAAATAACATAATTACCAATTATCGGCTTTATCACCAGCTAAACGAGTGCAATGAATGCGAGACTGTTGCCCAGCACCAATGCCAATCACTTGTCCGTCTTTAGCGTAACATACTGAATTACTCTGTGTATACTTAAGAGCTATCGTAGCTACAATTAAATCTCTTACAGCAGATTCTGGCAACTGAAATAAAACAAAAATTTACATTTACCTAATATCTAAAACAGTAATTTTACAAAACAAAAAACTACTTCGTAAACTAAATACTAAATACATGAGAGGAGGGACAGGGAGGCATGGAATAAGGCTAAATACTAAAAATAAGGTAGCTGGAATTTACAAATTTGGAGACAGTTTTCACATCAGATGAAAAATTGTAAAAGGAGTTAAGTAAAAAAAATGCAAAAAGCAAGCACTTACTTTCAAAATGTAAACTTAGTTTAGGATCAAGAAGTTCATACGTATTGTTAGAAGATTATATAATATAGAAAAAACCACCAAATACGCATTAGGTAACTCACTTGATTAAAACAGCCAATTGGTCCTTCCGGATCTCATGGATCCATCATCAGTTGCAATACAAATACACAAAGGTGATTATTTTAGGAAAGACAAGAAAAGATAAAGTGAGAAATTATGTAATTAGAGAACAAATAGGAATGGACAGCCTGACAACGAGAGTTCAAGAAACAAAGCTACGATGGTTTGATCATATAAGTAGGATGGAGGACTGCCTAAAAGTATTCAGTACTTTGAGTTTGAGGGAAAATAACAGGGGCAGACCAAGAGTGAAGCGGATGGGTTCAAATAAGGATAAATCAGAAAAAACCATGTAATGCCAAGAGAACAATAGAAGAGAGATGATTCAGCAATTGAATGAGGCGGAGAGAAGTTGTGTTAAGCGTGACCCATGGAAACTTAGAAGGAAGATAAAGAAGATTAAAACTTTCTACACTATCTTGATATTGAATCACACGATCATTAATACAATGTATAACGTCCGGCTTTGGGGCCGTTACTTATTTGATTTTTAAATTTTTATATTTTAGCGGTTGTTTAATTATCTACTCATAGGTTGAGTTACTTGTTGCATTTATATCGTGTCCGAGAGGTGGCGGCCCTCGCGTCTGCTGCTCGAACTTGAGGTGGCCTATTTTTCTAATTATTTATTGCTGGTTAATTAATTGAAAACTTTCCTGGTTGGACAGAGTTGTGTCTCGACTGTCAAAATGTAAGGATGTTGCATTACGACTGCGTAATGTCTCGGGCCTAATTGTTATTTTATTCTTTTTAGTGAAAAAGTTTTATTTGCTTTTATATCTTCTTTTATTTATTATGATTGAACAGTCTGTTTTCGGCATTAAATTTATCGGTTTCCGTATTCATTTTTAAAAGTTTTTTGGATTCTGCAATCAGTTTGAAAATAAATTTTGTAATTCGTTTTTGCCCAATTTAAATTTTGGAAAGTTATTTGGCTGATAGCATTCTGGAACTGAGAACTCTTACGGGTTACTAGTGACAAAGTGTTTGTGCGTGTTTATTAAACTTGAACTATATTGTCTTTCTGAAATGAACATTGTTACTATTATCAGGGTTCGACTCCCGTTCAATAACCATACCGATTAAATTTTATTATGAGAGAATTCTTCACCTGTTAAACAACAAGACACGTAAAAATGCAAAGGCTACTGAGTTCGTCCTGGTTTAACTTACAGGAGGTATTTGCTAAACATCAATAGCGACAGTATGTAATTATTTATTAATTTAACTTCTGGAAAAGTCTATTGCGTCAAAACTTTCAGTCTCCAACATGTTCTAACTGAATAATTAACGTTTTACATACAGATGTACCTAGTATGGTGAAACTTAGTATTGTCCAAATTATTATTATCTATCTTTTTTTAATATTTAAATTAGGAACACCATGGTAGCTTGCTTAAAAACAATAAAATGTATAACTTTTCTTAATGTATTATGTATTTGGTAAACTTTCATTTTTATACTGTTTGCGAAATTTATCTGTTGTTTTACCAGGCTGTGCTGGATTTTCACTGTTATATATATTATTATTTATAAAAAAAGAAATTGGCCAATATTTCTTGACTTTTCAATCTATTCTCTAGTTCTGTAAATGATAAAAGTAAATTTTGAAAAAATAATTTTATTTACTTAACTATTTTTTTGAATTTGTATATTTCTTTTAAATTTTCTTATTTGATAGAATTTAAATATTTTGATAATGCTATTAATGTGTTTGAATCATGGTTGAGTTTTTCTACTTTGATTCACAAAGAATTAGTTAATATTTAAAGTAAATTTTTGGTAAAAAGCAATTTTTACAATTTATTAAATTTTTTTTGGAATTTATATTTTTAAAGTCTTGCTCTGTTTAACTGAACTCAAACATTTTTGAGAAAGCTAATAATGTAATTTATTCGGATTGATTTTTTAATCTAATTTACTAAGCTCAGTTAATGTAAAAGTAAATTTTGGTAAAAGGCAATTTTTATAACTTAGTTTTTTTGTATTTATATTTTTAAAGTCTTGCCTTGCTTAAACAGAATTTAAAATATTTTTGGGTAAAGCTATTATTGTAAATTAATTCTTTTGTTTTTCTAAATTTTTATATTGATGAGTTTTACTGTTTTATTAAATCTTTTGATTGATATTTTATGTGCAACCGCAACTTGAGTGTATTTATTTGTTTTATTAGCTTCCTTTACTGTTTTTTTTGTTAACGGCCCTACCAACCTATCGATGTAGATAGAGGGGCCGTTACAAATGTAACCATAAATTTTTAACTGTAATGTAAGAGCCTGTGTGTAGTTTTGAAGTAACATTTCCTCTTAGCTAGGGTCTCAGGGTTGACCCTAAGGGGGGGGATTGACCTAAACAACAACGATAAATTTACATAATATACTTAAAAAAGTAAAATATGGCTCAAATCTAAAACCCAACGGGTTGGTCTAGAGGTAAAGTCTTCACCAAAATCAGCTATTCAACATCTGATTTTCGGAGACAAAGGTTTCTGGTTTAAATCCTAGTAAAGGTAGTTACTTTTATATGGATTTCAATACTAGACAGTGGGTGCCGGTGTACTTTGATGGTTGGGGTTCAATTAACCATACTCTCTCAGGAGTGGTCGACCTGGGTCTATACAAAACTACACTTCATTTAAACGCCGTACACATCACCCTCATCTCATTGGGTCATGGGGTTGCTCATTGTTCTGAATTGGATAGATTGCAACGTACACATATTAGGAATAAAAAAAAATCTAAAGAAGCACAATACGTTATAAACAAGGCTAAATATGAATGGATAAAAAACACAATAAATAATAATAAACTTACATCTTTTCTATCCGTGACAATATTAATGAAAAGATTTTTATCAATAACAGCATCATTACGTTTCTGTTCTAATGTCATTCCAAACAAAATTTTTCTTTCGATCTGATCAGGAACATAATTCGGATCGATTTCTAGAACGCAATATGCACCATTTTTCTTTTTACTTAAAATTTCCAAAGCTTCAGGAGAATAACTAGGCGCAATTATTCCATCAGAGACCTAAAACCAAAAAAAAAAAAAAATACAATCACAACTTATGACAAACCAAAGTAATGTTTTAAAACTTTAAGAATACAATTATTCTATCATTCATTAAACATATTACTTCAAATGGATTTTTTTTTATGGTCAAATTATTAACTATATCTTTTGCCCACACCTCATAAATTTATAGTGTTAGAGCTATGGATAGGAACCAGTTTTTTTGTCTCCCTGAAAAGAAATATGAACCAATAAATTCTTTCCTTTTCACGATCATATAACGGGTGATTCAAAAAGAGCGCCGGTTTTTAAACGGCTGGTAAATTTTTGTTTATCGGTTGGCAACATTGTTAGACCTCATTTCTATTTCGAAGAACATTCCGATTGACGATTCAGTTGTAGTTTCTCTTGTTCGCAGTGTAGTATTCTCGCAGTCTGTGTCTAACCATGGAGAAGTTTACTATTGCACAACGAGTGTTAATCGTTAAAACATTTTACCAGAGTGGAGAGAGTTATGCAGCTACTGTCAGGCGACTTCGCGGTACTCTAGGACGTAATGAAGCACCAAATGAATCAACAGTTCGCAGAAACCGGGTTCAACAGTCAACCTTAAAAGTTCTGGACGTCGTCGTTCTGGCTGAACTGAGCAGAACGTTGCGTTGGTTCGTGACAGTGTGGCTGTTAACCCAGCAAAATCAATACGTCGCCGTTCTCAACAATTGGGTTTACGATGTTCTTCTGTACGGAGAATTCTTCGGTACGATCTCCAATATCACCCGTATAAAATTCAGTTGCTGCACGAGAAACAATGTTGTTGCTCCGTGAACGGTTGCAGGATCGCATCATTTCTCGTAATTCCGACCATCAATGGCCACCAAGGTCGTGGGACTTGACGCCTTGTGACTTTCATCTTTGGGGTCATCTGAAGTCATTGGTGTATGCCAATAAACCCCGAAACATCATTGACTTGAAGGAGGAAATTCGACGGGTTATCGGGCAAATGGAAGTCGAAACTTGTCGTGCAGTAATATCCAATTTCATGGACAGAGTTGATGCGTGCCAGCGCAGTAGAGGAGGACACATGCATGACATCATTTTTCATACATGAAATCAGAAGGTAAGATGAACTTGTTGATGTATTTATTTTCAGTTTTTCAATAAAATAAATCTCTTAATTTGATATATCAAAACCGGCGCTCTTTTTGAATCACCCGTTACTTGTCCATTCATTAGCATATTTAGGAACATTCTGAAAAAACATATGGGACAAATCAAAAACTGGATGCGTTAACAAGAAATTGAGCTACTTCAGTCAAACAAAATGAATGGTTCCAGCTTGTACCAAATAGGTTTAAATATATATAACACCCATAACAGACTGGTGGAGTGTTAAATTATTTGCACTAAATCTGTTAGTTAGGCTACAAAAAATAGTTCTATTTCTTATCACATGGCCAGCCAATTAAATGACTAAATCATTTAAGAACAGAAGAGGTAGAGATGTAAAAGACACTAATCAGAGTTATCTCTACTGTAAGTAATGAATTTCGACTTTCTTCCTTTCTTCTCATACATTCAGTTTTCATGTTGACTGTTACATACATTCAGTTTTCCAATTAAATGACTGAATCATTAAAGAACAGAAGAGATAGAGATGTAAAATACACTAATCAGAGTTACCTCTACTGTAAGTACTGAATTTTATTATACCCCCAGAACCTGTGGTAAATGAAGTGAAGGTGTCAATTGCAAGGTGGAAAGTAGATGCTTTTCAGAGGGCCGGGCATGCTGATAAGCATACTTTTACACTCAGTGAGGAAGGTATAGGTAAACCACCTTACTCCTCGTTTAACTTAGTAAAACCTCTAACACTTTCAGGATGGCACCTGTATACAATTCGGGCGTGCCATTTTGATCGGCTGGACAGCACCTGTATACAATATGGGCGCCTATTTCACTTGGTTTTATATTCGTTAGCTCGTATCGTATACGATTTCCATCTATGCTATCACTTAATTTAGTTCATTCTGAATCTAATAGAATACACTCATAGTCCTAATGTTGTCAGATTATTGAATATATCGACTTTTACAGCATTGATGCTACCGAGTGTGACCAAGTGATCTGCTGGTACTTCTGCGCATTGTTGTTAATTATTAGTTTGTTATTATAATACTTAATTTTTTTTTAAATTTACTTAAGAAATGAAGTAAATTGGTTATTAGAAATAGGTAATTAGTTTGTAAGAATTTAACTCATATAATTAATTTTCTATAACTTCTATAACATTTAATAATTCTATAAAGTTTATTAAACTTTAATTCTATAAAGATTAAATGACTTATAAAGTCATTTAATCTTCTATAACTTCATATAAGAAGCACGAGTGATATCAAGAGTAGAATTGCTCAAGCTAGAAAAGCCTTTGAAATGAAAAACAGCTTACTGACTACAAACGTTGATTTACATATTAGGAAAAATTTCTTAAAACATTATGTTGAGAGTGTAGCATTATACGGAAGAGAAACGTGGGTGATAGGGGCTGTAGAACGGAAGAGGATAGAAGCTTTTGAAATGTGGTGTTATAGGAAAATATTAAAGATTAGGTGGGTGGACAAAATAAGTAATTTAGAGGTTCTTAGGCGAGTGGATGAAAAAAGAAGTATATGGAAGCATCTTACCAAAAGAAGGGATAGGCTAGTGGGGCATATCCTAAGACATCCAGGTATTGGGCTATCAATAATGGAGGGTAATATTGAGGGAGTAAATTGTAGAGGGAGGCAAAGATTAGAATATATAAAGCAAATTACAAAAGATGTAGGGTGTTACAGGTATGTAGATATGAAACGACTTGCGCAAGATAGAACAGGTTGGAGAACTGCATCAAACCAGTCGAGAGACTGATGACAAAAAAAAAAAAATTAATTTTATTATTCTTATACATTATCATTATACGGTGAAAAATTTTTTAATTCAAGAAAACATAATCTCTCTCTCTCTTCAGTCAAACATCTTTATCATTATAATATAAGTAATCCTAACTTTAATAAATGAAAAATAATCTACTAATTATGATCTTTAATTTAATCTTTACTTTTTGAATTTATAACCAATGGTAGATTTGTTACAATTTTTTAAAAAACCCCGAAAAATGGTAGTCCATGGGCAAAACTACGAAAAAAATTAGTCTTCAAAGTGTTAAAGGTTCAAACAGGTTTGCAGGTTTAATAGCTTTAACTTTTTCAGATAAAATTTCTGTTCAAAAACTAATCGTAAGTTTTTATTAGTAACAAATATACCTCTCTAGAAATAATTCTAGCAGTTATCACGTCACACGTTGTAGATAACGCGATAAAATCACCAAATGAAGACATACGATCGGCACCTCTAGCTCTAGCATAGGCAGTCGCAAGCGGTGTCAAACTCTCGTATAAGTCATCCACCATACATAATTTAGCCTATTGTAAACAAAGAAAAAATTAAAATGACACTTTTCATACAAACATAAGACATTTCATTTTTCTAATTATTTAAAATATTGCCGGCCGCATTGGCGTAGTTGGTAACATGCTCGCCTCTCATCATGTGGTCTTGGGTTCGAATTCTATTCAGGCACGGCATATTTTCATACGTTACAAAAAATCATTTCATCCTTCACCATCTGCATTAGCAGTAATTGCAGAATAGTCGGACGTTAAACCAAAAAAAAAAAAAAATCTAAAATATTATCATGATTTTCTTTTAAAAATGTCTTTTTGTTTAAAAAATTATTGGTTGAATCTAAATAGGTCTTCACCACTCCACATTGCATACACACATCTTTCTGTAAACAACTTAAAACTTCCACGTAGAACTTCTTGTTGACTGTTTGACCTTATGACATTTCCATGAATCACAGATCAATTTTTTCACAGAACAACATCAATGTTTTCATCGTTTATTGAAGTCGAGGATCGTCCTGATCTTGGTTTTTGTCGGTCAATGTGATCTGCTTGATTTGAAATGCATAAACCACTCGCAACATGGCGTATAGCTCACACAGTCCTCCTTATATGCCTGCTAAAGCAATGCCCACATTTCAAAAAAAAAATTACGGATGTTAAAGCAAAATTTAATGTTAATATTTTGCTCCACAAAATCCTTCATTTTCACTTTTGCAGAGCGCTGCTGTGCACGCTCACTAAACAGGCTTTGTTCAAACTACTGCAATGCAGCAACCATCTAATTTAGTATCAAAAGAATGCTGATATGTACAGCATGGCGTGCGACTTCAAACTGTACATGGTTTGCACAAAATTTCAAAAATTTGGTCTATTTTAAAAAAAAAACTCGTATATTATAGTCACTTGAGTCTTGAGTTTGCCCTTGTTTGCAACGAGGGGTAAAGGGGAAAAAGGATCAAACACATGCGCGACTGCTTTAATTTCAGTACGACAAACATAACAACTTATACTATACCCAGAATATAATATACAGTATATCGCGGAACCTTTAATAGGTTAACTGTATGAATATAACTGTCTGTTACCGTAAACATAAATGTTAGTTTTCGAAAACATGGTCGAACTATTCACAGTGCTGAATGCAATGTAATAAAATGATGTGAAGTAGAAGTTAAACAAAAATGCCTATCTGTGCCTCTTAACAAAAGCCGTGAGCGGGTGGCTAACTACTGTGATATTTCTCTTTCCACAATTCAAAAAATAAAGAAGGAAATTAAGGGCCTGAAGAAGCTATTCTTTAAGAGTTTTGTTGACTCCTGGTAAAAAAAGAAAACGGTTAGGTAGATACTACAGAGACTGATAATGAAAACGCCGATGACAGCAATAGTAAAAGCCGGCCGCATTGGCGCAGTTGGTAACGTGCTCGCCTCTCATCATGCGGTCTTGGGTTCGAATCCCATTCAGGCACGGCATCTTTTCACACGTTACAAAAAAATCATTTCATCCTTCACCGTCTGCATTAGCAGTAATTGCAGAACAGTCGGACGTTAAACCAAAAAAAAAAAAAAAAAAGCAATAGTAAAGAAGGCGATTCATTTGTATTACAGTAAATCAAACATTTCTAGTCATGTAATTAAGCTATAAGCAATATTACAGGTCATATTTATTTCTTATAAGGTTTATGAAGAAACTATTATTGTTATTACTATTTATGTTATTTTCTCAGAATAAACCACAGCTTACAAAATGTATCTAGAAACTGCAGGGTAGTGAAATATACGAGTAATGTCTCACTATTGAGGTTGGCAGCACTGCAAATATTTCACTGCCCTTCCTCACAGCCCATACATATGCAAAAGGCAATCTCGTGACTTCAGATTCTAAACTATTGAAATTTAGTAATCTCCAAAACAGATCTGAGAAATTAAAAAACGTTATACAATCCATTTCGATTAGGCCAGGTCAAGTTTGAGCAAGGTTCGAATAAGCGGGGGATTTTACTGTAATTATATTATAATTGATTGAGTAAATAAATTTACAGACCTGATCAGGTGTTAGCGGTGTTCCAACGGCAGCACCAGCAGGACTAACGTGTTTGAACGAAGTAGCAGCAGGTAAACCAAGAGCAGTGCTCAATTCTTTAACTAACTGCCAACCATTGAGAGCATCACATAAGTTTATAAACCCAGGTGATCCGTTCAGAACTGAATATTATATAAATTGGAAAAAAAAATTTCCAATGAGTATACAATAATTTACAAATTAAACCCAATAAATTTTTATATAAATACAATATGAATCTACAACTCAATAAGTAAAAAAGAAATTCTTAAACCACCTTTGCACCCAATTTTTGAATTAAAAAAACAATAAGTAAAATAAGTTAAATCAAAAAACAAAACTGTTGTCAGTCAAACTGGCGGTCAAAAATCAAGCTAACCATGATTTTACTTAATAAAAAAGAAAGAAAAGTATTTGTTGTTACTTAATTACATTAAAAACATTTCCCAATTAAATAAACCCCAATTAATCCAGAATACTGGAATTTTACCAGAATAACTAATAGTTAAAAATTCACAAATTTGAATCCAAATTTTGTTTAGTGTTCATCAAAATTCATTTTCCACAATCAATTAGTTATAAATTAATTTCATCTTTCCAGCACTATGCTTTTTCCTTACTCTTCCAACAACAAAAAATATTCAAGCATATTTTTCATTCTTGTAACAACGGTTATGTCAGCTTCACCAGTTTTTTATTCAAGTTTTTACAAGAGTATTTCAATTCACATTCATAATTATTTAGTCTTTTGTTGTGTTCATTCATCAAAATTACTAATTAAACAATACAAACAAAACATTAAAAAACTTATATCATTTTATCATCAATATTGGTACATCAGTTAAACTATTTTTCAAAGTTGATGAGCTCTGAACGTACGCATTGTCTCCTACCCACTTCATAGCTAGCCAATGACTTGCCAGCAATGTTGCCAATACTTGCTCTCATAGTTCTATTATATTTTTGTCAGCCATATTTTTGGTCTTTCAATGATTATAACCTAGGAACATACAACCGGCTGATTATATTATAAAAGTATTGCATGTTAACATGCTCTATAATCAATATGTTCAGTACGAGATCCAAGACACGAGTGAACTACTGCAGCTCTCATACGCATGCACACGTAATGTTTGTCAAGCTGATACATTTGTACTATCTGACAACGCTGGCAAACGTTATGATTGGTCTAAATGCATGGAACAGCAGAGCTCGTCAACGGTGAAAGGCATTGTAGTGATTCCACATCTTCACACAAATAATCGTTCTTGGCCAGGTTACTCATACAAGTTATTTATTTCAATCATAGTGAATTTTATTATATTCTTCATGATTTTATTACAAAATTTTATTTCACAGAGTTGTTTTTTTGCTAAAAACAAGCAATTCCAAACAAATTAACAAAATATGATATGTAAAAGACATTTAAAACAAAAATAAAATTACATTACCTTTAAGTGGCAATTGAGATAATGTAGTAAATATCTGAGCTGGTTTCTGATGGGGATTCATTCCATATCTCAGCGTTAATTGTGAAACACCAGCGCTAAATTGTTGTCTAAAATAGTCGGAAATAACTCTATCATATTCAGCAGTATGAGTAAACGCCTTCAATGCTAATCTTTGCCTAAATAACAAAAAAATATTCAAATATAGATATAAAAATTAACATTTTAATTTATTTTGTTAAAATTTATTAATAAAAAATATTTTAAAGTTTTTTGGTTGAAAGCTAAAAAGTCAGTTTGAAACGGTTTAACCCAAAGTAAAGAAAGATGTTGTTTAGGTCATCAACCGAAAGGCTGGTTTGAACCTCTAGAGGTTATAATAAGTTAAAGAAGGCATGAGGTGGTTTACCATTCATCGCCTTCATCACTGAGTGGAAAAGTATGCTTATCAGCATGCCAGGCCCTCTGGAAACCATCTACTTTCCACTCTACAAATGACACCTTCGCTTCATTCACCATAGGGTCTAGCTGTATAATGGCATTCATTATTCTCGGAGGAGATAACTGTGACCCGTGTCTTTTACACCTCGACCTCTTCTGTTCTTAAAAGCTTCTGTCATATAATTGGCTGATCATGTGATAAGAAACAGAACTATTTTTTGGAGCCCTGGAACTAGCAGATCAAGAGCAAATAATCAACACTCCACCTTCCAAAAAAGAATACTTTCCACCATCTGATGATACCTTCACTTCATTCCATTCCAAATGGTACAATCACTTCATTCCCCATGTGATGAGGCTGTATAATAAAATTCATTTTGACAAGATAATTCTGATTAGTGTTTGTAGCAACTTACACCTCTACCACTTCTGTTTTTAAATACTTCAGTGCAAACAGGTCGGTCAAAGTTTATGAGGGGGTACCCAAAAGAAACCGGAATTAATTTTCAAAAGCTATTTATTTTCAATTGTTTTACAAAACAACCTTATCCCCTTCAAAATACTCTCCATTACAACTAATACATTTATCCCGCCAGTGCTTCCACTGTTTGAAACATTTTTTGTAGTCATCTTTAGAAATGGGTGACAGCTCCTCCCTCATTTTTTTCTTGACTGCTTTAATGTTGTCAAATCGATGTCCTTTAATGTCTCTTTTCATGCATGGAAATAAGAAAAAGTCGCCAGGTCAGGCGAGTAAGGTGCATGGGGCAGCGGAACCATGCCATTTTTAGTCAAAAATTCATTCACCGAGATGGCTATGTGTGCAGGTGCATTGTCGTGGTGGAAGAACCAGTCTCCTGCCTGCCACAAATCGGATCTTTTTTGACGAACACTGTTGCGCAATCTTCTTAAAACTTCCAAATTGTCAGTCGATGGTCTGAGAGCACACTTTCTCGAATTTTTAAACACTTTCGTCGATTCGGCAGTTGATGGACGTCCAGAACGAGGTTTGTCATCAATCGACATGTCGTCATTTTTAACCCGAGAAACCACTTGTATACTTGAGATTTTCCCACAGCGTCATCTTCATAAGCTGTTTTTAACATTAAAACAGTTTCAGCAGCACTTTACCGATTAGAAAACAAAATTTCACAGCTACACGTTGTTCACTTAAACTTGCCATCATAAAAATGAAACAAAAACAAAAAAGCACTAGCAAAAACAATCACTGCAGATGAATATTGATCTCACAATGAGTTGCAATCACTGCACTGAACTCGCAATGAATTCACGTCTGTGAGGCAGAAATGCCTACTACACAAGCACCACCCCAGCAATGCTATTCCGGTTACTTTTGGGTACCCCTAGTATTTTTTATACCCAAGTAGCATTCAATGTTTTAAAAACCTAGTGACTGTTCCCTTGCTGTGCAGAAGAGTATTGCTAGCCTCAGCAGGGTGCATAAATAAAATGATTGATTTATTTTTCCAGTAATTTTATCGCAATATTTAGAGTACATTAATTATCATATTTTCACCTGGTAGAAAGTGATGTATCTTTTTCTACTGAGTTTTTAATTTCTGATGCAACTACATCGTAATCATCAGGATCACACAAGACAGTAACCCTGTCATGATTTTTGGCAGCTGCTCTCAACATTGTTACACCACCTAAAAAGTAAATAATAAAATATATCAAACATTTCTGAATTAACAAAAGTATGCTTAATAGGTTAACAATTATAATTGTTACAGTAAATAAATAAAATATAAATCTTCTTACCAAGTAGTGCTAACATATCATACAATTTTATTTTGCATTCACTGTTATTGAATAAAAATGGGTTATTTTAATACAACTTGATAGATAAAACACATTAATAACATCATAACTAAAAAAGTTATTAATATTCTTACCGATATCTATGTTTTCAACAGCATCTTCAAGAGTTACGTTCGGAGATGCAACTGTTTTTGAAAACGGATATAGATTGCATACAACAATTCTGACCATATCATAGTTCATTTTCTTCAAATCAGCCTGATCACTATCAGTCAGGCGAGAAAGAATTCCTGAAACAATAAAACCAGAATCAGTTGTTGAAACTGTGAACAAAATTGGTCAATATTTATTTACGGAATACAATGCTATTATTCTTCTTAAAAAGAAACAATTACAAAATAAATCCTTATAATGCATCCTGCAGCTTGAAATTAATTCTATTTTATATAATAAATTTCACTAACCTTTTTTTAAGCTGCCTTAACTTTTATTTTCACTTACACATGTTTCGATGGATCCACCATCATTAGAGTATATAATATCATTAAAACTAAAATTTTATTTTTTTTTTTAAATTTGTAGATGCTACATCTTCAGGCATTTGAATAAAACTGAATTAAATTAAGTTTCTTTTAATTTATCCCTTCTCATATTTACTACAGATAGCAGCAGCAGTCAATATCACTTTATCATTCTTACATTTGATTTGTTTCTTTTAAATGTCCTGCATTATTTCAAAATAGCATTACAAAACACTGTAACAGTGTACAGTGATATTCTGCAAATGGCTACAGAAAATAAATTGTTATTTGAAGAAATTGTATATTAATTGTATTTTGCTCATAGCAGGTAGGTGGATTGTTAAATTATTTGCACTCGATCTGCTAGTTCCAGGGCTACAAAAAATAGTTCTGTTTCTATCACATGGTCAGCCAATTATATCACTGAATTATTTAAGAACAGAAGAGGTCGAGGTGTAAAAGACACTAGTCAGTTTTATCTCCTCTAAAAGTAATAAATTCCAATATACAGCCAGGCACTGTGATGAATGAAGTGAAGGTGTTATTTGCAGGGTGGAAAATACATGCGCCTTTTCAGGCGCATGTATTTGAGGTTTGAGGTTCAAACCAGCCTTTTGGCTGATGACCTAAACAACACATTAATAATTGTTTATATGAAGTGTCATGTGTTCAAGAAGAATTCTTCTTACAATTCTTATTCAATCTAAAAATTAGCAATCATTCTGGCTACAAGCAAAGGGTATAAGCTGATGATTTCGACACAGAAGACGAGGGTAATGGCGTACAGAGAGAAGATCCCGTCAGGAGAAAAATTGTTAGAGAGAACAATATTCTGGAAAAGGTATTTCACTTTCAGTATCTGCGTCACAACGGAACATATCAACAAGATAAAGATGCCGCCAATAAGATGCACTGATTCCAACATAATATGCAGAATAATCCACAGAACCTTAAAAAACAACACCAGTAGGGATACAAGTTTCCAATTTTACAAAACAATAGCTATGTCAATTATACTTTATGGCAGCGAAACTTGGGTGCTATCAAAGACATACGAGAGCAGATTGCAGGCATCTGAAATGAAATTTTTATGGCAAACATATGAATGAAGTAGAGAAGACCGTTACAGGAATACAGAGATAAGGAAAGAGCATAACATCTTTACCAGAAATGATAGGGTACTGCAAAATAAATTACAGTGGATAGAGCATGTGGACAGAATGAGTGAGGATAGGATACCAAAGCAGATGCTGGATTACAAACCGGAGGGAAGGAGAAACCGAGAAAGAGATGAGCAAATTTCAGAGGTTCAGAACAGGCAAGGATGACTAATCCTTGAAGGCCAGAAGAAGAACAATAACAACATTGTACAAATACTACACTATTTACAAAACAAAGACAGAACTCTACATGACAAAGTTGCTATGACCGCACCCCTGCATGAATACAGTTGGACGTGTCCACACTGAAGTTATACGTGGTGTATCTCAACACAATTCTATAGGGTTGCAGTTGCCTTTACAATACTGAGGCGTGTACGAAACATTGTGAATTAGTCCAATATTTTTAAATTGTGTTGTTTCTTAAGCGATGTGATTGTTGCATTACGAGAAATTTGTTTTCTTACTTCAAGTTGCATATAAAAAATTCATTTCATTTTTCACATCATCTTTACCTTTTCAAGATGCAAAATATACACTTGTTTAAAATTATAGCCTCAGTGGCAAAGGATTTTAGAACAAATGAGTCAACGGTTTGTTATATTTGAAAAAGGAAGAGAACAATTGGAGAAACAATTAAAAAAACACTTTCCTGTTAATAAAAGTCTGCTTATCATGATTGTAACATTGAAAAAATTTATTTTAATTTTACTATTTACTGACCACAACATCCATGTTCCCATACACATACGGTTTTACAATTCATGTTTTAAGTTCATATAACATAACTATAGTACGTTTTTTCTAAATGAGTCCTAGCGTAAACAAGCCACCGGGCGAGTGGAACGAATAGAACAGAGTGTTCAAAAAATTCTGCTTACGCTACACCTGCTCGTACCTTTCATGCCATTGCATACTTTTACACGAAAAACTATTGAGTCTACAATTGAATTTAAACCCCATAGATAGAATTAGTTTATGAAGAGTGGACCGACTAATGTTGGGTAAATCAGGACCATTTGTGACAACCGACAAAATCTTATTTAAAGTAGTTAACTCATTTCTAAAGAAAAATTGATGAATAAGTCAAAGTAGTTTTTTGATATCATCAAATTTGTCTAAAGCAGGCGTTTTACGTTTTCTTTTTTTACTGAGGTTTTTAAAACATCACTCTGTTTAAATTCTTTTAATACTCTGTGAACACTTGAACAAGATACACTGATAAATTCAGCAGTAAGTGATTCTGTCTCTTTAATTTATAGGTTAGGATATTTATTAGCAAACTTATTGAAAACATTATTTGAAATTGTGTTTTCTCCGCTTTATAAAGGTTTCCGATTTTTATGTTTAATATTACTTCCGGAAGAAGAAGGTTCGTCTGCCATCATCAATACATCTGTTGTCGCACAATCACGTACACAACCACGTGCGTGGTTGTGTAATTTTGGGTGTTAGTGCTAACACCCAAAAACTAAAAAAAATATGAAAATTGATGAGAGAAAATAGAATTTTACATCAAATCGCACACTAAATCATGAAGACATCACACACCACGTATTCCAAAATGTGACTGACTCAGTTACTACAAGATTTATTTTGTTTTGATCACACCAATCTATAAATAACTGATAAAGTCATGTGAAATGAAAATAATTTGTGTTTAAAAATGATAAAACTATTATAATTTTATTGTTAGGCCTATTACATTATACCACTGATGATTGAATTGACAAAATGTAATGAGTGGGTGTTTTTTTAGATCACCGGTTAGCTTGCACAGAGTTCACCCAAGGCCACGCGTGTTTGTGTGTTGTTTATTTACAGGGACTAACACATACGGAGTTTGTTTACAGCAGGACTCAACTTACAAAAAACGGACTATATATTTAGTATGAATAGTGAGGGATTACTCTAAATGTAAACCAACAAATTTACCTGCATATATTGTAGGATGTAATGTTTTAACTCTACCACCTAACATCTCTGGAACACCAGTAAGTTCTGAAACATCTTTTACTTTAAGTCCAGCATCACGTAATGATTTGGCTGTACCTCCAGATCCTACAAGAGTAAGTCCAGCGTTGCTTAAATTTGTAGCTAGAGTGATAATGTCCGTTTTATCAGACACACTCAATAATGCTGAAAACAAATAAATGTTAATTACATTTAAATTAGGTAATAAAAATACATAAAAACAACTCACCTTATGCTTATCAGTGATTATGATATTCAATGAAAATATCAACAGCCATATTAACTTTTTAAAATTGCTGTATTATACCAAGGATACTATTGAACAACTGAAAATTGTAAATCAGCTGACAGCACTATGATACATTTTTTAATTAACTAAGAAACTTTACATCTGATGTCCTTATTCTTAAGGGCCAGTAGGGAGGTGTGGTGTTTTTGAAAAGAAAGTTGTGCGCGCCCCAGTGACCCAAATATGAACTTGAACGTCAATCATACTCGTTGCCAGATGCCATTTCAGTAACAATGGATCTATGGTCTGTGGTTCATCGCATGTTTGTTTACACCACCTTTTTTGAAACAGTTCATTCTGTAGTGCTCACACAGTAACGATTTTGAAACCATTTTAATGTCATGGTCGAGTTCCAAAACGCAATACCATTGTGAAGTGGGTGAATAATTTTCAGACAAAAGGATCTTTGAGATTAGGGACCGCACAGGGAGGTGATCGAACTGTACGGACCCCAGAAAATGTTGAAAGAGTGCGACAAGCAGTGGAAACCAGCCCTTGCCGTGGTCTGTGGTGCATCACATGTTTGTTTACAACACCTTTTTTGAAACAGTTCATTCTGTAGTGCTCACACAGTAACGATTTTGAAACCATTTTAATGTCATGGTCGAGTTCCAAAACACAATACCATTATGAAGTGGGTGAATAATTTTCAAACAAAAGGATCTTTGAGATTAGGGACCGCACAGGGAGGTGATCGAACTGTACGGACCCCAAAAAATGTTGAAAGAGTGCGACAAGCAGTGGAAATCAGCCCTTGTAGCTCATTCTAAAGGGCTGGTAGGGAGGTGTGGTGTTTTTGAAAAGAAAGTTGTGCGCGTTCCAGTGGGCCAAATCTGAGCTAGAACATCAGTCGTACTCGTTGCCAGATGCTATTTCAGTAACAATGAAGCCGTGATCTGTGGTGCATCACATGTTTGTTTAAAAGACCTTTATTGAAACAGGTTGTTCTGTAATGCTCACACAGTAATGATTTTGAAACCATTTTAATGTCATGGTCGAGTTCCAAAACACAATACCGTTATGAAGTGGGTGAATAATTTTCAGACAAAAGGATCTTTGAGACTAGGGACTGCACAGGGAGGTGATCAAACTGTACAGACCCCAGAAAATGTTGAAAGAGTGCGACAAGCAGTGGAAACCAGCCCTTGTTGTTTGGTGGTGCGTCGGTCTCGCATTCCCAGGAGGTGTCAGAAACATAAGTTACAGAATCTTACACTTTGACCTACATTTATAAGATAATAATGATTATTCAGGAACTGCGAAAAAATGACTATATCAGGCAACGTAGGTTTGTAGAAACGATATTGCAGTTGCTAACAGAAAACACTGTTTTGATCATGAGTGATGAGGCCCACTTCCATTTAACAGGGATGGTAAACAAACAGAATTTCCGTTACTGGGCACCCAAAATACCGCAAGATTTTCATGAAAATTCTCTATGCAGCAGGAGGTTAACAGTTATGTGTGCCATATTTTGAACCTGCATTATTTAGCCTTATTGTTTTTTGTGAAAATGGACACAGATCGCTGCCTTTGCCATGTTGTGTGATTATTTTCAGTTATAATTAAGAAAATGACACATCAACCTCAACAGTGTGGTTTCAGCACTTGCCATACATTAACAGAAAGTATGGCTATTTTGAGACAGCATTTCCTGGGCACCTGATTTCATAGCGTAGGGATGTAAAATGGCCTCCTCAGTCACCAGATCTGACACCTTGTGACTATTTTTTATGCAATAGCTAATTAATAAAAAAAATCTGGAGTGAAACACTCACACAACTTTCTCTTGCCAATGCAAATAGTTAACAATAAACCTAACATTAGTAATAAAACATTCAAAATAAACAAAAAACTAACCTCAACCACTCTTTCACACAAAACTAGGCTCTGTAGAGAAAAATGCTTTAATTTAAAGTTGTAGATCTTTTAATTTCCTATAAATTTGATTATATACACATTTGTCATAAAATGCATACTAAGGCCGAAATCTTAAAAAAATCAGTTTTTTATATGTCTTCGTGAGAAAAAAACAGAAAATCGCTAATTACCGCTAAACTAACCGTTATACGAAAAAATGTTCGAAATAAAAGTTGTAGGATTTTAAATTCTCTACATTTTTTATTATATAAATTTTTGGGCTAAAATGCATATTAAAGTCTTAATCTTAAAAAAACAATTTTTTACGTGAAAACAGCCTCACCAAGAATTTCAGCACACATGGCGCCTACCCTATCTTTAAAAAAATCGTAGGACCAGTTTTTGAGAAAATCGCAAAAAAATGAAAAATTACACGAATAAACTACTACTTTCGGTTAACTGATTTTAATGAAAATGTTCGTGTCGGGTCCAGTAGTGGTTTGTTACTTAAGTTTCAAGTTTCCAGTTCGTACGAAGTTCCGTTCTTCAGATTTCTGTATACACACACACACACCAATCGCTAAAATCATGTTTTTTTGGGTTCAGGGGGTCTGAAAATGTGTAGATCTGGTGAAAACTCGATTTTGAAAAATTGACGTGAAAACAATACTTTCCTTCCTATATATTCATTTAGGCAAGAGAAAGTTAAACGTTCATGTATTAATTTGAACAGAACATTATGAAAACTAAGTACACAATACTATAATAAAATAAATTTAATTCAAATAGAATAAAAATTATTAATTTACCTAAATTTCCACTCGATCCCATGTTGTTGATAATAACTTCACTACTCTATTACTAAATTATAATCCTTCTTCAATAACAATTTCTAAAACAATAAAATTTAAATAACAAGGTTATATTTATAAGAATAACAATTTTATTATACAAACTAAATTATCTTATTATTTGTAATAAGGTCAAAGGTGACATCATTAACACAGAAGCTTTGCTGGAGGCATGATAATAATTAATCTTCATATTATTTTCAATCTATTAATAAAATGTACTGACTGTTTAACAGAATTTTTAAATTTATACACCTCTTACAAAATTATAATTCAATCTAATGAAACAAATAAATCAATTTAACAAATATTTGATAATTAAACTGGGCGTTCAAAAAGTTTCTATTTTATCTCTAATGTATTTACGTAGCAGTCTGTTCAATTTAAGAACAATACACAACCACATAATATACCAGGTGTGGCTATTAAATAACGAGACGGGCGTAAAAATTTTTATTTTTATTTTATCCATAATCACTTATTATCACCTTCAATATACACTCCTTCTCTATCTCCACAACGCTCCATGTGAATTTTCCATTGTTGGAAACAGTGCTGGACGTCATCTTCTGTCAGCTCCTTCAGGACACGTACCACTTTCTCTTTTACAGCTTCCACAGACTCAAATCTTGTCTCTTTAAACACAGATTTCACCTAAGGGAACATGTAGACGATAATAACATGTGATAAAACGTGGTTTTTTTACTTATGATCCGGAAACGAAGCGCCAATCCATGCACTGGAAGAGCCGAACCTCACAGAGAGCCAAAAAAGTTCGAATGAGCAAGTCAAAATTTAAAGCAATAATGATTGTTTTTTTTTATATCCATGGGATTGTGTAATTTCACTGGGTTCCTAAAGGTCAAACAATTAATCAATATTACTACCTTGAGGTACTTTCTAAACTACGTCAAAGAGTAAGGAAAAAAGCCCCGAAATGTGGAAGGACAAATCATGGGTTCTGCACCAAGACAATGCGCCAGCTCACTCAGCGTTATCTGTCAAGAGATTCCTAGCCAAGTACAGCATCTCAGTGTTAGAACATCCACCTTATTCACCAGACCAGATCTTGCACCATGTGACTTCAACCTGTTCCCTAAGGTGAAATCTGCATTAAAACGGACAAGATTTTAGTCTGTGGAAGCTGTAAAAGAGAAAGGGGCACGTGTCCTGAAGGAGCTGACAGAAGATGATTTCCAGCACTGTTTCCAACAATGGAAAATTCACTTGGCGCGTTGTTGAGATAGAGAAGGAGTGTATATTGAAGGTGACAATATGATTATGTATAAAATAAAAATAAAATTTTTTACGTCAGTCTCATTTAATAGCCACACCTCATATATGGACAACTGCGCCTACCACACATTGTAAAATCACCAGAAGTCATGGAATACCCATGGGTTAATCTGGTGTACAAAATTCTAAGTCATGTGATAACAACTTTTTCCCTTCTCTTCTTCGTCCTTGATGAAGGCCAAAGCTTAACAACATGTTTTACCTCACACAACTTGTTGCCATGTGAGTCAGTCCATTCCACCTGCCAGGAATTTATGATGACCCGTTTCACCAGACTCACGAAATCCGACACAGTCATATAATGATGAAAGGCCAGTTGGGATGCAGCCTCCTTAGCAGCTAGATAAGCAGTTTCATTTCCCAACATTCCAGCATAAATAGGAACCCAGCAGAAAACAATGCTTATGTCTCTATTGTTCAGTGCTTCATGGTGCTGTGGATGTATTAAGGGGCTTAAAGGGCCACCTCATTCCTCCAATACAATCAATCAGGCTTTTGTAAAATATTTTAACCCTTTCGCTGCCACCGTTATTTTCGTTACATGATTTCATGTGCCGATTTATGTTTAACCATTTTTTATTGTATTTACTCTAAATATACGTTTGTAAGTGCAAGATTTTTGTGAAAGCAGTGATTTATTAAAAAAAAGAAGAATAGAATGTTTACTGTGTGCCAAGGTCAAAATAGTAAAGATAGGTTCACTGCCGGCTTTTAAAAAGAGATACGAAAGCGCGCTAGGCAGACCCGAAGCATACACGGAGCCGGCACAAGGAAAACACACCCGACTTCGAAGGGTGTTTGGACCCGGCAGTGAAAGGGTTAATACACAATATCACACGATAAGTAAATAAAATATTTATTGCGACGCTAATGGGAGTTACTAATAGTTAAAAAAAAATTTCATTAGGTAGCCTATAGATACTAAGTCATAAGATTGCCTTTTGCGTATGTATAGGCTGAGAGGAAGGGAAGTGAATTATCTGCAGTTCTGCCAACCTCAACAGTGAGACACTACTCGTACGTTTCGCTACAGTGCAGTTTCTACATACATTTTGTAACCAGTGGTTTATTCCGAGAAAATGTTTTCTTCATAAACCTTATAAGAAATAAATATGACCTGTAATATTGCCTATAGCTTAATTACATGACTAGAAATGTTTGATTTACTGTAATTACGAATGAATCGCCTTCTTTACTATTGCTGTCATCGGCGTTTTCATTATCAGTCTCTCTAGTATCTACCTAACCATTTATTTTTTTACCAGGTGCCAACAAAACAGTTAAAGAATTGCTTCTTCACGTCCTTAATTTCCTTTTTTATTTTTCGAATTACAAAAAGAGAAACATCACTGTAGTTAGCCGCTCGCTCACAGCTTTTGTTAAGAGGCACGGATAGGCATTTTTGTTTGGCTTCAACTTCAGAACATTTTATTACATTGCGTTCAGCACTGTGAATAGTTCGACCACATTTTCGAGAAGCCGACATTTGTGTTTACGGTAACAAACAGTTATATTTGTACAGTTAATGTACAAAAGATTCCGCGATATACTGTATGTGGGTATAGTATAAGTTATGTTTGTCATACTGAAATTAAAGCAATGGTGCATGCGCACTGATGCTTTTCCCCCTTTACCCCTCGTTGCAAGCAAAGGCAAACTCATGACTCATGTGACTATACGTAATATATCAGCAATTTTTTTATATTCATTTTTTATTAGCATAACTGGCTTCAATGCCAAGGTCCTGGGTTCGATTCCCAGACAGGACTGGAATTTTTTCATCACTCATTCATAGATCATTTTTCTCACTACATGCAGTAGTAGTAATTACAAAACAATCAAGACATCAAACAAAAAAAATTAATTTTTAGATATTTACATCATGATTATTCAAATATTGAAAGTTAAAATTTTTGAACACCCATTGCAGCTTTCCTACAATGTATAAAATTTCATAATGAAATAATGTTAACAAATAATATCACACAAACAAGTTATAATATGAATAAACGTAAGCTGAAAAAAGAATTAAAATGATAACCTTTTTTTTATTATAAATTTATATCTGACAAACAAGAATATTATTTTGTTCATATAAATAGCATGTAATAAAAAAATTTATGAAGCAATATGAATCCATCTGACGACATAATATGCTTCTTTAACGTTATCAATTCGTCAGTAATTTTTTAGAAAAATTAAATTACAATTAATAAATTTTTTGTTGCATTAATGACTTTTTTATTTAATTACTTTGAACTGTTATTTAAAGTTCAGTGATTCAACATTTTTAATACTTAAGTTATAAATTTATCAACATTTTTGTTATTACAAATGGTTCACGATACCATATTTTGTATTTATTCGTAATTTTGCACCAATATACTAATATATTGGTGCAAAATTCAAATCAATATGAATCCTAAATTAGTAATAAAATAATATTATTATTTTATTCATATTGTTAAAATAATAATATTATTTTATTCATATTGATTTGACATATTTTAATTTTTAATAAACTATAACCATCTGTAGGTAGAATCTTAAGAAATATCTTTATCTAAGTGAAGTAAACCTTCACTTCTTCGACACCCTGTATACTTCGACAGTATATTTTATAGTATATAAAATATATTTTTATTTTTATATTTTCTTAGTATATTTTTCAGTTGTTATCATGAAATAATAATAATGTTTTCAGTAGTTATTTTATGATAACTGAAGTTTTGATAAATTAAAAAAATGGGCTACATACAAATATAACTAAAATAAAAATTTAGCCTAAAACTGATTAACACAAGGTATCCTAAATTAGTAATAAAAATAACATTTTGTATAAAAAAGAGAAAGTACAAGAAACAATATTTACAACTGAAAAAATAACAATGCACATTATAAATAAAATAGCTAGGTAGAACGCAATAAATATAATACTGTAATGTAATTGTGTTACCGCGATCAGAGATGTAAAGGAACTACCCTCGTTTTGTTTAGTCTAGTAGATGAAAAACATAACAAGGGGAAGAGACTAAGAGAGGGAGAGAAGAGTGCGTAAAAATTGAAGTAAAAAAGAATGGACGTGTCGGTTATCAAAGGAGAGGCGACAAGGAGAGCACTAAGCCCAGTGAACAGACCAACATGTCTTACGTACCTATCATAGGGGCCTTGAAGAAGAGTAAGCATATTCTGTAGTATTGTCTATTAACTATGAACAGTGAATGAGTGAGTGAATTTGTTCACTAGTTTCTAAGGTAAAGAATTCATTCGTCTTAAAAGTGACAGTGAACGAGTAAGTAACTGATTTTTGTAAAAGTGATTGAAGAAACGAGAGGTATGTTACTCTTCTATCTGTAGAATTACGGTCGCCGTGTCGTCCTGCCTTAAACAGTGTACAGAGAATAAGTAAGCGATCTTTGTAACAGTGACTGGGGAACGAGAGGTCTGTACTATATGTAGAAGTATGGTGAACATTCGGCATGTCGTCCTGTCTTCCAGTGACAGAAGAGTGAGCAATCTTTGTAACAGTGACTGTGGAACGGTTACTTGCCTATTTGAAAAACTGTGGTCACCGTGAATTATAAGTAACAGTGCATCCTTCATAGTGACAGTTCTTTTGTCTCTCCTTTAACTAAAATCATGTTTTTAATGCTTCCTACTTGTAACATCCCATATGCTCTGGATAGTTTGACATTTTAATTCTTCGACAACCTCTAAATGCACAAAGTATCAAACTATCGAAGTTACAGTTAAGCCGCTCTTAGTTTTCTCCTACTGTCAACTAACCAAAGCCACCTACTATAGGATGCATGCTAGAGTCTCCGACTTTACGGATGTCGTATTCCTATTAAGTTAACTATTTTTTAAATTATAAGTACTTAAAGTACTAAAAACATCAGTCACGAAATGATGTAGGCTTAACAATTTAATTTAGAAAAATACTTTTAGAAGTATTTTGAATTTAAATACTTTTGAAAGTATTTTGTTGTTACTTTTTAATCAGCGTGTACACATTTAGATATAATGCGCATGCTCAGTAACGTCATTATTTGTTTACATTAGGAGCAAACTTAGAGAGGCTGGACTGTATATTGTATATAAAATTTTAATGTACTCAATTATATGGCAACAAACACAAATTCATCACTGAAAAGAGTAACAATAAAGCAGATTGGCTATGTAGAAAACAAAAGTAGGTCTATAGGACTACTACAAATTCATACTGATTTTTTTTTTTTTTTTTTTTTTTTTTTTGTCATCAGTCTCTCGACTGGTTTGATGCAGCTCTCCAACCTGTTCTATCTTGCGCAAGTCGTTTCATATCTACATACCTGTAACACCCTACATCTTTTGTAATTTGCTTTATATATTCTAATCTTTGCCTCCCTCTACAATTTACTCCCTCAATGTTACCCTCCATTATTGATAGCCCAATACCTGGATGTCTTAGGATATGCCCCACTAGCCTATCCCTTCTTTTGGTAAGATGCTTCCATATACTTCTTTTTTCATCCACTCGCCTAAGAACCTCTAAATTACTTATTTTGTCCACCCACCTAATCCTTAACATTTTCCTATAACACCACATTTCAAAAGCTTCTATCCTCTTCCGTTCTACAGCCCCTATCACCCACGTTTCACTTCCGTATAATGCTACACTCCAAACATAATGTTTTAAGAAATTTTTCCTGATCTGTAAATCAATGTTTGTAGTCAGTAAGCTGTTTTTCATTTCAAAGGCTTTTCTAGCTTGAGCAATTCTACTCTTGATATCACTCGTGCTTCTACCATCCTTTGTTATTTTACTCCCTAGATAGCAGAATTCCCCAACTTCCTGTATGTTCTCGTTGCCTACTTTTAAATTTCCCATCTCTTCTAAACCACTCTTGCTGCTGCACAACACTTTCGTTTTGTTCTTATTA
Organism: Catonia carolina; assembly: GCA_035578175.1. NCBI lineage: Eukaryota > Metazoa > Arthropoda > Insecta > Hemiptera > Achilidae > Catonia > Catonia carolina. Next base: position 70,880,230 of record JAQMRL010000005.1, read on the forward strand.
ATTTTCATGAAGTAATCCTTCCTCAAGATCTCATCCATTCCATTTAAGGCATCCTCTAGTTCATTCTTTGCCTTGGCTAATACTACTATATCATCGGCGAATCTCAATATTTTTATTGTTTCTCCTTGAATTTTTATTCCTACGTCAAATTTCTCCTTCACTTCATTTATAGCCTCTTCTATATACAAGTTAAAAAGTAGTGGTGACAAAGAACAACCTTGTCGTACACCTTTTCTTACAGCAGCCTCTTTTTCGTACCCCTCATACTGAATATACAAGATAAAATACAAAAAGTAATCCCTTGTAGAGAAGTAAAACTTTTATTATTCAACATCCCCACTTATCTGAACTTGGTCTAATTAGGACCAAGCATGTTAGAATTTCGTAATACAGTAAAACCCCACAACCGAAATATAGGAGACGGACCCAATTTTGGATAACACCGAAATATAGGGAGCGGACCCAATTTTGGGTACGCAAATTTTTGGATAACACAATGAGTCATACTTTTGTTGTTGTTGCTGTAAGTCATCAGCTGAAAGGCTGGTTTGAACCTCTAGAGCAGTGCCCCCCCCCCCCAAGGGAGTCACAAAGGCACATATAAATGTACAATTTCTAGCAACTGTTAATTAATTACAAGAAATGTATTACCACAAAGCAATTTTATATTGAAAGTGCAATCTGTCAATGTTTTGTAAGCGTAGTTCGCGCAGAAATGAGAAGTGAGTGGGGAGAATACTGCCGGCTGTAGAAGGGATGACATACGTTCGATGCATGCGTGAATTGGCTCATTCTACTAAAGCTGTCGCAGAGATCGTAGCTGGAATGGTTGGCTATTTTGTCTTATTGTCTGTGGTCAGTGGACATTTGTGAAAAGCCCCCAAGGAAACTTCAACCCTTCCACCATGTTGGAGGTCGCTCTTTTAAGAAAAAGAGGCTCCCGTAGGCCTAGACCATTTAAACCTACGATACGTTATGTATTCCAGCAAGTCGGCTGTGAATTCCCCCCTCTACTGCTGTACTACTCACACCATTATTTCTCCCTTCATCGTACCTCAACCAAATCCGTCTACTGCGTATACGCTTACATAACTTTGAAGGCCTGTACATCTTATGTACTTACAAACTAGATTATGTTTGTTTTCTATTTTCAACTATTGCTTGAGTCCCAGCTCCGTGTAGTTGGAAGGAATGCAGTGCGTTGTTATAGTAGTGGGAGAATGAATGAATTAGTAGTGTTTCACAGCTGATGCATTTGTAGTGGTAGCGTGTACTAACTAGACTAAAAAAATATTCTTATCCAGTGCATTAATTTAACAAATACCTACTGGGTTATTCACTTTGTCAGATTCATAACATTTAACTTACCAATTTATATCAAAATATGTAAATAAATAAATGTAATAAGTACAAAGAAATAAGTTATATACAGAAAGTTTGAAAACGAATGTTTTGTATCAGAGTAATACAACAATGTTCTCCCAGCATGCGTCACTCATTCATTATACCTCACCAGTACCCTTCTACTCGCACATTAAAATAATTATTTCATTATAAATTAAGGCAGTACTTAAAGAAAATTGGCAACATTCTAAATGCCTATGGTACAAAATAAACTTATATAATTCTTTCTCATTTATTCTATTCTAGATTTAATTTTGTAGATTATCAAAACTATAAATGTTTGATAATTTAATTAGTTCAGGTAAAAAAAAACTTTACAATAATAACATAATACTCAGAAGACACAAAAAGTAGGTCTACTAGAAATGAAGTCTCAAGAGTTCATTACAATGGGCACATACTAATGCAACAGAATTACCTCATGCAGTTTAGAATGCATACAAGCAAAGAATCCATACAAAAAAGTAAAACAAAAATGTTATTAATTTGTAACTTCATGCTAAAAACATAACAGTGCAGTATTACTTGAATGAAGCCAGTGTAACTGCACGGTTCATTACAAATGAACATATATAATAAAAAGAACAAACCCGTTATCAAAAACGTGTAACCACGGACGGCATGAATTCAGAAAATTCATAAAACAAGGACGATCTAAAGATACCGGCTTGAGTTCCTAAACATATTACCCCCCGATTGAAAATAATTTTCCAGTTACTTTACGAGTTCAAATCGCACAGACCAACTCCGTTATACTGGTCAGAAATGTTTTAATTAACTGGTCAGCAAAAATAGCAATTACCAAAAACAAGATTGGCAACCTGTTAACAGGTGGCAATCCTAAACACCTCTTCCAATGCCAAGATCGAGGCCGGTTATGTAAAACAGCTTAGATCCAACCTGTACGAATAAATTTGACAGAAATTCAGCAAAACTTAACTAAAATTAAAATAGTTTGAAAAGTTGACAAAAATAATGTTTATTAACCTTTACAATTAATTTGAATTCTCACGTAGCATTAAGAAAACTTACCGCCAAGTTTGCCAATTAAATTAAAATCAGCTGATTTGTTATAAAGTAGATTGCTCTGATGAAACAATATTACCAATTCCTGATTTATATATTACTTTTGTATATTTATGTAAAATTACTGAAAACTAATTAAGAATTAATTTATAATTTTATTAAAATAAAATAAAAGTGAATTTTATATTAGTTCTAATACAAGGTTGTTAATCGCGGATTTATCAAAGCAGCGGAACTATTTAGTGGAGGGAGGTGCTGCATTTCCGTATTCCGCTTTGTGGCTGTGTCCCGCTCTTTTTGTTGTGTTATTTCTGTAAAATCAACTGGAAAGTAAGTATTATTTTAATTTTTATGAAGAGATTTATTGAACAGATTTTGAATTTGATGTTGTTTATTGATATGAGTGAAACAAACATTATGTCGTTCTCAAATCAAAATTTTCTTTATTGCTTGTTGTGATAGTGAACATAACCTATCAAAGAAGAAACGAATCAAATCGTTCTTGTATTAGTTTATTATTTTCTTTATTATAGATTTTAAAACCACTTGTTCAGTATTACAGATAAGAAGCAGTTTGGTATTAACAGATGATATCTTAAACTCGATACATGAAGAAATGAAACCTGTACAAACAATTTCTTAATAAATAGGTTTAATAAAAAGATATTTGAATTGATTCAAATTGTTTTCGTGTATCAGCGTCAAGTATGATAGTAAATTATGAAGAAATAAACATATATTATTATTAGTGGATTTGTATGTACTGTTGGAATACAGTTCTAGAAAAAATTATAATTAACAATCTATGATGAACTGATTGACTGTACTAATACTTAAATGTCTTTTTTGAAAGATTGCATCACAGTTTGACTTCTGTAAGCAATGAGCTAGTGTATTAGTAATTGATAATTCGCTACTCTCAAAATTAATAAATTACTTGTCAAACAATATTAATCGTAAATTAAATTCATCATACTTATTTTAAATGCGTCAGATCATTTCAAATTTTTGCTGTAGGAACTGCAAGATGTATAAACTATTTTGCAAACCTACTGTATGCACATAATAGGAGTCACTTCATATAAAATCAACAGAGTTTACAACACAACCTTTTCAGAATTCTATGAAAATTTGTACACATGTTTGAGATCATAAAGGTTAAGTATGTTTCCAAAATTTTCAAGTTAGGCTAAAAATTGAAAGTATGTTTATATATTTTTCTCAAAATGAAAGTTTTCTCGGCTTCTAATTAAGATAGACATAAAATTGTTATCAAATTAAAACTTTTTTCAATTAGCTTTAATTTGATATGCAACATAACAGTTTAGTAAAAGTTTTTTTTTCCAAAAAAAGCCTACCTTTTTGAAATTGTGAAAAAATATTTGTCTATGAGTTGTAAAAATAATTTGAAAATTTCAACGTAGCAATCAAAGTAGTCACGGTATGTTTCCTGAATTTCATACATTTTACACATATAGTAGAGCCCAATAAAAAGAAATTTATGTTAAAAACTGAAATAAAAATGTGTAGGCTAAGCATGAATAACTTCAATTCCACTAACCGTTAATTCAATAAGTTTTAATGGTTTTAAAAATATTAAATGACGTATTTTTTGTTTTAAGTTAATCTGTAGAGCTAAACACAAAACAAATATATATTTATATATATATATATTTTTTTTTGTTTAATGTCCGACTGTTCTGCAATTACTGCTAATGCAGATGGTGAAGGATGAAATGATTTTTGTAACGTATGAAAATATGCCGTGCCTGAATGGGATTCAAACCCAAGACCGCATGATGAGAGGCGAGCACGTTACCAACTACACCAATGCGACCTGCACAAAACGTACATGGAAAAATAAAGTACGGTAAGACCTCGACTTTCGCGAATTCACAGTAGCGCGACTTTGATAAACATAATATTATATTGTGTACAGTAGTTATTCTTATCTTAAGGATGTTTACATTTATGACTACTGTTTTGGTAATTCCTGTCGAAAGAGTTATCGTAGTTGCCATCCCCATTTTTACCCTGGAATTTTATTTTGATTTGCTTTTGCTCTAACCTTTAGTACTGTTTAGTGCGTTAAAAATATCTGTCGTATATGGTTGTGAAGATTAATTGTGCTACAATTTTTTTGATTTGTTATTACTTTGCGTACAATATGAGTTTGAATAAAGGTTATGTAAACAGAAAGTGATTACTTTAGAGGAAAAGTTAGGATGCTACTATAGTACGTGGCCTACCGTGTTATGTTTAGGGAAATTTGTATTTCTTGATGTGGTACCACTGTCCCCTAACACTTTTGGCGCGTTAAATATTCACATATTTTACAGGTTGTGTGATATTAAGAAAAAAGGACAAATTATAGTATTCAGATGAACTAATGTCCCCCAGCCGTGGGAGTGAGAGAATGCATAACGCTCTCACTCGCACAACCCATACGCGCCATTCCAATAACATTGCATAATTTTACTCATTGTTGTGAGCAAGCGTTTATGCACGCAGTAAACTAACAAGCAAGATAACGACTGTTGTATGTTTTCAGATTTGGATTACAACGGTAAGACCTTTCAGCGCATGCGTAGTTATGCCACATATCTCCCTCTCACTCGCTCGGCTATGGGACATTAGTTCATCTGACACTTGTACTTAACGATAATTTACAATAGCAAATAAGGACCTTTTCCGTTATTTCACATCAAAATATCGTGTGAATGCACCTTTACTGTTTGACCCAGCAACTGCCTGCACGTGCTCTCTACTGTTCGATTAGCAATCGCTTGATTCTTTTATTTTCGCTTGTTTTCATTTTCATTATATTTTTGGTTGTTTTTTCCTTCATTCTTTTATAAGTTTCACAAATTATTTACAAGCTTTATTTTCCAAGTTACAAAATAATTAAGATCAAACAATTACAAAACATTAAAATCTATAAATAAAGAAAATAACACAATTTATTAAAAAATACAGAAAAATTACAATTCCAAAAGATTCATTATGTATTAAATAGAACATGTGCAAAGCGAACAACCAACTAACGTGTATTAATAAACATTCACACAATATTTCTATTTCATATAATGAATTAATACAATAATTTCACTAACTTTCTTTTTAAACTGCGTCACCTTTATTTCAATTTTCACTTACACGTGTTTCGGTTACAGTAAATATGAGAAGGGATAAATTAAAATAAATTAATTTTAAATCAGTTTTATACAAGTGACTGAAGATGTATCATCTTCTATAGATTTTTAATAAATAATGTTTTTAGTTTCAATTATATGTTATTTACTCTGATGATGGTGGATCCACCGAAACACGTGTAAGTGAAAATTGAAATAAAGGTGACGCAGTTTAAAAAGAAGGTTAGTGAAATTATTGTATTAATTCATTATATGAAATAGAAATATTTAAAACTGCAGGATGCATTATAAAGATTTATTCACACAATATCTACAATTAATTATAGTGAGTGGGAATCATCAGTCATAACAATAAAGATGCGTTTACATGTGCGGACTTTAAGGTTACAGATGGTGTGATGTGAAATGACAGAAAAGTTCCGCATATAATATTACGATATGGATTCACCTAGTTATTTTTAGTCAGTCTGCACACAGTACACATTGTGAATGTCATTGAGAAAAACAACTAACAAATCAGGTTCTACTTTTCTCATAATTTTCCTTGATACATGGTCAAGGTGCGAATGAAATAATTCTTTTGGAACGCCTTTTTTTGTTTAAAAATGGTTACTTCTGCGTCCAACCACGATCTCTAGATTGCTTGTGTATTGGCTCCGTTTAGTGGATCTGCATAATTTCGCTGATGGTTAACCATTGAATGCAGGTAACCTAATGTTCACATAACCTGTAAAATATGTAAATATTTTTAAAACCTATTGTTCACAACCATAACCTAATGCGCATGATTACGCAATGATTTTGCGGAATGCATTTCTCGCGTAAGTTGATGTCTTACTGTAATATATAATATAGAACATATTTGTTTATACCAGCAGCTACCAAAAGTATGCAATGGTGAGAATAATAGAGAAGCAATTATAAAATCTTCAAAAGTAAATAAATAAAGTTTTTTAATTGTGAATTATATTTTTATTCTTCATTTGGATTTATTACTTTGTCTTGCCTGTATAAATGTACAGGAAGGAAAGTATTGTTTTCATGTCGATATTTCAAAATAGAGTTTTCACCAGGTATACACATTTTCAGACCCTCTGAACCCAAAAACCATGTTTTTAGCGATTGTTCGCATCAAACAAAGTTAAAACGTGTAACTTAAGTTCTAAGTTCTTTAGGTTCTACTAGAGGACCCAATATGAACATTTTCAACAAAATTGGTCAACTGGGAGTAGTAGTTTATTCATGTAATTTTTCACTTTTTTTGCTCTTACAATTTTTTTAAAAATTGCCTCAATTACTAAATTGTTTATGCTTTACATGTAGGATAAGCGCCATGTCTGCTGAAATTCTTGGGGAGGCTGTTCTCTCGTAGAAAAAAAAATGGTTTTTTTTAAGATTGCAGCCTTAATATGTACTCGCCACTCCAGCGGCGCTTCCGTGTCTCGACCTCAGAGGGTTAGGTGGATCAGAATTCATAAGTGGATCAGAATCATTTGCCACAACATGAAGTTCCACCGCCAGTGGGGCTGGGTTGATCACAATATTTAGAAATTTCAAGATATGAATCACCATAGGACCCCGACCTAAATTCTTCGTGACTCTAGGGGTATGTGTAACGTTTTGTTAATAAACGTTTGTGAAAAAACCGTTGGGAAGGTGGAAAAAAAAAAACGGCAAGCCCTAAAAGCCGGAATGCTAGTGTTTTGAGTTTTCTCAGCAAAGAGGTAGGTTAAGAGAAACTTTAGCTACATGGCCTTGAAGTACTTTGGGAGAGGCACAAAAAAGATTCTATACACTTTTTCTCTACGAAGCACCGTTCAGTTGGTAAAAATTACTACCCCTTACCAGACGTAAGGGGGTTGAACCTCAAAGTTTTCGCGTTACAAAATTTTTATTTAATTTTAACGTAAAAAACATGCCGTTAACATATATTTTGTATTCTAAAAATTTAGAAGTTTCATAATTTTTGTATAGGGGTAGTAACCCCCCCAGGACCCAGATCTGAAATTTAAAAAATTACCCGTGATGCTATAAGTACCTGTACGTTTTGCTAATAAAAATTTGCCATTAAACACTGTTTTGAAGGTGTAAAGATAGGAAAACCTCAAAACGGCAAACCCAAAAAACCGAAATTTGGTTTTTCTGGTTTACTCAGCGAACTAGTGTGTTAAGGGCAAGTTTGGTGATATAATTTTGAATTACTTTTTGTAGGGCACAAAACAGGTTGATGCATTTTGTCCCTTTATTCACCGTTTAAGAGATAAATAAATACAACCCCAACCCCAGGGAAGAGGGTGCGACCTGAACATTTTCGGGTTACCAAATTTTTATATAACTTAACGCCAAAAAACATGCCGTTAAAAGACTTTTTGTATTCTAAAATTTGAAGTATTTCATATCTTGGATAAGGGTAGTGACCCCCGTAGGACACCGATTTAAAATTTGAAACATTACCCGTGATCCTACAGGTGCGTGTAACTGTTTATAAATATACATTTTAAGAAATAACCCATTTTGAAGGTGTAAAGAAAGAACAATATGAAAACGGCAAATCCCAAAAAGCCGAAATTATGTTTTTTGAGTTTTCTCACCAAACCGGCAAGTGAAGGGTACGATAGCTATATGGTTTTAAAGTACTTTGCAAGGGGTACAAAAAATATTCTATACAATTTTTCTCCACGATGCACAGTTTAGGAGATGAAAAAATACAACCCCTACCGCAGGCTAGAGGGTGCCAATTGAGAATTTTCGGGTTATCAAATTTTTGTGTAATTTTTAACGCCAAACAACATGCCGTTAACAGATTTTTTGTATTCTAAAAATTTTTAATTTTAATTATTTTTAAAATAATTAAAAATTATTTTAAATTTAAAATAAATTAAAAATTTATTTTTAATTTATTTTAAAAATTAAAAATTTTTTAAATAAATTTTAACATATCCAAATTTGTTAAAATTTGGATTTTTAGAATTAGAATTCAGCTAGTAAAACGTTTTATTTAACCAATCGTAATTTTTCCTTTACACAAATAAATGTTTCCTTCTTTACAGAGATTTATAAATGACAATAATGAGATACAATGAAACCGTAGCATTTGTATTAATACAAAATTTTATGGACATATTATTATATTTTAGTATAATACGCTTACAAAGCTTTCGACCTCAGAGGGGTAAGTGGATCAGAATTCATAAGTGGATCAGAACCATTTGCCATAAGGTGAAGTTCGGCCGCCAAAGGGGCTGGGTGGATCACAATATTTAGAAATTTCAAGATATGAAAGTTTAAAGTTTCAAAATTTAAAATTTGAAGGTTTTAAAATGTAAGGTTAATGTTTAAAGTTTCAAAATTTCAAACTTTGAATGTTGTGGTTTGAATTTATGATACTTTGAGTTTTTCGTTTTCTCATGCGATCTGAAAATTTTTGGGTTACCAAATTTTTATGTAATTTTCTTCGCTAAATAACATGTCGTTAAAAGATTATTTGTATTCAGAAAATTTAAAAATTTTTTGTTGAGGTAGTAATCACCATAGGACCCCGACCTAACATTTAATAAATTTTTCGTGACTCTAGGTGTATGTGTAAAGTTTTGTCAATAAACGTTTGCGAAAAAACCGTTGTGAAGGTGTAAAGAAAGAAAAACATGAAAACGGCAAGCCCTAAAAGCCGGAATGCTAGTGTTTAGATTTTTCTCAGCGAACAGGTAGGTTAAGGAAAACTTTAGCTACATGGCCTTGGAGTACTTTAGGAGAGGCACAAAAAAGATTCTATACACTTTTTCTCTATGAAGCACCGTTCAGGAGGTAAAAATTACTGCCCCCTACCAAAGTTAAGGGGGTTTGAACCTCAAAGTTTTCGCGTTACAAAATTTTTATTTAATTTTAACGTAAAAAACATGCCGTTAAAATATATTTTGTATTCTGAAAATTTAGAAATTTCATAATTTTTGGATAGGGGTAGCAACCCCCATTGGATCGATTTTTAAAATTTAAAAATTTACCTGTGATGCTATAAGTACCTGTGACGTTTTGCTAATAAAAATTTGCCTAAAAACCGTTTTGAAGGTGTAAAGATAGGAAAACTGAAAACGGTAAACCCCAAAAAACCGAAATTTGGTTTTTGTAGTTTACTCAGAGGACCGGTGGTGTGGCATTGCATTTGATTAAAGAGAAATAAAAAACATATGATTTGTTGGTTAAGATATTTATTTTGTATTTGTAATATTCTTCTCATGTTTTCATTGGTTATGCGATAAATAAATTTGTTTCTTCACTTTTAAGAAAAACCAAAACTTGCAATGTTATTTATATGATGAAATGTTCAAATAATATAATATAGATAATGATTCAAACAATGAATATAGATGAAATGATACAATATAATATTTATAATTGGTTTTGATGAAGTTGATGTTAATACATTGAGTTCGTACTTAGTAATGAACGAATAATGATTTTTTTTAAATATTTTTTCTCGTTGCCTAGCAACACACACATTGTTGGATTTTAAATTTAGATCAGCTGTTGATTTTAGAATTTAGATCAGCTGTTGATTTTATAATTTAGATCAGCTGGACCGTAAATATTTATAAAATAAAAACTGTAAACATTACAAGTATGGCTGGACGTAACAGGTGGGTTAAGGGCAACTTTAGTTACATAATCTTGAAGTACTTTTTGTGGGGCACAAAACAGGTTCATGCATTTTGTCCCTATTATTCACTGTTAAGGAGATAAGGAAATCCAACCCCTACCGCAGGTTAGAGGGTGCTGATTTAAAATTTTCAAGTCATAAAATTTTTGTGTAATTTTTATGCCAAACAACATGCCGTCAGAAGACTTTTTGTATTCTAAAAATATAAACATTTCATATATTTTGGATAAGGGTAGCGAACCCCGTAGGACCCCGATTTAAAATTTGAAAAATTACCCGTGACGCTTCGGGTACGTGTAACTGTTTAAAAATAAAAATTTGACGAAATAACCCATTTTGAAGGTGTAAAGAAAGAACAACATGCAAACGGCAAACCCCAAAACGCCGAAATTTTGTTTTTTGAGTTTTTACACCGAACCGGCAAGTTAAGGGCAACGATAACTATATGGTTTTAAAGTACTTTGCAACGGGTACAAAAAAGATTCTATACAATTTTTCGCTACGATGCACCGTGTAGGAGATAAAAAAATACAATCCCTACCGCAAGCTAGAGGGTGCTAATTGAACATTTTCGGGTTATCAAATATTTGTGTAACTTTTAATGCCAAACATCATACCGTTAACAAATTTTTTGTATTCTAAAAATTTAAAATTTTCATTATGTTAAGATAAGGGTAGCAACCCCCGTAGGATCCCGATCTAATATTTGAAAAATTTTCCGTAATGCGGGGGGTACGTGTAATGTGTTCCTAGCAAAAGTTTGCCAAAGAAACCCGTTTTGATGGTGTTACAAAAGAAAACTTGAAAATTGCAACCCCAAAAAATGTGAAATTTTGTTTTTTGAGTTTTCTCACCGAACCGGCAAGTTGAGAACAACGAAAGCTGTATGGTTTTGAAGTACATTAAAAGGGGTACAAAAAATATTCTATACAATTTTTTTTTTGCGATGCACCGTTTAAAAGATAAAAAAATATAAACCCTACTGCAAAAAAGAGGGTGCAACTTTACAATTTTCGGATTATCATATTTTTATGTAGTTTTTAACTCCAAACAACATACCGTTAACAGAATTTTTAGTTTATAAAAATTTAAAAATTTCATAATTTTTAAATAAGGGTACCAAACCCCGTAGGACCCCGATCTAAAATTTGAAAAGTCACCGGTAATGCCGAGAGTGAGTATAATGCGGTCTTAATAAATATTTGCCAGAGAAACCCATCTTCGTGGTGCTACAAAGAAAAACCTAAAAACTGCAACCCCGAAAAAGCCAAATTTTTGTTTTTTGAGTTTTTCCAGCGAACCGGTGGGTTAAGGGCAACTTTATATATATGGTCTTAACGTACTTCGGGAGGGGAACAAAAATGGTCGCAGTGGCCTTTGCGCTACGAAACTTCGTTAAAAAGTTCGAAATATTCGCGCGCCTCCCCTGAGCTTTCGGAAAGAGATACTTTAAATTTCGCATTTTTCCTGGGGGTTTCAGCCGTCGCCCGACAAAAAAGGTCTCCAGGGAGGGATTTTACAGCAAAAGTGTGTAATATAATTAAAGTTGTAGAAAATTTAAATCTACAACCTTTATTCCTAACATGTCTTTGTATAATGTTTAGTTTTGCAGTAATTAGTGATTTTCTGTTTACTGTTTTCTCATGAAAATCTGTAAAAACGATGGATTTTTAAAGATTTCGGTCTTAGTATGCATTTAACGTCAAAAGTGTATTTAATCTTATAGGAAATTAAAATATCTATTAACTCTCAACTGGTATCATCATTGTTTGTGACATAACTGGTATCAGCGGTCTGACAGACCTCCAAATTTGTTTTTTTTTAAGTTCTTTATATTTATTTAATTAATTTGTTTTAATATTAAACTTATAAAACCATGTATAATCGAAGATGTAAATGTAAAATACTTAGCATAAATGCAAAATTACTATTTAAAAAAGTAAAAAACGAACACTAAGCATTTTTTTGACTTTTACTTCCATTTTGAACAGAACAATTAAATTTTTGGGCCCCAGCAACATTCTGTGGTCTAATAATTATAAATAAATAAGTAATTAATATGATAAAGACAAATTTATTTACAAAATTATGATGTACAACTTGCATTTTGGTTCCGAGTTTTGCTATTTATGTCTATTGTTGGGCAGTACACTCTGACAAACTTTATTAAAATTTATTCGTTTTTTTTTACTTTTTGATTATTTACAATAAAATTTAAAGATTTTTATGTTAATAAAAATTCACATCATTAACACGTACAACTTGTTTACGTGATGGATCTAGTTGTGTTGAAGCCGCTTCAGAAATTTTAAATGTATCATCCATAATGAAAATTTTATAAAATTACATATGAAAATATTTTATAATAGTACTAAACAAAGAAATGATGTATGAAAAATTATTGTATATTCATTAAAACTTTAGACAATCCATGTACTACTTGGTTTTAAAGTCGTCAAAAAGTTACACAACTGGTATCATAGGTCCAGGAGACCGCCAGTAGAAAACAAAATACAAATAACTCACAACTTGTTAGCTCGTACCGAAAACGATCTTGATCACGCATAGTTCAAACAACAGTTGAAAGGTATACAAAATATACGTGATGTCGGGCAATTGGGAGGGAAGTGTTGGAGGGGTAAAAAATGACAGCGGTCTCACAGACCGCATGATACCAGTTGAGGGTTAACTTTTATTTGAAATATTTTTCTTTACAGAGTCTAGTTTAGTGTGAAAGAGTGATTTTCTGTTTTATTGAGCTAAACTTAAGGTTGGTTTTCATTTTGCATCATTCGCTCATGATTAAAATAAGATGTTTTTTTGTTTATTACTAGTGTTAGGTTACATTGTTCATTATTTGCATTGGAAAGAGAATGTCGTGTGATTTTCACACCAGATTTTTTTTTTTTAAATCTAAGTAGCTAAAATGTTTAAATAACTACCTATTTCATTGACAAAAAATTTATAGTTTTAATCAAAATTTTTAAAATGTAGCTCTTTAAAAATAATAAACTTTTAAAAACAGTCAAATTGCATATCAAGTTAAAGCTGATTAAAAAGGCTTTAATGTGATACCAATTTTATGTCTGTCTTAATAAGAAGCTAAAAAAACTTAGTTTAAAAAAATACAGTTTATCAACATTGTATTTTGAGCCAAACTTTGAAATTTTTATTTTAAAAAATGTAGGGTAAAAAAATTTAAATTTTGGAAGCAGATTTGCCGTACAATTAAGGCGTGTACAAATTTTCATGGTATTCGGAATCAATAAAGTTGTAAAAATGTACGTCATGTGTTGATTTCACATGGACTGACCACAAAGTAACCTATAATTTTAATTTAGTTTAAGAGAGAAGTGTAATTTTGTGTATCTTTGTCAGCTGGAAAATGGAAAAAATCTTTATACTAGTATAACATTTTAATGTTTTGTTTTTTTTATTATTATGTTCACAGACAGTTGTTGGCAAAATGACGACAAAAGGTAAGGGTACGACATCTTTTTTCTTTTTGTTAAAAATTATTTTTTATTAAAGATTGAATTTTTTACTTTCATGTTAAACATGAGTTTTGTCAGCGTTGAAAATAATCTCTATTTTTACATTCTCTTGCCTTATATGAATATGTAAGGAAGGAAAGTAGTATTGTTTTCAAGTTGAGTTTTTACTGGATTTACACATTTTTAGACCCTCTGAACCCAAAAAAAAACTGTTTTAGCGATTGGTGTGTGAATGTGTGTGAGCAAAATATCTCAGGAATGGAAATTGTGTGTGAAGTTGAAACTTAAGTTAGGTACCACTACAGGACCTGACATGAACATTTTCATCAAAATCAGTCAACCGGAAGTAATAGTTTGTGTGGTTTTCACTTTTGACACACTCAAAAACGGCTCCTAAGATTTTTAAAAATTGTAAGAATTAGTTTTCTTTTAATTTTTTTTTTTAAATTGTTTTCAATATTTTTAATATAATGGTCGTTATCACTTAGTGAGTTTTGCCAAGCACTTAGTTATATTATTTTAACATTTTCTCTTTGAAAAGTATTGTTCTGTATTAAAGTAGCCTTATACCGTTATTTCTTCCACTAGTATTTGTTTGTTATTAATTAAACTTACATCATAAATTTTCAGCATTAAATTCTCTACAAATTTAATTATTAAAATTTGATTGTTTTATATAAATTTTGTAAAGTTATTTCAGTTTAAACATAAAAAAATGTGTTTTTTTATATAGTAAGACCCCACGTCTATTTCGGAATTTATGATAACTGGGATTGCTTTTAGAATAAAATATGCATACTTAATACGAATGTAATACAAAATAATAAGTAAAATAATCAATTATTTAAATATAACTATTATTTAAATTTAAGAACTCGCCGCTAGATTGGCGAGTTATTAATTAAACTTACATCAAAAATTTTCAGCATTAAATTCTCTACAAATTTATTTACTAACATTTGATTGTTAATTATAAATTTTGCAAAGTTATTTCTGTTTAAATATCAAAAATTGGTTTTTTTATACATTGTATGTTATTAAATTCAAAATTTATCAGTTTTTGAGTTTAGTTTATGTATTGCATTTTTTAAGTTTTCCTTGAAAAAAAAAAATCAAAAATTCACTTATTGTGAATTAACAATAATTGGTCCTTTGGCTCGAATTTTCCCAAATTATTCTACAATTCGGAATTTTCTAATCCTTAATTCTGACTAGAGCTCCCCCCCACCCATTTGTCCAAATTAGAGGAGTCTTACTGTATCAATATTTTGTGTTTTATATCAGATGTCTTTAAAATACTAAAGGTACAGTTCGAGGACGTGTTTTATTAAATTTTTCAGACTGAATATCATGTGAATCCACCAAATTTTTCACTAAAATTGGCCCCCAAAACTTCATCATTAGCAAATTTCTCTAGAAGAACTGAAATTGGGGCAAAATGTTTTGCTAATATAGCGTTTTTGGACGTATGTTTATATGAATGTTTTTCGTTATTTTAATAAAAGGAATACACCTGCAAAGTTTAGCGAATCCTCCCGGGACACCCTGTATTGTATATAAAGCAATTCATAATATTTTTACTTTCTCTTGCCTATATGAATATATAGGAAGGAAAGTATTGTTTTCATGTCGATTTTTCGAAATCGAGTTTTTACCGGATCTATACGTTTTCAGACCCCCTGAACCCAAAAAACATGTTTTTAGCGATTGGTCTGTGAGTGTGTGTGTGTGTATACAAAATATCTCAAGAACGGAACATCGTACGAACTTGAAACTTGAAACTTAAGTTACATACCACTACCGGACCCGACATGAATATTTTCATCAAAATCGGTCAACCGGAAGTAGTTTATTCGTGTAATTTTTCACTTTTTTGCGATTTTCTCAAAAACTGGTCCTACGATTTTTTTTAAAATCACCTCATTTACTCAATTTTTTATTCTCTACAAGATAGGGTAGGCGCCATGTTTGCTGAAATTCTTGATGAGGGTGTTTTCACGTACAAACAGTGTTTTTTTTAAGATTACGGCTTTAATATGTATTATAGCGCAAAAATTTATATAATAAAAAATGTAGAGAATTTAAAATTCTACAACTTTTATTTCAAACATTTTTTTGTAAAACGCTTAGTTTAGCGGTAATTAGCGATTTTCTGTTTTTTTCTCACGAAAACGTGTGAAAAATCGATTTTTTAAAGATTTCGGCCTTAGAATGCATTTTACGACAAAAGTGTATATAATAAAATTTATAGGAAATTAAAAGACCTACAACTTTTATTCAGAGCATTTTTCTCCACAGAGCCTAGTTGAGCATGAAAGATTGATTTTCCGTATTTTTAGGCCAAACTGAGGTTGATTTTCATTTTGCGTCTTTCACTCATGATTAAAATAAGGTTATGTTTTTGAGGTTAGTTTTTTGTTTATTTCTAATGTTTTATTACTAATGTTAGGTTTATTGTTAATTATTTGCACTGGCAAGAGAAAGTTGTGTGAGTGTTCACACCAGATTTTTTATTTATGTATAAAGTCAGTATATTTTATGTGAATATTTTCTATTTAATTCTATTGTTTTGTTATGTGTATGATTATTTCCGATCAAAAATACACAGATAAGTACACCCCTTTATTATACTTTTAAAATATTCATGAGTGTGTGGGGATGACTCACTAGGTTGTATTTGTGGAATAGCTTGTCTTATGGTAGATTTTATATGTTTTATAAATTTCTAAATTTGTCGTTCATTTTTTATTCATGATGTTGTTGTTGTAATATTGTATGTGTTTCTTTGTTACGTATTGATCAATTTTTTTTTATTTATGGGTATCATTATTTTATAATGTTCGTAAGAAGAGCTTGGTAATAAGGGAGGGGGTTGTACTAATCGGTATTATTAGATTTATAAAAAGCCTATTATGCTTTTTGTATTATTTCGTATTCAGTCAGTTTTACGTGTTTGTTAAAGCTAGTCAAAGTCACTTTCGGTTTACGATGTCAAGAGATTCAGGTATTGTGATCGTTTTTAAGTTTGTTTTAAATTTATTAAGATTGTTTTTTTGTTCCGAAATTGATTTTTTTTATTTTCTCTTGCCCTATATGAATAATATATCGGGAAGTATTTGAGTTTTCACCGGATATACACGTTTCCAGACCCCATGAACTCAAAAACATCATATTTTTTTCCGATTCGTGTGTGTTTGTGTGAACAAAATATCTCAAGAATGGAACATAGAATGAAGTTAAAACTTAAGTTGGGTATCACTAGAGGACCTGATATAAACATTTTCATCAAAATTGGCCAACCAGAAGTAGTAGTTTATTCATGTAATTTTTCACTTTTTTGCTCTTTTACAGTTTTTAAAAAATTGCCTCATTTACTACATTTTTTATCCTCTATAAAATACCATAAGCGCCATGCCCGTGCTAAAATTCTTGAGGGGGTGCTCCAAAAAAATGGGTTTTTTAAGATTGCAGCCTTAATATGCATTTTAGAGCAAAAGTGTTTGTAATTAGTTCTACAAAATTTAAAAACCTACAACTTTTATTCCTAATATTTTATTGTATAACTCTTAGTTTCTATTTCATATAATGAATTAATATAATAATTTCACTAACCTTCTTTTTAAACTGCGTCACCTTTATTTTATTCCTACTTACACGTGTTTCGGTGGATCCACCATCATCAGAGTAAATAAAAAATTGAAACTAAAAATTTTTTTCATTTATTTAAAATTTACAGAAGATGATACATCTTCAGTCACTTGTATAAAACTGATTTAAAATTAATTTATTTTAATTTATCCCTTCTCATATTTACTGTAGATAGCAGCAGCAGTCAATATCACTTCATCATTCCTAAATTTTATCTGTTCATTCAAAATGTCCTGCTTTTGCTCTTTTAAATATTTATAAAAATATGAGATGTTCCATATTTATAAATATTTAAAAGAGCAAAAGCAGGACATTTTGAATGAACAGATAAAATTTAGGAATGTTGAAGTGATATTGACTGCTGCTGCTATCTACAGTAAATATGAGAAGGGATAAATTAAAATAAATTAATTTTAAATCAGTTTTATACAAGTGACTGAAGATGTATCATCTTCTGTAAATTTTAAATAAATGAAAAAAATTTTTAGTTTCAATTTTTCATTTACTCTGATGATGGTGGATCCACCGAAACACGTGTAAGTAGGAATAAAATAAAGGTGACGCAGTTTAAAAAGAAGGTTAGTGAAATTATTATATTAATTCATTATATGAAATAGAAATATTTCAAACTGCAGGATGCATTATAAAGATTTATTTTTGAACTCTTAGTTTGTCGGCAATTAGTGATTTTCTTTTTTTTCTCATGAAAATTGTTATAAAAATTGAAGTTTTTTTAAAATTGTGGCCTTAATATCCATTTTAGAGCACAAGTGTATGTAATTAACGTTGTGGAACATTTAAAGATCTATCTTTTTTTTTTGTACAACACTTATTTTAGTGGTAATTAGTAATTTTCTATTGTTGGTTTTTTTTAATAATAATTGGTGAAAAAATTGTATTTTTTAAGATTGCTGCCTTAGTATGCATTTTACGATAAAATACATACACATCTTTTATTTTAAGCATTTTTCTCTACAGTCTAGTTTAGAGGCAATTATTGATTTTCCGTATTTTTAGTTCTTTACAGAGGTTGATTTTTATTTTGTGCCATTCACACATAATTAAAATTAGCTTAAGTTTTTCATTTTACATTGTTATCTCATAAATAAAACATACGTTACATTGTTCATTAACTACATTTGCAAAAGAAAGTTGTGTGAGTGTTTCAGACCAGATATTTTTATCGAGAATTCAGTCAAGGATTATTAAAAAATATTTAAAGCCGTTGTAAAAATGTTATTTAGGTATTTTTTTAGGGAATCTAGTTTTCACGTTTTAAAATAATATACTTTATTTCCATTGAAAAATATATTTTTCTAACCACCAGAATACGGTAACATAAAACACTTACCAATGTTTATAGCGCTTTCGTGTATCTTGTACACATCTTCAGTAAATTAAAATTTATATAGAGTCAAAATTTAAAACTTCCTGCTCCTACCATGGTAGATAAGGAATAGTCGATTCTTATATTTAAAACAGTCTTGCCAACTTAATCAGTTGATTGTCGTATTCAATCTGTGCGTTCATTAATTTTTCCCTGCTATTGTATTTATAAATATAATATTTTTCCAAAATTACAATTTCATTTTGTCTGTTATTTATTTCCAATATTTCTAGATTATTTTTTATATTCGACATATTATGTTTATTTTTAATCATGTGTTCAATTACATTGGAGAATTTTCGATTTCCTTTTTTATAGTTAGAATAGTGTTCTGTAAACCGTTTTTTTAAATAGAAATATTGGAAATAAATAACAGACAAAATGAAATTGTAATTTTGGAAAAATATTATATTTATAAATACAATAGCAGGGAAAAATTAATGAACACACAGATTGAATACGACAATCAACTGATTAAGTTGGCAAGACTGTTTTAAATATAAGAATCGACTATTCCTTATCTACCATGGTAGGAGCCGGAAGTTTTAAATTTTGACTCGATATAAATTTTTATTTACTGAAGATGTGTACAAGATACACGAAAGCGCTATAAACATTGGTAAGTGTTTTATGTTACCGTATTCTGGTGGTTAGAAAAATATATATTTCAATTTTAAATAATACGGCTGTTTAAAAATCATACATAGGATGTTTAATAAAATAATAAATTTATTTCCATTATATGTGTACAATGTTATACAGATAATTTTGAATTAATGAATGGAAGTGTGCACACTATTTCTTCAGGTAATAACATACAGCTTCTAGAAAATGTTTATGAAGATTACATCTTTATTTTTTCAAAGGCTTGAATCAAACTCAATAAATGTCTGAATCAGAAAAATAAATGCTTATAATTCACAAAAGACAAATGGTGTATGGTTTTAATTAAACTTTTCTACCATTAGGCAATATTTTCTTCTGTTTAATTGGGTTGACCCAGTGTTATTTTGTATTACTTTTTTTATGGAACCTGCGTAAGCTTTGGCTAGTGCGTAGGTAATGAGATGAGGTGATATACAAATAATATAATATAAATATTATATTATGTTATTTTATCAAACATCCTATATATAGGATTTCAAACAGCCGTATTATTTAAAATTGAAATATATATTTCTAACTACCAGAATACAGTAACAGAAAATACTTACCAATGTTTATAGCGCTTTCGTGTATCTTGTACACATCTTCAGTAAATTAAAATTGTTTAAAAAACTTTTTCACATCAAAATTTAAAACCCGACTCTTACCATGGTAGATAAGGAACATTACCATAAGGAATTCCTTATCTACCATGGTAGGAATAGGAAGTTTTAAATTTTGATGTGAAAAAAAATTTTTGAAGAATTTTAATTAACTAAAGATGTATACAAGATACACGAAAGCGCTATAAACATTGGTAAGTGTTTTCGTATTCTGGTGGTTAGAAATATATATTTCAATATACCGGGTGATTCAAAACTATATGGCAATCTCTTAGGATCTCATTCTATAGCTAAAAATAAGAAAAAAAGTTCATATAAACATATGCCAGAAAACGCTTAGTTAGCGAGTTACAGCTAGCGAAAAATTTCACCTAGAACTCTGTACCCTCGGTGTAGAAAGACCGTATAAAAATGTTAAAGGTAGTTACAAAGATACAAATACGTTGGTTTCTTATGTTTTTTAATCTAAAAAATTGAATAAAATTGGTTCCAGAGCTGTAAATGCAATACTTCCAGAGATATATTACATAAAACACAAGAATTGGTGCAAAGAAATAACAAATTTTTGTGTTTAACGTAAGATTACTTCCATACATGGTAATAAAGGTGTATTTTTTCTTAAATAAATTTGTAGAAAATTTAATTCTGAAAAGATTTATGTGAATTACTCAGGAAAAAAATGAATAATAGATATTGAAATTTCGCTTTATTTAAAATCAAAACAGACGCACATTCTTAACTGCATAAAATATTTCAGCTGTTACTCCCAACCTAATATTTTATGCACTTAAGAATGTGCGTATTATGTGCGTCTGTTTTGGTTTTAAATAAAGCGAAATTTCAATATCTATTATTCATTTTTTCCTGAGTAATTCACATGAATCTTTTCAGAATTAAATTTTCTACAAATTTATTTAAGAAAAAATACACCTTTATTTACCATGTATGGAAGTAATCTTACGTTAACACAAAAATGTGTTATTTCTTTGCACCAATTCTTGTGTTTTATGTAAGATATCTCTGGAAGTATTGCATTTACAGCTCTGAAACCAATTTTATTCAATTTTTTAGATTAAAAAACATAAGAAACCATCGTATTTGTATCTTTGTAACTACCTTTAACATTTTTATACGGTCTTACTTCACCGAGGGTACAGAGTTCTAGGTGAAATTTTTCGCTAGCCGTAACTCGCTAACTAAGCGTTTTCAGGCATGTGTTTATATGAACGTTTTTTCTTATTTTTAGCTATAGAATGAGATCCCAAGAGATTGCTGTATAGTTTTGAATCATCCTGTATATGTAAATAATATATTCGCAGGCCTGATTGGTTATCAAACCTGGGGCTTCGGCATGTAGCGTGATATTTTAATCTTATTATTTATTAAGAACAAATAAAAAACTCAACTGCACATACAGGTAACCAGCTACCGACAAACAATTTTTTATTCATTTTCCTTTTTTAAACTTACAATTGTAAAAATGTTTAAATTTATTTTAATTTATTTGACATAAATATTAGATTTAAATTTAGAATAATAAATAACATTTATTTTTAATAATTTTCAATAACATTTATTTTGAAATTTTTTAAATTATTTTTATACTAGAATAAATGTCAAGTTTTACAATAATGAAACCTCAAAACTGGCTGCTACATTATTCTGCTGGTTTAAAGAAAAAAAATTCAAAATCAATTAAAGTGTAATAACTAAGAAATTAAAATTTATATTATGAATTTGCATATAGCCTACTATTCTAATAAATAAAATCTTGTACCTTTGTATGTTAACAAAACAAATCATAACCCTCATATAAAGTTTACTACTTCGTAAATCAAATAACAAAATTAATAAATGAAATAATTAATCCTAATTATGAAAATAAAACGTTCACAGTGGAAAATCTTAAACACATAATACACACATTCTTATAAACACTTAAGTAACCTACATACGAATTATTATTATTTATTTAAGTGTAACATATATTTACACATTTTTTATGTTAGCCTAATTTATAAATTCTTTTAAATTTGAAACGTGAAAAATACCAATTTTATTTTGCTCTCATCTAATGTACCTATCTGATAAGTTGATTGACCAAAAATTTTAATTACTTTGAATTGACCTCTATAAATACAAAACAATTTACTAATTTTCTTTTTAAAAAAATTTGACTTTATTTGTTCTTTCTAATACTAAATCACCTATCTTAAAAAACTTTAATTTTCTTATTTTGCTATCATAACATCTCTTATTCTGTTCATTTCTTTTATGTGTTCTATTTTTTGCTATCTCTAAATTTTCCTCATACCTTTTCTTCTATATACTTTCTTCTTTATCAAAATATTTTTCAAAGAACCTTACATCTTCTTTACCTGTCTGCAAATAATTAGCTGTAAATCCTGTTGTTTCATTATGTGTACTATTCAAAGCATTCACAATATGGTCTAAATATTCTATCCATTTGTTATGTTTCTCATTTACATAAATTCTTAGAATTTCAATGATATTTCGGTTAAATCTCTCAACTAAATTGCTCTGTGCATGCTGACAGATTTCATATAATGTTTTAGGTTATTTTGTTTTATGAATTTTAACCATAACTCCGATTTAAATTGTGTACCTCTGTCAGAAATAATCCTTTCTACTGTATTATGATCTTTAAGATATAATTTCAGTTTATTAATCACGCTACTTGAATTTGCTTTTCTCAATGGATAAACAGTAACAAATTTAGTAAAACAGTCCACTAAAACAAGAATATAAATACAATTACAACGACTTCTAGGTAACTCTTATAAAATCAATCGAAATCACTTGACTTGGCCTTTCCATAAAAGTATGGCCCATTGGTGCATTGTTTATCTGATTGCTATACTTACATTTTTGACATAATATAAAACGTTTAATTAGCTTGTACATATTTTTGAAATAAAATGATTCATTTAAAATTTTAAATACTTTTCTTATATCTAAATGTGCATAGAAATTATGTAATTGCCAAATTAATACATTCTGTACAGATTTCGATACCATTATCTTATATTTACTTCCAATTCGTTTATATAATAAAATATTTTTAATAATATACACTGGTTTATTCTCTTTAATGTTTGGTTTACTTTGATTGTTTATTGTTAGATTGTAAAATTTTCTTATAAGTATATCTGGTTGTTGTAATTCTGATAATTTTTTAAGTTTCTGTTTCAAATCATTACTTATTTGATATTTAAAATATGCTAACTTATAAATTGGATTCTTATCTATAACTTGTTCACTATTATTTCTGTTAAAAATATTTGCAACTACATTACTCTTCCCTTTAACATGCTCTATTTTAATGTCATACTCTTGAGTTCTTAAAATCCACTTAGTTAATCTGTTATTTAAAAACTTACAAGTATGTAAATGTACAATTGCCATGTTGTCAACCAAAACAGTAACTTTATTACCAATTATATAAGTTCTTAATTTCTCTAAACAATATACTAAATTAAGTAGTTCCAACTCATAAATACTAAAATGTTTTTCAGCTGGCCTTAATGTCCTACTAATGAACATAATTACTTTTTTTTTCTATTTAACTTATTTATTTACAATCAGCCTTACAATGTGGCTTTAAGCAAATCATTGTACAAGAACTAAACTTACGTGAGTGAAGTAGACAGCCTTTGCTCTCACTTCAACTAAATAGAATTAGAAAATAAAGTTGATAAAAACTAAGAAATGTTGTAAAGTTACAAAATTAACAAGAACAATGTAAAAGAAGTAAACAAAAAAAATGAAGTAAACAATGCAAAAGAAGTTAACAATAAAAAAGTAAAATAAATGAAATTTTTAAATTTCACTGTAGATTAAAAAGTAGTGATGAGGATGAATGGTGAATTTAACTTCGTGTATGTATTAAAATCGTTGGTCCAAGTCGAGGATGTGATGTCTTTTGAGGCGCTTCGTTTCCTCACTGTTGTCCAGTAAATTTAATGCCAGGTGGTTCTGGTGATTGTTTAATCTTAGCTGGTACCGGAGGCTCAGCTCTCTTATCTCTTCTGTTACGGTACAGATACGAAGATGGTCATGTATTTCCGAGTTTCTTATAAACCACCCAGCGTTACTCGTTGATCTTAATACTTTATTTTGGAAGCGTTGTATCATTTCTAAATTGAATCTGCTGGATGTACCCCAAAGCTGAGCGCCATACTTCCAAACAGGCTTGAAAATTGTATTGTAGGCCAAGACCTTATTTTCAACAGATAATTGTGATCTTCTTCCTAACAACCAGTTATACCTCATGTATTTTAAATTAAGCTCGTTCCGTTTACATACTATGTGATGTCGCCAAGTTAATCTCCGATCAAGATGCAAGCCAAGGTACTTCACATGATCTTGTTGTGGGAGTACATCATTACCTAAGAGTACTGATGGGCATTCCTCTCTTCTCATAGTAAACGTAACTTGGACAGATTTATTTGCGTTGGCTTTTAGTCTCCATTTGTTCAACCAGAGTAGCACTTCGTCTAAGTATATTTGAGCTTTATTTGATGCTTCTGTAGCATTATTGTCAGATGAAAGAATTGCTGTATCATCAGCGTACGTAGCGGTAAGTACTGATTGGTTTAGAGGCATGTCAGTGGAAATATTACGTATAATATTGGAGCAAGTATAGATCCTTGAGGAACCCCGGAGTTTATTTCTCCAAATTTTGAGTATGCACCTCTGCATTTAATTTGAAATATCCTACCTTCCAGAAAAGATTTAAGAACAAAATAAAACGGATAAGGTAAAATTGTTTTTAATTTGTATAAAAGACCAATATGCCACACTTTGTCAAAGGCTCTTAATATGTCTAGAAAAAGAGCACAGCAGATATCTCCCCTTTCTAATGTGTCAGATATCATATTCACTACCCGATGTATTTGCTCCACAGTAGAGTGACCGCTTCTGAATCCAAACTGATGGTCTGGAACAACATTCTGTTGTATTAGAATCCCCTGAAGCTTCTTTAAAAACAATTTTTTAAAGACCTTGGAAAGAAGAGGCAGTAAGCTAATTGGCCTATATGAAGACATTTCATTTGGTGGTTTACCTGGTTTTGGAATCATTATTATTTGCGAGACTTTCCATTGAGAAGGAAAATGTGTCTTTCGCAAGATACTGTTGAATAGAATTTGAAGATAAGTTAATGCCCTGACAGGAAGATGTTTGATGACTTCAGACGTAATTAAGTCAAATCCCGGAGCCTTTTTTGATGGAAGGTGATTGATTACTTGTTGTATCTCGCCAACAGTAAAAGGTTCTATCGGTAAGTCCATAGGCACTGGTGTTTCCATAAACTCGTGAATTTCTTTTTCGTCAATTCCGACAGAAGGATGAGGTTGAAATACATCACTTAGGTAGTCGCAAAACAAATCGGCTTTCTCTTCATCACTTCTAGCCCAGTTCCCATCATCACGTCGGAGTGGAGGAGTATGTTGAATTGGTCTTTTTATTTTAGAAGTGGCTTTCCATAACGAGTGATCTGTTGTTTCGTTGGGAGACAAATTTTCTAAAAAGGTTCGAAAAGAATTATTTTTTATAGTGAATAACAAATCTTTTAGTTCTTTTGATGCTCGGTTGAATGCGTTTTTGTCTGCGGGTTGTCTGCTATTTTGCCATACACGCCGTAATCTTCTTTTTTCTCTTACTTTTTCCAAAATTTCACGTGGGTAATTCATATTATCGTATTCTGTGACTGTATCTTCCGATGTACTACTCCAAGCTGCTTTTTGAATGATGTTTGTGAAGTGTTGAACTGCTTCATCTATGTCGTCCGATACTTTTAAAGGTATGTTGAGGTTAATGTTGTCATGAATAAAAGCTGAGAAGGAAGTCCAATTTGTGTATTTGTTATATAAAGTGGGAGGTTTTTGTCGTAGAATAATATGTGTACTGATTGTAATTATGATTGGAGAATGGTTTGATGTACTGTCTAGGCTGCTTTCGACATCTATATAAAACCTACTGATACCTTTTGTGATACCAAAATCCAATAAATCAGGGATTTTATTTCGGTCTGTTGGCCAGTATGTAGGTTGTCCGGTAGATAAGATATTATAATTATTTCCCAAATCTATGGCCACTTTCAGTTCCCGACCACGAGGTGTAATGAGACGAGATCCCCAATACGTATGTTTAGCATTCCAATCGCCCGCTGAGATAAATCGATTTCCAAGGAGATGGAAATAATTCTGGAACACATTTCTCGTTATCCGATGCCTCGGCGTACAGTAAACAGATGAAATTACCAGAGGACCAAACCAATCGTGTAATTGTATCGATGTCGCTTGAAGATGATCTGATGTGCATGCTGGCAACTCGTGATGTTTTATTGAATTTTTAACAAGAATAGCACTGCCTCCATGAGCGTTACCATCCGGATGATTGGCGTTGTAGAGTGTATATCCATATAGTCTAAAAAAATCAGGGTTTGTAAGGTTAGATTCAGATATGAGAAGAATATCTATTTTGTTAACCTTCAGAAAAACTTCTACTTCCTGTCGCCTCCGAATAAGACCGTTGACATTCCACTCCGCAATTCGTAGGAATTTCATTTAAACAGTTTATTGACAACGGTTGTCAATAATCCCATCAGATTACTCATTTGACTAACCAATAATTCAATCTGTTCAGATACTTTATTGAGTTTTGTTACTATGTCAGAATCTTCCCTTTTGTTCTGCAGTACATCTGAGTATGACACAGATGGTGTAGTTTGACTGTTATCAATAATAATATTTTGTCTGGTTTGTTTTAATTTAGGAAAGTGTTCATTATTTGCATTGAATGATCTGATATTCTTAGGTTGTGAATCAGTCGTAGGGGTATTCCTGTTTCCACGTTTCCTGTTCATTATTTCCTGGTAAATGCGGCAACCTTTATAATTCGCAGGATGATTATCTAAACACAATGCACATGTTGCTGGTGTGTTTCGATCTGTCTTTGGGCAGTCAGTTGTATTATGGCTCTGCGCACACTTTACACAACGATAGGGACGCATGCAATTGTTTTTGGTGTGGCCGTATTGTTGGCAACGTTTACATTGAACTATGTGGTTACTTTTTCTAGGTGGTTCGATATTAACGCAACAATTCGAAATATACCTGATATTAAAAATGTCTTTGTTGTTTTCTTGCGGTTCAAGATTAACAAAAAATATAGGAATTGGTTCTTTAGTTACGCGGTGGCGAGCATTAACAATTTCACCTCTTACTTTGTGCCCATGTTTTTCAATTTCTTCTTTAATAATAGAAGTTGGAATAGAGTAATGTAAATTTTTTATTACTATTCGGTAAGCGCGTTCTTCTTTCCTACTAAATGTATGACCGATTAAATTCACTTCACGAATAACCGCTATTAGGTCACTCTACTGTGGAGCAAATACATCGGGTAGTGAATATGATATCTGACACATTAGAAAGGGGAGATATCTGCTGTGCTCTTTTTCTAGACATATTAAGAGCCTTTGACAAAGTGTGGCATATTGGTCTTTTATACAAATTAAAAACAATTTTACCTTATCCGTTTTATTTTGTTCTTAAATCTTTTCTGGAAGGTAGGATATTTCAAATTAAATGCAGAGGTGCATACTCAAAATTTGGAGAAATAAACTCCGGGGTTCCTCAAGGATCTATACTTGCTCCAATATTATACGTAATATTTACCACTGACATGCCTCTAAACCAATCAGTACTTACCGCTACGTACGCTGATGATACAGCAATTCTTTCATCTGACAATAATGCTACAGAAGCATCAAATAAAGCTCAAATATACTTAGACGAAGTGCTACTATGGTTGAACAAATGGAGACTAAAAGCCAACGCAAATAAATCTGTCCAAGTTACGTTTACTATGAGAAGAGAGGAATGCCCATCAGTACTCTTAGGTAATGATGTACTCCCACAACAAGATCATGTGAAGTACCTTGGCTTGCATCTTGATCGGAGATTAACTTGGCGACATCACATAGTATGTAAACGGAACGAGCTTAATTTAAAATACATGAGGTATAACTGGTTGTTAGGAAGAAGATCACAATTATCTGTTGAAAATAAGGTCTTGGCCTACAATACAATTTTCAAGCCTGTTTGGAAGTATGGCGCTCAGCTTTGGGGTACATCCAGCAGATTCAATTTAGAAATGATACAACGCTTCCAAAATAAAGTATTAAGATCAACGAGTAATGCTGGGTGGTTTATAAGAAACTCGGAAATACATGACCATCTTCGTATCCGTACCGTAACAGAAGAGATAAAGAGAGCTGAGCCTCCGGTACCAGCTAAGATTAAACAATCACCAGAACCACCTGGCATTAAATTTACTGGACAACAGTGAGGAAACGAAGCGCCTCAAAAGACATCACATCCTCGACTTGGACCAACGATTTTAATACATACACGAAGTTAAATTCACCATTCATCCTCATCACTACTTTTTAATCTACAGTGAAATTTAAAAATTTCATTTATTTTACTTTTTTATTGTTAACTTCTTTTGCATTGTTTACTTCATTTTTTTTGTTTACTTCTTTTACATTGTTCTTGTTAATTTTGTAACTTTACAACATTTCTTAGTTTTTATCAACTTTATTTTCTAATTCTATTTAGTTGAAGTGAGAGCAAAGGCTGTCTACTTCACTCACGTAAGTTTAGTTCTTGTACAATGATTTGCTTAAAGCCACATTGCAAGGCTGATTGTAAATAAATAAGTTAAAAAAAAAAAAAAAACGAATAACCGCTAATAATTTTTTGTAAACATCAACATTACTAGATATAACTTTTAATTGTTTATTACTAAATGATTTAATTAAATAGTCTGATTTAGAAACCGATTTATCAAATAACTCTATCAATTTGTTAATATCTGTTATGCCATATAGGATTATAGGTGGAGTTTTAATCTTTTTTTGTTGAGAAACGTTATTTTCTTCAACAGGCAAACAGCTGAATCTATTTTTTAATGAAATATTAACATTTGAATCTACTAATTTATCAGCTGATTTGCTTTTTAAAATTGGTACAGTTTGCCAATCAGGTGTATTCTGGAAATCATCTGCTACGTACATGGAATCAATGCCTTCTTGATCATTCATCGTAGATTGGCGAGCTAGCTTACTCTGCTCATTAGAGGAAGATGAAGAAGAAGAAGAAGAAGGGCGTTTCAGCCCATTGTACATTGTTGTTTATAGTAAAATTTTAGATTCAACCTAACCTCTAGCTTATAACAAAATGTTCAAAAACAATTATTATTATTTAAAAAAAAAACGAAATACTTATCAAAAAAAAGTCTTGTAGACAGTTGCCCAATATAACAGGTATATTTTTACCAATAACTGACAGTCTATAAAGAAATTTTCTTCAAATAGAGTAGCACTATAAAAAACACAACTATACCGTAAACATGTATACAGCTGACTCCGAACATAATTACATGATCGTCATTTTCAGATTTCTGGTATAGAACTCCACCTATTGCTTGTAAACTAGCATCTGTGTTCAAAAAATACTCTTTATCGGATATAGGATGAGCTAACATAACTGTTTCTAAGAATTTTTCTTGATCAAACCAAACTGTTCTCTATCTTCATTAGTCTACACCCACTTATTCTTTTTACTGGTTAATGGAAATAATGGCTGTATAATATTTGAGTATCTCCTGACAAATCTTCTATAAAAATTACATAGGCCGAGAAATGCTCTCAACTCCTTATGATTATTTAGCTCTGGAAAATCTTTAATAGCTTTAACCTTGTCATCATCTACCTTTAATCCATCTTTGCTCAAAATGTAACCTAAAAATTTAACTTCACTTGCTATGAAATGTGATTTCTTAAGATAAATTGTCATATTACATTTCTTTAATCTTTTAAAAATTGTTTCTAGATGCATAAGATGTTGTCTAAAATTAACTGATTTAACTATGAAATCATCAACAAATAGTTATCAAAATCATTACTGAATACACAGTTCAGAGTCCTAATCAATGCAGCTAAACTAATCTTCAAACCGAATGGAATTACTTTGAAACAGTGTTGCCTACATCTGTGTACAAAGCTAGTATATTTGCTACTTTCTTTAGCTAAAGGTATCTGCCAAAATGCCATATTAAGGTCTATATTAGATAGTATTTTACAATCATTACACCTCTGTAAAATTGTATCTGCCTGTTCCATGGATAAACTATCAGAAATTAAATGTTCATTCAGCAATCTGCCATCCAAACAAATTTGAATTTGGCCACATTTCTTTTGAACAATTACCATAGGATTTACATATTCAGAAAAACACTCATCTATTATATTGTTCTGTAACATCGTTTATATTTCAGCATCAACTGCTGGTAATAAACTCTGAGAAATAGGATAGTTTTTCTTGACAACAGCTTCAGAATTTTTTAATCTTAGTCTATATGTACAGGGTGGCGCACATAAAAGTAGCCCCGTAAATAAAGTGCAACACAATTTAAATGAAATCTGTTTATTTACAAATACCAATAATTTTTTTTATTATTTTATTCAATATTCTAATATTGTTACGTTATTACACGATATGTTGAAATTGATCACTGTCAGCTTGTACACATAAGATAGCGCGGCGTAGCAAATTCTGAAATACAGACTGGAGTTCAGGTGCTGTAATGGTGCGTATGACGTTCGTGATCGAGATCCTTAGGTCTTCAATGGATTTTGTATTGCTGGCGTATACTTTATTATTTTAATTTCCCCATAAGTAGTAATCACAAGGAGACAAATGGTGATCGCGGCGGCCATAGCCTGAAGAGATAGTCCTCGCATCGGTAAAAACACTATGCACACGAGCCAGTGATCTGCGAGATGTGTGACAAGTCTTGTTGGAAAAAAGAATGTGTAATTTTGTGTGGTGCTAATTGATTAATAAATGGATCAAAAATCTGCAGGTAGACATCAATATTAACTGTTGTCTCAAAGGAAATTGGCCCAACAATTCGTTCCGCTGAAACGGCACACCGAACACAGATTTTCATGCCATGTAGTGGTTGTTCATGAAAGGCATGCGGGTTTATGAACAGCACTGATTCTGTAATGTTTCAGTTTCAAAGCATGTAAAACTCTTTGACAAGATCTGCGTGACACACCAACTTGCTGTGATAAATGCCGAGTGGACTTACATGGACTTTGTTCCATACGAGCCATGATGTTAGCAACAACTTCAGGTGTTCGGATTAATTTAGGCTTATTTCTCGATTTATTTTCAATTGAGCCCGTATTACGCCACTTTTGTAACATTTTAAGGTTTAAATTAACATTTTAAGGTTAAAAATGCAGGTTGTACATGGGAAGGGAAAAACAGGGGGAATTTTCCTTGATTCGGCATAAACAATGTACAATCTCAGCTAAGTTGCGGGGCTGCTTTTATGTGTACCACTCTGTATATTTATTACAAAGTCCGGGATTATTACTGAAAATACTTTTGTATTTAACTAATAGATTTCTTAATAAGTTCTTTTCTTCACAGTTAATCACTTTAATCTCATCTACTTTTTCATTTATTAAATTTAACACATTAAAATCTGAATTATTTATCTCACCTAAACATAATCTAAAATTATTATCTTGAAATTTATCAATTTCAGTAAAATTATCAGTCAAATCATTATTATTATATATTAATTTATGACCTAAATTAATATCTTTTATTAAATTTTGTAAACGTTTTGTATTTAGAATCCTTTAAATTAAGATTTTCAATTTTTATTGGTTTGTTTACATTTGACCTATCCAACACTAACCTAACATTACACATTTCATTATCGTTATGCACATAATTACTAAATCTGACTACAATTTCTTTAGTCTCTTATTTTATTTGTAATTCATAATTATTAAAAAATCTGTGATTAAAATAATTAAAAAATTATAAAAATGTATCTTACAATTATATTTGTTAAAAAAATCTTAACCTAATAAGACATCTACCAAAAGATTAGGAATTACTATAAAATTTTCTAAAAAATTAATTTGGTCAATTTTAAATGGCATAAGTAATTGTTGGTTTATTTTACTGACTACCTGACTATTTACTACTTTTATTTGCATAATATTTATTGGTAAAATACTAATCTTTTTAGCAAATTCTTTATCTTGTAACAACTGTTTACAAAACATTGCTGACACTGCAGAAATATCAGAACCACTATCTAAAATTACTTTGACTTCTTGGTTATTGACATATAACAGAATTTCTGGACTTGCATTAGTATTGTCACTATTTAAATTACATAAATTATAATGGTAACTCACTAAAGTTTTCCAAGTTGATAAGCTCATATGATTGTTTACCCTGGTACAGGTACATGTTTGTGATGATCCAGAATGCCCCTTTATATAGCAGCTAGATCCAACTAGTTTTCCGCATCTTCTTCATATGGAACAATGTCATCTTCAGATTTCTCGTCTGGTCCTTTTATTATGTTGACTCTTGGTTCTAATATTCTATGATCTGTCCTCTTGAAATTTGATCTATCGTCTGATCTATGATAAGTTTTCATTCTTTGATCTCTAAATGGTTTAAAATTACTATTATCATTAGTTCTATTTATTTGTCTGTCTTCCTTCCTTGTTAAATTTACTTGTTGATTTCTTCCCTGGTAAGGTAGGTATCTACTGTTATTCCTAAATTCCTTATTATGGTTATTATTATTATTATTATTATTATTATTATTATTATTATTATTATTATTTGGATTTCTTCTATTATACACTTATTTTTCATTTCTATTACTATAATATTGTGTAGGTCTATTAAAATTATTATTTCTATTAGGCCTAAAACTGTTATGCTGATTATTATTATACATTTCATTATTTCTATTGTTCATATTTTTATTTTTATACTCAACATCATTAAATTGTTGTTGCAGTACCACCATTTGACTATAACTTTAAATTTTTGGACTAGTACAGCTGTCTGAATTCGTTCACTAAAATGCTTAGAAAGTGTTATATTATTCTGTCACCTTCGGTCATATTTTCTAAAGTGAATTTGGCTAGGTTGTATTTATTTTGGAAATAACTAATCATATCTAGGTTCCCATTACTATCATAATGTCCCAACTCTAAATCTTGCCGAATAC
This sequence comes from Catonia carolina, assembly GCA_035578175.1. Classification (NCBI taxonomy): domain Eukaryota; kingdom Metazoa; phylum Arthropoda; class Insecta; order Hemiptera; family Achilidae; genus Catonia; species Catonia carolina. The sequence goes on from JAQMRL010000005.1 coordinate 70,913,412, forward strand.
GTCTTTTCGTATGCTCATTCCAATACACCATCAAGAATTCAGCTTCAAAATCATACCAACACGTAATTTTACATAAAATTGTTTGAAACCAAACACTGGCATTAGTAATAAAGCACATTGATAATAAATTTTTAATTATCTCCCAATCAGCATGCATGATAAAATCTTTCCCATACAAATTTATATAATTTTTTATTCTCTCTAAATCTAATAAAGGATTGAGACTATAACCAGAAAATTTTGGTATTTCTTGACATTTCAAAATATTTTTCATATTAATTCCACCTTCGTATACTTCTCCTTTATCTCCACTACTCGTTTTAAAAAATCTATTTTTTTTATATTTGATAATTCAGAATTTATTTTTTTCATTTCACCTCCAAACCTAACCTCAATCGAATTTATGTCCTGTTTAATATTGTTTAAGTTTTCACTATTTTCCAATGTAACTTTCTGTAATTCATTTTCTACAGATGCTTGTATATTTGAAATTTTATTCTCTAACTCATCTTTAACTTCAATTAGATTTAGATTAAACTCATGACCTTGATTCTCTACTTGGTTATTAATTTTACTAAACTTTTGATTCAAATCAGCTGCTGTTTCGTTAAAATTATTATTAATCTCTACAATTCTATTCTTAGTTTTGTCTAACCTATCTTTTATTTCTTTACCAAATTCTTTTAATTTCTTTTCATTATTCACCTTCATCTCAAATAATAACCTACTGTTCTCTGCTAGAATTTCAGTTTTCATTGCAATTAATGCAATTAATGACTTGTTATTTTCCAATTTTGCCTCATCAGACTTCCTTATTATCTCTTCTAATACTTGGCTAAGTTCTAATTTCTTACCTGATTCATGACTGTCTACATTTTCCTGTTCTTCTCCATCTTTTTTACAGTCTCTTGATATTGTTTTCTTGATCTTAACTTTCGCGATAGTTGATTCTAATAAATTGCCAATTTTAAATTTGACTATGGCCCATACTTTGGTGCGCCAAAATATTGTACCGTGATATTTTAAACTTATTATTTATTAAGAACAAATAAAAAACTCAACTGCGCCTACCAGTATCCAGCTACTGACAAACAATTTTTTATTCTTTTTCCTTTTTTAAACTTCCACTTGTTGTAAAAATGTTTAAATTTATTTTAATTTATTTGACATAAATACAGGGCGTTTCAAAATGTTCTTCGGGGTTACGAAAATTCACTACAAAAAAACTATTCCACTTACCTAAATGAAAGTTGTACGTGCAGATGCAGGGATTCAAACAGTTTTTTTTAACATCTATAAATGTTCAATGTGTGCTCCTTTGGTGACACGGCATACGTCAACACGAAAGTCTAGCTCTTGCCAAACACGCCCTAACATGTCTCTTTCGATAGAGTTGACCGCATTGATTATGCGATCCTTCAGCTCAGCGATATCGTTCGGCATTGGTGGCTTGAAGACCTTGTCTTTCACATAGCCCCAGAGAAAGAAGTCACATGGCGTGAGGTCTGGTGATCTTGGTGGCCACAGCAAAAGTTGTTGGTCTTCCTCAGACGCGCGTCCTATCCAGCGTCGAGGCAGTGTTGTGTTAAGGTACCGTCGAACCTCGTTATGAAAATGGGCAGGACAACCGTCTTGCTGGAAAATGAAGTCATTTAATAGCTGAGGCATAAGCCATAATTGCAACATGTCCAGGTACGTCATGCCGTTTACTGTCGTTTCTGCAAAAAAGAATGGCCCATACACTGCCTCACGAGAGATCGCGCAAAAAACGTTTACTTTCGGAGAATCCCTAACGTGTTCCACATAAGCGTGTGGGTTTTCACTTCCCCAAACTCGCACGTTATGACGATTTACTTTGCCGCTGATATGAAACGTAGCTTCATCGCTGAAAATTATCTTCTCTAGAAAACCTTCATCCAATGACACCTTTTGCTGTAACTCTAAACAAAAATGGAGCCTACGTGTTTTATCTCCATCAGATAGATGCTGCAGTAATTGAAGATGGTACGGTTTGAATAATAAACGTTTACGGAGAACTCGCCACACTGTTGTTTTCGGAATTCCTAACTCTCTGCCTGCAGACGCAGTCGATTTTGACGGGCTGCGAATAAAACTTGCACGCACACTGTCAACACTGGCATCTGAGGTTGATGGACGACCAGTTGATTTCCGCTTGCACAAGCAACCAGTTTCGCTGAATTGTTTGTACCATGCACGAATTGAATTGTCACTTGGTGGATCCTTATGAAATTTCAACCGAAACGCACGTTGCACAGTAATTACAGACTTTGACGAGTGAAATTCTAAGACACAAAACGACTTCTCGCTTCCCGTGGCAGCCATTTTCTCTACTGTCTACACCTAGCGGGCAGACGGTCAACTAACTGCCCAGTACCCGTGGAAAAAAAACTGTTTGAATTGCTCTTTCGTACAGTAGGCCTACTTGTTTCATTCTTGTAAGTGGAATAGTTTTTTTGTAATGAATTTTCGTAACCCCGAAGAACATTTTGAAACGCCCTGTATTAGATTTAAATTTAGAATAATAAATAACATTTATTTTTAATAATTTAAAATTTTTTTTAATAATTTCAATAAAATTTATTTTGAAAATTTTTTAAATTATTTTTATATTAGAATAAATGTTATGTTTTACAATAATGAAACCTCAAAACTGGCTGCTACAGGCATTGAAGCCGATTGCATTGGCCACTATTTGATTGATAATTATGGCTCAAAATAAATAATAATATTATGTCTAAGTTGTAATCTTTCTTCTTTTTGAAACGTTCATTTTTATTTTGTGTTTCTTTAATAGAAAAAGAAGATGTCATAGCTGATGCCGCCGTACCTGAAGAAGAAGAATTTTCTGTAGAGAAAGTACTTGATAAGCGAATTCGTAATGGAAAAGTTGAATACTTATTAAAATGGAAAGGTTATTCCAAGTGAGTGTATTTTAATTTTATTTTTAAAAAATCTACGATCATGTTAAATCATTAACAAGACAGTTTAATGTAGAGAAAAACCGGACCTTCACTGTAAGTGCTTGTAGGATCAGTCTGAATGCGTGAACATTTATTAATACTGCAGGTGTGCCGGCGATTAAACAAAAGCTATAGAAACGTGGTACAGTAGACCACCGCTATAACTGTTGTATTGGTTCCGGAAAACCCATCGTAAATCGAGCGGTCGTAAATAGAATATTAACAGACTCTTCAACATACAGTATTTTTAATAAAATTAAACAAGTTAATAGTATTTTCACTATTTTATTTCCTTTTATTACTTTTCTGATAAAAAAAACCATTGAATTCGTTAGAATATAGATTAAAATTTTTACAGAGAACACATTTTTAATTAAATTTAGAAAAAATACAATAACTTAGAAAATGTACTGCACTCTACATGAAGCATAAGCCTACAATAAAAAAATTACTAAATCATAAAAATAACTGTACGTTACCATTTTCTGTGTTGTGTTAGTTAAATTTAAAACTTGCCTGCTGTGTAATTTACTGTCACGATGTTGAGGGTCGAGGATCTTCTTCTTGATAGCTCACTGCTTGAACATCTGTTTTTGCTGTTTTAAAGAAATAACCAAGTAGCTTCTGAACTTTTTGCGCCTTCATCGATCTATAACTTTCTTGGTAGTGTGAGAACTCACGCCGCATGGCGGCGGTTATGGCCATACTGGGATTAGAATCTGGATCATCTGATTTGAAAATATTTAAGGGAGGAGTCTACTCAAAAAAAGTTTTTTTTATGAATAAACATGAAATTTTTAATTTTTTCATACATAAAAAAATGTTAATTTTGTTCACTACAACCCAAAATATAAAGAGGTGGAAGGGGGAAAATCATATCTTCGTTATTTGCTTATAACTTAGTTAATTTTAGAGGTACAAACCTGGTTTTTATGTCAAAATAATCAGAAAATTATGCTCTTTTTTGTGAAGGTTCCATTTATACATTTAACTTTACAATGGAGAGAAAATTATTTTTTAAATATTTTTCCCCAAAAATACAGATAAGGTCATTGTTTTTTAATTTTTTAAAAATTCCTATAAGTTTCAACATGGCCAACCTACAAATAAAAAGGCAATAAATTCTGAATACAGTGGAAAAAAAATCATCAAGATAACATTTATATAAAGAAAGTTATAAGGATTTTATCATGAAGAAAACCTGAAATACTAAATGCCGAGAAAATTGAACGTAAAGTTTCACTTACAATTACACTCACACTTAACACCGATTATGTAAATTAGTGTTTTACAAATTTCTAGTTATTGTACATAAAAACAAAATATAGTATAGCTGGATTAAAAAACTTCTGAAGTTTTATAATCAACAAAAAAAAATTTTTGATTATTTTTTAATTTTTAGTGATAAAACTTAGTAGACTCCTCTCTTAAGCCACTTTCAATTAATTTAAATGCTTCCGAAGGTCTTTTCATTAATTTTTTTTATCAACTGTGGGTTCTGATTCACTTACCTGAACGAATTTTTCTTCCAAATGCTGAGTATCTTGTTGAACAAATGCAATAAGCTCTTCATTGGAAATATTCTCTTTAACATTTAACAACTCTGGAACATCTTCGTTACAAACTTCCAAGTTAAGACTACTGGCTATCTCTACAGTTTCTGTTGTTGCATTAACAATGGGGATCTCAGTAATTTTAATGTCGTTATAATAGTGAGGACAATTTTTTTTCCATCTATCTAGAATATTTTTCAGAAACTTCCATCCAAGCATTGTTAATCAAATTTATAGCTTGTAATATATTGAATTTTTTCCAGTATTCTATAATAGTTGGTCCACCTTCCTTATCAACAGCAGTGAATAACTTTCGAAAACTATCGCCGAAGTAATACGCTTTAAAACATGTGAGAACAGATTGATCCATAGGCTGGAGTAATGATGACATATTTGGTAGCATAAAAATGACACTTACATTTGAATTTTTACCTTCCAGGCCTGCGGCAGTGTGACTTTTGACATTGTCAATTAATAATATTGCTTTGAATGGCAAGTTATTGTCGACGTTTTTGTACTGTCGGTCGCTGTATCGAGCCGTCGTAAATCGGGGGTCTACTGTTGTCATATTCTCTTAATAATAATATGATGCCTGAAGGCGTTGGTCGGTATTAACTTGTCAATGAGATGAAAATTATTGAGTGCCATGAGTGTAGATGTGCAGCTGAACAAATTTATTAGAGCGGTTAATTTTTAGTCCTACTGTTTTTATTATAAATTCGGTAGAGGCCGCACCATGAATTTCCAAGCTTGCCGTTGTAATGCTGAGTCATCCACCAGCCGTCATTCTACTGCCGTTTTAGTATAACATAAATTTCATTTTGTGTTGTTGAAAATATAAATAATGTTTATAAAAATCATAAATGATTATGTATTAGGCCGGGTACAGACGGATGGTGCGTTACCGTTGGGCGGTGAGTTTCATACATGAGTCAGATTGTGAAGGACAGGATGATAGAACGGTGACATGACATTGGCCAATGTTGGATTTTTCAGTGGTTGTTAATGCACACCGTCGTTCATGTGCATTACCGCTTAATGTTGGCTACGCAGTAACGGCATGTCAACGCGGCGGCGTCCATCTGTTATTACCCTTTACTTACTTTACTTACTTAACAACAAGGGCGTTCAGGCTTTTGCAGCCCCTCCTCACCGCGACCTAAAAGATCTTTTGTGATTGCCCCTATTCCTATTTCTGCAAGACCCACACTTTCGATGAAGCGCAGGGTCTGCCTAGGATCTAGTGCGCTTATCTGAGAAGGTGTTTACACACCCTTACCCATCAGCGCTCTTCTTTTGCAGCCAACCAATTTGCAACTGCATATAAATATAGGTGTGCGACCCCCTGAGCCGCACATACCTTACTGGCCAATATTTCATCTTAGAAGACGGTTATGTTACACCCAAGGGCCAGGGAAATCTTTCCCCCGGCCCCCCAGGCCCCCACTCCCGCTCTTCCGCTCATCACTGAGCCGTCAGTGTACCAAAAGGTAACCCCTTCCGGTATCACTGGCTGTCCCTCCGCCCACTCCTGACGATCAAAAATTTTCACCCTCAGTGTGTCGGAGAAATCGTATGCTCTGTACATACGGTGGAGGACCACCTACCACACCCATCCCCTCAATCCCTTATGAGATCTCGGTGTGGCCCATCTCCCCTGATGGGACCCCGAACCCGCCCTCCAGCCTCAAGGCAGTTCTTATCGCCTCCTTCTTCACTTGAACATGAATAGGAGGCAAATCAAACAACGCCTCCACAGTAGCCGTTGGACCAGTGCTCGTTGCACAACATGTCATTAGGCGGGCCAATCTCTTCAGCTTCCTCAGCCGATCTGTTCTTGGCCACCATACAAAAGCTTCGTACGTGACCATTGGCAGAATGATGCTCACATAAGCCCATTCTGCCATACGAGGCCTAAGCCCCCAAGTCCTCCCATACGGACTCTTAAACATCCATAAGGCCTTTGCAGCCCTCTCAACAGTCCTTGACATGTGGCCCCTCCAAGTCAGGCCCCTATCAAGGACAACCCCCAGATACTCCACCTCAGGGGAGTAGCTCAAATCCACTCCTTCCAGAGTCAAAGCATCTAGAGCCATCTTCCTTTTCCTAGTAAAAGGAACAACAACCACTTTTAGTTGTCGTTTCAGCTAGGGAAATAATCAGTCCGCCCCTGCATAGCCCCGCGTACAGGGGTAAGGCAAAATACTGTAGGATTTAGCCAAGTTTCCTACAGGCACCGTTAAGACACTGATTAAATGCCCCAGTGCCATCCACCCTTCGGCACGGTAAACGCCTGACACCACTGGGTTGGGCAAAAGCTACAGTAGGAGAAGTTGCCTCTAGCACGGATAGAAAAAGTGCTAGATGCCAGGGACAAGGATCAGGATAGACAGACAGAAGCCCAGCATCTCAGCTCACCTCGGCGGGACCAAAGCATGGCTGAAAAGTAACCATAGGATGCCGAGGAGTTTCCAGAGGCACGGGCACGAAAAACTGCTACAGAAAGTAAGGGAGCAGGTGTGCTCTCTTGGACGTGATGCTTCGGTACATGCAAGCCAGCCGATCACTGACTTACTTCGCCTCCGTTATTACCCTTAAAATAATGACTTAAAGTCCAACCTTCTTAAGTTTGCTCCTACTATCAACAAATGATGACGTCACTGAGCATGCGTATTACTTTAAAATGTATACACACTGATTAAAAAGTAACTACTAAGTACTTTTAAAAGTATTTTAACATTTTTATAAATAAAACTGTTCAATCATATCAACTGTTGTTGTCATTACATCATGACATGTTTTAAATACTGAACAATACATTTATAAAAATGGTGTAATTCATTTCCATTCTTTTTCATAAATATATGTGGTTACCAGTTTTAATATGTACGCATACCTCTGACAAAACGAGAACTTTAAAAGAAACATTTTAATTTTAATGATCTGTTATCTAATATTAGTATATTCACTTCGTTATTGAATTTGATGATGGCTAATGCAAACCCATAAACCTCTCTTCATATTTTTGACAAGAACATGTCACCAGTTCACTTATGACATCGTATTGTCTCACATCGTTCCTATGTGCATTATAATTTATTTTCAATTAGGAATTTAGTGTTATAGTATTTGATTCTTCATTTCTATTTATAGTTTTTTATTTGTGCAAGTTACTAATTGTATTAATTATGTGTCACCGGATGGTGACATTAAGTGGCTAGTTAAAACCTTTATTTTTTGGTGGCCCTGGAAAGGGCCATTTAAGCGGTGGTCATCTTGATGGGAAGCGTCGGTCGTAGTCATCATGGCGGTCGAGGAGCTGAGCGACACGGTGTGTCGTCATCCAGCGGAGACATCATCTTCTTCCCTTGCAGTAGTGCGTCGATGGCTGCTTTCTCGGGTCCGGTGGGCGTAAGGCTCGGTCGAGGGACTGCTGTGGGCATCGCTCATGTCAGCAGGCGATGACGGTGTGGTCGACGGGTCGGTGAGCGGAAGCATCATCTTCTCTCTTGCGGGGTTGTCGATTAGTCTTCGATGGAGTCCTGTAGCTGTATGCCGTGGTGGACATCTTGTCTGCTTTCTGGATTGAAATTGAATCTCTCTGTGTCTGTATCAGAATTGAATCCTCTTGCCTCAGTGTAGTGCTCTTTATATAGTTACCGATAGCACTGTGGTGGAGGGCAGTCATTCACTTGGCCTTGGCAACAAAGCCCTCTGTCGGTACGCCGCCAAAGGGCCTACCACCCCGACAAGGGCCGGGAGAAGTATTGAAGGTCGGCAACACAGTAAATTATTAATTAGAAGGGGTGGCGGTGACACATGTAAAAAAAAGAACAAAGTTAAAGTCGTGGACCCTAGCATACACAGTGTTGTGGCTGGCTTTGGTTTGTTGACAGTAGGAGCAAAGTAAGGATGGCTGAACTATACATTGTTATTTTTTATAATAACAATTATAAATTCTTTGTCTTTATTTTCATAAACGTATACATTAGGCCTATCTACTTATTTTTTAAGGTTTATTTATATAAATTAATGTGATATTTCTTTATGTTTGCCTAACGCGTTCAGCGCCATGGGTGCATACGTGACGCCAAGCAGTACCTCATCTTCTGCGCCAAGAGCGCCACGTGTGCATCCCACACAGTATTATTTTTCTGGCGTTCTTACATCATGTGCGTTCAGCGGCCCCTCAGTCGGATAAGTCAATCGCAGGGCCACTGGCGCCACGTATGCGTCTTTATTTTTGTTGCTGTAAAATTGCACAATATAATCCCTACTGAGGATAAATATCATTTTTATACATTATTTAACCTAATTATTTTAAAAAAGTATGTTGGGCTTACAAAGTCTTGTAGTCATTTCTAGGTAGCACTCAATGTGTTAACAAAGTAAACAAATTAATTATATTTGTAAATAAACATGAGGTAATGTTTTCGCTTTGGTTCGGATGGTAAGCCTAGAAATTCGTGGCACGGCCTATACAGCCGAACCGCTACATTAATCATCTTACAGCTCTTCAGTACTTGGTGGGCTTTACCTTTCTCTACCAATCTCTGATACTTGCCAGTGCCCTTTCACGCCCATCACAATAAAGTCACATGTGACATCATCGGGGTTTTACAACATTGTGCTTTTTTTATAATTTTGTCCCCATTTTTTCCTATTTTTGTCTCTGTTGTAAATAATATTACCTATGGATACTGTTTACCTCGGTCATGTTTAGAATTACGAATATAATTCTATTCAATAGTTAAGTCCCAGAAAAAATGATTCTTCCTCGGAATTTGTTTGTAATTTGAACGGTTTTTCTTTTTTTGCTTTTTAGTGAAGACAATACTTGGGAACCAGAAGAGAATCTCGACTGCCCTGATTTAATACAACAATTTGAAGACTCGAGAAAGAAAAAAGATCCACCAAAGAAAGAAGATACTCCGTCTGCGAAAAAGAAAAGACCTTCTACTACACCAAAGGAACCAGTTGAAGAAAAGAAAACTGCTAAGAAAAAAATTGTTGAGGTTAGAAATTGTTTTATTACATTATTATTATTAATGGTTAAAGTCTTGGCTGTAAGAAATCATGTTTTATCTATACTGATATTATAAAGACAAAGCGTGTTTTTTTTTGCGCAGCAGGCTAATTTCCAAAAATACTAAAATAGATTTTCATGAAATTTTGATAGCATATTCGTATTTATATTCACAGCAACATTTTATTTTTAAATTTTCAAAAATGATAACCCTTAGGGCCCTAATGAAGATTTTTATAAATATGTGTGTGTGTACATGCGAGTTCCTAAATGCAGTTGAAGTAGATAAAGGGGGTTTGATGATTGTGAGTGACGTAAATGGGGGACTTTATCAAAACGTTTTGTGTGTGTGTACAATTTCTGTTACACATTTACTTTTAAAAAAATTATTACCCATGTTTCGCTTGCAAAGACGCGCAAGGTATGCTATATACACAGGGTTGGATAAAAGTCCGAGAACGGCTTAATATTTCAAATTCAAGTGAAATTTCAATATATATGCAAATGTGAATCTCACTCAAATATAAAATACTACTATTTTATGATGAATTATAAAATTTTGTCCACCATTGTGAATGAAATTTTTTTTTAAATGTGGAGGTGGTCATGTGTCACATGGTTTCAATGCGAAATTTCATGACAATTTGAATGGTGAAAACTGCACACCGATATCTCTTACAGTTTCGAAGATATTCTTTCACCGCCTTTCTTTACATTTCAGCAACACCTACTGAATGTCACGATTCAATCTACTCATCACGATTTAATATTTGTTTTAAAATTATTCATGTGTATTTTTTTAACTTAATTACATTTATTACATAAGTAAGGTATTTTGTGTTGCATACTTTACTTTATTACATTCAACAAAAATGTGCTACTCATTAAATATTAATGTTCAAGACAAATATCAAATAACGACCCCAAAATAAATATCAAGAAAATGGCACAATAAAAATGTTTACAAATTTAATTCGTAATAATTTGTTATTTTTAGCAAATTTTTGTCACTGTAGCGCAGAAATGTCAAATAATAAATGATAATACCTAATAAATGTTCAATGTGACTATTTTCAGATGTTCACGAGACTGATCAGTCAAGTGACTGATTGGTCATTAATCAGTCACATGACCAATTAGTCACGTTCGGATTTATTGTTAATGCACTATGCACTAGTTTATTATACACTTTTCTCACATCGGAAATTTTTAATATTATTATTTTTATGTTATACAATTTATTTATTTCATACATTTCTTCTACCAAGCTTTGTTTAACGTCAATTAGTGATTTTCTGTATGTTGCTTATTAAATTCGGTACAAAAAAATTAGATTTATTTAAAATTAAACAATACTGTCTTAATAAATTGAACCTACTGTAATATCTTTTATTTTAGAAAATTACGTCATTTTTGCGCCAATTTTCGAAAACTAGAGAATTGGTATTGAAGAATTGACTTATTTTTACCATGGGTGATACGGAGAATCATCATTTAAAATTGACACATCCCCATTTAATTTTTTTTTTTTTTGGTTTGCTTAGCTTGTTTTTTTTCCTCTGTCCCTCTTCTACAAAAGTTCATACATCACTGGTGCAAGTAAATAAACATTAACTGTGGGTTGTTCTCCTGATCTATTTTCTTTAAATTGTGTTATTTATATATTTTTTATTTGGAGATTCTATAGTTGTTTCGACGTTCAGTTGACACAGCAGAGCAGTATAGGATAATTTATTTCTTATGGGGCTTTTACTGCTACTAGCACATACACAAATATTGGCTTTGTAGATAAATCAATGCCATCATAATCAATAACATCCCTTCCTTCCACGCCCTATCGATTACAAACTTTAATAATGTAGAGTAGTCTATATATGACTATTAATTAATAATTAACACTAAGTTTATACTCAACTTCATTATGCGGATTCCAAATATGAAATATTTTTCGATATCTGTACTGGGAAAGATTTTTTAGATTTGTAATAACAGATTGTGTCATTTGTTTACATTTATCACACACTGTTTAGAAAGTTTGGCGAGGGAATGTGGAGAAGGCATTAGTACGTCTGCGGTAAAATAGATAAGATATTCATTTTAACCCACCCCCCTCCCATAATAGAAGAAAATGTTTTTACAGTTTTTTTAGTTTTTTACAATTCATTAAACATTCTGCATAATACATAATTTTTTTTCTGTTAAGCAAAACTTGAATAGTAGTTCTACATTAAAGAATACGTGTTCTATATAGAGGTTTAAAAAATGAGATCCATTGTGTTAACTGAACGTGCTAACGACTATAGATGAAGGAATTTTGATTACTTTTGTGTTAAATTAATTATTTAATATTTTGGTTGTTGTTTGATATATTTGTTAACTGTTTTAAAGTCCCATATTTATGTGTCGCTCATTTTTGTTTTAGTCGGCATATTTTGTGATAATAGTCTGTAAGTTTATAAGCACACATGTTTTTCCTCATTAAACTTTGTTACTGGTATTTGATAAGTATTAAGTACTTATTTATTCGGCTGGTTTTGTAATTTATGCTTATTAAGATTTTAAAGATGATAAACATTGTACTCATGGAAGAACATATCAGAAGTTTTAAAAATTAGTTTTTTTTTTTACTGAGAAAACATGTCTTAAATACTCCAGATTTCAGTAGTAGTTCGTGCCTTCAAGAAATATGTGAAGAGTTGCAAAAAACCGAGAAAACACTAGTATTCTCGAAAGTATTTACGAGACTCCCAAGAGTAAAAAAAATGTAAAATACACATATACAGTGTTGTTGTTTAGGTCAACAGCCGAAAGGCTGGTTTGAACCTCTAGAGGTTTTACTAAGTAAAACGAGGAGTGAGGTGGTTTTCCATTGCCTTCCTCAACATATACAGTATGATCCGCTTAATACAATTTTCGTGGGTCCGACACAAATTAGCGGCTTTATTAATCTTAAGAGAGTGCTTTTAAAGAAATCAGTATTGAAGGAAGAAAAGTGTTAGTGTTTTAATATTCTCCGTTTCGTGAGAAAATATTAATAACAATAATCACATATATGTTATTTGTAAATAAATATATAGGTTATATTATGTAGTATGTAAATAAACATAAACATATATACCTTTTTTTTAACATCAAGTTTAATTTTAAAAAAACGCTAACAAATAACACCGCTAATAGGTTTATGCATAAATAGTGTGTAACTAATAACAAAATTTCCATTACTTACTTTTAAAATAGTTATCTATTTGAATGCGTGTTAGGCAATATTGAATGCGTATTACATGGGAAAATATACACGGGTTTTACCTTATTAATCAAGGGACTTGACGAAAACCGCGTTTTAAGCAGAAAATCGTTTTAGTCATAACCTTATTACTACTGTACATATAGTATGTATGTGCATATAGTGTGGTGTAATGTGTAACATCGCAAATACAAACAACTAATGTACACGTACATAGAAAATGCAGGGTAGGCTGGTCAACCCGCTGCTGGCATCTTCGTTGTCATGTTAACCCGCTCGAGCTAAAAGAGGTGGCAATCAGACATCTTCACTCTTCACTTGGTCATTTGTTACGTATAAGGCCATTACAAGGGCTATTTAAAAACATTAGAAAGCGCTTTGAGCAGATATTTATGTCATTTTCACTTTCTCTTGCCTATATGAATACTGTATATCCCGGCGTATAAGTCGAGGTTTCAGAAGCAAAATATATGTTTAAAAAACAGAGGTCGACTTATACACCGGGTCTACGAAATTTAATTTTTTAAAGTTCAGGGTAGTTGACTGAGAAACAAAATACACTGAGGTACTTAACTGAAATAAGTAACTACATAACACTATATTCGTTAGAAATACGTAACTATATTCTTTTTAAAAGAAAAAGTAATAGAATAAAAAATTACCTAGGTAGGTATCATAAAATACATACAGTTATAGATCCGTGTCAGAAATTTCTGACTCTCCATTGTCTATTCCTGCAGCGTCATATGGATCCCACAAGTCTTCCCTTGCTTCATCACTATCCTTGTCAGTATCGTCATCGTCGTCACCTACGTCCCACAGTACGTCGTCTTCTGATGAATCTAAAGCGTTAGATATCCCGCATTTTTTAAATGATTTTACCACAGTTTGTATTTTCACTTCATCCCAAGCTGTAATTACCCACTGGCAAATAATGTCTAAAGACGCAGGACGCATATTTCCGCCCGGAGTAAAACTTTTCTCTCCAATAGCCATCCATTTATTCCACTCCCGATAAACTGCACTTTTAAATGGCTTGTTTAAACTAACATCCAATGGTTGTAGCACTGACGTAAGTCCACCCGGGATTACACATGTATCCGTATTTTCGTCCTTTAAATTTTTTTTTGTTTTTTCCGTTAGATGCGCACGAAACATGTCCCACACCAATAAGCTTTTTTTCTTTCTTAAACCACCAGGTCGCCTATTCCAAATATTTTTTACCCAAATGTCAATACCGGCCTCATCCATCCACCCCTTTTCTTGGAAATGTACTATTATGCCTGATGGAAATTTAATTTTTGGCCTAATTTTTCGCTTAAAAATAACCAAAGGCTTAAGTTTTGTTCCGTCTGCCATACATGAAAGAACCACAGTAAAACGAGTTTTTTCGTGTCCAGTTGTTTTAACAATTACCGAATGTTCACCTTTTACGTTCACTGTGCGATTACCAGGCATGTCAAAATTCAGCGGCGTTTCGTCCATATTTCCAATGTTAGCCAGCTCATAGTCATGTTTTTTTCGAAGGTTTATAACAAATCTATGAAAATTAATAATCTTGTTATCTAAATCTTTTGGTAGTTTTTGTGCGATTTTAGTTTTTTGTCGCAGAACTAGGTTATGTCGATCCATAAAACGGCTACACCAACTTCTAGTTGCCAGGAAACTTACCGAGTGTTCAGGATTATCTTTTGCCCAGTTTATTGAATGCAATCGAATTGCGCAACGTGTGATAATATTGCCGCTCAATCGGTTTTGAAGCACCCATTCCACTACATGTTTCTCTAATTCCGGCCAAAGTACAGTTCCTGTTCGCATAGCGCATTTAGAGCGAGGCATTCCTCTAATCTTTTCTTCACTTTTCCGCCAATCACGCACAAGTTTTTCGTTAACACCGAACTTACGACCCGCTTCACTGTTGTTTGTAGTTTTTGCCAAACCGATAACTTTTAATTTGAATGAAGAGTCGTATTTCATTCGTTTAACCGCACTCATTGCTACAGGTAGTATTGCACGCACGAATAGGCCTATACAAAATGCACTAAATAAATAACCGAAAGCAGGTGGATAACCTTACTCGATGATTGTAGTCACGGCAATGAAGACATAATAATAACCTATAGACTGTACTGTACTAGTAGCCTGTGAAAGTCATTCACACGACATATTGGGTATTCCCAAAATGTAACATTAGGTAGGTAGCCATAAAACCTTTTGATTGACAGGTGGAATTCGTCAACAATATAATACTTCCCCATTTCTGTCCCAAAATAAATATAGTAATGTAAACTGAAATGTATAATCTTATACCTATCTATCAAAACCTAGTAGCTAGGTATTTTCATTCATTGTGTAGAACAGATGGCTAATTAAAGAGTCGTTTTTAAATAATCTGACGTACCAGTGGGTTATCAAAATAAACTTCGTATGAATTACCGGTACCTTACTTTTCGGATTCGACTTATACAACGGGTCTTGCTTAAATCAACAAAAACACTCTTCAAAATTAGGTTCGACTTATACGCCGGGTCGACTTGTACGCTGGGATATACGGTATATAGGAAGGAAAGTATTGTTTTCATGTCGATTTTTCAAAATCTAGTTTTCACTGGATCTATACGTTTTCAGACCCTCTGAACCCAAAAAACATGTTTTTAGCAATTGGTCTGTATGTGTGTGTGTGTGTGTGTATACAAAATATCTCAAGAACGAAACATCGTATGTACTTGAAACTTGAACTTAAGTTACATACCACTACCGGACCCGACACGAACATTTTCATCAAAATCGGTCAACCGGAAGTAGTAGTTTATTCGTATAATTTTTCACTTGTTTGCGATTTTCTCGAAAACTGGTCCTACGATTTGTTTTAAAATCGCCTGGTTTACTCAATTTTTTTT
Source organism: Catonia carolina (assembly GCA_035578175.1). NCBI lineage: Eukaryota > Metazoa > Arthropoda > Insecta > Hemiptera > Achilidae > Catonia > Catonia carolina. The sequence continues at coordinate 70,929,116 of JAQMRL010000005.1, forward strand.
ATTCTCTACAAGATAGGGTAGGCGCCATGTTTGCTGAAATTCTCGGTGAGGCTGTTTTTACGTAAAAAAAGTGTTTTTTTAAGATTACGGCTTTAATATGTATTACAGCACCAAAATGTATGTAATAAAAAATGTAGAGAATTTAAAATTCTACAACTTTTATTTCAAACATTTTTTTGTATATAACGCTTAGTTTAGCGGTAATTAGCGATTTTCTGTTTTTTTCTCTTGAAAACGTGTGAAAAATTATTTTTTAAAGATTTCGGCCTTAGTATGCACTTTACGACAAAAGTATATATAATCATATTTATAGGAAATTAAAGGATCTACAACTTTTATTTAGAGCATTTTTCTCTACAGAGCCTAGTTTAGCGTGAAAGAATGATTTTCCATGTTTTTAAGCCAAACTGAGGTAGATTTTCATATTGCGTCTTTCACTCATGATTAGAATAAGGTTATGTTTTTTGAGGTTACTTTTTTGTTTATTTCTAATGTTTTATTACTAATGTTAGGTTTTATTGTTTAAATTATTTGCACTGGCAAGAGAAAGTTGTGTGAGTGTTTCACACCAGATTTTTTTACATGGCACTTGTTTATTGTAAAATAAAATAGAAATTATGTTTATTTTGTGAGAGAAATAAATCTCGATACTATCCAGAAAATAAGAGAAGAGGCTCTTCACCTGAATAGCCATTGCTGATCTTGTCTTGCCTTTATGTATTCTATATCTTGTTCTTAACTGAACACCACTTGATCGTCAGCAAATAAAAGTGTAAACATTCTCATTATCAATTTGTACACACTTTCTGGTCCAGTTCTTAAGAGCATTTTAAAATTGTAATAAATATTTATTCTGTGAGAATCCATCCTGCTGTATTGAATATTGTATTTTTTATTCACTTCTGGTTTGTTTGTTTTTTTTTTTGGTTTTTTTAGGAAGACAATAAGCCACGTGGATTTGAAAGGAATTTGGAACCAGAAAAGATTATCGGTGCTACCGACTCTAGTGGTGAATTAATGTTTTTAATGAAATGGTAAGAAAACTTCAGTTACTGTAAGATAGATGAATAGAGTGTATTTGATTTGTTGTAGAATTACCTTTAAAGACACAAAAATTAGGAGTATTTTACTTCAATGCAAAATTCTAATTGTCAGTTTTGTTTAAAATGGCTGCAATAATTTTTGAATAAGTTTTTAATATTAACCCTTTGCAGCACAATCAGGAGACAATCCATCATGAAGTCTAAAGCCACCTGAAGAGTAAACATTGTGGTATAGAGTAAGGATAAGCGCATGGTGAACCCTGGTTGCTGGTCGCAGTTACTGATTCACGGTGGTGAACACGCGTAGTGGGAGCATTTAACTACGCGCTTAACCTTCATTCAGTTGTCGGTATTCAACATGAGTTCCAGTAGCAGCAGAGATAATGAATTATTTCTTATGGAAACCGTTTCCATGAAATTATTATCACTTAAAGACGATACCGTTAGTGACATTAATAAGAACAGAAAATTGTTCGGCATTAATTATCTTTTTCTGCAAGTAAAAAATAATAGACAGGTTTTTTTAAATGCATGAGAATGACTTCGGAACGTTAAATTTTATATTGTCTAAAGTAGAACTTGTTTTCAAAAACAACGGTGCAACTTGCACAAGCAACCAATATTACCAGAAGAAAGACTTGTGATTACTTCGAAATACGTTTTTTGAATATTTTAACTATCTATATTCAATTTAATAAAGCATTGTTTGGCCAGTAATAATCTTTTAAGTTATTTTTATAAACGTAAGTTATAATGAATTAACAAGATGTTATTATTGATGAATACATATTATACGATGCCAAGTACACTTAGCAACCTGCTAGCAAGCAGCAGGCAGGTTTATGTAAAACAAACCAGTGAGCTGATATGCGCAGATGACCAGTACGCAGCTTTCTCCACCAGCATTTTCTGTGAGACGTCTGATTAAAATATAATGGCCTATTCCTACTAGCAGGCTCCCGCTTGTAGGCGGCCTGTGACCAGCGTTCACTGTGATCTTACCCTAACCTTGCTCCAGCTGATTTAGCACTGTGGTCTTAAGCCATAGGCACTCCTCTTCAGTTCAGTAGAGCAAATGCTCTACCTATCCAAGGTACCTCATGGAGGTCGCACCTTCATCCCTCCCCGGCAGAACCATTTGCCGGTTTTAATCGCTCCAAACTCAGAATAAGCGAAAACTTATTGAACCGAACCAAATTCTGACAACTAATTAATTAATTAAGATAACTAATTAAGGGCAAATGAACATGAAGAGCATAAACAGAACACTAGGTGGACAGAAGAAAGGAGAAAAGTGTACAGGGAGTGAATGCTGAGAATGTGGACTGCAAAAAGAGCTTCCAGTAACGTCTGAAGTCACTTCTCATGGTCTATAATTTCCTGTTTATTACGGCAATGTAACTAAAAATGCTGTAATTATTTGTTCTGATTCATTCCCTTTTTATTTAGATATCCGGATTACCCGGCGCCATTTTAGTCCGGATATCAGAGGTCTTACTGTAGTTCTATTTAAGGGACATTTCATTACACATGCTCAAGTTACTTCAAAGTAACGAAACCGGGAAACTCAATCCGATTTTAGAATTATAGAATTCCCCTTTTCAAATCAGTAGACCATCTACCTATCCAAGGCCACCATGAGGCTTACTTAAAAATCTGAACATTATTGGCCAGTTCAGATAGCTTCAAACTACTCTTTTCGGTACAGAAGAACAACTTCAATTTCTGTAGTTTATTTTAGAGAAAAAACTGCTCTTTCAGATTTACTGGCCATTTTTTTTTTTGGTGGCACTCGTTTTTTTTACTTTCTCTTGCCTATATGAATATATAGGAAGGAAAGTAATGTTTTCATGTCGAGTTTTCACCGAAGCTACAAGTTTTCAGACCCCTAAACCCAAAAAACATGTTTGGTGGGTGTGTTTGTGTCTAATGTAACATGAAATTATAATGTAATGTTTTGTTATTTTCAGGAAAGGAACAGACGAAGCCGATCTTGTTCCAGCTAGACAAGCCAACGTAAGATGCCCGCAGACTGTAATCCAATTCTACGAGGAGCGATTGACATGGCATACTTCGAGTCACGACGAAGATGAAAATAATAAAGATGCAGCTCCATAATTGCCGCCCACCATGTTGATTTATAATCAAATTACCAAGACAGAAATATATATGTATATTTTTACAGTTTAAAGTTTAACTTCTGTCTCCTTTTCATTATACAGACAACTTTTGTAATCAATTAAGTTTTAAAAGATTTGAGTAGAAATATTGTGTTGCGTAAAACAAATCGGTATTTTTGTTTTGTTTTATCTAGTGACTGTGAACAAGTTAAAAATATATTTTAATATACAATAGACCGCGTGTTAATTGATTTAAAATTAATTAAACGAAAAAGTATATTAAATCTAGGTTATTCTCATTATGTGTAATTGTTATATTAGAAGTAAAATTAAATGATATGACAGCGGTTTACTTAGCAAGTAATAGAGCTGAGACAATCTTAATTAATGATATTTATTCATTGTTCCTCTACACAGAACATTGTTTTTCACAAACATTCATAAATTTAAATTTTTTAAGGAACAGATTTTTTAAGGATCCAAACAGGTGGTAATTTCAGGTTGATAAGTCCAGACTTCTTAGTGATCCAGTATCAGGACATTTCTGCAATTTTTCCGGTGTTCGTGATTTTTTTCTGGGCAGCTGTACAGGATCGATCATCGTCTTCGAGCAGGATAACATCTCTTATGGGAAAGTTATGTCTTTTCCGAAATCCAAGGTTGTCATTTATGATTACTAGAGCTGATTGCAACCTCAGAAGCAATTTCAGCTGTGGTTAATCTTAAGTCATCCTCGAGTAGTCGGCCAATAGTACAAATACCTTCTTGCTCAGCCATGATAATTACTAAAGAGTTGGTAGTGGATCATTCTCTAGCAGTGGAATCTCTTCTAAGCGTCCCCACCCATGAATCTCAGAAACCAAAACCCCTCTTTGTTCACCCCACTATTGGCAATACAAACAGAACTCTGGTTTATATTCGATTCTCCCTCGTATGTACAGTTCAACCTCTTTAGATTGAATGAATCAGGAATCTAGGTCAATCCAAGGTAACGGGAGAATGTAGGAAAATCAATAAAAAGAAATGCCTTTATATTGAAGATAACCAAGGCGTACTGTTTCTATTTGTAGGCAATGTAACTCAACGAAAGCCGACTGCAGTGATGTCACATGGCTATTTCTATATCTGTGCATGATTACACCCACTTAACTCTTGGTTAATTTTAAATTATGACAGTATTATTCTGACACGTTTAAATTGGTTACAGAGAAATAAATGATGATGTCTCTATTTTAAACTTTATGTTTTATTAGTCTACTGCAGTGTTTTTAATTTTCTGTTTTTTCAACTACCAACGGTATTTACTTGTGGAACTTTTCTTATTTATGTTTTTATTTGTAACAAGTTCACATATTTTGTAATGATTAGACAATAAGCTTTGCACAAAAATTTAATTATTTTTGACTAAACTCACAATATTTTACAATCACACGTTTCACTAAAAAATTTCAATTTAACTATTATGTTCTTTTTCTTGAATACTTAACTTAAAACCATTATGATTGAAAATTTTATCTTCCTTGTTTTTTTTTTTTGTAGTATTTGCTTTCTTTTTTCTTTAAATTTTATTCATTGACGTTAAAGGGTGGATTTCGTTGGAAGTCGTTTTCAATTATCATTTCTTTCTTTAAGTCATAATTTTAATACAATTTCTTAAAACTTTATTAATTATTTTTTGCCTGAATTGGTTTGGATTATCCAAAGATCTTGTTCAAGGCATTAAATTTAATTGGCTTGTACTGCACTTAACATATATTTTACAATTTCTAATTAAAAAGGTAAATTTTAATTTATGAATGAGATTAATTAAGATCCATGTAATTTAATCAAATTGATTAAGTTAAATGGTGATGCTGTTGTAATATATCTTTAATTATTGTAACAATATAAATATTTTTTTTTTGTAGTTTGATCTAGTTGGTTAATAAAATGAGATCTTTAGAGTTAATTAACACAGGGGACTGATGTATTTTTTTATCATTAAGAAATATTGTATAGTTATTATTAATATGATATAAATAAATTTAGTAAAGTTAATCTACTTTTGTAATAAATTTGTTTGTTTTGTAGTGTTGGTGTTTTTTTTTTTTTTTAGAATATCAAAAAAGTTTTGATTTTATTCGTTTAATTGAATTGTTTGATTTGAGAATATGATTGAATATTCTGTAATGATATCATTTGAGAATATGATTGAATATTCTGTAATGATATCAAAAATTGAAAAAAGTATTATGAAATATAAAACTGCATTAACCGTTTTGGGACCAGCCAAATTTTAGACCATGTTTTTGCTTCAGGACCGGGATATTTTATTGTCTTTTAACAGCATTCTGTTCAACAAACTATCTAAACAATTGTTTTGTATAATTGTTTTTTTTTTACAAAGAAATGTACTACAAACCCTGTTATAACTTAGGCGATGATAAATAATTTCTTAAATTTTTAAATTACACGAATTTGAAAACTTAGTTATTGTATTTAGTAGTTATTAGAAATCGCTAGTGGTAATGTGTAGTAAAAGTTTTTGTTGCTTTAGAAATGTATGAGACCCACCAGGTTGGTCTAGAGGTAAATTCGTCGCTGTGAGTCAGCTGTTTAACAGCTGATTTTTGGAGACGGAAGGTTCCTGGTTCAAAACCTAGTAAATTTTTTTTTTTTTTTAACGTCCGACTGTTTTGCAAATTGCTGCTAATGCAGACGGTGAAGGATGAAATGAATTTTTGTAACGTATGAAAAAATGCCATGCCCGAGTGGGATTCGAACCCAAGACCGCGTGATGAGAGGCGAGCACGTTACCAACATCGCCAACGCGGCCGGCGATAATCCTAGTAAAGGTAGTTACTTTTATATGGATTTAAATTCTAGACTGTGGTTACCGGTGTACTTTGATGGTTGGGGTTTAATTAACCATACTCTCAGGAATGGTCGGCCTGGGTCTGTACAAGACTACACCTCATTTACACGTCATACACATCATCCTCATCTCATTGGGTTATGGGGTTGATTATTGTTCTGAATTGAACAGATTGCAACGTACACTTTAGATTAAAAAAAAAAGTATATGTAACCATAAAGAGCAATCACGCCAAGAAGAGACAGCTCAAGAAAGAACTTAAAGAGAAACTGACTTAACCTATGTAACAAGTGCTTTCTTAACAGGACTAAACAAAAAAAAACAATTCTATACATAATTCTAAAACTTGTTAGTTATGAAGAAAAAGTATCTGAATAGTAAAACTACACTTCTAAAATATTCCGATATCATGTAAAATAAACACTTCAATATGTAAATAAATAATGTATACAAAATCAGGTACATTCTAAACTATTTACAACTTAGTGAAATAAAATAAAAACACGCACGAAACAATATGTAAAACCTAACCTCAGTCACAAAAACAACTAAGACGCACGCTTACTTCAGCTGGTGCAAAGTATACTAACATTATAAATTGTAACTAAAATAACAAACTTAAAAATTACTAAAAACCATATTTTAGCAATATTACCATAACTTAACTGAATTTTTGGGATAAAATTTTATTGAAAAATAAATTAGTTTTACAAATTTTTGTAAACATCTGATTGATTGGATGCTTTTCCTTTAACGTAACATTCAGCAGTCCAATTAATCAGACAGTGTTCCTTAAAACGGTTAAGCTAGTTTTTAATATCTAGTTTCTTTATTAAAAAAGAAATACGAATCTCTTGAAAAGTGTGACAAATTTATTTTCTAACTAAACAATTCAATTATTAAAATTTTTGGGGATTTTTTTAATACAAATCAGTTTCATATTAATTAAGTAATATAAATTCATATAAAGGTGAAAAACCATGAGGTATGTTGTAACTAAAGTGGTTCTCATTAAGAAGTTTTGGTGTTGGCTAATTTTTGATTTTTCAGATGGTCTTTGGTCCTAGTTAGTCCAGATAAACGAGTTTGTATTGGATTCTCAATATTTTAAAGTGTACATCTTCAGAAGTTCGTTTTTTTAAATTTGAATCCACACGTAACTCAAGATCAGTATAAGATAAATCACTGTCTCATTAAAAATTCCTCCACTGTATAATCTTCTTCTTGTCTTCACGGTTTAGGCCTTGGTCTGTTCCAATATCGCTCTCTTCAACTCCATCTTTTCCTCGGTCTACTCAGAGCTCTTCTGCCTAGTGGTTTATATTCCCACATCTGCTTTGGTATTCTTCCATCCGTCATTCTGTTTAGATGTTCCTTCCATCTTTCCTTGTACTTTATGATTCTCTCATGTACGCTTACAATCTGTAGTTCCTCTCTTATGTCCTCACTTCTTATGTTGTACCCTTGAGCATCCTTTTACTGATGGCAAAAAACTCATTTCTGCCGATTCCAACATTTGTTTTTTCCGTTACGTCAATACTCACAATGGAACAAGTACAACCTAACCTCGGTCACAAAAACAAGACCCACAATTACTTTAGCTGGTTTATAGTACTGCCAATACCATAAATTGTAACTAAAATTACAAAAACATCAGATTTAGCAGTACTACCATAAACTATATAATTTACTGAACTTTTGGAATAAAATTTTGTACAGTTTTGTTGAAAAATAAATTAGCAGCGCAACTAATTTGTAAACATCTGATAGATCGGACATTGGTACTTAAGGGTTAATTAGATTTGAGATGAATGAGCTCTCATTCTACTCTCAAGACCTTGTCTTGAATGCATTGCTGCCATCTTTGTTGAAAAAATTCCCTTTGAACGTCAGAGACTTAGTACTTTCTACATTTATCTTGGAATATAATTAATACAGGATCAGAATTTGTGAATTTCTGTAATCTAATATAAACTATATATAAGCTTGCTTAACCAACCTTAATGGGACATACATTTGATAACAGGAAAATTAATCGACCTGGTTTAGATGCAGTTATATTAGTTCTTAAATTATTTTAAAAAAGGTTAAAAGTAATTTTTGCAAATTAAAAAGTTAATAAATTATTGGACATTTTTATTGAGCAAATTTTTTTTTAAATATTAGAAATGAGAGAGATCACCTAACTTTGTACAGTAGCGTTGCTGGGACCTGTTGCTTGCTAAGGGGAATGCTTCACAGTAGTGATGTGATGTTCATGAGCTCTTTTAACTGAGCGGTGAGCTACCACCTCTTTTATTTTGAACGACCAGCACACTTAGTGTTTCTCCCCACACAGCATGCTCTCCGCAAAGAGCTGACTTGTACATCCCCTCCACGACTAAAACACTTTTCTCTAGTCGCATCATAGCAAGTACTATTGTACTGTACTGTAACAATTTTACCACGTGCGTACGAAACAAAGATAAGACACATGACAAAAATTTGTTTGTGGAAAGGGATGCATGAACGTTCAGGTTGATGCACGCGCAAACACAACGTGCTGTGTGCGAAGGAGTGAGTGAAAGTCATCCTCAGCTCGACTCACTGGCTGTTTATTCACATAGCTCAGCTCAGAGCTGTACGTACTTGAATCTACTAGCTTACTCCCACAGTTCACCCCACCCATCGTTCAATTGTACGGCACGCTCTGTGCTGTTCACTCAAGTGTGCGGAGTGGGGTGTGCTAGCTCACCTATTTTACTGTGTCGTCCCATGACTACTTCACAGTAGCAGGAACTTAGTGAGTGAAGAGAAGTTGGCTATCTCTTTCCAACCAGCAACGAATTCAACACGCTACTAACAAATCTGAAAAACATTTTTACTTACCACAAATCTGTAACTCTTCGATTGGATTGAATTTAATTGAAATAACACTTAACCAAACCTATTCACAATTTTGACAAACTGCACAAAATAAAGTTATTTATGAACTGGACCCACCGGGTTGGTCTAGAGGTAAAGTCGTCGCCAAAATCAGCTGTTTAAAAACTGATTTTCGGAGACGAAGGTTCCTGGTTCAAATCCTAGTAAAGGTAGTTACTTTTATACGGATTTGAATACTAGACAGTGGTTACCGGTGTACTTTGATGGTTGGGGTTTAATTAACCATACTCTCTCAGGAATGGTCGGCCTGGGTCTGTACAAGACTACACCACATTTACACGTCATACACATCATCCTCATCTCATTGGGTCATGGGGTTGCTTATTGTTCTAAATTGAACAGATTGTAACGTACACAAATTAGGAATAAGGATTTATGAACTGAGCCAACTGTTTGCTACTAACTAGCTAGATAAAGATTTAAGAAAAAACAAAATTGTAGCTGCATGACTTAAAAGTATTATTCTATTCAACTTGAGTAAGCGATGAATTGTTGGCTTCGTTAGTTTATTTTTTTAATGTCAACAAGTCGTACACTACTAACAACTAAATATGGAACCGTACTCATATCTTTGTTATTATTCATTGTTTTCTTATTCTGTCAACCAACCAACGTTCAAAGATGGAGGAAGTAGAGCAGGGATCTCCTGTTTTAGAAAAATTTATGTGCTATTAATAAATAAATTAATTAATCAATGATATAGTAACTAAGTAACATGTCAGATACCTATCAGTGGATGGTGCTTTCTATGCACATCACTTATGTAATTTCATTCATTCTTTCACCCACCATTATATTCACTGGTTGTTTATTTTGTAACAATTGTGAATTTCATTAATAAAGGTAATAAAAAAATCTTATTCTGTTTAAAGCAATTCTATAAAAGCCCTTAATGTTTTCAGTTTTCATTTACCGCAGCTGTTACTTCGACAGCGTCAGTGGCAGAAATACCATAGCGGGCATCCCCACCTTTACAAACCGATTACCATAAAGAATTTTATGTGGAGGTGCAAGCCTCAGGTCTTAACGTTTCTATATACTTATAGATACTGAAGCCATGAGATTGCCTTTTGCGTGTATATGGGCTGTGAGAAGGGAAGTTAAATATTTGCAATGCTGCCAACCTCAACAGTGAGACACTACTCATACATTTCACTACCGTGCACTTTCTAGATGCATTTTTTAAACTGTGGTTAATTCCGAGAAAATGTTTTCTTCATACACCTTATAAGAAATAAATATGACCTGTAATATTGCTTATAGCTTAATTACATGACTAGAAATGTTTGATTTACTGTAATTATGAATGAATCGCCTTCTTCACTATTGCTGTCATTGGTGTTTTCGTTATCAGTCTCTCTAGTATCTACCTAACCGTTTTCTTTTTTTTACGAGGTGTCAACAATACTGTTAAAGAATAGCTTCTTCACGTCCTTAATTTCCTTCTTTATTTTTCAAATTGTGGAAAGAGAAACATCACAGTAGTTAGCCGCTCGCTCACAGCTTTTGTTAAAGAGGCACTGATAGGCATTTTTGTTTAGCTTCAACTTCATAACATTTTATTACATTGCATATTAGATTTCATTCAACACTGTGAATAGTTTGACCTTGTTTTCAAGAAACCGACATTTCTGTTCACGGTAACAAACAGTTATATTCATACAGTTAACCTATAAAAGGTTCCGCGATATACTGTATATGCTCTGGGTATAGTATATGTTATGTTTGTCATACTAAAATTAAAATAGTCGCACATGCGCACTGATGCTTTTCCCCCTTTACCCCCGTTGCAAACAATGGCAAACTCGCAACTCAAGTGACTATACCTAATGAATTTTTGAAAGATTATTTTATTTATATTTTTACAGAAATTAACCGAGGAATATTCGTCAATATTTTGCCAACTTGGACTTGTTCCAGAAATATTTTCATTAGTAAAATTTGAGTTATACCTGTAGGTGAAAAGTTATTGAAAGGTCTCAAAATTTTGTGGTATTTAAATTTTTAACCTGAGAAAATTTTTTGTTTATTAAAATTATCTGAATAGAGACTTCATACTATCTTAAAGATCACCAAATCATTTAATTTTTGCTGCGATTTTAGATATAACTGTTAAAAAAAAATGGTTTGAATGAGGCTCTAATATTGCCACCCATACCTTATCACATCTACTGTTCAATCTTAGCAGCATTAAAGAATTGTTTGATTTTAAGAAAAAACTTTAAGCAGTCACTCAAATATTTAAACATGTATGCATGCATTTATAATGAGGTGCGAGTGTGAACAAATACTTTAAAAAATTTTTTAATATATTGTCTGTATAATAATATTACCAAATTATAATTTTATAAGTAATGAGTAAGTTCTAGTTAAGTAATTAGATATTAACATTGATTTTTGTGTAACAAATGATTCATAGTTGTATAGTTTAATAGTAAAATATTAAATCGACCATTAACTGAAATTACCTTCTGAATATTTCCCTCTATTTTGTGTGTATATAAAATAATGTTATTGTTGTGTTAGTTTTGTGTATGAGAACACTGATTATTTAAATGAATAATTTAGAATGATGAAGATTTAAATTTTTGAAAATCCTGAAAATTGAACAAAAACGTCATTGACCGAACGGGACATTTTCTTTCAAAAAAATTTAATTATTTTTTTTTAATTTTTGAAAGGAAAGGCATATTAGATTTCGTTCAGCACTGTTAATAGTTAGACCACGTTTTTGAGAAACCGACATTTGTGTTTCCAGTAAAACCAGTTATATTCCCTTGTTGCAAACAAGGGCTAACTTGTGACTGAAGTGACTATACCAATCATACATTTGTCTTAACTGAAAAAGTCTAATGATACTTGATACTATTTACAGGACGATCTAAGGTTGTATGAAATCAGTGTATCAATGGCGTCTCATATACTAGAAGGTTTGGGTTTCTGTTCACAATTACTATTTTATTTTTGTGGGTCGTTTTCTAATTTGAAGTCCGTTATAGCGAGGATCTACTGTATTGGCACAATTTTCCTTCATCTTGCAAAATTGTGAGTTCTGAGATCTGGTTGTAATAATATGTAATTTTTAACATCATTTCAATACATATTACTCGTACATTTTAAGATAAACTTGGTTTATATATGGAAATATACAACAATGTTTATTGTTTAGCTTGCAAATTGAAGATTACGAATACAGATGGGAGACTGAGCAATAAGAGTCCAACATGCATATTATGCAAATTTGATTACCATTGCGCATCCTTGTTGGCTGGTTCTTCATTTATATTTTTATGTTTACTATCATGTTATGTACGTAAAATGCACTTTAAACTCAAAAATTATTTAAAGGTATCCAATAATAATAACGAGTGAGGCAGTGAATCAGGCGATTATGAAAACACCGTGAGGAAGTTAAAAAATGTAGTTTAATTAATTTAGAACATACCAAGTAATACTTATATGTTTACAATTTTTTATAAATAACTTGAAAATCATATCATAAAGATGTCCTCCATTTTGTTGCACACATTGCTGAACTCGTGCACGAAGGTTATTCATCACTTTTCGTAATGTGGCTGTAGGAATTCGTGCCACTTCTTCACATATCCGTTCTTAAGTGTCCCCGTAAAAAACTAAACACATGCAGAGATCTGGTGATCTGGCTGGCTATGAAATCTCTCCGTTCTTAGAAATGACGCGATTGGGAAACAAGCATTGCAAAACATTAATTGAAGCCCTGGATGTGTGCAGGGCCGCCGAGAGGGGGGGGGGCAAATGGGGCAGATTGCCCCGGGCCACAGAAGAAAAGGGGCCACATCCTAAGATGTTTTTTTTTAAATCAATAAAAAATATTTAGTAATTATTAACATCTTTGCGATAAATACAGAAAAGTTTAGCGCGCGTGCTTTAACTGTGGAGCAGTAAGCGTTATCGTGATTCCGTGGGTTATCGTGCACGTGTGCAGTCGAGACGAGACGTTGCGACGCGACAGAGGCACAGAGCACCACTCGCGAAGATCATCAGTACTAGTTTGGACCAGTCAAAGGACAAAGCTATTTTGATAAAGGTTTTTTTATACGAGGGGGGCCTCACATCCAAACTCTGCCCCGGGCCACAAAAAGGCTGTCGGCGGCCCTGGATGTGTGGCAGGTAGCACCATCTTGTTGAAAAAACATGTTTTGGTAAGCCGGATTACGAACTAATTCTGGTTGAAGATAGTTTTCCAACATGTTAACATAGCGCTGTGTATTCACTGTAACTGTACATTCATTGTCATCCTCAAAAAAATATGGTCCTACGATAGCCTGTGTTGATATTGCACACCAAAATGTCACTTTAATACTGTGAAGCTTTTCGTGGATTTTCGCGTGACCAATATCTAAAATTCTGCTTATTTACAAAGCCCGAAAGATGGAAGTGAGCTTCATCACTCATCCAAAGATTGTTGAGAAGATCTGCGTTGTCATTCATCATGTCCAATAATCGATTACAAAAAGCAAGTTGGGATGCATGACCAACTTTAATTCAAAGCGTGCACTAACTGAATTTTAATCGGATGGAACTGTAGATCTTTGTGTAAAATCCTCCTTACACTGCAATTAGAAATGCTGTCGAGCTGAACGTGTAGGACTTCTTAACACAGTCGCCTGCACCTTGTCAACGTTTTCTGGTGTACAGACACTTTTTACGCTTCCAGTTCATGTCTTCGGTGTTGAGCCTGTTTCTTCAAAGTTTTTAACCCATATTTTTATTGCATGGGCTGAAGGTATCTGATCATTACGCGGAATATTGAAATAATTACAAAATACGCGCTGTGCAAACACGTAACTATCATTATTTTTATAATACACTTTAACAGCGTATGCTCGTTGTGCACCTCTCCATGACTCCATTGGAACTAAATGGTAAAACAGACGCTTCAAGATGGCGGTAGGCTCATTCTCCTAGCCACACTACAGGAGACTGTATGCAGTGTTGCCAAATCGCCCGATTCACTGCCTCACCCGTTTCTATTTATTATGTTCTAAAAATAAGAGAACAAATTAATACTTAGTTATAGTTTTTTATTTTGATGAAATTGTTGTATGTTATAATAAAAATGTTCTTTATTCGTAAAAATGGAGTTTTATTTTTTCTTGTTAAATTATTCATTGTTTTTCAGATAGCATTTTCATATACTAAACTTTCTGTCATTTTGACTGAAAAATTATTTATTTTTGGTTTTTTATACAGTAAAACCCCCCACCTATCAGAACCTTGCTCAAAGAAGAAGACTGTGTTTTTCTACTAAGATTTTTTGCATATTTCATCCTTTTTCTCAAAAACTGCTGACACTACAGCTTCCAGACCGGTTTTATTTGATTTTTTTAGGTAATTTCCCTTATAAATCCACCATATTTGTTGCAAAAAGTAGCTCCCAAAAAAATTCAGTATCACTATTTCATTAAGGGAACTGAAATCAGGACAAAAGTTTTTACTAGCTGTAACTCGCTAAGGAAGTGTTTGCAGACATGTTTATATGAATTTTTTTCTTATTTTTAGCTCTACAATTATTTCTATTTTATATAATAAATTTCACTAACCTTCTTTTTAAACTGTGTCAACTTTTATCTTTACTTACACGTGTTTCGATGGATCCACCACATCATCAGAGTAAATAACATAATTGAAACTAAAAAATTTTATTTATTTAAAATCTATAGAAGATGATACATCTTCAGTCATTTGTATAAAACATTTAAAATTAATTTTCTCTAATTTATCCCTTCTCTTATCTACTGTAGATAGCAGCAGCAGTCAATATCACTTCATCATTCCTAAATTTGACCTGTTCGTTCAAAATGTCCTGCTTTTGCTCTTTTAAATATTTATAAATATGGAACATCTCATATTTAAACATTTTTTTTTTTTATATTACATTGTTCTAATATATTAAAATGTTCATCTATTTACCAAATTTATGTTTTCCCTCTTTTATATGAATGATATAGTTAGATAAATAATGTAGTCACATTTCAGTGCTTTTTTATGTTCATATACCTCACTTGAAAATTACGACTAGTCATACCAATGTAAAAATGTTTACAATTATGTTTTCTTTATTTTTCTCGACAATTATGTACTAAATTTTATTTAACGTCGCATCAACTGCAACGGTCATTAGCGACGATGTTGGGGTGAAACTTTATGCAATGTAGGATGAAATGATTTTTTGTAACGTATGAAAATATGCCGTGCCTGAGTGGGATTCGAACCCAGGACCGCATGATGAGAGGCGAGCATGTTACCAACTGCGCCAATGCGGCCAGCTAAATTATTTATGTACTAAATTATTCACCTGTATATACAATAGAATCTCGGTAGTCCGGCACTTCCAGTAATCCGGCCCTTAAAATATTAGGCCTAAAAGTATGAAACCTCACCCAGGACAGATTTTGGTAAACGATTTAAATTGAATCAGGGAAATCAACTCGACCTAATTGCGGCGGATTTAATATAACATGTATGTTAAGGATTTGATTAAAGAAATGAATAAGCAGACCTTGATTATTATTAAATGGAATAATTTTTGGCCTTCTATCCAAACCCAGAACTGGGCCATACTCTATAATTCATGCTAAATTGACAACAAAACGTAATTATCAGAACACGAGCACCCCCCACATCACACTTCTTCTTCAGCTGCCTTCTCCATTACGAAGGTTGGCTATCATCATGGTCAGTCGTACCTCACCGCACTAGGCGATGTCAATAGCCGATAATTATGTTTAGGACAATGCCTACAGAAGTACTCAGAAAACCTTTTTTAATTAGTTTATTTAATTTAAAATTACATAGAAATCAATCCACATATTAATTTTTTGCTTAGATTTATAGTTCCAACAAATCCAGTAATCCGGCATTTTCAGTAATCCGGCACCCGAACAGGCCGGACTACTTAGATTATACTGTAGTTTTATACAGTCAGTGCTTGATTTGTGACGGTATCTCTGACGATAAAAAAAGTCAGGGATTTTGAGATGTGGTATAATAGAATGTTAGCTGCAGTTGAAGCGTAAAACTATGCCTACTTGGTGCGAGAATAGATTGTACTTTATCCATACAGTGGTGAGCAGTAAAAGATGGTTGTTGCCAATTGACTCATCTTCCCACTCCCTTCTTGGCCCATCGCTCTGCACCTGCTCCACAACTGCCTAATGCCATGTATCACTTCACTCAGTTTATTATTACAGTAGAGAGTCGAAAATCCGAAACAATTGGGACCATAGGTAGTTCGGATTACCGATTTGTTCACATTTTTGAAAAAAAACCCTAAAAATACAGCTTAGGCCCATACTTAAGCATTTTAAAAAGGTAGGAATAAATAAAAACAAACACTTCTCTGTACTTACTATATTTAGTTGCGTTTAATGAACAAACTAAGCCTAGTGTGTTCTGTGTAGCGCAGAGGTAGAGTAAAATAATAAAACTACAGTCTGTATTTTACTGTATATGCAGTATTATACTGTATATTAAATTTAAAACAAACAGAAAACTATGTACAGCTAAACAAAAGGTTCACTATAAACCTTACTAAATCACTGAAATCTTACTTCAAAAACTTTCGAATTTTTGATTGCGTGATTTGTTTAAGCCTCGCTCATTCGTTTTCAGAAAACATATTGTTTTAAAATAAGTTATAAAACATGTTACACAGTGTAAACATTTTACAAAATGTTTTTAAAAGAAAAGTTTATAAAACATGTTACCTTCCTCACGCAAATCAAAATATCGAAAAAATACTCATGGCGTTCGGATTTTTGACGTTCGGGCTATCGACGCTCTACTGTAATTCAATTTGACTCAGTTTGGTATGTCAAGTGTCAAGTTCCCGCTCTATGTCACTGTTCTGTTTTGCTTGCTCAGTTCTCTTGAGTAATGTTCTAAAATCAAAGTGCATAAAGTTTTCGCTTGCTGTGTACAATAGATAAAATAACTAGTTATTTTGGTAAAACACCTACAAAAAATCTGGTGTGAAACACTCACACAACTTTCTCTTGCCAATGCAAATAATTAACAATATAATGTAACATTAGTAATAAAACATTAAAAATAAACAAAAAACATAACCTTATTTTAATCATGAGTGAAAGACGCAAAATGAAAATCAACCTCAGTTTGGCTTAAAAATACAGAAAAATCTCTCTTTCACGCTAAACTAGACTCTGTAGTGAAAAATGCTATAAATAAAAGTTGTAGATCTTTTAATTTCCTACGAATTTGATTATATACACTTTTGTCGTAAAATGCATACTAAGGCCGAAATTTTAAAAAAAATGATTTTACACATGTTTTCGTGAGGAAAAAAACAGAAAATTGCTAATTACCGCTAAACTAAGTGTTAAACAAAAAAATGTTTGAAATAAAAGTTGTAGGATTTTAAATTCTCTACAACTTTTATTATAAACATTTTTGGGCTAAAATGCTTATTAAAGCTGCAATCTTAAAAAAAAAACTTTTTACGTGAAAACAGCCTTACCAAGAGTTTCAGAAAACATGGCGCCATTTAAAAAAAAATCGTAGGACCAGTGTTGGAGAAAATCGCAAAAAAGTGAAAAATTACACGAATAAACTACTACTTATAGTTGACCGATTTTGAAGAAAATGTTCGTGTCGGGTCCGGTAGTGGTATGTAACTTAAGTTTCAAGTTCGTACGATGTTCTGTTCTTGAGATATTCTGTAGACACACACTCAGACCAATCACTAAAAACATATTTTTTGGGTTCAGGGGATCTGAAAACGTGTAGATCCGGTGAAAACTTGATTTTGAAAAATCAACATGAAAACAATACTTTCCTTATATTCATATAGGCAAGAGAAAGTAACAAAATTGATACGAGAAGCTGAAAAGCCTGATCCCGCCAATGGAAACGAATCAAACGGAGTCACCAACAAGGAACTCAAGAATTTCATTCTCAATCGGTTCAATTCTCTGATCGCAAACTTCTATGAAGAGGGGTTAAAAAAGCTGGTGTAGCGTTACAAAAAGTGCTTAAAAGTGAATAGTTACTATGTAGAAAAATTAACTATTTTTGTAGTAGACTAAAAACATCAATAGAAAATTTTTCTAACAAATTTATTTTTTTATGAACAAACAACCCTTTACTTTACCAATAATGTCTTGTAAATAAATAATATTATTGTTTGGTTCATTAGCCAAAAGGCTGGTTTGAACCTCTGGAGGCTTTACTAAGTAAAACAAGGAGTGACGTGGTTTACGTTGCCTTCCTCACTGAGTGGAAAAGTATGCTTATCGGCATGCCAGGCCCTAAGGAAAGCAGGTACTTTCCATCCTGCAAATGACACTCGCTTTTTGTACTACAGAGTCTGGCTGTATAATTAAACTCTACTTATGAGGTAACCACGAGGGTAAGTCAATTATTATCCGCAATGTAGTTATAAAATTTTACTGTAATCAAATAGGAAACTTACAAGTACAACATTTTTCGACATAATTCCCTTGCTTTTCAACGCACTTGGTCCATCGTTCAAGTTTCCTGATGCCTTCATAAAAGAAGGTTTTGTTGTTGAGATGCAAGCCAGGAATGCACCGCTTCGTCCGAGGTAAATCGCCGGCCCCTTAATTCCTCCTTGAGTGGACCAAACGAGTGATAATCAGAAGGAGCAAGATTGGGACTATATGGAGGATGAGCCAGTACTTCAAAATTGAGTTTCTGGAGCGTTTCAGCAGTATGCGAACGGGCGTTGTTGTGCAACAACACTACACCGTTTGACAGCAGTCCTCGGTGTTTGCTTCGAATTGCAGGCTTTAGCTTGGCAGTAAGCATCTCACTGTAACGTACACTGTTTATTGTTGTGCCCCTTTCCTGATAATGTTCCAGTACTGGACCTTGTGAGTCCCAAAAAAACCGTAAGCATCAGTTTCCTGCGGATGGTTGGGTCTTGAATTTTTTATTGCACAGCAAATTTGGAGTTTTCCATTCCATACTCTGTAATGATGGATCAATGTTTCATCACCAGTAATGATCCTGTCTAAGAAGTTGCCCGTTCGTTACCACAGCGATCCAAATGTTTTTTGGAGATGTCCAAGTGCGTTTGTTTATGCAACAGCGTCAGTTGTTTTGGGACCCATCTTGCACAAACTTTATGAAACCCAAGTGTGTTGTGAATGATTTCATAGGCAGAACCGTGCTCATTTCTAGACGATGTGCCACTTCGGCAATAGTTACTCGTCTGTCTAAAAGAATCATTTCACGTGAACGCTCAATGTTTTCTTTATTTACGGCAGTAAATGGTTGTCTGGCTCCTTCATCGTGCTAACACTTGTGCAACCATTTTTGAATTTTTCAATCCACTCGTAGACTCTCCGTTGTGGCAAAACACTGTTCCTGTACTGTACCGAAAGTCTTCTATGAATTTCGGCCCCTGATACACCTTCAGACCACAAAAAACGGATTACTGAATGTTGCTCTTCTTTGGTGCAAATAGAAAGCGGAGCAGTCATGATTAACAGCACGACAGCGATAACGAAACTAACCTAGCACTTGAAACTTGCATGCATATAACCACTAATAAACAAATCATGCATCATCAATGCAAAACAACAGTACTGCCAACATAAACAAAAATATAACTAAATTGCGGATAATAATTGACTTACCCTCATATAACTAGTGTCTTTTACACCTCTACCTCTTCTGTTCTTAAATGCTTCAGTCATATAATTGGTTGACCATGTAATAAGGAACAGAACTAGCTTTTGTAGCCGTGCAACTAGCAGATGGAGTGCAAATTAACACTCCATCTGCGTGTTATGGGCAAAAAATAAATAAAGATCAATAATGAATTAATATAATAATTTCACTAACCTTCTTTTTAAACTGCGTCACCTTTATTGTAATTTCTACTTACACGTGTTTCGGTGGATCCACCATCATCAGAGTAAATGAAAAATTGAAACTAAAAATTTTTTTCACATTTATTTAAAATTTACAGAAGATGGTACATCTTCAGTCACTTGTATAAAACTGATTTAAAATTAATTTATTTTAATTTATCCCTTCTCATATTTACTGTAGATAGCAGCAGCAGTCAATATCACTTCATCATTCCTAAATTTTATTTGTTCATTCAAAATGTCCTGCTTTTGCTCTTTCAAATATTTATAAATATGGAACATCTCATATTTCTCAATTTTATTTTTATTCTCTATATTACATTGTTCTATTATATTGTAATATAGTGTAATATATAATAATATAATGTAATATAGAGAATAAAAATAAAATTGAGAAATATGAGATGTTCTCCATGTTTATAAATATTTGAAAGAGCAAAAGCAGGACATTTTGAATGAACAAATAAAATTTAGGAATGATGAAGTGATATTGACTGCTGCTGCTATCTACAGTAAATATGAGAAGGGATAAATTAAAATAAATTAATTTTAAATCAGTTTTATACAAGTGACTGAAGATGTACCATCTTCTGTAAATTTTAAATAAATGTGAAAAAATTTTTTAGTTTCAATTTTTCATTTACTCTGATGATGGTGGATCCACCGAAACACGTGTAAGTAGAAATTACAATAAAGGTGACGCAGTTTAAAAAGAAGGTTAGTGAAATTATTATATTAATTCATTATATGAAATAGAAATAATTTCAAACTGCAGGATGCATTATAAAGATTTATTTTTGAATAAAGATCAATAAAAATACATTTTTAGTTATAATTTATTTGTTTAAATCATTAAGCTCAGTTGTGATGCGCTGTATGTGGCACTCTTTTTTAAACTGTCATGATTTTCAATATCTAGCCCTGACAATGACTGATGAGGTAAATCTTCATGTGCTATTTCTTGTTCTACGCGTGTCTCATCACTTAAATATGATTTTGCACTTCCAAAGGATTTCCTAACCTCTGATATTGGAGTACCTTCATCAAAGATTTCAAAATAAGCATGCGATTTTATATCCTTCAGTTCTTTTGACTTAAATCTTACAATTACAGAACCATGACCTGGAATTTTCGGGTACATTCTAAATGTAGCTGTTGCAGTTGCTTTACGATATAAATCATGTGTAATTTTTAATTTATTTATTCCATCAATACCTGAACCTTCTATCAGAAACATAGGTTTTGATAATTTTATTGGCAATGGATTTTTAAATGATATTTGTCCCTGAATTATATCTCCAACATTAACTTGATAATTCGTTAAATTTATATTGATTTCTGGTTTTCTAAATTGAAACATTTCTTCAAAATATTGATGACAATTTTCCTCCTCAATTCTAATTAAACATGATGCTGTAAAATATCCTTTTATTAATGTATATTTACTGTACCCTTCCCACCGTAATGTTATATCTTCCATTTCCCGTGATTTAGGTAAAAGTTTCACTTGAAACATTTTTTGTTTTATAGGTGTACTTGTATGGTTTAAGTTGGACTTAATATTAATTTTTAAAATTCCATCTACATGGCGTTCCAAATTTGGATTTTTATTTTTCATTATAAATTTAATGACAAATGGGTTACCTACTAATGGAGGGTCTGGTAATTGTATAGCGAAACTTATGTTTTGTATATCTTCTTCACTGGTTACAATTCTTCTAGGATTACGTGCACTTATCATATTATCTAATACTAAAAGTTCTTGTCGTTCAATCATATCGCACTTGTAATTAAGAGTGATATCTTTTCTACCCCAAAATCCGACTTCTTTTGTGCTTATATTGGTTCCTGTCGCATCTTTTCTTCTTTTTAAAAGTACTTTGGGTTGATTATTTGCTCGTACAAGCCAATAAATAACCTCTGCATTAGTTCTCATTAAGAAATATTCTGTTGAAAGTGGAATATTTACTTCATTAAATTTGATACTTTTTAACGAACTTGGTCCGAAAGTTGTCAGTAAATGTGGTATCGCTAATGCATCGATTGCTTGCCATCCTCCGTAAGAATTCCTTGGTCCCAGATCAAGTCTCGTTGCTTTAATTTCATTCCATACATGATAATTCCAAATCGATCCACTACATAAATCATTAATCATATCACCATTTTCATCTATGTAATATTCAATAGCTACAGAATTACCACCATCTTTAGTGAACGCTGAATTATAATTAGTTACAGGTCGACATGGTATTCCTAGTGCTCTACAAGTAGTTGTAATAATCCCAGCGAAAACCGTACTTTTATTACAACACACTCTTTGTTGATTTTTGTAAAAGTTTTGCAAAACTGTTAAACTTGATAAACAATCTAAAATTACCCCTTGTTTTCTAAAATTCGGGTATTCTTCTGTATATGTTGCATCCAAAAGATATATTTTTGTAACGGTCGCTAAAAATTTAGATACTTTGATCGCATCTGAAAATTGTTGACATTTTGGTCTCCCAAAAATATCAAAGAGTAAAAGAATGCAATCGAATATATGTCTTTCATATTGACTGTACCTCCAAAGAATCGATGTCATCTGTTTCTGGTTTCCACACCAAATTAAACCGGCATCAGATATAACATATTCGTCCCGTTCAAGAGGATCACTTATGTATACTTGATCTCTCGGACACCACGGATTGAATATTATGCAGACATCTTTAGTGATTTTGTATTCTGAGCAACGAATTCCGTCTGGTGTTTGGACGTTACAATCAATTTCTAAATGCCATTTCCCGACAATGCAATCTGGTGGGGAACGAATACGAACTGTTAATAAATTTGGTGAATTTAAAAATTCGCAACAACCTGTATTTTCTACGATTGCTGACCACATCACATTGCTAACTTTTTTTTTTAGTTGTAGCGGTAATTCTGCAAATGTACCTTGGCCATGATGTGTGATATCTGCATTTGCATAAGTAAATGTGAAAAATATTGAATCATAAGATGGATTAAATGGACGAGAGAGGTGTAAATGTAGTGTAAATGATTGACCCCGTCGTACAATAAGTTGATTATCACCACCTGTTCTCATTCGGTCAAATTGATATGTATGATGTGCTAAACCATTTTCTATAAAACACTCATCTGCTTCTTTTACTGTCAAGGTCCTCTCACTTTCCGGTAGTTCATTAAGTGCTTTATTTTCTTTCTCATGTGAATTGTCTTTGTTAAAAAGGATGGAAAATGGCCAAGAACTACTAGTGCGTTCCTTAGATTCTGCCATGAGGATTGATCAGTTCTGACAAATTTTATATATTTTATCATACCTGTTAAAATAATAACATACTTCAATTCTTAAAATTTATTTGACCTAGTTTCTCACTTTACTGTAAGATAATGTAGTGTAAGCCTGATATATAAATCTGGTAACTTTTTCTAAATCCAAAGCACTTTAACAAGTACTGATCAGTTAAGATCAGGAACGAAGATTGGTTGCGCACATCCACATGATTTGGGAGCACGTCAACACATATGCCATTAACACCACAACTTGATATTTTTCAACTACTTTGACGCACAATTACCACATATGTTGTCAAAAACCTTTGTTGGTACACTGTTCTCTTGTTACATTATCAGCTGTTATTCATAGGTTATTTCGTGTTTATCAGAGTGAGATTATAATTAATTTTTAAACTTCTCCCTCAAGAGGTTAACAAATTTAGTGTGCAGTACAGTATGTACTGTATTAGAGCTACAACGCGACATGCTGAGCAGTGTATACTGTGCTCCTAATGTCAAATATATAGTCAGCAATATTCTGTCTGCAAGGAAGTTCACTTTCGTGTTTCTACCTTGTACGTGATATACATATTTTTACGTTTCTTAAATGTTGTGTATTTGTCATTTCTCCAGTCATTTCTTTGATTTTCTGAAAAAAAATTGACCTGACCAGGTTCAATTACTGGTCAGATCTGATATTTTATTATTGCTGAATGTCACTTCCTCTCATTACCTATGGTAAAGCCAAGGTTTGTCATAACTCAGTAGAAAAAATAAACTATTAACTCGCAGAAAAATTACCTGCTTTTTATGCTCCCTGTTTACCACCATCTCATTCTGTTTTTTTGAAATAATATACAATAATTATTTAAACACAATATGTAAAAATGTAAACCTAAAGTGAATGAAGTTTAAAGGTTACAGTGATTTTTTTTTCATCTGTGTACTCATGTTCGTATTCATGTTATGTTTACTCATTGCAAAATATCTCGCAGAAAAATTACCTGCTTTTTATGCTGTCTGTTTACCACCATCTCATTCTGTTTTTTTGAAATAATATACAATAATTATTTAAACACCAATATGTAAAATGTATGCCTAAAGTGAATGAAGTTTAAAGGTTACAGTGAATTTTTTTCATTTGTGTACTCATGTTATGTTTACTAATTGCAAAATATCAGCTGACATGTGGTTACATGATATTTGTGTGAATACATAGTACAGTAAAATTGACATGAATACGTCAGTTGATTACAACCCAACACTTCTCTATTCTTCTTTCTGAAAGATTCTTCATTGACTTTTACAGGTC
This sequence comes from Catonia carolina, assembly GCA_035578175.1. NCBI lineage: Eukaryota > Metazoa > Arthropoda > Insecta > Hemiptera > Achilidae > Catonia > Catonia carolina. The sequence continues at coordinate 70,953,541 of JAQMRL010000005.1, forward strand.
GGGATTAGTTTAATTATTTATATCTATTGGTGCATTACATGTTTGTAGGCAAAATATAGACTTTTTCAAACAAAATTTTTAGGAAACTGGGTGGGTTAGAGTAAAACCATTAGTTAATTGATGTAAAAATGTTTCTTGATAAACGTTTGAAAAAACTACAAATTCCGTGGAATTTTAATGCCAAAGGATACTTTGTAATATAATAACAGTTTTTTATCTCTAAATATAATTACCACACTTGTATCTGTGTGGAGAAAAACATTAGAATTTTGTCAATTTATTGTATCGATTAATATTGTCAAAACAAAACATTTAAACTGTCATCGCGCCATGAAAACGTCAATTTGCTTCAGTGTCACCCTTCTCTAAAAATTTCATATAATAGATGCATATCAAACAAATAATGTCAAATTAATAGCCTTCTTATTAAGTTGACAAAAACCGTTAGATAATTAAAAAAATTATTTTGTGTCAGTTCTTTTACAAGTGATATAATTAGTCCAGAATGCTTAAGTTTTTAAAATTACGTAGCGGTACTTTTAGGTAATTTATGTTGGGTACCCTGATTGTGATAGCCTGAACCGGCGGGAAAACGTTGTATTCCGACTCTGAGTAAATATTGCCAGGGATAATTTTAAATTTCTACAATGACACAATTGATCTCATATTCATTATTTTGTTATTGTGCTGTACGTTTATAATTACCGTTACTTTAAAAGTAGTACAATGTGCATTGTAGTATTTAATATTTTTACGGAAAGTAGTTTGCTGTAGTGTGTGCATTAGCAGGTTAGGGTCGACTGGAGTGTTTTGTAAAGATGGAAGAAAGTTCGTCAAGTATTAAATACACACAATTAGAGAAAATTGGTGAAGGTACATACGGAGTAGTTTATAAAGCTGTCGATACTGTAACAGGGGATGTTGTGGCTTTGAAAAAAATACGATTAGAAGGGTAAGTTTGAAACAACACAGTTTTCATTGTGAGTAGGTAGGTTACGTTTTCTACATATATGAGCGTTTTCGTACTGTATTCAATTTTTATTACCCGATTATAGAGACTGATTTTTATTAAAGTAAAGTTTACCTATTAACTGTTCAGTTCAGCTAAAGTAGAAAAGATTGTTGTGAGAAATATTATTAATTTATACATGTTTGAACGTTTTATAATTTGTTTGAAACATTATTTAAACTGATGACACCAGTTTTTATGAATTTAAGCGTTGGGTTTTTTTTAATAAAGTTGCATCAATTGGTTGAATAAAGAACAGTTTTGTGAAAATTTCCTGCCCCTGACCGGTAATTTGTAGTTGACCTGGCCATTGGTTATTTTTAGTTTTAAATAAACTTAAGATTTGTATTTCAATTAATTTTCATCGTTTTTCTTTTAGAAGTAATAATAGGTAAAGTATTATTTAGGGCCTACAAAATAATTTTTGTTTCAATAAAGAATTTTGTTAGTAACCAGCCAAACTAAATATTGCTCAAGGGAAACTTAGCCAAAGTGTAAGTGTTCCATTCCAAGGAAATCTTGACCTTCTTACAAATTTAATGGTGTACATTACTTTATTAATTTGCAAAAGAAAATGGGATTGTTTGTTTTATGGAAGGTTATCCTTTTTACCACAGCAAAAGTCGAAGCAACAGATGTAGTTTTCATTTCAAGTTAATGTTGGATTAATATACATGTAAATTTGCTGGGAGGTCAAAGTTACAATAATCCTGAAAATTAAAATAACATGCTTCTGTAGATCAGAATTAAAATAAATTTAATTTTTGTAGTAGGCTACATAAAATTTACTACTGAATCTCGTCTTAGGCCTAGTTTTAATTGGCGAAGTTGGTAACGTGCTCGCCTCTCATCATGCGGTCTTGGGTTCGAATCCCATTCAGGCAAGGCATTTTTTCATACGTTACAAAAAATCATTTCATCATTCACCGTCTGCATTAGCAGTAATTGCAGAACAGTCGGACGTTAAACAAAAAAAAAAAAAAAAAAAAAAAATTGTTTTAAAAATTAGTTTTACTGAAATCGAATGATTTTTACATATGTATAATCTTGTAAAGTTTTTATGTTAACCCTTTCTAACCCAGTGTGACATAGAAGTCACATTGGAGTGAAATAACAGACCTCAAAATGTTATATGTTAGACAACTTTGAATTAAAGAATCCTGGGTGTGAAGTGTAATAATTTTCTGTACCCTAGCCAGGATTTGAACCTGAGACCTCCGTTTTGCAGTGTAGTATGCTGACCCATTGCGCCATGGAGGCAACCATTAGTTTCTTTTTAAAGTTAATTTTGGTTTTAGATATTCATGTTCATTTACTAAAATAAAGTAAAATTTCTTCGAATATGTTGTATGTATGTACAAGAATATTTTTCAAACTGTTAGTAAATAGTGATTTTATCCATTTTACCAATATTTTTAATTGTAAAATTTTTGAAGTCTTAAATAATAATAAAATCATACTTAGTTTTTTTTGCTACAAATCTAAGAAAGAGAATAAGTATATTTTGTTTAGGAAACCTGAACATCTTCTTCTTCTTAAAGTTCCATCTCCTATCGGAGGTTGGATATCATAATGGCTATGGTCACTTTGCTGGCTGCCGCTCTGAATAGTTGCAATGAACTACAGTTGAACCATTCTCTAAGATTCCGCAGCCAGGAGATGCGTCTTCTTCCTACGCCTCTTCTTCCTCGGATCCTTCCCTGCATAATAATTTTCAGCAACTCATACTTTTCTCCTCTGGTTATGTGACCCAAATATTCTAGTTTTCCTGTTTTTATACCTTTCATAACTTCTAACTCCTTATTTAAACGTCGGAGCACCTCAACATTGGTAACCTTTTGGACCCACTGAATTTTCAATATTCTCCTGTAACACCACATTTCGAACGCTTCTATCTTCTTTATGTGTTGTTTCTTCAATGTCCAAGCTTCCATCCCATATAGTACGATAGAAAATACATAACATCTTAGAGCCCTCAATCTGAGAGGTAACTGAAGGTCTTTGTTTGTTAGCATTGTCTTCAATTTTATGAATGCTTGCCTTGCAGTTTCAATTCATACTTTAATTTCTTTACTTTGGTCATTCTTGCCATCAACCCAGGTTCCCAGATATTTGTATGTCTCTACTTTTTCTATTTGGGTTTGCTCTATTGCTAATGTTTCATTTCCATGTTCTGCTTTCGAGACAATCATAAATTTAGTCTTTTTCTCATTTATTCTAAGTCCATATCCAATGCAATGATCGTTAATTCTATTCACCAACTCTTGCAGCGACTCCAGGGTGTCTGCCATCACAACGGTGTCATCAGCGAATCTTATGTTATTTACTATCCTTCCACCCACTAAGATTCCATCACTCAGTTCTGTTATGGCTTCTTGAAATATGATTTGAACCTGAACATGATTTGACTTATTCTTATTGTTGGAAACTTTCATACCATCAAGTCCTAATGTGACGTACATGTCACACTTTGTTGTCAGCCCATCAAAAGGGTTAAAGGTCGAAAAGTGAATTTATTACACTTAAATATCAGTAAATTGTATGAAACAATGTACACTTTTTACTTTCTCTTGCCTATATGAATATATAGGAAGGAAAGTATTGTTTTCATGTCGATTTTTCGAAATCGAGTTTTCACCGGATCTATACGTTTTCAGACCCCCTGAATCCAAAAAACATGTTTTTAGCGATTGGTCTGTGTGTGTGTCTGTGTGTCTGTGTGTGTGTGTGTGAACAGAATATCTCAAGAACGGAACATCGTACGAACTTGAAACTTGAAACTTAAGTTACATACCACTACCGGACGCGACACGAACATTTTCATCAAAATCGGTCAACCGGAAGTAGTAGTTTATTCGTATAATTTTTCAGTTTTTTGCGATTTTCTCAAAAACTGGTCCTACGATTTTTTTTAAAATCGCCTATTTTACTCAATTTTTTATTCTCTACAAGATAGGGTAGGCGCCATGTTTGCTGAAATTCTCGGTGAGGCTGTTTTCACGTAAAAACGTTGTTTTTTTAAGATTACGGCTTTAATATAAATTTTAGCGCAAAAACTTATATAATAAAAGTTGTAGAGAATTTAAAAACCTACAACTTCTGTTTCAAACATTTTTTTGTATAACGCTTAGTTTAGCGGTAATTTGCGATTTTCTGTTTTTTTTCTCACGAAAACGTGAGAAAAATCGTTTTTTTTAACATTTCGGTCTTAGTATGCATTTTACGACAAAAGTGTATATAATAAAAGTTATAGAAAATTAAAAGATCTACAACTTTTGTTTAGAGCATTTTTCTCTACAGAGCCTAGTTTAGCGTGAAAGCGTGATTTTCCGTATTTTTAAGCCAAACTGAGTTCGATTGTCATTTTGCGTCATTCACTCATGATTAAAATAAGGTTATGTTTTTGAGGTTAGTTTTTGTTTATTTCTAATATTTTATTAATAATGTTAGGTTTATTATTAATCATTTGCATTGGCAAGAGAAAGTTGTGTAAGTGTTTCACACCAGATTTTTTGTGTTTAATTTAAAAATTTGGGATTGAAAGGGTTAACTTACATCCTAATTTTGTTCATTTAAATTTTATAAAAATTTATGTTTTCTGTGCTATCTTTTCATATATGTTTAAAATTTTTGAAGTAATGTGTTCTGTTTTAGTGAATCTGAAGGTGTTCCATCAACTGCTATTAGAGAAATTTCACTTTTAAAAGAATTAAAACATCCAAATATTGTTAGACTTTTTGATGTAGTTCATGTAAATCAAAGATTATTTCTTGTTTTTGAATATCTTTATAAAGATTTGAAGAGGTTTATGGATGGTTGTGAAGAAGATTTTCCTTTGACATTGGTTAAGGTTGGTATAAAGATTTTGGTTCAGATATTTTTGGGATTGTTAATACTGACTATGATCCAGTTAATCAGTTACACTTTTTCATCCGATTCATGTATTTAATAAAATTTTTACTTTCTCTTGCCTATATGAATATATAGGAAGGAAGTATTGTTTTCATGTTGATTTTTCAAAATCGAGTTTTCACCGGATCTATATGTTTTCAGACCCCCTGAACCCAAAAAACATGTTTTTAGCGATTGGTCTGTGTGTGTGTGTGTGTGTGTGTGTGTGTGTGTGTGTGTGTGTGTGTGTGTGTGTGTGTGTGTGTGTGTGTGTGTGTGTGTGTGTGTGTGTGTGTGTGAACAGAATATCTCAATAATAGAACATCGTACGAACTTGAAACTTAAGTTACATACCACTACAGGACCCGACACGAACATTTTCATTAAAATCGGCCAACCGGAAGTAGTAGTTTATTCGTGTAATTTTTCACTTTGCGATTTTCTCAAAAACTGGTCCTACGATTTTTTTTTTAAATCGCCTGGTTTACTCAATTTTTTATTCTCTACAAGATAGGGTAGGCGTCATGTTTGCTGAAATTCTGGGAGAGGCTGTTTTCACGTTAAAACATAGTTTTTTTAAGATTACGGCTTTAATATGCAATTTAGCACAAAACTTTATATAGTAAAAGTTGTAGAGAATTTAAAATTCTACAACGTTAATTTCAAACATTTTTTTTGTATATTGCGTAGTTTAGCGGTAATTAGCAATTTTCTGTTTTTTTCTCACGAAAACGTGTAAAAAATCTATTTTTTAAAAATTTCGGCCTTAGTATGCATTTTACGACAAAAGTGTATATAATTTAATTTATAGAAAATTAAAAGATCTACAACTTTTGTTTAGAGCATTTTTCTCTACAGAGCCTAGTTTAGCGTGAAAGCGTGATTTTCCGTATTTTTAAGCCAAACTGAGTTCGATTGTCATTTTGCGTCATTCACTCATGATTAAAATAAGGTTATGTTTTTGAGGTTAGTTTTTGTTTATTTCTAATACTTTATTAATAATGTTAGGTTTATTATTAATTATTTGCATTGGCAAGAGAAAGTTGTGTGAGTGTTTCACACCAGATTTTTATAATTAAAAAACAAAATTATTAAATTAAATTTTCACTTATCCTTACTGGGATTAAACATTGTTTTCAGACACTAGAGTTTGTCTACGTTAAGAGTACTTCGACGTAGGCAACCAGCATGCTGAGCAATACAAGTGAGCATACGTATTAATTCAAAATACGCACAGCATTATAAGAAACAAAATTCCATACAACACTGATTTGCTCTAAGCTTAATAAAAAAAAACATGTTCAAATCATTTTTACTTTCCCTTGCCTATATGAATATATAGGAAGGAAAGTATTGTTTTCATGTCGATTTTTCGAAACGAGTTTTCACCGGATCTATACGTTTTCAGACCCCCTGAACCCAAAAAACATGTTTTTAGCGATTGGTCTGTGTGTGTGTGTGTGAACAGAATATCTCAAGAACGGAACATCGTACGAACTTGAAACTTGAAACTTAAGTTACATACCACTACCGGACGCGACACGAACTTTTTCATCAAAATCGGTCAACCGGAAGTAGTAGTTTATTCGTATAATTTTTCAGTTTTTTGCGATTTTCTCAAAAACTGGTCCTACGATTTTTTTTAAAATCGCCTATTTTACTCAATTTTTTATTCTCTACAAGATAGGGTAGGCGCCATGTTTGCTGAAATTCTCGGTGAGGCTGTTTTCACGTAAAAACATTGTTTTTTTAAGATTACGGCTTTAATATAAATTTTAGCGCAAAAACTTATATAATAAAAATTGTAGAGAATTTAAAAACCTACAACTTTTATTTCAAACATTTTTTTGTATAACGCTTAGTTTAGCGGTAATTTGCGATTTTCTGTTTTTTTTCTCACGAAAACGTGAGAAAAATCGATTTTTTTAACATTTCGGTCTTAGTATGCATTTTACGACAAAAGTGTATATAATTAAATTTATAGAAAATTAAAAGATCTACAACTTTTGTTTAGAGCATTTTTCTCTACAGAGCCTAGTTTAGCGTGAAAGCGTGATTTTCCGTATTTTTAAGCCAAACTGAGTTCGATTGTCATTTTGCGTCATTCACTCATGATTAAAATAAGGTTATGTTTTTGAGGTTAGTTTTTGTTCATTTCTAATGTTTTAATACTAATGTTAGGTTTATTGTTAATTATTTGCATTGGCAAGAGAAAGTTGTGTGAGTGTTTCACACCAGATTTTTTTCTCTTGAAAACGTGTGAAAAATTGATTTTTTAAAGATTTTGTCCTTAGTATGCATTTTACGACAAAAGTGTATAATCAAATTTATAGGAAATTAAATTAAATTAAATAATTAAATTGCCCATAACAGACAGGTGGAGTGTCAATTTATTTACACTCAATCAGTCAGTTACAGGGCTAAAATAAATAGTTCTGTTTTTTATCACATGGTCAGCCAATTAAATGACTGAATTATTTAAGAACAGAAGAGGTAGAGGTGCAAACGACACTAATCAGAGTTGTCTCTGAAAGTAATGAATTTCATTATACAGCCAGACCCTGTGGTGAATGAAGTGAAGGTATCACTTGCAGAGTGGAAAATATGTGCTTTTCAGAGGGCCTGGAATGCTGATAAGCGTAATTTTTCACTCAGTGAGGAAGGCAATGGTAAACCACCTCACTCCTCGTTTTACCTAGTAAAACCTCTAGAGGTTCAAACCAGCCTTTCAGCTGTTGACCTAAACAACAACAGGAAATAAAAGCTATACAACTTTTATTTAAAGCATTTTTCTCTACAAAGCTTAGGATAGCGTGAAAGAGTGATTTCCTGTATTTTTAAGGTAAACAGGTTTACTTGATTTTTATTTTGCGTCTTTCACTCATCATGATTAAAATTAGTTTATGTTTATTGAGGTTAGTTTTTGTTTATTTTTAATGTTTTATTACTAATGTTAGGTTTATTGTTAATTATTTGCATTGGCAAGAGAAAGTTGTGTGAGTGTTTCACACCAGATTTTTTTTTTCAGGACGACACTATCGTACTTCTGTGCTTTAGTCTCGTTATTTACCGTTTTTCTAAGAACGGTGAGTTTGTTGGTAACTTTAAAATCATTTATTTAATGATGGAGGTTTGTTGAAGCCCAAGAACATTCTGTGAATTTATTCACATCCATTACGCTAGTTCTCATTCATATTATAATTTATAAATCTTTTATTTAATTTTTTTACAGAGTTACTTGAGACAATTATTATCAGGGATTTACTACTGCCATACACATCGAATACTTCACAGAGATCTAAAGCCACAAAATCTTCTAATGGATACAAAAGGATTTATTAAATTAGCAGATTTCGGTTTAGCACGTGCATTTGGTGTACCGTTACGAAGTTTTACTCATGAAGTTGTTACGTTATGGTATCGTGCTCCAGAAATATTACTTGGAACAAGAGTTTACACAACGGCACTGGACATATGGAGTTTAGGATGTATTTTTGCTGAAATGGTTTGTATTTTTTAATGTGTTTTGTATTTATGTTACTGTTGGATAATTTTGGTATGGGTAAAATGAATAGGGTTTTTAAAATTCAAAAGAAAGCTATTAGGTGTTTGGTAGGAGCTTACCACCTCACCTTATACATGCCATTGTGGATACAATCATTAGAATGCCTTTTGCGAATGAATAGGTTGTGAGGAAGGCAATTGAAAATCTGACAGTGCTGCCAACTTCAACAGTGAGACACTAAATTGTACTACCGTGCAATTGCACCGTTAGTTAACCAAATGTTGCCTTTCAATTTATTTACTTTGTTGGGACTGACATATTTCCCCTTAAACCCAATTTCCTTTAAAACTTTTTTGAACGTACAAGGTTTCCAACTAAAATTTAACCTTTCCTTTAAAACCGTTAATAACTCTCCACAAGTTGGCACACTTTCCTATTCCTTTATTCTGGCCGTTTCCTTTTTTTACTAGGTGTCTACAAAATTGTTGTTGGATTATCTTCTTCACTGTCTTTAACTTCCTTCTTTATATTTAAAATTATGGAAACAGGAACATCACAGCAGTTAGCTGCTCGCTCATGGGTTTTGTCAAGAGGTATGGAAAGTTAACTTTCTTAGCGTCAACTTCACATATTATTACATTGCATATTAGATTTCGTTCAGCACTTTGAATAGTCTGCCCACGTTTTTGAGAAACTTAACATTTCTGTTTACAGTTTTTTGTACAGTTAACTTACAAAATGTTCTGCGATATACTGTATGTCATCTGGGTATAGTTAACGTTGTTGTGTTGGCGAACTGATACTAAAGCAGTCGCGCATGTGCATTGATGCTTTCCCCTTTACCCCTCGTTAAAACCAAAGGCAAACTTTTGACTCTAGTACTGTATTTAGATCTTAAATTGATTATGATTCCTTCACTCAACATTTTTAAGGTGATAATGTACATAGTTAATGTCATCAGCTGAAAAGCTGATTTGAATCTGTAGAGGTGTTACCAAGTAAAACGAAAAGTGAGGTGGTTTACTTTACCTTCCTCACTGAGTGGAAAAGTGTGCTTATCAGAATGCCAGGCCCTCTAAAAAGTATCTACTTTCCACCTTACAAATGACACCTTCACTTCATTTACCACAGGTTCTGGCTGTATAATGATGAAATTTATTACTCTCAGAGTAGATAACTGTGAGTAGTGTCTTTAACACCTCTACTTCTTCTATTCTGGAATTCTTCGATCATATTGTCACCGGATGGTGACATTAAATGGCAAACATTTTCTGTTGGGTGGCCCTGAAAAGGGTCGTTTAAGCCCTGAAAAGGGTCTTGGAGAAGCATCATAGTCATCGTGGCGGTCGAAGGCTGGGCGACACGGCGTGTCGTCCAACGGAGACATCATCTTCTTCCCTTGCAATAGTGCATCAATGGTTGCTTCGTCGGGTCCAGTGGGTGTAAGGCTCGGTCGAGGGACTGCTGTGGGCAGCAGGCGGTTACGGTCTGGTCGACGGCTTGTGGTGACGGGTCGGCAAGCGGAAGCATCATCTTCTCTCTTGCGGGGTTGTCGATTAGTCTTTGCTGGAGTCCGGAACCCGTGTGCCGGTGTTTGTGGATGTCTTGTTGATGCTGTAGTTTGGTGGAAGTGAATCTCTCTGTGTCTGGATCGGAATTGATTCTTGGCTCATTGAAGCGCTCTTTTTATAGTTGCCCAGAGCGCTGTGGTAGGAGGTGGTTACTGGCTCAGTCTTGATGACAAAGCTCTCTGTCAGAATGCAGCCGAAAGGTTTGTTGGTGCGCCGCTAAAGGGTTTGTCGGTATGCCGACAAAGGCTGGGAGAAATATTGAAGGCCGGCAACACAGTAAATGATTAATTAGGAGGGGTGGCGGTGACAATATTATTGGCTGACCATGTGATAAGAAACCGAATTATTTGTTTTAGTCCTGGAACTAGCAGATCAAGTGCAAATAATAAAACACTCCACTTGCCTGTTTTAGACAATCTATATTATGAACCGTAAATGAAAACAGAGCTACAATACATCAGTAGATTATCGTACTTTAAGATACAGAAACTTGTTTTAATGTGCTTGTGTTGAATGAGGTGTTCATACAAGTAATACATGGAAAATTTGATCTTGCTGCTGACTCCATTGACCTTCAAGCTCACTATGCTATGATGCATTGTTTAATAACAAATTTGCGAATTATGTTGGTCCAATATACGGCTGCTTTTTATCATTATTATTCGTATCTGGCTAGTGCTATAAAATCTACCAAGGATCCTTGTTGCCGAGTGGAAGTTCGGCGGGCTGTGTCTGCTCTGGGTATTGGTGGCTAATGTTCTTGTGGAGCAGTGGTTGTGTTTAAGCCCAGCATGGCACTGGACTTGAAAAATGATTATAACTAATTAAGAATTTATTTAATGCGGTAATTTCCGTAGAACCAGAGTGTATTTAAAGGGGTCAACGCTCACACCCCAAACAACTAGAATTCACTAGTAGTGAAGCGATGCGGTAAACATAATAACAGAGAGGAAAACTACGATAAAAGTGAATAATAAGCATTATTAGAAGAAGGTTAACCACGTAGGAGTTAAGGGGAGACTGTACTTTGTATCCCGCCAATGTTAAATTTGCTATTTTAGGTACATTTTTCATAGGATTGGTGAAAGTTACGAAAATAAAACTTAACACTCTTATAGTTGTAGGGTGGTTTTAGCTACCTACATTTTTTCAATTTAATCTGTTGGACCATTAAGTTTTTAAAAGAATAAAGAATAACATAAAACTTTTACAATTTTTTTCTAATTTTTTTGCATATTACTATTTTTTTAAGCACCTTGGAAGTAAAAACAATGTCGGTGAATGTGTATGTACATGATAATTAACTAGTAAAAATTTCAGCATGGTAAGTTTAATGGTTTCTGAGAAAAACGTACTTAAGTGTTAAAAATCAAATGTACGGGAAAAAGCACAAATGAGAAACACAAAATGTACACAAGTTTAATTTCCTATCAACAGTTGGTTAGAAAGCTGCACCAATAGGGGAGAATATTAAAATAGTGAAGCAGGTGTTTAAAAAAAAACTAAAATTCTTTTTGCACTGAAACGAGCAATGTAAAAATATTTGTTCTTGGCGACATGTTAATTTTTTAGGATAAACCTGATAAAAACTTCATAAAGAAATTTTTTTTATTAAAATAATTTTTTGTTGTAAGTTAACGTTTTGGTGGTAGGTCTAGGTCTAAACTATTGAAAAACATAAAAAACCGAAAATAAAAATTTTCAGTCAAAACCATCGTACAATCTCCCCTTAAGTGAACGCGCAATGTGATGTCTCAGGCTGACTCCTTTTGATCAGAAAAAATTGCCATGAAACTTGTCATCTCATGAAATGAATTTTTATATTTCATCTTTTAATAATTTGTCAGATTGAAAAAGCGACCGAATGATAAAAAATTACTTTAATTTTTACTTTAGGTGCTTTAAGGGGGTAGTCAACTCAAGAAGATGATTTTTATTTTAAATTACAATTTTTTTCACTTATTTAATGTTTAAAATTTTCTGAATCATAGCATGTGTTTACTTTGTCTGTACATTGACAAAAAGTAATAAGAACATCTGTTTAATATAAAGCTCACTAGCAAGGCAAGTGAAATTATTCCTTTAACTTTTAAGTTTTCCGGAAATATGTTTTTGGATGATTATACATTCTTGGGAATTAAATATATTGGTTTGTATTTGAGATATTTGGCTGAATTGTTTTTTCAAATGTTCATAATTTCGTGCTCTATTATCTGTCGAATGGTTATTACAAGAACATTTATAGGGACTTTGTTATAAAATAAATTTGTGAATACATAAAATAAATGTTTTTGTTGCCCATAACAGACAGATGGAGTGTCAAATTATTTACACTCAATTTGTTATGACTGAATCATTTAAGAACAGAAGAGGTAGAGGTGTAAAAGACACTAATCAGAGTTATCTCCTCTGAAAGTAATGAATTTCATTGTACAGCCAGACCCTGTGGTGAATGAAGTGAAGGTGTCATTTACAGAGTGGAAAATATGTGCTTTTCAGAGGGCCCGGCATGCTGATAAGCATACTTTTCCATTCAGTGAGGAAGGCAATGGTAAACCACCTCACTCCTCGTTTTACTTAGTAAAACCTCTAGAGGTTCAAACCAGCCTTTCGGCTGTTGACCTAAACAGCAACAAATGTTTTTGAAAATATGGGTTTTCTTCAATCAATTTCTTGTAAGAAAAAATAAATACAAGAGCATACAACAAATAATAGACAGCAATTTTCTGTATTTTTACTTTCTCTTGCCTATATGAATATATAGGAAGGAAAGTATTGTTTTCATGTTTTATTTTTCGAAATCGAGTTTTCACTGGATCTATACGTTTTCAGACCCCCTGAACCCAAGAAACATGTTTTTAGCGATTGGTCTGTGTGTGTGTGTGTGTGTGTGAACAGAATATCTCAAGAACGGAACATCGTACGAACTTGAAACTTGAAACTCAAGTTACATACCACTACCGGACGCGACACGAACATTTTCATCAAAATCGGTCAACCGGAAGTAGTAGTTTATTCGTATAATTTTTCAGTTTTTTGCGATTTTCTCAAAAACTGGTCCTACGATTTTTTTTAAAATCGCCTATTTTACTCAATTTTTTATTCTCTACAAGATAGGGTAGGCGCCATGTTTGCTGAAATTCTCGGTGAGGTTGTTTTTACGTAAAAAAAGTGTTTTTTTAAGATTACGGCTTTAATATGTATTATAGCGCAAAAATGTATGTAATAAAAAATGTAGAGAATTTAAAATTCTACAACTTTTATTTCAAACATTTTTTTGTATAACGCTTAGTTTAGCGGTAATTAGCAATTTTCTGTTTTTTTCTCTTGAAAATGTGTGAAAAATTATTTTTTTAAGATTTCGGCCTTAGTATGCACTTTACGACAAAAGTATATATAATCATATTTATAGGAAATTAAAGGATCTACAACTTTTATTTAGAGCATTTTTCTCTACAGAGCCTAGTTTAGCGTGAAATAGTGTTTTTCCGTATTTTTAAGCCAGACTGAGGTTGATTTTCATTTTGAGTGTTTCACTCATGATTAAAATAAGGTTATGTTTATTGAGGTTAGTTTTTTTGTTTATTTCTAATATTTTATTACTAATGTTAAATTATATTGTAAATTATTTGCATTGGCAAGAGAAAGTTGTGTGAGTGTTTCACACCAGATTTTTTAGTATAAGAATCATGTTGATGTCTTTCTTGGTTCCCGAGATATTTGATTCCCCGTAGAAGCCCGCTTTTTCACCCCCCAACCTTGTATTAGGGGCTGTAATTAATTTTTTGGTCTGGTCAAGTGGTAGATCATCGTCGTCGTCGTCTTTATGGATTAGGCTATTCAAGCCTGTTCCGGCGTCCATCTTTTCCTCGGCCTACCAATATTTCTCTTTCCGATTGGTTTATAGAGCAGCGCAGATCGAGGGAGGCGGTCTTGTGACATTCTTACAACATGATCTGACCAATTTTTCCTGTAGGTTCTTTATATGCTCAAGGGTAGCTGGGCATCACACTCTCTCCTTATCTCCTCATTTCGGGTTCTATCCTCTCAGGACTGGACTAATCGGTAGATCATTACTAGTAAATTACTCTTTCATTAAAAATATATAATGATAAATTATAGCCAGTAGTTTTGATTTTAATTTTCTGGGTTGACTACCCCGTTAACTTAGTTCAAAGTGTCAGCCTCGTATGATTCACCCCATCACTAGAATGGAGTTTCTTTCTTTGGCCTCGCCTCTTCCCGTTACGCGGGGTCGGCTTTCCCAATCAGAGAGCTCCATTTGTTACGCTCCTGTGCGTCTTCCTCGGATAAGCCCAACATCTTCATGTCTCTTTGGACATTCGTCATCCACGTGGTAAGGGGTCCCTCCTCTCCTCCCTGTAGCCATGGAAAGGCACCTCTTCACGACATGATCATCCGTTCTCCTGAGCACATGACCATACCATCTCATCCTGGACTCTCGCACCTTTTCTGCTATATTAGCAACTTTGAAGGTTCCCCTTATATGCTCATTCCGCACCCTATCCTTCTATGTGACTCCTCCCACCCATCGCAGCATGTGCATCTCTGCAGTGTGGAGTTTCTGTTCATGCACTCTCTGAAGGAGTTCTCCCACAGAAATAACAACTAATTATTAATTTTTTGTTTTTCATCAGGCAAGTAGAAAACCGTTATTTCCTGGTGATTCCGAAATAGATCAACTGTTTAGAATATTTAGAACTTTAGGTACACCTGATGAAAAAGTTTGGCCTGGTGTTTCACAACTTCCAGATTATAAACCACTCTTTCCTCGTTGGGAACCACAAGAAATGGAACAGATCGTATCAAATTTAGGTACAGACGGTGAAGATTTATTTGAGGTAAGTACTGTAACATCTAAGCTTAGGTTTGTTCGGGATCTGGGTCAATAAATAGTACACTTCCTTAAATTATAAAAAAAATATTTATTGACAAAATTATTAATTATTTAACTTACAAATTACAAAACTTTAGACGTTTTAATTATTTAAGACACAAAAGTAAATTTTTTTTTTTACTTTTGAGACCTCATAGGATCACTCTAGTTCAAGTTTAGGTCTGTTCCAGTCCTGGGTTTCTTTGAAAAGCGTGCTCTCCTAAGCGTGGCTTTCTTTCATTTGGCCCATATTTTCTTAAAACGTTCCGATTTCTGTTTCCAGTCTTTGCCGGTAAACACCCTGTTGTACACTCTTCTAGTTTTTGGTTCGAATGTTACCATATTAGTCTAGACTAGTTCAGCCATTAGCTTAGTTTGCTCCTACTGTCAACAAACCAAAGCCACCTACTACAGGGTGCATGCTAGAGTCTGCAACTTTACGGATGTCGTATTCCTATTAAGTTAACTATTTTTTAAATTTATAAGAACTTAAAGTACTAAAAACATCAGTCATGATATGATGTAGGCCTAACAATTTCATTTTTAAAAGTATTTTGTATTTAAATACTTTTGAAAGTATTATGTTGTTACTTTTTAATCAGCGTGTACACATTTTGATATAATGCGCATGCTCAGTGACGTCATTATTTGTTTACATTAGGAGCAAACTAAGAGAGGCTGGACTATAGTTGGTTGTACTTAGCTGATTTTGTTAGCAGGTCTTGTTTAGTGATTCGCATTTCTTGTAACGCCAGTATCGTTATCTTTTGAAAAGTAACATTTTATAAACAAGTGTCTCATTTACCATAATAAAATGTGATTATATTGAAGTATACATTTTCGATTCCTTATAAAAAATGAAACTTGTGTTTGTAATGACAGATGATGTTTGTGTCTAAATGACATGATTGAACAGCATATTTTTGTACTGTTACAAATTTCCAAAATTCCCTACTGTAGAACAGTTCTGTAACACTATTTCAATAAACATTTATTGACATAGTTCATATAAGTTTGGTAGATAACGTTAGCATATAGTTTTTGTAAGATATACGAGGTGTGGCTATTAAATAACGAGACTGACATAAAAAAATTTATTTTTATATTGAATATATTTACTTTCTCTTGCCTATATGAATATTTAGGAAGGAAAGTATTGTTTTCATGTTGATTTTAAGAAATTGAGTTTTCACCGGATCTACACGTTTTCAGGACCCCCTGAACCCATAAAACATGTTTTTAGCAATTGGTCTGTGTGAACAGAATATCTCAAGAATGGAACATCGTACAGACTTGAAACTTATGTTAGATACTTCTACCGGACCCAACACAAACATTTTTTTCATCAAAATCGGTCAACCGGAAGTAGTAGTTTATTCGTGTAATTTTTCACTTTTTTCGATTTTCTCAAAAACTGGTCCTAAACGATTTTTTTAAAAAATGCCTCATTTACTATTTTTATCCTCTACAAGATAGGGTAGGCGCCATCTCTGCTAAAATTCTTGGAGAGGCTGTTTTCACGTAAAAAAAATTGTTTTTTTTTCAAGATTGCGGCTTTAATATGCATTTTAGCGCAAAAATGTATGGTAATAAAAGTTGTAGAGAATTTAAAATCCTACAACTTTTATTTCAAACATTTAGTTCAGCGGTTATTAGTGATTTTCTTTTTTTTCTCACGAAAACGTGTAAAAATCAATGTTTTTACGATTTCAGCCTTAGTATGCAGTTTACACCAAGCATAAAATCAAATTTATAGGAAATTAAAAGATCTACAACTTTTATTTATAGCAGTTTTCTCTACAGAGCCTAGTTTAGCGTGATTTTTAAGCCAAACTGAGGTTGATTTTCATTTTGTGTCTTTCACTCATGATTAAAATAGGTTATGTTTATTAAGGTTAGTTTTTTGTTTATTTCTAATGTTTTATTGCTAATGTTAGATTATATTGTTCATTGTTTGCATTGGCAAGAGAAATTTGTGTGAGTTTCACACCAGATTTTAGTGTTAGAACAATTTCTTTTTTATATGAACCTAATAAAAATTAATTTTTAACAGGAAATTTTATTTTTCTGTAACATTGAAATTTGGGTTGGCAATGACAGGCTTACGCTTGCAAGTTTTCAAAATAAGGGCTGGCACTTTTTGTACGCCCTTATTCAAATTAAATGGCTGTAGATCAAACTTTTAAATATGTTACGGCACTGAAAGGGTTAAATGTAAGTTATATTTTTCAGTATTTATTTTGGCAAGAGAAAGTTGTGTGAGTTTCACACCAGTTGGTGAGTGTTTCCCTTATAGTCTATTGCCTTATCTAGGTGAGGACTGCCTTATCTCCTCTTTCTAAATCTAATCTAAACATTCCTAAATTCGTTCTAAATTTTTCTGAATTTTTTAAAGAAATCTTGAATTACAGTAGAATCTCGGTAGTCTGGCACCTCCAGTAATCCGGCCCTTAAAATATTAGGCTTAAAAGTATGAAACCTCGCCCAGTAGAGATTTTGGTAAAAATTTAAATTGAATTATGGAAATCAACTCGACCTAATTATGGCGGATTTAATATAACATTTATGTTTAGGATTTGATTAAAGAAATGAATTAGCAGACCTTAATTATTGGTAAATGGAATAATTTTTGGCCTTTTATCCAAAACTCAGAACTTAGTCATACTCTATACTTCATGCTGAATTGACAACGAAACGTAATTCTCAGAACACGCACCGCACTAGGCGATGTCAATAGCCGATAATTCTGTTTAGTACAATGACTACAGAAGTACACAGCAAACCTTTTTTAATTGGTTAATTTAATTTAAAATCACATAGAAATCAATGCATATTCATTTTTTGTTTAAATTTACAATTTATAGTTCCAAAATTCCAACACATCCAGTAATCTGGCATTTTCAGTAATTGGCACCCTCTCGTTCCCGAACAGGCCGGACTACTTAGATTCTACTGTAGTTCTAAACGTTTTATAACGGGTGTTTCAAAAAGGACGCACTTTACGTTTCCCATGGTCAACTTGTTTCAGTTCATGAACGACACCGATGCGGTAAGGATGCAGATTTAATTTTTTTGTAGCCCTTAAAGTGGAAGATAGTGATAATCCAGCCTGTGAAGATAACTTTCTAAGTGATTTGCCAGGTGAGGTAGTCAAACGTTGTTTCACATCGTCCAAAACTTGTTCTGTTAACACTGATGGTCGACCTGTGCTTTTCCGATCCTGTACACTGCCAGTCTCACGAAATTTATTAATCAGACACGATATTGTGGTGTTATTAGATACTTTAGAATCGGGAAATTTTAACTGGAACTCGTCTTTCACTCGTTCGTAAGATATATATGCGCAATAACATTCAATAATAAAAACACGTTCATCCTTTGAAAAAACCATGTTTGAACTTATACAGACACTACAGACACAAATGAATACCGGGATAGCACTAGTACATGTCAGTAATACACAATGGGTGAACAATGAGTACGGTAGTGCCAACTGTTATTTGGGGGGAAAAAAATATTCCCTATGCAGAAAATATTAACCCTTAAACTTTGAAGTGCGTCCTTTTTGAAACACCCGTTACTTACTTATTGTTCACCTTTATACAATTCACTTAATTTTTCATTTTCAGAAAATGATGACGTATGATCCAAGTAAACGAATAACAGCAAAAGGTGCCTTAGATCATAAATTTCTGAAAGATTGTGTCGAACTTGTGCCTCCATCTGTTGTGAAAACTAAAGATGATATTTAAGACTTTAAATCTGAAAGACTTTGTGTCATTCAAGTACCCAGGTAGTTAAATAAATTTTTTTATAGTATATAAATAATTTAAAATTATTATTATTATATTGTTATCATAAGTAATAATTTTTTTATGTTGTGTATTAATAAGTATATTTATGTCAAGAGATTGAATTTTTTTTTCTATTTTATTATTAATTTTTTTATTGAATTCACAATCATTTTTGTGTATTTGCGCCACAGAAGCAGTGAAGATAGTATTTAAGTATTAAGCATTTTGTATAAAATATAATTGTAGGTAAATGAATTACATAGTGATTTTTTTATATGTGAGTTTTTTGTTGTTAATTATTAGAAATCATTTTCTTCCATATTTTTTTATCGCTTGTGAATGTGTGTGGTATGATACGTAAGAGTCATTCGGAAAGTAATGAATGTTCTTACATGATGTGTGGTACGATTTCCCAAACACCATGATTCACAGCCCGGGCAATAAGGAGTGTAGCACTCTTGTACTTCAGTCTGACACTACAGACCAGTCTTGTTTAATTGTGCGGTTTTGAAATGTGTGAAAAAATTGATGATTTCTTCAAGTGTGAAATATGCAGTGTTATTTATTTTTTAAATGCAAAAAACTTTCTAAATGAAATTTACAGGCAAAATCACCAAGGTTTGCAGTGCTGTTGTTTAGGTCATTGGCCAAAAGGCTGGTTTGAACATCTATTCTATTTTTCAGGGCTGATGAGCTCTGAACAGACGCATCGCTCCCTACCCACTTCATAGCTAGCCAGTGACTTGCCAGCAACGTTGCCAATACTTGCTCTCGTAGCTCTGTTATATATTTCGTCAGCCTTTTTTTGGTCTTTCAATATCAATTAAAAACGTTTGTACAATCTGACAACGCCGGTAAACATTCTGATTGGTCTAAACGCATCCAACAACAGAACTCATCAACCGTGAAAAGCATTTTAGAGGCTTTACTAAGTAAAATGAGGAGTGAGGTGGTTTACCATTACCTTCCTTATTGAGTGGAAAAGTATGCTTATCAGCATTCCAGGCCCTATGAAAAGCATTTAATTTTCAACCTGCAAATGATATCTTCATTTGACCACAGGTTCTGATTATATAATGATAAAATTCATTACTGTCCGAGGAGATAACTCTGACTAGTATCTTTTAAACCTTCGCTTTATTCACCGCAGGGTCTGGCCATAGAATGGAATTCATCCCTTTCAAAGGAGAAAACTCTGACTAATGTCTTTTATAGTCATGAGAAAGTAAGAAAGGAATTCCTCTTCCACTTCACATCACGTGTAATACTAGCCGAACCGTGTAACAATGGCAGCTTGAACGCTACTACTCTGCCTGATATTATTAGCTACTATTATAAGAAATGAAAATCAATGATACACCAGGTCCCTCTCTCACTTGCCTCTCTAAAAACGTTATCACACTATTAATAATGTCACGACTTTGACTATGCAAAACTTGACCTTTTTTGCTGACTTTATTTTCTCCCTATTTTCACTCATATTATGTGAACTCAGAACTGAACCGAGTCAATGAAAAAGTAAACAGCTTTGAATAATGTAAGACACTACATTTGAAATTAAAATCCGATAAATAGCAAAAAAGTAAACGATAAAAATAAATACATGAGATAGAACAACAAAGATAGATTATGACATTTGAGTAGAATAACACTTCGCTTCAATAACTAACTAATTATAACTAATTAATCACTTCAATACACTAAGGTTAGAACTAAACTACAAAATTGTCAAGTAGCACTACTCTAGCACACCCCTCTCCTTATTAAATGGACTTTTCCATACAGACTACTCCCACCAGCTTAGACTGGCCCAAGACACTGTGACATCACTTTTTCCTTTTTCAGAATATTTTCATTATACACCTCTTAACTCTTTTGTTAGTAAATGCTTCGGTCATATAATTGGCTGACCACGTGATAAGAAACAGAACTATTTTTTGTAGCTCTGGAACGAGCTGATCAATTGCAAATAATTTAACACTCCACCTGCTCCCTGTTATGAACAGGTTTACAGCAATGTAATGAATAAAATTCTGTTAAAAAATGGTGCATGTTTAATAGAGGTATGAATGTTCATGATAAAGACTGTTTCAGTTGCCCTTTGTTTGTGACTGATGAACTCAAATCAATAATTAAGGAAAATTTAAGAAGGCACATGTTTTATATTTGATGAGTTGTATTTATCCTTCCCTGAGGTACAAAGAATTTTGTTCTTAATGAACAATTTTTGTGAGGATTTCGGTTTAATGTCCATCGGCATCTATGATACAAACCAAACTTGACACCTAGTAAAGTAACTAAAACTGAAACGGTTTTTAGAATAAAACCACTTTGAAAATAATAATCATTTAAAAGTGGCTGATAAATGGTTCAAAAACCTGCCATGAACTGAATATGAAGCAGCTATAAATAAACTTGTACAACAGCGACAGCTTTTCAGGTGAAGTAGGTGAAGAGCTTCTGGATAGTATTGGGATTTATTTCTCTCACAAAATAAGTATAATTATTTTTTGTTTTACAATAAATGAAGAAGTGTCATGTAAAAAAAGTGTTGTTGTTGTTTAGGTCATCAGCCAAAAAGCTGGTTTGAACCTCTAGAGGTTTTACTAAGTAAAACGAGGAGTGAGGTGGTTTACAATTGCCTTCCTCACTGAGTGGAAAAGTATGCTTATCAGCATGCCGGGCCCTCTGAAAAGGACATATTTTCCACTCTGCAAATGACACCTTCACTCCATTCACCACAGGGTCTGGCTGTATAATGAAGTTCATTACTTTCAGAGGAGATAACTCTGATTAGTGTCTTTTGCACCTCTACCTCTTCTGTTCTTAAATGGTCCAGTCATTAAATTGGCTGACCATGTAATAAGAAACAGAACTATTTATTTTAGCCCTGCAACGAACAGACTGAGTGTAAATAATTTGACACTCCACCTGTCTGTTATGGGCAGGTAAAAAAAGTACATAATATTATTGTATCTGCTTAGAGCGCTTTCTAATGTTTTTAATAGCCCTTGTAATGGCCTTTATGTACGTAATAAATGCCAAAGTGAAGAGATAGATGGGTGGGAGCAGCTTCTCTTCCTTTAGCGAGCAGGTTCTCATGACAACGGAGCTATCAGCGGCAAATATGCACACCTAGCTCTTCCCACCAAAGTGAAGAAATTGTGACGGGTTGACCAGCCTACTACACTTGCGTGTTCTATGTACGTTAGTTAATTTGTATTTGCGATGTCACATAGTACACATTTTTTTCTCGGTTTTTTAATTCTTCATATATTATTAAAGGCACAAGCTACCACCCACTGAAATGTGGAGTATTTCAGACACATTATGTGTGGAAAGAAATAACATTTGCTGCAGTAGATTACACAGGGAAAATTAGAATTAGAGACAAATGTGGGAAGATAATTAACATCTTGGTCAAAAAATCTGTGAGACAGGTTTAATTTCTATTCTGTACTGTAGTTCAATTCACGAAAGAAAACACCTGTCTTTAACCCTAGAGCTGGCAATCGTCGATTTTGAGACGATGTTACCGTTTCTTGAACTGGTCGTGTCGCAAAATCGGATTTGCTTCATAGCATTGCAGTGTTGTCGTTTTTGTTTTAATTTAATCTATAGAGAGCATTGCTGTTTTGTATAATATAGTAATGATACAGCAGTAATACAGTAATGTATAAAGTATATTTTTACATAATACAATAGTTTTAGTTGTATATTCTGCTTGTGTTTCTCTGTTGAAACTACGCTGCCCTAGAACTAAGTTTGGTTATTTCTTGGTTTACATGATGTGTTTTTGTATATATTTTCTTCAGTTTTTAACATAGATTCGTTTTTTTTGTTTTATTTTGAAATAAACATTAAAAGTAATGATTCACTTATAATGAATGTTGAAAATAGAGCATAAAAAAGTTTTAAACAGTAGTGTCCTCTGAAATTTTAGAAAAATATGAGTAAAAATTATTTTCAAATAGTTTCAGCATCCCTTACTGTCAGATTAAAATTTCAGTAATGTATTTATTCAATTTCCTAAGGTTTTTTTGTTATTTTTTTATGTCACGTGACAAGGTTTGTGATTTATAGCAAATTTTTAATGATTTCTTTACGGTTCAAAGACTAGTAATTCTCTGCCGGTCTAGAAAAATGTTATTGCCGGCTGTAGGGTTAAACAGCAATCTCTTTTGTTTTGAACCAATGTATGTAAAAACAATTACAACACATCAAATTAAAGCCTGTTTTAATGTTGGTTACGGGATATACATTAACATTTTCGGAAATTAATAATGTACAGTTAGACCTCAACTAATGTGAATTTACATTAGTGTGATTTTGTTGAACATGATATACGAGGGGGTACCCAAAAGTATCCGGAATAGCTCTGCTGTGGGCGGAGCTTGTGCATTACAAATTCCCGCCACTAGGCTGCTTGTAGCGCTACTCATTGCCAGTTCAATGCCATTTTGTTCGTTGATCTAGCTTGTTCTGTTCTCGTGCAGTGATTGTTCTCGCTAGTGCTGTTTTGTGCTCGTGTCGTTTTTCATGATGGCAAGTTTTAATGAACAACGTGCGGCTGTGAAATTTTGCTTCTTGCTCGGTAAAAACGCCGCGGAAACAGTTGTAATGTTGAACACAGCTTACAAAGACGACACTATTGGAAAAATCCAAGTGTACGAGTGGTTTTTGCGCTTTAAAAATGGCGACATGTCGATTGAGAACAAACCTCGTTCTGGACGACCGTCGACTTCCCGAACAGACGAAAATGTTGTCAAGTGAAAGAAATTGTACGAACAGACCGACGACAGACCGTTGACCAAATATCACAGGTTAGTGGGTTATCTTGGAGCTCAGTCCAACGCATTTTAACAGAAGACTTGACAATGAAAAGAGTCGCTGCCAATTTTGTGCCTCGGGTTCTGACAGACACTCAAAAGGAACGTCGAATTGAAACGTGTAGTGATTTGAAACAACAGCTTGAAACTGATCCAGATTTCATGTCAAATATCATTACGGGTGACGAGTCTTGGTGCTATGGGTACGACCCAGAAACCAAACAACAATCCATCAGTGGAAGACTTCATTATCACCCCGACCAAAAAAAAGTCGTCAAGTCAGATCAAACATCAAAACAATGCTGATTTGTTTTTTTGATGTGAGGGAATTGTCCATTCAGAGTTCGTTCCACCAAACCAGACGGTAAATCAAGCTTTTTATCTTGAAGTGTTAAGAAGACTACGAAACAGCATTCGTCGTAAAAGACCTAATTTGTGGCAGACAGGGGACTGGTTTTTCCACCACGACAACGCGCCTGCACACACGGCAATCTCGGTTACCCAGTTTTTGGCGAAAAACGGCATGGTTTTGCACGCACCGTACTCACCCGATCTGGCTCCGTGTGATTTTTTCTTGTTCCCACGCATGAAAAGGGGCATGAAAGGTCTCCGATTTAACAACGTTGATGATGTCAAGAAAAAAACGACGGATGAGCTGGCAGCCATCACTGAAGAGGAGTACAAAAAATGTTTTGAACAGTGGAAGCACCGGTGGGACAAATGTATTAGTTGTAATGGAGAGTATTTTGAAGGGGATAAGGTTCTTTTGTAAAAAAATTAAAAATAAATAGTTTTAAAAAATAATTCCGGTTTCTTTTGGGTACCCCCTCGTATTATATTGTGTTCAGTAGTTATTCTTATCTTATGGATGTGTACATTTATGAGCATTCTTTTGATAATTCCTCTTGGAACCGTTATTGTAGTTGCCCTCCCTAATTTTACCCTGGAATTTTGTCTTGATTTGCTTTTATTCTAAACATTAGTAGGGTACTGTTTAGTGCATTAAAAATATTGGTCATGTAAGGTTGTGTAGATTTTTGTTTTTTTTTCTTTTTTTTAATTCCTAATATGTGTACGTTGCAATCTGTTCAATTCAGAACAATAAGCAACCCCATGACCCAATGAGATTAGGATGATGTGTATGACTTGTAAATGAGGTGTAGTCTTGTACAGACCCAGGTCGACCATTCCTTAGAGCGTATGGTTAATTGAACCCCAACCATCAAAGTACACCAGCAACCACTGTCTAGTAATCAAATCGATACAAAAATAACTACCTTTACTAGGATTTGAACCAGGAACCTTCATCTTCAAAATCAGTTGTTAAACAGCTGACTCACGGCGACGACTTTACCTCTAGACCAACCCCGGTGGGTGTGTAGATTTAATTGTGATTTTAGTTGCGCTACAATTTGCAGGTCTGTTATTTTATTGTTTTTGGTGTCACTTTGGGTACATTATGAGTTCTATGTGATAAAGGTTAAAAAAAAAAAAAGAAAAGCGATTACTTTAGAGGAAAAGTTAAATGTCGTTAAAAAGACATGAAAGGGGCGAAAAAACGAAGAGCATTAAAGGAACGACTGGGTTCAGTGAATCAACAGTATGAACAATCAGTGGATTTGAATGATACAGACAATTAGCGAATATTTTAAGGTTAAATTGAACAAACCAAGTTACGCGAATTAACAATTACGTGATGACTTTGTGGAACACATTCCTCGAGTAAGTCGAGGTCTTATTGTATTAAATATAATGAATTGTGCATAGAAAATACTTTGTTTTTAACCATTTTTCCGGTATACCCAACTTAAAGGTACTATTACTTTGTTCACGTGAAGTTTAACCTGGTTTACACTGTTCATCTAATTTTAGGTGATGCTGAATGGATTGTGGGTGGGGTAATAAAACGTCCGTCTGCAAGGTCAGTATAAATCGGAGACTGGTAAATATTGCACTTTTCTTGTAGGGAATTTTTTAACGCATCTAATAGTGTTTTCAGAAATAGATTATCATAAAAGGGAAATATTTTATTCTCTCTTTAGTGTGTTGGTAGAATTGATGGTTAGGGAATCAGTATTTTGTGATGGAAGTCCGTGGAGCTCGTGTGTAAATAAACGTACATTCAATATCTTTAGTTTGTGTTGAAACTGTGTATTTTCTATGACAAAATTTGCCCTTGGTAGGGGTCGATAAGTTCATTATACAGTTCGGGAGAGGATTTACTTCACTCAGGTCAAAAATACAGCTCTGCTGCGTTGCAAGGGAAATGTAACAGCTTCCCTCTCAACCAACCTACAGAATTTTTCGAAACAAGTGGTTGCAGACAAAAACATTACTTACATATGGTTGCTTATAGCTTTACCCTGAGTATGATAGTGGCTCTGTGACGTCACCGTAAAAGAATGTAAAATACTACCCCTTGCTTTCTGTTGCCTATATGCTATCTACATTTTTCGCTTTGTTCGACCCAGTTTTTTGTGAATCACATAGCAGTTAGGTATGCTTCTTCATTGTACTAACTTTTATTTATTATTTACAATTTTAAAAAAAAAAATAGCTTCTATAAAAAATATTTTACATCACTTGATTCACTGATAGTTTATATGAAATAAAAAATTGGACTATTTTTAAAAATTTTATAACTCTGTCAAATATTTATGGAAAATTAAATGAAAAATATACATTTATTCTGTCAACTCTTGTCTACAACGCTTGTTTTATAAATTTTTTGCTAAACTGAAATTTAAGCCCGTTATAGTAAAATATTTTCACGGTTGAAAATTTCACTTACCTAAACGCAAAGAATTATGAAGCGATTTTCTTGTAATTATATTCAAAAGGTGCGTACTTATTATTTGAATCAACTGTAATTTTTTCAGAATTTTTCATCTGTAATGACGTTTATTAAAACAGTTCTTTTGAGAGTGTGTTTTGATTTTTGCAATTCTTCTGTTTTACGAGAAACAGTCCGTGTCGTAAGGGTTAAAATGTATAGGGCTACAAAGTATTACGTGTGAATGTAATCCTGTAATCAACATTAAACAAGGTTTAATTTAATGTATGGTAATTGTTTTTGCATACAACGGTTCAAAAGATATTGCTGTTTAAAGACAGGTATTTTATTTCATGAATCAGACTATAGTCAGGAGAGCAGTATCAAAATTAAGAACAGCTTCTATGATTGCCAACCTATGATGGATGAAGGAACCAGAGAAGCTAAAGAACATAGGTCATCGTAAAAAAATGAAAACTTATATATTAATTGTTTGTTAAATGTATTTTATTTATTTCAATTAATTTTCGTACATTATTTATTTTAAGTATAATAATTATAATGTATTCGTAAACACGTATTTTTATTTTAGCGATTTAAAGTACAGGTCAATAATCTTACAATTAATTACATATTTTATTCGAGTAACCTTAGTTTTTTTATAACTTTGATTTTTCTGCTCAGCCAAAAAATTATTTTGATCAGTAACAAATTTTAAAGTATAATTTATTATTTTTTTAAATTAAATTGTTAAAAATTGATAAAATATTAGTTATGATTAAAAATTTTTTGTTGACAAATTAGTACTACTATGTAATGGTAAAATTTTTAGATATGAACAATTTAAAAACATTGTGAAATAATTTTTTATGCACGTTATTATCACATTGATACATTATTCATCATTCGTTTTTTAAATGAAAATGAAAAACAAACCGTATCTTCTTCATTTCATTGGATTTCACTAACTTGTTTGTAAAATTAATTTCTCTAAAATCGTACCATTACATTGTTTAAATTATTGTTTGCAGGTGTTATATCGTTTTTTAAATATATTTTTTACACAGTCATCATTTTTTACATGTACAAGCATTTAATTCACTTATTTTTTTTGCTGGTGAAAATAATTTAAAAAACATTATCTCTATTTTTGAGATTGATTTTTATTTGTTACTTTATTTGTTGTGGTATGAACATTTTTGTTATTAGTGACTATATTTAGGTATGAAATATTGGATTTTGGGAAAATATATTTCTAGGGCAGGAGAGTACGTAAAAATTTAATATTATTTGTAAACTTAGTTAAATAAAATTAGAATTTTTTAAAAAACTAGTCCTGTTTGTATTTGAATACACGTAATATTTCATCTGAAGATAAATTCGTAATCTCTGGAGAAGCCACTCATATATGCTGAATTAAAACCTTGGAATATGTCCATCAAAGAAGTCAATATTTGAGAACATATTTATATTTTTATATTCTTAAAAATGGAAAATTACCATCTGAGCTAGATATGAATGTTCTGATTTTGGCTGGCCCGTGGTATTTGTGGTCAGCACAACTAACTTCTGTGTCGGGGTTCTGGGTTCAATTCCCAGTCAGGGCTAACATTGTTTCATTATTCATTTTCATCTATCATCCTTCTCATCGTTTGTATTACGAATAATTGCAAAACAGTCGGGCGTAATACAAAAAAAGTTCTGATTCTTCATGGTTAACTAACTATTCAACATTACCAAACTCCAGCATAGGCAGCCCTGATATAAACATGAGATATCGCGATCATGGAGGCTGTGGAACAGCTTAATTGAGAATAATGCGTCAGCTCTCTTACACCAATTCGCATAGTTCTTCTATTCTACTGGGTGATTCATTTAAAAGTAGCCCACCGCTCGAGTAATTTTCATATGCTGTATTGGCAGCACTGATCACGATGTGATCAACTGGCCTTTATAGTACAATTAATATCATTATTTAATTATTATATTATTATAGAGTACAATTTTTTCCAACAAGATGGTGCAACATGTCACACGTCTCGCCAGTCCCTATCATATATCAATCAGGCTTTTCCCATGCGAGGTGTTAGTAAAGATTTGTGGCCTCCTCGTTCACCTGCTTTGAGTATGTACGATTTTTTCTATGGGGTTATTTAAAAGGAACTGTGTACCAAACAAACCCTCACAGTATACATGAGCTGAAGAAGAACATCGTGGCAGCCATTCAAGCTATAGACTTTTCCATATTGCGTCGTGTGTGCATTAATAACATTGAACGAGCGCAAAAATGTGTAAGCGTTCAAGGACGCTCGCCACTTTCAGCATCTACTGTAAAGGTGAAGTTGAAATTTGTGTATAAATTTTAAATAACTATATAAAATTATGTATTAAGTAATTCTATTTATTCATTTACTATTTGAATCCAATTGAGCGCCGAAGGCCGCTGTTAAATGCAGTGGGCTACTTTTAAATGAATCACCCTGTATTAGTTACTTGTTTATCAGTTGTATAACTAATTAAGAATGGAATAAGATCGATAATAAATAATTTCTTATAATGCATCCTGCATCTCAAAATCAATTCTATTTCATATAATTAATTTCTGTAACCTTTTTAAGCCGCCTCAGTTTTTATTATCTCTCACTTACACGTGTTTCGGTGGATCTATCATCATCAGA
Organism: Catonia carolina; assembly: GCA_035578175.1. Lineage (NCBI taxonomy): Eukaryota > Metazoa > Arthropoda > Insecta > Hemiptera > Achilidae > Catonia > Catonia carolina. The sequence continues at coordinate 70,982,488 of JAQMRL010000005.1, forward strand.
ATACACAATACCATTTGAAGGGTACAGGGGAAAAAGCAACTTAGTCCAAAAAATTTGAAACTTAGATTAATATGCTATTTGATACTCTTTGGTAAATATTTTCATGTGCTGAAAGCTACAGGGGAAAAACTAATTTAATCACAAGATATAGCCATTTGAAATATTGCAGCACAGGGGAAAAACCAACTCAGTCCATTCGGATCAGGGGAATAACCAACTGAGTCCCAGGCCAGCGACGTACGCGCTGGCCTTCTAAGTTCTAAATTTCTCTTTCTCTCAGATCGTTTTAAACTTTGTTTTTGCCCTCCCGCAAAATTCCTGTTTTGTGACTTAGTTGGTTTTTCCCCTGCACCCTTCATTTGAAACTAAATTTTTTTTTGATAATTTTTAGAAAATATTACGTCTATATAAAAACCATCTATAAAATTTTATATAGATGACTAAAGATGTAATATCTTCTAAAGATTTTAAATAAACAATTTTTAATTTCAAATGGTATTGTGGACTCTGATGATGGTGGATCCACCAAAACATGTGTAAGGCAACTTTAAAAGGTTAGTGAAGATTGCTGATTTAACACTTGTTGAGCCTTTTAAAAAGTAAAAAAATAATTTTTTTAAAAGACCTTATTTATGTTTTTTTGTGGCTAATTCTGTTATATTCACCTTCACCAGTTATTTGATTGACTCATGTTAACTTAAATTTTTAAAACATTGTTTTTTTGTACAGTCCAGTAAATACGAAAGTGTACTAATTATTTAAGTCTAATCGTTCATTACAAATATACCTGTGAAACTGTAGTATAGTCGGAAGAAAGTGAGAAAGTAATTTTCCTTCCACTCCACATCACGTGTAATACTAGCTGAACCGCATAACAACGGCAGCTTGAACGCTACTACTCTGCCTGATATTATTAGCTACTACTATAAGAAATGAAAACCAGTGATACGGTGCCTCTTTCACTTCCCGCTCGAAAAACGTTATCAAACTATTAATAATTTCACGACTTGGACTATCCAAAACTTGACCTTTTTTGCCGACTTTATTTTTCCCCTGTTTTCACTCATTTTATATGAACTCAGAACTGAACCGAGTCAACGAAAAAGTAAACAGCTTTGAATAATATAAGACACTACATTAGAAATTAAAATCTGATAAATAGCAATATAGTAAACGATAAAAATAAATACATGAGGTAGAACAACAAAGATAGATTATGACATTTGTGTAGAATAACACTTCGCTTCAATAACTAACTAATTATAACTAATTAATCACTTCAATACACTAAGGTTAGAACTAAACTACAAAATTGTCAAGTTGCACTACTCACGCACACCCCTCTCCTTATTAACTTTTCCATACAGACTACTCCCACCAGCTTAGACTGACCCAAGACACTGTGACGTCACTTTTCCTTTTACAGAATATTTTCACTATAAGTAATCTTCAAAAATATGTAATATATTCACCAGCAAAAAAATTGTCCAGTGTTCACTACTACTTGAAAAAAAATTTACTCAATATTTTTACCAATATTTAAAACATAGTATATTTACATTATTTAAATTTTAATAAATAACTATTAGTTTTATAAACCGTTCAAGTACAGTACATATATAATAGCACCTCCTTTTTTGAATTTTGGTCCAACTAACAAAAAATTAAAATTTCTACTAAAAAGCGATTCAAATTTTTTTCTTTTTACATAATTTTTTCTACATGTAATAATATTATTTTTTTATACATTAAACATTTATTTATTTAATTAATAGGCATTTTTTTCTTTTTGTTTCATATCATTCCCTGAATTTTCTTCTAATATAAAAATATCTTCAAAATATCACTCATTAATTCAAATAATAATATTAATTAAATAACCTAATTACGAGTAATTAATCACACTAAAAACTAAATTATTATTAATTAATTGATATCGTATAATATTTATAATATATATTTAATTATAATTATATACGTAAATATATTATGTAATTATGTAAAGCAAAGTGATCAGTCGTTTGTGTTAATTTAAATCGTGATTTAAAGTTAAAATAATTTTTGTAATGTTTTTACGCGGGCAGAACCAAAAGTAACGAGACTTGAGCTGTTGTGGGGAGGGATGGTAGGGGAATGAGTTCTAGGTGGTGGGTTCTTGCAGAGAAACTCTTTATGAGTCAGTATGTGAAATTTCGTTACTGTGAGTCAATCTGTTCAGCTGTAGTAAATTTTTAAGAGAAACAACATTTCCTCTTTCAGCGAAAATGTGAAATGGTGGATGCCCGAGAGCAATATGTGGTGGTAAAATTTTGTTTTCTGTTGGGAAAAACAGTTGTGGATTTTTTGCAATGCTCCAGCTTACAGGGAAGATGCATATGACTGGTTTTCTCGTTTCAAGAGGGAGAAATGTCGGTTGAAAACCAACCTGATTCTTGGCACTCGTCAACCTCAAGGACTGATTAAAATGTTGAAAAATCAACACTCTTGTTCGTGATGATCGTCGTTGAACAATTGATGAACTGTCTGATGTGACTAAAATGGTTGCGTGAGGGCATCAGGAAGAAAAGGACAGGTCTTTGGCATACAGGGGACTTGTTATTCCACCATGACAACGCACCTCCTCACACCGTGATGCCTGTGAAGTAGTTTCTGAGCAAGAATGGAATGACCTTGATTATTCACCTAATGTGACTTCTTCTGTTCCCTAGACTGAAAAGAGACATGAAAGGGAAATGTTTTGGAACTGTGAAAGAAGTGAAATAAAAATCATCGAAAGGGGAAATCTCATTTCACTTAAAAATTCACTATAGATGAACAGGTGGGTTCACAGTGACGAGGCCTGGCATAATGACTCGGGAGTAGTTTCTCTAAAAGATCCCACCACCAAGAATTCGTTCCCCTACCATCAATTCCCTCCACAACCTGAGTCTTGTTACTTTTGAGTCCCCCCTTGTATGTTATTTCTGTCCAAACTTAGTAAAGAATGGTAAGCGGTTTTTTTTTGTTAAAAATGAGTTAATTAATGAATCTAATAGTAAGTTTTGCACCTTTTCATATCATTTACAATAATGTACTTTTGGTGGCTGAATATAGAATGAAAAGATCAGCAGTACTACATGATTTTTACAAATAATTTTTATTATAGAAGAAAGTTGTAAGTTAATGCTCCAACAAATACTTTTGCCTTTCCAAACTGTACACAGTAAGGATAATACATGTTAAAATAGCTTTATAGTTTTTCCAAGCTAAAAGTTCTGTTGGTTATGAAATTGTGATAAACAAGCTGTCTGTGTTATAAATTATTGTATTGTTTCTGTTACTTTTTCAAAATTGTTGTATGATGTTTAAATATGTTACTAAATAGTATTAGTAATGTGTTGTAAGCTTAGTCAATTTATTCTTAATGAAAAGAATATGACAAGCTTTTAATTATCAATAATGTTAGTTTTGCTAAATTTAACAGTTTATTAGAAAAATGTTAAATAGCAAACATTTTATTTCATTTAAGTGATTAGTTAACATCGTAGCAGCAGAATTCATATTAATTTAATAAGTTTTATAAAAACTTTTAATATTTATGTTTTTTTAATATACTGCTTTGTTTTTCTTCAACATTTTGAGTACTTTCTCAGTGCGTATAGCTAATTCAAATATAAGGTGATTCAAAAAGAGCGCCGGTTTTTAAACGGCTGGTAAATTTTTGTTTATCGGTTGGCAACATTGTTTGACCTCATTTCTATTTCGGAGAACATTCCGATTGACGATTCAGTTGTAGTTTCTCTTGTTCGCAGTGTAATACTCTCGCAGTCTCTGTCTAACCATGGAAAAGTTTACTATTGCGCAACGAGTGTTAATCGTCAAAACATTTTACCAGAGTGGAGAGAGTTATGCGGCTACTGTCAGGCGACTTCGCGGTACTCTAGGACGTAATGAAGCACCGAATGAATCAACAGTTCGCAGGCTCATGAAAAAGTTTTTTGAGACGGGTTCAACAGTCGACCTTAAAAGTTCTGGACGTCGTCGTTCTGGCCGAACTGAGCAGAACGTTGCGTTGGTTCGTGACAGTGTGGCTGTTAGCCCAGCAAAATCAATACGTCGCCGTTCTCAACAATTGGGTTTAAGATGTTCTTCTGTACGGAGAATTCTTCGGTACGATCTCCAATATCACCCGTATAAAATTCAGTTGACGCAACATTTGAAAGTGGCAGACCACCAGAAGAGACGACAGTTTGTTGACTGGGTATTGAGAAAACGGCAGGATGATGACACCTTCGCAAACAAAATCATTTTCAGTGATGAGGAGCACTTCCACTTAAACGGTTTTGTTAATAAACAACTCCGTATGTGGGGTTTAGAAAACAACTCCGTATGTGGGGTTTAGAAAACCCCACATACGGAAACTTGTCCCACATAGTCGAAACTTGTCGTGCAGTAATATCCAATTTCATGGACAGAGTTGATGCGTGCCAGCGCAGTAGGGGAGGATACATGCATGACATCATTTTTCATACATGAAATCGGAAGGTAAGATGAACTTGTTGATGTATTTATTTTCAGTTTTTCAATAAAATAAATCTCTTAATTTGATATATCAAAACCGGCGCTCTTTTTGAATCACCCTATATAACATAAATCTTCTAGAAAAATTATTTTTAAGACTGCATCTTCTTTTGTCAGAGTTTGAATTCAGATTTAATCAAACTTTGACCACTGAAGATGCAATCTTCAAAATAATTTTTCTCGAAGATTTATGTTATACCTGATGTAGTGATGCACACCATGAAAGTGCTCGTAAGTTAAAGAAAACCAAAGCACTATATTAAAAATTCATAAATATTAAAAGTTTTAAAAAAATTATTACATTAATAACATTGTTATTTTATATTTTATATCATTATCAAAGTATTAGATTTTAATATATTTCATGTTTTTGTGTAAAAACTTGATGTGAATAATAATATTAACCTTAATGTATGTGAAAATGTTTTTCTAGAGTGTTTTACTATGAAACAAGATTGTAATGAACATAATAAAAGTATGAACTTCATATTTTATTATTTTGTCCCATCGAAAAAAATAGGTATGAATGGTTTTTTGCCTTACTTTATTAATATGAAATTATTTTATCCTTAAATACATAATTATAGGACGTAATTGATATAAGCTAAATTTATAAACATAATTTTTGGCAAATCGATTGTTGTTTAAGGACGGTAAATATTACGTTTTTATAAATTATCTTAAAAGAGCCAATTTTAAATGAAATTAAAAAATTTGCAGTTGGTAACTTGTTTCTTTGTAGGATGTATTCAGTTGCAGATAATTGTCGTTTAAATTTGTTTAACATCTTGTTATATAAGTAAAAATTTGAAGTTCTGTTTGTCTGTGAATTCATATTTGTAATTTTTGTCAATACAGTAAAACCTCGCTTAACCGAAACAGATCTGATTTTTTAAAAATTTGGTTATTACTGTAATGTATTTTAATACTACATATGAAATGCAATGTACTGAATTTAAATTTAAACACATAGCGTTGGTAGTGTCACTATTTTAAATTTGGATTTAAAAGAGTTGAGTGCGCTGCTGTCGTTTTTGTTTATTTGCTGACTGCACTCGCTTGTCATTACATGTCGTCTCAAGTTGGAACGTTAGCTAGTATTATTGACATTGCTTTATATGCGTACCTGGAAATCTGCGTAATACCATGGTTTCAGGATTGAAGAAATTGCTTGGGAGAACATAGCAATCAGCAGTGGGTATTTTCATCTTTCCCCTTTTATCCCCATTCATTACGAGTAATCACGCTAAAATTCTATGTTAAAAAATAAAAATTCTACTAGATGCTAAATTAGCAGGCATGGGTATAGTCCACTGCTACAGGAGCGTCCCGCAGGATCTTTCCTCGATTATTTTTTGTCTCTAATTAGGGACAAATGCACCAATGTGCTAACAGGCATTGTTAAAGTACAGAACAGTTTCTTATAAAAATTTTAATTAAATAAATTATGAATACTATAAGGTTTCAGAATTCTTAGAATTTGTTTACTAATGTGTAAGGCTTTTTATTTTGTTTTACGTTGCCGTACATTCATTGTTGAACAGTGTGAGGAATCTTCACCTTCAGCTGTAGTTCTAATAAAACAATGACTTGATGTTGCCACAAAAAACCGTTTTCATCAAAAATCTCAGACTTTTTAAAAAAAAACTGTAAATACAGTAATCGTAATTAAAATAAGATCTGTTTTGTTCTTTTAGAATTTCTGTATTTTCGTTTATACGTAAGCTACTAATAAACAATTGTAAAAATACTGATGTCCACTTCTACTGTTTTTATACTCAAAAAATATGTCTGTGTTATCCAAATTTTTGTTTTTTGGTTTAACCTCCGACTGTTCTGCAATTACTGCTAATGCAGACGGTGAAGGATGAAATGATTTTTTGTAATGTATGAAAATATGCCATGCCTGAATGGGATTCGAACCCAAGACCACATGATGAGAGGTGAGCATGTTACCAACTGCGCCAATGTGGCCAGCGAATTTATCCTAAATTTTGCGTTTCTGAAATCGTGTCTGCCGTTTATATTTCGGTTAAGCAGGGTTTGACTGTACATAAAAACGAGTAAATTATATGGTTTTGTGGACAATCTTTCACAACTAAAAATTATTTAAAATTAATTTTTAAATTCCCTCTCACAAAATAACATGTTACCACCAATTTAACATTTACAAATTAGTACAGAATTACATCCTGATTTAAAATAATATTCTTAATATAATGAGGTATTTTTTACAAATAATATCTATTCAAATATTTAACTTACATTTTTTTGTGCTTTGTTTACAATAAAATGGATGGAAGCGAAATATCATTTTTAAAAATGATTATGCGGGGTTTTTTATTAATACAGTCCATATGGATTAGTTATACTATAGGACAGAATCATGCATTCTTCAAGGTGTTATGCTTCGTCAGTGTAATTTTTAAATCGTGTGTCACAATCATATTAATGGTCTTGATTGAGGTAATTTCTCAGTGGCAAACCCTCATTGTTGTTTTATATGAGTTCCCTATTCATTAATATAATGAGTTTAAAAAAAAACTTAAAATTCACCTTTTTTCACTGCTTTCCTTTTCTTTTTTCTTTAATTTCTTAGCATTAAATTAGAAAACTCTACTTATTCCTATCTAAGGGTAAGCGCACAGTGAACGCTGGTCGCTTACAAGTGGGAGCCTGCTAGTAGGAATAGGCCATTATATTTTAATCGGACGTCTCACAGTAAACGCTGGTGGAGAGAGCTGCGCACTGGTCATCTGTGCTCACTGGTTTGTTTTGCATAAACCTGCGTGCTGCTTGCTAGTAGGTTGCTAAGTGTACTTGGCGTCGTATAATACGTATTCATAAATAATAACAACTTGTTAATTAATTTTTAACATAGGATTATAAAACTAATTTTAAAAGATTATTACTGGCTAAACAATGCTGTATAATATTGAATATCGGTAGTCAAAAAGTTCAAAATCTGTTTAAAATGTTCAAAGTATAACTTATCAAAGTTAAGTAAGCGTGATCACGTGATGCGCAGTAGTTCATTTTAGGTGTTGTTGGCCTAGCTTATAGTATAATGGAGGGGGAATTTTTGGTCTCTGGCGCGCGCCCTCCCACCTAGCATACCAGTTACCACAGAGCAACCTAGATACCAGTTGCTCTGTGGACTTCACACTGTTTACTTGTGTTGTGGTCTATATTTCCACAGTTTTCATAAACAGTATTTTTCAATACTCTTCGTCGTTTCTTAAACAGTATTTTTCAATACTCTTTACCGTTTCTCAAACAGTATTTTTCAATACTCTTCGCCGTTTCTTAAATATTATTCGCAATGCCTCAGCCAAGATCGAACTGCAGGTTAGGACGGGGAGTGGCTTTAAAAAGTCAAACTAAATGTGTAATTATGAAAGTGTACAAAAAGATTACTGAAGAAAATCCAGAAATGTTATGGTTAGAAATTCAAGCTCGTGTGGCTAACCTTTGCGGTATTTCCGTTCATACGGTACGAAAAACTGTAACAGAAGCAAATAAATTGGGTGAAAATTTCAGTACGCCGGGAAAATCTCGCAAAAGATTGAAGAAGAAAGTTAATATTGATAACTTTCAAAGATGCGCGTTGAGAAATATTGTGTACAATTTCCACATAAAACATAAATTATATAAATTCTATTTTTATAATATAATATAATTATAAATTATATTATAACATAAAAATTCATATACCTGGACTTCCTTGTTACTTTTACTTTGTTATTAGGTAAATAAAATGAAAAAAATAAGCAAATACAAAAAAATGTAAATATAAGATAAAAAATAACAAATTGTTTACTATCCGTTAAACGAAACAAGACTAGTCGCTGCAGATGCGTTCACGAGCGTAGTGTGTTGGTGAATGCAAGCATGCGTACGTGAATGCGAGGTACATGAATGTGTGAACATCACTCTGCCTCCCCACTACGGCAATCCTAACCACACTCTGCGCGATGACTGCGCTAACTTAACATTGATGGGTTATAATTACAAATATTTCTTCTGGTAATATTGGTTGCTTGTGCACGTTGCACCATTGTTTTTGAAAATGAGTTCTATTTAAGATAATATAAAATTAAACGTTTTCAGAGTCATTCTCATGCATTTAAAAAATCTGTCTTTTTTTTAATTGCGGAAAAGATGATTATGTTGAACAATTTTCTGTTCTTATTAATGTCACTAACCATATCGTCTTTAAATGATAATAATTTTGGGGAAATGTTTTCCATTAGAAACAATTCATCACTGCTACTACTGGAACTCATGTTGAATACCGACAACTGAATGAAGGTTAAGCGCGTAGTTACATGCTCCCACTATGCGCATTCGCCACTGTGAATCAGTACCTGCGACCAGCGTTCACTGTGCGCTTATCCTAAATATCTATGGAGGTCTATGTAAAAGATCCCTATTCCAGCATCTTTTTAATCTTTTTTGTGGTAGGTGTGTATGTAACAATGATTGTATCTCTGGATTTGTGTAATATATTAATTTTGTATGAAACGAGTGTTTAATTTGTTAATAATTGTGTCTAAAGCTTTTCTGAAACTTTTAACTTGATAATCTTTTTAAACTATTTTACTGGAAGCCCAGAAATTATAAATTAACTTGTTATCTATTTTGTTCCATTTGATCTCTTGTGTAGTAATTACATTCCTTTCAAGATGTTTCATGACTTTTTTAAACCATTTATCACAAGACATCATGGTCTACCATCTATAGATTATTCATGCTAAATGTTACATCTGACCCATTTAAGCTGTATCATTTCTTTGCTAAACCAATCAGTCTATAATAGTAAGTGACTACATTAAGCCTTGAAGATTGCATGAATTTGAAAAGCTTATCAACCAAATCATAAGATATTGAAATCCTAAATATAAGATTATTAAATCTAAACTTTTTATTGAGCAAATTAATATTTTTGTTAATTTTATTTCTTTTAAAATATCTATCTTATGATATAATTAAGCATAAATTTATGACAAATAATTTAAAATCTTAACATTTATTAAAAATTAAATATTTTTGGCAATTGAGCATTGATTTACTGTGAAGTGGTTTAAAATTTGTGGGATTAAAAATTAAAATTCAGTGCTGTACTATCAAGTATAATAAAAAAAAATAATAAAATAAAATGGAAGAAATTTATGTCACTTTGCTTTACATTGAAATAATGGAAGAATACATACATAAAATTGCATAATTATAATATATATAAACACTAAAAATAATTAAGTTACGTAAATTCTTTGTCAAGTCGGATATTTAATAGACACACAATTTATTGCATACGTATTCTCAATGTGCGAAGAAAATTTTTATGATTAATCGTTTATAATACAGCCTGCCTTAAATTTAAAATGACTTTTTTTTTGAGTACACTATTGTTCAATAAGACACTATTCTGAACTTATAACTGGCACATAAAATTTTTATCAAACTTTTTTTATATAGTTTCAGTGAATAGTACAGTCAAACGTCTTTTTATGACCAACTGTAACCAGTGACCGCTCTTCTTTACAGCCAAATTTTGTAAGAACCAATTTTATTTTGCTTAAGGTTCACCTATTTTGTAACTTTTAATTAACCAGTTATGTTGGAAACTTCATAACCAGTCTTTCAATGGTAGATTGATAACGATATAGGTTATCTACAATTCGAATGTCTTTTGTGTTTTGGGTTTTTTCCCAAAGCAGGTGTAGAAGACATGCATACAAAGTCTGTTCAAAAAGTATCAGACTTTATTTTTTAACTTGCCAACAAATAATGATAAGATAATTGATAATAATCATGAATTTGTGGGGTTTGTCCATAAAGTAATGAGACCTGGTCGCTGTGTGGTGCTTCCTGGTGGTGGGATTTGTAGTGAGTCTAAACTAAGCAAAGCAGCAAATGGCAGTCATGTCCAAATTCTAACAAAGTGAGAATCACATGTGGCGCAAAAGCTGTTTTTGAGTATTTGTCATAGAAAACGCAAAAAAATTTAGTGATCGCTGGAGCAGCACTATGTGATTAAATTTTGCTTTCATGTGAGCAAAACTGCTTTCGAGACGCTTGCCTTGGTTTAGGAGGCTCACAAAGACAACGCTCTAACAAGGGCTCTTGTTTTTTGGTGGTTCAGTGAGTTCAAGAATGGACGGGAAACCATTGAAGACATGGAGCGATCTGGACACCCTTCAATGAGTGGTTTGAACTGAATGTGGCCCAAGTAAAATATTTCCAGGACTCCGACCATCACTTAAATGTAAGATTAATCGCCAAAGACCTCAAAATGTTCAAGACAATGGTTCACAAAATTATTTCTAAAAATTTGAAAATGAAGATTTGTGCCAATATGAAATTGGTTCCAAAAGTGTTGAGGCCCACATCGCTTACTTGGCCTGGATAGGGGTTGCAACTTTGCTGCACCCACCGTACACCCTTGATGTAAATCTGGCAGATTTTTTCTGTATCGAAAGTTCAAGGGAAGCCTGAAAGGTTACTGTTTTTAAGATGTTTAAGCCATCCAATGGACTGTCACAGAATCTCTGAAAGAGGTTACAGTAGCTGACTTCCAGGGAGTCTTTAAAGTGTGGCAATCGCGTTGGCAGAAATGTATCGACACTCAAGGAGACTATTTTGAAGACTTTTAACAAGTTGTACCCATCGGATCAATTAATTTTTTACCAGACCCAGTCTTATTACTTTACTGACAAACCCTGTAATTTCAGTTCTTTAATAAATTAAAGTACTGAATGGTAGCTACGAGGGGGTACCCAAAAGTAACCGGAATAGCATTGGCGTGGGCGGTACTAGTTTAGTAGGCATTTCTGCCGCACAGACGTCTGTAGCGCAACTCATTGCGAGTTCAATATTCATCTGCAGTGATTGTCTTTGCTAGTACTGTTTTGTTCTTGTTTCGTTTTTATGATGGCAAGTTTAAGTGAACATGTAGCTGTGAAATTTTGTTTTCTACTCGGTAAAAGTGCTGCTGAAACTGTTTTTTATGTTAAAAACAGCTTACAAAGATGACGCTATGGGTGTCAAGTATACGAGTGGTTTTTTCGGTTTAAAAATGGGGACATGTCGATTGATGACAAACCTCGTTCTGGACGTCCATCAACTGCTCGAATCGACGAAAATGTTTAAAAAATTTGGGAGCATGTGCTCTCAGACCGTTGACTGACAATTTGGAAGTTTTAAGAAGATTGCGCAACAGTGTTTGTCAAAAAAGATCCGATTTGTAGCAGACAGGAGACTGGTTCTTCCACCACGACAATGCACCTGCACACATAGTGAAAGATTTTTTGACTAAATTAGGCATGGTTCCATTGCCCCACACACCTTACTTGTCTGACCTGGCTCTGTGCGACTTTTTCTTATTTCCACGCATGAAAATGGAAATTAAAGGACACTGATTTGACAACATTGTAGCGGTCAAGAAAAAAACGAGGAAGGAGCTGTCAGCCATTTCTAAAGATGACTACAAAAAATGTTTCGAACAGTGGAAGCACTGGCGGGATAAATGTATTAGTTGTAATGGAGAGTATTTTGAAGGGGATAAGGTTGTTTTGTAAAAAAATTGAAAATAAATTGCTTTTGAAAAATAATTCCGGTTTCTTTTGGGTACCCCCTTGTATTTACATTATCTTGTTATTTAACTTAGATCCCAAACAGACCTTGGCTTAGGGTGTTACAATATTTGATAAGTCTTAAATAGAGAACTTAAAAAATATGAAAAATTTTATGTGCCAATCAATGAAAATTATGTCTTTGATTTTTATTCTCAATAAAATCAATTTTTTAACTAAAACCTTTTACAAACAGGAGGTAAATCTCTATAAAATGGAACAAGATTTGTGCAATACAACATCTAATAACTAAAGACCTACATTAAAATTTAGATTTATATATTTAGGTAGGTATACAGCATTTAATATTCAAATACCTTTGATTTTTTTCATAGGCCATTATCTTCTCACTTGAACATTTCTCTTAAATAGTTTATCAAGATTTCTTTTTTACTTTTTTTATCACATTTTCACACTTATTCCTATTCTCTAATTCAGTCTTTAATTTACAATGCACCATCGATAAAGGCGTTACATAACAAATATTGCCAAGCACATAATTATATCACCGGTTTTTTACTAATTTTAAAACGACATGAAAACATCATTAACTAACATCTACTAAAAATTCATCCGTTCATTATCAATATTCGTTCATTCATTTCACTAAAGATTTTTATCATTTATATCTATTGGATTGTTATGTTACTACTATCATTCACATGAAAAATTTTATCTTAAGAATTCATTTTTGTGATAAATTTATAAATACAGTTGAATCTTGATAGTTCGACATGTTTGGTAATCCAGCAGGTGTAACTAATGATTATGGAATGTATATAGTAGGCATCCCCCACTCTGGTGCCTCCACTGGATGCACATGAGAGAAAGTTGTGCTTACTGTAAATTTGTACATTAAATTGATGTTAATTATAGTTATTAATCAATGTATGTCTTAAAAATTACTTTGTAAACTATATTTCATAGGTCCTCGTTATAACGGACTAAATGGGAGAGATCATAGTCCGTTGTATTGAAATACAGCCACGCAAAGAGCAATTTTATTGTAGCTGTTAGTTTTAACTGAGTGCCAGACTGATGTTGCTTTTTAATAATCAGTTCTTTAAATTGCCTAAAATGTTGATAAAAGGGTTAAGACACCTTGTTCTTCCAATAAATCTATTTATTATATCACCATATCAATTGCGTCGCGTACGGTTGAAAATTTATTTTCTCCGGAGTTTCTGTGCTAATGGTTCATCCTCATCTTCTGAATTATTGGAATCAGTATCATTTTTTTAGAATTTCGTCAATTATTTCATCATCGTTAATTATCTAATAACCATGATTTCTGTTACTTTCTTCCAACCGCATCATTTACGGTTACTGTTGTTTCTCCCTTTTTTCATAATTTCATCCAACTTATTAGCATCTACGAGTTTTTAATTTAATTTCCACTTCATCTCTAAACAGATTTTTACCCGAATACAGCTGACTTTTTCACTCAGTTCCTTGTGACATTTAAATTAAAAATTAGTGATTTTGTTGTATATTTTTAATATTTCTAATTTTTTTTGATAATATTTATTTTAGGGGTTTTTCTAATTTGAAGTCCATTGTATTGGAGTGTTATAGCGAGGACCTAGTGTACGATATCCATCCCCAAGAAGCCTTTCATTACTGCTTTAAATGGTACCCTCGGTGATTCATATTTTTGGTAATCCAATAGCCTTCCGGTCCCAGATTATCAAGATTCAACTTAAGTGCAATTTAGGTAGATGGAATGTTGAATTAGATTGATCAAGTTTTTATTCATTTGTTATCACAAATAATTAAAAAAATTTTAAGACAGGCTGTATGGAAATTAATTATGGTAAGGATGTCCCAACAATAATTTTTACATTATCTTAAATTATTTGTTAAAATAAATAAAATATTTACTTATTATCCTACGTATTACAGTATGTTCTCACACTCAAACTTTGGGAACTTTTTTAAAATTTAATCTGTTAATAAGTTTTATCAAGTGTACTAGATGATAATTTTTATGTAGAGTATTTAACAATAACAGAAAAATATAGTAAAAAATTGCGTATGTTCATACGTAAACTTAAAACTAGATTAGAGTTCCCCATGTAACTTCCTCTATGTGATAGTGGGAGCAGCGTCAGCAATTATTAACAGCTGGATCGGCTGTTGGGGAATAGTATCAATGCACGGTAGTGGGAGAGGTGAAAACAGTACAACCAGAACAAGCTAAATCATCAAGTTTTTTTCATAAATTATAAAATAATAGTCTTTTTTAAATCATTTTTATCCAACTGAAAAACTAAGTGTACGTTATCAGGGATGTATATTTGAAATTTTTTAATTTTATTATAGGATGTATTTTTATACCTATTAACATTGTTTTTATTACCAACTGTATTCAGGGTTTAAAATGTATAGATACTTTTTAAAATTCTGTATGAATTTGTCAAAGCATTAATAAGAGTAGAACCTGGAATCTTCAGTTTGATTGTTAAGCTTACTATTTACTGAGCCATTTAAGTTTTTCTTTGAAACTGAATTAAGCAAAGTATTGAATCAGTTGGATTAGGAACTAGCTTTGTCGAATAAAATCGTTAAGATAGGACCCAGAGAAAACTGGATTTAACTCTGAAAATATGGTGGACCAAACCAAATTTTTGATGATTGATTACTGATTTCAAGGGCTTCTGTGAAAAACAGTAGCAGAATTCCGGATGGACGGAAAGAGAAATGCTTTTAATGAAAGAATACTTAGAATTTGGGCTACAAAAACAGTTTTCTTTCACTTCCATCTCTTTCTAACACCCATAAATCATAATGCAACAATGCTCCTTATGATTTAACACTTCACTTGGTTCAATGATACAGTATTTTATTGATATCCAATATTCCGACATAAATCATCATATTATTTTATGTTTATATTAAACAAAAATATCTGAATCATGTAAATAATGTTAGAAAAATCATTTGGGACATCCTTATTTATCTAAACTGCAGATTGCTTTTGTAGTTTTTTTAGTTATATGAGTGTTTTAATGCTATAAACATTGGAATGTGATATGATAGTAATTGTATACTGTATTCAACATAAATCATTTATGTATTTTAATGATTACGTAAATCGTAATTTATTAATCGTACGATCTATTTTGATTTCAGTTTTGATTATTATTTCAAACCATTTTGGGTTCAGGTGTTTTTGATGTTTCTTTTTTGGGTACGACAGTTTCTGGTTCTTTAGTTAACATTTTTGATTCCCCATTTGATTTTGCAGTTATATCTCCATTTGTTGTCGCTTCTTGCGATTTTTCATCGACAGTTTTGATTCCATTACTTAAATTTGTTGTTTCTTGGGTTGGTTTTTCGATAATTTTTGTTGGTGATTTTGATTCTATATTAGTAGTTTGTGGTTCAATTTTTGATAAAATTGTATGTTTTGGTGAAGGATCTTGTTTTGCATCTATTTCAAATGTTTTTATCATGTTTGTGTCAAATTGTGTTGTTTTTGGATCGTTTTGTGTCGCTGGTTTTTCAATCTCATTTTTAACTTCTTGTTTTGTTGTTTCAGGTTTAATTTCAGTTAAAATTTCTGGTATTTCTTCAGCTTTCTTTTCATCTGTTTTTGATAGATCTTCATTCTTTTCAACTGTAGTACTTTCTTCAGGTTTTGATTTGTCCGTTACAGTTTCTGATTTGTTATCATCTTTAGATTTATCATCTTGTTTTGATTGTTCATCTTGTATTTGTTTATCATTTGATTCTTCGTTAGGTTTTTCAGTCTTTGATTCACTTTTTACGTCCTCAGTACTTCCTTGTTTATCTTTTTCATTTGTACTGTTTACTAAATTTGTTTTCTCTTTTAGTTGTTTCTCGATTAATTCTTTGTCATCAACTTCCTTAATTTCAATTTCATTTAATTCTTCTTTTGATTTTACTGGTTCTTCTTTGATGTCTTGTTTTTCTTCCTTTTCTTTTGAACCTTCATCTTTTGTCTTTTCTTTGATATTAACAGATTTTACTATCTCAGGTTCTTTTTCTGATTCAGCTTTTTCATCTTTATCATTGGGCTTATTTTCTGCCACTGTCTCTGATGAAATTTCATCTGATTTTGATTCCTTAGAAGATTTTTCAGCAGCATCATTTGTTTTTTCAACTGGTTTAGTTTTATCATCAGAAATCTCTTTTTCTGCTTTCTTGTCGTCATCTTTTAATTCAGTTTTGTTTTCTTCTTGTGTTTCCTCTTCTTTATTATCAGTTTCAGTTTTAACGTTTGCTACATCTTCTTTTACATCTGTTTTATCTGACTCTTCATCTGTTTTGTTTTCAGTCTCTTTAGTTGACTTTGTTTCATCTATTGCCTTATCTTTTTCATCACCTTTTACATCTTCTGGTTTTACACTCTCACTTGATTCAGTTTTGTCTTTTTCTACTGTTTCTTCTTTCTTTTCTTCAGTTTTTATTTCTTCTTTAGATTCAGTTTTACTTTCAACTACAGGTTCTTCTATTTTTACTTCATTTTCTTTTCCTACTTCTTCATTTGTTTTAGTTTCTTCCTCTACTTTATCATCTTCTGTTGCTGCTACTTCTTCCTCGTTTTGATTTTTTTCTTGCTTTGATTCAATATTAATCTCTGGTTTTTCATCTTTTCCTGCTTGATCTTTTACTTCTTCTGATTGTTCCTCAGCAGTTTTATCTTTTCCTGCTTCATCTGTTACTTCTTCTGATGGGTTTTCAGCAGATTTATCTTTTCCTTCTTCATCTTTAACTTCTTCTGATGGTTCCTCAGCAGTTTTATATTTTCCTGCTACATCTTTTACTTCTTCTGATGATTCCTCAGCAGTTTTATCTTTTTGTGCTTCATCTTTTACTTCTACTGATGGTTCCTCAGTAGTTTCATCTTTTACTTCTGATGGTTCCTCAGTAGTTTCATCTTTTACTTCTGATGGTTCCTCAACAGTTTTGTCTTTTTTTGGTTCATCTTTTACTTCTTCTGATGGTTCTTCAGCAGTTTCATCTTTTTCTGCTTCATCTTCTTTTACTTCTTCTGATGGTTCTACAGCAGGTTCATCTTTCCCTGCTTCATCCTCTTTTACTTCTTCTGATGGTTCTACAGCAGTTTCTGATTCTTTTTCTTGTTCTACTTCAGTTGCTTCTGTTTCATTTTTATCAGTTTCTCCTTGTTCTACATCTTCAGTTTTTGTTTCATTACTTTCCACTTCATTCTCATTCTTTTCAATAGTTTCTTCTACATTTTCACCGTTATTGTTAGCTTCATTCAAATCTGCACTGTCATTACCATCAAGGCGTGATACATGCCCACCAGTCTGGCTTGGACTTCTTTTGTTCCTTTCAATATTAGATGATGATCCTTGCTTTGTTCTTTCCTGTGATGTCTGTCTGGATCCACCCCTTGAAGTATCTGAACACAGTGAAATTCCATCTTCACCCTGAAATAACAAATGAAAAATTATCATCCTAAAATTTTAAAATTACTTTCCATGTTTAAAAAAAATTTGTGGATTCTACCTGTATATAAGTCTTGTGTTTATCACAAGTTATAACTGGTTAAATTCCTTGTAAGAATTGAAAAGACCAAATATACTTCTTAAACTTGTTTGATTGATACACCATTTAACAAACTGCGCAGATGAAGTAACAAACTCTGTGGATTGCTTCTCAACAATCTGTTACTTTCACACATAATTTTTTATTCACTAAATGAAGTGCAAAGTTTTATAACAATTTGTAAAAAAATGTTCAGGTATATGATTTCTGAACTGGTAAAATCTTTCTTGAAATGGTATCTTGCGTCTAAGCTTTGAGTGACAATACAATACAGTAGGTTCAATTTATTAAGACAGTAGGCCTATTGTTTAATTAGGGAATGTATAAAATGGTTAAAAAGGGAAATTTTTTGTTATTATTATACTGCATTTGTTATCGCTAGAGGAATTTTTTGTCATAATTTTGTAAATTACCATATCAGCTATTTAAAGTAGTAAACGATTTATTTATACCGTGTATTACAAAAATTTCGATTTAACATTGTAACAATAGTTCAAATCGTTCTGAAAACTTTATTCTTAAATAAATATTAATAACGTAAAATACTTAATGCGAGATAAATAAACTTTCTATTAACATTATATTATGATTTAAAACAATAAAAATAAATTAAAACTTGTAATAAAAACAATTTAAAAAATTGTAGAGGGAAATTTTTAATTTCAAACAGGAAAATTGTTTAAAAAAATCTAAAATATTCCTCAGGGGAAAAGTTACTATCTTCATAATTTGAAACAACTGTACAAAAATGTTATTTGAAATAACATGGGTTCATATACAACAGAATTTAATTTCAATTTCTTTACATCAAAAGCAGAATATTATTACCATAATTACTAAAATAAATATTTAAAAAAAATCTTTAAATGGTGGATTTGCTATAATATTTTTTAATAAATTAATGCTCTAATAATAATGTGCACTTGTATTTATCTATTGTATTGATAGATTATTGATAAAAAAAAATCAAAATTTGAAAATTATTCATATTTAAGCATAATTTCTAATTGCTAATTACAAAATTCAAAACTGTAGTGATTACTGTGCATTGTTTTACTTCATTTTTGTAAAAAAACCTTAAATATTTAAAAAATTAGATTATATCAAAATATTGGAGAGATCGATTGTTCAGAAATTGAATTCGTATTATAATCCAATGAATCAAAACAATTGTTTTCATCGTGTCAGTTGAGTTTGTTTATTGTTTGAGGTCACCTATCTTAAACTAACAATAACCATCTTCCTCGTGTTGTTTTTGAATTGTAACTGAATATAAAATTCAAATCTTATTTTGTTGTATTTTGTTATGACGAATAAATATTTCTACTTACCATTGTATGCAAAGTAGATAAAAATCAAAGATAAACAAAGATAAATATTTATCATGCTATCCTGGAGAATGTATGTACCTATGCTGTGAAAGTGTGGGTATTGACAAAGAGACAGAAGGATCTCCTAAAAGTGGTAGAGATGGATTTCTGGAGACGGAGCTGTGGTGTGTTGCAGATCGATCGAATTCCGAAATTAGGAGAAGAATTGGCGTTCAAGGAAATATCATGGAAACCATATCGTGGAAACCATATTGTGTTTAAGGAAACATCATGGATACCATATCCCAGAAGCAATTAAAATGGTTTGGCCATTTGCAGAGGATGGAGGATGGTAGGTGGCCAAAGAGTGTATGAGAGTGGATGTCAGCTGGTAAAAGAAGGAGGGGTAGACCAGAAGTGACAAGATTGGCCGGGGTGCAAGAGGCAATGTCTTTGCTGTGACTCTCCGATGGGAACTGGTGAGACAGAAAGAGGTGGTACTTAGGAAGTGAGATACGGCTGGGGCTGTAATTCCTCGCATGAATATATATAGATTAAAATCGAAACTTTCGTAAAGTTTGAGTTATTTTCATCCATAGGTAACTGATTGATGGAATTTTAAATATTTATCGTATATTTGAAGCAACACATAAATATGGAAGATTTTCACTACCATTTTTCAAAATAAAAGTCTCTCACTGGTGGAGTCTGAATCCACATAATAGGTTTCGTACGCGGGTTGCCTTTTATATTTCGGGAATGGACAATACCCGTGCTGCAATCTGTTAGTCAATATCGTTATCAAAATATATCAAGAATATATGATATGATATATTAAAATATATCAAGAATAGAAAAGTGTACAAAGTTGAAGCTTGGAACTTCAGTACCACAAGAAATTAGTACAGTTTTTCACTAAATTGTGATTTTCTCAAAATCGGCTCATTTACAGCACTTTTATGCTCTACTAGATGGGTAATTGTCATGTTTACTGTAATTCTTGGGGGAGCCTAAGCTCTCGTGTCAATGTTTTTAAGATTGCAGCCTTAATGTGCAATTTAGGGCAAAAGTGTATATAATCATAGTTGTAGAACATTAAAAAACCTACAACGTTTATTTTTTCTGTAAAATGCTTTTTTACAAATAACTAAAGATACAACACCTTTTTTAAATCTAAATAAATTTAAAAAAATTGTTTTAATTTTGTGTAGTCTAATGATGGTGCATCCATCAAAACATGTCAGTAGGAAGCAAGATTTTATATTTTAACAAATGTAAAAATCAGGTGATACAGCAGCTGTAACAGGTCACTGAAAAATTAAATATTTTTACAATAGGATACAAATACTGTATAAGTATAATTTGTAATACATTTCTTGGTAAGTTAAGTAATATTTTTAAATCACATAATGAATTTTTATGTCATAAAAATAATACAAAAAATTTAACAAGTTTGGTTTTGACCTACATTTACTATCTAAATGTATGTATTGATTAATATATAATGAAATGGAATTCAATTGTGCTTTCTACTAATTAGTGCATGATGCTCTACTAGGTGTTTTAAACCAATATTATTCTGCATTTATAATAATCTTCCAGAATATTTATTAAACAAAACATTCTCTTTGAATTAAATCATAACCTTCAATGTTAATTCTGGATGTACATTCTGAAATATTTTCTAATTTAAATAACTTTTCAAACATATAACAGAAAATATTTCAAAGTAAAAATTAAATTTAAATATTTTTGACTGTGTGAACTACATTTTGATAGTGCACTCTAAAGTGCTTGTACAAAAAAATTTATTAACTTACCCTCAATTTAATTAGTATCTTCTCTGAATTTTATTTTGATGCTGATAAAGAAAAAATATTAATTTAATTTCTTGATTTCTTAAAATTCATTTTTCTATGTTGTACTCGTTATCATAAAATCTTATTACTCATTATTTATTTTTTGTCTCAACATTGTCTAATGTTTAAAACTGTAGAAGGAGATGAAGTAATAAAATTTCTCTGGTTTCCAAATAATTTTTAAATAAATAAAATTTTAACTGTTGATACCTTTAAATAATTTTTCAGTTCTTTGTTCAGTTAATCTATTTTTAAAATCTATGGCACTCTATGTTGACTTAGTACGATGTGAACGGTAATAAAATACATTTTATAGGAAATATATTGTGAATTCTATTTCCAACATATAAACAACTCATATGAACAACTGTTTTTGTCGATGAATGTGGCATTGTTCGCATGATCAACTGATTGACAGCAAACCAGTTGACATTTAGATTATTACAAAGGCAGTTCGGAAAGTAACCTCTGTTTTGCTGTAAATTAAAAACCTTACGTAGAAAAAATATTTTATTAATATATTCATCTTAAAACTACAGCTATTTACTATTTTTCAACATATACACTATTAAAATTTAAGTATTTGTCATAGTGTTTCACAAATTTATAAATTCCTTCTTCAAAATATTCAACCTCTGGGCACGTATCCAACATTTTATAATATTTTGAAGTTCATCGTTGTCATTGAAGTGCTTCAACACATAACCACTTCTTCATGCGATTGAAGAGATGAAAACCACTTGGTGCCAAGTTGCGGCTGTAAGGGCGGATGATCAAAAATGTTCCATATTAATTGCTTCAAAAGCACTTAAGTTTTTCGAGCACTGTGAAGACAAGCATTGGCAAGCAAATATACAATACTGGTTGTCAGTATATCACAATTTTCTTCAAAAAACCGTCTTCTTGACGACAAAGAACTTCAAAATATTGTGACAGGCAGCTGCATTTTATGAAGAAAGAATTTGTAAATTAGTGAAACGCTATGACAAATGCTTAAATTTTAATTATGAGTGTTGAAAAATTGTAAAAAGTTGTAGTTTTAAAACGCATTTAATAAAATATTTTTTCTAAGCAAGATTTTTATTTACAGCCAAACAGAGGTTCCTTTCCAAATCTCCCTAATATAATGATTATATAATTTAAAAACCAACTAATACACAGTATACGACTCTAACTTGATTAAAAAAGGCAACAGGCTATCATGGTTCATCTTCAGTTGCAGTCATAAAAGATTAACGCACACAAATTTTTGTCAGATTGTCATGACAATACCAAAAATTATATCTCATTTTTACTTATCTGGTGAAAGTCATCTAGTGTGTATTTGTTGGTTTTTTTATTTTATATAATTTCTAAACAGAAAAACCGCCACAAAATCCTTAAATTAAAATCAATAATGAAAACAAAACAATCTTCAAGAAATAAAAATAAAAAATAACCTCTGATATGGTGATTAAAATAAAGATTCGTATTATTATTATTATTTCAATTACTTTTTCTAATTTTCTTGGAATCTATCGTAAATTTGCATTAGCAAATAGAAACTATCATTCTGGTTGAATACCTAGTTATTGGAGTAACTATTCGATTTGCTGATGAGAAATTTTCTCATTGTTTAACAGAATTATTATAGTGATACCCCTAAAGTATGTGTTACAAATAGATTATTTGTTAAAAGATTATTAATACATTGTTTAGTAACACAGTTGTCTGTGAACCAATACTCATAGAACAATACTGTTCTAACGATTCATACATTATCATTATTTTTGGTTGACTGATAAATAATAAAGAACTTTTTAAAAAATTTTTGTACTATAGTTACTCAAATCACAAGTTTGCCTTTGGTTTTTACGAGAGGTAAAGGGGACAAAGTATCAGTGCGCGACTGCTTTAGTATCAGTTCGCCACCACAACAACGTAAACTATCCTTAGAGAACATACAGTTTATCGCGGAACCTTTTGTAGGTTAACTGTATGAATATAACTGTTTATTACTGTAAACAGAAATGTTGGTTTCTCGAAAACGCGATTGAACTGTTCACAGTGCTGAATAAAATCTAATATCCAATGTAATAAAATGCTGTAAAGTTGAAGAAGAAAATAATTCTTCATCAACAGTTTTTTTGACACTTGGTAAAAAAAAGGAAACTGTTATATCAATAAAATAAAATATCAATAAAAGTGATGCCACCATGTGAAACATTAATACTGGTTTTGAAAGAAACGCTAAATTTTAGTTGGAAACTTTATAGGTTAAGAAAAATTTTAAAGGATTTGGGGTTTAAGTGGAAAAGTGTCAGTCACAACGAAGTATATTAATTGAAAGACAACATGTGGTTAAGTAACGGTGGAATTGCACAATAGTAAAATATAGTGTCTCACTGTTGAGGTTGGCAGCACTGTCAGATTTCTTTTCCCTTCCTCACAGCTCATCCATAGGTAAAAGGCATTCTGGTGACTCTTTATCTATAAATGTAATATTTTTATTATTTCCCTGATATTGCTGTTGGTTCTAGTAGTAGTTTAATTATTAATCATATTTTGCTCTGTTTATTTTTACCTTTACCTCAATTTGATAGTTTCTTTGTCATAACCAACTAGGTTAGATCTTGTCTTAAAACTTTCATCTAGAGTGCATTGTTTCTTACTTACACAACTAGTAGGACTCTGCGATCTGTGATGAGATTCTCATAATTTTTTTTTGTTGAGAGTATCTTCGAAATTATTCTATGATTGTAAATGATGTGAATTCTAGTCTTTCAAATGTTAACTTCGCATATTTTTACACTAGTAGTAAGGCAAAGCTGGGTATTCCTCTGGAAATTATAAACTCTTACAAACGGTTTTTGAAAGCAGAATTATTATACATTTATAGAAAGATAAATCCTTCAAATGTAATAATAAGTCTTATGACACACTCCATGTTATGAAAATCTATCTTTCAGTTTAAGGTAGTCACTCCCAACCCCTAAGGATGAGGTTTATTATTGTTCTGCAGAATGAGGAAGGTCATGTATCATTTTCGTACCGTGATAAACAAAAAACTTGGTATAAAACTTGAACTTCAATGACCCTGTCAAGTATGGTAGGTGATTTTTAAGACAAGAAATGTAGTGATATAAATACATTCTAAACTTCCCAGCGATTTTGGACAGGTTTAACATAGCTGAAAGTTTTTTACTTAAAACATTTTGAGTTGAGATGAACATGTCTATTTATCCTTGGGTGGGGATTAAGTTGTTTGATCAAAATTAAACAAATTTTCCATTTGATATTTTGTTTGTTTCTTTTAAAAATTACAATAACAGCTTTGTCATTAGTGACTTCTGTATGGGTTGTTGTTATGGTCATCAACCGAAAGGCTGGTTTGAACCTCTAAAGGCTTAACTGAGTAAAACAAGGAGTGAGGTGGTTTACCATTCCTCACTGAGTAGAAAAGTATGCTTATCAGCACGCCAGGCCCTTTGAAAAGCATCTACTTTCCACCCTGCAGATGACACCTTCATTTCATTCACTACACGGTCTGGCTGTATAATGAATTTTATTACTCTCAGAGGAGATGACTAGTGTATTTTACAAATCTACCTCTCTGTTCTGGTCTTAAATTTTTCAGTCATATAATTGCCTAACCATGCGATAAGAAACAAATTTATTTTTTGAATCCCATATGTCCATAGGGCCCCAATGTGGAAGGTGTATGTCTTCCTCGAAAAGATAGATTCTTTTTTATAGGAATGTATCCTAAATTTCAATTTTCTTTCATAAAACGCTAATAAGTTATATAAAGAATGTATGCTACTTTTACACTATTTATATTTTCATTCTAATATAACCTTTATACTCTAGAATGATTATCATTAAAAGAAAAAAAGAAAATCATTTGTACATTATTCTAAAATAATACTATGTATAATTTCATTATACTCACCTTTGTGAAATTGAATTCTTTTTTTAATTCTTGAATAATTTAATATTACATAAAACAAACAACATAAATTGCAATAAAGGGATACATGTGGATAGGAAAAATAGCGGATGCATTAAAATAAAACAAATAAAGGAAAAGCAAGCAATTTTCACAATAATAATTTTTATATAATAATATCTTTTTTCTTACAATCAATTATATTTTTATATATTATATAATACAAATACATAAATCAGATTATATTCATTCATAAAAATAATAATAAAAACATAAATGTAGCAATGGAACGGCAAGCATTTTAATTTTTAAATAAATAATCGTGTAATTTAAAAAAAAAACAATTTTTCACACTTTTATTTGCCTGAAAATTATCAAAGCATTAAAGCCATTACCTGTTCTTCCATTACAGCCAAAACATTGTAATTTTTTTATTACATGCATTCATGCCAGCTCCACAATATCAAATCTATTTTTTTTATAAAATTAAAAAAATACTTAAATTTCTTTTTAGAAATTGATCATCTCCATTTTAGTTTCTGTAAATATATTTTTGAAATATTGTGGTTATTTTGTTTTATTTAATTAAATATGTATAAAATTTTAAAAGTATAAAATTTAACTTAAAAAATATTCCATTCTTCCCTGACCTTTTACAATTGCTATATCACTTGTTTTTCACCCTTTTTTTATATAATCCTACTTTCTACTGACATGTTTCAAAGTAATAAATTTTAAAAAGTTTTGTTTCAATTTTACGTGTTCTGATGGTGGTGGATCCACTGAAACATGTTAGCAGAAAGTAGGATTATATAAAAAAAGGGTGAATAACAAGTTATATAGAAATTGTAACAGGTGTGTGATAAATTAAATATTTTTATAATAGGATTTTAACAAGTGTTGTACTTCTTGTTCTCATAATCTGCTCAATTAAGGTCGACTTGATGGAGAATCTGGCCAGGGCAAGAAGATTCATTAAAGATTTTTTATTCCTAATTTGTGTACATTGCAATCTGTTCAATTCAGAACAATAAGCAACCCCATGACCCAATGAGATGAGGATGATGTGTATGACGTGTAAATGAGGTGTAGTCTTGTACAGACCCAGGCCGACCATTCCTGAGAGTGTATGGTTAATTGAACCCCAACCATCAAAGTACACCGGTAACCATTGTCTAGTATTCATATCCGTATAAAAGTAACTACCTTTACTAGGATTTGAACCAAGAACCTTCGTCTCCGAAAATCAGCTGTTAAACAGCTGATTTTGGCGACGACTTTACCTCTAGACCAGTGTTTCCCAAACTTTTTTTTCTCGCGGCACACTACAAAAAAAAACGGCCAATAGCCGCGGCACACCTATTACTTTATGCCATTGATTAAGCTTAAGTACTTGATATAAACGTACTTATATAATAAATAATATAATTTTCTTGGATAAGTCAAAGAAAAACATTACATTTTAAAGAAACTTAATTTATTTTAACTTATTGAGCAAAATACAGTAGTATAATACAACCAGTAGAAGTAGGAAAATATTAAACAAAATACTTCTTGCATTCCATTATTCACATTCTTGGTTAATGTGACACATGGGCTTGGAGTTTTTTTAGTAGTAGTGCAAGGAGCCACGGCGCCACGACTCAGCTGTGCGCACGGCTGACGTGTACACTCAGTTCTATAAACAAAATCCATCTTAAGTCAGCCCAATTTCTTAGTCATCGGCTAGGTATTATTTTGTTAGACCGTTTAAATTTAATTTAATTTATTTTCCTTGAGTTCCGCGGCACACTTGGCCGGCCTCGCGGCACACCAGTGTGCCGCGGCACACAGTTTGGGAAGCTCTGCTCTAGACCAACCCGGTGGGTTATTAAAGATTGAAGCTAAAAAATCGAAAGATCGAGTAAGAAATGAGGATACTTGATAGAAAACTAAAATAATAGATGCCAAATATCATGTGGCATGACTAAAATGTGGATGGGCCCACACATTTAATGTGGTAAACAGATATCTGATGGAGCAAAAAGATTGAACAGTGGAGGCGCCCTTGCTGAGAAAAAGAGGTAGAGAACATCCACAAACACGGTTGAGAGATGACTTGAAACTGATGGTAGAATTTAATTGAGCAGAATGACGAAGAATAGAAAATAGGGGTAGCAAACAGAGTAAGCCTGTGCCTAACACTGGATGATAAAAGGGTGGTGAAGAAGAAGAAGGAGGAAAATACTTTGTTGTGAACATTTTTGTTGTTGTCTAGGTCATCACCCGAAAGGCTAGTTTGAACCTCGAGGCTTTACTAAGTAAAATGAGAAGTGAGGTGGTTAACCATTGCCTTCCTTACCGAGTGGAAAAGTATGTTCATCAGCATGCTAGGCCCTCTTAAGCATTTATTTCTACTCTATAAATAACACTTTTACTTCATTCACCACAGGGTCTGGCTGTATAATGATGAAATTCATTACTCTCAGAGGAGATAACTGTGACAAGTGTCTTCTACACCTCTACTTTCTTCTTCCGTTCTGTAATGCTTCAGTCAGATAATTGGCTGAACATGTGATAAAAAACAACTATTTTTTGTAGTCCATGAATCTAACACATCTAAATAAATGTATATATTGTGTAGATTAATCTTTTAAAAATTTGAATAAAAACTGAGAACATAAAATGATTTTTTGTTTAAAAAAAACCACAGTATTTCAAAACAAATGCCCAAACATTCTGAAATATTTTAATGAATTACTAATCTTATTGGAAGTGTTGAAGAAACACATTCATTAACGCACTATACTAAACACAAAAATGTAATATGATTTCTATTATTTTTTAAATTCAAAAAGAAATTTAAATCTATTGTAATATTAATAAAAATAAATCTAATTTTATAATATTTAAAATATTATTATTATGTAATAAGAAAAATTAACATTTACTCAAACTACACAGATATTTTTTAAACTAAATTACTTTTAATGAAAATTGTGCAAAATATTTTAATTAAATTTTTCTATTATATTTAAATTTATTCGTACGTACGTTATTAGATAATTTTCTTACACTAGTCAGTCCTTTACCTTTTTATTCATTTATCTATTTTTTATTATTAAAAAATGAATCGTCGTTTAATTTTATGTTAATTAATAATTAATAAAGTAATTAACAAAATTCTTTAATGACAAAAGGCACAAGTAAATAATTGTATTTAAATACTAATATCGAAACAATTAAAATAATAATTTGTAATTTTGTTGTTGAATGTTGTTTAATATTTTAATAGTAGATAAGTTATTAAAATATTTTAATTAGACAGACACACGGTAAAAAAAACTAGTGCATGTGCACATTGAGGTCTTTTACAAGCTTTCCTGGGAATCATTTCTTTATGATCATTATGTATTTGGAGATGATCGGGAAATGGAAGTTAAAATTCTTTAAACATTGATATAGGGGTGATAAAACAAGTTTTTAGAATACTTAACAAAAAGTCTTAGATGTTAGATAAGTGCAGGGTTGCCAGGAAATATGATAATTTTGCAGAATGGTGTGTAGGTAACATTGATGGAAATTATTTTTGAGTGAAAGATGAAGATAGATTGAATGGAAGTGTGAATAGAATTGTGATTGCCAACATTTTCTATTCTCGGATTGCACTATGGGTAGTTTTTCATACATCACACAACAACCAAAAATATTGTTTGTCAAGACATGTCGTGGTCAAATAAATCACAATGATGTACTGAACTCGCTGAGTGGTAGACTAAAAAAATTTTTTCATATTAAACTGTTTCTGTTTAGGTCGTCAGCCAAAAGTCTAATTTGAACTTCTAGAGGCTATACTAAATAAAACAAGGAGTGAGGTGGTTTACAATTGCCTTCCTTACTGAATGGAAAAGTATGCTTATCAACATTCCAGGCCCTCTGAAAATCATCTACTTTTCACCCTGAAAATGACACTTAACTTCATTCACCACTGGATCTGGCTGTATGATGAATGAAATGCATTACTCTCAGAGGAGATAACTCTGACTTTAATGCTTTCATCACAACTAGTTACACAGTGAGGGAGGACAGAGCTTTCCCTTCTACTATAAGTATCCAGGACTAGTGACTTTTCCGTCCCTGCCTTTTATACCTTAGTTTGTAATAATATGGTAGGCATTCTCAGAATCAAGTAAACCCTAGTTTATAGTAGTGTGCATGTGTATACGCTTACGCATGCACACACTTTTAACATTCAGCATGGTTTACGATACAATGAAGAATAAACTCAGTGAACGTGTTAAGGGAAGACTGTATGATGGTTTTGACTGAAAATTTTGATTTTGAGCTTGATTTTGAGCTTGTATACAATAGTGGTTTCTGCAAATTTGGCAACCCTGGATAAATGGTTTGAATAATTAGAAAGCATCTTGAAAAAAATTGGAGTAAACGGGAAAATAAAAGAAACATATTTATAAAACTTTTTGGTAAGTTTTATGAAAAATTTCTTTATCCACAAAAAAATCCAAATTGTAGGTTTAAAATACCTTTATTTCTCATAAACAGTATGAATTTCAGAAAATTCTAATACATCTAACTATTCATGTAAAAACATAATTTGGGAGATGCGAGAACAGGTTTTATTATTTTAAAATGCAAATGTATAACTAGCAAACAAAATAAATTTTATTTTTAAAATATTTATTTTAAAAAAATTTAGTACGATTTGGTTTTGGCATTTTACCCTCACTTTTCCTTTTTATTTAAAAAATTTTCATTGTATTGGAAGACTATTTTAAAAATTGTTTTATAAGGTTTCAAACATTTTTATTTATATTTTTTTACTGAAACCTTAAAAACATGTGTTATGTTATAAATTAATGACTTAAATTCCATTTCAATTAAGAAATGTAAACAAGGCATTTTAATGTGAAAACAAAATTTATTTTTATATTTTTTTAAAATAAATTAAAGTTGTTTAAGGAGAGATTAATATTAACACTCAGTTTTTATTGAAAAATAATGAAACTTTGAAATAAAACAAAATTGTTTAATTAGAGCCTATTTAAATGAAATGTGTTAATGTTTTTTGTGTGTAAATATTTATTATGTTTGTTGCACATACGGGTGGGTCCTTTACACATTTTGAATAAATTTAACAATTTTTTTTTAGTTGCAGTTAACTTTCTTTGTTGCAGTTTGTAACAGAATCTCGATAAAGATTAATGATTATGGTAGTCAAGGCCCGATATACTAAAAATAAATAAATAAAAGTTTCAGAAATTTCGGTGGAAACTTACATATAATTTTTATTGATATATTTTTGAATCTAAACATATTTATTAGATTTTTTTTAATAAGGTTTTTATTATATTTGTTGAGGGTTTTTAAGGGTGAACTATCTTTAAATTTCAGTTTAATATCTAAATTTGTTTCAAATGTGCAAAAAAGTTACATACTTTGTGTAAACTTAATTTTTTAATTGTTAAAACACCTTTTCGGTAAACAAAAACGGGGTCAAAACTTTAAAAAACATTTTTACAGCCTACCAAAGTGATTGAGTTTTACCTATTTTAAAATTTATTTTTATTTTTAAAATATATTTTTAAAGGTAATATAATATATTAATTTAGAAACTTATGGGGAGCTTTTATGAAAATTTTAAAATGTAAGGTAAATATTAATACTATTAATTAAATTTCCATTGACAGTATAAATATTTCAAATCGAAGGCAATTATGATAAAAAATCATTATGAAAGTGTAAGATTTATAAATTAAAATTATTTTTGGCACTGCTAAAAATTGTACACTGATATTTTTTTAAATTGAATTATATAAAATAATAAACCTTTTTTCAATTTTATTTCAAATTTGCTTATTATTCAAATACTTACCTTCCCATTAAATTATCGTAAATTAAAAGTTTTTGTCGTTTCTGTCACATTTTGTAATTTCTATATTTACACGGAGAACTTCTTTTTGATACCCTGAAATATTTAATTTATTTAAATAAAATAAAAATTAAAAAGATAATTAGGATGTGATGTTAATGGTATATTTGAATCATTAAAAAATGTAATAATGCGATTTCATTGTAAATTAAAAATATTTCTAGAATTTTTGTTAATATTTTTTATTTGTTTAATTAATTGTAATAAATATATACAAATTATTTACATTATTATTATTATTATTATTATTATTAATATTACTTTTTTTACTACACAATACTGTAAAGTAATATTTAAATACTGTTTTTTTATTAAGTTTTTTAAATTTAAGTTATATTTGTAAATATTTATATAAATGCATTATATATTCACGTGCTTAATTTTATTACATTGCAATGTTTTGGTTTATTTTTAATAAACTAATACATAATGAAAGTGCTTTAAGAAAATAATGTATTATACATAGGATTAGTTAATTAATTATTGAATTTTATGACAACCTTTAATTAAATTCAATCAATAAATTTGATTTTATTTACAAAAAAATTTAAATAAATTTTTTTTTACCTAATCTATTTGTTTCTAAGAAAGAAGCAATTAAATTATTATCTACCCATTAATTTATTTACATTTTTTATATTATTATATTTTTAATAATAATTTTGTAGTAAAAATATAAAAATTTTTTACTCATCACATATTTTCGTGGATCACTTTCCTTCATTTTTTCTAATAATTCAACTAATTATTTCCATTTCTTTCTTAAAATTTAAATTTTATTTATTTTCATGAGTTAAATAAACGAGATATAGTTTATCTGTGTATTTTGAAGAATTACTAAAAAAATTTGGTAATAGTTTTTTTTCACTAAAAAATCTAAATAGACAAGCATAATATTATATTATTGAATATTTTTATTTCTATTGTTTTTAAATATTGATTATAAATATTACTACTTTTAAAAATATTTACATACAATAAAACAAATAATTAAAAAATAAGTTCTATATTATTAATATTATATTAATCAACAAGAAGCTGAATTAGCATAAATACAGCGCTAACAAATAAAAAAAAAGAAATAAATTTAATAAATATTTTATTTAAATATACAAATATAATATATAAATATACAAACATAGTACAATAAAAGCTTTTTTAGTATAATTTTTATGAAATCTAACCTTACCTTGTATAGCTAACCTAAACTCTTAATATTATAACTATGATTTTAATATTGATGTACATTAAATTAATTTATAATTCTGAATTAATTAATTTAGTAATTAATCCAAATCTATTATGTATTTTATTAATTTAATATATAGTATATTTTAGATATATATTGCAAAATATTAAATATGGTTTCCTATATAACGGAATACTTCATAAAGTATTTATCTGCTGAAAATAAAAATTTGATACTTTCACAATTATGTTTTAAGTAATATAAAATTATATTTTTAATTAGGTAGTTGATGTTGATTTTTACCCGTTTTTGAAGTTGATAAGTTGATTACAGTAGTGTATTTTAGTGAAGCACTGGAATTATTTTACATATTCTGTTTTTTTTTTCAACAATAAACGAAATTCAAGTTACTCTTGGCTGATAATTTTTATCTGGGAACCCTCTCAGCTTGTACATTGCGCTTGGATCTTTCTGAGCTGGTGTAACTGAATCAATGAATGGTTTAGGTTCATGTGTAACGTACCCTTGGATGACGTTCTTCTCTTATAACAAACAAACATAGTAAAAAATTTCCTAATTGCATGTACCAACTAAAGACTGGGGAGGAGTTCTCCCTGTAACTCCCTCTCTGAAATGTGGGAGCAGTATCAGCTATGATTAACAGTAGGGAAATAGTATCAATCCACAGTTGTGGGAGAGGCGAAAATAGTACAAGCAGAGCAAGCCACATCTTCAAGGTTTTTAAAAATTGTAAAATAATGGTTAAGTATGGACCTCTACTACACCAACTTGTTGTAATCAACAATTTAACTTACAAAGCAAATAAATAAATAAATATATCATTAAAATAAAGAAATTTTTATAATCATAATTTCTAATAAACTTCCCTTGACTGTACACCACTGGTTTTTTGAGTTACTGTTTTTAATCCGGTTTTCTCTGCTAATAAATCCTTGTAAACGATGTATCATTTAAATTTTTGGAAAGGAATTTACTCTTCAAAAATTTTATCAAGTAAAAATATAAATTAAGTTACCCAAAACATTTCAAGTTTCTACCTCCAACAGTTTAAAAACTGTTTAGCCA
This sequence comes from Catonia carolina, assembly GCA_035578175.1. Lineage (NCBI taxonomy): Eukaryota > Metazoa > Arthropoda > Insecta > Hemiptera > Achilidae > Catonia > Catonia carolina. Next base: position 71,015,521 of record JAQMRL010000005.1, read on the forward strand.
TTTCCGTACTTTTAGGAATCCAGATATTTAATATTAAAGGGAATCGATTTCAATGCAAAATGTTCATAGCAAAACAGTTACTTACACATATAATTCATTAAATAAACATGAAAACAATTAAATGTGCAGATTACTGTGTTATACGTAAATACAATAAGTTAATTTTAAGACTATATTTCTTTATAGAAACATTATAAAATATTTTTTTATTATTATTAGTATTATTCATCTAACATTTAATAGAAAATTATTCCTATAATTTCAGTAATTACGATTCAAAAGAATATTTAAAAATTTACTAAGTATGTATAAAATGAATTTAAAATGTAAAATAAATGGTCAAAATGTTTACAGTTTTTTCCAAAAATTTAAATTTAATTATTATGTATACCTGCTTTTAGATGGTTGTTAATTAGAATTCTATTTTGTTTATTTATTGTACATTTGTTGGAAATGTATTTGTATACACCCAACATAATGTATTTTAAATAAGCCATTATAGTTTGACAGTTAAGTTCACATTTTAACTGATCAAGCATAAAATGGATATAATTTGAAAAAACCGTTGACAAAATTGGTATTTCTGGTCATTCGTGGGGGTTTTTCTACAGAATTTTGATAAGGGTTAATGGAATGACAGTTGATTTCCGATAAATCTATTTAAAAAAAGTTGTGCATAATAACAGAATTATTTTATTTTTAAAGCTGTATAAATTATTTTTGTATATTTTTTTAAAAAAATGTATTGGGTCAGTCATCTTGAATCATTAGTAGTGAATGGTTTTAAAGTTGTAATTAGATTTCTTTAATATCCAATGTTCCATGTAAACTTTTGAGGATATTATGCATTGTTTGAAAGGGATTTTGATGTCTTAGAAAAATTGTATAAATTTAACTCTGTGGGGAAATAATATCAATCTTTTTTTGAGACAAGGACCTTGAACGGGGAGACTGCATGCATTCTTGACGTTTTTGAACTGTTGTTATGTAAAAAAATACTGAGAATTCTGTGGACACAGAAAGTCACTAATGTTGAAGTTTTATTGAGATTAAACAAGGGTGTGTTATTGGTCAAAATTTTTAAGTGTTGTAAGCTTTAATACCTTGGGTATATTATGAGAAATCAAAAAAGATATGATCTACTGCAGCGCATTCTTCAGGGAAAGAGGAATCCTGGTAGAAGAAGAATTTTCTGGCTCGCCAGTTTGAGGACCTGGTTCGGTAAGAGTTCCACAAATGGTTCTGGATTGCAACTAATAAGGTCAAAATAGTCATGATGATCGTCAACATCTGAACCAGATACGCACGTCAAGAAGAAAGAATAATATCATTCTGTAAGAAAGATCTCTAGTTGAGATACATGATCGAGATTTTGTCAGTTCAGTCTATGTTTTAAAATTTGGTAGTTTGAATTTTATCCAAGAATTGTAAGAGGTACTGTGCTAAGGGAGACTTGCGGAATAATGTAGAGTTCAACTTAACACCTTTAAAAAGTGTTACAAGATGGCAACATCAAGAAAATTGGATGACCTGTTTCTTACGTAAGCCTTCAAGACATTTGTCATTGTTAACAGAGTGGTATAAGCCTGTTAGAAGGAAAGCCAGTTTACCAAGTAAGAATAAAATGTTCATTCAAAAAAATTCTTATAATGCATACTGCAGCTTGAAATCAATACTATTTTATATAATAAATTTCACTAACCTTTTTTAAGCTGCCTTTATTTTTTATTATTCACTTACACGTGTTTCGGTGGATCCACCATCATCAGAGTATATTACACTGTTTGAAACTAAAATTTTTTAAAAATTTCTAGAAGATTTTATTTATGTTCAGTCATTTGTATAAAACTAAGAAAACTGAGTTTTATACAAATTACTGAAGATATACCATCTTCTATAAATTTTTAAAAAAATTTTAGTTTCTAACGGTATAATATACTCAATAGATGGTGGATCCACTGAAACACGTGTAAGTGAATAATAAAAAATAAAGGCAGCTTAAAAAAGGTTAGTGAAATTTATTATATGAAATAGTAAGATAAAATTATGTAAGAACAAGTCTAGATGGTTGTGAACATTAAAGAAAATTTCAAAGATTTTATTAGTTTAAAATCAGTTCCATGAAATATGTATGGTACAACTAATTCATCAAAAATAAATATGGAAATATTGCAGCGCTTTCAATAAAAATGCCTGAGACTGATCACAGCAGCCCCTTGCACAACGATCTAAGAAATTAAACATTGTACCGGAAACATTTAGAAATGTTAGAAGAGCATCAAAATCCCTTCACAATTAACCTCCTGAACAACAGCAAAGGTACTCGCAGGCTGAAACGTTTTTTGTTAATTTAATTAATTTTGTTAATATTAATGATTTTGTTAATCATTTAACTCATTTAATCTCTTTTTCTACTTCTACTACTAATCATCGTGATCTCATTATTATCCCATTATGGTCATTGTCATCTTCAGCTTCAACTTCTTGTTTCAAGATATTAATGCACAGTTTAGTTTTATTTTTTTTCACAATTTAGTCTTTTTTAAAAAACACTTCTGAATGTCTATATGTTTTCATTCTAAGAATGTTAATGTTCAGATTTTTATTATTTTTGCTTAAAGTTTGTAATTACTACATTAAAAAACTGATTATAAAAGAATTAATTACATTTTGTTTATAAAAATATCAGTTTCAATTACTTGATGTTGGTATGTACTGGTAGTAAAAAAAAGAAAAGATCTTCTGATCCCGTTACATAAACGAAAGCAAAATTTTTAATATTAAAATTTTTAAAAACTTGTAAATTATGGTTTTTATGAACCCTTGGCAGTTGTACATTAGTTCAGAATCTTTGACCCATTTTGTTTGAATTTAACCATAATTATAATGAAGTTACTGCAAAATATGTTTTAAAAATTAAAGATGAACCTAATTAAACACAATTAATGTATACATAACCTCAAAAATCTGCGGTACGAAAGAAATTTATAAGTCAATAAGCTAAGATTTTGAAAGTGAAATAAAAACATATCAAAAAGCAGGTGTACATAATTTTTAGATAGATACATAAAAAATATGTATAATAAAATAAAAATATAAAATAATTTTGATTTTTTTTTTCATTAATTATTGGAAAAATAGCAGTACAGAAGTAAGATGCAGACAGATGTGAGATCATAGTCCAGTTGTTGAACACTTTAGCTCGTTCTCAAATGAAGTTCTTGAGACTGTGACATGTGCATTGGACTCTGTGATAACATAAACAAACAACCAAAGCTGTGTTACATCCAAGCAAGGTGCTACTTAAATAAACACAGTTTGCAAACACATACATACATACACACATACAAATTTGCATACTTATTCATAAATATATTACACTGTATTTGTCTGAAACAGTCTTACAAAATAAATAAAACAAAACTAGAATTTTTGTAATTATTATTGAAATTCAAAAAATTTATTTAAAATAAAATTTTTTATAACTGTACATAACTTATATGATGTCTTTAAGTAAAACAAGTAAATAGTTTTGTGTGCGTATAAATGAGTTGTGTGTTTTTTGTCTACTTTGTACGATAACAGTAATTTTCTATCACCGATTGATTTTTGACGATCGATCATTGTTATTATTTAATGTTTTTAATTGATTTTTGTAATTTTGTATCAGTAGTGTATTGGATATTGAAAATATTTTATTGTAATAATTGGTCACTAATTACTGCATTGTTGATGCGATCTTAAATAAATAACTTAAACAAAAAAAAATGTATAAAATTCAACTATTTTAATAATTTAACAAAATTCTGTAATTTTTTTATTATTTAAACTGTGAAAACGTTGATATTTAGTGTAAAGTTTGTATAATTAAATAATAATATGGCTGACTCTATGGTGTAATGGTATAACGCAGTGGTTCTCAATCTTTCAGGGACTGTGCCCTCTTTAAACACTGATTTGAGGTCATGCCCCCCCCCACCATCACCACTATAAGTGGTCAAAACAAATAGTAGCCTACAATCGGAATATGAAACAGAAGCATGATCACAGTGTTGCCTGAATAGGACAATTACTGTGTTACTGCAATAATTGATTGCTAGATTTTGCTAGAGAGTACAAAGTACAAAAGAGTACGATAATTTTGAAAATACACACGCGACTACAAAACTTAATAAATTTATAGTTTTATTTTTTTAAATACATTCATGTCTCCCTTGAAATTCTACTACAACCCCCCCCCCATGTTAAGAACCACTGATTTCAAGGACAAATTCATGCGGTCTTGGGTTTGAATCCCATTCAGGCATGGCATATTTTCATATGTTACAAAAAATCATTTCATCTTTCACCGTCTGCATTAGCACTAATTGCAGAAGAGTTGAATGTTAAACCAAAAAAAAACACAAATTTTTACACTAAATGGCTAAACAGAAGAGCCTTGAGTTTCATTTCTCACCAGAGTGTCATCCAATTCCATCCATTTCATTTGCTAACAAGAACACAGTGATACATTTTTCATCTATTTTTGTTAGAAATGGAGGCCTCGCCTCTTTAATGGGGATCTACCTTTTTGAGAAAAAAATTCACTATACCTAAACAAGCTAGAGATTGCAGCTGAAGGTGGAGCATAGTGACCTAGATCACAGCACAGAGCCAATTGACTTTCATTAATCGTATCCTTCATTGTCACGTTGTAGTTCCGCTGTGGATGACAACCTAACAAAAAGTCAGCTGGAGTTTGGTGGAACAGAGTGAGACTTAGTGAAGGGGCAACCTCACATCTGGCCTTGGCTGTTATTGGCTAGATCTCATCTGCAGTCTCTAGTTTGTTGGTGTATAGCTTTTTTTTTTTGAATAAATTATTGTGAACTGGTACATTAATAAATTATTAAGGAAATTATTGTGAAATGGTACATTAATAAAAAATTGTTTATGTTAATAAATAAATAAAAACGAAAGTAATGGGATAGCAAAATCATCAATTTTTTTTATAAGAATTTTGAATGTCAATATCTTGTTTGAGAATTGAGGTGTGTTACCTTTTTTCCCAGAAATCATAACTTTTGACCTACTGAACTGATTTTCAAAAATTTCTGTTAATTTTATTCCGTAGGGCCCCTAGTATGAAGAAAGTAATTCTGTGAATAAAACTTTTTTTAATTATTTTTATTCTCATTTAATCAAATTTTGTAAAAACTAGAATATAAAGAGAAGGAGTACTGAACCCATAAATGCTCTGGAATGATGTATTTTCTACAATTTGACACCAACATTCATGTAACTTGGGTAAAATACACCCAGGACATCATTTCTGAAACTATTGGCTGCTTTTCAACCCCGCCTTGATTTTAGGGTGTTGTTGTTTAGGTCAACAGCCGAAAAGCTGGTTTGAACCTGTAGAGGTTTTACTAAGTAAAACGAGGAGTGAGATGGTTTACCATTGCCTTCCTCACTGAGTGGAAAAGTACGCTCATCAGCATGCCGGGCCCTCTGAAAAGCACATATTTTCCACTCTGTAAATGACAACTTCACTTCATTCACCACAGGGTCTGGCTGTACAATGAAATTCATTACTTTCAGAGAAGATAACTCTGATTAGTGTCTTTTACACCTTTACCTCTTCTGTTCTCAAATGATTCAGTCATTTAATTGGCTGACCATGTGATAAGAAACAGAACTATTTATTTTAGCCCTGCAACGAACAGATTGAGTGTAAATAATTTGACACTCCACCTGTCTGTTATGGGCACTATTTGTTATGGGCACGATTTTAGGGTATTAGAGTTAAATGTCAAAGTATATAAGATAATTGTTTGTGACGTTAAATCAAGATATTAAAAATATACTTTTTGATACTGTGACAGACAAAATCAATGTAATCTAGCATCTACTCAAATGTACATACGTTCATATTACCTGGACTTTTTAAAATAAATAACAAATTCTATTACACAAATTGTATTCTTTTGGAATATACATTACTTTTACTCAGAATAAACAACTTAGATTTTTATATATATTTTTGTTCTAGTAAATTTTACAACATTTTTTGATTGGTTATGGTATAAAAATTTTGATAAACTTGGATTTGAATTTATTGATTCATTTGATTTAATTTAATCAATCTTTAAAATCTGACAGATTTATGTCATGTTATTTTATGGCTAACCACACTCACACACTTAAATGTTTATATTTTGTTTGTTTGGAAAATTCTGAAACCTTCTAGGTTTTAACTGTTTGTAAACTTCTAGAAGGTTATGTTTGTAACCTATTAAAATAGGAATATTACGTTAAATTATTGTCAAGATTTTGTGCTTTTAAGTTGAATACATTGTTGTCGCTGTTCAGAGTTTGATATCGTGTTATTTTATGGTAATTATTTTTGTTGACATTAAATCAATAAATTGATATGAGACTGTTATGAATTAATCCCTCATTAAAAATTATATAAAATTGTTTTCTTGTGTGAATGTTTAGTTTTAACTGAAACATAAGATACTTCATAGAACATAACCTCAAAATGTTGATAAATGTGAAGAAAATTTGGTTATAGTGCTACAAAATTATCATTTTACATCAATTAATTATTTTCTTTAAGGATCTTTTAAGGATCAAAAATAATTGAAGTATAGCTTTAGAGATTTTATACTCCTGTTGAAGTACCTAAAATGGTGGAGTTAACCTTTGGTTACCCTAAGGGTCAAATCTAGGACCTATATTATTATTAAATAATATTTTATCGTACTTTTTTTGGTATAATAATTAAAAATAACAAAGTCCAGGTAAAATAATAGTTTGACAGTCAATACAAGGAGTTAGCAAAATAATAAATACACAATATAATAATACAATAAAAATATACAGGTTAAAGCATAATGTTTAATAATAATAATAATAATAATGATTATGATTATGGTGATGAATAAGGAAAATGAATAAAAATATAAATAAAAAATAATTTATAATCTCAGAAACAATGGTCAAACAGATTAGTACCTATTTTAAATTATTTTGTTTATTCACTCACTCAGATGCAATGGATTTCTTTTTTAAATTATTTGTTTAAAGTTGCATCAAGTGGTTGGGTATTAGCAACTGCAGCAAAGTATATGACTGTACTGTGCATTTTGAGTTATGAAAATTTCTAGATCCTGGTCGGTAACTGAATGTAGGACCTCTACGTGGTAGGCTAACACGCTAACCACTATGCTACGAAGGCGGCCATGATGGATTATATATAGAACAATTTGTCACAAATTTTTTATGTAATATTAAGAAATTTCTTAAATATTCCTGTGTTTTCTAATCGAAAAATTTATCTTTGTATAAAATAATATGACACTATTTTTCACTTTCTGATGTGCTGTACATAATGAGAAATTTCTAACGTATAACTTGAAGAATATTAACTGATTTCTTATATTTACTTATACACATAATATCAAAAAAGTTATACTGTTGGTTGAAAATTGTAAAATGAGATTCTGTTTATTGGAAATTTTTCATATTTATTTAAAAAACATTTTTAACCCTTTAAGTGCCGAAACAATATTTAAAAGTTTGATTTTAAGTGCCATTTAATATGAATAAGGGTGTACAAAAAGTGCCAGCACTTATTTCGAAAACTTGCAAGCGTAAACCATTGCCAATCAAAATTTCAACGGTACAGAAAAATAAAATTTCCTGTTAAAATTTAATTTTTATTGTGTTCATAAAAACTGAAATCGTTCTAACACTAAAAATATTCAAAATAATTTTTTTTAGTTTATTTAAAGTCGCATCGACAGTTTGGTCATTAGCAACTACTTTGGGTTTTGGTACCTTAACGGTGGTTTTAACGTGTTAAAATTTCCAGACCCTAGCTGGGAATTGAACCCAGAACCTTTTGCTTTGTTGGCTAGCGCGCTAGTCACTACACCACGGAGGCGGTTTCAAAATACATTATTCCATTAATTTTTGTTTAAAAGTTTTTTTGGGGGAATGTTCGGTAAATCGGATGTTGTCACTACGTAAAATAAATTGATGTTCTTTTTTACGGACGTTGGCACTGAAAGGGTTAATTATTTCTTATGTGTCTATGTTGCATGCAGTCTGTTCAATTTAAGAACAATATAAAACTCCATGACCCAAAGAATTGAGGATGATATGGATCAGTGGCGGATCCAAAGAGGGGCTAGGGGGGGCTATAGCCCCCCCCTTGGGTATCCAATTTACACTAGATAAAATGAAATATTTGAAATATTCAACTTATTTCTTTGTTTTGAACTGTTACCCTTTAAATTCAGGATAAGAGTAAACCAGCTAAAACTTACACAATACTTCTGCTTTAGACCTTTTATAATAAGGAATAATAAGTAATGCATTATAGAAACTTATTATAAGGTAAAATAACTAAAAATGTACATACAGGTTTATTTTTAAAACTTAATCATTTGCAAAAAAGTAATATCAGTTTCAGTACTAAAAGTATTTCCGTACATGAAATAAAAAGGTAATAGCTTTCAACGTTCAAATTCTTATGGTCAAAGGGTCAGATATGATATGTTAATGCAAAAACATTCTAATGGCTTCAAAATCCTTTAATTTTAGTCAATATTCTTGAGTCAAACCATAGTTTTTTGCCTCTAAACTCTGGTCAATAAAGAGTTAAAAACGGCCTAAAAATGTGTCATTTCACACTTAAATTTTGACAATTCCCCGGACCCCCCGCCTTGCTGGGGGGTGTTCCATACCCACCAGACCCCCCGGTGCTTTCACCCACCCAAACGCCTAGCCCCCCCCTTTGGCCTATCCTGGATCCGCCACTGATATGGATGACGGGTAAATAAGGTGTTATATTGTTCACACTCCGGCCAACTATTCCTGTAAAGTGTAGTTAATTGAACCCTAACATCAGAGTACACTTTGTAACTGTTGTTTAATATTAAAATTAATAGAACAGTAACTACCTTTATTAGGATTTGAACCAGAAACCTTTGTCTCCAAAAATCAGCTATTAAACAGATGGTTTGCAGTGATGAATTTTATAAAATATCTATTGTAATGTTGTTCAGGTCATCAGCCGAAAGGTTGGTTTAAACGTCTATAGACTTTACTATGTTCGTTGCAGGGCTAAAATAAATAGTTCTGTTTCCTAACACATGGTCAACCAATTAAATGACTAAATCATTTAAGAACAGAAGAGGTAGAGTTGTAAAAGACACTAATCAGAGTTATCTCCTCTGCAAGTAATGAATTTCATTATACAGCCAGACCCTGTGGTGAATGAAGTGAAGGTGTCATTTGCACAGTGGAAAATATGTGCTTTTCAGAGGGCCCGGCATGCTGATAAGTGTACTTTTCCACTCGGTGAGGAAGGCAAGGGTAAACCACCTCACTCCTCGTTTTACTTAGTAAAACCTCTACAGGTTCAAACCAGCCTTTCGGCTAATGACCTAAACAACACACAGACTTTACTAAGTAAAACGAGGAGTGAGGTGATATACACTTGCCTCCCTCACTGAGTGGAAAAGTATACTTATCAGCATACCAGGCCCTCTGCAAAGCATCTACTTTCCACTCTCCAAATGACACCTTCGCATCGTTCACTAAAGGGTCTGGCTGTATAATAAAATTCATTACTTTTAGAAGTGATAACTGTGATTAGTGTTTTTTACACCTTTTCCTCTTCTGATCTTAAATGATTCAGTCATTTAATTGGCTGACCATGTGCTTAAAAAAAAAATATTTGTTTTAGCCCTGAAACTAGCAGAACGAGTGCAAATAATTTAACATTCCACTTGCCTGTAAACCACCTCAATCCTCATTTTACTTAGTAAAACCTCTGGAGGTTCAAACCATCCATTCCACTAATGTCCTAAACTACAATATGTACATAATTTGTGATTTTTTAAAAATCTATTAGACCAAAGTTATTAAAGACTATATTTATATTCAAGCAGAAAAATAAACATGATAATGCACATTTTAAATAAAATAAAAATATTGTGATATATACGAAGCATTTATTACACCACTTATAGATGACGGATGGGAATGTGATTATATATATAAATACATACATGTATACGTATTGTACAATTCAATTACATCTGAAATAATTATATACATCTAACGATACGTTTATTTTTATGGTTCATAATTTTTGTAGATACTTGCTATTTTTATTTTCTTGTATAGTTATTAGTAAGAAAAATATTTTACTTTCAATATTAAAAAAAAAAAAATTAATGAAGCATGATGTTTATTAAGTGAACAATTTTTTGAAATTTTTCATTTGTTAGGTATTATAAGACTGAAACAAATACAAGAATCTTAATAAAATATTGATATTTTTTATTTTTTTATTAATTTTGTTAGTTTGTAATAATGTTCATAATTGATTGAAACAGGAAGGTCTTTTGTAGGATAGGAGTAAGAGCATCTGAATGTTTGGAGGAGTTTTAATGGTGTCAAATAAATATGTGCGATCCCTGATAAATTCTCTGTCTAGGACAGTGGTTATCAAATAAATTTGATCATGGTTCGTTTAAAATTTTGATGAGACTGCCATGGTCCGGCCAAGTTTTTACTGAAGCCTACCTTGCAGACTGTAAAAATTTAGATATGGCAATCTTGTTAATTCTTAATAAAAATTATTGATTTCAAAAAGGTTTCTGGAATAAAACATAACAACAATTTCAAACTACTGTAGGTTCATGTAAAAAAAGTTGTAATTTTTTGTATTTTGTAGCATGGCACTTTTATGAGTTGCTTTCACCCTGATCGCGGCTGTAAACTTGTCCAGCAAGCATTAACTTTCTTCAGAGAAACTTGGGTATATGTCGTATTGACATTACCAGTTGCTCTCAGTGGTCCAGAGATGTACTGCGGTCTGCCACTTGGTGACCGCTGATCTAGAATATCGGTGTCTCTTCTACTGAATTTTGACCAACAGCAGATCAGGTGTGCTACAAAGCTACTAACTGGTAACCAAAGGTTTAAGAATCACTTTCACAACATGGGACTGTGCAAGTGTATCATTTTGTTTAGATACTGAGAGATAGAAATGGTCGCCCATTTAACCTTTGACTGTTCATTACTTTCAACCAAAAGGTTCTTTACTTTTTAACCTTGAAGGAATTGAGCGAAAATTCCAAAACACATCTGAATCAGAGGTTGCTGTAATTATAGATGGGAGCTCACTTGATTGCTAGCGTAAGGAATTTGGGTGGAGGAGGGTTGTTTGTACGATTTCCCTCCTCCTATAACCTAGTAGTAGTAATAATACCATTAGTACGCACTCTTCTGAAAATATTACTCACAAACCATTTCGAATAACTACCCCCTTGCACTCCAACCCGCACTAGCAAACAAGTCAGCTCCCAACTATACATGGGAATGCTTTTTAGAGCAATGTAAGTTAAATCAGGGTGAATCATAATAAGTGCTTTGGGTCTAAGTATAGTGGGGAACCAGAAAGCTTGTCCACAGATAGGACAAATGCCTCAATCGTCAATGTGATAATATCAAAAAGTATAGTGAAGAGATGACTTGAATTTTAATGTGAGATGAAGTGGGGAACAAGAAAGCTTGTCCTATCTATGGACAAGTTTTCCTTTTCTCCACTTTGTCACACACTAGCATTCAAGTCATCTCTCCACTATATACAGTTTCTACAACTTGCTACCAATGGATAAATACTTTCAAATATTATTTTGTTTTTAATTTTTTAAGTTAAGTTCTTTTGCTGATATGACAGAAAAAATAGCAAATATCTGTTCTGATGTAACAATACCAAATAACTATATCTAGTTTAATTTAAATTACCCTGCTGTTTAAATATATCTAGCTTACTGTTTACTGTATCTAGTTTAATTCGAATTACCCTGCTATTTAAATGAATAATTACACTAAATATAATATTACCATATTGCACGTAAAATATAAAATAAGTTTAAGCTATGTGAAAAAAAAATACTTATAATTCTAATTATATGTGTATGAAAACTACAATATTTCTTTCTGTATAATAAAAAGTTTATGGAAGAATGAAAGAAAATTGTCTTTAAGTGACAGAACTTCGTTGTATTTCAAAATTTTATCCTAAAAATGTATGGTTCTTTGTTAGTAAAATTAATATTAAGTTTATTTTTTCATAAAACGAATATATTATTGGTACAATTTATTTTTTAACAATTTAGTTTATGACTCTTATTCGGTTTTCCATTGTAGTTAACTTATATTTGTTATGTATAGTTGTCATGTAAAGTTAAGAAATAGAAAAATAGAAAAATATATGGAATTCATGTGTCTAGGGGAGATTATCCAGAGAATACGCTTAGAAAAGAACATCTTAAAAGAAAAAAATATAAATTTGGATGAAGCCTGGAACGGTGTACAATAAAATCATCTCTTTGTTCTCAAGAAAATAAAACATTTTGATTTGAGAGTCTTTTTTTCAACATTCAGTAGACCGTAAATAAAATACTACTGAATGTAGAAAAAATGTTTTATTACTAAATGTTATGTACACTTACGGCTACTTTTTGACGTAATCACCTTGACGATGGAGGCATTTGTTGTATTTGTGGATAAACATTCCAATATCCTCTTGATTAAATATTGCCATCAATGAATTTAAATAAGTCTTAATGTTGTCTTGAAGCTCCTCATTGTGTTTTTTGTGGAGTTCATGCAGAGGGACAACGATTAATGCAGAAGTTTATGGTGAAACCTTATGAAGTTTGCAAAAAGGCATTATAAATAAAAGAAGAGGCATATTGACTTCTGGAATTATTCTGATCAATGAAAACACCTGTCCTAACAGTGCTGGTGCAACTTGAGCAATTTCAATGGGATTTTTCGATCACCCACCATACAGTCTCGACTTCACCGAGTGACATCCATCTTTTCCCTGAACTGAAGAATTGGCTTGGAGGACAATGGTTCCAAACTAATGAGGAGCTTCAAGACATCAGCACTGATTTAAATTCATTGACGGCAACATTTTATGAAGGTGGTATTGGAAAGTTTATCTACGATTATGACAAATGCCTCATTCATCAAGGTGATTCTGTTGAAAATAAACCACAAGTGTACGTAACTTTTTGTAAAACAACATTTTTCCTATATTTACTTAGTGGTTGGAAAAATATACGGCCGCTGTACCATCATCAAATCTGAGGTAATCTATGGGTGTGAAACCCTATAGTAAATCAATAAAGGTTTGTTGGAGAATTTGGAAAAAGTTGAAAGCTCTAAAATATATTATGAGAGCCAACAGGAATAAGGAAGTAAATTGAAAATTGAAACCAACCAATTATACATACGTCAGAAGATTCATAACCTCCATGACGGAAAAAAGACTTTCATTTTTGAACACATTTCTAAAATGAATTACTGATGACTCACTCAAAATGTCTTCAACGCTTGAAGAATGTCTTGATTGGTTGTCGCATTACATTCTTAGAACAAGTAAAATAAAAATTCTAGGTAGAAAATCATTTAAAAGAGAAGTTAATTTCAGAATAAGAATAAATTTAAAAGAAAAATAATCAAATTAAAGGAATTTCAGATAAAAAATATATTCAAAAAATTTGGCTTACTATGGATTGCAGAAAGAAAGAAGGTGTAATTTAAATTAATGAAAATTGAGCCTATTTTTTCTTTTTGATAATGACAAGATCATTAAAAACAAATCGAAATATCACTCCAGATAATCTGAATAAACCGGTACAAACAGATAATTATTACATAAAAATTTGAGTTTAAATTAAAGTTTGTTGATAATTTTGTATATTACTGTGTTCTTGTTTTGTTATGTATTTTAATGATTTGGTATATTTTTTTGTATCACATAAATATTTTTTTAGTAGGTACCTAGAATTATTAAAAATAAATGTGAACAGTTATTATGTTCATTCAAAAATAAATCTTTATCCTGCAGTTTGAAATTATTTCTATTTCATATAATGAATTGATATAATAATTTCACTAACCTTCTTTTTAAACTGCGTCACCTTTATTTTAATTTCTACTTACACGTGTTTCGGTGGATCCACCATCATCAGAGTAAATGAAAAATTGAAACTAAAAATTTTTTTCTCATTTATTTAAAATTTACAGAAGGTGGTACATCTTCAGTCACTTGTATAAAACTGATTTAAAATTAGTTTATTTTAATTTATCCCTTCTCATATTTACTGTAGATAGCAGCAGTCAATATCACTTCATCATTCCTAAATTTTATTTGTTCATTCAAAATGTCCTGCTTTTGCTCTTTCAAATATTTATAAATATGGAACATCTCATATTTTTCAATTTTATTTTTATTCTCTATATTACATTGTTCTATTATATTGAAATGTTCTTCTATTTTACCAAATTTATGTCTTTCTTCTTTTATATGATTGGTATAGTTAGATATAATGTAGTCACATTTCAGTGCTTTTTTATGTTCATTATACCTCACTTGAAAATTACGACTAGTCATACCAATGTAAAATTTTTTACAACCCTCATTACCACAATCTATTTTATACACACCCTTTTTATTGCTTAGTGTTTCATTTATATTATTTTTAATTATATTTGTGGACAGTAGTTTTTTATTATTACATTTGTATGCGATTTTATAAAATTTATTTAATGTTCTGTATAATTTATTATTAATAGTTTTATTGTATTTTAATACAATAAATGGTTTATGTTTTATTTTATTATCTGATATAAGGGTGGTTCTTAAGTTATTTTTAAAATATAGTTTGTTTTTAATTTTATTTATTACTTTATTTATTTCTTTTTCATGATACCCATTCTTTTGTGCTATGAATTTTATTGTTCTTAATTCATTTTCTAGTAGTTTTTTATCTTTTATATAATTATATGCTCTGTGAATCATACTATGGTAAGCTGCCATTTTATGTGAGTATGGGTGGTTAGATGACTTATTTATATTTGTTATTGGTAAAATACTTTTACGAAATACACCTGTTGTTATTTTACTATTACCCTTGATTAATTGTATGTCCATGAAATTTAATTTATTATTATTTTCAAGTTCCATAGTGTGGTGTAATTTAACATCAAATGTATTTAATTTTTTTAAAATAACATCCTCTTCATTTTTATATGTCTTTTCTAAAATTACCAGTATGTCATCTACATATCTGTGCCACATTACTACATGTGTGTGTTCTATTTGATACACAGTTATTTCTTCAAAATATTGTAAATAAATTTCAGACAAAATAGAGCTTAATGGTGCTCCCATAGTAAGTCCATCTTTTTGTTTGTATATTTTTTCATTAAATTTAAAATAATTTTGTGAAGTACATTGTCTTAATAATCCTATAACTTGCTTTACTTCATCTTCATGCAATTTACGTTCTGTTAATTTATTTTTTATAATGTTTATGGTTTTGTCAATGGGTATATTTGTGTACATATCTTTGATATCAAAAGACATCATAATATGTTTGTCATTAATTTCAATTTTTTGTATTTTGTCTATTTCTTGAGCGTTTTTTATACTATATCGGTTATTTAATATTATATGTGTTTTTAGGTAATCATATAAATTGGTATGACTAGTCGTAATTTTCAAGTGAGGTATAATGAACATAAAAAAGCACTGAAATGTGACTACATTATATCTAACTATACCAATCATATAAAAGAAGAAAGACATAAATTTGGTAAAATAGACGAACATTTCAATATAATAGAACAATGTAATATAGAGAATAAAAATAAAATTGAAAAATATGAGATGTTCTATATTTATAAATATTTGAAAGAGCAAAAGCAGGACATTTTGAATGAACAAATAAAATTTAGGAATGATGAAGTGATATTGACTGCTGCTGCTATCTACAGTAAATATGAGAAGGGTTGTTGTTTAGGTCAACAGCCAAAAGGCTGGTTTGAACCTCTAGAGGTTTTACTAAGTAAAACGAGAAGTGAGGTGGTTTACCATTGCCTTCCTCACTGAGTGGAAAAGTACGCTTATCAGCATGCCGGGCCCTCTGAAAAGCACATATTTTCCACTCTGTAAATGACACCTTCACTTCATTCACCACAGGGTCTGGCTGTACAATGAAATTCATTACTTTCAGAGGAGATAACTCTGATTAGTGTCTTTTACACCTCTACCTCTTCTGTTCTTATATGATTCAGTCATTTAATTGGCTGACCATGTGATAAGAAACAGAACTATTTATTTTATCCCTGCAACGAACAGATTGAGTGTAAATAATTTGACACTCCACCTGTCTGTTATGGGCAGTTATGAGAAGGGATAAATTAAAATAAACTAATTTTAAATCAGTTTTATACAAGTGACTGAAGATGTACCACCTTCTGTAAATTTTAAATAAATGAGAAAAAAATTTTTAGTTTCAATTTTTCATTTACTCTGATGATGGTGGATCCACCGAAACACGTGTAAGTAGAAATTAAAATAAAGGTGACGCAGTTTAAAAAGAAGGTTAGTGAAATTATTATATTAATTCATTATATGAAATAGAAGTTATTATGTTATTGTTATAATGACCTATGTCCTGTTATTTTATATGTAACTGCACTCACAAACTTTAATGTTTATATATTTTTTGAATTGTGTTAACTGTTTGAAAGGTTTTAGAACTGTGTACTTTGTTTAGAACCTTTTAGAATGATAACTTAACGACATATGTATAAACATGCACTAGTAATTGTTGATGAGTCTTATTCCAGATTTTTACTGTTGTCTAATAAAGATTATTTGTTGTTTAGAGTGTTGACATTTTGTTATTTTTATTGTACCAAACTGGAATTTCTGTGATGTTTATAAATTTGCAACCGTGGCATGGTAACATTATATGACCTTTAAGATGAAAAATTTGACTCAAAAGACGTACAGAATAGCAAATTTTTTAGAAAAAAAATAGTCAGAGAGTGATCTTCGGGTGAGAGAATGACAAGATGAGATGTGAACTTCAAAGCATTGAAAGACTTAAAAAGGGAGGATTTGAAAGAATGAAGGGATTGTGGGAACTTAAGCAAAACATGAAAAAGTATTTAAAATATTGATTTGGCCTGCTTTCTCTAAAGGGCTATTCAGAAAAAACAAGAAATCAAAACTGAACAAAAAAACTATTCAACTTTACAGCACAAAATCAAGAACAAAACTTTTTCTTTTATTCCTAATGTGTGTACGTTGCAATCTATTTAATTTAGAACAATAAGCAACCCAATGACCCAATGAGATGAGGATGATATGTATGACAAGTATATGAAGTGTAGTCGTGTACAGACTCAGGTTGGTCATTCCTGAGAGAGTATGGGTAACTGAAAACCAACCATTAAAGTACACCGGTAACCACTGTCTAGTATTCTAATCCGCATACAAGTAACTACCTTTACTAGGATTTGAACCAGGAACCTTTGTCTCCGAAAATCAGCTGTTAAACAGCTGACTAGCAGCGACGACGTTACCCCTAGACCAACCCGGTGGGTTAAGAACAAAACTAAACAATAATTACTTTGTAAACACCTATTTACATAGGTTGTTGTGCTAGCTTTCTGGACGGTGCCAAACACAGTGCTCTAGAACCTTCCTAACAGTTAACACAATACAAACAACATAAACATTTAAGTTTCTGAGTGCGGTTTTATTAATAATTTGTTTTTCAATAAATTGTTGACCAATCCAAATCTCTTAATTAATAAAAATTAAAAAAATATTTAACTAATATAATATTATTAAATACTTAAAAAATAAATCACTTCTGTAAATTATTTGAAATAATTGTAATTATTATAATATCATTATCTATAATTAATTATGTATATATTATTTGAAAATAAGTATTATTTCTTATAGTTTTATTAAATATTATTAAAAACATATTTGTTTTAAATTTAAATCTAAAAATATTATGTAAAGAGAGAAATTATAATTATTATTTTGAAAAATTATTAGACTAATAAATAAAAAAAATAATAAAATAAATAATATAAAGTTATGTCAGATGGCCCCAGCTGTCATGCAAAGTCATACGTTAAAAGTATATTTAATTATTATTCATAAAAAAAAATAAAAATGATATAAGAATTCAAGTATTATGAAATAAAATTTATCTTACTATATCAAATTATATTATTATTCATTACTTACTCATAGTATATATTTTTAATGTAATAATATTTTTTTCATTTTATTAATTATACTAATATTTGAAATAAGTATTCAAAAACAAATACATGCTGTTTATTTAAATTAAATATTACGTATGTTGAAAAATAAAGTTCAACTTAATAATATATGAGTATTTTTAAGTACGTATCTTATACAGCCTTAATCATGGTTTTAAATATTTAATTTAAAAAAGTTCTTATGTAAAATTGAAAAAATAAGCAGTTGGATTCTCGTAATGGATTGACAGTATCTATATCAAATTCAAAGAGGTCAATATTTTGTTGATTGTTGTTTCGTCGTCAGCCGAAAGGCTGGTTTGAAACTCTAGAGGCTTTACTACATAAAATGAAAAGTGAGGTGGTTTACCTATGTCTTCCTCACTGAGTGGAAAAGTAGCCTATGCTTATCAGCATGCCAGGCCCTCTGAAAAGCATCTACTTTCCACCCTGCAAATGACACCTTCACTTCATTCACCACAGGGTCTGACTGTATAATGAAATTCATAACTCTCAGAGAAGATAACTATGACTAGTGTCTTTTACATCTCTACCTCTTCTGTTGTTAAATGTTTAAGTCATATAATTGGCTGACCATGTGGTAAGAAACAGAACTATTTTTGGTAGTCCTGGAACTAGCAGATTGAGTTCAAATAATTTAACACTCCATCATGGGCGAATGTTGATCATTATTAACAAGTTTGGTTGTTCACAAAAGGTTGTGATCAATAGAGATAAATTATTTTTTTGAATGTTATAAAGTCATTTAAACACCAATATGTAGGAGTGGAGAAAGGGGTGAAGAATGACGTAAAGATTTGCAAATTTTTTTACAGTATTACTGATTAAATTAATACATTGATTTAGTTAACTCATTTTTGTCCCAGAGGAAAAGTTCTAAGGCGTGCTTATGATTGATAAAGAGATACGCATGAGACTTTAATAAAAAAATTATTATTTGAATTTCTCCCGAGTATTGTTGCCGGTTTCATTTTTAACAAAATTTATATTTAATTTAAAAAAAGTAACACATCAATTAAGGCTGACTTCGAAACTTAAGTTGAACATAAATATGAACATATAAATATGCAAATCATAGCAAACATCAAAAACATGCTTTGCTATAATACTTAAATGCCTTACATTCAAAGCTTATAATTGTTTTATTAATATATTAATTTAATTACACTACGGTATTTTAAAACAATTAGGCTATTATGTCTATAAAAAATCAATAAAAAAAGAAAACGTTAAACATTTATTTAATAAACATAAATTACTACGTTTTCCAGCTACATTCTTTAAAAGACAGCAAGCCTTTTCCAACATTCTCTATAGATACCAAAAAATAAGTAAATAAATACAGTAGAGTCCCATTAATCCAGACCTTGGTTGTCCGGGAATCCAGTTAATCGGGATAGTTTTTAAAAATAAAATAAAATCTGCCGTGAAACATTCACATGACTTTTTCTTGCCAATGTAAATAATGAAAAATATAACCTATGTCTAATCATGAGTACACTATGTAAAATGAAAAATATTATGTAATTTTAATCACGAGTGAATGACGCTAAATGAAAATCAACCTCTGATTAATTTGACGCTAAACTAGGCTCAGTAAAAAACAACATGAAATAAAAGTTGTAGGTTTTTTAATTTTCTATAACTTTAGTTTTAAATACTTTTTTATAAGATGCTAACTTTAACTTTTATAAATGCACTAAGACTGCAATCTCAAAAAACCCAATTTTTACTGATTTTAAAGAGAAAATACGCTAATCACTAATTGACATTAAACTGAGCATTTTAGCAAGCAATGCTTGAAATAAAAGTTTAGGTTTTTTAATTGTCTACAACTTTTTATTACATAGATTTACCCTAAAATTCATTTTAAGGCCAAAATCTTAGAAATTTCACCTTACCATTTTTTACTACAAGAGCACAGCCCCTAATTTCAGCAGACATGCCTCTTAACCTATCTTGTAGCACACAATAAATGTAGCAAATAAGGCAATTATTTTAAACAAATTGATTGTACGAGCCACTTTTTGAGAAAATTGCAAAAAGTGAAAAATTTCATAAGTTAATACTTCTGGTTGACCAATTTTGATGAAAAGTTTTGTGTTGGGTTCCTTCATGGCACCTAATATAAATTCCAAAGTTCTCCTTCATACAATATTCCGTTCTTGAGATATTTTGTTTACATACTGACCAATCAGTAAAAACATGGTTTTTGAGTTCTGAAAACGTGTATTTCCTTTGAAAACTCAATTTCAGAAAATTGATTAGAAAAAAGTTCCTACTTTTCTTTCCCTACAGAACAAGTAAAAAATAACAGAATTTACTAATTTTAGTGAGAAGTCAGTATGAAAATGATTCTATGAGAGGGTTTCGAATTGTTCAGTTGGCTACTGAAAAAGTACAGATAAAGAAGTCAGCGAGTGAATTTTGTTTTTCCCAACACTGACTCTTTACCTTCATTTTTTTTAGAAAGTCTTTCATTTTATTTTATTTCCTTTATTTCAATTGGCAGTTGATACTGTTATCGTATTAATTGTGAGTATTACAGCTGTATTTTGTTACATACACTTCAGTGTGAGTGCTTGTGTCTGGAAATGGCAACTAAATGGAAGAAATTGACCGGAAATTAGCTAAAACTCCAAGATTTGTTTCATATCGATACAAGGTATCAAAACTGATAATTTAGAAGTGGGAAAACGAACTGTAATGTTATCTGTTAATAACTGGAAAAAATAAAAAAAAAAATTGAAAATTTTTGTGCCAAAATGGTTAGAAAAATTAATTTAGGTAGTGGATAGACCTTAAAACACCAAAAATAAAACTTTTTGACAAGGCTTTGTCAATAATTTGAAAAGGGTGTTCCATTATCAAGTGTAACATTAAAAGCAATCACGCTAAAATTTAACAAAACATTATAAGAGGATTCTGCTTTTATTGTCAGTGTGGAGTGTTTTTTTCTTTTGTAGTTTTACCCGCAGAAAACTTGTATAGCGTGAATGTTTTAGCGAATTCCATTTAACCCGTACAGGCTTCGATCCTATTTAGTCCAGATTTGTGAGACTCTTCTGTACATCCAATATTTTCTCTCTTTTTTATAATAAAAAAATTCAGGAATGAAATAAATATAAAACAGGCATTTAAAATAAATTATATCAAATCATATTTAACTGAAATAGAAAGAATACTTACATTAAAATTTGTGAAAAATACCTTTTTAATCTTCATGTCTGTTCACCTTATCTTCATACCTGTTTGTCTTATCATTAGAAAAATATATACTGGTGATTTTATTTAAAGAAAAATCCAGTTTTCCTTCTAAAATCCTTTTAAAAAGTGTATAATATTTAAAAAAAAGATGTTCAGTTAAATTTTTTTATACATTAGAAAAGAAACAGTAATATTTAATTTAAATTCAAGATCATTTCTAAAAAATTAGAAGAAAATTATATTTCTATTTCATATAATGAATTATTATATTAATTCATTATATGAAATAGAAATAATTTCAAACTGCAGGATGCATTATAAAGATTTATTTTTGAAAATTATATTTGTTTTTTATTTGGCATTATTATATGGTATAATAAAAAGTTGGTTAAGTTATTTTTGGTTATACTGAAGAAGTACAAAGAACATATTGAGAGTGGCTTTATGGAGAGATTTTGAGGAAAGTGTTATAGATCAAGAGATGGTATACATGCTTGTAGACAAGAGTGTTGCCTATAACAGGCAGGTGGATTGTTAAATTATTTGCACTTGATCTGCTAGTTTCAGAGCTACAAAAAGTAGTTCTGTTTCTTATTACTTGGTCAGTCAATTATATGAAGCATTTAAGAACAGAAGAGGTAGAGGTGTAAAAACACTAGTCAGAGTTATCGTCTTCAAGAGTAATGAATATCATTACAAAGCTAGACCCTTGTGGTGAATGAAGTAAAGGTGTCATTTGCAGGGTGGAAAATATGTGCTTTTTACAGGGCCTGGCATGCTGATAAGCATACTTTTCAACTTAGTAAGGAAGATAATGGTAAACCACCTCATTAGTAAAGCCTCTAGAGGTTCAAACCAGCCTTTCGGCTGATGACCTAAACGACAACTTATTTTTATATACTATGAAAATGAAAAAAAAAAATCATTTTAGTGTTTCTGGTGAGACTAATCGTCACTCGAATAACAGTTAACCTTTTTAGAGGAGTATGGTAGGGAAGACAAGAACAGGAAGGTAAACTGCCTAAAAAGATGCTGTACTTGGAGACGGAGGAATAAAAGCTAAAGAGCAGATCTAGAGTGAACTGAATGGATTCAGTTATGGATAAATTGGGGAAAAAGATGTGATGTCAAGAGAGCAATGGAGAAGAGATGGTTCAGTGATAAAGAGAAGTTGTGTTGAGTCTCACGCGAGAAACTTGGAAGAGGAAAAGAAGACAGTGATAAAAAATTGTTAAATTTACAGTATACAGGGTTATCATAAAAGAATGGTGCGGTTTCGAACATGGTTTAAAGAAAAACCGAATTACGTACAGTTAATGTTCTTTATTCATCTAATTTATTGTCTCAAACAGTTTTTTTACATAATTAATAAATTTCAATATGTGCGTCCTTAGTCGCTCGACAAATGTCCAAACGATACTCAACTTCTCTCCAAACATTCGTTAACATTTCTTCGGTTATGGTTGTGATTGCTTCATTAATCCTGTTTTTTAAGTGGTTCAGGTCGTGAATTTTTTGTGACAACGTTTTGATGTACCCCACAAGAAAAAATCACAAGGTGTCAGGTCTGGATTCCTTGGAGGCCACAGCATAGGTCCTTGCCAGCCTATCCATCGATCTCCAAATTTTTCGTTCAAAGCATCCGTGACCAATGCACTGAAAATGGGGGAGCGCCATCTTATTGCTTTCCTCAGCTAGATGAGCTCGAAAACATTCATCAACTTCATTTCCAACAAGATGGCGGTCCCCCCACACTTCAGTGCATTGGTCAAGGACGCTTTGAATGAAAAATTTGGAGATCGATGGGTAGGTCGGCAAGGACCTATGCTGTGGCCTCCAAGGAGTCCAAACCTGACACCTTGTGATTTTTTCTTGTGGGGGTACATTAAAAGCGTTGTTTATTCACAAAAAATTCGCAACCTGAACCACTTAAAAAACAGGATTAATGAAGCAATGATAACCATAACCAAAGAAATGTTAACGAATGTTTGGAGGGAAGTTGAGCATCGTTTAGAGATGTGTCGAGCGACTAAGGGCGCACATATTGAAATTTAATTATGTAAAAAAACTGTTTGAGGCGACAAATTAGATGAATAAACAACATTAACTGTAAGTAATTTGGCTTTTCTTTAAACCATGTTCAAAACCGCACATTCTTTTATGATAACCCTGTATTTAAAATAAAAATTTGGTCGTGAGATAATCTATAAATTTATCTTGAATTGTTTAATAAATATTACTGTCATTTCCTGTTAAAAACCATAAAAATTTAATTAAATTTTTTTTCAACTATTGCATAATTTTCAACAAAATTAAATGTAAAGGTTTTTTAAAACACCATGTATACTATTAAATGTTTGTCCGTATTTAAATAATTTATAATACTGATGTGAACAAATTTTGTACGGATAAAAATGTTAATAAAAAAATAAATTATGTTATATTTGCACAACATAATCATAATTTATGTGGGTTTGTGTTTTTTTTTCAATTCCCATGTTATATTTGATTAACGAGGATTATTTATAAATTTTCTTGAGAATGTATTAATATTAATTGACTAAATAATACTAATTACTCTAAAGAAAACATAAGTATTTTCAGAAATATACAAATTATATAATTTTAGACTATCAGGAACTACTCTGAGCCCTATGTATTATTGATATACTTATCAACTACTTCATAATCTGAAGAAAATTGTATTTTTCTATATGAGGTTCAATTATGAGTAAACTATAATGGGATTCGCTAATTAAAAGTTATATTTCAATAGAACCCAAATTTTTGACTTTGACCCTCATACTTTTGACTTAACCCTTCTATATCTTCACCCTAAGAAAAAACTAGTATTGTAAAACCTTGTTAATCCAGACTAAATGAGGAAAATTGTATTAGCGTAAACAATATGCCATGGGAAAATCTATAATAAAGGTAATATTGCAACATTGAAAACCAAATAAATATTCATGAAATATCAAAAAGGTGCTAGAAATCGCACAAAAAAAATAATACAATTGAACAAAAATGGAAATGGGTGAGCTCTTACGAAAGACACATGGATGGTGGAATAGTGTAATTATTATAAGAATGGAGATCATGTTTTTTTTTTTGTTTTACGTGTGACTGGCTGTATAATGAATAAATCCGTTACTCTCAGAGGAGATAACACTGAAAAGTGTCTTTTACACCTCTACTTTTTCCATTCTTAAATGTTTCAGTCATTGGCTGACCATGCGATAAGACAGAGAACTATTTTATGTAGCCCTGGAACTAGCAAATTGAGTGCAAATTATTTAACACTCCACCTACCTGTTATCGGCAATTTTAATGTTCACAGAACAACTTTTTTTTATGAACACAATAAAATTAATTTTTTAATGGAAAATTTTATTTTTTCTCTATCGTTGAAATTTAGGTTGGCAATAGCAGGCCTATGCACGTAAGTTGTTGAAATAAGGGCTGCCAATTATTGTACATTTTTATACAAATTATATGGCACTTTAGGTTAAACTTTTAAAAATTGTTTGGGCCCTGACAGGGTTAACTGGAGACGGCATGCAAGAAACAGGAAAATGTGTAGATATTTGGTGGAGGCTTACTTTCAGTATTGCATTTATGTGATTTCTCTAAGACAGTGGTTCCCAACTGGTGGTCTGTAGACCACAGGTGGTCCATGAGAGCCTTAGGGTGATCCACTGGAGAGTCCAACAGCACATTTTAAAAAAGTTATCAAATAAATGTGGATTTTGAAAGCGATGTGCATTGAACGAGGTGGGCTGAAAATATCCAATGACTAGCAGGTGTTGAATTAAAATTTTTTTTCCGAGACAACATTTCTGTATACCTTTTGCAGCATTTTTTTTATATTTCATTTTTTCAGCTCATGAGTGAGTCGCACAAAAGAGCTAGCTCTTTTAACTGAGTGGTGAGCTACCACCTCCTTTATTTTGAACGACCAGCACACCGAGCGTTTCTCGCCATGCATTACACTCTCCGCACACAGCTGACTTGTACATCCCCTCCATGACTAAACCACTTATCTCTAGTCGCATCATAGCAAGGGCTACCTAAACGCTGCATGGAAAGTATACATATCGTATCAAACTCTGCCTCTGTTTGTGAGGGTGCAGGAGTCGGAGAGGGGGTCATTATTCTTTCATACTATACTACAACAACCCTGAGACAAGTGGTTGTAAAATACCATTATACTGTACTGTAACATTTTTACCACGTGCGTACGAAACAAAGATAGACATATGACAAAAATTTGTTTGTGGAAAGGGATGAACGTTCAGGTTGACGCACGCGCAAGCACAACGTGCTGTGTGCGACCCCTCGGTTCGACTCACTGTCTGTTTTTCAGTGCTGCTCAGTGCTGTATGTATTAGAATCTACTAGCTCACTGCCACAGTTCACCCTGTCTCATCGTTCAATTGTACGGCATGCTCTGTGCCATTCACTCAAGTGTGCAGAGCGGGGTGTGCTAGCTCACCTATTTTACTGTGTCGTCCCATGACTACAGTGGAAGGTTCGGCCCCTCACCTAGTCAGAAGTGGGGGTGGTCTGCGCATGATTCAATTTCTAGGTTAGAGGTCCATAGATTTCAACAGGTAGTAAACTATTATTACAATTATTTCTTTTACTTTATAATTATTTAGAACACCTGCCTACAGAAAAACGTTACAAATTATAGATTATGCAAAATTCAGATTAAAAATGCCTCGGTTAACAAGGTTTTACAGTTCACTGAGTGTGTTCTCTGTTCATAAATATCATCAACGTATATATATATATTCAAATTTATTAAGTATAGATAAAAATTTTAAATGGTTTTCATTTTGTAAATATATTCTAAAATAAACTTAATAAAAATATCTTGCTTAATTTATTTCAATAAAATTATAACCGTTACAGAACTACTTAGTTCCTTATTTGGTAGTTGCAAAACTGGAATGGTTATTTTAGCACTGGGTTTGGGGTTGACATCGATGCAGCTTAAATAATACTTCCAGTAATATCTCTAAAAGAACAACCATTCCAGTACCTGCATGTTGAACAAGGAACTAAATTATCACAAAAACCTTGCGATTTATCAAAATAAATTTTCAATAAGTTTTTATACATATTAAAATACATTATAAAAACTATTTAAATAACAGGTTAATAAATCTAAATAAAATGATTATTTATATTGTTATTTAGGAAAAGTGAAGGCAAAAATTACATGTATGAAAAAGATAAGAAGTGAAGGCAAAATTTTATAAAGAATTGATCAGTAAATATTTCAAAATAGTTTTTTTTTAATTTTTTTATTCGCAAATTATCTTTAAAATTCGTCCTACAACTTTTAATAGATCCAAATTAAAAATATTATTGTTTTCACATACCTGTATTTCTTTTATTACTGTATTTAATTCTCTTTTCACTTAATCATTCATGTTCCCATACTTTTATGTCTCGGTGGATCACCAATATCAGAATATATAAAACGTAAAATTACGAAACTAATAATTTTTAATTATATTTATGTTTTGTATCTAATGATGGATCCACTAGAACGATTAGTAAAAAAAAAGTTAAAACGGTAATAAAAGAAATCCAAGCCAGTAAAATCTAATAATTTTATCATTTGGATTAGAATTTTCATTTATAACTGAAATTGAATTTTTTTTTAGTTTAGTTTATTTAAAGTTGCATCAACAACTTGGTTAACATGGCTAACAATAACTTGACTAACGACTACGGAGAGTTATTTAACAGTGGGTTTTAGTTTGTGAAAAATTCCAGATCCTAGCCAGGAATCGAATCCGGGACCTCTCCGTTGTAGGCTAGGATGCTATCACTAGGCTACGAAGGTGGAGAAAATTGAATTTTAATTACACGTATTTTTAATTTATATGAAAAAATTCTGTATTGTATTAATTTACATTTTGATGATTTGTATTTTATGATTTTTTTCAAGTAAATAATTTTTTTTAGATGTGTGATATATTTTTTTGTAATTGTTGATCTGTAATCTAGAAATTTATGATTTAAAAGACAGAAATTTATTATCTATTTATGTTACAATGAAAAATAAATTAAATATTAAACAGATTACAATTTAAAAATTTATCGATGTTCAATTTTTTTTGTAAACTGTTGTATAGTAAAACTGGAATGAACTTCGTGAACTTAAATTTTAAAAAAATTTGTATAATTTTTGGATCAAACTATTACATCAATTTTATGTTTTAGACATTTGAATATTGAATGGTTGTATTTAATGAAATGTCCTTAATTGGCCTATAAAGTTTATCCAATCAATTTGGAACATCTAGTGAAGAAAAAAATTGTTTATATGAGTTTATAATTTTTATACAAAGAGTACAACACACCTCACTGCCTGCTATAATGTTATTACTTTCTCTTTCCTTATATTTATAAAAAATATAAAAAAATAGGGCAGAAAAGTATTTTTTCATTTAAATGTTCAGAATCAATTTTTTATAAAAATTTTATTAATATTTTCATATTAGAATTTTATTGTATGTTTTCTAAATTTAAACGCATGTTTTTTGAATATACAGAGTGATTCTAAATTATGCTAAAATAATTTAGTACATGATTTTAGAGCTAAAAATATAAAAAAATTCATATAAACATATGTCTGCAAACGCTGCATTAGCAAGTTACAGCTTATGAAAAATTTAGCTCCAATTTCAGTTCCCTGGTGAAAAACAGTGATACTGAATTTTTTGGAGGCTACTTTTTGCAACGGATATGGTAAGATTTACATGAAAAATTACCTAAAAAATTGAATAAAATCAGTCTGGAAGCTGTCGTGTTAGCAGTTTTGAGAAAAAGGATAAATATGTAAAAAATCTTAGTAAAAAAACAGTCTTCTATGTTTTATGCCTAATAACTTTGTTAAATGACCAATAAACAAAATATTTTCCCCAATGAAAATTGTAGAGAATTTAATTCTGAAAGCAATTATGAGTTGCTTTATGAGAAGGAAATTAATAACTCATTAAAAAAAACATAATGTTTTTATGTGAAATAAACATATTTAAATTAGTTTACAATGCTTACATGATTTCTTTCAGAATTAAATTCTCTGCAATTTTCATCCTATTGGTCATTTAACAAAGTTATTGGGCATCAAACGTAGAAGACTGTGTTTTTCTACTAAGTTTTTTGTATATTTAATCCTTTTTCTCAAAAACTACTAACACTACAGCTTCTAGACTGGTTTTATTAGATTTTTTAGGTAATTTTTTGTATAAATCCAACACATTCGTCACAAAAGTGGCGCCAAAAAATTTGGTATCACTGTATTTCACCAGGGGAACTAAAATCAGGGCAAAATTTTTCATTAGCTGTAACTTACTAATGAAGCGTCTGCAGAGATAAGTTTATATGAACTTTTTTTCTTATTTTTAGCTCTACAGTCATGTACTAAATTATTTTACCACAATTTAGAATCAACTTGCATATAATTTTGTATTATTATTGTATAAAAATATAATATGTATTTCTAATTACTATGAATATTTATTTATGCATAATAGATATATATATATATATTTTAAATTCTTAATGTGTGTAGATCCTTAAGTTGCAATCTGTTAAATTTAAAAACAATAAAAATTCTCATGACCCATTGAGATAAGCCATTCCTGAGAAAGTATGATTAATTGAACCCCAACCATCAAACTACTCCGGTAAGTAATCACTGTTTAGTATTCAAATCTCTGTAAGAATTAACTAAGTTACCATGGAACCTTCATCTCGAAAATTAACTATTATATAGCTGACTCGTGGCAACGACTTTACCAGTGTACCAACTTGGCGGGTCACATAATATCAATACATAATTTATTTACTTGAGTTGACTATAAATACATTTTCTTACTAATAAATACATTACATAATTTATGACTGCCTAAATAATTCTAATTAATTAATTATTTATTTTATTTGGTGTTAATTTTATAATATTATTGTCTATTTGTCAAAAATACTGTTTGTTTAAGTTTATAATTCTTATTCCATTTAATACTGTTTAATATACGTATTTCATAATACTGTGTGGTAACCTTTATGTGATTTATAAAATTTATTTCAAATGCATATGTAATATTTTCTTAAATTTTTACTTGAAGAGAAATGTGAAGTTTAAATTTTTAGGTTATTAGAACTATATTTATTTCCTAACATGTGAATATCTGATTTTAGTTATAAAAGAATTTTGTTTGAAAGCGTAACACTAATAAATAACTATCATCTGCCATTAATCACATTCCTTACATCATGTTTGTTCTCTTTTCCACCAGTTTTTTTAATTTTTAACCATTTTTCTTTATTGGTGAATTCTTTTCCTTTCAACTTCTATTAGGACCTTATAATATAATTTTAAATAAAACTTGTTCTCTCATTATGTGTCCTAGCTAAATAGCTGGCACATTGGCGTAGTTGGTAACATGCTCACCTCTCATCATGCGGTGTTGGGTTCGAATCACATTCAGGCATGGCATATTTTCATATGTTACAGAAAATCATTTCATCCTTCACCATCTGCATTAGCAGTAATTACATAACAGTCAAACGTTAAAAAAAAGCCAATTAGCTTTCTCGCAAATATGTCTTCTCTTCCACTCTTCATGATACTATTCTACATGACTCACTCAGTTGATCCATTTGATTTTGATTTTCTCCCTTTATGAATATATTTTGACAAAAAGTATTATATTCATGTCAATTTTTCCAAATCTAATTTTCAATGGAAACACACATTTTCAGATAAAACTCTAATTTTAGTGTTTTTAACGCCTCTACCTCTTCTGTTCTTGAATATTTCAGTCATTTAATTGGCTGACCATGTGGTAAGAAACAGAACTAGTTTTTGTTACCCTGGAAGTAATAAATTGAGTGCAAATAATTTAACACTCTACCTGCCTGTTATTGTCATGTATACTATTGTCCATTTTTATGGACAAAATTACGCTATGTCTCTACAAATATTGACACTACAATTACTCCATATCTTTTCATAATTAACATAATACGAGGTGTGGCTATTAAATAATGAGACTGACATTGTAAAAATTCTTATTTTTATTTTATACATTATCACTTATTGTCACCTTCAATATACACTCCTTCTCTATCCCTACGAGGCTCCATGTAAATTTTCCATTGTTGGAAACAGTGCTGGCAGTCATCTTCTGTCAGCTCCTTCAGGACACATGCCGCTCAAAAATGTTTGAAATGAAGCTCGCAAAAATTATTGTACTAACACTTTGTACGCGATTGAAAATTACCCAAATTTTTTTGGAAATGATAATAACATGTGGTGAAACGTTGTTTTTTACTTATGATCCGGAAACAAAGCGCCAATCCATGCACTGGAAGAGCTGAACTTCTCTGAGAGCCAAAAAAGTTCGAATGAGAAAGTCAAAATTTGAAGCAGTAATAATTTTTTTTTATATATCCATGGGATTGTGTACCTTCACTGGGTTCCTGAAGGTCAAACAATTAATCAATATTACTACCGTGAGGTACTTTCTAAACTACGTCAAAGAGTAAGGAAAAACGCCCTGAAATGTGGAAGGACAAATCATGGGTTCTCCACCAAGACAATGCGCCAGCTCATTCTTGGTTATCGGTCAAGAGGTTCCTAGCCAAGTACAGCATCTCAGTGTTAGAACATCCACCTTATTCACCAGATCTTGCACCATGTGACTTCTACCTGTTCCCTAAGGAGAAATCTGCATTAAAAGGGACAAGATTTGAGTCTATGGAAGCTGTAAAAGAGAAAGCGGCACGTGTCCTGAAGGAGCTGACAGAAGATGACTACCAGCATTGTTTCCAACAATGAAAAAATTCACATGGAGCATTGTAGGGATAGAGAAGAGGTGTATATTGAAGGTGACAATAAGCAATTATGTATAAAATAAAAATAAAATTTTTTACAACGTCAGTCTCATTATGTAATAGCCATACCTCGTATTAAAATTTTCTCAATCATCAAAAATTAATTTGTTTTTGGTACGTAACATTGAAGATATTTTGTACCGTCTTCACCTTTAAATAATGCAACAGCTGTATAACCTTTCGGTAAAGGAATAGATTTCAAAATATCGTTATTTAAATTTTTACTATTATTATTATTCATATTGTTTACATCATCATCTCTTTTTACATCTACATCTTTTATTGTTTCTGTAGTTGATGGTACATCTTGTTGCGGTATTATTGATAAAGGATTACTTTCCTCTAGATTTGGCACATCTTGAATAACTGAATCTAATAATAGTTTATTTATTGGTGCTAATAAATAATCGTCTTTATCAATTTTCAATGGATTTGTAGTCTGTTTATTTATAATTGGGTTTTTAGGATTATTATCTAATTTTTGTTTATTTGTTTTATCTTTTGATGAATCATTTCGGTTTTTCATAATCGTTTCTTTTGATTGAAGATTTTTACTCAAATTTTTTTTATTTGGATTTGGACTATTTTTAGGTAATTTTTTATTATTTAAATTTTTTTTATCATCGTCATTGTTTTTAATATCTAATTTCTTTGATTGTTTATTTTTAATAATCTTTTCTTTTTTTATTATTTTTTTATTACCATTATTTTTAAATTTTGTTTCTGAATTTTTTGTACCTGAATATGCGTTTATCAAATTTAAAGATAATTGTTCTGTTTCTATAAATCTGTTTGTTCTTGTTATTGGATCCATTTTTAATAGTTCATCTATATCAAATGAATTTTGATACGAATTTAAATCATTTTCTAAATTATCACTAAGAATTTTATTTGTTTTCTTACTTTTTATTTTATTTTTATTATGTTCTTCATCTTCAAATCTAATATTCTTTGTTATTTTTTTATTTCCTAAATTTTCAGTTTTTTTATTTCCAGATTTATCAGTTTCAGTATTATTTGTTATATTCTTTATTTCATTATCAATTTTATCTTTCAAATTTTTTAATTTTTCATCGTGTTTAATTTTTATGTTGTTTACGTCTTCTTTAATTTGTTCTACTTCATGTATGTTTCTTTGTAAAACTTTATTTGTCGAGTTATTTAATAATTTATGTTGTGTATCTAATACGTTATTTAAATTCACATCGATTATTTTACTAGTATCATCAAGTGTGATTTGATTTATGGAAGACATAACTTCATTATTTTTTATTGTTTTATTATCATTTGTTGATGTTAAATCTTTTATTATATTTTTCTCTTTATTTAATGTATTTTTCGTATCTTGTATAAGTTTGTCAACTTTTTCATTTACATTTTGAGACAAATTATCTAACGGTTTTGTAACTAAATCATCGGCAGTATTTTTTATTCTTTTATTGTTATTTGATGACATTAAATCTTTTATTATATTTTTCTCTTCATTTACTGTATTTCTTGTATCCTGTACAAGTTCATCAACTTTTTCATTTATATTTTGAGATAAATTATCTAATGGTTTTGTAACTAATTCATTGACAGTATTTTTTATTGTTTTATTAGCTTCTTTAATTACATCATTACCTACACTTTGTAAATTTTGTAAATTGTTATTTATTTTATTACGCTGTTCACTCATGTTTTGTGATAAATTATCTAAAGGTTTTGTTATAAATTCATCAGTGGTATTTTTTATTCTTTTATTAGTGTCATCTACAATTTTATTTAATGGTTTTATTGTTTCTTTTATTAAATTATTACTTGTGTTTTGTATATTTTCATGTACTTTATTAACTTTTTCATTTATATTTTGGTTGAAATCATCCAACTGTTTTGTTGCAAATTCATTTACTGTATTTTTTATTGTTTTATTAGTGTGTTTTATTTCATTTGATGTATTTTTTGTTTTATTAGTGAGATTTGTTATATCATTACTTACATTTTTTACATGATCTGATATATTTCGAATCTGATTTTGTGTTTGTTCATTTAATTTCTTTGACTGTTTTTGAATGGATTCTAAATTCTTTTTTACATTATCTACATCATTTTTCCTATCTGAAATAAAATTATCTAACGATTTACTTACATTATTTTGTAAATTACTTAAATTATTTTGTAATAAATTTTTATTGTTTTTATTAATATTCATATTACCTTCACTTCTACTTAATTTTTGTTTCCTATTTAAATTGGTTTTTCTACGGTTTCTTAAATCTCGTCCTAAACTTACCTGTGTTCCTGATGGTCCTTCGCTTCCAGTTTTGCTGTTTACTCCGCTCATCTGTTTAAGATAATCTTTATCATCAAATATCTTCTTATCTCCACCTCCTGGTCTGTGTTTCACATTATCTAATGAACCGATTTTACTTTGAGCTTTTATTTCCAATTTTTGGTCTTCGATCTATAAAAATAAATTAAATAAATATTGTTAATAATATATTTTATATAAGGTTACATTAATGTATTCATTTTTCAATAATACTATACAGTCCCTTATAAAAATTATTATAAATAAATGATTCTTTATGGTAAAAATTAATGGTGCATTGTGGGTCAACAGATATCAACCTGACATTTTTTAGGAAATTAAATTATTTATAATAAATACAGTACTACCTCGTTTATTTGGACTAATTGGAATTGAAATCTGGATAAACCGGAAACAATAGGAAATCAGTTAAAGCAAAATATAATCAGAAAACTTAGGATGTATTTATATTTCTTTGGATAGAGATACGTTACAATATATTTATATACAAATATTTACAGGCCACCTCCGTAGCGTAGTGGTAACACCCTAGCCTACCATGTGGAGGTACCGGGTTCGATTCCCGGCCAAGGTCTGGAAATTTTCACTTGTTAAAACCCACCGATACATATTCCACAGTAGTTGCTAATGACCAAGCTGTTGATGCGACTTTAAAAAAATAAACAAAAAAAAATATTTCTAAGTGTTAAGTTTCTCTTAAAAAATAAATAATTTATTTTTCTTTGATTTACTTTTGTGTAGCATTTAAAGTCAGGACGATGATTTCATCATCATAAGTTCAGATGTGTGGTGTAGGGCTGCTGCTACAAGTATGCTGTAGGGTGGTATTTTTATTTTATACATAATCACTTATTGTCATCTTCAATATACACTTCTTCTCTATCCCTACAACTCTCCATGTGAATTTTCCATTGTTGGAAACAGTACTGGAAGTCATCTTCTTCCAGCTCCTTCAGGATACGAACCGCTTAAAAATGTTTGAAATGAAGCTCACAAAAATTATTGTACTGACACTTTGTACGTGATTGAAAATGACCCAGATTTTTTGGAAACGATAATAACATGTGATGAAACATGGTTTTTTACTTATGATCCGGAAACAAAGCGCCAATCCATGCACTGGAAGAGCCGAACTTCACTGAGAGCCAAAAAAGCTTGAATGAGCAAGTCAAAATTTAAAGCAATGATGATTGTTTTTTTTATATCCATGGGATTGTGTACCTTCACTGGGTTCCTGAAGGTCAAACAATTAATCAGTATTGCTACCTTGAGGTACTTTTTAAACTATGTCAAAGAGTAAGGAAAAAACGCCCTGAAATGTGGAAGGATAAATCATGGGTTCTCCACCTAGCCAATGCGCTAGCTCATTCCACGTTATCTGTCAAGAGGTTCCTAGCCAAGTACAGCATCTCAGTGTTAGAACATCCACCTTATTCACCAGATCTTGCACCATGTGACTTCTACCTGTTCCCCAAGGTGAAATCTGCATTAAAAGGGACAAGATTTGAGTCTGTGGAAGCTGTAAAAGAGAAACAGGCATGTGTCCTGAAGGAGCTGACATGACTTCCAGCACTGTTCCCAACAATAGAAAATTCGCATGGAGCATTGTAGTGATAGAGAAGAAGTGTATATTGAAGGTAACAATAAGTGATTATGTATAAAATAAAAATAAAATATTTTACAATATCAGTCTCATTATTTAATAACCACACCTTATACATTAACATTTTTGGAAATTAATAGTGTAGTAAATACAACGAATTACACATAAAATTACCCGTTTTTAACCACTTTTCCAGTATACCCTACTTCAAGGTACTATTACTTTGTTCTTGCATACTTTAAAATATATAGGGCTGCAAATTATTATATGTTAATGTAATTTTGTAACCAACAATAAAACAAGCTATAATTTGATGTATCGTAATTGTTTTTACATATAACGGTTCAAAAGATATTGGTGTTTAAAGACACGTGTTTTCTTTTGTGAAGTGGATTGTAGATAAAAAGGTTTTATGGGTAAAATATTTCTTCCGATCCAGATTGATCTGGATAATTCAGATTCTTAACTAGGTAGTACTGTAAATCCAATAAAAATATTTCTTTTCAATTTCAATTATAATCAACTAGTGGTGGATACAAGAGTGTTCAAAAATACTTTACTATAAGTTAATTAATCTTTAGAAATGTATCATTACATCAGTAATTATTAGTACCCAATAATACATCACTATATTTGTAGTGGTATGAAACGTTTTATGGTCCAACTAAAGATTCATGTTATTACATGAATCTTTATTACATTTTAATTTTATTCAGCCATATAAAGAACTGTTTATTATAAAAATTACAGTATAAATGAAATTTATCTTTACCTTACCTTTGGGTGTCTTTTTAGTTTAAAAAAACTTATGCGTGTTTTGGTGGTACCACTTTCTTTAGAGCAATACAGTAGTACACCGTTTAGCGCTTGAAATGCGTTCCGCAGCCATCGAGCGCTAAATGAAACAGCGCTGTACGGGGTCGAGTGATTACATAATCACATTGGGTTCTATACAACACTCGTACTGTACAGTACATAGTACTACAATACATATGTTTACTGATTGTTTTTTTGTTTTATTTTTGGTATTTTTAGTTTTATTTTTGTTTATATACTTTTTTATTTATTGGGTTCAAATATTTATTTATAAGTACAGTATAATATAAACAACAAATTAAATACAGCATGTCAAATTATACATTGAAAATACAAGACACAGTACGTTACACATTAACGCTAGAGCTGGTAATTGTCGATTTTGAGACGATGTACCACTTCCTGAACCAGTCGTGTCGCAAAATCGGATTTGCTTCACAGCATTGCAATTTTGTCGTTTTAGTTTTAATTTCATCTACAGACAGCTTTGCTGTTTTGTATAATAGTTTAGTAATGTATAAAGTAAATTTTACGTATAATACAATAGTCGTAGTTGCATATTCTGCTTGTGTTTCTCTGTTGAGACACCACGCTGTCCTAGAACTGAGTTTGGTTATTTCTTGGTTAACATGATGTGTTTTTAAACTGCGTCACCTTTATTGTAATTTCTACTTACACGTGTTTCGGTGGATCCACCATCATCAGAGTAAATGAAAATTGAAACTAAAAATTTTTTATCTCACTTATTTAAAATTTACAGAAGATGATACATCTTCAGTCACTTGTATAAAACTGTATAAAACAGTTTTAAACAGAAACTAAAAATTTTTTATCTCACTTATTTAAAATTTACAGAAGATGATACATCTTCAGTCACTTGTATAAAACTGTATAAAACAGTTTTAAACAGAAACTAAAAATTTTTTATCTCACTTATTTAAAATTTACAGAAGATGATACATCTTCAGTCACTTGTATAAAACTGTATAAAACAGTTTTATACAAGTGACTGAAGATGTAAAACTGTATAAAACAGTTTTATACAAGTGACTGAAGATGTATCATCTTCTGTAAATTTTAAATAAGTGAGATAAAAAATTTTTAGTTTCAATTTTCATTTACTCTGATGATGGTGGATCCACCGAAACACTTGTAAGTAGAAATTACAATAAAGGTGACGCAGTTTAAAAAGAAGGTTAGTGAAATTATTATAATAATTCATTATATGATGTGTTTTGTATGAATTTTCTTCAGTTTTGTATATAGATTCGTTTTTTGGTTTTATTTTGAAATAAACATTAAAAGCAACGATTCGTATATAATGAATTTTGAAAATAGAGCATAAGAAATTTTTAAACAGTAGGCCTAGTGTCATCTGAAACTTTAGAAAAATATTTGTCTAAAAATTATTTTCAAATAGTTTCAGCATTCCTTACTGTCAGATTAAAATTTCAGTAATGTATTTATTCTATTTCCTTAAGTTTTCTTGTTATTTTGATGTCACGTGACAAGGTTTGTAATTTATAGCAAATTTTTAATGATTTCATTATGGTTTGGTGACTAGAAATTCTCTGCCGGTCTAGAAAAATGTTTCTGCTGGCTGTAGCGTTAAAGAATGTGCCGGTTACTATAATGCATCTCTGTGCAAGTTAGGATTTTATTCGATATGACTGAATGGAATCACCATCCTAAATTTTAATTTTTAATTTTAGTTTAATATTGCTCTGAAGAAGGTGGTACCACCGAAACATGCATAAATTTTTTTAAACTAAAAAGGCAACCAAAGGTAAGGTAAAGATAAATTTTATTTATACTGTACTTTATATTAAATGGTTGACAGGATGCATTTCAAAAATTTGTTCGTGAACTATTTGTAATCTTAAAATTGGGTACATATGGGTGCCTATGATGATGGATGGCTACCTATGTTGGGTATATTTATCTTTTAAATACATTAAGACCCACTGGGTTGGTCAAGAGGTAAATTCGTCACCACGAGTCAGCCGTTTAACAGCTGATTTTTGGAGACAAAGGTTCCTGGTTCAAATATTAGTAAGGATAGTTATTTTTATACGGATTTGAATATCAACAGTGGTTACCAGTGTACTTAGATGGTTATGGTTCAATTAATCATACTCTCTCAGGCATTGTCGGCCTGGGTCTGTACAAGACTACACCTCATTTACGTGTCATACACATCATTTTCATCTCATTGGGTCATGGGGTTGCTTATTGTTCTTAATTGAAGAGATTGAAATGTATACACATTAGGAATTAAAAAAAAAATACATTAAATATTTCAAAATTTCTTTCAAGATATTTCTAATAAGGGAGTTTTGTGGTTCTACCCCATAATTCCACAAATGTTTTAAAGTCTTTTAATGGAAAATTTAGAATTATTTGAATGAAATATATTTTTTTTATCCCTAATGTGTGAACATTGCAATCTGTTCAATTTAAGAACAATATGCAACCCCGTAGTCCAATGAGATGAGGATGATATGTATGACATGTAAATGAGGCGTAGTCTTGTACAGACTCACAGAGTATATAGTTAATTGAACGCCAACCATCAAAGTACACCAGTAACCACCATCTAGTAATTAAATTTGTATAAACGTAACTAGATTTCACTATAATTTGAACCATGGAACCTTCATCTCTAAAAATCTGCTGTTAAACAGCTGATTTGTGGTGATAACTTTACTATTAATCTAACCCGAGGGTTTTAGATACAATAGCATCTTAAAATAAATTACCAAGTAATATATTTAAAAAAAGTTGTTATACTTTACGTTAATATTTATCATCCTATAGGGAAAATAATACAAAAATGACTATCATCATATTTAAAAAAAAAGTTATTGATGATTATTAGTTTCATGGGTATAAATTTATTTTACATAAATTTACAAAAATAAAGGGTTTTTTTACACAATATTTAGGTCTACTTTTATACAAAGATCTACTAGTGTAACATTTATGACTAGTATGTGTAATAATTATATTACATATCTACTTCATATTTATATTCTTTCAAAATAAATGTACTTTTTAAATCTTGAAATTTTAATAACAATATAACCAAACTAGTGTAACAGATGAGCCAAAAATTTAACAATTGTGTAAAATTTATTTCAAATCTGATGAAAAAATTAAGATAAGTTCAAATATGGTAACCTATGTTATGATATTAAGGAAAATCTTAAATTAATTTTTTTTTTGCTTTTATTTGTCATTGGGAACTTCATTATTGTCAACCATCCAATTCATTTGCTGCTTTTTGCTATATTTATTGACATGAATTAGGCATGAGTTTGAACAGGGACCCCCAGTAGATTTTGTTCACGAATGGGTCAGCTGGTCACCATACAAAGTCACTTGCCCAACTCGTGTTACTTAACAAATAATAGTGTTTTTCTGCCAGCTGACTGATTGGGCTGGCCTGAAGGCCAAATTCAAATTGATTGTTTTTTTATTGTCCTTTAAAGTCATATTAGTGTTTATTTGCATCTATACTATTGTGACAGGGTTTGGTATTAAACAAAATTATATTAATATTTTCAGATCTTTTCCAGGAAATTATGGACAGGATAGGAAATTAACCAACCTTAGTTTTGTGTATTCTAGTGCTACAATTTAGGATATAATTTGCCAAGGATACAATAAATTCTTTTTGTCCATAATAGACTGGTGGAGTGTTAAATTGTTTGTACTCTTATCTGCTAGTTCCAGGGCTACAAAAAGTAGTTCTGCTTCTTATCACATGGTCAAAAAATTCTATGACTGAAACATTTGAGAACAGAAGAGGTAGTGGTGTAAAAGAAACTAATCTGAGTTATCTCCTTGGAAGAGTCATGACAGCCAGACGAAGGTAACATTTGAGAGGTTGAAAGTAGATACTTTTTAAAGGGTCTGGCATGATGACATGTCATGAACTGATATGTCCTATACTCCTCCTGGAGTCTCCAGGACATATTAATTAAAAAAAAAAAATGATAAGCATACTTTTCCACTCAATGTGGGAGGCAATGATAAACCATTTCACTCCTCATTTTAAGTAAAGCGTCAAGAGGTTCAAACCAGCTTTCCGATACCTAAACAACAACAATTTTTTGGTTTAGGAGGGCCTGAAAGTATTTCCATTGAAAACTCGATTTTGAAAAATCAACATGGAAACAATACTTTTCTTCCCTATCTATTCTTTAGGGCAAGAGAAGTAAAAAAGGATTTCTTCTTAACTTTTTTGTTATAAATATTTTTTTAAATATATTTCATGATTTCCATCTCCCGACTCAATAAAAAATTTTCATTGAATTCAAGATGCCAACATTTTTTGCCAATTTATATAATCAAAATATACTCAAATAAATTTTATTAAATTGTTATCCAAATTTTGACTCATCATGTATTTCTGATTTATACCCGGTACCCCACTAGGAAACCGACATACTTTACAGCTGTGTTCCTTTTCTCAAATTTGTGAAAAAAGGTTCATATAAACATAGGTACGGAAATGCTCCGTTAGTGAGTTACGACTTGTGAATGATTTTGCTTAGGGTTCAGAACCTACTCCTTATTAAAGCCATCCTGGAGGTCTAGGGACATCCAATTTTATGAGTAAATTTTACGACTTTTGACCCGATAAATTGAATAAAATAGGTTTTAGAATTGTAACTTCAGTTTTTTTATAATTTTGAAAGTAAACTTTTGTAAAATGTGTCGTCTAAAAACAGTTCTTTTTAGCTTTGCTGTATAATTACTTCGTTAAATGACCAATAAATGTGTAAAATGTTTTATTAAAACTCATAGAGAATTTAGTTCTGAAAACATTTATGTAAAATAAGTCCAATAAAAGACAGATACAAGTTCACATATATTGATTTAATTATTGACTATTACAGTATGAAAATGAAGGGAGTTAACAAAGCATGTTATCAGACATCATATTTTTAAATTTTCCTTTGAAATCATGAAAACTACTGACAATACAGTTCTAAAACCTATTTTATTCAATTTATCGGTTTGAAATTCGTAAGAAACCATCAAATTTATCAATAAAGTTGGATCCCTAGACCGTTAGAACGGCTTTAGGAGTAGGCTCTGAACTCTAGGTGAAATCATTCACCAGCCCTAACTAACTAACGAAGCATTTCGGAACGCACAAGGTATGGCTTTTAAATAACAAGACTGATGAAAAAAATTTTATTTTAATTTTATACATAATCACTTATTGTCACCTTCAATATACACTCCTTCTCTATCCCTACAATGCTCCATGCGAATTTTCCATTGTTGGAAACAGTGCTGGAAGTCATCTTCTGTCAGCTTTTTCAGGACACGTGCCGCTTTCTCTTTTACAGCTTCCACAGTCTCAAATCGTGTCCCTTTTAATGCAGATTTTACCTTAGGGAACAGGTACACGTCACATGGTGCAAGATCTGGTGAATAAGGTGGATGTTCTAACACTAAGATGCTGTATTTAGCTAGGAACCTCTAGACAGATAACGCAGAATGAGCTGGCGGATTGTCTTGGTGGAGAACCCATGATTTGTCCGTTCACATTTCGGGCCTTTTTCTCTTATTCTTTGACGTAGTTTAGAAAGTTCCTCAAGGTAGTAATATTGATTAATTGTTTGACCTTCAGGAACGCAGTGAAGGTACACAATCCCATGGATATAAAAAAAAAACAATATCATTGCTTTAAATTCTGACTTGCTCATTCGAGCTTTTTTGGCTCTCGGTGAAGTTCAGCTCTTCCAGTGCATGGATTGTTGCTTTGTTTCCAGATCATAAGTAAAAAACCACGTTTCATCACATGTTATTATCTTCTACCTGTTCCCTAAGGTGAAATCTGCATTAAAAGCGACAAGATTTGAGTCTGTGGAAGCTGTGAAAAGAGAAAACGGCACGTGTCCTGAAGGAGCTGACAGAAGATGACTTCCAGTACTGTTTCCAACGATGGAAAATTTGCATGGAGTGTTGTAGGGATAGAGGAGGAGTGTATATTGAAGGTGACAATAAGTGATTATGTATAAAATTAAAATAAATTTTTTTACGTCAGTCTCGTTATTTAATAGCCACACCTCGTATGTTTATACAAACTGTTTTCATTATTTTGATAAGAGGAATACGCCTGTAAAATATGTGGTTTCCTTGTGGGACACTCTTTACATATTAAAAATGTATTTTAATTGACATTTATATTGTAAAATTTAACACAGTAGGCTATGTACACTTGTGGTATTACTTACACAGATGTGATAATTTTGTTGTGGTGAATAAAAATTTTTTTACGTTGTAATGAGTATAAAAAATATATAAATTAATTAATAAAAAGAAATTAAAAAGCAGTAATATTTAAATGTATTGTATGTATTAATATACTTACCAGTTTATTATTTTTAATATACGTACTTACCATAAATGTTGCATTCAGAGTTCTTTTGTTAGTGCTCAGGTCAGTCATGAAGAGTTTAATTAAAATATGACTTAATTCTTCAGTTCTGTAGAAACGTTGAGGTAATTTTTTTTTAATATCCTTATTTTTTAAATTTATCATGTCATCAATAATTTTATCTAGGAATAAGCAGTCTTATAATATATTTAGAATTATAAAATTTTTTTAAACTTTTGTTCATCCTT
This sequence comes from Catonia carolina, assembly GCA_035578175.1. Classification (NCBI taxonomy): domain Eukaryota; kingdom Metazoa; phylum Arthropoda; class Insecta; order Hemiptera; family Achilidae; genus Catonia; species Catonia carolina. Next base: position 71,058,204 of record JAQMRL010000005.1, read on the forward strand.
CCGATGAATAAAAGAGTTAACAAATGAATGTTGGAATTTGGCAAGTAAAGCTCTCTCTAAAATTGATGATGTAAACACCTTAACACATTTCATTGTGTCACAAACTTATGTAATTTTTCTTACCATCTAAGTTAAATTGAATTTACTATCATCAATTACTTATCCTTTATTTTTAAACATCATTCTTTTTTTCATTGTATTTTTATAGACTACATTAGTTAAATATTTTTTTTGTTCCTATTGTGTGTACGTTGCAATCTGTTCAATTCAGAACAATAAGCAACTCCTTGACCCAATGAAATGTGTATGATGTGTAAATGAGATAGTCTTGTTCAGACTCAGGCTGACCATTCCTAGGAGAGTATTGTTAATTGAACCCCAACCATAAAAGTACACCGGTAACTAATATCTTTTGTTCAAATCCGTATAAAAACTGGAATTGGGACCAGAAGCTACAAAATACAAAAACTATACCTTGGACAATTCGAATTGGCACAAGCAGTTTCGGTGTTTATCTGCTCCACTCTTTGCCCTCACCATGCAACTACGGTACAGTCACAAAAGTATACAATCGCTACTGTAATGTTCGACTCACGCATGGTCATTACACGTTATTTTCACTGTTATTAATAATCTGTCAGACATAATGATGTAACTAATTTGTTTTCTTGTTGTTGTTTAGGTCAACAGCCGAAAGGCTGGTTTGAACCTCTAGAGGTTTTACTAAGTAAAACGAGGAGTGAGGTGGTTTACCAATGCCTTCCTCACTGAGTGGAAAAGTACGCTTATCAGCATGCCGAGCCCTCTGATCAGCATATATTTTCCACTCTGTAAATGACACCTTCACTTCATTCACCACAGGGTCTGGCTGTACAATGAAATTCATTACTTTCAGAGAAGATAACTCTGATTGGTGTCTTTTACACCTCTACCCCTTCTGTTTTTAAATGATTCAGTCATTTAATTGGCTGACCATGTGATAAGAAACAGAACTATTTATTTTAGCCCTGCAACGAACAAATTGAGTGTAAATAATTTGACACTCCACCTGTCTGTTATGGGCAGATTGTTTTCTTATATGATTTTCTGTACATTATAATATATTCAGACCTATTTGTTTAGTTAGTTGCGTGCATCTGTAGAGTACAGTTCATTGAGTTTTGCAGTTTAGTTCTTGTAATTTATAATTTAAATTAAATCTTGGGAAAAATTAAATACATATTTTAAAATTAAATAATTATTTATATGTTTGTACATTGAAATATGGTTGTAGGCATTTGTGTACATTAAAATTTGTAGACCTTGTTGAAACAATAGGTTATGGATATACTTTATGTGAAACTGTGTGTATACGTAGAGCAAGAGTTGTGCCAGTTTGAATTGTCCACAGTATATTACTTTTTTTACATTGGCAGTTGTTTGCAACTGTTGTTACATTTTATTGCTGAAACGTTTTCAAAATCAACAATTACTATTAAGATTTAGCATGGTTTCTACACCGTGGTCTCAGGTTTGATTACCGGTTAGGTCTGGGATTTTTTCATCACTCATTGTCAGCTATCATCCTTCTCATTGTTTGCATTAGCAGTATTTGCAAAACAGTTGGATGTAAAAAAAATCTTCCTCTACCTACCTCTTCTTCACCATTTATCCCTTCTCTTTCTCCTCCTACCTCCTTTCCCTCTTACACATACAGAAATAAAAACTTCCCATATTGTCACCGAATTTTGGAAAAAAGACAGTAGATTATTCTTAGATTATCCAAATTTTCTTCCTGTAGGATATCCAGAGATGAAATGTGGCTGTATAGATGAATGTGAGGGTCCCACAGACTCCTCAGATGCCAAATATAGAGAATCTCAGGATTTTAGAAAGACATGGAGGTTATTTCCAACATCAACTGTAGGAAGCTCCAATATTTTGGACGTGTCATGTGGAATATATCATGATATTCGTTACTACAAACCATTCTGCAGGGGAAAATATATGGAAAGTATGAACCTGGCAGAAAAAGGGTGTCTTGGCTTCGAAATATGAGAACTTGGTTTGGAAAGAGCTCAAAAGAGCTATTTTGCAGTATCACAAACAAAGCGAGAATTGCTATCATGGTCACCAACATCTGGAATGGTTAGGCACCTGAAGAAGAATCAGGAAATCCAGAATTAACTTTTCTTAGGATGTAATTCTGCCCATAACAGACAGGTGGAGTGTCAAATTATTTACACTCAATTTGTTTGTTGCAGGGCTAAAATAAATAGTTCTGTTTCTTATCACATGGTCAGCCAATTAAATGACTGAATCATTTAAGAACAGAAGAGGTAGAGGTGTAAAAGACACTAATCAGAGTTATCTCCTCTGAAAGTAATGAATTTCATTGTACAGCCAGACCCTGTGGTGAATGAAGTGAAGGTGTCATTTACAGAGTGAAAAATATGTGCTTTTCAGAGGGCCCGGCATGCTGATAAGCGTACTTTCCCACTCAGTGAGGAAGGCAATGGTAAACCACCTCACTCCTCGTTTTACTTAGTAAAACCTCTAGAGGTTCAAACCAGCCTTTCGGCTGTTGACCTAAGCAGCAGCAGGATGTAATTGGATGGATTTTCTTTGTTTTCCAGTTACCAGACTGTACTTTAAAATATATAATATAAATAGTAGTTTTTTTTTCTAAAAATTTCTTAACTTACCTGTTATTATACTTACCAATTTTCATTATAAAATCGTTTATGTTGTAAAATTCATCATGTCGATTCCAAAGTATTTAAATAAATGATTTTTTTTCTTATAAACATGCAAATGTAGTAAATATTTACAATGTAGATGATACATAATATTTTTTTGGTTTTTATATATGTTTACATGAACATACCACAAAAAATAACATATCACAAGTTCCTTTCAAACTATACATGTGCTTTCATGCAGGTTGAATGCAGGAAACATTTACATGAATGCTGAAACATTAATCTGTATTTTTATGTACATTTATAATACAGGTACATAATAATAATTTTTGTGCTGTACATTAACATGTGTTAACAAGTAATGGGATTGGTTTAAAATTACAAAATATACAATATTAAAAATCTGGTGTGAAACACTCACACAGCTTTCTCTTGCCAATGCAAATAATGAACAATATAACCTAACATTATTAATAAAATATTAGAAATTAACAAAAAAACTAACCTCAAAAAACATAATCTTATTTTAATCATGAGTGAAAAACGTAAAGTGAAAATCAACCTCAGTTTAGCTTAAAATTCGGAAAATCACTCTCTCACACTAAACTAGGCTCTGTAGAGAAAAATGCTTTAAATAAAAGTTGTAGATCTTTTAATTTCCTATAAGTTTGTTCATACTTTTTTGTCGTAAAATTTTTAATAAGTATGAAATCTTTTAAAAAAAGATTTTTTTTTACATGATTTCGTGAGAAAAAAACCGAAAATCGCTAAATACCGCTGAACTAAGCTTTATACAAAAAAATGTTTGAAATAAAAGTTGTAGAATTTTAAATTCTCTACGTATTATATTATAGAAATGTTTGCGCCAAAATGCATATTAAAGCCGTATTCTTAAGAAAACAATGTTTTTACGTGAAAAGAGCCTCACCAAGAATTTTAGCAAATATGGCGCCTACCCTATCTTGTAGAGCATAAAAAATTTAATAATCCAGGCGATTTTTAAAAAAATCATAGGACCAGTTTCTGAGATTATCGCAAAAAAGTGAAAAATTACACGAATAAACTACTACTTCCGCTTGACCGATTTTGATGAAAATGTTCGTGTTGGGTCCGGTAGTGGTATGTAACTTAAGTTTTAAGTTTCAAGTTCGTACGACGTTCCGTTCTTGAGATATTCTGTTCACACACACACACACACACACACAGAACAATCGCTAAAAACATGTTTTTTGGGTTTAGGGGGTCTGAAAACGTGTAGATCTGGTGAAAACTCGATTTCAAAAAATCGACATGAAAATAATACTTTTCTTCCTTATATTCATATAGGCAAGAGAAAGTAAAAATGAATATAAAAAAATTCATGTTTCTTCATTGTTACAAATATGTATTACTAAGCCCAAGCATAGTATTGAATCAGTATTATTAGGAATTAACAGTTTACTATCATGTTACCAATGCAAGCTGACATGTTAATACAATAACAAAAATCTGGTGTGAAACACTCACACAACTTTCTGTTGCCACTGAAAATACTGAACAATAATAATCTAATATTAGTAATAAAATATTAATAACAAACAAAAAACTAACCTCAATAAACATAACCCAACTTTAATCATGAGTGAAAGACGCAAAATGAAAATCAACCTCAGTTTGGCTTAAAAATACGGAAAATCACTCTTTCACGCTAAACTAGGCTCTGTAGAGAAAAATGCTCTAATTAAAGTTGTAGATCTTTTAATTTCCTATAAAATTGATTATTTTTATACACTTTTGTCGTAAAATGCATACTAAGGCTGAAATCGTAAAAAAAAATTGATATTTTTTACACGTTTTCGTGAGAAAAAAAAACAGAAAATTGCTAATTACCGCTAAACTAAGCGTTATACAAAAAATGTTTAAAATAAAAGTTGTAGAATTTTAAATTATCTACATTATTTATTATATAAATTTTTACGCTAAAATACATATTAAAGCTGTAAACTTAAAAAAACAATTTTTTTACGTAAAAACAGCCTCACCAAGAATTTCAGCAAACATGATGCCTACCCTATCTTGTAAAGCATATAAAATTTAGTAAACCAGGCGATTTTTAAAAAAAAGTGGGACCCGTTTTTGAGAAAATCGCAAAAAAGTGAAAAATTACACGAATAGACTACTACTTCTGGTTGATCGATTTTGATGAAAATGGTCATGTCGGGTTGGTAGTAGTATCTAACGTAAGTTTTAAGTTTCAAGTTCGTACGATGTTCTGTTCTTGAGATATACTGTTCACACACATACACATACACACACACACACACACAGAGCAATCGCTAAAAACATGTTTTTTGGGTTCAGGGAGTCTGAAAACGTTTAGATCCGGTGAAAACTCGATTTCAAAAAATCGACATGAAAACAATTTTTTCCTTCCTTTATAATAATATAGGCAAGAGAAAGTAAAAATATGAAAAATCAATAATTGCTTTTAAACTAGGCTCTGTAGAGATAAATGCTTATAGGTAATAAAAGTTTTCCTTTAACTTTAATATTATACTTTTGTCGTAAAATACTAAGGCCGCAAACTTAAAAAAAATCCCATTTTTTACTGATATTGATGAAAAGATACCAGAAACTCACTAATTGCCGCTAAATTACATATAGGAAACAATATTTTGAAGTAAGTCATAGGTTTCTAAATGTTCTACAACTTTGATTTTACACACTTTTGCTCCAGAATTCATATTAAAACCGAAATCTTAAAAAAAAAAATTATTTTTCTATGAGAGCAAAGCCTCCCCAAGAATATCAGCAGACATAGCACTTATCCTACCTCATAGAGCATAAAAAATGTAGTAAAAGAGAATATTTAAAAAAAATCGTTTATGTTTTTCAGATTTTTTTTTGGTTTTACATCCAAAATATGTTTTGTATATTAATTAATGTTAATGTAGATGAAAATGCTGCCCATAACAGACAGGTGGAGTGTCAAATTATTTACACTCAATCTGTTCGTTGCAGCTAAAATAAATAGTTCTGTTTCTTATCACATGGGTCAGCCAATTAAATGACTGAATCATTTAAGAAAAGAAGAGGTAGAGGTGTAAAACCCACTAATCAGAGTTATCTCCTCTGAAAGTAATGAATTTCATTCTACAGCCAGACCCTGTGGTGAATGAAGTGAAGGTGTCTTTTGGAGAGTGGAAAATATGTGCTTTTCAGAGGGCCTGGAATGCTGATAAGCGTACTTTTCCATTCAGTTAGGAAGGCAGGGTAAACCACCTCACTCCTCGTTTTACTTAGTAAAACCTCTACAGGTTCAAACCAGCCTTTCATCTAATTAACTAAACAACAGTTGAAAATGAGTGATGAAAAAAAAGCCTCTAGGTCTGGGTGTGAATCAAACCCGAGACCCTGGGATAGAAGTAGGTTGTGTTGACCACTACACCAATATTTTTCAATGAGCTATAAATGGACTTTGAAGTAAGGTAAAATATTGCACACCTTTACCATTGAATTGAATGAAAAAATAAACCAATATTTATGACCATAAACTTTAATGGATTTTTTTTTAAGAGACTGACATTACAATGACATCTACTAGAGTTGAAGTTGCAGAACATTGCTCCTAAACTTTTATATTCTGTACTTTTTTAACACCAAGACACAAGTTAGACAGATTTGATGCATTTGTATTCTTCTACAGTACTTATGTAAACATAAAAACAACTTGCAATAATAAATAATGCATGTAATATTTACACGTAGAAATTACAAACACAGGATGTTTAAAAATACCGTGAATAATTTTTGCAAGAATATGAAATTCTATAAAACTACAATCCATGAAGATGTACAATAATATAAAACAATATGATGTGAAACATTCACATGATTTTCTCTTGCCAATGTAAATAATGAACTATATAGCCTAGTGTTTAATCATAAGTAAACAATGTTGTTGGTTAGGTCATTAGCCTAAAGGCTTTACTAAGTAGAACGAGGAGTAAGGGGTTTACAATTGCCTTCCTCACTTTTTTGTCCCTAATGTGTGTACGTTGCAATCTGTTCAATTCATAACAATAAGCAACCCCATGACCAAATAAGATGAGGATGATGTGTAAATGAGGTGTAGTCTCATACAGACCCAGGCCGACCGTTCATACAAAGAGTATGGTTAATTGATCCCCAACCATCAAAGTTCACTGGTAACCACTGTCGAGAATCCAATTTCGTACAAAAGTAACTAACTAGAGGTGTAAAAGACACTAATCACAGTTATCTCCTCTGAGAGAGATTAATTTTTTTATACAGTCAGACCCTGTGTGGTGAATGAAGTGACGGTGTCGTTTGCCGTGAGGAAGGCAATGTTAAACCACCTGTCTTTTCGTTTTTCTTAGTAAAGCCTGTAGAGGTTCAAACCAGCCTTTCAGCTGATGACCTAAACAAGACTACATACTTTTTATACAACCTGCGTGTAAATACATAATAAAATTTATGTATTTATTATGTGCATTCTCTTTAAGAACATGTTTAGTTGGTTTATCGGCATATCATAAGTCATTCCACCGTTGCATGTGCCTTTTAAAGCCAATAAACATATCCACCTACATTGGGTGGTGATCAAACAACCCATTAATTAACTGTAAACTTCACACAAATAATAACTTTTAAAAAAATCTGGTGTGAAACACACAATTTTCTCTTGCCAATGCAAATAATTAACAATAAACCTAACATTAGTAATAAAACATTAGAAATAAACAAAAAACTAACCTAGGGCAAATGTTGAATGCGGGGCTTTTAGGCCCGTTATGGTGTCAAACTTAATCTGCCAGACGCCCACTCAAGTCTGAAGATTAGGATTAATTCATGATTCAAGTGTCAGTAAAATCAGAAATAGGTAAAAGAAAAAGATGAACACTATGTCACTATACATAATGATGATTTCCGCTTTTTTGATGTTTTCTATTGTTATAGTAGGTATTTGTAATCTTTAAATTTTTGCGGCGCGGGTTCCGGGGCGATTGCCCCCCGTTCGCCCCTGGCTAATACCGGCCCTGATAAGATCAGAGCGAATTAAAGTAAGATGGAAAATGAAAGAACTAAACAAGGACATTAAATATATGAATAAGAAATAGTTTTTTTTTATAATTAAGCGGCTATTTTGGGTTATTCATAAAAGATATTTGTATAGAACTTTTTTGTGAGAGTGACATACCTCTGAAGCTGAATGAATTCGATGCGATATGTGGAACGATACATCGTACATTGAAGGGAAAAGCCAGAAAAGAAACAGAGTTGAAATTTTATAAGACATTGGCGATTCCACTAGTTGCATGTGGGGGCGAGGTGTGGACCACAACGGAGAGAGACGACTCACGCATGCAAGCTTCAGAGATGAGGTTCTTGAGACACATTCAGGGATACACAAGGTTGGATCACATTAGAAACGAAGTGATAAGAGAAGAATGTAATGTACAGCCACTTGTAGATGTGATCAAGCAATATAGGAAAAGATGGACAGATCACCTGCTCCGAATGCCACACAACCGTTTGCCACTTCAAGCCTGGATGTCCAAACCAGATGGTAGAAGGGATGTGGGTCGACCGAGGAAGAGGTGGAAACCGGAACAGGCTCAATAGCCTAAACCATGACGGATGATGATGATGAGAACTTTTTAAATAACATGAAAGTATTACTTTTGTTTTAATTTTTTTATTTGTTATCGGAGACTGAATCTAATTTTGCAGTATTTTTGGCTTGGGGTAGACGCGAGTTTGAATAAGAAGTCCCAATGGAGTTTGTTCATATGTGAATGGTAACTGGTCACCATGAAATGTTGCTCGCCCAACCATTATTACTTATTTAAAAGGAATTTTCCACCAGATAACTGATTGGATCCGAAAGGTTAAAATATTTTTTAATATAAGATTAAGCAAAGGGAAATTTTTGTAGTAATATTTCCCATAGTGTCACTACCGAAGGGAATTTTTTAAATAGAATTCTCAAAATTATTAAAAAACAGTCGATGTTTTAATGTATTAGTTTTTTATAAGTTAAGTAAAATATATATAAATAGTTTTTCAGAACTCGTCAGGAATCAAACTCTCGATCTTCTGCTTTGCAGTGCAGTACGCCACTACTACTACGCCACGGAGGTGGTTACTGTATGTGTATATTATAGATGAGATTGGATACGCAATCTAATGTTAAGAACAGGAAAAATTAACAGGTAAATTTAATACCATTACAGGGAAATTTTATCTATACAATACAAAGAATAATCTTTGTGCACAGTTCGTTCTGTCTTTTAAAAAAAACAAATGACAGCGTACTGGAAATATGTTCTTCAGAGGGGTTGCACCGACTGTCGTTTATTCGACATAATATTGTAAGACAAGTAGCGTACAAGCACACAGTCAATTAGCAAAGTCACGTGACCTATGGATACAACATTCAACAATACTGTAGCCCAGTAAACTTAGTTACAAATTTGACACACGCACTCCTGACAACTATATGTTCACTAAATAAAGTCCCCTAGGATTTAAACTTCGCTTGTTATATTGGAAAATGACCGAAAATTTGTGTTCTTTACTTACATTTCTTTTGCAGCGGCTAAATAAATAATCTGAATTACAAATCTTATTATAAATATTTTTTTTCTATTTATTGAGTGATGATGCCTACATGAGCCTTGGGCTTATGCGTAGGTATGTGGTGATTTACAGATGAAAAAATGCCAAACCTGACCGGGGATCGAATCCGGGACCCGGCATAGTAGCCAGTTGCGCTGACCACTACTCCACAGGCCGGCCAAATTTATATAGCAAATTACATTCTTTACAAATTTTTTTCTGAATGTATTCTTCGGAACCTAATGCCCTTGTTGTTTTTAATTTTTATATCGAATGATTACTTAACCAGTGAAGTATCGAAGAAAATGCGTAGAACGTTTTTTGTTCTGAATTTAATAATTAAGCTATTATTTAGAAATCAAATATATTTTTAGACAATATTATTGTCTAATAATATTATCATTTGCCCGTTACAGACAATTGGAGTGTTAAATTATTTGCACTCAATCTCTCAGTTTCAGGGCTACAAAAAATAGTTCTGTTTCTTATCACATGTTCAGCCAATTAAATGATTAAAGTATTTAAGAACAGAAGAGGTAGAGGTGTGAAAGACACTACCTAATCAGAGTTATCTCCTTTGAGAGAAATAAATTTTATTATACTGCCAGACCCGAGGGCCTGGTATGCTGATAAGCATACTTTTAAACTCAATGAGGAAGGCAATAGTAAACCAACTCACTTCTCGTACTAATTATTAGTAAAACCTCTAGTGGTTCAAACCAGCTTTTCAGCTGATGACTTAAATTACAATTTTATAATGAGATTTATAATTTAGATTGAATCGTTGCAAATAAAAAATTAAATAAATAATTTTCGGAAATGGTTCGGCAAAGTTTTTTATGTTATTAAGATAGCTGTCAAGTATATGTGTGCCGAAATCGAAAACCATATGAAAAATCTGGTGTGTAACACTCACACAACTTTCTCTTGCCAATGCAAATAATTAATAATAAACCTAACATTATTAATGAAAACAATACTTTCCTTCCTATATATTCATATAGGCAAGTGAAAGTAAAAATTATATTTCAACTCAAATGTCTAAATCTCCTGGACTAAGATCGGTAGACCTGTGTGCCGAAATCGAAAACCATATGAAAAATCTGGTGTGTAACACTCACACAACTTTCTCTTGCCAATGCAAATAATTAATAATAAACCTAACATTATTAATGAAAACAATACTTTCCTTCCTATATATTCATATAGGCAAGTGAAAGTAAAAATTATATTTCAACTCAAATGTCTAAATCTCCTGGACTAAGATCGGTAGACCTGTTGATTCGCTAGTCAAGTCTTTTTCACTACAACTGCATCAGTACGCGTTCTATTGTTGTCGCGAGTGCATGTGTAATTGTGTTGTACCCTGCTTCCACAACGCGTAACCTATTGACCTACGTAAGTTTTTATTTTATTTATTATTAATTAATCATTTTATATTTATTATAACTGAAATAAAATATGTATTTTTGTTTACCAATTTTTACTTCAATGCAATTTATAAATTTTAAGAAAATTTTGTATAAATATTCTGGATTTGTTAAACTATTTTTATATATTTATTTTTGATGTCTACGTCGTACTTTCTTGCGCTTTATATATAATACGGAGAAAAAGTATTGCGATAGAACAAATATTTTAATAGACTACCCAATTTTTTAATCGATTTTCTCGTTTCAAGGCTGGCCCGTTGGCGTAGTGGTTAGCGCAACTGGCTTCTACGCCGGGGTCCCGGGTTCGTACTTTCTTGCACTTTATATGTATACGGAAAGTATTGCGATCGGACAAATATTTCAATAGGCTATCCAATTAATTATTAAATTGATTTTCTAGTTTCACGGCCGGCCCGTTGGCGTAGTGGTTAGCGCAACTGGCTTCTACGCCGGGGTCCCGGGTTCGATTCCGGGTTAGGTCTACTTTTTTCATCACTCATTTTCATGTAACTCCTCACAGTCTGTATTAGCAGCAATTGCAAAACAGTCAGACGTAAGACAAAAACAAAAAAAATTCACGTTTCACCAACACCTGAATTCAAAAGTCTGTGTGGGTGGGTGTGTGTGTGTGGGTGAGCGCGTGCGCGTGCGTGCGTATGGAGTAATACTTTAAATCTAAGGTTTTTTCAATTAAAAATGGGCATCAGTTAGGCTGCAAAAGTAATGTAAATTTTTTTGAATTACCTACATAAAAGCAATAATTTTCAAAATTATTGTAGCCTAATCTGTAACTAGCACTCGCCATGAAAAAGACAGTTGTGTTTAAAAACTATTTCGGATACTGCCGAACGGAAAAATTTTTACGATAGGGCCTAAACAATGTAAAAGCTTATTTTTTCCGTTGACTCGTATGACTGAATTTTTTATTAAAAAACTAGCACGCTTCGCACGCGAAACGTGTAATCAATTTTTACTTTCTCTTGCCTATATGAATATATATGTTTTTACATGTTTTTAGCGATAAGTCTGTGTGTGTGAACAGTATATCTCTAGAACGGAACATCGTACGAACTTGAAACTTGAAACTTAAGTTATACATCATTACCGGACCCGACACGAACATTTTCTTCAAAATCGGTCAACCGGAAGTAGTAGTTTATTCGTGTAATTTTTCACTTTTTTGCGATTTTCTAAAAAACTGGTCCTACGATTTTTTAAAAATTGCCTCATTTACTAAATTTTTTATGCTCTACAAGCTAAGGTAGGCTTCATGTCTGCTGCAGTTCTTGGAGAGACTGTTTTTACGTAAAAACTTTTTTTTTAAGATTGCGGCTTTAATATGCATTTTAGCGCAAAAATAAATATAATAAAAGTTGTAGAAAATTTAATATTCTACAACTTTTATTTGCAACATTTTTTTGTATAACGCTCAGTTTAGCGGTAATTACACGAAGACGTGTAAAAAAATCGATTTTTTTAAGATTTCAGCCTTAGTATGCATTTTACGACAAAAGTGTATTAATAAAATTTATAGGAAATTAAAAAATCTACAACTTTTATTTAGAGCATTTTTGTCTACAGAGCCTAGTTTAGCGTGAAAGAGTGATTTTCCGCATTTTTAAGCCAAACTGAGGTCGATTTTCATATTGCGTCGTTCACTCATGATTAAAATTAGGTTATGTTTTATGAGTTTAGTTTTTTGTGTATTTATTATGATTTATTACGAATATTAGGTTATATTGTAAAATTATTTTCACTGGCAAGAGAAAGTTGTGTGAGTGTTTCACACCAGATTTTTTCTTATCTATTATTAATTTTTATCTTTTAAAACGCTTTCATTCACCAACGGGGTTAAGTTAACACAAAGAAAAATCTCTGAAGTGACGCATGAGTACATTACAAAATTCTCTCCGTTCTTTATTCCATTTAAGTAATACTATCATGCTACTTCGAATGGACTGTACAAATATAATATACACGTTTATTAACTTATTAAAAAACCTCATCTATCATATTATTAAGAACAAATTAATTGTTAGTTATTTCTCATGTTGCTCTTCTATCAGATAAATGACTAAGATAGCATGTTTTAAAATATGGTTGCAAAAGTACAACTAAATTTAACTTTTCTTCTTCTTCTTCTGAAACGTGATCCTTCTGACGTTTCATTGCACTGTAACAAATCGATCTGAACAAAACGAAGAGCATAGTAATTTTTTAAATCATTATCTTCTACTTCTTGTTCTTTGTTTTTAACCTGACCTGCCCCAATACATTCAGTCGTGTGTCTGTTTCAACAGCATCTTCTCGATCAGAGTAAAGTGGGCGTGCAAATAACTTTCATGCGAATATTATTAAAGTTAATAATAAATCACAATGGTTTAAATTCCTTTAATTTCAACAACACGTACTATGATTTTTTTAAAAATACAGTATAGGCCCTATATGGTCGCGGTAATCCAAACCCACGGTACACCAAAACCTCCAATAATCCGAACGATCACTTATCGTGTTTTTAATTATTTTTTTAGCATTTAGAAAAATTCTTTAAAAACGCCTAATAAATGGAGTGCAGGCCACTGAAAAAAAAACATTGAAAGTATAGTCACTTGAGTCACGACCCTTGTTTACAAAAAGACCCTTGTTTACAAAAAGGGGTAAAGGAGGAAAAGCATCAGTGCGCATGGGCAACTGCCTTAATTTCAGTACGACAAACATAACAACTTATACTATACCCAGAGCATATACAGTAGTCTATATCGCGGAACCTTTTGTAGGTTAACTGTACGAATATAACTGTTTGTTACCGTAAACACAAATGTCCGTTCAGTGAAAACGTGGTCGAACTATTCACAGTGCTCTGAACACAATGTAACAAAATGTTGTGAAGTTGAAGCTGAACAAAAATGCCTATCCGTGCCTCTTAACAAAAGCCGTGAGCGAGCGGGTAACTACTGTGATGTTTCTCTTTGCACAATTCGAAAAATAAAGAAGGAAATTAAGGACGTGAAGAAGCTATTCTTCAACAATTTTGTTGACACCTGGTAAAAAAAGGAAACGGTTAGGTAGATACTAGAGAGACTGATAATGAAAACGCCGATGACAGCAATAGTAAAGAAGGCGATTCATTCGTAATTACAGTAAATCTAACATTTCTAGTCATGTAAGTAAGTTATAGGCAATATGCCCCAACTATAGGTCACATTTATTTCTTATAAGGTTTATGAAGAAAAAGTTTTCTCGGAATAAACCACAGCTTACAAAATGTATTTAAAAACTGCACGGTAGTGAAATGTACGAGTAGTGTCTCACTGTTGAAGTTGGCAGCACTGCAAATATTTCACTTCCCTTCCTCACAGCCCATTCATACGCAAAAGGTAATCTCGTGACTTCAGTATCTATAGCAGGTAAACCTGATGCCGAGCGGGCTTTACACTCATGGTTTTTGGAGATATTCTCACCCAAAAGCGAAGTTTTTCTACTAGAAATTGACCGGGAAAGACGACTTTCATGCCAGTATAGGTTGGCTGGACAAATTCAATCAACGATACGGTATTAGACTGTTATCTGTTACCGGTGAAAAAATTTCTAGTGATATCGACGATTTTATGAACTTTTAAACAAAATTCTAGGATGAAGTAGAAAAACGTGGTTTAACAGCAAATCAAGTTTACAATGGAGATGAACCAGCATTGAACTGGAAAATGTTGCCTGAAAAAATTAGTTCTTATGGCGAAAAGACTGCCGTCGGATTCAAATTTGAAAAAGATCCTATAACATTTTCCCAAGGAGTAACAGCACTAGCAATCTCAAGTTACGATTGTTTGTTTTAAAATTAAATGAAAATAATACTATAACAGATTTCAAATAAAGGTGTTATTTATAATTTTGTATTCTCGTATTTTGTTAAATCTGTTCTTTGTTATTCTACAGTATATCAGATTTGTAATTTGATAGGAGCTGTAGAAAGGAAGAGGATAGAAGCTTTCGAAATGTGGTGTTATAGGAAAATGTTAAAGATTAGGAAGGTGAACAAGATAAATAATTTAGGGGTTCTTAGGCGATTGGATGAAAAAAGAAGTATATGGAAGCATCTTACCAGAAGTAGGTATAGGCTATTGGGGCATATCTTAAGACATCCAGGTATTGATCTATGAATAAAGGAGGGTAATACTAAGGGAGTGAATTGTAGGGGGAGGCAAACGTTAGAATTTATAAAGAAAATTACAAAAAATGTAGGGTGTTACAGGTGTGCAGATATGAAACGACTTGCGCAAGATAGAACAGCTTGGAGAACTGCATCAAACCAGTCAAGAGACTGATGACAAAAAAAATTTGATTGCCGAAATCTAAGATTGTAGACATCAATAATTGGCGCAAATCGATAATCTGCAAAGGTCAGACATCTTACGTGTTCGGATTACCGCGACTATACTGTAAATTTATGGCTAACAACATTGTGTTTCTCAAGAATTTTTCATATCAAAGTTATATTTTACTTATTTTCAGCATGTCTTCAATATACCTATCTATATTACTGATAGATATACGTTATTGTTGGTGTAGTGGTCAGCGTAACTGGATTCTATGACGGGTTCGATTCTCGGTCAGGTCTAGCATTTTTTCGATATTTATTTTCATTTAGCCAATTAATAATAATTATTCACCGTCTGCTTTAAAAAAAGAGTGGCAATGTTCCGCTTAACTGATTATGCGGACTACAATTTTATAGCAGGTAGACTTATAGCATACCACGTGTCTTTTTTCAAAACTGTTTATATTCTCGGAAGGAGCGTTGATTTCTTATACCTTTACGTTCCGCAAATGCTGGCTTAAAGCCAACGCAAAGTACAGGCACTATTATTAGTGGATTCAATAAAAAACTACTTAATAGTAAGATCATTAAACTTATTAAAATACATAAGAAATTCTACCGCCTAATAAATTCACTTTTTATATTCGTTTTATTTCGCTATGTAGATATTTTCGTAGTAAAGATAACCAATGTATTTGTACAGGGTGTTTAAAAAAATGTAATGCTCGTATTTTTACTTTCTCTTGCCTATATGAATATATAGGAAGGAAAGTATTGTTTTCATGTCGATTTTTTGCAATCGAGTTTTCACCGGATCTACACGTTTTCAGACCCCCTGAATCCAAAAAAACATGCTTATAGCGATTGGTCTGTGTGTGTGTGTGTGTGTGTGTGTGTGTGTGTGTGTATCTGTTTGTGTGTGAATAGAATATCTCAAGAACCAAACATCGTACGAACTTGCAACTTGAAACTTAAGTTAGACATCATTACCGGACCCGACAGGAACATTTTCATCAAAATCGGTCAACCGAAAGTAGTAGAAGCTGTTTTCACGTAAAATATTGTTTTTTTACGATTGCAGCTTTAATATGCATTTTAGCGCAAAAATGTATAGGCCTATAATAAAAGTTGCAGACAATATAAAATCCTACAACTTTTATTTCAAACATTTTTTTGTATAACGTTTAGTTTAGCGGTAATTAGCGTTTTTCCGTTTTTTTCTCACGAAAACGTGTGAAAAATCGATTTTTTCAATATTTCGGCCTTGGTATGCATTAGACGACAAAAGTGGATATAACCAAATTCATAGAAAATTTAAAGATCTACAACGTTTTTTACAGCATTTTTCTCTACAGAGCCTAGTTTAGCTTGAAAGAGTGATTTTCCGTATTTTTAAGCCAAACTGAGGTTGATTTTCATTTTACGTCTCTCACTCATGATTAAAATTAGGTTATGTTTATTGAGGTTAGTTTTTTGTTTATTTCTAACGTTTTATTACTAATGTTAGGTTTATTGTTAATTATTTGCATTGGCAAGAGAAAGTTGTGTGAGAGTTTCACACCATATTTTTTAGCTAGTGGCTTGATAAGCGACTAACTTGGAAGCATCATCTGCTTACAAATCGTTTAGAACTTAACCGCCGTCACAAGCTACTTTTCTGCTTCATTAACCCGCGATCAAAATCGAACCTCCGTTCCAAAATTTTAATATACGAAACCCTTTTGAGACCAATCTGGATTTAAGGTGTCCATTTCTTTGGAATAGCGGCAGAGAGTAAATTTGATCCAGATCTTTCAATCTAAATTCTTAAGTTTAGTTCTGACGCTACTTTTTATGTAAGCAAATAAACCCTCCACGACGATTTCAAAATTCCAGCAGTAAAGGAACTAACCGCGTCCTCCTGTGGTAAATTTCACGATCAACTAGATGACAATCAGACCAACTAGCCCGTGATCTACCTACAATTATAACGCATAATAGAGACAGTAGTATTTTTTGTACACCCTGTATAAAATTTTATTACATTCAAACGATTCTACCTTTATTTGTATTTTATATGCAATTAGCATGGCATTACAGATCTACAATCTGAAAACACCTTCAATGGTGGCCGTATCTCCTTTTCAACATCTTAGTTAAAAAAAATGTCAGATTTTATTTATTATAGATTGTCTAATGAAGGTTATGTTGTCAAAAAGACTTCATAAATACATTAACTCCTTTTATGTAATTTATACATGCTTATTTTTTTGTTGTAGACTATTACTTTTTTATTTATTTGCATCTTTTCCTTACATATTTTATGTTAATAAACCGAATTATCTTTTAGTTTGTTGCAAATTTTAAAAATTCTTGTCTCAAAAATTACTTTTATAAAAAGGTATGTCAATACTGATCAATTTTATTTTTAAAAGGGAATTTTTTGGTTCGTTGTTCCAATTAAAAAACAAAAACCTTAAAATGAGATTTTTTAGTAGGTTATTAAACTCAAAGGATTTTTAACCTATGTAAGTTGAAGTTTTTGTTTTACCGTAAAATGTGTTGTATAGTTACTGAGTCACGAGTTTGCCTTTGGTTTTAACGAGGGGTAAAGGGGGAAAGCATCAGTGCGCATGCGCCACTGCTTTGGTATCAGTTCGCCACCACAACAACGTAAATTTTACTTAAAGAACATACAGTATATTGCGGAACCTTTTGTAGGTTAACTGTACAAATTTAATTGTTACCTTAAACGGAAATGTCGATTTCTCGAAAACGCGGTCGAACTGTTCACACTGCTGAACGAAATCCAATATGCAATGTAATAAAATGCTGTGAAGTTGAAGCTAAACAAAAATACCTTTCCGTGCTTCTTAACAAAAGCCGTGAGCGAGCGGCTAACTACTGTAATGTTTCTCTTTCCACTATTCTAAATTGTTTTTTTAGGTCATCAGCCGGAAGGCTGGTTTGAACCTGTAGAGGTTTTACTAAGTATAACGAAGAGTGAGGTGGTTTACCAGTGCCTTCCTCTACAGTGAGTGGAAAAGTACGCTTATCGGCATGCTGGGACCTCTGAAAAGCACATATTTTCTACTCTGCAAATGACACTTTCACTTCATTCACCATAGGGTCGGCTGTAAAATGAAATTCATTACTTTCAGAGGAGACAGCTCTGATTAGTGTCTTTTACACCTCTATCTCTCCTGTTCTTAAATAATTCAGTCATTTAATTGGCTGATCATGTGATAAGAAACAGAACTATTTATTTTAGCTCTGCAACGAACAGACTGAGTGTAAATAACTTGACACTCCACCTGACTGTTATGGGTAAAATTCTAAATATAAAGAAGGAATTTAAATACAGTAAAGAAGGTTCATCAACCTTAAAGGCTTCATCAACAGGTTTTTTAACACCTGGTAAAACAATGAAACGGTTATATCAGTAAGACAGTGATGCCGATTTGTGAAAAGTTATTACCGGTTTTAAAAGAAAGACTAAATTTTAGTTGGAAACTTTGTACGTTAAGAAAACTATTTAAGTAAATAGGGTTTAAGTGGAAAAAGTGTGATTCACAACGAAATATATTAATTGAAAGGCAACAATTTTTTTTGAAAAATTTTAATTGAAACCAACTTAAATTTTTTTTTTATTAGTACACTAGGCCTACTATTTATTTATTACGGTGGATAATATATCGAGACAAGTAGGTTTTGACCGTGAAAATTTCCAGATCCTGGCCGGGAATCAAACCCAGGACCTCCGCGTGATAGGCTAGCGTGCTACCACTGCGCTACGAAGGTGGGAAACTTATTGGTACTTTTGTTCTCTATTTTGTGTATTATATAAAGGAAACTGTTTCCTTTCACATGAAAACTTAGACAGACTTAGACGTGAAAACGATAGTTTTCGTGTCGAGTTTTCACCGGAATACGTTTTCACGTGGGCTTGATCTCATAAGGAAGGATAACCCCGAGGTAAGTGAACACGAAATGTGACTTCTCCAAACGACTCCTTTTCTTAAAAAAAAAAATTGGCACCAGCTATGAGACACGTCGTCTCTTGAAAGCGATTTTTTGAAATAACTTAAAAGGATTTTTTTGTTTTAGTAATTGTTTTGAATTACTTAATAAAATAATATATAATACAAAAATAATGGTTAATTAAAACGTTTATTATTGCAACATAGTTTCTACAGTGAATGTGGTATACATTATAGGTTAAATTTATCAATCTTAAAAATTATAGGTTATGGTAAAATCTTCTTATCTTGTATATAAATAACTATATTATAGGTTATTATTATGAATATTAGTTAATTTATTAACGTTGGGCTGGTCGAAAATCCTATCCGTTATTCTATATTATATTATATTTTAAACGTTTTAGAAAAAACAATATTCTGCGCATGCGCTGATTATTATAATGAAGTTAATTCCCCCCACCAGTTCCTACTAACATCCAAATGGTAATTTTAATGTACATGATAATAGTAGTTTCATTTGAACTTTTAGTAGAAGTTTCATTTAATAACAAAAACTTATCTCCCTTAATAATTTTGTTTTCTACGTTTCAGTACTACCTATACAAGAATGTTAGTATACTTTATCTCTAATGTTTTGTTTTTTCAATTTAAAAGTTGGTTACTTATAGATTTCTTTGACCACCAATCTTACGTATCAATATTCCAGCCCATTTAAAAAAATTAATTATATATTAATTAAATTACCTATTCATTATTATTAATTATTTTATAATATAAAAATAATTGGTTTTTTATAATACTGTTAATGTATAGGCTAATAAAGTAGTATTTTATTTATCATGAAGTTATTACAAAACTTATAAAATACTTGCCAGGTAATAAGTCTGTTTTGTTTGAAGAACTCTATTTCATGAACTACCAAAACATAAAATTAAATAATACACAAAAAAGCTTGTTTTTTCCTGCGTTGACTTGTATGATTTAATTTATTGTAAAATAAATAAATAAGAAAGTTGACGCACAAAAGTACTACTCAGTCTTTGCTAGGTTTTCAGTTAATGAACTTTTAAAACGTTTGTTAATTTGTACAGGTTGAATGAATTGTGAAGTTTTACAACAGTACTATCATCTATATCAAATATTTATTTTATAAAAATATAAATGTGTGGTCTTTTTACGTACATAAATGCTGGACGAAGTAATGTATCTGACACATACCGGGTGTCCCACAGAATTTGAATTATAGGGAAATAGCATTGATTTTCATTAGTTTGTTAATATTTTCTACCCACGAATAAATAAAGACTTTTTATAGTCAGGAATCATTAGAAAATGTTTAGACCTTTTAAACAATATAAATTTTGATACATTGTAAGCTGTATTTTAGCTTAAATACAGAAATAAATATAGTATTTGTAACCGTTTTTCATTTAAGTATTGTAAATTTTATCAACTTTTCGCATTGTCATGTTTGGAGTAATGATAATGTTCTGATCTGGAGATGTAAAGATAGGTGGGTAGCATAAGCGGTAGAATTTTCTTATTGTTCAAAAAATATTTGAAATATTTAAAAAAATTAATTATTTATTTATTTTTTTTAATTTTGACAGTTTGTTTTATCATCTAAAATTATTTACTTAAAAATTTTTTTTTTTTGGAAACAAATTCTGTATTATTTTAAATACTTAAATATTTCCTTCGAAATCATTTAGTTTTCAGAGACAGCTGATTGTTGCAATAATTTTGGATGATTAAACAAATTGTCATAATTAAAAAAATTAATAAATAAATAATTAATTTTTTTAAATATTTCTAATATTTTTTGAACAATAAAAAAATTTAACCGCTGATGGATTCGACCCACCTATCATTACATCTCCGAACCGGAATGTTACCATTACTCCAAATATAACAATGCAAAATGATGATATAATTTACAATACTTAAAGGGAAAACTGTTACAAATTTATGTATTAAGCTAAAATACAGTTTAAAATATATCAAAATTGATATTTCTTTAAAAGGTCTGAACATTTTCTAATGATTCCTGATTATAACACGTCTTCATTTATTCGTGAGAAGAAAATATTGACAAACTAATGAAAATCAATGATATTTCCGTATGGTTTAAATTCTGTGAGACACTTGGTATATATTTAAAAAAAATTCATTAGATTATTATATTTGTTTATAAAATTTTTTAAAATATTTTAAAAATTGTTTATTTTTTTAAATTGTGGATTTAAGGCTCTGGCCTATTTTTAATTCTCTGTTGTATTGTCTACTAATAAACAGGATGACTACCAGTTGACTCGAAGCTTTTAAGCTCTGGTTGTACAGATGGATCCTCGGGATAACTTGCATGTCAGAGGGGGAGGGGTAACCAATGTGGATGAATAAGGGCCCTGAAGTGGTTAACTTGTCAAGTGTCATAAGCTTCAGTACCTCAGACACATCATGAGAAATCAAGAAAGGTATAAAATACTTCAGCGCATTCTCTAGGGATGGATAGAAGGAACGAGACCTCCTGGCAGAAGGAGAATTTCCTGAATTTCCAATTTGAGAGCCTGGTTTGGGAAGAGCTTTGCAGAGCATTTCCCTATAGCAGCAAATAGGGTTAGATTAACCTTGATGATCACCAACCTCCGAACTGGATAAGCACGCTAAGAAAAAAAAGATTGTCTACTAAATAAAAAAACAAAACACCTACCATAGGACATGGCTTTTAGTCAAAGTTGGGTAGGTCAATTTCCTTCACCTCGTACATTGAGAATCATTGTAAATGCATTATAGCTTTTGGAAAGAATGTGTACAGGTTACTATTGTAAAACATACAGAAATAAATAAAATTTTAGTATTTTTTATTATATTATAACATTGTAGCCTATACTTTAAAAGCTCATTAACGAAAAACTGGCTATAAACGGAGTACTTTTTATACGTAAATTTCAGTATCTTTTGTTTTCTTAAATTAAATAAATTCAGTCATAAAGGTTAACGCAGAAATAAACTAAAAACTTTTATTTGGAATAATATTTTAATTTTTTTCGTTTGTATTTACTGATAATACAACTATTAGTTCTTTAAAGACAACAGAACAACAAACTCTTTTGTGGCAAGCACTATAATTAATAATTACTATACTAAATTACTTATTTATCCACCATAAAATTTTACTAAATAATTATTTTAAGAAATTAATTAATAATCTGTTAAAATTATTAATTTTCAAAATCAAATTACATGGAATTTAAAATTTGAAGAACTTTTCAAAGGTGAAACATAACATTTACCGTAACATATATGTTGTAGTAGTTAAACCTGTAGGATTTAAAATGAAATATCTATTCTCTACTGTATCACATGCATAAATTTATTTTCTATAATTAATAAATGTTCTTTCAATAAACATTATTAACTAAATTTCTGTATTTATTATAATCAATTACATTATAAATGAATATGCTATTAATTAAAATAAATAAAATTACTAAATTAATAAAAAAAATTTAAATTATTGTGCAATAATAACTACGAAATAACTTTTATAATATTAATTAATAAACTCACCAATTTTAATTAGTAGATAAGTTGTGGGTAAATAAAAAAAGATTGTGTAAAAAATATATTTCAATCAAATTTACTTTATCACTATAAAATAGTATGTATAAATATTTAAATTATTACTTAATTATGATAGGTTTCACAATAAATATTTGTCGGTGATGTTGAATTTAAATGTTCATAGAAATTATTTAAAAATAGTTTTTATGTCATTAATATCAGTAGTAAATAAAAAAATCCAATAAAAATTTTCAAGATAAATTGTCCAATTTATGTATTAAGTCCAATGAAAAAAAAAACGTTTAAAAGTTTTCGCATTTGCTGGTAATTGGCACGGGTGGGAGAATTGGTATAGAATAATGTCACAGGACTGACTAACTTTGAATATTAAATGGCTTTCTGAATTGAGGGGTACAATGGGAGTGGGTAGGCCGAGGAAGAGATGAATATTGGAAAATGCTCAATTACAGCCTAATCAATGATGGGCGATGACGATCTGGGAAAGAGGAATAAATTTATTATGATTAATGCACCTAAAAACTGTAATTTCATGGTTTGTTTTTTCTGTTTCTGCGAATGGCATTGGACGTAAATCGCGCTGTTTCAAGTAGAGAAGTATAATGTTGGGGTCAAGAACAGGGAAACACAGTGGAAGATGGTATAAGTCACATGGGTGAGGAATGAACTTTAAAAAAAATTTTAGTAAAACTTTTTTGGATTATTGTAATTTATTTTAACTTCCTATCTGAACTTTTATTCTTGTTCTTTTTTATGTTGAAGTTTTTAGATTGAATATTTTTGAAACTTTTGTCTTGTAATAATCAGTATAATTAATATTATTATTAATAATAATGATCTACAAGAAAAAAACAGATAAAATTAAAGAATTGAAAAAGAAACAAACTATGTTAGAATTGAGACAACAAATAGGAAGGGTGATTTCAGAGAGAGAAAGACTGGTAAGATGTGAAAGGATCAAGAAATATTGGGAAAACAGGAGGGTGAAAGACCCTTCTTATAGTTAAATCAAGTTGTCCCATACTGGCCATAAAAGTTAAAGAAATAAAAAATGTTAATGTTAAATTCAAAATGCCCGACAAAATTTTTTAATGTATCTTCATTAATCTGGTTATACGTTGCAATCATGATCGAATTGTCTTTAAAATCTAAAAAATTTTGTTGAATCCAATCTTTTTACAAATTTATATTATAATATAAATATAATTATAGTTTTTAAATATATTAAAACACACACATAAAATTTTATATAAAATAAAAAAGCTATTATAAACAGCAATCAATAACGAAAAATATTTTATCTAATTCTCTAAAACTATTAAATATTTAATTAATAATTATTATATTTACTTAAAAAATGTATGTGATTAGATAATATATATATTATGTATTTATAAATATTTAAAACACACAAAGCTTATTAACATAGTTTTATATATAATTATATAGTGTGCTATATATTTATTAAGATCAAAAGAGTTTATATTACAAATTATTTTTTTGTTGAATCAATTACTTGAGTTTTTTTTTGGAAAAGGAATAATCAACGTAGTAGTTGAGAAAATATTCTCAACGAAGTTCTTGCAAAATTTTATTACATATCTCAAATTGTTTTCTAGATATGATTATTTTGAATTGGTAAAAACAAAATCGTGGGATGACGGAAAATGAAGAATGTTAGGGTATTGTAAGGTATTATATTTTGATAAGGATAAGTTCACATTATTCGAATACATTCACAAAAATTTTGATCTCCTCATAACCTTGATTTTCATTAAGATTTATGAAATTTGGAAGTTTGAAATTCATTATACGATATTATATATACTTAATGTAAGTTTTATAATTTATTATGACAAAGTTACCGGGTGTTCAAAGTTGAAAATTGTAGTAATTACTGATTCCCTCTTTAAAATTATGAGGTAAATTATTCCTTGTGAAATCATAAGATTCTAAATTTGGTGTGGTGATAGGTCTTACTACACAATAAAAATAATAATCAGAAACCCTACATTTTTTACCATAATAGGCTTAAAATACATTCACGTGCATAATTTTCAATGGGAATAAAATATAATTAAAAACAAACTTACAACTTAGAAAAAATGGAGTGAAATTCCTCTCCCCAAAAAACATACTTTTAAAAAAAATTAGAAAAAGGTTTTATTCAGAACGTTTCAACCAATAAGTGTTGTGAGATTTAAATCAATTTTGTTTAAACTACGAGGTGTGGCTATTAAATAACGAAACTGATGTAAAAAAATTTATACATAATCACTTATTGTCACCTTCAATATACACTCCTTCTCTATCCCTACAATGCTCCATGCGAATTTTCCATTGTTGGAAACAGTGCTGGAAGTCATCTTCTGTCAGCTCCTTCAGGACATGTGCCGCTTTGTCTTTTACAGCTTCCACAGATTCAACTCTTGTCCCTTTTAATGCAGATTTCACCTTAGGGAACAGGTAGAAGTCATGGTGCAAGATCTGGTGAATAAGGTGGATGTTCTAACACTGAGATGCTGTACTTGGCTAGAAACCTCTTGACAGATAATGCGGAATGAGCTGGCGCATTGTCTTGGTGGAGAACCCATGTTTTCTCCTTCCACATTTCAAGGCGTTTTTTCCTTACTCTTTGACTACCTTGAGGTACTACCTTGCGGTACTACTTTGAGGTAGTACTGCCTTGAGGTACTTTCTGAACTACATCAAAAAGTAAGGAAAAACCGCCCTGCAATGTGGAAGGACAAATCATGGGTTCTCCACCAAGACAATGTGCCAGCTCATTCCCCGTTTTCTGTGAAGAGGTTCCTAGCCAAGTACAGCATCTCAGTGTTAAAACATCCACCTTATTCACCAGATCGTGCACCATGTGACTTCTACCTGTTCCCTAAGGTGAATCTGCATTAAAAGGGACAAGAATTGAGTCTGTGGAAGCTGTAAAAGAGAAAGCGGCACACGTTCTGAAGGAGCTGACAGAAGATGACTTCCAGCACTGTTTCCAACAATGGAAAATTTGCATGGAGCGTTGTAGGGATAGAGAAGGAATGTATATTGAAGGTAAAAATAAGTGATTATGTATAAAATTAAAATTAAATTTTTTACATCAGTCTTGTTATTTAATAGCCACACCTCGTATCTGTTGAGAAGGATATATTATGAATCCAATTGAATATTAAAAGGGGTTTTCCTTGTAAACTTAACCTGGTTCTCGGTTTCTTGTGGTTATCTATTATTTATATATTTCTTTATCATTTTGTATTTATTTGTATTTTTACAGTCAATACTCCAGCTGTACTTACATTTATAATATTTACTTGATAAGTTGTTTTGTATTATTTATTGAAAAGAAGTAATCCCCCTTTGGATACACTTGTTAAAATTTTAATCTTGTTTTTAAATCTCAAAATTAAGTAACGTTTATAATTTAATACTATGTGTGTAAATTTAGTATCATGTGTTTAAAACAAGTCTGTAAACGTTTTCCTATGTATTTAGAGTACAGTTCTTAATATTCTCTAATTCCGAGAGCCATATTTGGGAATTTATTCTTTAATTACTAAAATTTTTTTTTAGTTTTTATGTAATTATATATTTTGTATCTTCATCTTAGCAATGGATTTTAGTTTGTAATGTGGATGCCTTTTCCTAGTTTACCCGATATATTTACACAGCGACACGGAAAAACTAATTGCATTAAGTTTTTTTCATAATCTGTATATGTTGCAATCTGTTCAATTGAGAACAATAAGCAACCCCTTGCTATACCCAATGAGATGAGGAAGATGTGTATGATGTGTAAATGAGGTGTAGTCTTGTACAAACCCAGATCGACCATTCCTGGGAGAGGATGGTTAATTGAACCCAACCATCAAAGTACACCGG
This sequence comes from Catonia carolina, assembly GCA_035578175.1. NCBI lineage: Eukaryota > Metazoa > Arthropoda > Insecta > Hemiptera > Achilidae > Catonia > Catonia carolina. The sequence continues at coordinate 71,084,683 of JAQMRL010000005.1, forward strand.
TAACCACTGTCGTCTAGTATTTAAATCTGTATAAAAATAACTACCTTTAGTAGGATTTGAACCAGGAAACATCAAAGTACACCGGTAACCACTGTCGACTAGTATTTAAATCTGTATAAAAGTACCTTTAGTAGGATTTGAACCAGGAACCTTCATCTCCGAAAATCAGCTGTTAAACAGCTGAAACACCAAGTTTAAGGGCTGACATTTTCTGGATAGGAACTTGATGTTATTTTTAACATTTCTGTGTGTTTTTTTTTGGATTGTATATATTCATATGAACATTTTTAATTAATATTTATGTCCTAAATCGGTTTATTAAATTTGTGGAATATTGAAAGATAAAATTGAATGTTCAATAAAAATCACTTCTCGTTTTTTAATAATTAATTCTTAGCACACTATATATTAATATAACAAAAAGCAATAATGAATAATATAACATATATACAAATCGTTTTATGAAAAAATAGGATAATGATTTTTTTATATAGGGTACTGTTAAAATACATAAATTATTTTTTTTTGCATTCTACGATTCAGTTTTCAGTCTTCAAGATTAATTACCATACACAATATCTATCTAAAAAATAAATTATATGTTTTTAAATTCATTAAAAATTAACATTTTTAACCAACTATAAATAATTACTTTTTAAAGTTTATTTATAATTAAAATTTTATATTTATTAAATTTTTTTTTTGTAAAATTTATATTTTAAAAACGAATAATGAAATAAAATACATAAATGACATCTAAAGCATATACATCAAAAGCTTAAAACATTCAATAAATTTTTATATTTTATATCTCGTATTACATTTATAAATAAATAAATAATTTTTATGATACATATAATATATTTAATATAATTGATAGGCAGTCTTTAAATATATATAATTATATAGATATAAACAATGAATCAATCTAAAAATAAACGATATTTCAAATTTAAAAGCAGCATAAAACGTTGATCTAAAAAGCAGGTTTCAATCGGGTTTTTTTCTATGTACTAGGCCTACTCACATCTTCTGTTGTTCCATTCTCCTTTGCTGATGAAGGGTTCGAATTCTGGTAGGCAATTATTATAAAAAAAAGAAAAAACAAAACACATAATCAGCATTCCTTTTTATATGTATCTGTACTCAGAAAATAATTAATTATATAATTTTATATTAAATTACAAAATTAATTTTGATAAAGTTATCATATAAACTTAAAGACAAAATAAAGATAGTATATAAGATAATATTTAAGAGACGATAAACGCAGGAATTCAAATTCAGGGATAAACAATAAAAAATGTGAGATTCGCTGATGATATCGTAGTATCAGCCGAGACAAAGAAAGAACTAGAGGGTATCTTAACCCTTTCAGTGCCAACGTCCGGAAAACAGGACATCGATATATTTTTTGTAATAACAACATCCGGTTTACCGGGCGTCCGTAAGTTACACATAAAGTGCCAATGTCCAGATAACTGAACATTTACAAAAAAACTTTTTAATAAAAAGTAATGGGATAATGTATTTTGAAACTGCCTCTGTGGCGTAGTGAATAGCGGGCTAGCCTGAAAAAGCGAAAGGTTCCGGGTTCGATTCCCGGCTATGGTCGGGAAATTTTAACATGTTAAAACCAACGTTAAGGTACCAAAACCCACAGTAGTTGCTAATGACCAAGGTGTCGATGCGACTTTAAAAAATAAACAAAAAAAACTATTTTGAATATTTTTAGTGTTAAAACGATTTCTTTTTTTGTGAACATAATACAAATTAATTTTTAACAGGAAATTTTATTTTTCTGAATTGCTAAAATTTTGGTTGGCAATGGCAGACTTACACCTGCAAGTTTTCGAAATAAGGGCTGGCACTTTTTGTATACACCCTTATTTAAATTAAATGGCTCTTCAGGCTCAAACTTTAAAATATTGTTTCGGCACTGAAAGGGTTAAATGGAATGGATGAAATCATGAGAAAGGATTACTTCATGAAAATTAAAAAAAAACAAAACGAAGTATTGGGCAGCAGCAAAAGTGGTTTAGGACAGATGGGAAATTTAAAAGTAGGCAACGAGAACATTACAGGAAGTTGGGAAATTCTTCTATCTAGGGAGAGTAAAATAACAAAGGATGGTAGAAGCACAAGTGATATCAAAATTAGGGGTAGAGGCTAGTGGGACATATCTTAAGACATCCAAGTATTGCTTAATCAATAATCGAGGGTAATATTGAGGGAGTGAATTGTAGGGGGAGGCAAAGGTTAGAGTATTTAAAGAAAATTACAAAAGATGTAGGGTGTTACAGGTATGTAGATATGAAACAACGTGCACAAGATGAATAGCTTGGAAAACTGCATTAACCCAGTTGAAAGACTAATAACGAAAAAAAACTTATAAATTGATGTAATATTTAACATTTTGGGTGTTAAAATACTGGGTAAGAAAGGAAAGAGAGACCCGAGAAAATACAGCTTAGAAGAGTTAATGAAACATACAAAATAATCTATATATATAAAATTTGATGTATGTGTGTGTGTATGTTCCCCTTTAACTCCTAAATTACTGAACCAATTTTCATGCAGTTTTTTTATGTTGTAACTATGATGTTGGTGCAGGTAATAATGTTTATATCCTACATTAAGGCTTTTATGAGGTTAGATAATCTGCTACTTTTAAACCAGCTGATGTGATTCAAATAAAGATTTGTCATAAATAAAGTCATATGATTTACCAATAGCGACGTGGTACTAAGGATCAGCTGGTGACAACATCACAAATAATAATTATTTTATTGTATTTTATTATGTAGATATGATTTTGTATTGTTGAGTATTTTATAAAAGTAAAGTTCCGTGTTACTTTAATTTGTTTTAATTTTCTTTTAATTGGTGAGTGATCAATTGCTTTGATATTTTATTTTGAGTTTTTTTTTGGCGTGCAAAGCCGCGACAAGGCATGCTAGTAATTACATAAAAAGAACAGTTACTGACTTGAACTCATTATTCCAGCCCCTAAAGTATGAATGAATAAATTTATGGTGGATTCTTATGAGGTGATTTTGGTAGATCAATTAGTGTATGTTGATTGAATTGAATCTTGAGAACGAATGGGTCAATTGATTTGAATTCATCTGACTTAATCAATATTGAATCGATTAAAATTGATAACTGGTCAACTAAAAGTTGATTGTATTGTGTTCAACTATTCAATTACACAATGGAATTAGCAAATCGACATGTAGGAATCACTGTTCAGTCACCTTGCATTAAATGCGTTAAAAAATGTTAAATGGTCAGAAACTAATCATATTATGTTAAACTTTTTAGATTAATACCAAAACTAGCTGCCCATCCTGGTTTCACCCGAGTATAATTTTGTATTTCAATAATTTTTAAATCAGGTTTGTAAATAAATCAAAAATAATATTGTCTGATACTAAACCTACTGGTTTGAAATTTATAAAAATTTACGGTTTAAGAGTTGAATACCCTTTTTAATTATTGTTAACGATTAATTTTTTTGGTTCATTATCGGCAATACCTCCACCGTGTTTCATCTATTCACCTCATCTGGAAGTTAATAAACATAAAATATAGATTTAAGGGTTGAACACCCTTTTCAAATTCTTACGGATAAATTTAAAAAAATTGTTGAGATGTAAATTTTTCAGCATCACTATACGTAACATCTCCACCGAGTCTCAGCTATCTAATTCCTGCAGAACTTGGTTAATATTCGTACAAATTTTAGTTTAAGGGTTAGGCACCTTTTCAACCTTTTAGAGATACAATTTGAAAATTTTTAAGCGGTAATTTTTTAGTTACACTATATATAACATCACCAAAATTCAGCCCTCTTAATTCATCTGGAAACTCTTTTGGAAGTTGGTAAACAATAAATTTTGGTTTAAGGGTTGAGCACGATTTCCATCCTCTTAAGGGTACATTTTAGAAATAGTTAAGGGGTAAATTTTGTAGTTGAACTAGAGTAACAACTCCACTGAGTTTCTGCCATCTAGATTGTCTGGAACTTAGTAAACAGAAAATATCGGTTTAAAGGTTGAATATCCTTTTCAACTTCTCAACAGGGGAATGTCAAAATTGTTTATGTTCGACTTTTCTATTTACTTTAAAGGGAAATTTCCTCCAAATTTCAGCTTTCCAGCTATTGTGCAAGTAGGAGAATTAGTGATGATTGAGTTAGTCAGTCAGTCAGTTAGACTTTCCCATTTTTGTATATACATGAGTGTTTATAGATTTATAGATAGAATATTAATGCTTCATTATAAAAAAATTATCAAAGATGCGTGGACAGTCAGCTCTATTCCGGAGAAATTTTTTCACCAGCTGTAACTTGCTAACGAAGCGTTTTTGGACCTATGTTTATATTAACATTTATTATTTTTAACTGTTAAATCAGCTCCTGAGAAATTGTCGTAAAACTTTTAATCACTCTGTGTATGTTTAACTTTTTTACAATACTGTAACCATCAATATCAAAACTGTATGTATGTAGAAGACTGATTTTCTTATGAACAGAATGTACTTCATGCAAAGGATCCACAATCCAGCAGACAAAATGTACAACATCCATAAATTAAAACATTTCTAGAACTACGAATGGATCTCCGGGATAAAATTTAGCTCAACAATATAATTATTGAGCTAAGTACATTACCAACTAAAATACAAGTAGTAAACATAAAACAAACTTCTAATATTTTAAGAATATTCATAAAAAGAACTTAACTATTCCAATAAAGTGTTTTCAACAAATCAAAAATTTATCTTTCTCATTATTTCAAAATTGTCCGAATTTATTCATCAATTCATGTCAAAACTTCCGAGAAAAAAAAATCTTGTTATAAACAAAAAAATATTTTTTTTGTTTTTATAGGAAGTCTAACAGGATAAGCAATCAGATGATTGTTTTGACCTAAATATCACACAATACGTTGTAAAATCAATATTCTAGTTTTGAGGTTAATTATGAAAATTGTTGCCAATTACTACGACTGTAATTTTATAAATTTGGTAAGAAAAATACTTTGTATAAATAATTTGAAATTACATCAATCATTTTGTTTTTTTTAAAGTAATTTCGTTCAAAAAATGAATTTACTAAAATGAAAAAAAAAAACAATTGACTATTAGTATAATAGTATTTTTTAATATAGGTATCATTTTTTTTTTTTAACTTTGGAGATATATTTGTGTTTGTACATTATATTACAATAACAAAAATGAGCTGATGGTGAAAATGATACAAAATAATAACATAAACGACATGATTAACAGGTTGACTCCCAAGGCAATTTTTGCAATTTAGCTTAAAAAACCCATACCGATTTTATGGTTTCATTACTTTTTTTAAGTAATTTTCTTTCAAGTCTAGAGTATTGTGAGGCTTAAATTTTTTTGGTGCTGTTTTTTACGTGGGAGACTGATCAGGTACTACTCGAGTAAAAAAATCAAATTTACTGTGAAAGAGTGATGTAATTTACTCAATGAAATTTTACTTGTATTTCTATGAAATATAAGTATTTTATATATAGTTTACTTTGGGCCATTTTTCAATAAAACTACGCAGATATCAATGATGCATCTCTCTATCAAGCAGTTGTTTGGTGAGTGGTAAACTTGAGTACCAGCTGTCTACGTAGAGGCACCGACCAGAGTCAACATTTACAAAGCAAAAAATATTGTATTATGAAAACCATATAAAATTAAATGATAAAAATGATTTTTCATTATATAATATAATTAAAACATGATTAATAATGCAATAATAAACTATAATAATAGTCAATATTATTAAGTCGGGGCCAGCTTGGATTTGTGAAGTGAAGAAGGACTTAGTGGAGCTGAACCTAACATTGGAGAACCTTGAAAAAAATTTGATAACCTGAAAGCGATCAAACACACAAATATCAGGTTCAAAGTAACGGTTAGGAAAATACAGAACCCTAGAGTTTTTTTCAGATGCTGAACGGGCTGCTAGATCCCAGAGAATGATGAACTACTGGGAGAGGATTAGGAGGAAATCGAGGAACTGACATTATTTAACTAAAGTGGTCCAATGGGCCTTACAAGAAAAAAAAATTAGTCAATATTATGTGGTAGTAAAATAAGCTGTCAAGTTTCACCGACTCATTTTTGACTCGATCGGATCAAGTAAATCACAAACCATGACAGGGGAAATGTTTTTTGAACTCATTTTTAACAGCTATGTGTATGATTTAATACAAACGAGCATCCAATCTGTCTTACGATCCTATTAAAAAGTTTATTACGTGAGAGACGGATCAGTCTCTCAAAAGTAAATTTTACTTATGAATTTTTTTGTCTACATAATAACTCCATTAATAGTTTAAAAGGTGGCTTAAAATTCACCTTTTGAAGTTAAAAAATGTCAAAAATTTCGGATAAGTTCCCCTGACCCTCTTATAGCCCCTCCAAGTTTACATTTCTATTTCGGATATCAAACCCCCCCCCCCTCCATACCAAAAGTGTATCTGCACCACTGATTTGCAGGATTGATTCAAGCTAAATTACTCGGTTTAATGGATCCATAAATTTGGGAACTATATATCAAAATCGGTATTAGAAAGTATTGATATAGTTTTAATTTCTTTGGTAAGTGGGAGAAGAATGCCAACTAATTAGGTTGTATAAACATTTTTTTTTGTGTGCGAGTGTTTGTTGTCGTGTGAATGTGAGGTTTCCTTGTTAATCTTTTGTCAAGAGTGATTCATAAATATCTAAAAGTGGCAGCCACTTAATCTAAATAAATCTAAATATCTAAAAGTGGCAGGGATGGGTGTATAGTTCATGAAAACTGGGGGACAATATATAGATGAATGTAATGTGATTGGATTCTGCAGAATTTACTTTGATTTTCCATTTGGGTAACCATTTAGAGAGTTCTGTAAAGTCATACTGCATGTTACGTGAAGCATTCACAGGTGATTTATTCGTGGAAAGAATGTAACATCTGCATAAGTAGCAGTCACTGTTTGGTCAGTGGTATGCATAGCCCCTGTGAAGACATTGGACAGAATAGGATAGAGTACAGATCCTTGTGGAATTCCCTACAACAAAGAATCTGGAAGGGACGGTTATAACACTGGATAGTATATAGGAGGAAGAACAGGTTTCAAGTGGGACATTAGCTCTAAATGCCAAACGCGATCGAAAGCTTGAAAATGTCAATTTAATTAAAAACAAATTATATTTATAAAGTAAAATAAATCAATAATATTTTCTGAGTACAGTTTATGTTAAAATATATTAATTAATCACATAAAATTAATATATCACATATAATTAGCAAAATAATTTTTGCAGCAGCTGAAAATTAATAAAAAATTATAAAAGAATAATGAAGGACAATCACAAAAACAATTTAGTATGATTAAAATAATTTAAAAAAATAATTAAACAAATAATAAAAACTGACAAGTTTCCATGGTCAGTTGTGTTAAAATGAAAACTAAAATGGTTTAAATACATTAAAACATGCAACACTAAATTTCAAACTAATAGCTTTAAAACAAGGTTAGAAAAAATATATGAATGTAAGAAAAATTCATATAAAAGAAACATGCTTTAATTGAAAACATAAATAAAATATATAAAGCTTTTAGGAACAGAACGAGGTCAGCTCGGGGTGTAATAACCCATTGCAAAAATTGTGCAATTAAATAAAAATAGCAAAATATTTATCACAAATATTATTACTTTTATTTTTAGTATATTTATTTATTATTTCTTTTATTAAATTTTGTCTCTGTAGTATTTTATTTCTTTTATTATAAGTAAGTAGTCTCGTCTGCAATATAATGGGTTCGGAGATAGTAGGCGGATAATGTAGGGTACAAAGTCCGGAAGAACTGTACAAGGAAAATCGAACAATTAATGTAAACGATTAGAGAAAGAAGATTAAAATTTGATGGACACCTGTATACAGAATGGATGACAAACGGTTGACAAACTAAATTTTTAACACATTTAATAATAGACGTAAGGTGTCGGATAAATGGTTTAAAGAAGTCAGAAAAGATATTGAGAAAACCAGAATAAACCGAGAAAACATAATGAATCAATTTAAATTCAGATAACTAATTACTGACTTTAAGGGCTTCCAAGAACAGCAAAAACAGAACACTAGATGGACAGAAGAAAGGTGAGAAGTCTACAATAAACAAATGCTGACAATGGGCTGCAAAAAGAGCTCCCAGAAATGTCTAAAGTCACCTCACTGGTCTAACATGGTTCTTTACAGGAGAAAAAATAAAATAAGTTATAGGTATCTACATTTTAATTTAATTAGTTTTCTTTAACAGACAATAAACAGAATATGAACGTTAGCTTGGATGAGTTGGAGCTGGAGAAATAGAAAGAAGAGTATGAGAAAGGGGCGGTCCTTTGAATCTCAACTCGTCATGTGACAACTATAGTCTCGCTTTCAACCCACTTATTTTCGTACAGTAGAGTTGATACAGAAACAAATTACCCATTAATAAAATTTTATTATACAAAAATCATGTGTAAATTTTTTTTAGAAACATGAGAAGGGTTAAAAAAACAGAGATTTTGAGTTTTTTTGGGCCACCTGTGTACTAAAATTACCAGTTCCTGTTCGAAACCTGTTAAAATTTTCCCCACGCGACTATTTGCCAGTACAGTGCTTAAGTAAGAGCCATGGTGATCTTTATAGAAGGGCTATAATTTACACAAATGGAATTGAGGAAAATTAGGTAAAATAAACCAAATTTTTCCGAAGAAATAACTACATTATGTTTTTAATTTTAATCAGATCACTTAAAATGTTTATTTTTGGAAAAAAAATTCTTTGTAATTAATTAACTATTATTATCCATAACCAAGGTTATCCGAATTTGGCGTGCCCCCATTTTTTTTGATAACCAGAAGTTTAAAAAATAAAAATTTTCTAATAATTATATTATCAATATAAATAATTATTACAGTAGGTCCTCAATTTACCGGTCTTGCATTTACCATGGCTAGGATTTGATGTCAATCATTTGAAAAAAGAAAAATTTTGCCTGTACCCTTATGTCACGTACTTTCTTCTGAGTTTGATTGAATAATTTATACTCCTACGTTAATGAATAAATATGGCAACACTTTCTCTTACACAGTTATTCACATCGGTTATTTCTTTTGGTCAAGTAGTTATTATTCTCCTGAGACTATGGATAAAAAAAAGTGAGAAATATTACGTACCTATAGTTACACTAAACAAATTAAATCTGAACAATTTCAAAAATTAAAACTCAATTAACATAAATGGACTACTATGGAAGATAATATTTTTTAAAGTTTATCGTTTTGTTTGAGAATCAACAAAAGTGTCCGGTAATTCCATAAAATATGAGTTAAATTCATTAACAATGGATTTGAATTATTTATAGCATTTCCATCTTTAATCAGTAGCATGTCTATCTTCTTCTGCCTTTCAAGGATTAGGCATCTCTGTCTGTTTCGAACCTCTCAAATCTGCCAATCTCTTTCTCAGGTGTCCTCATTCTCTCTTTTCCTCCGGTCTATAGCCTAGTGTTTGCTTAGGTATCCTATCCTTCCTCATTCTGTTCACATGCTCCAACCACTGCATTCTGTTCTGAGATATCCTGTCGTTTATGGTGTAAATGTTGAGTTCTTTCCTTAACTCGGTATTCCTGTAACAATCTTCTCTACTACACCCATACGCATGTCAAAGGAATTTCATTTCAGATGCTTGCAATCTACTCTCCTTTTGCTTTGATAGCACCCAAGTTTCTCTGCCGGCCGCATTGGCGTAGTTGGTAACATGCTTGCCTCTCATCATGGTTCTTGGGTTCGAATCCCATTCAGGCTTGGCATATTTTCATACGTTACAAGAAAATCATTTCATCCTTTACTGCCTGCATTAGCAGTTGCAGAAAAGTTGGACGTTAAACCAAAAAAAAGAAAAAAAAGAAAGTTTCTCTGCCATAGAGTAGGGTCGGCACTGCTATGTTTTATAAAATCTTAATCTCGTGTTTTTGCTGGTGCTACTTTTTAAGGTTCAGTGGATAGTTCCGCATATTTGCTGAAATCGGTTTATCTTAATCTAAGCATCTTTATCTTGTTGGTATGTAATGTTGCAACCTAGATACTGAAAGTACAATATCTGTTCTAAAATATTATTTTCTATAACAATTTTGCTTCTGACTGGCTCCTTCCTCCTGAATGCCAGTATTTGTGTCTTCTTTTTCAAAACTGTCTACTTATATTTTTTGCAGAATTTGTTCAGCGTGAAGAGTGCTTTCTGCAGGTCATCCTCATGTATTTATTATGATTAATCCTATTGTAAGTCCTAATGAAGCACATAGGATTACTGTATAGTACGTTTGTTTTTGGAAGAAGCTTGTAAGGGGAGGGCGAGTAGGTAGAGTAGGGATAGTTTCAAAGGGGCAAGTGTTGTCTCCTTCTCACTTAATGATCATTCCCTCTCTTTCTAACCGTATACTATGCTACAACTACGAGGTGCTTCTCCCACCACTAAACAGAACAGCTCAGCGGCACACAGCGTTGGAGGGAAAGCTTCTAGCTAGAACAAATGACCTATACTTAATATACAAATAGCTAAATTACCCCACCCCTTTTTTGAAGGTTTGGTCGGTGTCCTACCAGTCTTTAGCTCGATACATAGAGGACCTACTGTATGTAAATATTGGTTAATTTAAAGTTATTCAAAAGACCTATTTTATTAATGATTACTGCGGGGTTTTAAAATGGTAAAATTTGAACCTGGTCATGAATCAAAACGACCATCATCCTATCTATGGTCTACTTCATTATGCTAAGAAGTGACCAATAGTTATTTTTGTTCTATAATTTACATACAAAAAAGTTATAAATCCCAGAGCTTACACAAAATATGTTGTTGTAAAAACATTACATTAAACTATAAACATATTTTGCATTACTTAAATAAATGTTCATATCTAGTAACAAGACAATATTGAAGGACAAGACATAAATATGCATGCAAAAGTTAAAAATTGAAATAATATTTTTTTTAAAACGGAAAACAAACAAGAAATTCTAAATGTATTATGTAATTCAAGGAAAATCCACTATTCAACAAAATGCACTAAAAAAATTCTCTAAAAGTATTAGTAGCAAGGATATTTATACAAAAGTGGCTTATAGAATTGTTATAAATTCCACTAAATCTCATCTAACATGAGAATTCCTAACCTAACATTCTTTGTAAATTCTAACCTAGTCATTCTTGTAAATTCTAAATTATAAAAGAATTTATTTGGAAAAAATACTTACAGTTTAATTTTTTTATGTCGAACAGTATTAGTTGAAGCAAGATGATGTTAAAATAAATTTGAATTGATCTGATATTTAAAAGATGTTAATCATGCAGATTTATTAAAAGTAATAAAAATAGATAAAATAAATGAATTATGGAATTTATGTTTGTAAATTTATGTCTTTGTAATAATTTATGTTATTTTGTAAGATGGTTATATTGTATTTTATTAAATTTAAATATCAAATAGAAAATTAAATACCTTCATTACACTACTTAGATCCTGTATTTTGTAGTTCAATTAACCTGGGGTAAAAAATATAGGTGCCTAAAAATTTTTAATTTCACTGTCACTTAGCATAATAATTAAGTAGGTCAGAATCAAAATTTACCAATACTAAAATAATTGAAAATGAGATTTATTGTTCAGTTTCATTCTATAACACAAGATGCACATGTTCTTATTAAATTTTGTTTTAGAACTGTCTCCATCCTATCAAAAAATGTGTTTCCAAAATATATTCTAAAACAAAATTGATTAAGTATTGTTTCAACTGATATCAAAACTTTTGGAGTCCAGAGATTTTAACATTTACACAGTACACTAGATTAGAATTCAAAAATTAAACACAAATCAATAAATTGCCACAAGGTTTAAAAAGTTGCGACAATTTAAGTCATTTCAAAAAAAAGCTAAAACAATACTTGATTGATGAAACATTTTACAGTGTGCACGAATTCATTTCTAAATAGTTTTTGGTTGAAAAGTATTTAACTTCTAATTAAACAAATATTGTTTACTATTTGATACAAAGGGGTTCATGACAAGTCTACTGAAGTAGCAATAGGAGAAATAAATTTTTGGTAGTAAGTGATGAATTTATCATGTTATTAAGTTTTTGTTTATCAGTTTTATCTTTACATGTCCTATAGTTCCTTTTGGAGTCCCCTGGATGCAAAAAAATTAAAAAAAAAACACTGGCATACATAGTTTTTTTAAAGTTTATTTATAGTCATGTCAACAGCTTAGTCATTAGTGACTACTGTGGGTTTCGGTATTGGTGGGTTACAACGTGTAAAAATTTTTAAACCCTAGCCGAGATCAAACCCAGGACCTTTCGCTTTGTAGGCTAGCCCACTAGTCATTACGCCATGGAGGCGGCCATTAAAAGTTTTATTAATTATTAAAATGAAAGCTATTAGAGAAACTTAAGAACTTTTTAATGATTTTAATACGACAATCAGTTTTTTCGCAATAAAATTTTTTAAATGCAAGTTTTAATTGAACAGTTGTTTAGGTTGTCAGCTGAAGAGCTGGTTTGAACCTCTGAAGGTTTTACTTAATAAAACAAGCAGTGACGTGGTTTACGATTTTCTTTCTCACTGAGTGGAAACCTATGCTTATCAGCAGGCCATTTGAAAAGCATTTACTTTCCACCCTGCAAATGACACTTTCAATTTATTCACAACCAAGTGTGGCTGTATAATAAAATTCATTACTTTCAGAGGAGATTTCTCGTTTTAATATCTTTTACCACCTCTTCTGTTCTTAAATGATTCAGTAATTTAATAGACAGACCGTGTGATTAGAAAAAGAACTATTTTTTATAGCCCTTGAACTAATAGATCAAGAGCAAATAATTTAACACTCCACCTGTCTGTCATGGGCAGACAGTTACGGGCAAATAGTTTATTATTTACTAGCAACCCCCGCTCGCTTGGCTTCACAGCAGCTAATGTAGGCCTCATTAAATTATTTTAAAACCTCTCTGTATACAATATTTGTGGTTTTGTTGCCCTGTGGCAGCAATATAAATGTTATTCTGCACTTCCAGCTCTAGAAAGTCTGACATAAAGTTGTCCATGAGTGAAGGAAGCACACAAAATCGATGCCCACCGTTTTAAATGTTTGCCCCTGCGATTTAACAGAGATGAATAGAATCCATAGAAGAATACCGATGGAAAGTAAAGGAACTGTTGATATATGGCTGAGATAAGAGACAGTAAGTAATAGGTGGGTGCGGTACGCAGAGTAATTGGAAATATATGACTCATTCACTACCTGTCGAATGAAAATAAATAATATGAAATACCGGACAAAAATTACAATTTTGAATATTTCCGAATTTTTAATGTTTTTGGAATCGAATGTTATTCATCACGTTTTTCTACGAAATATAAAAGTTGAATCGTGCTTCTAGCCCAAAAAATACACCATCCAGAGAACTTCAAAAAAATAAAATGCCATGCACCCGATTAACTAAAACATGTGACATCGTCACAGTTTAAGTTGCTTAACTCACTTAATTAAAGTTACTTAAAGTTGTAAAATAGCCTTTATTGATCAGGAGGCTCTAAGCTATGCAACAATGAAAGATTTTTAAATTCAGTTCAGTAGTTTCTGAGATTACCTCATACAAACAAACAAACAGACATTTCTTCTTTATTATATTAGTAGGCTATAGATTAAAACCAAAGCTATTAAGAAATCTGCGTACTTAAGAACTTTGTTACAATTTTAAAATGACTTAATCAGTTTTTGCAATAACATTTTGTAAATGTAATTTTTATTAGGATAGAGAGAATTTTGAAAATAAAATTTTTTAAGAACATAAAGTATCTTGGGCTATAGAATAAAACGGAAGTAGAATCTCAATTTATTAAATATTTTTGGACTTTCTTAATATTTTAATTTTTAGTTTCTCAATTATTGTAGAATAGGAACTTAGATTTTAATAAACTAAATTTCTTTACGTTGATTTTTTTTGTAAATCTCAGATATTTTTATTCTCAATTGAACTAAAATTTCTAAATAAATATTATTTAATCCTTTTAGAAAACTACTGTATGTTGTAAAACACATATATTTAAGGCAACAAGCATATATTTAAGGCATAATCTTTTAAAATACACAGTAAATTCAAGGGTGCAAAATGCACTAATATTAATTAATACAATAAAGTCAAGTTAGTAACATGAATCTAACCTAATATCATGTTTTTAAAAAACCTCTAGCATTATAGACAGAATACTTGAAGATATTACTTGACCAGTAGAAACTTGTACTTTTAATTATCTCAAATCATTTCATACTTAAACTTTAATAAATAAGTTTAAAAGGTTTTTTTTAAATACTAAAATACAGGAATGAATACATCAACTAACAGTGCAACATTTAAGAAGTATGGTATAGATAAAATAGAAGATAAAAATGACTAACATTTAATTTAAAAGTAACATAAACACATAAAACAATTTTGGATAAAGTATTTATTTTTATGTTATTAATTAAAAATTTAAGAAGTTAATGGTTGTACGATTGTGAAAAACTTTTATTGCTGATATCACTTTGTGATGCTCACTTGGTGCACTTTAAATGGTTTGGAAAGAGTTCAGGACTGAGGTGGAAATAACATTAATCTGGTTGTACTACATAAAGATTTATGTTTAGGCCATTGTGACAAGACTAAGTGCCTTTGTTAATCTACAGTAACCTAACTTTTAATTAAAATATTTGTCGTAGATAAAGCTCTCTGTAAAAATCTATTCATACGATGAGAAGTAAGTTAATTTATAAAAAAATAAATACTTTATCCTTTTATAAAATGTCAAATTATTGCAAACTTATTTGCTAAATCACTTAAAACTAATTAAAATTAAAACAATAAGTTAAAAAAAAAACAAAAAAATGTGCTGTATTATTTTTAAATTGTTTTTTAATGGAGTAGATTTTGATTACAATAAAAAAATTGTATAGAAATGAAAATGTAGAAATTCAATTTTATTTAATAGAAAGGCGTTATATGTAGTTCCAAGGCTACAAAATTAGTACTGATTCTTATTACATGATAAACCAATTAAATGACTGAATCATTTAAGGGGAGATTGCAGGATGGTGTTAACTCAAAATTCCGATTTTTGGTTTTTATGTTTTTCAATAGTTTAGGCCAAGATCTACCAGAAAAATATTAAATTGGTATGTCAAAAAAAAATATTTTTTTTAATAAAATAATTAAGTTTTTATCAGGTTTACACAGAAAAATATCTTGTTACGAAGAACTAACATTTTTTAAATATTTTATACTGCTCATTTTAGTGCAAAGAGAATTTAAGTTTTTAAAATATCTGAATCACGGTTTTTAATATTCTCAGCTGTTGGTTAAGCTTTCTAAACTACTGTTGATGAGAAATTTACTTGTTTGTGTACATATTGTTTTTGATTTGTGCCTTCTTGTTTCTTACCTTTTCCCGTAAATTTAGATTTTTAACACTAAGGTACACTTTTCTCAGAAACCAATAAACCTACCAGGTTGAAATTTTTACCAGTTAATTATCTTGTTTATCCACATATACTGACATTTTTATGACTTTCTCAGAAGCTCCAAAAATTAGTAATACGCAAAACGTGTAAGAAAACAATTTGTAAAAATTTTATGTTATTCTTAATTTTAAAAGAAAATGGTATGGTCCAAAGATTAAATTTAAAAAATGTCAGTAGCTCGAGAAAAAACCCAATACCTATAGTGTGCAAAGTTTCATTTCCCTATCTTTTACCAATCCTATGAAAAATGTATCTAAAAATAGCAAATTTAACGTTGGCGGGATACAAAGTACAGTCTCCCCTTAAGAACAGAAGAGGTAGAGGTGTAAAAGACACTAATCATAGTAAAGTAATCCTCTGAAAGTATGAATGTCATTGTACAGCTTTGAGAAGGGAAGGTGTCAATTACAGGGTGGAAAATATGTGCTTTTCAGAGAGCCTGGCATGCTGATAAGCATATTTTTCGACTCATTGAGGAAAGCATTTATAAACCATCTCATTCCTTGTTTTATTTAGTAAAACCTTTAGAGGTTTAAACCAGCTTTTCAGCTGATGACCTAAACAACATAGAAAGAAGACAAATTACTCTAGACCTTAAGAGTCATAAAAATCTGTGAAAACATAATCCATGTAATGAGAAAAAGGAGACTTGTATTTTTCAGACATGTGGTAAGAATGAACAATAGCAAATTGACAAAACAAATAAATAATTCCATAATAAATCTGAAAGCCAAACCAGCACGATTCACAGTAACGTTGAATGACCTTAAAGAAGCAAAAATTACACTGAAAATATACAGAATAGGGAAATTTTTAGAAAAAAGCCAGAGACTGTTTTTTCGAGGGAGAGATGAAAAGAAGAGACATGAACCCCATAACATTTAATAACTTAAGAAGGAAAGATCCGAAATAATGAAAAGATTGTGGAAGACAAGAAAACGTGAGCAAAACATGAAGTAATTAAAGTATTGATTTAACACTCTCTTTCTAAAAGGCTATTTTAGAAAAAAAATTCTTAAAATTTCATCAATCTAAAAAAAAAATTAAAGCCAATTTAAATGGAAATAAAAAAATGTCTTGTTAAATTAAATGAGAATGGCCTTTAAAAGCAATTAAGATTCAAATTTATTGGAGATTTTTAAAATATTAAAATTTATGATAAAATTTTAAGTGAAAAATTGCCAAATTAAATTCATGTGAATGAGTAATGACAGCAACAACTTTGTAGTTCAATTAGAATCACCGATTATGGTATAACTTACTTAACTTTTAACTACATTATCATCAGATTTTTTGAATTTTTTTTAGGGTTAATGTCAGAAGACTTGAAATTCTGTGCATCTTTTTCGTTATATTAACAACTTATATTTCAAAAAAAGTTTAAAATTGTTCCTTTAAAATATTTAATTAACCTTATAAGTAACTTGTATGTATTTTTTAAGTTTATTTAAAGTCGAAACAACATCTTGGTTATTAACAACTACTTTGGGTTAAGGAATGATGGGTTTGAACAAGTAATAATTTTTCTGATCCTATCCAGAAATTAAGCCTGGGACCTCTTCTTTATAGTATTGCTTGTGAACATCTGGGCCGCAGAGGTGGCAACTGCATTTTTTATTTAAAACTTTGCTGCTAGGTAAAAAACTAGCAGTAAAATTCTAAGCCAAATCCTCACATGGACAAAATCTTTACTCATCTGGACGTTTGCCCAAAATTTTTGAGTTTCAATTCTGGAATTGTTCCTAGTTGGCATCCAAATGTAATTCTGTATATGTATGAACATGTTATACATGTTAACCTAAAATTTATAATCATGTACTGTCATGTATTGTAGTATGTAATGATTAAGCTACCTCTTTTTGCTTCAATTTGCTTTCATAAAAAAATAATCTATCTACTGATTTTATAATATTTTGTATTGAAATATTTTTTGAGAAGTTTTATGTATTATTAACCAGAAAGGTTGGATTAAAATTAGGGTTTCAAGTGTCATGATGTGAATAAAAAATTATGTTGCATTAAAATTGAGGCATTTTTCGGAATAAGGGAACATAGCAGTACGGTCCCTTTTTCCACAGAACAGTTTAAAATTTCTGCCATGTTTTAAACTATAACCCACCAAACTTTCATTTCAATATCTCTACTCTAGGTAACTGCACATTAATTTAACTGACCACATGTGGAAATGGACCACATTGGAAAAAGGGCACATAAAATCATTTTTATTTTGGTTATAATATTTAAAAAAGGTTTCTTAACTGGAAAAATTACATTAATTACTAGTTACAAAACTCTTGAATTAATTAAATTATCAATATTCATGCACAGGAGACAATATTTGGATATGATATATCGCGACAAACTATTTAATAGCATTTTTCTCAAAACATACTTATGTTCCCTTCTTCTGGAAAATGCCTCAATTTACAAATCAAGTAATTTCACTTTTTGGGGATTTTTGGTCATCAGTCAAAAAATTATATAATATAAAAAAAACCAAGTATACAGTAGATAGATGGCTGTCATCTGATTAAAAAAGTAAATAAGTCGTTGGGGTTATAATGTATCCATCTTCAGTTGAAATATAAATACATCAGTGCATGCATATTTTTGTTAGTTTGTCACCACAATACCTAAAATTATATTGAGTAGAAATATTATATACCCTGGACAATTCGAATTGGCACAAGCAGCTTCAGTATTTATCTACTCCACTCTTCGCCCCTCGCGATGCAACGACGGTACAGTCACAAAAGACAAGTATACAATCGTTACTGTAATGTGCAACTCACACCCGGTCACTACGGTTTGTTTTCATTGTTATTGTTAGATCTGTCAGACATAATGATGTGACTATTTTTTTTCTTATATGATTTTCTGTTCAATACATTATACTCAGAACAATTTTTATAGTTAGTTGTGTGCATCTGTAGAGTATAGTTTAGTGAAGGTTTGCAGTTTTGTTCTTGTAATTTTTAATTTCAATTTTTGCTGAGATAAATTAAGTACGTATTTTAAAATGAAATAATTATTTGTATGTTTGTACATTGAAATAAGGTTGTAGGCATTTGCGTACATTAAAATTTGTAGACTTTGTTGAAAGAATTGGTTATGGATATACTTTATGCGGAACTGTGTGTACACGTAGAGCAAGAGTTGTGCCAGTTAAAATTGTCCACAGTATAACTATGTGGTCAGGTTTACCAACTTATAAATCACATAGTTACCTATTTCTAATCAATATACTTTTGTGTATTATCATGATGAACTGACAAAAGTGCACATGCATTAATGTATTTATATTTCAACTGAAGATTGACACATTATAACCTAAAGGACCTATTGACTTTTTTAATCAGGTGAGAGTCATCTAATGTGTATTTCAGACATGCCAACCTATTGTCAACATTTTTTGGGGGAACATAAGATGGAAATGTAGGAAATAGCGGAAGATAAACCAAAAAAAGATATTTAAATGGAAAAATGTAACGTACTTTCTAAATTTATCAGAACTTTTATTTTATCAATTCGAAACTAGTAAAAATTTTATTTATAACAATACACATTGCAATATAGATTTCATACGTAATATTAAATAGAAAGGTTTTCATAAATTTTATATTTTCAATCAATAATATAACTTATATTCATACATACACATTATTTTTGTGAGTGTTTATTATTGCATAATTTTGCAGCTTTTTGGCTTTTTCCGCAGCTGCTGACACTTTGTTATTTGTGGTAGGTTCAGCTGGGTCATGCAAATAGTGTATAAATCAGTACAAATGTGGGAGACTCCCATCAAATGCGGGAGAGTTGGCATGTCTGGTATTTGCTGGTTTTTTTTCTATATTATATAATTCTAAATGATATACAGGAAAACGTTTAACAGAATTAAGATAGAATTATAAAAGTAAAAGAGGGCAGGAAGCAAGCAGTTTTCTCCAAGGTGTAAAAAGTCTAGTTTGGTATCACTAAGTTCCTTTACATTGTAAGAAATTTATGTATATGTTATAGTTGTATCAATTCTGACTTATCTAGGGGATACATGAACAAGTGGAAGAAAGAGAGAAAGTAGAATAGAGGTGATAGAAATGGAATTCAGTAGTATGTTAGGAAAGACAAAGAAAGCTAGAATGAGAATTGATATAATTAAGGAACAACTGGGGATTGGACAGACATTGAACTTGTTAGTAAAATGGAGGAAGAAAGGCTGTTGTACTTGAAGGTGGAAGGAAAAAGATAAAGGAGCAGACCTATAGTGAAATGGGTGGGTTCAGTTATGGAAAAATTAGGAAAAAGAAGCGATGCTAAAGGAGCAACGAGAAGAAATGGTTCAACATTAGAGAGAGGTGCAGAGGAAAATTTTTTTGGGTCTGACTTGAGAAGACTTGAAAGAGATATGAAGAGGAAGATTACAATAATTTACATGTTGAGTTCTAAAATTATTTCTTAACGAAGGTATACAAATAATTGGAATTGTTTAGGGCTGTATTTAGTTTTGTAAGTGGTTGAATTAATGGTACAGTTTTTCTGTTTAACCCCTAATGAACAAATTTGCTAAATTTGAGCTTTCTAAGTTGTTGGGAAGTTAGACAACTAGTGAATAGTGAAAAGGATGTTCATAGTTCCGTGTATTTTGTATATAAAATTTTACAATGTTCAGTAGGCAATTAAAAATTATTCCTACTGACTACTTGGATGTGTAATACCTAAAAAATATATCGATCAATAAGTAGATCAATTTTAATGCAGATTAAAAGAATTAAAAATGAATGTTATTAAAAGAAAATGAGAAATTTCCACTGAATTTTCAATAGAAAAAAACCCTTTTTCTAGTATTTTGTTTTTGAGTTTGTGATAGAAAAGTTATTTTTGAAAATGAGAAATTTTCATTGAATTTTTGATAGAAAAACACATTTTTTGAGTGTTTTGTTTTTGATAGAAAACTTATTTTTGAAAATAATTTCCAATGAATTTCTGATAGACAAATGGTAAATACAAAAATTTTCTTTACTTTTATGTTTAGTTTATTTAAAGTCATATTAACTTCTTTGATCGCTAGAGAGTATGGTGCATTATGGTACAGAATCAGTGAGTTTTAATATGTAATTATTTCCAGATGTTAGTTGGGAATCGTACCCAGGATCTTTTACTTTGCATTGTGCAGCACCGTTAAGCACTCCTCTAACCACTGGTTCATGGAAGTAGTCTGCACCATATTTATTTTATTCTTTTAGAATTGTGGATTTTTTAAAATTAAATAGTATACTTCAAGGCTGTAATTTGGAAAAAAATCAATTTTAATGCATTTTGTTTAGTAGAAATTTGTAAATTTCTCAGCTAAATTATGTGGTTGAAAAATATCATGTATGAAAAATTCAGAATTTTTTTAAGTTTATTTAAAGTCACATCTACAGCTCGGTTATTAGCGACTACAGTGGGTTATCGAACAGTGGATTTTAATGTGAGAAAATTTCCAGACCCTAGCCAGAAATCAAACCAGGAACGTCTGCGTTGTAGGCTTGAGCATTACCACTACACTACTGTGCTAATTCAGCATTTTTACCTGTCTTAAATTTTTGTATGTAACACACACCTTAACGATGTAGTTTAAAATAACAATTTTTCACCACAATATACAATTTTTATTTTCTTCAATTAGAAGTAGAATATTTTAGAATCCATTTGTAACTAACTCAATGATCCAAATAAAAATTTTCAACAAAATTTCAAGTTTGTGGCGTAATAGAGTGTTTTTTTATCAATTAGAAACATTTTACATTCAGATTCAGTTTATGACAACTTATAGCAAATAGGAAGAGGATTATGAAATGTGAAATATACGATAAATAAAGACAAATGGAAAGGTGTAAAAGAAAAAAGAAAGAAGAAAATTAAATGAAAACAAAAGCTTTAATAACTATGTCAAGATTATAAATAATACAATTTATCTATTAAAAAAAACAATTTTAATTTTAATTTACAGTTTATTTAAAAAATATTTTAAAGATTTATTATGTAAATTACTTTTAAATAATTAAGTAAACACTTTAAATTATGTTATTTATTCGCCAGAATACATTAGTTTAATGGATATCCTAACAAATTCAGGTTTGAATTTCCATGTAATGTGTGAGCATAAATTATTATAGGTATTAAAAGTTTTGAAAATTAAAAAAAAATTAATTAAAATTTAATTTTGTAATTGTGCAAAGAGACAATTAACAAAAATATTTAGTATGTATTAAACTTAAAAAATTATGTTATGTTACTGGGTTAGAACCACTGAGTTGGTCCAGAGGTAAAGTCGCAGGGAGTCAGCTGTTTAACAGTTGATTTTCAGAGACGAAGGTTCCTAGTTCAAATCCTAGTAAAGGTTTTCACCATATAAACTTATCCATATAAACTGTTATGTGGATTTGAATACTAGACATTGGTTACTGGTGCACTTAGATAGTTGGGGTTCAATTAACCACACTGTCTTAGGAATGGTCGGCCTGAGTCTCTACTAGACTACACCTATTTACATGTCAAACACATCATCCTCGACTTGTTGTGTCAAGGGGTTACTTGTGTTTAAGTCATCAGCCGAAAGGCTGGTTTGAAACCCTAGAGGCTTTACTAAGTAAAATGAGGAGTGAGGTGGAAATGTAGTAAATGCTTATCACCATGCCAGGCTCTCTAAGAAAAGCATCTACTTTCAACCTTTCAAATGACACCTTCACTTCATTCACC
Source organism: Catonia carolina (assembly GCA_035578175.1). NCBI lineage: Eukaryota > Metazoa > Arthropoda > Insecta > Hemiptera > Achilidae > Catonia > Catonia carolina. The sequence goes on from JAQMRL010000005.1 coordinate 71,107,050, forward strand.
CCAAGGTCTGGCTGTAAAATGATAAAATTCATTACTTTCAGAGAAGATAACTCTGACTAGTGTCTTTTACACCTTTAACTTTTTGTTATTTTTGTTCTTAAATTGGCTAACCATTTGATACGAAAAAGAACTATTTTTTGTAGTCCTGGAATTAGCAGATCGAGTACAAATAATTTAACACTCTACCTGCCTGTTTTGCGTAAAATTCAACTTTATTAATAGGAATCTTTCAGGATTTGGTTTGGATTTAAAAAAAAATTCTAATGTATGTACGTTGCAAATTGTTCAGATTAAGACCAATAAGCAAATCCACAACCCAGTGGGATAAGGGTGATATACTCATATATAACATGTAAATGAGGTGTAGTCTTGTACAGATTCAGACCTACCATTCCTAAAAGAGTATGGTTAATTGAACCCAAACCATCAAAGTACATCAGTAACCACTGTCTCTAGTATTCAAATCCATATAAAAGTAACTAACTTTACTGGGATTTGAACCATGGAACCTTTGTCTCCGAAAATCGGCTGTTTACCAGTTTACTCATGATGATGACATTACCACTAGACCAACTCGGAGGGTTTGGATAATTTAAACTACATTTATTTTTATGTTATGAAAAATATAACTCGTTAGATAACCTCACTGTCAATAATCCAATGTAATGGCTAATAACCAAGAAACTGTAAAACTAATAATTTTTGATGCTATAATTTGGTAACACTACTTTCGATAAAAATATTTTGTAGGTTTTCAGAATCATTCAAAACATTTTCATTATCATTAAACTCCAATAAATTAGTTTTAAGTTGAAAATATTCCACAGATGTTTTTACCTTCAAAAGAAAACAAAAAATAAAATAATAAATAAATTATAAAAATAAAATTGTAGAGAATTTTTTTTACTTTTTCTCTTTTTTACAGCTGTACGTACAATATATTGGTGACCGTCAAATAAAAAATTTGGGAAAAGAGTTAAGTAAAAGGATGCAGAAAGCATGTGGTTTCTTCCAAAGTGTGAGAAACTTAATTTGAGATCAAGAAGTACCTACATATTGTAAAAAGTGTAATATTGGTCAATAAATATTATTATTAATGTAATGTTTTTTTTATGTTTTATATACATTTTTTTAAATATTTACTTTGTTTTTACGAGTACTTTCACGGTGCAAACCGCTTCTTCAGTTAATGCCGGCCACATTGGCGTAGTTGGTAACGTGCTCGCCTCTCATCATGGGTCTTGGGTTCGAATCCCGTTCAGGCTTGGCATATTTTCATATGTTACAAAAAATTATTTCATCCTTCACCATCTGCATTAGCAGTAATTGCAGAAGAGTCAGACGTTAAACCAAAAAAAAAAAAAAATTCAGGTAATAACATTAGTTTCTAGAAAATGTTTAAGATTGCATCTTCCTTTGTCAGATTTAAGTCAAACTTAAGTTTGATTCAAACCTTTTCTAGAAACTATTATGTTATTACCTGAAGAAGCGGTTCACACTGCGAAAGTACTCATAAAAACAAAGTAAAAGAAGCAGTAAATATTAATTTTTTTTTTTATATAAAACATTAAAAATCATTACATTAATATGGATTCTGCTGCTATGATGCAAACTAGAAATATAAATAACTATAAATATTACAATTAGGTTGTTGAAATCAAATTTTATTCATTGAATTTAATAATAGTGTAGTCAATTCTGCTTGGGAATTAAATTTCAGTTAGTTTATGGCTGATTTTTATAATAAGAACTTTACGATGGAGGTGGCTGTAAACAAATAGATTTTCATGTTCAGTAAGGCCTCAACTTAAAGAGTTCTAGTTTTCAATGTACCAACTGATCTTAGTAATATTTTTCTGCACACAGAACTAACACAACTACTGTATGATAGAATACTAAATAATATTAATTCTAAAACTTTTAATATTTCATTTAAAAAAGAAGTTAAATCTACTCCATTTAAAAAACAAACCTTATGGTATGATAAAACAAAAAGAAAATATATAATATGAATTTTGTTCTTACCTTGACTGTTCCTCCCCCTGGAGTATGTTTGATGTTATCTTTTGAACCGATCTTTGGTTTAGCCTTATCTTTAAAATCTAATTTTACGGATTCTATTTTCTTGTCCCCGCCCCCTGGCTTATGCGTTGCGTTATCCAGGGATCCGACTTTTGGTTTTGCGTTCCATTGAAGTTTCACTTGCTGAATCTGAAAATTTAATACAATTTCATTAATTCTTTACTGTACCCACCGGGTTGGTCTAGAAGTAAAGTCGTCACCAAAATCAGCAGTTTAACAGCAGATTTTTGGAGACGAAGGTTCCTGGTTCAAATCCTTGTAAAGGTAGTTACTTTTATACGGATTTGAAAGCTAGACAGTGGTTACCGGTGTACTTTGATGGTTGGGGTTCAATTAACCACGCTCTCTCAGGAATGGTCGGCCTGAGTCTGTACAAGACTACACCACATTTACACATCATACATATCATCCTCATCTCATTGGGTCATGGGGTTGCTTATTGTTCTGAATTGAACAGATTGCAACGTACACATATTAGGAATATTAAAAAAAAAAAATTCTTTACAGTTGAGCCGTTCTTAGTTTGCTCCTAGTGTCAACAAACAAAAGCCAGCTACTACAGGGTGCACGCTAGAGTCTGTGACTTTACGGATCTCGTATTCCTATTAAGTTAACTATTTTTTTAATTATAAGTACTTAAATTACTAAAAACATCAGTCATGATATGACGTAGGCCTAACAATTTCATTTAAAAAAAATACTTTTAAAAGTATTTTGTATATAAATACTTTTGAAAGTATTTTGTTTTTACTTTTTAATCAGCGTGTACATATTTTGATACAATGCGCATGCTCAGTGACGTCATTATTTGTTTACATTAGGAGAAAACTAAGAGAGGCTGGACTATAGTTTATTATTAATTAATAATAATATATAATAATTATCTAATAAATAAAATAATCTTGTAGTTTACTTATACAAGTCTATAACATTACTACAATTTTAAACATATATTTTGGCTACATTAATGAATGGCAAAACAATAGATACAAATAAAAATAACACATAGGATAATAAAAAAAAATCTGGTGTGAAACACTCACACAACTTTCTATTGCCAATACAAATAATTAACAATAAACCTAACATTAGTAATAAAACATTCGAAATAAACAAAAAACTAATCTCAATTAACATAACCTAATTTTAATCATGAGTGAAAGACGCAAAATGAAAATTAACCTCAGTTTGGCTTAAAAATACGGAAAATCACTCTTTCACGCTAAACTAGGCTCTGTAGGGAAAATGCTTAAAATAAAAGTTGTAGATTTTTTAATTTCCTATAAATTTGATTATAATTATACACTTTTGTCGTAAAATGCATACTAAGGCCAAAATCTTAAAAAAATCGATTTTTCACGCGTTTTCATAAGAAATAAAAACAGAAAATTGCTAATTACCGCTAAATTAAGCGTTATACAAAAAGTAATTGAAATAAAAGTTGTAGGATTTTAAATTGTCTACAACTTTATTATATAAATTTTTGTGCTAAAATGCATAGAACACGAGAACCCACTGGTGCGTTCACTTTCCACCTTTCATTTATCTGATAATCCCCCTAGACGCCTTAAAAGACGCTGGAGAAGAGACCTGCTAATTTGATACACAAGTCTCATTCTTGGGGGGGGGGGCACCAATGGGGGCCCTACCCCTGTCAAGCCTATCATGTCATTTAGGCTTAAATTACTATCATAATCATCACATTTGCTTGTTGTAAAATTTTACAGTTGTAAATGAATTAAAGATAAAAAAAAAACAAAAAATGTGCATATTATAGCCGCAATCTTAAAACAATTTTTTTTACGTGAAAACAGCCTCACTAAGAAGAGGAAGATGAAGGAGGAGAAGAAAGAGGATACAGGGAAGGAGAAGAATTTTTTATTGTTTTTTGGTTTTACGTCTGACTGTTTTGCAATTGCTGCTAATTCAGATGGTGAGAAGGAGGATAGATGAAAATGAATGATGAAAAAATTCCAGACCTGACCGGGAATCGAACCTGAGACCCTGGCATAGAAGGCAGTTGCACTAACTATGCCAACGGGAAGAGAAGTAAGCCAAACTGAGGTTAATATTCATTTTGCGTCTTTCACTCATGATTAATATTAGGTTATGTTTATTGAGATTAGTTTTTTGTTTATTTCGAATGTTTTATTACTAATGTTAGGTTTATTGTTAATTATTTCCATTGGTAAGAGAAAGTTGTGTGAGTGTTTCACACCAGATTTTTTTAATTAGTTATAACAGAAACATAAATTTGTTTTGAATATAATACGTAACTTTTAAACAACAAAGCTATTATGGAGTAAATGCTGTTGTTAACATTGTCTAAAGAATCTGAATTCAAATTAACAAAGAGCCCACCAGGTTGGTCTAGAGGTAAAGTCGTCGCCAATATCAGCTGTTTAACAGCTGATTTTCGGAGACGAAGGTTCCTGGTTCAAATCCCAGTAAAAGTAGTTACTTTTATGCGGAGTTGAATACTAGACAGTGATTGCCGGTGTACTTTGATGGTTGGGGTTCAATTAACCATACTCTCTCAGGAGTGGTCGACCTGGGTCTGTACAAGACTACACCTTATTTACACGTCATACACATCATCCTCATCTCATTGGGTCATGGGGTTGTTTATTGTTCTGAATTGAACAGATTGCAACGTACACAAATTAGGAATAAAAAAAAAGTTAGGTTTATTGTTAATTATTTGCATTGGCAAGAGAAAGTTGTGTGAGTGTTTCAAACCAGATTTTTTTTAATTAGTTATGACAGAAACATAAATTTGTTTTGAATGTAATACGTAACTTTTAAACAACAAAACTATGATGTAGTAAATGTTGATGTTAACATTATCTAAAGGATCTGTATTCAAATTAACAATTAATTATTATTATTTATAATGAAAACCCCTTTCTAATTACATGCAATATGTTTCATTTAAATATTATAACAAATAATAACTGTATTGACGTCAAATGTATTGTTATGAAAAATATTTATTTATTTTGTTATTATTTTGATAATAAACCCAATACGAAATAGAAAAACCTGAGCATCCGCTATATGGAAGTGATCAATACTAACATTTACTAGACAAACATTTTCAGAATTTACTGAAATTCATTATAAGATAAACATATACGAGTATTTATTGTGAACGAATAATAATATCTTTGTTTGCTTAGTATGATTGATTTGTCTAATGAGTTAGTAATAATGTGCACACATCATTATAGTTTGTAAGACCGAGTATAGATAATTCTACAAAATTCTCTTTCTTGTTTGTTAAGTATTGATTTTGCACATAAATATATTTAACAAGGTCAACAATGTTAAACAAAGGTTAAACAATGTTCATAATATTACTATTAAAATTATTATGGTGTTGTTGTTGTCCATGGAGTTGTAGCCTAATTTGTATGCTAGATTATGAAGCGGGAGACCCTAGGTTCAGTTCTCGGATAGTGTCTAGAAATATGTATGATCGATATTATATCGTAACCTAATTTAGATATGGTAATAGCAAAGTTATATATGTAACTTTAAATAAAAAATCTGGTGTGAAACACTCACACAACTTTCTCTTGCCTATGCAAATAATTAACAATAAACCTAACATTAGTAATAAAACATTAGAAATAAACAAAAAACTAACCTCAAAAACATAACCTTATTTTAATCATGAGTGAAAGACGCAAAATAAAAATCGAACTCAGTTTGGCTTAAAAATACGGAAAATCACTCTTTCACGCTAAACTAGGCTCTGTAGAGAAAAATGCTTTAATTAAAAATTGTAAATCTTTTTATTTTCTATAAAATTTATTATATATACTTTTGTCGTAAAATGGCCGAAATCTTAAAAAAATGGATTTTTCACACGTTTTCGTGAGAAAAAAATCAGAAAATTGGTAATTACTGCTACACTAAGTGTTATACAGAAAAATGTTTGAAATTAAAGTTATAGAATTTTAAATTCTCTACAACTTTTATTATATAAATTTTTGCGCTAAATTGCATATTAAAGCCGTAATCTTAAAAAAACTATGTTTTTACGTGAAAACAGCCTCACCCAGAATTTCAGCAAACATGACGCCTACCCTATCTTGTAGAGAATAAAAAATTGAGTAAACTTGGCGATTTAAAAAAAAATTGTAGGACCAGTTTTTGAGAAAATCGCAAAAAAGTGAAAAATTATACGAATAAACTACTACTTCCGGTTGACCGATTTTGATGAAAATGTTCGTGTCGGGTCCGGTAGTGGTATGTAACTTAAGTTTCAAGTTTCAAGTTCGTACGTAGTTCCGTTCTTGAGATATTCTGTTCACCCCCCCACACACACACACGTACTCACACACGCACACACACTCACACACGCAAACACGCGCGCGCGCGCGCACACACACACACACGCATACGCGCACGCGCACGCTCACGCGCACACGCACACGCACACGCACACGCGCGCGCACACACACACGCACACACACACACACACACACACACACACACACACACACACACACACACACACACACACACACACACACACACACACACACACACACACACAGACCAATCGCTAAAAACATGTTTTTTGGGTTCAGGGGGTCTGAAACGTGTAGATCCGGTGAAAACTCGATTTCGAAAAATCGACATGAAAACAATACTTTCCTTCCTATATATTCATATAGGCAAGAGAAAGTAAAAATCTGTGTGAAACACTCACACTACTTTCTCTTGCCAATGTTAATAATAAAACATACCTGTATAAAATTTTTATCATTTTTAACATTATTAAATAATGTAAAGTGAAAAACATAACCTAATTTTAATCTTGAGTGAATGAAAAAAAAATGAAAAGCAACCTCTGTAAAAGTTAAAAATTCGGGAAATCATTAATTGTCGCTAAACTATTGAAAAAATGCTTGAAATGAAGGTTGTAAATATTTTTAGTTACGTGAGTTACTTGAGGCTTTTGAACTGTATTTTATGGGAGAATATTGAGAATTTTCTGGACGCAGAAAGTTACTAATGTTGAGGTTTTATTGAGAATGAACAAAGGTCTGGAACTGGTCCAATTGTTAAGTGTTTAGCTTTAGTACCGCGGGAATATTATGAGAAATCAATAAAGATATGATCTACTGCAACGCATTCTACACGGGAAGATAGAGGGAAGAAGGAATCCTGGTAGAAGAAGAATTTCCTGGCTCGTTAATCTGAGGACCTGGTTCAGTAAGAGCTCCACGGAATTGTTCCGGATTGCGTGTAATAAGGTCATAATAGTTATGATGATCGCCAACATCCAAACCGGTTAGGCACGACAAAAAGAGGAAATTAAAAAATCTACAATTTTAATTTCAAGCATTTTCTTCTTCAAAGCCATAGTTCAGCGTCAATTTTGTGATTTTCCATATTTTTAACTCTTTCAGAGCCGAAACAATATTTAAAAGTTTGATCTTGAGCCATTTAATTTGAATAAGGGAGTACAAAAAGTGCCAGCCCTTACTTCAAAAACTTGCAGGCGTAAGCCTGCCATTGCCAACCCAAGTTTCAATGTTATAGAAAAATAAAATTTATTGTTAAAAATTAATTTGTATCATGTTCATAAGAAAATAAATTGCTCTGACACTAAAAATATTCAAAATATTTTTTTTAGTTTATTTTAATTTGAATCAAGAGCTAGGTCATTAGCAACTACTGTGGGTTTTGGTACCTTAACGGTGGTTTTAACGTGTTAAAATTACCAGACTATAGCCGGGAATCGAACCCGGGACCTTTCGCTTTGCAGGCTAGCGCGCTAGTCACTACGCTACGGAGGTGGTTTCAAAATACATTATTCCATTAATTTTTGTTTAAAATAATTTTTTTGTAAATGTTCGGTTATCCTGACGTTGGCACTTTATGAATAACTTACGGACGTCCGGTAAACCGGATATTGCCACTGCGTAAAATATATTGACGTCCTGTTTTCCGGACGTTGGCACTGAAAGGATTAAGCCAAACAGAGGTCAATATTTATTTTGCATCATTCACTTGTCAACGAATGGTGACATTACGCGGCGTGGGGAAATCATAAATGTTTGGGGCCCTAAAAAGGGCCGTTTAAGCGGTGGTCGTTTAGGCGGGAAACGTAGGTCGTAGTCGTCGTAGCGGTCGAGGAAGTGGGCGACACGGAGTGTCAACGTTCAGCAGAGACGTCATCTTCTTCCCTCGCAGTAGTGCGTCAAAGGGTGCTTCGTTGGGATCCGGTGGACGCAAGGCTTGGTCGGGGGACCACTGTGGGCATCGCTCGTGGGAGCGGGCGATGACGGTCCCGGGCGACGGCTTATGGGGATTGGTGAGCGGAAGCATCATCTTCTTTCTTGCGGGGTCGTCGATGAGTCTTCGTCGGAGTCCGGTAGCTGTGTGCCGATGTTGGATACCTAGTCTGCTGTTGAGTGGATTGGAATCGAATTACTTCGAGCTCAGGGCAGCACTCCTTATAAAGTCTCCAGTGCGCAGCGGTAGGGAGAGTTACAAACCCTCTGAAGTACCGACACAGGCCTACCACCCACCTGTCGGAACTATTGGCGGCTTCCCGCTGTCACTAATCGAAAGCTTTGATAGCCGAGAGCACAGTACCTAATCAAAGGGTGCGACAGTGACACAATCGTGATTAAAATTAGTTTGTTTTTCATTTTACTTTGTTTATTTATGATTAAAAATATGTTATTTGCGGGTTTATTTAGATTGGTGAGAGGAAGTACTGTGAGTGTTTCACACCAGATTTTGTTTTTAGTTTTACGTCTAAAATAAAATATTAATTTCAACCACAAAATAAGGTACTGTGTTGAAAATGTTCAGATTGTACGCATATCTGAATTTAATCTAGAATTTTATCTTTGTAGTCTAGTATTCTATTATCGTAGTATACTGTGGACAATTCGAACTGGCACAACTCTTGCTCTACGTGTACACAGAGTTCCGCATAAAGTATATCCATAACCTATTCTGTCAATAAAGTCTACAAATTTTAATGTACGCAAATGCCTACAACCTTATTGCAATGGACAAACTTACAAATAATTATTTCATTTTAAAATATGTAGGTATTTAATTTGTTCCAGTAAAAATTTAAATTATAATTTATAAGAACTAAACTGCAAAAACTCACTAGACTATACTCTACAGACGCACGCAGCTAATTAAACAAATTGGTCTGAATATATTATAATGAACAGAAAATCATATATGAAAACAAAATATTAGTCACATCATTATGTCGGACAGTTTATTATTAAGAATAACAGTGAAAACAAAGCGTAGTGATCATGTGTGAGTCGCACATTACAGTAGCGATTGTATAGCCTACTTTTGTGATACCGTCGTTGCATGGTGAGGGGAGAAGAGTGGAGTAAATAAACACTGAAGCGACTTGTGCCAATTCAAATTGTCCAAGGTATACCGAAATCGTATCAAAAATATTTCAAAAGATATTATGTGTAAAATAAAGTGAAATTACCTTCTTATCTCCACCACCAGGAGTGTAAGTTTCATTCTTAGCGGCTATTCTAGGTTGTGCTTTCCAGTCTAATTTACGATTTTCAATCTTCACCTTCCCACCACCTGGTTTGTAACTGGTATTATCTAACGATCCAATTTTTGATCTAACCACCTTAAGGTTGGGAGATGGAGCTGCCCCAACTTGGATCTTATTCATTGGCACTTCTGCAACAATTTAAATATTTAATTAATTTAATAACAATTTTAACATAATATATTTACCATTATTACACATAGCTTATATACTATTTTCAAGTTTGATTTTCTGTAAACTGCATAATACAACTTTCTTATACTGTATATATTTTTATACAGGAAATTTCGGTTATAACGAAAACAGTTGTAACGAAAATCCGGTAATAATGTTCAAAAAAGTAAAATTTGGTTAATTTTATATGTTATTAACTCATTGTAAAGCCTGATATAACGAAAATGGAATCCGGTTGTAACGAACGAATACAGCTTCCTTGTAAATTGTTTTGACGGTTTTAGGATTAAAAATAACAAACAAATTACTATAGAAATTTTTTAAAAATTACATTAAACTTTGTTTCTTCCTTTTTTTAAATTTTTTTCATTAATATTGAATGTGTATGTACATTAAGTTATTTGTGAAGTCTGTATTAAAACATATAGTTTTATAGCCTATCATATGTAAAGTTTTGTGTTTAATTTCGGGAATCATCTCATCACAGATTTTTGGGAATCATCTCATCACAGATTTTTGGTAAGTATCCTACCATGCTTACTTAAAATATTTTTTTTTAAAACCGCATCAACATCTTCAGTCATTAGCAACAACTTTGTGTTCTCTCTACATACATTGGTACGTTGGTAAATTATCGGTAAATTTCAGTATTATCCTGATTGTCTTAGCCCAGACCTACCGGGAATTGAACCCACAACATTTTTTTAGCCTAGAACAGTTGACAATACGTTGCTACCCGTTCGACCGTGTAGGTAGGTAAAAGATTTGTATTCATAATTTTTTACTTAAATTAGGTATTGACCCACCGGGTTGGTCTAGAGGTAAAGTCGTCGCCAAAATCAGCTGTTTAACAGCTGATTTTTGGAGACGAAGGTTCCTGGTTCAAATCCTAGTAAAGGTAGTTACTTTTATACGGATTTGAATGCTAGGCAGTGGTTGCCGGTGTACTTTGATGGTTGGGGTTCAATTAACCATACTCTCTCAGGAATGGTCGGCCTGGGTCTGTACAAGACTACACCTCATTTACACGTCATACACATCATCCTCATCTCATTGGGTCATGGGGTTGCTTATTGTTCTGAATTGAACAGATTGCAACGTACACAAATTAGGAATAAAAAAAAAAATTAGGTATTTACAGTTCAGCCGTTCTTAGTTTGCTCCTACTGTCAACAAACAAAAGCCACCTACTACAGGGTGCACGCTATGAGTCTGCGACTTTACGGATGTCCTATTCCTATGAAGTTAACTATTTTTAAAATTATAAGTACTTGAAGTACTAAAAACATCAGTCATGATATGATGTAGGCCTAACAATTTCATTTATAAAAATACTTTTAAAAGTATTTTATATTTAACCCTTTCTTACCCAGTGTGGCATAGGAGTCACATTGGAGTGAAATAACAGAGATAAAAACTTTATTTGTTAGCGACTACTTTTGATTAAAGAGCGCTGGATGTGAAGTGTAATAATTTTCTGTACTCTAGCCAGGAATCGAACCTGAGACCTCCGCTTTGCAGTGTAAGATGTTGACCACTACGACACAGACGCGACCATTAGTTTATTTTTTAAAATTAATTTTAATTTTAAATATTCGTGTTCATTTACTAAAATAAAGTACCGTTTCTTCGAGTATGTTGAATGTACATATAAGTATATTTTTTAGGCTGTAAATAGTGATTTTACCAATATTTTTGAATTGTAACATTTTTTAAGTCTTAAATAATGCTTTGATATCATACATAATCATATTTAGTTTTTTTTGCTACAAATCTAAGCAAGAGGATATTGTTTAGGAAGCCTGCACATGATATTACTTATTTATATTGTTGGGAACTTTGATACCATCATGACCAATGTGACATATGTGTCACACTTTTTTGTCACGCCATCAAAAAAAGGCTGAAGGTCTAAAAGTGATTTTATTTCACTTAAATGTCAGTAAAGTGTATGAAACAATGTACACATATTTGTTTGTGTATAGTTAAAAAATTTGGGATTAAAAGGGTTAAATAGTTTTGAAAGTATTTTATTGTTACTTTTTAATCAGCGTGTACACATTTTGATATAATGCGCAGGCTCAGTGACGTCATTATTTGTTTACATTACGAGCAAACTAAGAGAGGCTGGACTGTAGACTAATACTCGTATTGGTTATTTGAATAATTGGGTGGGCACGTAAGACAATAGAGTACCACAAAGATATTGCGGCGTATAGGCTCATTCGGATATAAATAACACCCGAACAAAACAAACAAATAATGCCGGTCCCTTAAATTTCATTATAACCGAATTTTACTGTATTACAGAAAAATCTACAATATGTTCTTAAGCAGAATAATAAAAAAATCTGGTGTGAAACACTCACACAACTTTCTCTTGCCAATGCAAAAAATTAACAATAAACCTAACATTAGTATTAAAACATTAGAAATGAACAAAAACTAACCTCAAAAACATAACCTTATTTTAATCATGAGTGAATGACGCAAAATGACGAACTCAGTTTGGCTTAAAAATACGGAAAATCACGCTTTCACGCTAAACTAGGCTCTGTACAGAAAAATGCTCTAAACAAAAGTTGTAGATCTTTTAATTTTCTATAAATTTAATTATATACACTTTTGTCGTAAAATGCATACTAAGACCGAAATGTTAAAAAAATCGATTTTTCTCACGTTTTCGTGAGAAGAAAAACAGAAAATCGCAAATTACCGCTAAACTAAGCGTTATACAAAAAAATGTTTGAAACAGAAGTTGTAGGTTTTTAAATTCTCTACAACTTTTATTATATAAGTTTTTGCGCTGAAATTTATATTAAAGCCGTAATCTTAAAAAAAACAACGTTTTTACGTGAAAACAGCCTCACCGAGAATTTCAGCAAACATGGCGCCTACCCTATCTTGTAGAGAATAAAAAATTGAGTAAAACAGGCGATTTTAAAAAAAATCGTAGGACCAGTTTTTGAGAAAATCGCAAAAAACTGAAAAATTATACGAATAAACTACTACTTCCGGTTGACCGATTTTGATGAAAATGTTCGTGTCGCGTCCGGTAGTGGTATGTAACTTAAGTTCCAAGTTTCAAGTTCGTACGATGTTCCGTTCTTGAGATATTCTGTTCACACACAGACACACACACACACAGACACACGCACACACAGACACACACACACACACAGACCAATCGCTAAAAACATGTTTTTTGGGTTCAGGGGGTCTGAAAACGTATAGATCCGGTGAAAACTCGATTTCGAAAAATCGACATGAAAACAATACTTTCCTTCCTATATATTCATATAGGCAAGAGAAAGTAATTAGTATAGTCTATCTACTGTAAGAGTACTCCGCGCGAGGCAAGCGCCTATACGTTGTAAACAAAAGTTTTACACTAGTTGGCGTGTATCTACTTCTCCATCGGACAATCATCTTCCACTACGTTCCATCATTAAAATATCTACATCCAGCTAAAATAAACATTATCCTTTAAGCGTTTTCAATTTTACCGTTCTGATTACTTGTAATTGTTGTAGTTTCATAAAGACTCCTTAATTAATTATTTTAACCATTATATTTAACAAAACAATTTTTTTCTACTTTTTAATGTTTACCGCTTTTATGTTTCAAAAACTCAACACATTCACTACTATCACGCATGTTAACAAAACACAACTTACAAAACTTTTCAACTTCAGAAACGAACCGATACAATTCCAAAAGTTAACCGATGAAACTAGAAATGAGTTAAACACGGGCAAGTGCAAACATTTTATTAAACTAGTCACAGACATTAATTATTTTAATGATAATATGATATAAAAAATTTGAAATGATAAACAACAAATCACTGGAATTGTTTGCTCTCCTGTTATAATTTAAGCGCATTAGTATTATACTACTTGTGGCCTAAAATAAAATAAAATTGAGCCTATAATAAAAACCTACTAATCATAAATAATAATGTAAGGAAAAATAACAATGTAAGAGTAGCAAGAGTAAAATTTTAGTTACTAATGGTAAACTGTAGTTCAATTTATAAAACATTTTCTAACAAATGAATTGAACGTGTTTTTATTATTATATTAAGCTTAGAGTGAATCAGTGTTGTATGGAATTTTGTTTTTGACCATGCTGTGCGTATTTTTAATTAATACGCATGCTCACTTGTATTGCTGATTGCCTACGTCGGAGTTCTCTTAGCGTAGACAGACTCTAGATGAGTTTTCTTTGTTGTATGTCATGATCGGAGAAAACCCTAAATGGGGAAACTTTGTAAATGTAATTTGTGTGTTATCTTGTCGCTTTTAAATAAGTCCGTAGGATGTCTTCGTTTTAGCCGCGGTTTGAATTTTGTGAGAGCGAGATAGTGAGGTGATTCGAGTACTCTTTGGTATTTTGTACTTTAAGAGTTGATTTCTTGTTGAACTGTAGAAACGTGTAGATCTTCGTGTAATATTTTGTTCGTTATCACAAGGTGATTATATAATTGTCCTGAGTAATTTCTATTGGAACCTTTGCAAGGTTTCAATATTGGAATGGCTTAATGAACCACATTATTAGATTCCGTACTTCACAATTGGTCTAAGAATATTGTTGTATAAAATTACAATAATTATTTTATTAATTTAATATTTTTGAAATACATTCATGTTATCTAAAAAATCGAGTTTCGTTCTTTTTGAAATACCTGTTATAAATACAGTTAGTAAGAATTTTTTTTATACGAATATTAATTACGTGTTATATATTTCTAAAATACACTTTTGAAGCTGTGTGCTGATATATGAAAAATTGTGACTAGAAAAAATTTTGAAAACATTTAGTATGTTTCTTGCAAATTTCTCCAAGAATTCATTCGAACATGTCCTTTACGTCAAAATAATAAATGCCAAAGTATTTTAAATTCCAAATAAAATCTTCTGATACGTTTTCGGAAAATATTATTTTTTGAAATTATCGTCAATAACTGTCTATAAACTCTCGGTTTGGGAATAATTAACTATGTGCACGCATACGCACGCGCGTACATAAACACACACGGAGAAAGAAGAGTGAGAGAGTGTGAGAGTGAGGAGGAACGAAAACTTTTCCGAAATCCACATTTTTAGTTTGTTCTAACATCGCAATAATTTTCCGTATAAAGTCGAAAAAAAAGTTAAAAGCTTTGAAAATTTATGCATTTTATTTGCTCATAAAGTTCAAGTGGGTCGACAGCATAGCCATTATCACATAGGCTTTTATAAATACTACCAACACTGCTCTTGTACTGTATCTAGTTCAGTCCGCCCACATGGTAGGCAACCCGCTTTACTTACTTGCTACACATATTGTCTATGTACAATGATGTGGTTAACCCTTTCTTTGTTCTCTGAAAGTAACGTTCTTACTCAATTAACATGAATCTTCCGGTCGTCGTAAATAGACTATTGCTCTTGATACACTTAAAATTTAATAATTATATTTAAATATTCATTTAAGAATGTTTAGAACTTCAGTATTTTAATTCTTCACAACATTTTTACACAGTTCTTTAACGTTTTTCGTATTAAGTATTGTCATTTTGTAAGTAAAAATCCCATTGTCGGGATTTTTGTGATTTAACTGTATCCAAAATTATTGTCAATAGGTTTATTTTTGAAAAGAAACAATTTTTAGAGGAGAGTGCACCCTATCCTTTCCCCAAGTTAACAACGTTTGTATCTTTTTCTAAGCAACTAGTAAAGACATTTTCATACTGTTTTTTTTTGTATAAAAATTCAGTACTTTTTATACTTTTTTTTAAAAAATGTTTAAAATCTTTTACTGATTTTTAAAATTCCCCGTTATAATACTGCACAAAAACCTGCTTTAAGATTTTTTCCCCAAAAGCTATTTAAGCTATAACAATAATTTTCAGACAGTTTTCAGAAATTGGTGTTAGAAATATACCCTAAAAATTTCAAAGTGATATCTTCAGTAGAACCTGAAAAAGGTACTTAACCCTTAAAAATAGTATTTACGGAAACCGGACAAATAAATTCGT
This sequence comes from Catonia carolina, assembly GCA_035578175.1. Lineage (NCBI taxonomy): Eukaryota > Metazoa > Arthropoda > Insecta > Hemiptera > Achilidae > Catonia > Catonia carolina. Next base: position 71,122,898 of record JAQMRL010000005.1, read on the forward strand.
CCCTTATCGCATAAGAAGGATTACCTGGATCCTCTTTACCTTAGTACAAGTCCTCTAAGTTCCTTTTACCAATTGTATTTTCCTTTCTAATTTTAAAAATTAATTCTTCCAAATATTTTTCTTTTTGTTATGCGCTAAGAATTTAACTTCAACATTACCTTACAAAAATATTTGCCTGGATCCAATCCTAATTCCTTCAACACTAAACACTTCTCAATGCAGCCGATTCAGTACGATAGTTCCAACAAAAATAAATAAACAAGAATACTTTTACTTCTCCGATTTTCAAGTTATTCATCATGATGATCATCTATTAAGTATTAAGCTCATTGGCCTGTTCCGGCATCTATCTCTTTTTTTCTTGGGAGGTCTTCCCAAGACTCGCTTCCCTCTAGGTCTATATTTACATTCTATGCTCTTAGAGGAAGTCTCTGTGCTGGCATGCGAAGTAAATTTTTGGACCAATTTCCTAATACCGGGTGTCCCATGGAATTTGAACCATAGGGAAATAGAATTGATTTCATTATTTTGTTAATATTTTCTTCCCACGAATAAATGAAGACTTGTTGTAGTCAGGAATCATTAGAAAATGTTTAGACCTTTTAAAAAATATTAATTTTGATACATTTTAAGCTGTATTTTAGCTTAAATACAAAAATTTGAAACCGTTGTCCATTTAAGTATTGTAAATTTTATCACAAACTATATAAAACGCTAAAAATTTGGAAATTGATATTTTTTAAATTTTTTGATGCACTGCTTCCGTTAGGCAGTTTTGCCCTTTTGAACAAGTAGGCTATATAATAAAGTAGTGTCTAATACCGGGTGATTACGAATGAAATAGACACTTTAGGTAGCCTCTAAAATATTTAACTGATGTATTCAAATTCGGTAAATGATATACGTTTACAGGGAATTTTTTGAAGTTTATGTTGGTGGACTTTTTATTGTTCATTTTTTACAATATGAAACTACACTTCACTGACGCTCACAGGTCATAAATTATCTGGATGAACCCTTCCTGGACGATAAATTGGCCGCGCAAGTAAGGAAAACATGGTGTACTAGCATTGGCCACTTCGTAATCCTGTGACTTTTTTTATGGGATTATGTAAACGACAAAGTTTTTGTACCACCCGTTTCTGTTGATATCAATGATTTAAAACAACATATCGCAAATGTTCTTACTACAGCTGACGGTCATATCCTAGCACGTGTGTGGGATGAATTCGACTACCGTGTTGATATCTGTCGTGTTGCAAACGGTGCACAAATTCAACATTTATGAATAAAACTTAATGAATTCTTCTATAATATAATCATATACGATCTTTACTTTTAAAATATAAATTTTTTATAAGCTGTTAATATCATGATGATGATGTCACAGGAGAGTGGGAGAGATGGATGGCTAGCCGTACGCTAGCAATTCATTCAGATTCGGGAGTTAGCGGTCGACAGTCTGGCGATTGGTCAGGCTGATTCAAGTTTCATATATTCAATTTATAATAGTTTTAATTACGCTAATCAAATAATACAAGTGTAAAAATAATTCATCAATTCATACATATGTGTAAAAAAAATAAAATTCTTAATACAATTGAACATTTAGTAGGATCATTTCTTTTCCCTAACATAAGCTATCAAAAGTGTCTATTTCATTTGTAATCACCCGGTATAACCGTGTTAATCTTTTTTAAACGCAGTACTTAATAATTTTAGTTTTTTTTTTAGATAAAGTTACTTGTATATACTTACTTTTCTTTTCACCGCTAGGAGCTTCTGGCGTTTTAGGTGTTGTTTTGGTCGGTGTCTTTGGAGCCGATTTAGTAGGAGAGGCCATAGGTAATTTCTTTGGAGCCGGAATTTTGGTAGCAGTTTTCTTAGGAGATCCAACATCACCATTTGTTGTTGCTTCCTAAAAATCAAAAAGGTTTTGTTTTTCTATTTCTACATGTGTAGTCATTAAAACATTTTAACACATTCAGTGCTAGAGATTCGCCTAGCGGGTCATGGGTAGGTGTTACCGCCAGGCTGTCGTCTCACCTAGCGGGTTCTGTTTTGTTATTATTTTAAGTAATTCCAGAGGGACACCGCCTGTCGGATATCAGTTTTTTGCTAAAATATAGTCCTCAGAAAGGGTTTTCCTTTGTAACCGTGCAGTTCGTTTTTAAATTTTCGTCATACGGTCTTCTAACCTCGTGTAGTATACTCGTTCAGTATTTTTAACGGGTTTCCAGGGTACAGTTGAAGCCGTGAATTTAGTATCTTTGCAGCTATAAATTAAAAATAGCTTACACTTTTAGATTTACTTGAAAAGTATATTATTTGCAGTTTAAAATTATGTACGAAATTACGCGTAAATCGTAAAGGTAAATTGAAAAATTCAAACAAGAAATACATTTATTATAACAGGCGAAAATAAACCTAGAAACCATTGAATTGTTTACTTTTATGTTATTAGCAAACATAAATCCATGTATAGGTCGCAAATAAAATAAATCTGTAAAAACGTTTGTAACATAAGTTGTAGGCCCTACATAAAACAAGCGGAGAATACGCTGCACGAGTAATCAGCCCAAAGGGAGATATACCTCATAATTGCTCAGCTATGAATGTGTTAAAAAATAATAAAGTAATTAAGAGTTCTTATTTTCTTATTTATTTAATATTCTATTAAACATGTAATAGTGCATTGTATAAGATTATTGATTACTATTTTATTATAAAACCACAATACGTAAACAAAATACGTTTCGTTCAAAAACTAATATGACAACATTTTAATAAAATGTTTACCTAAATACCTCTGCAAAATTTTACGTATACGTATTTTACAAAACATATTCTACTAACAGTTAATATTATTATACTGTGGGGCTGGGATGCATTAAATCATCCAATCACAATGCAATGTCATCTGTCTTTAGCATTCCTTTCTTCAAAGCGAAAGTTACAATGTTCTTGTGCAATTTTCTTCTTTAAAAAAACTTCTTTTAATAAACTTTAAAAAACAAGATTCCAAACACAATAACAACTCCCTACAATACTTTTCACTTTGATACTGGACTGGATTTCAGTCCAAGACTCTCTGACGCATAACAAACGCTCCTTTCTACGTATCGAACCCAATTCTTCACTCGGACTTAAATATACCTTATGTCAACAATACTTTTTACATATTTAATCTCAGATTTAAGGACAATATGTTCAACTACCGGAACCCACTTGTACGTGATCTAGACAATGAACATCTCCCAGGTAATCCCCCACGGCATCTACGCAGACGATGGAGCAGAGATATTATAAGGTAAACTATTTTGGCTACGTATCTACACAATTTTCAAAATTTAAACAAATCATTATAAACAAACATCTTTATAACGCTGGAGTCCTGTTGCTGGGTGGTGTTCTCCTTGAAGTACCTTAATACGAGGCGTCTTCAGAAGAAAATAAGTACCGTTTTTAAAAAAATACAAGTAAAACAATTTTTTTTCAACACAATTTTATTTCTACATGAAAACCCAAACCTTAAACTATTTTTCGACATAGTTTCCACCAATGTTCAAACACTTGTCGTAGCGGGTGATCAATTTGTCTATACCCTCTTCGTAGAAGGTTCCCGCCAACGAATGTAGCCACGACTCCACGGCAGTTTTCACTTCATCGTCGGTTTCAAAGCGTTGGCCGCGTAGCTCGCGCTTCATGTGCAGGAACAAGTGGTAGTCAGACGGTGCCAAGTCCGGGCTGTAGGGCGGGTGATTGAACTGCTCCCAACGAAATTGTCGAACCAGTGTTTGAGTGTCACCAGCGGTATGGGGCCGAGCATTGTCATGGAACAACACAATTCCGTTACTGAGCATTCCTCTCCGTTTTTTTTTTGAATTGCCCGCCTTAGTTTTCTTAAGGTTTCGCAATACCTTGCCGCATTAATGTTTTCACCTCTTGGGAGAAAATCAATCAGGAAAACACCTTTCCGATCCCAAAAGACAGTGCACATGATTTTTTGTGCAGACATTGTCGTCTTGAATTTTTGTTTCTTCGGGGATTGCGTGGGTCGCCACTCCATTGACTGCTGTTTAGATTCCGGTGTGACATGACGGACCCAATTTTCATCACCTGTCACAATTGTGTTTAAAAAATCCTCACCATCATCACTGTACCGTGTGAAAAAAGTTAAAGCTTTTCCGAGTCTCTTGGTTTTGTGCACGTCAGTGGCGGGAACCTTCTACGAAGAGGGTATAGACAAATTGATCACCCGCTACGACAAGTATTTGAACATCGGAGGAAACTATGTCGAAAAATAGTTTAAGGTTTGGGCTTTCATGTAGAAATAAAATTGTGTTGAAAAAAAATTGTTTTACTTGTTTTTTTTTTAAAACGGTACTTTCTGAACACGCCTCGTTCATAGTTATTGTTTTATCATTTTCACTAGTTGTCAAATTGTACAATCGTAGAATTTCAATAAAATAAAGTTAAAAAAGGGCTATTTATAACCGTGAAAAATCTTTATTGAATTAAACAAATTTTTGTTTACTTACATTCCCTTGCGTTGATTCATCAACTCCACTGTCATGATCTCCATCTGTAAACAAAAAAAATTATATAGATTTATTTACAATATGTTTTATATTTTATGTAAGCATACAAATTTAAATGTAATTATATAAATGAAAATTCCATCAGTTTTCTTTGCAATATTTATTTATATAGAACAATGAGTAGAGTAAAAATTGTAATTTTTATTATAGTCTACTTATTTTTACGTTAAAATTATTATGATTTTAAACGATAATTCGATGTCAACGTCGTAATAAATTTTTCAATATATCGTTTTGATTGAAAGAAGTAAAAAGATTATTTGAACTAGTTTGGGATCAACGATATTTCTTCAAGGAATCAATTTTATGCTTCCATTAAAATTAACTTCATACGTAAAATCGTGTAATGGATCTTTCGCTAATTTATCAAAGGTCAAATCGAATTGCTGAAAGTAGAAAAAAACCCATGGTACTTATTGCGGATAATCAGTGATGGATTGAATTGTCCGATAAAAATATATTTTCAATCAGTTATTTTGTAATGAAAAAATCCTGGGAAAGACCAAGTAGTGTATAAAATTTTACTTCCAGTTTAAAATGTACCTTGATAATTTTAAACTTTAAACAGAAATACGTTTAAGTTAAACAGTTGAAAGTTGAAGTACAATTTACAGTTGATGTTGCTTATTTACCGGATTTGTCGTCTCCAACAGTTTTTTCTACATAACTAATTAATTTCAATATAATTTTTGCACCATTGGTCGCTGGGCAAGTGTCCAATCGATGCTCAGTTTCTGACCAAATGTTAGTTAACAAATCATCTGTTACGTTTTTCAATGCCTTATTAATTCTTTCGTTTAAGGGGAGACTGTACTTTATATCCCGCCAATGTTAAATTTGCTATTTTTAGGTACACTTTTCATAGGATTGGTGTAAGATACGAAAATGAAACTTTACACACTTATAGTTGTAGGGTGGTTTTAGCTACTGACAGTTTTTCAATTTAATCTGTTGGATCATAAAGTTTTTAAAAGAATAACGAATAACATGAAATACTTACAATTTTTTTCTATGTTTTTTTGATATTACTAATTTTTTGAGCACCTGAGGAAGTAAAAACAATGACGGTGAATGTGCATGTACATGATAATTAACTGGGAAAAATTTTAGCTTGGTAGGTTAAATGGTTTCTGAGAAAAACGTACCTAAGTGTTACAAATCTAAATTTACGGGAAATGGCACAAATGAAAAACAAACATGTTTAATTTCCCATCAACAGTTGGTTAGAAAGCTGCACCAACAACGGAGAATATTAAAAGTGAAGCAGATATTTAAAAAAAAACTTAAATTATTTTTGCACTAAAACGAGCAATATAAAAATATGAAAAATATATTTTGCCCTTGGCAAAATGTTAATTTTTTAGGATTTTTAAACCTGATAGACTTACATTTTTTTTATTAAAATATTTTTTTTTGTCGTAATTTAATGTTTTTGTGGTAAGTCTAGTTCTAAACTGTTAAAAAACATTAAAAACCGAAAATCAAAATTTTCAGTCAAAACCATCATACAGTCTCCCCTTAAGTGATTGAGGTTACGAATATTTTTTGATTAAAAAAATATTTCTGATATACTCCTCAAGAAAACATTGCATGGTATCAGTTCTGGACTCCTTGGAGATCAGCGTATAGGTCCTTGCCATCCTATCCATCGATGTCCTTTTCTTTTTCAGTGAACCCAATCTTTTCAGACAAAAGCAACAACCAGAAAATAGTCATAGTAATCAAACTGAATGGAATGACACTACTAAGAAGAGAATTCACAGAATTTAAATTCATCTGAAAATTGATTTAAATCAAGTATTAAATTGTAATATCAATAGCATTTTATAATTTGGTGCAATATTAAAAAAAATTAAATGTATATTGAACGTTTTGCAAGTATAGAAAATATACAAAAGCATTAACTCTAAATTTTGTATCTCAAATTCAACATTTGGTGTTGTAATTTACCTGTTAAATTATATTTTGACAAATTTTTATATTGTGATATATAGAAAGCCGTGGGTGCATATTTTTGAGATGTACTTATATTGTAATTTTACACTATTACTACATAATTTTAAAGCCATATATTGTTTACTAATTAGATTTATTAAACGATGAGTGTATTGTTTTCTGGAAATTGTATATATTGTTTTGAAATGGCTTTGTTATAAGCCCTAGTGTAGTTTTAAATCGCTTTTAAACTGTGTTATTAAATAAAAGAAGAAAACACCTACCCTAGGACATGGCTTTTAGCCATAGTTGGGTTGGTCAATTCCTCCACCTCGTACATTGGGAATAGTTGTCAATGCATTACAGCTTTTTAAAAGAGTGTCTATGGAAATAATTGTAAAAAAACATAGAAATAAAGTTTTATTATTATTATTTTTATTATTATTATATAATTTGTTTTATCCCTAATGTGTGTACGTTGCAATCTGTTCAATTCAGAACAATAAGCAACCCCGTGACCCAATGAAATAAAGATGATGTGAATGACGTGTAAATGAGGTGTAAGTCTTGTACAGACGTAAGCCGAACATTTCTGAGAGAGTATGGTTAATTGAATCCCAACGATCAAAGAAAACCGGTAACCGCTGTCTAGTATTCAAATCCGTATAAAAAAAGTAACTAACTTTACTACAATTTGAAACAGGAACCTTCGTCTCCAAAATTCAGCTGTTACACAGATCACTCGCAGCGACGACTTTACTCCTAGACCAACCCGGTGGGTCATTACATAATAAACCTAAAAATATTTACTAAATATTTAAATAGGATTGGCGTAAAGGGATTAACTACATGTTTTACGAGTTGAACAAAATTAAATTGAACTTGAACCAATCTTTAGAAATACAAAAAATAAATAAATTTAAAAAACCGTATATTATTCTGCACAAGTTATTTTATTTTTAATAAAATTATTAAAAATCACTAGAAACGTTCAAAGAATGAGTAAGAACGTATAGAGCCAATTTTAGACCACGTGAGGTGACTTAAGACGTTTCTGAAAGCTCTTTTTGCACCCTAAATTCTCAGCTTTCATTTACAATAGGCTAATCCAGTTTCCATTCAGGTTTTCTCAATATCTTTTCTGTTTTATCAGCCGATTATCATCCATTGTATACAGGTGTCCTTAACATTTTATCCTTTTTTTGCTAATCGTTTCCATTAATAGTTTATTTTCCTTGTATAGATCTTTTCGTTCTTATAATCTATATTGTCCATCTACTATCTTCGGACCCATTGTCTTGGAAGGATCTTTCTCTCAAATTTCTCTGTTTCTCTTAGTCCACCCTTACCGGTCATTCTAAAGCACTTACTGGCGTACAGACACACAACTCACAGTATTATATTCATTACAGTATTATAATATCTAATCTTAGCTTGTCTTGAGAGTGCTTTCTTTTTTTACTAGTGCTGAATTCCTTGGAATGCACCGTCCATCTTTTTCCTCGTCTGCTATGATCCTTTTCGCTAGTCAACGGTTGTATCTCCCCGAGTTACTTGAAGCTATAATCTTCTCCAGTTTTTCCCCATTGTGTCTTGATGTGACGCGAGAAAGTTTTAATATTCGTAATGTATTTATAGTCCGATTCACGAAAGAAAACACTTGTCTTTAAGCAGCAATATCTTTTGAACCGATGTATGTAAAAACAATTACGATAAATCAAATTAAAGCTTGTTTTATTGCTGATTACAGGATATACATTAACATTGTCGGAAATTAATTCTATTCCTAATTTGTGTACGTTGCAATCTGTTCAATTTAGAACAATAAGCAACCCCATGACCCAATGAGATGAGGATGATGTGTATGACGTGTAAATGAGGTGTAGTCTTGTACTGACCCAGGCCGACCATTCCTGAGAGAGTATGGTTAATTAAACCCCAACCATCAAAGTACACCGGTAACCACTGTCTAGTATTCAAATCCGTATAAAAGTAACTACCTTTACTAGGATTTGAACCAGGAACCTTCGTTTCCGAAAATCAGCTGTTAAACAGCTGATTTTGGCGACGACTTTACCTCTAGACCAACCCGGTGGGTTGGAAATTAATAGTGTATTAAATATAACGAATTATGCGTAAAAAGTACTTTGTTTTTAACCAATTTTCCAGTATACTCAACTTCAAGATACTGTTACTTTGTTCACGCGTACTTTAAAACTTATAGGGCTATAAATTTGCCCACAACGGGCAGGTGGAGTGTTCAATTAATTGCACTCGATCTGTTGGTTCTAGGGCTACAAAAACTAGTTCTGTTTCTTATCACATAGTCAGCCAAATTATATGACTAAACTATTTAAGAGCAGAAGAGGTAGAGGTGTAAAATACACTAGTCTGAGTTATCTCCTCTGAGAGTAATGAAGTTCACTATACAGGTAGACCCTGTGGTGAATGAAGTGAAGGTGTCATTTGCAGGGTAGAAAGTGGGTGCTTTTTAGAGGGCTTGGCATGCTGATAAGCATACTCTTTCAACTCAGTGAGTAAGGCAATAGTAAACCACCTCACTCCTCGTTTTTACTTAGTAAAACCTCTAGAGGTTCAGCCTTTAGACTGTTGACCGAAACAACAGGGCTACAAAGTATTATATGTTGACGTAATCCACTAACCAACAATAAAACAAGCTTTAATTTTATGTATTGTAATTGTTTTTGCATAGAACGGTTCAATAGATACTGCTATTTAAAGACAGGTGTTTTCTTTTGTGAATCGCACTATAGTTTTCTCGAAGAAATCTGTAGTCCAATTTTTTACTTTCTCTTGCCTATATGAATATATAGGAAGGAAAGTATTGTTTTCATGTCGATTTTTCGAAATCGAGTTTTCACCGGATCTATACGTTTTCAGACCCCCTGAACCCAAAAAACATGTTTTTAGCGATTGGTCTGTGTGTGTGTCTGTGTGTGTGTGTGTGTGTGTGTGTGTGTCTGTGTGTGTGTGTGTCTGTGTGTGAACAGAATATCTCAAGAACGGAACATCGTACGAACTTGAAACTTGAAACTTAAGTTACATACCACTACCGGACGCGACACGAACATTTTCATCAAAATCGGTCAACCGGAAGTAGTAGTTTATTCGTATAATTTTTCAGTTTTTTGCGATTTTCTCAAAAACTGGTCCTACGATTTTTTTTAAAATCGCCTATTTTACTCAATTTTTTATTCTCTACAAGATAGGGTAGGCGCCATGTTTGCTGAAATTCTCGGTGAGGCTGTTTTCACGTAAAAACGTTGTTTTTTTAAGATTACGGCTTTAATATAAATTTTAGCGCAAAAACTTATATAATAAAAGTTGTAGAGAATTTAAAAACCTACAACTTCTGTTTCAAACAATTTTTTGTAAAACGCTTAGTTTAGCGGTAATTTGCGATTTTCTGTTTTTTTTCTCACGAAAACGTGAGAAAAATCGATTTTTTTAACATTCCGGTCTTAGTATGCATTTTACGACAAAAGTGTATATAATTAAATTTATAGAAAATTAAAAGATCTACAACTTTTGTTTAGAGCATTTTTCTCTACAGAGCCTAGTTTAGCGTGAAAGCGTGATTTTCCGTATTTTTAAGCCAAACTGAGTTCGATTGTCATTTTGCGTCATTCACTCATGATTAAAATAAGGTTATGTTTTTGAGGTTAGTTTTTGTTTATTTCTAATGTTTTAATACTAATGTTAGGTTTATTGTTAATTATTTGCATTGGCAAGAGAAAGTTGTGTGAGTGTTTCACACCAGATTTTTCTGCTTGTTCTTGATGCGATCTTAAATAAATAAACATTGAATAAAATATTTTGATTCATTGTTATTTTCCTTGTGATATTTATATTATTTAAATTTATTAAAATATAAATTGAGAACATTGAAAATAGATGCCAGGTGAAATTTATATACGTATTAAGGACTACGGACTACTTAGCGGTTAATTTGAATTAAATCTAGGTTAAGTCTAAGGGGTAGAAATGAGGGCGTCCACCTTTCTAGTACAACTGAATGTAGGTAGTTTTTGTAAGCGAGTGAGGTTAGGTTTCCTTACAGAAGGGGTGTGTATTAACTATTGTTATTGTTGTTTCAGTTCTACCAACATTAAAACACTAGTGTATCAGCTCACGCAATACTATTGATTACTTCTTTATATTCGGACAAAATAATGTTTCACCAATTCTCTCTTTTCTCTACTATTACAGTTGTGTTGTATTCTTTCATTTTTTGTATACCAAAAATTTCATATTATTATTTTAAATGAAAAATTCAAATGGTGTATTTTACATGACAGTTCAACGACTTGTGTGTCTTATAATATAAAACAAAACTTGTTCTACATTATATAAAATTGCCTATAATATTGTTTCTTGAAGTTTATTTCGTCTATGTGAGTGGCAGTCAGAAAGATTGTTTTCATCATATCATGTAATGCCTTTCAAGTTCTTTTTAAAAATTTCTTTCCTAATATATTTATTTATTAAAAGTCTGTTTTATACTTTTACATCTTATTTTAGAAATATAATGATTTTATTATCTATTATGTCTACGTATGTCATATCGAATTGTTTTTAAATATCTTAATTAACTCTGAGTAATAAAATAATTTTCAAAATAATATATTTTTTCTTCCTAATGTGTGTACGTTGCAATCTGTTCAATTTAGAACAATAAGCAACCCCATAACCCATTGATATGAGGATGATATGTATGACGTGTAAATGAGGTGTAGTCTTGTACAAACTAAGGCCGACCATTCCTGAGAGAAAGTGGTTAATTGAAACCCAACCGTCAAAGTACACCGGTAGCCACTGTGTACCATTGAAATCCGTATAAAAAAAGTAACTAACCTTACTAGAATTTGAACCAGGAACCTTCGTCTCCAAAAATCAGCTGTTAAACAGCTGACTTGCGGCGACGACGTTACCCCTAGACCAACCCGGTGGGTTGCAAAATAATGCTTTAATTTTTGTGGATGATTTGTGGATTGTGTACAAGAGTAAGGAATGAGCTTCAAAGACCAGTGTATGTTTTGAATGAATTATGCAAAAAGTATAATTTTTTTATGTTTCCGTAAAAAAGTCAAAGATAATGGCATTTACTGGTAAATATCTCATCATGTCTAAAATTGTGGTAGATAATGTGATGCTAGAAGAAGTATCACAATGCAATTATTTGAGTTGTGATATCAAATTTGATCAAGATTTGGTTATAGAGAAGGAAGTTGGAAAATTCCAAGCAGTGTGCGAAAATATTGGCAAAACTCTAGACAGGGAAACAAGGAAAGAAACTAAAATAAAATTTCACAAGTTGATGGCTGCCCCAGGTCTACTCTTTGGAGGCGACTACAGGCGGCAGACATACGATTCCTGGAGAGAACATTCGTAGGGACCAACTAAGAAATGAGGACATAAGAACGGAACTGGATGTTTGCAACCTGAATGGAAAGATTCCAGAATATTGAAATCAATGGAGGGAGCCCGTAAAGAGAATGCCTGAGGGAAGGAACCCCTCAACATTCTGCAATACAGACCGGTGGGAAGAAGAGATGTTGGGAGGCCACACAAGAGATGGTAATAATTCAAAAAAGTTTGTTCCTGTTGTGAGTCGGACCAGAGAGGAGCCTAATCCTTAATTGTAAAAAGGAGGAGGAGGAGGAGGAGCAGAAGAAGAAGAAGAAGAAGAAGAAGAAGAAAAAGAAGAAGAAGAAGAAGGAGAAGAAGGAGAAGAAGGAGAAGAAGAAGGAGAAGGAGAAGGAGAAAGAGAAGGAGGAGGAGAAGGAGGAGGAGAAGGAGGAGGAGAAGGAGGGGAGGAGGAGGAGGAGGAGAAGGAGGAGGAGAAGAAGAAGAAGAAGGAGGAGGAGAAGGAGGAGGAGAAGGAGGAGAAGGAGGAGAAGGAGGAGAAGGAGGAGAAGAAGGAAAAGAAGAAGAAGAAGAAGGAGAAGAAGGAGAAGAAGGAGAAGAAGGAGAAGAAGAAGAAGGAGAAGAAGGAGAAGGAGAAGAAGAATATTTATACAGTTATAGCTATATAAAATTACTACAATTTACTTACTATTTTAGTTTTAACTATAATACTATGTTAATGAGTTATGGTAATAATAATTAGACAGGTGTCATTCATCCCCTTTCCTTAATGCTAGGTCATACCTTTTCATTGGTTTGTCCTTACGTAAAGGTATATTTTCTTTTGTATCTATTCTGTTTTCTCTTATGGTTAATTCTAGTCAATTATTTTTATTCTGAATAATTCTAGGTTATTGTGTACTGCTCCTCTTCTCAGTCTTGCTAGAAATTCTAGTCAGTACATAAAAGTCGTTCCTATTCCGGGCTGACCAGTGTGATGCGTACGTGAGTGTCAGCCGTTAAGACAGTGCCATTTACGTTGAGATAGTTTTGTTATAAAAAGTGAATTTTTGAACTGGTTTGTGATAGCGATGCATATGCGTATGGTCAGGTGAAACATTGTCTGGGTTGCCATCTTTTATTTGCAGTTATGTTTAGTTTAAGCTTTAACCCAATAGTTTAAACGTAATAATCCATGGTAATTTATTATAATATGTTTTTTGTCATCAGTCTGTTCGACTGTTTTGATGCAGTTCTCCAAGCTGTCCTATTATGCGCAAGTTGTTTCGTATCTACATACCTGTAACACCCTACATCTTTTGTAATTTGCTTTAAATATTCTAATGTTTGCTTTCCTCTACAATGCACTCCCTTAGTATTACCTTCCATTATAAATAGACCAATACCTGGATGTTTTAAGATGTACCGCACTAGCCTATCATTTCTTCTAGTAAGATGTTTCAATATAAAGATACTGAAGTCACGAGATTGCCTTTTGCGTTTGTATGGGCTGTAAGGAAGGGAAGTGAAATATTTGCAGTGCTGCCAACCTCAACAGTGAAACACTACTCGTACATTTCACTACCGTGCAGTTTCTAGATACATTTTGTAAGCTGTGGTTTATTCCGAGAAAATGTTTTTTTTCATAAACCTTATAAGAAATAAATATGACCTGTAATATAGCCTATAACTTAATTACATGACTAGAAATGTTTGATTTACTGTAATTATGAATGAATTGCCTTCTTTACTATTGCTGTCATCGGCGTTTTCATTATCAGTCTCTTTAGTAACTACCTAATTGTTTTCTTTTTTTACCAGGTGTAAATAAAACTGTTAAAGAAAGGCTTCTTCACGTCCTTAATTTCCTTCTTTATTTTTCGAATTGTTGAAAGAGAAACATCACAGTAGTTAGCCGCTCGCTCACGGCTTTTGTTAAAAAGCACGGATAGGCATTTTTGTTCAGCTTCAACTTCACAACATTTTGTTACATTGCGTTCAGCACTGTGAATAGTTCGACCATGTTTTCGAGAAACCGACATTTGTGTTTTCGGTAACAAACAGCTATATTCGTACATTTAACCTACAAAAGGTTCCGCGATATACTGCATAAGCTCTGGGTATTGTATAACTTGTTATGTTTGTCTTACCGAGATTAAAGCAGTCGCGCATGCGCACTGATTCTTTCCCCTCTTTACCCCTCGTTGCAAACAAGGGCAAACTCGTGACTCAAGCGACTATACTTCTTCTTTCATCCATTCGTCTTACAATCTCTAAATTACTTATTTTGCCCACCCACCTAATCTTTAACATTTTCCTATAATATTAAATTTCAAAAGTTTCTATCCTCTTCCTTTTTACACCCCTGTCACCCACGTTTTGCTTCCGTATAATGATACACTCCAAACATAGTATTTTAAGAATTAAAAAAATTCTTAAATTTATTTATTATTTATTTTTATTCCTAATTTGTGTACGTTGCAATCTGTTCAATTTAGAACAATAAGCAACCCCATGACCCAATGAGATGAGGATGATGTGTATGACGTGTAAATGAGGTGTAGTCTTGTACAGACCCAGGCCGGCCATTCCTGAGAGAGTATAGTTAATTAAACCCTAACCATCAAAGTACACCGGCAGCCACTGTCTAGTATTCAAATCCGTATAAAAGTAACTACCTTTAATAGGATTTGAACCAGGAACCTTCGTCTCCGAAAATCAGCTGTTAAACAGCTGATTTTGGCGACGACTTTACCTCTAGACCAACCCGGTGGGTCAAATTTATTTTTAATAAATAATTGTTATAAGTTTCAAAAAAGTTAATTATCTTTTATTATAACCAGATCCCAAAATAACAATGATTAAAATGTTACAATATTTACTGTTAATTATCCATTATTAATAGCGTAGAATTTTACAACAAAATATGTATTGCATGGGATCTTTTGTTAACTACTGTTACATTATTTTGTTAACTGGCTTATATCATTACAGAATGAAGTTAATTGTAAGTTTGAAACTTAACGAACAATAATAGTAATAATAGTAAAAGTAACAACAAACAATGTACAGTAATGTTAATAGTCAGAGGTTGTTAGTCAGTTGCTATACAATGTTGATGGTGTGTGATATGTTCGTGCTAAAGTGTACTAGATGCGTTTGTTGATTGGATTGTCTCAGTGTTCTAGTGTAATGTTGTATACTTGTGTGTTTTTATTGTAATTTGTAAATGTGTTTAACCTTAAAACACCATACTCGTTTCCTATCCTTTCTCTCCTATTCTAAACCAACGCTTTTAAAATCTACCACTAGTTTAAAATACCAGTCATGCCCTTTGTTTTTGTTTCGGTTTGTTTTTCTTGCAATTTAACGATTACCAACAATCTAACGTATACTACACAAAACGAACCTGTCAAATATCACACTAAACAGCTATGCTATTTTATAGTTTTAATGTAGTAGCCTACTTCAAAAAAAGAAGAAAATAAAGGAAACTGAAATGTTTAATGAAAATTAACGTGGAAAACTGGGATTAATGAGTAAACACAATAAAGAAAAACTGATGAAATTTATCCGTTTTTAATACTGCCGTATTGCGTGTTTTTCTTCTGCGTATTTCAACTTACATCATTATCATTACGTTTCGTTAAATACATTTGTAAATTATTACATCTCATAAACCTTACCTAAAGGTTTTTTACTTTCTCTTGCCCTATATGAAATTTAGGTAAAAAAGTCGTTTTCGTGTAAAATTTTCGAAATCAAGTTTTCACCGGAAATAAAAATTTTCAGACCCCTAGAGACCTAAAACACCATGTTTTTATCAATCGGTCTGTTTGTGTTTGTGGGAGTGTGTGAAAAAATAATTTAAAAACAGAAAATCGTCCAAAGTTGAAACTTAGAACTTAGGTTACGTACTACGAAAATACCCTACACGAACATTTTCAACGAAATCGGTCAACCGGAAGTTGCAGTTTATTCGTAAGATTTTTATTTTTTAATTACTTTTTAAAAAACGGCTAATCTACTACATTTTTATGCTGTACAAGTTGGGTTGAAAGGCATATTTGGGGAAATATCTGGGGGAACCGCTGTGCTCACGCGGTAAAAAATTTGTTTTCTTTGAAAGATTGTGTAAATTATGTATTTAAGGGCAATAGTTTACTCATATAATCAAAATTGTAAAAATTTAAAAACCTAAAATTTTAATTTCAAGCGGTTTTTTCTACAGAGCTTAGTTTATCATCAATTTTTCATAATTTATAATATCAAGTTCTTCATTAATTGGTCTTTTTTATATTAGTAAAAGAAGGTCACGTGAGTGTTTTACACCAGCTTTTGATTTTAGGTTAAATTAATTATCTACTATTGTTTTTCTTTCATAATTAACATTTTCTTTCAAATTTGAAAGAGTTGCAAAGAATAAAAGTGGAAATGAAAGAATCAGACATTTTCAAACAATATAGGATACAGAATTCCAAAACTGGTTCTGGGTTTCTCAGCGAAAAAGAAACTTGACAAGAGTTCTACAACGCAGGGAGTAATTTATTGTAAAAATTGTTTCCGTATTCAACAATTTATCACAACAAAGGCTATCGCTCTTCTGGCTTCAATTTTCTTTTGCATAAGAAAGCTGTAGTTCTGCAATTCTATTCTCCCTTGTACAGTTTTTTAAATACAATGTATTTTTATTGCTCTGTCAAAACAAATTTGGTACCCAAATACTTGATTCTTGTGACTGCTCCATAAGACATTTATTAATCACAATCTTGTATCCTAAAGGCTCCCTTGTTTTCAAAAACGATCACTTTACTTTTCGTGCTAGATATGCACAGGCTGTATGAACTGCCTATGTCTGGAAAATAAAAAATGGCTTTTTTGAGCTTCTCCTCTGATTCGGCTATATTAAAAGTTGTTTCTATTAATACAGCTTTCGAAAGAGACATAAAACATTTTGATACTCCGGTATAAGAGCTTATGCCGCAAAAAAGAAGAAAAGATCTTGGTTTTTCAAAATTAAGTTTAATTGTACGTATTGTGTGAACATTAATTATTTTAATTTTGTAAAGGTATGTTCACATGGAGTTACATCATGTAAATATTTTTTACGAATTATTTGTTTTTAAGTAATAGCTTGCGAGAAAGAGCGAGAAAGGTCAAGTTTTGTAAAATTATGGCAGCTTCAGTTATTCTGTACGAAAGTGAGGCATGGGCAACCAGAAAACTCCAAGAGTAGAGAATACAGATGGCAGAGATGACATTTCTGCGAAGGAATAAGGGGTGTGCACGCATGGAAATTATAAAGAATGAGGAAATAAGGTCAGAATTGGTTATTTACAACCTGAACGAAAAGATAAAGGATTAACGCCAAAGTTGGAGACAGCTCATGGCAAGGATATCCGATCACAGGATACCTAAGCAAGCGCACTGGTATACTCCAGAAGGTAAAAGGGATATCGGTAGACCTAGGAGGAGATGAAGATATTAATGATATAATATATTAATTCGGAACAGGCTGCGGCCTAATCCTTGGTTGGAAGAAGAAGAAATAACAGCTTGCGAAAAAAATTCTGTTAAAAAGTACATATAAACAGACAACAACAATATAAATCTGCTAAATTATTTGCTGTAAATACATTGAATTGCAATTTTCTAAATAAACTGAGCGTGACAGTGCATTATACATAATATTAGAAACAAATTGTTTATGATATGGCTATATTGTATAACATGTTTTATCGATAATATAATGCAGTGGAAATAATTTATCAATTAATAATGCAAACTAATGTGCAGAAAATATAAGTGTGGTAAAATAAATTGTGTGCAATTACAACACAAGTGCAAATTGTGTAAAGAAATGTTACAATCAATATTATAGAACCTTTAGATTTCTTGGCCGATAATAGACGTTCTTGTCGTGAATCTCTTCCTTCAGATTTTTCAAGATTTCTCGCATTCATTATTCCATCCTGTATTGAATCCGTTCTAGACGTTCTTCCTGAAGATACTTCAGAATTGGTCCCGTTTAATAGTGGTGTGTCCCTTCCTGAAGGAGATCGTTTTAAGGAACTTGGTCGTTCCGGGGTGGTTGTAGAAGATGGAATTGGATTGGTCATTCTTGTTGGTGTTGAAGAGCGTTCTGGTTGCGTGTAGTTTCTGGTTGGTGTTTCAGGAGGTTTAGATGGTGCCTCTGGTGGTTTAGTCGGTGCTGGTGGTGTAGGAGAAGGTGATGATTTTGTGGGTTCTGGTGAAGTTTTTAATAAAGGATCTGAGTTACCATATCCAGATTGATTTGATAAAGGTTTAAGTTTTTCTTCGTGGCTTGATTCTTGTGACGGTTTGTAGTCCATAGTTGGTGGTTTAATTGGCGGAACTTGTGTTGGTGGAATTGGTTGAGGAGAAGGATTTGATAACACATACGTGGGTTGTTTAGGTCCAGGTGTTGGCGTCGGTGAATTCTGGTATTCTGGTTTATTAGGAATTGGAGATCGAGGAACACCTTGATTGAGTGGTGAAGGAGAATTTCTGATACTATCAGCTGATTCTGGTCTAGATAGATATTTCTGTGAGTCTACCAAAGGGGAAGAGATGTTTCTTGGAGGTTCTTGTCCTCCTGGATATTTATTGAACGGACCAGGGACAGGTGGTCTTGGTGAACCTCTTCCCATTGTCATTCTTGGATCTCCTGCAATCACTACGTCGTCATCATCAAATTTACTTGGTGATCTTGGTGGTCTTGGAGCGTATGGTTGTTGCATCCTAGGATCGGGTCTCATTCCGGATTGTATGGAATCAGTACGTTGCATCATGGGTCTTGGAGGTGGTGGTTGTCCAGGGATGTATTGCTGAGGAGAAGGAGTAGTCTCTCTTCCTTCTGATGGCAACGGTGACCTTCCTCGCATCATATCCATACTTTTATTGGGATCTGGTGGTAAATAGTTTCTTTGCATACCTTCAGATTCCATCCTTTTTTGCAAATCTTGTGGGGGTACTTGTGAAGGTGGTTGTTGATTCATTGGATTATAGTTTTGAAATTGATAAGGTCTTAAAACCGGTCTGATTTGATCCGCTGGTAATTTATCCTTCAATAAAGACCAAGGAGATGGCCGCCTTATACCGGGTTGAAGTTGTCTTTGTGGATTATTGATTGGGTTCGATGGAGGGTTAGGATTGAATGTAACTTTTCGGTTGGGATCTGCTCCTACTTGTGATAATTGGGGAGGTCTTTGAATATATTGTTGAGGAGGTGGACGATATTCCACGGAAGGATTGTATTGACCCGGTGCAGGTCGATTCTCTACGCCCGGACTGTATTGTCCTGCCTGCGGTGGTGGTCGATTCTCAACCGTTGGACTATGCTGACTTGTAATTGGCCGATTTTCAACCGTAGGACTGTATTGTCCTTGTGATCGGTTATCACCTAATGGATTATATTGTCCAGAATTTGATCTGGTATCTGTTGGTGAATTGTACGGTCCGGGAGAATTTGTGGTATACTGCCCAGACGGTCTTTGCCAACCTTGAGATGGTTGAAAATTTAGAGGATTACTGGGTCGTGGTGGTGGTTGTGCCGGTTGGAACGAACGGCTTTCAGTTCTCCTTAATTGTGGAGGTACGTTGTACACTTGACCTTGTCCTTGCGGAGAATTTACTCCGATTCCCGGGTTAAATGATCTTTGAGCTTGATGTTCTTGGAAAGATTGTAACGGTTGCTGTCTTGTAATTGTATCAGATACAGGTATAGATTTTGGTGCAGCACTTCTGTCCACCTGTTAAAACATTTGCAATGCGCGACAAAGACACAAAACAAAACAATAATATAATAATTTCTCATATAAATAAATCATTAATTCTACACTAAAATACTACTATTAAATTAAAAATAATTTCTGCGATAAAGAAATTAATTTCCTGTTCTAATAAACGAAATTATTATGGTCAATTAAAGTCTCTAACTTAAATTTAATCTTTCTTTGTTTTGCAAAATACCTCGACATTTGTTTACAAATATATAAAGTAGTATCTAAATTACTACGCACTAAACTGGAGCGTGTTTAAAAGTTGTCATAATTTATAAGAAACTCATATCATAACCCGAAACAAATTGTTGCGTGGAAACTTAATATTAGTGAAATATAATAACCGGTACATTTCCTCTAATATTTAGATGACTTATAGGTTAAACAATAAAAGAGGGAATTTGTTTCTTTTATTGTATTTAGGCTTAATTTATTTGATCTGAAATAATTTTTGGTGAAAATGTATATTTATTTTTTATAACCATATAAAGTAATAAATTTTTTGTAGATGTGATTTGTATTATTACCTATTTCAAATGATTTCTCTTGTTTTAAGATATTGAACTATTATTCTTACATTTAAATATTAGAGTTCCCGATTAAGAACTCAATTTTTTTGATTTTCCTGAAAAGAAGTTTATTTAAAATGTTTTCTTTCACCATTTTTTATAATGAACTTTTCAATATTATTTCCACCGTATTATTTTTTATCTTTGCTTTAAATTACTGTATATTTTTTAAACTTTAAACTATTAGTTTATTTAATTATTCACTTATTTTACAATATTTTTAATTATTGTAATTTCGTTTATCATTATTTTATAGGTTTGTTTTTAAACCACCATTCAACTTGATGACCGTTTCCGTTAGCGTTAAAGAGTAAAAATGAACCAGTTAAGCGCCTGCCACACAGAATTCGATCTACGTCCGGCGTTCCGGACAAGTGATCGTAGTGTGCAAAATATTTTTTGTACGCTATGGTTAGTAGCGAAGCGTGGCACACAGAGTGCGTACTGATCGTGCGGGCGGCAGCAGAACGCTGCGGGTAGAAACTGAATGGATCTACAGGACAGTTTGAAACTGAACGGATCTACAGGACAGTTTGAAACTGAACGCATTGCGATCCACTCGTGTTCGTCATATAAATTGTACTGTTTGTCACAACGTTGTGATATATTACTTGAAACGGAAAAATTCATTGAGGCAGTACGTTCCTGTCGTAATTTGTATGACGTAGAACATGAAAATATCTGTAAAAGCGGTCTTTATGAGATTAAAGTTCTGTACAAAGTTTATTATACTTTCCAAACTATAATCGTTTTTTGTTTATAGTGTGTACCCACACTGAACGTTTTTTCTTTTTCTTTTAAAGAGATAACAATAGAGTAATAGCTCCTTCCTCTTCTGATAAAGAACTCATCGCGACTAACCGAATGAACTAAACGCATTCTGTGTGACGGGATAGATCGCACTTGAAATCGGGGTACGTTCATTTGCCTGGAACGGAGGACGCAGATTGCATTCTGTGTGATTCACCCTTAAAATCAATGATGTTTTTGTTCATGACTGTCAGCTGTTTATTTACAATTTTTAAGCTTTCATGCACATGTTATCGAAGTATTTTTTATTATTCTGTCAACCCAACAGATTGGTCTTGTAGTAAAGTCATCTGAGAACTTGATTGCAAGAAGAAGAGTAACCCATGGTATTTTCTTCAGAGTGGATCAAGGAGATCTGGTGTAGTGATCAGGGTAATGGCTATTACGTCAGAAATTATGGGTTTGATTCCTGTTTAAGTCTGGAATTTTCTTCTATCACTAATTTTCATATATTATCCTTCATCGTCTGCTTTAGCATTAATAAATGCCGGCCGCATTGGTGTAGTTGGTAACGTGCTCGCCTCTCATCATGTGCTCTTGGGTTTGAATCCCATTTAGGCACGGCTTATTTTCATACGTTACAAAAAATCATTTCATCCTTCACCATATGTATTAGTAGTAATTGCAGAACAGTCGGATGTTAAACCCAAATAAAAGAAAATTAGCATTAATGTGCAAAGGACATTAGATAAAAAAGGCTGTTGTGTGTTATTCTAATCTCTACTCAATTTTCACAGTAGATTTCATGAGATTGGTAGTTTATTTTAGCTAGATCACAATCTAGTTCGTTTCCAGATGAAGTTTTGAAATTATTGCAGAAGATTCTATTATTAATCAGGATAACATCTCAAGAACTCAAAGATTGACCGGTCTGGAGTGACGTTCAAAACGTAAGAAAATCATAAATCCAGATTGGTATTAAACATTTTTGGCTAATAAAAGTTTTAAATTAATTGAAGTAAAAGGTTATATGTTTTTAAAGCAAAAAAAAGGATTTGGTAAAAAATTAACAGGTCAATGTATATAAAATTCCTGGACAATTTTCCAGAGGGATAACGGAAGGGTCACACTGTCGTGCTACAAAATTATCAGTCGAACGATCAATGGTCGGTTTGACAGTAACATGATTTGACCCCGTTTTGCTTCGACAGTCGTATCTTTCTGTGAATATCATCATAAAAAAACAATGTCGAGCACGGAATCCAATCCAACAGTAACCATTGCTGCTGTTATGATTGAGCCTCTTTCGCATCGTACCTATCTCCGAGTAACACTCGCTTTCTATATCGACTCTTCCATAAATGGGTATCACTCTCTCCGATAAATGTCTACTTTAATATTTCTTTTATCATATTTTTATTTTACTTCTAAAATAAAATATTACTGTTCGAATAAGAAAACTATATCTCAAAAATAGCACACTACAAGTTAAGTCATAAATTATCGTTGTATTTTAATATTCTGAAGTATTATTCAAATATCGTATTATTTATCTTGCGAATTTATTAACAGTTTCTTATAAATATATATATATATATATATATATATATATATATATATAACTTGCAACCATACCCACACTGTCTGCAGGTTTATTGCCAGCCTTAGAGGAGTCGCGTTGAAATTGAGTGAAACACCACTGGGTGAATTAAAATTTATATGTATTTATATATGTATTAGAAAATATATGTTGAGTTATAGAACTCTTTATCTTTTTCGGAAGTTATGGTAACTTTTTTTAATTCCTTATGTGCATACATGCCCATAACAGACAGGTGGAGCGTTAAACTATTTGCAATCGATCTGCTACTTTCAAGGTTACAAAAAATTGTTCTGTTTCTTATCACATGGTCAGCCAAAATATATGGCTGAAGAATTTAAGATCAGGAGAGGAGATCAGGAGAGCATTTAAGAGGTGTAAAAATCTCTATACTATTTTTCAAGGCTGTTGAGCTCTGAACGTACGCACTGCTCCCTACCCACTTCATAACTAGCCAATGACTTGCCAGCAACGTTGCCAACACTTGCTCTTGTAGCTCTGTTAAATATTTCGTCGGCCATTTTGTTGGTCTTTCAATAACAATTATAACCTATAAACACACAATCAGCTGATTATATTATAAAGTATTGCATGTTAAAGTGCTCTATAATCGATGTGTTCAGTACGAGATGCAAGACGAGACTGAACTATTGTGGCTCTTATACGCATGCGCGCGTAATGTTTGTCAGGTACAATCTGATAACGCTGGCAAACGTTTTGATTGGTCTAAACGTGTGGAACAGCAGAGCTCATCAACCGTGAAAAGCATATTAGTCGTAGTTATCTCCTCTGAGTGTAATGAATTTCATTACACAGCCTGTGGTGAATGAAGTTAAGGGGTGTCATTTGCAGGGTGGAAAGGGGATACAATTCAGATACCGATAATCATATTTTTCCACTCATTAAAGAAGGCAATGGTAAACCATCTCACTCTGGTTCTACATGGTAAAGCCTGTAGAGGTTTTAACCAGTTTTTGACTGAAGACCTAAGTAACAAAATATGCGTACGCTTCAATCTGTTCCATTTAATAACAACAGCTAACAGTCAAATATAAACGCACACCACTGGTTATTCTGATCAAATTTTATTTTTCACTTAAAAAATTCAACGTTAGCGTAACGATCAAATTGCATGGTTATTCAAAACAAAACAGTTCGTGAAAATTAAATGAAAGATTAAAATAATATACGAGGTATTTTTTTGTTTTTATGTTTAGAGATATTTTTCAAAGTTTGGTTTTAAATGTAATTTTTTATCAGAATTTTATTATTAAAACTGGTCCACTTTAGTTATGTTTTAAATAAAATTAAAGGTTTATTCTTATTTTATTTATCATTGGTTTTAATCCACAGTAAAAATTTTTTTGAACGTATACTTAAAACTACAGTATTACTACAGTTATCCAAATTCACTACTTAACTAGTCGACGAAGTTGGTGAAACTTTGACAATTTTAATTCATTAAATTTACAAAGATATTAAAAAAATTTAGATTTTTAAAGATTTTTATTGAACATTCAATACAGTTTAATTGTTACAAAATATCTAACTCTTTATTTAACTTCATTAGTGAAATTCACAATTATCATGTGTTTAAACAACCAGTAATTATGATGGTTGGAAGATACATACCATGACATGAGTATTCTGATTGGAAAGCATCATCTATTGACAAGTCTCCGACATTTTAATTATTTTTGTAAATAGATTAATTAACGACATATAGTTCCTAAAATAACAAATTTCTGTTTCTTTTCCTTCTTAATTGTGTTTTAATGTATTCATTCATAGAGACAAAATGGATGTTAATAAGTAGGGCACCAAAGAAGATTATGGTAACCCTGAAAGGGAATAAAATAGAGCAGTTCAAGTCTTTTACGTATCTTGGATCCCTGGTAACGGATGATATGAGGTCTGCCAAAGTGGTCAAGGTGTGGTTCGCAATGGCCAAAGAGGTATTTGGCAGGAAAAGACAAATTTCGTGCAGAGGGTTTGATTTGGAATGGCGGAAGAAATTGACGAAATGCTTTGTTTGGAACGGATGCCAGAGGAAAGAATACTTCTAAAAGTGATGGAATATGTTCCAGTTGGAAGAAGGGAGGTGGGAAGACCTCCAAGAAGATGGCAGTAGTCGAGATGTACGGTGTTTATGTAGACGTAGAAGGATGGTTTGTGAGTTCAGAACAGGCTTATACCTAATCCTTGATAGTAAGAAGAAGAAGAAGAAGATCTTTTTTGGAGTGAAGCCACGTATGGAGCGGAGAAATGGACTTTGAGGAGGCAGGATGAAAGGGGGTTGGAGGCCCTAGAAATGTGGATTTGTAGAAGGATGGAAAAGATGAGCTGGATGGAAAGATTTAGTAATGAAGAGATGCTTCGGAGAGTGGGTGAAAAGAGGGGGCTGCTGGAGACGGTGAGACGGAAGAAACACAGGTGTCTGATAGCAGAGTGCTGGATGGACCAGTTAATGGAATGTCACCGCCACCCCTTCTAATTAATCATTTACTGTATTGCCGGCTTCAATAGTTCTCCCGGCCTTTGACGGCATAGCGACAAAGCTTTCGGCTGCGCACCGCAAAGGCCTTTGTCATTAAGGCCAAGCCAGTAGCCGCTCTCTATCACAGCGCTCCCGGCAGCTATATAAAGAGCGCTGCACTGAGCAGAGATTCAATTCCAATCAAGACACCGAGAGCTTCACTTCGAACCAGACAGCAGACAAGACGTTCACCACGGCACACGGCTGCCGGACTCCAGCGAAGACTAATCGACGACCCCGCAAGAGAGAAGATGATGCTTCCGCTCGCCGACCCGTCACCGTAAGCCGTCGACCGGACCGTCATCGCCCGCTGACGCGAGCGATGCCCACAGCGGTCCCTCGACCGAGCCTTACGCCCACCGGACCCGAAGAAGCAGCCATCGACGCACTACTGCGAGGGAAGAAGATGACGTCTCCGCTGGACGACGACACGCCGTGTCGCCTAGCTCCTCGATCGCCACGACGACTTTGACCGACGCCTCTTCAAGACGACCACCGCTTAAACGGCCCTTTTCAGGGCCACCAAACTAATAAGGTTAGCCACTTAACGTCGCCATCCGGTGATAGGAAGAAAGCCAAGAGGGCGCAAAAGGTACAAGATGCTTGATGATGTTACACAGGGAAGAAGGTACGAGGAGTTGAAGAGGTTGGCACAAGATAGGCAGAGATGGAGGACTGGATGTAGAAACCTGCTGTGAAGCAGAACACGAGTGAATGAAAGTTAAAATAAAACCTCTGATTTTGAGTTATTACTGACGGTTTAGCAGGCTATGTTTATTAATTTAACTGGTATCGATTCAAATGCCCAAATTGAAAAAATGGCGAAATAGCAAAAAGGAAAGGACTTGCATATTGTTAACTTTTACCTACTTAGAAGTACGAAATGTCGAGAAATCAGTCTATACCGCACCAAATTTATTGTCTAAGGTGATCCTTTTAAATTGAAACTTAAGTTTTCCATATTAATACATAAATCGGGAATTGTTGACGTGCGTAGTGTTTCAGTCTGCACTGAAATCAACTGTTACGGTAAAAATTCAGGTTATGTTCTGTCGGATTCAAAAATATCTCAATGTTTTTTATTGTAGTATTGTACAATGATATTCTAGAAATGGCTAAGAGAATAAATATTCATTTTAAGAAATTGTATATTCTATAAAATTCTGTGGACAATGAATTGCTATGCATGGAATGTTTTGAATAGAAATTCTTGGAAATCGAAATTAGTAAAACCGTTTTTATTCTTTTAACAATGTTCTCGATTGTTTGGAGATACTATCAGTCGGCAGGTATAAAAAAGTTAGCAATTTTGTAGTTAAGTTAGTAATTGAATTGTGAATGGGAAATGTTGTTGGGCCGTTCGAAAAAAGTGTCATACGGGACAGGTTCTGAATTACGTTAATAGTGAGTGTGCGCACGGATAGTCTCAAGTGGTTGTGGACAGGTAAACCATTGTTTTGATTGTTAAGAAAGCTAAAGTTTGTAGTTAATTTAATTAAAGTAATCTAATTGTATTCGTTAGTTGTTAATTAATTGTAGGCTAATTATTACTTTTGCCGGCCGCATTGGCGCAGTTGGTAACGTGCTCGCCTCTCATCATGCGGTCTTGAGTTCGAATCCCATTCAGGCACGGCATATTTTCATACGTTACAAAAAATCATTTCATCCTTCACCGTATGCATTAGCAGTAATTGCAGAACAGTCGGACGTTAAACAAACAAAAAATTATTACTTTTGGCAATAAATAATTATTATAAGTATAAGGAAGTCTGTTTATTATTTATTATGCCCAGACTCCGAACGAACCTGGACTTACGTGTTACAATATTTTTAAAAGTTAAAAAAAGTAGAAACGTTTATTATTATTTACAACAGTGTTTATTATTATCTTTCAACAGTGTTCTCGATTGTTTGGAGAAACTATCAAACCGCAGGTATAAAAACAGTTCGCGCCTTTGTAGGGAGTTAGTCAGTAATTGAATTATGAATGAAAAGTAGCCTATTGTTGTGCCGTTCGAAATAGTGACGTTACGTTAATAGTTTAAGAACATATTATACACGTACTTTTTAAGACATTAAACAAATATTTTTCAACCAACTTTTTCGACTAGTTCACTATTAATATTAATCCTACAATGTCTACTATAGTATATAAACTATTTTTTTGTTTTTAAATGTATTAGTGAATAATTTTCTAGATGTATTTTGTACCTAGTACTTTTTAAAACATGATTGAAATGAAATGTTTTAAAATATTATTGCTTTTTTAAATTTTCTTTATCAAATTTCTGATAGAGTTGTAGATGGCTCAAAAAACATGGAATCACTTTTTTATGTAATTAATTTATCAATTTTATTCCTCTTCACCATGGAAACAATGTTCAAAATTTTGTACTATAATTTAGATAACCAGTTAACCTGGAACATACGCGTCAAAATTTTTTTTTAATCCCTAATCTGTGTGCATTGCAACCTGTTCATTGTAAGAACAATAAGCAATTCTATGACCCAATGAGATGATGTGAATGACTCATAAATGAGGTGTAGTCTTAAACAGATTCAGGCCAACCATTCCTGAGAGAGTATAGTAATTGAATCCTAACCCTCAAAGTACATTGGTAACCACTGTATAGTGTTCAAATTCGTATAAAAGTAATTATCTTTATTAGGATTTGAACCACGGGACCTTCGTTTACGAAAATTAGATATTAAACAGCTGACTCGTTGCGACGACTTTACCCCCAGACTATCTCGCTGTATCTAATCTTGTTCGTCTTTCTAAAGGAACTGAATAAATGTAACTAATAGCACTAATGCAGCCGAATAGCTAGCTAATTTTTTTGTGCATTACTTTAATAGTTGAATACATGAACTCAAGATTGTTCACAACATTTTGGCCTTGAATTATCAGCTTTATTATTTTAAACAGATTTTTAATATTTTACGTCCGCCTGTTTTGCACTTTAACAATCACACAGACAGAATTTGCCCATAACAGTCAGGTGGAGTGTTATTTAAACTCGATTTGCAAGTTCCAGAGCTACAAAAAATAGTTCTGTTTCTTATACCATGGTCACCCAAATATGATAGAAGTAATTAAGAAGAGGAAGAGGTGTAAAAGACAATAGTCAGAGTTATCTCCTTTGAGAATAATGAATTTTATTGTACAGCCAGACCCTATAGTGAATAAAGTGAAGGTGTCATTTGCAGGGTGGGAAGTAGATGCATTTCAGAGGCTCTGGCATGCTGATAAGCATACTTTTTCACTCACTGAAGAAGGCAATTGGTTTGCTGGCATTTCTCCCACCACCTCCCCTCCGATTGGTCGCCGTAAGGCATAGCTTCCCGGCATAGACCCGAAGGCTGTTCCTAAGAACTCTTAATTTGTTCAAATGTGACGGCGACAATCACCTAAATTATACAGGGTGATTCAAAACTACACGCAATCTCTTGGAATCTCATTCTATAGCTAAAAATAAGAAAAAAACTTCATATAAACATATGCCTGAAAACGCTTTGTTAGCGAGTTATGGCTAGCGAAAAATTTCACCTAGAATTCTGTACCCTCGGTGAAGTAAGGCCGTATAAAAATGTTAAACGTAGTTACAAAGATACAAACACTACTGTTTCTTATGTTTTTTATCTGAAAAATTGAATAAAATTGGTTCCAGAGCTGTAAATGCAATACTTTCAGAGATATCTTACATAAAACACAAGAATTGGTGCAAAGAAATAACTCATTCTTGTGTTTAACGTAACATTACTTCTATAAATGGTAAATAAAGGTGTATTTTTTCTTAAATAAATTTGTAGAAAATTTAATTCTAAAAAGATTCATGTAAATTACTGAGGAAGAAAATGAATAATAGACATTGAAATTTCGCTTTATTTAAAATCAAAACAGACGCACATTTTTAACTGCATAATATCGCCGGCCGCGTTGGCGATGTTGGTAACGTGCTCGCCTCTCATCACGCGGTCTTGGGTTCGAATCCCACTCGGGCATGGCATTTTTTCATACGTTACAAAAAATTCATTTCATCCTTCACCGTCTGCATTAGCAGCAATTTGCAAAACAGTCGGACGTTAAACCAAAAAAAAAAAAAAAAAAAAATTAACTAATATTATATACATACTACATATTGAAAAATATGCGTCTGTTTTGATTTTAAATAAAGCGAAATTTCAATATCTATTATTCATTTTTTTCTGAGTAATTCACATGAATCTTTTCATAATTAAATTTTCTACAAATTTATTTAAGAAAAAATACACCTTTATTTACCATTTATGGAAGTAATCTTACATTAAACACAAGAATGTGTTATTTCTTTGCACCAATTCTTGTGTTTTATGTAAGATATCTCTGAAAGTATTGCATTTACAGCTCTGGAACCAATTTTATTCAATTTTTAAGATTAAAAAACATAAGAAACATTCGTATTTGTATCTTTGTAACTACGTTTAACATTTTTATACGGCCTTACTTCACCGAGGGTACAGAATTCTAGGTGAATTTTTTCGCTAGCCGTAACTCGCTAACTAAGCGTTTTCAGGCATATGGTTATATGAAGTTTTTTTCTTATTTTTAGCTATAGAATGAGATCCCAAGAGATTGCCGTATAGTTTTGAATCACACTGTATAAACTAAACTAAGTTAAAAGTTAAAACTAATTCGAGGGCGAGTTGGAGCCAGGTCAGCCGACCTGGGGAAAGTGCACAGCTCCCCCTCTTGTCATAATGCCTCTTCGGGCTCAAGGCCCCTGTCAAAATTAGAAATGATCCTAACAGTCAAAAAGAATTAACCTAACAAGAAATAAAAGAAGAGTTAGGACGTAAAGTCGCCTTTATTACCAGCAAGTGTTTGTCCACCAATTTAAATTTAGCTTGGTGTCAGCGAGTCGAGATGAGACAGTTTTTCCCTTAGTAATCTACAGGACGACGGTAGAATGTAGCTACCTCGTCAAGGAACCCCCATACCGACCGAGCATGCACCTCACGGCACAAGCTCGAACGTTCCGTGAGAGGCCAATTTTCCCCTTAGCCTTGAAGCTCCAGGGTCAGCCGGCGTCTTGACTCCCCGAGATCGGGGCAATCGTACAACAGATGGTTGCGCGATTGGACCTCCCTGAAGAAGGCAATAGTAAACCATCTCATTCTCGTTCTACTTAGGAAAACCTCTAGTGATTCAAACCAGCCTTTCTGCTGATAACCAATACAACACATTCACAGACAGAATAAACGTTGACATGAAAATGATGATATGAAATACCAAACCTGACCGAGAATTGAACCCGGAACCTCTGAAATAGAAGGTTAAACGAATGTTTGATAAAATCAATTATAACTTTTCATTTCATTCATGTTTTGATTAAAAGTGCTCCTACTTTTGTTTTATTATTTTTATTTCATAGTACATAACATTCTAGTTGGGCTGCATTTTTTATCGTTTATTTTGTTTTGTTTAAAATAATAAATATTTTTCTTAAAATTATGTATGTTATTTAATTTTTTCTGCAGCCTTTATTAAATGTTTGTAAGAAATCCCGCAATCGGAGCGGGCCTTACCGCTTCCTTTGTGTATTCGTTGTTCTTTGAGAGATTCAAAGTCGATGAAGTCCCTTCTGATTCACCATTCACCAGATGTTGAGATATCGGTGCAGTGGTGGTCTCAGGTTCAGTGTTCATTTTAATTTTTTTTAATTTTAAGAATTTGTTTTTAAGTTTAATTAATTATTTAAATCTAGGTTTTTAAAAATGCTACAGAAAAGAATTTTATTTTGTTTTGGTTTTTTATATTTATAATTAGTTTAATAAAAATATTTACCAGATGTTGTTAGAACTGTGAAGGAAAAACACACAAATACTTTAACAAAAATCAAATCGTTCTTAAACTAAACAAAATACAAATTTCAATATTTCTGTATTTTTATATAATCATAAGTGTGCATAACACTTTTCAAATATTAGTCTATGTATTAACATATAAATTATGTATGTTCTTGAAGACATTTTTTATTGTAGTCTTCTTACATTATTATTAACTGATTTATTGGTTGTCAATGATTCATAGTTACAAAATTTAAAAAATCTGGTGTAAAACACTTACACGACTTTCTCTTACCAATGTTAATAATGAAAAACGTAACCTATGTTTAATCATTAGTAAACAATGTAAAATAAAAAATATAACCTAATTTTATTAATGAGTGAATGACGCAAAATGAAAATAAACCTCCGTTCGACTTAAAATACGGAAAATCTCTGACTCTAAACTAGGCTCTGTTAAAAACAAATGCTTGAAATGAAAGTTGTAGTTTTCTATTTCCCATTACGATTTTGTCTTAAATTGCATACTAAGGTAGTCATCTTAAAAAAAAATCGTATTTACCGATTTACATAAATAAAATGTATAAAATCCGAATTGACGCTAAACTAAATGTTGTAGAAAAATTTTTTATAATAAAAGTTGTAGGATTTTTATTTTCTACAATTTCAATTAACACTTTTGCTCTAAAATGTATATTAAGGACCGAAATTAAAAAAATAAAACAATTTTATCACTTGGCAAGCACAGCCTTCCCAAGATTTTCAGCAGACGTGACGCTTACCCTATCTTGTAGAGCATAAAAAATGTAGTTAATGAGGCGATTTTGAACAAAATCGTAGGAGCCGTTTTTGAAAAATGGGACTAATAAATTACTACTTCTGGTTGACCAACCCGGTTTAAGTGTTTAAGTAGTAGTTTAAGTGTTAATGACTAGAATTATTGTGGGTAAAGTCATCCAGTCGTAACACTCAGGTCATGCTATCTTAACAGATCTATCTTTTTTTTTAGTTTTCTATGCTGTTAGTGTCGAAGTCTTCTTCCTCTTCCTGTCATCGATTAGGCCTTTCGATTTTTTCGGATTTTTTACCCATCTTTTTCGCGGTGTACGTACATCTCTTCGTCCATCAGTTATTTAGCTTAATACCCGTTTCGCCGATCTATCTTCACTTATTTGTATCAAATATTCCTCCCATTTCTCTCTGTTTCCAAGAGAGGGAAGACATTTAAATGAACCCGGAATTCCTCATTTTTAATCTGATCTATCAAACTATACCACTGAACTCTTTGCAAGAACCGAATTTCCGCCGCCTGGATTTGACGTGCATCTTTCTTTCCAAGTACCCAGGACTTACTCAGTGTGGAAGGGAAATATTGAATTACAAAATTAATATTTAATAAAATGAAAAGAATTTGAAAAACTTTTACAGAATTTTTTTACGTTTATTTGTTACATTTTCCAAAAAGTATTTTTATGTAAGTAATAAATTTATTTTTTATGCCGATTATTTTTTATTTAGTTTTTTATGCCCAAAACGGGCAGGTGGAGTGTTATTTTAATTGCACTCTATCTGTTTGGTCCAGGGCTAAAAAAAAATAGTTCTGTTTCTTATCACATAGTCAGCCACTTATATGACTGAACTATTTAAGAACAGAAGAGGTAGAGGTGTAAAAGACACTAGTCAGAGTTATCTTCTCTGAGAGTAATGAATTTCACTATGCAGCCAGACCCTGTGGTGAATGAAGTGAAGGTGTCATTTGCAGGGTGGAAAGTGAGTGCTTTTCGGAGGGCCTGGCATGCTGATAAGCATACTCTTTCAACTCAGTGAGGAAGGCAATGGTAAACCACCTCACTTCTTGTTTTACTTAGTAAAACCTCTAGAGGTTCAAACCAGCCTTTCGGCTGTTAAACAACAACAAAAAATTTATTTACTTTATGAGTTAGTAAATTAATTTCTAAGGAGTTGTCATTTATAATCTGTGATAGAATATCAAACATAATGCATTCTTGTATTAATAATGTTTTATTTCACATTTTTATTGTTGATTTTTATAATAAAGAGTTGTTATAAAAGTCAAAGAGACGAAAAAGCTGGTTCATTCCACTTGTTGCTCTCAGAAATATTATGTATTATGCAGCGTAGTTTATTAAAAAAAAAGTGAGACAGAAATTTGGGGAAGGAGAAAGAAAGAAAGAGAAAGAGAGAGAGAGAGAGAGAGCTGTCTTTTTTAATAAAGCTAATAACGTATGATTAATTCGTCATCCGTCATTTGAAAAAAATTCTCTACATTTATGTCTCGCTTGTGTCCTTAACCTAACGTTGACATGCTATAATAAAAGGGCATTATTATTATAAACCTACATTCAAAAAAATAACTTTGTATCTAATGGATATTTAACAAGCAAAATAATATATCTTTATTCATTTGAAATAATTATTCTCATTTGAGAGTGGTTCACGACAGAGTTGTACTCCAGTCTTCAATAATGGAGTCAGAACTTTAAGAAGAATTTTGAAATACATACATAAAAAATTGAGTTCTGTATTGTAAAAATAGTATAGTGTGATCTACCTGTATTGGGTGTTTTTAAAATTCACAGTGTCTCAATCAACAGCTGTTTACTTGATTACATGATTTTTGGGGGACGAAATTCAGTTTTAATTAACGAAATAGTGAGAAAATTTAGTAAAATGTAAACAGTTGTTCACAAAGATTAAAAGAATATAATATATTTTATTTCACAATTACTTTCTCTTGCCTGTATTAATATATAGGAGAGTATTGTTTTCATGTCGATTTTTCGAAATCGAGTTTTCACCGGATCTACACGTTTTCAAACCTCCCGAACCAATACAACATGTTAGCGATTGGTGTGTGTCTGTGTGTGTGTGTGTGAACAGAATATCTCAAAAACGCAACCTCGTACGAACTTGCAACTTGAAACTTAAGTTAGACACCACTACCGGACCCGATACGAACATTTTCATCAAAATCGCTTAACCAGAAGTAGTAGTTTATTCGTTTAATTTTCGACTTTTTTGATATTTTCTCAAAAACTGGTCCTACGATTTTTTTTAAAAATCGCCTGGTTTACTAAATTTAATTGACGGCCCTTGTACCACTATTTTCGTGAAAAAATTCGATTTTTGAATTTCGCGGTTTCCGTTACTTTTTTAATACACTATAATAATAGTTATACAAAGTAATTAATGAAGAAACGGAAATACTTCGGGAATCTACATCTTAGGGAAACCGGAAAAACCTGGAAAAACAATAAACCACGTTTATTTATGCACTGAAACAAACGATTAGTCCGCGCTCAGCAACTCAGTAATTTCAGATAATCCGAAATTGACAATTTTTCTTTTTACTGGAAATTCAGCGTAAACGGAAACACAATTTTTTTTTTAATTCCTAATATTTGTACGTTGCAATCTGTTCAATTGAGAACAATAAGCAACCCCATGACCCAATGAGATGAGTATGACGTGTAAATGAGGTGTAGTCTTGTACAGACTCAGGCTGACCATTCCT
Source organism: Catonia carolina (assembly GCA_035578175.1). Classification (NCBI taxonomy): domain Eukaryota; kingdom Metazoa; phylum Arthropoda; class Insecta; order Hemiptera; family Achilidae; genus Catonia; species Catonia carolina. The sequence continues at coordinate 71,157,422 of JAQMRL010000005.1, forward strand.
GAGGGAGTATGGTTAATTGAACCCCAACCATCTAAGTACACCGGTAACCACTGTCTAGCATTCAAATCCGTGTAAAAGTAACTACCTTTACTAGGATTTGAACCAGGAACCTTCGTCGCCGAAAATCAGCTGTTAAACAGCTGATTTTGGCGACGACTTTACCTCTAGACCAACCCAGTGGGTTAAACACAATTTAAAAAAAAAATTATTTAAAGTTTATTATTTTTTTTTTTATTTTTTTATTCCTAATATGTGTACGTTGCAATCCGTTCAATTCTGAACAATAAGCAACCCCATGACCCAATGAGATGAGGATGATATGTATGAAGTGTAAATGAGGTGCAGTCTTGTACAGACTCAGGCCGACCATTCCTGAGAGAGTATGGTTAATTGAACCCCAACCATCAAAGTACACCGGTAACCACTGTCTAGCATTCAAATCCGTATAAAAGTAACTACCTTTACTAGGATTTGAACCAGGAACCTCTGTCTCCGAAAATCAGCTGTTTAACAGCTAATTTTGGCGACGACTTTAAAAAAAAGACTTTAAAAGACTTTAAAGTTTATTAACATAATAATGTTGCATGTGTAAAACGAAACAAAGTAGTATAAACCATGACGAATCGTACTGAATTTTCTAAGAATCTCTTAGTAGTATTTAAAATATGAAATGTTTTTTATCAATTCGACCTTGTCTCTAATAAATTTAAATTTCCTACCGGTTGCAGTAAAACTGCATCGAATGATTTAAAATAAAATACAATGAAACTTTTCTCTCTAACTCCATTTTTTTCATTAACCGTAATTTTTATGATATATTTTTATTTTATGTTAATGTATTTAAACTTGACTCTTTTGTTATTAAGGTCAACTTATTTATTATTGTAAATTATAAATATTTAAAAAATATATTTAAATTATGTCATGTCTAGGTTAGAATGTCTTTGCTGACATCAACACGTAACTATACTGTATACAAACTGCTCTATTTTAAAACGGTTTTAGTTTACTTATTTTTGTGCGAATTTTTTTAATAATGAATAAATATTAATGCATTTGTTCATGAGTTTTATAAGTATTTTTAAAATATAATCTAAATTTTTTTTAAATTATAAAAATTAATTATTTTTTGTCTTCAGTCTCTCGACTGGTTTGATGCAGTTCTCCAAGTTGTTTTATCTTGTGCAAGTCGTTTCATATCTACATACCTGTAACACCCCACATCTTTAGTAATTTGCTTTACATATTCTAATCTTTGCCTCCTCCTACAATTTACTCCCTCAATATTACCCTCCATTATTGATAGCCCAATACCAGGATGTCTTAAGATATGCCCCACTAGCCTATTCCTTCTTCTGGTAAGATGCTTCTATATACTTCTTTTTTCATCCACTTGCCTGAGAACCTCTAAATTACTTATTTTGTCCACCCACCTAATCTTTAACATTTTCCTAACACCACATTTCAAAAGCTTCTATCCTCTTATTTTCTACAGCCCCTATCACCCACGTTTCACTTCCGTATAATGCTACACTCCAAACATAAGGTTTTATGGAATTTTTCCTAACCTGTAAATCAATGTTTGTAGTCAGTAAGCTGTTTTTTATTTCAAAGGATTTTCTAGCTTGAGCAATTCTACTTTTGATATCACTTTGTGCTTCTACTATCCTTTGTTATTTTACTCCCTAGATAGCAAAATTCTCTAATTTCCTGTATGTTTCCGTTGCCTACTTTTACATTTCCCATCTCTTCTAAACCACTCTTGCTGATGCACAACACTTTCGTTTTATTAATTCATAATATTTATAATATTTCGTTTTAATATTTTAATATTGTATATATATTTTAATGTTTTAATACTTCGTTTTATTAATCATAATATTAATTTTAAAACAGGCAGGTGGAGTGTTAAACTATTTGCACTTGATCTACTAGTTCCAGGGCTACAAAAATAGTTTTCTTTCTTATTTACATGGATAGTCAATTATTTGACTGAACTATTTAAGAACAGAAGAAGTAGAGGTGTAAAATACACTAGTCATAGTTATCTCCTTTGAGAGAAATGAATTCATTGTACAGCCAGCCCTATGGTAAATAAAATGAATGTGTCATTTGCAGGGTGGAAGGTAGATGCTTTTCAGAGGGCCTGGCATGCTGATAAGCATACTTTTCTGCTCAGTGAGGAAGGTATCGTAAACCACCTAACTTCTCGTTTTACTTAGTAAAACTTCTAGAGGTTCAAACCAGTCTTTCGGCTGATGACCTAAACAACACAACCTATGCTACTTAGTTAATACAGATTTCATTAAAATGTTAATTATTCTTTTAAGAACGCACCGAAATATTTTTTAAAACTTAAAATGGCCTCCGAGCTAACCTTACTCCTAAGGTGTAGGAGGAAAAAACTGCCGTAAAAAATAATTTTTATCTCTTTCAAAGTTTAAATATTTCTTTTGAAAGTGATAAATGGAAACAAAAAGAGAGTTGAAACTGAATTAAGGAAAACTGGGAAAAGTAATTAACTAATTTATTTGATGAACCCCAATGAGCCTAGAACTAACTCAATCACAGTGCGGGTGCAATTATTTCAAATAAACCAATACGTTTTCAGGAATTACTCCTAATTGATTTAAAAACTAGGTTACCAACTTTAGTACTAAAGAAAAGTTGCTTTCAATGAAGTTAGTAAATCGAATTGGACAACTTTACAGAATCAATTAAGAACAGACTGACGTAAGAACTTAATGACGCAAAACATTTGATGTTATTACTTTCATTCATGGAGTCAGCTGTTACTGATTTGATTGGAAATCTTTAATTGTTAGAGTTTAGTTCAAACATGTTAATAGTTTAGTAGTTTAATAGTTTTTGCTTTAGTAAACTGAATAATGTAGTTCTGTAAAATCTTTTAAACGTATTATAATTATTTCTTTACATTTCTAACCAACGTACAGAAACGAAATATTGTAATCAGTTAAACAATTCATTGCAGCAAAAAAATAAACATCTAAATTTATGTAAATTTTGATGTTTTTTTATTTGTTCTGAACCAAAAACCTACTGACCGATCAAGCTGAAATTGAAAATTTCGGGTTTTATTAACCAACCCAGAAGGGGTTTCTGGAATTAGCTATGTAGTTGAAATAATGAATACATTACTCCAATGACCAATTAAAATGTGTGTGTTTAGGTCATCAGCTGAAAGGCTGGTTTGAACCTCTGGAGGCTTTACTAAGTAAAAAGAAGAGTGGGGTGGTTTACGATTGCCTTCCTCACTGAGTGGAAAAGTATGCTTTTCACAATGCTTTTAAAAATGCATCTACTTTCAACTCTGCAAATTTTACTTTATGTATAATTTACTGTATAATGAAATTAATTACTTTCAGAGAAGATAACTCTGACTAGTGTATTTTACACCTTAACTTCTTCTACTCCCAAATGCTTCTGTCATATTTGCTGACCATGTAATAAGAAACAGAGCTATTTTTGTAGTCCTGGAACCAGTAGATCGAGTGAAAATAATTTAACACTCCACCTATCTGTTACGGGCATAAAAAATTAATTAACAAGTAAAAATTTACAAGAAAATATTTTTAAACATTTTTTTAATTGTTTCTTGTACTCAAAACAATTACAAATTAGATGATTAATTGAGATGATGAACCAAATTCAGACAACTGATTACGGACTTTAAGGGCTTCCATGAAGAGTAAAAACAGAACTTCAATGCTTCAGTCATATATTTAGCTGAAGATGTGATAAGAAACAAAACTATTCGAGTGCAAATAAATTAACTCTCCTGTTATGGTCATTTATTTAATTGATAACAATTTCATAGAATGATTTAAGAAAAACTATAATTAACTAAATAATTTTTAAGTTCATTGAAATAAGTTTACAAATAATTTTTTAAAGACAGTAACAAAATTAATCAAAATGACAATTTTAAGTTCCGACATGTTTGAAACATCGAAAAAATTAAAGTTTTTTCCTTTCCATTTACATCTCTTCAGGAATTCTAAATTATGAACTAAATTAGTTTAGTCAATGAAGGTTATAGTTTTGAACGGTTATCAGAATGTACTTTCTATTTATAGAAATTTTGTAGATAATACGATTTATATTAATACATTGTGATGGCGTGATTAGAGTCTCTCAAATTGAGGAATAATCGATTGAAAAATTCATAAAAAGTTTCATCTAGATATTTATACAATAGACTAGGTATTCTTTACTCTACAATAAATCATAACCTTTAAAATTTTACTTATTTTTTTGTTTAGGAATTTTTTGTTACAAATATAATATTTTGCAATACATTATTGTAGAACAATACAAATTTCATTATCATTGATGTAACCTTATAAAAGGTTTGGCTATTAAAGAACGAGACTAACATTGTGCAAAATTTTTTTTTTATTTTATACATAATCACGTATTGTCACCTTCAATATACCTCTTACTCTATCCCTACAACGCTCCATCCGAATTTTCAATTGTTGAAAACAGTGCTGGAAGTCAACTTCTGTCAGCTCCTTCAGGACACAAGCCGCTCAAAAATGTTTGAAATGAAGCTCGCAAAAATGTTTGTACTGAGACTTGTACGGGATTGAAAATGACCCAAACTTTTTGGAAACGATAATAACATGTGATGAAACATGGTATTTTACTTATGATCCGGAAACGAAGCGCCAATCCATGCACTGGAAGAGCCGAACTTCACCGAGAGCCAAAAACGCTCGAATGAGCAAGTCAAAATTTAAAGCAATGATGATTGTTTTTTTTTATATTCATGGGATTGTGTACCTTCGCTGGGTTCCTGAAGGTCAAACAATTAATCAATATTACTACCATGAGGTACTTTCTAAACTACGTCAAGGAGTAAGGAAAAAACGCCCCGAAATGTGGAAGGACAAATCATGGGTTCTCCATCAAGATAATGCACTAGCTCACTCCGCGTTATCTGTCAAGAGGTTCCTAGACAAGTATAGCATCTCAGTGTTAGAACATCCACCTTATTCACCAGATCTTGCACCATGTGACTTCTAACTGTTCCTTAAGGTGAAATCTGCATTAAAAGGGACAAGATTTGAGTCTGTGGAAGCTGTAAAAGAGAAAGCGGCATGTGTCCTGAAGGAGCCGACAGAAATTGACTTCCAGCACTGTTTCCAACAATGGAAAATTCGCGTGGAGCATTGTAAGGATAGAGAAGGAGTGTATATTGAAGGTGACAATAAGCGATTATGTATAAAATAAAAATACAATATTTTACAACGTCAGTCTCGTTATTTAATAGCCACACCTCGTACGTTTTAAAAGAAATACCTGTGGAAGTTTTCAACATATTAAGGAACTTGTTGTTAATAGTGTAGAATAATTTTAAAAGGATTCTTTTGAATAATAATAATAAAAGTAATATTAATAATAATAAAGAAGGGCGGTGGCGTGAATGAAAGGTGATTGCATGTCAGTTACAACAGAAGGGCAGGCTCAGGGCACCTAACCAACCAAGTTCTTCCATAAAATTTCTACAGTTACAAATGTTTACAATCCTTTTTTATTCTAGACATTTCTGATTACCCTTAATGTTACACTTTACACATGTAGCACGCTAAATTATTTCCATTACTAATACCTTCTATGATGAAGAAGAAAATTTACTTTCATAGATTTCCGTTATAAGATATTTAAATAGAATAAACTTAAATATATATATATATTTAAAGTAAATTTAAGTTCGAATAACTTTAGTTCTAGATATTTCTTTTACAATTCGTTAGGAAATAATTATATACAATTAAAATTTACATTCCTGTAGTTGAAATTATCTTTACGTCTCATTACCTTTTCAAAAATATTGCAATGTTGATGAAAAATGCTTATGATTTTATTGTTATTCAAAATAGGTCTGTCTATAGTGTATGTATACTATCTGTATAATGAACCTCTACTAAATGTTTTAGAAGAATTTTGAACGGATATCAAAACAATGGGAATCATTAAAGAAACATTAACACAGATACGATCAAAAATAAAATTTCTAGGAGAAATCTCCAAAAAGTTTAAAATTAAAACAGACGTTAGCCAGGATGATGGACTGTACCAGGTCTTCTTAAATGTGTGCGGGAGAAAGTTATTGAGGAATGGGAATTGGAACTTGCCAATAAAGGATTGTTAAACCAATATCACATTATAGGATCTAATAAAGGTATAAACTGTCTTGCTTTGGCATACGACCTAACAATCGTTTCTAGGAACACGGAAACAATAATAGAAAAAATCAACATGTTAAAAGAACAAAGAGAAAAAGCAAGACTACAGATTTCCTTCGAGTAAACTAAATACATAACGATCATCAAATAGCCCCGCGTCACTTGAAGACAATACAGACAAATTACAAAAGTTGATAGCTACAAGTACCTCGGGGAGATAATACAACCAAAGATCAACGAAAAGGAAACGAACGAGCTGGTGCACTCCTAGGAACTTACCTCTTGTACAAGAAGAAAAAACGTTCAAGAAGCTAAGATTAAACATTATAATACTGTGATAAAACATTTGTCTGTACGCCAATGAGTACTTTAGAGTGACCCGGAAGACTTATCTAAAAGAAGCAGAGATTTGAGAGAAAGATCCTCTGTAAAATATTGGGTCCAAAGATGGTAGACGGAGAAGATAAGTTCCGAGGTCCAAAAAAACTGCACAAGGAAAATGGCCGATTAATGGATACGATAAATGGATACGAGAAAAAGAAGACTGAAATTCTACGGACACTTGTATAGAATGGATGACAACCGGGTGTGAAAAAATAAATTGAGAAAACTTAATGAACCAACTAAATTTAGACAACTAATTACGAACTTTAAGGACTTCTATGAAGAGTAAAAACAGAACTTGAACGCTTCAGTCGTATAATTTGACTAATACGTGATAAGAAACAAATCTATTTTTTTAGCCCTGGAACTAGCTGATCGATGTAATTAATTTAACATTCCACCTGCCTGTAATAGAAAATTACGTGATCTATACGTCTTTAAACAATTAAAAAATTAATTTTCAATCTTCTTGATAAGTAGTAAATGACAGTACCTGATTAAGGGCAATTTAATATGTGACATAACACATGATGAATTTGTCTTATCCTTTCTACCTTAACTCTTTTCTAAGAAAGAATGATTTTCTACTGCGTAAAATGAAGCCCAAGTAATTTGAAAGATTATGTTTCTAAAAATCCCAATTATTTACGGCTTCTTTCTAGCACCTTCACTTCGTTTTTATCGTATTACATCTTGAACATAAATTACGCATGATAAAAGAAGTGACAAATATGGTCTACCCTTCTATCTAAAATCAGAGATTACATGGTTTTAACTATACGGTACCCCTCATATAGTATTTAATAAGGTTTCTTCATTAGTTGTATCCAAATAAAAATATTTAAGAAACAAATAACAATCTTCTTAAAAATGACCGTTAAGTATTCGGTACCCAGATTTCATATGATTTGTATTACTTTCTATTTCTAGTTTTGACAATTATTTTTTTTGTTTTTTTCCATTTTCAATAATTCCATCAAAAAAAGATTACTAGAAGAAAATCTTCAAAAGCAAAAAATAAATCAAAAAGAAAGAACTGCTGAAACGTAGGAACAACAAGAATCTCGCCTATTTTCCTGCTATTTTCTGCTACATATTTAAAAATAATTGATTCCACCATTTTTCGCGAGCAAAGCCGTGACGGGGCATGCTAGTAATACATAGGGAAATAAAGTATTGTTTTCATGTAGATTTTTCGAAATCGAGTTTTCACCTGAAGTACACGTTTTCGGGCCCCTTGAAACCAAAGTTTTTAGCGATTAGTTTTTGTGCGTTTACAGAATATCTCAAGAACGGAAGCGTACGAAATTGAAACTTAAGTTATGTACCATGAGCAAACTTGACACGAATATTTTCATCAAAATCACTCAACCGGAAATGAGCATTTAATCGTGAAATTTTTCATATTTTTGCGATTTTCTAAAAAACGGCTGCTACGATTTTATTTTAAACAGCTTAATTTACTATTTTTAAGTTTTAAAATATAGAATAAGCTCCGTGTCTGCTGAAATTCTTGAGGAGCCTTTGCTCTCGTTCTAATTTTTTTTTAAGATTGTGGCCTTAATATGCATTGCAGGGGGAAAATGTACAATTAAAATTATAGAAAATTAAAAACCTACAATTTTTTTCAAAAATATTTTTCTGCAATTCTTAGTTTTGCATTAGTTAGTAATTTTGTGTATTTTCCTCATTAAAATCGGTTAAAAGCGGGATTTTTTAAAAAAATTAATATTAATATGTATTTATGACAAAAGTGTGCAAGTAAAAATCCACTACTTTTAGAAACCAGAAACCTTTTTCTACAAATCTTAGTTTAGCGTCAATTAGTAATTTTATTAATTAAATCAGTATAAATTTCATTTTTTAATTATTTTTTTTATTCCTAACTTGTGTACGTTGCAATCTGTTCAATTCAAAACAATAAGCAACCCCATGACTCAATGAGATAAAGATTATTATGTATGACGTGTAAATGAGATGTAGTCTTGTACAAACCCAGGCCGACCATTTCTGAGTGGTATGGTTAATTAAACCCCAACCATCAAAGTACACCGGTAACCATTGTATAGTATTCAAATCCGTATAAAAGTAACTACCTTTACTAGGATTTGAACCAGGAACCTTCATCTTTGAAAATCAACTGTTAAACAGCTGACTCGCGGCGACGACTTTACCTCTAAACCAACCCGGTGAGTAAATTTCATTTTTAATAAAATTATTTATGATCCCTTTAATTGTCATGAGATGTAGAGGAGGAGGAGGTTTACATTTCTGATAAAATAAATTCATTTTTAATTGTGTGATTTTAAGTATTGTCATGATCTTACGATGTGGTGAAGCCACGAAAGTACTTTTCAATCGGTAAGTAATCTTACTCATTCTTTGAACATTTCTGGTGGTTTTTAATAATTTGATTTAAAATAAAATAAATATATACACGAGTTATCCTTGCTATATTATTTATGGAGTAATATCTTTTAGTTATAATGGAGAATCAAAATGCTTAAATCATTATTGAATACATTGATTGGTTTGGGTGTATATCGACAGTTTGTAGTTTATTTTCTTCTATTAGCATTTTAATTGGACGATGGAGTGATATTTAAAATGCACTTTGTCACTAAACGGACAAAGTGTTTACTTACCCTACTTTTGGTCAGTTGTGTGATACAATGATTTAAATTTACAAATATTTTATAAGCACTTACAATAAATCGTTATCTATTATAATCCCTCAAATATCACATCCAAGGAGATCTTTAAATCAATCTCTTTTATATTCCTTCGGCTTTTGTGTTTTGAAAATTTCCACAATGTCATGAGTATAAAGAATATTTAAAGGTCTAGTATCTAATAATAATCTGATAATGAATTTAATATTGATTTTGTCCCACCGGGTTGGTCTAGAGGTAAAGTCGCCGCCGTGAGTCAGCTGTTTAACAGCTGATTTTCAGAGACGAAGGTTCCTGGTTTAAATTTTAGTAAAGGTAGTTACTTATATACGGATTTGAATACAGACCGTGTTTACCGGAGAACTTTGATGGTTGGGGTTCAGTTAGCCATACTCTCTCAGGAATTGTCGGCCTGGGTTTGTACAAGACTACACCTCATTTACACGTCATACACATCATTTTCATCTCATTGGGTCATGGGGTTTGCTTATTGTTTTGAATTGAACAGATTGCGATGTACGCACATTAGGAATTTAAAAAAAATATTGATTTTTAATTTTATCAGGATTCCATAATACGGTGAGAAAGTGTTGACATCGTGAAAAATATCCCATACTCCTTTAACTTGATCTCACAAGCCAGACAAAATGTTTTAGAAGAAATTTCATGTACGTACGCCTGTTTGTACGATCATTCACTTTACAAAAATACTATTACTAATTCAACAGAAGTCAAATTTAGAAATAAATATTAAATAAACCAAGAAAATCTGTTGCAATTTTTGCAAATAAATAAAGGATGCCGAAACTAAAATTAAAAATTTGGAGAGTGCTCAATAAAAATCTGATTATAAAATTAATATAAGATTGATTCGCGAACGGTAAAAATAATCGAATAAAATGTATTAAAATTTGAGAAAATGAATATGAAAGAGCGTATTGAAATTTAAATATTTATTAGAAATAATAACATTAAAAATATAGCTACCAGAAAAACTTTGTATGAAAACAGAGTAATACACACAGAAATGGAAATTTGTCCAACATGTTACAAAATATTTGTAACAGAAAAAATTTGTATTTTAAAATTCAAAATTAAGACATTATAAAACTGTAGTTCTACCAAAAGCCCTTTATGGTGCAAAATATTTACTAACACTTTCATAGAATGAAGAAAGTAAAGTAGAAAATATTATATTTCAATTTTGAGGAAAATTCATGGACCGAAGTATAAAAATGGAGTAAATATGTCAAGAAAAATAGAAAAGTGCAAAAAATAAAGAATAGTAAGAACATGAAAGTTATAATTAGGAGAAGACGATTAAAATTTACGGAGTCTAGTACAAAGTGAATGAAAAAGATTGGCAAAGAAAATATTTCAATTTTATAAAAACAATATACTAAAATCGAATTGGTTTCAGGAAACCGAAAAGAACTTAAATTTTTTTGAATTTTTCTTCTTCATCAGCCTGTCACCACCTAGTGTTGGATATAGGCCTCTCTGTTTGCCTTTACAATTCCCTAATATGCGTCCTTTCTGCCAAGTTAAATCCTGTCACCAGTTTCAAGTTATCTATCTACCGTGTTTGTGGACTTCCTGTACCTTTCTTTCCCAACCAAGGTCTCCACTACTGAACCACGTTGTGCCATCGATCATATGTCTACCTCATTGTTCGAGTGACCCATGTGCTTGTTTACATCTATTATTCTATTTTTCTGCCAAATATACTTATTTCTCACTCAGTCTTTCAAATTAATATTCAGTATCAGTCTTTTCTTTCATATTTATGCTTTTGCCATGCTGTCTGTAAAGTCTGGCTTTTTGTATGGTATGAGAGAACGAAAAGTATACACTCTGATTAAAAATGGAATTTTTTTGTTAAAAATTTACTACCAAATGGACTTAACCTCGAAAATTTTAAAGTACAGTATTTATTGTGTTTAGGTCAACAGCCAAAGGCTGGTTTGAATCTGTAGATTTTTTTTTTGTTTGACGTCCGACTCTTCTGCAATGACTGTTAATGCAGTCGGTGAAGGATGAAATGATTTTTTGTAACGTATGAAAATATGCCATGACTGAATGGGATTTGAACCCAAGACCGCATGATGAGAGGCAAGCACGTTACCAACTACGCCAATGCGGCTGGTATTGAATCTCTAGAGGTTTTATTAAGTAAAAAACGAGGAGTGAGGTGGTTTACTATTGCCTTCCTCACTGAGTTGAAAAATTATGCTTATCAGCGTGCCAGGCTCTACGATAAGCACCCACTTTCCACCCTGCAAATTACATCTTCACTTCATTCACCACACGGTCTGGCTGTATAGTGAAATTCATTACTCTCAAAGGATATAACTCTGACTAGTTTATTTTACACCTCTACCTCTTCTGTTCTTAAATCAGTCTGAATGAATTGGCTGAATATGTGATAAGAAACAGAACTATTTTTAGCAAAATACGGCAAATAAAATGTTATGGGCAAATTTTAATTATGTTATGTATTGAAATTCTTAGTCAAATTCGTAATATAATTAAAATAACTTATATTTAAATTTGAAATGTTCAGTTATTTGGCAGTGAATTTTTCCGATTGAAGACAAACCTAATAGTTGCTTTATTTATAAAAGCAAAGACATTGCTTTTATTTTTATAGGCTACTATTGATTGTAAGCTACGTGAAGCTACATACAATGAAGTTCTGAATTTTTTATAAACGACTCAACCTAGAGACACATTTGTTACAATTTAACAGACACTTTTTACATGTCTGTTAAAAATTACTGACTTTAACCAATCTACACACGCAACTACCACATATGAGCTAACTGCACGAAATTACACTCATGCTATTATGCAATTCTATTTTTAGAAGAAAAAACAGCAGTAAGGTAAACTAATCGATTTTCTTTCTTCAGTTAGAATTTTTCATACCGCATTCATTGTTCCTTCCAAAATTTCTCATGTAACACAAAATAAGAAACTATTATAATAATTAAAAAATAAATAATGTGAGACATTCACATGACTTTCTCTTGTTAATTTAAATGAAAGACATAACAGAAGTATGTTTAATCATTAGTAAACGATGAAAAATTAAAAACATAACTTAATTTTAATCATGAGGAAATGACGCAAAAAGAAAATCAACCTCTCTCTGTTAAATCTACCTCTGTTCCACTTAAAAATATGGAAAATCACTAATCAACACTAAATTAGGCACTGTAAAAGAAAACTCTCGGAATAAAAGTTGTAGATTTTTTGATTTCCCATAATTTTAATTAAATACACTTTTGTCGTAAAATGCATACTAAGCTCGCAATCGTAAAAAATTCCATTTTTACCGATTTTGATGAGCAAAACACAGAAATAATATGTGTTGCTTTAGGGTTGTCCTCCTTTTTACCCCTTAGGAGCAAGTATTCAAAATAAAAATTTCTCTATTGAACCTTGAAAGAACAATGACGCCAAATTTCAGCTTTTTAGTGATAGGGAATTTATCAAATTAGTGATTTATTTATTCAAAATTTTTATTTTTGTACTGTATTTTATGTTTTTTTATTCGGCAAGAAGTGAATGAGTCATATATTTCCAGTTACTCTGCGCACTGCACCCACGTATTATTGTCTCTTATCTCAGCTACATATCAACTGTCTCTTTTTTTCCATCGGTATTCTTCTTTGCTTTCTATTCAATTCTGTTAAATCGCTGGGACAAACATTTATGCCCGCCTTCCACTGCAAAAGTGAAGTGAGCATAAAATAGCTGAGCGAAACGGAGGAAAATAGTTTTGTCCTTCCACTAAGAAAGATTTTTACAGAAAAGAGTTATTTGTCTTCCACTGTCAGCGGGTTCAAAACTGGGTAGCAGAGTGAGCTGGGCGAGAAATGAGATGGGTGAGGTTGATGTTTACATTACCAGCGGACTGTGCGAGGCAGCCAGTTCATCTTTATTATCAAGCTAGCCAATTATTGGATCGAGAAAGTTGTGGTTAGTTTCTAGAGTGTTTTTCTTGTTTGTTCGTTTCTAGTAATAATGTCAGACGATTCAAGTGATGATGACTACATAAATACGATAAGTAAGTGCTTGTTACTCTATAGTTATCATAAGAAAAATAAGGTAACAAACGAAGATTTTGGATGAGCTACCACATTAGAGAGCCTGTCAAACGCGATTTACTACAAAAATATTCTACAATTTACAAGATGAATATTTCAAAAATTATTTCAGAGTCAGTAGAGAACTGAGAACAATTTGAAGAATTACTATCACATGTAAAATAAGATATAACGAAACTGGATACGAACTTTAGAAAAGCTATTTCACCAATAGAAAAACTTACTGTCAAGTGAAAACTGATGGGAAGTGAAGCGGACTCCGTTCCAAACTAGCATTGCAGAGCGTGACACAGCAGCCCCTTTTTGCTCGCTTAGTCCGCTTCGCTTATTCATCTATTGGTGGAAGCACTTCTATGTGATTTGGTGTTGCGAATCGAACTGAGTCCGTCCGAAATCGGCTCAACTCTGCGACCTCTTTTGTAATTCTTCCTACTCGTTCAGTCCGCTCCGCTCACTCTTTTCATAGTGGAAGGACGTACATGAAGTTAAACCATTGCGAGTTAAACGGAATCCTCTCCACTAGCAGTGGAAGGCGGGCTTTAAAACGGTGGGCATCGATTTGAGACAAGAGTGCTTCCTTTACTCATGGACGACTATATGTCGGACTTTTTAGAGCTGGAAGTGCAGAAAAACAATTTATTTTGCTGTCACAGGGCAACAAAATCACAAATATTGTATATAAAGAGGATTTAAAATAATTTAATGAGACCTACATTAGCTGCTGTGAAGCGCAGCAAGCGGGGGTTGCTAGTGATTAATATCATTAATTTTCAGTATAAACTACTTTAAAATATTGTATACGTATATTTTTGTTAGAAAAATATTTAAAAAATGTAAACAAGTTCTAGTACTGCTGTAACTAGAACAAGGCTTTTAAAAATTCTCAAGTTTTTCCTTTCTGCGCAAATATTGAATTCTTTCATAAATAAAAAAGCAACACGTTTTCCCTCCATAAACACGATAACGCTACTGAATATATTAAAGAAAATTACGCAAAGGGGTTAAGGTCTGTTTATATTAAACGTGAAAGTTATCGATTGTACTTTTATAAACAACCATGTTAAGAGTACACATTGAGTTCTTTTTGTTCATGATTATAAGGTTTTCATTTGGGAATATATAAAGGCGACAATTTCTCACCGAATCTCTAACTGACCTTTAAATCTTTCACTTTTTGATCACATAGTAGAACTAAAATTCGGTACAATTACCGTATTGCATCGAATTTAAGACGCACCTTTTTGCAATATCTTCGTTCGCAAAATCAGGGTACGATCATAAATTCGCTGTATTTCAATACAGGGATTTATACCTGTTATGTATGAAGCAATTAGGCCACTTAGGTTTACGGAACCCTTACTACTACACTCACAACTCACAGACACGCGGACCAAGTTTTCAATTTCAGTTGAAATGTAAGAAGAAAAACAGTTATAATGTGTATTTGTGTGTGGTGGTAAGGGTTTACTAATGTCTCAGTGGCCAAGTTAAATCAATACATCCATGTTTGTACCAAATCCTCGTTCAACCCATTCCCATATTTTGTATTTTTAATTACCTAATTACGACTCTTATTGGAACTCGCAACAGCATCATCAAAATTTTAAATATTAATTAATTAAGTTTATAAACTAATTGCAATTACTGTCATTTATTTTAAAAAGATGTACAACTCAACACTTTTAGCACGTAATTAAATTTTTTTTAATACCCACTTTTTCTGTACGTTAATTTTACATTCCTTTATTTTTGCCCACAAAATATGATTATATTTTTGGGTGCGTCTTAAATTCGATAGCATCTTAAATTCGATGCAATACGGTATTTATGTTGAACTGAAAAGCTAAAGCATTTATATTACTACCACTTGCGTTTAAGGATTGAAAGGATTAATCATTTTAAATTACTAAATCATGATAATTAATTACACATGGCATACAATTAAGGTGTTGCTGAAATATAAAGAAAGGTGAATATCTTATCTTCGATACCGTTTGAGATATCGATGTGCGGTTTTCGCCATTCAAAATTGCCATTCAAGTTAGGGGACAACATTTTTTATTCACCATAAAATAGAATTTTGTATTCGAGGGAAGTTTACATTTCCATATTTCTTGAAATTTCCTTTTAAGTTGAAAGCTTAAAACTTTATCGGACTTTTCACTCACTCTTTTTAACGAATTCTGTTAAATGCCTGAATAGTAAGTACAGGGGTTCCTCAAGGAGGTATTCTATTCCCAATTCTGTTCACATTTATAAATCAGTTACAATGTACTGTCAATAACTAAAAGGAAGAGTGTTCGAGAATTCTCGAGAAGGACCGAGGTTTAAAAGAAGTTAATGTAAATAATAATAGTTGGTAGTAAATAATAAATAGGGTTTCTAAGAAATAGAAATATAACGCACAAATGGTTGTGTATTGTATAGGCCACCCTATTGTTGAACGGCCTCCTAAAAGATTCGGGTATCTATTTACGTAGATAATTGACGTTTTTTTGTAACCATTCTACTTAGTTATAGTGAGTTGTTTACGTTTTATAAAATCTTGTATTTTTATTATTATATCAAAAATTTCTGTCCTTCTCGTGACTTCCGTAGCTTCATCTATGTAAGGGAGCACGCCTTTTTGGGGTCGGTCTTTGATCTACCTTCAACCAGTTTTGATTTGTAAGTGAATTATACTGTGTACGAGTCCGTCCGCGAAGAGATCAAGCGTAGATTGTAGACACGTATAATCGTAGTTAACTTTGTAAGTAGGACTTACAAAGTTTAAGTAAATGAAAAAATCCTATAATTTCTTAAGTTTACGTTATCAATTCATTGTAATTAGTTGGTTATTTATTATAAGAAAATTACTTGTAAATTTAAGACATTAAACTATAATTCTAATATTTAGTTTTTTTTTTAACTTTTGAGACCCCATAGGATCACTTTAACTCAAATTCAGGTTTGTTCCAGGGTTGGGTTTCTTTAAGAAGCACGCCCTCTTGAGACCGCCTTCCCTTCGTTTGGCCCACACTTTCTTAAGACGCTCCGATCTTTGTCTCCGGTCTTCATCGGTAAACATCCTGTTGTACACTCTCCTGGGTTTTGGTGCAAATGTTATCATGTTAGCCTTGACCAGTTGGTCGTACTCTGTTGGTTTCGTTAGTAGGTCCTGTTTAGTGATCTTAAGTTCCTCCATATCTTGCTGTACATTTTACAGCCACTTAGGTCTCGACACCTTATCCCAAAAATGGCTGATCAACCGGTTCACAAGTCTGGAGTTTTCTGTTCTGAGTAGGTGTCCTAGGAATGATATTCTTTTTCTTCTGAAGTTGTTTGTTAGTGAGGTGATTAGCTTGTAGATGTCTTTGTTTGGGATTAACCGCCACTGTCCTTCCACCATATGCTTTTTGTTTATGCACTTCCTCAGTATTCTTCTTTGTATTTTCTCAATTCTGTCGGTGTCTCCCCCACGCGATACGGCCCGAATGAAGTTTCGCTGGCATAGTGAATTTCAGGGAGAACCACTGTTTGGTAGGGTCGTAGTTTGGTTTTTGTTGACAGACACTTCTTGTTGTAGATGTTTTGAGTGGTGATCAGGGATTTTTTCAGTTTATTAATTTTTAATTTATAATAAATATTTGTAGTTTTTATGCTATAGTGTATTAATTATTTAATTTACCCAGATCCCGAAATGGATCTTAGAGTTAAGTTTCACAGAACGTATTAGTATTATAAAAAACGTAGATTTTCTAAAATGCAGATTTCCACTGCATTTAAAAGAAAACAAAAGAAACATTCATGAATTAGCAACACAGAAAGTTGAATTAACAAAAAATAAACTTTTTAGTCCCAAAATAGATAAACTTTTGTTTCAAGGATAACTAAATAGTTTATTGCGTGACATTTGCGTACACTAAAATGTTGTTAATCACTTTTATTCCTTTTATTCTATGCTTTTTACAATTCGTTGCATTTCGTGTTATGCTTGCTTTCTTACATAATGTAAATCAATCGTGAGGTCAGTGTCACGGAAAAACTGATTCTGTATCCGTACTTTCACTTTTCATTTTCCTTTTTTTAGTTTAGAAAATTAGTTTTAATCTAACGTAATATATTATTTTATTATTTTCTGCATAATTATGTAGTTGATTTAAATGTTGTATACGTATAATATATATTTTTTAAATCTTTATTTGCATAAAAATATGTATAATTACAAATACGTTTTGCTTTGTTCAATATATTTTATTAACCATTCTCTAGATTTTATCACTACATGAAATGCAATGCAATGTTATAACTATTCATTTTTAATACATAATACGTGGGTTTGTTAAAAAATTATATTCTCTTATCGGTAACTTTACTATTTTGAATTTGGATCTTGAACTTGATAAGATATGTATTTGAACAACGTTATCTACTTGTATTTAAATATACACAGCCATCAGATGGTCAAATTACAAATTTTCTTGTCCAAGTGGTTATAGTTAACTGTTCAAAGACACGTTTTACCATCAGATAGACTAGGCTGGCCCGATTATATTTTAAACAGAAACTAAGTTAAACACAAATTGATTTAAGGTGAGACTGTACTTTGTATACAGCCAATGTTAAATTTGCAATTTTTAGGTACATTTTTCATAGGATTGGTTAAAGATAAGAAAATGAAACTTTACACACTTATCGATGTTGGGTTTCTCTAGCTACTAGATTTTTTTCAATTTAATTTGTAGGATCATAAAATTAAAAACAAAATAACGAATAACATAGAATTTTACACAAATTTCTTTCTACGTGTTTTGGCATATTACTAATTTTAGGAGCATCTGATGAAGTAATAAAAATGCCAGTGTATGTGCATGTACAAGAATTTAAAATTTCTACATGATAGGTTTAACGGTTTCCGAGAAAAATGTACCTAAATGTTAAAAATCTAAATTTTCGGGAACAGACAAAAAACAAAGAGGCACAAATAAAAAACAAACATGTAAATTTCCCATCAACAGTTGGTTAGAAAGCCGAACCAACAGTTTTCAGAATATTAAAAACAGTAATGCAGATATTTAAAAAGATTGAAATTCCCTTTACACTAAAACGAGAATTATAAAATTACGAAAAATATTCGTTCTTGGTAACATGATAATTTTTCTGGGTAAACCTGCTAAATACTTAATTTTTTCATTAAATATTTATTTTTACGTAATTTAATGTCTTTCTGGTAGATCTAGGTCTGAAAAACATAAAAACCCGAAAATCAAAATTTTCACTCAAAACCATCGTACAGTCTCACCTTCAACAGTTAGAGAAGTAATTTTAAAATTTAGTTTACCCTATGAAAAGCGAGTTGAGTTGCACAACAGTTATTTGGCTATTTTACTGGACAACGGCAGTACTGTTCTACGATTTCTTCAGTAAATTCAATTCCTACTTTTGTTTTTCTATGGTGGTGCCAGTTATAATGTATGACAGAAAGGTATGGGTGTTTTCAAACAGAGAAAGAAGCCAAGTCAAAGCTGCGGAAATGAAATTTCTTTCGGCAGTGAAGAACTGCACTCTTGAGGAAAAGATCAAAAGTGACGTTATAAGGCAAGAGTTGTAAATATTTAGCCTGGAGAAGAAGGAGAATGAGTACAGAATCAACTAAAGTAGTCGTCTGGAGCGCATGAAGAGAAACTGTTGGGTTGGCAATAAAGTATAACCCAAATGTTCGAAGGGGTGTTGGTAGTCCGAAGGAAAGATGGTTTCCGGAACAGGCAATACTGCCTAATCCTTGAAGTAAAGAAGAAGAAGACGAAGAAGATTTTCTTTTGTTTTTCAAAATTTAACTCTTTATAAATTACACCAGTAACCACTGTTTACTATCCAAATTCGTATAAAACCTTTATTAGGATTTGAACCACGGAACATTCATCTCCGAAAATCAGCTATTAAACAGCTGATTTATCGCAACGACGTTACCACTACACTAACACAGTGGGTTTCCAAATAATAAGGAATAGTAACATATTTATTCTTCTTTTTTGTTTTGGTTTACGTTCGATTTTGTTTTTGCAATTACTGCTAATGCAGACCATAAGAAAGGTGATAGATGGAAATAAGTTATGATATAGTGATAAAATAATTTATAAATATTTTATAATTAATTATAAATTATAAATATGATAAAATATAAGTTATGATATAATCCGAAATACTGATGTAACTTCTCAAATTTACAAAAGAGAAGTAACCAACTGGCTGATAAATTTAGGGAGAGGGCAGTCTGAGAATTTAATTAGTTCTATGTATTCAAACTAATTGCTCTTCCTCTTGTGTCAGCTAAAAAGTTTTTGTTAACATTGTCATCGAAAGTCTGCTTCATTCTTTGCCATTACATGACATTTTATTTTTTTTAATTTATTTTTTATAATATTATATTTTTTTGTATATTTACGTTAGGAAATTTTGTTGTATAAATTTTTTTTGTAAATTTTTGTTTCTTTTCTTTCATGTAAATTTGGTGTAGATATAAAAAGCTATTATAATAATAGAATAAATAAAATAAACCAACTCATACCCGCCTGTGCACAGGCTAGACCTATGCGGGTATTAGGAAATAAGATACGATAAACTACTTGTTTTTAGAAATAATAAATAAATAAAAAATATAAATGAAATGGCAGCCCTGATAGGGAATCGAACCTGATACCCCGGCGTAGAAACCAGTTGCACTGACCACTACACCACGAGCCGGCCAATATATTTATTCAATATATGTCGAATAAATTTTGTTCAATACTTTTAATTTTATTAGGTACAATCTATTCGATTTGTGTCAAAAATTTAATACATTATAACAAACAAAATTAAAAGTGACACATATTTTTCATTACCGAACCTAGTATTAATAAAAAAACCGTATAAGTTTTTTTATATCGTCATTTCCAATTTCTAAAACGTATTAAATTATTTTATAATCTATTATTATTTCTTTTTAGTTCCATTACGTGGCAAAAAATTGAATTATTTTTATTATTCACAATAGCAATTTTTTAAATATGACGTCAGAATATAATTTGATTTAAGCCAGTAAATTCAAATTTTATCGATTTTGTGTCATCAAAACTTTGAATCTTGTAACTTTTTTTAAAGCGTGTGTGTGGTAATTTATTTTTTAGTTTATTAGAATGGTTTTGGTTTTATAAATAGAACAAGTAGTGATTTTAAAATATATATTAATAATTAGCAATTGCTTCTGCGAGGCGCGCGGGATTATTGCTCGCCTTAGAGGGGTGAATTAAATGAACTAATTTGTTGATTTTTTTGGTTTCACAACATATTTTACTTTCTTTAGATTTCACGTTACGAATACGTACTCCAATTTTCATAATAAGCCTACTTCTCTTGTGAAAGGTACAGAACAATATAGTTTTTTAAAACTTTTTTCCGTTCTCTAGCTACATGACCCAATTCTTGTTACTTCACAGATTTTTTGTTTTTTACTTACAGCCAGCCGCATCGAAAGCTTGGTCCTTAGCGACTATTGTGGGTTTTAGTACTGTAACGGTGGTTTTTGACGTGTCCCCCGAACCGGGGGAAGAATCGAACCCGGAGCCTTTCGCTTTAGAGGCTAGCGCGTTAGTTACTACGCTGCGGAGGCGGTCTCACACATTGTTTATTATTTTCCGATGATGGTTAATTAAAAAAAAGTTATTGCAAGTATGGCTGTCCCTGACTTCTTCTGTGGAAGTGAGTCGTGGGTCAGTACAAAACCACAAGAGAGTAGAGTGCAGGTGGCAGAGATGCGATTCGTATGGAGAACAAAAGGTTGAAATCGCAGGGACCAACAGAGAAATGAGGATATAAGAACCGAACTGGATGTTTAAAATTTGAATGGGAAGATAGCAGAGTAACTAAATAAATGAAGGGAGCATATAGAGAGAATGCTTGAGGAAAATATCCTCCTTAAAGTTTTGAAATGCAGATCTGAGAGGAGGAGAGATGTTGGGAGGTCACAGAAGAGATAACAATAGTTCAATAGCGTTTTGTCATTGTTGTGAAGCACAACAGGTGGGAGCATAAACATTGATTGTGAGAAGTAGGAGAAGAAGAATAAGAATAAGAAGAAGACGTCGACGACGACAAAGGAGGTGGAGGAGGAAGAGGAGGAGGAGGAGGAGGAGGAGGAGTAGACAGAGAAAGAGAAGAAGAAGAAGGAGGAGAGAAGAAGAAGAAGAAGAAGAAGAAGAAATAAACTACGGTACACACATACACACGCTTAAATATGAAGTCTCACGTGGTTGATCATCTTTATCATGTCATTCATGCCACATTTAATCATCTCAATTGGTCATCTCGTTTCTATTTGTTTAAAGTAACAGGAACAAATAAAAGAAATGTTTAAAAAGATGTAGTTAAGAAGTTTATTGTGGATTTTTAGTAGTTAATCAATGTAAGGAATTAATTTGTTATGGCCATAACTTGCAGGTGGAGCGTTAAATTATTTACACTCGATCTGCTAGTTCCAGGGCTATAAAAAATAGCTCTGTTTCTTATCACATGGATTCGAACCCAAGACCACATGATGAGAGGCGAGCACGTAACCAACTACGCCAATGCGGCCGGCAAAAATCTTAAATCTTAAACCTTTGCTGTAAATTTTAAAGGAAGTTTTATTATTTATAAAAACAAAGATCCCGAAAGGAACTGGAACAAACGTTACATTATTATTATAATTTATCCAAAAATTTTGTAATTTACGTAGTTCCCGGGATAAAGTTGATGAAAGTTTAATTCCTACTTAAAAATGTGTAAGTGACAATTTAACAGGATAAGGGGGATAGTTTTTGTTTAATAATACCAAAACTTTTTTATAGTGTCTTCCGTTTACATAAATAAAAATCTGGTGTGAACCACTCACACAACTTTCTCTTGCCAGTGCAAATAATTTAAGCAATATAACCTAACATTAGTAATAAAACATTAGAAATAAACAACAAAACTAACGTCAATAAACATAACCTAATTTTAATCATGAGTGAAAGACGCAAAATGAAAATCTACCTCAGTTTGGCTTAAAAACATGGAAAATCATTCTTTCACGCTAAACTAGGCTCTGTAGAGAAAAATGCTCTAAATAAAAAATGTAGATCCTTTAGTTTCCTATAAATATGATTAAGTTATATATACTTTTGTCGTAAAGTGCATACTAAGGCCGAAATCTTAAAAAAAATCGATTTTTCACACGTTTTCGTGAGAAAAATCAGAAAATCGCTAATTACCGCTAAGTCACTTGTGCATTATACAAAAAAATGATTGAAATAAAAGTTGTAGAATTTTAAATTCTCTACGTTTTTTATTATACTTATACATTTTTGTGCTATAATACATATTAAAGCCGTAATCTTAAAAAAAAACACTTTTTTACGTAAAAACAGCCTCACCGAGAATTTCAGCAAACATGACGCCTACCCTATCTTGTAGAGAATAAAAAATTAAGTAAACCAGGCGATTTTTAAAAAAATCGTAGGACCAGTTTTTGAGAAAATCGCAAAAAAGTGAAAAATTATACGAATAAACTACTACTTCCGGTTGACCGATTTTGATGAAAATGTTCGTATCGGGTTCGGTAGTGGTATGTAACTTAAGTTTCAAGTTTCAAGTTCGTACGATGTTTCGTTCTTGAGATATTCTGTTCACACACACACACACACACACACACACACAGACCAATCGCTAAAAACATGTTTTTTGGGTTCAGGGGGTCTGAAAACGTATAGATCCGGTGAAAACTCGATTTCGAAAAATCGACATGAAAACAATACTTTCCTTCCTATATATTCATATAGGCAAGAGAAAGTAAAGATTAAGGAATTAACAACTAAATTACAATAGACAATGAGATATAATTATAGAGGTAAATGAACTATCAAGTTCAAAAATTTATCCCATTTAAAAATTGAAAAGAATCGTCTTAATATAGACAATGACATAGTATTATGAAAATCGATTATCCGCCCTGCTATAATTTTATTTTACGGTCTCCCACGCACATTTTGCGTTTAAAAAGAACATTAGTTATTTTCGTATTATCCCTACAACTAAGTTGAACTTACAGAACCTACGTATAGTTTTAAGTTATAAGTTATTCATGGTAAAGATAAATTTATGACGTACAAACGAGATACATTGAATCCGCATTGCCGTTTGTTTCCTTTTTCTCAATTTCTCACAGTTCATAATAGTTTGAAATTTTTTTTATCGTGAAAAATTTGATACTACACAAACGTTTTAACAGCTTTTTTTAATTCATTAATACAACAAGTTAAAATAATAACTTTTTGTTGGGCTAATTAATTTCGCATAAATTAATTATCTGCTATCAGCTTAGAGAATATGAAGGAAGGACGGAAGTAAATATTTTGCCATTTTCGCTATAACAAAATGAAATCAATTTGTATTTTCATGAATAATTAAAATTAAAGTATTCATAAATAAACGGATATGCTTTGGGAGATGAATCCACATCAAGAAATCAGAAAACAAAATTTATAAAAACATAGGTCCGGAAATACTTCGTCAGCGTGTTACGGGTAGCAAAAATTTCTATCGGGTTTTGGCTCATCCCATGTAATAAGTGTGTAATGAAATTTTTGGGGGTTAATTAGGAGTAAACATTTGTAGTTTTATATAGTTTTTACCTGAGAAAGCGAATAAGACAGGTTTCAGAACCATACCTGTAGTAGTTTTTGAGAAATCTGGGGTAAAACAGAAATAAATCGAGGCTCAATAAATAAATCCTTGTTTTTTTAAAATCCTATCTTTTTGAGCACAGAATATGTGGTAAATGAGGCGATTTTAAACAAAACCGTATGAGATGTTCTTGATTAAATTGAAAAGAGTAAAAAATTACACGAAAAACAACTACTTTCGGTTGCCTTAAAAAGAGTAAAAAATTACACGAAAAACAACTACTTTCGGTTGCCTAAATTCAATTGATGAAAATGTTCAAATCCTTTTGTGGTTCCTAACGTTATTGCAGAGTTTCAACTTTTTATTCTGAGTTTGATATTCCGTTTTTGAGATATTTTGTTCGCACAAACACACACACTAATATTTCGGTAAAAACCTGTTTCTTTTTTGTTCAGGGGCTGAAAATGTGTATTCCCGGAGAAAATTTGATTTTGAAAAATTTATATAAAAACAAAACTTTTTTTCCCTATTTATACATATAGTGTAAGAGAAAGTAAAAATTGGTATACGTATAACGAAAAAGATCCAATTATTTTAAGAGATAAAAATAATAATAATTAAATAACAAATTAGTTTACAGTATTTTATCATATTTAAAGATTTAAGTGAACGTATTTCAGTTTTTTTTGTTTAGTTCTATTATTAGAAAAATTATTTTGACATAAACCGGAAGATATATAACTCCTTCATAAACTTCACAGCCTACTTTCATGTAATTCTAACAAGTTAAACTTTTTTTAATAAAGTTTCATCAACTTGTCTGCATTTTATAAAGTGAAGATGTTTATACAGTTATGCTAAAGTTTACTTTATCTGATGTTGAATAAATTAATACTTATTTGAAATAATATTAATTTTTTTAATATGACCTAAAAACCATGATATTAGTAATTTGTTGAACTGCTTGATAGAGAAATAAATTTACTTAACATTTTTTTGTAAGTTTCAAACTCGAGAAATACATACGGTCAGTAAATAATCAAACATTGAATAGGGCAAGAAGGAAAAGGTAGGTAGCAAAAAAATTAAAGGTTACCATTTGCTTTAATTCAAATTTCAAAAAATTAAATATTCTTAAAAACAACTCTATATTTTTCTCTCTCTCTATTCAGAAATAGGAACAGCAATGTCCCTACAGTGTTAATTGAAAAATGGATGCGGAAAGCTGAAAACATGAAAGAGTGGATAACAATAAAGGAACCCTTTGTCCAGCATTGTACGCAAAGGGCTGGTTTATTAGGTTGATAGTATCTGAATCGGCCCATAACAGACAGGTGGTGCGTCAAATTATTTACACTCAATCTGTTCGTTGCAGGACTAACATAAATAGTTCTGTTTCTTATCACATGGTCAGCCAATTAACTGAATAATTTAAGAACAGAAGCGGTAGAGGTGTAAAAGACACTAATCAGAGTTATCTCCTCTCAAAATAATGAATTTCATTATACAGCGAAACCCCGTGGTGAATGAAGTGAAGGTGTCATTTGCGGAAAATATGTGTTTTTCAGAGGGCCCCGTATGCTAATAAGCGTAATTTTCCACTTAGTGAGTAAGGCATTTGTAAACCACCTCACTCCTCGTTTTACTTAGTAAAACCTCTACAGGTTCAAACCAGCCTTTCGGCTGATGACCTAAACAACAAAGCATCTGAATAAAAACATTAGTCAAATGTAGATTTATATTGGTAGAATGCATGAAACTTTGCAAGAGTTATCATAAATGTATTTTAAGGAAAATCACACACGAATGTAAATGTTTTTAAATTTTATCCAAGAATGGAACCTTAATTTCATTTAAATATGCCACCGAATTAAGCAATGTATTAATGACGTATTTTTTTAAGTTATTTCTAATCATTTTTTTTATGTTTAACCTAACAAATCTACTAGTAGACATTATACTTATAAAATAATCTATATATTTTTTAACAAACAAAGTTGTTTCGTGTTCTACTTTGGTAAATCAATATACAACTATTCAGTTTTTTATTGTCTAACTTATTGTATCTTTTATGCAACTTGCTGGTTTTTATTTTATTCTATTCTGTTATAAATTTAGTTTCTAAAGAAAATACATAACTATAAACTTGTAGTTTTAAAAGTTTACATTTTTATTAGTTTAAAAAATAAAAAGTTAACTCGCATTAAGTATTATTTTGTAGTTTGAAAATTTAATTGAATATTTAAGATTGTAGAAGTTTTGAAAGTTTCAATGAAATCTTTTGGAATGTAAAATATGGAATTGATTTTTTTTGCATTACTTCAATATCTCTTGTTCATAATAATATTGCATTGGTAACGGATAATGAAGTCCATTTAAAATGCACTTTGTTCTGGGAGAAGTTGTTTGCTTAGCCTAGTTTTGGTGATTCATATCGACTTTATTACAATGAAGAACCTTACTAAATATTTAATGAACATGTACACAATACTACAAAAATTTCTTTCTGTTATAACCGTCTTAATATAAAAATTTTTTTTAAATTTCCGGTTTAATGAAATTTAATTTTGTACAAAATGAATATTTTGTAATTTTCAAAAGTGTAGGACTATGTATTTAAATAATGTAAACCGTATTTCTGAAGTGTTTCAATTTGATGGAATTTTAAATTATTTGCTCTCAATCTGATAGTTTAAGGGCTACAAAAAATAGTTCTGTTTCTTATTACATGCTCAGTCAATTATACAGCTGAAGCATGTAAGAGCATAAGAAGTAGAAGTGTAAAAGACACTTAGAAGTATGTCCTCTGAGAGTAATGAATTTTATTATACCTTCGTGGTGAATGAAATATAGGTGTCATTTACAGGGTGAAAAGTAAATACCCTTCAGAGGGCCTGGCATACTGATAAGCATAATTTTCCTCTCAATGAGGAAGGTGAATGCATCTTGACAGGCGGTTAACTTGGAAAACCCATGTGAGAATGAAGAGGAATGAATTAAATCTATAATACAAAAGGATGTACTGGCTGATTGGCGGAAACTCTTCACTCTCTCTTGAGAATAAGTTGCTGCTTTACAAAATGTTACTAAAACCAGTTTGGTTAAACGGCGTTCAACTTTGGGGAACTACCATCAGAAGTAACATAGAGATAATTCAAAGGTTCCAGAATAAGGTTTTCGGGCTATACCAAGGGCACCATGGTGTTTGCAAGGAATGCAGAAATATAACATTATTGCAACCATCATGATGTAATGGACTAGGTCAGGCGTTTTAATAGAAAATATCAGGCAAGACTTGAAAGCCACGAAAACGAATTTTCCATAAATATTCTAAACAATGCAGAAGAAGTTAGGCGCCTGTAAAGTTACCATGTTTTGGACTTGTCTGAAAGTGTTTAAATGTACACAAAATTATAGTGAAAAGTATTCCATTTGTCAAAATGTAAATATCTTTGTACATAGTCATTTTCTCTTTTAACATAAATTATGAATAATTGATATAGTGAGAGGCACTCAGGGTAATGAGACCTCAACTTGTGATTTGTAAATTCAAAAGATTTGTTTATAGTTTATTTTTAAAATACTGATTGCAAATAATGTTATTAAAAAAAAATGAGGAAGACATGGTGAACCACCTCACTCCTCGTTTACTTAGTAAAGCCTCTAGAGGTTCAAATCAGCCTTTCAGCTGTTGATTTAAACAACAAACCAAATTTTTTTATATTATTTTATTTTATTTAAAGTCGCATCAGCTGTTCGGTTATTAGCGACTACGGTGGATTATGTGACTGCATTCGTGGGATTTAACTTGTGAAAATTTCCAGACCCTGGCCGGGAATCAAACCTGGGACCTCCGCGTGGTAGGCTAGCGTAGGTACCACTACGCTACGGAGGTGGCCACAAACCGAATTCAAAATAATGTATTTTATGTATTAACATTCTGTAAACAAAACCGTACAAAGTTGTTCACTAAATTTATTGAGCGATGGCACAACAATTTTGATAAACGGATTTCATCTTTATCTTCTCTTGGAGCCACAAATACTACACCGGTTACTGTAAACTTGAAAAATTAGGTATCTATTACCAACCTCCGAAAACATTTACTGAAGTACCCCAGTTAACCCAAGTATACCCCGACTAACTAGCAAACGATCAAGACTACCTCTACGTAAAAAATATGTTACTTGACAAATTTTTATTAAAACTATTTCGGTGTATTAAATTAAAAAAATTAAAAAATAAATTAAAAAATTAAAAATTAAATTTTTGACTCTGCTAAACCTAGTAACATCCAAAAGTTACAAGCTTTTCAATCTATATTTCTCCAACATGTTATCGATGCACTCTTTTTGTGTGAGCAACTAAACTCTTTACGATGACCTCAAAGTTCCCTTCATAAAAAACGAAATGCTGAGTAACTGACAATCCTAACGAGTTACCACGACAAATTTCACGACTAAATCTTCCTGGAAATCAACTAAAGCGACTGCAAAGGTTGTGGAATATCGATCTGATATAAATAATTACAATTTAAAAATAAAAAAAGTAAAATCAATACAATATTTTCTATTTTTTCTGGCATGTTTATCCCAAATTTAGTGTCCAAATATTATATATTTTTTTAAACTAGAACATACCTACACCCCTGGTTGTCATGAATATATTTTATGTTTTTCCTTCTTTTATAAAAAATTTACTTTTAACTTTACAATTGTAAATAAAGCACATTATAGATTTAAAAAAATATTGTTTACTCAAAACAAAAATTATATAGACCTGAAAAGAGTTATGCATCAAACTTTTATTAAAAATAATCATCTACCATATTCAATATTATATTTTTACACTAATATTAAATTACTACTAAAAAATTAAAAAATCTACTAAAAAAATTATATCTACTTAAAAAAAATTATCTTAAGTTTTTTTCAAAAAAATCCCTCCCTAAAAAGTTTCTAATTTTGTATTTTTTTAAAATATTTTGCCAAAATTTAGTCGCTTCCAGTAAATCTTAAATAAATTAATAATCTACGAATTTTTTATTTGAATATAAAATTA
The DNA here is from genome assembly GCA_035578175.1 of Catonia carolina. Classification (NCBI taxonomy): domain Eukaryota; kingdom Metazoa; phylum Arthropoda; class Insecta; order Hemiptera; family Achilidae; genus Catonia; species Catonia carolina. The sequence goes on from JAQMRL010000005.1 coordinate 71,186,525, forward strand.
ATCTAAGAAAATGTATTTTAAATTTATCGTGAAATTCAAATTTACGTTCATTAAATTTAATCAAAAAAACATTTGATACTTCCTTATTTTGAGCGTTTTATAACTTAAATCTAATTTGTTCATACATTTTTTAAAAATTATTAATTTACGTATATTAAATATATTTAATTGTAAAATAATAAATTTTGTTTAATAAAATTTAACATCTGGTCGTTAACGTTTGAGATAGTGAACTAGTGACCCTTTCTCTTAATGAATAATAAATTTATGAATGGTCACTAACCTCATTCTGAAAAAAGTCATTTAAAAATTTATGACAATTTATTGATTCTTACGTAAAAGAAAATGCCATTGATATTATTTTCATGTTATTTATAATTTTGTAAAACCAAAAATAAATTGTGATAAAAAAGTGAATATATAGTTTTATTGCACAAAATGACTCAACATAAATATTTACATTTTCTTTTGTTTTTATTAATGAGTTCTGTACAGCGTAAAAACAATATTATTATATCTAAATCCTAACTGAGAATTAAATCAGGAAATTTTAATTACTTAATAATCGGGCTCACAATTGAACTACTAAAATTGCATTGGATTTGTTTCTCTCTCTCTCTATTTAGGAAACTCAAAATCTGTTGGAAACAATCAGTGAATGTGATAACACAAATTTGGAAAAAATAACATGATAAATAAACGTGAGTGGAAACACAGTCCGTGACAGAACTCCGACGTGAATAGATAAGTGTAGCATTAAGTGCAGCATTTAGAACACTGTAATGGTTAGTCAATACAGTACTACGTTAATTGATGAGGTCTCGACTCCATCGACGTTTTAGACGTCTTATTGGATTATTTGGGAGAGTCTGCGTAGCCAGATTCGAGATCAATGGGTTATGGTGGTTCACGAGTTTCTTTCTAAATTTCGTATAGAGTTTTAATAAAACGTCATTTATGTAGGGTACGTTTAGGTCTGAGTGTAGCGTTTTATTGGTTACATAATAGGGGGCGTTAACTATCCTCCGTAAAAGCTTAGATTGGAAACGTTGAAGTTTTGTTAATACCGATGGTTTTGCACAGCAGTTAAGCTGACTGGCATAGCTCCATATTGGTCGAAGGTAGGAGCTGTAAATGGTTTATTTAGATGTAGTTGGTAACTTGGATTTGCGTGAAAGAAGTCTGTGCAACTGTTTTAACCTGTCTTGGAGTGTCTTTCTCGTTTTATCCACGTGTACATTCCACGTGAGCCTCTTACCTAGATATAAACCTAGATAACGGATAGATTCAGAAGTGTGAAGTTGAGTGTCATAAAGATACAAAGGAGGACAAACTCGTTTACGCAGGGTAAATATAACGTGACACGTTTTTGTAGTGTTGACTTTGATCCGCCATTTGGTAAGCCATGATTCTAGGCAAGAAATATGATGTTGAAAAACATACGATACTTGAGCGGGGTTATCGGTGGAGTACAATATTACAGAATCAATAATGAACTAAATTAAAAATCTGACTCAATTTACTTGTAGGTTGTGGAGATGACCCAAAATTTTTATCTCCTAAAATTATTCTAAATCTCAAGTGGTAGTCACAAATCAGCTTAACAACTAAAAAATCTTTACCTATTAACAATTATCCACCTGCCATTTTTGTTAGCTTCATGAAAACTACTTATTTACAATCAGTTAAATAATTTAACTATAGTTAAATTTTTTGCCACTAGAAAATAAATCTTGATGAAGATTACACCCACTAATGTAAACTCCAATTTAAAAATCAACTATAGTTGTTAGTCAGGTTAATTTTCAGTATAATTATTGTTGTGTAGGTGATAAGTTGAAAGGCTGGTTTGAACTTCTAGAGGCTTTACTAAGTAAAATGAGGAGAGAGATGGTTTATCATTGTGTTCCTAACTGATTGAAAAATTACGCTTATCAGCATATGCCAGGACCACTGAAAAGCATCTACATTCTACCCTGCAAATGACACCTTTACTTTATTCACCACAGGATCCGGCTGTATAATGAAATTCATTACTCTCAGAGAAGACAACTGTGACTAGTGTCTTTTACACCTCTACTACTTCTGTTTTTAAATGCTTTAGTTATATAACTGGCTGACCGTGTAATAAGAAAAAGATATTTTTTATGTAACCCTAGAACTAGCAGATCGAGTGTAAATAATTTAACTCTCCTCCAGCCTGTTATGGCAAGTGTTTATTTTAAATACAAAATTTAGAAAATATTGTCGAGTAATAATTAAAAAATTAAAAGAAACAACAATTTTATCAGCGTTGGTTGTCGCTGTTAATTTTTAATTTTGTATGTACGATAAGTGTAAAATTTTGAAACGTTTCAGTCTGTAGTAGTGATCACTATTATCTACAGTCCAGCCTCTCTAAGTTTGCTCCTAATGTAAACAAATAATGACGTCACTGAGCATGCGCATTATGTAAAAATGTGTACACGCTGATTAAAAAGTAACAACAAAATACTTTCAAAAGTATTTAAATACACAATACTTTTAAAAGTATTTTTATAAATGAAATTGTTAGGCCTACATCATATCATGAGTGATGTTTTAAGTACTTTAAGTAGTTATAATTCAAAAAATAGTTAACTTAATAGGAATACGACATCCATAAAGTCACGGACTCTAGCATGCACCCTGTAGTAGCTGGTTTTGGTTTGTTGACAGTAGGAGCAAACTTAGAGCGGCTGAACTATAAAAGGTTAACTGCTAAAGGGTTTTGATGCTAAAATTTAATGTTTATTTTATAACCAAGTTTTTGGGGGTAAAAAAAACAAATTAGAATATTCGTTTGTATGAAATTAATAAATTTTGTTGTTATTATTTCCCTTAAATAAACATCAATAAATTTGCAATAATCTGTTTTTTTAAGTATTAAAACTGTAGGACAAAATATTACTTTATTTTTAATACACAAAAAAGTATTTGAGTCATTTTGTGCAGGAATATGTCCAGTACAGAATCTTGAATTTTTTAATAAAGTAAATTGTTGATGTAATAATTTTTTTAATTTTTTTTTATTTTTTAAGGTAACTTTGTAAAACCTATTGCAAACAAATTATTATAACTAAAATAACCAAAAGTCAAGATGAATGTAAAGCTACTTTAAATTGTAAGATATTGTACAAGAATTCTTTAAATTCTGACTGTTTTTGTAAAGAGGAAACAATTTAGGATATGCAAATTATACGTCAAATTAATAGAAGCAAAATTTGTTTTCCCTTCAAAATCATTACGATAATTACAACAAAAACTATTTTGCTTGTGTAATATCTCGCCATAGTATGGACAAGGGCAAAACAGACTGCTGATTATCTTGTCCTGAATCTGGCACAGCCTTTAATATCATGCAAATAAATTCATAACTAAAATTGGCATATTTGCAAAAATTTCAAAGTCATTCGTTTCCATACGGGATATCATAAAAAATGTAATTTTCTAATAAATGAAATTAGTATTTCCTATCATGCTAAAATTTTTAAAACTTAATTTTATACTATTGTCTCAAAAATCTCTTTACAATCTTCAAATTTTGTTGTTGTTGTTTAGATCATCAACCAAAAGGCTGGGTTTGAACCTGTAGAGGTTTTACTAAGTAAAACGAGGAGGTGGTTTACCAATGCCTACCTCACTAATTGGAAAAGTGCGCTTATCAGCATGGCGGGCTCTCAGAAAAGCAGATATTTTCCACTCTGCAAATGACACCTTCACTTTATTCACTACGTGTTCTGGCTGTATAATGAAATTCATTACTTTCAGAGGAGATAACTCTTGATTAGTGTCTTTAACACCTCTACCTCTTTTCTTTTCTTAAATGATTCAGTCATTTAATTTGCTGACTAGGTGATAAGAAACAGAAATATTTATTTTAGCTCTGCAACGAACAGATTGAGTGTAAATAATTTGACACTCCACCTATCTGTTATGGGCAAACTTCAAATTTTATATTACACATATTCCAAAATAATGTTTAGTTTATCGAAAAGTAATAGAGATGTAAATTAAATTAGAGATAGTTTATTAAAAGATTTTTGTTACAAAAGTAAATCTGTTATAATATATTATTTATTAATGTTTATACCTGATTTTAAAATGTAATTATCAGAAAACTGAGTAAATTTCAGAAGTATTATGTCCATAAATGAGTTATTAAGATATTCGAGTGGTTTAATCAAGCAAAAGTATAGAAAAATACATTTCTGTAATGACTCAATAGTGTTATAAATTACGTAGCTTAAGGTTTCGTGTTCAATTCACGGTTTTCAAGAACAACCTGAAAATATTTACTTTTCAGATGACATTAACACTTTTAAAAATTCGCTTTTTTAATGCTTACAGTCAAAAATATTTTCTGTGGGATGTATCTAAGTCAACAGAAAAGAAGTAGAAAAACACCTCAAATAAGAAAACTAAAACAGGACGGAGTTTATGAATTTATTAAGGGCAATAAGAAAAAAACATCCTAAACTGAGGGTTTTAATGTCAACGGATATTTTAACTTTTAAAAAAATTATCTTGTTATTCTTTTTGTTCCCTATCCTACTTGAAGGTTGTGTAGGATACTGTACTATATATGTATAGTTCTAAATTATTATGTTTTATTTAAGTTTCTAGAGTCAAACTAAAAATATTTGATAATATTTTATTTCGCAAGTAGTTTGTTCTCTAGGGAAATCCTATTACATTTTCATCTCGGAGATAAAGTGAAATAATTTCACAGTGACTTTAAAAAAATCTGCGCATTCACTGATGCCCGTATGGATGAAAATAAATTATAATATAAACACAGTTTGTCACCCGGTATATTCGTATTTTAAAATTTGCGTTCGTTTTAAAAATTACTTTTTAATCCCTAATGAATGAAGGTTGCCATCTATTTAATTTATAACAGTAACCAACCGTACGACCCAAAGAAATGAGGATGATATGTACCTATGACGAGCAAATGAGGTGTAATCTTGCAGACTCAGGCCGACCATTCGTGAAAAGTAGGGTATGGTTGAGTGAACCTCAACCATCAAAGTATACCGCACTGTTTAGTATTCAAACCCGTATAAAAGTAACCTTTACTAGGATTTGAACCAAGAAACCTTAACCTCCGTAAATCATCGTTAAAAATAAACAAAATTTGTAGTTGAACAACCATTTTTTTAATGAAATGGAACAATTTTTGTTTGGGGTAAAAATACAACATTTTACAGGAGGTAAGACATATTAATAAACAGTGGTAATTTTCAAAATAATGAAGCTCTAGACATCTTGCTCCTTGTTTTACTAAATAGGAAACTTCTAAAAAATAATCTTTCGCGGTATTTTTGTGACTTTTTCGGATTTTTATATGATTTAACTTATTGACCTAAAAGTTATTTTAATTAAAATTTAAACAACATTTATTTTTAAGTAATTAAAATTACAAATTACGATTTTTGTAAATTTTATTTAAAGTCGCAATAATAGCTTATTTATTAGAGATTACGGTGGGATTTGATTTGTAATAATGTCATAATTTCCAGACTCTAATGAGGAATCGAATCCGGAACCTCCGCGTTGTAGGCTAGTGCGTTACCAATACGATATGGAAGCAGCCAATTTTATATTTAAAAAAAATGTATTTAAAAAATCTAAAAAATTCAAGAAATTTAAGGTAAAATGAAAATCAAACGTTAATATTAATATTGTTTTGTTTAGTGACACTAATTGTTTTAAAATTAAGCTTATAAACAATGTATACTGCATTACGGCAACTGAAATGATCGGTTTGATTTAAGCAGTAGTTTTTTCATTTAAAGTTCAAGGATTTATTCTGACATTGACAATGGAATTAACTTTTAATAAATAAAACAAGGGATTTTATTCTTCTTTAATTAATATTACATTCGTAATTCGACTGTAAATCTGTCATTCAACGTTGTTAAATTCCTCAAATTTATTTTTCCATATGAAGTTGAATTTATGTGGATTAAATCTGTAGAGTTTAGAATTTTTAGAATTTTGTAAAAGATTTTAATTTGTTTCTAGGCTAGCAATTGCTTTTTTACTTTCTCTTGCCATGTATGAATACATAAGGAAGGAAAGTATTGTTTTCATATCGATTTTATGAAATCGAGTTTTCACCGAATTTACACATTTTCAGGTTCCCTGAACCTAAAAAAGATGTTTTTAGCGATTGGTCTGTAAGTGAAAAAAATATCCCAAAAACGGAATATTGTACAAAGATTAAATTTGGAACGTAAGTTAGGTACCACTAGGGAATTTTATTTTATACTACGAAACATTTTTTTTTTGACTTTACAATATATTTTTTTTGCAACTGTATAAAATTAACAAGCAAAATTGATAAAAAAAGGATACAAATATTGACAAATTTTAAGAGATTGAGGAGATCGCTGCCCATTGACAATATTCCAACCGAAATCATTAAGTTAGTTCATTATTTTGTTAATTATTTTCTTAATTTTATTTTGTTTTTCTTTAATTTTGACGTCTCATGATATCCCTACTCCAGAGTCGTTTCAATCTTCTTATAGAAGCAGTTGATAAATCTGGTGTGACTAGGCCAACAATGAGCTGGTTTGGATTATTGGGTAATTTCTTTTTAAATCGTGTGTTTGTGCGTAGACATACATAGTTGATGTATGGGACGTTTAAGTCCGTGTGTAACGAATGATACGTCGTTCGTTACGTAAAAGGGAGCACTAGTTATCTGTCTTAATAGTTTCGACTGAAAGCGTTGTATTTTGAAAATGACCGACGGTTTGGCACAACAGTAAATTTGGCTACTATACATCCAAATGGGTCTAAGGTAACACTTATAAATTAGTAGTTTTAGGTGAAGTGAGAGTTTAGAAGATCTGGAAGCCAACGAATACAGTTGTTTACGTCTAGTGTCCAAAAACGAACATTTTCATCAAAATCGGTCAACTGGAAAGAGTAGTTTATTTGTACGATTTTCTTAAATACGGTTCCTACGATTCTTTTAAAAATCACCTCATTTACTAAATTATTTATGCTCTACAAGATAGAGTAATAGCCATGGTTGTGCTATCAAATTGAAAAATATTTTTTTTAAGATTGCGGCCTTATTATGGATTTGAGGGTAAAAACGTTTATGATTTAAGTTGTAGGGAAATTAAAATATCTACAAATTTTATTCAAAAAATTTTCTACAGAGCTTAGTTCAGCGTCAATTATTGATTTTCCGTATTTTGAATTTCTAGAGGTTAATTTCATTTAGCGTTATTCACACATGATTAAAATTATGTTCTGTTTTTCATATTACATTATTTACTCATGATTAAACGTAGGTTATATAGTTCATTATTTACACTGGCAAGAGAAAGTTGAGTGAGTTTTTCATACCAGATTTTTTATTGTGAGATGATGCCTTGGCTTGTGCGTAAGTAATGATTTAAGGAGATACAAAGATGAAAACTTCAGACCTGACCGGAAATAGAACCCGGGATCCTGACGTAGAACCCATTTGCGCTGCCCACTACTCCATCGGGCCGGTCATTTATAAATACTTTATTTACTGATATTACAATACTTTAGGTTGACGTATTTAGGAGAAGAAATTTTTCTTATTAATGTAATTTTTTCAATGTTTAATTGGCAATCTGCAATATTATAATTTTTCTATTTTCTTCCTTTGAAGGAAAAACCTTCAAATCCTTTATCAAAGAGCATTCACGACCATAAAGGCATTCACGACCTGTGCTTACCACATTTAAATTTCTATACTTTGTAGTATCTACTACAGATTTTTTGATGAGTGAGTCAGTGATTATTTATATTTTTATATATATATATTTCAAATATTTACAGAAAACAATTCCGTATTAACAAAACTAAAAAAAAAAAATAAAAAAATATTACTTCCGTCAGAGTCATCCTACGAAGCAATATTCTTCTAAAAGCAGTAATACTTTGGTTGTAGGGCTTACTGTAGGCCTACTACTAGAGAAATATTTATATTTTATATTGTCCATTTTAAACATTTTATTCTGTCTTTTTATGTAATGCAATGTACTCCTTCTCCAAGCACAGGATATGCTTATTTGGGATATGTAATATTTGTGAATAAATAATATTAAAAAAATTGCACTTGCATCTAGGGAGGAAAAGGGTTTACTACCCTAAAACAATAAGTACTATCTTTGTACCTTCCTGAAGAGGTACAGTTTAAAAATCAGCAAGCTCATTCTGTAAGTGTTACCTAACAATCAAAACGTTTCAATTTCAACCATAATCTTTTAAGAAGAAAAACGAGGAAAATTCACTTTAAGAAATAAATATTAATATTTTTCTATCTTCCAAAAGATCTTTAATCCTGAAAATCAGTATTAGCTTTCTTAGAGTTATCCATAAAAAAGGATGTAGTGTAGAGAAAACCCGAGAAAAATATAAAGCCTTTTATTTACAGAATTTATCTGAGGCTGTCAATAAGCTTGTACCCTTCTTGGTCCAATGGTTAAGGCACTACAATGCAACGTAGATGTCCCGGATTCGATTTCTAACTAGGATCTAGATTATTATTACATCAGCGGCACCCGGCGCGCGTTGCTACGCCCAAGAACAGAAAACATGTTTTTATGGAAAATATGAAATTTACTTTATTTTATATAAGGCCCGTTAGCGTAGTGGTTAGCGCAACGGTAGACGCCTGGCGGGAATAACTGATCGAGTGACAACTGATCAGTTATCAGCCACCGAGAATAGAAAATTATTAAATTACTAATATTGCTATAAAAAATAGGGGTTGGTGGTAGAAGGGTGAAAATTTAGAAGTGTATGTATTTTTTAATGTTACATTATAAAAATAATAAAAAAAATTTCGGGTGGACCACCCGAAATTATCACTTAGGGGTATAAAAATAGATAAAAAACTATTCTCAGATCTACTAAATGTACGTATAAAATTTCATCAAAATCGGTTAAGCTGTTTCGGAGGAGTATGGAAACTAACACTGTGACACGAAAATTTTATATATTAGATCACATGTTTAAATCATATTTTCATAAAGTAGTCCAGATCACTAGATGACCAAAATGTTGATGGGAATTAAAATAAACTTAAAAAATTTAATTTAAAACTGACCAGTCCGTGGTTTAGTGGTCAGCGCAACTGGGTTATATTTCGAGGTCCCTAAATTCAATTCCCGGTCAGGTCTCTGACATTTTTTCATCTTAGTATCATTACCTATTCAAAAGCCAAAGCTTATGTAGGCAGCATCCCTCAATTAAAAAGTAAAATATAATAAAATAAACCTCTACGCTGTGTTTACCTAATTACTAATTGAATAATAAAATAAAAAGTTTTAAAAAGTCGACAAACACCTGTTTACTCAACTTTCTGATAAATGTATCTAAAACTATATTACATAATAATAAATTATATTAATTACAGATAAATAAAATATATAAATTTACGTCATTGGGGTTACCTGATGTTAGACAAGTTAGATAAATATAATATTTATATATGTTGAAACACGACGTTTAAATTCTCTGTAAAAAGTGTTGCTACCACTGCATGAGTCTGAACTCTTGTGAGTTGTAAACTCTCCGTATAAATGACGTTTTCAGGGGAAGGAGAGAGGGTTGAGAGAGGGTGGCGCCTCCATCCTCAACTTAGACTGTTGTTAGGTCGTTTCCAAAGTAGAGGGGAGTTACCGTCCGACTGAGTTTGTTTATTACGTCATAATGGTCACGTGGACTCGTCTAATTTTCAAACCTAAAATTTATTTCGAATTTAATTCAAGTAATTATGACTTTAATCCTAAATTATTTTGTAATTATTTTTAGTTTTAATATTGTTTAATGTTTTATGACATTACAAAATTAGTTTTGTGAATTCTATTATTATTCAATACTTTTGGATCTACTTAGTTATATATTTCTATGTAATTCCATAGAAGATATATTTCTACTTGTATTTTTGAATTTACTTTAAACTTTTTCGTTTTTATTTCTTGACTCATGAAATTCAGAAAGTGTATGACTGCTAACAACAGGTTGGTGGAGTGTTAAATTATTTCCACTCGATCTACTAGTTCTAGGACTGCAAAAAATTGTTCTGTTTTTTATCGCATGGTCAGCCAATTTTATGAGTGAAGCATTTAAGAACAGAAGAGATAGAGGTGTAAAAGACACTAGTCAGAGTTATATCCTCTGAGTAATGAATTGTATCGTTATACACCCAAAGAATGAAGTAATGTTATTTGTAGTGTGGAAAGTACATGCTTTTAAAAATTTCCAAGGTATCAACAGCAGTTCCTCTTCAATCAACGTCATTAATTCATCGTCTGTTGCAACGGTATGAGAATAAACTTTTTCCTTGAAAAAGTCCCACAGGAGAAAATCGCAAACGCACAAGTCTGGCGATCTTGGAGGCCAGTCCATGAGGCCGCTACCACGACCTATCCAACGATTAGGAAGATTTTGGTTTAGAACCGCTTTGGCTACATTAGTATAATGTGAAGGAGTTCAATCATGCTGGAAAAAACGTCCTGCATCTCCGTCTGAGAAAGATGATGAACTAGTATGTGATTAGTTAAAATTGATGCGTATCTGTCTCTAGTCATTGTCTGATGGGAAATGACATACGATAAAACACCATCATTTCTATCTGAACCCTATTGTAAATATAAGTGGTTTTATCCTCAAGATTATTGTTAATTTTTGATATTATTTTCTTATTCCGCCATGTTGTTTTGATTAATCATAAGCAAATGAAACTGGAGGATACTTTTTTACATATCTATTTATTATAACTGTAAAGTTTCCCGTCTGTAGAGTGTGCGATACGTCCGGCATATAAATTCAAATGCCGGTCGCATTGGCGTAGTTGGTAACGTGCTCGCGTCTCATCGTGCGGTCTTGGGTTCGAATCCCATTCAAGCACGGCATATTTTCATACGTTACAAAAAAATCATTTCATCCTTCACCGTCTGCATTAGCAGTAATTGCAGAACAGTCGGACGTTAAACATAAAAACAAAAAAAAATATAAATTCAAAAATAGCAACATCTTCGAGGGACACCCGGTATATTATGTAGTTAAGTAAAAAAAAACCTGTTTGAAAGTACGTGATATGGTCTCCTATACCATTTAATTTGGCTTGTAGTGGTCACGAAACGATGGAATCTGATAAAACGGATATAAAATGCGGTTTCACAACTAAAATATATTGTAATTCTGTTATAAAATCAAGAAAAAGTAATAAATTCTTTTCATTAAAGTAATTACTTTTAACTTAACGTAGTTCTCAACCCACTATCTTTTCTATGTGCGAATGCGATTACGGAGAGAATAGTGTGGGGTGGCGTAAAAACTATATTAGATTACTTTTTATTTATTTATTCTTAACTGATCAACCTCAAAGGTTTTAGCAAAAACCAATTTGGGGTGTGCCTCTATCCCTCAAAGACCACACCCCTTTTTACTTCGTAACATGCTACCTAAATTCTTAAATTCAGTTCCTTCCTGTATGTAAGAAAATTTAAATATATAGAACAACTAGTGTAACCTTATATACGCCAAAATTTTATGTATTTTGCAAAAAATGTATTAAATTTATTGAGCCTTTTATTTATTTTCTTTACATTTTATGAAGGTCCTTATTTAATATTATGGATTCATTTTAAAGTTTACAAGTCTTAATTTATGAAATGTAAAATTTTTGACGTAACTGTAAAATGTATTTTGTTTACTAAAAAAAAAATCATCCGAACTAAATAAGTTTATTCCCTAATTATTACTAAGCCTGAAATCAAAATGCAAATAGGTAAATTAAAGTTTTAAAAATTATTTTGTAGTCTTTAACGTATAATTGACAATTAAGTGAGGGCCGATATGGAGAGAATTGGAGCGACCGAGGAAGACGCGGGGCATCGAGAGAGGTGGAGGGGCTGTGTTGGTGCGGCTAAATATCTACTTAGATATGTGTGGCCATGGCAGTAAGTAAGTAAGTAAGTATAAAATCACTAAGATTATAAGAAACAAACGAAAATAGCGTGATCATTTTTATTTTCTCTTGTCCTGTATGACATATAGGGAAAGAAAGTATTATTTTCAAGTTTTCAGCAGAAATGTAGCCTACGTTTTCAGATCCTCTGAACCCAAAAAACATGTTTTTACCGATTGGTGCGTGTGCACGTGCGCGCGCATGTGTGTGAACAAAATATCTCAAAAACAGTTAATGTATGAATTTTAAACTTGGAATTTAAGTTAGACACTGTAGTAAATCCGGATCTGAGAGTTTTCATCAAAATCGATTAACCAAAAGTAGCAGTTTATTCGTGCAATTTTTTTGAAAAACGATTCCTATAATATTTTTTTAAAAATCACCTCGCTACATTTTTGTGCTCTACAAAATAGGGTAAGTGGCTTGTTTGCTGAATTTTGTGCGGGGCGTTGCTCTCGTGGCAAAATTGTTTTATTTTAAAGATTACGGCCTTAATATGCATTTTAAAGCAAAATTACATTATTAAAGTTGTAGGAAATTAAAAAACTTACAACTTGTATTTCAAGCGTATTTCTTATAACGAATAGTTCAACGTCAGTTAGTGATTTTCTAAATTTTACTCATCAAAATAATGTGATTTTTTAAGATTGCGGCATTAGTATGCATTTTACATCAAACGTTTTATAGATAAAGTTATAAAAAATTAAAAAAACCTAAAAATTTTTTCCAAACATTTTTCTGCAGAGGTTAGTTTAGCGTCAATTATTGATTTTTCGTAATTTTAAGTCAGAGGTTGATTTTCATCAAGCGTTATTCACTCATGATTAAAATTGGGTTATGTTTTTCATATTATATTTTGTTACTCATGATTAAACATAGTTTATATTGTTTATTATTTACATTGATAAGAGAAAGTCGTGTCAGTTTTACACCAGATATTTTTATTTTCTCTTACCTGTATGCATAGTAGGAAGGAAAGTATTATTTTCATGTCGATTTTTCGAAATCTAGTTTCCACCGGATGTACACGTTTTCAGATTCCCTTAAGGGTATCCGGAATGGAAAAAAGTGAAAATTTTCACATATCCGGTTTTTTGAACATTATTAAAATTCAGAGTTTTCTGCATTCAATGAAGTATAATTTGTTGGGAATTTTGGCAGTTTTTCCTCCCAAAAAAAATTAAAAATATGTTGAACCCTTGCGTTATTTTCTAAACGTTACCACTTTGCATGAACATACCTATTTTTTGAATGTCAAACGATAAAATCATAATTTGGTTTTTGTTTTGACGCTTTAAGTTGCTATTAGACCAGCTTTGAATGTAACAGTTGAGGAATTTCCAGATTTGATTCTGAAATGTACTAGAGTAACCATTTTGCAGTAGGTACTTATAATGTGTTTTCTTTTAGTTTTTCTTGTTTCCCATAAAAAGCAATTTTTGACACATAAGGAACATTTTTTCAACCAACTGTGAACGGATTTTAATGAAATTTTTGCACAGCCTTTTATATAATAATTGCAATGTACTGAGTTAATATTACAGTATAATAATGTGTTTAAATATTTATTTTCCACTTAAATAGGCAAAAATGATGCTTTTAAAAAGTAGGGTAGTTTCAAAAACCATTTTCTTATCTTCGTAACAGTATATAAAGATACTAGTAATTCTATGGATGTTGAATAGCCTGAAAAGTAACCACAAATAATTTGGACAGGATAACTGCAATAGTTTTTGAAAAAATGTTTCTTGGATTAACATTACGGAGATAGGCATTCCGGGTACCCTTAACCAAAAAACATGGTTTTAGCGATTGGTGAGTGTGTGTGTGTGTGTGCGCGCGCGCGCGTGAACAAAATATCTTAAGAACGGAACGTCATACGAAGTTGAAACTTACAACTTCAGGTATGAGGTATGAGATTAGTTTTTTGTTTATTTGTAATGTTTTATTACTAATGTTAGGTTATATTGTTCATTATTTGCATTGGCAAGAGAAAGTCGTGTCAGTTTTACACCAGATTTTATATTAATACACTAAAGATTTTTTCATATTCATACAATATCAGAATTATTTATTAAAACAATTTCCTAAAAATTTACAGATATCTATAATTAAGGAACTATGGTCACTTCAAGAAAATTTGCTTTTTAGAGGATGTAATTCCTGATATTTTCTTTAAGAGTAAATTTTAAATGCTTTTGCCATATTTAGTGATTTTACTTAAACTATTTCGTACAAATTTCATTTAAATAATTTACATGAATGAAGTAAGTTAATATATAGATACGCATATTTATCACGAAACATGATGTAAAATATTTAGATATGCTCAAAATTATTATGAAAGAATATTAAAATAAACTAATGGGAGAATATATAAGTAAAATCTCGGATATAATAGCAACAAAGCCTGTACCTATTTCATTCTAGAAAACATGGCTGGCGTTATCTGACGAACCACCTGCCACGGCCTGCTTATACACGTCACTATTCTGTACATGCAAACAATTTCCCCTCCCATTAATATCATTTAGATTAAAACATACACGGTTCACTTCATTACGTTAATATAAACAGGATAATTAATTTCTGCATTTTTTTACTATTCCGTAATTCTTTATTACGTAGTGAGAAAATATTGTAATTTTTAAAAACTCAACAGTCCGATTTATCAATTTCAATTGATTTAAAAATATCTCGAACAATAAAAAAAATATTAACTTATTTTCATTTTAATAAAATCTGTTGTTGTTTAGGTCATCAGCCAAACGGGTGATTTGAACCTGTAGAGGTTTTACTAAATAAAACGAGGTTGAGGTGGTTTACAGTTGCCTTTCTCACTGAATGAAAAAGTACGCTTATCAGCATACCGGGCCCTCTGAAAAGCACATATTTTCCACTCTGCAAATGATACTTTCATTTCATTTACCACAGGGTTGTGCTGTATAATGAAATTTATTACTTTCAGAGGAGATAACTCTGATTCGTGTCTTTTACACTTCTGCCTCTTTTGTTCTTAAATGATTCTGTCATTTAATTGGCTGATCATTTGATAAGAAACCGAACTATTTATTTTAGCCCTGCAACTAACAGATTGACTGTAAATAATTTGACACTCCATCTGTCTGTTATGGGCAATAATGAAATCTATAAAAATAAAACACAATTTTACTCTCGCGACAAAAATGAGGCATCTAAGATGTTATATCTTTTCTGTGCTCCTATTCGGTGAACAGTCCTGGGCCTTGGATAAATCCATCATAAGGAAACGTGTTATTTGAAATGTGGCTGTACAGACAAATGTTGAGGATCCCATGAACTGTTTGGATGCCAAATGTAGAGGTTCTAAGAAGAATGAAAAAAGACGTGGAATTCATATCCACCTCCAAGTGTAGGAAGCTCCAATATTTTGGACACATCACGAACAATGACTTACGATGTTTGATACTACAAGCCATTTTGCATGGAAAAATATATGGAAAACGTAGACCTTACAGAAGAAGGGAGTCGTGGCTTCAAAATAGAACTTGGTTCGGAAATAGCTCAGAAGAGCTATTTTGCAGTGCAACAAACAAAGTGAGAATTGCTATGAGGGTCACCAACATTCGGAACGGATAGGCACCTAAAGAAAAAAAAGATAAGAAAAAAATAACCATTTCCTGAAAACGATTAATTTTCTCTTGAGATAGGCTACTTAGAAAAGATTAATTTTTTGTTGAGTTTTATTTAAATTCACATAATTGTATATCGGAATGGAAACAAAACATAGTAAATTCTAAATTATCTACGGTATTCCCGAATAACAAAATGTGTGGATAATACGCCAATTTTGGAAAAAGTCATAATGATTTTTTCCTTTTTATACACATCTTGTTTCATTTAAAATATAATTTCATTCAGTTTAACCCTTTCAGTAACAACGTCCGGAAAACAGGACGTCGATATATTTTTCGTAGTGACAACGTCCGGTTTACCGGACGTATTTAAGTTATGCGTAAAGTGCCAACGTCTGGATGACCGAACATATAAACAAAAACTTTTAAAAAAAATGGAATTATGTATTTTGAAACCACCTCCATGGCGTAGTGACCAGCGCGCTAGCCTGCAAAGCGAAAGGTCCCGGGTTCATTTCCCCACTCGGGTCTGGAAATTTTAACACGTTAAAACCACCGTTAAGTTACTATAACCCACAGTAGTTGCTAGTGACCAAGCTGCCGATGCAACTTCAATAAACTAAAGAAATAGACTATATTTTAAAAATTGTTATTGTTAGAACGATTTCTTTCTTTATGAAGAAATAAAAATTAATTTTTAACAGGAAATTTTATTTTTCTGTAACGTTGAAATTTTGGGATTCAATTTAAACTTGGAGGCCTATGCCTATAAGTTTTCGAAATACGGGCTGGCACTTTCTGTACACCCTTATTCAAATTAAATGCCTTTAGATCAATTTTTTAAATATCGTTTCGGCACTGAAAAGGTTATTTTTTTTTATGAAATGTGAGTGAATGCCTTAGAATGGTGTAAGTGAAGTAGAGAAATTGAGAGAAAGATTCTTGGCAAGATAATGGATCCGAAGAAAAACCGCCCATTTGGACAAAAGGAAGTCAAAGCAGACATGAAAACTTTCGATCTGTCAATAGAGGATTTAACAGAGAATCTAAAAAAATTGATTGATAAGGATATAAGATTTCAATTAAAAACAGTCAAATCAAAGTTGGTCAACATGGTCTTCTCAGAGACAGAAAGGAAAACAAGATCTGATAGGAAGTAAAAGTAGCCTATTTCGAATCTAGAAAATGTAAAATCCCAAAGTTAAGAAACGAGGACTAGAATAACTTACATGACTAAATTAGTCCAAATGAAAGCAACACAAATAAATTAAATAACAGTTTAATAGCTAAATATTTCTGTATTTTTATTTTTAGTTAAAATAAAGTATATCATGTCAGTAGTCGACGACTTGAAACGGAAGAAGCTAGCAGTCAGTCTAGTTACACAAGAAAGTTTATTAATTTTGTAAAACAATCTTTTTACTTCTTTCTTTTACTTAATTTAAAGAGTAATAACTTATTGTTTAATTATAGTACCTAGTATTGAATTAATTTGTTTGAATTAATTGTAAGTTAAATTGGCTTCTTTGTTATTAAATTTCGGGAGGAGTTATTGTGTACGGTTATTTAGTGTGAAATGTTTTGTTTTTATGTGATATTTTCAAAGTCTAGGTTTAAATGGAGGCCCAAATATGAAACTTTATTTTCCTGTGGTATCTCATTATTATCCAGAATTACAGGTGGATATGTTTTTCTTCTTAAAGGAAATGCGACTTTTTTGTGATTTCTAATGTGTGTACGTTGCAATCTGTTCAATTCAGAACAATAAGCAACCCCATGACCCAATGAGATGAGGATGATATGTATGATGTGTAAATGAGGTGAAGTCTTGTAGAGACTCAGGTCGACCATTCCTGAGAGAGTAGTTAATTGAACTCCAACCATCGAAGTACACAAATGTGACTTGCACGTACAGACTCAGGTCGACCATTCCTGAGAGAGTAGTTAATTGAACTCCAACCATCGAAGTACACAAATGTGACTTGCACAAATTTTAGTGGGTAATTTCATTCTCAAGTTTTTGAGATTTGTAGATACCTCGTACAAGCGATTTTGATATTTTTTATTCTTAATTTTTCTCACTGTACTGTACATTGAGCTGCACAATTTCCATAAATGATATTTAACTGGTGCATATTACTTCAATTAAAAACAAAAAAAAAAGTCAAGGTTGGTCAGCAGGGTCTTTTCAAAGACATAATCTTAATTATAATTAAATTTTGACAATCTATTAATTTTTTTGTAGAGAACAGGTTATAGATAAATTTTTTAATGAAAAATCTGGTGTGAATCATTCACACGATTTTCTCTTGCAATTGTAAATGATGAACGAAGGCCTAATCTAATTTGAGTGAATGACGCGAAATAAAATTCAATTTCTGTTAGACTTTGATTTTGACAAGCAAAATATGTAAAATCACTAATTGACACTGAACTAAAAAATTAGCGTGCTTCACTGCAAACTAAGGTCCTGATTTCGATTTCCAGCCATCGTCTGGAAAATTATTACAAGTTCGAACCCACCGTCTTTCAAGCCAAAGTAGTCGCTAATAACAAAGATTTTGATGCAACTTTAAATAAACTAAAAAAAGAAAGCACTGTAACAAATGTTTTTGAGATAAAACTTTTTGTTTGTGATTTAGGTCATCAGCTGAAAGGCTGGTTTGAACCTCTAGGAGCTTTACTAAGTAAAACGAGGTTGAGGTGGTTTACAATTGCCTTCCTCATTGAGTGAAAATTCCTGGAATTCCTCACTGAGTGATGATAAAACTTATAGGTTTTTAATTTTTCTACAACTTTCCTCGCCTATATTAAATACAAGGGAGGAAAGTTATAGAAAAATTAAAAACCTACAAGTTTAATTTTATATTGAATAAAAGGGAGGAAAGTTAAAAAAAAATTAAAAAGCTACAAGTTTTACCATAAAATAAAAGTTAAGTTTCCTTAAAATTAAAATTTTTATGTAGGAGAAGAGAAAATAAAAATGGCGGTTAGATAGAAAACGAAGTGTTTTCGGACCTTTGTTTATTGGAAATATTTAATTATTTTTTGTAAGGAACCACCACCTGGAAGGTCTACGCATTTCACGGTCATCTCCTATAAATTTATAGAAGAAAATGGGAATTTTATAAAGAATGTTTTCTGTAAAACAATGAAATTTAATCATATCACAATTCACACTCAAATATAATAAAAAAACTAAATAACATGCTACATGCTTAACTTTATTTTGTACGATAAAATGTGAGCTACATTACATTTTAACACAAAAGTAAACAAAGGGTTATTGGCATCAAATCATTTACTTACTCGTCGTGCACCAAGCTTATATTTCATTCAAGCGTGTAACTCTGAAAGCTTTGCTTGTGATCAATTATTAATCATTCCATTACAAAGATACTTTCTCTTTAAATGTCTTCTCTAGCTGACATTCATTCAGCCCTTTGGCCAGCCTTACCTGAAAATAATACACAAATACAAACATTATACAAATAA
Source organism: Catonia carolina (assembly GCA_035578175.1). Taxonomy (NCBI): domain Eukaryota; kingdom Metazoa; phylum Arthropoda; class Insecta; order Hemiptera; family Achilidae; genus Catonia; species Catonia carolina. The sequence continues at coordinate 71,205,629 of JAQMRL010000005.1, forward strand.
AATATACAACAATACAGTGCATTTTATGGTTTAAGTTTTTAGTTAAATTTTACTTCCTGGTAAGGTCATTGTAACATTCGTTAATCTATATACAGTACAAGTCTTTGTAGTATGTACGGTAGAACTCGTAGTTCACTAAAATAGAATGTTCTTGACCGCTTGTTAAGCTCATATAGATCGTTTTACACTTTAAAGTTCCAATTTCGATTAATAATCGGCTTCTTGAGAAATTGTCTCAACTTTAAAATGTTTTTAACCCTTTCAGTACAAACGTCCGGAAAACAGGATGTCGATATATTTAACGTAGTTATAACATCCTGTTTACCGGATGGCGTCAAGTTATGCGTAAAGTGCCAACGTCCGGATAACCAAACATTTCCAAAAAAAACTTTTATACAAAAATTAATGGAATAATATATTTTGAAAACAAAAAATTAAGTTTCTATATTAAATTTATAACAAAATACGTAATACTCAATGCTTCATTTCCGCCTTCGTATTGACTATGTGACTGTCACATTCCTAAAACGTCATCCATTCGCAAAACTTGAGTGACTAGAATGAAATGTGACGTGATTGACCGGTTAAATTTAGAATAAAAATAAAAATTAAAAAAAATTGACGAGAGATTACCCACATTTGATTTTAAACACGCCAAAGAATAATAAAAATATTTTACTTTGCCAGTCCAAAGCCTGTTTTAAGTATATAGGCCTATGTATTTAAAATATATTGAACAGTAATAGAATTTCTGACAAAAGTGACTAATCTTAAGTTAAATTAAAATTCGTACCAGTAAAACCTTTTCACAGTATCTCCACTAGGTACCTGATCCACCCTGTACCTAATCCTCAAAAACAATCAGAATAAAGTTCTAAAAAAAACTTGGGTGATTGTCAATAATTTACAGTTCCTGATAACAAATAAAAACTAAAAAAAAATCGATATAGTTTGATTTTTTTGTCATCAGTCTCACGACTGGTTTGATGCAGTTCTCCAAGCACAAATTGTATCATATCTACATAACCTACAATACCCTACATCTTTAATACACTTTTGTTTTGTTTTTATTAATTTTCATAAAGTAATCCTTTCTTATGACCTCATCCATAATTTTATTGTATAACAATTATAGTTGTGAACAATAATCCATAGTTGTATGAATAATAAAACCTATCGATATATTACTTAGAAAAATATAACCTATTTTTTGCCAATATAATCATCTGTTAAAATCGAAAATGCAGTAATAATGTATCACATTAAACTAAATAAGAGGTATTTATATCAAAATTGCTATACTGATACAAAAAACATATTTTAGTAAAAGCTGAAAAAGGTAGATTGAATGGAAAATTATACCCGGAAGAGATAATATTTTTGTTGATAGTATTTCTGTGTATAATATATTTACCAATATATCATATAAATTTACATCAGATTCAATCACGGAAAAGCTATTTTGATTTCGATCAACGATTCCTGCTGACATATATTGGCTTTAGAAATACGTGGGGTTGTAAGTATACCAGTATGAGATAGACATAAAAAACCATGTTAGCGCTCAGTTTATATATTCGATTTCTGTCTGTGATAGTACAATTAGATATTTTGCTTATTATAATAAAGATAATTTATATAAAACTTAAAATTGTGCCCAAGCTAACCACGAGTTTATTGCTAGCCTTCAGGGGTTACGTTAATAATCGGTTTTCAAATACCGGTGGGTGATGTGACATTCTACTTTATGACCGAATTTGATGTACTTCTCCTCCTCCTTCTCCTCTTTCTCTCCTCCTCCCCCTCCTTCTTCTTCTTCCCAGCTGGTAGGTATTCGGATAGGTATAGGAATAACATGATCGCTACAAAATTACGCGCGCAGCTCACATTCAAATACGACAATCTTCTTAAAATCGCTTTTTTGGCTTCAAGGGTTTATGAATATAAAGATAAATTAAATTATATATTAGATGACCCACCAGGTTGGTCTAGAGGTCAAGTGGACGCCACGAGTCAGCTGTTACACAGCTGATTTTTGGAGATTAAGGTTCCTGGTTCAAATCTAGTACAGGTAGTTACTAATACAGATTTGAATACTAGACAGTGGTTACCGATGTACTTTGGTGGTTTGAGTTCAATTAACTATACTCTCTCAGGAATGATCGGTCTGGATCTGTAGAAGACTACACCTCATTTACACGACATACACATCATCCTTATCTCACTTGGTCATGGGGTTGCTTATTGTTCTGAAATTGAACTGATTGCAACTTACTCGTACGTACGTAGGAATAAAAAAAAATTATCCTTTTATAAATTAAGGATTTTTATTCGCTTTGGGGATAATATATTTTAAAAATTTCAAAAATAATACAACATTATAAAATAAACATTATAATATTGTTTTTTTATGTTTCAGGTGTGGAAGTGGAAGTGAAAGTGAAAGCGGTCGTTTAGTTAGAGCTCAATGAAAGTAATTGTTTTTTAAGATTTGTATAATATAATAATTATTAAGTTAATACATTTAATTCCATTTGGTAGCCTATATTGCATTTTTTTTTTAAATTTCAATTACAGTAATGAATCAATAGAAATTTTCTAATGAGTAACATTTCTAAAAAAAGTTCCAAAATATGCTGATAACACACTGAGATGGTCAAATTTTTGTTTTTAGTCGCCACCGTAGCGTAGTGTCAGTGCAATAGCCTGCAACGCGGAGATCTTGGATTCGATTCGCGGTTAGGATGTGAAATTTTCACATGTTAAAACCCACTGTTTCATAACTCACCGTAGTCGCTAATAACGGAGCTGTTGTTTATTTTCTTCTTCTCTTAAAATGCCTTTCTGTTACGAGTGTTTGCGATCATCATGGAAATTCTCACTTTGTCAACAGCAATACGAAAAAGTTGTGAGGAGGTTTTGTCGAACCAGGTCCTAAACGTTTTTACCAACGATATTCTTCTTCCGGGACCTCTTGCACAGAAGAGCTCATTCTGCATAAAATTACCCAAGTACTGCAGTTTAGTGCTTGATAAATTTAAATAATTTTCATAATTACTTCAATTTATTAACAATTTTTTATGTCTAACCTTAGCTTTGGTGGTTTGTTTTGTGTAACCTTCTCTACACATTAAGTAATTAAAATTCACAAATTACTTTAACTGAAAAGTAATATTTTAAAAGGCGATTACTTTTGAAAATGTTTATTTAAGTCTTTAGTGATCAAATATTTATTTTTGAATTTTTGGGCTGCATGTTTGTGAATTGATAAAAACGAAAAAAAGGTTAGGGAATTTCTAAACCAATAACCTGTTAATTAAGTTAGTAACTTGGTATTTTTGGAAGTCAAAAGACTTTTTACTTTTGATAATGTGAGAGAAAAATCTTAAAAATTTATTATAATATACAAAATATGTTACTATAATAATAACAAAATAATCTATTGTGGGAAAATATAAGCCTTTTTCAATGGCCTTTTAATTCGGTAATGCCCGAGATAAAGGCCTACTAAAAGCACAAAACAAAATAGGCAACAGTAAAATACAGATCAAACTATTGACGGATATTGAAATAATCTGTTAAGAAACGTGAAGCTACTCTTCTGCTTAATTTTAACCCTCGATCAAAATTGAACCTCCGCTCCAAGACTTTAGTATACAAATCGCTATTAAGACCAATCTGGACTTATGGTGTCCAGCTCTTTGGAATAGCGGCAGAGAGTAATTTAAAGTCGATCCAGACCTTTCAATCAAAATTCTTGCTTCTGGCGCTCCTTTTTATGTAAGCAATAAAACCCTCCACGACGATTTCAAAATTCCTACAGTAAAAGAGCTAACCGCGTCCTTTAATAGTGCATTTCATGCAAAACTAGATGACCATCCAAACCAACTAGCCCGTGATCTAGCTACAAAGAACTTCTCAACTGTGCGTCGTTTAAAGCGAAAATGGAGTAGAGACCTCTTGGTCTGAATAACGGACAATACCCGAAGTTTTGAACGGAGAATGTATCACTGGGTACCTCTTCTCATTAAAGTGAAATTCCCACCGCCATTTAAATATCAAATACGGAAGTTGTGCAGCTCAATGTACAGTACCGTAATAAAAGTTAGACAAAAAAAGAAACGTGTTTGTACTCTATTCATTTTTTCTTTTCATCTAACTGAGATTTGAAATTAACAGGAATAACCGATTTTTTTTATTAAGGAAACATCTTTTCTTCTTGCTGAAATTTATTAACTCAAATAAATTTTTTTTCTTAGTAGTGCAATTCTACCACTTTTACAAGCTAGTACATTTTTTTGTTGTTTAGTTCATGTGAACTCCCTTTATCTTCTCCATACGTGCAAAAACTTCACAACTTACTAATCACAAATTCTTTAACTTTTAGATCACCAAGTAAGTTGAAATTCAAAAATTTTATTCTTTAGAGATTAAACAGAAAAACTAAAGCATTCGTATTTTGCATTACTGGTATTTCGACTACTTACATCTATGTGATGCGACTTTAAATAAACTAAATTGAATTTTTTTGTATAAGGCCAATTTTAGACCACGTGAGGGCACTTAAGAGATTTCTGGAAGCTCTTTTTGCAGCCCACATTCTCACCATTTACTCACTTTAGCCTTTTCTTCTTCGTTACGTTTACCCGGTTTACTGTGTTTGCTTTTCATGGAAGCCCTTTAAGTCCATAATTACTTTTTGAATTTGGTTCGGTTCATTAAGTTTTCTCAGTTTAGTCCGTTTTTTAATATCCTTTTTGACTTTCTGACCTTTCTGACTAAATGAGAGTAATTTTTATTTTGTTTTTTTATTTATATTGTTTTTTTCTTAGAACTTTTGAAGTTGGCACAAAATTATTTACTGTATTTTTGGTTGTTTTTTTGCACTGTCATTTTGTCTTTTCTCGTTTCCTTTCAAAGTTTATTTGTAAGTGATTGAAACCTCCGAGTCAGGATTAACCTTTGGAGGTACCTGATTTCCATTCCATGTAAAGTATATTTAATTTCTGTTGTAATATGTTACGAAATGTATTGTACTTATGTTTGAATGGAAATAAATAATTATTATTATTACTTCTTTAAACCATTTATCCGACACCTTTGTTACAATTTGTTTTGCCAACTGGTTATCATCCATTGCATAGAGGTGACCGTAAAATGTTAGCCTTTTTTACTTTCTCTTGCCTATATGAATATATAGGAAGGAAAGTATTGTTTTCATGTCGATTTTTCGAAATCGAGTTTTCACCGGATCTATACGTTTTCAGACCCCCTGAACCCAAAAAACATGTTTTTAGCGATTGGTCTGTGTGTGTGTCTGTGTGTGTGTGTGTGTGTGTGTGTCTGTGTGTGTGTGTGTGTGTGTCTGTGTGTGTGTGTGTCTGTGTGTGAACAGAATATCTCAAGAACGGAACATCGTACGAACTTGAAACTTGAAACTTAAGTTACATACCACTACCGGACGCGACACGAACATTTTCATCAAAATCGGTCAACCGGAAGTAGTAGTAACTTAGTTTATTCGTATAATTTTTCAGTTTTTTGCGATTTTCTCAAAAACTGGTCCTACGATTTTTTTTAAAATCGCCTATTTTACTCAATTTTTTATTCTCTACAAGATAGGGTAGGCGCCATGTTTGCTGAAATTCTCGGTGAGGCTGTTTTCACGTAAAAACGTTGTTTTTTGAAGATTACGGCTTTAATATAAATTTTAGCGCAAAAACTTATATAATAAAAGTTGTAGAGAATTTAAAAACCTACAACTTCTGTTTCAAACATTTTTTTGTATGACGCTTAGTTTAGCAGTAATTAGCGATTTTCTGATTTTTTCTAACGAAAACGTGTGAAAAATCGATTTTTTAAAGATTTTGGCCTTAGTAGGCCTATGCATTTTACGACAAAAGTGTATATAACCAAATTTATAAAAAATTAAAAGATCTACAACTTTTATTAAGAGCATTTTTCTCTAAAGAGCCTAGTTTAGAGAGAAAGAGTGATTTTCCGTATTTTTAAACCAAACTGAGTTCGAATTTCATTTTGCGTGTTTCACTCATGATTGAAATATGGTTATATTTTTGAGATTAGTTGTTTGTTTATTTCTAATGTTTTATTACTAATGTTAGGTTTATTGTTAATTATTTATATTGGCAAGAGAAAGTTGTGTGAGTGTTTCACACCAGATTTTTTCTAATCGTTTCTATTAATCATTCATTTTCCTTGTACAGTTCTTCTCGACCTCGTAACCTATATTGTCCGTCTACTATCTTCGGACCCATCATCTTGTGGATGATCTTTCTTTCAAATTTCTCTGCTTCTTTTAGTAATCATTTTAAGGCACAAACTCGCGTACAGACACACAGTATTGTAATGTCAAATCTCAGCTTGTCTTGAGAGTGCTTTTCTTATACAAGTGGTAAGTTTCTTGAAATGCACCGTCCATCTTACTTCATTTGTTGTTGCTCGCTTCCTTTTCACTTGTCTTTGGTTGTATTATCTCCCCGAGGTACTTTTAAACTATCAACTTTCACAATGTTTCCGTATTGTGTCTTCAGGTGACGCGGGGCTGTTTTGATGTTCGTTAAACTGAACTGTTGTTAAGGTCATCAGCCGAAAGGCTGGTTTGAACATGTAGAGGTTTTACTAAGTAAAACAAGGAGTGAGGTGGTTTACAAATGCCTTCCTCACTGAGTGGAAAAGTACGTTTATCAGCATGCCAGGCCCTCCGAAAATCACCCACTTTCCACTCTGTAAATGACACCTTTACTTCATTCATCACAGGGTCTGGCTGTATAATGAAATTCATTACGTTCAGAGGAGATAACTCTGATTATTGTCTTTTAAACCTCTGCCTCTTCTGTTTTTAAATGATTCAGTCATTTAATTGGCTGACAATGTTTAAGAAACAGAACTATTTATTTTAGCCCTGCGATGAACAGATTGAGTGTAAATAATCTGACACTCCACCTGTCTGTTATCGGCAGAAACTAAACTGAAATAAAAAATACATTTTAAAAAATAAATACGTGCAGACATTTTATACCCGTTACTCATTTCTATCTGATATATCTGCTGAATATCAAAGAATCACCCTTTCTTAAAAAAAAAAAAAAAACAGGTTGGCCAACTTAATCACAGGTTATTGGTGCTCTTTATGAAAATATAAATGTTTATTGCACTTTACTTTCGCTTTAGCTTTTCGCTTTTTGCACAATTACAGGCTATTAAAAAAATTAAAGTAAATCGTTTTGAACAAATTTTAGTCTGATTTACGTATTAAATTTACTTATATTTTACATAACTAAAGGAGGAATTTAAAAAAATGTTTTCAATTAATAAAACAGAAAGCTTTCATCTATCGATAAATCTGTCATTTATTAATGCGCTCACCCTTTTTACTTCTGTCTGTTAAAATTTTGAAGTTTAAAAAATTGGGATAATGTAATCTTACTTCTTATCAACTGTAATTTTTTTCATAAGCCAACTGCCATTTCTTAAAAAAATTGCTATCATTAATATAGTTGCTATCATGATAAAAAAAATTAAAAAAAAATAACAAAAAATTGCTATCATTAATATAATTGCTATCATAAAAAAATTATGTGTATTTCCTGATATTTACTTTTATTTTTTATTTGAGTAGGCAAATTTAATTTGTAGCACTTGTTTAAATGTCAAGTTTTATTAAAACAATTACTTTACATAGGTAATGTGTTCGGAAAATTAATACAAGTGAAACTGTGAATAGAAATAGTGTGTGAAAATATAGTGTCGGTCATATGTTGGGCACTCGATATTCGAGGTAAGAATTTTATTTGATATTTTACAAAAGTAGTTTTGTATTTGAATTGCATGAACTTATCGAAGTAGATGTAATTATTTGAATGAGTATTAATTTTATAAGTAATAGGTTTTATACAAATATATTGTTTTATTATACATTATTATTATTATTATTATTATTACGTCAATTATTATTATTATATATAAATAATATAATAATTGGCCTAATTTCAAAATAATTAAACAAAAATCCGCTTATCAGTAATTATCCCGACAAAAAGTGGACAGAAAAATTGGGTGTATCATGTTTTTACTCAGATTTTAACTATAGTCCAGCCTCTCTTAGTTTGCTCCTAATGTAAACAAATAATGACGTCACTGAGCATGCGCATTATATCAAAATGTGTACACGCTGATTAAAAAGTAACAACGAAATACTTTCAAAAGTATTTAAATAGAAAATACTTTTAAAAGTACTTTTATAAATGAAATTGTTAGGCCTACATCATATCATGACTGATGTTTTTAGTACTTTAAGTACTTATAATTTAAAAAATAGTAAACTTAATAGGAATACGACATCCGTAAAGTCGTAGACTCTAGCGTGCACCCTGTAGTAGGTGGCTTTTGTTTGTTGACAGTAGGAGCAAACTAAGAACGGCTGAACTGTACATGATGATATTTAAAAAAATAAGATTCTTAAAAAAGTATAAACATTGAAACAAAAGTTTCTTTGCTGTAATAATTTTTGACGTAGATTCTGAAAGTATATTTGCTGAACTGGTAAAGTGCAGCGTACAATGAATTAAAAAACTAATTTGAAATCTTTTGGTCGTAATTTATGTGGTAAGAACTCAATTAGGTAAGAACAATGGCTTGAATATTTTCATTTTCTACTTCTAAAAATGTATAAAAATCCCAAATTGGATCAGAGTACTGAAGAAACCCTGCGTATGAAAAACGGATTGAATCATACAAAAATTATTTCACCATAAATTTTTACTTTAGAGCGGTACTACAAAATGAAAGCCAAAACAGTGGCATGCAAATAACACCACATTACGTTTACACTCGATTTTCAAAATATTACATGAAAATACTTTCCTTCCCTGTATTTGGTATAGGGCAAGAGAAAATCAAAATCAATTAATTAACGCTCATAGAGTATAAACGTCCGTGTGTTGTTTAGTTCATCAACCGAAAGGCTGGTTTGATTCTCTAGAGGTTTTTCTAGTAAAACGAGGAATGAGGTGGTTTACTAATGTCTTCCTCACTGAGTGGTAAGTATGCTTATCAGCATGCCAAGCTTTCTGAAAAGCATCTACGTTCCACCCTGCATAATAATAACACCTTCACTTCAATCACAACAGGGTCTGGCTGTATAATGAAATTCATTACTTTCAGAGGAGATAACTCTTGACTAGTGTTTTTACATCTCTACCTCTTCTGTTCTTAAATAGTTCAGTTATATAATTGGCTGGCTATGTGATAAGAAACATAACTATTTTTTTGTAGCCCTGGAACTAGCAGAGCGAGTGTAAATAATTTAAAACTTCACCTGTCTGTTAAAGGGGATTACATATTATTATAAAACAGACTGATTTTTACTTTCTCATGCCTATATCAATATATAGGAAGGAAAGTATTGTTTTCATGTCGATTTTTCAAAATCGAGTTTTCACCGGATCTACACGTTTTCAGACCCCCTGATCCCAAAAAACATGTTTTTAGCGATTGGTCTGTGTGTGTGTCTGTGTCTGTGTCTGTGTGTGTGTGTGTGTGTATACAAAATATCTCAAGAACGGAACATCGTACGAGCTTGAAACTTAAGTTACATACCACTACCGGACCCGACACGAACATTTTCATTAAAATCGGTCAACCGGAAGTAGTAGTTTATTCGTATAATTTTTCACTTTTTTGCGATTTTCTCAAAAACTGGTCCTACGATTTTTTTTAAAATCGCCTGGTTTACTCAATTTTTTATTCTCTACAAGATAGGGTAGGCGACTTGTTAGCTGAAATTCTTGGTGAGGGTGTTTTTACGTAAAAAAAGTGTTTTTTTAAGATTGCGGCTTTAATATGTGTTATAGCGCAAAAATGTATATTATAAAAAATGTAGAGAATTTAAAATTCTACAAAGTTTATTTCAAAAATTTTTTTGTATAACGCTTAGTCTAGCGGTAATTAGCGATTTTCTTTTTTTATCACGAAAACGTGAAAAATCGATTTTTTTTATTTCGGCCTTAGTATTCATTTTATGACAAAAGTGCTTATAATAAAATTTATAAAAAATTAAAAGATCTACAACTTTTATTTAAAGCATTGTTTTCTACAAAGCCTAGTTTAGTGTCAAAGAGTGATTTTCGTATTTTTAAGCCAAACTGAGGTTGATTTCATTTTGCGTCTTTCATATATGATTAAAATTAAGTTATGTTTATTGAGGTTAGTTTTTTGTTTATATCTATTGTTTTATGCTATTGTTAATTATTTGCATTGGCAAGAGAAAGTCGTGTGAGTGTTTCACACCAGATTTTTAGTAGTAGTAAAAATTACTTGTTGAACTAAATAAGTGATAAAACAAAATGATATATATAAACCGACGTAATGACGGAGTCTGTTAAAATCGGAATTCGGGCAGATTTAGAGCCCTTGAATATTCAATAAACTGAATTAAACTACAAACTACCGGAAGAACATAACGAATTCAGTGGGTAATTTTGTTATAAATAAATAAATCCATATGTTTGATAGAGATTTACAATCTTTTTAGCCTAATGTAACTTTATCAGGATTCTAAAAATTTTGTTTCATGTTATTAATAAAATTATAAGATCAAAGGGTAACTCATAATAACCCGACCTTTAATTTTACTTGGGCATTACTCGTATTACAGAACTACCATTAGGCCTATAATTTAATTTTACCGTATTGAGTACAATGGATATTTCAATTCTAATCGACCTACATGACATTTCATGTTTGTTTCTGGTTATTTCAACATGTGACGGCATGAAATATTGATAAACGATAAATAAAATTATCTATTTGCGTTTTAGAATTTAATTGATACATTTTTGTACAGAAATTCTAATTGTATTTCATTCATAATGTTTTTCTCTTATAGACTATATTATTATTATTATTATTGGCGAATTCTCCTTGGATAGAAGACGTTAAGCATCATGACTCAGTTTCGTCATTTGTTTTTCTTATTGGTCCAGTAGGCCTTCATTGTTTCCGAGAAAGCTTTTTTGCGGTTTTCAGACCACTTTGGTCTAAACTGCTTCTCTTTTGAGGGCTCTGAAACTTTCCACTTGTCTACCTTGTGACGGAATAAGTTTTTATTAAAAATTTCAGTTTGATGTATATTTGCGCTTTTTAGGTCCTTACGAATTTCGTCCAGCCAAGGTGTTGAAATTTTAAGTTTTGTAATATATTCAATTATTCTTTTTGTTAGCCTATCCTCCTGCAATCTGTTAAGATGTCCAAAGAACTTCAACCGCCTTTTACACATGTCAATTTCAATGTTTGAATAGCTCTCTGTTGTTTTGTTGGATTGCAGCCTATACCCATCTTCTGTAAGTCGAGCCCCTAGAATTTTTCTAATAATTTTTCTTTCCTCCTTTTTGATTTCTTCAATTTCGTGTTTTCTGCTAAGTACTAGTGTTTCGCTTGCGTAGAGGACCATTGGTTTAATAACTGTGTTGTAGTGCCGAATTTTAGTTTGTCTTGACATGGATTTTTTGTTGTAGAGATTTTGAACTAATCCTAGAGCTTTTTTCATTTTTTGGAGACGATTTTGTTGGGAAATTCTTTCAAGACCTGTTGGTTCAATGAATTCCCCCAAATATTTGAAGTATGGAACCTTGTTTATTCTACCATATTTTGTCCTCAAGCTTATGATATCTAGACTATATAGACTATTAGACTATATTATTATTATTACATTTTATATTATTGTATTATCCTATTTTTAAAATTATATTTTCTCTTTCCCTGTATGAATATATAGAAAGAGAAAGAACTCTTTTCATGTCGATTTTTCCAAATAAATTTTTTTCTGGAAAAAGACATGAACCCAAAAAAAACATATTTTAAACATTGGTCTATGTATGAACACAAGAATGGAATGTTGTACAAAGTTGAAGCTAGGAACTTAAGTTATATAATTATTGCGAAGGAACCGGACATGAACATTTTCATCAAAGTCGGTCAAACGGAACTTATACTTTGTGTAATTTGTGACTTTTTTACGATTTTTTCAGAAACGGCTTCTACAATTTTTTTACATCGCCTCATTTACTTCATTTTTCACGCTCTACTAGATAGGATAAGCGGCATGTCTTCTAAAATTTGTGGGGCTGTGCTATCAAAGTAATGTCTATTTTAAGATGCATTTTAGGGCAAAAATGTATAATTAACGTAGGAAATTAAAAAACCTACAACTTTCATATCAATCATCTGTTTTTACAAGCCTAGTTCAGTGTTAATTAGTGATTTTCCGTATTTAAATCCTACAGAGGTTGATTATATTATTTACCGTCATTCACTATGATTAAAATTAGGTTTTGGCCGCCTCCGTAGTGCAGTGGTTAGTGCATTGGTCGCCACGCGAAGGTCCCGGGTTCGATTCCCGGCCAGGGCCTGGAAATTTTCACTTATTAAATCCCACAGTTAATGTTACATAATCCACCGTAGTCGCTAATGACCAAACAGCTGATGCGACTTTAAATGAATAAATTTTTAAAAAATTAGGTTTTACATTGTTTACTCATGATTAAACATAAATTATAAGTTCATTGTGTACATTGACAAGAGAATAGTCGGACGTTTTCGTGAACGGTTGAATTTTATTTGATTGTTTCACACCAGACTTATTTGCTTTGTTTCGTAGTAGATAATAAGAGTTTGCGGATGGTTAAATTTGATATTTTTATTTCTTAAAATTTTTTATTAGTAGTATATTTAAAACTTCATTAACATCTTAACCATTGATGATACTTATTGGCTTTGATGGAACAGTGTGTTTCAACCTATTAAAACTGTCAGACCTGGCCAAGAATCTAACTCGGGATCTTTCGGTTTTTACCCTAGCTTATTGACCACTACACCAACGAGGCGGTCCAATTTTTTACAAAATTTCTTCAGTTACTAAATTATTTTATTTATTTTTTATTCCCCGTAACTGCCTTAAGGGGACCTTGTACCATGAAAATTAAGAAAATATCGATTTTTGAATTTTGCTGTTTTTGGTTAGTTTTAACGTTTTTTTATTCATTGGTAATAATATTTTAGCTTGAAAACAATTTTTATTGTTAAAAAAAATCCAATGTGCTGCATGGCAAAAAAGCAGTATCTTTTTAGAATTATTTTTAATTTAAAAAAATAAAAGTTGTAAAAAATTGTACAGGGAATTTTTTTTTCTTAGTAGGGATATTTTATGTTGTTACAGTGAGTTTATTGTTTTTGCATCACTGATTTATGACATCTAAATAGTGTTGACAAACAAATTGTGCTTGTCTTGTAAACAAATATACAAGATAGGTTATACAAGATAGATTTTTTCTTTAATCTCCGTTTACCGAAAATTAACTTTTTTATGATATTTGCCCCGTTTTCTCAAAAACCGTTCATTACAAAAATTTGAAATTTTTACAGTAGTTTTACATGATATAGGTACAAACACTGAGTTTTTTTTCAACCTTGTAGATGACAAAGAAAAAAATGTATATAATGTTTGTTGTTGTTGTTTAGGTCATCAGCCAAAAGGCTGGTTTGAACCTGTAGAGGTTTTACTAAGTAAAACGAGGAGTGAGGTGGTTTACCACATTGCCTTCCTCACTGAGTGGAAAAGTACGCTTATCAGCATGCCGGGCCCTCTGAAAAGCATATACCCTCCACTCCGTAAATGACACCTTCACTTCATTCACCACAGGGTCTGGCTGTATAATGAAATTCATTACTTTCAGAGGAGATAACTCTGATTAGTGTCTTTTACACCTCTACCTCTTCTGTTCTTAAATGATTCAGTCATTTAATTGGCTGACCATGTGACAAGTAACAGAACTATTTATTTTAGCCCTGCAACGAACAGATTGAGTGTAAATAATTTGACACTCTACCTGTCTGTTATGGGCAAATATAATGTTTAACAACAAAAAATTAAGACAAAATCAGAAGAGTTCGGGAAAAAATTCTGAAAAAAAAATTGATCAGATAAACGTTTAAAAAAAACTCAGTAATCATAAAAAGGTATCAACTAAGACTATGCAAAATTTCAGGGCTGTAATCCTTATGGAAGCTGAGAAAAGGGGTCATAAATTTGGCTATTTTAACATGGGTAAGATACATGGTACAAGGTTCCCTTAAGTACAGACGCAAAAAGTAATAACTTATGATGTGTAATTCGATACTCAGATTTCAACTAATTTCGGATTTCATTTACTACTGAAGGACATGACAATTTGGGAAAAAGTAACCCTTTACTTGTGCGTGTGTGTGCGCGTGCGCGCGCTAGTGTTATTTATCCTGGAGCTAAAACACCGATTGAGCTGAAATTAGAAATTTGGTATTCTTTTACCTAAGTTGGTTTTACGGAATAAGCCACCCCAATAATTAGCGCCCCAATTTAAGATAATTTTACTCCGAAACAGAAATACAAAAATTGAATTTTCTGGAAAATTTTTTTAACAAAAATGTAAATCTTTTCTAATTTTCACGTTTTTCCACAATTGTTGGCTACTTGGGCGGAATTAAATTAAGTGGGTAGGCAGAATATGTATTTTCCTACCCAATAGGGTTTCTTATACGTAGAAGGACTAAAAAACCCTACTCTCGGCCCAATAATAATTGTTGTTGATATCAGGGTTCTTGACCTGATAAATACGTTTTATTCTCGATGTATTTCATAGGATTTATTTGTGCATTTGGGCTGATATTTTTTTATTTTTATGTGTCCACTAAACATTAAAATAAACAAGTGACTAAAAAAAAATCTTGAATTATCTCCCGTGGGTTTTTCATAGCTGGTTTTGAACAATATTCATCTGTTTCGTGATCAGCCAGAAAACAAGACTTACTTTAGGCAACGTCGTACTACGTACTGTGTAATAATATAATCAATCTCGTGTAAGCAGTTAGTTACTATACTAGGCATAGATAGCAGCACATGCTGTTATACTAGTTAAAAATCTGTACACATAGTTACCGATCATGATTGGACAAATTTACTCGCTGTTATTTATAAAAAAAAAATACTTTCTCTTGCCCTATATGAATATATAAAGAAGAAAATTATTGTTTTCATGTCGATTTTTTGAAATCGAGGTTTTACCGGGATATCCACGTTTTCAGACCACGTGAATCCAAAAAATAAGTTTATGTGAACAAAATATTCAAGAACGGCTCGCCTCTTATCATGCGGTCTTGGGTTCGAATCCCATTCAGGTACGGCTTATTTTCGTACGTTACAAAAATCATTTCACCCTTCACCGTCTGCATTGCAGTAATTGCAGAACAGTTGGACGTTAAACAAAAAAAAAGTTCAAGAACGGAATTTAGTTCGAAACTGAAACTTGGAACGTAAGTCAAATACCACTACCGGACCCAACACAAAAATTTTCATCAATTCAGTAGAAGTTTTCAACCGGAAGTAGAAGTTGCAATTTTAGTTTGTGAAGTGTTTAGTTGGAAAGTTAGTGCTTTTTTTCTATTTATTGCGATTTTCTCAAAAACGATTTCTACAACTTCGTTTAAAATTCGCCGTTTTTACTACATTTTTTATGCTCCACAAGAGGGGAAGCGTCGTATCTGCTGAAACTCTTCAGGGTCTGCGCTCTCGTAGGAAAAAAATGATTTTTGTTTTAAGTTTGCAGCTTTAATTCGCAATTTAGCGCAGAAGTTTACAGCCTATAATAAAAGTTGTAGAACGTTTAATAACCTACAACGTTTATTCCAAGCGTTCTTTTTAGAACGCTTATTTCAGCGTTGTAACTAAGTTATTTACATACTACACGCTATTCCATGAACCCGTCCAGCACATCAGAACATAAATTTATTGAAATTGTGATTGAACTCAGCGCAATCCATTCGGGTTACAAAAAATGTTCTTTCCTTATCAGATGAAACTTGCTGTATACTAATTGAATTATATATTAAATACAAAATACGACAGCACCAATATAAAGAATTAATACAGTAGGCCTATTATAAAACGAACGGTTTGTCGCCGGTTGTTTTGACTGAAGGCGTTGGTAGAGTGAAACATGATTACGCATTCTTTTCACTGATTTAAACCGTAGTCTGTTTATATTTGCTGCACGGTTCTGTGCGATGTACTATAGTAACTAACGGGTGATTCAAAAAGAGCGCCGGTTTTTAAACGGCTGGTAAATTTTTGTTTATCGGTTGGCAACATTGTTAGACCTCATTTCTATTTCGGAGAACATTCCGATTGACGATTCAGTTGTAGTTTCTCTTGTTCGCAGTGTAGTACTCTCGCAGTCTGTGTCTAACCCTGGAGAAGTTTACTATTGCACAACGAGTGTTAATCGTCAAAACATTTTACCAGAGTGGAGAGAGTTATGCGGCTACTGTCAGGCGACTTCGCGGTACTCTAGGACGTAATGAAGCATCGAATGAATCAACAGTTCGCAGGCTCATGAAAAAGTTTTTTGAGACGGGTTCAACAGTCGACCTTAAAAGTTCTGGACGTCGTCGTTCTGGCCGAACTGAGCAGAACGTTGCGTTGGTTCGTGACAGTGTGGCTGTTAGCCCAGCAAAATCAATACGTCGCCGTTCTCAACAACTGGGTTTACGATGTTCTTCTGTACGGAGAATTCTTCGGTACGATCTCCAATATCACCCGTATAAAATTCAGTTGACGCAACATTTGAAAGTGGCAGACCACCAGAAGAGACGGCAGTTTGTTGACTGAGTATTGAGAAAACGGCAGGGTGATGACAACTTCGCAAACAAAATCATTTTCAGTGATGAGGCGCACTTCCACTTAAACGGTTTTGTTAATAAACAGAACTGCCGTATGTGGGGTTTAGAAAACCCTCGCGTGGTTAATGAAAGGTAAATGTATGCACAGCGAGTGACAGTTTGGTGCGGCTTTTGGTTGGGCGGTGTCATCGGCCCTTACTTTTTTGAAAATCAAGAAGGACAAGCCGTGACAGTAAATGGAGACCGATACCGTACGATGATTAGGGAGTTTTTGTGGCGTCATTTGGATGGAATGGACATTGACGAGTTGTGGTTTCAGCAGGATGGTGCCACCTGTCACGCTGCACGAGAAACAATGTTGTTGCTCTGTGAACGGTTCCAGGATCGCATCATTTCTCGTAATTCCGACCATCAATGGCCACCAAGGTCGTGTGACTTGACGCCTTGTGACTTTCATCTTTGGGGTCATCTGAAGTCATTGGTGTATGCCAATAAACCCCGAAACATCAATGACTTGAAGGAGGAAATTCGACGGGTTATCGGGCAAATGGAAGTCGAAACTTGTCGTGCAGTAATATCCAATTTCATGGACAGAGTTGATGCGTGCCAGCGCAGTAGAGGAGGACACATGCATGGCATCATTTTTCATACATGAAATCGGAAGGTAAGATGAACTTGTTGATGTATTTATTTTCAGTTTTTCAATAAAATAAATCTCTTAATTTGATATATCAAAACCGGCGCTCTTTTTGAATCACCCTATAGTAACTATTACTATAGTCGTTTGCACGTTCAGTTGACACAACGGAGCAGTATAGGACAATGTATTTCTTATGAGGCCTTCACTGCTACTAGCACATACGCAAACATCGGCTTTGTAGATCAATCAATGCTATCAAAATCAATAAAATTCCCCTCCACCGTGACACATCCATAACAAACCTTTATAATGTAGAGTAGTCTACAGTTGAGCCGTTCTTAGTTTGCTCCTACTGTCAACAAACAAAAGCCACCTACTACAGGGTGCACGCTAGAGTCTGCGACTTTACGGATGTCGTATTCCTATTAAGTTAACTATTTTTTAAATTGTAAGTATTTAAAGTACTAAAAACATCAGTCATGATATGATGTAGGCCTAACAATTTAATTTAGAAAAATAGTTTTAAAAGTATTTTGTATTTAAATACTTTTGAAAGTATTTGTTGTTACCTTTTAATCAGCGTGTACACATTTTTATACAATGCGCATGCTCAGTGACGTCATTATTTGTTTACATTAGGAGCAAACTAAGAGAGGCTGGACCGTATATAACTATTAATTAATAATTAACACTATAAGTTTATACTTAACTTTATATGCGAAGTCCAAATGTGAAATATTTTTTTCGATATCTGTACTGGGAAATATTTTTTTAGATTTTTAATAACCGATTGCGTCATTTGTTTTCATTTATCACTTAGTGTTTATAAAGTTTGGCGAGGGAATGTAGAGAAGGCATTAGTAGGTCTGTAGTAAAATAGATAAGATATTCATTTAACCTCCCCCCTCCGTAATAGAAGAAAATGTTTTTACAGTTTTTTTGATTTTTTACAATTAATTAAACAATCTACATAATACATAATTTTTTTCTGTTACACAAAACTTGAATTGTAGTTCTACCTTAAAAACTACGTGTTCTACAGAGGTTTAAAAAAATGTATTTATATACGCATCCAGATGCCTTTAATTGATGTTTTTAGTTGCGATATTAGCATTGACGATTCGCATAAGATCCATTGTGTCAACTGAACGTGCAAACGATTATAGTAACTAGTAACAGCTACTATAACAGTATAAACAGTACTATACTATATAACAGTAACTATTGCAATAACAGTACTATAACAGTTATAGTACTACTGTAACTTTATGATTCCCATACTCTGAATTCCAAGAGAGGTTGATTTCTTTTTCTTTGCTTTTTTAACGTCGCATCAACTTCAGTGGTCATTAGCGACGACGTTGGATTGTTGGAACTGTGAAGGATGAAATGATTTTTTTTTGTAACGTATGAAAATATGCCTTGCCTGAGTGGGATCCGAACCCAAGACCATATGATGAGAGGCGAGCACGTTACCAACAACGCCAATGCGGCCGGCGATTTTTATTCAGCGTTTTTTCACTGATGATTAAAAGTAGGTTATGTTTATAATTTTACATTGTGTGCTCATGATAAGACGTAGGTTATATTTTCAATTATTTACATTGGTAAAAGATAGTCGTGTAAGTGTTTCACACCAGATTTTTTCAAAACCAATTGACCAATTTCAGTTGACCAATTTTTTTTCAAAACAAATTTCAATTGATCAATGAAAGGCTATCCTCTAAGACTTACCACTAAACATTTTTATTTAATCTCAAATTGGTAGTTTTGTCAAAAAATAAAAATATCCTAAAAATTGGTGTTTTTTAAAATATAATAACAGTTTTTACATAAATTACAAGTTTAGTACAAACGTGTTATACAAAATGTAGTAAATGAGTTTACTATAAACAAATTCGTACGTGCTGATTTTGAGATAATTGTAAAAAAGTTGCTTTCGGAAACAATTAAAATGGTTTGGCCATTTACAAAGGATGGAGAATGGTAGGTGGCCAAAGAGCGTATGGGAGTGGACGCCAGCCGGTAGATGAAGGACGGGTAGGCCAGAAGTGAGATGGTTAGATGGAGTCCAGAAGGCAATGTCTTTGCGGCGGCTTTCCGATGGTGATTGGTAAGATAAAGAGAAGTGGTGCTTAGGAAGCGAGATACGGCTGGGGCTGTAAATCCACGCAAGAACGTATACGTAAAAAAGTAAAAATCGCACAAAAATGCACTACTACTTCGGTTGACCGGTTTTTTTGAAATTGTTCGTGTCTCCCTTGTGGTCCTTACTGAAGTTCCAAGTTTCAACTTCATACGATATTCCTTTCTTGAGATATTTTTTTCATACATAGACCAGTCTCTAAAAACATGTTTTGCTTTGGATTTAGGGAGCCTGAATCGTGTATTTCCGGTGAAAACTCGATTTCAAAAATCAACATAAAAACAATACTTGCCTATTATATTCATAACAATAATTTCTGCTTCAAATCCTTGTAAAGAAAATTGCTTTTTTTATTGAGTGATGATGCCTACATAAGCCTTGGGCTTGTGCGTAGGTAATGATATGTGGTGATTTACAGGTGAAAAAAATGCCAGACCTGACCGGAAATCGAACCCGGGACCCCCGCATAGTAGCCAGTTTCACTGACCACTACACCACGGGCCGGCCTTTTATATACAGATTTGAATACTAGAGAGTGGTTTCAGGTGTATTTTGCTGGTTCGGGTTCAATTAACCATAATCTCCCAGGAATGGTCAGCCTGGGTCTGCAGGTACCCAAGACACCTCATCTACAGTTATACACACCATCCTCATCTCATTGGGTCATGGGGTTGCTTATTGTTCTCAATTGAACAGATTGCAACGTACACACATCAGGGATAAAAAAAATTTATTCAGGGCAAAAGAAAGTAACAAAATATTACTTTTGCATTAAAAATTACTTTCAATAGCATTTCCCCTGGTTTCAGGCCGTGTTAAAAAATTAGTTTTGTAAAAAATGTTTACTTAATTTTCTTAAACAATTCTGAACTTAATAACTAAGTTATACAACTTATACCAGGTTAAAAGTGCTAAAATGTGTGTTAAGTGTGGTAAAATTTAAAAGTGCTGTTTTACACTAGATTTCAAAAATTATGTGGAAACAATACTTTTCTTCCCTATATTTGATACAGCTGCCCATAACAGACAGGTGGAGTGTCAAATTATTTACACTCAATTTGTTCGTTGCAGGGCTAAAATAAATAGTTCTGTTTCTTATCTCATGGTCAGTCAATTAAATGACTGAATCATTTAAGAACAGAAGAGGTAGAGGTGTAAAATACACTAATATAAGTTATCTTCTCTGAAAGTAATGAATTTCATTGTACAGCCAGACCCTGTGGTGAATGAAGTGAAGGTGTCATTTGCAGAGTGGAAAATATGTGCTTTTTAGAGGGCCCGGCATGCTGATAAGCGCACTTTTCCACTCAGTGAGGAAGGCAATGGTAAACCACCTCACTCCTCGTTTTACTTAGTAAAACCTCTAGAGGTTCAAACCAGCCTTTCGGCTGTTGACCTAAACAAAAACATTTGATATAGGCAAAAAAAAATCGAAATCAATTAATTAACACTCAGAATATAAACGTCCATGTATTGTTTAGTTCGTCAACCGAAAGGCTGGTTTGAACCTCTAGAGATTTTACAAAGTAAAACGAGAAGTGGGTTGGTTTACTAATGTCTTCCTCTCTGAGTGGAAAAGTATGTTTATAAGCATGCAAAGCCTTCTGAAAAGCATCTATCTTCCACCCAGCGAAATAATGACACCTTCGTTTCATTCACCACAGGGTCTGGCTATATAATGAAAATTCATTACTCTTAAGGAAATAACTTTGACTAGTGTCTTTTCCTTCATCTCTTCTGTTCTTTAAGGGGATACTGTACTTTGTATCACGCCAATGTTAAATATGCTATTTTTAGGTACTTTTTTCATAGGATTGGTAAAAGATAGATAAATGAAACTTTACGCACTTTTAGTTGTCGGGTTTTTCTACCTACTCACAGTTTTTCAATTTAATCTGTGAGCCCATAAAATTAAAAAGAAGATAACGAATAACATAAAATATTTACTAATTTCTTTATACGTTTTTTGGATATTAGTAATTGTTGGAGCATCTGAAAAAGCCATTAAAATGTCGGTATTTGTGCATGTACAAGATGAATAACCTGTAAAAAATTCAGCCAGCTAGGTTTAATGGGTTCCGAGAAAAATGTACCTAAATTTTAAAATCTAAATTTACGAGAACAGCCAAAAATTAAAAAGAAAATGTACACAAACAAGTAAATTTCCCATCAGCAGTTTAGCAGTTTCCCATCAGCAGGTTAGAAAGCTGTATCAACAGCTGAGAATATCAAAAACAGTAACGCAGATATTTAAAAAAAGCTAAAATTCCCTTTGCTTTAAAACGATTGGTATAAAATTACGAAAAATATTGGTTCTTGGTGATATGATCATTTTTCTGGATATGCTTGCTTAAAACTTAATTTTTTCATTAAAATAATTTCTTTGCGTAATTTAATGTTTTTCTTGTACATATAAATCTGAACTATTAAAAAACACAAAAAACCGAAAGTTGAAATTTTCAGTGAAAACCATCATACAGTCTCATCTTAAATGAGAATCTTTAATTCTACCTACAGTATGTGATAAGAAACAGAACTATTTTTTGCAATCCTGGAACTAAGAGACTGAGCGCAATTAATTTAACTTTCCACCTGTCTGTTATGAGCATTACACCTGGCCTGAAATTTAAAATGTAAATTTAAAACAGTGTTGTATAATAATTTAACATAAAATTGTAAAAATTCCTTGTTAAAATATTTGTTATTTAAATATTTGTTACCACCGGGTTGGTTTAGAGGTAAAGTCGTCGCCGCGAGTCAGCTGATTTTCGGAGACGAATGTTCCTGGTTCAAATCCTAGAAAAGGTAGTTATTTTTATACGGAATTGAATACTAGACAGTGGTTACCGCTGTACTTTGATGGTTGGGGTTCAATTAACCATCCTCTCTCAGGAATGATCGGCCTGGGTCAGTACAAGACTACATCTCATTTACACGTCATACATAATCATCTTCATCTCATGGGTCATGGTGATGCTTATTGTTCTGAATTGAACAGATTGCAACGTACACAAATTAGAAATAAAAAAATATTTGTTTTTAGAATAAGAAAAAAGCTAAACATTTATTTATTGTTAAGAAAAAGAACACATGAACGGATAAAATTTATGTAGAAAATTTAACATATTTATAAAGATGTATTGTAAAACGATTTAAATTATCTTTTAAAAATACTGCCAAGATTTTTCGATTTTATTTTATTTACTTTTACAATTTAAGAACATCCACAGTTCAGCCAAAAAAAAATTTATTTCATTTAATAGAAGATTCTATACAAATCTTCTTACCGGCCGGTATTTGTCGCATTGCAGATCATATAGTTAGTAGAGAGCTCTAGCGGATTTTTTAAGTACTACATAGACTTCGAATTCTATATCCCTTAATGGTCTATAAACAACATGCGCCATAATGATATACCCGTTGCCATGGCAACTGTCTTTAAAGAGGATGCTGCAATATGTAACCCCCTTCGATTAAGTCTACTAGTAATAATAGTAATAGTCTTTTCATAGTATATTCACCGCATTTTATTTACATTTTATTAACATAACCTATATTTTAAAAAAAATATTGGTTTTTAGTTAAAGTGTTATAAACTATATAAGTTATTATTTTCAAAATTTATTTATTAATATTTAGCCTACAATTTTATTATAAATGAAATAGAATTTTTTATTTGTTTAATGACATAAATATAGGATTTTGACAGGTATATTTAAATTTGTGTTGAAGTAGATTTGTACCGGATTATAGTTTTACAAAAATTTATAACAACCTTGCGCTAAAAACTGAAAAATTATTACATATAATGACATTACATACGCCGTATTATTATTTCTATAAATATTTTCTTTATTCTAAGTATTATTACTTTTTCTTGCCCGGTATGAATTCATAGGGAAAAAGGAAATTATTGTTTCATGTCGGTTTTTCGAAATCGAGTTTTCACTAGATATATACGGATATATACGTTTACAGGCCACCTGAACCCAAAAAAATATAATTTTAGCGAGTGGTGCGTGTATGTGAAAAAAATATCTCAAGAACGGAATATAGTACGAAGGTGAAATTTGGATCTTAAGTCAGGTATAGATACTGAAGTCACGAGATTGCCTTTTGCGTATAGATTAGGTGTGAGGAAGGGACGTGAAAATTTGACAGTGCTGCCAACCTCAAAAATGAGACACTACTCGTACATTTCACTACCGTACAGTTTCTACTACATAAATTGTAAGCTGTGGTTTATTCCGAGAAAATGTTTTCTTCATAAACCTTATAAGAAATATATGTGACCTGTAATATTGCCTATAGCTTAATTACATGACTAGATAGGTTTGATTTACTGTAATTACCAAATACCTTATTCCATTGGAACAAAATTTTCTATGAATGAATCGCCTTCTTTACTACCGCTGTCACCGGCGTCTTCACTGTCAGTCTCGCTAGTTTCTACTTAACCGTTTCCTTTTTTTACCAGGTATCAACAAAACTGTTGAAGAACAACTTCTTCACGTCTTTAATTTCCTTCTTTATTTTTCGAATCGTAGAAAGAGAAAAAACATTACAGTAGTTAGCCATTCGCTCACGGCTTTTGTTAAGAGACAGGGAAAGGCATTTTTGTTTAGCTTCAACTTCACAGCATTATTACACTGCGTATTAGATTCGTTCAGCACTGTGAATAGTCTGCCCACGTTTTTCGAGAAACTAACATTTCTCTTTACGGTAACAGTTATATTCATACAGTTAAATTACAAAAGGTTCCACGATATACTGTATATGCTCTGGGTACAGTATAAGTTGTGTTTGCAGTAGTGAAATTAAAGCAGTCACACATGCGCACTGATGCTTTTCCCCCTTTACCTCTCGTTGCATACAAGGGCAAACGTGTGACTATCACTACGGGTCCCGACACAATTATTTTCATCAAAATCGGTCAACTGGAAGTACAGTAAACTCTCCGTATTCGCGGGGTTTAGAGGTTCTTAAATGCTACAAGGTCACAAATATGGAGGTACTCAGAAGAATGGGGAAAGAGCTGGAAATTCTGCAGAGCGTAAAGATAAGAAAACTGACATACCTTGAACACATCATGAGGGGGCCTAAATATGAGATTCTGCATCTCATAATTCAAGGGAAACTCGTTGGTAAACGCTCGGTGGGACGCAGACGAATATCCTGGTTAAGAAACCTGAGAGAAGCGTTTAACTGCTCGTCGCATGACCTGTTCAGAGCAGCAGTGGACAAGGTGCGACTGACCATGATGATAGCCAACCTTCGTAATGGAGAAGGCACCTGAAGAAGAGAAATGCTACAAATCACACAAAAGTAGGCTGGGATTTTTCGGTAGGAACTCACAATATTTTCCTGCCACTGTAACGGTTAAAAAACTACAACTTGTATTTCAAGTAAAAGTAAAAAATCTGGTGTGAAACACTCACACAACTTTCTCTTGCCAATGCAAATAATTAACAATAAACCTAACATTAGTATTAAAACATTAGAAATGAACAAAAACTAACCTCAAAAACATAACCTTATTTTAATCATGAGTGAATAACGCAAAATGACAATCGAACTCAGTTTGGCTTAAAAATACGGAAAATCACGCTTTCACGCTAAACTAGGCTCTGTAGAGAAAAATGCTCTAAACAAAAGTTGTAGATCTTTTAATTTTCTATAAATTTGGTTATATACACTTTTGTCGTAAAATGCATACTAAGACCGAAATGTTAAAAAAATCGATTTTTCTCACGTTTTCGTGAGAAAAAAAACAGAAAATCGCAAATTACCGCTAAACTAAGCGTTATACAAAAAAATGTTTGAAATAAAAGTTGTAGGTTTTTAAATTCTCTACAACTTTTATTATATAAGCTTTTGCGCTAAAATTTATATTAAAGCCGTAATCTTAGAAAACAACGTTTTTACGTGAAAACAGCCTCACCGAGAATTTCAGCAAACATGGCGCCTACCCTATCTTGTAGAGAATAAAAAATTGAGTAAAATAGGCGATTTTAAAAAAAATCGTAGGACCAGTTTTTGAGAAAATCGCAAAAAACTGAAAAATTATACGAATAAACTACTACTTCCGGTAGACCGATTTTGATGAAAATGTTCGTGTCGCGTCCGGTAGTGGTATGTAACTTAAGTTTCAAGTTTCAAGTTCGTACGATGTTCCGTTCTTGAGATATTCTGTTCACACACAGACACACAGACACACACACAGACACACACACAGACCAATCGCTAAAAACATGTTTTTTGGGTTCAGGGGGTCTGAAAACGTATAGATCCGGTGAAAACTCGATTTCGAAAAATCGACATGAAAACAATACTTTCCTTCCTATATATTCATATAGGCAAGAGAAAGTAAGAAAACGGTATAAATATTAAGAATATTTATTTATTAATGCTAAAATTCTGAACTTAAATTAAATAATGAAGTCAAATATAATATGATTAATATGAAAATCTAATCTAATAGTAAGTTTTAATTGAACTAGATACAAACTGAAAAGTGTTAGTGTGTTGCTGTATTAGTCGGATTTTAATTAACGACACTCTGTGGACTATAAACTTGAATTTATCCTCTTATTTGAATATCTACAGTGGTTAAAATATTAATTGAATATATCTCATTTGTTATTTTATGTCATTGTAACAATCCTACAAATAAAAATATGACCAGAATCAAAATAAACATTTATCACAAACTAGGTACAAAAAAACAACAACCCCCCTTACCTTGCTGCGCTTTACGGAAAAATAAACTTAAAGCGTTTAGTTTTTACACAACCTTACTCGTTGAAATCTAAATCACTATGTAGGCCCTACAAGTAAAAACCAATTTATAATAGGTTTATTATTTTTTTGCGGATGCTAGATGATCAAACATGTGTTTACTTATAAAAAAATGGTTAACGTGTTATTGGATGACCTCAAAAGGGATGTACATCCAAATTTCTTCATGAAGTTGCAGAATATTAAGTTTGAAGCTGGAGGAAGCAAAAGGCTACACACATTTATATTTATTTATTTATTTTCCTAATACTTTACAATAAAATATCTTTTTTTCTACATCTTCTGAACGATTTTTTAAAATTTTCTCACCTGAAAAAAGTTACACTTACTCCCAGCATCACGGAAAATTTTTCAAATTTTAGATGGTTGTCCTATAGGGGTTGCTACCCCTATCCAAAATATTTAAATTTTCAGATAAAAAAATCTTTTAATGGCATGTTGTTTGGCGTTTAAAATTACATGAATAGGTGGTAACCAGAAAATTTTGGATCGTATCATTTTCCCAAAATTGGAAAGAAGTATTTTTTATCTCCTAAACGGTGCATCGTAGCGAAAATGTGTGTAGAATCTTTTTTGTGCCCCTCTCGAAGTAGGCTAGTTCAAGACCATGTAGCGAAAGTTGCCCTTAACCCACCAGGTCACTGAGAAAACTAAAAAAAAAAACTCAAACGTCATACGTTCCAACCTCAAACTTCAAATTTTGAAACGTTAGACCATCGTATTTCAAACAACCAAAAACTTTTAAACATTTAAACTTCAAATTTAAAATTTTGAAACATCAACCTAAAACTTTCAAACATTTAAACTTCAAATTTTGAAACTTCAACCCTTAAAACTTCAAACATCATCTTAAAACTTTCAAATTTTCAAACTTTAAATTATTGTTATCGACCGAATCACTTTGGCGGCCGAACTTCATCTCATGGCAAAGTTCGGGTGCACAGCGCACGCACTTCAACAGTTCTGATCCACTTAAGAATTCTGACTCACCTACCGAACTGATGCACTTTAACACTGATACGGAAACGCCTTTGGAGTGGCGAGTATATTTTTATATAAATGAAAAAACAAAAACAATAAAATATGAAATTTACTAAACAAAATAATTTATTTACAAATAGAAAAATTAATTATTGAACCGGTAAACGAGCTCACAAAACTATTTGTTAAAATTAATTATAACTAAATTTATTATGTATAGAAATTTCATTTAAAAATGTTGGCATTACAAAGAATTTTCGTGGGATACGAGGTGTGGCTATTAAATAACGAGACTGACATTGTAAATAATGTTATTTTAATTTTACACATAATCACTTATTTTCACCGTCAATATATTCCTTCTCTATCCCTACATCGCTCCATGCGAATTTTCTATTGTTGGAAACAGTGCTGGAAGTCATATTCGTCAGCTCCTTCAGAACACGTGACGCTTTCTCCTTCACACCTTCCACAGACTCAAATCTTCTTGAAGGTCAAACAATTAATCAATAATACTACCTTGAGGTACTTTCTAAATTACGTCAAAGAGTAAGGAAAAAACGCCCCGAAATGTGGAAGGACAAATCATGGGTTCTCCACCAAGACAATGCGCCAGCTCGTTCCGCGTTATCTGTCAAGAGGTTCCTAGCCAAGTACAGCATCTCAGTGCTAGACATTCGCCTTATTCACCAGATCTTGCACCATGTGACTTCTACCTGTTCCCTAAGGTGAAATCTGTATTAGAAGGAACAAGATTTGAGTCTGTGGAAGGTGTAAAAGAGAAAGCGGAACGTGTCCTGAAGAAGCTGACAGAAGATGACTTCCAGCACAGTTTCCAACAATGGAAAATTCGCATGGAGTGTTTTAGTGATAGAGAAGGAGTTTATATGGAAGGTGATAATAAGTGATTATGTTTAAAATAAAAATACAATTTGTTTACAACGTCAGTCTCGTTATTTAATAGCCACAACTCGTAAATCAAAAAATCTGGTGTGAAACACTCACACAACTTTCTCTTGCCAATGCAAATAATTAACAATAAACCTAACATTAGTATTAAAACATTAGAAATGAACAAAAACTAACCTCAAAAACATAACCTTATTTTAATCATGAGTGGAAGACGCAAAATGAAAATCGAACTCAATTTGGCTTAAAAAAAACGGAAAATCACACTTTCACGCTAAACTAGGCTCTGTAGAGAAAAATTCTCTAAACAAAAGTTGTAGATCTTTTAATTTTCTATAACTTTTATTATATACACTTTTGTCGTAAAATGCATACTAAGACCGAAATGTTAAAAAAATCGATTTTTCTCACGTTTTCGTGAGAAAAAAAACAGAAAATCGCAAATTACCGCTAAACTAAGCGTCATACAAAAAAATGTTTGAAACATAAGTTGTAGGTTTTTAAATTCTCTACAACTTTTATTATATAAGTTTTTGCGCTAAAATTTATATTAAAGCCGTAATCTTAAAAAAACAACGTTTTTACGTGAAAAGAGCCTCACCGAGAATTTCAGCAGACATGGCGCCTACCCTATCTTGTAGAGAATAAAAAATTGAGTAAAATAGGCGATTTTAAAAAAAATCGTAGGACCAGTTTTTGAGAAAATCGCAAAAAACTGAAAAATTATACGAATAAACTACTACTTCCGGTTGACCGATTTTGATGAAAATGTTCGTGTCGCGTCCGGTAGTGGTATGTAACTTAAGTTTCAAGTTTCAAGTTCGTACGATGTTCCGTTCTTGAGATATTCTGTTCACACACACACACACAGACACACAGACACACACACAGACCAATCGCTAAAAACATGTTTTTTGGATTCAGGGGGTCTGAAAACGTATAGATCCGGTGAAAACTCGATTTCGAAAAATCGACATGAAAACAATACTTTCCTTCCTATATATTCATATAGGCAAGAGAAAGTAAAAAGTATATTCCAAAGTATGTATTCTAATATATATGAGTAGAATACTAATCCGCAAAAATTTTATTAAAGATTACAAAGTGTTTATTAAAACAAATTCATTATAAAACAGTAGTGTAAATTGAGAGACAGTTGTGTTGACGTAATAATGGCATAATAGAGACTGCTTCCGCTATCTGTACAAGTAGACCGGCAACCCTCCATTCCAACCCAAGAGAAGAGAGCTGATCATGTACTCTACCAACTGTGCATATATAGTACTGCTAATCTAGACTACATCAACTATACCTGTTTAGTATGCATGAATTGTTTACATCACATTGTTTACTAGAAAAGGATAAATGCTGCTACTGTTGACATATGGTTACGGTTTAAACTAAATGAAAGTGAGTTACATGTTCAACTTAATTATTGATGTAGAAATTACTATAATGGGAGATCTAGTAAAACAATAAGGTATATTTAAACATAATTTATTATTAATTATGGTATTATTATTTTTACATAAATGACGTTTTCTTAAAACTCTATACAAATTTAGGAAGAATCCACCATAACCCATTGATCTCAAATCTGGCTTCGAAGACTCTCCCAAACAATCCAATAAGACGTCTAAAACGTCGATGGAGCCGGGATCTCATCAATTAACGTAGTATTGTAATTGACTATCCATTACAGTGTTCTAAATGCTGCACTTAATGCTACACTTATCTATTCACGTAGGAGTTCTGTCACTGAACTATGTCTCCACTCACGTTTATTTATCATGTTATTTTTTTCCAAATTTTGTGTTATCACATTCACTGATTGTTTCCAAAAGGTTGTGAATTTCCTATATATAGCGAAAAAAATGGTAAAGATTATGGTGATGACACAATGACTTGAGTAAATTTTTAAAGTCAGGTTAAATAAGATTCAGTCAAATTCCGAAAATCGATATCATAAGTTTGGAAATTTCCAATATATGTTTCACGGAGAAATATACCAGTAATTTTCAAATTTATTACATTGAATTTAAGATTCACTGTTATGTAAATCGTACTTATAAAGTTGCTCATAACGAACAGGTAAAGTGTTAAATTAATTACACTTGATCTGCTAGTTCCAGGGCTACCAAAAATTGTTCTGTTTCTTATCATATAGTGAGCCAATTATATGACTGAACTATTTAAGAACAGAAGAGGTAGAGGTGTAACAGACACTATTCAGAGTTATCTCCTCTGAAAGTAATGAATTTCATTATAAAGCCAGACCCTGTGGTAAATGAAAGTGAAGGTGTCACTTGGAGGGTGGAAAGTAGGTGATTTTTGTAGAGCCTGGCATGCTGATAAGCATACTCCTTTAACTCAGTGAGTACGGCAATTAGTAAATCACCACACTCCTTGTTTTACTTAGTAAGCCTCTATAGGTACAAACCAGCCTTTCGGCTGTTAACCTAAACAACACTTCTAAAGGTCAGTTATTTCTTAATTTAGGAAGTTCAATCAATTTACTTTCTTTTAAATTTATTTTAGAAAAATAAACTGCAACTGTGTAAAGTTTTAACACAACTAACAGTTATAATTTCAATAGTTTTATCAAATTGTCTTGGTGTCAGTGGCAGCCCTATCAGGGCGATTCAAAAAAGGTTTTTGTTCCAATCCCTTTTCAGTCCTTTAGGTGGGTTGTGGTAGTTGTGGAGTGAGTTTGAGTAAAAAGTGATAAAAATCTAGTGAGATTAATTTTTTTTTTAATTTATCTTTATCAAAATTGAATTTCCGTTCCAAAAATTTTATTCACAAAACCCTTTTGAGACCAATCTGGTCTCGACCGGGACTATTTGGGACCAATCTGATTTTGGACCAATCTGTTATTTGCAGCGTGCTTCTTATCACCTCCCCCTCTATCCACATCGATAGGTTGGCCCAGGGGTGGACAAAAAACATAAGGAAGCCAAATAAAAAAGAGTTGTTGTTGCATATGATTATAATTGCATAAAAAAAAATCACAAAAGAAATATAATAATATTAATTAATTAGTAACAAATCCAAGTTGTTTCTTTTTAAAATAAAAGCAGAAAAATAGTAATATGAACACAATATAGTTATTACAGAATTAAGTGCCTGAATAAATAACTTCAGGAAAATTTTAAGAGAAATCACAAATGAATTTAAACAGCAAAATTTAATGAATACTAAGATTCAGTTAGATATTTTAAGTTTTCATTGTAACAGATACAATTTTACCAGAATTATACTGATTTATTTATTTTTGAAGAATTTACTATAGTAAAAAAACTTTTTAATGTAAGAATTAATTTTGCATCAAATCAGATCATAGTCTGTTAATAGTATAATATCATAATAGTTGTTTTCAGAAATGCATTGCGTACCATGGCAGCTTTTACATAATTATTAAAGACAATAATAAAAACAAAAATATATAAAAAAAATATAAAATTTATAATAATAAACGCCAAGATTATAAATAAAGAATATTCATTACGAAAGAGCAAAACATGACAAAGTTCTGATTTTAAATAATTTTAAGTTAAGTAATAGGCAAGTTCGTTCACCAATATTTTCCGTACATGACATGCACAGTACAGGCAAACATTCCTGACGAGCGCAGAAATGTTCAAGTAGAAACAACAGAGATTTTCCCCAAAAAAAAATTATTAACCAGACATACCGAATTGCAGAAATCAAACCTTCCAGGATAGAATCGGTGATCATCGGCCAAAATAAACAGTAGAATAGATAAACTGCCAAATTTTCGGGATTCGGGAATCGAACCCGGCAGAGTCATCCTCCGGAACCAAATTGCAAAGTGAGGTGAGTGGCACTGCTGTCCAAACTACAATCCTCCAAATTGTTAGAACAGAAAATATTCCAGAATCGAAATGAAACCAGTTGAAATCTCCAATAGCCGAAGAACAGTCCCAGAGTAGAACACGAAATAAATTTATTCGATGAAACCAAGAAAATTTTATAAGCAAAATGGTTAAACACGAACCCGGTAAAGACTATTACAAATTACGTAACATCATAAAAAGTTATTAAAAAAAACTGCAGATAAAAGACGAATCATAATTTCACATTTTCAATAATAAATATGCAACATTTTAAAATAAAAACGACATTCTTTTACTAAAAGAATAAAAGTATAAATTCGGCGAAACATAATAATGTAAGCGACCGTTCAGTTTCACAATACAACCAAGAGTGTACACGAACAAGGAAAAAACGTACATAATTAAATTACTAGAAAATTCGACACAGGCTAGAATAGTACAATGGAAAAAAGACAGATAGCGTCAGCTTACGGTGAACAGAGTTAAGTAATAATATAAAGAGAAATGCAGCGCCAGATATGAAACAAAAACCCACAGTAACGTATTTCAACTTAGACGTTACATTCTAACGTTCCTTTTTACTTTCTCTTGCCTATATGAATATATAGGAAGGAAAGTATTGTTTTCATGTCGATTTTTCGAAATCGAGTTTTCACCGGATCTATACGTTTTCAGACCCCCTGAACCCAAAAAACATGTTTTTAGCGATTGGTCTGTGTGTGTGTGTCTGTGCGTGCGTGTGTGTGTGTGTGTGTGTGTGTGTGTGTGCGCGCGTGTGTGTGTGAACAGAATATCTCAAGAACAGAACATCGTACGAACTTGAAACTTGAAACTTAAGTTACATACCACTACCGGACCCGACACGAACATTTTCATCAAAATCGGTCAACCGGAAGTAGTAGTTTATTCGTATAATTTTTCACTTTTTTACGATTTTCTCAAAAACTGGTCCTACGATTTTTTTTAAAAATCGCCTGGTTTATTCAATTTTTTATTCTCTACAAGATAGGGTAGGCGCCATGTTTGCTGAAATTCTGCGTGAGGCTGTTTTTACGTAAAAACATTTTCTTTTTAAGATTGCGGCTTTAATATGCATTTTAGCGCAAAACGTTATATAATAAAAGTTGTAGAGAATGTAAAATTCTACAACTTTTATTTCAAACACTTTTTTGTAATCGCTTAGTTTAGTGGTAATTAGCGATTTTCTGTTTTTTTCTCACGAAAACGTGTGAAAAATCGATTTTTTAAAGATTTCGGCCTTAGAATGCATTTTACGACAAAAGTGTGTATCCTAAAATTTATAGAAAATTAAAAGATCTACAACTTTTATATAGAGCTTTTTTTGTACAGTGCCTAGTTTAGCGTGTAGGAGCGATTTTCCGTATTTTTAAGCCAAACTGAGGTCAATTTTAATTTTACGTATTTCACTAATGTTTTTTGAGGTTAGTTTTTTGTTTATTTCTAATATTTTATTACTAATGTTAGGTTTATTGTTCATTATTTTCATTGGCAAGAGAAAGTTGTGTGAGTGTTTCACACCAGATTTTTATGTATGCAGAACGACCTTCCATAACGATTTCGAAATTTCGACGCGTGAAAGAACTAATCGCGTTCTTCTATAGAACAATTAGCGAACAACTACATAACAATAGGCTACCAACCAACTAGCCCGTAACCTAACTACAAGGAACTTCCCAACTGTACGACTTCTAGAGCAAAAATCTGGTGTGAAACACTCACACAACTTTCTCTTGCCAATGCAAATAATTAACAATAAACCTAACTTTATTAATAAAATATTAGAAATAAACAAAAAACTAACCTCAAAAACATAACCTTATTTTAATCATGAGTGAATGATGCAAAATGAAAATCAACCTCAGTTTGGCTTAGAAATACGGAAAATCACTCTTTCTCTCTAAACTAGGCTCTGTAGAGAAAAATGCTTCAAATAAAAGTTGTAGATCTTTTAATTTTCTATAAATTAAACTATATACACTTTTGTCGTAAAATGCATACTAAGGCCGAAATCTTTAAAAAATCAATTTTTCACACATTTTCGTGAGAAAAAAACAGAAAATCGCAAATTACCGCTAAACTAAGCGTTATACAAAAAATTGTTTGAAATAAAAGTTGTGGAATTTTTAATTCTCTACAACTTTTATTATATAAAGTTTTGCGCTAAAATGCATATTAAAGCTGTAATCTTAAAAAAACAACGTTTTTACGTAAAAACAGCCTCACCCAGAATTTCAGCAAACATGACGCCTACCCTATCTTGTAGAGAATAAAAAATTAAGTAAACCAGGCGATTTTAAAAAAAATCGTAGGACCAGTTTTTGAGAAAATCGCAAAAAAGTGAAAAATTACACGAATAAACTACCACTTTCGGTTGACCGATTTTGATGAAAATGTTCGTGTCGAGTTCGGTAGTGGTACGTAACTTAAGTTTCAAGTTCGTACGATGTTCCGTTCTTGAGATATTCTTTTCACACACACACACACACACACACACACACACACACACACACACACACACACACACACACACACACACACACACACACACACACACACACACACACACACACGTACACACACACACACACACACACGCGCACACACACACACACGTACACACACACACACGTACACACACACACACACACACACACACACACACACACGCGCGCACACACACACACACACACACACACACACACACACACACAGACCAATCGCTAAAAACATGTTTTTGTGGTTCAGGGGGTCTGAAAACGTATAGATCCGGTGAAAACTCGATTTCGAAAAATCGACATGAAAACAATACTTTCCTTCCTATAGGCAAGAGAAAGTAAAAATAGAGTAGACCACTTGGTCTGAATAACGGTAAGCATCCATAGTTCTAAACGGAAATGTACCACTGGATACCTCTTTTCCTGAAAGTAAAATTCCGCACTGTCCGTTAAATTAAATATTATATACGTAAATTATGCCCATAACAGGCAAAAGGAGGGTTAAATTATTTGCACTCTATCCGCTACTTTCAGGGTTACAAAAAATAGTTCTGTTTCTTATCACATGGTCAATTATATGGCTGAAGTTTTTATTAACAGAAGAGGTAGAGGTGTTAAAGACACTAGTCAGTTATCTCCTCTGAGATTAATTAATTTTATTATACAGCCAGACCCTGTGGTGAATGAAGTGAAGTTGTTATTTGCAGGGTAGAAAGCTTTTCAGAGGGATACTGATAAGCATTCTTTTCTTCCACTCAGTGAGAAAGGTATGGTAAACCACTTCACTCCTCGTTTTACTTAGTAAAGCCTCTAGAGATTCAAACCAGCCTTTCGGCTGATAACCTTATCATCAACATACGTATGCAGCTCATAGTACAGTACTGCAATAAAATTTAAAGACAAAAAATTATGTTTGGTACTATTTCGGATGACGTCAAAATTCACTTGAACATATAGGGTGATTCAAAAAGAGCGCCGGTTTTGATATATCAAATTAAGAGATTTATTTTATTGAAAAACTGAAAATAAATACATCAACAAGTTCATCTTACCTTCCGATTTCATGTATGAAAAATGATGTCATGCATGTGTCCTCCTCTACTGCGCTGGCACGCATCAACTCTGTCCATGACATTGGATATTACTGCACGACAAGTTTCGACTTCCATTTGCCCGTCGAATTACCCGTCGAATTTCCTCCTTCAAGTCATTGATGTTTCGGGGTTTATTGGCATACACCAATGACTTCAGATGACCCCAAAGATGAAAGTCACAAGGCGTCAAGTCACACGACCTTGGTGGACATTGATGGTCGGAATTACGAGAAATGATGCGATCCTGGAACCGTTCACGGAGCAACAACATTGTTTCTCCTGCAGCAACTGAATTTTATACGGGTGATATTGGAGATCGTACCGAAGAATTCTCCGTACAGAAGAACATCGTAAACCCAATTGTTGAGAACGGCGACGTATTGATTTTGCTGGGCTAACAGCCACACTGTCACGAACCAACGCAACGTTCTGCTCAGTTCGGCCAGAACGACGACGTCCAGAACTTTTAAGGTCGACTGCTGAACCCGTCTCAAAAAACTTTTTCATGAGCCTGCGAACTGTTGATTCATTCGGTGCTTCATTACGTCCTAGCGTACCGCGAAGTCGCCTGACAGTAGCCGCATAACTCTCTCCACTCTGGTAAAATGTTTTGACGATTAACACTCGTTGCGCAATAGTAAACTTCTCCATGGTTAGACACAGACTGCGAGAGTACTACACTGCGAACAAGAGAAACTACAACTGAATCGTCAATCGGAATGTTCTCCGAAATAGAAATGAGGTCTAACAATGTTGCCAACCGATAAACAAAAATTTACCAGCCGTTTAAAAACCGGCGCTCTTTTTGAATCACCCGTTATATTAAGAATGTTATTAATATATAAAGTTATGAGTTAAATAAAACATTACAAATTATATCAGTATTTTATATTTTTATTTAAACTCTTAATGTAATTCTTACTACAATTAAAACTAGTTGACACCTTCCGTTAGAAAGAAACAAACATTTCTTATCAGGATTGTTATGCAAGTGAAGTCATAAAAAAGTTACGCTAATTTTTTATTCCTATATTGTTCATAAAACTCTACATGATATATTACAAGCTCTATTTTTGGCTGACGCAAATTTTTTTAGCTTAGTACTTAAAAATCACAATACTTATGTATCGTTCTTATCACAAATGTTATCTTTATTTACACTCTACAATATTACAACAGTTTCCAAAGAAGTAGGCAATTCAAATTTTGAAAACTAGTATTTATAAAATTATTTCCACTCAACATGTTAATTACTCTATATTTTGATCACACACACACACACACACACACACACATACATACACACACACAAACCAATCGCTAAAAACATTTGGGTTCGGAGGGTCTGGAAACGTGTAGATCTGGTGAAAACTCGATTTCGGAAAAACAACATGAAGACAACACTTTTTATCATATATTCATATAGGCAAGAGAAGGTAAAAACTCATTTATTAAAAACAGAAATTCTATTAAGAACAAATTATAGAAATATTGGTCAAAAAATAATATTATTGTATTGGAAATAAGAATGTACAATACTGTATGTGATAAATAAGATTGTACAGCTACGCCCGTTTAACAAACGGCTGGATAACCGTTACAAACTATGGGAAAGAAAGGAGTAGAGGTATGTTATGACGCAGTTTCGTGCGTTCCTGAAAACATTGTCACTGCCCCGCTACTAACACATTCCGCCAAAAAAGTATAACAATAAGAAAAGGAAAGCATGAGTGCAACATATTCGCGATATAACACACGCACGTGCGTGCGTGGTGTGTGTACTGCTTCTTTTCAATTCTTGGAAATAGATAGATAGATAAATAGGGAGAGAGAGAGAGAGAGAGGGAGGGAGAGAGTAGGTTGGCGAAGAGCGGTGTACGGAAGGGTACAGTATTCAGATGAACTAATGTCCCCTAGCCGTGGGAGTGAGAGAATGCATAACGCTCTCACTCGCACAAGCCATACGTGCCGTTCCAATAACATTGGCTTTAATGTTACTCATTGTTGTGAGCAAGCGTTATGCATGCAGTAAACTAACAAGCAAGATAACGACTGTAGTATGTTTTCAGATTTGGATTATAACGGTAAAGACCTTTGAGCGCATGCCTAGTTATGCCACATATCTCCCTCTCACTCACTCGGCTATGGGACATTTTTGTCTGATACCTATACATCGAGTTGCGATAAATGTTTTTGTTTATGATAGTATACTTAAGCTATGACGTTGCACATCCCGGTTGTTATGTGGGCCTACCTATATTTACAGGGTCCGGCAGATTAATCTGACGATTTTGTATTCATCGGTATGTTGGCAACACTGTGAATAGGAAGTTGGTACAGTTGTTATGGGGTAGCGCTCATACTACCATTTTAGCTGCCATCATGAGTTGATCGTGTGAGCACCGTGCTTTTGTGATTAAAGCGTATTTCAAAAATAATGATTCTGTTATTGCTACGCAGCGTTTATTTCGTAGACATTTTTAATTTAAACCGAAACGCGTCTGTTTCAAGTAGGAATACGATATTGCTGTGGCAGAAAAACTTTCGTTTAACATTGTCTGCTTTGAAACTGAAACCAACAGGACGAAAGTGTTGTGTGAGAACTCCTGAAAACATTGAGGCTGTAAGATTATCTGTGTCGCAGTCTCCACGGCGTTCCGTAGTGAAGCATGCTGCCGCACTAAGAACATCTGACCGAAGTGTGAGAAGAATCCTTCATGAAGACCTTCAGTTCCATTCGTACAAGATGATGTTCGTGCAACAACTTACTGAAAATGACAACGCGTCTCGCAAAACAGCATGTGAGCTAATTCTCGAAAATTTGTAAGGTTAAATGAGTGCGTGAGGAACAATGGGAAAAATTTGGATGACATAATTTTCAAATGAAATATTCAAGTGAACTATTGAAACGCTGTAAGTAAAATTGTATAATTTGAATTTTCATTTGACCCATTAAACTTTGTTGTACTATGATCGTGCTTTTTTTTATTGACCCTCCAAAATCGTCAGATTATTCTGCCGGACCCTGTATTTAAGTTGCCTGCTTTGTTTACAACCACCAAGATAAACTTTAAAAATCAAATATAGTCCATGACAAATCATTTAAAGGTTTAAAAAATACATACCGCTAAACTTTTTCTCTCTGTAGTAGTAGTAATAATAATAATAATAATAATAATAATAATAATAATAATAATAATAATAATAATAATAATAATAATAATAATAATAATAATAATAATAATAATTTTTTTTTTTTTTTTTTTTTTTTTTTTTTTTTATTATTTTCAGGGCTCCCACACTCCCCTACACCCTGCCGTCTCCTCCCACAGAACAGTGTGCAGCCAGGTACGGAAGTCCGTCAGCAAGTAGAACGGCAAGCAGCCTTAATATACTTGCTATAATGATTCATTATATCATATATCACCACTCCTATTTATTATTATAATTTCCAAATTTACCAAATCCTATATCAACATAAGTATTCACGAAGAACGTCTGCAGACACGAAGACATGAACATAGACACACATAACACGCAGGTACAAAGGGCTTGAACATAAAAACATAAAATAAATCAACATACTATCACAGTCAGTTACGTCAAATCACATTCTTCAGTAATTCCGCCTTAAAAATTTCTATTTTCGAGTTAAAAAAGTCTACTTCATTTCCAAAATCATTCGCAATACTAGCACAACGGGCCAGAGGTGAGGCATCTTTAAACTCGTTAGATGTAAAAAACAATCTATATCTCCTCACTCCTGCATGGGGAACCCTTAGACCCAGTCCAGAAATATCGCCATCAACATATCCATGCAAGACCTTGTAGAGGTACAATGCCGCCGCCAATCCACGACGCTTACTCAGAGGGTGCAATTTCCATGATTTACATAAACCCTCATAAGTGTCTATGTCAGAAAACTTTCTGTACACCAAGTACCTCAAGAAATTTTTTGAACACTTTCAATAAGGTTGGTAGTGGTAATCCTATCGTTGCCCCAAACCACGGAACAGTATTCTAAAATGGGGCGGACGTTAACTTGATAAAGTTTTACGATACTTGCAGGGTTTCTAAAATTTCGGCTGATCCATTTCACCAAGCCAAGATTTCTTCGAGCCTTCGCCGTAACTTTCTCGACGTTCTTATTAAAGTGCAACCCTGAGTCCATTACTACCCCTAGATCAGATATCGTATCAACCCTTTGAAGCGAACTTCCAAGGGCAGAATATACATACTTTTTAACTAATGTTTTTCTGGAGTACGTAATGACTGCAGTTTTCTCAACATTTAACGGCATAGCATTATCAGATGACCATTGAACAACGCGGTCAATATCTTCCTGCAGCATCTGCCTGTCATTCTCATTTTTTATCGATCTGTAAATCTTGAGGTCATCTGCGTACATTTTAAACTCCGAAGTAATACCCCTGTGTATATCGTTTACAAAAATAATAAAAAAGAGCGGTCCAAGGTTGGAGCCCTGAGGCACCCCAGAGGTGACATCAAACTCTCTAGATAGCACCCCAGAAATCTTCACACGAAATGAGCGCCCCCGCAAGTACGAAGTTATCCATCTCAGCAGCTGCCCAGTAACCCCGTATCCCCTAAGTTTAGAAACTATAAGTTGATGAGGAACCTTGTCAAAAGCTTTGCGGAAATCGAAGTAGATAGTATCGACCTGCCCTTGGTTATGTACAATAGGCGCAACGAAGTTAAGCATATCAACTAAATTGGTGGTAGTCGACCTACCACTCATAAAGCCATGTTGCTGTTGAATGATAGATGCCTTGAGGGACTTGAACAGATAGTCGTGCATTATTATCTCAAAAATTTTAGGCAGAACCCCCAAAACTGATATTGGACGATAGTTTCCTATGTCGTGCGGATCACCCTTTTTTGGTATGGGCGTAACAATAGCCATCTTCCAAGACTGCGGGAACACACCCGTCTCAAGACTGTAGTTAAGAACCCAACAAATTACAGGCGAAAGAAGCTCACTAACACCCTTTATCACAATCGGAGACAAGCCATCGGCACCAACTGCAGCTCTTGCATTCAACTTCCCAATAGCACGCTGAACGTCATCTACAGATACTATTGGTACATTTATAGTTGCATCACCATCATGATGTTTCGTTCCAACATCACTATCCAACTTCATCCGCCCAGTCGACGTCTGGTAAACAGAGTGAAAGTACTCCCCAAATCGCTCGGCCAGGGGTCCGGCCTCAGTTATTAATTCGTCCCCGATCTTGATTGGTCTCACATACTTCGCATCAGTCATGAAGGATTTAACATACTTGAAAAATCCAGACGGTTTATGACGTAGTTCATCCTCGGCTCTATGGGCACGAGCAACCCGATCTCTAGCCAACAGTACTTTTGCTCTCTTCCTGAGATCGGCAAATATACGATAATGCTCCCCCTTGGATGTCTTTTTAAATTTCTTGTGCCATTTCTTCTTGGTCTTGAGACAAACAACCAATTCCCTTGAGAACCAAGCGGGAAACCCACCACTCCTACGGGTTGAGCACGGTACGAAGGCCTCCACCGCACCGCTCAACACTCCTGTCAGCCTCTCCGCCGCCTCAGAAGAATCAGACGCGCCATACACCGGACCCCAGTCAGTATTTTTGACAGCATGGTACAGACCCAGGAAATCAGCCCTCCGGTAATCACGACAAATGTTGGGCCTGCGCAGTTCCAGGCTCAAAACATCAGGCACAGTGATAAGAAGCGGGTCATGCGGGTCATCCGGGCGAACCAGGCAGTCAGTCACAGCAGCTACTTCAATCGAGCAATTGGCCATAGCTAAATCGAGGACCGATTTGCCACGCACTGGGACGACATGGTTGTACTGATGCAGGTTCATATCATCAAGGAAACTGAACATAATATTCGCCTTCTTCTTGGCCGCACAGTGAATATTATGAGAAAGACATCTGCTTCTCCAGTCGACATTTGGTATATTAAAATCTCCCAGAATTACCACTCTATGGACACCCATATCCAGCTTCTCCATCAATCCATTAAAATACTCACTCATACGCGGGGGAGGAAAATCAGGACAAAAATAATGGTTCCCCACCAGAATCCGGTCACTCGAATCCAACCTGAGTTCAACCCATACACATTCGTCAAACAGCTCAAGATCAGTTCGCCTCACACATCTAACATCAGTGCGCACCGCAATGAACGCGCCTCCGCCAGAAGTCTTATGAGAAGATCGCAGATCCCTGTCGGCCCTGAACACCACAAAAGTCTCAGGGAAGTAGTCACAAGTCAAATTTACGTCACAAAAATTCGATTCAGTTACCGCAACTACGGGATAATCAATGCTTGATATGGAAGCCAAGAATTCATCGGCCTTAGTGCGAAGACCCCTGACGTTTTGATAGAGAATCTTGATTTCATTCGTTTGAGCCATCCTCAAAGGTACCTTCACTCTCCTCCGTGAGCCCCGAAACCACTAAACTACCATGATGACCAACGTCCTCAATTCGATCTTCCCGCCGAATCCTTCCACGAAAAGGAAGTACAAGTGCACCCTTCGGCCAGATCTCAGCCTTCTTCAGCAATTCAAACTCACCCTCATCAGCTGATACATGGAAGGAACTATACTTATCCGGAAACCTGCATTTCAACTTAATGCACCTCAGTGACGCTATTGATACGCTCTCTCCGATAAAACTCTGCAAATCCTCAGGCCGGTATTTCGGCAGAAAACGAGTGACGAATAACGCCTTCCTGCTAGGCCGAACAATTACACTCGCAGCCACACGCACACCCCTGATACGGTCACCCCGCGAGACACTGCCCACCCGAGCAGTCGGTGATCCCCTGTTCTCTGCAATCTGAGTCTCCCCTCGCTCGTTTTTCTCCCTTTGAATGCCTGTCTTCCTTTTGCGCTTCCTTTTATTAACGGTGACCGCCCAAGCCGTTTCAGGCGTCAAGTCGAGCGGCGCGTTCATGGAGGCAACCACCCGGCCTACACCCGATGAGTCCCCCTCAACAGCATTACCAGACAAACCATCGGAGACAAGCCCAGACCCAATCGCTGAATTCACATCAGTCAATGAAATGACATCACCGATCCCGACCGAATCCTTCAAACCACCACCGCACTCATCAGATGAAGATGGGCCGCATAATTCGGATATTGTCTCTCTTAATAAGGTATTTTCTTCCCTAAGTTGAATAATTTCGAAGTTCATACTCGAGACAGTTTCAAGTACGTTATTCATTTTTCCATCCAGAAGAGAAATCATATCAAGTACCTTATTCATGAGCTCAACATTCATATCACGAAATCTCACCTCTCTTTTATTCTTAGTCAAGTCGTCCGTACATTTACAATAAGTTTGGTTTCCGTTTACCTGGCTGCTTTCTAATTTCTTTTTATTAGTTTCGTTAATTTTGCTGTTATTGAGCGATGTAACATCAATACTGCGTGGTGTACTCATGATCTCTAAATTATTTTGACTCTGAACAATCACACAGTGCTTCTCAAGAGACTGATTCTGTGATGAATCCGAGAGACTATGGATCAAGTCGTCAGAAACATTTTGAAAATTACTCACATCACTACCCTTAATATCACAATTACTTTTTACACCAATTGGTGTTCCGTCGTTTACAATAACTTTAGGACACATGCCACACTTAAAGTTACTGAGGTTATCTACCACCAATAGGTCATATTCATCTTCACGAACATCTACACATGTTAAGTGATACAATGCTTTACATTCCTTGCACGGTAGCCTCTTCTGCTTTCCGTAGAAACCCTTCGCACATCTGCCACATTTTATAGCAGAGGGAGCCATTTCAAGCCGATTATCGATACAATGCACAGCCTATGCAAAAATATACTATAATCGGAGAGTCAGAACTTAAGACTTCAAGTCTAAGTTAATTTCATGAAATATTATGTAAATTTCATGAAATATTATACAAGATACGTCGAATAGTAAAGTATATTCAAAAAAAAAAAAAAAAATAATAATAATAATAATAATAATAATAATAATAATAATAATAATAATAATAATAATAATAATAATAATAATAATAATAATAATAATAATAATAATAATAATAATAATAATAATAATAATAATAATAATAATAATAATAATAATAATAATAATAATAATAATAATAATAATAATAATAATAATAATAATAATAATAATAATAATAATAATAATAATAATAATAATAATAATAATAATAATAATAATAATAATAATAATAATAATAATAATAATAATAATAATAATAATAATAATAATAATAATAATAATAATAATAATAATAATAATAATAATAATAATAATAATAATAATAATAATAATAATAATAATAATAATAATAATAATAATAATAATAATAATAATAATAATAATAATAATAATAATAATAATAATAATAATAATAATAATAATAATAATAATAATAATAATAATAATAATAATAATAATAATAATAATAATAATAATAATAATAATAATAATAATAATAATAATAATAATAATAATAATAATAATAATAATAATAATAATAATAATAATAATAATAATAATAATAATAATAATAATAATAATAATAATAATAATAATAATAATAATAATAATAATAATAATAATAATAATAATAATAATAATAATAATAATAATAATAATAATAATAATAATAATAATAATAATAATAATAATAATAATAATAATAATAATAATAATAATAATAATAATAATAATAATAATAATAATAATAATAATAATAATAATAATAATAATAATAATAATAATAATAATAATAATAATAATAATAATAATAATAATAATAATAATAATAATAATAATAATAATAATAATAATAATAATAATAATTAATAATAATAATAATAATAATAATACTTCACAAGAATGATAAAGCATAATAACACACTAATAAAATAATAAACAAAACTTATTTTATTTAAATATTTTTAAGCCTACATTAAAATTATCTTTAAATAAATGTATAAAATATGTTACAGTTTTATTTCCTTATATACACTACATTTTCAGATGTTTTTTTTTGTAAAGAATATAATTAATTACTGTGTATAAATGTATTTATTTGTAAAAATGAAAA
This sequence comes from Catonia carolina, assembly GCA_035578175.1. Lineage (NCBI taxonomy): Eukaryota > Metazoa > Arthropoda > Insecta > Hemiptera > Achilidae > Catonia > Catonia carolina. The sequence continues at coordinate 71,250,439 of JAQMRL010000005.1, forward strand.
GTAAAACAAAAAATTTGTGTGTGATATGATATAATAATCCGTGTTTCCATGTTACAGCCTAAAATGCCACGCCTTTAACTTTTGATTTATTACACATGTATCTGTTGACTATAGGCTAATGCATTAATTTTCCACTTAATTAAACATATCAGTTGTAAATATGTTTTATAACTTTTTTTAAATTAAATAGAAATGATAAAAAATGTGTTGAAATAGTTATGTTGAAACACAGAAGTTCGCCATTTTGTTTCAGTAATAATAATAATCTCGCCCATAACAGACAGGTGGAGTGTCAAATTATTTACACTCAATCTGTTCGTTGCAGGGCTAAAATAAATAGTTCTGTTTCTTATCACATGGTCAGCCAATTTAATGACTGAATCATTTAAGAACAGAAGAGGTAGAGGTGTAAAAGACACTAATCAGAGTTATCTCCTCTGAAAGTAATGAATTTCATTGTACAGCCAGACCTTGTGGTGAATGAAGTGAAGGTGTCATTTACAGAGTGGAAAATATGTGCTTTCCAGAGGGCCCGGCATGCTGATAAGCATACTTTTCCATTCAGTGAGGAAGGCAATGGTAAACCACCTCACTCCTCGTTTTACTTAGTAAAACCTCTAGAGGTTTAAACCAGCCTTTCGGCTGTTGACCTGAACAACAATAATAATAATAAATTATTTTATTATTTTTAATTATTTTCATAATTTTTAGGTATTTTCATAATTAAATACTTTTATTTTCATAATTAAATACTTAGCGACTTCCACTTTGGGAGCTTGACGCAAATAATAATAATATAATAAAATGTTATCATAATAAAATTCCTCTCATGAGACGACGCGTCTCTTGGTGTTTGCAAATTTTAAAAAGGCTTACCTTTGACCTATAGCAAAAACCATTAGCAATTTTATATCTTCTTCAATTCTGTATGCGATTCGATTCTGTATCTTTCTGTATTGAGGAATCGAACGACACTATTTTTGTTTGCAAATTCCGACTTTTATTTTTTGAATTACGGTTTTTGGCCAATTTCGGTCAAAACCGAAACTGCAAAATAATGATTTTTGTATATACTCTTTAAGAGGCATCAAATAACACTATTTTTATTTCCAAATTTCTATTTTTATTTTTTGAATTCCAGTTTTGGGCCACTTTCGGTCAAAACCGAAACTGCAAACCAAATGATTCCTGTATGTACTCTTAAGAGGCATCAAATAACACTATTTTTATTTCCAAATTTCTATTTTCCAGTTTTGGGCCACTTTTGGTCAAAGCCGAAACTGCAAACCAAATGATTTCTGTATTTACTCTTTAAGAGGCATCATATAACACTATTTTTGTTTCCGAATTCCAACTTTTATTTTTTGAATCTCAGTTTTGGGCCACTTTTGATCAAAACCGAAACTAAAAACCAAATGATTTCTGTATGTACTATTCAAAGAGGCATCATATAACACTATTTTTGTTTCCAAATTCCGACTTTTCTTTCTTGACTTACGGTTTTTAGTCACTTACGGTCAAAACCGGAACTTCAAACCCAATCCAAGCCCACTAACTTTTTGTATGGATTACGAATCCGATATACGTTTGTTGTTTTATAATGTATTTTCTGATATCTGGTTGTGTCGGACGGACAAAACAAATTGATAGATGACAAATTTTAAAATTGCTACCGATAAATAAATAAATAAATTTATTGTCTCATAAGATAAGGCCACTATAAATATGGCAAATCACAATTTGGGGTAATTTATTATAAACCCACCGGGTTAGTCTAGTGAGTTGATGGGCAACCTTTTGTAGTAGATGGGTAGAGGAAAATGATAACTATCAAGGCAGATCAACAAAATTTAATTACAGAAATGCATAGAAAAACTGCTGTTTTTAAAATTTCTTATGTTGTTGTTTAGGTCATCAGCCGAAAGGCTGGTTTTAACCTGTAGAGGTTTTACTTAGTAAAACGAGGAGTGAGAAGGTTTACCATTTCCTTCCTCATTGAGTGGAAAAGTACGCTTATCTGCATGCCGGGCCTTCTGAAAAGCACAAATTTTCCACTCTGCAAATGACACCTTTACTTCATTCACCACAGGGTCTTGCTGTATAATGAAATTCATTACTTTCAGAGGAAATAACTCTGATTAGTGTCTTTTATACCTCTACCTCTTCTGTTCTTAAATGATTCAGTCATTTAATTTGCAATTGTGTAAGAAACAAAACTATTTATTTTAGCCCTACAACGAACAGATTGAGTGTAAATAATTTGACACTCTACCTGTCTGTTATGGGCAAATAAATTTCTTATTTTATGTTAATATATTGTTGCAAAACACTATTATGATTGAAAGAGCATGATGAAAGAAACCGTGACTGTTTTTAAAAGCATCTCAAAATTTGGTAATAACTGGGATGAGTATTTACTAGATAATAGTGAAACCACCAGACGTTTGAAACGGCATCATGTTTTGGATCTCCGTGACAGATTATAAAGAGACAAAAACTAAATAAAGAAAGAACACACTAAAATAATTAAACAAAAAATTTAAAAAATAATATAAATAACTAACAGGTTAAATGTTTTGTTAATACAAATGTCTTTTAAAAACAATTAAGAATGAAAAAAAATTGTTAAATTGTTTAAAATGTATTTTTAGTTGCTTTCTTTTATGGAAGAGCTTTAATGGAAGCCCTCTCCTTCATGTTATTTTGTATTATGTCATTCACTTATAGTAACTTTTTACTGATTGTGTATAGTAATTATTAAAAAAAAAGTGTGTTCGGTGCAGTCTGTTCAATTCAGAGCAATAAGCAACCCCATTACTCAATGAGGTGAGGATGATGTGTATGACGTGTAAAAGAGGTGTAGTCTTAGATAGACCAAGGTTAATCATTCCTGAGAGAGTATGGTTAATTGGACCCCAACCATTAAAGTACACTGGTAACCACTGTCTAGTATCCAAATCCGTAAAAAAGTAACTTCCTTTACTAAGATTTGAACCTTCGTCTCCAAAAATCAGCTGTTAAACGCCTGACTAGTGGCGAAGACTTTATATCTAGACCAACCCGGTGGGGGAAAATAGATTTAAAAATTAAATCTTGATTAGAAAGTCCAAACCTGTGAGCCACAAATGGAGAAGCTTTCAACAAAACCAATTAAATCATTCTTTATTAAAAACCCAGAAGTAACATAAAATTACTGAATCTCTAACCGGGCATGAAATTCAGTACAGTATTCAATCAAAATTTATCTAATAAAATGTTCAAAAAAAGTGGAATTAAGCCCATAACTTACCAAACATTAAGAAAATTATGTATTTAATTGGGTAAACCGAACGAAGTAGTGCTTAAAGTAAATAAATAATAAGCTTAATTCAAAACTACTGAGTAATAATTCAAGTTATCAAAGTAACCATCTTTCTTCTTAGTAAACTACCAAACAATATTCACAACTAACTTATAACTAACTATTGTTAACTTATTGTAGTTAGTTAAATGTTTTCAACAACGTAAACTAATTCATAACTTGTACTGTTATTTAATAAAAAAACTATGGTTGTTACTACATTATAGTTATGCATAAAGTTCTAGGAAAACGATAACTTATGCACCACATTTAGGTCGTTATTAACATTTCAGTTTATCTAAATAATGTTCTATAACAATAGTTGTTACAAAGTATGAGGAGTTCAAAGTACCTCAAGGTACTTTATCTTGGAAGTACCTATAAGCAGTAAGAAATTCTAAAATTACTTCATAACTAATTTAAATAAGATGTATAGAAAGATCACTTTGTATTTTCAGGAAGCGCATTACAATTTTATAAAAAAAAACATTTGGTCTTATTTAAGGTGCACCGACAGATTTCTTCTCTGCAAAACGGGAGAGCCTAGGCTTGATTCATTCGGAAAATCAATCATGTTACATCAAATTAATATAAGGAAGATGTTCTCAAATCTACTGAACCTCTTGTACTCTTTCAAACTTTTAAAGCATTTTTACTCTATTTATGTATTCTGGGAATTTCGGCACAAGTTTAGCATGACTTTGTAGAATAGCAGTCTATGTTCCAGTACGTCGTTGATAGAAGATCTGATTTAATTAATCAATTGTAAATTCAAGAAGTAATTTAAAAATAAAAAAATAATCAAAATTGAACAATTTCTAATTTAAAATTTAAATATTCTAAACAGTAATTATATATATATCAAGATGAATTATAAGAAGAAAAAAATTAATTCCAGAAACCAAATATCTCAGATTAAACCAAGAAAATTAAAGATAGTATAATTTTAATTAAATAATTTGAAATAATAAGTAATTAAATTAAGGAAAATAATAAAGTATCAAGAATCTAATTAATTATGGAACCAAACAAAATAAATATGATTATTTTAAAATATGAAGAAAAGATTTAAATAAAATTTATTCAAGACTATAAAACCAATTGCAACAATGACTCAACACCCCATTTGATTTCCGGTCGATGGATGGACAAGAAGCAAAAGCAAGACTCCAAAGATAATCTCAATTAGTAACTATAAAACTAAATAGCCGGCCGCATTGGCGCAGTTGGTAACGTGCTCGCCTCTCATCATGCGGTCCGGGGTTCGAATCCCACTCAGGCACGGCATATTTTCATACGTTACAAAAAATCATTTTCATCCTACATTGCATAAAGTTCCACCCCATCGTCGTCGCTAATGACCATTGCAGTTGATGCGACGTTAAATAAATTAAAAAAAAAACTAAATAATTTGAGACCATAGCTAGTATATATTAATTTTCAGTAATCAATATTGTAGTACATAATTAATCATTAAAACTAAATTAAAATACTTAGTTTGATATCAAAGTGTCATCACTAAAGTAAGATCAAGCATTTATTAACTAAATAATTTGAGCTCATAGCTATTATATATTAATTTTCAGTAATCAATATTGCAGCACATAATTAATCATTAAAACTAAATTAAAATATTTAGTTTGATATCAAAGTGTCATCACTAAAGTAAGATCAAGCATTAATTAACTAAATAATTTGAGCTCATAGCTATTATATAATAATTTTCAGTAATCAATATTGCAGTACATAATTAATCATTAAAAATAAATTAAAATACTTAGTTTGATATCAAAGTGTCATCACTAAAGTAAGATCAAGCATTAATTAACTAAATAATTTGAGCTCATAGCTATTATATATTAATTTTCAGTAATCAATATTGCAGTACATAATTAATCATTAAAAATAAATTAAAATATTTAGTTTGATATCAAAGTGTCATCACTAAAGTAAGATCAAGCATTAATTAACTAAATAATTTGAGCTCATAGCTATTATATAATAATTTTCAGTAATCAATATTGCAGTACATAATTAATCATTAAAAATAAATTAAAATACTTAGTTTGATATCAAAGTGTCATCACTAAAGTAAGATTAAGCATTAATTAACTAAATAATTTGAGCTCATAGCTATTATATATTAATTTTCAGAAATCAATATTGCAGTACATAATAATAATCATTAAAAATAAATTAAAATACTTAGTTTTATATCAACGTGTCATCATAAAATAAGATCAAGCATTAATTAACTAAATAATTTGAGCTCATAGCTAGTATACCTATATTAATTTTCAGTAATAATATCTCAGTAATCAATATTGCATTACATAATTAATCATTAATAATAAATTAAAATACTGTACTTAGTTTTATATTATAGTGTCATCACTAAATAAGATCAGCATGTAATAATTTTTTGTAATACATTTTCTTTGTTAAATCTTTTTCAATTCACTTTTCGTTTTCATAGTTAAATTTATTTTTCAATATCAAATTTTCATTTAATTTAAATTTAATTACATTCATTACAACTTTAAACAATTTTGTTTATTTTTCGTTGAAGGTTTGGAGATTAAAAAAATTCATCTGAAATATAAAACCATTTATTACGTAGTTTTCACCTGTTGCTAACATAGTCAAGTATCTTGGGATGATCCAATGACATGAGGATAATGTGTATGACATAAGAATGAGGTGTAGTCTTGCACAGAATCAGGTTGACCATTCCTGAGAGAATATGATTAATTGAACCCCAACCATCAAAGCACACTGGTGACCACTGTAGGCTAACTACATATACTAGGGTTTTGAATCAAGGAACCTTCGTCTCCGGAAATAGGCGGTAAGTTGATTCGTTTCAACACTTTACCACTAGACCAACCCGGAGGAATACTAATATAACTTACCCAAAATATCGTGGATTTAAAAATATCATAAAAACAGAGCAAATAGTTTCACAGTTACTAAGACTTTTTGTTTTTGACACTTATTTTAGAAACTTATGTGTAATGTTATTTTAAAAAATTATAATTCATAATGTTCTTTGCGAGTAATAATATTGTAAATTAATCAATGCAGAAAAATAAAATTTTTTGATAAACAAAGAATTCTGATATGAACTTTTTCGTAACTACATGAAGCTGCCTCCTTGATGGTTTTATTAATCTCGTCTAAAATTACCAGTCCGTATAACTTGCTTCTGAATTTAGTTTTACCGAAATATTCAGTTTCATCGAATTGTAGTTCGCCCATTTCCAGTTGTTACTCGTGATTATTGCCCATAACAGGCAGTTTTTTTTTTGCCAAGAACAAATATTTTTCATATCTTTTTATACTTATTGTTCGTTTTAGTGGAAAAAGAATTTTAGTTTTTTTTTTAAATATCTGCTTTACTATTTTTAATGTTCTCCTCTGTTGGTGCAGCTTTCTAACCAACTGTTGATGGAAAATTAATTGTTTGAGTACATTTTGTTTCTCATTTATGCCTTTTCCCGTAAATTTAGATTTTTAACACTTATGTACATTTTTCTCAGAAACCATTTAACCTAACAGGCTGAAATGTTTACCAGTTAATTATCATGTGCATGCACATTCACCGACATTGTTTTTACTTCTTCAGGTGCTCAAAAAATTAGTAATGTGCAAAAAACCTAGAAAAAATTGTAAAAATTTTATGTTATTCGTTATTCTTTTAAAAATTTATTGTCCAACAGATTAAATTTAAAAAAATATATCAGTAGCTAAAACCACCTTACAACTATTAGTGTGTAACGTTTAGTTTTTCTATCTTTTACCAATCCTATGAAAAATGTACCTAAAAGTAGCAAATTTAACATCGGCGGGATACAAAGTACAGTCTCCCCTTAAAGTTAAATAATTTTTTTTTGCGAAATATTGAACTTTTTTTTTCAAACGACTTAAATATTTTTATAGATATTAAAATATACCACGTATACAACAGATGTAATAGTAATTTCAATATTAAATAGTAAAATTAAATAAATGATAATATAATTTATGAAAAATATGTATAATATATTTATGAAAAACCATGTAAAATATAATAAAGGTATGGTCGGTAGCGAATGAAATTGGTTAATGTTATTTTTATTAGAGAAAACGTTGGCTGAGTTATCAATGTTGACATTTTCTTCTTCACGTTATTATACAGGGGGTGGGAAAGCGTAGTGACCTAGCATTTTCATTCCTCCCTTCACCGTCATGTCTTTAATAACAAGTCTGTATATAAAGTTTGGTCGATAGCTTATTAAATCATACACACACATACATCCATCCATAGTGCACCTTAATAGGGAGAGCGAAAATGACAAGAATCCAACAAGAAGAGAGTAAAAGGGAGAAATTTTGATGGAGAAGAAAGAGAGTAAATTTAAAGTGAGACAGATAGTGACATGTATACGATCCTTCTTGTAGTTTTGGCAAGAGGGTTAATATTGTAATTAGTATACTCATTTTCCTTCCGTCATTTTTTTTCAAAGTCATTCATCAACTTTTGGAAATAACTTTTCCTTGTATATCACAATACAATATTGTTTGATTAATTTTAAACTTTTACTTTTAGAATTTACAGTCGGATTGATTGTAAGGTTGTTCACTAATCCTTTGAGGTTATATTTTTACTTTCTCTTGCCTATATAAATACATAGAAAGGAAAGTATTGTTTTAATGTCGATTTTTCAAAATCGAGTTTCCACCGGATCTACACGTTTTCAGACCTCCTGAATCCAAAAAAAAAACATGTTTTAAGCGATTGGTCTGTGTGTGTGTTTAAACAGAATATCTCAAGAACGGAACATCGTATAAACTTGAAACTTGAGACTTAAGTTAGACACCACTACAGAACCCGACACGAACATTTTCATTAAAATCGGTCAACCGGAAGTAGAAGTTTATTCGTGTAATTTTTCACTTTTTTGCGATGTTCTCAAAAACTGGTCGTACGATTTTTTTTAAAAATCGCCTGGTTTACTAAATTTTTTATTCCCTACAAGATAGGGTAGGCGCCATGTTTGCTGAAATTCTTGGTAAGGCTGTTTTCACGAAAAAAAATTGTTTTTATAAGATTGCGGCTTTTAGGCGCAAAACTGTATATAATAAAGGTTATAGAGAATTTAAAATCCTACAACTTTTATTTCAAACATGTTTTGTGTAACGGTTAGTTTAGCGGTAATAAGCGATTTTCTGTTTTTTTCTCACGAAAACGAGTGAAAAATTGATTTTTTTTTAAGATTTCGGCCTTAGTAGCCTATGCATTTTACGACAAAAGTGTATTATAATCAAATTTTTAGGAAAGTAAAAGATCTAACTTTTATTGAGAGCATTTTTCTCTACAGAGCCTAGTTTAGCGTGAAAGAGTAATTTTCCGTATTTTTAAGCTAAACTGAGGTTGATTTTCATTTTGCGTCTTTCACTCATGATTAAAATTAGATTATGTTTATTGAGGTTAGTTTTTTGTTTATTTCTAATGTTTTATTACTAATGTTAGGTTTGTTGTTAATTATTTGCATTGGCAAGAGAACGTTGTGTGAGTGTTTTACACCAGATTTTTATTTTTATATAGAAACTGTAAAATGAATTTCTTGGACCTAACCGGAATCTTTAGCTTTTTGATTTAGCATTTTAAAATTCATTTAAGTATTTATCTTACCTAATTAAGAAAAGGAGTCATGAATCTCCTTAAATTCTTCCTTTAATTTTTAGTTTCCTTCTGAGATGTGTGTAGTTTGTGCACTCTTACAATATGTGTCTAACAGTGAGGGATATATCACAGTTTGAAAAATTGGTCTATCAGTACCAGCTACTGTGAATCTAGAGGTATATTTTCTATACCTATATTTTTCAAACAAAAACTAACTAGAAAGGAATTCTTGTACACTGTAAAATATTTCATCAATTAAGTAGTTTTTAGCTTTTCTAAAAACAAATTTTGATTACCAAAACTTTTAAAGCTTGTGAAAATGTTGTTGTTCAGCCAAAAGGCTGGTTTGATTCTTTAGAGCAGGGGTCTCCAACCTACGGCCCCCGGGCCACATCCGGCCCCCGGGCCACATCCGGCCCGGGAACAGATTTTTTTCGGCCCGCGGAAAGCTAGCATACTGAAAAAAAAATTTATTTGATAATATATATACAATAAGTGTAAAACTAGCCGTAAACAAGTAGTGATCAACCATTGTTTGACCCTAAATGGGCTGAAATTTTAAGTGGCAAACAAATGCAATCTTCTCACCAAAAAATAATTTTTCTTTTTAAGCTTTACACGTGTTGTAAACTCATGTATTGTCAAGTTTTCTTTAAAATTCAATAAAGTACATTTTGTAGTAAATTGTAAAGATTTGGTTTTGTATTATCCTGTGTTTTCATTAAGCCTAACTGAAAACTCCTTTTACAGAACAAATATTATTTTATAGCAAATATAATTATTTGTTTGGTCACAGCTTGTTTTTACAATCACGTAAAGAATTTTAGTTAGACAGCAACAAAGATATATATAAGGAAATATAGCAACTTAAAAAACTACGCAAGAAAATCTCAAAATCCACCACTGAGCTCTTAATTAGAAAAAACTTCGAGGGTGTATGGGGGGGGAGCTAGAGTTTCTGCCCTGAAATATTGCTGGCCCGCCTTTCCTCCAAAAATTTACAATGTGGCCCTTGAGTAAAAAAGGTTGGAGACCCCTGCTCTAGAAACTTTACTAAGGAAAACGAGAAGTGGGTGGTTTACCATTGTCTTCCTAACCGAGTAGAACAGCATGCTTATTAGCATGCCAGACTCTTTTAAAAGCATCTACTTGCTTTTACCTCTACCTCTTCTGTTAATAAATTCTTCAATCATGTAATTGGCTGACCATAGGATAAGAAACATAACTAGTTGTTGTTGCCCTGGAACTAGCAAATCGAGTGCAAAAATTTTAACACTCTACCTGCTTTTTATAGACATAAAAAATTGTATATAGATTACAGCGAAAACTCTGTTAACATATTGTGACAATATCGAAAAGAAATGTGGCACGAAAGGTATCTAGAAGTTCATAAAGTGTTAAATAGTAAATAATAGAGTGACAAAGTAATAATAGATTAAATAATAGATTAAATAATAGATTTTAGTAATAATAGTGTTAAATAGTTATAAAAGAATATTTAAAAAGGGCCGTGGATAATAAGGTACTTTGTTGTACTGTTGTACTTTGTTGTCTTTGTTGTACTTTTTTTTTTGGTTTAACGTCTGACTGTTCTGCAAATACTGCTAATGCAGACGGTGAAGGATAAAATGATTTTTTTTGTAACGTATGAAAATATGCCGTGTCTGAATGGGATTCGAACCCAAGACCGCATGATGAGAGGCGAGCACATTACCAACTACGCCAATGCAACAATGCAATTGTACAACTATTTGTGAAAGAGTCAATTGGTTACCAGTAACACCTTTTATTCTATTGTGACTTGTTATCATAGTCAAGATTTCTCCAGAACCAATAAAAACGATTTTTGTATTTTATTATTGCATCGAATTTCTGTGTCTTTCGAGAAACTCTTTGAACCACCTATATAAAGAGAGCCCCAAGTGCGGTTCGAGAGTCAGTATTCGTTTGATCTTTGATGAGTGTTTATTGCGTGTGCTATCGGTGCTTTAGAAAATTCGACGTCTCCGAACATTGTATTGGTCAACTATTGTTATTCTGTCTTATTGTGTATGTGCATTGTGTATGTGCATTCTGTAAATTATACAGAATATTTGTTTGTAAGTAGTACTAAGTAAATTATTTAAGTTATTTATTGTTATTACTTCATTATAATTAATTTATTATTTATTTTGTAAATCTTTTAGTTGTAATAAAATACTTGTAATTTTGAACTTTAGTGTATTAATTATTTAATTACCTAGATCCCGAAACGGACCCGAGACGGATAAGTGTCACAATATTATTGTTTATTATAAAAAAGAGATATACAAAAAATTTACAAGAATCATTGAAATTTGAAATAAAATTTAATTACCTAAAAATTACAGAAAATTTTAATTTACTTTTTACAGGGTAACGAGAATAAATAGACCGAAAACAACTATTCAGAATGATCTATAATTTTTATTCAAATGACTTCATGCATTTTAATTGAGGTATAAAACAATAAGCAATTATTATTTGAATGCAAATAATGTACCTAGATGAAATTAGTAGCTTGCTAAATACATTTTTCCAGTGCCTTTTTCATAGGCTATATATATTTTTAATTGACTATTCTTTTTCTACGACTGTGTTTATTAAAACTGCATGAATTACAAAAGAACATGTCACGTAGTTATATGCATTTCCATGTTTATAAACTCAACCGTTTAATTTTTTTTTCTCTATTTAGGAAATTCACAATCTGTTGGAAACAATCAGTGAATGTGATAATGCACAAAATTTGTAAAAAAATAACGTGGTAAATAAACGTGAGTGGAGACACAGTCCAGTGACAGAACTCCGACGTGAATAGATAAGTGTAGTATTAAGTGCAGCATTTAGAACACTGTAATGGATAGTCAATTACAGTACTACGTTAATAGATGAGGTCCCGGCTCCATGGACGTTTTAGATGTCTTATTGGATTGTTTGGGAGAGTCTGCGTAGCCAGATTTGAGATCAATGGGTTATGGTGGTTCACGAGTTTCTTCCTAAATTTTGTATAGAGTTGTAAGAAAACGTCATTTATGTAGGGTACGTTTAGGTTTGAGTGTAGTGTTTTATTGGTTACATAATAAGAGGCGTTAACTGTCCTCCGTTAAAGCCCTGATTGGAAACGCTGAATTTTTGCTAATACCGATGGTTTTGCACAGCAGTAAAGCTGACTGGCATAGCTCCATATTGGTCGAAGGTAGGAGCTGTAAATTGTAAATTTAGATGAACTTGGTAACTTGGATTTTCAGGAAAAAATTCTGTTATAAATTATTTTATTATCTAGTTTTTCACCGCAAGAGATAGTATTTTAGTCATAAAAAGTTTGGAAAATATTCTCTATTTTTTTATAAATTATTCAATGATTTCGTGGTCGTAACCTACCAACACGGATCTTCACCAAATGGTCAGTCATGTACAAATCTTTTACTTTCTCTTGCCATACATGAAATAAAGATAAGGAAATTTGTCGTATCGATTTTTAGGTTCTCTTGCTCAAAAATATGTTTTTACCGATTGGTCTGTTTGTGTCTGTACATACACAAACGAAATAAGTCAGAAACGAAAAATCGTTTGATGTTGAAACGAGGTCATCACTCGATATAATCATACACTCTCTCTCTCTTTTGGAGTTCATGTAGCCTACTGTACGTTGTAGAGTTCCCCTGACTATCAAAAATGATAACTTGGTTGTCATCAAAAACTAACGTTTGAAAGCTCTTGCAACTCCTAATTTCCAGGTATAAAATGGAAGCTATTTAATCCACTCACGTAGCGTGTCATCTATATACAAATTGAATAATATCGGAGATAGGTTGCATCCCGGTCTTAAACCTCTATTTACATATTCCGCCTTTCATTCCCTCCTATGCATATTTCTGAGTTGAATCAAAAACGTTCGTTTTAAAACGAATCATACCCGTCCGGAAAACACTATAAATAAAATAACTTTTCGTGATATACTTGGTTTTTGTTTATACTCCATAAAATTCCTTCGAACTGCTTTTTTTATGTCATAAGATAAACCTTAATTTAAGGGTAGCTCAAATATTTTTAATCAGGTTACGAAAACATAGTTTTTAAATTTTGGGCTAATAAAAAAAATCTGCTGTGAAACACTAGATACGACGTTCTCGTGCCAATGTAAATAATTAAAATATATCGTATCATCGCGATTTTGTTTTGTCTTTTTAAGTTCTACGGAGGTTGATATTCATTTTTTGTCGTTTACTGATGATTAAAATTGTTTTATCGTTTTCATTTTACATTTTTTATTCATGATTAAACATAGTTAATGTTATTCATTACACACAATATTAATACAATATATTAATACAAAATATATTAATACAATGCAATATTATGAGGTAATATTGGTGCCTTAACACGATTTTCAATGAGGTACCTACCCACATTTTTTCCCATTTAGTGTTATAATAATGTTGCTGTAAGTTTGGTTAATTATTGTGTTATAAAATAAGTTTAATAAGAAAATGTATTGTGTGTGAATAAATAAATAACTTATTTTATTGTTTCAAAAACCAATGTAAAATTTGTAACTTGGAAATTATATGTGTGAATAAATAATAAAAAAAATTGTTCATATTAGGAAGAGAAAGTCATGTTAGTGTTTACACCATATGTTTATTAATGTATTGGTTCAAAACCAGAACTATATATTAACAGAGAAATACTACATGTGTTCAAAATATTCTACTCCATAAAAATAGCGAATTTCGTTTTGAACATTAAAGTTAATTTTTGTTGGTTTCCTCCACTCTCAGGTGATTCAGCAGTTTTTGCTCTTATACGAAGAGTTAAAATCGAAAACAGGAAATTTGACCCCTACGTAGTATTTCTAAGTCGGGAAGCTTACTATAGAAGGATTCGGAAAAGTACGAGTATAAAAAAAAATCCCTTTCATGAGACGACGCGTCCATGGCCTGTGGGAATTTTTACTTTCTCTTGCCTATATGAATATAGGAAGGAAAGTATTGTTTTCATGTCAATTTTTAAAAATCGAGTTTTCGAGTGTGTGTGTGTGTGCGCGCGCGCGCGTGTGTGTGAAGAGAATATCTCAAGAACGGAACATCGTACGGACTTGAAACTTAAGTTACACGCCACTACCGGACCCGACATGAACATTTTCATCAAAATCGGTCAACCAGTAGTAGTAGTTTATTCGTGTAATTTTAATTGTTTGCAATTTTTTCAAAAACGGGTCCTTCGATTTTTTTAAAAAATCGCCTGGTTTACTAAATTTTTTATGCTCTGCAGGAAAGGATAGGCGCCATGTTTGCTGAAATTCTTGGTGATGCTGTTTTCACGTAAAAATATTGTTTTTTAAGAAAACGGCTTTAATATGTATCTTAGCGCAAAAATTTATGTAATAAAAAATGTAGCTAATTTAAAATTCTACAACTTTTATTTCAAACATTTTTTGTATAACGCTTATTTTAGCGGTAATTAGCGATTTTCTGTTTTTTTTCTCACGAAGACGTGTGAAAATTCGATTTTTTTAAGAGTTCTGCCTTAGTATGCATTTTACGACAAAAGTGTATACGAGGGGGTACCCAAAAGAAACCGGAATTATTTTTTAAAACTATTTATTTTTAATTTTTTTACAAAAGAACCTTATCCCCTTCAAAATACTCTCCATTACAACTAATACATTTGTCCCACCGGTGCTTCCACTGTTCAAAACATTTTTTGTACTCCTCTTCAGTGATGGCTGCCAGCTTATCCGTCGTTTTTTTCTTGACATCATCAACGTTGTTAAATCGGAGACCTTTCATGCCCCTTTTCATGCCTGGGAACAAGAAAAAATCACACGGAGCCAGATCGGGTGAGTACGGTGCGTGTGGTAGCAAAACCATGCCGTTTTTCGCCAAAAACTGGGTAACCGAGATTGCCGTGTGTGCAGGCGCGTTGTCGTGGTGGAAAAACCAGTCCCCTGTCTGCCACAAATTAGGTCTTTTACGACGAATGCTGTTTCGTAGTATTCTTAACACTTAAAGATAAAAAGTCAATGGTCTGTCGTCGGTCTCTGTTCGTACAATTTCTTTCACTTTCACAACATTTTCGTCTGTTCGGGAAGTCGACGGTCGTCCAGAACGAGGTTTGTTCTCAATCGACATGTCGCCATTTTTAAAGCGCAAAAACCACTCGTACACTTGGGTTTTTCCAATAGCGTCGTCTTTGTAAATTGTGTTCAACATTACAACTGTTTCCGCGGCGTTTTTACCGAGCAAGAAGCAAAATTTCACAGCCGCACGTTGTTCATTAAAACTTGCCATCATGAAAAACGACACGAGCACAAAACAGCACTAGCGAGAACAATCACTGCACGAGAACAGAACAAGCTAGATCAACGAACAAAATGGCATTGAACTGGCAATGAGTAGCGCTACAAGCAGCCTAGTGGCGGGAATTTGTACTGCACAAGCTCCGCCCACAGCAGAGCTATTCCGGATACTTTTGGGTACCCCCTCGTATAGTCAGATTTATAGGAAATTAAAAGATCTACAACTTTCACAAAGTCTTGTGCAGACCCAGGCCGACCATTCCTGAGAGAGTATGGTTAATTGAACCCCAACCATCAAAGTACACCGGTAACCACTGTCTAGTATTCAAATCCGAATAAAAGTAACTACCTTTACTAGGATTTGAACCAGGAACCTTCGACTCCGAAAATCAGCTGTTAAACAGCTGATTTTGGCGACGACTTTACCTCTAGTCCAACCCGGTGGGTGGTTATGTTTTATGAGATTTGTTTTTTGTTTATTTCTAATGTTTTATTACTAACGTTAGGTTATATTGGTCATTATTTGCATTGGCAAGAGAAGTTGTGTGAGTGTTTCACACTAGATTTTTGAAAAGAATTTGACTTTGAGTTATGGTAAAAATCATTAGTGATTTCTGTATCTACTCTTTAAGATGAATCGAATGACACTATTTTTGTTTCCCATTTCTGACTTTGATTTCCTGATATTCGATTTTGGGCCACTTTCGTTCGAAACTGAAACTTCAAACCAAATCCAAGCCCACCAACTTTTTGTGTAGATTAAGAATCCGAAAAACATTTATTGCTACCTCTTATAGTTTCTGACATGGGGTTGTGACGGACGAACGGTTATAGGAAAATATTAGATGACAATATTTTCAAAATTGCCACGAATAACATTTTTAAAAACAATAGTTAGTAAATTACGGAGTTACTTCTTTAGAGAATTAAATTACAGCTCAATAAATGAATTACTTAATTGTATTGACCTACTTATTTCATTCATAATTGTTTACTGCAATTAAATTCGTATGAACCGTTAATTGTATTAACTTTATAATAATTACATTTCATACCAACAAACGATCATTATTACTACTGTACTTAACAATACCAATAAAATTTTTTTACAATGAATTGCTCTGTATAAATTTAATAGTTTCATCGATTGAGTAAACAATTTCTTAAAATTTTTATGGCGGTTAAACCAATAATAAAAAATGTTTATATTTATTTAAGGTCACATCAATTTAAGAGTTATTAGTGACCACAATTACATAACAGCTACTAAATTTGTTATTAAAATGTTTTCTGTAAGTGTATGAGGTACAAAAACATGATTTTTAATCTTTATTTCCGTTAACATAAGTTTCGAATTTTGTGTCATGTTATACAGGGTGATTTTTTAGTCCTGTTACCCAATTGTTAATGTCTGGTAATATTTTTCTAAAAAAAATAAATTTTGTTTTGTGACACTAAGTTGGTAGCCCTACTCAACCAGTATGGATATGGCAGTGTGAGTTGATTCTCCTTGAGCTGTGTAAAATTTTGTGCCATTTCCGGTCGTGCTACGAACAGAATTTTTTTTATCCTAAAACAATCTCTTGTTTAAATCTGGAGGCTGAAGCTCTAGAACTAATCGTATGTGATACGGATACAATTTCAATTTTTTAGCAGCTTTCTGAGCACTCGAACATGACAAATCAACATGCGAAGAAAGTTTTTGTAAACTTTTCCATGGAGAATTGAGCAATCTTGTTTTCACATTCTCTTAACGTCATCTGTCAAGAGAGTTGGTCGACCACTACGTTTTTCTGCTGCAAACAATACCTGCCTCTAAAAATCAGTTAGTTAGCCTAGAAATTGACTAGAATAGAGTGGAGGAACACCAAAAAATTTAATTTGATATGATTCTTTTACACTCGCATACGATTTTGTAGCAAAATATTGTTCAAGAATGAAAACCCGTTGTTCTAGGGTAAAAGACATTCTGTTCGTAACACAACTGGAAACAGCACAAAATTTTACGCAACTCAAGGAGAATCAACTCAAACTGTCGTATCTATACCGGTTGAGTAGGGCTACCAACTTTGTGTCACAAAACAAAATATCCCTTTCTTAGAAAAAAATTACAAGACATTAACAATTGGGTAACAGGACTAAAAAATCACCCGGTAGTATTGTGACACTTTTCGCTAAGATCCGTTTCGGGATCTAGGTAAATTAAATAATTAATACACTAAAAATTAAAATAACAGGTCGGTGCATCAGTATTGTAAGTACAATAGTACCACATTAATCCAGAACCCGTTAATTTGGACTTAGCTTAAAACGGTCAGCCATATTGACAGGACGTTATAAAAAATTTCGTATGTTAGTATTGCGAGGCTGAAACCGACGAAACTAAAGCTACGTTTACACAACAGTTTGCAACAAAATGTTTGCAATATTTGGTTTGAAACTTGAGTTTTAAATTTTTTTATGAAACCAAAAAGTTGCAAACAAAGTAGTTTTGCGTTTTTTACTCAATAAAAAGTTTCAAATTTTCCAAAATTCGACCTTTTTTGTATGTCTAGTGTTATTCAAGATGTGGAGATTGGAAGATGTGATTCTATCAAAAAGTCCTTGTTAAAGGGTGATTGTAAATGAAATAGACAGTTTCGATAGCTTATAGGAAATTTATTATTGAAAAGTTAAGGTATTTACTTACATGATTATATAGAAGAATTCATTAAGTTTTTATTGAAAATATTTACAGATGTTCAATTTGTGCACCATTTGTAACACGGTAGTCGAATTCTTCCCACACACGATTAAGCATATGACTGTCAACTGTAGCAAGAGCATTTGCGATAAGTTTTTTTTTAGATCATCGATATCTACAGGAATCGGTGGTACAAGAACTTTGTCTTTTACATAACCCATTAGAAAAAATCGCAGGGCGTTAAGTCTGGACTAAGAGGTGGCCACGGTGTAAACACAATGTTTTCCGATTCATCGTCTAAGAAGACGTTCATCAAGATAATTTCTGACCTGAAAGTTTCAGTGAGGTTGAGATCCATATTGTACAAAAATGAAGTTATCACTATCTTCCTGGAGTTGAGGCATTAACCATTCGTTTAACATGTCCAGATAAATTACTCCGGTTACTGACACTTCGTGAAAGAAGAACGGCCCGTAAACCTTTTCACGAGGGGAATTGCTTGTCTGCTGTAAAGTTATTTTTCGGTTTTCTGTGCCCCATATTCTAACAGACATAAATTGTCTATTAACTTATCCTTTTCTTGTAACGTTATAGAAATTTCTGTAATTATCGTTATTTTTAATAGCCACACCTCGTATGTCTCATTTGTGCACAAAGTAAAGTATTAAACTAGGAATTACCATGAACTCAATAGTTTGGCTATTTGTATCTTACATCGGTACACTTCAAAAAAATTAAAATATGGATAGAAACCGTTAAAACATGGAAAAATAATAAATTCTGTTTATTTATAAATTAATATTCAGATATTTATGAATGTGAATCGAACGGGGTTTACTAATAATTCCATATAATATTCTTCCAATAGGCACAAGTAACAGACTTTATATAGTAGATTGGTTAGTGCGATCAATTCATAAAATGATGTGAAAACTAGGAGTAGTACTGACAGTTTGAATGACTTCTATAAATAGGTATGACATCATGTTTAATTATGTTAACTGACGTTTCTCCTTGTACTTGATTAACGTTAATCAGTAAATATTTACCTTCATTTCTATCTTATTGTTGTTGCGTACAATATTATTCTATACTCTTAAATTACCTGTTTTTTATCAACTTGATTGATATTTCTGCAAAATTTAAGAAGTTATACAAGTACATTATTCATTTTTTATCATTTTAATTTTTCTACTGTATTAAGTGTAAAAATACCTTAAAGAGTATCGCTAATACCTGAATTATCTTAGTAAAAACGAAGTAATAGATTACCTTTTTTTGTATGAACATATTAAAATAACTCTTTTAAAAAATTCTCATACGACTTTTTCTTGCTATTGTAAATTATGAAATATGTATATACCAGGTGTGGCTATTAAATAACGAGACTGACGTTGTAAAAAAAATTTGTTTTTATTTTATACATAATCACTGATTGTCACCTTCATTATACTTTCCTTCTCTATCCCTACAACGCTCAATGCTAATTTTGCATTGTTAGAAACAGTGCTGGAAGTCATCTTCTGTCAGCTCATTCAGGACACGTGCCGCTTTCTCTTTTACAGCTTCCACAGACTCAAATTTTGTCCCTTTTAATGCAAATTTCACCTTAGGGAACAGGTAGAAGTCACATGGTGCAAGATCTGGTGAATAAGGTTGATGTTCTAACACTGAGATACTGTACTTGGCCAGGAACCTCTTGACAGATAACGCGGAATGAGCTGGCGCATTGTCTTGGTGGATAACCCATGATTTATCCTTCCACATTTTGGGGCGTTTTTCCTTATTCTTTGCCCAGTGAAGGTACACAATCCCATGAATATAAAACAAAAACAATCATCATTGCTTTAAATTGTGACATGCTCATTCGAGCTTTTTTGGCTCTCGGTGAAGTTCTTCCAGTGCATGTGTTGTAGGGATAGAGAAGGAGTGTATATTAAAGGTGACAATAAGTGATTATGTATAAAATTAAAATTAAATTTATTACAACGTCAGTCTCGTTATTTAATAGTCACACCTCGTATAACCTGTGTTTATTTGTTTAACTATGGATGTTGCGTTGTTTAGGTTATCAGCCAGTGATCAGCTGGTTTGAACCTTCAGAGGCTTTACTAAGTAAAACGAGGAGTGATGTGGTTTACCATGCCTTCCTCACAATGCCAGGTCCTCTTAATAACACCTTCACTTCATTCACCACAGGGTCTAGCTGTATAATGAAATTCATTACTCTCAGAGGAGATAAATTTAAATTACATAAAATTCCTATTCAAGTAACGTGTTTCTCGCTTAGGTTTCTATATAAAATTAGAAACCAATCAATAGATTCAGGAAAAAATTATAAGCATTAATTAAAGTTACATCGTACTGTCAGTATTACAGAAACGGAAAATTAATTTATCATGTTATTAAAATTTAACATGCAACGCTATTATATTATTCAGTAGTTACATTTGTCATAAATAGAAATAGAGTACGTCTATTCGTGACACTAACGGTATCCTTGGTTAGATTTTTAATTCTCCAGACTAAATTAATTATTAATAATTTATTTTATTAAAATTAATTTTTTATAAGTTAATTAACCTAATTACTTAATTATTTTTTAACTAATGTATTTTATAAATAAGCACAGAAAAATTCAAGTCATTTAAATAATTGTATAACCCTATTTTGGAAAACAGATTATTGATCGGCAGAAATTAGTTTTTTGCGAGCAGTAAAAGGATGTTCAAGGGTGGACCACATAAGAAGTGAGGACATAAGAGAGGAACTACAGGTTGTTAGCGTACATGAGAGAATCATAAAGTACAAGGAAAGATGGAAGGAACATCTAAACAGAATGACGGATGGAAGAAAACCGAAGCAGATGTGGGAACATAAATCACAAGGCAGAAGACCTCTGGGTAGACCGAGGAAAAGATGGAGTTGAAGAGAGTGATGTCGGAACAGGCCAAGGCCTAAACCGTGAAAAGAAGAAGAAGAAGATGGAATATTTTGTTCATCACCCAAATAATTTATAAAAATAATATTTTTACAATAGTATTGAAGAATAAACCCCTAAATTTTAAACACTTGACAATATGCTTAAGGTATCGAATAAAATTGCCCATAACAGGTAGGTGGAGTGTTAAATTATTTGCACTCCATCTGCTACTTTCCAGGGCTACATAAAATAGTTCTGTTTCTTATCACATGATCAGCCAATTATATGACTGAAGTATTTAAAAACAGAAAAGGTAGAGGTGTAAATGACAATAATCAGAATTATCGCCTCTGAGAGTAATAAATTTCAATATACAGCCAGATCCTGTGATGAATGAAGTGAAGTTGTCACTTGCAGGGTGGAACTAAATCTGCCAGGGCTTAAAAAATTTGTTGTGTTTCTTATCACATGGTATATCTTATCTTAGCCACGTATATGACTCAGGCTAAGAACAGAAGAGGTAGAGGTGTACGAGGACACTAAGTCAGAAATATCTCCTCTGACAGTAATGAATTTCATTATACAGACAGAATTGAAACCTTTGGAGGGTTTCTATGTTGGAGTGGGTTGCCGTACCCTATAATTTTGGATCTCAAAAGTTCAAAAAGCTTTTAAAATAGTTTACAATACTTATTTACTGGTAAATGTGAGTGTAAATCATTTTATGAGAATCCAATAAAATTGTACTACTTCTAAGGTTTCATTTTTTAAATTTCTTCTCTTGAATCACCCTGTATAAAGATGATTTTTTTAGTGCAAATAAACACAGTCAAAATTTAATATTTTACATTAGAGAAAATAATTTTTATTTATGTAAAATTTTGTCATATTAATAATGGTATAGGAAATGAATAACTCACGCACGTATTTGTGTTTGAAAAGTCAAAAAACTTATTATATTTAAATGTCTAGACATGATGCCTTATATATTTGATTAGATTTTTATTATGATTAAATAAAGTAAATATGAAAGGGAGGATCGTTTTTTTTCAATGTTGTCAAAAGAACCAACGTTACGGAGGGGTGGTTTTACAACTCCAGTCATAGAATGTTGATGATAGTCAAAAAGGTGAAGAAGGGGGTTGAAAGAAAAAAAAATGGATACGTGTTGACTACAACTAATCAATAACCCAATATAATCAATTTATAGATGGGTACAATAACCAATGCAGGCATGCGGTCGATGAAAAATGGAGGGAGGGGCTATTTGCATATCATTACACAAATGGGATGCTCATACCTATTATTTACTTGTAACATTCTAATGGTTTCTGATACCATATAAGTGCTATTTTAGGTTATAATTTTTACTGTTTCCAAATATTTCTTGTGGTTTTTAATACTCTTTACACATAAGAGTTGTTAAAGTAATAAACACGAGGTGTGGCTATTAAATAACGAGAGTTACGTTGTAAAAAATTTTATTTTAATTTCATACATAATCAATTATTTTCATCTTCAATATACACTCCTTCTCTATCCCTACAACGCTCCATGCGAATTTTCCATTGCTGAAAACAGTGCTGGACGTCATCTTCTGTCAGCTCCTTCAGTACACATGCCGCTTACTCTTTTACAGCTTCCAGAAACTCAAACGTGTCCCTTTTAATGCAGATTTCACCTTAGGGAACAGGTAAAAGTCACATGGTGCAAGATCTGGTGAATAAGGAGGATTTTCTAACACTGAGATGCTGTACTTGGCTAGGAACCTCTTGATAGATAACGCGGAATGAGCTGGCGCATTGTCTTGGTGGAGAACCCATGATTTGTCCTTCCACATTTCGGGGCGTTTTTTCCTTACTCATTGACGTAGTTTAGAAAGTTCCTCAAGGTGGTAATATTGATTACTTTTTTGACCTTCAGGAATCCAGTGAAGGTACACAATCTCATGGATACAAAAAAAAACCATCATCATTGGTTTGAATTTTGACATGCTCATTCGAGGTTTTCTGGCTCTCGGTGAAGTTCGGCTCTTCCAGTGCATGGATTGGCGCTTCGTTTCCGGATAATAAGTAAAAAACCACGTTTCATCACATGTGATTATCTTCTACCTGTTTCCTAAGGTGAAATCTGCATTAAAAGGGACAATATTTGAGTCTGTGGAAGCTGTAAAAGAGAAAGCGGCATGTGTTCTGAAGGAGCTGACAGAAGATGACTTTCAGCACTGTTTCCAACTATGGAAAATTCGCATGGAGCGTTGTAGGGATAGAGAAAGAGTGTATATTGAAGATGATAATAAGTGATTATGTATAAAATAACAACAAAATTTTTTACAAAAGTTTTCAAAAGTTTTTGAAAACAGTGCTGGAAGTCATCTTCTGTCAGCTCCTTCAGGACACGTGCCGCTTTCTCTTTTACAGCTTCCACAGACTCAAATCTTGGCACTTTTTAATGCAGATTTAACCTCAGGGAATAGGTAGAAATCACTTGGTGCAAGATCTGGTGAATACGGTGGATGTTCTAACACTGAGATGCTGTACTTGTCTAGGAACCTCTTGACAGATAACTCGGAATGAGCTGGCGCATTGTCTAGGTGGGGAACCCATGATTTGTCCTTCCACATTTCGGGTCATTTTTTCCTTGCTTTTTGATGTAGTTTAGAAAGAAGGTCAAGGTAGTAATATTGATTAATTGTTTTACCTTCAGGAACCCAGCGAAGGTACACAATCCCATGGATATAAAAAAAAACAATCATCATTGCTTTAAATTTTGACTTGCTTATTCGAGCTTTATCGGCTCTCGGTGAAGTTCGGCTCTTCCAGTGCATATATTAGCGCTTCGTTTCCAGATCATAAGTAAAAACCACGTTTCATCACATGTTATTATCGTTTCCATAAAAATTAGGTCATTTTCAATTGCGTACAAAGTGTCAGTACAAACATTTTTGCGAGCTTCATTTCAAACATTTTTGAGCGGCACGGGTCCTGAAGGAGCTGACAGAAGATAACTTACAGCACTGTTTCCAACAATGGAAACAATTTCCAACAATGGATAGAGAAGGAGTGTATAATGAAGGTGACAATAAGTGATTATGTATAAAATGAAAAAAAAACTTTTTACAATGTCAGTCTCGTCATTTAATAGCCACATCTCGTATGCAGATACCTAATTGGGTGCACTGACCGAATAAGATGTAAAGTTCTTTAATTACTACAGTAATCTAATACAATGTAATATTTTTCTCTATTCAGTCTGTAATTTCTAAATTCAGTCTGTAATTATTTTTAGTTCAGAGACAAAAAAAGGGTGAACGAAATCCTTAGGGACTAAGAAGTTTATTTTTGTAGAAGGATACGACGCGATTAGAATGAAACGGTCTAAAAATATGCTCTCTAAATCAGTGTCATTTATCTTCACCATGTGTGCGTTAAATCCTTTTTGTAGTAAAGCGTGTAATTGTAATACAGACACATTAGTATTTAAAAGTTTCAAGTACTAAGTACGTACAAGAAAGGTAATTAAGTTTCTAGTATTTTTAATACTTATTTCTTGATAAATTGTAAAGAACTACTGATTGTAAAAGTGTTTAAGTTGTTAATGACGAATAGGTCTAACTAAGATTAATTTTAAATTTAACCCTTTCAGTACCAACGTCCGGAAAACAGGACGTCGATATAATTTACGTATTTATAACATCCTATTTACCGGAAGTCCTTATGCTTCTTAACCGGACGTCCGTAAGTTATGCATAAAGTGCCAACGTCCGGATAACCGAATATTTCCAAAAAAACTTTTAAACAAAAATTAATGGAATAATGTATTTTGAAACCGCCTCCATGGTGTAGTGACTAGCGCCCTAGCCTACAAAGCGAAAGTTCCCGTGTTCAATTCCCGGCTAAGGTCTAAAAATTTTAACACGTTAAAACCACCGTTAAGGTACAAACACCCGCAGTAGTTGCTAATGGCCAAGCTGTCAAAATAAACTAAAAAATATTTTGAATAGTTTTAGTGTTAAAACGATTTCTTTTTTTATGAACTCAATAAAAATTAGTTCGAAAATTTTATTTTTCTGTAATGTTGAAATTTTGGTCGGTAATGGCAGGTTTACGCCTGCAAGTTTTCTAAATAAGGGCTGCCACTTAAGTTCAAATTTTTATATATTGTTTCGGCACTGAAAGGGTTAAAAAGAATAATTAATAAAAAAATAATTAATTGAACACATTAAACTTGTTTTTCTGTTTATTATCACATGGTCAGCGAAGTATACGACTGAAGCATTTAACATCAGGAGAGATAGAGGTGTAGAAGACACTAGTTAGAGTTATCTCCTCTTAGAGTAATGAATTTCATTGTACAGCCAAACCCTATGGAGAATGAAGTTGTAATTTGCAGGGTGGAAAATAGATGCTTTTCAGTGGGCTTGGCACGCTGATACTCATACTTTTTTCCCTCAGTGAGGAAGGCAAAGGTAAAGCATCTCACTCCTCATTTTATTTAGTAAAGCCTCTAGAGGTTCAAACCGGCCTTTCGGCTGTAATCTAAACAACAAAATAATTGTAAAAGTGTACCAAAAGTGTACTTTGTTTAGTTCAAGACTGGTTTGAACCTCTATAGGTTTTACCAAGTAAAACGAGGAGTGAGGTAGTTTACCCTGTCTTTTTCACTGAATTGATAAGTATGCTTATCAGCATGCCAAGCCCTCTGAAAAGCACAAATTTTCCACCTTGTAAATGACACTTTCACTTCATTCACCAAAGAGTCTGGATGTATAATGAAATTCTTTACTCTCAGAGGAGATAACTCTGACTAGTATTACACCTCTGCCTCTTCTGTTCTTAAATACTTCAGTCATAAAATTGGCTGACCATGTGATAAGAAACAGATATATTTTTTTAGCCTTGGAACTAATAGATTGAGTGCAAATAATTTAACACTCCACCTGTCTGTAATTGGCGAACATAACTTAATAATTCCAAATGTGAGTACAATTTTAATATAAAATGAAAAAACCCCATATTCTGCGCCTGTAAAGTTTCATGTAAATATACCAGCTTTATATAAATAAAAAAATTCGATACATTTATAATCAACACTGCGTGTTGTATTACCAACAAATTTTCTAATCACTGCACACATACAATAGCTTTTTGTAATTAACACCATTCCTGTGTTAAGTATATTTCTAATAATTCCTGCATAGGCATTCGTACATTTTTTTTATTTTGGGTTTGGTACATAAATAGTGGTTCAATTTGAATAAGAAATTTTACTAAGCTGGAATGTATTTCTGTAAACGATTAAATTCTAAACGTTTTGTATGCAGATGATGCTTCCAAGTTAGTTACTTATCAAGTCACAAGTCATAATATCGCACGATTTTCGCTCGGTAGACACGGACGTTTCCAACACCATAGATAATTAATTACCAGACTACACTTTTGTACATTTGCAACGCTTCCTATTATTTCAGATTTCTGATTTAAGTATGGTAAATAATACCGAGTCGGTAACTATTAACATGCCACTAAATTCTTTATGAACTTAAGCGGTAGTTTTATGATACTTTCCCCATAACTGCAGCTTGTAAACTTTAGTGACAATTTCAAGATGCGGAGATAAACAATTTACAAACCCTAACAACCAGTACTGACGTAGCTAACAATGGGATGTTATGTGCTACTGTCATTGCAAAAATTACTATATTGCATTAGTAACAGTGTGAACAGTGGGAAACAGCAATGACAGAATGCGCTAACTAATATAATAAAACGATAAAATATTTTAGCATTGTACCGTAATATTCTAAAAATAGTTAAAGTAATAAATTGTGTATGGTATGAAGTGTTGTATATAGAACAAGGATAATAAATTAGTTGAATAGGAATCCTCGGAAATCAAAATAATGAAAACGTTTGTTATTATTTTGATTCCTTCTACAATGTTCTCGATTGTTTGGATAAACTATCAGACCGAAGGTTTAAGAACAGTTAGATCCTTTGTGGTGAGTTTGTAGTGGGTTTTGAATTGCGTTAATAGTGCGTTCGGGTGGTAGCATGGGGTTGTGTACAAGGAAATCATTTGTTTTGATTATAAAGCTCACTTTAATCAAGTTTAGTTTAAGCTTAAATTAATTCAATTGAAGCAATCTAATTGTATTTGTTAGTTATCTAAGTTTAATTATTAATTTAGTCAATAAATAAATATTGATTTCCACATAAATGACAAGTG
This sequence comes from Catonia carolina, assembly GCA_035578175.1. Lineage (NCBI taxonomy): Eukaryota > Metazoa > Arthropoda > Insecta > Hemiptera > Achilidae > Catonia > Catonia carolina. The sequence goes on from JAQMRL010000005.1 coordinate 71,277,600, forward strand.
GAGTGGTAAATTAATTGCTCTCTTATCAGCTAGTTCTAGGGCTAAAAAAAATTGTTGTCTTTCTTTTTACATGGTCACCCAATTAAATGAAAGATGCATTTAAGAACCGAAAAAGTAGATGTGTAAAATACACTAGTCAAAGTGATCTTCTTTAAGAGTAATGGATTTCATCATTATGCAGCCAGCCAGCCCCTGTGGTGAATGAAGTAAAGTTTTCATTTGCAGGGTGAAAATTAGGGTGCTTTTCGAAGGGCCTAGCGTGATCATAAGCATACTTTTCACTCAGTGAGGACTACAATGGTAAACCATCTCTCTCCACGTTTTACTTATCAAAGCTTCTAGAGATTTGAACCAGCCTTTCGGCTGATGACCTAAACAACAAATAATTTTTTATTAGTTTAAAAAAATCAGTTTGTTTTTTTACTACCAGATACCAAATGAACCTACTGACACCGTAGCCCCTTTCATTACCTAAGTTTTTTGCTGCCAGCCATCAAAGCTTCCGACGTAGCAACAGAGGGAGCCGCCAATAGTTCCGAGAGGGGCGGTAGGCTTGTGTGCGTACCGACAGAGGCCTTTGTCATCAAGGCCGAGCCAGTAACCGCCCTCTATCACAGCGCTCTCGGCAACTACACTACACTCAAACAAAAAGAAGCACTACACTCAACAGGGAGATTCAATTCCAATCCAGACAGCAGACAAGACGTCTACCACGGCACACGGCTACAGGACTCCAGCGAAAATTAATCGACGACCCCGCGAGAGAGAAGATGATGGTTCCGCTCGCCGACCCGTCACCGCAAGCCGTCAACCGGACCGTCTTCGCCCGCTGACGCGAGCGATTCCCACAGCAGTCTCTCGACCGAGCCTTACGCCCACCGGTTCCGACGAAGCAGCCATCGACGCACTACTGCGAGGGAAGAAGATGGTGTTTCTGCTGGACGACGACACGCCGTGTCGCCCACCTCCTCGACCGCCACGACGACTACGACCGACGCTTCCCATCAAGATGACCACTGCTTAAACGGCCCTTTTCACGGCCACCAAAATGTAAAGGTTTCAACTCGCCACTTAATGTCGCTATCCGGTGACACTACATAAGGTGTTACAATATACTGGATACATAAAGATCGAACATATTTTTTTATTACGAATTAATGGTTTTACTAAAAGAAAAATTATAACAGTGGATCATCATCCACTGAAATATAATAAATTAAATTAATTGCACTCTGTCTGCTAGTTCATTTGTAGTATGTTGGGCTAAAAATAAAATTGTTGTCTTTATTTTTACATGGTCACCCAATTAAATGAAAAAAGCATTTAAGAACAGAAGAAGTAGATATGTAATATACACTAGTCAAAGTAATCTTCTTTAAGAGTAACAGTAAAAGAATTTTACAATTATAGACTGTACAAATAGATTTTAGATAATGTTAAAAGTTACTAGAATATGACCTTCAATGACCTTAATAAATAATACAAAAATGACATTTTTGATATAGAAAGAAAACAAAACAGAGAAAACTCTTCCCATACAACGATTATTATTTTAAAAAAAACTTCAAGGGGTAACTTAGAGAAAAATGAACAAAAGATATAGTGTTAAATATTCAAAAGTCTTGGAGTGTACTTTTGAAAAGTGGTTTACATTAAATATGTTTGCAGTTACTGGCTATTCGATAAAATGATAATTTATCACTCCCCAATGTAGTATTTTTCATTTCATGTAGTATGTTGTGTTATGTACTTGGCATCTGTACCATCTGCATTGCGCGGTTGCATACTTACACACCAGTACTAAATTACATTACTATAAGCTTATGTATTATGCAGTTAATTTTATTGAAATTTAGTCAAGAATTTCTAATATTTAAGATCCAAATATGTGTCCTATTTTGATGCTGTATCTTAAAAAGTTATAAGTGTATCCGGGCAACAATGTGAAACGAGTCAAAATGGAATAAACACATTAAAATAAAGCTAATTTTTACAGAAAATTAAAAATTCCTTTTAAGCATTGAACAGAAATATTGCATAAATTTTTTGAAACTGATTTTCTTTTTTACTTTCTCTTGCTCTATATGAATAAATGGTGAAGGAAAGTGGTACTGTTTTCATTTTATTTTTGAAATCGAGTTTTTTTCGGTAATACATGTTTCCAGGCCCTGAAACCAAAAATCATGTTTTTATCGATTGGTGTATGTGTAAACAAAATACCTCAAGAACGGACTATAGTATGAAGTTGAAACTTGGAAATTAATTTAGCCCGTAGATACTAGGTACTAAAGAACCCCACACAAATATTTTCATCAAAATCGGTCAACCGGAAGTAGTAGTTTATTCGTGCTACTTTTAACTTTTTTCAAATTTCTCAAAGATGGTTTGTTCAAAAAAATCGTCTTATTTATAATCGTTTTATTTTATACTACACTTTTTATTCTCTGTATACGATAGGGTAAAAGCAACATTCCCATGAACTTCAAAGGACATGGCACTTAACTTATTCTGTTCTTGTTTAGCCAACTTTTAGCTGATGAACCACTAGCAATTTTACTAAGTAAAACAAGGAGTGAGGTGGTTTAAAATTGCCTAACTCAACGAATTTAAAAAAATGATTTTCAGCATGCCCTCTGTAAAGCACAATATTTTCCACCCTGCAAATGACACCTTCATTTCATTCACCACAGGGTTTGGCTGTATAATCAAATTTATTCGTGCAGAGGAGATAACCCTTGACTAGTGTCTTTTACACCTCTACCTCATCTATTCTTAAATACTTCAGTCATTTAATTAGCTGACCATGTGATAAAAACAGAATTATTTTTTGTATCCCTGGAACTAACAGATTAAGTGCAAATAATTTAATACTCAACCTGTCTGTTACGGAAAATTACTTATCTTGTAGAGCACAAAAATTAGGTAAATGAGATGATTTTAAAGAAAATCGTAGAAGCTGTCTGTGAGCAAATTGTAAAAAAGTGAAAAATAACATAAATACACTATTACTTCCGATTGACCCATTTGATTAAAATTTTCATGTCGGGTCCATTTATGGTACTTAACTTAAGTTCGAAGTTTTAACTTAGTACAATATTCCGTTCTTGAGATATTTTCTGTGCCGGCCGCATTGGCGTAGTTGGTAACGTGCTCGCCTCCCATTCAGGCCCGGCATATTTTCATACGTTACAAAAATTCATTTCATCACTCACCGTCTGCATTAGGAGTATTGCAAAACAGTCGGACGTTAAACCAAAAAAAGAGATATTTTGTTCACCACAGATCAATCGGAAAAACATTTTTTTTTTAGTTCAGAGGCCTAAAACTCATTTCCACTCAATTTCGAAAAATTCAACATGAAAATAATACTTCCCTACCCTGTATTTCATTTAGGGCAAGAAAAACTAATAATTAATAACGAAACAAATTAATAATTTTGAATTATAAGAAACGCTAATGTGAAATAATGATATTTATGAAACAAGGAAGGTAAATATGGAAGTTAAGCAATGAGCGACGAAGATAATTTGGAAGTTTTAGTTTGTCGTTATCAGGAGAATGTAGTTCAGTTTGACAAGCCATTGTTCTACAGGGTACGTGACATTGCATGCCGCTGTGCCGGCCGGTTCTATCAACAAAAGTTACCTGACTATGACTGTTTACTTTTTCTTTTAATTTATACATTTATATTTTATTTATACTTTTTATTGTTTTTAAACTTTCCAACTATATTAAGAAATTAATTGCTAACTTTAAACTAGGGTAATTTCATTTTTATTTAAACTTTTTATATAAATTTCAGTATTTTTTAATACAGTACAACGGTGCCACGGTAGTTTAAATAACGAGACTGACATTTAAAAAAATTGTATTTTTATTTTATACATAATCACTTATTGTCACCTTCAGTATAAACTCCTACTCTATCCCTACAACGCTCCTTGAAAATTTTCCATTGTTGGAAACAGTGCTGGAAGTCATCTTCTGTCAGCTCCTTTAGGACACGTGTCGCTTTCTCTTTTACAGCTTCCACAGACTCAAATCTTGACCCTTTAATACAGATTTCACCTTAGGGAACAGGTAGAAGTCACAAGATGCAAGATCTGGTGAATAAGGTGGATGTTCTAACACTGAGATGTTGTACTTGGCTACGAACCTCTTGACAGATAACGTGGAATGAGCTGGCGCATTGTCTTGGTGGAGAACCCATGATTTGTCCTTTCACATTTCGGGGCGTTTTTCCTTACTCTTTGACGTAGTTTAGAAAGTACCTGTAAAGTTTAGGTAGTAATACTAATTAATTTTTTGACCTTCAGGAACCCAGTGAAGGTACACAATCCCATGAATATAAAAAAAAACAATCATCATTGCTTTAAATTTTGACATGCTCATTCAAGCTTTTTTGGCTCTCAGTGAAACTCGGCTCTTCCAGTGCATGAATTGGCGCTTTATTTTCGGATCATAAGAAAAACCACGTTTCATCACATTTTATTATGTTCTACCTGTTCTCTAAGGTGAAATCTGCATTAAAAGGGACAATATTTGAGTCTGTGGAAGCTGTAAAAGAGAAAGCGGCATGTGTTCTGAAGGAGCTGACAGAAGATGACTTTCAGCACTGTTTCCAACAATGGAAAATTCGCATGGAGCGTTGTAGGGATAGAGAAGGAGTGTATATTGAAGGTGACAATAAGTGATTATGTATAAAACTAAAATTAAATTTTTTAAAACGTCAGTCTCGTTATTTAATAGCCACACCTCGTATTTTTGGTTTCAACAATCAATAACACAACACATAAGCGTTTAATTATTTTTTTTTAATACTTGCTTTGTATCTACGTAGGATGTACATTTAAAAAGATGGAATTTTTGTCCAGTCTGACCTGAGTTCTGATTCTTTAGCCTGATTCCAGCCGGTGTTCCTGTTTTTTAAACGAAGTTCACTAAAACCCAATTTTGAAATTATCTATCATCCTTTGTTTATAATTCCTGCTTTTTTAAAGCGACCTTACTGTCCGTATTTTTAGTTCGTGCACCTGAGTTTGAAAATAATTTTCTCATGAACGGATATACTAGCTAACTAAACAATAAACTATTTTTTTTTTTTTTGGCTCGAATCTATATAACATACGAAATTCTTTTTGACGTTATTTAAAAATAATAAACTACAATTGTTGTTGTTTAGGTCATCAGCCAAAAGGTTGGTTTGAACCTGTAGAGGTTTTACTAAGTAAAACGAGGAGTGAGGTGGTTTACCATTGCCTTCCTCACTGAGTGAAAAAGTACGCTTATCAGCATGCCGGGCCCTCTGAAAAGCACATTTTCCACTCTGCAAATGACACCTTCACTTCATTCACCACAGGGTCTGGCTGTATAATGAAATTCATTACTTTCAGAGGAGATAACTCTGATTAGTGTCTTTTACACCTCTACCTCTTCTGTTCTTAAATGATTCAGTCAAATTATTGGCTGACCATGTGATAAGAAACAGAACTATTTATTTTAGCCCTGCAACGAACAGAGTGAGTGTAAATAATTTGACACTCCACTTGTCGGTTATGGGCAAAAACTACAATTGTGTAACAGTTTAACACGACCAGCAATTATAATATCAATAGTTTTATATAATTGTCTTGATGTCACTTGTGTGAGGTGGTCGCCCAGCGGCAACCCCTCAAGACTATTCACAAAGTATCTCTATTCCATTGCCTTTTCAGTTTTCTAGGTTACCATTGCCTTCCTCACTGAGTGCAAAAGTACGCATGGTACTTATGGTTGTGTGGTAGGTGAGGAGCGGACAATGACTGAATTTATGGATTTGTGTGATAGTGTAGTTTGCTATGAAAACGTCTCAATAGTTTCTTTACTACCGTTTCGATGTTAAAGTCTTCTAAGAGAGCTTAGTTTACAGTCAATTAGTCATTTTCCGTAGTTTAAGTTCTACAGATGTTCATTTTATGTACCAACATTCATTTTTGACTGGTGACAATATTTTAAATTGTATATTCTATCATTTTCCTTTGTACGTCCGTCCATCTGTCACAGCCACATTTCAAAAACTATAAGAAATAGCTGCAAACGGTTTTAAGATTCGTAATCTACTCAAAAAATTAGTAGGCCTAAATTAGGATTGAAGTTTCGGTTTTGACCAAAAGTGGCCTAAAACCGGAAGTCAATAAATCAAAGTGTGAATTTGGAAACAAAAATAGTCATTCGATTCCTGTTAAAGAGTAGATACAGAAATCACTAATGAATTTTTGGCGTAATTCAAACGTAAGCCTTTTTAAAAATTGCTACCATGAGACGCGTGTCTCATGAAAAGAATTTTTTAAATCGGTTGTTTTTATTTTCTCTTGCCTATATGAATATATAGGAAGGAAAGTATTGTTTTCATGTCGATTTTTCGAAATCGAGTTTTCACCGGATCTATACGTTTTCAGACCCCCTGAACCCAAAAAACATATTTTTAGCGATTGGTCTGTGTGTGTGTGTGTGTGTGTGTATGTGTGTGTGTGTGCGTGTGCGTGTGTGTGTGTGTACAAAATATCTCAAGAACGGAACATCGTACGAACTTGAAACTTGAAACTTAAGTTACATACCACTACTGGACCCGACACGAACATTTTCATCAAAATCGGTCAACCGGAAGTAGTAGTTTATTCGTATAATTTTTCACTTTTTTGCGATTTTCTCAAAAACTGGTCTACGATTTTTTTAAAAATCGCCTGGTTTACTCAATTTTTTATGCTCTACAAGATAGGGTAGGCGCCATGTTTGCTGAAATTCTGTGTGAGGCTGTTTTTACGTAAAAACATTTTCTTTTTAAGATTGCGGCTTTATTATGCATTTTAGAGAAAAAAATGTATATAATAAAAGTTGTAGAGAATGTAAAATTCTACAACTTTTATTTCAAACATTTTTTGTATAACGCTTAGTTTAGCGGTAATTAGCAAATTTCTGTTTTTTTTTCTCACGAAAACGTGTGAAAAATCAATTTTTTTAAGATTTCGGCCTTAGAATGCATTTTACGACAAAAGTGTATAATATAAAATTTATAGAAAATTAAGAGATCTACAACTTTTATTTTAACATTTTTTTGTACAGTGCCTAGTTTAGCGTGAATGAGCGATTTTCCTTATTTTTAAGCCAAACTGAGGTCGATTTTAATTTTGCGTATTTCACTAATGTTTTTTGAGGTTAATTTTTTGTTCATTTCTAATGTTTTATTACTAATGTTAGGTTTATTTTTAATTATTTGCATTGGCAAGAGAAAGTTGTGTGAGTGTTTCACACCAGATTTTTTTATTTTATAGTCATCTGAATGTTTCACACCAGATTTTTTCCGTTTAATTTATATCCAGCATACTTTTGAGTTTCTAACAAATGCGCCATTTTGATTATTAATAATTTACTACATCATTTACTGCGCACACGATCAGGCCTACTATGCCAATTTATAAAATTTACTTTGATAACTCATTAATTAATTTTCTTTCCTCAATTACGCAATTTCATTCCTTGAAATTTTATTTTTTTATATAGCTATCATTTGAAATGTATGACAATCTTTGTATTCATTTAAATATTTAAGTAATTAGTTTAAATATTTAAGATAATTATATTAAATACCATAAATTAAATATCAATTAAACCATAAAATAAATAAGCATAAATTATTTTCATAAATTCCTTTACTGTAATAAACGTTTAAGTCAGAAAAAGATTGATTACTTTATAATGAATGGGTACATTTTGTGGCCGTAAATGATAAATGTGTTTAAGTTTTAGTTTGTGTGAAACTGTCTGTGGTAGTTCCTTTAAGTTAGTTAAAGGATAGGGGAATCCTACAGCTAATTTAATCCATCTGTTTACAAAATGACAACGTTAATCTGCTACTGGTGTTGAATAAGACATTAAAAACATATGTCCTGTATTAAGAAAAACACTACCGTATTGTGATGTAGCTAGATAAAAACTGTTCATATCCTTATTATTCTTTTTAAAAACATTTATAATTAATGAGCAAAATTTAAAAAAATGTAATTATTGTGTACCATTAATCTATATTTAGTAAATAAACAAACCAAATTCATCTACTTATCAAGAATTCTCCAAAAACACCACAGGGCTACAGTGATAACTGAAGTTACAAGATTCCCTTTTGCGTGTAGATGGGCTGTGATGAAGGGAAGTGAAAATTTGACAGTGCTGCCAACCTCAATAGTGAGACACTACTCGTACATTTCATTACCGTGCAGTTTCTACATACATTGTACAAGTTGTGGTTTATTCCGAGAAAATGTTTTCTTCATTAACCTTATAAGAAATATATGTGACCTGTAATATTTGCCTACATCTCGTATATCTTAATTACATGACTGGAAATGTTTGAATTACTGTAATTACCAGAAAATTTTTTTTCACTGGAAGAAAATTTTCTATGAATGAATCGCCTTCTTTACTATCGCTGTCACCGGCGTCTTTACTATCAGTCTCACTAGTATTTACCTAACCGTTTTCTTTTTTTACCAGATGTCAACAAAACTGTTGAAGAATAGCTTCTTCACGTCTTTAATTTCCTGCTTTATTTTTCGAATTGTGGGAAGAGAAACATCACAGTATTTAGCCACTCGCTCATAGCTTTTGTTAAGAGGCAGGGAAAAGGTTTTCTAATTAGCTTTAACTTCACAGCATTTTATTACACTACCGTATGTATTAGATTTCGTTCAGCACTTTGAATAGTCTGCTCACGTTTTTGAGAAACTAACATTTCTGTTTACGGTAACAAATAGTTTTGTATTCGTAAAGTCAACCTACAAAAGGTTCCGCAATATGCTCTGGGTATAGTATAAGTTGTTATGTTTGTTTTACTGAAATAAAACCAGTCGCACATGCGCACTGATGCTTTTCCTCCTTTACCCCTCGTTGCAAACTAGGGCAAACTCGTGACTCAAGTAACTATACCGTATTTCATTGGAATAAAATTTTCTACGAATGAGTCATCTTCGTTAAAGGTTTTCTAAATTTTCTGTGGTCTATAAGATGAGGTAAGCAATAATTATATCTGCTGAAATTTGAGGGGATTGTGCTGGTGTGGTAAAACTACGGTTTTTTCAAGATTGCAGTCGTAATATGCATTTTAGAGAAAAAATGTATACAAATAAATGTATAAATAATTAAAAACCTACAAATTAATTCTCACAATTTTTTTTTTACAAAGCTCAGTTTAGCGTCATCAATGATTTTCCATACTTTTATAATAAAATCGGTCAGAAAAAGATTTTTTGATTACTGCGACCTTAATATTTATTTAAGAATAAAACGTAGGTCGTATGAATGAAGTTATAGAAAATAAAGAAATCTACAACTTTTATTTCAAGCATTTTTTTTTCTACAGACCTTAGTTTAGTGTGAATCAATGATTTTCCAAAAAAAGTAGATTTTCATTTAGCGTCAATCACTAATGATTAAAATTATTTATGTATTTCGTTTAACATTGTTTGTTGTTGTTTAGGTCAACAGCCGAAAGGCTGGCTTGAGCCTCTAGAGGTTTACTAAGTAAAACGAGAAGTGAGGTGGTTTACCGTTGCCTTCCTCACTGAGTGGAAAAGTACGCTTATCAGCATGCCGGGCCCTCTGAAAAGCACATATTTTCCACTCTGCAAATGACACCTTCACTTCATTCACCACAGGGTCTGGCTGTACAATGAAATTCATTACTTAACATTGTTTACTCATGATTAAATCATAGTTGACATTTATAATTATTTACATTGGAAAGAAAATGTCGGGTGAATATTTCTCACTAGATTTTTATATTTATAATACAAACACTAGACTACAAAATTAAAAGTTTTTACATGAAGTAATTGTTAAAGTACTGACTCATTTTGGTTCAGGACGATGACATGTTACTGTCTAATAGCAACTGCATGTGCCAAATTTGAGATCGCCACATCGAGCGCCATGTGTATGTCTATTTTAAGTTCGGTGACGTAATCAATGTCATGATGCTACCTGGTATTTATTTGTACTTATCCACAAGAGCCTCATCCACTTACTCTCACAATATTATTAAACATAAAAATAAACTTCATTTCAAAACTCTGAAATAAATATTGTTTTTATTGTCATTATTTTGTTGGCTTTTAATTTCTCTTAATAAATACAAATTATTTAGGTCATTAGAACAGAAATATCATCTGGTTGACCCTAAAATATTAAGTAACATTATAAGAAACAAATTTAGATTTATGAATCTTTGCCAAGTTAATTACGAATAATTTCTCTTCTACTCAAATATTTGTGTTTAATTTTTGACAGAAAGTAAACTGTGACTGACCTTCCATAATATTCAAGAATTTTATTTCATTGTTAAATTATTAGTAAAGAAATTATGAAATAAAAATAATGTAATATTTTTTTATTTTATCCTCGAAACTATACGAGCTGTGTCTATTAAATAACAAGACTGACGTAAAAATTTTATTTTTATTTTATAGGCTACATATTCACTTATTGTCACCTTCAATATACACTCCTTCTCTGTCCCTACAACGCTCCATGCGAATTTTCCATTGTTGGAAACAGTGCTGCAAGTCATCTTCTGTCAGCTGCTTCAGGACAAGTGCCACTTTCTCCTTTACAGCTTCCACAGACTCAAATCTTGTCCCTTTTAATGCAGATTTCACCTTAGGGAACAGGTAGAAGATAATAACATGTGATGAAACGTGGTTTTTTACTTATGATCCGGAAACGAAGGGCCAATTCATGCACTGAAAGAGCCGAACTTCACTGAGAGCGAAAAAAGCTCGAATGGGCAAGTCAAAATTTAAAGAAATGATGATTGTTTTTTTTATATCCATGGGATTGTGTACCTTCACTGGGTTCCTAAAGGTCAAACAATTAATCAATATTACTACCTTGAGGTACTTTCTAAACTACGTCAAAGAGTAAGGAAAAAACGTCCTGAAATGTGGAAGGACAAATCATGGGTTCCCCACCAAGACAATGCGCCAGCTCATTCCGAGTTATCTGTCAATAGGTTCCTAGCCAAGTACAAAATCTCAGTGTTAGAACATCCACTTTATTCACCAGATCTTGCACCATGTGACTTCTACCTGTTATCTAAGGTGAAATCTGCATTTAAAGGGACAAGATTTGAGTCTATGGAAGCTGTAAAAGAGAAAAGCGGCACGTGTCCTGAAGGAGCTGACAGAAGATGACTTCCAGCGCTGTTTCCAACTACAGAAAATTCGTATGGAGCGTTGTAAAGATAGAGAAGGAGTCTATATTGAAGATGGCAATAAGTGATTATTTATAAAATTAAAAATAAATTTTTACAAGTGTCAGTCTTGTTATTTAATATCCACACATCGTATTGGGCTCTAAAATCAATATAGTCTTCTTCTTCTTATGCACTTCAAGAATCAGAGGCGATAACTGTGATTAGTGTCTTTTACACCTGTACCTGTTCTAGTGTTAAAAGCTTCAGTTAGAAAATTGGCTAACTATCAAATAAGAAACAGAACTATTTTTTTTGCAGCCCTGGAATTAGCAGATCAAGAGCAAATAATTTAACTTTCCACCTGTCTGTTATGCAAGTAATAATTTTATTTTTGTACAAATATAAGTAGTAATACATTTAAACTTTTTTGTAATTGAATTGAAAAGAAACATCTGTAAAAGGAATAAATTGAAAAGAAAAATTCACAAGCGCAATTTAAATAATTTGCTGTCATTCTTTTATTGACTGGCGTATTTAAAATGTAGTTAAATTTACATCAATTTAATATTAAAGTCAAATAGAAAAATAGAAAATAAAATTCCATGAAATATTCGTACAAAATGAACGGAGGGTGGGTGCGCATATAGTATAGTTTCTTTCGTATTTACAAAACGAAGATGACGTGGCAGAAGAATCAACCCCTATATTTCGTTCGTGTCTTCAGATAATATGACCACTTACGTAAGTAAAGAATGACGTAATGTTACATCATAATGCGCATGCGTGTACACATAAACACAGACACACTTTCATGCGTACGGTTATTAATACAAGGGTCACACAAAATCGGTTACAAATATCTGATGAATCACAGATTTTATGAGCAAATGCACTTTTACGGTTAGAACAATACAAAAGCAAAATAAAGTCAACAATACAGGCGACTTAATATAGTAAGAGTACTTAAATTGTTGGGAAAGCTGTGCTCTCGTGGTGAAAAATTTATTAAATTTTAGATCGGGGTCCTTTCAGGGTTGCTACCCCCAAAAATATTTTAAAGTTTTAGATAACAAATAATCTTTTAATTTCATGTTATTTAGCGAGAAAAATTACATAAAAACTTGGTAAACCTAAAATTTTCAGGATGCAACCCCAAGTCGCATGAGAAAACGAGAAAACCCCAATTGCATACATTCAAACCTCAACATTCAAAGTTGAAATTTTGAAACTTAAAATATTAACCCAAATTTTCGAAACCTTCAAATTTTAAAATTTGAAACTTCAATTATCATCCTTAAACTTTCATATTTTCAAACTTCAAAATATTTAAATCCACTTAACCCCTTTGGCGGCCGAACTTAACCTTCTGGCGTGCGCTGCGCGCCCGCACTTCCATGGTTCTGATCCACTTATGAATTTTGATCCACCTACGCCGGCCACATTAGCGTAGTTAGTAACAAGCTTGCCTCTCATCATGCGGTCTTGAATTCAAATCCCATTCAGGCACGGCATATTTTCATATGTTACAAAAAATCATTTCATCCTTCACCGTCTGCATTAGCAGTAACTGCAGAATAGTCAGACGTAAAACAAAAAAACAAAAAACCCTCCTAGGCCAAGACACGGTAAGCGGCGTGAAGCGCCGCTGGAGTGGTTAGTGTATTTTTTAAGATTGCGCCCTTAATATTCATTTTAGGGCAAAAAAGTATAATTAAAGTTATAGAAAATTAAACAATCTATAACTTCTTTCAAGCGGGTTTTCTACAATGCCTAGTTTAGCGTTAATCAGTGATTGATTGTCTGTATTTTGTTCATCAAAATTGGTAAAAAATAAGAATTTTTGAGATTTCGGTCTTAGTATTCATTGTTGAACAAAAGTGTAGATTACAATCAAAGTTATAAGAACTTAAAATACCCATAATAAATAGGAAAATAAATAATAAAAATAAATTGTATAAAAATATAATTTTATCTACAAAGTTTAGTGTCAATTAGTGATTTTTCTTATTTTTACGTCGAACAGAGGTTGATTTTCATTTTGTGTCATTCACTCATGATTAAACATGCCTAGGCATTTTTCATTATGATTTTCTCAAAAAACCCTGGTTTCTGGTTCATCATGACATTATCTGCACCTTAGGTTTTTACACCATCTTTTTCTGTTTTACGTCAACGTTTTAATTTTTTGATAGCTCAAAATAACTTTTAAAATAGTCCGTAACTTTTACTCTTCAACGTTCTCGTTTTTTGTCATCCTCTAATGGTTGTTCTAACATAGTTTAATTTAATATTCTTTTCTCATGAATTCTCCTAGTCAATTAGCTTTTATCTATTTATTACCATTACATTAGTCTCTTTGAATTACTTTAACACATTATATCATTCTGCCGACTTTAATGATTTTCAGTAAATGATTCCAATCCCACTTTTAAAAATCCTCTAGCCTTTGTTTTTAATTTTTTCATGTTGTTTAGGTCAACAATCGAAAGGCTGGTTTGAATCTCTAGACGTTTTACTAAGTAAAACTTTAAGTGAGGTGGTTTACATTTGCCTTCCTCACTGAGTTGAAAGAGTTTGATTATTAGCATGCTAGGCCCTCCGAAAAGTACCTACTTTTCACCCTGCAAATGACACCTTCACTTCATTCACCACAGGGTCTTGCTTTTTTAAGTGAAATTCATTACTTTTAGAGAAGATAACTCTGACTAGTGTCTTTTACACCTCTACTTCTTTTGTTCTTAAATAGTTTAGTCATATAATTGGCTGACTATGTGATAAGAAACAAAACAAATTTTTGTAGCCCTGTAAACTCCAGATGGAGTGCAATTAATTTAACATTCAACCTATCAGTTACGGGCATAATTTTCTCATAACTTAGGAATATTAATAATACAAAAAATACCATATTGAAAGAGATTGTTTACTGTTTTCAAATAATCTATTCTAATTTGGAATGAAATGTTTTATCACACTTTATTATTTATTAACACATCATAATGTTAACACCTGAAAATTACAATGCTGATAAGATACGAATGCTGAACTGGATGTTTAAAAACAGCACATGTAGGCTAATAATACTTGTAATAATTACAGATAACAAGCGTTGCGTTTGAAATCATGAGTATGGTGAATCATGAATGTAGGACAGGTAGGCTATCAGTTTTAAAAAATGTGTACCATATATTTACAATCTCGAGCGCTCTCTCCTATCTTTTTTTGCTTTGACGGCCTCATTAGACCAATCAAATCAAATTTAGAAATTCTTCTTTGTTTGGTTTAAGAATTCTTACGCTTTTCCCAATAATTCTTCATATTTTGGGTTCTAATATGTCTGATTGTATTTGTAAAAATCATTGACGACGGTGCTCGAGTTGCTTTAACGAATCTTGTGTCTTTATCTTTAAGTAACTTAAGCTGTTCAGATTTTTCAAAAACATTTTGTTCTGCTATGTTAAGTTCTTGCATGCCTTGCTTTCTTCGGTCTACCTTGGAGGTCTTCTCTTCTTTACTATAACGTAAAGTAAAAAAAATTTTTTATTTATGACCCCCAGTAAACAAAAAAGTGTGTTTCATAATGGGTGTTCGTCAATGTATGAGGTGTGGCTATTAAATAACGAGACTGACGTTGTAAAAACTTAATTTTAATTTTATATAAAATCACTTATTGTCACCTTCAATATACACTACTTCTCTATCCCTACAACGCTCCATGCGAATTTTCCATTGTTGGAAACAGTGCTGGAAGTCATCTTCTGTCGGCTCCTTTAGGACACATGCCGCTCAAAAATGTTTGAAATAAAGCTCGCAAAAATGTTTGTACTGACACTTTGTACGCGATTGAAAATGACCCAAATTTTTTGGAAACGATTATAACATGTGATTAAACGTGGTTTTTTACTTACGATCCGGAAACGAAGCGCTAATCTATGCACTGGAAGAGCCGAATTTCACCGAGAGCCAAAAAAGCTCGAATGAGCATGTCAAAATTTAAAGCAATGATGATTAATTTTTTTTATGTCCATGGGATTGTGTACCTTCACTGGGTTCCTAAATATCAAACAATTAATCAATATTACTACCTTGAGGTACTTTCTAAACTACGTCAAAGAGTCAGGAAAAAACGCCCCGAAACGAGGATAAATCATGGATTCTCTACCAAGACAATGCGCCAGCTCATTCCGAGTTATCTGTCAAGAGGTTCAAGAGGTCAAGAGGTTCTAAGTACACTATCTCAGCGTTAGAACATCCACCTTATTCACCAGATCTTACACCATGTGACTTCTACCTGTTCCCAAAGGTGAAATCTGCATTAAAAGGGACAAGATTTGAGTCTGTGGAAGCTGTAAAAGAGAAAGCGACACGTGTCGTGAAGGAGCTGACAGAAGATGACTTCCAGCACTGTTTCCAACAATGGAAAATTCGCAAGGAGCGTTGTAGGGATAGAGAAGGAGTGTATATTGAAGGTGAAAATAAGATAAAATATAAATAAAGTTTTTACAACGTCAGTCTTGTTATTTAATAGTCACACCACGTATATAACTTATGGAGAACATCGAACCCGAGACTTTTATAATGAAACAAAATTGTAAAATTAGATATAGGTTGTGAAGGGGCGACTTTTTAATAATACTACACATTTGTAGTAATAGTTGTTGCCGGAAGAAGTTAATTTTAGGCTAATTGATCACACCCACGGAAACCCGTCCCTTATTGACCATGTACCATGTTACTGCATTCATTCGAATGTTATGAGCATACGAATTGGCCCATTTAAAAGTGAATTATTTTACCGATATAGATCAAACTACAACAACCGAATGACAATTTACAAACAATGTACTAATTTATTGCTATTGTTTCCATCTGAAATTTATATTGTTATTCACTATTTACCATAATTTAAATTTTTCTTTTAAATTGCAATAAATTACACATTTTATTTTATTTTTATTTATTTATTCAACTGATGTTGCATTAACGTCAGTTATTTGCTAATGATATTGGCTTCAAAATTGTTAGTATGATTTTAATTTTTACTTTATCTTACTTTATATTAATACTCGTATAGTAGGGAAGGAAAGTATTGTTTTCGTGTAAATTTTTCGAATTAGAGTTTTCATCGGTAATACACGTTTTCTAGGCCTCCTGAACACAAAAATGACGTGTTTATCTATTGGTCTGTGTGTCAGTGTAACAAAATATCTCAAAAACGGAGTCTATACGAAATTGAAACGTTAAGGTAATTACCAATAGGGGACCCAGCACGAATATTTTCATCAAAATCGGTCAACGGGAAGTAGTAGTTTAATCGCGAAACTTTTCACCTTATTGTAATTATCTCAAAATCGGTTCCAACGATTTTTTTAAAAAATCACCTCATTTACTAGATATTTTTTTGCTCTACAAGATAAACTATATTTCATGGCTGCTGAAATTCTTGGGGAGGGATGTTCTCACGTCGTGAAAAGTGTATGTTTTCAAGATTGCGGCCTTAGTATGCATTTTAGAGCAAAAGTTTAAATAATTTTGAAGTGTTAGAAAACTAAGAAACCTACAACTTTTATTTCAAGCCTTTTTTTCTACAACGCTTGGTTTACAGTCAATTAATGATTTTCTGTAGTTTTCGTACCAAAATCTGTAACGAAATGGAAACATATATCTTCTTAAATATTAAATAGATTTCCTTCTTGAACAAATTTTGATTTTCGCTTGAAATGATATCATTGTTTGCGTTTTGAAATATGTTTGTATGAAGAAATAAGCTTGTTATGGAGTTAACAATTCGATCAATTTCATTCACCACAACGCTAGTGCTCATATGGAAAAATTGAGAGAACTAAACACTCAAAAATTCTATGATACGGCGACCGAAAGCATTTTCGTTCATCTTAATAAAAATATTTAGCTTAGACTTACCTAGGATTTTAGATTGATCAAGGATATTTTCCGGGAATCAAAACACACGTACCTAGAAAAAAGAAAACATATAGTTAACTTAAAAATGTATTTAAATTTCTTGTTTTGAAATTTTATGATTCGAATTTAATTTCTAGCTAAGATACCAGCTAACTAAACTGGCTTACAAGCCAGTTATTATAAAGAACAAAAGAATTGTTTTTATATAGT
Organism: Catonia carolina; assembly: GCA_035578175.1. NCBI lineage: Eukaryota > Metazoa > Arthropoda > Insecta > Hemiptera > Achilidae > Catonia > Catonia carolina. Next base: position 71,294,953 of record JAQMRL010000005.1, read on the forward strand.
TTTTTCGAAATCGAATTTTCACCGGAAATAATCGCTTTCAGGCTCCCGAAACAACAAAAAAAATTTTAGTGATTGGTTTGCGTGTGTGTGTGAACAAAATGTCTCAAAAACTGAAAATTATACAAACTTGAAATGTAAAACTTAAGTTACGCACCACTATTTAACCTGACATGAACATTTTCAAAATCGGTTAACCAAAAGTAGTAGTTTTTTCTTGCAATTTTCGATTTTGATTGATTTGCGTGAGTGTGTGTGAACAAAATGTCTCAAAAACTGAAAATTGTACAAACTTGAAATGTAAAACTTAAGTTACATACCACTATTTAACCTGATATGAACATTTTCAAAATCGGTAAACCAAAAGTAGTAGTTTTTTCTTGCAATTTTCGATTTTGATTGATTTGCGTGAGTGTGTGTGAACAAAATGTCTCAAAAACTGAAAATTGTACAAACTTGAAATGTAAAACTTAAGTTACGTACCACTATTTCACCTGACATGAACATTTTCAAAATCGGTTAACCAAAAGTAGTATTCTTGCAATTTTCGATTTTCTCAAAACGGCTTATACCAATTTTTTTTAAATTGCTCTTCCGCTACATTATTTCAGCTCTACAAGAAAGAGTAAGCGACAAGTCTTCTACAATTTTGGGGGAGCTGAGCTGTCATGGTAAAAAGTGCATTTTTATTGCGTTCTTAATAAATATGTATTTTAGGGCAAATCATAGGTTATTAAAGTTATGAGAAATTAAAAAACCTACAACTTTTGTTCAAAAAATTTTCCTACAACGCTTAATTTAGTTAATTAGTGATTTTCTGTATTTTGCTCATGAAAATAGGTAAAAAATGAGATTTTTTTAAGACTGCGGCCTTAGTATGCATTTTACGAAAACATGTAGTCTACAATGAAAATTATAGCAAATTAGAAAACCTACAGCTTTAATTTCAAGCATTTGTTTCTACAAATCTTATTCAGCGAAAATTAGTGAGAAAATTAAAATAAATAAATGCCTACGACAAGGCTGTCTAATGCCTCCGACGTTATTTAATATATATTTTGATGATATTTTAACAATTTGGAATCAGTTAGTTGACTCAGGCATTCAGCTTTGGAATAATGTATTCCAAAATTCATTGCTGTACACAGATGACACAATTATTTTTGACACAGAAGACAGGTTCCAATATATAAAATATAAGTTGCACAACATAAACGCAGAGTTTGGGATGAGAATATTGGCGCAAAATCAAAGATTATGGCATTCAAGGGAAGAAGGCCGGTCCATTCAAAAATGATACATAGCAACCGAACTATAGAACAAGTTTGAGAATTTAAATATTTAGGATGCATGATTCTGACAAAGATGATGACGTGGTGAAAAACTAGCAGAATTCAGAGCTGTCTGCAGTTCCATTCGCAAGACAATAGGAAAGAAAACGAGAAAGGACACCCACAAGATGTTTTATAGAGCAATAGCTGTACCACTCAAACCATATGGGAGTGAAACACGGGTGTCATTACAGAGGAATAAATCTTATTTATCCAGGCTGCTGAAATGAGATTTTTGCGGGGAGTCAAAGGTTGTACCCAGTTAGATAAAGTATACGTAACGAAGCTATCCGCGCAGAGTTAAATGTTCAGTCACTGTTGGGAACGTTAAGAATATATAAAAGAAACTGGTTCAACCATTTACTTCGCATGCCAGCTACAGAGTTTCACTACGAGCACGGAAATATAAACCTAGAGAGAAGCAAAGCTTGGGAAGACCTAAAAAGAGATGGATATCGGAACAGACCATTCAATTTAATCCTTGACAGATAATGATGATGATTAGTGATTTTCCGTATTTTTAAGTTCGACAGAAGTTAATTTTCATTTAGCGTCATTACTGATGATTAGAATTAGGTTATCTTTATTAAGTTTTTACATTATTGATTAAACATGATTAAACATAGGTTATATTTTTAATTATTTACATTGGCAAAAGAAAGTCATATGAGTTTTACCCCAGATTTTTTATCTATAGACTCCCAGTAAAAGTGAAGTTTATTTATTAATTGGCAACCTAATTATTTTAGCACAGTATATTATCATAACTAATTTTTTTCATCCAATTTTTGACACGGCATAAATACGAAGTCTCTTCAAAAAATAACCGAAATTTTTTAATTAAGCGATAACGGGGTTATTTAGCGACTTGCGGTTGACAGAAAACTGTTGTACGTCATTTCTTTTGTAAACACATCTTCGTGGATTGTTGATATCTCATTTACTTTTCGTGTTGTTGTGTTTTTAGTACGACGTGTTTAAGTGCTATTGACGATTTTTGTAATGTACAATATTCAGGAGCGAAGATGCAACGTGAAATTTTGTGTGAAACTGGGGAAAACTTTCACAGAAACATTTTATTTTTTAAAACAAGCTTATGGAGATGATTCTCTGAGTTGTAAGCAATGTTTTGAATGGTTTTCTCGATTTGAAAGTGGTCGCCAGTCAATTGAAGATGACCTCGACCAGGAAGGCATTCGACTTCAATTGATGACACCCACGTTAGGAAAATTCATGATCTGGTGCGTGGAAATCACCGATTGACTGTCAGAGACTGTCGTGTGTAATATGAAGGCGTTTAAAAACGGTTGCGTCAAAAAATTCGCAAAAAGCGACCAGTTGTGGCAAGACAACTCATGGTTCCTCCATTACGACAATGCACCCGCACATTCAGCTTTGTCAATTCGTCAGTTTTGTACAAAAATCAGATGACGGTTCTCCCTCATCCTCCGAACTCGCCAGGTCTGGCTCCTTACGATTGTTTTTTATTTCCGAAATTAAAATCGGTGATAAAAGGACGCCATTTTGAGACTTTTGATGATATTAAAAAGAACTTGTCACAGAGCTTGAAGCACATTTCAAACGAAGCTATCCAGGACTGCTTTGCAAGGTGGAAACATCGCTGGGAAAAGTGTGTAAATAGGGGAGGGGACTACTTTGAAAGGAACAAGGATGAATATAAATGTAAAATTAATAATAAACATTTAAAACCAAAAGTTCGGTTATTTTTTGAACAGATCTCGTATAAATTTGAGCTAGGTAACCTAGTGGAGTACGTTCACCTAATTGATATTACATAAAAGCTAATAAAAAAATTAATACTGGATTGGACTAAAGGCCAAAAAAATACGAGAAATTATTAAATATAAATAATTTTTCAAATGGTAAAAGTATTAAGTACAACGAAAGTAAATAAATCAAATTTTTTTAATGAATTACATTCTTTTAAACTACAATATATCATAAATTTTACTTGATAGTTAAAAAGAAAAAATATTTATAAAAATTGCAGTTATTTACAACTTAAAGAATGGAATGTAATCTTTTTATCATAGTTAAATAGAATATGAATTTTTTCTATCATTTTTTTTTATTTTGTACTTTTTTGTTTAATGTTTCGTGCCTAACCCATTGTTAAGCATAACCAAATAGTACCTAGTACGGGAAAGTAATTCAATAGTACAAAGCCATTGCAATAAAACTCATGGAAACTAATGGAGAAAATTACTCTATTTATTATTTATTGCTAAACTTATGCAACGTTTACTTTAAAGAATGTACTTTAGCTTTTAAATTCCTTTAAAAGTATAGAAAGTAAAAGAGTAATTAACTGGTGAGTATATTAATTTTTTTGACTAAACAAGATATATTTTTTTTTATTGAGTGATGATGCCTACATAAGCCTTGGGCTTGTGCATAGGTAATGATATGTGGTGATTTACAGATGAAAAAAATGCCAGACCTGACCGGGAATCGAGCCGGATATTTTTATTTGCAACAACTGTATAAAATTAACAACAAGCAATCTGATAAAAAAAGTATACAAATATTGATAAATTTAAGAAATTAAGGAGATTGCTGACCATTGACAGTACTCCAACCGTAATCATTAAGTTAGTTCATTATTTTTAATTATTTAATTATTTTATTTTATTTTTCTCTAATTTTGACGTCTCATGATATCCCTACTCCAGAGTCGTTTCAGTCTTCGTATAGGGGCAGTTGGTAAATCTGGTGTGTGTAGTAACACATCGTTGATGTATGGGACGTTTACGTCTGTATATGTAGGTTATTGTTGATTACGTAAAAGGGAGCACTAGTTATCTGTCGTAACAGTTTGAACCAAAAGCGTTGTATTTTCAAAATGACCGACGTTTAGGCACAACAGTAAATTTGGCTGCTAAGGTAACACTTATAAACTAGTAGTTTTAGATGAAGTGGGAGTTCAGAAGATCTGGAAATCAACGAATACAGTTTACGTCTAGCGTTAAAAGTTATTCGCTTTTCAAAATATCTCAAAAACGTAACACTGTGCGAAGCTGAAACTTGAAACTTAAGTTAGGTACCACTTCAGGACCCGACACGAACATTTTCATCAAAATCGGTGTACCGGAAGTAGTAGTTTATTCGTATAACTTTTAACTTTTTTGCGATTTTTTCAAAATCGCCTCATTTTGTACATTTTTTATGCTCTACAAGATAGGATAAGTGTCATGTCTGCTGAAAATCCTTGAGGACACTGCGTGAAGATTAGGGGTCTTATTTTAGCCTATTTTAGGGAGAAAGAGTATATAATCAAAGGTGTAGATCATAAAAATCTTACAACTTTTATTTCAAACATTTTTTTGTATAACGCTTAGTTTAGAGGTAATTTGTAATGTTCTGTTTCTTTCATAAAAATCTGTAAAAAGAATAGAATTTTTTAAGATTTCGGTCTTAGTATCCATTTTACGAGGAAAGTATATTATAATAAAATTTATAGAAAATTAAAAAACGTACAACTATAATTTTAAGCATTTTTCTCTACAGAGGCTAGTTTAACGTGAAAGAGCGATTTTCCGTATTAACAAAGCCAAACTGAGGTTGGTTTTCATTTTGCATCATTCACTCATGATTAAAATAAGATTATGGTTTTTGAGGTTACTTCTTTGTTTATTTAAATTTATATCAACAGTTTGATCATTAGCGACTTCGTGGGTTAAGAAACTGTAATGATGGGTTTTGGCACGTGATAATTTCCAGAGCCTAGCGGGGAATCGAACCCAGCACCTCCACTTAGTAAGCTAACGTGCAATCCACTACGTCTCACGGAGGGGGCCATTTTGCCGTTTAATAATATAAAGTTATACGGTTCATGATTTGCATTGGAAAGAAAAACAGTCGTGTGATTGTTTTACAACAGATTTTTATTATTCATGTAAACAGTTTTAAAATAATTTTCCACTCTTTTAGCCGTGTTTTTAAGATCTTGTACGTGCTCACCCCAGCGAAGAGGACAATCAGTTTTGATTTCCAAATATTTAACGGACATCTCATTCTGAATAATTTGACAGGAGAAGATTGTGGGATGTAATCATGGAAAGCGTTAGTAAATAAACGTTGAAACCTCAATGTATTTGTTTTTATGGTATACGCGTGCAACCATATGTAAATATAAATGTAAAATACCATACAAATTTGAATAGATGTAGTTAGTTGTATGCAAACTAGGTTTTTTGTGAGCGTTCCACATGGTTTCATACATATCAGTCAGTTTTAACTACGATGTGATGGGTGAATTAAATGTATACAGGCCTTTAAATACCTTTAGGTCCTCGATATCCTATGAATCTACTGGTTGTTTAATGGTTTAATGGGTGTGTACCAACCAACAGTCAAACAAAGGAAAGACCCTCTTCAAACACCCATATCGTTTATCAATGTTTAAATCAAATAGTTTTTGTTCGTGTTTTTTTATTAATACTATCTTTTTATAATCGAATCATTGCTAAATATTTTTCAATGTATGTTTGTAAATAAAACAAATGCCCATAGCGGGCAGGTGGAGTGTTAAATTAATTGCACTCGATCTGTTGGTTCCAGGGCTACAAAAAATAGTTCTGTTTCTTATCACATAGTCAGCCAATTATATGACTGAACTATTTAAGAACAGAAGAGGTAGAGGTGTAAAAGACACTAGTCAGAGTTATCTCCTCTGAGAGTAATGAATTTCACTATACAGCCAGACCCTGTGGTGAATGAAGTGAAGGTGTCATTTCCAGGATGGAAAATATGTGCTTTTCAGAGGGCCTGGCATGCTGATAAGCATAATCTTTCTACTCAGTGAGGAAGGCATAGTAAACCACCTCACTCCTCGTTTTTACTTCGTAAAACCTCTAGAGGTTCAAACCAGCCTTTCGGCTGTTGACCTAAACAACAAATAAAACAAATAAATTCTTAGTAATAACTAAAAATCTAGTGTTAAACACTCACAAGACTTTATCTTGCCAATACAAATTTTGTTTTTGTTGTTGTTTCTGGTGATCTGCCGAAAGCCTGGTTTGAACCTTTAGTGGCTTTACTAAGTAAAACGAGGAGTGAGTTGGTTTACCATTGCCTTTTTCACCGAGTGCAACAGTATGCTTATCAGTATGCCGGAGCCTCCGAAAAGCATCTACTTTCCACCGTGTAAATAACACCTTCACTTTATTCACCGCAAGGTTCTGGCTGTATAATGAAATTCATTACTCTCAGAGGAGATAACTTTGACTAGTGTGTTTTACACTTCTACCACTTCTGTTTTTAAATGCTTTTTCTTCTTTTTAGTTTTACGTCTGACTGTTTAGCAATTTCGTTAATGCAGACGCTGGAGTATGATGATATATGAAAATAAGTGATGAAAAAATGCTAGACTTGACTGGGAAATGACAGTTTTAAATGCTTCAGTCATATAATTAGCTGTGTCTGAAGTCTTTTACACCTCTACCACTTCTGTTCTTAACCTCTTGAGGGACAAGTTAATTTTGAAAATTAATCATAATCTCACTCTGAAATCCATGCAGTAACATATGAACAGGTGATGATGCGACAAGAGAGCAGTGCAACCAACAAAGGGTTTTGGCAACATATGTGGCAATTAGGTGTTAAAAGTATTTTAAAAATATCAAGCTGTGGTGTTAATGTCCACGTATGTGTCGATGTGCTTCAAGAGGTTAAATTCTTCAGTCAATAATTGGCTGACTATGTGATAAAAAAATACGTGAAATCATTAATTGACGCTTAACTAATTGTTGATTTTTAAAGTCGCCAGCCCAAAGGCTTGTGTGAACGTCAAGAGGTTTTACTTAATAAAACTAGGAGTGAAGTAGCTTACCAGGCCTTCCTCACTGAGTTGAAAAGTATGCTTATCAGTATGCCAGGCCCTCTGAAAAGCACATATTTTCCACCCTGCAAATGACACCTTCACTTCATTCACCACAGAGTTCGGCTGTATAATGAAATTCATTACTTTCAGAGGAGGTAACTCTGATTAGTGTCTTTTACACCTCTACCACTTCTATTCTTCAATGCTTCAGTCATATAATTGGCTGATCACGTGATAAGAAACAAAACAATTTTTTGTAACCCTGGAACTAGCAGATCAAGTGCAGATAATTTAACACTTTACCACCTGTTACGGGCAAACTAAGTATTATAGAAAATAAAACTTGAAATAAAAGTTTCAGATTTTTGATATTCCTTGAATATGCTTTGTATATCCCATACGAAATCATCCAATTTTACTGAAACGAAGGCTGAGCCCCGTAGGTCCAAACTTGCCTATGGTCAGTTTATTACAGATACTCAGTTTAAAACGTCTGCCAAGTACTTTTTACTGACAAAAAGCATTTTAATTTTTTGTCGGTTTTTGGTTACATAAGTAGTTTAGATCAACCGTTTGGTAAAGTCCAGGCCTAAATATCTTTTTGTCGTTTTTCTGTGAGTGTATTGTGTATAAAACTAGTTAAACAGTTAAACCAACTAAGTATAAAAATGTTATGTAGGGATTTTTATCATTTATTTCAATTTTTAAATTTTTAAGCCAATATTTTATAAGGAGGAGTTATATTATATATTGAACTTTATTTTTATAAAACTTAAGTTTAATTCAGTTATTATCTATTGAATAAGCTGACACGGCGTAAAATACGCTCAATAATTGTACTGAATTTAAGTTTATTTTAGGGGAAAGTATTTCTATTGATATTTCATGTCTGTTGCCAATTTATTATCAAATGCTCTAAATTAATAAAATTTATTTTTCTATAAATTTAATTTTGTAGTATGATATGATAATGAAATATTATTGATAACAAATTAATTACTCATTTATTTTTATTGTTTATTGATAAAGAATTTATACTTGTTCATAGAATAAAATGTTGAATAGTATTTTATTTTGACCTTCCAATTAATAAAATTGTTTACTATAATAGTTATTTTTATTAATATAAAAAATTAATTTAAAAACACTTTTGCAAAAAATGTTATTGCTTATAAAAATATAGTTAACATTACACGTAAGATATACATTATGAAAATACACATGCCCATCTGTTTACCTAATCAACATACAGATGCCTAAAGTAGACTCCGCTAGATACCTTGGCATATATTGTGTTGTTTCGGTCAACAGCCGAACCTCTAGAGGTTTTACTAAGTAAAAACGAGGAGTAAGGTGGTTTACCATTGCCTTCCTCACTGAGTTGAAAGAGTATGCTTATCAGCATGCCAGGCCCTCCGAAAGCACTCACTTTCCACCCTGCAAATGACACCTTCACTTCATTCACCACAGGGTCTGGCTGCATAGTGAAATTCATTACTCTCAGAGGAGATAACTCTGACTAGTGTCTTTTACACCTCTACCTCTTCTATTCTTAAATAGTTCAGTCATATAAGTGGCTGACTATGTGATAAGAAACAGAACTATTTTTTTAGCCCTGGACCAAACAGATAGAATGCAATTAAAATAACACTCTACCTGCCTGTTTTGGGCATTTGGTATATATAGATCTTGCCAAATGACTGCATTGAAAACCATACTTCCAGAACAAAAGGAAAAAGCTGAACACAAAATTTAAACAGTTTAATTGGATATTAGGTAAACGTCCGAAACTCAATCTTTTTTTTTAAACTGTGATTCTTTATTGAGAAATTATACAATACAGTACAACCATCCAAAAGCTTAACAAAATTTTGAATAAACAAATGACGTGAAAAATAAACAGAAAAGATTTTTTTTAAAGAATGCATCCCAGAGGATAATTCAAAAGTTGAACAGTAAAAAAGAAATTAAGAAAAAATAGAAAACAAACACAGGAAAATCAAATAATATACCCATAACAAGAATACCATAGAATACAAAGTACTTGGAATAAAAAGTAGCGTAGAAAATAACAAATAATGTAAGTACTGTACGATAATAAAAATGAAATAAAAAACGAAAAATATTTAGGATACATGAGTAATAAAGATCTGAACAACACATAATAAATTATAATTACAAAAGTGAAATGTTAAAGAATTATGAAATCTCTAAAATAATATGGATATATTTTAAGCATTATATTTTATTATTATTATTTTGTTATTAGATCAACTACGAAACTCAATCTTAACAAACTTACAATAATTGAAGGGTACAGGGGAAAAGCAACTTAGTCCAAAAAATTCGAAACTTAGATTAAAATGCCATTTGATACTCTTTGGTAAATATTTTCACGTGCTGAAAGCTACAGGGGAAAAACTAATTTAATCACAAGATATAGCCATTTGAAATATTGCAGCACAGGGGAAAAACCAACTGAGTCCATTCGGATCAGGGGAATAACCAACTGAGTCCAATGCCAGCGAAAGGCGCTGGCCTTCTAATTTCTAAATTTCTCTTTCTCTCACATCGTTTTAAACTTTGTTTTTGCCTCCTGCAAAATTCCTGTTTTGTGACTTAGTTGGTTTTCCCCTGCACCCTTCAATTCTTAATCCAGTTTGGACGCATGGAATCCAATTATTGGGCTCGGTAAGCCATTCAACATTGAAATCCTGTAAAGGTTCTAATCAAAAATACAAAGAACGATTACCGCATCACCTTGGTACATAACGAGCAACAATTACACAGAGTTTATTACATTTCTACAGATCGACTGCAAATCAACACACACATTACAAAATACCAAAGAAGACTTGAATCACAAACGAATCACTTTGCCATCTCTTAGACAATTCAAACGACACTCGCCCATTGAAACGAAGACATCCTATGGACTTGTTTTAAAGCAACACGACAACAAATGATTTACATTCACGTAGTTCCCCTATTGGGGGGTTTTCTTCAACCATAACAGAAAAAAATCCCTTTCACGACGCTTCTCATGGCTTCTGCCAATTTTTAGAAAGGCTTACCTTTGACTTATGGCAAAAACAGTTAACGATTTCTGAATCTATTCTGTAAGAGAAATTGAATGACACTATTTCTGTGTTCAAATTCCGACTTTCATTTCTTGATTTCCGGTTTTGAGCTACTTCCGGTCGAAACTGTAACTTCAAACCCAATCCATACCCACTAACGTTTTGTGTAGATTATGAATTCGAAAACCCTTTGTAGTTTCTGACTGTGATTTTTTGACTTCTTGTTTTTTGCTACTTCCGGTTCAAACTGGAACTTAAAACCCAATGATTTCTGTATCTATTCTTTAAAGCTCAATATACGCATGTAGGACTGTACGCAGACCGTGCTGCTACCGTGTCGTGACAATTTTAAATGAATAATGGTCTAATCTATTTGAATTCTTAGGACAAGTCGTTTTTAATTTACACATGTAGGACTGTGCTGGTACCATGCGCAGACCGTGCTGTCTTCGACTACTCGCGAAAGGATTCATCAAGGTAATGACAGATGACAATCCGACACGGTCGGCGCACAGCACCCTACGGTTTAGACCGTCATAAATCAACCGGAACCAGTTTAAACTGCTTATTTACCAGGTTGTGGGAGAAATATCAGGAATTTCTAGAGTCCATTTAGCTACTAAGTATATTAAAATACGAACGAGAGACACTGGTTACTGCACGGTGTGCAGTCAACAGCATATGCGTAAATTGGAACGGTCGAACACGGTCGCGACACGGTAGCAGCACGGTCCGCGCACAGTCCTACATGTAGGGTATAAATCCAGCTTAACAGTGACAGAATTTGTTTTCAAATTCCGACTTTGTTTCTTGACTTCCGGTCGAAACCAGAATTTCAAACCTAATTTACGCCCACTAACATTTTCTGTAGATAACGAATCCGAAAACTGTTTGTTGTTATCTTTCCATCACCATCACATAGGTGTTATCTTAACACCTTCCAGTTGACCGTTTTGATGAAAATGTTCGTGTCGGGTCGGGTAGTAGTATCTAACTTAAGTTTAAGTTTCAACTTCGTACGATGTTCCGTTCTTGAGATATTTTGATCACACGTACACAAACCAACCGCTAAAAACATTTTTTTGGTTCAGGGGGTCTGAAAACGTGTATATCCGGTTTCATGTCGATTTTTCGAAATCGACATGAAAACAATACTTTTCTTCCTATTATATTCATGTAGACAAGCGAAAATAATAATTTTTCTTTGATAAAAATTTAAATTAACACTCGAAGGTTTTAATCTACATTACTAAAACAGTAAAAAATTACAATTAATTAAATTCGGTTTATGAAGATAGTTAAAATTAACTCAAAGAAAGAAAACATAATAATAACATAATAAAAAAAGAAAACATAATGATGTTTTTATGTTTTCTTTCCCTTAACGACCACTAAACTAGGTAAATAATTTTTAGAATATTTGGAAAACACTTTAATGTTATTCAATTCAAAAGCTCGTCATGAATACAAAACAATTATTATTATAATTTATTACTATTGTTATTACATCATTTTCAAGAAGAAATAAGAGACAGAACGAACTTGGATGGAATAAACAAAATAGCGTGCAAATTAAAGATAAAGAGATTTTGTGGAACGTGGTTTAAAATTTTAGTCATCATAATCGACTTAACTTTTGTTCATTTTACCTAACCTTTTGACAAACAATTTAAAACAAGATCATTATTTGTATAACGGGCAGATTTTAAATGAACTTTCTAACTTATCGCGGTCTTATTAAACATTACATTACCTAATCTTAGCAAACATTTTCAAAATTATTTAATTCTTGTATTTTTAAGTGTGTCCTTAGAACGAGTTAACTAGTTCTACTACTCGTATCAAAAATATTGGTTAACTAAAACAGTTTTTTTTTATATCATTGTCGTTTGGTTAAAATTTATTACCTTAATCATTAAATATAACTGTTTTAAAGTTTTTAACGTTTCCTCAGCATTCTGTATTCTTGTTTGTCGCATTAAAAAAAGTTCAAAACAAATACAGATTAATGAAGTTGTAAAGTTGTATTTCTATTTCATCTTGCTCAATATGAATATTTATAATGAAGGAAATTATTATTTTCATATTGATTCTTCGAAATCGAGTTTTCATTGAAAATACAAGTTTTCTGATCCCCTGGACCCCAAAAAACATAATTTCAGCGATTGGCGTGCGTACGTGTGTGTGTGTGCGCGCGCGCGTGTGTTTGTGAGTGTGAGTGAACAAAATATCTAAAAAATGGAATAGCGTACGAAGTTTAAACTTAAAATTTATGTTAAGTACCGCTAGAAGAACCGAGACGAATGTTTTTATCAAAATCGGTTAACCGCAAGTAGAGTGAATAAGTAATTTTCTGCAATTTGTTCATCAAAATCGGAAAAAATAGGATTTTTTAAGATTGCGATCTTAGTATGCATTTCATGACAAAAGTGTATATAATCAAAGGTATAGAAAATTAAAAAAACCTACAGCTATTATTTTAAGCATTTTTTTCTACAAAGCTAAGTTTAGCATCAATTAGTGATTTTCAGTATTTTTATGTTTTGTAGGATTGATTTTTATTTTGCGTCATTCATTCATGATTAAAGATTAGGTAATGTTTTTCATTTTATGTTGTTTACTCATGAATATTTATACATAGGTTATCATTTTCAATGTCAACAGCTCAACAACTCAATCATGTGAGTTTTTCACACCAGATTATTTTTATAAGATATTTGTAAAAAAACCGCTTTTAATTCTTAAGCAGAGTGTTCAAATAAGAGAAGTCTTTTTTAATGTCTCCTCAGCACTTTATGCTTGATTGCTGCATTAAAAAAGTGTTTAAACAAATACAGATTAAAGATAGTTTATTGTATCTTTTTAAGAAAAAAGTATAGTTATCATTTGTTGTTGTTGTTGTTGTTTAGGTCAACAGCCGAAAGGCTGGTTTGAACCTCTAGAGGTTTTACTAAATAAAAACGAGGAGTAAGGTGGTTTACAATTGCCTTCCTCACTGAGTTGAAAAAGTATGCTTATCAGTATGCCAGGCCCTCTTAAAAGCACCCACTTTCCACCCTGCAAATGACACCATCACTTCATTCACCACTTCCTTCACTTGGGTTCGAATCCCATTCAGGCACGGCATATTTTCGTACGTTACAAAAACTCATTTCATCCTTCACCGTCTGCGTTAGCAATAATTGCAGAACAGTCGAACGTTAAACCGAAAAAAAATCATTCACCACAGGGTTTGGCTGTGGAGTGAAATTCATTATTTTCAGAGGAGATAACTGTGACTAGTGTCTTTTACACCTCTACCTTTTCTGTTCTTAAATGATTCAGTCATATAATTGGCTGACCACGTGATAAGAAACAGAACTATTTTTTGTAGCCCTGGAACCAACAGATCGATTTCAATTAATTTAACGCTCCACCTGTCTGTTATGGACAAATTTATCATTTATTTATTATTTATTATTGCTAAAAACAAGTACAATGAATCTTATCCTATCTTATTTCCTAATACCCGCATAGGTCTAGCCTGTGCGCGGGTATGAGTTGGTAATTTAATTTTTTGTATTATAATAATAGCTTTTTATATGTACACTAAATTTACATAAAAGAAAAGAAACAAAAATTCACAACAAAAACATACAACAAAATTTCCTAACGTAAATATACAAAAAACAGATATTAGTATAAAAAATAAATTTAAAAACATATATACGAGTAAAATGTCATGTAATGGCAAAGGTTGAAGCAGACTTTCGATGATAATGTTAACAAAAATTTTTTAGCTGACATAAGAGGAAGAGCAATTAGTATGAAAATATAGAACTAATTAACTCCTCAAACTGCCCTCTCCCTAAATTAATCAGCCAGTTGGTTACTTTTCTTTTGTATATTTGAGGAGTTATATAAGTATTTCGGATAGCCTCTGGTAAATTAAGGTATGTATTTATAAAGTTTTTTTTTTTTTTTATTTAACGTCCGACTGTTCTGCAATTACTGCTAATGCAGACGGTGAATGATGAAATGATTTTTTGTAACGTATGAAAAAATGCCAAAAAAATGTAACGTATAAAAAATTTTATTTTCTACAAAGACGCCCTTATTTTATTGAATATATTGTATGCGTAAGGGATGATATGGTGGAGGGGCAGATTGAAATGTTATGGAACAACTGGAATGCAGTATGAGGTTTGGAGTCATACGTACAGTTGCCATCAATCTAATGGAAAGCCAAACCCGACGTATGTGTGGTAGTATGGACAAGTATTGGTGGTATACGAGGTACGACATGGAATCGGAAGGATGGGGTTTGAACCCTGATCCATCTACACCCGCCTTTATAATAGGCCTATAGGATGATGCTATGTACCGCATTTATTGATCGCCATTTTCAGCGTAGTGTTTCGTAGTAGAAGTGTGGCGGCGAGACCACCAGTCCTATCCAGACCTACCCGAATGTCCCCGTCTAGACTATCTTCAAACTTTGTAGAAAATCTTTACAAGTTTATTGGTTTACCCATTCCGAACTCGTACTTACATTACTTTATAAATACTTTGGTCTATACTTAAATTCAGAACACTTAAAAGTGTTTTATGTACATTAATACATTGTGTTGTTTAGGCAATCAGCCGAAAGGCTGGTTTGAACCTGTAGAGGTTTACTAAGTAAAACGAGGAGTGAGGTGGTTTATCATTGCCTTCCTCACTGAGTAGAAATATTATGCTTATCAGCATGCCAGGCCCTCTGAAAAGCACATATTTTTCACTCTGCAAATGATACCTTCACTTCATTCACCACAGGGTTTGGCTGTATAATGAAATTCATTACTTTCAGAGGAGATAACTCTGACTAGTGTTTTTACACCTCAACCTCTTCTGTTTTTAAATGATTCAGTCATTTAATTGGCTGACCATGTGATAAGAAACAGAACTATTTATTTTAGCCCTGCAACGAACAGATTAACTAGTAAATAATTTAATTTTTAAATTAATTATTTTTTTAAAGTAATACATTAAAAAAGAAATTTTATTTGTATGTGTGTAAAATCTCAAAAATTACCCAACCAATGTTAATGAATTTTTCACAGATGTCTTCTTTATCTCGGGAATATTATCGGTTTTATTTTAACCGTGGTAGGACATAAGGGGCGAGGCAGAAATCACCGAATGTAGGTGGTTGGTTCAATAATGAAGGGTGCAGGGAAAAACCAGGTAGTCACAAAATTAAGTTTTTCAGGAGAACAAAATATACAATAGTGGTAACGGTAGCGCTCTAGCCTTCAACGCGTAGGTCCCGGGTTCGATTTTCGGCTAAGGTCTAAAAATGTTCACTACTTAAAACCCACTGTTTTATTGCCCAATTTAGTCGCTAATAAACGAGCTGTTGACATGACTATAAATAATCTAAAAAAATGCAATGTTACACTTTAACGTAGAGAGGAAATGTTTTGTATTTTTTCAATTTTTTACATTCTCTTGCCCTGTATGAATAGTATACAGAGAAGGAAAGTATTGTTTTCGTGTAATTTTTTTTAAATCGAATTTTCACCGGAAATACACAAAATATATAAAATATAAAAAATATATATAAAGAACGGAATGACGTATGAAAATGAAACTTGGCGGTTAAGTTAGTATACTACGAAGGGACCAGACAAAAACATTTCCATCAAAATCAGTTGACTGGAAATAGTAATAGTTTATTCGTATGATTTTTCATTTTGTTGCAATTTTCTCATGAAATGACTTCTACAATTTTTTGAAAATCGCCTCATTCATTAAATTTGTTATGCTCTACAAGATAGAATTTACGGCATATCTACTGAAATTATTAAAGGGACTATGCTGTCCTGGTAAAAACTTGTTTATTTTAGATTGCGGCGTTTATAAGCATTTCAGCGCGAATGGGTATATATTAAAGTTTTAGAAAATTAAAAAAACCTGCAACTTTTATTTCTACAACATGTAAAGAATGAATTTAATGGATAACTGACGCCAATATTAACTCTTTTGTGCCCCACGTTGGGCGCAAAATGTAAAGATGGGTTAATTAATGAATAAATGAAATAAAATAAAATAAAATAAATAAATGAATTAATGAAATGATATTTAATATCGATTAATATGAACAAATGAAATTGACCCTTTACATATAAATTGAAAAATTGTACTAATTGATTGATGACACTGTTTTTACACTTTTAATTAATCTAATGAATTTAATTTAATTTAATAAATAATTGCAAATTGTTATTATGAAATCTTTAAGTCTATTTAATAGTATTTACTGTTATTTACTGAGCTCAGTTATTAAAAATGAAACGAATATAATTACGAATTGCTTGTAGTCCTCTTGTTCCTCCTTGTCCATCCATCGATCGGAAATCAAATTGGGCATCGATGCATTGTTGCACTTGGTTTTATAGTTTTTAACAAATTTTTTAAAATTTTATCTGCATCTTCTAAAATAATCAAAATTGTTTCAGTTGGTTCCATAATTAAATTAAATCTTGATATTCTTGTAATGTTTTTTAAATCTTTTCTAACTACTTGTTCAAAATTTTAATTTAAAATTATACTATCTTTTGTTTTCTTGTTTCAAGCTTAGATATTTGGCTTCTGGATTATTATTTAAAATTAAATATTTTCTTCTTATAATTTATCTTTATTTATTTAGTTTTGATTCAGAATAATTTAAATTTTTATTAGAAATTATTTATATTTGATTATTATTTGAAATTATTTATTTTTATTAAAATCCAACAATTGAATATGAACTACGATATTATGTAGAATAGACTGCTATTCTACAAACATTTAGTATTTTCTTCATCAAAATTGGTATAAAACGTTATTTTTGAAGATGGGTGCTTAATTTTTTTGTGAACGTTCTAAAAATTTCATATTCTCTCTGTCTGAGTAACAGAGTAAGTCTAAAGAAGATCTATGTTCCACGCTCTATTGAGTTCTCAGGAAGGATTGTCCGGAAGTTTGTATTAATTTTTGCAAGCTAAAAAGCTTTATGGTCTGGTATGTATACGTTATTTTTTGGTCGTTATTAAGCGTTTTATTTTACTTACCAAAAAAAATCCGTTTTAACCTAAAAAAATTAATTTCTAATTCAGTTATTTTATATTAAATTTATACATTAGATTTTTGTTTTTACAAAAGAAATTTTCATGTAAAATTACTAGGTGATCTGAAATTTGTAAAACATGTTCAAAAGAAAAAAGTACACATGTAAAACATATTATATAACAACGAATTTATTGTACGCACGGAGAGATGTAAAAGTCTTTTGACGCATGATGAAAACTCAAAGGGTGGTCATATGGCTGGACGTAATTTCCACGCCCTTTTCTACATTCGACCCTATTCCCAGTTTTTTACCCTCTTCTAAAGGTCTATTGTACTTTGACTACATATTTTAGCTAGCGTTATTATATAAATAGTTTGTTCTGGAAGGTTATTACCCTAGTTTTTTAATTAGTTAATGAAATTTTTATTGCACCCGTTTCGTACATGGGTATCAACTTATAATTTAAATGTAATTCTGACATTAAATTAATGCTTATTCATTTCTTAATTAAAGTTTAAAAATATAAAATTTATGACAACGTATTTTGTATTGTTTTTATTACATTATTTTTTGTCTTTATTAAGTAACAACTACAATATTGTACGAGGTGTGGCTATTAAATAACGAGACTGACGTAAAAAAATTTATTTTTATTTTTATACATAATCACTTATTGTCACCTTCAATATACACTCGATCTCTATCTTTACAACGCTCCATGCCAATTTTCCGTTGTTGGAAACAGAGCTGGAAGTCAACTTCTGTCAGCTCCTTCCTATTAATGAATTATATTATATTCATATAGGCAAGAGAAAGTAAAAATGGTTAGCCTTCAAAATCTTTCTTTTTTAAATGTCATTATGGTTGTATGATAATTCAAATGTAAAATTTGATGAACGTTTCAATAACAAAAACCAACGTAAAAATAATAATATTCATGAAAACTAAAATAAAATTTTAGTAGAGATGTTTACAATGACATATTTTCTTATAAGTTTAACACTAACTTATCAAAAAATACTTATATTTTTGTTCCATTATTCATACAAACACTTGTGTAATTTGCGTATTTGTTAAAATTAACAAAATTAAAGAACATTTTTGTAGAATGAAGGACTTATATGCATAATAAACTTATTCATAAATTGGGCAGTGATAACTCTCGTTTAAAATTCCTGACACGTTTTTAAAAACAAGACTAAATTATTCAGTATTGGCTTAGTCCCGCTTTACGCTGTCTGTTTTGCGTTGTTAACTACAACGTTAGAAAGAAGGCAGCTTCTTTAACATATCTGCAAGTGCCTAATTGGAATCATTACCGGTTTTCATTACTGAATGAGGACACCTTTCTATTATATTTATTGACATTATTTAATGAAATGACATACTGCCAAAAATTTGACTGGAAATTTGTTTTTTTTTACTTATTAATTTCCCTTGCCTTATTTGAATATGTAGGGAAGGAGAGTATTATTTTCATGTGGATTTTTTGAAATCAAGTCTCTACCTATAAATTACTAGTACAGCCAATTTGGCTATATGGTGGACCAATTTTTAAAGCTTGTCACAATACAACACTGAGTATTCTTCAAAGACACCAGTCAAAAGCACTTAAGAGTTGAAGTTTGTCTCTGAACCTGCGGTATAATTTAAGATATGTCGTTGGCATGAGAGACGCGGAAGTCATCATGTAGTGTTCTATTGGAAGCGTAATTCGTAACACGAATTAGTAATCGGTCGCATGAATTTACTTTTGGAAACGTTGTATTCGTGAAATGACTGATAGATTTGCTACACCATAAATCTGACTACCATACATCCAGATCGGTTGAAGCATCGTCTTGTACAAATACGTCACGAGTTTTGAAAACTATCGTTCTAACCACTTGGCTAACAGCCTGTATAACTGTTTGAAAATACATCTTTAAAAGATTAAATTTGTTGTGACTCTTATAACGCTGTTTCAAACATTCAATACTATCAATTAGCGTAAAACGGAGCCACTGTTATTACATGCCAAAAAAATAAAATTAAGCAATATACATAGACAGGCAAAGAAAGTGTACGAGTGACAATTTTTTTAAATGACAACGGGAGAAAACTTATCTAACAAAATTTACATTAAAATGTAACTAGGACGCTCAGTAATAAAAATAACAGGCAATATTCCCAATTGCTTCGTACAATGTCTTCGTTAAAAAATGTCTAACATAACACTATTTATTCAAATGTAGAACACAAAACCATTTGTAAAAACAAATAGACAGTAATTTATGTTACCTTTCTTGTAAATCTTCCACCGAAACTATTTTTCTAAATTTTGGACCAATTTTGATGATCCAAGAGCTACGAAATTGTTAAATAAATAATTAGCTAAATGTTATTAACTTATATAAATAGTACTTTACGAGGTCGAGAAGAAATTTATAAGGAAAAAAATAAGTAAAAAAATAACGATTAATGAAAACAATTTAAAAAAAGGCTAAAATTTTACGGACACCTGTAGGGCTATAGAATGGATGACAAAATGAATTTTTAAGACATTAAACAACAGATCTGAGGTGTCGGATAAATGGTTTAAAAAATCAGAAAGGATATTGAAAAAAGCGGAATAAACTGAGAAAACGTAATGAACCAAAGTAATTTTAGATTTTAAGGGCTTCCACGAAAACCAAACACAGGACACCGGGTGAATAGAAAAAAAGAGAAAAGCCTATAGTGAGCGGCGAATGGTGAGAATTTGCCCTGCTAAAAGAACTTCCAAAAACATCTAAAGTCACCTCACGTGGTCTAAAATTTTCCCTTGTTGTTGTTCATCAGCCGAAAAGCTGGTTTTAACCACTAGAGGCTTTACAACGTAAAACGAGGAGTAATGTGGTTTACCAGCCTTCCTCACCGAGGTAAGATGCATGGTTATCACTAGCCCAGGCCCTCTGAAAAGCATCTACTTTCCACCCTGCGAATGACATCTTCACTTCATTCACCAAAGAGTCTGGCTGTATGATGAAATTCATTACTTTCAGAGAAGATAACTCTTACTAGTGTCTTTTATACCTCTACCACTTTTATACTTAAATGATTTTTCTTCTTTTTTGTTTTACTTCTGACTGTTTTGCAATTTCTGTTAATGGAGACGGTGGAGAATGATGATATATGAAAATGAATGATGAAAAAATGTCAGACCTGACCGGAAAATGACAATCCTAAATGTTTCAGTCATATATTTGGCTGACCATGAGATAAGAAACGGTACTATATTTTGTAGCTCTGGAACAAGCAGATCGAGTGTAAATAATGTAACACTCCACCTGCGTGTTATGGGCAAAAATTGTTCCTATAGGTACTAGAAAAAAAATATATAGCACTTTCTACGAAAGTTTTGGTTAAAAAATGACTGAGGGATTTGAGTACGGTTAGTAAAACAAAAATTTTAATATTATTGAAATACAAAACTTCGTATAAAAACTCAAAATATTAAATAATGTTTTAGTATTTTCTTAAGTAACTTTACTTTCTCTTGCCTGTATGAATATAAAGGAAGGAAAGTATTGATTTCATGTCGATTTTTCGAAATCGAGTTTTCACCGGATTTACACGTTATCAGACCCCCTGAATCCAAAAAACATTTTTTTAGCGATTGGTCTGTGTGTGTGTGTGTGTGTGTGTGTGTGTGTGTGTGTGTGTGTGTGTGTGTGTGTGTGTGTGTGTGTGTGTGTGTGTGTGTGTGTGGACAGAATATCTTAAAAACAGAACATCGTACAAACTTGAAATTTGAAACTTAAATTACATACCACTACCGGACCCGACACGAACATTTTCATCAAAATCGGTCAACCGGAAGTAGTAGTTTATTCGTGAAATTTTTCACTTTTTTGCGATTTTCTCAAAAACGGCTCCTACGATTTTTAAAAAATCGCCTCATTTACTAATTTTTTTTTCTCTACAAGATAAGGTAGGCGCCATTTCTGCTGAAATTCTTGCTAAGGCTGTTTTTCATAAACAAATTGTTTTTTTAAGATTGGGACTTTAATATGCATTTTAGCGCAAAAATGTATCTTGTAAAAGTTGTAAAAAATTAAAAATTCTACAACTTTTATTTCAAACATTTTTTTTATAACGCTTAGTTTAGCGGTAATTAGCAATTTTCTGTTTTTTTTCACTAAATCGTGTAAAAAATCGATTTTTCAAAGATTTCAGCCTTATTATGCATTTTACGTCAAAAAAGTATAATAAAATTTATAGGAAATTAAAAGATCTACAACTTTTATTGAAGCATTTTTCTCTACAGAGCCTAGATCAGTGCGAAATAGTGATTTTCCGTATTTTTAACCTAAACTGCAGTTGATTGTCATTTTGCGTCTTTCACTCATGATTAAAATAAGATTATGTTTTATGAGGTTAGTTTTTTTGTTTATTTCTAATGTTTTAATACTAATGTTAGGTTATATTGGTCATTATTTGCATTGGCAAGAGAAAGTCGTGTGCGTGTTTCAAAACAGATTTTTTTAGATGTAATAAAAATCTATAAAAACCTCTATCTCTAAAAAAAATCTAAATAATAAAGCCAACAGCTGACGATACCTCCATCCGTTGCGGGATTTTATCTTTCGGGGCACTGTTAGAACCATTGTAGGCGTCTTGTCCTATTAACGGAATCATTATTAGCTGGCAGGACAGTACCTAATTAGAGCGGACGACGGTGACAAATCAATAAAATTTTATTCATTTATTTTCTGTTCATTCATACAGGAATAAGAATTGTAATTTTAAATAAACAATATATTTTTAACTTGTAGTAAATTCTGATGTAGAAGAAAACCCCATTTAATAGACTTCTTTTGAATTATTAAATTTAAATTGGATACGGTATAAAAACTATGTTAATTCATATTTAAACCAGGCTGTCTGGTAATAAAAATTTAATGATTTTATTGATTACTTTGCGGGTGACACAACAGAGTACTTTATTAAATTGTTGTGTCTCCATTACTTACTGCCCCAATTACATATTTGACGATTTCAAAAGGTGTGAATGTACATCAATTACATTAACTGACCTTATTTTACAGCTAGCGATGCAATTTTAATTTTTCAAAATTAGTAATTTATTTAAGAAGTACAGGAGTGATAATTATACAATCATTATAGCCGTATTTCTTAATTTTTTAATTAATAAAAGATAACTAAGTCATCAAAAGTATTCATCAGCAGCTTTTTAAAGAATTCAACGTACTTGACATCCGCCAAATATTTGCAAGAGAACCTCTTATTTTCGCTTTAAAAAATATGAACTATTTTACTACTAGAGCACACAATTTTGTAATACGAGGAACTAGGACCTCTTACTTTTACGCAAGGCCTCGAAAACTTTATACCAAAGGAATTTCTGCTACTTAGCACCCAATCTGCCCCCTTAAAAATTAAAAATATTCCGGACATCTTAAAGTATAAAAAAGCAGAAACCATTTGGCTATTGGAAGTAAGGAGAGAAGCCATAGAACAATGGTTACACCAGGAAACATATACAGTGGAACCTCTCTAATTCGTCTCGTTCGGGACCGAAGGAGTGACGAAATACAGAAAGTGACGAATTATGCAATTTGCTATGAACGGTTAATAAATAACATACTCGTACGTATATTAGTTCCATAAAAGTCGAATTACATAAATGAAACTTACATTAACGATAAACACAATAAGTAATTCTAAGACCTATAACTACAGTAAATTTGTATTAGTCTACGTATCTAGTTTTATACTACTTCAGAAATTCTGTATATGGTTGTACTTACATTTTTTTCTAATTTGTAGAACGCAAAACACAGTACACGTTACCGAATATAAAATTACAATCGAAAAAGTATACATTTGCAAAATCGATGAAACGAATCTTTAACTATGTATCACTTAACACTACAAAAAAATCACATTAAAATTTAGAAAACGTTACTTAAATACACTAATATGTATGTATGTATGTAAAATGCCAAATTTATTTCTTGAAAAAGTGGGTTATATTCTTTTCTACCAACGAGTTCTTTTCTTTTTCCACAGCCAACTGGCGAATTTGTCGTATTACAATTAATTTTGATAACTCTGCTTCTTTCTGTCTCTCATGCCATTCGATGCACTTCGTCAGCATTCCTTCTATTTCTCGATTCGTACCATTATTTTCAGGGCTTGAAACATATTCTTCGTTGCTATCTTCCTCAACAGGTGAATCTTTGTTTTGAACGTAGGCCACAATTTCTTTGTCACTTAAAATCTCATACCCAAGTTCGTTAGCATCTTGCTCTATCCATTCAACTAATTCCTCGTCGGTAATATTTTTAGTCACAGGTATACTCTGGCACACTTCTTTTAATTCTGATAAGACATTCTTTGTTTCATTGTAAGAACGGATGCCACTAGTTTCTTCTCGGTCAGCCCACAGATTGTTCCAACAAGACTTAAGTGTTGTTTTCGAAATGTTATGCCATGCTTGTGATATGTTATATATAGCATCGTTGATTGTATACTTTTTCCAAAATTCTTGAACCTGCGTTTCATTTTCGGAAAATATCAAACTCTCCAGAAATATTTTCCTATAATGAACTGGGGAGGGCTGACGAATTATAGAAGGTGATGAATTAGAGAGTGACGAATTAGAGAGGTTTTACTGTAATATAATTTTGTGAGCTCGTCTAACGTTTCGATATTTAGTTTTCTATTTGTAAATAATTCTTTTGTTTTGCACATTCATATTATTGTTTGTATTTTTTTCATTTGTATATATAATTATATAATAGCATACTATTTTAATAAAAATTTATTAGTAGTTAAATTAGTATTTAAGTATAGTCACTTGAGTCACGACTTTGCCCTTGTTTGCAACGAGGGGTAAAGAGGGAACAGCATCAGTGCGCATGCGCAACTGCTTAAATTTCAGTACACAAACATAACAACTTATACTATACCCAGAGCATAGCCTATACAATATATCGCGGAACCTTTTGTGGGTAAACGGTACGAATATAACTGTTTGTTACCGTAAACAGAAATTTTAGTTTCTCAAAAATGTGGGCAGACTATTCACAGTGCTGAACGAAATCTAATATGCAGTGTAATAAAATGATGTTAAGTTGAAACTAATCCCACTCGGGCATGGCATTTTTTCATACGTTACAAAAAATTCATTTCATCCTTCACCGTCTGCATTAGCAGCAATTTGCAAAACAGTCGGGCGTTAAACCAAAAAAAAAAAAAAAAAAAAAAAAAAAAAAGTTGAAACTAAACAAAAATGCCTTTCAATGCCTCTTAACAAAAGCCATGAGTGAGTGACTAACTACGGTGATATTTCTCTTTCCACAATTCGAAAAATAAAGAAGGAAATTAAAGACGTGAAGAAGCTATCCTTAAACAGTTTTGTTGACACCTGATAAAAAAAGGAAGCGGTTAGGTAGACTAGTGAGACTGATAGTGAAGACGCCGATGACAGCGATCGTAAAGATGGCAACTCATTCGTAGAAAATTTGTTCCAATGGAATAAGGTAGTTGTTGGTAATTACAGTAAATCAAACATTTTCTGGTCGTGTAATTAAGCTATAGGCAGTATTACGGGACAGATTTATTTCTTATAAGGTTTATAAAGAAAATTTTCTAGGATTAAACCACAGCTTACAAAATGTATGTAGAAACTGCACGGTAGAAATGTACGAGTAGTGTCGCATTGTTGAGGTTGGCAGCACTGTCATATTTTCACTTCCTCACTGCCCATCCATACGCAAAAGACAATCTCGTGACTTCAGTATCTATAACTAACATGTAGTTATAATTTTAACACACTAATTAATTACCGTAGTAGTTGCAGTAGTACAATGAACAAAGAAGTACTGAATTGATCTACCCTTGAACATGGGAAACCATAGTTTTGGGTAGATTAATTTTTCCACCACGAAGTAATATAAATAATTTAGAATTTCAAAGTACAATTAATTTTTAATGTATATGACATGATTTGTCATGTACATGACACTCAATCTGTTCGTTGCAGGGCTAAAATAAATAGTTCTTTTTCTTATCACATGGTCAGCCAATTAAATGACTGAATCATTTAAGAACAGAAGAGGTAGAGGTGTACTGTGACACTAATCAGAGTTATCTCCTCTGAAAGTAATGAATTTTATTATACAGCCAGACCCTGTGGTGAATGAAGTGAAGGTGTCATTTGCAGAGTGGAAAATATGTGCTTTTCAGAGGGCCTAGCATGCTGATAAGCATACTTTTCCACTCAGTGAGGAAGGCAATGGTAAACCACCTCACTCCTCGTTTTACTTAGTAAAACCTCTACAGGTTCAAACTAGCCTTTTGGCTGATGACCTAAACAACAACAACATGACATGATTTACATTTAAAATTTAATGAAATTTTAATAATAAAAACCAACGTAAAACAAGCTTCCAAAAACATCTAAGTAGGATTTTGTGAATCAGGACTTGGATGAATATAAAAAATTTGGATAAAAAGTATCTTATTGTAATTTTAAAAATATGCTGTAATGTTAGTAAACAGAATTCCAAAAAATTAAATAATTGAAATTTCTTCCAGTTTAGAAGATTAAATTTTTCATTCCAGATAATGTATCTATCTTATTAAAGTGCAGAAAGATCGTTGATTGGTAAATAAATAACCCGAAAAATGTCAAAACTGGAAGATCTAAAAACCACATAAATTTTTGAACTGTTTCAGGAAAAATATGTTTTACTGATCCGTTATGAAATTGAATGTAATTTAATAAAAACTTTAGGATATTAGAAAAAGATGAAAGGTTTACTTTCCTCCGTAAAAAGGGAGTAAATGGTCAAATTTTTGAGAATGAATTAAATTAATTAATTGTATATTTTTCCCATAACAGACAGGTGAAGTGTTAAATTTTTGCACTCAATCTGCTTGGTCCAGGGCTACATTTTTTTTGTTTCTTATCACATGGTCAGCCAATATAACTAAAGTATTTAAGAATAGATGAGGTAGAGGTGTAAAAACACTTTAATAGTCAGAGTTATCTCCTCTGACAGTAATTAATTTCATTATTGTATTCAACCAGACACTGTGGTAAATGAAATGAAGGTGTCATTTGCAGGGTGGAAAGCAGATGCTTTTAAGAGAGCTTGACGTGCTGATAAGCATATTTTTCCACTCAATGAAGAAGGTAATGTTTTTTGTCACATGGTCAGCCAATTACATGACAGAAGCATTAAAGAACAGAAGAAATAGAGATGTAGACTAAAAGACACTAGTCAGAGTTATCTCCTCTGAGAGTAATGAATCTCATTACACAGCCAAACCCTATGGTGAATGAAGTGAAGGTGTCATTTGCAGGGTGGAAAACAGTTGCTTTTAAGAGGGCTTGGCGTGCTGATAAGTATACTTTTTCACTCAGTGAGAAAAGCAATGGTAAACCACCTCACCCCTCTTTTTACTTAGTAAAGTCTCTAGAGGTTTAAACCAGTATTTTGGCTGATAACCTTAACAACAACAATAATAATTTATTAATAAAGTCAACCATAAAGTTTAAATTCCTTGAAGTATTACAACAGGGTTTCAATCGTTCACAACCTTTCAGGTACAATATTCCACCGCTCTTAGAAAAACCTCTGTTCCACCCCTCTACAGCTTTGTTTTCCACGCAAAAATAATTCCTTAATTGTAGCTAAATATACATTGTTTATAAGTTTTATTAACAGAGAATTTTATCTAGATCTAAGAAACAGGTTTAAAGGGAGTTTATTCCGAAAATTCGATTCCATAATCAATTTTTTGAATTCTATTAAATATTAATATTTATAATTTTCTTTTAATTTGGTATAACATGTATATGCATTTTTGTATAATGTTGAAAAGAGAAACGTCAGTTTTTTCTGGTGCTATTTCTGTGTTTATATCTGAATTATTATATAATATATTATTTTATCTGAATATTATTTATTTTAATTTGTAAACATCTTTTTTCTTACAAAAGACCCATTTTCTCAGAAACCATTAAACATTAAGTAATGAATCTCAGCAATTAAAGAGGATCTTGACGAAGTTGGACTGGGGATTGAAGATGCGACAAATAAACCAAAGATAAGGGCGTTTCTAAATGCAAAATGTTTTAATGTGGACAAGGTGGCTAGAGTTGTGCAGGTAACTGACGAACAACGAAAAGCAAGATCTGAAAACATGAGGAGGTATTGGCAAAAACGGCGAGCCAATGAAGTACATGGGAAGCGAACCAGAAAGTTTACTAGAGTGATCCATTGAGGTCAAACAAGCTAAAAAAAAAAAAGTAATGAATTTGTTCCTGAACCTTTAGTAGGTTAAAGTGGAACTGTGGATCCTCTTTCAGCATTATACATGTGAAATTTTATAAAACAATATTAAAAATAATTTGGCCTCGTCAAAAGAATCAATAACTTTTTTAAAAGTTGTTATATTTTAATGTCTGAGGATCAGTAGCCTTTTCTTGTATCCATAAATAATCCCTCAAAGTTACAGCTTTCAAATATTAATAGTTACTGAGATAATGGGTTTCACATTTTGCTAATTTAACATTGGTAGGATACGCGGTATGATTCCCCGTAAAAGTATCGATGTAACAAACCCTTATAACTAGCTAGTAGGTTAAAGTTTACTTTCAAATTACAAATTGAATGTAGTTTAAGCAAAAAAATAAAAGTTTTGAATAATCATTTACTGTTAACAAAAAGAAAACCTAAATTTTAAAAACTAAATTCCGAGATTATGGAGCTTTCCGAAGCAGTTGTTTCGGGCGCTATAAATAATAGGGTAAAACGGGTTTATCCGAGATTTTCGGAATGTTTGAATACCCTAGTTTATTAGAATCACTGTCAGAAATCTAATTTTGACTTAAATGAGTAAGAGCATTTTTTTAATATAATTTAGTTACTTTTAAATTAAGTACAATAATTTAATAATAAAAGCGAATCATTTTAATCGAAAGAAAGGGTTCAAGATACAACAAGTAGCTTTGAACGTCCCATTTACTTCCTAGTTATTTGTTTGTTACGTGCAGTTAATGGCTTTATTGTATAGGAAAAAGACAGTCAATCTTATCACTAGGTTAACTATATTATCCTATCTATTTCAATACTAAATATTTCCTTATTAATAGAAATTATTTAGAAAACTTTAATTTTTCTTAAACTAGAATGAACAAAACTTTAAATGCTCTACGAAATTTTATCATGATAGCTTACTAAGGACTTGCCTGTGCATGTTTTCAGTATTATTGGAACAATTATACCGATAAGTAACTAACCGGTTCACAAAAAGACTTAATTGTTTAGTTCATCAGCCAAAAGGGTGATTTGAAACTCTAGAGGTTTTACTAAGTAAAATCGGGAGTGAGTTACCATGCCTTCCTCACTGATTGGAAGAAAAGTATGCTTATCAGCATGCCCGGCCCTCTGTAAAGCATCTACTTTCCATCCTGCAAATGACACCTTTACTTCATTTGAATCAGTCATTTCAGATAGCCCATAAGTCAAAATTTTGCCTTTTTTGGTTTAATACATTTCCGGATTAATTGAATGTAAACAGATCATTTTCTACACAAATCAAAGAAGTCTGGCTCTAATATAATCCTAAGAGCTTATCCTTATGATATAAGGGTTATCCTAAAACATTTTTTCCGATTGAAAAAAAAATTGGTGGTATTTTGAAGCTAAAGTCCAACACTTTAGAAAATACAAAGTTTTGCGCAAAAATCTCTATTATAGGAGAAAACTACTATAAATTGATGATGGTGACAAAATAAAAACCGTGAATATTTCAGACAACAAATTTTATTTGAAGTCAAGAATTTCAATTTTTAATGAAGTTGAAAGGTTCCTCAAGTGATAAGTGTAATAAATAATTAGGCCTAATAAATTATTGCATAAAAAAATTTCTTGTGGTTATTAAACAAAGAATTTCATACAGAAACAACGTACGTCAGCATTTTACTTTTTTACTTCAGGAACAACATAAGACTGAAGTTAGTATTTTGACTTTCGTGCTTTCTGAAATTACCAATTCATTCACCATAGGGTTTGGCTGTATAATGAAATTTATTACTCTCAGACGATATAACTGTGATTAATGTGTTTTAAACCTGTACCTCTTCTGTTCTTAAATGCTTCAGTCTTATATTTGTCTGATCATGTGGTGAGAAACTAGCTGATCATGTGATGAGAAACTAAACTATTTTTGTATCCCTGAAACTGGCAAATCAAGTGAAAATAATTAACATTAAACCTGCCTGTTATGGGCAAAAAAGACCATACTAAAATAATTTATGTCGTTTTGGTTGAAAGCTTAAAGGTTGGTTTGAACCCCTGGTGAAAACAATACTAAGATGTAAACATCCGAAGTAACTAAATAAAAATAATATTCTTTATTTGTCAGAGAAGAAAAATACTACAAAAGATCGTGTACTTATTTATTTTGTGTCTTTTATTAATTTACTTGTTTCGCTAAAATACATTTCAGCGATCTAGCTTATCTGTAACTGAGCAAACTAAAAATATTAATTTAAGGGTTGAACACCCTTTTCAACCACTACGGGTAAATTTTTGAATTCTTTTAGGTGTAATTTTTTCAGCGTCATTTTAAGTAACATCTCCACCGAGTTTCAGCCATATAACTTGTCCAGAACGTAGTAAATAAAAAATATTGATTTAAGGGTTGGACGCCCTTTTCAATCTTTTAGGGATTTATTTTTGCAATTGTGTATCAAATCATTCGCCGTATAATAATTTTTAACGGTATTTTTGTTAAAATTCAAACTGTATTTCGGACAATTTATAAGTTCGATTGTGAATATGAATACTATTAAGAATTAATTTGTAGTCAGTTGTACATTAAGACCTCTCTATTTCGGACTTCAGTAATTCGGAATTTGTGATAATTCGGACTGCTTTTAGAATAAAATATATAACTTATATGAATGTAATGTTGTTTAGGTCATCAGCCAAAAGGCTGGTTTGAACCTGTAGAGGTTTTACTAAGTAAAACGAGGAGTGAGGTGGTTTACCATTGCCTTCCTCACTGAGTGGAAAAGTACGCTTATCAGCATGCCGGGCCCTCTGAAAAGCACATATTTTCCACTCTGCAAATGACACCTTCACTTCATTCACCACAGGGTCTGGCTGTATAATGAAATTCATTACTTTCAGAGGAGATAACTCTGATTAGTGTCTTTTACACCTCTACCTCTTCTGCTCTTAAATGATTCAGTCATTCAATTGGCTGACCATGTGATAAGAAACAGAACTATTTATTTTAGCCCTGCAACAAACAGATTGAGTGTAAATAATTTGACACTCCACCTGTCTGTTATGGGCAGATGAATGTAATATAAAATAAAATAAATAAAATGGGTAGGTATTTAATTATTTAAATGAAAATTAAAGTTTATCAGTTACGAATTTAGTTCATATACTGTATTCTTTTAAGTTTTCCTTGAAAATAAAAACAAAATCTAACATTTAGTTATAACAATCGGTCTTTTGGTTCAAATTTTCGCGAAGTATTCTACAATTCGGAATTTTCCTTAATTTGCATTGGACCGAAATATAAGTTTTAAATAAAAATAGAATCTGTTAAAATGTAAAATATTGATAAACACCTCTAAATTAAAAAAAAATGAATAAATAAAGAACAATTTCGTTAAATCTAAGAATAGATTTTTAAAATGTTTATCTCTCATTTAATACGTTTAATATTGACCACTTTTGAAAAGAGTCCAATTTAAAATAAGTGGGAAGTCTACAGTTCTTTTACAAAATATCAGTAATGCATGCATTAAAAAAAATAAATGAGAACTCTAGTTATCAAAAACAGTCTGGAGAAACACTCACATGACTTTCTCTTCTCAATGTAGATAATGAACAATATAACCTATTTATTGTTTAATCATGAGTAAACAATGTAAAATGAAAAACATACCTAATTTTAATTAATCATAAATGAATGAGACAAAATGAAAATCAACCTCTGCAGAACTTAAAACTAAGAAAAACACTTATTGACGCTAAATTAGATAGACTTCTGGAAAAAAATGGTTGATAAAAGTTGTAGGTATTTTACTTTTCCATAGGCTAACTTTGATGATTATAGACTTTTGTCATACTTTTTTTTATCCCTAGTGTGTGTACGTTCAATCTGTTCAATTCAGAACAATAAGCAACCCCATGCCCAAATGAGATGAGGATGAGGATGAGGATGTCTTGTATAGACCCAGGCCGACCATTCCTGAGAAAGTATGGTTAATTGAACCCCAACCATCAAAGTACACCGGTAACCACTGTTATCATACTAAGACTGTAATTTTTAAAAAAACCCATTTTTTACCAATTCTGATGAGCAACATACAGAAAGTCACTAATTGATGCTAAACTAAACGTTTTAGAAATCATGTTTAAAATAAAAGTTGTAGGGTATCTAATTTTCTGCAATTTTAATTATAATTTCACATTTACCCTAAAGTGCATATTTTAGGGCATTGGCCGGCCACATTGGCGTGGTTGGTAACGTGCTTGCCTCTCATCATGCAGTCTTGGGTTCTAATCTCATTCAGGTATGGCATATTTTCATACGTTACAAAAAGCATTACATCCTTCACCGTCTGCATTAGCAGTTATTGCAGAACAGTCGGACGTTAAACAAAAAAAAATAAAAAAATAAAAATAAAATGCATATTAAGGCTGAAATCTTAAAAACCCCAATTTTTCTACGAGAGCATAGCCTCCCTAAGAATTTCTGCAGACATGGCGCTTACCCTATTATATACAGAATAACAAATTTAGTAAATGACGGAATTCAAACACAAAACTCATAAAAACCGTTTTTGAGAAAATCGTAAAAAGTAAAATACGACACGAATAAACTACTAACGTGTGACCGATTTTGGAGAAAATGTTCATGCCGGATACCCACGTGGTGCGTAACTTAAATTCCATGTTTCAACCTCATGCTATTCCGTTCTTGAAATATTTTGTTTACACACAAACCAATTTTGCTAAAAACGTGTTTTTTTGGGTTCAGGGGGCTGAAAACGTGTATATCCGGTGAAAACTCAATTTTGAAAAATCTACATGAAAACAAAGTAGGTACTTTTCTTCCTCCTTTGAAGAAAAAAACGTATTTTTTCAAATGCATCGTCATTGTTCGACAACTATTTCCTATAACAACTCCTACACGGGTCGTCCATTTTATATAATTCTTTCACTAAAAATTAATTGAAAATTTTCTCTCAATTTCATTTCGTACATGTACACAGTTATCTTTCAATACGGAAAATTTTCTCGCATGCTGACTTTTTGTATCGTATTTCGCGATTTTACAAAATTTATTTACCAAAATACCTCGTACCGTAAAAAGTAATGACTTTCTGTTAAATTTTTTTGCATCATCGTTTTTCATAATTATTACAGAACAAACGTGCCAAATATTATGTTAATCCGTAAAATAGGCGTAGAACAATGACGATGTTTTGAAAAAATACGCTTTTTTTCTTCAAAAACAAAACTTTTATTAATGCCGGCCGCATTGGCGTATTTGGTAACGTGCTCGCCTCTCATCATGCGGTCCTGGGTTTGAATCCCACTCAGGCACGGCATATATTCATACGTTACAAATAATAATTTCATCCTCACACAGTTGCACCCCAAACCTCATCGTTAATGACCTTGCATTTGATGTGACGTTAAATAAATAAATAATAAAAAAAACCTTTTATTAAATTATAAATTTACTCATTAAGCTTGTGTTTTTCATAATAATTTTATAGAGCATAAAACATGCAAAATACTTTGTTTTATCAAAGTACGTCATTTTTGGCAAGTTTCAGTTACTTAAAAAAAAATTAGATATGTTTTGTGAAATGGTTTTACAATCCGCATATTACTCCTCTCTGCCGGAGGCCATCAAGTTACAGACAGACCACAATGATACTAAGACTGCAGATAGGATATTGTGAATTTAAATTATCTTACCCACAAACACCGTTTTCACAGAATTCACGGAATTTAAACACAAAACTCTTAGGAATCGTTTATGAGAAAATCGTAAAAAGTAAAATACGACATGAATAAACTACTACTTCTGTGTGACCGATTTTGGAGAAAATTTTCATGCCGGAACCCCTAGTGGTACGTAACTTAAGTTCCATGTTTCAACCTCATGCTATTCCGTTCTTAAAATATTTTGTTTAGACACAAACCAATTTTGCTAAAAACGTGTTTTTTTGGGTTCAGGGGGCTGAAAACGTGTATATCCGGTGAAAACTCGATTTTGAAAAATTTACATGAAAATAATATACTTTCCTTCCGTACATATTCATATGGGGCAAGAGAACGTAAAAATTACAAAACTGAACTAAAATTTCAAATCATTTGTTAAATTAAAATATTATGTATAACTTAGTCAAGTTTTATCATAGCAATCTTTTATAAAATTTAATATTTAAATTATCTATGCAGGAGTAGTAATAAATTAATTTTCTTCAGATATAAGTTTAGGCTAGAGATAATAAATATTATTATCTATATCTGAAAATCTGTACATTTGATAATATAAAAGCATATTTTTTACATTGAATATTCATTTTTATACGCGAATTTAATTGTTTATTGATATTATAAACACATGCAAAGAAAATAAGGGTTGTTCTTAAATGGAGCAACTTTAAGATGGGGGATGCGAAATCGATTTCATCTCGAATGAAAGTTTGATTACCTGTGTTATTTACAGCTGGTAGATCCTCTTCCTTTGGGAGAGCCGAGGGGCGGGGACTTTCCGCCATATCCAAAAATTTAATCCAGGAAAACTTAAATTAAAAAATTGTTCGTCACTGATTACTTAAAAGAGCCGCACTAAATGATTAGAAGCGAATTCACCGACCGGTACGCCGCTTGTTGCCGCTAGTTGCGCTGTTGCTCCTATCCCAGCTGTATCCTGCTGCAGACTGCCAGGGATCACGGAATCAAATCATATCTACAACAGCGCTACCTATCCGATTCTTTATCAACTAATTGTTATTGACCAGCGTAAAGTTGTTTTCAGCCATTGTCCTCCGTATAACAATAAAAAAAACCCAGTTCATTGTTCTTTACACCTAACATTTTTCATAAAAAAAAATCCTTCAAGAAATTTTATTTAAGTTCATAAAGTAACTGGTGATCGATACCAGTTACTTTCTCTTGCCCTATGTTAGTAGGGCACTGAGAAGGAAAGTAAAATTTGTCATGTAAATTTTCCGAAATAGAGTTTTCACCGGTATTAAACCTACACGTTTACAGGACCACTAAACCCAAGAAACATGTTTTTAGCGATTGTTTTGGGTGTCTGCCCGTCTGTGTGCGTGTTAACAAAATATTTCAAGAACAGAACAGCGTACAAATTAATTTTAAATTAAACGTAAGTTAGGTATCACCATTTTTTTTACAACCGACTGTTTTGCAAAAAATTCAAAAAACGCAGTTTTTTGCTAATGCAGTATTAACGATGAGAAGAATGATAGACGACAATTCCCCAACTTTCTGTATGTTTTCGTTGCCTACTTTTAAATTTCCCATCTCTTCTGAACCACAACTTTCCTCTCTTGCTACTACACAACACTTTCGTTTTGTTCTTATTTATTTATAATGTATAGGAACTATTCTGCCCATAACAGACAGGTGGAGTGTCAAATTATTTACACTCAATCTGTTCGTTGCAGGGCTAAAATAAATAGTTCTGTTTCTTATCGCATGGTCAGTCAATTAAATGACTGAATCATTTAAGAACAGAAGAGGTAGAGGTGTAAAAGACACCAATCAGAGTTATCTTCTCTGAAAGTAATGAATTTCATTGTACAGCCAGACCCTGTGGTGAATGAAGTGAAGTTGTCATTTACAGAGTGGAAAATATGTGCTTTTCAGAGGGCCCGGCATGCTGATAAGCGTACTTTTTCACTCAGTGAGGAAGGCAGTGGTAAACCATCTCACTCCTTGTTTTACTTAGTAAAACCTCTAGAGGTTCAAACCAGCCTTTCGGCTGTTGACCCAAACAACATGGAACTATTTAATCCCAGACTAAGCTTCTCAATTCTTAGAAGATACAACTTGTTTTCTTTATTCTATACTTAATTCTTTTTACTTTCTCTTGCCTATATGAATATATAGGAAGGAAAGTATTGTTTTCATGTCGATTTTTCGAAATCGAGTTTTCACCGGATCTATACGTTTTCAGACCCCCTGAACCCAAAAAACATGTTTTTAGCGATTGGTCTGTGTGTGTGTGTGTGTGTGTGTGTGTGTGTGTGTGTGTGTGTGTGCGTGCGTGCGCGCGTGTGTGTGTGGGTGTGTGCGCGCGTGTGTGTGTGTATGTGTGTCTGTGTGTGTATACAAAATATCTCAAGAACGGAACATCGTACGAACTTGAAACTTCAAACTTAAGTTACATATTACTACTGGACCCGACACGAACATTTTCATCAAAATCGGTCAACCGGAAGTAGTAGTTTATTCGTATAATTTTTCACTTTTTTGCGATTTTCTCAAAAACTGATCCTACGATTTTTTTTAATATCGCCTGGTTTACTCAATTTTTTATTCTCTATAAGATAGGGTAGGTGTCATGTTTGCTAAAATTCTAGGTGAGGCTGTTTTCACGTAAAAACAAAGTTTTTTTAAGATTACGGCTTTAATATGCAATTTACCGAAAAAAATTTATATAATAAAAGTTGTAGAGAATTTAAAAACATACAATTTTTATTTCAAACATTTTTTTGTATAACGCTTAGTTTAGCAGTAATTAGCAATTTTCTGATTTTTTCTCACGAAAACGTGAGAAAAATCGATTTTTTAAAGATTTCGGCCTTAGTATGCATTTTATAATAAAAGTGTATATAATTGAATTTATAGAAAATTAAAGGATCTTCAACTTTTATTTAGAACATTTTTCTCTACAGAGCCTAGTTTAGCGTGAAAGAGTGATTTTCTGTATTTTTAAGCCAAATTGAGGTCGATTGTCATTTTGCGTCTTTCACTCATGATTAAAATTAGGTTATGTTTATTGAGGTTGGTTTTTTGTTTATTTCTAATGTTTTATTACTATTGTTAGCATTATTGTTAATTATTAGCATTGGCAAGAGAAAGTTGTGTGAGTGTTTTACACCAGATTTTTTTCAATTTGATAAGAAAATATACGTATGTTAATTCTAACCCCAGCATTTTGACATTATCAGCCTTATTCCATAGACCTGTCTTACTTCCTCAGAACTCTTAAGTAACACGTGGCCGACCATGTTGTAGTGGTCAGCGCACCTGGTTACTACACCAAGGGTCTCAGGTTTGATACCCTGGACAGTCTGCAATCATCCTTTATCTGCATTAAGGCTTATTCCCACAATACTAGTACTAGCTGCTAGTTGACAAGCATCTAGCAAAGGAGCATAATGGGAAAAATCTGGTGTGAAACACTCACACAACTTTCTCTTGCCAATGCTAATAATTAATAATAAACCTAAAATTATTAATAAAATATTAGAAATAAACAAAAACTAACCTCAAAAACATAACCTTATTTTAATCATGAGTGAATGACGCAAAATGAAAATCGAACTCAGTTTGGCTTAAAAAAAACGGAAAATCACACTTTCACGCTAAACTACGCTCTGTAGAGAAAAATGCTTTAAATAAAAGTTGTAGATCTTTTAATTTTCTATAAATTTAACTCTATACACTTTTGTCGTAAAATGCATACTAAGGCCGAAATGTTAAAAAAATCGATTTTTCACACGTTTTCGTGAGAAAAAATCAGAAAATTGCAAATTACCGCTAAACTAAGCGTTATACAAAAAAATGTTTGAAATAAAAGTTGTAGGATTTTAAATTCTCTACAACTTTTATTATATACATTTTTGCGTTAAATTGCATATTAAAGCCGTAATCTTAAAAAAACTATGTTTATACGTCAAAACAGCCTCACCCAGAATTTCAGCCAACATGGCGCCTATCCTATCTTGTAGAGAATAAAAAATTGAGTAAATGAGACGATTTTAAAAAAAATCGTAGGACCAGTTTTTGAGAAAATTGCAAAAAAGTGAAAAATTACACGAATAACTACTACTTCCGGTTGACCGATTTTGTTGAAAATGTTCGTGTCGGGTCCGGTAGTAGTATGTAACTTAAGTTTCAAGTTTCAAGTTCGTACAATGTTCCGTTCTTGAGATATTCTGTTCACACACACACACACACACACACACACACACACACACACACACACACACACAGACCAATCGCTGAAAACATGTTTTTTTTGGGTTCAGGGGGTCTGAAAACATATAGATCCGCTGAAAACTCGATTTCGAAAATCGACATGGAAACAATACTTTCCTTCCTATATATTCATATAGGCAAGAGAAAGTAAAAAACAACTAGCAGCTAGCTGAGTTGTTGTTTAGGTCATCAGCTGAAAGGCTGGTTTGAACCTCTAGAGGTTTTACTAAGTAAATGAGGGATGAGAAGGTTTACAATTGCCTTCCTCACTGAGTGGAAAAGTACGCTTATCAGCATGCCAGGCCCTCTGAAAAGCACATATTTTCCACTCTGCAAATGACACCTTTTCTTCATTCACCACAGAGTCTGGCTGTATAATGAAATTCATTACTTTCAGAGGAGATAACTCTGATTAGTGTCTTTTACACTTTTACCTCTTCTGTTCTTAAATGATTCAGTCATTTAATTGGCTGACCATGTGATAAGAAACAGAACTATTTATTTTAGCCCTGCAACGAACAGATTGAGTGTAAATAATTTGACACCCAACCTGTCTGTTAGGGGGCAACTTGAGTTAAAGCACTAGTATTCACTAGCGTGATAGTGATTTTTAGCATGTTTGATTTTACTAGCACTAGTAAGGGAGAAAAGGTCACATGATTGACTAGTGCTAGTAAACTAGCTTGGTATTAACATTTGGAAACATTGTTAGTTGGAAGTAAGCTGTTATCAGGAGCAGATGTTTAGTGTTGTGGGCGAAGTATCAGGAAAAAAGGAGCAACTGACGTGGAATTCTAATTTAATTTCAAAATTTTAAGTCACTCATTCGAAAGAAACTCGTATATTCTTTCGTATCTTTCAAAGTGAATTTCCTCACAAGTCCTGAAAACGCCCCAAACTTTCCTTTTCTAATGATCCACTTCTTCACACACTCACTACGGTTTTTCTTTTTCAGCTCCCTCTGGTATGCTTTGTGTACTCCCATCATCAAGATTATATCTAAAGTTTTACAGTTTACATTAACAGAAGATGTGATTTATTAAGTAACATTTACTTTGTACAGCAGTACATGACACAGTACTTGACGAGGTACCTTCATTCTACCGTCGTCATGTAGTTTAATAAGGGTATTATCCTGAATAAGGGTATTATCCTGAAAGTGTTGTGCAGCAGCAAGAGTGGTTTAGAAGAGATAGTAAATTTAAAAGTAGGCAACGAAAACATACAGGAAGTTAGGGGATTCTGCTATCTAGGGAGTAAAATAACAAAGGATGGTAGAAGCACAAATGATATCAAGAGTAGAATTGCTCAAGCTAGAAAAGCCTTTGAAATGAAAAACAGCTTACTGACTACAAACATTGATTTACAGATTAGGAAAAATTTCTTAAAACTTATGTTTGGAGTGTAGCATTATACGGAAGTGAAACGTGGGTGATAGGGGCAGTAGAAAGGAAGAGGATAGAAGCTTTTGAAATGTGGTGTTATAGGAAAATGTTAAAGATTAGGTGGGTGGACAAAATAAGTAATTTAGAGGTTCTTAGGCGAGTGGATGAAAAAAGAAGTATATGGAAGCATCTTACCAAAAGAAGGGATAGGCTAGTGGGGCATATCCTAAGACATCCAGGTATTGGGCTATCAATAATGGAGGGTAATATTGAGGGAGTAAATTGTAGAGGGAGGCAAAGATTAGAATATATAAAGCAAATTACAAAAGATGTAGGGTGTTACAGGTATGTAGCTATATGAAACGACTTGCACAAGATAGAACAGTAAGGAGAACTGCATCAAACCAGTCGAGAGACTGATGACAAAAAAAAATCCTGAAACAGGTCTGATTCTCTGGTGCCGTTCACTAAATTTTTCCCAACCGGGAACAAATTAATGGTGTCGAGCACTTGCTGGTTCAAATATATTACGGCGACAGATCCTAACTATATTTTAACTTTTAATTGTAATTTTACTTCTGAACCTTTTTCTAGACTGTTAGGACTACATTTTGTTCTTAATGTTCTTGATGTTGGGCACCTTGTGTGTCAAGAGGCTTCCCTGACAAGAGAGCGAGCAACACGCATCCCCCTGGTTGCCAACCAGGTTCATCCTCACTCTTGATATTTTAGTTTAGTTAATAATAAATTAGATATGTGACAGTCGCCAGTCACGGAAAATAAAGAGTTCTACGGAACGGCCTCCAGGTCTATGCTTTTTGGTGATGAATCGGAAGGGAGGTGGCGGGAGAAATGCCAGCAAACTAATTACCAATTGTACAGCCGTACATAACACAACTCATGTACATCTTCAGAGCACTCGTCTTAACCCTTTCTAACACAGTGTGATGAAGAAGTCACACTGGAGTGAAATAACAGATATCAAAATTTTAGATATTAACAACTACTTTGGATTAGGAACGCTGGGTGTGAAGTGTAATAATTTTCTGTACCCTAGCCAGGAATCGAACTTGTGACTTCTCCTTTGCAGTGTAGCATACTGACCATTGCACTACGGAGGCGACCATTAATTAGTTTCTTTTAAAAATTAATTTTAGTTTTAAATATTCATGTTCATTTTTACTAAAATAAAGTAGCATTTTCTTTGAATATGTCGTACGTACGTACGTACAAGTATATTTTTTTAGATTGTTTTTAAAAAGTGATTTTATCCATTTTATCAATATTTTTAATTGTAAAATATTTTGTCTTAAATGATGACTTTAAAATTAAAATCAAATTTAGTTTTTTTGTTACAAATCTAAGTAAGAGAATATATTTTGCTTAGGAAGCCTGAACATAATTTTACATATTCATATTGTTGTATGAAACAATGAACAGATATTTTTTTCGTATAGTTAAAATAATTGGGATTGAAAGGGTTAATAAACAAGCTCCATGGGAACTGTCACCTACACGCTAGTACTGTCCAACAAGTTTGGAAAAGGGATTCCTTCCCTTCTGCACTCCATGTATGCCATGTCGCATTACGCGCCGTCCCGTGAACATTAACTCGGATAATCACCCTATTATAGTTGAGTTGTGCGTACTGATCTATTCGATCCGGTGCGAACAGGAATGGAAGAAGTGTGGAAGGGACGGAATCTTATTTCGATCACTGTCGAGCGGTAGGTCCTGCTAGCACAGTAGTAGCTAATACTAGCAGCTAGTGAACTAACATCATGAGAATAGGCCATTAGCAATTAAGGAGATTTATGTAAAACGGGCGTATACTGGTACACACCTTTTTTAGGATAATGGTGTTTTTGAACTCTCCATGATTTTCTCTATAGGCTGAAAATTTTATTTCTATGTCTTTGTATTTGAGTTTGAAACATTGAGATGAAGAAGGCTGAGTACTTTTTATTTGTAAAAAAGGTTAAGAAAAAGGTTTTTTTTTGTCATCAGTCTCTCGACTGGTTTGATGCAGTTCTCCAACCTGTTCTATCTTGCGCAAGTCGTTTCATATCTACATACCTGTAACACCCTACATCTTTTGTAATTTGCTTTATATATTCTAATCTTTGCCTCCCCCTACAATTTTCTCCCTCAATATTACCCTCCATTATTAATAGCCCAATACCTGGATGTCTTACGATATGCCCCACTAGCCTATCCCTTCTTTTGGTAAGATGCTTCCATATACTTCTTTTTTCATCCACTCGCCTAAGAACCTCTAAATTACTTATTTTGTCCACCCACCTAATCTTTAACATTTTCCTATAACACCACATTTCAAAAGCTTCTATCCTCTTCTTTTCTACAGAAAAAAAGCTTTATAAAAACAGGAACTGTCTTATATAGATTAATAACAGAGTTTATGAACAATTTTGTTAACTTTTAATAAAATCTTTGATTCAGCAAAAAGTATTATTACAGTGTACAGTATTATACTTTTATTTTCTTGATTACAGTAAAATATAATAAATAGGGTGTTTATAAAACGTGGCTAATGATCATCTCCCTAAAAAATGTGCATAATTGTAATATTTATTTAGGAGGTATATTTCTTTGTTAATTTGCCAAAATAAGTTATATTCAGTATAACACTAAAAAACGAACTTTATTTTAAAAATATTCAATTAGATAGCTGTTCCTAAATATTGTACTCTACAAAAGTTACAGGCAAGATAAAGTTTCAAACCTCGTTTTCTCAAAATTTAAATTTCTAACAAGTATCCTTTTTACAGACCTCCTTAATTATGTGCAAACTATCAGACATAAGCCAACCGCATTGGCGTAGTTGGTAACGTGCTCGCCTCTCATCATGCGGTCTTGGGTTTGAATCCCATTAAGGAACGGCATATTTTCATATGTTACAAAAATCATTTCATCATTTACCGTCTGCATTAGCAGTAATTGTAAAACAGTCGGACATTAAACCAAAAAAAAAAAAAAAATCAGACATAAAACAAAACAAAAATCTCCACCAAGAACAAAAAATGGGACCTAATACTGAACACTGTTGAAAACTTCAAAAAAAAAATAATAAAAAAGAACCAAACCAAAACATAATTTTTTTAAATTTTACAAAATTTTATTGCCACCATTACTTTTATTTTGTCACCATACTTTTGTCTACTACAGTAAAAATCAACAGTACCTAAGAATAATGTTGCATTATTTTGTATTGGAAAATATTATGAACTAAACAGCTGATGTTTACACTAACAATATTTATACTCTATTTAAATTAACAGAAACAAATTAACAAGTTAAGTTTTACAAGATTTAGTATAACTTTTTAACACAAAAATGAGTACAAAAATGAAGAAAGTTTGGTTTGTAGCCATCTGTGCTTACCTATTTTTTTCTATTTTTCATGATTAAATTATAAAATACGAGTAGCTCAAGAATGGTGACAGTCATTTCATGAATTAACTTCTTGTACTAAAATAATTAACTACTTCTTCTTTACATGTGAACAATCTCATACAGCTGTTTATAATTTACTTTTGTTTTTGTATGTTTATGATTTGTTTA
Organism: Catonia carolina; assembly: GCA_035578175.1. NCBI lineage: Eukaryota > Metazoa > Arthropoda > Insecta > Hemiptera > Achilidae > Catonia > Catonia carolina. Next base: position 71,337,524 of record JAQMRL010000005.1, read on the forward strand.
TACATTGACAACCATTATTGTATTAGTACATTTATCAGTAGAATTCTTTTGTGTATTAAAGCCTAATTTCAGGTTACTCATTCTTTATGTCTATAACACTTCTAGTGTAGAGAATGATGATTTATAGGTACTTAAATTTTTTGACTAATTTGCAAAGATGATGATCTTGTGGGACTAGTAAAAAGAATAATGTACTAAAAAAATGTGTTTATAGTGCACTTTTTAAAATAAAAAATTTTATTCATACATAGGTAATTTTGTTTAGTTTTTTAGTTGTTGTTAAGGTCACCAGCCGAAAGGATAGTTTGAACCTGTAGAGATTTTACTAAGTAAAACGAAGAGTGAGGTGGTTTACTATTGCCTTCCTTACTGAATGGAAAAGTATGCTTATCAGCATGCCGAACCCTCTGAAAAGCACATATTTTCGACTCTGCAAAGGACACCTTCACTTCATTCACCATAGGGTCTGGCTGTATAATGAAATTCATTACTTTCAGAGGAGATAACTCTGATTAGTGTCTTTTACACCTCTACCTCTTTTGTTCTTAAATGATTCAGTCATTTAATTGGCTGATCATGTGATAAGAAACAAAACTATTTATTTTAGCCCTGCAATGAACAGATAGTGTAAATAATTCGACACTCCTCCTGTCTGTTATGGGCAGGATGTTTTTTAGTTAGTCATGTTATCAGCTAGCCTAAGTAGTCATTTATTTCCTTATAAAACCTTTTTAAAGATGATACCTAAACGTATGTAAGAGCGTTTTCTATAGCTTAAACAATCCATGTCTTGCATCCTATACCCCAACGCCTCCTATCATGCCATCATCATCCAAGTCTTGTCTCGCAATCACCTCCAACATTCCCATCACCCATTCTCTTGGAGGCCATCCACACTTCATTGTTTAATATCGACTCCATTACCACATTATTCTAGGCCATTTCTATGTCTCCATTCTCCTAACATGACCATATCACTTCTGTCTTCTTCCCTCCATATCATCAATCATACGAGGTGCGGGTATTAAATAAAGAGAGTAACATTAAACATTTTATTTTTATTTTATACATAATCACTTATTGTTACCTTCAAAATACACTTCTTCTCTATCCCTAGAACACTCCATGCGAATTTTCCATTGTTGGAAACAGTGCTGGAAGTCATCTTCTGTCAGCTCCTTCAGGACACGTGCCACTTCCTCTTTTACAACTTTCAAAGACTCAAATCGTGTCCCTTTTAATGCAGATTTTACCTAAGGGAACAGGTAGAAGCCACATGGTGCAAAAGATCTGGTGAATAAGGTGGATGTTCTAACACTGAGATGCTGTACTTGGTTAGGAACCTCTTGACAGATAACGCGGAATGAGCTGGCGCATTGTCTTGGTGGAGAACCCATGATTTGTCCTTTCATATTTCAGGGCGTTTTTCCTTACACTTAGACGTAGTTTATAAAGTACCTCAAGGTAGTAATATTGATTGTTTGACCTTCAGGAACCCAGTGAAGGTACACAATCCCATGGATATCAAAAAAACAATCATCATTGCTTTAAATTTTGACTTTCTCATTCGAGCTATTTTGGCTCTCGGTGAAGTTCGGCTCTTCCAGTGCATGGATTGGCGCTTTATTTCCGGATCATAAGTAAAAAACCATGTTCATTACATATTATTATCTTCATCCTGTTCCCAAAGGTGAAATCTGCACTAAAATGGACAAGATTTGAGTCTGTGGAAGCTGTAAAAGAGAAAGCAGCACGTGTCCTGAAGGAGATGACAGAAGATGACTTCCAGCACTGTTTCCAACAATGGAAAATTCACATGAAGTAGTGTAGGGATAGAGAAGGAGTGTATATTGAAGGTGATAATAAGTGATAATGTATAAAATATAAATAAAATTTTTAACGTCACTCTCTTTATTTAATAGCCACACCTCGTAGTCCTTATAACTCCAATTTTTAGCGCTTGGCAGAAGTTAACAGTCAGTTGTCTAAAATTATATTGGGTTTTTCTGGAGAACTAGTAAGTTTTTTAAAGGCCTGCTAACAGAGCCGTGATGTGGTAAATCGTATGATAATTTTGGTGGAAAGATTATAGTTAGGTAAGTACAATAGGACAAAGGGGTAATCGACATGAATTGGCAGAATTTACTTTTGAAAACAGCAACTAGCATCTCTAAAGCAACTTTAAACAGACTTAGACTGTTAGAGCAAAATTCAAGATATTTAAAAATTTACTGTGTAGTATACAGCCTACAAATGCATTAAAAATATTTTATAAAGCATTTTACCACAGTTTAATTTGTTAATTTATTTTTATTTTATTTTTTATTTATTTAACGTTGTATCAACTGGAACGGTCATTAGCGACGATGTTGGGGTTTAATTGTGTACAATGGAGTATAAAATGATTTGTTTTTATAAAATGTATGAAAATATGTAGCTATATATATATATATTGGATAACGTTTGCTCCACTGTATTTTGAACAAATTTGGGAAAAGACAGCAGCCCTGATGTAACCCTTATTTGTCCTGAAACTGGTTGACAACTAGGATTTCTATTTGGCTCTGCTGTCTTGGTTAATTTATAAAAATGCCTGATTGTACCTATAGAACTGATTGTACCTATTGTACGCCGGCCGCATTGGCGTAGTTGGTAACGTGCTCGCCTCTCATCATGCGGTCTTGGATTCTAATATCCCATTTAGGCACAGCATATTTTCATACGTTACAAAAATAATTTCATCTTTTACTGTCTGCATTAGCAGTAATTGCAGAACAGTCAGACGTTAAACAAAAAAAAAAGTACCTATAGAATGATGTAAAAGTTCAGTTACCCTTTTGTAATTTTAAACCTCGTACAGGTATTACATCCAAACTTTCAGGAACTTTTTCTAACTAATTCCTCAACTTTTTGGAAGTTTCAATTGCATTTTCCCCTTTTTTGTCAAAGGGGTGGAAAGTCAAAAATTTTAAATAGCAACCCCTATTGAGTGACACATAATTTTAAATCTCTTTTTAAGATGAAAAAATTGGTGTAACGTAAACCCCTCTTCGAATTCCCAATTTAAAATAACGGAGCCTAACATAAATCAGATTTGTCTATTTTTTTAAGCATTGTATTCTTCACACAATTATTTAGCATTTTTATTCATTTTCTGATCCAGAAAAATGGCAAAATTTTTCTAATTTACAATATTGTGATTTAGAGAAAATTAACTCCGAGAACTTTTTCTACAATTATAAGAACTAAAAATATGGGGTCTACTCTTTACCTAAATCCTAATTAAACCTGTTTAGATGGTTGAAGCACCATTCTGTTTAGTGATTAAACCAGCCTTTTGGCGAATGACCTAAGCAACAACAGATGTATTGTGGGAGCTAATTACCTCATATCAAGCAAACCACTATTTTACATGGTAAAATAACTGGTCGAACAATTGTTTACCTGGTCGAACTATTAACAAGTTAATTTTTGACTAAAACAAATTACTAACTTTTGTAATCAGTTTTTTTAATGTAAATATAAACTTTCAGCATATATCACATCTGAAAAGGTTCTATTGCTTTTTAATCAGCTGAGAATCATCTGCTGCTCAAAAAAAAAATTACCATGAGAGCACAGTCCCTCACGAATTTCAGCAGACATGGTGCTTACTGTACCTTAAAGAGGATGATAATTTAGTAATTAAGGTAGTATTATAAAATCATTTTTGGGAAATTGAAAAAAAGTGAAAAATTAGATGAATAAACTACTTCTAGTTGACAAATTTTGATGAAAATGTTCTTGTCAGGTTCCCTGGTGGTACCTATCTTAAGTTAGGTAGTTGTTGTATATAAATTGATTACCAGAAATCTTACCCAACAGTAGAGCTTTTTTGTTTGCTGATGATACTTCAATCATAAACAAAAGGTTACTGGTAGAAAGTCTCGAAGTGAATACACATATTAGCATAGGATCTGTAGCAGGGGCGGTTCCAGGGCTGATTTTCGAGGGAGGGGCTATCTTGTTTTTATGTAGCTCTTACTACATAATTTGTAATACATAGTTTGTAATTGAGTCATTGAAAAGTCCTCTTTTATGCTGTATTGCTGTAACCACAATTTTAATTCATAGAGAAATTTTCAAGGTGCTGACTGGATGCGAGTGGCTTTTGACTACTGACACTGATTCTTATCTAAATACTTTTTAAAAATAGATACTTTCTGTTTGATTCATTTTTATACTAAAATAATTATTGTTAATTGATAGGTACGAGTATTGGGATTCAGTTTTGTTAGAAATAATAGCTTATAGAAAATATTAAACTACAGTCCAGCCTCTCTTAGTTTGCTCCTAATGTAAACAAATAATGACATCACTGAACATGCGCATTATATCAAAATGTGTACACGCTGATTAAAAAGTAACAACAAAATACTTTCAAAAGTATTTAAATACAAAATACTTTTAAAAGTATTTTTATAAATGAAATTGTTAGGTCTACATCATATCATGACTGATGTTTTTAGTACTTTAAGTACTTATAATTTAAAAAATAGTTAACTTAATAGGAATACGACATCCATAAAGGCGTAGACTCTAGCGTGCACCCTGTAGTAGCTGGCTTTGGTTTGTTGACAGTAGGAGCAAACTAAGAACGGCTGAACTGTAAGTTTTCCTAGTATTTCGGGGGGGGGGGCCATGGCCCCCATGGCCCCTTAAAATACAGAAAAAAGCTGTCAGGTGTATGATGGGAGTCAACCACCTTACCTTATGCAGATCACTATTTAAAGAGCTGCAATTGCTCATAGTTCCTTCTTTGTACATTTTTAAAGTGATAATGTGCGTAAAGCAAAATACCTTTTTACAGAATTTAGATGTTCACAACCACTACACGAGAAGCAGAATTGATTATTATGTTGCTAATCACAACACTAAATTGTTTGAACAAAAACCAACTTATGCAGGTAGAAAATACATCAATAAATTGCCACAACATTTAAAAAGTTGTGGCAATTTGTCATTTTAAAAATTGCTAAAACAATACTGTATTTGATTGATGAAACATTTTAGTGTGCACGAATTCCTTTCTAAATAGTTTTTGGTTGAAAAGTATTTAACTTCTAATTAAACAAATATTGTGTACTATTTGATACAAAGGGGTTCATGACAAGCCTACTGAGTTAACCCTTTCAGTGCCAAAACAATATTTAAAAGTTTGATCTAAGTTCCATTTAATTTGAATAAGGGTGTAAAAAAAGTGCCAGCACTTATTTCGAAGACTTGCTGGCGTAAGCCTGCCATTGCCGACTAAAATTTCAACGTTACAGAAAAATAAAATTTCCTGTTAAAAATTAATTTTTATTGTCTTCATGAAACCAGAAATCGTTCTAACACTAAAAATATTCAAAAATTTGTTTTTAGTTTATTTTCAGTCGAATTGACAGCTTGGTCATTAGCAACTACTAGCTAAGGGTTTTGGTACCTTAACGGTGGTTTTTTAATGTTTTAAATTTTCAGACCCTAGCGGGGAATTGAATCCGGGTTCTTTTGCTTTGTAGGTTAGAGCGCTAGTCACTACGCCACGGAGGTGGTTTCAAAATACATTATTCCATTAATTTTTGTTTAAAAGTTTTTTTTTGGAAATGTTTGTTTATCCGAATGTTGTTGGCACTTTATGGATAACTTACGGACGTCCGGTAAACCGAATTATATAACTACGTAAAATAGATTGACGTCCTATTTTCCAGACGTTGGCACTGAAAGGGTTAAGCAGTAGTGGAAAAAAATTATTGGTAAGTGATAAATTTATCACATTGTGTTTAACTTTTTAATTTTGGGTGCTATTTGATACAATGGGGTTCATGACAAGCCTACTGAAGTAAGCAATAGCAGCAGTGGCGGTCATAGTGGGTGGGCCCGGGCCCACCCACTTTTTAATATAACTTGACTGAAACAATAAAACAACGGGGATTTTTATTCAAAACAAGATGGAAAACAATAACGGTTACGATATTTACGTATCGCAAATAAGACGAATTAAACCTTATCTACGGGCATCTATGGCAGGGCAAAGACTTAGTAACCTGGCGATTGTATCCATAGGGAGTTAAGTTTTCCTTTAATGTCGGATCCAAATCCAGTTGTGGACGAATTTGCAGCTCAAAAAGGAAGACGGCTACAGTTCAGTTTGTTTTAAAGTAAACAATAATCGAGAGTTGACTAGTTTGTGTTATTATTTCTTCATAATTTTTACCAACATAATGGATTTGGACTTGATTTTTATATTTTCAAATTGTTTTTGTAACTCATGCACTGTATTTAAAGTGTTCAATTTAGTAAATTTCTTATAAATATTACAAGGTTGTGTTTGTTTATTCAATACTAATCCTGAAATAAAGATAGAATGTACTCAATCAGTTATCTACATTTTGTATTCATTTTATAAAATCATAGACAAATATATATATATATATATATATATATTTATGTTTTACATGGGTAAAAATAATGTACATTACATATAAATATATAAGTGGGCCCACCCAGAAAAAAATTTCTGGAGCCGCCACTGAGTAGTAGAAACACATTTTTGGTGGTAAGTGTTGAATTTATCATTGTGATTAACTTTTTGTTTATCAGTTTTATCTTGACATGTCCTATACTCCCTTTTGGAGTCTCCTGGATGCAAAAAGTTCCAAGTTTCAACCTCATTCGATATTCCGTTTTTGAAATATTTTATCCACACGTACACGACCATTCACTCATTGACATATTTCTTGGGTTCAGTGCAGCTAGTTTATTGTGTATTTTTGGCGAAAATTTGATTTTGAAAAATCAACAAGAAAACAATACTTTCCTTCCCTAGTTATTAATTTAGAGCCAGAGAAAGTAAAAAAGAACTAAGTAAACATAAGTACAATTTTGTAGCATTTCACAAATTTTTAACTCCATCATTATAATAATAAGAATAAATTGTAATCTAATTAATATTTTTTTTTTTTTTTTGTAAAATTATATTATCAATAAAACAGCTGATTTTTAAACAAACAATAATATTATTTACATTCGACTCCATGAACTAAATTAACAAGTTACTTTTACACGATTTACTATAATTTTTTAAAAGAAAATGAGCTCACAAATGAAAAAGGCTGGATTTATAGCACTTTGTGCCTACATGTTTTATCTGTTTTTAAAAACTGAATTAAATAAGTACAAGAATGGTGACAGTTCAGAATAATAAATTTTACATGAAGAATTCAGAAAAATTGAAATTTTTAATTTTTTGACTAATTGTAAAGATGATTTTGTTGGTTTAGAAGAAAGAATAGCATATTATAACATGTATATCGTACGTTTCTTTCAATAAAAACTGTATTAGTCATATGTAGATAATTACGTTTTGTTTTTGAGTTAATAGTTATATTCTCAGCTAATCTAATGTGTCCTTTAGTTTCCTTATACAGGTAATCTTTTTAAAGATGATACATACATAATATAAGAAAAGTTTCTACAGTTTAAACTTGCTGTGTCTCACATTGTAAACACCACAGCCTTCTATTATGGCAACATTAATCTTCAAAGACTCCCATCACTCCTATTCCTTCCTATTTGCTTCCTTCTTTCATGTGGGTTCCATTCCCACGTTCTTCTAGACCATCTATGAGGTGTGGCTATTAATTAAAGAGACTGACGTAAAAAATTTTATTTTAATTTTATATATAATCACATACAGTCATCCAATATACACTCCTTCTCTATCCCTACAACGCTCCATGAGAATTTTCCATAGTTGGAAACAGTGCTGGCAGTCATGTTCTGTCAGCTCCTTCAGGACATGTGCCGCTTTCTCTTTTACAGCTTCCACAGACTCAAATCGTGTCCCTTTTAATGCAGATTTCACCTATGGGAACAGGTAAAAGTCACATGGTGCAAGATCTGGTGAATAAGGTGGATGTTCTAACACTGAGATGCTGTACTTGGCTAGGAACCTCTTGACAGATAATGCGAAATGAGCTGGCACATTGTCTTGGTGGAGAACCCATGATTTGTCCTTCCACATTTCAAGGCGGTTTTTCCTTACTCTTTAACATAGTTTAGAAAGTACCTCAAGGTAGTAATATTGATTAATTGTTTGACCTTCAAGAACCCAGTGAAGGTACACAATCCCATGGATATAAAAAAAAAAAATTATTGCTTTAAATTTTGACTTGCTCATGCAAGATTTTTTGGCTCTCGGTGAAGTTAGGCTCTTCCAGTGCATGGATTGGCGCTTTATTTCCGGATCATAAGTAAAAAACCATGTTCATTACATATTATTATCTTCATCCTGTTCCCAAAGGTGAAATCTGCACTAAAATGGACAAGATTTGAGTCTGTGGAAGCTGTAAAAGAGAAAGCAGCACGTGTCCTGAAGGAGATGACAAAAGATGACTTCCAGCACTGTTTCCAACAATGGAAAATTCGCATGGAGCGTTGTAGGGATAGAGAAGGAGTGTATATTGAAGGTGACAATAAGTGATTATGTATAAAATAAACATAAATTTTTTTTACGTCAGTCTCATTATTTAATAGCCACACCTCGCATACTCCTCCATTCTCCTAACAAGGCCATACCACTTCAGTCAATGTTTTACAATACATGAAAAAGTGTTGTAAAAATCTACATAAAATTATTATAACTGCTTAGAGTGCTTTTTAATGTTTTAAAATAGCCCTTGTAAATACCTAAATCAGTGGTTCTCAAAGTGTGCCGGCCGCATTGGCATAGTTGGTAACGTGCTCGCCTCTCATCATGCGGTCTTGAGTTCGAATTCATATTATTAAATATCCAATTGTTCGAATTGAAGCCATAAATGTATATTTGAACAATTTTAGTTTTTTGTAAAACATATTTAAAATTTATGAAAATTACAATAAAATTTAAACTATTACTAAAACATAAATTATGTTATTAAAAAACAAAATATTACAGATTGCAAGGCATTATTTTATACAATAATGTTACTACTACAATATTACTGCATTAGTTAAATTTTTAATGTGTTTTATTTTAAAATATCATTCTTTCATGCTTTCTTGATCAACCGATATGCTGTAGTTATTATAAATTGCTTTCAAGTATCCCTTGCAAATAAATCTGGTGCGTTTACTGCAACAAACATGATGATTTAACAATTTCTAATATTTGACGCAAGTCAAATATTTCCCTGATCACGGACAGTTTGTCTGTTTTTGTCTCTCATCCCTAGTGGAATTATCATCAATTCTGACACAATTTAAAAGAAATAATAATCTGTATAAGCTCTTGGCAGCTTTCAATAACTGCACGCCTGTCCCATGTGATGAAATGTGAAAATTTTACTGTCTAAAGAGAGGGCAGTAATTATGCGATAAAAAAAAACGACACCAATGAGCCAAAACTATGACACGTAGACTGATCCCACTGCAAATTCACAACATTCCTGCATGGTGCAAGTAAAACTCCCGTATCTCAGAAAATAAGAATATTTTTTAATTTTTGATAACACGCAGTAGGAATGAGTTGAAGAATACATGAAGGTTTTCCAACCTAATTACCTATATTTTTTAAAAAATACAAAAATGTGACATCTGTTGTGAAAATGCAATAGCACCAGTCCCAGAAGGTTGAAGAGTTCAACTTTTGCACAGCCACCTTTTTTAAGTATTATATCTTGTATAATTCCATGATTGAAAACCCTAGTGCAGTGATGTCAAACTCAATTTTGCAGAGGGCCATATATTAAATTTAGAATGTGTAGGCGGGCCAGATTCAAATAACAAAAAATGTACTGAATTATTATAACATTTTATTTATTTAATTGTATAGTATATAATAATATACGGTTGTTAAAAATCATATCAAAGTTATAAAAGGTGGTAATTATTTTGGGCTCGAGGATCCAGATACCTGACTTCTCTTGTTTTTGACAAGCTCATTGATGTCAGGTAGAGATGGTGTTACTGTCTATCTCTCTCGCTTGTCTAGGCACGCACTGCCCTTAAAATTACTTATAAATGTAGTGTGCGCATTTTAAAACTTCCGTAGAGGAATCGAGTGAAGTCTTAAAGCTCTAAAAAAACATGATTCTTCTTTCTGTGACACATTCCGATCGCGGGCCGTATTGATACAACCCGGGGGCCGGATGCGGCCCGCGGGCCGTATCTTTGACATGACTGCCCTAGTGCAATATCCCTTCTGCGAGAAGACAGAATCCAAGTATTGCTTGAGTCCCAGCTCTGTGTAGTTGGAAGGAATGCTGTGCATTGTTATAATAGTGGGAGAATGAATGAGTTAGTAGTATTTCACAGCTGATGCATTTGTAGTGGTAGCGTGTACTAACTAGACTAAAAAAATATTCTATCAGCCAGCGCATTAATTTAATAAATACCTACCGGGTTATTAACTTGATCGGATTCATAATATTTAACTTACCAAATTTATATCAAAATATGTAAATAAATAAATGTAATATATACAAACAAATAATATTTGTTACAAAACATTCATTTTCAAACATATTACAAAACGTTCATTTTCAAACTGACTTTCATTATCTGAGTAATACAACAATCGTTCTCCCAGCATGCATCACTCATTCATTATACCTCACCTGCAACTAAATGGAGCAAGGTACCGCACAATAGTAAGTAAGGCAATTTTTTAATAAATCGTACTCGTATGAACCATTTTTGAGAAAATCACAAAAATGTGGAAAATCGCACGAAAAACTACTTTTTCCGTTTGACCGGTTTTAATAAGAACGTTGGTAAAAACGTGTTTTTTTGGGATCAAGGAACCTGAAAACGATTATTTCCAGTGAAACTCAACAACAATCGTTCTCCCAGCATGCATCACTCATTCATTATACTTCACCCGCACCCTTCGCCACGCAACTACATGGAGCTTGGAACCGCACAACAGGTACAGTATTCAGATGAGCTAATGTCCCCTAGCCGTGGGAGTGAGAGAATGCATAACGCTCTCACTCGCACAACCCATACACGCCATTCTAATAACATTATCGTATAATTTTACTCATTGTTGTGAACAAATGTTTATGCATGCAGTAAACTAACAAGCAATATAACGACTGTAGTATGTTTTCAGATTTGGATTATAACGGTAAAGACCTTTGGGCGCATGCATAGTTATGCCACATATCTCCCTCTCACTCACACGGCTATGGGACATTAGTTCGTCTGATACTTATACTTGCAACCTTTACCGTTTTCCTCCTACATCCAAATCCACCGCACCACTCCAGTTGTCAACTATTTTGTTCTGTCAAAATTTATCTTTGAACCCCATTAAGAAAAGCCTCCATTTTACTATCATGTAGGCCTACATCAGTGTTTCAAAAATACCCTTTGTAAACCTTATAAGGTCTCAGAGGGCAATGTAATCTTACTATCCATGGTACCTTATTTTTTACTCCAAAGGACCAAATTATTAAGTGGAAAAGTCTGAGATTGAGGTCATTTATTTAACCCATCATAATCAGGGATACTTTTTGTATAATTTTATGTGTAATCCACTTTGATTAAATTCTTGAAAAATATAAGATTAAAATGAAATAACTAAACAAACCTGTAGTACAGAGTTATTTTTAAAAAACCGATAATAATAGAATAAAGTCACTTGTTTAAGGAAACACGTTTTAGTTTCATTTTGATTGTTTAATGAAATATTTAACAGTTAAATAGAAATTTTAATGGACCAGAACCTTATCGAAAAATCTTCCATTCTGTATTTTAAATTCAAATTAAAAAATATTATACGTACAATATTGTGATTTAAAGCAATGTCCTATCTTTAGTCTCGAAGTTGACATGGTTTATTCTATAATCGCTAGATAGCGATAGTAGATTACTATTAGCTTCGTTGGTAATAAAGATTTTTACTTTTCATGTTTTATGTTGTTTATGATATTTTATGTATTTAATGTGTTTAGTTTATGATGTAAAATTTTGAAATTAAGAAGATTTAGAATATTTATAAATAAAATAGGAAGGTAAATTAATTATTAATATATTTTCGAATTAGTCTACGAATCTTCATTATTTTTAGTTAAAATTATATCCGCTAGATAGAGTTAGTATGTAAAAACGTACTAAGTTACCAAAATATTATAGACTTTTTAAAGTAGTGGATTTTTGAAAAACTGTTAACTCCGTCGAAATTAAAATCATTTGGTTCATAATAGAAACAAATTTAACAGTTTTGGTTAGTAAAAATGCAAGCTATTCTTTGCAATTTTAGGTTTTGTTTTAGAATAGTTTTATAACTCCGAAAAAATTTTATATTTTAACTCTAATTGCTGTTTTTAACATATAACTCTACCATTTCTTACAAATAGTAGCGTCATCATTCGAAAGTTCTGGAATATTTTATTTTTAGGTAGACATACAGTAGCTACTTCTGTGTTTAATTCATAGAATTTTTCTTTTCTTTCTTTATTGCATTTTATTAAATAATCTTTTAACTAAGCACCTCCGAATCTTTCGTCTAGTTCTAAAATTTTCGACATTTTTTCTCACACTATATCAAGAAATTCATGACAATTTCCCGAGTTTTATAAAAAAGAAATTGGTATTACAGCCTAAATAAATATTAAGGACTCTTGATACAGTTTACGTTTTTAGGATTTTAGTGAACTACCTTGTTGTTTAGGTCAACAGCCAAAAGGCTGGTTAGAACCTGTAGAAGTTTTACTAAGTAAAACGAGGAGTGAGGTGGTTTTCCTAGCCTTCCTCACTGAATTGGAAAGTATGCTTATCAGCATGCTAAAACCTCTGAAAACATCTACTTTCCACTCAGCAAACGACACCTTCACTTCATTCACCACAGGGTTGGTTGTTTACTGAAATTTATAACTCTCATTGGAGATAACTGTGACTTGTGCCTTTTACACCTCTACCTCTTCTGTTCTTAAATGCTTCAGTTATTTAATTGGCTGACCATGTGATAAGAAAAACAACTATTTTTTATAGCCCTGGAACTATCAGATCGAGTGCAAATACTTTAACAATCCACCTGCCAGTTATGGGCAAAAAATTAGGTTGTTTTATTATTTAGATTGGCTAGAGAAAATCGTGTGTGTTCCACAACAGATTTTTTTTTATAGTTTTTATAAAGTCGTATCAACAGCTTAGTTATTAGCGACTAACTTGGTTATCAAACTTTAATGGTGGGTTTTGACTCGTAATAATTTCCCGATGCTAACTGGGAATCCAATTCGGACCTCTACGTTGTAGGCTAGTGGCTATCACTAAGTTAAGGAGGTGGCCACTAATAATTTTTATCCACCCATTACGGTCTCTGGCTGTATAATGAAATTCATTACTCTTAGAGGTGATAACTGTGACTAGTGTCTTTTTATATCTGTACTTAAATGATTAAGTCATTTGATTGGCCAACCATATGATAAGAAACAGAACTATTTTTTGTAGCCGTCGAACTAACAGATAGAATGCAAATAATTTAACACTCCACCTGCCTGTTATGGTCTATTGTTTAAGTAGGGATGGAAATAATTTTACTCTGTGTCTTAACTGGGTAAAAGACGCAGGAGTTCTGAAGAAAATAAACTTTTTACTTTGACAAAGCCATTTAAAAGGGGTGTGAGGATTAAGTATAAACTATAATACAAGAGAAAAAATTTGTGTTTACCAAAAATTTAGGAAAGAAATATTGTCAAAAAAATTTTTTTTTTAATCCTTTTTTGTGTACACTGCAATCTGTTCAATTTAGAACAATAAGCAACCCCATGACCTAATGAGATGAGGATGATGTGTATGACGAGTAAATGAGGTGTAGTCTTGTACAGACCCAGGCCGACCATTCCTGAGAGAGTATGGTTAATTAAACCCCAACCATCAAAGTACACCGGTAACCACTGTCTAGTATTCAAATCTGTATAAAAGTAACTACCTTTACTAGGATTTGAACCAGGAACCTTCGTCTCCGAAAATCAGCTGTTACACAGCTGATTTTGTCAAAAATTAATATATTTTTTTTAAAATTTACATTAGTTAATACTTGCTTATTGTTGGAGTTCTGACCAGTTGAATTTTACTTGCAATAATAGAATCTCTATAAAGTGCACTGATTTACCAAAATGTGTTAAATTACCGTAAATCTGAGCCAATTACTTAATTTTTAAAAAGTAAATTTTGAATAATTGAATTAAATTAACTTTTTAGTTGCAGTTAATCTGGTGTGACGTTGCGGAGTTTGAACTCTCATGCAATCTGACCCTCACACTTGCTCTTGAAGCAACCTGCATTAATCTACTTAGAGTCAAGCCTCTATTAAGAACCAACTCTGATTACGCACAATCTTTTGATGTATCTATTTAATTTTAAGTAAAGCCCTCACAATTTTTACCTCTCTAAAGCAACCACCTCCCTTCCCGACCAAAGACCATCATACTGATGGCATTAATTTTTTGTTGCGATCACAGAGTATTTAATAATTAAAATTATTGAATTAACCTGAATTTCAAGGACAGTTTGGCCAGCCATTTGGTGTAATGGTCAACGCAACTGGCTTCTATTCCAGGGATCTCAGGTTCAATTTCCAGTTAAATCTAGGGTTTTTTTATCATAAAGTTTCATTTATCACCCCTCACTATCTACATTAACCTTGATGTACATGACAGTTAGACCTAAAACTAACAATCTGTCTTGTATGAAACACTCACAATACTTTCTCGTGCCAAAGTTAATAATAAACCTATGTTTAATCATGAGTTAACAATGTAAAATGAAAATTAACCTCTTTTCGATTTAAAATTATGAAAAATTACCAATTGACAGTAAACTAGGCACTGTAGAATAAAATTCATAAACCAAAAGTCCTAGTTTTTAATTTTCAATAACTTTAGTTACAATATACTTTTATCCTTAATCCATATCTTAAAAAAACCCATTTTTAACTAATATTAATAAGCAAAATACAGAAAATCACTAATTGATGCTATACTAAGCATTATAGATTAACATGGTTGCAATAAATAATATTATAGGTTTATTAATTTCCTACAATTTTAATTATATATACTATTACTATTACTAATTTCACCGCATGATCACAGCCCCCTGTAGTTTTAGCAGTTATTTACTACTAATTTTTTTATGCCCTTATTTATTTTTATGCACTACAATAGGCTATTGTAGAGCATAAAAAATGTAGTAAATAAGGCAAGTTTTTTTAAAAAAATATGAACTGTTTTTGAGATAATTACACGAATAAACTACTTTTTCTGGTTGACCGATTTTTATGAAAATGTTCATGTTGAGTCCTTTTACAGTACATGAGTTAAGGGGAGATGGCACGATGGTTTTAACTTGAAATTTCAATTTTTGATTTTTTATGTTTTTCAATAGTTTAGACCTACCTAGATCTACCAGAAAAAACATTAAATTACGTCAAAAAAATAATTTTTTCATGAAAAAATTAAGTTTTTATCAAGTTTACTCAGAAAAATTGCGTTACTAAGAACAAAAATATTAATCACAATTTATATACTGCTCGTTTTAGTGTAAAGAGAATTTTAGTTCATAAAATATCTGCATCACTGTTTTTTGTATTCTCAGCTGTTGGTTCAGCTTTCTAAACAACTGTTGATGGGAAATTTACTTGTTTGTGTATATTTTGTTTTTGATTTGTGCCTTCTTGTTTCTTGCGTTTTCCCGTAAATTTAGATTTTTAACACTAGGTAAATTTTTTCTCAGAAATCAATAAACCTACCAGGCTGAAATTTTTACCAGTTAATTATCTTGTATATTCACATATACCAACATTTTTATGACTTCCTCAGGTGCTCCAAAAATTAGTAATACGCAAAAAATGTAGAAAACAATTTGTAAAAATTTTATGTTATTCGTAATTTTTTAAAAGAAATGGTATGGTCCAAAGATTAAATTGAAAAAATGTCAGTAGCTCAAGAAGAAACCTGACATTTATGGTGTGTAAAGTTTAATTTCCCTATCTTTTACCAATCCTATGAAAAATGTACCTAAAAATATCAAATTTAACATTGGCGGGATACAAAGTACTGTCTCCCCTTAAGTTCCAAGTTTCGACTTTGTACAATACTTTGACACACACAGAAACCAATTGCTATAAACATGTTTTTTAGTTCATGAGGCCTAAAAATGTGTATTTCCAGTGACTCTATTTCGAAAAATCAGCATAAAGACAATGGGCTAATTTCCTTCCCTATATTTATTTAGGGCAAGAAAAAGTAAACAATAAAAGTTTACGAGAATTGTTTGTAACAAAGCAGATAGTTTATGTCTGTAGCTGGAAGTTTATTTTAGGGAAAATTTGTTCCAGTGGTAATGATAATGATTTTCCAGGATAATAATAATAATAATACTTTATTTCCAAAAAACTAGAATACGATTTTATATTATTTTTGATTTGAAATTGAAATATATTTGTAACCATCAAAATACAGTAACAGAAAACACTTACCAATGTTTATAGCGCTTTCGTGTATCTTGTACACATCTTCAGTAAATTAAAATTCTTTAAAATGTTTTTTCATTTCCTTATTTACCATGGTAGGAATAGGAAATTTTAAATTTGATATGAAAAAATTTTTAAAGAATTTTATTTACTGACGACATATTGTACAAGATACACGAAAGCGCTATAAACATTGGTAAGTGTTTTCTGTTACTGTTCTGGTGGTTAGAAATATATATTCCAATTTTAAATAAGACGGCTGTTTATAATCCTACATAGGATGTTTGATAAAAAATAATATATTATTTTTGTATACACGTTCATTTCTATTACAACAATCATTCCAATAACGGAGGTGGTGGAAATTGACAAATATCCAACTACGGTTAAAAAACCATGTACTAGGATATGTAAATAAAAACATTATTTTACTTTCTTTTCGACATCAGTCTCTCGACTGGTTTTATGCAGCTCTCCAAGCTGTTCTATCTTGCGCAAGTCGTTTCATATCTACGTACCTGTAACACTCTACATCTTTTGTAATTTTCTTTATATATTCTAATCTTTGCCTCCCCCTACAATTAATTCCCTCAATATTACCCTCCATTATTGATAGCCCAATACCTGGATGTCTTAAGATGTGCCCCACTAGCCTATCCCTTCTTTTGGTAAGATGCTTCCATATACTTTTTTTTCATCCACTCACCTAAGAACATCTAAATTACTTATTTTGTCCACTCACCTAATCTTTAACATTTTCCTGTAACACCTGATTTCAAAAACTTCTATTTTCTTCTTTTCTACAGCCCCTATCACCCACGTTTCACTTCTTTATAATGCTACACTCCAAACATAATGTTTTAAGAAATTTTTCTCAATCTGAAAATAATGTTTGTAGTCAGTAAGCTGTTTTTTATTTCAAAGGCTTTTCTAGCTTGAGAAATTCTGCCTTGATATCACTTGTGCTTCTACCATCCTTTGTTAATTATTTTACTATTTTTTTAAAATATTTACCACAATTAAATAAAAGTCTTCATCATTTTTTTTCAATTATTTTATTTTTTATTTTTTTTATTTAAATTTTTTTGTGTTATGAAGAACAAAGTGTTAAAATGTTAACAACGTCGTAATGGACTTAGAAACAATGCATGTCGAAGAAGGGTCTTTAGTGATAGAAGTTTGCGGTATTTGCCACTTCACCACCACTGGCCGACCCAGCTACTTATATAATAGTTTGAACGTTTACTTAACTTACATAAACCTTACCACATATTAAGTAACTAAGTTCTAAGTTATTAAGTTTGTGTAAGACACTTAAGAACCTACATGCAGTAGGTAATACGGTAACAAAATTCTTTAAGTATTATCAGGCTTGACCATAAGTTGCGTTACAAAACTACATTTAAATATTAAAATGGTATTAATTCCATCCACGCACACCACGAGTTTATTGCTACCATCAGAGGAGTGGAAATAATTATTTTGCAATGACTGCCGGGTGAATAAAAATTTTAGTGGCCACCACCTTTTTAGCATAGTGGTAGCACACTACCGTACAATGTGGAGGTCCTTGGTTTAATTCCTGGCTAGGGTCTGGAAATTATAACAAGTCAAAAGCCACCGTTAAAGTTAGATAACCGATCGTTGTGTTAGTAACTAAGCTGTTGATGGGCTTTAATATAAACTAAAAAAAAAAACAATCTGGTGTGAAACACTCACACGACTTTCTATGGCCAATGCAAATAATAAATTATAATCTAATTTTTTCCCATAACAGGCAGGTGTAGTGTTAAATTATTTTCACTTGATCTGCTAATTCCAGGGCTATAAAAAATAGTTATTTTTCTTATCACATGGTCTGCCATTTATGTGACTGAATTATTGAAGAGCAGAAGAGGTAGAGGTGTAAAAGACACTAGTAACAGTTATCTCCTTGGAGAGTAATGAAATTCATCATTATACAGCCAGACCTTGTGGTGAATGAAGTGAAGGTGTCATTTGCAGGGTGGAAAATACGTGGTTTTCAGAGGGTCTGGCATGCTGATAAGCATATTTTTCAACTTAATGAGGAGACAATGGTAAACCACCTCACTCTTTGCTTTACTTAGTAAAGTCTCTATACTATTTTTCAAGGCTGATGAGCTCTGAATGTATGCATTGCCCCCTACCCAATTTATAGCTAGCCAATGACTTTCCAGCAACTTTGCCAACACTTGCTCTTGTAGCTCTGTTATATATTTGGTCAGCCATTTTTTTGGTCTTTCAGTAACAATTATAACCTCTAAACATACAATCAGCTGATTATATTATAAAGTATTGCATGTTTACGCGCTGTATAGTCGATTTGTTCACTACGAGATGCAAGACGAGAGTGAACTATTGCGGCTCTTATACGCATGCGCACGTAATGTTTGTCAGATACAATCTGACAACGCTGGTAAATGTTCTGATTAGTCTAAACGTGTGGAACAGCAGAGCTCATCAACCTTGAAAAGCATATTAAAGGTTCAAACTAGCCTTTCGGCTGTTGACCTAAACAACAACAACAAATTGATTGCAATAATTCTTTTACTAAACTAAATAAACAACACTTACTCAGTTATCTGTTTCATCAAAATCAGTCTAGTAGTTTCAGGGATTGCTGTTGTTTAGGTCATCAGCCGAAAAGCTGGTTTGAACCTGTAGAGGATTTACTAAGTAAAATGAGGAGTGATGTGGTTTACCATTGCCTTCCTCACTGAATAGAAAAGTAACGCTTATCAGCATGCCGGGCCCTCTGAAAAGCACGAATTTTCTATTCAGTGAGGAAGGCAATGGTAGTTTCAGGGATATTTCTCACTAAATACACACTCACAAATAATTAAGGTTAGAGAATCTTCTCTTTTTGAAGTAACTTAAAAGTGAAATGTAGATTGAAAGGAACAATAAAAGGAAAAAATAATACATAAAACAAAATTTAAATTAATAAATTTTATTTAAATTTATTTATTTATTTACAGTCGACAAATTTGATTTTGTTGTTCATTTTCTTGTTATAAAATTAAAATCGTTATAAAATGATAAAATACTGAAATTTATGCATAGTTGATGTGAAAATAACATAAAAATGTTAAAGTTCTTTTAATTTTTTGATTGTATTACATTTATATTATTTGAGTTAAATATTTATTCTGGCTTGATGCTTGCTGGTACTGGTTTTTCACAGAATCTTGCTAGGAATGCTGTAACAAATCATAAAATATATACTTTAATATTTTTTTATATTATTTATAAAAAAACTTATATTTATAAATAAAATAATAAAAATAAATTCTAAAAGTAAAATTTTTAGGGTTCAAAATCATTCAACATGCTGATAGTAATTAATTATGGAAAATAAAAATTTATAAAAAGATGCTGACAATACATCTTACCTTAACTAAACAGTTTTTTTAATTAGTTTTATTATTTTTAATAAAACATATATTTGTTTTAAATCATCAACTTGTTAGTTGAAATGTGACGTAAAATTGTTTAAGTATTTACGTATAAGGGATAAGATAAAATTTTTAGAAAATTTATGCTACTCAAAATTTGGATTCAAATATATTACATATATATACGGGTTTTAAAATTCATGCTTCAAAGTTTAAATCATGCAAGGTATTCTCAAAGAAAGAACTAACATTGCATTTGGTTGTACAATTTTCAAAATATGAAAACTACAATTCTCCATACTTACCTCTAAAAGATAAATTAAAAAAAACTATAAATAAATATTTAATAGTTCGAATTTAAACAGATATTTTAATAGACCTAGGAACAATTTTGTTTAAGAATTGACTTCTTTTAGGATTTATTTAAAATTGAAAACAATAAGTATTCTGTTTAAGTATATGATCAATACTAACGATTATGTTTAAGTATTGACTATTTTTAGTATTTATTTAATTAAATACGATACCCACGTCAATTTAAGATTCGATAAGGAAAAATTACGACAGTTGATAGCTTGAAGTACCTTGGGGAGATAATCCAACCAAAGACCAGTCAAAAGGAAGCGAACAATAACAGGCTAAGATGACTTCCAGCACTGTTTCCGACAATGGAAAATTCGCATGGAGCGTTGTAGGGATAGAGAAGGAGTGTATATTGAAGGTGACAATAAGTGATTATGTGTAAAATAAAAATAAAATTTTTTACGTCGGTCTCGTTATTTAATAGTCACACCTCGTATTCATTTTTTGTTACCGATTTTATTAGTATAATACATCATTATTCTTACCGTAACGAAAAATGTATTACTATAAAATAAAAATTAGTTAATTTGCGAAAAATTACTTTTAATGATTGATTAACATCTAATAGAAAAAAAGAATATTTATTAAATATTACAACCTTAAGTTCTGATACGTCGGTCAGTTAAAACTTTTATAAACTTTTTTAATCTTTATTTTTAGTACTATTTTTTTATCTTAAATTATGTTTATTATTTTTTCTTGACATAAGAGCTAAAAAACTGTTGTGAAATACCTTGCTAGTAATGATAAATTGATAAGACTTTTTTTACAAATAAAATAACCGGGAATGAAATACGGGATTATTTTTTTGTAGACCCATATTATTATAATATCAAATAAAATTTACATTATGTAATTTATAAATTTAGCATAAATTTTTGGCATAAATGGTAAAAGTAATTAAGTCATAAAGACCTTTTTGGGATAACTTTATCATAATTTCTTAAACATAAAATTTTTCTGAAATAAAATATAATTAATAAAATACATAAATACATTTTATAAAAATAAGTATTGCAATACATAAATAAGTAAATAAAATAATGTTATTTTCAATACATCAATAACATATTATATTGATTGTATATTAAGTAACATAAATTTATGTTTAAATGAAAAATAAAAAGAGAAAGAAGAATGATATTTTATTAGTTCAATTAAAACATAAATACATAAATTAGTTTCCATGATGACATATATTTCATGAAATTTTTGACAGATAGATAAATATCTTGAAAGGATAGATTGAAAATTTTTGTGAAAATTAAAAAAAAAATTTGAAAGGTATTTACACATGTGTATTATTCGTATAATGGTTGGATTTATATAATAAAAATAAAACATGTAATTCGGCTGTTAAGATTAAAAATATATAAGGAAATTCGCATTAATTGTTTAACCGTTTGAAACAACTTGAATATTTTAAAAGGTGTTTTTCGTAATATACACCTCTATCTCTTCTGTTCTTAAATGCTTGTCATAATAATTTGCTGACCATGTGATAAGAAACAGAATTATTTCTTGCAGCCCTGGGACTAGCAAATTGAGTAAAAATAATTTAACACTCCACCTTCCTGTTATGAGTAAAAATTCTCAAATGAGTGACGTTTAATCCGAGTTACGGTAAATGCTAAACCGGTAAATCGAAGACGTACTGTATATATAGTTTACTTGGAAACAATTCTAAAATTATTAACATCGTTAAAATTTCTTAAATGGGATAATATTATTGAGAACTTTCTGTATTTATCAAACAGCTGGTAGGTATATAATTTTTCTTTTCTTGTTTGTTTAGTCACATCAAATTTTGGTCATAAGAAAGTTTTGCGGGTTATGGAATCGTGGGTGTTTTAGATGGAATAATTTCCAGACACTAGCAGGGAATTAAATCCGGGACGTTTCTTCTTGTAGGCTAGTGTGCATATTTATTATCTATTAGTCTTTTCAATACTTCCGGTCATTAAATTAGCCAATAAATCGAGGAGTTGGTCGAACGAGGGTAAATTTAAAGAAGGAATTTTATTTTATAAAAAATACCTTAAAGAATTGATTTATTTATGACATTGAAAACCGCTGCAACATTAAGTTCATAAACAATGTAGATTTGAATACTGTAATGTGAAACTACAAGTTAAAAAGTTTTCAGACTATAACCAGGAATGTATTTTGGTAACAGGGTATCCAACTTTAATTTTTTCACTTTATTACCAAGTATTTTGTTAACATCTTTGTAACCATGTAATAAATTTAAACATTGTACTTATTCAAATAGAAACATTTCAACATTATTTAATGTAACAAAATTAAAAACTTTTGATGATGAAACATAATATAAACTGACGTACAATGAAACAAAAAATATTGTGTATTAAAATGTAAACAATACATGTAGGTAGATGATGTTGATGATAAAATAAAAAAAAAATAAATTCATTGTAAACATTAAAAAGCCTTGTAATTTTGTTAATTTTTAAATTTTTATTTGAAAAAGCAAAGCTATGTAGAAAGCAACAAAAATATTATATACATATATTTATATTAATTAAGAAAGCATTTAAGCTAGGCTTATTTTTATTTTTTTATAAAAATTAAAACACAATAACAGTAAAGTTACACAAAACTGATGAGAGCGGACATATATGTTCTGAAAGAATTAAAATGTTCATTAATATTATTTTAAAGAATCGTTGAGGTTTTTTCCACCCATAATTCTTTGTTAATTTTGGTTTTTTAACTCAATGATTACTAAATTAAACTTTAACGTTTATATTTTTGTATATTTATTTTTAAATTTAGTACAGAGAATATTTTCATTACTAATTACCTTATTATAAAATGTAAAATTTTATTATAATGAATTAAACTGCAAGTATAATATGGTTTTTGACTTTATTCAGAAAAACATGTATGATAAATGTAAATTAATTAATAAAATTGTGTAGCTAAGTAGCCAATAAATAATCCGGAACAGTTGGGAAATGAACTATGTTTGGAGTATAGAGAACCGGAGCCAGAACAGAACCCTGTGGTATACCAACTAAAATCGGGCAGATAGAAGATAATTTAATTCTAAACAATGTTTTATTGAAGAAAAATCTATTAAATGGGATTTTAAAATTAAATAAAAAGTGCGGTAGAAGATTAAAATGCTCGGATAATATCTAAAAACATTCCTGCAAAGTTTCTTCCATATCGACGAAGCTATAAAATTGACAGCCTTGTGAAATTTGTATTGTATTAAATATGTGAACCGGAAACCAAATTGATAATTTGGATTGTTATTACAGAAATGAATGTTTTTAAAATATTTTTTAAAGAAGTGGTAAAATACTTATTGGCCTATAAGAAGAGTAATTTAGAGAATTTCCTGGTTTCATGGGATATTAGGCCGTTCGGAAAATTCCGTTGGAAAAATATTTAAAGTATACACATATAAATAGAAAAATATGCAATGTGTTTATTTATTTTTTAAATAAAAGTAAATTTAAAAAAATCAACAGTCGCGGGACTGACTGACAGGAAAAGTAATTAAATTAATTAAGTTAACAAATTAAAAAATATTTTTGTAAATTAATTTATGGTAATTGCTGATAAACAGGCGTGACGTGACGGCAAACCAAAGATTTTTTCCGTACAAAACACAGTCCAGGCGCGCCAAAAGAAGTATTCTTTAAAAAGAAAATTATTTTTACAGTTATTTGTAAAAAAATCAGGTAATTTAATCCAAGCGTTAAATGAATCACTGATCAAAGCGATGCTGCCGTTGTCTCGTAAACGAAATCTTTTTTTTAATATATTTGTTTAAAAGTCGCATCAGCTGCTTGGTTATTAGTGACTCAAGGTAGAATATGTGACTGTAACTGTGGGATTTGACTTGTGAAAATTGCTAGACCCTGACCGGGAATTGAACTGGGATCTCCACGTGTTAGGCTAACGCTGTAATCACTAAGCCACGGAGGCGACCACAATATCTTTAAATATTCCTACAGTTAAGAGATGGAGTTGAATACTATGTAATTTGGCAACATTGCTTTACCGTCCCCTTATCATCGCCTTTACTCTCTGTTCACTAACGTTTTTTCATTATTTTGATTATAAATTTATTAAATAATCTCTGTACATGTAGGAAAATGTTAAAAAAATTTTGAATATTTAAATTGTTGTATTTAAATTGAGTAAAGTAATGAAGAATGAAACAGAAAAAATAGCCTAAATTTTCTGATGGAAATCAGTAAAAGAATACAAAAATTTGATTGTCAAAAATAATTTGTTAAAATTTTTGTACATGACTGAAAGAAGAGAGAGATAGAAAGTAAAATTTTATGCAGTGAAAAAAAGATTGATAGAAACAAATGAACAAAAAAAACGAAGAGATAACGTTTAACACCAACACGTTTCAGTTCTTTTTTGTAATATATTTTTTATCTAAAACTTACGAATTTGACAAATTTATTTATTTTTTGTGAATTTGACAAATTAATTGATCCTCCTTATGGTGCCATCATCCTCTTGAGGAAAGCTGTAAAAAGGATTTTAAAAAGAACACATCACACATAAAACAAATCTAAATTCTACGCAAGACACTTTCAAACTACTTAGGTAAAACAATGTAATGCCTACAATAATACAGTTCAGCGTTTAAAAATACAAAAAAAACTCATAACAATTGCTATTAATTAAAGGCTGTTGGAAATATTAGAATAAAAGTTTATTACAAAAAAAATATCAATTTTTCAAAATTGTTCACTTTTTCGTCAATAAATATCAGTTTTATAATTTTGTAATCCATCCGCAGACGTACACCTTAAATCGGTTAATTAATCTTCGTAAATTTTGCTATTTTTAGCTAATAAAAGACGTTTTATCGTTTAAGTAGTTGATTGAGAAGTACGACAAACGGGAATTTTAATTAACCATGAGAAAACTAAATACGAGTAATATATGGTCGTTGAAAAGTCAGGATACAATATACAAATTCATAACTACTGTGTTGTTTAGGTCAACAGCCGAAAGGCTGGTTTGAACCTCTAGAGGTTTTACTAAGTAAAAACGAGTAGTAAGGTGGTTTACCATTGCCTTCCTCACTGAGTTGATTTTTTTTTTTTTTTTTTTTTTTTTTTGGTTTAACGTCCGACTGTTCTGCAATTACTGCTAATGCAGACGGTGAAGGATGAAATGATTTTTTGTAACGTATGAAAATATGCCGTGCCTGAGTGGGATTCGAACCCAGGACCGCATGATGAGAGGCGAGCACGTTACCAACTGCGCCAATGCGGCCGGCAAACCGAGCAACTCTTTCACTGAGTTGAAAGAGTATGCTTATCAGCATGCCAGGCCCTCCGAAAAGCACTCACTTTCCACCCTGCAAATGACACCTTCACTTCATTCACCACAGGGTCTGGCTGCTTAGTGAAATTCATTACTCTCAGAGGAGATAACTCTGACTAGTGTCACAATACACCTCTACCTCTTCTGTTCTTAAATAGTTCAGTCATATAAGTGGCTGACTATGTGATAAGAAACAGAACTATTTTTTTTTTTAGCCCTGGACCAAACAGATAGAGTGCAATTAAAATAACACTCCACCTGCCCGTTTTGGGCATTCATAACTACTAGGTCATTGAATTCGTGCACGACTATAAATAGCTTGGAATATTTTTAACATCAAATGGTATCACCAAGAATTAAAATCAGAATAAAAGGTTATGAAAACGAATTCCTGGAGATGCCGATATCAGTTGATTGGGCTAGAGGAATATTTTTAACATCAAATGGTATCACCAAGAATTAAAATCAGAATAAAAGGTTATGAAAACGAATTCCTGGAGATGCCGATATCAGTTGATTGGGCTAGAGGAATATTTTTAACATCAAATGGTATCACCAAGAATTAAAATCAGAATAAAAGGTTATGAAAACGAATTCCTGGAGATGCCGATATCAGTTGATTTGGCTAGATTAGTTTAGGAATGAAACAATTTTAAAGAACGTGGACAAAGAATTTTATTAACTGGTAAAATTGAAGAAATGTAGCTTATTTGGTATAGTCATGTGGGAAAAAATATTCCGCCATCTGTAAGTCTCTAACAAAGCATATTTTAAGATATATTTTTATTATGTACATTTTTTATTGTTTTAGCTATACAACAATCTCTCGGGAGATTGATCCATTTAATTTTTGATCAATATATAAATGTTTTATTAACGTGTTCGACAATTCGTGGGAAACTAATACATTTTGTCATTAATTTTGAGTTCAAATTTGTATTAGCGGTTAATGTTAATAACAAGTATATTATGTTTTACATTTTAATATTATGTAAAACATTTCGAGAACATAATAATATTGGTACTTCAGGATTCAAACCGGGAATCCAATCTAGGACCTTCAACATCAAAGCATTCTATTTAAATGCTTCCCAGAGAGTTGATACAAATTAACCTTTAATTAACAGCAATCAATGTACAAGTAATATGACAAATACCACACACTCCAAATCTACTTCAAACAAATTAAAATTTCTTACTTTTTGTCTTTCAATCAACTGATTATTTCAATCAATCAATCAATCAATGTACTACAAAATAAATTAAATAAATCAAATAGCGTGTATCAAATTTGTAAAAAATATTTCAAAATCTACTTGAATTTCAAATTTAACCAATCAAAAAATACTCAAAATCTACAAAATCATTTCTCAAAAATGCAAGCTTTTATAAATTCTGACTTAATAGAAAAAATATAACTTTATTCTAAAGACAATTGCTTTCAAAATGTTTTCGAAATTCTTAATAATTAATTCGAAAATTCTTTTCCCAAATATAAACTCTTGAAGCTACTTTGAATAACTTCACAATTATTTTTCAAATTTAGAATTTGAAATTTTAAACATTTTTACATTTATAACGTGATCAGTTTTAGTAAAACATTTCAAGACTTTTTCTTGAAATCAAACCAGGACTATCGGTTTAAATTGTGTACATTACACTTCAATCTATCCATCAAAATGATCAATAAATTGTTGACCATTTATTATATTTTTAAATGATCCATGTAATTGAGTTCTCAAATTCAAAATTTTTAATTCACTGATTTAAAAAATACAGTAAAAACATATAAAATTTATAATATTTTGGAAACCCAAAATTGTTTTCGATAAAAACCTTGATGAAATCTTACAGTATTTAAAATCCTGTTTTATTCTGGTAAGATTTAAAAAAAATTAAAACACTATTGTTTACTCTGAACTGCACAAAATTAACGCCGGAGTACCCCACGTTGCAATATTGACCCTTTTTCTGAATAGCATATTCACATTGAATGTGCTTTTCTTCGATACATTGGTAACCGCGGCATGTGCTGACGACATGGCAATTTCTTGTACAGGGAAATACCGGGTATAGAGCTTTCAAGTTGTTGTACCTACATTTTTTGCTAATCTAGGACTGAATTACCCTCTGATGTATTAACGTGAACTCTAATAAATTAACTCAAGTTACGATCACCTTAAATCGTCAAATCTGTGGTACTGAATAATGTCCAAATCATCCAGAGTTGTGTGATATCTTGGCTTTCGGCTCGACAGAAGACTAGCTTGGAAGCATTATCAGAGTACAAAACGTTTAGAATTTAACCATCACAAAAAGTCACTCTGTTTAATTGATCCTCGATTAAAATTAAACCCCGTTTAAAAATTGTAATGTACAAATTACTTTTGTGGCCAATCTGAACTTATGGTATCCAGCTCTTTGGAGCAGCGGCAGATTTTAATTTAAAGTCGATTCCGACCTTTCATTTAAA
Source organism: Catonia carolina (assembly GCA_035578175.1). NCBI lineage: Eukaryota > Metazoa > Arthropoda > Insecta > Hemiptera > Achilidae > Catonia > Catonia carolina. Next base: position 71,365,584 of record JAQMRL010000005.1, read on the forward strand.
ATCCTTAACTCTTTTGGTACTCTTTTTATGTCAGTAATTGAACCCTCCAAGACAATTTCAAACTTTCGATAGTAAGAGAACTAAACTCGTTTTTCGATAGTAAATTTCACGAATAATTAGATAACCATTCCGTTCACCTACCCCGATGTCTAAAGTGAAAATTAAGCAGGGATCTTTTGGTCTAAATAACGGATAATAGTGCTTAAATGGAAAATGTACCACTGGGTACCTATTCTCCTGCCAGTAAAACTCACCCCCCCCCACATTAAAATAATTTTTAATATCATGTAAAGAACTATTGTGCTGCTCAGAGTATACTATACAAAAAAATCAAAGACAAAAATAATTAATTTCAGAAAATTTCCATTCATTTCAACATGAAAATAATTCGCATATTAGAGCCACTAACATATTGAAAAAAATTCAAATAAGCTCCTTTTTTAATTGAAAAAATCTTCAATTTTTTTATACAGGATTGAACACGAATCTATACAAAATGTTTTATTGCAAAAATTATATTTTTCAAAATTTTATTTCTTTATTTACATTCTAAATTTTATTTTTAAACCATGCGAAATAGCTTTTAAATAATACAGCTGAAAAGCTATAGCGATTTTTTAAGAAAATAATATAAAAAACTCTACAATTTTTCATCAAACTACCTAAATATAGCTTCTTATAAATTATAATTAATAATTATTTAAACGCTATAATGCAAAATTTACAAGCAAAAGAAAATTACAAATAAATAAATAATTATTGCTTTCTAAAAGCAGCCAAATCAATTCAGTTTGCAAATAGGCTTGGCACTAATGCGATTGCGCAGTAACTACTGGCTTAAGTTTTTAAAATATTGCACCATTGGGTTATTTTTAAATCTAGGCAAACATCCATGAGTAAGAAATTTTATGTTAGAAATACTTTAGTTTCTTGTTTTACGTCCAAATCAGGTGAATTCTTTTGCAATTCAAAATATTTATTGTAAACAAGTTATTTTACATTTATTTATTTATTTAAAATAGCATAGAAATTTTATTCATTAATGATTAATGTAAGTTATAGAATTCTCTCATTTAGAGTAAATTCATCGACGTTCACAAACGAGATTTTAGAAAAATTCAAGGTTTTGAACTTGGGATTAGGTTGAGAGTAGAATGGACGGAAATGAAAACAAATGAAGAAGTCTAGAGTTTGATGAATGAAGAGACAGAACTTATTAAAAATATAAAAATAAGAAAACCGTAATATCGCTGTCATTTTATAAGAAGATGACGCAGCTTAATCCAAGTTGTTATATTGGGGGAAATATCCAGAAAAAGAAATCTGGGAAAATCTTCATGACTAAAGATTTTACTAAAAAATGCCATAACTGCTCATCTGTAAACATATTCATAGCAGCAGTATTCAAAGTAAAAATTTCCATTATGATGGCGATCTTTCATTAGAAGAAGAAACTTCAAGAAAAGATTGAGTTATCGGTTTTAACTTGTGAAAATTTCGAGATCTTAATCGGGAATTCAACCTGGGACTTGCTGTATAGCATAGTAGATTAACTATTACACCTTGGAAAGAGCCATAATGATAATTTTTTTTAAATTTAAAGTCATATCAACAGCTTGATTAATAGTACCTACGATGAGTTTAAACTTGGGAAAATCTCCAGACCCTAGCCGGGAATCGAACCCGGATCTCCACGTTGTAGGCCAGCGTGTTTCACTAAATTACGGAGGCGGCCGGTACATAATTTTCTTTTTAAATTTATGCAATTTTCATCATATTTTTGGATATTAATTATCACGATAGGTTTTGGATTGGTAGAATCAATTGTTTTTAACCATTTATTTTTCAAGACACTAATATGAAATCAAATTCAGGGAATTTTTCTTTGCAGTGTTCTCTTATCACTACATAAAAAAGTACCATTTAGTTTATGTCAAATCATTTATAATTAAGAAATTGTAGTATTTTTAGTAAAATTGTTATTTTGGAACTGTATTCTAAGCTACCCGTTTTATTTTATTTTAGTGCTCTTTGTAATCGCATATCTTTGGTAGTTACACAGTAGATTACAATTGGTTAGAATACAGACAGCATCGATAGTTTTTTAACAGATAATCTTTTTCAGACGCAAACTGGGAGTAGAATTTAGGGTATTCTAAGACTTTCTAAGAATTAGAATATGGGGTATTATCCCAAAGCAATAAATATTATTTTGCATCTAAAAATTTGACACATTTTCCCTTGATAGTATTTATTTCATTTTCAAGAATTTCGTTTTTATATGGATCGATAAGTTCGTATGAGTTACACAAAAAGAAATTTACTACATGGATGATTGACCCAGTTACTAAATTTAAAAAAGAATATCGTCCTAAAATTAGTTACGTTGTTATATTCTAATTTATTGAAACCCTAAATACTTGAAATCATAGATCCTAAAATAATTGAATTAATTATAAATGCTGTAAAAGAAATAAAATATTAGTTTGTATTTTGTTCTTCTTCTCTTTGTAAAATATACTCACGGACATAAGGGATCATGCCATCATCATCTTCAGGGTCTAAGCAGTCCTTGCATACTTCATCAACTTCCTTTTCTGATAATCTTTCACCTGAAATGATAATAAAGTATTTATTTTTTAAAAATGAAAAAGTTAAGATAGTAAAGAATTTGTTGTTTTGTCAGAACGTTTATTTGTGAATGTTTCCCAAATTTAAACAATTTTTTAAAATAAAATATTTCAATTTTGACTTCGTAAACTTATTTTTAACGTACAGAAATAAACAAGAATTTAAAAAAAATACTAATACACTAAAATGAAACTACCTACACATATATATTTTAAAATTACCATTAATTTAGACAACACACACACCCACTGATGATGTAATCACATCCCCTCTTTCTGATCTCACCAATCCTCTCAAAATCACCCTCACATTTCACAGCAACAGCACCAAATTATCAGCGGAAGTCAACAATATTTTTACTTTCTCTTGCTCTATATAACATATTATGCCCATAACAGACAGGTGGACTGTCAATTTATTTACTCTCAATCTGTTAGTTGCAGGGCTAAAATAAATAATTTTGTTTCTTATCACATGGTCAGCCAATTAAATGACTGAATCATTAAAAAACAGAAAAGGTAGAGGTGAAAAAGACTCTAATCAGAGTTGTCTACTATGAAAGTAATGAATTTCATTATACAGCCAGACCCTGCGGTGAATGAAGTGAAGGTGTCATTTGCAGAGTGGAAAATATGTGCTTTTCAGAGGGCCCGGCATGCTGATAACCGTAATATTATCACTCAGTGAAGAAGGCAATGGTAAACCACCTCACTTCTCGTTTTACTTAGTAAAACCTCTAGAGGTTCAAACCAGCCTTTCGGCTGACGACCTAAACAACATATACCATATAGGGAAGAAAACTATTGTTTTCTTATCAATTATTTTAAATCGATTTGTCACCGGAAAAACACGTTTGTGTGTCTTCTGAACCTAATAAACTATGTTTTTACAGATTGGTATTGTGTGTGGGGGGGAGGGACGATACACGACGGTTATTTTTATCAACTTCCAAAAATTGGTTATAAAAATAAAACTAATGAGAGCAATAAAAATATTTATTATCAAATGTTACTTACATCCTCGGTTATTTTTCAATGTAAGTTATTCATTTAAATGATACATTTATACCAGTATACAAGCTTTTCAATACTCTGTTTATATAACATTGTCACCAGTGACTTGAAATTTTTAAAAAAATCATTTTAAAAAAAGCTAAAACAATATTTGATTGATGAAACATTTTACAGTGTGCATGAATTCCTTTCTAAATAGTTTTGGTATTTAACTTTAATTAAACAAATATTGTGTACAATTTGATACAAAGGGGTTCATGACAAGCCTGCTGAGTTAAGCAGTGGCAGGAGGAAATTATTGGTAAGTGATGAATTTATCATTGTATTTGATTTTTTTTTCATTGTGTGTGATATTTGATTCAATAGGGTTCATGACAAGCCTACTGAAGTAAGCAGTAGCAAAAACAATTTTTGGTGGTAAGTGATGAATTTTTCATTGGTGATAAACTTCCAGTTTATCATTTTTATCTTGACATGTCCTATACTCCCTTTGGAATCTCCAGGATGAAAAAAATGGGCCTTTACGGTGTTTTGAAGCTGGTAATCTATTCGGAAGCTTTGAAACCGTTTCATAGTAACCTTCTGCATTTATGGTGATTGGGGAGAGCCATTAAAAACAAAAGAGTAACAGAGTAAATTAGTAATGAAACGGCTTCTTGACAAGTTTCAATGGGACATTTTAATCATCCGGCATATAGCCCCAATTTAGCAGGTAGCGACTTCCACCTGTGCCCGAACTGAAGAAGTGGCTAGGAGGGCAGAACTTCTGAACAGACGACGAGCTCCAAGATCCATTTCTAGTCACTGGTGGCAACGTTTTATGAAGAGGGTATTGGAAAGATTGTACACCGGTGTGATAAACACCTCAATTTAAATGGTAATTATGTTTAAAAGTAACCAAGGATGTATAAAACTTCTGATAATAAATTTATTTTATAATACTCGTATGTATTATAATATAATATATTATAATAACCTCGTATAAATAATAATGATAAAGATTATTGGTCCATGATAAATCTAAAGATAATCTGGTTTTACTAATCAAATAAAAATTGATAATGTTTCATTGTTACAGTGAAAAAATGCTAAATTAAAATATGTACAAATATGAAGTAAAGTAATATTAACTTACCAAGAGACAAGAGAATGTGTGATAATTCAGCTCCCATCATTAAACCGTTTTCAGCCTTGTCGTAAAGTTTCAAACATTCAATGAAATCTTCATATACACCATTGTCCTTGTCCTTCCTGGCCTGGCTGTAGATTGGGAGGAATTCATCAACCTTCAATTGTTTCTCACCTGTCACAATAAAAAGATTATGTCAAGAGAAAATGTTTTTTCTCTATTTAGGAAGTTCACTATCTATAGGAAACAATCAGTGAATGTGATAACACAAAATCTGGAAAAAATTAACATGGTAATTAAACGTGAGTGGAGACACAGTCCAGTGACAGAACTCCGACGTGAATAGATAAGTGTAGCATTAAGTGCAGCATTTAGAACACTGTAATGGATAGTCAATCACAGTACTACGTTAATTGAGTAGGTCCCGGCTCCATCGACGTTTTAGACAGTGGAAAATGTAAACGATTTTTCAAAAGTAATTTTTAAAGTAACCTTTATACAGCAAACTTCATCTGAAAATCTAATTGGGAAATAATAAAATCAATAATCTTTTCCTCTCAAATTAAAGACTAAAAATAAATTAAAATTAAAATTTCTCCTAAAAAGTTTGGCAACTTGTTTATGTTCAAATTTCATTTTCTTATTGTGCTGGTATTCCACCAGGACCCTTCAAGTATTAATACTGATTTTCAATTTTAGCCAAAAAAAATTTTATACTCTGTAATTCTGTCCATAACAGGCAGGTTGAGTATTAAATTATTTGAACTTGATCTGCTTGGTTGAGGGCTACAAAAAATAGTTCTGTTTCTTATCACATGATCACTCAATTATATTACTGAAACGTAATCATAAGAATAGAAGAGTTAGAGAATATAAGACACTAGTCAGAGTTATCTCCTCATGAGAGTAATGAATTGAATTATACAGCCAGACCTTGTGGTGAATAAAGTGTAGGGTCTTTTGGAAGGTGGAAAGTAGATACTTTTCAGAGGGCTGATAAGCATACTTTTCCACTCAATGAGGAAGGCAATGGTAAACCATTTCACTCTTCGTTTTTCGTAGTAAAGCATCTAGAGGTTCGAACTAGCCTTTCTGTTGATGACCTAAACAACAAATATATGTACTGGTAACGCGCTATAAGTTGACGATTGCGCCGCCTATCATGCGGTGGACAGTATACTATCTATCCTACTTACATCGGCCAATCCAAAAACATAAGACATGTATCAAGCGTGTAACTCAAAATTTAACCACCACAAACACTTAAGTAATAAAATTCAGTTCACGATCCGTCACACTAAATAAGTAAGGAGTAATGCAATTATTTAAAGTAAGTGAATTGATTAAAATTTAATTGCAATTTAACTTAACTTTACTGAAAATAATGAAATATGAAAACCCTAAAAATACAATAAAATTTGAAATTACCTTAAAACTAGTATTACTCAGGATAATAAGCTCGCATCGACGGAACTCACGGACTAACTAGTCTATCATTACAAAATATGTCAGAGTGCAGTAATTCAGTTTACTGCTGATGACCAAAATGGATACAAAATATAGTTTAGACCTAGTATTATGGCTTATTTAGAATTAATATTTATTATTTAGGATAATTTAAGAATCAATGAATAATATAATGGGATGTTTATAAAACGACATAGTTCTAAACATAATATTATATATGAATGTAAGAGTAAAACTACTACATGATGTCATGGTTAGAGCTCTCACTATGATGTATTTAGAAAAGCAAATATGGTAGCACTCCCCCCCCCCGCATAATCCAGACTTACTCTGTTGTACAATATAAGTTGACGATCGTCAACTTATATTGCGTTACCTATACTTGTTAATTAAAAGAAATCTATATATATAGAAATCTATATTCATAATCTGATGAAAGAGGAGAACTGAATGAATTTAAAAATCGACAAAAATTTTATAAAAAGTTTTTCTTCGTTAAGAGATCCACTTATTGAATAAATCCAGTAGCCTGATGTAGAACAATTGAATTATAATTACCCAATTGAATTTAATTAATCGGAATAGACGAGCACTTTCCCCTTTACTCAACATTTCTGATCCGGCCAAAAGATTAATTATGTCGTTACCGTTGGGTGTTTATTTGATGTGATTGTTGAGTGAGCAGTTAATTTAACAAACAGTTTAGCTATCTGCAATTTCAAGTGTGAACCGTATTAATTGTCTATTGACCCTCTTTGACTTTCAACTTGATATCCACCGAAACTTTGATATTTAATTTTGTGTCAGTTTCAGTAATTAGTTATCGATTTTAGTTTGTTCTGATTAAAACTCTATTTCACTTTCTTCTGTAATTATGAAAACAATTGTTTTTAGAATTCAATTCGCCTAAGAAACTTTGAAAAGTTTTTCTACAGAAACTTGGTGAAAATTTTGTTCTAATTCAGTGAAAGTTTTCCTTGCTTGTATTGATATATTTAATTTGATTACTGATTATTCCGTAATTAAAAGTAATCAACCTCATCTTCATGAAACAGTAGTAGCGTATTGTTGAGAATTGGGGGAGGGGTTACTAAAAAGAAGCTGTTGTAAGAAAAGGAGTTCGATAAGGACGTTCATTGTCACCACTACTTTTTAACTAGTATATAGAAGAGGTTATAAATGAAGTGAAGGAAAAATTTGATGCAGGAATAAAAATTCAATAAGAAACAATAAAAATGCTGATATTTGCCGATTATATTGTAGTTTAGCCGAGACAAAGTAAGAACTAGAGGATATCTTAAACGGAATGGATGAGATCATGAGAAAGGATTACTTCATGAAAATTAATATGAACAAACCGAAAATGTTGTTCAATAGCAAGAGTGGTTTAAAAGAGATGGGAAATTAAAAATAGGCAAAAAAATACAGGAAATTGGGGAATTTTACTATCTAGGGAGTAAAATAAAAATGGATGATAGATACATAAAGAGCAGGATTGCTCAAATTAGAAGAGCTCTTGAAATGAAAAACAGCTTACTGACTACAAACATTGATTTTATAGATTATGAAAAATTTCTTAAAACACTATGTTTTGAGGGTAGCATTATATGGGAGTGAAACGTGGGTGATAAGGAGTGCAGAATGGAAGAGGATAAAAGCTTTCGAAATGCGGTGTTACAGGAAATGTTAAAGATTTTTTTGGGTGGACAAAATACGTAATTTAGAGGTTCTTAGACGAGTAAATGAAAGAAAAAGTGTATGGAAATATCTTACTAGAAGAAGGGATTGGCTAATGGGGCATATCTTAAGACATCCAGGTATTGGTCTATTAATAATGGAGGGTAATATTGAGAAAGTGAATTGTAGGGGGAGGCAAAGATTAGAATATTTAAAGCGAATTACAAAAGATTTAGGGAGTTGCAGATATGTAGATATGAAACGACTTGCACAAAATAGATTAGCCTGGAGAACTGCATGAAACCAATCGAGAGAATGATGACAAAAAAGCGTGTTGTATTTTTTTAATAGTTAGTTAGCTATGGTAAGGAAAATGTTTATTTGAGTAGCCAAAATATTTTCTTTTTAAATGTTAAGTCTTTGAGTATAATTCAACGCTACTAATAATATTATTTTATTGCCGGCCGCATTGGCGCAGTTGGTAACGTGCTCGCCTCTCATCATGCGGTTCTGGGTTCGAATCCCACTCAGGCATGGCATATTTTCATACGTTACAAATTATCATTTCATCCTCCATCGTAAAATAGTTACACCCCAACGTCGTCGCTAATGACCGTTGTAGTTATGCGACGTTAAATAAATGAATTTAGAAAAAAAATATTATTTTATTATATTATTATTAGTAGCGTTATAACTTAGACGTGAATAAAACATATAGAAAATAAGTAAATTTTATATTAAAAGCAGGAGGTTTGCGGGAAAATTTGTGTGAGCTGCCTTGTCACTTACCTATTATTGGAATTTTTTATATACTCGTATAAACAATATTTTTGTCAAGAACTAATTTTTGTGACTTTATATTCGTTCCTAATATGATGGTTTAGAATGAAATGAGAACTTCCAGTGGTCTTTCGTTCAAGAATACCGGTCAGTAGATCACCTCACCGTCATTTATCCAATACAATATAACCTAATTTTGAAAAGTTTTATAATTTGATTGATTATTTTACGAGCGAATGTTGTTAAAAAGATTCGTTTTAATAGTTTTAATTATTTTTGTTTTTTATTATAACTGTTTCAGTATTTTGTCAAATTTCTTTTGTTCGATTTGAACCAACAACAACGGAAAACCATTTGAGTTAATTTGCAATTTAAACTTTAATTAACAAACCAATAAACATTGATTTAACTTCCGTTTAAACTTTCAGAAAAGTTAAATCACTTAAAAAAGTTAATTAATAAAATTTATTGTCGCAATAATTTTATAAGATGTACCAATGGATCTGAAATTGGTATTAGCAAATCAAATCAAATATCTATACATAGGTTTTATTAACTCCTGATATGAATAACATCGTAATATTAAGAAAGATCATTTTACAATATATATGAAGACGTGATTTATTCATTTTAGAATCATTGAGTAAAACCTACATAATTTATTTTTTAAAAACATGTGAAATAATTAATAGAAAAAATTTAATGGCAGATCGTGAAAGAATTATTCAGAAAATTATTATTATTATTATTGGAAATAACTTTCTACTGCCTTTCAAGGATTGGGCATCTCTCCCTGTTCCGAACCTCTCAAATCTGCCCATCTCTTTCTCGGGCGTTCTCGCTCTCTCCTGCCCTCCGGCGTATAGCCCAGTGTCTGCTTAGGTATCCTATCCTCCCGCATTCTGTTTACATGCTCTAACCAATGCATTTTGTTCTGGAATACCTTGTTTTTTATAGAGAAGATGTTGAGTTCTTTCCTTATCTCGGTATTCCTGTAACGATCTTCTCTACCACACCCATACGTAGGAGGTGGAAGTCTCAAATACACTCTGGTATTCTCATAGAAGAAGATAGGGTTCTAAACTGCCTATTATTTGCCGATGACCTGATAGTGTTACAGGAGAATGAGGATGACCTGCAAAAAGCACTTTTCATTCTGAAAAAACTCTGCAAAGAATATAAGTTGACAGTTTCGACGAAGAAGACAAAGGTAATGGCATGTAGGGGGAAGGGAGCCAGTCAAAATTAAAATTGTTATAGAAGAAATTAATATAATAGTGTAAATACATACCCTTCTTCTTGGTTCCGCCAAGCTTTTCGACGAGGCCGCATGTTGGGTTGAGTCCTAAGGCCCTGAGGCAGTCTCCAAGGTAAAAAGCGTCAACTGATCCCACTCCATCGAAATCATAGATTCCGAAAACGAAATTTGCTCCTAAAAATACAATTATTATTTAAATATCATGAAAAATATTAAAAGTAATCCAAAAGCATAATTAATTTATTATTAAGCGCACAACAGACGAAGAAACATGGCGGGTGCACTCCGAGGAACTCACCACTTGTATAAGAAGCAAGCACTCTCAAAACATTACAATACTGTGATAAAATCTGTGTGTCTGTACGTGAGTGAGTGCCTTAGAATACCGGGGAATACCAAGATATGTTTTTTGCGTCCTGGAGACTCCAGGAAAAGTATAGGACATGTCAGTTACAACAACTGAAATACATATAAGAATCACACAATGTATCACTACTATCAAGAAAGAAATTCTTGTACGCTATAAAAAGTTTCACCGGTCAAATAATTTTTCAGATTTTTTTTAAAGGAATGCAAATTATCACATTTTAAAAATTGGGGTAATTTATTCATGAATTTTCTTCCTGCATAAGTAGGTTCTTGTTCAAACAATTTTGTTGAGTGATTAGCCATGTAATAATCATTTCTGCTTCTCGTGTTATGATTGTGAAAATTGAAATTCTGCATAAAATTATTTTGCCTAACATACTTAATCATCTCAAAAATGTAGAGAGAGGGAGCTGTGAGCAATTTAAGCTCCTTAAATAATGGCTTGCATGAGGTTAGCTGGTATTCGGCAGAGAGTTAGATTAGATAACGTAAAACAGCACGTGGCATCACTAAAATGGCATATACAATGAGGCAGACGGATGATCGACGGAATGAGGTAGTTCAACAGTGGAGGCCCTGACTGGGAAAGAGAAATAAAGATCGTCCACAAACACAATGGAGAGATGACTTAAAACTGCCGGCCGGATTTAACTGGACAGAAAAGGTCCAGACCAGGGTATTGTGAAGGCATCAGAGGAGACGTATATCCAAAATTGGATTTTGATAGGCTGGTAAAAACGAGAAGAAGAAGTGGTTAATCTACCCACTTTTGTTAAGTTGCATTCACAGGTACAAGTGGTCAAAATGTAAACTCTTTTAGTTTCTTATTTTCACCAAACCAAACATTTACTGAATTTCAGCTCTGTGTATTATGGTGAATTTAGAGTATCAGCGAAGAGTCAATGAATAACGGGTTTTTAATTTATATAAAATAGACATACAGTAGGTTCAAATTATTAAAACAGTATTGTTTAAATAGGGAACGTATGAAATGGTTAAAGACGGAATTTTTTGTTATTATTATACTGCATTCGTTATCACTAGAGGAATTTTTTGTCATAATTTTGTGTAATACCATATCAGCTGTTTAAAGTAGTGATCGATTTATTTATACCGCGTATTACAAGAATTTGTAGTTCCCATTGTAAAATAAATATCGTTTAAATCGTTCTGAAAAATTTATTCTTAAATAAATATTAATAATGTAAAATAGAGGTAAATAAACTTTTTATTAACATATATGGTTGTAACATTATACTATCAATTACAATAATAAAAATAAATTAAAATTTCCAATAAAAACAATTAAAACAATTGTAGAGGAAAATTTTAAATTTTAAATTGGGAATTTGTTTAAAAAAACTCTAAGATATCCCTCAGGGGAAAAGTTACTATCTTTATAATTTGAAACAACGTATAAGTGGTCAAAGAGAGTTTTTTTTTAATGCACGGTATTCAAAATAAATTAAGGGAATAAATATCACAATTTTTTTTAAATTATTTTATTTTATTACGTTTTGTATAAAATAAAAAATATTTTAAGTAGATTACATTTTAAATACTAAGGAAGTTATGTACAAGTTTGTATTGTATAGTAAAAGGAATTTGAGGAGCTAAGTTTAAACGTAGTATATCGCGTGACGTCACAGCGTCGCGGCGCTGCTAATAATAACCACACCACTGAGACCTACTCTCTACCTTATAAGACCGCCACTCCCTTGATATCAACTACCAGAGAAATTTTATAGCAATTTAATTTCGGAATGTTGCTTACACTTTTTGTTTCCATTTTTCTGCCCACTTTTGTCATATTTCGTTATTTTAAATATTTGTTTTCATATTTGTATACATATAAATTTTTTCTGTGCATATAATTCTTTAATCTTCCAATAATTCAAGGAGCTAAATTTGGCGTAATTTTTCTTAAGGGTTTGAACAAGAAATCTAAAAATAAAATTTTATTTTAGTGTTGTTCAACATTAAAACAATGTTTACTAGATTTTTACCTTCCCACAAAACTAATTCTAAAAATCTGGTGTGAAACACTCACACAACTTTCTCTTGCCAGTGCAAATAATTAACAATAAACCTAACATTAGTAATAAAACATAAGAAATAAACAAAAAACTAACCTCAACAAACATAACCTAATTTTAATCATGAGTGAAAGACGCAAAATGAAAATCGTACTCAGTTTGGCTTAGAAATACGGAAAATCACTCTTTCTCTCTAAACTAGGCTCTGTAGAGAAAAATGCTTTAAATAAAAGTTGTAGATCTTTTAATTTTCTATAAATTTAACTATATACACTTTTGTCGTAAAATGCATACTAAGGCCGAAATGTTAAAAAAATCGATTTTTCTCACGTTTTCGTGAGAGAAAAACAGAAAATCGCAAATTACCGCTAAACTAAGCGTTATACAAACAAATGTTTGAAATAAAAGTTGTAGGTTTTTAAATTCTCTACAACTTATATTATATAACGTTTTGCGCTAAAATGCATATTAAAGCCGCAATCTTAAAAATAAAATGTTTTTACGTAAAAACAGCCTCACGCAGAATTTCAGCAAACATGGCGCCTACCCTATCTTGTAGAGAATAAAAAATTGAGTAAACCAGGCGATTTTTAAAAAAATCGTAGGACCAGTTTTTGAGAAAATGGCAAAAAAGTGAAAAATTATAGGAATAAACTAAGTTACTACTACTTCCGGTTGACCGATTTTGATGAAAATGTTCGTGTCGGGTCCGGTAGTGGTATGTAACTTAAGTTTCAAGTTTCAAGTTCGTACAATGTTCCGTTCTTGAGATATTCTGTTCACACACACACACACACACACACACACACACACACACACACACACAGACACACACAATCGCTAAAAACATGTTTTTTGGGTTCAGGGGGTCTGAAAACGTATAGATCCGGTGAAAACTCGATTTCGAAAAATCGACATGAAAACAATACTTTCCTTCCTATATATTCATATAGGCAAGAGAAAGTAAAAATGGGGTATAATTACCCGAAAATATTACCTCTTTATCTTTGCAAGAAGCTACAGTTCTAAAGTTCTGCATGCATCATCTTAAATTTCTTCTTGAGTTAAAACTTGTCCATAACAGGTGGAGTGTTAAATTATTTGCACACGATTTGCTAGTTCAAGGGCTGCAAAAATTGTTTTTCTTCTTATCATATGATCCCTATTTATATGACTAAAACATTGAATAATAGAGTAGGTAGAAGTCTAAAAGACTCTAATCAGAATTATCTCCTCTGAGAGTCATGAATTTCATTACACAGCCAGAACTTGTGGTGAATGAAGTGAAGGCGTCATTTACAGGGTAGAAAGTAGATGGTTTTCAGAGGGCCTGGCATGCTGATAAGCATACTTTTTATCTCAATAAGGAATGCAATGTTTAACTACCTCACTCCTCGTTGACCTAAACAACAACTCTAATTTTCAAAAAAAAAACTTGTTTTAAAATTCAGCATAAATATTCTGTAAGTGACACGTAGAAAAAGTAAAAAGTTTCAAAATAGACTTAAGGGTGTGATGAAAACAGGGTGTAATTGTCTCAAAGTAATTTATACTATTTCTATACCTTTGCAGTAATCTACATTTCTAAAGTTCAGCATGCATCATCTTAAAGTTCTTCTACAGTTGAAAACTGAAATATTTACATTTTGTCACTTTTGCCAAAGAGTTAAAATAGAAGTGATTACGATAAAGCAATGTAAAGTTCTGGAAATTGCGCACTTTTTATCTAATTGATATGTGAGAAAAGTAAAACATTTAAGTTTTGAACACTTGTTTCTAAGGGATAGAAAGTGGGTAACTATTCTGAAGTAATTTTGTAAAGTAACTACCCTAAATTAATTTCGAAAATCTTATATTACTTTTTAAATTGTACCTTGCCTTTTAGCCAGCCTAGTCAGTCAGCTGATAGTAAGTCGCTATTATTTGTTAAGTAACACTGGTTGGGCAAGCGACTTTGTATGGTGACCAGCTGACGGCCATCCGTGAACAAACTCTTCTGGGGGTCCCTGTTCAAACTCATTCCTAATTTACGTTAAATAATACAGCAAAGTAACTATCAAATTGGGTAGTTGTCAATAATGTACAGTTGCCGATAACAAATAAAAGCTAAAAAAAAATTGTACTTAGAAAGATTAAACTTTATCCTGATTCTAAAGAAAGTAATACACCAGTTTATTCAATGTACCCCACAAAGGCAAGAGTAAAACACATTGCTAATCATGGACAAACTTTAAAACGCTAATGTAAAATTAGCATCGTTAACTTCTTCATTTAATAAAAATGCTTTGAAAATATTAGTGAAGATACAAAATATTAAATTATTTACCTCCTAAAACCTTTTATTAAATTATTTTCAAAAATTTAGAATTCGATATTTTTAGATTGACATTCTGATTTTAGTACTTTCATAGATAAATCAATTTAAAGAAATACCTATTATAATTTTTTTTAACTATTCACAGATTGCGATTGTGTTTAATTTTATGATTTAAGTTTATCCTTCTTACAAACTAAACTGCTTTCAAGTCAATAAATCTCTCTTAAATTATATAACTGAACCAAGCAAGAATTATAGTTCGATTACAATTCTGCCAGTCCAGAGCACTTTGAATTATAACGAACTCTCATTGGTGCGTACAAAACGAAAATTATAATCATTTTTACAGAAGGAAATAACAAAAACGTATCTACTAGACATAAACGAATAAAATCTCAAGTACTTTAACAGACAACCCTCCAAGAATGCTAATGACAGCTTGGAACATAATTTTGTTTTTCTTTAAAACCACTGATGATTAAAATTTGACTGTAAACACTGATGTAAAATACTACAAGACCATCTAAGTATAGTTGAGACCTGGTGTAAGAAATGGAAAATTAAAATAAATGACGACAAATCGAGACATATTATGTTTACTTTGAGGAAAGACACATGTCCACCGATACGAATAAATGAAAGACCAGTTCCCCAGTCAGATGATGTAAAATACTTGGGAATGCACTTAGATCGCGACGCCTTACCTGGTCCAAACATATTTGGAATACACGCAAAAGACTAGGATTGAAGCTGAGAGATTTGTATTGGATGATGAACAAACGTTCACAGCTGTAATTAGAGAGCAAGCTTCTACTGTATAAAGCCATACTGAAACCGCTGTGGACTTATGGGTTACCACTTTGGGGATCAGCTGCGAAATCGAATCTTGCTATCATCCAACGATTCCAGTCGAAAGTCTTACGGATAATAACAAATGCTCCATGGTATGTGACAAATGATACATCGCATAAGGACTTATGTGTCAACACCGTGAAAGAAGAAATTACGCAGCTAAGTTCAAAATATCAAACAAAATATGCAGATCACCCGAATTCTTGGGCGCTTAATTTACTTGATAACAGCGAAGACGTGACACGACTGAAACGAATAAAATTGCTTGACCTTCCGTTTAGATTTACCGCCTAACCTACATTTTAAATAATTGAAGTCCATATCAACATCAACATTATCTCTATTAATAACATCTTCTTCCTCTACGCATTCTAAAAACTATCACCGTTATTAATTTGGCTACCTTTTCTATCACTGTTATTTATCTTTTAACTAGTTAATATTTTCAAAATTATACTTAATTTTTTCGTTTCCGAAGCAATACCATTGGGCATTGTCTTCGTCATGTGAACCCGTTCATGGCTTTTTACTTTTAGTTTCTATTTTTAAACTGATTGTAAATAATCTTCAGATGTTAGAAAAAAAGTTAGAAAGAATATAGAAGATCCAATAATGGTCGTTTACTTCCTTATGTCTTTCATATTATTATTTGTGTCAACGGCACTCATTTATTATTGCAAAGAAATGTACAGGCAAACATTTATAATAAAGTTAAAAAACAAATCTTTTATTATTAAAACAGTGTTACATTCTGTAAGATTTTGAGGGTCTATAAAAAAACTGAAGTTCAAGGGTTATGGAACTAGTAAGTACGTGCTTCAAATGAAAGTGACATGATTGATCGATTAACAAAGTAAACCATCAACGAAGCAGATCAGAACGGAAATTTTGTTTGGAAAAACTGCTGCCTTAAAAATATACCTCAATTTATGATTACGTACAAATGTCCTTCAAAAAAATGAATAAAGTATTTGAGTGGGCGTAGTTTTCAATGAATAAGTTTGTTGAAAAAATGTTACATTTTTTTATTCTAAATTGCTATAATTTAACTTGTAATTTAGTTTTAAGCTGTGAATTGAACACTAATAAGAGATGCAGACGGTCAATTTTATTTTCTGTGGTACAGTAGTATCCGCTTAATTGGGCTAATAGGTACTGAGAAGTGTTCGTGTTATTGAAAGTCCTGTTTACATAAAAAAAGGCTTATAATGTGATTATAACCTTTGGCAAATACCACGATTTAGCAGAACATACGAACGAAGACTAAACGGATTTCCGAATTATTTTGCGATAAACTTACTGGACAACAGGGACTGTACTTTTAAAAGACTTAATCGACACAATGTGTTTGGCTTAAGTAGCAGATTTGATAATGATTAACGTTTGAACTTCATTTAAATAAAGTATTTCATTTAAAATTCTTTCTAAATTAATTTATTTTCATTTGATCTGTAACATTTTATTATTAATGAATGATAATGTTTTATTTTTTTTTAATTTTTATTACTAAGTGTTCTTTTTTAATCTAAGAACACTAAAAAACTAAATCGCTCATGTAATAAAATTTTGCTGTATTTTTCCCTCGTGTAGGGCCAATTTTAGACCAAGTGAGGTAACTTAATAAGTTTTTAGAGCTTTTTTGAGCACACATTTTCAGCATTCGTTCACAATAGTCTTTTCACCTTTCTTCTATCTACCCGTTGTTCTATTATTGTTCTTTATAGAAGCCCTTAAGTCTGTAATTAGTTGTCTGAATTTGTTTCGGTTCATTATGTTTTCGCGGTTTATTCTGGTTTTCTCAATATTTTTTCTGACGTCTTTAAATCGCTTATCCGAAACCTTTGGTCTATTTTTTAGTGTCTCAAAAATTTGTTTTGTCAACCGATTGTCATCCATTATATAGATGTACGTAAATTTTTAGTCTTTTATTTTTATTCGATAGTTTTATTTTAATTTTTATCGTTAACTTAATAATCTAATTTTCCTATCTAGATAAAAAATTAATGATTAAAAAAATACACTACCTACCTTAAGTAAATTATTAAAATGCATTTATTATTTTAAGATAATACATGAATTAATACAGTACTGTATACTAAAATTTGTAAATTTATTCAAAACTATATTAAGAAATTTGTCTATTGCCTAATCATATTATTTAGACCAATTAGAATTCGGTTCAGGGTTATTTTCCATATTCACTGGTCACTACAAAAGTTATGAGTATATACAGGGTGATTCACGAAGATATACAGAAACTTTAGGAGCTCATTTTACATGTAAAAATAATGAAAAAAGTATATACAGGGTGATTCATGAAGTTCTCCCCCCACTTCTACAGCACATTGTACTAGTAAAAATAATGAAAAAATGTTATATAAACATAGGTCCGAAAACGCTTCGTTAGCGAGTTACAGCTAGCGAAAGTTTCGCCTGGATTTCAGTTCACCAGGTGAAATGAGGTCTTCCTGGAATTGTGGTAAGGTAGATTAAGGGGCGAATTCAATCATTTCTTATGGTTTTTGATCTGATAAATTGAATAAAACAGGTCCCAGAACTGTAAGTTAAATAGTTTTTAAGAAAACTAGTGACAAATGCAAAAAATGGAGTGAAACACATTTTTTCATCTTTAAGCAAGAATAACTTTGTCATTTCACCAAGAAACAGTTAAAACTTTTGAATAAAACATGTAGAAAATTTTATTCTGAACAAACCGGTGTAAATAAAGTACACAGAAAGCGAATAGATGTTTGATAAAATGAATTTTTATTCATAACAGTACAAAGTAAAATTAACTGGAAAAACAAAGATGAAAAAATGTGTTTTTTTCACTCCATTTTTTGCATTTGACACTATTTTTCTCAAAAACTACTTAACAGTTAGTGGAACCTGTTTTATTCAATTTACCAGGTCAAAATCCATAAGAAACGATTGAATTCGCCCCTTAATCTACCTTACCAGAATTTCAGGAAGACCTCATTTCACCTGGTGAGCTGAAATCCGAGGGAAATCTTTCGCTAGCCGTAACTCGGTAACGAAGTATTTCCGAACCCATGTTTATATAAACTTTTTTCATTATTGTTACATGTAGAATGGGCTCCCAAAGTTATTGCATGGGCTCCCAAAGTTATTCTTCGTGAATCACCCTGTATTTTAGCATTTATTGTAAAGTTATATTGCGTGGCCGAAAGCAACTGACAAGATCGTAGACGGCATCTGGATGCGCTTGTCGTAATTCCTGGAATACCGTCTTTTTAGTGATAGGAATAAATGTTGGTTATAAATAGACAGTAGCAAGATTCAGTTGACTCACTGAACAAGTCGTCTAGTTCAATGACAAGCTCAGTTCACTGTGATGATACTAAACTTCAATTTTGTCTATGATTTTCCTTAAATTTTTCAACATTAAAATTTCTTCAGCTGTCCGGAATAAGCAAACTCCAAATTAAACTAGTACTACTTTTTTTTAAAATTCCTTATATGTGTACGTTGCAATCTGTTCAATTCAGAACAATAAGCAACCCAATGGCCCAATGAGATGAGGATGATGTGTGTGGCGTGTAAATGAGGTGTAGTCTTGTACAGACCCAGGTCGACCACTCCTGAGAGAGTATGGTTAATTAAATCCTAACCATCAAAGTACACCGGCAACCACTGTCTAGTATTCAAATCCGTATAAAAGTAACTACCTTTACTAAGATTTGAACCAGGAACCTTCGTCTCCGAAAATCAGCTGTTAAACAGCTGATTTTGGCGACGACTTTACCTCTAGACAAACCCGGTGGGTTACTAGTACTAACTGTATTTTTATTTTTATAGTCTCGTTATTTAATAGCCACACCTCGTATATCTTAATGTTAATGATAATTTTAAGATTCAAAAAATTATAATGTTAATGTTAACGTTAACGATATTAATTATGTTAATCCTTAGGATTTAATGTTTTAAGGTTAAATTACTGATTGAGTAATTTAAAAGAAAACTTAATAACTTATTAAAGTTAAACCGACTTACTTTCTACGTCTGCGGCACTGACGTCAGCCTGAAACAGAAAACAATATGTTAAAAATAAAAGTAGAAATATTTTTATAGCGTTTATAATGTTTAGTTACTTCCCAGTTAGGAGATAATATTACTCTGAACTTTCCATTTAAATTTTGAGTGCTTTATCAACTAAACCATCAAGAAGTTCAGACAAAAGTTTATAAAACTCATTAGGTGTTGAGTATTGTAACTTATTAGTTGAAATAAATTTCAAAAAACAAGTCCTTTTTATATATAATAATTGCAGTAAGATAGTCCGAATTAAGGATTGGATTTGAAATAATAACGGTCTCGAAAAATGGGTAATGAAATAGGTCTTTACTCTTAAATGCAGAAATTTAAGCTATTTAAATTTTTATTTGATTTACTTTTAGTTTAGTTTATTTAAAGTTCCATCAACGGCTCGGTTTTTTTAGCGGCTACAGAGGGATTTAACTTGTGAAAATTTTCAGACCCTAGCTGGGAATTGAATCCGAGAACTCAGCGTTGTATCTTTTTTTATTTTATTTATAATCGCATTCGTATTTAGGTTATAAACATGTACATTGACGAAGGGTACTTTATGAAATCTTGTAGTATAATTTTTAAGTTAGATAGTTAGATATGTAAAATCGAACCTCGGACCTAAAGATTACAAAACAAAATATATTTCAAACCGCGATGATACCATCAAATAATATAATTGCATCTAAAAATAAGAAATGTATTTTTTGAAAAAACTTTATTTTTCAATTTATGTTCAAGTTGTATTAAGCCAAATAGAGGCTCTCAGGTCCTAACCAAAGGGCCGGGCAGTTGGTGTAGTGGTTAGCGCAATTGGCTTCTACACCGGGGATTCCGGGTTTGATTTCCAGTCGAATCTGGCATTTTTTCATCACTCATATTCATCTACCATCCTTATAACCGTCTGCATTAGCAGTAATTGCAAAATGATCGTACGTAAAACCAAAAAAAGTTCAGCATAAACTCACCCGCTAATTGAACTTGAAAAGGTTTTAATAGATCTTTGGGTTTTAAATATTTTGTCATAAAATCAAATTCAAGACCTTTGGTTTAACTGTGGAAGATACAAACTATTTCTTCTTTCATAAATTTGTGATTTTTTTATAGTTTCAATGAACTGTTAAAAGATGGTTGTAGCTAAACACTAAAGAGATATCGAAATTATTCTAATATAATTGTTTTCTTTTATCTAATAGAATAAAATTTTGTTCGTACTTTACAACTACTAACAACACAACCTCTAATCAAAATTTTTTACTTTATCTTTGTGCCTCCAATACTTTTGAAAATTAATGCTAATATAGAAGGTATAATTTTATTATGAATAATTATTATAAAATTCTGTAATTTTTCTCAAACATTAATATATTTTTCAAAATTCATATGATATTGAAATATCTTTGTTCCAGGATTATAATTAGGATTCACTGTCGGAAATACATGGGATTGCGTAATACAATCAACAAGGAAGCATCTAGGGTGAGTTTTTCAAAACAATACATTCCATTTTTAGTGAGGCCTATATTATTTTTAATACAAGTATTTCATAAAAGTAATTAATATTTTTATACTTGTTTATATTTAAATTGTGGTAAAAAATTCACTGAATCTTCGTTTTCGTTCGTGAGTAAACTATATTTTATTCCCGTTTAAAATAAGATCTTCAAGATAACTACAAAAATTTAATTTGTTATTTTAGATTTACTGTAACAGTTACTTAAAACTAAAACAGTTTTTCTTATGCGATATTATCTCCCCCTATATATAACTGTGCAGTCACCCTCTGGTGCTGGTACTTATTTTCTAATAAAACTTAACAAAAATTGAATGATAATAAATTTATAAAACTAATTTTTAAGCCATTAGATATACACCTTAGGTGTAAGTTCATTGATTTA
The DNA here is from genome assembly GCA_035578175.1 of Catonia carolina. Taxonomy (NCBI): domain Eukaryota; kingdom Metazoa; phylum Arthropoda; class Insecta; order Hemiptera; family Achilidae; genus Catonia; species Catonia carolina. Next base: position 71,387,058 of record JAQMRL010000005.1, read on the forward strand.
ATGAAATCGAAAAAGACATTGAAAAAATTTGATAAAATGACAAACTATATACAACAAAATCGAGTACAGATTATGAAATTTAAGATTTCCACTAATAGATTTAACAGAAAAATAAATGGTTGGAAAATAAAAACAGGTAAATGAATATTAAGAATTGGAAAACCAAAAATTGCCAGAAATTTGTGAAGTTATTTGATATATCACAACTATTCTTAAACTGTAAAGAAATGTTTTTCTAAAATTCTTTTTTGTTTTACATTCGAAAATAAATTATAATAGTGTATATTTTTCAATTTATTCAATGTATCAAATGTTTAGTCATTAGAAAATTTGTAAAAAGGATATTTTTTTCATTTGAGTACGCTGTGAACATTTTTCAAATGATAATTTTGAGGATTAAACCCTGAACCTGTTTTCATTATATTGTAGCTCTATAAAGCTGCGCTATTACAGTGATTTGAGTTTCCGGGCGTACTTAAATGAGATGTAACATGAAGAGCGGTGTGGCTTAGGTTAAAAATAAACTTGATCTATTTCGCCAAAACATTGGTGCGTCATCACGCTAAATATTCTGTTTTATATTATTAACTTTAATAAAATGCATATTCTCTTTAAAAATATTTACATTATTGTACTTACATTATTTTTTTATATTTTGTATTTTATTTTAGTTATTAAGTACATACATTTTTATGATAATATTCTCGTTGCTTTTAATTTGTTTCATCTTGTGTCGGCTTGAATTTGAATAGGAATAACGATCGGTGTTTTGTTTTATAACACGCTGTTAATAAGAAAACTTAATATTTTGTTTTCCTAACCGGTTTTTATTATTTATTTATTTATTTTATTTGTTTGTATTATTTAGTTTAACATAATACAATTATTGCTATACTAACCTATTTACAATATTATTAACTAAATATACTTATACGCAAAAACTCTTCTTCACGAAAAGTTCTGTCCGCGCATATGAGTAAACAAAAAAAATTTACTTAGATTTATATATACTAATAACTACTATAAAAAATACTATTATAAAATCTAAAAAGGGTACAAGAAATACATTAAACATTTTTTGATAAAAGCATTAAAATAAATGATAAATACCATTAAATTTATATAAAAATAATAATAATAATAATAATAAAATTTTTAAACATGATCTTAGATTATGTACAATTGTATTAACTTAATAGAGATTATATTATTATCTTTACAACTTAAATTCAAGATTTTAATTGTAAAAAGTGTAACAAAAAATAGTTGCATTAAATTCAGTTTTTATTTTTAATTATTAATTTTTTTTGTTTATTTAAAGTCGCATCAACAATTTTAATCATTAGCGACTTCTGTGAGTTTTGGTACTGTAACAGTGGGTTTAACGTCTTAAAATTTGCATACCCTAGCCGGGATCGAAACCGGGACCTTCCACTTTGTAGGCTAGCGCGCTAGTCACTACTTAACGGAAGCGGCTAATTATTAAATTTATTTTAAGACTGAATTTTTCGAACTTTTACTCGTAAAATCGTCTTACCGATATTAAAACCCGTTAACAACCAACAGGATTTCAAAAGTATGTATGTTTGTACTATTGCAGTTATTATTTTAATATTAACAAAATATATTTCTTCTAATAAATTTTGCAGACAGAAATTTATTTTTACGCATCCGTGACGTAATAGTAGCGCATTACACTACTAAGTCGACTCTTGGCTAGGATCTGAACATTCTAAAACGAAATTCACCGATTCATGCCCTACTGTTGTTAATAATCCAGATTTTGGTACTACTTTAAATGAACTAAAAAAAACTGCTTTTAAATATTACTCGTAATCATTCGTGGTTCTAAACTATTTAAAAGTTAAGAATTGGACTTCCAAAATTTTCTAAAAGTTATAATTACCTAATGATATAAAAATGTTTACAATAAATTTGCCATTATTGTACCCTGTAATACATATTATTTTTATTTTTGATTAAATCCACAAGACTCCAAAAAAAGGTATAGGCCTATAACACGTCAATTTGAAACAGATAAGACTTTATTTTCAACTGATTATCACCATAATTAAATCTACGAACAAGTTTTTTACTATTATTTAAATTAATTATTGGTTTCAATAACTAAATTAATTTACATTTTAACTTACTCAAATAAATTGTTCATCTAATCTTACACAATTTACTTTAAAATTTATTAATTTAAAAAAATATTTTTAAAAAAAACATTGGCCGCCTCCGTGGCATAATGGTAGAGTGGTAGCCTACATAGCGGAGGTCTCGGTTTCGATTTCCGGTTAGGATCAAGAAATTTTCATTATTTGTTTAATAGTTACATAATCCACCGTAGTCGCTAATAACCGAGCTGTTGTTGCAACTTTAAATAAAGCTAAAAAAAAGTATTAAAATTTAAATTTAAGTTAAATATTAAATTAAATTTAAGTATTAAAAAATGTTAATAAAACCCTATTAAATATCGTAAAATAATAATCATCGATCGAGTAATTATTGAAACAAATATATTTACACTTTTTAAACGAGTGTGGTAATTTACTAATGTGTTTTCTTCAAGCATAAATAAGTTTTTGTTCAAAAATTTAGTTTAGCACTGTAATTGTTGACATTTAAATTCTGTTAAAAAGAATTTAACATAAATTATCACTTCAAAATATTACAATTAACCCACCGGATTGATTTTGTGATAAAGTCGTCTGCAAATTAGCTGTTTACCAACTGATGTACGAAGACGAAGGTTCTGTGTGGTTCAAATCCTGTTAACAGTAAATACTTATTACGGATTTGAATATTAAACAGTGGTTACCGGTGTACTTTGATGGTTGGGGTTCAAATAACTATACTCTTTTAAGAATGATCGGCCTAAGTCTGTACAAGACTACACCTCATTTACTCATCATACATATTATCCTCATCTCATGGGTCATAAGGGTTGCTTATTGTTCTTAAAATTAATAGATTGCAAACAAATTAGAATAAAAAAATGTACAATCAAGGAACACTATGAAATTTAAGATTATTAGAAAATGGTCATCTTAAATTATTAATAATAGCCCGATTTCCATGATTTTTATTAACCACCGGGTGTATATATTATGTTAATTAAAAAGTTACTTCAAAAAAACATTTTTTAAAGTTTCATTTTAAAGTCACATTTAAAGTACTTAAAGTTTATTTAAAGTCAGATCAACAGCTTGGTCGTTAGCGACTACTTGGTTTTGGTACAGTAACAGTGGGTTTTAACTTGTGAAAATTTTCAGATCTTAGCTGGAAATCAAACCCGAGACTTTCCACTTTGTAGGCTAAAGCGCCAGTCACTACACTACGGAAGTGGTTACTTCAAAATTAACGATTAAAAAAATTTGAATTTTATCTTTAAAAGTTGTTACCATCTTAAAAATTATAGAAGAGTATAATTTTTTCTTAGAAGTCCCGCAATTTTTCAACAATATTTTGATGTTTTATTAAATGAACATTCTTTTTTATGGGATAAACTATCTTATAAAATGTAATTGATAAAAATTTCTTCTATAAAAATTTGAAAGTCTATAAAAATGTTCATATAATTTAGATTTAAATAAATTTTATTTGTATATTTTATTTTTCACTAATTTTTTTCTAAATCACTTGATAATATGAATATAATAAATTTTAAGAAACAATTTTTTCTAAAAATTGTTTCTAAATTAAATTACTTATTAATAAAAATTTAATAATGAAAAAATAATTGTAGATGTATTAATCCATATCTTACCATGTTTTTTGGTATTAGTTGTGGGTCCTTTACACGTTAGAGACACGACTGAGACTTGGGTAGACTATTTAGAGATGTCGGCTTGTAAGAATTGTTGAGTTTTGGCAATTTGCCTGCCCTAAATGAGAGGAGGATAAATCCCAGTTGGCATTACCCACTCCTCTATCTTCTACTTACCTCTTACTCATTCCACTGTTTCTTTGCCTGAACCATTTTTGTTCTATTTTAAATAGACTCATTTTACAGTTTCTATGTTGTTATTGCTACTTTTAAAACGTCTCTTGTAAATAGTTTTTAGTTTAGTGCAAGGCCTAATTCAATTTTTATTCTCTTTTTTTCAATTTTTTAAGTAATTTTTTAATCGATATACTTGTAAAGTACATTATACGAAGTGTGGCTATTAAATAACGAGACTGACGTTGTAAAAAATTAATTTTAATTTTTTACATAAACTTATTGTCACCTTCAATACACACTCCTTCTCTATTCCTTCAACGCTCCATGCGGTTTTCCATTGTTGGAAACAGTGCTGGAAGTCATCTTCTGTCAGCTCCTTCAGGACACGTGCCGCTCAAAAATGTTGTACTGACACTTTGTACGCGATTGAAAATGACCCAAATTTTTTGGAAACGATAATAACTTGTGATGAAACGTGGAGTTTTACTTATGATCCGGAAACGATACGCTAATCCATGCTCTGGAAGAGCCGAACTTAACCACCGAGAGCCAAAAAAGCTCGAATGAGCAAGTCAAAATTTAAAGCAATGATGATTGTTTTTTTTATATCCATGGGATTGTGTACCTTCACTGGGTTTCTGAAGATGAAACACTTAATCAATATTACTACCTTCAGGTACTTTCTAAACTACGTCAAAGAGTAAGGAAAAAACGCCCCGAAATGTGGAAGACAATGCGCCAGCTCATTCCGCATTATCTGTCAAGAGTTTACTAGCCAAGTATAGCATCTCAGTGTTAGAAAATCCACCTTATTCACCAGATCTTGCACTATGTGACTTCTACCTGTTCCCTAAGGTGAAATTTGCATTAAAAGGGACAAGATTTGAGTCTGTGAAAGCTGTAAAAGAGAAAGAGTCTCGCGTCCTGAAGGACTTGACAGAAGATGACTTTCAGCACTGTTTCCAACTATAGAAAATTCGCTTGGAGCGTTGTAGGGATAGGGAAGGAGTGTATGTTGATGAAGGTGACAATTAGTGACTATGTATAAAATTAAAAATTTTTTTTTACAACTTCAGCCTCGTTATTTAATAACCACACCTCGTAAACTAGAACATCAGGTTACGTCGTCTTATGGTAAGAACATTCTTGACTTCAAAGAATAAAATATTTTTGTACTAATTTTTTGTCTTTAATTTTTATTATAGTACTTTTATATTGAACTGCACAATATTTCCATTTTTGCTGCTCCATTTTCGCTTTAGACTTTGCGAAAATGGAGTAGAGACCTTTTGGTCTGAATAACGGAGAATTTACCACCGAGTACCTCTTCTCCTCAAAGTGAAGTAAAATTTCCCACCACCCGTTAAATATCATATACGGAAATTGTGAAGCTCAATGTACAGTACCGTAATAAAAATTAAATTCAAAAAAAGAGTTCGGACAGTTGAAAAGTTCCTTGTAGATGGGCCACGAGCTAGTTAGTTTGGATGGTCGTCCAGTCGTTCGTGAAATTTACTATAGAAGGACGCGGTTAGTTCCTTTACTCTTGGAATTTTGGAATCTTTGAGGGTTTTATTGCTTACATTAAAATGAACGCCAGAAGCAAGTTTTAAGAATTTTGAGTGAAAGGCCTGGATTGTATTTAAGTTACTCTCTACCATTACTCCCAAGAGCTGGACACCATAAATTCAGATTGGTCTCAAAAGGGTTTTATCGCATTACTTTCGCCTGGGAGATATGAATGTTATTCAGCACCACAAATGGATAACTTTGAGGTGAACGTAACTATGTATAAAATAAAATAAAATTTTTTTACAATGTCAGTCTCGTTATTTAGGAGCCACACCTCGTATTTATACAGTAAAACCTCACTAATTCGGACTAATTAGGGAGAAGTGAAGTCCGAATTATTGAAAGTCCAAATTATCGCGAATATTCGTTTACATCTAAAAATTGAATAATTTAGGCAATTAAAATTAAAAAATCTGGTGTGAAACACTCACACAACTTTCTCTTGCCAATGCAAATAATTAACAATAAACCTAACATTAGTATTAAAACATTAGAAATGAACAAAAACTAACCTCAAAAACATAACCTTATTTTAATCATGAGTGAATGACGCAAAATGACAATCGAACTCAGTTTGGCTTAAAAATACGGAAAATCACGCTTTCACGCTAAACTAGGCTCTGTAGAGAAAAATGCTCTAAACAAAAGTTGTAGATCTTTTAATTTTCTATAAATTTAATTATATACACTTTTGTCGTAAAATGCATACTAAGACCGAAATGTTAAAAAAATCGATTTTTCTCACGTTTTCGTGAGAAAAAAAACAGAAAATCGCAAATTACCGCTAAACTAAGCGTTATACAAAAAAATGTTTGAAACAGAAGTTGTAGGTTTTTAAATTCTCTACAACTTTTATTATATAAGTTTTTGCGCTAAAATTTATATTAAAGCCGTAATCTTAAAAAAACAACGTTTTTACGTGAAAACAGCCTCACCGAGAATTTCAGCAAACATGGCGCCTACCCTATCTTGTAGAGAATAAAAAATTGAGTAAAATAGGCGATTTTAAACAAAATCGTAGGACCAGTTTTTGAGAAAATCGCAAAAAACTGAAAAATTATACGAATAAACTACTACTTCCGGTTGACCGATTTTGATGAAAATGTTCGTGTCGGGTCCGGTAGTGGTATGTAACTTAAGTTTCAAGTTTCAAGTTCGTACGATGTTCCGTTCTTGAGATATTCTGTTCACACACAGACACACACACACACACACAGACACACACACACACACACACAGACCAATCGCTAAAAACATGTTTTTTGGGTTCAGGGGGTCTGAAAACGTATAGATCCGGTGAAAACTCGATTTCGAAAAATCGACATGAAAACAATACTTTCCTTCCTATATATTCATATAGGCAAGAGAAAGTAAAAATAAACGTTACTTGTCTGAAATATCGATGTTTAATGAATTTACAGTACAGTAGCCTATATTGAAAAACAACAAAGCTATAAGTATAGAAATAAAAATATTTACGGCTGCAAAAATATTGTTAAATAATAAATGTCGGTGTAAAATGATATTTAATTAAAACACTGTACTTACGTACCGATTATTTGGCACTTGTTGAAGTAGAGGGTTGACAAATATCCTCAGGGATCATTTGAGGTTGCTTAGAAAAAAAACTTATTTTTTTCTGTGATTCTTTGCTACACTGTTTTCTTATAACTTGTTGGCGCATCTCTCTTAGGACAAGATAATAATCATTGAATTCCGGATTGAAGTCTGCAAATTCAATAAGTTTGTCTATGTGGTTTCTCACTTCACTAGCTTAAATTGTGGAACGTTTTCTTCACTGAGTAACCAATAATTGATGAAACAGGATAAAACAATTTTTATTAGACAGTTAAAAACTATTATTTTTTGAAGTAGCACTTTATTAGTTTTTAACTAAAAAACTTTTAAAAAAATTAAAAAAGCTGCTCTTCTTGGAGTAGTCCGAAATATAGCGAATTCCGAATTAGTGAAGTCCGAATTCGTGAGGTTTTACTGTATTTCTGTTTTTAAAAAAATTTCAGTCACCAGACAGCTTGTTACTTTAATGTGTCTGTAAAAAATATTTTCAGAAACTATACAATCTCTGAGCAATATTGATTCGACTTTAAACTCAGTAAAAAGTGTATGAATCGATAGGTTTTTGCTATCATTAGTTTGTTGCCAGAAGCAACGACATCACAGTATTGAAATACATCAAAGCAAAATTAGTATTAATAGAACATTTTAAAATTCATTAAGTACAAATTTTAAATATTTAACTACAATAAAAAATGCATTAATTGACATTATTTGTTGGTATTTAAAGAATTTAATTAAAAATTCATATAATTTCTGTTAGGTTATGAATCGCTGCCCACTGTACCTTTTTATTGAAACTTGGAAACCTTCAGGACATTTAAATAACAAACTGTTTTTATCCTTGGTTAAATAATTGTAACAAAATTAATTTCAGTTTTAATTAATTCTCTGATGCCTTTTGTTCATATTAGTTGGCGTTTTGTTTTATAAATTTTAATAATCAAATAATCTCTGAAGCACTATCGTAGAAGTTAAGTTGTATTTCTCTTTGTCTCTGCAAAGAGATTGTCACGAGATTGATAACTGGTTAATTTTTAGATTTTTTGAACTCGATCAAACCTTCTTAAATTGTTAATTTTACTTAAATAAATTAAAGTAAACTGTAATAAAACTATTCAGCTAAGAATAAATTATTGTATTTTGAACACCCTTTTTAACCCCGTAACGGTGGAATGTTGAAATAATTTATGTTCAACTTTTCTATTTACCTTAAAAGGGAATATCCCTCCAAAATTTCAATTTTCTAGCTATAGTGCGAGTAGGAGAATTATTGACAAGTGAGTTAGGTTGTCAGTCAGTGAGGGCTTCCCCATTTTTACTTTCTCTTGCCTATATGAATAATATATAGGAAGGAAAGTAGGTATTGTTTTCATGTCGATTTTTCGAAATCGATTTTTCACTGGATCTACACGTTTTCAGACCCCCTGAACCCAAAAAACATGTTTTTAGCTATTGGTGTTTAGCGAGTGTGTCTATTTCTGTGTGTGTGTGTGTGTGTGTGGACAGAATATCTCAAGAACGGAACATCGTACGGATTGAAACTGGAAACTTAAGTTACATACTACTACCGGACCCGACACGAAAATTTTCATCAAAATCGGTCAACCGGAAGTAGTAGTTTATTCGTGTAATTTTTCACTTTTTTGCGATTTTCTCAAAATAGGATCCTACGATTTTTTTTTTAAATCGCCTGGTTTACTCAATTTTTTATCCTCTTCAAGATAGGGTAGGCGTCACGACTGCTGAAATTCTTGGAGAGGTTGTTTTCACGTAAAAAAATTGTTTTTTTTAAGATTGCGGCTTTAATATGCATTTTAGCGCAAAAACTTAAACAATAAAAGTTGTAGAAAATTTAAAATCCTACAACTTTTATATTAAACATTTTTTTATATAATGCTTAGTTTAGCGGTAATTAGCATTTTTCTGTTTTTCTTCTTACCGAAACGTGTAAAGAATAGATTTTTTAAAGATTTCAGCCTTATTATACATTTAACGATAAAAAAGTATAAGTAGGAAATTGAAAGATCTACAACTTTTATTTCAAGCGTTTTTCTCTACAGAGCCTAGTTTAGCGTGAAAGAGTGATATTCCGTATTTTTAAACCAAACTGAGGTTAATTTTTCATTTTGCATCTTTCACTCATGATTAAAATAAGGTTATGTTTTTTGAGGTTAGTTTTTATTTATTTCTAATGTTTTATTACTAATGTTAGGTTATATTGGTCATTATTTGCATTGGCAAGAGAAAGTTGTATTTCACACCAGACTTTTTAATGTATCTACAATTTTATAGATTACTATTAAATGTCTTAGGGTATGACATTCTATTCCAACGTAGGTATTGGAACACTGTATCCGGTGAAATAAAAAATTTTAATAACAATGAAATTTATACCTAAATTTAATGGGAAATTTTCAGTCGTATTATTAAACTCCGGTACTTTCCCACCAATACAGTATTAAATTTTTAACCAACAAAACAATTTCATAGATAAGCTTTTGTTTTCTCCCTTCCGTAAATGTTATTCTTTCTAATCAAGGATAAAAGCATCCAGCAATGAACTGCATCCAAAATCGAATAAAATGGCCGGTTGATCATTAAATTACAAAATAAAATCAGCATTAGCAAACAAACATTTCTGCATAAATTGATAATTTTTTCTCGTTTTTAAACGATGAAATTGTGAGAGACATTTGCATACGTGCAACATCGTTTTAATGATGTTCCGATTGAAATATTAAATGCAACCGTTTTAATTCACTCTCTTTATTTATCTTTTTATATTTTTCCATTAAGAATTTCCACGTTAAATGATGTTCATAAAAATATTGTAGAATTTTAATTTATGTACATCATTTTAATATATGTATAACTTTGTAAATTATGCACCGGAAGTGCTATTGATTTGTAATCAGTCTGTTAGTAAACTATGGAAATAATTTTATATTTCCTGATTTTATTTACTTTTAAACAGCATGACGGTTATTAGTGACTGTATCTACATTATCTATAGGCCTATTAGTTTTTCCGAGTTTTGGATATGTTCCCTTTGGGAACTAATTCCGAAATTTCTTTTTTGATGTTTATTTTGTTTCAATCACTCATTTTTTCTCCAAATTTTTGATTAAGGGGAGTTCATTCCAAAAATTCGATTCCATAATCAAGTTTTTAAATTTCATTGAATATTAATATTTGTAATTTTCTGTTGAATTTGGTATATAATGTATATGCATTTTTGTATAGTGGTTGAAAAGAGAAGAGTCAGTTTTTTCTGGTGTTATTTCTGTGTTTATTATATCTGAATATTATTTATTTTAATTTGTAAACATGTTTTTTCTTACAAAAGACCCATTTTCTCAGAAACCACAAAACATAAAGAAATTAATTTTTTACTGTGTCTTTAGTAGGTTATAGTGGTACTGTGGATCCTCTTTCAGCATTGTACATATGGAATTTTATAAAAAAATTTAAAAAGAAAGTTGGCCCCGTCTAAAGAATTCATAACTTTTTTAAAAATTGTTATATTTTAATTTCTAAGAATCAGTAACCTCTTCTTGTATTCATAAATAATCCCTTAAAGTTACAGCTTTCAAATATTAATAGTTACTGAGAAAATGGGTTTCAAATATTACTAATTTAACATTGGCGGGAAACGCGGTATGAACTCCCTTTAACGGAAAAGAATTGAGGAGTTGGGTGGAATAAGGGTAATATTGCCAAAATGTAGTTTTAAGAAACTGAACTTTGAATATTTTACACATGTTAACATATTATAGTATTAGGACTTTTTCTATATTTTAATGTTAACAATATGATATCATTAAAAGGGTTTTCGTACAATTTAATTTGCTAAATCAGCAAAATATTTTTCAATTTAATTATATTATTTATTTTAATGAAATTAAAAATTATCCTTCTTCAATAGAAATCATTAAAAATAGTTATATTATAAAATTTAAAAAAAAATTTAATGGACAACATTATTACAACGAAATTGTTTAGAAACAATACTTATTTAATGCAGTGGGTCATTAAATACATTATCATTAAACCATTCTTGCCGTTCTAGGTTGAGTGATGAAAAATTACTACCTGAAAAATTAGACTACTATACTACCAAAGACGAAGTTTGTAGAACATGGAGAAGTAGAATGTTATGTATTTAGTACCCTAGTAAATCAAAATTTGTAAATGGTGTAAAACTATTTTTTTTACTTTCTCTTGCCTATATGAATATATAGGAAGGAAAGTATTGTTTTCATGTCGATTTTTCGAAATCGAGTTTTCACCGGATCTATACGTTTTCAGACCCCCTGAGCCCAAAAAACATGTTTTTAGCGATTGGTCTGTGTGTGTGTGTGTGTGTGTGTGTGTGTGTGCGCGCGCGCGCGTGCGTGCGCGCGCGTGTGTGTGTGTGTGTGTGTGTGTGTGTGCGTGTGTGTGTGAACAGAATATCTCAAGAACGGAACAACGTACGAACTTGAAACTTGAACCTTCAGTTACATACTACTACCGGATCCAACACGAACATTTTCATCAAAATCGGTCAACCGGAAGTAGTAGTTTATTCGTATAATTTTTCACTTTTCTGCAATTTTCTCAAAAACTGGTCCTACCATTTTTTTTAAAAATCGCCTGGTTTACTCAGTTTTTTATTCTCTACAAGATGGGGTAGGCGCCATGTTTGCTGAAATTCTGGGTGAGGCTGTTTTTACATAAAAAAATAGTTATTTTAAGATTACGGCTTTAATATGCAATTTAGAGCAAAAATTTATATAATAAAAGTTGTAGAAAATTTTAAATTCTACAACTTTTATTTTAAACATTTTTTTGTATAACGCTTATTTTAGCGGTAATTTGCGATTTTCTGTTTTTTTTCTCACGAAAACGTGAGAAAAATCGATTTTTTTTAACATTTCGGCGTTAGTATGCATTTTACGACAAAAGTGTATATAATTAATTTTATAGGAAATTACAAGATCTATAACTTTTATTTAAAGCATTTTTCGCTACAGAGGCTAGTTTAGCGTGAAAGAGTGATTTCCCGTATTTTTAAGCCAAACCGAGTTCGATTTTCATTTTGCGTCTTTCTCTCATGATTAAAATAAGGTTATGTTTTTGAGGTTAGTTTTTTGTTTATTTCTAATGTTTTATTACTAATATTAGGTTTATCGTTAATAATTTGCACTGGCAAGAGAAAGTTGTGTGAGTGTTTCACACCAGATTTTTTGTTTAGGTTTCAAAACTTATGTGACAATTTCAGACTTCTTAGTATCACACTCAGCTGTGAATAAATTTCCATTCTTTATTTACGTTCATGTTTCTTAATGGTCTGAATTTTCTAACACCCTATAAATGCACACAAAAAAAAACAATTTGTTTTCAAAAAACAATTTTGTTTTGTCGATAAAAATAGATTACTCTATATCTTTTTTTGTAATTCACTGTACAATTTCTTTGCTGATTTTATTGTATTAGCCTATAAATTTAATCAGCAATATCGAATGTAAATTTAAAATTTTCCACGTTTAAATTTATATTTCAATATGAAGCTATATTATGTTTTTCAGTATAGCATAGAACGTCATAAAATTTAATGAGGTAAGAAAATATAGTACAGAATATCTACATGCAATACTTTATAATAGAATAAATTTTTAACATTTGACTGATCAAAATTTTAATTAAAAATAATAAATAATCAAATTATTCTGATAAATAATTTATGTTGCTCAATGAAGAATATAATTCGTGTTCTTTATTTCATATGTACAACTACTGTAAATTATAATTCGCAGTTCATTTGATAAATAATCTTGTAATTAATTAAGATTAAAATGATTTTATTTCATTTTTTTATTATATTTGAATCTTATTATTGTTATCATATTTTAATTATTGAACTTATAGAATTCAGCTTTTGTACAAAAGAATCAAATAAACTAATTATACAAAGATTTCAGAACAAAGTTATTAAGGGGAGACTGTATGACGGTTTTGACTGAAATTTTCGATTTATGTTTTTCAATAGTTTAGTCCTAGATCTCCACAAAAACATTAAATTACGACAAAAAAATTATTTTAATGAAAAAAAAATTAAGTTTTTATTAGGTTTATCCTAAAAAATTAACATGTCGCCAAAAACAAATATTTTTTATATTTTTATATTGCTTGTATTAGTAAAAAAAAAAATTTTAATTTTTTTTAAAATACCTGTTTCACTATTTTTAATATTCTCCACTGTTAGTGCAGCTTTCTAACAAACTGTTGATGGGAAATTAAACGTGTTTGTGTACATTATTTTTATTTGTGCCTTTTCCCGTGAATTTAGATTTTTAACACTTAAGTACGTTTTTCTCAGAAACCATTTAACCTACCTGGCTAAAATTTTCCCCAGTTAATTATCATGTACATGCACATTCACCGACGTTGTTTTTACTTTCTCAGGTGCTCAAAAAATTAGTAATTTATGCAAAAAACGTAGAAAAAAATTGTAAAACTTTTTGTTATTCGTTATTCTTTTAAAAACTTTATGGTCCGACAGATTAAATTGAAAAAATGTCAGTAGCTAAAACCACCCAACAACTAAAATGTGTAAAGTTTCATTTTTCTATATTTTACCAATCCTATGAAAAATGTACCTAAAAATATCAAATTTAACATTGGCGGGGTACAAAATACAGACTCCCCTATAAAAGCATTTTCAACGCTCCCTAGTGTGTCAGGAACGACGACTTGCACCGGGACTTGGGAGTGGATTTCATAAACGAGGTAATTCGAAAAAATGTTTCAACGTTTCATTAAATTTTGTAATTCTCGAAAATGTTTAACGCTGACACTTTTGAGAGAATAATTCCTAATATTATTTTAATTAAGGAAGTATAGCTCGCATTTGTACAATCAACCAGCTTTCGCTTGAATTCAAAAATCAATAAATAGAAGAATCATTAAAATAATCTTGGATTAACTTCTTAAATTACCTTACTTTATCTCGTACGTTTCAATGGGCAAAAATGACGAAATTTGAAAGTTTTTTAAACAGTGTTTTATAGAAACGAAGATATACTGGTAGGATTTACATCTCCAAAGAACGCAAAACACCCCAATAATGTCTTCAGTTAAAACTAGTTTCCTATTCATAAACTTTGTACTGTTGTTTATTTAGGTCATCACCCGAAAGGCTGGTTTGAACCTCAAGAGGTTTTACAAAGTAAAACGAGGAGTAAGATGTTTTACTACTTTTCTCACTGAGTAAAAAAGTATGCTAATCAGCATGCCAGGCTCTCTGAAAAGCATCTACATTCCACCCTGCAAATGATACCTTCACTTCATTCACCACAGGGTCTGTTTAATAAAAGTCATTACTCTCAGAAGAGGTAACTCTGACTAGTATCTTTTACACCTGTACCTCTTCTGTTCTTAAATGCTTCAGTCATATAATTGGCTGACCATGTGATAAGAAACAGAACTATTTTCTGTTACCCTGGAACTACCAGATCGAATGTAAATAATTTTACATTTCACCAGCCTGTTATGGACTAAAATTTTATACAATAGAAGATACAATTGTTACTTATAATTTTAACAAAGTCAAAAAAGCGAAAGAAGTGGAATTACATAAGTAAATTTATATTTCAAACATTTGAATCGTTGTACGCATTTCATTCTCAAGAAAAAACCATTGTGTATATATAATTAAAAGAATCCAAATTGTATTTAGTTAGATAAAACTGTGCTCATGGAGGCGAAATGTATACTTTTTGTATAATTGAACTCTTTAAAACAGCTGAAATTTCCATGTAAATAACAACTAAAAAAGAAAGTACCATATTTATTCGATAACCCCCGCACTTTTTTTGCGGATTGGAGAAGAAAAAAATAGTGTGCGGGTCGTACTCGAATGCGGTAATTTATTCCATATTTTTAGTAACAATTTGTGTAGAAGTAGGTACTGAAACGTTTTTATAGAACTAAATTGAAGATAGCAGTGGGGAAAATGTAACCATGTATGCATTAATAAATCTTTCAAAACAGAATTAAAACAATAATACACTAAATATATGGCTGACGGTCGTGGGTTCGAATCCTACTGAGGCACGGCATATTTTCATCGTTACAAAAAATAATTTTATCCTTCACAGTTGCAACCCAACGTCGTCGCTAATGACCACAGTAGTTGATGCGACGTTAAATAAACAAAGAAAAAATATATAAAATTTATTTTTATATTAGATAACACGAAATAATGTATTAGTTTTTTATTTTATTATAAATAAAATTGTTAAAATACCACTAGAACGGTCAACGATTTACGTAATTGTCATGACACACACAGGAGGTTACTATCCCTATAACTAAATATGTGTAAGTTTGATTCCTGTACGAGGTATCACTTATTGTCACCTTCAATATACACTCCTTCTCTATCCCTACAACGCTCCATGAGAATTTTACATCGCTGAAAACAGTGCTGGAAGTCACCTTCTGTCAGCTTCTTCAGGACACGTACTGCTTTCTCTTTTACAGCTTTCACAGACTCAAATCTTGTCCCTTTTAATGCAGATTTCACCTTATGAAACAGGTAGAAGTCACATGGTGCAAGATCTGGTGAATAAGTGGATGTTCTAACACTGAGATGTTGTACTTGGCCAGGAACTTCTTGACAGATAACGCAGAATGAGCTGGCGTATTGTCTTGGTGGAGAACCCATGATTTGTCCGTTCACATTTCGGGCCTTTTTTTCTTATTCTTTGACGTAGTTTATAAAGTACCTCAAGGTAGTAATATTGATTAATTGTTTGACCTTCAGGAACTCAGTGAAGGTACACAATCCCAAGGATATAAAAAAAACAATCATCATTGCTTTAAATTTTGACTTGCTCATTCGAGCTTTTTTGGCTCTTAGTGAAGTTCGGCTATTCCAGTGCATGGATTGGCGCTTCGTTTCCGGATCATAAGTATAAAACCACGTTTCATCACATGTTATTATCTTCTAGCTGTCCCCTACGGTGAAATCTGCATTAAAAGGTACAAGATTTGAGTCTGTGGAAGCTATAAAAGAGAAAGCAGCACATGTCTTGAAGGAGCTAACGGAAGATGACTTACAGCACTGTTTCCAACTATTGAAAATTCGCATAGAGCGTTGTAGGGATAGAGAAGAAGTGTATATTGAAGGTGACAATAAGTGATATGTATAACATTAAAATAAAATTTTTACAACGTCAGTCTCGTTATTTAATAGCCATACCTCATATAAACAATAAAATTTATAAACAACCAATCAGGTGAATAAGTGTCTGAACTGTATCTATGGTAGTTTATAACAAAAAAATGGATAAACGCACAAAACTTGTGGATAATTTAATTTTAATGAAAATTATGTTCTATAAAGCAAAAAACATTAGATACAATATAAAAGTATTCAATTTTTTTTATTCTGAACAAAGCAGATTCGCTAAATTCAAATACTTTATACGTATAAATATTTAAATGGTAAGAAATTAAGGACTAATGAAATTAAATTAATAATTGAAAAAGTAATTAAGGTTAATGAATGAAGAATTAAGGAAAAAATTAATTTAAGGATAAGAAATTTTTTATTGGATAAATAATAAACAAAACTGTTATATTTGGGAAAATTTATTCGTAAAAAACTCATGATGAAATCATTAAAATCTGGTGTTAACCCTCACATAACTTTCTCTTGCTAATGTAGATATTAGTTATTAGATTATTAGCTAATGTAGCTATTGTACATCATTGTACATCAATGATGAACAATATCATTGACGTTTAATCATAAGTTAAAAATGTACTCGTAACATAAAAAAAACATAACTAAATTATAATTATGAGTGAATGACTCAAATTAACCTCAGTAGGACTCAAAAATACGGAAAATCACTGATTGGCGCTGAATTAAGTTATATAGAAACAAATACTTTAAATAAAAGTTGTTGGTTTTTTATTTTCTGTAATTTTGATTATACACTTTTGTTGTTAAATGCGTACGAAGGCCGCAATCTTAAAATTTGAAATTTTTAATGATATTGATGACAAAAATACAGAACATCACTTAGTGTATTAAAAAAATATATAATAAACGTTTTAGGTTTTTTTAATTTTCTACAAGTTTAATTGTACGCACTTTAGACCTAAAATACATATTAATATCTATTATTTAGACTCATATTTAATCTATTATTAAATATCTATCATTAAATACATAATTAATTAAAAAAAAAGTTTTATCACGAGAGCACAGCCAGCCAAGAATTTCAGCAGACCTAATGCTTACCCCTGTCTTGTAGAGCATAAAAAATTTTGTTAATGAAACGAATTTTAAAAGAAATCGTAGAAGCCATTTATGAATCACAAAAAAATTGACGAATAAACTTGTACTTCCGATACACCAATTTTTATAAGAAAATGTTGGATTCCATATTTGTACTTAATTTAAATTCCAAGTTTCAACTTCCTACGCTAATTCCGTCCTTGAAATATCTTTTTCACACACAGACCCATCGTTAAAAACATGGTTTTTTATTTCAGGGAGCCTAAAAACGTGTATATATCCGGGAGAATCTCAATTTCAAAAAATCTACGTGAAAACAATACTTTTCTTCCCTGTATGTTCATATAGGGCAAGAGAAAGTAAAAAAGAGATGAAATTTAATCTTTAATAAAATACCTTTAAAAATCAACGGATATTTTAATAATTGAGAAGCCGACGCTTTTGTCCTTAGACACATATTTGAATTATTTCCATCGCACAAGCAAACCAAGAGATAGAATTCAAAACTTTGGTATTAACTACATTTAGAACTTTTGTATTTTATTTTACCATTATAACTTTTCTACTTAAATTTAATTATTTTTTCAAATTTAAATTTTGATATAATTAATAATAATTTAATAATAATTATTAATGGAAGATAATTTAGTTATAATTATTTCTTTTATATTGCCATGACAACTGGGTCACCGTTATTCTTTCTTAACAAAAATAGTACACAGCCGTCGCATTTCTCTTCTAAATTTCTCTCTCTTTACCCCCACCAAAAAAATAATTGCATCTCTCTTGCTCTTCACGAATTTAATTCTTTCTGTAACTGAACTGGACCTTACCCTACTCTGTCCGTGTCTTGTCAAACAAAACTAACCTATTCTAGGAGTCTGACCTTACTTTTCAGCTCCGTTGAATTTCTTCACCCCCTCTCTGCACACAATACTTATTAATTCGTTCACGCACGCCTTTTTTGTTGGTCATTTTTTTTTGTTCTAGCCATTCCGCCGGTTTTTTTCTTTTTATAGTGAAGATTCATATTTCATAAGACAAACTTACTCTCCTATTAGTTTACTATTGGTGTTATTTTTCTTTCGTTTTTGTTTCATCATACAATATTATTTCAGAGGACGTAATAACCACTTGGAAGGGAAAATTCCATAATATTTATTTCATTGATGTAGGTTTTCTTTCACTTGATTTCTTCTACGTATCTATGATTTAAGTTTTAAAACAATAGTTCTTCTATAGTTTTGATAAGTTTCGGGTCATCATTGACTTTTTTAAATAGTATTACACATATTTAAGATTTTTTTGCCACTTTTTCTAATTGCATCCAGAAGACTCCAGAAAGGAGTATAGGTCATGCCAAAATAAAACTGACAACCCAAAATATTAACACTATGTTAAATTCTTGCCCATAACAGACAGGTAAAGTGTAAGTTATTTGGACTCGATCTGCTAGTTCCAGGGCTATAAAAAATAGTTTTGTTTCTTATCGCATGATCAACCAATTATATGACTGAAGCATTTAAAAACAGAAGAGGTAGAAATGTAAAAGAATAAGTCAGAGTTATCTCCTCTGAGTGTTTTGAATTTTTTGATACAGCCAGAACCAGTGGTGGATAAACTGAAGGTGTCATTTGCAGGATGGAAACTACTATCGGTTTCATAATCACAGACACCCGAGTTTGAACCCTTGCATCTCCAAAACTATTAGTCGGATTTAAATGTATTTTACAAAAATATTTAGCTCATTTTATTCTGCGTTGACCTATAATAAATCTATATTTTTAATGTTATTTAAAAATTGCCATATCGAGGTTGGAAGACAAAAAGACCCGGCTTTTTAGCTATCGCAACAAATTTCATGCGTTTAGAGGCGTGTAACTCAATAACTATTTGACCGAAAATTTTTAAATTTTAACACAACATAGACAATTATATTCTGATAGCGTGTACGAAATTTAAAATTCGTATGTTATTTAAATTTTTATTTATTAACAATATTCTGAACCCTTGCTATCTCGGTAACCGCTGGATCGTTCAGCACGGGCAAACTATTGTTTTATTCAGCATAAAACACTTAGTACAGATATGTTAGTAACAAGAAATATTGATAGGTCAAGGCTGTGGTAGAATTTTTTAAATTAGAAAAACATACTGGGCTATGCGAGGGATGGGCGCTACAATCAGGTATTCAGTCCGACAGTGTCACGCACGCATGGATAGCAGCGCCCACCCCCTGCATTACCGTGTCTATTTTTCAAAATTTAAAAAATTCTACCACAACATTGGCCGATCAATATTTCATGTTATTTACATACTTGTGCTAAGTTTTTTACGCTGAATAAAACGTTAGTTTGCCCGTGCCGAACAATCGAGCGGTTACCGAGATAGGAAAGGGTTCAGAATATTGTTAATAAATCAAAATTTAAGAAACATACGAACTTTAAATTTCGTAAACGCTGTAAAGATATAACAGTCTATGTTGTGTTAAAATTTAAATCGTTTTTGGTCAAAAAGTTATCGAGTTACACGCCTCTAAACGTATGAAATTTGTTGCGATAGTGAAGTGATGGCGTGTAAACATGTAGATTGAAACTGTTGTAACATGTTGGACATTGCTGAAGCTCCCTATAACTAGATTCCGTATATTCTCATAGGTTTTAAGACTGATTTCAGTATTGTAAATTTATTTTTATAAAAAAATTTTAATTTTGTTCCATGAATCAAGTACATTTTGAAAAATTTGAGATATAATTGTTTTCTTCTGTTACAAATATGTGGTTTCCAAATTACAGGTATCGAATATTTTTATCATTACAATATTTTTCTACTATACGAGGTGTGGCTATTAAATAACGAGACTGACGTTGTAAAAAAATTTATTTTTATTTTATACATTATCACTTATTGTCACCTTCAATAAACACTCCTTCTCTACCTCAACAACGCTCCATGCAAATTTTCCATTGTTGCAAACAGTGCTGGAAGTCCTCTTCTGTCAGCTCATTAAGGACACGTGCCGCTTTCTCTTTTACAGCTTCTACAGACTCAAATCTTGTCCCTTTTAATGCAGATTTCACCTTAGGTAACAGGTAGAAGACAATGACATGTGATGAAACGTGGTTTTTTACTTATGATCCGAAAACGAAGCGTCACTCCACGAAGCGTCACACTTGAAGATCCGAACTTAACCAAGAACCAATAAAGGTCGACTAAGCAAGTCAAAATTTAAAGCAATGATGATTGTTTTTTTTTAATATCCATGGGATTGTATACCTTCACTGGGTTCCTGAAGGTCAAACAATTAATCAATATTACTACCTTGAGGTACTTTCTAAACTACGTCAAAGAATAAGAAAAAAAGCCCGAAATGTGAACGGACAAATCATGGGTTCTCCACCAAGACAATACGCCAGCTCATTCCGCGTTATCTGTCAAGGAATACCTAGCCAGGTACAACACCTCAGTGTTAGAACATCCACCTTATTCCCCAGATCTTGCACCATGTGACTTCTACCTGTTCCATAAGGTTAAATCAGCATTAAAAGGTACAAGATTTGAGTCTGTGGAAGCTGTAAAAGAGAAAGCAGTACGTGTCCTGAAGGAGCTGACAGAAGATGACTGAAAGCACTGTTTTCTACAAAGGAAAATTCTCATGGAGCGTTGTAGGGATAGAAAAGGAGAGTATATTGAAGGTGACAATAAGTGATTATGTATAAAATTAAAATAAAAGTTTTTACGTCAGTCTGGTTATTTAATAGCCACACCTCGTATAAGCTACTTGATTCAGATTATGACGAAATATAAATTTAAAAATTCTACACAATAATTCGGAATAACTCTAAAGAAATTATAATTAAAAAACGAACAAAATTAAATCTTCGACAGAAATTTATTGGATTTAACTTGTTCCTTTTTTTATAAAAGGACATTAAAGGAATGACGTCATCTATGTCAGTTCTACGGGTTTTTTTAATATATTAATCAAAATCAACATTCCCTTGATAAGAACTGTATTTTATTTTGAAAAAGAAATAAGAAGTTAAGTACACCTTTCAATCTTACGAGATAAGAAACTCCAATAAGAATTTAATTTTCAAAACCTATTGTATTTTATTCCATCCAGAACCTTCTTTTTATTAATTATAACTGAAGGGTCGCAAATCTCGTTCCAAACCGTTTAAATAAAACCTCTCTGTGTTTTATTTAAAGTAAGGAACGAAAAAATAAAGGAAGAAAGAAGAAAAAAAACGAATGGTTTTTAAATTTCATTTCCCATAAAACGATTGTTTATGTATTTGTATTTCTTTCTTAACCTTAATCTAGTACTACTCACTGAAATGTAATATTATTTGTTATGAATTATAGTTCTTCCTTATATTGAAGTTTATTGCAATTTTTAAATTGTACTGTAAACATTAAAATGTAGCTATCTACTCTATAAAATTGTTCATGTTTACTAACAAGATTAAATATTTTTACAATATTCATATCTTTCATTCTACTTTGACTCCTTGAACGTAAGTTTGCTATAATTATACAGGGTGATTCAGGAGGAAAAGCAATACTTTAACAACTGATTCTTGAGCTAAAAATAAGACACGTTTATATAAACATAGGTCAGAAAACGTTTTATTTTCGAGTTACAGCTAGCGGACGATTTTGCCCTGATTTCTTCTACAATACTGAAATTCCAAGGAACCAAATGAAAGCGTAAATTTGATGGTTTTATACGGTTTTTGAACTGATAAATTGGAAAAATGGGTCCCAAAACTGTAATTTAAATACTTTTTGAGAAAATTGGCATAAAACACAAAAATTGGAGTCAAAAAACTCATTATTTTTAGATTAGAAGTAAATTTATTTTGCTAAATTGTCAATAAATTGGCCTAAACATATAACAGTTTTCGACAAAATTTGTAGAGAATTTAATTTTGAAAAAAGTTATGCAAATGTATTTAATAGATAAAAAATCTGTCCATAACGGGCAGGTGGAGTGTTAAATTAACCCCTTAAAGGTTTGTGACGTCGGAAGCATTGTACACGAAAAGTGCCAGTGACGTAATATTACGTTTTTGTCAAAATACAAACTTATTTTTGCTTTAGAACGTAATATTTTGTTGCTAACAGCCGGTAATGCGTCCCAGTCGTTCGTAGTTCTGTTTTCATCCGTTGAACCATAGTAGCGATTTTGTTTAATATTAATCTTTCCAGTTCCTAATTCAGTAATGTTGTTGTTTAGGTCATCAGCCAAAAAGCTGGTTTGAACCTGTAGAGGTTTTACTAAGTAAAACGAGGAGTGAGGTGGTTTACCATTGCCTTCCTCACTGAGTGGAAAAGTATGCTTATCAGCATGCCGGGCCCTCTGAAAAGCACATATCTTCCACTCTGCAAATAACACCTTCACTTCATTCACCACAGGGTCTGGCTGTATAATGAAATTCATTACTTTCAGAGGAAATAACTCTGATTAGTGTCTTTTACACCTCTACCTCTTCTGTTCTTAAATGATTCAGTCATTTAATTGGCTGACCATGTGACAAGAAACAGAACTATTTATTTTAGCCCTGCAACTAACAGATTGAGTGTAAAAAATTTGACACTCCACCCGTCTGTTATGGGCAGCCTGTAGAGGTTTTACTAAGTAAATCGAGGAGTGAGGTGGTTTACCATTGCCTTTCTCACTGAATGGAAAAGTATGCTTATCAGCATGCCGGGCCCTCTGAAAAGCACAAATTTTCCACTCTGCAAATGACACCTTCACTTCATTCACCACAGGGTCTGGCTGTATAGTGAAATTCATTACTTTCAGAGGAGATAACTCTGATTAGTGTCTTTTACACCTCTACCTCTTCTGTTCTTAAATGATTCAGTCATTTAATTGGCTGACCATGTGATAAGAAACAGAACTATTTATTTTAGCCGTGCAACGAACAGATTGAGTGTAAATAATTTGACACTCCACCTGTCTGTTATGGGCAGTCAGTAATGTTATTCAGTGTTAGTTCCTAGGCAACTAGTTTTTGTAATTACAGTCGTCCGTTGCTTGCCAGGTGCTCGTATGAGTTGTATAGTATTAGTTTAATTTTTTTGTTGTTGTTTTATTAGGGTTAAAATAATTACAATAATAGGTTTTGAACTGTTAATTTTCTTTGATATACTTATAAAAATGCCGTAAAATAAAAAATAATAATCAAAAATAATAACAATAATTCTTCAGCGGGAAAAAATTAGGCAAAATTATATTACTTTTGGTTTAAAAAAATCAACCTTTAAGATGTTAATTGCACTTGATCTGTTGGTTCCAGGGCTACAAAAAATAGTTTTACAAAAAGTAGTCTGTTTCTTATCACATAGTCAGCCAATTCCAGCAACTTCAAATATGACTGAACTATTTAAGAACAGAAGAGGTAGAGGTATAAAAGACACTAGTCAGAGTTATCTCTTCTGAGAGTAATGAATTTTACTGTAAAGCCAGACCCTGTGATGAATGAAGTGAAGGTGTCATTTGCATGATGGAAAGCGGGTGCTTTTCGAAGGGCCTGGCATGCTGATAAGCATACGCTTTAACTCTCTAAGTGAGGAAGGCAAGGTAAACCACCTTACTCCTAATTTTTACTTAGTAAAACCTCTAGAGGTTCAAACCAGCCTTTCGACTGTTGATCTAAACAACAGAAAAAAAAATAAAAGTTTAAAAATTGCTCAGTTCAAAAACAATCAACTTTACCCTTTAATTTTGTATTTTTAATAGTTTAAATTTACATGAAAACTGACAATATTTCTACATAACAATTGATAAAACAAAACCTACTATATTATTCTAGTTAAAAATACAGCAAATATTTATCTATAAATAAATATTAATACGTATAGACTTTAATATACATGACTAACTCACATATAACATTTCTCAAATTGTTAAGTCATTCACTTTTTCTTCTTTTTCCTGGTAGAAAATAAAAGAAAAACTTATTCTCCACCATACACCTCGTACACCTACATCATTATTTGAAACACATTCTCTGAATTACTCACGTCTGCTAAGAAAACATTCTTTTTCCTAAAAAGTTGTGTTTATAACAAATATACTTCTCTCTAATGTATTTCAGCAATTTTCTTTATACAAAATATCACTTTTCTTTCTTTTTTTTATAGTATCAGAGTAAAAGAAAAACGTACATTTTCTCTCATTGAGATTTTTTTCAGTTTGTTTATTTATTTGAAGTTGCATTAGTTTCCTGATCGTTAACAACTACACATCACAAGTCAAACGTGTTCCTGAACATAATGTTATTGTGATACGTCGTTAAACTATTAAAATATTTACCGGGAATCAAACTCTAGGATTCTCTTAATAATATTATTTATACGATTAGTCCTACAAGCTTTTCTTGCTGTTGTTGCTGTTGTTTATTGCTGTTGCTACTGCTGTTGTTGTTGTTTTTGCTGCTTCTGCTGTTCCTGTTGCTGTAGTTGTTGTTACTGTTACTGTTGCTATTGTTGTTGTTACTGTTGCTGTTGTTGCTACTGTTACTGTTGCTATTGTTGCTGCTGCTGATGTAGTTGTTGTTGTATTTGTATTTGTAGTTGTAGTTATAGTTGTAGTTGTAGTTGTAGTTGCAGTTTCAGTTGTAGTTGCAGTTGTAGTTTCAGTTGTAGTTGCAGTTGTAGTTTCAGTTGTAGTTGTAGTTGTAGTTGCAGTTGTAGTTGTAGTTGCAGTTGTAGTTTCAGTTGTAGTTGTAGTTGCAGTTGTAGTTTCAGTTGTAGTTGTTGTTGTTGTTGTTGTTGTTGTTGTTGTCGTCGTCGTTTTCGTGTGACTTCTACCTGTTCCCTAAGGTAAAATCTGCATTAAAAGGGACAAGATTTAAGTCTGTGGAAGCTGTAAAAGACAAAACGGCATGTGTCCTGAAGGAGCTGACAGAACTTCCAGCACTATTTCCAACAATGGAAAATTTGTATGGAGCGTTGTAGGGATAGAGAAGGAGTGTATATTGAAGGTGACAATAACTGATTATGTATGAAATAAAAACAAAATTGTTTTACAACGTCAGTCTCGTTATTTAATAACCACACCTCGTATATACACAGATACAAGTATACTAAAAAAATTACACTGATTTATTTTAGAACGCCATGATATAAACTTTCTTTTATTTTAAATCCCCTATTTAATGTACATTTAGTTAATATATTTACATTATACCATTTATAATAAAGTATATAAACCAAGTTTAAATCTCTTTTTACTTACTTTCACATTAGTAAATGTCTGACAAATAAAACAAATATATATAATATATATATATATATATATATATATATATATATATTATTTAACAAAGTTTTCCGTTGTTTGTTAACAAAATAAATATGAATAAACAAAAACAAAATGTAAAAGCTTAATATTTTATCTGACCTGAATGATGTATGTATTCAATGTTTTACTACATTAATAAAATTGTAGTTCCGAGTTGGAATACAGTTACCATGAGTTTTAAAACAAAACCGGAAATACTTCTAAAGTCACTAGTACTTTTCAAATACTGTTTCAGTATTGGTTTACAAGATGAACAGCATGCAACCTTATAACTTTGTAACTTTATATTTCAACAATATCGGTTTTTCTTTTTACTTTCCCAAGCGCTATCTATCGTATGAAATAAAAAAATATTAAAATTAAGAACATTTTCGATACCGAATTACTACTGATAATTGCATTTTTTATGAATGTCATATTATCCAATGTTTTATGCCCATAACAGCTAGGTGGAGCGTTAAATTATTTTATCCTCTTATAAATAGGTAAAAAATCTGGTGTGAAACACTCACACAACTTTCTCTTGCCAATGCAAGTAATGAACAATATAATCTAACATTAGTAATAAAACATAAGAAATAAACAAAGAAACTTACCTCAATAAATATAATCTTATTTCAATCATGAGTGAAAGACGCAAAATGAAAATCAATCTCAGTTTGGCTTTAAAATACGGAAAATCACTCTTTTACGCTAAACTAGGCTCTGTAGAAAAAAAGCTCTAAATAAAATTTGTAGATCTTTTAATTTTCTATAAATCTGATTATACACTTTTGTCGTAAAATGCATACTAAGGCCAAAATCTTAAACCAATCATTTTCGGGAGAAAAAAAACCAGAAAATCGCGAATTACCTAAGCGTTATATAAAAAAATGTTTAAAATAAAAGTTGTATGAGTTTAAATTCTCTACATTTTTTTATTATATACATTTTTGCGTTAAAATGCATATTAAAGCTTCAATCTTAAAAGAACAATTTTTTTACGAGAAAACAAATTCTCCAAGAATTTCAGCAGACATGGCGCCTACTTTATCTTGTAGCTTAGGAGACACCGAAAGAATTGAGAAAATAGAAAGAAAAATACTTAGGAAGTGCATGAATGGTGGAAGGACAGTAGCGGTTAATCCCAAACAAAGAAATCTACAAACTAATCCCCCCACTAACAAAAAACTTTAGAAAGAAAAGAATATCATTCCTAGGACACATACTCAGAACCGAAAAGTCCAGACTTGTGAACCGGCTGATCAACCATTTTTGGAATAAGGTGTCGAGACCTAGGGGGCTGAAGGAGGTACAGGGGGATGTGGAGGAACTTGGAATCACTAAACAAGACCTGCTAACAAAATTAGCTTAGTAAAACCAACTAATCAAGACTAATAAATGGTAACATTCGAACCAAAAACCAGAAGAGTGTGCAACAGGGTGTTTACCGACGTAGACCGGAAACAGAGATCGGAACGTTTTAAGAAAATGTGGGCCAAACGAAAGGAAGCCACGCTTAGGAGAGCGCGCTTTTCAAAGAAACCCAGCACTGGAACAGACCTAAACTTGAACTAGAGTGATCCTATGAGGTTTCAAAAGTTAAAAAAAAGAAAAAAAAAACAAAATAATGGAACATTTAATGTTTAAGTCGCATCAACATCTGGGTTATTAGCTAATTTGGGTTAAAGAACGGAGGATTTAAACTTGTAATAATTTTTTAGACCCTGGCCGGGAATCGAACTCGGGACCTCCACTTTACAACGTAGCACCCTAACCACTGAACTACGGAGGAGGCCAATGGTAATATTATTTGAATATTTAGCTCACTGAAAATTATTTTAAGTTGATTTTGATAAAGTTTTAGTAGGGCAAAGTTTAAGATTGATCGGATCAGATATGCCAGCATGTTATTTTGAAGATAAATATCAAAGATTAGTAAGGTAAAACCACCACTTTGTAAGTTAACTGATTATACAATGAACGAGGACGTCTATAACAGTTTGACAAGTTTGACGTAGCCCAGGCCGAAACAACAGAACAACTGAGAAGTCAACCGCCACACGCCTGCCTGCAGATAACGAACCAACTTGTTTACAAAATAGATTCATTCACAGCGTGCATAATTTTGTTACAAACTCTCTTCAATGAATAAATTGTATTTAATAAAATATTAACGGTTAGACGAATTACTGAATTTCATGCTCGATTTAATATTTTAATATTTTTATGTAGACCTACTATTAAGGCAAAACCGTTTGTCTCTTGAAACCTTTCTCTACCTTCGAACTGAAGCTTTATTTTGACACTCTCACTACCCAATTGAGTTAAGTTTTTTCTCTTATAAATTTTTTTTTTAATTCATTCATTAAACGTCGCATCAACTACAACGGTTATTAGCGACGACGTTGGGGTGTAACTTATGCACGATGGAGGATGAAATGATTTTTGTATCGTATGAAAATATGCCGTGTTTAAATGGGATTCGAACCCACGACCGCATGACGAGAGGCGAGCACGTTACCAACTGCGCAAATGCGGCCGGCTATGTAATATTGTTTCCATCATTAAGCCACATTGGCTAGTTGTAAACAATGAATAAATAAATAGATTGCTAAGTGGAAGGTACTAGGTTTAATTCCCAGACAAATTTAATTCACAGTTATGACTAACTAAAATAAATTTTAGAAATTAAAAACTATTCGCGGTAATAAATTATCGGGACCTCCACGTTGTAGGCCAGCGTGTTACCACTACGCTATGGAGGCGATCTCTTATAAGTTTTTATCCAAAGTTATAGTTTCTTGTAGAAAAAACTGTATTAAAATTGGTTCTTACAATAAGTATTGGTTTAGAATAAATAACAACGCACCCATATAGAAACGAATATCATTCTAATAACATATTTTTTGGTTTCAAGAAGCCATAGACATAAAAATAGTTGGAAATCGGGTATTAAAAATCTTTGCTTGTTTCCAATGCCTTTTCAATTTCTTCAATCTTTTCTCATTAAATGTTTTATAAGCTATAGTGTCTGGAAAAAGTAGATTATGCAATAATATTTTACAATCTAAGCTTTTTACTGTAAAGGATTTGTAAATTATTTGATTTTGTGTAAAATAAGTGGAACAGTGAAAATGTAGATTTATGAAGATAAATTTAGTAGTTGACTCAACAAGGATTGCTATGTTTAAAATGTAATATTTTACAAAATGAATGTACTAATTAATACAAATGATTTAGCATACCACACAGACTTTCTCTCTATTTTTTGTTTTTTTCTTTACTGAATTTATATTTTATGTATTTATTTACAACAGTTTTTTTAATAACATCACTTGTAATCTGAATTGTGGGGGAGTTTGCTTGCAAAAATTAACTCATTTTTGATTTTGATAAATGTTTATTTATGATGGTAAACTAAGATGTCGTATAAACATAAATTAAACGAGATTGTTAAATATTTAATGTAAACGGTGATTCAAAAAGAGCGCCGGTTTTTAAACGGCTGGTAAATTTTTGTTTATCGGTTGGCAACATTGTTAGACCTCATTTCTATTTCGGAGAACATTCCGATTGACGATTCAGTTGTAGTTTCTCTTGTTCGCAGTGTAGTACTCTCGCAGTCTGTGTCTAACCATGGAGAAGTTTACTATTGCACAACGAGTGTTAATCGTCAAAACATTTTACCAGAGTGGAGAGAGTTATGCGGCTACTGTCAGGCGACTTCGCGGTACTCTAGGACGTAATGAAGCACCGAATGAATCAACAGTTCGCAGGCTCATGAAAAAGTTTTTTGAGACGGGTTCAACAGTCGACCTTAAAAGTTCTGGACGTCGTCGTTCTGGCCGAACTGAGCAGAACGTTGCGTTGGTTCGTGACAGTGTGGCTGTTAGCCCAGCAAAATCAATACGTCGCCGTTCTCAACAATTGGGTTTACGATGTTCTTCTGTACGGAGAATTCTTCGGTACGATCTCCAATATCACCCGTATAAAATTCAGTTTCTGCACGAGAAACAATGTTGTTGCTCCGTGAACGGTTCCAGGATCGCATCATTTCTCGTAATTCCGACCATCAATGGCCACCAAGGTCGTGTGACTTGACGCCTTGTGACTTTCATCTTTGGGGTCATCTGAAGTCATTGGTGTATGCCAATAAACCCCGAAACATCAATGACTTGAAGGAGGAAATTCGACGGGTTATCGGGCAAATGGAAGTCGAAACTTGTCGTGCAGTAATATCCAATTTCATGGACAGAGTTGATGCGTGCCAGCGCAGTAGAGGAGGACACATGCATGACATCATTTTTCATACATGAAATCGGAAGGTAAGATGAACTTGTTGATGTATTTATTTTCAGTTTTTCAATAAAATAAATCTCTTAATTTGATATATCAAAACCGGCGCTCTTTTTGAATCACCTATAATTTAAAATGAACTGTTTTCATTTGCAGCATTTTGTGAATGTTTCATTTGCTTGTGACTAGTATCCATATTTTTTGCCAGGTAATTTTTAAGTTGTCTTACTCCCTTGGAAAATATCATGTAAATTAATAACACCACTTGTACAAAATTCCATCGAATATCTATACAAACGCTTTCACGACAAGTCATACGAACACGAGAACCCACTGGTGTGTTCACTTTCCATTTTCTATTTACCTGATAATCCCCCTAGACGCCTTAAAAAACGCTGGAGTAGAGACCTGCTAATTTGATACACAAATTTCATTCTCGGGAAGGCAACAATGGGGGACCTACCCCTCTCATGCCTATCATGTCATTTAAATTATTATCATAATCATCACATTTGCTTGTTGTAAAATTGTACAGTTGTAAATAAAGAATTAAAGAGATAAAAAAAATTAATTAATAATAAACTTTACCGTGACTTAACGCATTACTACGTGTCTATATTTTACAATCACGTGTCGTGATAAGGGAAATTTGCCCCTCCAAAATTTTGACATTTGTCTCTAAAATATTTGTACTATCAACGACCGATTCATTTTATTTTCTCTTGCCTATAACATATTTTTAGCGATTAGTCTGTGTGAATGCGCGCACGCCCGTGTTTGTGTGTGTGAACAGAATATCTCAAGAACGGAACATCGTACAAAGTTGAAACTTGAAACTTAAGTTGGGCTAAGTACACGTTTTCAGACCCCTGAACCCAAAATATTTGTTTTTAGCAATTGTTCTATGTGTGTGCGCGTGTGTGAACAAAATACCTATCACAAGAACAGAACCTCGTACAAAGTTGAAACTTGAAACTTAAGTACCACTAGAGAACCCGATACGAACATTTTCATCAAAATCGGTCAACCAAAAGTAGTAGTTTATTCGTGTAATATTTCACTTTTTTGCAATTTTCTCAAAAACGGCTCCTGCGATTTTATTTAAAATCGCCTCATTTACGCTCTTTACGCCTCATGTGCACTACAAGATAAAGTAGGCGCCATGTCTGCTGAAATTTTTGGGGAGGTTGTGTGCTCGTAGAAAAAATGGTGTTTTTAAGATCGCGGCCTTAATACGATTTTTATGGAAAAAGTGTATAATTAAAGTTATAGAAAATTAAAAAACCTACAACTAATATAAGTTTAAAATATATCAAGCGTTATTTGTAAATGCTTAGTTTAGCAGTAATCAATGATTTTCTTTTCTTTTTATTAAAATCTATAAAAATAAATTTTTTTAAGATTTCGGTCTTGGTATGCATTTACCGAAAAAGTGTATATAATAAAATTTATAGAAAATTAGACGATCTGCAACTTTAATTTTAAGCATTTTTCTCGGCAGAGAATAGTTTAGCGTCAAGAGTGATTATTCGTTTTTTTTAAGCCAAACTAAGGTTGGTTTTCATTTTTCATCATTCACTCATGACTAAAATAAGGTTATGTTTTTAGAAGTTAGTTTTTTGTTTATTTATAATGTTATATTACTAATGTTAGGTTTTATTGTTCATTATTTGCATTGACAGGAAAAAGTCGTCTGTTTCACACTCGATTTTTTATATCTTATTCTTCTTCTGCCTTTCAAGGATTAGGCATCTCGGCCTATTCCGAACCTCTCAAATCTGCCCATCTCTTTCTCGAGCGTCCTCGCTCTCTCCTGCCATCCGGCGTATAGCCCAGTGTCTGCTTAGGTACCCTATCCTCCCGCATGCTGTTTACATGCTCTAACCACTGCATTCTATTGTGGGATACCTTGTTGTTTATAGAGAAGATGTTGAGTTCTTTCTTTATCTCGGTATTCCTGCAACGATCTTCTCTACTACACCCATATGTATGTCGAAGAAATTTCATTTCAGATGCTTGCAATCTACTCTCCTTTCGCTTTGATAGCACCCAAGTTTCACTGCCATAGAGTAGAGTCGGCACTGCTAATGTTTTATAAAATTTCACCCTCGCGTTTTTGCTGGAGCTATTTTTTAAAGTGCGGTGGATAGTTCCGCATATTTGCTGAAATCGGTACATCTTATTGTAAGCACCTGTACCCTGTTGGTATGTAATGTTGCAACCTAGATACTAAAAGTGGGAGATCTGTTCCAAAATATTATTATCTATAACAATTTTACTGCTGACTTGCTCCTTCCCCCTAAATGCCATTACCTTTGTCTTCTTTGAAAGATTTTTACTTTCTCTTGCCTATATGAATATATAGGAAGGAAAGTATTGTTTTCATGTCGATTTTTCGAAATCCAGTTTTCACCGGATCTATACGTTTTCAGACCCCCTGAACCCAAAAAAACATGTTTTTAGCGTTTGGTCTGTGTGTGTGTGTCTGTGTGTGTGTGTGTGTGTGTGTGTGTGTGTGTGTGTGAACAGAATATCGTACGAACTTGAAACTTGAAACTTAAGTTACATACCACTACCGGACCCGACACGAACATTTTCATCAAAATCGGTCAACCGGAAGTAGTAGTTTATTCGTATAATTTTTCACTTTTTTGCGATTTTCTCGAAAACTGGTCCTACGATTTTTTTAAAATCACCTGGTTTACTAAATTTTTTATGCTCTACAAGATAGGGTAGGTGCCATGTTTGCTGAAATTCTGCGTGAGGCTGTTTTTACGTAAAAACATTTTCTTTTTAAGATTGCGGCTTTAATATCCATTTTAGCGCAAAAATTTATATAATAAAAATTGTAGAAAATGCAAAATTCTACAACTTTTGTTTCAAACAATTTTTTGTATAACGCTTAGTTTAGCGGTAATTAGCGATATTCTTTTTTTTCTCACGAAAACGTGTGAAAAATATATTTTTTAAAGATTTCGGCTGTAGTACGCATTTTACGACAAAAGTGTATGTAATAAAATTTATAGAAAATTAAGAGATCTACAACTTTTATTTACAGCATTTTTCTCTACAGAGTCTAGTTTGGCGTCAAAGTGTGATTTTCCGTTTTTTTAAGCCAAACTGAGTTAGATTTTCATTTTGCGTCTTTCACTCATGATTAAAATAAGGTTATGTTTTTGAGGTTAGTTTTTTTTATTTCTAACGTTTTATTACTAATGTTAGGTTTATTGTTAATTATTTGCATTGGCAAGAGAACGTTGTGTGAGTGTTTCACACCAAATTTTTTCTATTAAAAACTTGAAACAAAAATCAAAGATTTCTGATATATGATACAACATTACAACTCAGCGTTATAATAAAGAACAAAATTAACAAATTAGTAAGATTATAAGTTAAGATGAATTTTTCAAGAGAATCTTAAATCTATCCATTTTTTTAAAGAAATTCAATAACATACATGTTAAAACAACTAAGAAATAAGTTCCTTTTGTATAAAACAAATATCAGTTAGTATTTGACAAGACAAAAAATATATGTGCTATTGTATTAATCCTTTCCGTTAAAAATTCCATTTGAAAATAATACTTTTCTGTTGTTACCAAAAAGAAATAAAAACTTATGGTATTTGATCTTTTCAAAAACATTCCAATTTATACTTTTAAACTGTCTTTTATTTAAGAATTGTACTATTCTGCAGTAAAATAATAATAATAATAATAATCAGGTCGAGAGATTTTCCCTATTCTTTTATTATATTTTCCGTTTGTATTTTAACTTCTATTGTTTCCACGCGTTTGTTCAAAATTCTCGGAAATAATATGAAAGACTTTTGTATCTAAATTACAGTAACATATTAATAATAATAATTATTATTATTATTATTATTATTATTTATTTATTCCATTGCATTACAATAAACCAGTAAACACAAAAACAAGGCTTAGATATCTAATACAAACAAAATTCATTATAAAAGCATTACATAAATAATACAAGTTAAGAATAAAGATAAATTAAAAATAAAATAATATAAGCCCTATTTCCAAGAAATAATCAAAAACTGAAGAAATATACACATCCATAGATGAGAGGTAAAACCTATCTTTTATACGTGGGCGGGAGAGCAAGCAGCTATAAAAACTCTTAAAAAGAAAGAATTTTTAATAATTAAAATACTACAAGAATTAAAACCCAGTTAAATTTACGACATGACTGCAAACATATTCTCCACAACATCGGAATCAAGTGAAAGTAACCAACTTCTCAATAACAACCTTAACCGCTTAGGCAAAACATTGCCAGGCCTAAGAGCATAAGCACAGGGAAGAGCGTTATAAAATTTAAAACTGAGAAACACAAAACCCTTCTGGAATAAGGCACAATTCGGCTTTGGCAATCGCAATTGATTATTTGATGACCACCTTGTAGCTCGTGATAATTCATCGGTAGCGACCAATCGGCTTTCATTCCCACTTTTGCGATAAAATACATCAACAACCCTGTAGACATATAGGTATCTTACCGGCAAGATCTTATTTCTTATAAAAAGCGGGCGTGAGTTACTGAAACGTCCCTTCTGTTCTTAACCCTTTATAGGTCTTTGGTAAAAATACTTAACACTGGCAATAAGGTCGATGTTTTAAGAAAAGCTATGCAGTTAAACCCTATTGGCATTTCATGGTTTTATAGGTGTTCTGTGGTAAGTAGGCTATCCACATTTTGAAATTAGTGCGCAGCAACCATTTGCTTTATGAGTTACCGAAATGTGGTAAGGATTCATACCAGTGTAGGTAACCGTGTTATTTTGTTACTTTTATACAGTGCTTTGAAAATTCGAGTTTTTTTTACAGGAAAGCAAAGTATTTATCCTAATATAAAGTTGAGATAAGTAATTCTACACATTTTTCTGTTATATAGGACTAGAAGTTGTTTTAATAAGCATTCTTACCAGTAAACATTATGTGATTCCCATTTTAAAGTTCCTTGGTAAGTTTACTTACCAGGGCTTAACCTAAAAAAAGAAATATCTTACTGTTCTGGCACTAGAAATACATTATTCAAGTCCCTATAAAACAAAATTTAATATTTTGCAACATGTAAATTTTTCCCGGTAGTAATGCCCTATAAAGGGTTAAATGCATTCGCCATGTAATTGGATGATAAGAAACAACTATTTTTTGTACCCCTGGAGCTAGTAAATCGAGTGCAAATTGGCTGATCATGTGATAAGAAACAGAACTATTGTTTGTAGCCCTGGAACTAGCAGATCGGTTGTAAATAATTTAACACTCTGTCTGCCTGTTAAGGACCTCGCCAGCGTTATGAATGTGTAAGATAGTATGATGTATGTGTGATGTTTATGATGTAGTGTGATTGTTGTGTGTAGTGTAAGAGCAACCTGAATGTAGTTTTAAAGTACGATTTGATCTTAGCTGGTAACCCGGGGTTGTCATAGCCGAACACCCACATACGAGGGGGGACTCAGAAAAACCGGACTGATTTTTTATTTTTGTTTTAACGTCCAACTGTTCTGCAATTACAGCTAATGCGGACGGTGAAGAATAAAATGATTTTTTTTTGTAACGTATGAAAATATGCTGGGCTAGAATGGGATTCGAACCGAAGACAAAAAAATTGTTCTGCCATTTGTAGACGTAGTAGAGAGTTCTCCCGCTAGATGGCCGGGACCTTCAACAAATAACTGCCCAGACGGCGTCAGTTTACAGGTTACCGTTTGATCGTAGTCAATCCAATCTTCCACTGGCTTGACGCGAGTTTGGTTACTGGGTCATAACACCAACTCTCATCACCTGTAATGACTTTGGTCAAAGAGTTTGATGACTTTCAATCTCTTTTTTCAAATACTAACTCAAATTCAATTGAATTTTTGTTGATCCTCTTTGAGAAAGTGAGAAACAAATTTAGTAGCAACACGTCTCACTAACAAATCCTCAGTCAAAATCACTGGCAGGAGCCTCAAACACACGCCTATTTCTTTTGAAATTTCATCGATCGTGAAACGACGATCCTCATTGATTTTTTGGCAAGTTTTTCCAATGTTTTTATTGTTTCGAGATGTTTAAGATCGCCCAGAACGAACATGGTCTTCAACACTCGCCTAACGACGTTTAAAGCCCCTTAACTACTCGAAAACATGTGTGTGGCTCATTGTATCCTCCTTGAAAGCCTGTTAAAGCATTTGTTAAGCTTCCGTAGTCGATTTTTCAAGTAGAAAACAAAATTTCAAACACACTCTTGGTTCTTTTAAATCTACCGTAACAGCTTCGCAGGCAGCACACGGCAACAGTAAAACAAAACACTACGATACAACATCACCTACAAACTGAGGCTGTCTGGTCAGTCGTTTGTTGAAAGTCTCTACTAGCTCCATCTAGTAGGAGAACTCTCTACTATGTCTACGAATGGCAACGCGCTCTCAGTCCGGTTTTTTTGGGTCCCTTCTTATATATGCATGGATGAACATTTAGATATATTTAGGTGCCCCCTTGGGAAGTACTCTTATTTAAGATACGAAATACGAATCAGTTTATTGGTCGGTTTTTTACTTTCACCAAAAAATAAAAAATAAGCTATATGTTATTTCTAAAGTGCACTCCGAAACTTCTAAATACGACGAATAAACTACTCAGAATTACCTTAAAACCACAGGTAAAACATTGTGAAAACATTTAAGTTCCCTGAATTAGAAGGATCCTTAAATTAGATTTACAATTAATATCCTACAATCGAAATTTTAGTTAATTAAACAACTTTTTCGTTAACACGTCTTCGGGTACGTGAGTAAATTTATGATTCAAATAAACTTCATATGTTAATATCTGCTGAAGAAAACATATGAATAAAGTTTTGAGTTAACTGCAATAAGTTAGACAAAATTTTGCAAAGAAACAGAAAGGAATGTACGTTAGAAAATTACAATTTAAGAAAGTTAGTAATTCATTCGCACAAAATACCTTGGAAGGGATTTCATAAATGTTAGCGAACGTTGACATTTAATTCTAGGCACTACCTGCTTTCATTTCCGAAATTTAAATACACATTTATAATTTCATCCTTACGGTATTTATGTGCCACACATACGCGTACGTACAAACACGCGCACGTATACACATATACCGTGTTTGAATATTACAGAATATTTTAGATGATCTTTATAATAATAATGAACTTTATCAATACCAACAAAATATAACAATATTTTAACTACTCATATTTACAAGCTTTTCAAAACAAAAATAAATACAGAAAATCTCTTTCATGAGGCGACAAATCTCATGGCTGGTGGAAATATTTAAAAAGGCTTACATTTGACTTATGGCAAAAACCATTAGTGATTTCTGAATCTACTCTTTAAGAGAAATCAAATGACTACTTTTATTTCCAAATTCTAACTTTGATTTCTTTACTTTCCGGTCGATACCGAAACTTCAAACCCAATGATTTCTGTATCTACTCTTTCAGAGAAATCGAAGGACACTATTTATGATTCTAAATTCCGACTTTAATATCTTGATTTCCAGTTTCGGACCACTTCCGGTCAAAACCGGTTAACTGCAATGATTTCTGTATCTACTCTTTAAGAGAAACGGAATTACACTATTTTTTTTCAAACTCCGACTTTATTTCTTGACTTCCAGTTTTGGACCACTTCCGTTCGAAACCGGTTAACTGCAATGATTTCTGTATCTACTCTTTAAGAGAAACCGAATTACACTATTTTTGTTTTCAAACTCCGACTTTGATTTCTTGACTTCCAGTTTTGGATCACTTACGGTAAAACCGGTTAACTGCAATGATTTCTGTATCTAATCTGTAAGATAAATCGAATAACGTTCTTTTTGTTTCCACATTCTCACTTCGATTTCTTGACTTCTTTAGATTAAAACTGGAACTTCAACCCTAATTTAGGCCCATATACGTTATGTGTAGATTAGAAATTGGAAAACTGTTTATTGCTATCTCTTGTAGTTTCCAACATCTGGGTGTGACGGATGGACAAAACAATAGATAAATGTCAATTTTTCAAATTGCCACTAACAAAAAATTCACCTTGTCATCTCATGAATTGGCCAAAGCCGTCAGACTAGTTGATATGCAACCAAAATTATCTTGTTGATTATTTTAACCACTCCTTATTATTTGTAATCGTTCGATACAGTAAAACCATTTCTACGAGTACTATTTACTTTTTTCTTTAACAAACCTACTATTCCTCATAATTATGTTTGTATTAGACAAACTGACAAAAATTTAATTTACAAACAGAATTGAGTACAAGATTATTAAACTAAAATTAAAGAAACTCATAAAATGATTTGATGATTAACTCGGTGGAAAGAATTAATTTTTTTAAATTTATTTATTTAACGTCGCATCAACTACAACGGTCATTAGCGACGACGTGGGGGTGTAACTATTGTACAATGGAGGATGAAATGATTTTTTGTAAAGTATGAAAATATGGCGTGTCTGAGTGGGATTCGAACCTAGGACGGCATGATGAGAGGCGAGCACGTTACCAACTACGCCAATGTGGCCGGCAACTAATTTTGTTTTATAAAAAATTCCATGATAAACGTACTGTATAAATGTAAACATTCTTGTTTATGTAAAATATACAACGCAAGTAACTTATGTGGTAGAAAAAAGTAATTTACCGTATTAAGGCGTCATACATCAGAAGTAGGCAATAAATTCAAATTTAGCCAAGTAACCAGATGCGCTTTATTTATGAACTAAAAATTAAGTAAGTTACTTATATTTTTTGACTCCATCATTTTATAAAAAAAAAACGTAGTCAGTTTTGTAAAAAAATTGTACTTTACACTTTTCTGTATATAAATAGTACAGTTAGTAGTTTTATAAATGTAAAAAGTCACAAACAGTTCTGAAAATAATACTTAAGCCGAATGGGAATTGACAACCCTGGCACAGAAGCCTGTAGCTACTGACAACTGCACTAAAGAATTACCTGATTGTTCACTTTCACTAATACTTAGATTAATTTATAAAATCTGTTCTAAGTAATTTGGCTTCTTTGATACTTTACAAGTTTGTTTACGTTGAAAATATTATAACACCTAACTCTGGGTTTGTTTGGGATCTGGGTGTAATAAATAATAAACAGACTTCCTTAAACTTATAACAAATTATTTATTGACACCGTTTACTACTGTTGAAATTTTATTGCTCAAACTTTTACGAAATCAACAATCAGTATTAAGATTGCCATATCTAAATTTTTACACTCGGCATGCATGACCTAAATAAAAAATTGGCCGGACTGAGATAGTCTCTTCAAAATTTTTAAACGAACCTTGATTAAATTTTGTTGATGACCGCTGGCGTATTCTGTTGTTCAAAATTACCGACACCTTCCCGAACTACTTATTTAAGTCCACACAAGTTGTCATTGACTATGGGTTACTAGTTTCAGAATAGGACAAGCCACTTGAAATTAAAAATAATATTTGATGGCAATTTTTAAAATTGTCATCTATCATTTTCCGATGTCCGTCCGTCTGTCACATCCAGATCTCAGAAACTACAGTTCAGTCGTCCTAAGTTTGCTCCTACTGTAAACAAACCAAAGACAGCTACTACAGGGTGCACGCTAAAGTCCACGACTTTATGGATGTCGTATTCCGATTAAGTTAATTGTGTTTTAAATTATAAGTACTTAAAATATCAGTCATGATTTGATGTAGGCCTAACGATTTCATTTATAAAAATACTTTTAAACGTATTTTGTATTTAAATACTTTTAAACGTATTTTGTATTTAAATACTTTTGAAAATATTTTGTTGTTACTCTTTAATCAGCGTGTACACATTTTTATATAATGTGCATGCTCAGTGACGTCATTATTTGTTGACAGTAGGAGCCAACTAAGAAAGGCTAGACTTAACAAGAAATAGCAAAAACGAATTTTGGATCTGTAGTCTAAAAAAACGGTAGTGGGCCTGGATTGGGTTTGAAGATTTCCTGTTTTGAACGGAAGTAGCTCAAAACCGGACTGGACTGTGTTTTTTGCGCGGGGAAAATCTTTGGTTTGCCGTCAAGTCACGCTCAACTATCAGCACTTACCATTACTAAATTTACAAATATTGTTTTAATTAAATTTGTTAACTTAATTAATTAATTAAAATAATAATTATAATTAATTATAATAATATAATATAATTAACAATATATTATAATATATAATATATACATAAAATAATATATATTAATATAATAATGTAATTAATAATATAATATAATTAATTAATTAAGTAGTCACTTCTGTCAGTCAGTTCGGCGACTGCTGATTTTAAAAAAAAACTATAACAACCATTTTGCCACTGCGAATAAAAACGAAAATGAAAACACGAATTTTCCACAATTTTCCTATATGATGAGTGAAGCTAGAAGCCTAGGGTCGCGGACTTTCGTTATTGTGTTATTTGGATTGTAGTCAGGAGTAGTGTATGTGTGTGTGTGTGTGCAAAATTTTAAAACTACATACATTATTTCCCAAAAAGGCATATAAAAATAAGTTGGGGCTGGGCTACACCTGTTTCGTAAAAGAATAAATTAGTTGGAGTCTGATGCAAAGATTGGAAACGGTAACTGGCACGTACACAATTAAACTGATTTGAAGGCGTAACCGGCTAAACAAAGTACTATGTACAGTGATTAATATTTTTTAGATTTATATTTCTAGTCATTAGCGATTACTAACATTACTAACACTAACATTTCTAACAGTTAGCGATTACAATGAGTTATAGGACGTTGGATTGTGACTTGTTATATTTTCCAGACCCTAGCCGGGGATCAAACCCGGGACTTCCGCGTGGTAGGCCAACGCACTACCACTACGCTTCGAAGGCGGCCAGTGATTTAATTTTTTGAATGAAAAAACTTATAAAAGAATGAAGTACAGTGGTAAGAGTAGCGCCCTAAGATACTAAATCTAAGTTCCTTGGTTCTATTTTTGATTATGGACTGAAAATATTAATTAGCTTGAGTTTTTTCTGATCTATGGTTTTAAGCGTGAAATTTGTGTTTTAAGGAGACAAAGTATCCATATACGTTTACATGATTGACGTTAAGAACATTTTCTCCTAAACTATTGGGTCAATACACCTGGGGCCGGCCCGTGGTGTAAATCACCACATATCATTACCTACGCACAAGCCCAAGGCTTATGCCCAAGGCTTATGCCCAAGGCATCACTCAATAAAAAAAAAAATTAACGCCAATTTTTTTTCTATGGTTAATTAGTATATTTTACACTCGGGGAATTTTTTTCACATAAATACCTTCAGTGGGTGCTGAGAAAGAAAGCTTTCCTCAACATTGATTGAATTTTAAAAAAATTCTTTTTCAAGTTAAAACAATATAATACAAATTAATGTATAACATTAAAAAGAGATTCTTAACATGGAAATCTATTGGAAGAACGAGCTGACAACGTTTTATTAAAATTAATTTAGCAGTTTCTGAGAAAATATT
Organism: Catonia carolina; assembly: GCA_035578175.1. Lineage (NCBI taxonomy): Eukaryota > Metazoa > Arthropoda > Insecta > Hemiptera > Achilidae > Catonia > Catonia carolina. The sequence goes on from JAQMRL010000005.1 coordinate 71,428,567, forward strand.
CCTAACGTGCCAAAAAAATGTAATTTTCGGCAAACGCAGAAGAGCAACAGGACAAAAAATAGGTTATGGGCGAAACATGAAACTAAAACACTAATGCGACAGATAAAAGCTAGCAAGTAGCTGCCATTGCCAACTTAGTCAACTGAAAATGTCGTATTATTAAAAAACAAAATTCAACAATTTAGTTCAAAAGTCATACTGATTTATACATGTACAGATATGCTATACCTGTATAGGTACAGCCCGTAATGGGCAGATGGAGGGTTAAATCAATTGCAATCAATCTGGTGGTTCCAGGGCTACAAAATATATTTATGTTTCTTATCACATCGTCAGCCTATAATATGATCGAACTATTTAAGAAAAGAAGAGGTAGAAGTGTAAAAGACACTAGTTAGAGTTATCTTCTTTGAGAGTAATGCTTCATTATATAGCCACCCTGTGGTGAATGAAGTGGAAGGTGTCATTCGCAGGGTGGAAAATAGATGCTTTTTGGAGAACCTGTCATGCTGATAAGCATACTTTCCACTCAGTGAAGAAGGCAAAATTGTAAACGACCTCACTCCTCGTTTTACTTAGTAAAGCCTCTAGAGGTTCAAACCAGCCTTTTGGCTGTTTACCTAAACAACATACAACATTTATGTATAAACGTTTTTTTTACCCTAATATGTGTACGTTGCAGTCTGTTCTATTGAGATCCATAAGCAACCCCATGACCTAATGAGATGAGGATTATGTGTATGACGTGTAAATGAGGTGTAGTCTTGTACAGAACCTGGCCGAACATTCTTGAAAGAGTATGGTTAATTAAACCCCAACCATGAAAATACACCTGTAACGACTGTCTAGTATTCAAATCCATATAAAAGTAACTTATTTTACTAGGATTTGAACCGGGAACCTTCGTCTCCGTAAATCAGCTGTTAAATTGCTGACTCGCAACGATGACCGTTAAGAACAACCCGGTGGATTCTGATTTATGTTAGGCAATGTTCTCGAAGATTGGTAAAATTTACGGTGTAGCAGTATTATATAAAAATATAAAATTAATATAATTTTGCTTCATATCCCCGCAAGTTATATATCAAAATACTCAGAAAGAGTTAAATTTTCATTTTAAAATAATTTTTTTTACCTACCTTGTTTTCCTAAAAATGTCAAATACAACACGCTAATGGCCGGTTTCACCAACATCAGTCAAATACAGCATGACCACGATCAAATTTAACGGTGGTCAAACGATGACCGTTTGTTTAAACTCGTAACTGTTTCACCAACTTTGATCTCGATCAAAACTGCGTCGGTCAAATTTAACCTCAGTTAATTTCCACACCCACTTATTTTCGAAGTTGGCTACCGAGGTAACTGAGTTTCTATTGGCTACATCTGATTTTGTCATAATGTTATTGTTTTCATTCTGCGATACTCGTAACCTACAGTAGTGTTTTATATCATATCGTTTTTTTTAGCTTTTATTTGTTATCGGGGACTGTACATTTTTGACAACTACCCAATTGGATCGCTGCTTTTCGCTGTATTTTTGAAGTGGATTACGCGTGAGTTTAAAGAGGGACCCCCAGTAGAGTTTGTTCATGGATGGCTGTCAACTGGTCACCATACAAAGTCGCTTGCCTAACCGGTGTTACTTAACAAATAATAGAGACTTTCTACCAGCTGACTGACTGGGCTGGCCCGAAGGCCATCATATCGTTTGGGTTTTTTTAAATGGAAAATCAAACACAACAAAGTTCGGAGTGTTAATTTTAAACCGGATGAAAAAAAGATATTTATATTATATAAATTTATATTTCTGTAAAAGTCCTGCATAACTTTGTCCTTTTCACCCTCATCCAGAAACTTAATGTACCTGGGAGCTAATGAAGCAATTGGCTCAGACACTTTTCTTATATATTGACTCAATGTTGTTTTCGAAACGCCAATTAAGTCACCATTTACTATTTAAAAAGAACCTGTAGCGTAAAATCTAAGGGCCAAAAGCAGCTGTTGCAGTGGTGTAAGTGGTCTGTTTCTGCTAGAAGGATATTCTAACCTTCCTTCAAGTTCTTCAAGAATCTTCAAGACTACCTGTTTTGAGGGCCTATACCATGCAACAAATTTTCTGTCTTCCATTGAATGGAAATCATCTTGTCTTTCTGGTAACACACGTTATGGCCCTATGTTTGCGAGCATTTCCATGTACGTTATTTCAACATCAAAATTATCATCCATTTTAAATGAAAATTTAATTAGTATTTTATGAAAATATTGTGAGGTCAACAATAAGCCTAAATGCTATTTAATGCTAGTTTTATGCTCACATTAAATTACAATGTCAAACCACATAATCACATTTTCAAACACTTCAATAACAACAGTTTTAACAAAAAAAAATCTGGTGTGAAACTCTCACACAACTTTCTCTTGCCAATGCAAATAATTAACAATAAACCTAACATTATTAATAAAACATTAGAAATAAACAATAAACTAACCTCAATAAACATAACCTAATTTTAATCATATATGAAAGACGCAAAATGAAAATCTACCTCGGTTTAAAAATACGGTAAATCACTCTTTCACGCTAAACTAGGCTCTGTAGAGAAAAATGTTTTTAATAAAAGTCGTAGATATTTTAATTTCCTTAAAATTTTATTATATACACTTTTGTCGTAAAATGCATACTAAGGCCGAAATCTAAAAAAAATCGATTTTTCATACGTTTTCGTGAGAAAAAAACAGAAAATCGCCGTCACCGCTAAACTAAGCGTTATACAAAAAAATATTTTGCAATAAAAGTTGTAGAATTTTAAAGTCTCTACATTTTTTATTATATACATTTTTGCGCTAAAATGCATATGAAAGCCGCAATATTAGAAAACAATTTTTTACGAGAAAACAGCCTCCCCAAGTATTTCAGCAGATATGGCGCCTACCCTATCTTGTAGAGCATAAAAAATGTAGTAGTAAATGAGGGGATTTTTAAAAAAATTGTAGGAGCCGTATTTGAGAAAATCACAAAAAAGTGAAAAATGACACGAAAAACTACTACTTCCGGTTGACCAATTTTGATTAAATTGTTCGTGTCGCGTCCGGTAGTGGTATGTAACTTAAGTTTCAAGTTTGAAGTTCGTACGATGTTTCATTCTTGAGATATTCTGTTCACACACACACAAACAGACCATTCGCTAAAACGTGTTTTTTGGGTTCAGGGGGTCTGAAACGCGTAGATTTTTAAAAATATCGCAAAAATGTGAAAAATTACTACTTCTGGTTGACCGATTTTGATGAAAATGTTAGTGTTGGGGTCTCAAATAGTACCTAAATTAAGTTTCAACTTAGTACGATGTTCCGTTCTTGACATATGTTGATCACATGCACGCGCACACACCAATCGCTAAAAACATGTTTATTGGGTTCAGGGGGTCTGAAAACGTGTATGTCTGGTAAAAACTCGATTTAGGAAAATCTCTTCCTATAGTATATTCATATAGGCAAGAGGAAATAAAAGATCTGGTGTGAAACACTCATACGTCTTTCTCTAGCCAATGCAAATAATCACCACACCACACCATCACCACCACCACCACCACCACCACTCCATCCCCTAACACATTAGTAATAAACAAAAAACTAACTTCAGAAAACATAACTTTATTTTAATTATGAGTGAATGATGCAAAATGAAAGAAAACCTCAGTTTGGCTTAATAATACGGAAAATCATTCTTTCACGCTTAACTAGGCTCTGTAGAGAAAAAATGCTTTAAATAAAAGTTGTAGATTTTTTAATTCCCTATAAATTTGATTATAAACACTTTTATCGTAAAATGCATACTAAGGTCAAAATCTTAGTATGTTCGGACAATTGTCTATGTCGTGTTAAAATTTCAAACTTTTCGGTCAAATACTTATCGAGTTACACGCCTCTAAACGAATGAAATTTGTTGCGGTAGCTAAAAAACCAGGTCTTTTTGTCTTACAACCTAGATATGGCAGTTTGTAAACAACATTAAAAATATAGGAATAATTTGGGTCAACGCAGAATAAAATTAGCTAATTTGTTGTTAAATATGTTGAAATCCGATTCGTAGTTTTTGAGATGCAAGAATTTAAACTCGGGTGTTTATGATTATGAAACCGATAATAGGTTAAGTTTTTTGAGGTTAGTTTTTTAATTTATTTCTAATGTTTTATTAATAATGTTAGGTTATATTTTTCATCATTTTCATTGGCTAGAGAAAGTTGTGTGTTTCACACCTGATTTTATTTATTGAACGTAGCTACGAACACTCTTGATCATGTCACCTTTCAAACAAAAAATATTAATTCAAAACACCCCTTTTTATGTCTGAGGTTAAATATGTATTTAAATATATTTATATTTCTTATGTTTTAATATATCATCAAATTTTTAATAGCTAATGTTTTTAGTGTTATAATCTTGCCAGAAGGTAACATCATTCCCCTCCTGGAATAAGACCACTGGATCGAATTGTCAACCCTAGTACCATATTTCCATCCCTCTTCTCTCATGACCTCGCACTCTTCTCTCCAATGCCATGTCCAACTCCATACTTGAATCCTCTTCTTACTTCTTACTTGTCGATTAGTTCTTCTGTTTAATTTTAATTGGAAATATTACAGATTTTAATAATTTCTTTCTTCTTGTTATTTCAATCTTCAGTTTAATTTTGTCCTCCTGGAAATTTTACAGAGCGAAATAGATGCTTACAATTTTTGTCGTCTATCTTCTTGCACTAAATCTTCTTGGCATTGGATGGCAGGTTGATGGTTGATGGCCGGATGAAAATCTATTGCTGGACTAGGTTTAACCAATCCAATCCCTATACATAAAGATAACCCTTCAAACTACTTCTATATGTACAGTGTTAACCCCAAACCAGGCTAAGAGAATGATGTTATCCTTGTAACAAGATTATATTATTTAAGAATTAAATATCCGAAATTTTTTTTAATAAATTTTAAAATTTCATAAATTTACAAAAGATTGTGATAAAATTTAACGTTCATGTTCATCTATCGATATACAAAATTTAAATGAAATATTTTTTGTTACCTTAGAAACCACTTATTTTAAAACCCTATTGTTATTTAAATTTAATTAGAAGTTACACTTTTAAAGAATTGACGTGTATTATTAGATAAAGAATGTAAAAAAAAATTTTCGGATATTTAATTCTTAAATAATATAATCTTGTTACAAGGATAACATCATTCTCTTAGCCTGGTTTGGGGTTAACACTGTACATATAGAAGTAGTTTGAAGGGTTATCTTTATGTATAGGGATTGGATTGGTTAAACCTAGTCCAGCAATAGATTTTCATCCGGCCATCAACCATCAACCTGCCATCCAATGCCAAGAAGATTTAGTGCAAGAAGATAGACGACAAAAATTGTAAGCATCTATTTCGCTCTGTAAAATTTCCAGGAGGACAAAATTAAACTGAAGATTGAAATAACAAGAAGAAAGAAATTATTAAAATCTGTAATATTTCCAATTAAAATTAAACAGAAGAACTAATCGACAAGTAAGAAGTAAGAAGAGGATTCAAGTATGGAGTTGGACATGGCATTGGAGAGAAGAGTGCGAGGTCATGAGAGAAGAGGGATGGAAATATGGTACTAGGGTTGACAATTCGATCCAGTGGTCTTATTCCAGGAGGGGAATGATGTTACCTTCTGGCAAGATCATAACACTAAAAACATTAGCTATTAAAAATTTGATGATATATTAAAACATAAGAAATATAAATATATTTAAATACATATTTAACCTCAGACATAAAAAGGGGTGTTTTGAATTAATATTTTTTGTTTGAAAGGTGACATGATCAATTTTAGTGGTTTTTTAGAAGTTAGAAGAACATTAAAAGCCTTTTATAATTTAACCTCCGCAACAACAGTGAAGATACTACAGAATACATTTATTGATAGTGAAATTAATAAATATTGATCAATAAACATGAATAAAAATAACGTAAATATATAAACAACGTAAATACTATGAAAAACGTAAAATGATATACTAATGTAATGACGTCACGGCGTATAATGGTATGATTTTTATGACGCCATTACAAGCGGCCTCAAAAAGTAACATTAACCTTATTAACCGAGTAGGTTATCGGTTGTTATAGACGTTTATAGTTGCACATAACAACCGATAACCTATTCAACATTAGCTCATTAAGTGTAGGTTATCGTTTGTTAAGCGCAAATATAAACGCCTGTAACAACCGATAACCTACTCTTAGGTTATCGGTTGTTACGGGCATTTATAGTTGCATATAACAACGAATAACCTACTCTAAATGAGCTAATGTTGAGGTTATCGGTTGTTACGTGCAACTATAAACGTCTATAACAACCGATAACCTACTCGGTTAATAAGGTTAATGTTACTTTTTGAGGCCGCTTGTAATGGCGTCATAAAAATCATACCATTATACGCCGTGACGTCATTACATTAGTAAATCATTTTACGTTTTTCTTAGTATTTAAGTTGTTAATATATTTACGTTATTTTTATTCTTGTTTATTGATCAATATTTATTAACTTCACTATCAATAAATGTATTCTGTATTTTAAAATTTATACATTTATTGAAATATCTCGGCATAAATTGACAACGTTGCGGGAAAGTGAGGTTAGTTAGTTTGAACACGATCAAATAATTTGACTGCCCATTTGACGCCCGTCAAATTTAACTGTTGATTTGACCGTGGTTAAAAACAACTAGCGTTGGTGAAACGAATAACTACTGATTTAACCATTGTTAAATTTTTAACCGTAGTTAAATACTTTGATTGAGGTTGAGGAAACCGGCCATAAGACTTTAGCTGTTCTGCTATACGCCCCATTTCGACCTGCCGAAACTAAAATTTCTTCACTTTTAAATGGTTTGGACCGGGTTGACCATAAGGGGAGATGCTAAGGCCAAAGAAAAAAATATTGTCATAATATTTTCTCTCCCTGTATTGCAGATAGAATGCAAGAAAATAAAAATATTTGAAGGATTAATAAACTTTTTCTACATAAATCAGAAGACTCTTCGTATGAGACTTTTCTACTTTTATTTGTCATCAATCTCTCAACTGATTTGATGCAGTTCTCCAAGCTGTTCTATCTTGCGCAAGTCGTTTCATATCTACATACCTGTAGCATCCTACATCGTTTGTGATTTGCTTCATAAACTGTAGCCTTTGTCTCCCTCTACAATTCACTCCCTCAATATTACCCTCTATTATTAATAGACCAATACTCTAATAATTAACCGTGATAATAATCCTGATAATTAACCGTACATACAGTACAATCTTTTGATTAAAAAAATCGTGTTAAATGTCAATAACTTTGATAAATTGTTTCGGAAATTTCTATTCGTTTTATACAAGCAACATGAGTATGGAATGACGTCACACACAGGTATAATATAATATATTTTATTTTCGGTCTACCAAAAATTAACTGATGAACAATTAACCATCTGTCAGAATCAGAGAAACACCCAATAATTAATTGTTCTAGAATCAAAACAATTATTTCATATCTACTATTTTATTTTTATAGAATTCTTGTATTGAGTTGGTGTTATTAATTCAATTTTCAATTATGAAAATAAACAGTTCATTAGGTTAACAAGATTTTCTGTAATTGAAATATAAAATAGAAATAATAAGTAACGAATATGTAAGTATTTAATAGAACTGTGTTCATCAACTAACGGACGTTGTTGTCTGGGAAGGGAGACGCTAAATTATACACTCGTACATCAATATTTTTTAGAATTTCTAGTACAAACATCATAACTTCAAGGTTTATAACATTACCTTTGAATAAATAACTAAAACCTACCATAAAGAACGTTTAAACTTAGTGTTTTTCTTTCTGTGTAGTGTTTTTGTGCTAGTGAAGTTACTGATTCATCCCCTAGAAAAATGTATGATATATTCACTAAACAAAACCTCAGTAACAATAAAAAGACATATTTTTAAAAAAAACATCCACAGTCTGAGAAAAAAAAAATCTGGTGTAAAACACTCACACAACTTTCTCTTACCAATGCAAATAATTAACAATATAACCTAATATTAGTTATAAAACATTAGAAATAAACAAAAAACTAACCTAATTTTAATCATGGGTGAAAGACGTAAAATAAAAATCAACCTTAGTTTGGCTTAAAAATACGGAAAATCATTCTTTCACGCTAAACTAGGCTCTGTAGAGAAAATTTTTTAAATAAAAGTTGTAGATTTTTTAATATCCTATAAATTTGATTATATATACTTTCATCGTAAAATGTATACTAAGGCTGAAATCTTTAAAAATTCGATTTTTTTACACGTTTAACAGAAAATTACTAATTTTACCGCTAAACTAAGCGTTATACAAAGAAAAGTTTGAGCTAAAAGTTGTAGGATTTTAAATTTCCTGCAACTTTTATTAACATACGTTTTTGCGCTAAAATTTTAGTCTAAATCTTAAATAAACAATTTTTTTACGAGAAAACAACCTCTCCAAGAACTTCATCAGTTGTGGCGCCTACCCTATTTTGTAGAACATAAAAAATTGAGTAGAAAAGGCGATTTTTTAAAAACGTGGTAGGAGCCGTTTTTGAGAAAATCGCAAATAAATGAAAAATGACACGAATAAACTACTACTTCCGGCCAACCGATTTTGATGAAAATGTTCGTGTCGGGTCCTTTAGTTTCAAGTTTCAACTACATACGATATTCCGTTCTTGAAATCTTCTGCACACACACACGCGCGCGCGCGCACGCACGCACACGCACACGCACACACAGACCAGAGGATTGTTTAATATTGTGGCCTTAATAGGCCTATGCCTTATTTATACTATAATAACTTATATGCATTATTGGTTTACTTTCACCAATACACCTATTAGCTTATGCGTTTTTTATTATATAAACCCTTTTCACTTTTTCTTGCCTATATGAATATATAGGAAGGAAAGTATTGTTTTCATGACGATTTTTCTAAATCGAGTTTTCACCGGATCTACGCGTTTTCAGACCCCCTGAACCCAAAAAACATGTTTTTAGCGATTGACCTGTGTGTGTGTCTGTGTGGTTGTGCGTGTGTGAACCAAATATTTCAAGAACGAAACATCGTACGAACTCAAACTTGAAACTTAAGTTAGATATCACTAGAGGACCCGACACGAACATTTTCATCTAAATCGGTCAACCGGAAGTAGTAGTTTATTCCTGTAATTTTTCATTTTTTTTGAGATTTTCTCAAAAACGGCTCCTAACATTTTGTTTAAAAATCGCCTTATATACTACATTTTTTATGTTGGCAACATAACGGCAACGTTATTCGGCAGTTATTCGGTAGTTGGCGTTATTCGGTAGTTGGTAGTTATTCGGTAGTTGGCAACGTTATTCGGGCCATATCGCTTAGGACCTAAGCGATATGGCCCGAATAACGTTTCGCTGGAATAGTGGATTTCTGGGAAAACCACTGTATGGTAGTGTCTTAGTTTAGTTTTGGTTGACAGACATTTTTTGTTGTAGATGTTTTGAATGGTTATCAGAGATTTCTTGAGTGTATTATAGATTATTTTTTTTTATAACAATAAATATATATTATCTAAAATCTATTGATGCCAATGTTTATCAAAAATAATTTTGAATTTTTAACAAAACGAGTTTCTATATTTTCATTAATTTAATTTTTACGTACTGTTATTTTCATTACTACTAATTATTTGCAAAATCAAAATAAAATACGAGTAGAATAACTTTACTAAAAAAATAAATTGGAAACCCGGATTATTACAGCTAAAGTTGAAATGTACTAAATATTAAATTAATTAAAACACAACTAAATATTTTAGTTATAATTTTTATAATTATTATTTTGCGACATTGTTATTATAACAAAAAGTAATTATATAACAGGATTTCTAAAACAATAAAATATTTTTATAGTTCAATGATTATTTAAACCAAATAATTGTGAATAAGTTTGATTGTTATAAGTTTGACTATTATATTAAAAATTTTAAAGTAATACAATTGTTAGACTTAACTACAACGAGGATAATGAACCAGAATTATTCGACTGTACGGACAGTTATATTTTAATGTTTGAATTTTTTTAATTGAAATTAAAACATTTCCGAGATGCATCTAATTGATTCAGTATTTTTTATTGGTTTTCTGTTTCTTTGTTAACAATTAAAAACACCCCTTTCATTATTCTTCACCGAAAAAATTTAAAGTTTATAAGTCTTACATAATCTTACACGTTGAAAGGAAAATCTTACTGTACAAATGAAAACCAATTAGAACTGAAAACAGTAATTTTGTTGATTTTTTGTCATCAGCCTCTCGACTGGTTTGATGCAGTTCTCCAAGCTGTTCTATCTTACGCAAGTCGTTTCATATCTACATACTTGTAACACCCTACATCTTTTGTAATTTGCTTTATATTATTATATTATTATTTATTTATATTATTATATTATTTATGTATTCTAATCTTTGCCTCCCCCTACAATTTACTCCCTCAATATTACCCTCCATTATTGATAGCCCAATACCTGGATGTCTTAAGTTATACCCCACTAGCCTATCCCTTCTTCTGGTAAGATGCTTCCATATACTTCTTTTTTCATTCACTCGCCTAAGAATCTCTAAATTACGTATTTTGTCCACCCACCTAATCTTTAACATTTTCCTTTAACACCACATTTCAAAAGCTTCTTTCTTCTTCTTTTGTACCGCCCCTATCACCCACGTTTCCCTCCCGTATAACGCTACACTCCAAACATAATGGTTTTAGAAATTTTTTCCAATCTGTAAATCAATGTTTTGTAGTCAGTAAGCTGTTTTTTTTCAAAGGCTTTTCTAGCTTGAGCAATTCTGCTTTTGATATTACTTGTGCTTCTACCATCCTTTGTTAATTTACTCCCTAGATAGCAGAATTTTTTAACTTCCTGAATGTTTTCGTTGCCTACTTTTACATTCCCCATCTCTTCTAAACCACTCTTGCTGCTGCACAACACTTTCGTTTTGTTCTTATTAATTTTCATGAAGTAATCCTTTCTCATGATCTCATCCATTCCATTTAAGATATCCTCTAGTTCTTTCTTTTTCTCGGCTAATACTACTATATCATCGGCGAATCTCAGCATTTTTATTTTTTCTCCTTGAATTTTTATTCCTGCGTCAAATTTCTTCTTCACTTCATTTATAGCCTCTTCTATATACAAGTTAAAAAGTAGTGGTGACAATGAACAACCTTGTCGTATTTTGTTGATATCAGTATTAATGAGCAGTGGAAGGGGAGCAATACGAGATGCGAATAACTGAATAAATGTTATAAGTAAAGAAAGGGAAAATATTATTCTGTATATTCCGTTCCTGGTCCTAGGCTAACTTTCAAAGCTTGCCAGTGATAAACGTTTCCCCAGGTCGAGTTACGAGCCCAGCGCTGGGTAGTCCAATAGTGGGGCTGCCATCTTAGAGCTTGTAGACGGGCGCTGGGTTTCAATAGGAGACCCACTTCATAGGTTCGTTCGTCCTCTCCACCGTTTGGAAAATTCCTCCTCCGCCTTCGAGACCGTTGACCATTTCTAAGGGCTCCACCTGCCCTGGATTTTATTTGGGTTGACTCCCTAAGCTAAGTTTGCTAAGTTTGGCTAAGTTTGGGTTCTTCTACCCTCCACGCCGTTCGAAATTCTCCATCTCCGCCGTGAAGACCTTTGACCAGTTTTCTCCTCAGTTGATCCGCGGATTCTTATTTGGCTATGCTTTATTCGTACCTGCCTGCATATCTACAGGACATTCCATATCAGCCATTGGGACGCACCGTGTCGGAGATGAGCCTCCCATCTCAGTAACCTATACAAGGTTAAGCGTAGCCTAAAAGAGGTGGATGCCGGAACAGGCTATTGAGCCTAATCCTTAACAGATGATGATGTTTAAAGGGTTATATATTTCGGTTGTTAATTCCTGATGGACTGTCAGAGAAATTTTAGAAATTTACGTTTTGATTTTTCTTATCCAGTGGATTGCGTCACATGACGACTTTTAAAACCAAAGGAAATTACAATTTCTGTTGTCAAACTAAATTATTACAATTTATTCATCTTTATTTCATTTCAAAACTTTAAACGAAATAATATTATAGAATTTAAATTATTTTAATTTAATGAAAATAAAGTGCCTAACAAAACATGTGTAACAACAGAAATTAACATCTTTGCGTGAGGTCACATTAATTCTTTCAACATTTCAAAATTTAATTTTCTCTTAACATTAAGCAAACAGTAATACAATTCCTGAAAAATAACAACTTGTCACCTGAGAATAACATTATTTACTTTTAATTTACAGTTAATTACTTGACTTCAAAGTTAAATCTCACTTTATTTCAGTAAATGTAAAACAAATACCTACCTTAGCGGGAAGTGCCACAGGTAAAAACTTTAACAATAATGTTAACATAATAATTATTTAAAGATTATCTTTAGGCAGTTTATACGTTTAGTTTTTTTTACTGGGTTTATAACTGGAATTTGTTTTTTAATTAACAGTAAAATCTACGATTTATTCAACAATGAATAATGAGCAGTATTGTAAATGAGGAAAAAATGTCATAAGAAACGCTCACATGACGTTCTCTTTCCAATGTAAATTATGAAAATATATAACTCTATTTTAATTATGAATAAACAATGAAAAATGAAAAAAACATAACCAAATTTTAATTATGAGTGAATGACGCTAATTGAAATCTATCTTTTTCGACTTAAATAAGCCAAATCACTATTTTACGCTAATCTAAGCTGTGTAGAAATATTTTCTGAAATAAAAATTGTCGGTATTTTATTGTTTTATAACTTTAATTATACAGTCGAACTTCTGTAACTCGAATTCTCAAGGGGGAATATTAGAGTCACAGAAATTTCGAGTTATGGAAAAATATCAAAGCTTTTCTTCAAAAATAACAAAAACGGAACATTCCACAGTAGCCTACAATATGTGAAAAATCTGGTGTGAAACACTCACACAACTTTCTCTTGCCAATGCAAATAATTAACAATAAACCTAACATTAGTAATAAAACATTAGAAATAAACATAATCTAATTTTAATCATGAGTGAAAGACGCAAAATGAAAATCAACCTCAGTTTGGCTTAGAAATACGGAAAATCACTCTTTCTCTCTAAACTAGGCTCTGTAGAGAAAAATGCTGTAAATAAAAGTTGTAGATCTTTTAATTTTCTATAAATTTAATTATATACACTTTTGTCGTAAAATGCATACTAAGGCCGAAATGTTAAAAAAATTGTTTTTTCTCACGTTTTCGTGAGAAAAAAACTGAAAATCGCAAATTACCGCTAAACTAAGCGTTATACAAAAAAATGTTTGAAATAAAAGTTGTAGGTTTTTAAATTTTCTACAACTTTTATTATATAACGTTTTGCGATAAAATGCATATTAAAGCCGCAATCTTAAAAAGAAAATGTTTTTACGTATAAACAGCCTCACGCAGAATTTCAGCAAACATGGCGCCTACTCTACCTTGTAGAGAATAAAAAATTGAGTAAACCAGGCGATTTAAAAAAAAATCGTAGGACTAGTTTTTGAGAAAATCGCAAAAAAGTGAAAAATTACACGAATAAACTACTACTTCCGGTTGACCGATTTTGATGAAAATGTTCGTGTCGGGTCCGGTAGTGATATGTAACTTAAGTTTCAAGTTCGTACGATGTTCCGTTCTTGAGATATTCTGTTCACACACACACACACACACACACACACACACACACGCACACAGACCAATCGCTAAAAACAAGTTTTTTGGGTTCAGGGGGTCTGAAAACGTATAGATCCCGGTGAAAACTCGATTTCGAAAAATCGACATGAAAACAATACTTTCCTTCCTATATATTCATATAGGCAAGAGAAAGTAAAAATGTAGGCTTACTGCACATGTGTAATTTCGTAATACAGTACTGTACGATGCATTTAGATTAGCTATTGGCTTCGGTGTTAAGTACTGTACTATTGTATACAGTATTCCAAAATTACGCTATTTTAAGTACGCAGTAGGCGTACATGGTGAATATGGTGCATTGTACCGACAGACTAAGGTACTATTGTTCTATAGACGACCAAATATTCGTCGAGTCAAAGAAATTCATTGTTTTAGTTTACGCCTGTTAGGCCTATACAAAGGCAATCAGATGACTTGGAGGGTCTGTACCATTTTATCGTCAACCGTTTCGTCTTATAATGAAAGAAACAGCACTGAACTTACATTTTTCAAAAGACCAAAAATACTATTTTAAAAACTATTTAACCTATTTGATTAGTTAAGAAGAAAACATATTCTAATGACTGGCCTTTTGGAATAGCGGTCAGCGGAACTGACTTCTATGCTTGGGTTCCCGGGTTCAATTCCCCGTCAGGTCTGGTATTTTTACTTTCTCTTGCCTATATGAATATACAGGAAGGAAAGTATTGATTTCATGTCGATTTTTCGAAATCGAGTTTTCACCGGATCTGCACGTTTTCAGACCCCATGAACCCAAAAAACATATTTTTAGCGATTGGTCTGTGTGTCTGTGTGCGAAGAGAATATCTCAAGAACGGAACATCGTACGAACTTGAAACTTAAAACTTAAGTTAGGTACTACTACCGGACCCGACACAAACATTTTCATCGAAATTGGTCAAACGGAAGTAGTAGTTTTTCCTGTCATTTTTCACTTTTTGAGATTTTCTCAAAAACTGCACCTACGACATTTTTTTGCTCTACAAGATAGGGTAGGCGCCATGCCTGCTGAAATCCTTTAGAAGGCTGTTTCCTCGTAAAAAAATTGTTTTTTCAAGATTTCGGCTGTATTACGCATTTTAGCAATAAAAAATATATAATAAAAGTTGTAGAGAATTTTAAATCCTACAAGTTTTATTTTTAACATTTTTTTATAATGCTTAGTTTAGCGGTAATTAGCGATTTTCTATTTTTTCTCACAAAAACGTGTAAAAAATCCAATTTTTTTATATTTTATGCATTTTACGACAAAAGTGTAAAATCAAATTTATAGGAAATTAAAAGATCTATAACTTTCATTTACAGGGGTTTTCTGTACAGAGCCTAGCGTGAAAGAGTGATTTTCCGTATTTTAAAGCGAAACTGACGTTGATTTTCATTTTACGGCTTTCACTCATGATTAAAGTAAGATTGTGTTTTTTGAGGTTAGTTTTTTGTTTATTTCTATTGTTTTATTACTAATGTTAGGTTTATTGTTAATTATTTGGATTGGCAAAAGAAAGTTGGGTGAGTGTTTCACACCAGATTTTTTAATCTGTATATCACTCTTACATCATTACCAACGCACTAGGTTAAACTAATGTAACCATCATTACTCAAAAAATAACGATAAATAAAATTAAGAAGGCAGCTAACAGTTTCAAAAAGATGTACGGACAGAAAGTCTTCGGTACGTCACATCTGACGTCATAACGTTAAGAACATAAATTCACTAAATAAATACCACCAAGTTGACTATCATTTGTAAAAAAGAATTTTTATAAAAATAGAACAAATAAAAATACTTAAAAGTCGTAGGAAGAAATGAAAATGCGTTTCCCGAAGTATCAAGCAAATCGAATTATGAAGAAAGGATGGTTCAAACCGAGACACGTAATGTATAGCGAAATATGTTTGAATACAAATGAGAACGGCAACGAGAAAATTCTCAACTCTTTTCGTTGAGTATCGGTGGTAAGCCAAAGCCCCCTCTTTTTTATTCTAATCCTCAACTTGATCTTTCTCTAACTTACTCAAAAGTATTCACTTTAAACATTTCTTTTATTATTTTTCCTCAATTTTTTTATTCTGTTAACTGTTGTTAGATATGTTTTATATTTTGCATTATATTTCTATCACAAATTTTTTTTTCAACATCTGTATAAAATCTTTCCTGTGCTCATGTACCGTGCAGAGTCCTGGATTTTTGGTAAAGTCATCACAAGGAAACTGCAGGTATTAGAGATGTGGCTCTACAGAGGAATATTGAGGGTTCCACGGACTGTTCGGTTGTCAAATATAGAGGTTGTCAGGAGAATGAAGAAAGACGTGTAAGTCATTTCCACCATCAAATGTATATAATAATATTAAGTGTTGTTGTTTAAGTCATCATGGTTGAACCTGTAGAGGTTTTACTAAGTAAAACGAAGAGTGAGGTGGTTTCCCATTGCCTTCCTCACTGAGCAGAAAAGTACGCTTATCAACATGCCGGGTCCTCTGAAAAGCATGTATTTTCCACTCTGCAAATAACACCTTCACTTCATTCATCTCAGGGTGTGGCTGTATAATAATGAAATTCATTACTTTCAGAGAAGATAACTCTGATTAGTGTCTTTCACACCTCTACCTCTTCTGTTCTTAAATGATTCAGTCATTTAATTGGCTGACCATGTGATAAGAATCAGGACTATTTAGTTTAGCCCTGCAACTAAAAGATTTATTGTAAATAATTTGACACTCCACCTGTCTGTTATGGGCAGATTAAGTGTATATAATAATCTATATTAATAAAACTGTGATTTTGTCTGTACAATTTTCCAAAATGCCCCAAATTTTGTTTCTACGCCAGATCTACCAAGTAAACACCGAAAATAAGTTCAGTTAAATTTTTGTCTGTTTGTATGTTACGGCATCACGCAAGAACCGCTGAACCAAATTCAATGAATTTCGGTATTTAGGTTCTGGACATTATCGAAATGAAAATAGGCTATACATTTTTTTAATATCACGAAGGGTTGTGGGGGTTCAGAGGGAGGGGTAAACAAAAAACTAAACTAAACAAAACAAAAAACAAAAAAAAAAGAAACGTTTGAAGACAAATAAGTTTGATTATGTAAAGTTTTTCATTTTCATGCATAATAACGGAGATATTATCAATTTTATAAAAATAAACAGCAATATTTTAGGAAACTAACAGAATAAACATAGGCCTACGTGCTGCAGATATTCATTCCGAAACGATAGTTTTACCTACCCTATCCCTTCCACCATTAACCTCCCTACCTTACACGACACACCCTTTCTCGGTCACATTGTCAAAAACGAATGACAGTCACCTTAGTAGTTAACTAAAAGTCGGTTGGTGAACATCGTGGTGTTCCTACTGTGATTTACCTTTCATTTAACGGTATCATATCACCAATTTTTATTGCTCTGTAGCGAATAATTAAATTACCGACAATTACGTTACACACACACATTTGTGTGAGTTAATCTTCAAAACATCAATTTTCATTGTTCTATATAAGTAGTAAATATATTTATTTATGTAAAACAATACAAATTAATTTTTGTGTAATCTGTATGGGTTTCGCCCACACGCATACCCCAGACCACCAGTAAACAAAACTGGCTCTCTAGAGTTTCCAGCCTCGATTAACAATTGCATTACTGTTGTACACATTGTTTTTCGATTCTTCCAATTTCATCTTATATTAATCCTTTTATTGTTAATAAATTTTGAAGTTTTTAAAAGTACTGGTATTCTTATTTAGTCTGTTTTCTTTACTCCTAGATATCTCTTAACTACGCTGTGTATTACGCTATAGCGTCTCAACAGGTCCGTCAAGCTTCTATTCGCAAAAGTCAGTGCTCTGAAGCCCGTTCTAATCGTCTTGAGGCTGACAGGGAAAGACACCCGCAATTTCGCGAGGCCGAGTCGGTTGATGAACATAAGCTACGGTTAGCGTCTCAACAGGTCATTGAGTCAATATGAATACATTGAGATACGTATATTACCATATCTCAATAATGGCTAATTTACATTCACTAAAGTAATCATTATTGTTGGACATTAAAAATTAATTACGCTTCTGAAAATAATAAAGCGCTGCGTATCTTGATTTACACCAAGATCTCGCTTTTATTTTACGTCCAACGATTTTTTTTCATTTACAATAATGCTAACATTGAAAGGAGGTACGATTAGATAACAATGCATGATTAAAGAATATCAGACCTGTCAGGGATCGAACTCGGTACACCAACAGACCGTCCAAAACAACAAGCAAACCGTTCGTGGTGTTCCTATTGTACTTTACCTTTCATTTATTATGAAAATAATAAAGCGCTGCATATCGTAATTTAAAAACACCAAGATCTCGCTTTTATTTTACGTTCAACTATTTTTTTTTTCATAAATAATAATGCTGACGTTGAAAGGAGGTAGATAACAATGAGTAGTTAAAGAATATCAGACCTGACAAAGATCGAACTCGGTACCCCGAACGACCGTCCACGGCACGAAGGAAACCGTTTGAAGAACGGGTACTTTAGCTAGTATTAAATAATAATAAGTGTATGTAATAATATTAAATAATAATAAGTGTACATAATATTTTGGACGTAACATGCGAAGTGATTCTCTATATTCGTTACTACAACCTATTCTGCTGGGAAAAATATGTGGAAAGCGTTAAACTGGCAAAAGAAGGTTATCATAACTTCGAAATCTGAGAACTCTTTTCGAAAGAGATCAGAAAGACTATTTTACAGTAAAACGAACAAAGTAAGAATTAGTGTGATTGTCGCCAACATGCGGAACGGATAGGAATCTGAAGAAGTCTAATTTCAAAATAATTTTTTTTATCAAACCTTGAGATGTTGTTGAGCGATGTTGTCCAATAACTAAAATTTTCGTTAGTGAAAAACGGGGAGGTAATCTTGCCTCCATGTTCGTAATATTGAATGGTAATTTAATTATCACTTTTAGGATTCCAGAAAAAGTTCCTTCCCAAAAATATCTAAATAATATTTAGGTATAGATACTGAAGTCACGAGATTGTCTTTTGCGTATGTATGGGCTGTGAGGTAGGGAAGTGGAATATTTGCAATGGTTCCAACCTCAACAGTGAGACACTACTCGTACATTGGTTTATTCCGAGAAATTGTTTTCTTCATAAACCTTAAAGAAACAAACGTGACCTGTAATATTGCCTATAACTTAATTACATGACTAGAAATGTTTGATTTACTGTAATTCTGAATGAATTGCCTTCTTTACTATTACTGTCATCGGTGTTTTCATTATCAGTCTCTCTAGTATCTACCTAACCGTTTTCTTTTTTTAACAGGTGTCAACAAAACTGTTGAAGAATAGCTTCTTCACGTCCATAATTTCCTTCTTTTTTTAGAATTGTGCAAAGAGAAACATCACAGTAGTTAGCCGCTCGCTCATGGCTTTTGTTAAGAGGCACGGGTAGACATTTTTGTTCAGCTTCAACTTTACAACATTTTGTTACATTGTGTTTAGCACTGTGAATAGTTCGACCACGTTTTCGAGAAACCGACATTTGTGCTTACGGTAACAAACTGTGATATTCGTACAGTTAACCTACAAAAGGTTCCGCGATATACTGTATATGCTCTGGGTATAGTATAAGTTGTTATGTTTGTCGTACTGAAATTAAAGCAGTCGCGCATGCACACTGATGCTTTTCCCCCTTTACCCCTCGTTACAAACAAGGGCAAACTCGTGACTTAAGTGAGTATACTACTTAATCTTCAAACTTTTTATGAAGGTTAACGTGGCTACTTCAGTAAAGAAATTGGAAAACCGATCGAGTTCTGAAAAAGATTACTGATTTAAATCCTGGGTAAGGTTCGGAAAATAGATGTATATTTTTTTTAGTGCATGAGCAAACACTACGTGGGCAATGCTTCTGCATTTACTAACGACTAAGATTGCGTCCTTAATTGAGATAAAAATATTTATAATAATAATTATTTAAGTTTTAGAAAATTAAAATAATATCTACAACTTTTATTTCAAAAATGTTTTTCTACAACGCTTATTTTATCGTTAGTTCGTGATTTCCGTATTTTGCTCACTGTAATCGGTTTTTTGATTTCGGCCTTAGTATGTATTTTACAAAAAAATTGTATATAATTAAATTTACAGACAATTAACAAATATACAACTTTTATTTCAATCATTTTTAGTAAAAAGCTTAAATTAGCGTTAATTAGTGATTTTCCTTGCCCATAACAGGCAGATGGACTGTTAAATTATATGCACTCGATCTGCTAGTTCCAGTCCTACAAAAGTAGTTTCGTTTCTTATCACATGGTCGGCCAATCATATGACTGAAGCATTTAAAAACAGAAGAGCTAAAGATAGAGGTGTAAAAAATACTAGTCAGAGTTATCTTCTTTGAGAGTAATGAATTTCATTTTAAAGTCAGAACCTGTCGGGAATAAAGAGGTGTTATTACAGGGTGGAAAATAGATAGATGATTTCCAGAGGGGCTGAAAAGCTGATAAGCATATTTTTCCATTCTGTAAGAAAGACAGTTGTAAACCACCTTACTCCTCGTTTTACTTGGTAAAGCCTCTAGAGGTTCAAAACAACCTTTTGGCTGGTGACATTAACAACAATAATGTCAGTAAACTGATTTTATTGGATAAAAAGATCCCGTAAAACTAAATAAATAGATGGTCGTTTTATAGATTATATAGATATAGATTAATAACTTTATTACTTGATTATAACTTTAATTGTATACACTTTTGCCTTAGAAGAAAATTAAGGCCTAATCTTAAAAATCATTGTTTTCTACGAGATCACAGCCATCCCAGAAAACTCAGCAGAGGCGCTTGCCCTATTTTATAGAGCATAGAAAATATAGTAAATGAGGCGATTTTTAAATAATCGCAGTAGCCGTTTTTGAGAAAATTGCAAAAAAGTTAAAATTTGCACGAATAAACTACTACTACCGGTTGACAGATTTCGATAAAAAAATTTGGATCGAATACTTTTATAATACCTAACTTAAGTTCCAAGTTTCAACTTCTTACGCTTTTCCGTTCTTGAGATATTTTGTTCACACACAGACCGATCGCTAAAAACATGTTTTTTGGATTCAGAGGACCTGAAAACGTGTAGAATATCCGGTGAAAAACTCGATTTCAAAAAATGGACATGAAAACAATATATTATTCTTCCCTATATACTCATGTAGGGCAAGAGAAAGTAAAAATGAACAAAGAAAAGATATCATAATGTTAACCTATAAGAAATTACGCTTATATTGTAAACATGTATCATTAAAATATTACCATACATTGATTAGTCCAACTAACCGAATTTTATTTACACGAATCCAAACTGGTTTAAATATGTTAATTCGAATAGCCGGCAAACTATTGTATTATTATTAACTGATTATTCTTCAAATTGCTAAAATATTCTATCTTTCAAATGTATCAGAACATGTTACAAACAAATCAGGTTATTCCCCATCTGGGTCTTGAATGGTTTTTTTTAGTTTCATCTCTGAGATTGTTCGAAAGAGTGACTTCAATCTCCTAAGGTACACAATAGGAAAAATCTTTTGTATACAAACTTGGTTTCAAGTATTCAGTTATATTAAATCGAAAAATGTGTATATTTATGTTTATATATAGGTTATGTTATGTATATATAGGTCCTATCTCATCGGTATTAAATTTAAATGCCTCAGTGAATCTAATAGAGCAATGGAACTGTTTTTCATTCCTTTGATATCTACCCCATCTGACAACCCAGCATTTAACCTCTCTACTAAGGGTAAGAATACACTGATTTCCGGGAGTTACTCTGCTACCTTAAATTTATGATATTTTAGCACACTGGAATAGAACATCTTAATATATTGAAGATTTTTAAAATTTGCCGGGAATTGAAGGAGAGATCATTGTTTTGTAGCTAACTTTTTTAAACGTACAAAAGTGATCACAAAATGTTTACATTTTACTTTATAGATTATAAAACCATTTACTCGCTTAAATTTTGGGCAACGTTGTTCATAATGTGATATTTGAACCCGAAATCTGTACCCAATACCTGTTTTAAACAGAAACAGTTCATTAACATCTTTATTTCTTCTTCTCCTTTTCCTCCTCCTCCTTTTCCTCCTCCTCCTTTTCGTCGTCCTCCTCCTCCTCCTCCTCCTCCTCCTTCTTGTTCTTATTCTTCTTCATCTCCTATTTTATTTTCCCTTTACCATGACCGAAAAACATTGTAAATATGTATAAAGAATGTGAGTGATAATGGACACCCCTGCCTCAATCTTTTTTGCATAGAGAACCGGTCAGCCAGTTTACAATCCTTATTTACAACTGTAAAACTACAACAAGTAAAATATGTGTTAAAATGAAAAAGAATGCATGTTCAGTGACACCCAGTGGTGTATGATCTATTGTGAAAATTTTTACAAATTTAATGATACTAATTTAGAAAACGTAACCAAGTAAAAGAGAAAACATTATTTCAAATAAAAGATAAAATAGCTGATATTTATTATTGGGTTCAAAGAATAATTTAAATGTTTTATTTTTATCTCTGTTAGCTTATGAAAGTTACTGGAAAAACCAAATAAATTTGTTGAAATGAAATATAGAGAAAAATTAAGGCCAAACCATTTAATGACATTTAAAACATTTGTTGATTAAAACATTTTAATGGATTTCCATTAAAATGTAGATATTTATTGAGTTACTTTTTAAAATTTCTGATCCATTTAACAAGTGTATAAAACGATCATTGGGAAATTTTTAAATGTAGCCTACTGCAAAAAAAAGTCATGTTACCATTTTAAATACCATGAAAAGAAAAACCTCTCATTGTTGGGCGATACGTAATACAAGATTTGTTAATGTAAAAGTATAAATTATTGCATTTTGTATCAAAAACTGTACGTTCCAGTAAATCCATACATTCCATCCATGTTCAGTGACACCGAAAGTTGTAGTTGCCGAAAGCGCTGTGGTTAAGGGCGGTTACTCACTCGGCCTTGGCAACAAAGCCCTCTGTCGTTACGCAGCCGAACGGTTTGTCGGTGCGCCGCCAAAGGGCCTACCGCGCCGACAAGGGCTGAAAGAAGTATTGAAGGCCGGCAACATAGTAAATGATTAATTAGAAGGGGTGGCGGTGACTCTTCATATAAAAATTTTTATTTCCGCAGCTCAGGCCTGCGCACAGGTAATTTAACCTTTGCAAGCATGATTTCCGGTAATTTTTGTAGGTAATGTAACGGTTGAAGAGGAGTTGAAGGGATATAAGATTTTTATTACATATATATTATTTTTCTCTTTTTTACTTTCTCTTGCCTATATGAATATATAGGAAGGAAAGTATTGTTTTCATGTCGATTTTTCGAAATCGAGTTTTCACCGGATCTATACGTTTTCAGACCCCCTGAACCCAAAAAACATGTTTTTAGTGATTGGTCTGTGTGTGTGTCTGTGTGTGTGTCTGTGTGTGTGTGTGTGTGTGTGTGTGTGTGTGTGTGTGTGTGTGTGTGTGTGTGTGTGTGCGTGTGTGTGTGTGTATGTGTGAACAGAATATCTCAAGAACGGAACATCGTACGAACTTGAAACTTAAGTTACATATCACTACCGGACGCGACACGAACATTTTCATCAAAATCGGTCAACCGGAAGTAGTAGTTTATTCGTATAATTTTTCAGTTTTTTGCGATTTTCTCAAAAACTGGTCCTACGATTTTTTTTTAAAATCGCCTATTTTACTCAATTTTTTATTCTCTACAAGATAGGGTAAGCGCCATGTTTGCTGAAATTCTCGGTGAGGCTGTTTTTAGGTAAAAACCTTGTTTTTTTAAGATTACGGCTTTAATATAAATTTTAGCGCAAAAACTTTTATAATAAAAGTTGTAGAGAATTTAAAAACCTACAACTTCTGTTTCAAACATTTTTTTGTATGACGCTTAGTTTAGCAGTAATTAGCGATTTTCTGATTTTTTCTCACGAAAACGTGTGAAAAATTGATTTTTTTTAGATTTTGGCCTTAGTATGCATTTTACGACAAAAGTGTATATAACCAAATTTATAGGAAATTTAAAAATCTACAACTTTTATTTAACGTATTTTTCTCTACAGAGCCTAGTTTAGCGTGAAATAGTGATTTTCCGTATTTTTAAGCCAGACTGAGGTTGATTTTCATTTTGAGTGTTTCACTCATGATTAAAATAAGGTTATGTTTATTGAGGTTAGTTTTTTGTTTATTTCTAATATTTTATTACTAATGTTAAATTATATTGTAAATTATTTGTATTGGCAAGAAAAAGTTGTGTGAGTGTTTCACACCAGATTTTTTTGCTTCTTTTCCTTTATATATGTATATTTATATCTGTATCATTATTTGTAAAATATTTTTTGTTGAAAAAACTTTTTATTGAAAAATAAAGTTAAATTTCAAAAAAACGATTAATTTTCCCACCAAGTATTAATATAAATAGCTTCAGATTTTTATAATTAATGAAATTGATTTGTATTGTAATGATTTTTATAAAGGAATGGGAAAATAAATAAATGTATTCATAATAAGGCATGAGAAATTAAAAGTTAATATATTCGTATGTACCAATTTTATGTTAATAGCTTAGCGGAAGCTTTTTTCTTTATTAACAATATAATATGAAACAACACCGACGATAGACGAGTTTATCTAACCTTAATAAATTATTATGTCTTCCCTTACTTAAGTGATTGACTATGTGTATATTTTCAAAGATAAATATTTTAAGAACTTAACCCAAAAATTTATACAATATAAACAGTGACAATAATTTTGATATTCTACCGGAATAATAAATGTTATGTAAACTTAATTTTGGATAAAAGTTTTGAAAATGAATTCAATTCAGTATTATCACTTTTGAATAAAACATATCAAATTTATCCAATTAAATAAGTAGTGCACTATTTTTAAAATTTGATAATCGATAAAAATATTAAACAAACTAACTATATTTTCCACTGGTTTCAATAATATTAAAAATGGAAAAAGCTATGTTAAAAATTGATTCTTCTTTCATATACTATTTGAAACCATGTTTGTAAAATTACCTTAGACATTTACTGAAATCTACGTTCTCAAAATTCTTTTACTAAATGCTTTTCTTCTTTTTTCCGTCCATCCAATGTTCTGCTTTTGCTGTTCTTGAAATCCCTTTACGTGGAGACTGTACTTTGTATTCCGCCAATGTTAAATTTGCTACTTTTAGGTACATTTTTCATAGGATTGATAAAAGATAGGAAAATGAAACTTTACACACTATAGGTGTTGGGTTTCTTCTCGAGCTACTAACATTTTTTCAATTTAATCTTTGGACCGTACTATTTTTAAAAAAAAATACGAATAACATAACATTTTTACAAATTGATTTCCACGTGTTTTGCGTATCACTAATTTTCGAAGCACCTGAGGAAATCATAAAAATATAGGTATATGTGGATATACAAGATATTTAATTGGTAAAAATTTCAGCCTGGTAGGTTTATTGGTTTCTGAGAAAAGTGTACCTAGTGTTAAAAATCTAAATATACGGGAAAACGCAAAAAACATAAAGGCACAAATCAACAAAATTTACTCAAACAGGTATATTTCCCATCAACAGTTGTTTAGAAAGCTGAACCAACAGGTATTGAATACAAAAAACAGTGATGCAGATATTTTAAAAACTAAAATTCTCTTTGCACTAAAATGAGCAGTAAAAAATTGTGAAAAATATTCGTTCTCGGTAACATAATAATTTTTCTGTGTAAACTTGATAAAAACTTAACTTTTTCGTAAAAAACTTTTTTTGACTTAATTTAATGTCTTTCTGGTAGATCTAGGCCTAAACTATTGAAAAACATAAAAACCAAAAATCGAAATTTTGAGTTAAAACCATCGTGCCATCTCCCCTTAAAATTAGTATCAGTTCTATGAAGTCAGATCGTTCCATTATGGTTTCTCGGTTTATTACAATTTTCGTAATATCCTTATAAGATTTATTTTTATCCGACAACTTAAGTTTATTGTTTAGTACAGTGGTAACCAACTGGTGGACGCTGTCCACGTCCTTTTTTACGCTTAGACTATGTATAACTGAGAGCAACTGGTGACTCCAACACGATATACACCCAAGATTCTCTGAAGAGCGTAGATGCCCGTGGGAAAAGTTTACTGCCGCGATCAGATTGAAAGCAATTTTTTTTGCGTGATTGTGCCGTGCTACAAAATATAAAAATCAACTTTCGTACGCGGGCCTACTGTAATTTGAAACTGTTGTTACATTTTATTGTTCAAACTCCTTCAAAATCAACAATTAGTATTTAGAGTTAGCATGATTTTCATATCGAAATTTTTGCGGTCGTTAAGGTAAGTCTTATTTGGCCAGGTGGTGATTAGAGGAACGCCTCCAAGATATGAGTGGAATAGGGAAAATCAAATACCCGGAGCAAACAATAGCACTTGGTGGTGGGAATCAGTACTATCATTGCCCTATTACAAGCGGAGATAATGGTATTTGGAGCGGTCTAATTGTGAATAAATGCCTGTAAAATGTTATTATATTTAAGCAAGTTGACTTTCTATTAAATATTAAAATGTTTTGTTGTAAATTTAGGGTAGTATAACAGGCTAAGTAGTTTTAAAATGTAATGAATGACCAACTACTCCACGAGTGACATATTGTTGACAAAGTAGATTGAGGTAATGTTCTCCGTAGCCTCTCCTTCTTTGTTTCGAATAAGGGAAGTCAAAAACCAACCGTTTGACAAATGAATGATCAACAAATGACTTACTTGTTGGTTGCTTAAACGACTCGAGTTGGGTACAACTGCAATTCTTTCCTAAAGAAAGAAAATTTAGAAAAAATGGAACAAAAAATTAAAGAAAGATGTCTTAACAGTAGCAGAGAGATTCAAGTGGGTGGTACCATACCGTTTGCTGTATCTTTTTTAACCCAGTGTTGCCAACTGTCTTCATTCTTCATGATATACAACCATTTCCTTACGTTTTTTCATATTAAATGCTATTTATTTGATGTATTATATGAATTTAATATGTAAGGCTCTACTATCCACCATAAATATTTCTTTTGTGAATAATTTTTAGTAAAACAAAGATGTATATACTTTAATAAAATTTGTCCCTCACTTTTAGTTATGTCTTCTTCTCCTCCTCCTTCTTTTTATCCTCCTCCTGTTTCCCCTCCTACCACACCTCGTCTTAGTCACTAGCCTGCTTCAGCATCAATTTTTATAATTCATTTATCTGGTATAATTATAATTGAAACTGAAAATATAAAAAAACATACTGAAGAAATCAATGGCAATTAAATATTGTAATTTAAAGAGGTATTTTTTATTTTACATAAACTCGATCGGTTATTTTCTTTTATTTAAAGTTAAATTGTAGAAAATCTTTTTAAATTACAGTTTGTAGGTTAACAGCTCAAGCGATAATTGAAACCCTGGAGATTTCACTTAGTAAAATGAGTGCTGAAGTAATTTTCCTCACCGGTTGAAAAAAGTAAGTTGAGAGGTAAGATTGCGCTTCAATAAAGCAGACCCATTGAAATACATTTAACTGTTTTAACCGACGATTAATATAGTTATTTTATTTATTGCATAATAAAATCAATTTCTTTTAGAAGATATACAACCAGGAAACGTCATTTATACGTTTTTCACCTTGCATTCCCAACATTACGCGTATGACACAGTAGGCCTAAATTTCTCATAAAATTGGAAGCATTCTTCGTTTTAAGAATTTAATTTAGACACCTAAAGAGCTAAAATTCTTAAAATTAGCCATAATTTTCTTTAAGTAGGCCTATTATCTACCAAAATTTAAGAGTGTTGTTAAACCGGGAAAATTAATCTTCTTCGTTTTCTTCTTATTCTTCTTCTTCTCCTCCTCCCCGCCCCTCTCCCTCCTCCCTATCCTCCTTCTCCTCCTCCTTCTCCTCCTCCTCACGGGTTAGGCATTTCTACTTGTTCCTGCACCCATCTTTTCTTCGGCCTGCCAAAATCTCTGCTTCCTGTCGGCTTTTATCTTCTTACTAAACCCAAGTACCAAGTAAGTGGCTTTCGGGAATTCTATTTAAATGATTATTGACCCATTGGGAATTTCTGTTTGTTAAATTTATAAATTCCCAATTCTTGCCTTATTCTTCATTGAATAAATTCTTCATTCTGTGAAGAATAATAATAATAATTCTTGCCCTTATCTTCATTTCTGATCCTGTCTAGTGTTTTACAACCCTTGACAGACCTTAATAATTAATGCTTATGCCTATAATTATGCTTAATTAATGCCTATGCTTTACTGCCGTATGTCAAGGTTGGAACTGTCATCATCTTATAAAATTTTTATCTTATTGCAAGTTTTTACTTTCTCTTGCCTATATGAATATATAGGAAGGAAAGTATTGTTTTCATGTCGATTTTTCGAAATCGAGTTTTCACCGGATCTATACGTTTTCAGACCCCCTGAACCCAAAAAACATGTTTTTAGCGATTGGTATGTGTGTGTGTGTGTGTGTGTGTGTGTGTGTGTGTGTGTGTGTGTATGTGTGTGTGTGTGTGTGTGTGTGTGCGTGTGCGTGCGTGTGTGTGTGTGTGTGTGTGTGTGTGTGTGTGTGTGTGTGTGTGTGTGTGTGTGTGTGTGTGCGCGCGTGTGTGTGTGTGTGTGTGGGTGTGTGTGTGTGTGTGTGTGTGTGTGTGTGTGTGTGTGTGTGTGTGTGTGTGTGTGTGTGTGTGTGTGTGTGTGTAAACAGAATATCTCAAAAATGGAACATTGTAAGAACTTGAAACTTAAAACTTAAGCTACATACTACTACCGGACCCGACACGAACATTTTCATCAAAATCGGTCAACCGGAAGTAGTAGTTTATTCGTATAATTTTTCAATTTTTTGTGATTTTCTCAAAAACTGGTCCTACGATTTTGTTTAAAATCGCATCATTTACTCAGTTTTATATTCTCTACAAGATAGGGTAGGTGTCATGTTTGCTGAAATTCTGGGTGAGGCTGTTTTTACATAAAAACAAAGTTTTTTTAAGGTTACGGCTTTAATATGCAATTTAGCGAAAAAATTATATAATAAAAGTTGTAGAGAATTTAAAAACCTACAACTTTTATTTCAAACATTTTTTTGTATAACGCTTAGTTTAGCAGTAATTAGCAATTTTCTGTTTTTTTCTCACGAAAACGTGAGAAAAATCGATTTTTTTAAGATTTCGGCCTTAGTATGCATTTTATAATAAAAGTGTACATAAATAAATTTATAGAAAATTAAAAGATCTGCAACTTTTATTTAGAACATTTTTCTCTACAGAGCCTAGTTTAGCGTGAAAGAGTGATTTTCTGTATTTTTAAGCCAAACTGAGGTTGATTTTCATTTTGCGTCTTTCACTCATGATTAAAATTAGGTTATGTTTATTGAGGTTAGTTTTTTGTTTATTTCTAATGTTTTATTACTAATATTAGGTTTATTATTAATTATTTATATTGGCAAGAGAAAGTTGTGTAAGTGTTTCACACCAGATTTTTTTCTTTTGCGTCAGTGTGTGGCGACGATTCATAAATCGTCCCCAACTCATCAAATGGAGCTACGAGTAGCAGCAGCAGCAGCAACATTCCACCGAAAACCAGCAGTAAAGCTTCCAAGAAAGCGGGCAAAGCCCAGAAGTATATCGCCAAGGGAGACAAAAAGAAGAAACGCTAGAGAAGGGAAAGCTACGTCGTATACATCTACAAAATGTTAAAGCAAGTCCAACCCGACACGAGAATCTCTTGTTGGACCATCACCAGCAGGGAGATCCAGACCACCGTTCATCTCCTTCTGCCCGGCGAATTGGCCAAGCACTCCTCAGCGAAGGTACTTCGACCGTCACAAAGTGCACCAGCTACAAGTAAGAGCTAGGTACTGGTAACGCGCTATAAGTTGACGATCGTGAACGAGTGTACGAGTGGACTATGCGGGGAGTGGAAGTGCTACTGTGTGCTTTTCTAAATACATCGTAGCAATAACTCTAACCATAACAATCATCATGATTTAGTTATTTACTCTTACATCAATTTCTGTATGTTTATAACTACGTCGTCGTTTTATAAACATCCCCATTGTGTTGTAATATTATGGGATTGAACCGAGTTATTTACTAACTAGTGAATTTTCATTTAAAATAATTTTATTTCTAACAGCGTATTTTTAATTGTTAATTAATGTGTAATCATGTAATGTAATGATGTGTAATCGTATAATGTAATAATCTAATAGTATAATAGTGTAGGATAAAAGAATTATGTACGAGGGACGAATTCCAGGAAATGTGTAAGCGACAAGCTGGAATGTGTCGCGTCAGCTGAGCTGGGTGTACTGGTATAGTAGGGCGGAGGTGGGGTGGAGCGCGAGAGCCAGGCAGTCGCGGTGTTAGACTCGAAGCGAGCAGTGCGAGTGAGTTGCGCGCGCCTTTTTGTAGGACAGGCACACACGAGCAACGTCGTATGACCACCCGGTATGGGCGGTCCTCGTGCTAGTACGCGAGTATTCTGGTGAACAACAGTTTAAGGCTTCCAGTGAACTCTCGGGACGTGCCGGTGGAATGGTGAGGCGGTGTAGCCTGGGGTTTTAGAACGGTATAAGTTGTGGTTGAGTGAACTGTGTGCGCTCGTGTGACCCCGGCCTAGCCAGACCGTGGAGTTGGAATACTGCGATTGGGCCCGTTTGAGTCCCTCTTAACATACGGCCCCGAAGGTTTCGGGCGAGGACGATGGCGATATTGGCTTGGTTTTGTAAGTACCCTTATGTACTATACTTTAAGTGAGCAAGTCTACCGTCGCAGTAGCTAGGGTTTTTCGAGAAATCATTATGTAATTTCACTATTGTTGATGCTAATAATTTCCTTTATTGATCTTGTGAGTAGTCATTATGTAATTACACTATTGTTGATGTTAATAGTTATTTTTATTATTAATTTTGAGAGGAGTCATTATGTAATTACACTATTGTGGATGTTAATATTTTCTTTTATTAATTTTGTGCGAAGTCATTATGTAATTACACTATTGTTGATGTTAATAGTTATTTTTATTATTAATTTTGAGAGGAGTCATTATGTAATTACACTATTGATGTCGTTAATATTCTCTTTTACTGATTTTGTGAGAATTCACTATGTAGTTTCATTATTGTTGTTGTCACTATGTTTTTATTGAATTTTGTGAGAATTTATTGTGTAAGTTTTCACTATTGTTGCTGATAGTATTTTCTTTTATTGAACTTGTTAGAATTAGTATTTAATTTTATATGACTAACCACAGTGCCTGGTGACTGTTCAGTTGATGGACAATACGGGCTAGACGAGGGAAGTAAATCTCATAATTGGATTAATTTAGTATTAGGTTATGGTTACTTTAATAGTTTATTGGGATTGTGCCTTGTGTTCCACGACTTAGGGACTTTAAGGACCATGGTTTTATTGTGTTTAACCTTATAGATTATAATTGTAGCGTAGTTTCTGATGGCGATCAGAAGTGGTAATTTTAAGATGGGAAAATATTGTTAATAAATATATTCAAGATAAATCAAGAGTTTTTCATTGCTGTGACCCAACCTGCCGCCACCCCGTCCGGTTACATTGGTGTCAGGTGTGGGGTAGCCTGCAAAAATGGCTACCGTACCAGAACTTCAGCGGCAGATAGAGGAGCTCACACTCGCCAACCAAGAGCTCGTAGCATACAAGGACAGGGTGGTAGGGGAGCGGGAACAGCTAGCCGGAGAGGTGCAGACGCTGAGAACACAGGTGCAGAATCGGAACGCTAGCCCCGGCCGCTCTAAAAGAGACTTAGGTTTGCAGTCTCTAATAAAGGTATGGACTGGTGACGTAAGTGGTCCGACTGTAGAGGAATTCCTGGGGAATCTGGAGTTAGTGGCCAGGACCGGGAATTGGGATGACGAAGACCGAAAAACCATTTGCAGACTCAAGGTTTCTGGAGCCGCGGCGTCCTGTTTAGACGCTCACCCCGAGTTGAACGACCGGAGGTCTAAGTTTGAACAGTATACTAAGGTACTACGAGACCGCTTCTTGGGGAATCGTGACCCGGAACGCTTCTTGCTAGCTTTGAATACCGCGAAGCAGGAACATGGAGAAGACCCGAGGGCTTTCGCCGATCGTTGCCGGAAACTAGCCGTGGAGGCTATGCCTCTGCCCTCGGATGCGGCGGCGGCGCAGTGGGCGCGTGCACAACTGGATCGCACGTTGTTGGCTGCTTTCGTTAGAGGATTGGTGGGCCCCGCTGCGGACGCCTTGCAGATCTATCCGCCCAAGGACTTGGAGGAAGCTATAGGCGTGGCTGAACGAGTGAGCCAGGTACGACCGGCACACCGACGGGCCGGGGAGATATTCGGAATATTCGGTGAACCGCCATGTAGTAACCTTAATGCGGTCACTGCTTCGTCAACCAAGAGAGTAACATCGCCAACGCCGGGAGTGTGCTTTACCTGTGGGGGCAGGGGGCATTTCGCGCGAGACTGCGCCAACCGACAAAGACCGCCAGCGACGCGCACTGCAAGTAGAGAAGGTAGAGGGAGATTCCGGCCCCAAGATGAGCCTAGAAGTAATAACCGACGCAGGAATTGCTTTGTCTGCGGCGTGGCTGGCCACTTTGCCGCTCGATGCCCAAGGCGGTACACCGAGCGGAGGGATCCGGGAGTGTCAAACACATCTAAGGTGGTAGGAAACGGCGACGGGGCGGCGTCCCCAAACGAGAACGGCTTGTAGGGCGTCCCGACGACAAGCCAGTAACGCAAGGGACCTGCTGGGTGCCGAATGTGCGGACCGACCAGGAAGGAATTTTAGTGACCACTGAGATCGGAGGCCAGACTAGGGTGTTGTTGGTGGATACAGGATCAGAAATGTCGCTCTTAAGGGAGCCTGTCCCTGGAGTACCGCTGCAGCCAGCCCATGTAATGGCTAAGGGTGTAACTGGGGCGCTGCTAGGCATCACCGGTTGTCAAGTGGTGGACTGCGAGATAGGGGGAGTACAGGTACGACACCCGTTCGTCGTCGCTACCATGGACACTACGAGAGATGGACTTCTAGGCCTTGATTTGTTGGAGAAGTTAGGCGCCGTAATCGATACCCGAAGTCGAAGGTTAAGCTGTAGGACGTCCCCCTCGAGTGCCGAAGTAAATGTTGCCGCAGTGACAACAAGGGACACAGACACCCAAGAGAGCCAACGAGTTCACGTCTGTAAGGAAGGAGGCGGATTTGAACAGATAATTAAATGCATCAAAAAGGTTACTATTCCCCCTTACTCGGAGATGGTACTGTCGGCGGCTATTGAGACCGCTGTGGACGAGGACATGCTAGTGGAACCGGTTGCGCAACCCCAGCCCGGCTTACGAGTGGCAAGGACGGTGAATCGAGTGCAGGGGAAGCAGGTTACAGTGAAGCTAATTAACTTGACGTCGGCGAATATTCAGCTTCCTCGGAAGCAGGAACTAGGGAGAGCGGAGCCCCTGGGACGGGAGAGACTGGTGGCCACGGTAGACTCTAGCAAGGACCTCACTGGAGAAACCAAGAATTTGAAGGCAAGCATCAAGGAGAAAACAGCCCATTTGAAGGACCCGGAGGCAAGGGAGCTGGAGGCTGTCCTATTAAAATATGTGACGACATTCGACGAGCCGGATCGAGAAGGGTGTAATCTAGAAGTAGTTCATCGGATACCCACTGTGGATGATAAACCCATCGCCAAGAGGCCCTACCGAGTACCATACCACCTACGCCCGGTGGTGGAGGAACACCTCGCCGAAATGATTAACCGGGGGGTAATAGAGCCTTCCCTTAGCCCGTGGTCTGCTCCAGTGGTGCTCGTCCGAAAGAAGACAACCGATGGGAGCACCAAGTACCGGTTTTGTACCGACTTCCGGGCTCTCAACGAGGTGACCAAGGCGGACGCGTATCCATTGCCATTAATCCAGGAGACGTTGGAACATCTGGGACGATGCCGATATTTTTCCACGCTTGACCTACACAGTGGGTACCATCAGATCCCAGTGGCGGAGGAAGACCGTGAGAAAACGGCTTTCACGACGGTAGGCGGCCACTATCAATACCGACGAATGGCGTTTGGGTTAACCGGCGCTCCAGCAACGTTTCAGCGGGCTATGGATCGACTACTGTCCAAGATCAAGGGAATAGAGTGTCTGGTGTACCTAGACGATGTCATTATCTTCAGCGAGACCTTCAAGGAACACTTGGAGAGGCTTATGCATGTTTTAGAGATTTTTCAACGGGCTAACCTAAGGGTCAATCTGGAGAAGTGTCAGTTTGCCAAGGACACAGTCCAGTATCTGGGTCATGTGGTTACATCGACGGGTGTGAGGCCAGAACCGGAGAAGCTACGAGCCGTGAGGGAATTTCCCGTGCCGACGAACCCAAGAGAAGTAAGGGGTTTCCTCGGTCTAGCGGGGTATTACAGGCGTTTTGTGCCCAATTTTGCGGATATTGCTGGGCTGCTTACCAAATTAACCAAGAAGGAGGAAAAATATAGTTGGGGGACCGAGCAGCAACGCTCCTTCCAGTTGTTGAAGGACACGTTGTGCTCCGACCGAGTGCTAATGTTTCCAGATTTCAACAAGCCTTTTATACTGGCTACCGATGCTTCGTCCGTAGCCCTTGAGGCGGTCCTATCACAGGAAACAGACGAAGGTGAAAGACCCGTCGCGTTCGCAAGCAGACAGCTGAATCAAGCGGAAAGGAATTACTCGACCACTGAAAGGGAGCTGCTTGCCGTAGTTTGGGCCTCCCGGCAATTTCGATGTTATTTACTGGGCCGGCGTTTCACTCTCGTGACCGACCACGCAGCACTACGGTGGATGTTAAGCCTACGAGATCCTTCCTCTCGATTGACCAGGTGGGCGCTGAGACTGGCGGAATTTGAGTACACTGTCGTGCACAAGCCAGGAATAAAACATACAAACGCAGATGCTTTGAGCCGGGCGACTATGATAGCGAGAGTAGTGAGTGACATGGATGCTGAAGAAGTGAGGAAGGAGCAAAACGAAGATGCATGGTGCCAGGAGTTGATTCGAAACCAGAAAGGGGTAACCGTTGACGGAATCATCTATTGGACCGACGGGGCGTGTGACCAGAAGGAATGGAGGTTGGCGGTGCCTCATACAATGAGGGAGCAAATATTGGAGAACTGCCATAACGCGCCGTGGGCAGGACACCCGGGAATAGAGAGGACGATTCTGCGAGTTAAAACTAAGTGCTTTTGGCCAGGGATAACGTCCGACGTGACTAAATGGGTGCGCCAGTGCCAGCGTTGTGCAGAGCGGAAGACACCAACCCGACTGAAAGCGCCCCTGGCCAGGGCACCGGAACCTTCCAGACCCTTCGAATTAGTAGCGATGGACATCGTGGGTCCCCTACCCAGAAGTAAGAATGGGAAACGATACCTACTCACTTTCGTGGATCACTTCACCAGATATGTCGAGGCAGTTCCCCTGGAAGATCAAAGTGCGGAAAGCGTTGCCTGCGCCTTCGTACAACAAATCATAACGCGGCACGGGGTACCTGAACGACTCCTCACCGACCAGGGGAGAAATTTTACGTCCGATTTGATGAAGGAAGTCTGCCGTCTGTTAGGGATAAAAAAGCTGCAGACGTCACCTTATCATCCGGAGGGTAACGGGCGCCTCGAGAGAGTGCATCGTACCCTAATAGATAGTGTTGCCCACTTCGCACGACACGATGGACGAGACTGGGATCGGTGGGTCCCGTACGCAGTGATGGCCTACCGAAGCGTGCCGCACTCGTCGACAGGGTATTCCCCATACTTTTTGCTCCACGGGCGAGAGATGGTCCTGCCCGGGGATCTGATGATCAATTCGGGCAGTTATGATGGAAAGGTAGAAGACTATCTTCACCTCTTATGCCAACGCCTGAGAAATGCCTACGAAGTAACAGTCCAGCAATCTCACCGGGCGGCGGAAGAAAGAGCCCGTGCATTTAACCGGGATAAGGTGAGCCGAAAGTTCGAGGTAGGCGACACCGTGTATCTACACGATCCCGCGGTGAAGCCGGGGAACAGCCGAAAGTTTTTGCGTCCGTGGAAGGGGCCTTACGAGGTGATCAAAAAGTTGTCGGAGGTGAATTATCAACTCCGCGTCGGGTCGGACCGGACCGTGATCGTGCATGTAAATCGCCTGAAACCGGGAACGGCCAGCGTCTCGAAGGAAGGAGCGCCAGCGGTGCGGCAGCGGCGGACGGCGTGCCAGCGAGAACAAGAAGATCCGGGAGTTCCGTCAAGGGAAATTGGAGACGAGGAAGCGGAAGAGGAACCATGGAGGCCGTCAGAATTCGAGAGTGATGGAGATCAGAACGAGATTAGCGATGCGGCCGCAGTGGGAAGCCGTGGAGGGTCAACTAGGGAGTCTGGAACTGACTCTGGATCGGACACGATTGAAGGCCAGGAAGAGATGGCCCAGAAGGCAGGGTCGAGTGAAGACGAGAGAGGGTGGGAGGCCTGGGATGAATTTTTCGCCGCCCCCGATAGCCCACCGGAACCGTTAGACCCTGTGAGGGAGGATCCCTCGTATCGACCCTCCCCACAAGCGAGGCGACCCGCAGTGAGATCACCATACTCGTTAAGAAGTAGGGGAGGAATTCCACGCCAAGAACAGAGTAGCAGGGACTAGATGGAAGGACGAGGGTGAAACCCGCTTCATACTGGAGTCCTGGCTGGATTGAGTAGGTTAGGCCCAGTTTGGAGAGGGTGGATCCTTCGTTCGTTTGCTATAAATATGGTACTAAATTACACTACCTTGATATAATTAGAGTAAATTAATTTTATATGTAGTTTTGTAAGTATTTTGTGCGGCCCCGTAATAACCGCCACTGAGACTGAATTCCCTTTGTGTAGGTATGTGCATGGCTCTGGGAGCCGGACGCCAGGTCGACAACGGAGTACTCTTCCTGGAGCGGGGAGAAATTATAATGACAGGAGACTCAATGCGAGTGGTGGTGGAAATAAATGTGACCCGACTGACTGAGCGAAGGAGAGAGCTGCGAGCAGCCGTCGAAGAAGCCAAGGCAGTCCTTGTTGAAGCAGGCAGGAACGAGCCGAGGATGCGAGTTACCGAGAAATCCATCCAGGAAGTAGAGGACGTAGTTGCGGAAATGGAAACTGTCGGAGAGACGCTACGAGACATGTTGCCGAATGGGCGATCTAAGAGGGGCCTGGTCAACATCGGAGGGAAGATAATCAAGGTCATTTTCGGGAATCCGGATTCGGACGATCTCGACGAGCTGCATCGTAACCTCGAGGGAATCGATCGCACCATGGCGGAGACCGTATATCTGCAAAAGGACCTCACCTCCGTAACCCGTACCCTGTCAAGGCAGGCGGAAGAGAACAGCGAGAAGATTCGACGGGTGGCACGAGATGTGGTCGCCGTGATCAAGCCAATGATGAGGAGGTTGGATGCCGTAGAAGATCGGGTTCAGCGTGCAGATGTGATGTTACAGATGTTTATGAACGCAACCACTATCCTGGGTGGGCTGAGAGTTGCCTCCCTGCAGGGAGTGATAGATTTAAGGAATTTAGTATTAGATGTTCAACGTGTTAGTGTAGAGGGTAGGATAAGTGCCACTTTAATTTCCCCTGTAGAATTAAGTAACATTGTCAAGAAATTGCAACCTGTATTGCCGGTAGGGGTAGACTTGCTCACTAGTACTGGGGTGATGGACATGTATAGATACTATGCCATGACCAAGGTATGTGCTCATTCAGTGGGACACTATATTAGAATAGTTATTGATGTACTTTTAGCCTCGCAAGGCCATTTGTTTCAGTTGTATCAAGTACGAGTGTTACCCGTGTTGGACTCTACGACTGGTGTATCGTATGTGTACCGCGTGCCGGAGACTCATTTCATTGTTAGTGAAAACCAAGAACTCCACAGTGAATTTCCTGCAGGAGAACTAGTGAAGTGTCAGGGAAGTAGCCCGAGGGTTTGCCCAGCGGATGTCGTCTTGCTTCATCGACGAAGGACCACCTGCCTACACTCCCTATTCATTGAGTCCGAGGTGGACATCCACAATCTTTGCGAGCGTGCCGTCCTGACTAAGGTACCCCTACCCATCTGGATTTGGAGCGAAAGAGAAGAGAGCTGGTACTTTAGCATCCCTGTTGCAGACAACCTAGTCTCAGAATGCCAAGTGGGAGGCAGAGTCACGGTAACTAAACAAAATATTACCGGAGTGGGAAAATTGAAGCCGATTGGAAGTTGTACCTATCGCACCGATCAATTCACCATCCTGCAAAGATCCCGAGGTACAATTACAGTGGAATTAGTTCCGCCATTAGTTACTATTACCCGCTTAACCGTGGGTGTGCCAAGGACGAAACCACTCAGCAACAGGGAAGAGAGTTGGGAAATCATTGGAGAATTGGCAGCTGAGGGTCGAACCCAACCAGGCCCTCATGGTCCAGAGGTTACCTACAGAGATTTGGAGAACGCGATCCAGCGTAGGCAGGAATATTACCAACGAGCCTGGTGGTTGACGAGCTTCCTTATCATATTGGTGGCCGTAATCTTGATCACGGCCATATGGTGGTATCGACGGAGGACCGATGCGGAGACGAATCAAGAAGCGGAGGAGGGAGGACCCTCCATTGAGATGGTACCGTGTCCTGGAGCAACCGAGCAGCCTAGACGAGGGGACGGAGCGACACCGAGGAACCCGGAACTTCCACCCATCCAGCGGCTATCCAGGGAGGAGCGACGCAGCCTATCCCGAAGCGGTTATGCCAGTGTGGCAGTGAGGAGCGACTAGCGTATCTGCAATGTGTGTAGTGCAGTGTCAGTGGAGTAGGGAACATGGCCTGTTAAATCTGATAGCCCTTTCTGAGAGGGGAAAGTAGTGTAATATTATGGGATTGAACCGAGTTATTTACTAACTAGTGAATTTTCATTTAAAATAATTTTATTTCTAACAGCGTATTTTTAATTGTTAATTAATGTGTAATCATGTAATGTAATGATGTGTAATCGTATAATGTAATAATCTAATAGTATAATAGTGTAGGATAAAAGAATTATGTACGAGGGACGAATTCCAGGAAATGTGTAAGCGACAAGCTGGAATGTGTCGCGTCAGCTGAGCTGGGTGTACTGGTATAGTAGGGCGGAGGTGGGGTGGAGCGCGAGAGCCAGGCAGTCGCGGTGTTAGACTCGAAGCGAGCAGTGCGAGTGAGTTGCGCGCGCCTTTTTGTAGGACAGGCACACACGAGCAACGTCGTATGACCACCCGGTATGGGCGGTCCTCGTGCTAGTACGCGAGTATTCTGGTGAACAACAGTTTAAGGCTTCCAGTGAACTCTCGGGACGTGCCGGTGGAATGGTGAGGCGGTGTAGCCTGGGGTTTTAGAACGGTATAAGTTGTGGTTGAGTGAACTGTGTGCGCTCGTGTGACCCCGGCCTAGCCAGACCGTGGAGTTGGAATACTGCGATTGGGCCCGTTTGAGTCCCTCTTAACATACGGCCCCGAAGGTTTCGGGCGAGGACGATGGCGATATTGGCTTGGTTTTGTAAGTACCCTTATGTACTATACTTTAAGTGAGCAAGTCTACCGTCGCAGTAGCTAGGGTTTTTCGAGAAATCATTATGTAATTTCACTATTGTTGATGCTAATAATTTCCTTTATTGATCTTGTGAGTAGTCATTATGTAATTACACTATTGTTGATGTTAATAGTTATTTTTATTATTAATTTTGAGAGGAGTCATTATGTAATTACACTATTGTGGATGTTAATATTTTCTTTTATTAATTTTGTGCGAAGTCATTATGTAATTACACTATTGTTGATGTTAATAGTTATTTTTATTATTAATTTTGAGAGGAGTCATTATGTAATTACACTATTGATGTCGTTAATATTCTCTTTTACTGATTTTGTGAGAATTCACTATGTAGTTTCATTATTGTTGTTGTCACTATGTTTTTATTGAATTTTGTGAGAATTTATTGTGTAAGTTTTCACTA
Source organism: Catonia carolina (assembly GCA_035578175.1). Taxonomy (NCBI): domain Eukaryota; kingdom Metazoa; phylum Arthropoda; class Insecta; order Hemiptera; family Achilidae; genus Catonia; species Catonia carolina. The sequence continues at coordinate 71,468,501 of JAQMRL010000005.1, forward strand.
TTGTTGCTGATAGTATTTTCTTTTATTGAACTTGTTAGAATTAGTATTTAATTTTATATGACTAACCACAGTGCCTGGTGACTGTTCAGTTGATGGACAATACGGGCTAGACGAGGGAAGTAAATCTCATAATTGGATTAATTTAGTATTAGGTTATGGTTACTTTAATAGTTTATTGGGATTGTGCCTTGTGTTCCACGACTTAGGGACTTTAAGGACCATGGTTTTATTGTGTTTAACCTTATAGATTATAATTGTAGCGTAGTTTCTGATGGCGATCAGAAGTGGTAATTTTAAGATGGGAAAATATTGTTAATAAATATATTCAAGATAAATCAAGAGTTTTTCATTGCTGTGACCCAACCTGCCGCCACCCCGTCCGGTTACAGTGTTATTTAAAGATCCTTCATAATCCATACTACTAGGCCTAAGGTATATTAGTATTCTTTATTAGTTATCAGCAGAACTGAATTACTCCACACTGACATTTGTAGGGATAGACGATTAGTCCGTCAGTTACATTTTGAGTTACACGCTTGATACTTGTTATGCTACAAGTACTTTTGTGTCATGTTAGCTGATGTTAAAACTGTCAACGGAAGGGACATTAAGTGGCGAGTTAAAACCTTTAATTTATGGTGGCCCTGAAAAGGGCCGTTTAAGCGATGGTCGTTTTGATTGGAAGCGTCGGTCGTGGCGGTCGAGGAGCTGGGCGACACGGCTTGTCGTCGTCCAGCGGAGACATCATCTTCTTCCCTCACAGTAGTACGTCGATGGCTGCTTCGTCGGATCCGGTGGGCGTAAGGCTCGTTAGAGGGACCGCTGTGGGCATCGCTCGCGTCAGCGGGAGATAACGGTCCGGTCGACGGCTTACGGTGACGGGTCGGTGAGCGAAAGCATCATCTTCTCTCTCGCGGGTCTGTCGATTATTCTTCGCTGGAGTCCTGTAGCCGTGTGCCGTGGTGGACGTCTCATCGATGCTGTAGACTGGTGGAATTGAATCTCTCGGCTCAGTTAGCGCTCTTTTTATAGTCAACAAGAGCGCCGTAGTAGGAGGTGGTTACTGGCTCGACCTTGATGACAAAGGCCTCTTTCGGTGCGCAGCCGAAAAATTTGTCGTACGCCACCAAAGGGCCTACCGCGCCGACAAAGGTTGGAAGAAGTTTTGAAGGCCGGCAACACAGTAAATGAATAATTAGAAGGGGTGGCGGTGACAGTACGATGGAAGTATACTGTCCTCTGCACAATAGGATCAATCTTCAACTTATAGCGCGTTACCTTTACCGGCAATCTTGCGTGCTTTACTTATAAGGTCATCTTATATGAAGATAAGACGTCGAAGAAGGTAAGACATCTGTTCCAAGGTATTTATAGTGGATCTTTTACTCTAGTATGTGTCCATTAATTATTTTGGATCTTATTGGGGTCTTACCACAAAATTCCATGACTTTTATCACGGTAAAAAATAATAAACAAGTTTTTATAAAGCACCTCGTTAAATCTATCAAAAAACCCGTGCGCAGTTCTGTTACTAGTTGTATGTAAATTAGAACTAAGGGTTTATTAATACATTTAATCTAGGTATTGTGGTTCACCGACATACATGTAAATAGGTCTTTCGTTAGGAAACGTTTTAGGCATTCCATCCCATTATTAATTATACTGCTAATGTCAATATTGATTCTAATTTTACAATTGAATTTAATTAAAAACCTCTATTCATGTACACGGTATTCAAAAAGTAAATACTACCATACGTAAAAATTTATGTCGGTGTTCGTTAATACAAATAATATTTGTGAAAAATGATCGTTTAAATTTCAGTGTATAATTTTAATATTACTCTAATATTTTAAGGTGAGACTGTACTTTGTATCCCGCCAATATTAAATTGCTTTTTTTAGGTACATTTTTCAAAGGATTGGTAAAAGATTGGAAAATGAAACTTTACACACTATAGGTGTCGGGTTTCTTCTCGAGCTACTGACAATTTTTTCAATTTAACCTTTGGACCATACCATTTCTTTTAAAAAATTACGAATAAGATAAAATTTTTACAAATTGTTTTCCACTGTTTTGCGTATTAATAATTTTTGGAGCACCTGAGGAAGTCATAAAAAAAGTCGGTATATGTGGCTATAAAAGTTAATTAACTGGTAAAAATTTCAGCCTGGTAGGTTTATTGTTTTCTTAGAAAAATGTACCTTAGTGTTAAAAAATCTAAATTTACGGGCAAAGGTAAGAAAGAAGAAGGCACAAATCAAAATCAATATGTACACAAACAAGGAAATTTCCCATCAACAGTTTTGTTTAGAAAGCTGAACCAACAGCTGAGAATATTAAAAACCGTGATGCAGATATTTTAAAAAATAAGATTTTCTTTGCACTAAAACGAGCAGTATAAAATTATGAAAAAATATTCGTTCTCCGTAAAATGATAATTTTTCTAAGTAAACCTGATAAAAACTTAATTTTTACATAAATAAAATTTTTTAACGTAATAAAATTTAATGTTTTCCTGGTAGATCTAGGCCTAAACTATTGAAAAACATAAAAAATCAAAAATCGAAATTTTGAGTTAAAACCACCGTGCAATCTCCCTATAATAATTAAATATGTTATTAAATTATTTAATATCAAAGCGAACGTGTTGTGAACAAATAGATTAGCGTTTTTTGAACTTTCAGGTTTCAAGCAAGGAGATAATCTTCCATAAGATTCGTTTTTTTCAACTTCCAATAGGCCATAAATAAAAAACGAGTGAATATATAAAATATGTTTTATTACTAAAATTAAATATATTTATGGTTAGTTTTTCACAAAATCTGACGATTGAAGCATTTGTCGTACCCTGTGGACGAGCTTTCCAAGATGGTCTTTATAAAATTTTGTCCATAATGAATTTAAATGAGTCTGGTTGTTGTCTTGAAGCTCCTCGTTGTGTTTCTTGTGAAGTTCTTACAGCCGGAGTTCACGATTAATGCAGTTGTTTATTGTAAAACTTTACAAAGTTTGCAGAGAGTCATTCAAAACAAAAGAAGAGGTGTGAAGACTTTTAGAATTGTTCCAATCCATGAAAAACTCCGTCCTCACAGTGTTGGTGCTACCCAATGACTCCTTGAGTAATTTCGATGGGAAAATTTTAATCACCCGCCATATAATTCGACCTAGCACCAAATTACATCCATCTTTTCCCTGAACTGAAGAAGTTGCTAGGAGGACAGCTAGATTAATGAAAATCTTCAAGACAACTTGAAGACTCAATTACAATCTTTATCGGCAATTTATGAAGAGGGTATTAAAAAGCCGTCCTCAGGTACGACAAATGCTTCAGTGATCAAGGTGATTGTCCCAACAAGTAACTTTTAATAATAAAACATTTTTACTATAATCACTTGTCTTTTATTTTATCGAAGGTTCAATTATTATTATTATTATTATTAGAAATTTAACTGTACCGATGTATTACCTATTAAATCCTAACAGTTACTTTATTTGATACGAATCTTGACAGACGGCTTAGGCTATTGTCATTTGTCCGTATTTGAAGGAATATAACGAGGTTAATTTTATTGTATTTGTCTTTATCTTTAGTTAGTTTTTAATGTTAGTGAAATGGTAATAATGCGATTGTAATTTTATTGCCTAAAAAAACATACTTTATTATTTATTTATTTAGATTGTTTAGACCCATTCAGGATCACATAAAGTCAATTATGAACTGTTGCCGCCATTCCTCTTGTTTCTCCAGTACTCCTTCATAAATTCGCGGTGTCTAACACGACGTTCATCCTTCCATTTTGCCCTAGGTCTCTTCGGCTTACCCTCTGATGCAACTTCCCAAATGTGAATTTTATGCCTGAAGGTTTTACGGTCTTTGAGGTCTGAAGGTGTGATATTTGCATCTCTTAGATCGGATTGCACTTGCTTGATCCAGACGGTTGTAATTTTGAGTTTCTGTGAGTGCATCAGAATCTTCTTTATAAGCCGAGAGTCATCCAGTCTCATTATATGACCATAAAATCTCAGCCGTCGTTTACGGAAATCAACTTCAATGTTTGAGTATTTTTCCGTCACTGTGTGTGGTTGTAGACGATATCCTTCATCTGTGAGTTTTGGGCCAAGAATTTTCCGAATGATTTTTCTCTCAGCTTTCTTAATATTCTCAAGATCCCCTTTAAAGTTGAGGTTCAAGGTCTCACTGGCATAAAGAGACTCAGGTTTAATGACAGTCGTGTAGTGTCGAATTTTGGTGTTTATGCTCATACATTTTTTTGTTGTAGATGTTTGCAACTTTTCCATATGCTCTACGCATTTTCAGTTCACGTGTTTTTTGTGCTAGCCTTTCTGTACCTGTGGGTTCAATGATTTCACTTAGGTATTTAAAGTTATCCACCCTCTTTATGGTGCCATACTTCGTAACTTAACTCCGCGATCTAATGTGTTTTGTGGTCATGAATTCAGTTTTGGTGAACGATATTTGCAGTCCAACTTTTTCCGCACATTCTTTAAGGATCTCAATCTGGTGGATTGCCGTTTGCTCATCTCCAGAGAGAATTGCCAGATCATCAGCAAAGGCTAGGCATGTGACGTTCATATTATCCTGTTGCCTACCTAGCTTGATGGGTTTCCATATGTTGTTTTTTTCTAATTCTTTCTTCCATTCCTTAATGACTTTATCAAGAACAATGTTGAATAATAATGGAGAGATTCCATCGCCATGCCGAACACCCGTTTTGATGGAGAAAGGCTGAGATATTTCGCCAGCAAATTTGACTTTGGAGGTCGTGTCAGTCAGTGTCTGTTGGATGAGTCGGCTCGTTTTTGGGTCCAAAAAGAGGGACCCCAAAGGAAACTTATTTCATAATTCCGTAAAGATCTGTACTTATTTCGATGATATCTAATCGATAACAAGAGAGATATCATCTTTAAAAGAATAAGGAATGGTGAAAAAATTATTTTTTGATCATTTCAGGTTTTTTCTTGCTTTTACGGCCTCATTGGACCAGTTAAATCAAATTTAGAATACCTTCTTGGTTTGGTTTTAGGATTCTTACGTTTTTCCTAATAATTTTTCATAATTTGGGATTTGATCTGTCTAATTTTATCTGTACAAATCATTGACGAAGGAGCTCAAGTTTTTTTGACAAATCTTGTGTCTTTATCTTTAAGTAACTTAAACTGTTCAGATTTTTCTAAAATATCTTTTTCAACAATGTTAAGTTCTTGCATATCTTGCTTTATTTCGGCCAACCACATAGGAGGATTTTTCCACAAGTTAATTATAGAAATGAATTGTTTAGTTATTCGATTGTCTGGTATTCTAAGCAAATGTCCGAAGAAAGAAATAATTCGTTTCTTCCTCGTGATGTCAGTAATTGGGTCGATTTCATAGCAGAGTTCAGAATCAGACATTAAGATCCAGATATCGTTGAGTTTTCGTTTTTTCTACATACATTCCAAATCTATCGTTCTCGTTTTAGTTTTTAAATTAGAAATAGTTTCACAGCAGTAAGTGGCATTTCAGGTTTATTGTGTCAACTTATTATTTGATTATCTTTAAATTTTTTTTTTTCAACTTTGGAGACCGCAATGGATCACTTAAGTCAGCCTAATGGAAGTTCTGTTCTGGTTCTTTTCTTTGATCTTTTCCCAGTATTTTTTCATTCTGACAGATCTTGCCTGTCTTTCTGCATCTGAAACAATAGCTCTTCTTACTACTCTGTTGTCTGTCTTTTGTTTGAATCTGATGTTTTTATCCTTCAATGCCTTCAATTTCTCTGTCTCACTCTCCAAATCCCTCACTGTCATTCCCAATTCCTCCATATCTTCCTTAATTTCTTTAATCCAAATTGGTGCTGTTTTTTTTAAATAAAGATTCCTTATTATTCTGTTAATTATTCTATCTTCCGGTGTTCTAAGTAAGTGGCCAAAGAACAATATTCTCTTTTTCCTCATGGGGTCTATTATTGGTTCGTTTTCTCGATAAACTTGTTCGTTGGGTAATAATCTCCATTCACCCTCTACTTTATGTTTTTTTCCTATACATTTTCTGAGGTATCTTCTTTCCAGTTTTCGATTCTATCGGTTCTATTTTTCTGGTTTAGCTTAAATAGCGTTTCGCACCCTTACGTAATTTCTGGTTGTACTACTGTTTTATAATGTCTGATTTTAGTGTGGATTGACAGGCATTTCTTGTTATATGTATCTTTTGTCAGATGTTGGGATCTAGCAAGTTTTTTGGCTCTTTCCCCCCAGGCTTCTCTTTTATTATTATTGTATGTTATTTTTAAAATTATTTATTGTAAACTTTTGTAAGTTAAAAAATAATTTTTTATGATTTTTTGAAAAAAGTACTTAAATTTCCTTAGGAAATCTGATTACATCACAAAAATTTGTTTCTCAAATTTTTAATTTTCCATTTTTATATTTTTGAATTGCAAATATTTCATACAACCTGTGTTTATATTCATTGTAGACAAACACATATTTTAGTCTATGAATAGAAGTAAATAAAATTATTTATATTGATAATGTATAACCTACAAATGTATAATTATATATCATCAATTAATGTTTATGTAGGATATTATTTAGTAATTCAATTTTTAATTAAGCAATACAATTGCATTAATTATGTCATCTAATACAGACCATTGTATGGCGTATTGATTTTATTATATCAATATTAAAAATATGTAAAAGGAATATTGTTCCGTAGCTATGATTTTCAAAGGATCCAGTTCAACTAGCGTGACGAATGACGCAATACACTCTTTTATTTGCTCGTTCTGGTTTCTCTTGAAACATGACAAATGTTGCTGTAGTAGGATTTAGTTTATCCTACAAAACCTTTACATTATTTTGTGTATATTCCGACTTTTCTTTTATTTTTATTTTTATAGATTCTTATATCGTCGTTATTGTATTAACTTACTTAAATTGAATTCATAGTTCGCACGCTGAAGCTATTTGTTAATTCATTTCATTCTTTACGGATATATTCAATAAAAAATATTGAAGTTGAAATATTATAAAAATGTAGAAGTGCATAAATTATGTACCTTAATTCAAACACATTAGAAACATTTTATGTAGCAGATTTTTTCAGTTTAAAATTTTTATAAATAAACAATAAATTATTATTATTTAGCGTATGGCTTTTCAAGACATTTAAAAATCAGCATCATAATTGTTATATATTGGGATCAAATATGACCCTCTGTCTATAAGGATGGGAAATAACATTAATGATTGTTTGGGAAACAAATAGTCATAAAGAAAACATGAAAAATATGTACATACAGTACGTAATTATAAAAACATGCTTAAGTCTATATACAGACATCCAGTCTGTCGAAGTAGGCTATTGATTCTGGAGTTGCCATCAGGAAATCCGCTCTTGTCCCTCCTCTAAAGGCAGTTATTCTGCACTCTTTCACTATGTGATCAATAGTTTGTCTTTGACCACACTCACATAAAGGCGATGGTATTTTGCCCCATTTAAACAATAAATCAGCACACCTACCGTGTTTTGTTCTTATTCTATTTAGAGCTGACCATTTTCTACGAGGTAGTCCAAAACCTGGTGGTTTTTGTGAAAACCATGGGATTTGTTCTTGCTGTTTTGATGCCCATTCTTGCTGCCATGCACTGGGTATGTTAAATGCTTCCTCTTTGGCAGTAATGTTTATGTTTGGGTGTAATGTTAGTTCGCCTCCACGTGGTGCACCCTGGATAACGCTAAATGAGCTAACAACAATCGGCAGTCAGACAAATCAATTGGTTCTCCTGACTAACAAGACATTGGAAAAGCAACAATAAATTGTTTTCATGAGATGACCGTCTCACGGCTAGTGACAATTTTTAAAAAGGCTTACCTTTGACTTATGGCAAACACCATTAGTGATTTATGTATCTACTCTTTAAGAGGAATTGAATTGCACTACTTTTGTTTCCAAATTCCGAATTTCATTTCTTGACTTCTGGTTTTGGGCCACTTCTGATCGAAACTGAAACTTCAAACACAGTCCAGGCCCGCTAAACTTTTGTGTAGATGACGAATCCGAAAACCGTGTGTTGCTATCTCTTGTAGTTTCTGACTTTGATTTCTTGACTTCCAGTTTTAAACCATTTCCGGTCGAAACCGAAACTTTAAATCCAATCCAGGCCCACAGACTTTTTGTGTAGATTATTAATCCGAAAACTAAAACGGAAACTTCAAACTTTATCCTAGCTTACTACCTTTTTGTGTATATTATGAACCCGAAAACCGTTTGTTGCTATCTCTTGCAGTTTCTGACTTTGATTTCTAAATTTCCGGTTTTAAGCCACTTCCGGTCGAAACCGAAATTCAGGCCTAGTAACTTTTTGTGTAAATTACGAATTTGGAAATCGAAACCGAAATTTCCAACCCAATCCAGGCCCACTAACTTTTTGTGTAGATTATGAATCCGAAACCCCTTTGTAGCTTTTTCTTGTACTTTCTGACTTTGATTTATTGATTACCGGTTTTAAGCCATTTCCGTTCGAAACCGAAACTTCAAATCCAATCCAGACCCACTAACTTTTAGCGTAAATTATGATTCCGAAACTCCTTTCTACCTTTCTCTTGTACTTTCTGACTTTGATTTCGTGACTTCCAGTTATAAGCCACTTCCGGTTGAAACCGAAACTTCAAATCCAACCCAGGCCTACTAACTTTTTGCGTAAATTATAAATTTTAAAACCGAAACTGAAACTTCAAACCCAATCCAGGCTTACAAACTTTTTGTGTAGATTATGAATCCGAAACCCCTTTGTAGCTTTTTCGTGTACTTTCTGACTTTGATTTATTGATTTCCGGTTTTAAGCCATTTCCGTTCGAAACCGAAACTTCAAATCCAATCCAGACCCACTAACTTTTTGCGTAAATTATGATTCCGAAACTCCTTTCTACCTTTCTCTTGTACTTTCTGACTTTGATTTCGTGACTTCCAGTTATAAGCCACTTCCGGTTGAAACCGAAACTTCAAACCCAATCCAGGCTTACAAACTTTTTGTGTAGTTTATGAACCTGAAACCAGTTTGTTGCTATCTCCTGTACTTTCTGACTAATTTACGTGACTTCCAGTTATAAGCCACTTCTGGTCGAAACCGAAACTTCAAATCAAATCCAGGCCTACTAACTTTTTGAGTGAATTTTGAATCTGGAAACCGTTTGTTGCTATTTCTTTTAGTTTCTGACATCTGGGTGTGGAGGATGGACGAACAAAACAAAATTATTAATGACAATTTAAAAAATTTTTATTGTCACATAAATTAATAAACATTGATATGACGAGCTAAATTTTTTGAGTATGGAATAGAAAGGTTATACTACTGCACAGAACGCAAAAAGTAAACTGTCCGGGCAATCTCTTGAAGTGGGCTAGTACGTAAGTAATGGTATGAGGATTAAAAATTACAGACCTGATCGGGAATCGAACCCGAGACCCGTGGCGCAGAAGCCAGTTAGCTAAACCACCACACTATTGGGGGACCACATTCATCTTCTATATACCACGGTGCAGATCCCGCAAAATAAATTCTTCACAAATTCCACGTGAATTAAGCAAAATAGTTCAAATATAATTTTGGAAAAATTCATTGGCCTAATTTTTGACCTAATAACTTTGTTTAAAAAAATGTTCTAATAGGAAATTATTGGCCTATATTACTTTTCAACGGAAGATGAGTATAGTCCCACCGGAATTTCGAGAAACAGCACGGTCTGAATTTCGTTTCTAAAGACATATCTTTGAAGTCGAAAGATTTGAATTCATATCAGATCAGTAGTGTTATGTTATACATGGTAACAAACAAACGCACTTGCAATATTGACAAAAAATCCTTCAAATAATATAAATATATATATTAAATATATATATATATATATATATATATATATATATAATATTAATATAAATATAACAATAATATTAATAATATAAATATATATTTATATTAATATAAATATATATAGACCGGGTTGGTCTAGAGGTAAAGTCGTCACCAAAATCAGCTGTTTAACAGCTGATTTTCGGATACGAAAGTTCCTGGTTCAAATCCTAGTAAAGGTAGTTACTTTTATACGGATTTGAATACTAGACAGTTGTTACCGGTGTACTTTGATGGTTGGGGTTTAATTAACCATACTCTCTCAGGAATGGTCGGCCTGGGTCTGTACAAGACTGCACCTCATTTACACGTCACTCACACCATCCTCATCTCATTGGGTCATAGGGTTGCTTATTGTTCTAAATTGAACAGATTGCAACGTACACAAATCAGGAATAAAATTCAAATAATATCTCTATGTTTACAATTTTTTATTATGTGAACAATATAAAATACAATATAAAGGCCCGTGGTGTAGTGGTCAGCGCAACTGGCTACTATGTCAGGGTCCCGGGTTCGATTCCCGGTCAGGTCTGGCTATTTTTTCATCTGTAAATCAACTCATATCATTACCTATGCACAAGCCCAAGTCTTATGTAGGCATCATCACTCAATAAAAAAAAAATAATAATAATACTAAAATGACTGACAAAAATTCAAATATTTGATAAAAAATGTTTTGGTTTATTACTATCGGTGATAATTATTGAATTTTATGTCAATTTCATATATTTCCTTGCAAGAAGTATTTGCTATAAAATTTATGGTTGTATCACTGAAGTTTTAAGAATCATTGAGCTTACAAAATCTGATATTGAAATGGTATACTAAATTAAAAACCTACAACTTTTATTTCAAACGTTTTTCCTACAGTGGCTTTCAGATTTTATATGGTTATATGTTTCATTATTTACATTTTCAGGAAAAAGTCGTGAGTGTTTCAGACCAAATTTGTACTATTGTTAGTAACAGCATGTTTTTGTTATATATTACGCGTGTAAAATTATTTGGAAGTAAAAATTTATTAACATCATTATTAATTAGTAAAATGTGAAGCTTCTGTAAGAATAATAAAGAAGATCATCTTCGTAGAAGATCATCTAATGATCATGATTATCTACATAAAGATCACTTTATTTGATCTTACACGATCCTACAATAAAATAATATTTGAAAATTCAAATTGTAAAACTTTATTAATTAAAAACCTAGCTAATAGACGTCACAATAATATTACTTGCCGACCGCATTGGCGCAGTTGGTAACGTGCTCGCCTCTCATCATGCGGTCCTGGGTTCGAATCCCACTCAGGCACGGTATATTTTCATACGTTACAAAAATCATTTCATCCTCCATCGTACAAAAAGCTTCACCTCAACGTCGTCGCTAATGACCGTTGCAGTTGATGCGATGTTAAATAAATTAATTTAAAAAAAAAAATAATATTTGAATTTAAATTTAAATTATGTTATTTTTTTAAATGATTTATAAATATTTTAGTTAAATGAATGTATAAGAATAACATTTCGTTATTGTTAAATCAATGGCTGTTTGAACCTCATAAAAGGTCATCACCCAACTCAATCTGAGTATCGAATTCAAAAAATTAGATTTTTATTTTACAAATAAAGTACAATTTAAAAAAAATCTGGTGAAAAATTTAAAAATCTGGTGTGAAACACTCACACAACTTTCTCTTGCCTATGCAAATAATAAACAATAAACCTAACATTAGTAATAAAACATTAGAAATAAACAAAAAACTAACCTCAAAAACATAACCTTATTTTAATCATGAGTGAAAGACCCAAAATGAAAATCGACCTAAGTCTGACTTAAAAATACGGAAAATCACTCTTTCTCACTAAACTAGGCTCCATGGAGAAAAATGCTCTCAATAAAAGTTGTAGATCTTTTAATTTTCTATAAAATTGATTATATACACTTTTGTCATAAAATGAATACTAAGGCCGAAATCTTAAAAAAAATCGATTTTTCACACGTTTTCGTGAGAAAAAAACAGAAAATCGCTAATTACCGCTAAACTAAGCGTTATACAAAAAAATGTTTGAAATAAAAGTTGTAGAATTTTAAATTTTCTACAATTTTTATTATATAAATGTTTGCGCTATAATACCTAAATATTAAAGCCGTAATCTTAAAAAAACACTGTTTTTACGTGAAAACACCCTCACTAAGAATTTCAGCAAACATGGCGCCTACCCTATCTTGTAGAGAATAAAAAATTGAGTAAATGAGGCGATTTTTAAAAAAATCGTAGGACAAGTTTTTGAGAAAATCGCAAAAAGTGGAAATTTATACGAATAAACTACTACTTCCGGTTTACTGATTTTGATGAAAATGTTCGTGTCGGGTCCGGTAAGGGTATGTAACTTAAGTTTCAAGTTTCAAGTACATACGGTGTTCCTTTCTTGAGATATTTTGTACACACACACACACACACACACACACACACACACACACACACACACACACACACATATACACACACACACAGACAGACCAATCGCTAAAAATATGTTTTTTGGGTTCAGGGGGTCTGAAAACGTATAGATCCGGTGAAAACTCGATTTCGAAAAATCGATATGAAAACAATACTTTCCCTCCTATATATTCAAAAGTAAATAAAGTATTCTAAAGTAAAAATCTGAATTATACGTCATTTGTAAAGTATTTGTATAAAATACCACTGCTTCTATTTTTATATTTTTACTTTCTCTTGCCTATATGAATATATAGGAAGGAAAGTATTGTTTTCATGTCGATTTTTCGAAATCGAGTTTTCACCGGATCTATACGTTTTCAGACCCCCTGAACCCAAAAAACATGTTTTTAGCGATTGGTCTGTGTGTGTGTCTGTGTGTGTGTGTGTGTGTGTGTGTGTCTGTGTGTCTGTGTGTCTGTGTGTGAACAGAATATCTCAAGAACGGAACATCGTACGAACTTGAAACTTGAAACTTAAGTTACATACCACTACCGGACGCGACACGAACATTTTCATCAAAATCGGTCAACCGGAAGTAGTAGTTTATTCGTATAATTTTTCAGTTTTTTGCGATTTTCTCAAAAACTGGTCCTACGATTTTTTTTAAAATCGCCTATTTTACTCAATTTTTTATTCTCTACAAGATAGGGTAGGCGCCATGTTTGCTGAAATTCTCGGTGAGGCTGTTTTCACGTAAAAACGTTGTTTTTTTAAGATTACGGCTTTAATATAAATTTTAGCGTAAAAACTTATATAATAAAAGTTGTAGAGAATTTAAAAACCTACAACTTTTATTTCAAACATTTTTTTGTATAACGCTTAGTTTAGCGGTAATTTGCGATTTTCTGTTTTTTTTCTCACGAAAACGTGAGAAAAATCGATTTTTTTAACATTTCGGTCTTAGTATGCATTTTACGACAAAAGTGTATATAATAAAAGTTATAGAAAATTAAAAGATCTACAACTTTTGTTTAGAGCATTTTTCTCTACAGAGCCTAGTTTAGCGTGAAAGCGCGATTTTCCGTATTTTTAAGCCAAACTGAGTTCGATTGTCATTTTGCGTCATTCACTCGTGATTAAAATAAGGTTATGTTTTTGAGGTTAGTTTTTGTTTATTTCTAATATTTTATTAATAATGTTAGGTTTATTATTAATCATTTGCATTGGCAAGAGAAAGTTGTGTGAGTGTTTCACACCAGATTTTTTACTTTCTCTTGCCTATATGAATATATAGGAAGGAAAGTATTGTTTTCATGTTGATTTTAAGAAATCGAGTTTTCACCGGATCTACACGTTTTCAGACCTCCTGAACCCAAAAAACATGTTTTTAGCGATTGGTCTGTGTGTCTGTGTGTGTGTGTATACAAAATATCTCAAGAACGGAACATCGTACAAACTTGAAACTTAAAACTTAAGTTACATACCACTACCGGGCCCGACACAAACATTTTCATCAAAATCGGTCAACCGGAAGTAGTAGTTTATTCGTATAATTTTTAACTTTTTTGCAATTTTCTCAAAAACTGGTCCTACGATTTTTTTAAAATCGCCTGGTTTACTAAAGTTTTTATGCTCTACAAGATAGGGTGGGCGCCATCTTGGCTGAAATTCTTGGTAAAAACTTTGTTTTTTTAAGATTACGGATTTAATATAAATTTCAGCGCAAAAATGTATGTAATAAAAGTTGTAGACAATTTTAAATCCTACAACTTTTATTTCAAACATTTTTCTGTATAACGCTTAGTTTAGCGATAATTAGCGATTTTCTGTTTTTTCTTACGAAAACGTGTGAGAAGTCGACTTTTTTAATATTTTGGCTTTAGTACGCATTTTACGACAAAAGTGTATATAATAAAAGTTATAGAAAATTAAGACATCTACAACTTTTATTTAAAGAATTTTTCTGTACAGAGCCTAGTTTAGCGTGAAAGTGTGATTTTCCGTTTTTTTAAGCCAAACTGAGTTAATTTTCATTTTGCGTCATTCACTAATGATTAAAATAAGGTTATGTTTTTGAGGTTAGTTTTTTGTTTATTTCTAGTATTTTATTAATAATGTTTGGGTTTATTGTTAATTATTTGCATTGGCAAGAGAAAGTTGTGTGAGTGTTTCACACCAGATTTTTAATACTTAAAAATACTACAAATAAAATGAATAGTAGATCATTTGGTTCAGATAATTTCCCTCTAAAAAAATAGCACAAAACCCATAAATTATCAAAAAAATATACTTATATATTTTTTGCTAAGCAGAAGGCAGCTCCCCCCTTAATCGAATTTAAATATTAGCGAGAGAAATGTAAACACTATAACCTACACTTAAAGTGATTCGAACCCGTTACTTCTTAAAATATAACTAATGATTTCTCAACCATAATACCAGAAATAATTTGCACAAAACATTTAGTTCGCATATTTTTCTTATACTTAACTACTCAAGTACAACTGATCGAAATTGTAAAACTTTAGTGAAAAGTCAAACATAAAAGTACCCTTTAACAAAGCTATTTATCGGCTATAACACAGAAAATCAACTACGTGAGAAGAAAACGGTTTATTGAATGAAACATTTCTTTTTGTTATCGTTTCTGTAAAGAAATAAACTTTGTATTTTTAGTATTTTGCTGATTTTTTAGTTTTTAAACAACTTACTTTTTATTCTTTCTAATAAAATTTATACAGTTTACTTTAATAAATAGAATAGATTATTAATTTATATTAAAAAGTATATCTGTAAGCTCTGTTGTTGTTAGATCATCAGCCGAAAGGTTGGTTTGAACCTCCTAGAGGCTTTACTAAGTAAAACAAGGAGTGAGGTGGTTTACAATTGCCTTCCTCATTGAGTGAAAAAATATGCTTATCAGCATGCCAGGCCCTTCGAAAAGTATCTACTTTCCACTCTGCAAATGACACCTTCACTTCATTCACCAAAGGATCTGGCTGTATAATGAAATTCATTACTCTCAGAGGAGATAACTGTGACTAGTGTCTTTTACACCTCTATATCTCTTCTGTTCTTAAACATAACATTTTTAGAAGCCCTGGAACTAGCAGATCAAGTCCAAATAATTTGACACTCCACCTGTGTGTTGTGGCCTTGTCTGTCTCATTTATTTATTGTAACACCTAGGTTCGTTTGGGGATCTAGGTTTAATAAATAATAAACAAACTTGTAATATTCCTTTATTTTACAAAATTAATGATTTAACTTAGCCTAGTTACAATTACAATTAGAATACATAAAATAAATGAATTACAAAACGTAAGCTTAAACTAAACTTGATTAACAATAAAATACACGCACAACTAACGTAACTCAGTACCAGTTCCGTAACAACACTATTTCAAATATCCCGACGCTTTCCTTTCACGATTCAGTTATTGACTGGCCCACTACTAAGTTGATAACTGTTTTTATACCGGCAGTCTGATAGTTAATCTAGATCCTTCAGACAATTACGAGATCTTTCTAACAAAAGCGCCATTATTCTCGAATATCTTAGAATGAATAAAAAAATAACGTTTCTACTATTTTCGATTTCTTAGAATTCCTTTTCGAACCATCTCATTCATCGTTATTCACTATTTTTGTTCAACACACTCCTCCCCACACAATACACTATTCTTACAATAAATAACCGTTTCTGGATTTTCAGATTTTTAAATTTATCTTTAAATCATTTTTTTGCATATTTATGACTTCGTAAAACAGTTCAGTTCCTTTAAATGTCAAACTTTCCCAAAGTCAAATCTGCTTCATTCAAACTACTGGATTTATCAGATGTTGAAAAATTTAAATTAGTTATACTAAAAATATTATATTAGTTTAAAAATTTTATAAGAAAAAGCATTATTATTGTAAATGATTTATATAAAATCTTCAAAGAATCTCAATTGTTCAATTAAATGAAAAGAGAATACAGAAATCCAATTGTTACATTCCGAAAATTCAATCCACCGAATACCCTCACAACTGGAGTTTTAAGACAAAATCATCGTTTGTTGTTAGAAACAGCTGCGGTTTCACTTACGTCAAAGCTCTTCCCTCTAATTGTCTAAAAAGACGTTTTAAAACACTAGTGTTGGAACACTATGTGCCTTACCTTCTCCAAATAAAAACCCTCCGTTCTTTTTTATTCTTCGATTCTTGTATGATTATCACAGGATCTCTTTGCTTCCCTTTGTTCTTATCTTTTTGATTTTCTAAGATTAAAAAATATTTCAAACGAAAAAATATTTTATAACCTAGATTTTAACAGATCTTTACGTTGGTTTTTTTTAGACTTGGCTATTACATCAATAAATAACTAGTTAACACACATTTCTACATGTTTTATGGTGTTTATTCATGAAAAACAGAATGCATTATTAAGAATTTAGCAGGTATTAAAGAATATAAATTTATTTTGATTATTTTAATTTTACATACAATATGTACAATTTCTTATCATCTGAACAGAAATTACTTTCCTGAATAAGACAAAGGCTGTGCTCAGGAAAGGACAGTGATGAAATAATAATAATAATAACAATAGTATGTTAGTATTGTAACAGAAAAGACGAGATTCCTCACGAAGATTCCAGAATTCCATTCATAAAAATAATTAGGGAATAATAAAAATATCAATTGAATGACAGTTTTAACCATAAAGGGTACGCCTATTATAAAAGGGTATTGTGTGTTATAAAAAGGGTATTTTTATGAAGTTGTTTACGTTTTCTATTTACAATAGTTGACTTGTTAACAAAAGGGATTTTTCTGGCATTCATTAATAAAGAGTTATTTTTGTACTTGAGTAGATTTCACTACTTTATTCTGGAACATCTTTATGAATGAGTAGGTATAAAAAGAGAACCCCCCGAGTGCGGTCAGTCAGTATTCGTGTGATCTTTGCCGTTTGATTGTCGAGGTGCGTAAACAGATTACGTATCCGAGTAAGATTGTTATACCGTCTCTTTGTTGTGTGTGTGTATTGTAAAGTTAATGTGTAGTTTTGTGAATTCAGTTTGTGTTGTATGTTAGTGTAATCTATAAAAGTGATTGTAAGTAGGCTAAGTAAGTTATTAAGTTATTTATTGTTTGTTATTTAGTTTAAGTGAATTATTAAATCATTTATTGTGTTATTTAATTATAATTAGTTTAATCATTTATTTTGTAATCTTTTAGTCTAATAAATATTTGTAATTTGTAAACTTTAGCGTATTAATTATTTAATAACCTAGATCCCGAAACGGACCTTAGCAATAAGTGTCACAGTATTTACAAATTGTTAATACCTTATGATGCCCATAACAGACAGGTGGAGTGTCAAATTATTTACACTCAATCTGTTAGTTGCAGGGCTAAAATAAATAGTTCTGTTTGTTATCACATGGTCAGCCAATTAAATGACTGAATCATTTAAGAACAGAAGAGGTAGAGGTGTAAAAGATCTTAATCAGAGTTATCTCCTCTGAAAGTAATGGATTTCATTATACAGCCAGACCCTGTGGTGAATGAAGTGAAAGTGTCATTTGCAGAGTAGAAAATATATGCTTTTCAGAGGGTCTGGCACGCTGATAAGTGTACTTTTCCACTCAGTGAGGAAGGTAACAGAAAAGACGAGATTCCTCATGAAGATTCCAGAATTGCATTCATAAAAATAATTAGGGAATAATAAAAATATCAATTGTGAATGACAGTTTTAACCATAAAGGGTACGCCTATTATAAAAGGGTATTGTGTGTTATAAAAAGGGTATTTTTATGAAGTTGTTTACGTTTTTTATTTACAATAGTTGACTTGTTAACAAAAGGGATTTTTCTAGCATTCATTAATAAAGAGTTATTTTTGTACTTGAGAAGATTTCACTACTTTATTCTGGAACATCTTTATGAATGAGTAGTTATAAAAAGAGAACCCCCCGAGTGCGGTCAGTCAGTATTCGTGTGATCTTTGCCGTTTGATTGTCGAGGTGCGTAAACAGATTACGTATCCGAGTAAGATTGTTATACCATCTCTTTGTTGTGTGTGTGTTGTAAAGTTAATGTGTAGTTTTGTGAATTCAGTTTGTGTTGGTAAACACAATGGTAAACCACCTCACTTCTCGATTTACTTAGTAAAACCTCTACAGATTCAAACCAGCCTTTTGGCTGATGACTGATATGAAATACGACCTGAAAAAAACTGGATATGTGTTAATATACCTTAAATAGTGCAAAAGTAAAAAATTAAATGGCTGACAGATGAAAAATGAAGTGAAAATTTATATACAGTGGAACACGGTTAACACGAAATGTACGGGACCAGATTTTTTTGTGTTAACCGAACAAATGCAATAAGTTAAATCACTGTGTACTGTACTGTACTCGGAGACAAAAATTGATTGTACACACTGAGAATAATACACGACACGAACCGTAAAGAAACTAAGAAACGACTGTTTCACTACCCTACAGTATTCGTACTATGAACATCAACAATCTTTACATGGTGGTTTACTAGTGAGCGTGTGTCGTGAGGGTAGAGATAATGAAGAAGACATTGACGTCATGTCACATTTAAAGCCACTTTTTGGACTTAATGCACAAGGTAAACATTTTTTTTATTTTATTTGTAATCCCTGATGCGTGTACGTTGCAATCTGTTCAATTCAGAACAATAAGCAACCCCATGACCCAATGAGATGAGGATGATGTGTATGACATGTAAATGAGGTGTAGTCTTGTGCGGACTCAGGTCGACCATTCCTGAGAGAGTATGGTTAATTGAACCCCAACCATCAAAGTACACCGACAACCACTGTCTAGTATTCAAATCCGAATAAAAGTAACTACCTTTACTAGGATTTGAACCAAAAACCTTCGTCTCCGAAAATCAGCTGTTAAACAGCTGATTTTGGCTATGTAAACATTATTCCTAATTTGTGTACGTTGCAATCTGTTCAATTCAGAACAATAAGCAACCCCATGACCAATGAGATGAGGATGATGTGTATGACGTGTAAATGAGGTGTAGTCTTGTGCGGACTCAGGTCGACCATTCCTGAGACAGTATGGTTAATTGAACCCCAACCATCAAAGTACACCGACAACCACTGTCTAGTATTCAAATCCGAATAAAAGTAACTACCTTTACTAGGATTTGAACCAAAAACCTTCGTCTCCGAAAATCAGCTGTTAAACAGCTGATTTTGGCGACGACTTTTATGTAAACACAGCGTACACAATTTTCACTCATACAGTCAATAACAATAGCATAAAAATTACAATAAGATAGAGCAAGAGAAAGTTACGGGTGGGTGAGTAACGCAGGGCTATATGCGTGTCTTATTGACTCGGTTCCTTTCATTTATTAAAAACGTTTCTTTCATTTTTTTAGCTACGTTAATGATACTGGAATTCTCATAATAAATCATGTATATGTAAAGTTCGTTTGTTTTAGGAAGAAGCTTGTAAGGGGAGGGTGAGTAGGTAGAGTAGGGATAGTTTCAAAGGGGAAAGTGTTGTCTCCTTCTCACTTAATGATCATTCCCTCTCTTTCTAACCGTATACTATGTTACAACTACGAGGTGCTTCCCCCACCACTAAACAGAACAGCTCAGCGGCAGACAGAGTTAGAGGGAAAGCTTCTAGCTAAAACAAATGACCTGTACGTTAGTATTTATATTACTTGGGATAGTGTGGTTTATGTAGGCCTATGGACAATATTTTTCCGTGTTAACCGATATTTGTCAGGTAAGCTTTCGCGTTAACCGTATAAACAGTAATGTTATTTAAGTAGTAGCCTACTTGTTCCGGAATAAATATTTCGCGTTAACCGATATTTCGTTTTAAGCGTTTTCGTGTTAACCGTATTCCACTGTATTTTAAAGGATCTTTTCATGATTTTTGAAATAAAGAATATGTAAATAGCCATTCATGTAATTTTTGTTTTTTTTCTGTATATAACATTTTCTCGGTGTTTTAATGATGAGATAGGTAAAAGAGTAGTCCTCGATAGGTATTTTCAATTTTTCTTTTTTTTTTGCATTCGATGAATACACTGTAAATGTTTGGTCTGTTAATGGGACGGATAAAACATTAGAGGTATTGTTCCATATTTTCTAATGCACTACACTACGCTAAATGTATATTCCTAAAAGAATTTTGTAATAACTGTTTGCAAACCATACAATATGGTAACTCACACATTTCCATGAATATAATCAAAGGAGTTTTGGATTATAAATTCATTCTTTCCTTTGATATTTTTTTTCATTCAGTAAACTATTTTACTGAAAATATTTTACCTACAAATAAAATCATATGTATATTCATTACAGAAAATTTTCAGTACTTACTCCTTTTTATTTTTCATATGATTACATAGATATATTTGTGTTGTGGTACTTTTTGTTTTTTGTTTCTACTATTGAAGTTTTGTTAAAAAAATACTGGAATTTTTAAAGTAAAATTTGAAAATTTATGTTTTAAAATACCCAAAAGATTTTTTTTTATTTACCAATACAGTTCCAATATAGTGTACTCTATTCCATTGATAAACATACGAGGTATGGCTATTAAAAACGAGACTGACGTAAAATATACATAATCACTTATTGTCACCTTCAATATACACTCTTTCTCTATCCCTACAACGCTCCATGCAAATTTTCCATTGTTGGACACAGTGCTGGAAGTCATCTTCTGTCAGCTGCTTCAGAACACGTGCCGCATTCTCTTTTACTGCTTCCACTGACTCACATCTTGTCTTTTTAATGCAGATTTCACCTTAGGGAACAGGTAGAAAATAATAACATGTAATAAAACGTGGTTTTTTACTTATGATCCGGAAACGAAGCGCCAATCCATGCACTGGAAGAGCCGAACTTCACCGAGAGCCGAAAAAGCTCGAATGAGCAAGTCAAAATTTAAAGCAATGATGATAGTTTTTTTTTATATATCCATGAATTGTGTACCTTCACTGGGTTCCTGAAGGTCAAACAATTAATCAATATTACTACCTTGAGGTACTTTCTAAACTACGTCAAAGAGTAAGGAAAAATGTGGATTCCCCGAAATGTGGAAGGACAAATCATGGGTTCTCCACCAAGACAATGCGCCAGCTCGTTCCGCGTTTTCTGTCAAGAGGTTTCTAGCCAAGTACAGCATTTTATGTATAAAATAATAATGAAATTTTTTACAACGTCAGTCTCGTTATTTAATAACCACACATCATAAAATTCTTATAGGATCTGGATAATAAAAAATTATAAAAATTTGTTTTAAACTTCTAACTACTATTTATTAACAAATTAATTAATTACAATAATTAGTGACAGTTAAACTGCTAGCAAATTACAATTAAATTATTTAACAGTAGACTAATTTTGTAAAACATTGTTAGACTTAACATAATAACTTTACTGAAAAGAGGAGATAGCTATTTACAATTAGATAACCAATTGATTTTTAATTTATCACCAACTAATTACGTACAATGATTCCCGTACATAGTATTTTACAATTTGCATGTATTTCCAATACACGCGTGTTACAATGTACAAACTTGTTTGTACGATGTTTACTAACACTATAATCACATTGATTTCACATTCGATTTACAACTAAAACTGAATTAATGGAGAGTTCATTTCTTTTATATAAACTGATTGGGTAAATTCCAAAATAATAAGGAATAATTGAAAATAAAAGTATGAAAGAACCGAAAAATTATATTTTCTACATCTTTCTATAAAGATCTAAAAATTAATAAAACAATGTAAAAGAATAATTAAAAATTAGTAGCAATAAAGAGGACAATAATACCCTGGTGGATACAATAGAATCCAAAACTGTTTGTGAGTTTGTATGTGAGTTAATAAATCCCCTGGCCACGTTACGAACGCTGCGCAAGTTGAGTTTCACAGTAGGGTCTCTACTTTACTGCCTTCAAGCATGCAGGACCTTTTATTCGAGGTGTCTCGCTAGGTTCTTCCGCCCTTTCTGCTGTTGGGAATTTCTTCCTCTTCAGTCTTCAAGACCGTTGATTATTTTCACCTAGTATCCCTAGATAGGGGCCCTGTTTCTTTACAACCTGAATAGGAAGATTGCAGAATATCGTAATTCGATGGAGGGAGCACGTAGAGAGAATGCCTGAGGGAAGAATCCCTCTCAGTGCTTTGCAATATAGATCGGTAAGGAAGAGAGATGTTGGAAGGCCACGCAAAAGATGACAATAATTCAGTGGTTTGTCGTAGTTGTGAGTCGGAACAGGTGAAAGCCTAATCCTTGATTGTGAGAAGAAGAAGAATACAGTGAGAGAAGAATACAGAAGAGGATACAGTGTACAACTGTACCTTTTATAGAAAAACAAACAATTAGTCGGCGCTAGGTAACAATACACTTCTTGTGTTGTTGTTTAGGTCAACAGCCGAAAGGCTGGTTTTAACCTCTAAAGGTTTTACTAAGTAAAAACGAGGAGTGTGGTGGTTTACTATTGCCTTCCACAGTGAGTTGAAAGAGTATGCTCATCAGTATGCCAGGCCCTCCAAAAAGTACCCACTTTCCACCCTCCAAATGATACCTTCACTTCATTCACCACAGGGTCTGGCTATATAGTGAAATTCATTACTCTCAGAGGAGATAACTCTGGTTAGTGTCTTTTACACCTCTACCTCTTTTGTTCTTAAATAGTTCAGTTATATAATTGGCTGACTACGTGATAAGAAACAGAACTATTTTTTGTAGCCCTGGAACCAACAGATCGAGTGCAATTAATTTAACACTCCACCTGTCCGTTATAGGCAAAATACACTCATAACTTCATAAATAACCATTTTTATTACCTTATCTAATTTCCATTACCTGACAGTAAAAATTTTGATTGTCTTCTATTATTGTTCTTTTTATTAATAATCATTTTAAATTATTCCTTATAATATGCCATAAAATGTGATGTACGATATATGAAGGGGAGTTTTAAGTAATGTCGGAAGCATCTTGGTTTCAACGCGTTTTCGATTACATAAATAGAACATTTAAAGCAAGGGTTCGGAAAGAAACGCAGTTGAGGCTATATGATGCTATATGAAGAGGCAGTGCCTCTTATGTTGTACGGTAGTGAAACATGGGGCCTAAGGTAATTTGAGGGTGGGAAGTTGGAAGCAGCTGAGATGTGTTTTTTGAGATCGGTGAGAGGAGCAATTCTTAGGAATCGCATCAAAAGTGAGATAATCCGGCATGATTTGGGTAGAACGGAATCTGTGAGTGAGAGGATTGAATGATATAGGGAGAGGAGGTTACAACATGTACGCCGCATGCCAGAGGATCGGTATCCACTACTAGCCTTAAGAATGCGGTCGTTCGGTAGACCACGAAGTAGATGGATAGAAGCTAGAATAGGCAATGTGCCTAATCCATAAAGGAGGAGGAGGAGGAGGAGGAGGAGGAGGAGGAGGAGGAAGAGGAGGAGGAGAAAGAGGAAGATTATTATTTTATATTCTTATTACTGGTATAGATTACATACTTTTAAAGTATCATACTTTTAACATTAGCTTACATAATTTTAAGTATAATTTTATAATATTTTATTGTATTATTTTATCGCACTTCTAAAGTGTTTTTTTTTTTCATTTTGTTTTACGTATGCCGATATATTTTTTACATTTATTTATAGCCTATTTTATTTTGTAAGAATTGTAATATTTTTCTTACAGTTATTTTTATGTTATATTAAAAATTAAATTAGTTAATTATGTTAAATTAGATTATTATTATGTTAAATTAGATTACTTTGTTTATGTAAAATTTAAAAAATTATTTTACTGTGTTTGTTGACAAACTTTGATCTGACGGAATAATCATGTACTTTCGTATTAAATAAATAAAAAAAATAAATACTGTATCTGAATAAGACATAAAGAGAGTGAAATGTAATATTGCTTCAAGATAAGATATTGTTTCAGTTATTAGCCCTATCTATTTCAATTTGTTATAGCAAATTAAATGGTTAATTTTATCAGGTTACTGATATTGATTGCATTGGTACGTTTTAACCGTGTGATTACTGAGAGCTACGTCCAAAATCTAATCAAAACTTCAGTTCATTAATCACTTAGATACAAACTGAGTCTTTGATCTGGTTAATTTAAGTAACAATTAGTAGTGAGTGGGCTAGGTAGGGTTACCGTCCATCGCCTTAACTTGTCTTAAATCAGTAGTCTTCTTATCATATATAATTATCAAGAATATCTATGTTCAAATATATTTAATTGTACAAATTCTGTTAAAAATATAATGAAAGACGGCAGTAAAAATTTTTTAAAGAAATTTAGTTTTCTTACTTTATTACAATTTGGTAATTAACCTCCTACAACTGTCATTTAGTATAAATTTAAATTATTGGTGGACACAACTTAAAAAATCAAACTTTAAATTTAAATGGACTTTTTTACGTTTAATTTTTGTAATGATGAAGTCTTTTAGACATAACCTTAAAAGTAATTTTAAAACCAAAATAACAGTAAGACCATGCATTTAATAAAAAAATTCATGAAATAAAAGTTTTAGAAAATTTAATTTACTATATGATTTATTACTATACAAGTTGTATAAGCTGAACAGGACCTTAGTAAGAGAGTCATACTATCTTGAATTTGGTCTGTTAATACATCTCGACTTTCTAGTCCAATTTTGCAGAGAATATTGACTTTTATCCTATAATTTTCATACTTTCTTACAAACTTTATATTATAAATCCTGCAACTTTGGCCAAACCGACGTAGCGTCTTAGCCTCCTAGATCCAAAAATATATGATAAATAAATTTAATAAAACTAGATTTAATTGACATAGTTTGACTATTCACAAAACAAAAAGTAGATACAGTTATATCTCTCTTATTCGAATTTGAAGAGACCGGTAGTGTTTTTTGATTTAGGGACCTTCCGATTTTCATAGAGGTAAAATATCGAAACTTAAAAATTTAATTCAAAATTGTATGTTTTAGTAACCATTCATATTAGTCTATAAAATATTACATTATATTGGTCAAAAATTATTAAGATCAAAAATATGACTCTAAAATCTTAACTATTACTTTACAAAGTTTATTTTAAACCAATATGAACCTATGGGCTACAAATTTATGGCACAGCTAAACCGAGCAACCTACAAAAATTGCAAGCCTTTCAGTCAAAATTCCTACGTTTAATCACCTGCGCACCATTTTATGTCAACAACAAAATTCTTCATGATGATCTTAATATTCCGTTTATAAGTGAAGTATTTAAGTCCTGCTACCATTGTTTTTCACAGAAAATTGCATGATCACTCCAACGAATTGATCACCAAACTATCGGATGCATCACTACCAGGGAATCCGCAATGCAGGTTGAAACGTCATTGGGCCCGAGATCTTCTATAAAGTGATATATTTTATTTTATTTTTCTTTCTTCTCTTTTTTTCTTATAATGTTGTTATTTATCATTCATTTATTATGAACTTTATCTCATAGAACATATACCAATGGGTATCACTGTTCTTTTTCATTTATTTTATTTTTCTTGTCATCATTTCTTTACTTTTATCAAATTTGCTCATTAGTATACAGTTGCAAATAAAGTTATTAAAGACAAAAAAACATGAACATGGAGAATTTCACCAAACGTCGTAAAGGTAAAATTATATACAGCAAAACACCAAAAATGGCGAGTGAAGTTATTAAGGGAAGACTGTATTAGGTACAGTTTTGACTGAAAATTTTGATTTTCGGTTTTTAATATTTTTCAATAGTTTAGACCTAGATCTACCACAAAAACATTATTTTAATGAAAAAAATTTAAGTTTTTATCAGGTTTATCCCAAAAAATTAACATCTCGCCTAGGCCAAATAATTTTTATATTGCTTGTTTTAGTGCAAAAAGAATTTAGGTTTTTTTAAGTATCTGCTTCACTATTTTTAATATTCTTCGTTGTTGGTGCAGCTTTCTAACCAACTGTTGATAGGAAATTAAACATGTTTGTGCACATTTTGTTTTTCATCTGTGCATTTTTCCATAAATTTTGATTTTTAACACTTCGGTATGTTTTTCTCAGAAACAATTTAACCTACTAAGCTAAAAATTTTACCAGTTAATTGTCATGTACATGCACATTCTTCGACATTGTTTTCACTTCCTCAAAACATTAGTAATATCCAAAAAATCGTAGAAAAACATTTTAAAAATTTTTTGTTATTCGTTATTCTTTTAAAAACTTTATGGTTCAACAGATTAAATTGAAAAATATGTCAGTAGCTAAAACCACCCTACAACTATAAGTTTGTAAAGTTTCATTTTCGTATCTTTCGCCAATTCTATGAAAAATGTACCTAAAAATAGCAAATTTAACATTGGCGGGGTACAAAGTACAGTCTTCTCTTAAGGTATGTCATAAAGGGTCCTTGGACTAAAACCTACGCTTGCCAGTAGCGAAAGCCACTGAAAAACGGCGTTTTACATGAATTTATCAAAACTATTTGAAATATCAGAAAAGAAAGGAAGAATATTGATTCTACTCCAGAAACAAGCATTTCAACAACCGGTAAAAAACGGAAGCTGGATCGATACTACTGTCAACTGTATGGGTAGAAGAGGGACACAGTTTAGCCGCATTCCTCGCGCAGTCATACTTTTTGAGTTTTTTTTTGAAAGCGAAAACCGAAGCGGTTATCATCGCCTGTTTTTTCACCCAAGGGTGTAAAGGGCCCCAAGTATGGAACGCACTTTTCTTATAATAAAAGTTAAACCTTACATACTAGAAATATCACAGAAACATAAATAAATAAATAAAATTTACATAAAAATGATATATAAAAAACTTACACGATAAACATACAAACATAAACTTAAATCTGAGATCACAGTCGGAATAAATAACACAACTTATCAAATTAAATTTACAAACTAGTATCACAGCTCAGAAAATAAAATTTACATGTAAAGGTAATATCACAGACCTAAAGAATGAACAAAAGGCTGTAAAGGGCCCACGAAAAAATAAAAAAACATCCACAAATACAAATATAATTATAATAATTTAAACAATATACTTAGACAATAATATTAACGTAAAAATAAACGTTTTTTCTCTATTTACAAAATTCACAATCTGTTAGAAACAATCAGTGAATGTGATAACATAAAATTTGGAAAAAATTAACATGGTAAACAAAGGTAAGTGGAAATACAGTCCAGTGACAGAACTCCGACAGAAACGCTGAATTTTTGCTAATACCAATGGTTTTACACAGCAGTAGAGCTGACTGGCATAGCTCCATAATGGTCAAAGGTAGGAGTTGTAAATGGTTAATTTGGATGTAGTTGGTAACTTGTATTTGCGTGAAAGAAGTCTGTACAACTGTTTGAACCTGACCTGGAGTGCCTTTCTCGTTTTATACACGTGTACATTCCACGTGAGCCTCTTATCTAGATATAAACGTAGATAACTGATAGATTCAGAAGTGTGAAGTTGAGTGTCATAAAGATACAAAGGAGAACAGACTCGTTTACGCAGGATAAATATAACGTGACACGTTTTCGTAGTGTTGACTTTGATCCGCCATTTGGTAAGCCATGATTCTAGGCAAGAAATATGCTGTTTAAGAAATAGCCAGTTGGTAACGTGCTCGCCTCTCATCATGCGGTCCTGGGTTCGAATCCCACTCAGGCACGGCATATTTTCATACGTTACAAAAATTCATTTCATCCTCATTTCACACAGTAACACCCCAACGTCGTCGCTAATGACCACAGCAGTTGATGCGACGTTAAATAAATAAAAAAAATAAAAAATAAAAAATACTTTAGCGGGGTTATTGGCAGAGTACAATATTACAGTATCATCCGCGTACGAAGCAAGGGAGTGTATGTGGATGGGACGGTACATCGAAAATGTAAATAGAATATAAAAGTGGTGCCAAGATAGATCACTGAGGTACACCAGCTAGTTGTGGGCAGTAATGAGAATCATCATTTTTTCAGAGACATAGAAGAAACGTTCCATCAAAAAGGACTGAATTATTAAGTAGTAATGGGAAGGAAGAACTCTTAATTTAGCGAGCAGACCGCTGTGCCAAACCTGATCAAAGGCTTAGCTTATATCGTGAAAAACACCTGTGGCATACTCTTTACGTTTGAGAAGCCAAACTGATGATTAGGAATTACATGATCAGTTAATGGCAATAGTCATTTCAGAAGTAGTTTTTCGAAAATTTTGGAGCAAATCGGCAATAGGCTAATCGGACGATAGGAGATAATATTTAAAAATAAACTTAAAAATTTAAAATAAACTACTTATATTAAATTTAAACAATTTAAATAATTTAAATAATTAAACAATAATTAAAACAATTATAATAATTTGAGTTGAACTGTACTTTAATTCATTCATAATTAGTAGAATAACCAAATAACTGATAATATTGTTAGAAGCGAGGGTATCTAATTATAAAAAATGGCAAAATTAATT
Source organism: Catonia carolina (assembly GCA_035578175.1). NCBI lineage: Eukaryota > Metazoa > Arthropoda > Insecta > Hemiptera > Achilidae > Catonia > Catonia carolina. Next base: position 71,497,394 of record JAQMRL010000005.1, read on the forward strand.
TTTTTAATTTAAAATTTTACATTAATATAGAACCTTTAATTAAAAGTAATTACTCAAAAGTACTTACATTTTTTTAGTAATCCTTGGATTCGTGTTATTATTACCAACTTAGCCCACACAAACAACGGATAATACCGGCCCTCTGAAAAATACATAACAGAAATTTACATATATTATTTTTATCAATGGATAAAATAAAATTTTGTAAATTTTATTTTTGACTCCTTTCTTCTTCTACGTCATAATCATTCAATAGATTAAAGAGAGTGCTGCCTTGTACTTGGAACACATTTCAAAAGCATCAATCACAATACAGATGACGTAATTCGCACTTTTTTATTAGACTAACATCTTATAGGTTATGTAGTTATTTCTGTTTTATACATCGGATGATAAGTATATTTATTTTACTTTAAACAAAATGGATGTCTTATCATCATCAATGTTTATATTACTTATTATTCAAATATTGTTAATTTTTTTGGTCTAATATTAGAATTCTACTAAAGTACATGACTCTACCATAACTAAGTCGTTAAAGCAACCTTAACATTTTTTTTTAGCCACCTCCGTAGCGTAGTGGTAGCGCGCTGGCTTACCATGTGGAGGTCACAGGTTCGATTCCCGGCTAGGGTTTGGAAATTATAACAAGTCACAACCCAAAAGTTCATAACCCATTGTAACATAACCCATTATATTCGCTAATAACCAAGCAGTTGATGCGACTTAACATTAAATAAACTAAAAAAAATCTTGTGTGAAACACTCACACAACTTTCTCTTGCCAATGCAAATAATTAACAATAAACCTGTCATTAGTAATAAAACATTAGAAATAAACAAAAAACTAACCTCAATAAACATAACCTAATTTTAATAATGAGTGAAAAACGCAAAATGAAAATCAACCTGTTTGACTTTGAAATACGGAAAATCACTCTTTCACGTTAAACTCTGTAGAGAAAAATGCTGTAAATAAAATTTGTAGATCTTTTAATCTCCTATAAATTTGATTATATACACGTTTATCGTAAAATGCATACTAAGGCCGAAATCTTAAAAAAATCGATTTTTTACACGTTTTCGGGAGACAAAAACAGAAAATCACTAACCGCTAAACTAAGCGTTATACAAAAAAAGTATAAAATAAAAGTTTTAGTATTTTAAATTTTCTACATTGTTTATTGTATAAATTTTTGCGTTAGAATGCATATTTAAGCCGTAATCTTTAAAAAAAAATTTTTACTTGAAAATAGCCTTACCAATAATTTCAGCAAACTTGGCGCTTAGCCTATCTTGTAGAGCATAAAAAATTTAGTAAACCAGGCAATTTTTAAAAAAATCGTAGGACCAGGTTTTGAGAAAATTGCAAAAAAGTGAAAAATTACACGAATAAACTACTACTTCCGGTTGACCGATTTTGATGAAAATCTTTGCGTCGAGTCCGGTAGTTGTATCTAACTTAAGTTTCAAGTTTCAAGTTCGTACAATGTTCCGTTCTTGAGATATTCTGTTCACACACACACACTGATCAATCGCTAAAAACATGATTTTTGGATCAGAGGGTCTGATAACGTGTAGATCCGGTGAAAACTCGATTTCTTAAAATTGACATGGAAACAATACTTTCCTTCCTATATATTTATATAGGCAAGAGAAAGTAAAAAATATTTTTTAATTTATTTATTTATTTGAGACGGACGTTCCTGGTTCAAATCTTAGTAAAGGTAGTTATTTTACACGGATTTGATCACTAGACAGTGGTTACCGGTGTACTTTGATAGTTGGGGTTCAATTAACCATACTCTTTCAGGAATGGTCGGCCTGGGTCTGTCCAAGACTACACCTCATTTACACGTCAAACACATCATCCTCATCTCATTGGGTCATTAGATTGCATGTTGTTCTGAATTGAACAGATTGCAACGTACACACAATGATAAAAGTTTATTTATTTAAAGTCGCATCAAGTGATTGGTTATTAGCGATTCCGGTGGATCATGTGACTGTAACAATGGGATTTGACTTGTGAAAATTTCCAGACCCTGGCCGGGAATCGAAACCGGGACCTCCGCGTGGTAGGCTAATGCACGAACCACTGCGCTACGGAGGCGGCCGTAATATCTTTTTTTCTTTCTCTTGCCCTTTATGAATATAATATATAGGGGAAAAAATTTTGTTTTACGTCGATTTTTCGAAATCGAGTTTTCCGGATAATCGAGGTTACCGGATATACACGTTTTCAGGCCCCCTGAACCCAAAAAAAACATGTTTTGAGCAATTAGTCCGTGTGAACAAAGTATCTCAAACACGGGAAAGCGTACGAAGTTGAAACTTGGAACTTAAAATCTCTAAAACAATGGGATTTATTAAGATTGCGGTCTTAGTATAAATTTTACGACAAAATGTATAATATTAAAGTTACAGAAATCTACAACTTTTATTCTTAACATGTTTTTGTGCAGCGCTTTGTTTAGCGGCTATTATTAATGATTTTCGGTTTTATTTTTTATCAATTCGGTAAAAAAAATGATTTTTTAAAATTGCGATCTTAGTAAGCATTTTACGACAAAAATGTATATAATTAAAGTTGTAGGAAATTAAAAAACCTACAACTTTTATTTAAAAAATTGTTGTCAACTGAGTCTAATATACAGCCAATTACTGATTTTCCGTATTTTTGTGTCGAACAGAAGTTGTTTTTCATTTTTCTTGATTCATTCATGATTAAAATTAGGTTACATTTTTCATTTACATTGTTTACCTCACGATATTAAACATAGGTTACATTGGTCATTATACACTATGTCAAGAAAAAGTCGTGTGAGTGTTCCGTACAAGATTTTTAATTTGGAAATTACCATTTTATTTCGGCAACACAACGTTTACACAGGTTTAGAAATGCCGTTTCTTAATGGAGTAATTAAATAACAAACTTCTACCTGACCACCCAATTGCACTAATTTCTTAGTTTGTATCACGCGATTCTTGATTCTTTACAAGGAAACCCATAAAGGAAATTAAGATGTTAAAGAATAAAATTCAACCCTATTCCGTTAAGTTTACTTGTATTTTACATTACTACTTGTTTTACTTTCTCTTACCCAATTTGAAATGTAGGAAAGGAAAATTATGTTTTCATGTCACATTTTAAAAAACCTACTGGGTCCGTCAAGTTTGTACCATTGTCGCTGAGGTTCAGCTGATTTTGAAAGACGTAGGTTCCTGGTTCAAATCTTAGTAAAGGCAGTTACTTTTATATAATTTAAATACCAGACAGTGGTTACCGGTGTACTTTGATTCTCATTTCATTGGGTCATGGGGTTGATTATTGTTCTTAAATTAAACAGATTGCAACATACACACATTTGTTGATTAGGTCATCACTCAAAAGACTGGTTTGACCTCTAGAGGTTTTACTAAGTAAAATAATGAGTTAGTTGGTTTACAATGCCTTCCGTACTGAGTTGAAAAGTATACTTATCAACATACCAGGACTCTGAAAAGCACATATTTTTCACCCTGCCAATCACTTGTTGTTTAGGTCAACAGCCGAAAGGCTGGTTTGAACCTCTAGAGGTTTTACTAAGTAAAACAAGGAGTGAGGTGGTTTACCATTGCCTTCCTCACTGAGTGGAATAGTACGCTTATCAGCATGCCGGGCCCTCTGAAAAGCACATATTTTCCACTCTGTAAATGACACCTTCACTTCATTCACCACAGGGTCTGGCTGTACAATGAAATTCATTACTTTCAGAGAAAATAACTCTGATTAGGGTCTTTTACACCTCTACCTCTTCTGTTCTTAAATGATTCAGTCATTTAATTGACTGACCATGTGATAAGAAACAGAACTATTTATTTTAGCCCTGCAACAAACAGATTGTGTGTAAATAATTTGACACTCCACCTGTCTGTTATGGGCAGGTCAATCACTTATCACCCTGCAAATTCAGTTCAATCACAGGGTTTGGATGTATAATGAAATTCATTTCTTCTCTAAGAGGAGATAACTGTGAATAGTGTCGTTTACACCTCTACCTCTTCTGTTCTTAAATACTTCAGTCATTTAATTAGATAACCATGTTATAAGAAACAGAACTATTTTTCTGCAGCCCTAAAACTAACAGATTAGATGCAAATAATTTAACACTCCACCTGTGTATTGTGACACACATTAGAGTACATACATTAGATTAGTGGGTACACACATTAGATTAAAAAAAAAATTAGCGAGTTTTCACTGGAACTACCGGTTATTAGTTCTTTTGAGCTCAAAAACCATGGTTTTATTATTTTTTAATAGTTTATTTTATTGTTGTATTGTCTTCATGTAACGTCATCTCGTTACTGGGATGTTCGTTTGGTATTTTGAATTTGTCGCGGCGTTGTGACGTCATCCTGGTGTTGTGCGCTCTGTTGGGGAGTTTTGCTACCTGCCCGTTTCTGACCTGTTCGTTCTGTTGTAAGATGTCTTTCGAAAAGTATTGTGCGTATAGGTTATGTTCTGTACGTTGTTAGTGATATTTTATTTGATTTTATTAAATCATATTATTTATTTATTTATTTATTATGAGTTACTTCTTTTACCCTACCCGTAGGGTTCCACCTATGGTTTCTGTCTTTGGGTTTCTACTTGGTGTTTAACCTGGGTTTCTATTAACCGTTTCTTTTAATGATTTCTACTTCTGATCTCAACTTTGATTTCAAATTACATTTAAAGTAAAGTAAAGAGCATGCGTTTGAAATGATGGCTAATTATTATTATTATTATTCAAAGATCTGGATTTGGTAATGTACACCTTATTTTTTTATATTCTTATTGGATATTCTTCATCGAGTAGTTTTGGTTATGACTGAGGAAATCAACCTCGCCAATATAAGAAGATGGATCGCCTAACCAACTACTTTACTATTTATGGAGACGTACCTTTTTAAAGTGAACTAGTTTTGTAAAACAAAATAATATAATGTGCTAAATTTTTTTATAAAAAAATTTTTTTTGAGAAATGGGAAAATAATAATTTATATTTTTTTTGGGGGGTTGTCGACAACTCTATTTTGTTAATTTTCGCAGGGTGCACCCACCTTTTTTTGATCTGTATTATTTGTAATATTGTTAACATGGAACGACTCCATATTCTTGTTACTAATCCATAAACTTAAAAATATTTTTTTTATATTTTTTTTTTGAAGAAATTGATAATTTTCACATAAATGAAATCTTGTAATTTGCGTCTATTTAAATTTAACTATTATAAATTTTTGATATTTTTTTTGATTATTATTCTTTTGGTAAAATTTTGAGCCATCCATAACTTTGCATGTATTTTTGCTCTTTTCTTGTTGACCTAATTTAATATTAAATTTTTCTATTGGTGCAACTGTTACTTTGTTTAATTTATGTTTTCCCTTAGCAACCACAATTCTACGCTTCCTGTTTTTTTTTATTTATTGTTGTGTTTTTTTATTTTATGTTCACCTCAATTAGTACCGTTTTTAACGAGGTGTTACATTCAATAGTCTAAAGGCGTTAACAGCTATAGACTGACAAGCTCCAAGGCTTTAGAAATAATTTAAAATTTTTGAATCTATTTTATTTACCCTATAATTTTGATTTTTTATGTATTGAGGTTTATCTCTTGGAACTGTTCTTTATCTTCAAACTGAAGTTTCATTTTGACACTCTTTCTACCCAATTTAGTTCGTTTGTCTCTTATTATTGTTTATTTTGTAGACTATTATTGTTAATGATTAAGGTGTATATTAATTTACTAGTGAAATTTTGATTTAGTTTGTGATAGGCCTACTGTTTACTTTTGTATTTAATTTATTTTTTCTGCCATTGGGCCACTTTGGCCTGTTGTAAACAATGTATTGTAAATAAATAAATAGGGTATACTAAGAATGGTATTGGAAAATAAGGAAATAAGTTTTTTTATTATTATTATTATTATTATTATTATTGTTTTGATAATTGTTTTTTTTTACTTGGCTGTTAGCTTGGTTGTTTTTACTTTCTCTTGCCTATATGAATATATAGGAAGAAAAGTATTGTTTTCATGTCGATTTTTCGAAATCGAGTTTTCACCGGATCTATACGTTTTCAGACCCCCTGAACCCAAAAAACATGTTTTTAGCGATTGGTCTGCGTGTGTGTCTGTGTGTGTGTGTCTGTGTGTGTGTGTGTGTGTGTGTGTGTGTGTGTGTGTGTGTGTGTGTGTGTGTGTCTGTGTGTGAACAGAATATCTCAAGAACAGAACATCGTACGAACTTGAAACTTCAAACTTAAGTTACATACCACTACCGGACGCGACACGAACATTTTCATCAAAATCGGTTAACCGGAAGTAGTAGTTTATTCGTATAATTTTTCACTTTTTTGCGATTTTCTCAAAAACTGGTCCTACGATTTTTTTTAAAATCGCCTCATTTACTAAACTTTTTATTCTCTATAAGATAGGGTAGGCGCCATGTTTACTGAAATTCTGGGTAAGGCTGTTTTCACGTAAAAACATTTTATTTTTAAGATTGCGGCTTTAATATGCATTTTAGCGCAAAAATTTATATAATAAAAGTTGTAGAAAATTTAAAAACCTACAACTTCTGTTTCAAACATTTTTTTGTATAACGCTTAGTTTAGCGGTAATTTGCGATTTTCTGTTTTTTTTTCTCACGAAAACGTGAGAAAAATCGATTTTTTTAACATTTCGGTCTTAGTATGCATTTTACGACAAAAGTGTATATAATTAAATTTATAGAAAATTAAAAGATCTACAACTTTTGGTTAGAGCATTTTTCTCTACAGAGCCTAGTTTAGCGTGAAAGCGTGATTTTCCGTATTTTTAAGCCAAACTGAGTTCGATTGTCATTTTGCGTCATTCACTCATGATTAAAATAAGGTTATGTTTTTGAGGTTAGTTTTTGTTCATTTCTAATGTTTTAATACTAATGTTAGGTTTATTGTTAATTATTTGCATTGGCAAGAGAAAGTTGTGTGAGTGTTTCACACCAGATTTTTCTTATTGTTAGTGTTTGTTTTCTTTCTCATTGTTATCTTTCCACGCTGTAGGTGTGGTATCATTGCCAATCCCTGCACAAATTTATTTATAAGCTTATAGGCATATGTAGTTAGTTAGTGTTTTTTCTTTTAATGTCCCCTGGATTTACGTCCCAATAGATAAGTGCAGCGTTTCAAGGATTTCTATCTGTTGCTGCACTTTAACTTTCATGTAGGTCGTCACCGCTTTCCTGTTAGTCACTTTCATGGAGGTTGGATGGCTGTAAGGGGTGAGCGGAGGCCATCAAACAAAAAAATGTTGTCTTCATTATTATTAGTAGTAGTAGTGTTAGGGAGTTTGGGAGCCCCCATTAAAAATAAAATATTATTTTCTGACAAATATAATGGAATTAAGAAAATAATATTGTCAAATATTTGTAATTGCAATCTACAAACTATCTTTGCTCTAATAAATTTCGTATATTAACTTACCTATAAATAGTGAATTGAACTGTTAAATATTTTATTAGAAACGGTTACCAGAATGACGTAGCGTATCATAGTTAAATAATAAAATGAGCAATCTAATTTAAATGTAGGTTCAACTGCCCTAGCTATTAGGGTGTGATCACGGAAACACATTTAGGTTAGGCTAATAAGGTTAACTCTGTGGAACTTTAAAAGACAAAGTACTGTTCACAACACCAACTTTTTCTTTATTACATACCCTGGTTTCACATCCTTTTAAATTTGTAATAGGGACTTTTAAGGGTCTGTTAAAAATAAATTTGTTATTAGAGCGGAAGTGTAATTTTCATCGAATTTAATGAAAATGTGCTAATGATTTCATGATCAACTGAGATAACTTTTTTGTAAATTTTCAATCATTTACATTTTACTGTATTTTTCACCAATAATAATGAATACCCTAAAGTATTACGTTTTTTTGACACTTTCAATCGAAATTAGTATCTGTTATTAAATTAATACAACAATTTCTAAATGTGAAGCTAATGTTCTAAAATTGATTTACTTGAAGGAGCGTGCAGTCATCGCCACAGTCCTACAGTTGATCAAGAAGATCTCTTGGCCAGAGGCGCTTCAAACATCTGCGCTGAGCACCCGGTATCGCCCTATTACGTATTTTAAAAAAATATTGGCTACCTACGCAAACACAGCTCAATGAAGTATTTTTTGGTTTAATATTATTTTTTATAGCCTCGTTAAAAGAAATTTTAGATTGAAGGAATTTAAGTTGAAGGAGCTTATTTTAATGTGGTTCTTAACAAGAAATCTAAATTATTTTAATGAGGTATTTCATTGAGCACTAGATATTTAGAACTCAACCAAATTATTTGATAGAAGTATATTAAGACGGATCAGGGGGCTCTGCCTCTTGTATCCCCTCTCTGCTAACACAGCCTGTTACACTCCAAAGAACATAGCCTAATAATAAAAATGTATACAGGAAAAAATATATATAAAATAAATATATATATTTTTTTTTTTTTGGAGGGGGCTCCTAAACTCCCCTACACCCCGCCGTTCCACCCACTACTATGGCTGGTCGCAAGGATGCAAGGTGGTACAGTAGAACAGCAATAGAATATCGCCTCAGTATACCGCACCATTATAACTTAACGTAGTCATTCTATCTTCACTAAAAAACAGTCAGCCGCCGAGCTTAACATACACCACATAGACACAAATAAAATAAAAATACATAAAATAACATAAAGATCACACAGTATTTACAGCCTTCTTTCACAGTATCCTGTACAGTTTTTCTTTAATTTTACTATCTCTATGAAACAGATCTACCACTCCATTTATTTCATTGGCTGTAGCTATACACCTATTGTTTGGAGCTATTTTACTTTTTGTGGCTCCAGCAAACAGCCTGAAACTTCTTAAAGCTGTGCAAGGCACCTTCAGAAAAACCTTCGAGATATCCGGAACTTCAACTCGTGAATGCAGAATGTTGTAAAAAATATATGGAACTTCGATCACTCTACGTCGCGTGCTCAGACTCTGAAGCCCATAGAATGAGAGGGCATCCTCATAGCCATCAAATTTTCTCCCAGATCTACATTCTAACTTATAAATTAGTCTTTTCTGCACCCTCTCTAGTTCCTTTTCTGTGACGTCTCTTCTATAGTTCCACACCGTCGAAAAATATGTGAACATCATATTAAAAATAAATACAAACAACAATTACTGTATAACTAAAGTTTGATGTAAATAACGCCGCCTCCGTAGCGAAGTAGTTAGCGCATTGGCCTGCCACGCGGAGGTCCCGGGTTCGGTTCCCGGCCAGGGTCTGGAAATTATTACTTGTCAAATCCCACAGTTAATGTTATATAATCCACCGTAGTTGCTTATCACCCAGCAGTTGATGTGACTTTTAATAACTTAGGTTTTTTTTGGTTTTTTGGTTTAACGTCCGACTTATCTGCAATTACTGCTAATGCAGATGGTGAAGGATGAAATAATTGTTTTTAACGTATGAAAACATGCCGTGCCTGAATGCGATTCGAACCCAAGACCGCATAATGAGAGGCGAGCACATAACCAACTACGCCAATACGACCTGCAACTTAGGTAATTAAAAAAAGGTTTGTTTTTTGTTAGAATTTTAAGTTTTGTTTTGCAATATTAAGTACCAAGCTTATTAAAAAATAGGCTATGTTTAGTAAAAAAAATTTTTACCGATTTTCTGTCTGTTTTGATTTAATGAAAAACAAGTTTTTTTAAAGTTTGTGTTTGTCTCTTATATTGACCTAATTTACACCGTTCTCTTAAGAATTAAATTTTTGCAAGTTTTGTTTAAATATTTTTTGTATTTTTGACCCGTTTACAAAGTTCATGTACTCAAACCTAAAGGAAACATGTTTTTTAACCGATTTTAAAGTATTTTGTCAGATATCTCAAAATCTGCTGCAGTTATAGGTCTGGGACTTGTTTTATTCATATTGGCAGCTCATTTTCATAAAACCTATTCAATTCAGAACCTTAATTAATAACGCCCTAAAAATTTCAGAATGGCTTCATTATAACGGGAGAACAGAAATCCGGTCGTTTTCTTTTCGCCAGCTGTAACTCGCTAACAAAGCATTTCCAGACCTATGTTTATGTGAACATTTCCATTAGTTTCACCAGAGGAACAAACCCTAAAAGTTTCTCCGTTTCTCCGTTTCTCCGTGGTGCACTCTGTGTATGATATGTCAAAAATATTCATGTACATTAGGAATAGACTGCAGATTGTTCATTACTTGGGTTAAATAGGCGATCACAAAATATTTATCTTCATTGGTAAGAAACCGCATCAACCATTCTATTTATTCTAAACTATTATAAAACACATTGTTGTTTAGTTTTTACGTTACACACGTAATGCACGTAATGGACGTTTTTACGTAACCAATCATAATCTTTAGGAAGACCTAAAAATACAACAGTTCGAGACATTATAAACACAAAACGCAACTCATTACACACAAAGGCAATTGACCACATAAATCAAAATGTCCAATCTCTTTCAACTAACCATTAATTTTTAATTAATTTTAAAGCACATTTAAAATTAATTTTTCATACCTATTTAAAATAATTTCATAAAAAAATCATCCGTCATCCTAGTTCATAAATCATCATCATTATTGATGATGATGATTAAATTGATCACTGGATCGATTCACATTCACGCAATTCCCAAACATTTATCATCTCCTTTACTAGTTGTGCTCTTAAAAAAATTGTTCAGTTGTAAATAAAAATAAAGTTGAAGCTAAAAAAAGTTGTACCTTTATTTTTTCCTAGAACTATATTGTCGTAGAATCAACCGTGATTTTTTAAAATTAATTAGTGTGTAATAGGAAGTGACCGTAACAACTTTTCCAATTTTTTATTTCAATTGTCTTTTTTTCGTTTTTACTGTATTTCTATTATTCAATAGAAATAACGTCTTCATTAAAAAAACATATTTTATTGTAGTTAAAGTTAACAAAATTGTCTATTCTCATACATTTTGTTGCTCTTATAAAGACATTTATTAAAGAATATGTTTCATTTTTCTAAATTTTTTATTGTTCATATTGTTGAAAATTTTCAATTTATATAAAAATTGCCTTGTTTGACATTAAATTTATTCGTTTTATGCATACATGATATCAAAGAATTTTTTCTCTTTTTTACGGCAGTGTTTTTCATGGAATCTTTATATTTTGAAAATTAAGTTCAGTACCTGGAAAATTTGAACTGTAGATACACTTTGTTTCCCATCTAAATTTTCTCATAATTATAATTTGACAGAATAATTAATCCTTTTACGTTAACTTGATCATTGTTATCATTAAATTAATTACGATATACGACCGATTTTGAGCTCTAGTTACACAGTGGGATCTACTTGCCGTCTCTCAGATAAATAAATTATTTATCTTAAATTTGATAACGCTAAATAATTTATCTTGCAAGAAAGGTTTTTGTCTATAGCAACCAAATAATCCATTAACATAAATATGTAAAAATATATTTTACAAAACATATTAAAAATCAGTTCCCAAATTATGGTTTGGTCAATAATTAGTTAAAAACTTAACTTCCAAACAATGTATGTATGGTATCATTGGATTTCCTCAAAAACGGTTTTAACGATTTTCATTAAATTTCCTTTATACAAACATTGTTGAAATAACACAGGATGGTAGAAGCACAAGTGATATCAAAAGTAAAATTACTCAAGCTAGAAAAACCTTTGAAATGAAAAACAGCTTACTGACTACAAACATAGATTTACATATTAGGAAAAATTTCTTAAAACACTATGTTTGGAGTGTAGCATTATACGGGAGTGTAATATGGGTGATAGGGGCTGTAGAAAGGAAGAGGATAGAAGCTTCTGAAAATGTGGTGTTATAGGAAAATCTTAAAGATTAGGTAGGTGGACAAGATAATTTATTTAGAGGTTCTTAGGCGAGAGGATGAAAAAAGAAGTATATGGAAGCATCTTAACAGAAGAAGGGATAGGTTAGTGGGGCATATTCTAAGACATCCAGGTATTGGGCTATCAATAATGGAGGGTAATTGTGAGGGAGTGAATTGTAGGGGGAGGCAAAAGTTAGAATTTATAAAGCAAATCACAAAACATGTAGGGTGTTACAGGTATGCAGATATGAAACGACTTGCGCAAGACAAAACAGCTTGGAGAACTGCATCAAACCAGTCGAGAGACTGATGACAAAAAAACAAACATTGTACCATATTTACCATGTAATGAATTTCTTATTTTAGTTTTTCCATCATCATCATCTGTCAAGAATTAGGCTTAGTGTTCTGTTTCGGCATCCATCTCTTTTTGGGTCTTCCCAAATTCTCTTCCCTCTAGGTTTATATATTTATGCTCGTAGAAGAAGTCTGTGTGCTGGCATGCGAAGTAAATGGTTGGACCACTTTCTCTTATGTATTTTTAATGCTTCACACAGTGACTGAAAATTTAACTAGGCGCTTATAGTTTCGTTATTCGCTCTATCTAACCGGGTACAATGTTTGATTCCCCGCAAAAATCTCGTTTGAGCAGCCTGGATATGAGATTCATTCCTCTTTAGTGACAATTATGTTTCACTCCCATGTATTATGAGTGGTATAGTCATTGCTCCATAAAATTTTCTTTGGGTGTCTTGTTTAGTTTTCTTTCCTGTTGACCTGCGAATAAGAAGAGCATACAGCGTTGAATTTTGCTAGTTTCTCACAAACGCCATTATCCTTGTCATAGGAAATCCAACATCCCAAATATTTGTAAGCTCTAACCTGTTTTATAGTTGCTAAGTATACTTTTTGAGTGGACTGGCCATCTTCCCTTAAATGCCATAATCATTGATTTTCACAACGATATTCTCATGCCATTTCATTTTTTTTATTTTATCTAATACCTATATAAAATTCTCGTGTCACAGTGTTAGTTGCCATACTCCTCCAAAACGGCTTAAACGATTTTGATGAAATTTTATATGTACGGTAGGTCTGAGAATAGGTTTTTATCAATTTTTTTTATACCCCTAAGTGATAAGGGCGGTCCACCCCAAAAAATTTTATTTTATTTTTTGGAGAAAACTTTTATTTTTTTATAATGTGGCATTAAAAAAATACATACACTCCTAAATTTTCAACCTTCTACCACCAACCCCTATTTGTTATAGCAATATTAGTAATTTAATAATTATCTACTCTCGGCGGTCGACAACTGATCAGTTGTCACTCGATCACTTATTCCCGCCAGGCGTCTACTGGTGTCACTCTCACTTCGTAAACAGCACAGAGTAGGGATGAGAACGAAGCTGGTCTCCGGTCTTTCTCACACAATAAGCTTTCTCTTACTTCCTTTACTGTTTTCGGCCATTATTATTGTTTGTGCATCGATCGTAGTAGTGACGTTTACAATTATCATTTTGTGCCCCTGGCATTAGTTTTTTGTTTTACGTCTGACTGTTCTGCAATTTCTGCTAATACAGCCGGTGGATAATGATGGTAATGAAAATGAGTGATGAAAAAATGCCAGACCTGACCGGGAATCGAACCTGGTACCCCGCCGTAAAAAACCAATTGTGCTAACCACTACGCTAACAGGCCTTAGATAAAATAAAATAAATTTCATATTTTCCAAAAAAACATGTTTTCTGTTCTTGGGCGTAGCAATGCGCGCCGGGTACCGCTAGTTATAAAATTATAAGTCATAAAATTATGAAAAACCACCCGAAAATGTCAAAGAATAATTAAAAATACTTATTAATTCAAAAGTACTTTAATGGCTTAACCACATCGTCAGCTCATTACAACACTTAAAATTATACCATTATAACATTTATTCTATTTACTTTTTCAGAGACGTAAACCTCATCTGTATTTCATGTCAATTTCTGTAATTTCCATGTATCTCTGATTAAATAGAAGTTATAATAGTGTAATTTTAAGAGTTGTATAAGTTGACGATGCGATAAAGGCACGAAAATTGGTAAAATTGGTTTCAATTGGTAAAGTGTTCTTACTTATTTTTGTTTGACCATTTTTGGTGACTTTTAACAATCTTATTTACAATAAAATTAAAGAATAAGATATAAATATTTAATTTAAAAGTTATTTAAATTCTTTTGTGTAATACTTATTTTACAGTAATTTTGATTCAGTACTTTCTTAACTTTACTTTACTTTAAATCTCATTGAAATTGACTAATTTTTTAAGAGAAAAACTTCAATTTTGTGTCTTTCGTGAACAGCTTGATGTTGTTTTGTTCGTGTAATTTCGTGGTATGAACTGAAAATAAAAATTCTGTAAAATCTACATTAAAATGTAGTTTTATCTGTATATTGAGAATTCACGAATATAACAGGGTGGTTTTCCGTACCGTTATTATCAGGTTACTAATGACTACGACTACGTCCGCAAATTGCACGGGATTATTTTTCTGTTCTGTAAAAGGAAGGGAGTGGTATGTCTACAAATGTTCTTCAAGGCTTTGCGCTTTTTAAAAATTGTTTCAAATCACTATCTTATTACGTATATACTTTGTATTACAGTCAGAAATAAAAAAGATTTGGTGTAAAACACTCACACGACTTTTTCTTGGCAATGAAAATAATGAACAATTTAACCTAACATTAGTAATAAAACATTTGAAATAAACAAAAAACTAACCACAAAAACCATAACCTATTTTAATCATGAGTGAATGATGCAAAATAAAAACCAATCTTAGTTTGGCTTAATAATACGGAAAATCACTTTTTCACGCTAAACTAGGCTCTGTAGAGACGAATTGTTATGAATAAAAATTGTGGATCTTTTAATTTCCTATAAATTTGATTATATACATTTTTGTCTTAAAATGGATACTACTGCCAAAACCTCAAAAAATCGATGTTTTTACAGATTTTCATGAAAAAAAAATAACAGAAAATCACTAATTACCGCTAAACTAAGCGTTATACAAAAAATGTTTAAAATTAACGTTGTAGATTTTTAAATTTTCTACAACTCTTGTTATACTGTTTTGCTCTAAAATGCGTATTAAAGCCACAATCTTAAAAAGCGATTTTTTTCTACAAGAGCACAGCCTCACCAAGAATTTCAGTGGCACTTACCCTATCTTATAGAGTATAAGAAACATAGTAAATGAAGTGATTTTAAGAAAAAAATCGCAAAAAAGTCAAAAATGACAAGAATAAACGACTAGTTTCGGTAGACCGATTTTAATGAAAAATTTCGTGACGAGTCCTCTAGTAGTGTCTAACGTACTTCAAGTTTCAACTTCGTATGATGTTCCGATCATGAGATATTTTGTTGACACGCGCGCGCGCACGCACGCACACACACACACACACACACACACACACGCATACGCACCAATCGCTAAAAACATGTTGTTTTTGGGTTCAGGGGGTCTGAATATAGGCAAGAGAAAGTAAAAAAGTTTATTACTATACTAGAGCAAAAACAAACTTAAAAAAATGAATGGTCACCTCCTTAATCTAGTGGGTAGGTTTTACGATGCAAACCAGAGATTCCAGGTCAGATTTTGGAAAATTATTACACGTTCAAACCCATTCATTGTTCCTTAGCCTAAAGTTATCGCTAATGTTAAAGATGTAATAAAACGTTAATCAAATTTTTAAACATGAAAAAAATTATGTATGTGCAATGCTTTTTAAATGATGCATAAAAAGCATTGCACATACATAATTTTTTTCATGTTTAAAAATTTGATTAACGTTTTATTACATCTTTAACATTAGCGATAACTTTAGGCTAAGAAACAATGAATGGGTTTGAACGTGTAATAATTTTCCAAAATCTGACCTGGAATCTCTGGTTTGCATCGTAAAACCTACCCACTAGATTAAGGAGGTGACCATTCATTTTTTTAAGTTTGTTTTTGCTCTAGTATAGTAATAAACTTTTTTACTTTCTCTTGCCTATATTCAGACCCCCTGAACCCAAAACAACATGTTTTTAGCGATTGGTGCGTATGCGTGTGTGTGTGTGTGTGTGTGTGTGTGTGTGTGTGTGTGTGTGTGTGTGTGTGTGTGTGTGTGTGTGTGTGTGTGTGCGTGCGCGCGCGCATGTCAACAAAATATCTCATGATCGGAACATCATACGAAGTTGAAACTTGAAGTACATTAGACACTACTAGAGGACTCGTCACGAACTTTTTCATTAAAATCGGTCTACCGAAACTAGTCGTTTATTCTTGTCATTTTTGACTTTTTTGCGATTTTTTTCTTAAAATCACTTCATTTACTATGTTTATTATACTCTATAAGATAGGGTAAGTGCCACTGAAATTCTTGGTGAGGCTGTGCTCTTGTAGAAAAAAATCGCTTTTTAAGATTGTGGCTTTAATACGCATTTTAGAGCAAAACAGTATAACAAGAGTTGTAGAAAATTTAAAAATCTACAACGTTAATTTTAAACATTTTTTGTATACCGCTTAGTTTAGCGGTAATTAGTGATTTTCTGTTATTTTTTTTCATGAAAATCTGTAAAAACATCGATTTTTTGAGGTTTTGGCAGTAGTATCCATTTTAAGACAAAAATGTATATAATCAAATTTATAGGAAATTAAAAGATCCACAATTTTTATTCATAACAATTCGTCTCTACAGAGCCTAGTTTAGCGTGAAAAAGTGATTTTCCGTATTACTAAGCCAAACTAAGATTGGTTTTTATTTTGCATCATTCACTCATGATTAAAATAGGTTATGGTTTTTGAGGTTAGTTTTTTGTTTATTTCAAATGTTTTATTACTAATGTTAGGTTAAATTGTTCATTATTTTCATTGCCAAGAAAAAGTCGTGTGAGTGTTTTACACCAAATCTTTTTTATTTCTGACTGTAATACAAAGTATATACGTAATAAGATAGTGATTTGAAACAATTTTTAAAAAGCGCAAAGCCTTGAAGAACATTTGTAGACATACCACTCCCTTCCTTTTACAGAACAGGAAAATAATCCCGTGCACATTGCGGACGTAGTCATTAGTAACCTGATAATAACGGTACGGAAAACCACCCTGTTATATTCGTGAATTCTCAATATACAGATAAAACTACATTTTAATGTAGATTTTACAGAATTTTTATTTTCAGTTCATACCACGAAATTACACGAACAAAACAACATCAAGCTGTTCACGAAAGACACAAAATTGAAATTTTTCTCTTAAAAAATTAGTCAATTTCAATGAGATTAAAAATGTTTGAAATGAAGCTCGCAAAAATGTTTGTACTGATACTTTGTACGCGATTGAAAATGACCCAAATTTTTTGGAAACGATAATAACATGTTATGAAACGTGGTTTTTTACTCATGATCCAGAAACGAAGCGCCAATCCAAGCACTGGAAGAGCCGAACTTCACCGCGAGCCAAAAAAGCTCGAATGAGTAAGTCAAAATTTAAAGCAGTGATGATGGTTTTTTTTATATCCATGGGATTGTGTGCCTTCACTGGGTTCCTGAAGGTCAAACAATTATTCAATATTATTATCTTTAGATACTTTCTAAACTACGTCAAAAAATAAGGCAAAAACGCCTCGAAATGTGGAAGGACAAATCATGGGTTCTCCACCAAGACAATGCGCCAGCTCATTCCGCGTTATGTGTCAAAAGGTTCCTAGCCAAGTACAGCATCTAAGTGTTAGAACATCCATCTTATTCACCAGATCTTGCACCATGTGACTTCTACCTTTTCCCTAAGGTGAAATCTGCATTAAAAGGGATTAGATTTTAGTGTGGAAGCTGTAAAAGAGAAAGCGGCAAGTGTCCTGAAGGAGCTGATAGAAGGTGACTTTCAGCACTGTTTCCCACAAAGGAAAATTCGTATGGAGCGCTGTAGGAATAGAGAAGGAGTGTATATTGAAGGTGACAATAAGTGATTATGTAAAAAATTGAAATAAAATTTTTTACAACGTCAGTCTCGTTATTCAATAGCCAAACCTCGTATGTCCTGGCACATGGTTTTTTTTACCCATATTTGTACTATATGTTAACTCCACTGCCTCGGTTATTGGAATGAATATGGTGATAGGAATAGATTTTGTATAAAAATTAATATAAAAGTTAAGCTAAAGGTTGTATTTTTTTGGAAATGTGTTGTTTAGGTCATCAGCCGAAAGGCTGGTTTGAATCTCTAGAGGTTTACCAAGGTTAACAAAGATGGAAGTGGTTAACGATTGCCTTCCTCACTGAGTGGAAAAGTATCCTTATCAGCATGTCAGGCTTTTTAAAAAGCATTTTTTTCCACCCTGCAAATGACACCTTTACTTGATTCACCACAGGGTCTGGTTGTTTAATGAGATTCACTTCTCTGAGAGGAGATAACTGTGACTATTATCTTTTATACCTCTACCTCTTTTATTCTTAAATGCTTCAGTCATATAATTGGCTTTTCCGGCCGCATTGGCGTAGTTGGCAACGTGCTCACCTCTCATCATGCGGTCTTGGGTTCAAATCCCATTCAGGCACGACATATTTTCATACATTACAAAATTTCATTTCATCCTTCATTGTCTGCATTAGCAGTAATTGCAGAACAGCTGGACGTTAAACTAAAAAATATATATATATGTATAATTGGCTTACCATGTGATAAGAACAGAACTATTTTTTTGTAGCCCTGGAACTAGCAGATTGAGTCCAAATAATTTACCACTCCACCTGCCTGTTATGGGAATTTTTTTGGAAATAAAGTATTATTATTATTATTATTATTAGTGCTTAATTCAAAATAATTTATACCTACTGTATTCTGTTTAAAACCTCATAGAAGTCGACTAATTTGTTTAAGAGAAAATTGTAATATTATATTTTTTATAAACAGCTGGATGTTGGTTTGTACGTGTATAATTTTGTAATATGTATGAAAAGAAGAAATCTGTAAAATCCACATAAAAATGGAGTTCTGTTTTTAAGAATTCACAAAAATAACAAGGTGGTTTTGGGTACCATTAATTTTTTTACCATCACGTTACTACCGGTTGCGTCCACACTGCACACGAGATTAATCCTAGTCTCATTGGTGTGCATTAAAACCCTTGTTTATGGGCTTTTCCAGATTCATTACGCACCTTAATTTTTCTTCTTAAAATTACATAATATTTTAATGATGTCTTTTCATTAAAAAAATATAATTGAAAATTATACTGACGCAGTTTAAAATACGTAAATAAGGTAAAACAATTGTATTATCGTTTAAATAACTGGATATGATGTGTAAATTTTGATGCATGACGTTAAATTTGGTGAACGGTAAACACGGAAAGGTTTGTAGCTACCTGTTAACTGTTGATTGTGATATAAGTTTATATGTTTTCGCGTGTGTGCAAGAACTTTTAGATAAGGGAGGGATTTTCCCTTTTCCCTTCGTACTATTCATCCCTATACAACCCCCACACAGCAAAACTTCCCTCTTCGTAACCATCCGGCTTATAAAGCCATAACACCAGAAACATTCTGCGTTCATTCATTCAACATCGTACGACCAGAAAACACACAACCGACAAGTGTTTTAATCTACATCTAGTCAATCATATTTTATCAGTTGTTCTACAATTTTAAATTCTAAAACATTCATTTTATTATCTTTTCTTAAATAAATCGGAATAATAATACATTTTTAACTTTTTCTTCTTCAAAAATACCGTCTCAGATGTATTTAAGGTCAGCTTGTCTAGTTAACTTTTTATTTCTGATCGTCGTTATTGCAAGCACTTGCTGTCAAGGAAGGCCCAACAGGTTTGTCGAAAAAAATATTTCAAACTTTTTTTTAACTTATAAAATTTATTTTTTTAATGTGTACGACCTCAAAGAAAATGAATGAAAATGTATTTTTGTTTTTTAAATCTAGGTACCAAGATGTGTTGAAAGTAAACGTTCATCTATCGCGTGAAATTAAACATCTTTGTGTATCCTAATTTAAGTACATTTTTAATAAAAAATATTTTCGTGAATTACCACAATTTTTTATTTCGTTAGTAATCTTTTTTTTTATTATTTCTGAATAAAATTTTTACCGGTCACTATTAGAAAATAAATACTGTGATTTTTTTTAAATGGCTGAAATTGTGATATGTATTCATATCTCGATTACTTTTTATTTTCTCTTGCCTATATGAATATATAGGAAGGAAAGCATTGTTTTCATGTCGATTTTTTGGACTTACAATCATCAATACAGTCTTATAATTAATTGGCGTTTCTTTTTTCTGGTTAAGAAAATCCCTTGACTAAAAGCCTTTCACATGTTTTTTCTGAGTATCTCAACGTACATAAATTTTTAAAATAAATTAAACTTTTCAGTTCCAACGTCCGGAAAACAGGACGTTTATATCTTTCACGTAGTTATGAAATCCGATTTTTCGGACGTCTGTAAGTTATGCATAAATTGCCAACGTCCGGATAACCGAACATTTCCAAAAAAACTTTTGAAAAAAATTATTGGAAAAAATGTATTTTGACAAGCTGGTTGAATCGCCTCCGTGGCGTAGTGACTAGCGCTCTAGCCTTTAAAGCGAAAGGTCTCGGATTGGATTCCCGGCTAGGGTCTAGAAACTTTAACACGTTAAAATCACCGTTAAGTTACTAAAACCCACAATAGTTGCTAATGACCAAGCTGTTGGTGCGACTTTAAATAGACTAAAAAAAACTATTATGAATATTTTCAGTGTGAGAACGATTTCTTTTTTCTTATGAACACAATAAAAATAAATTTTTTTACAGGACATTTTATTTTTCTTTTACGTTGAAATTTTGGTCGGCAATGGCAGGTTACGCCTGCAGGTTTTCATAATAAGGGCTGGCACTTTTTGAACACTCTTATTCAAATTAAATGGCACTTCAGGCTCAAACTTTTAAATATTGTTTCGTCACTGAAAGGGTTAAAAAATATGTATTGAAATGGAAAATCAATAAAAAATATTTTGTTAATTTTTTTAGTTTATGTGGGTTTATAATTCTAATATTTATAAACTCAATAAAATATTAAAAATGTATTTTATTTTTTATTTTAATCTAGATAGGTACCAAAAATATTGAAAGTTAACTTTTTATCGCATAGAATTGAAATTCCTATGTATTTCGTTGTTAAAAGTACATTTTTAATGTGACTATTCTGTTATTTTCCAATTTTTAATTATTTTTAAATAAAATGATTAAGTGATATATTTTAAAGTAATATGTTTTAACATATTTATAATAAATTAGAATATGTTTTTTCTTTTCTTTTTTTAAGTTTATTTAAAGTCGTATCAACAGCTCGTTTATTAGCTACTATGGTTGTTTATGTAACAGTCGGTTTTAAGTTTTGAAAATTTCCAGACCCTAGCCAGGAATCAAACCCGGGACATTCGTGTTATACGGCTAGCGCGCTATCACTACGCTACAAAGTTGGCTTAGAATATATTAGTTTATATTAAATTTGTTAAATATTTGACGAATTTTTTAAGATTTTATTTGATTTTGTAGATTTTTGTAAACAGCCAGACGTAAAACAAAAAATTGATAATTATGTTAATATGACAAGATATCGTATAACAGGAGTAAGGCCCCTATTGGTGCCTTCCCAAAAATTTTTATTAAAAATCTTCTGAATTTTGAATAAAATTTATTTTAATTACATTATCAGTTCTCTACTCCAGCGTCTTTTAAGGCGTATTGTGGAATTTTCCGGTAGATGTTAAGATGGGAAGTGAACGTACAAGTAGGTTTTCATGTTCTTGTGACTTGTGAAAGCGTTTGTACAGATTTTTGATAAAATTTTTAAAGAAAGATATTTAAAAATTTGTTTGTAAGGCTTTTTTACTAACGTAAAATGATTTTTATATCATAACGTAATGTTTTTGACTGGAATTCTTAGTAAATTTGTATGTTTGGTTGAACCGTAAATTTGGAAGTCGTAAATCCATATAGATTTCAAAATTGTAAAATTAATGCATAATTTTTGTGCAACTGGTTATTTTCATCGTTTATGAAGTAGGAAATACAGAAGTTTTAGTCGGGAATTTAATAACAAACGTTTTTGTTTGGTATGTTTGCTCCAAGTCAGTCTTTTGTCAAACGTCACAACAAAATACTTGATAGTAACTCTTTTTTGTGAGAGGTTGATTGTCTTTTAACACACTGGTGGGCATTTTATTTAAATCAAGATTTTCAAAGATGAATTTATTGTTTATGTACCAGGGTATATCGTTCTGAAATTTTGATGTTAAAATTTTTATAAATACTTCACGGTTGTCCGCCGTATGTCTAAAATTGGTTTTAAAATTGATTTATCCAGAGTTATTTTCCGTGTTTCTGACAGCAGAGAATTATTCAATAAAAGACAATACATTTTACAAAAATTTAGGTCTTTTATTTATGTTTTCATTGCGCGTTTTTATTCCATGCCTAAATATCTCACAGTATCACATTGAGGGATGATGTTATTGTATAATTTTATCTACCAAACAATCGCATTTTCTTGAACTGAAATTAAAAAATACAGATTTTAATTTCTTTAGTTTGTATTCTTCCTTTTCGTGACCATTTTTCAAGTTTATCTAAATACTTTTGTAACAGTTTTGCAGAATTACTATTGAATGAAATAGTAGCTTTGTCATTTTGCAAAATTCAATGTTGAGGTTTTATTTTTGTACTTTCCTTTATAGATATTGTAATTAAAATTAAGCTATTAAACCGACTTTTTTGTCTCAAACAAATTTGTCTTTTAAAAAAACTGAATTATTTTAATGATCTCTAATAACTTCGTTACATTTTTTGTGTTTTAATACTTTTTGAACTTCGAGAAACTATAATTCTTTAAACTCTACTGTGTTCATAATTTTTAAAATTTGTGTTTTATTTATTTACTATTAATATCACAAAGCTCAAAGACATTATGGGTGTTTGGTTTCCTTTAATTTTTTCTTTTTCTTTGCCAGATCAGTAGTTATATTTTCCAAAGAAATGAACATTCAACGTAGCAGTAGGCGTATTTAAGAGCAAAAATTAGGTAAAGGATTTAAAGTATGATTAATATTGAATACGTTTTATGTAAAATAATTTATCTATTTAATAATAATTTATCGTGCTCGCCTGTCATCATGCGGTCTTGGAATCGAATCCCACTTAAGCAAGGCATATTTTCATACGCTAAAAAAAATCATTTCATCCTTCATTGTACAGTTACGACCCAATGTCTTCGCTAATGACCACTGTAGTTGATGTGACGTTAAATAAACAAAGAAAAAAATTATCTGTTATTTAATAAGCAACTTAATCATCAATCTCCAGTACACAATACAAAATATTTTTTAATAATATTTTCCATCGGGAAAAATATTTTTTAAAAACATAACTGCAAAATTTGATCGTTACTGATAACTGATTGTTTTTTTTTTGGCGTGAATTGCAACCGAAAAACCAATTGATATTTGTTATAAATAATGAAATAGTAATAATATTATTTAAATTGTATTAAATTTAATATGGCTATGTAATAATTTTAATTATTATGCTATGCAATAATTAATACTTTAATTCATCTGAAATTATAATTAAATTTTTTTCTCGTATATCTATGATCGTATGATAAAGCCTGGATGGAGCATTTTTGGAATCGGAATACAATTCACGGAAAAACAATTGGTACTATTTCCTGGATTTTTCCGAAAAAAGTTTCTTCATCATAAATTAATTTCATTTTATGAAAGATTAGTTTCTGTCGTCCTCCAAATAAAGATTCCTAATTGAATCGGTCATTTCAGAAAGCTCATAAGTCAAAATTTTATCTATTTTCTTTATTGCATGTTAGGACTGACTGAATGAAAAATCCACCAACCCCACAAGAGTTACATACGTCTGGCTTTTCTTAACTAAAATAAAAATCTGGTGTGAAACACTCACACAACTTTCTCTTGCCAATGCAAATAATTAATAATAAACCTAACATTATTAATAAAATATTAGAAATAAACAAAAACTAACCTCAAAAACATAACCTTATTTTAATCATGAGTGAATGACGCAAAATGACAATCGAACTCAGTTTGGCTTAAAAATACGGAAAATCACGCTTTCACGCTAAACTAGGCTCTGTAGAGACAAATGCTTTAAACAAAAGTTGTAGATCTTTTAATTTTCTATAAATTTAATTATATACACTTTTGTCGTAAAATGCATACTAAGACCGAAATGTTAAAAAAATCGATTTTTCTCACGTTTTCGTGAGAAAAAAACAGAAAATCGCAAATTACCGCTAAACTAAGCGTTATACAAAAAATTGTTTGAAATAAAAGTTGTAGAATTTTACATTCTCTACAACTTTTATTATATAACGTTTTGCGCTAAAATGCATATTAAAGCCGCAATCTTAAAAAGAAAATGTTTTTACGTAAAAACAGCCTCAAGCAGAATTTTAGCAAACATGGCGCCTACCCTATATTGTAGAGCATAAAAAATGTAGTAAACCAGTTGATTTTAAAAAAAATCGTAGGACTATTTTTTGAGAAAATCGCAAAAAAGTGAAAAATTATACGAATAAACTACTACTTCCGGTTGACCGATTTTGATGAAAATGTTCGTGTCGCGTTCGGTAGTGGTATGTAACTTAAGTTTCAAGTTTCAAGTTCATACGATGTTCCGTCCTTGAGATATTCTGTTCACACACAGACACACACACACACACACACACACACACAGACACACACACACACACACACACACACACAGACAGACAGACAGACACACACACAGACCAATCGCTAAAAACATGTTTTTTGGGTTTAGGGGGTCTGAAAACGTATAGATCCGGTGAAAACTCGATTTCGAAAAATCGACATGAAAACAATACTTTCCTTCCTATATATTCATATAGGCAAGAGAAAGTAAAAAACGAAAATTAATGACCTTTTGAAGCTTAAGCGTTCTTTTCAGTGTAGAGGCTGTACAAAGTTTTTATGCAAAAACGTTTTTAAGGGAGATAACTACTGTTGGTGACGACGATGAAGAACGTGAATAATCTTGAAAACCACCATTTTTCTTTTTTAATGTTAAGAATTCCAATTTTTATTATTGAAAAAATATTTTTTAAGAGGAGACTGTACTTTGTATCACACCAATGTTACATTTGCTATTTTTAGGTATATTTTTCATAGGATTGGTAAAAGATAAATAAATGAAACTTTACATACTTTTAGTTGTTGGGTTTCTCTACCTATTCTCAGTTTCTCAATTTAATCTGTGAGCTCATAAAATTAAAAACAAATTAACGAATAACATAAAATATTTACAAATTTCCTTATACGTTTTTTGTATATTAGTAATTGTTGAAGTACCTGAGGAAGTCATTAAAATGTCGGTATTTGTGCACGTACAAGATAAATAACTAGTAAAATATTCAGCCAGCTAGGTTTAATGCGTTCCGAGAAAAATGTACCAAAATTTTAAAATTAAATTTACGGAAACAGCCAAAAAACAAAAAGGAACAAATCAAAAAGAAAATGTACACAAACAAGTAAATTTCCCATCAACAGTTGGTTAGAAAGCTGTACCAACAGCTGAGAATATAAAAAACAGTAACGCAGATATTTAAAAAAGAACTAAAATTCCCTTTGCTCTAAAACGATTGGTATAAAATTATGAAAAATATTGGTTCTTGGTGAAATGATCATTTTTCTGGATACGCCTGCTAAAAACTTAATTTTTTCATTAAAATCATACGACGTAATTTAATGTTTTTCTTGTAGATATAAGTCTGAACTATTGAAAAACATAAAAAACCGAAAATTGAAATTTTCAGTAAAAACCATCATACAATCTCACCTTAAAACACCAATGTAAAGTAGTGTAATAAATACATCAATACCATTGTGCAGCAATTTTCTTCTGGTCTAATAATATATTTCACAGAGAATTATGTGTTTAGCATCTACTACAATTTATTTTAGAACACCTTCAATCAAAATTTTCAATTTTTTTAAACAAGCGACTTATCTTTTAATAAACAAAAGTATAAAATATTTCCTATTGTAGGGGACATTCGTCTTAATAAATTTTATTTTTTATTATTGTTTTCTGTTAAATTGTAGTAAATTACCAATTTTTAATTTTTCCAAAACTTATTTTTTTGACTTAAGGCTTTCTGAAATTGCCGATTCAATTATCATACGTGGTTCGCAAAGTATATTCAATACAAAACCAATTACACAGATTACCCCTTAAAATGACAAGGTTTCAACTAGCATTTCATAAATTTTGGTAAGATTATTTTAAAATTTGTTTCAGCAGCTCAGTAAGAACATAACATACAATATAATAAGTAATTACAATAAATATTTTTTTTTTATTTAACTTATTTATTTACAATTAGCCTTTACAATGTGGTTTTAAGCAAATCATTATAAAAGAACTAAACTGACGTGAGTGAAGTAGACAGCCTTTGCTCTCACTTCACTAAATAAAATTGTATAATAAAGTTAATAAACTAACTAAGAAAAGTTACAAAGTTACAAAATTAACAATAACAATGTAAAAGAAGTAAACAAAAAATGAAGTAAACAATGTAAAAGAAGTTTACAATGAAAAAGTAAAATAAAATTTTGAAATTTTACTTTAGATTAAAAAGTAGTGATGAAGATGAATGGTGAATTTAATTTCTTGTATGGATTATAAACGTTGATCTAAGTCGAGGATGTGATATCTTTTGAGTCGCTTCGTTTCCTCACTGTTGTCTAGCAAATTTAATTCCAGGTGGTTCTGGTGATCGTTTAATCTTAGCTGGTACCGGGGCTCAGCTCAGCTCTCTTGTCTCTACTATAAATAAATAAATATTTATTTGTAAACAGGTTTGCGTTCTATACAATGGAGTTGTACATCTTTAATAACATAATAAACATGCGTTGTTGTTTCGGTCAACAGCCGAAAGGCTGGTTTGAACCTCCAGAGGTTTTACTAAGTAAAATGAAGAGTAAGGTGGTTTACCATTGCCTTCCTCACTGAGTGGAAAAGTACGCTTATCAGCATGCCGGGCCCTCTGAAAAGCACATATTTTCCACTCTGTAAATGACACCTTCACTTCATTCACCACAGGGTCTGGCTGTATAATGAAATTCATTACTTTCAGAGAAGATAACTCTGATTAGTGTCTTTTACACCTCTACCTCTTCTGTTCTTAAATGATTCAGTCATTTAATTGGCTGACCATGTGATAAGAAACAGAACTATTTATTTTAGCCCTGCAACGAACAAATTGAGTGTAAATAATTTGACACTCCACCTGTCTGTTATGGGCAGAATAAACATGTATGACAATTTAATTTGAACAAATTTTTTTTAACTTAATTAAATTTCGAATCCCATTCAGGCATAGCATATTTTCGTACGTTACAAAAATCATTTCATCCTTCACCGTCTGCAATAGCAGTAAGTGCAGAAGAGTCGGACGTTAAACAAAAAAATATATTAAATTTCACACTGTACATTTTGAAATATAGTAAAAACTATATAAATTATAACTATGTATTAAGTTGGTACTTCAAAGAGAACACCACCCAGAGACAGGACTCCAACGTTATAAAGATGTTTGTTTATAATTATTTGTTAAAGTTTTAAAAATTGTTCACGTACGTAGTAAGTATAGTTTCCTTATATATCTCTGCTCCATCGTCTCTGTAGGCGCCTTTGGAGAATACATAGAAGATGTTCATTGTCTAGATCATGTATGAGGGGGTTCCGGTGTTTAAACAGTTTGTCCTTAAATCTGAGATAAAGTCTGTAAAAATAATCAATGACATAAGGTATATGTAAGTCCGTGTGAAGAGTTGCGTTTGATAAGTAGAAAGGAGCGTTTGTTATACGTTGGGCAGTCTTTGACTGAAATCTTAGTATTCGAGCTACGACAAATGGTTTCGCTAAGTTATAAATATGGCTCCCATGTCCACATGAATTTGAGGAGAGTTTTACGCGAAAATATTTATGAGGAAAGTGTCAGTTTCGAACGTTTCGAAACTAGTCGGTAGAGTTGTTTCAGTCTATCGTCTAGAGCTCTTCTCCTTACACTTACAATTTTATTCCTCGTGAGACGATGATCAATGTATAACCCAATGTCTGGTCACTCTTTGAACAAATTTAGCATATTATTATGCATTATGCGTGCGAGTAATTAAAAGTTGTAAAATTTAACTTTAAAAATAAATTTTTAAAGTTGATAGAAATTTTCGGAGTTTTCCTCATGTAGAAAAGAACGATAAGCATAAAACGAATCAGGTTTTCAAAGTCACTTACAACATATTTGATACCTAAAGGCAAAAAAAGTCTTTAACATTGTCCGAAATAGTTCAGGAAAGTGAAAAATCAAAGAAGTTAAAATTTTAGTCGCTTTCTCGGAAACTTCAAAGTAAAATATCGTTGCAAATCCGAAACCTCTTATATTTAAACACGTCATGATTTCTAAATGGTTATGATCATTTTTAGTATTGTAACAGTAAATGACAGTTTTGATCTAATCATACACATTATATAAATTTAATTAAGCCAATTCTTTACAACCTACGTTATCATAAATAGTGCTGATTGTAATGAATTACAGTTATAATTGTTTTTAAATAAATTTGAAAAAAGACAAAAAACATGAAATACTAGTAGTCGAATTACGGTGGCATAAATTAAAGAATTGATCTGTTTAATTTTCGTACACCTTTGTAAGAATGGTTTATTTTTTAAACTTTTTTCTTCAGGCCAAAATTTATTTCTTATAATTTCAGCTACTGAATAAATTGAATACCAATTAAATAATTTGAAAAGAAACCAATTATGTTATTTCATACCGGTTTTAATAAAATCATTCGAAAATTATCATTTACTGGAAACGTTTAATTTTATAATTTGACACAACGTATTAACGGTGGCTTTCAATGTAGTTTAAAATTAATATCAAATGTTTAATTTATTTTCATTTTAATCGAACAATAATTGAATTAGATGTGAATTATATTGTAATTAACCCAATAAATAATTTTTAGATAAATTTAATTTTAATCAACAAGTAATTGATATTTAAATACTAATCGTTTACATTTGTTCTTTATTTAAACATTTACAAATTTTATCACAACTAGAAAAGCTAGTAATTTGAACGTGTGAATATTTTAAAATTTCAATGACTTAAAACAGCTACCTTATATTGATTGGGCTACCTTATATTGAGTTACCTTATATTATTGGTAGTACAGTAGGCACCACTTATTACATCCACTGGTTAATGCGATCAACCGCTTATTGTGATCAAATTTGAACACAAAATTTAATCCCTGAGGTTTTAACTTCAATTCCTGGTTAGAGTCTGGAAATTTCCATAAGTCAACTCCCACTGTTCTAAATACATAACTCATCGTAATCGCTAGTAACCAAATAGTTGATGCGACTTTAAATAAACTAAAAAAGTAAATAAAAAATTTAATCCTAAATTACTTAAAAAATTTGATTGCCTTAAACATTTTAAGAATTATTGTGTTTCTATTAATTAACGGGAAACATTTTAGTGCCTGAAATACTGATTTTTCATTTACATCTTAAATAAAAATTATAAAAAAATAAACAAAGTTCATTTTAAAAAAATCTATATAATTAAAACGCAAATTCGCTTCCAATTTATTTTAAATGGGAATCTTATTTACTCCTAATTACAAAGTTCTACCGAACGGATTTGTATAATTTTTACATGGTTTTAAAGAGTATTTTTTCTGATTTTCCCAAAAGTTCTAAACTTGAAATTCATGTTAATATGAGCTTCATTTTACAAAATAATAAATAGTAAATTTCGTTTACACCGTAGCGGTTATACAGCGTAATGTAATGCGGTTCTCCCACATTTACCTTTCCATAGCCATATTCCATAAGCTTACAGGATATGTTTAGTCTTTCTTCTGTTCTCACAACATAGTCAGTCGGTATTAAACATTGTGTTAACGTTGTTTTATTTAAAGTTTTAGTTTAAAATCGTACTTTTCAGGACGAAACTATCGTACTACTTTGCTTTAGTCGTTACTCATCTTTCTTCTAAGAACGGTTAAATTTATTGTTAACTTATAAATTTATTTGCCGGCCGCATTGGCGTAGTTGGTAACGTGCTCGCCTCTCATCATGAGGTCTTGGGTGCGAATCTCATTCAGGCATGGTATATTTTTATACGTTACAAAAAATCATTTCATCCTTCACCGTCTGCATTAGCAGTAATTGCAGAACAGTCGGATGTTAAACAAAAAAAAGATATTTTATTTAATGATAGGCGTTTGAAGGCCAAGAACATTGTGAGAATTTATTCGCACGGGTCCAATATGCTAGTATTAATTAAAGTACATTAATTTACATGTGCGACTGTAAATTAGTTTGTAATACTGTTTACTATTTATTTTAGTATGTAATATTGTTTTTATCATTGGGCCACTTTGACCCAATAAATAATGTAAACAATGTATTGTAAATAAATGAGTAAATTAGTGAAAAAGGTAATGTGGTTTACTATTCAATTTCGTACTAGGCGTATAAAATCGTAAATAATGCTTTAGTTAAGATGTCTTACTCGTCACGGCAGGATCACGACAATTGTACAAACAATCCACTCACCATCCAACACACACATACACACACACACACACACACACACACACACACACTCAACCCCAATTGTAGGGTCCACACAGAATGCACTCTCGGTTCATCCCGGATAATCCCCTGAGAAGGCTAAGCTGTCATTGCCCAAAGAACCTTTTACGTGTACGTCAATATTGAATCTGATTGACAGCTTCTTTGAGTTAATGTCAAGTGATTTGTGACAATTTCAGTTCTCCACTGATTACTGAATTGATTATTATTATCAAACGAGAATTACAATATTATATTATTATTATTATATTTATATAAATAATAATATTGTTGTTTAGGTCATCAGCCGAAAGGCTGGTTTGAACCTGTAGAGGTTTTACTAAGTAAAACGAGAAGTGAGGTGGTTTACCATGCCTTCCTCACTGAGTGGAAAAGTACGCGCTTATCAGTATGCCGGGCCCTCTGAAAAGCACATATTTTCCACTCTGAAAATGACACCTTCACTTCATTCACCACAGTGTCTACCAGTATAATGAAATTTATTACTTTCACAGAAAATAACTGATTAGTGTCTGTTCACCTCTACCTCTTCTGTTCTTAAATGATTCAGTTATTTAATTGGCTGAACATGTGATAAGAAACAGAACTATTTATTTTAGCCCTGCAACGAACAGATTGAGGGTAAATAATTTGACACTTCACCTGTTTGTTATGGGCAGATATAATATTATGAATATTAGGCTATATTATATTATTATTACAGTATTATAAATTTTTATACAATATTTTTTGTTGTTCTTTACGACCACAATGAATCACTTTAGTCAAATTTAGAAAGCCTCTTTCTTTTCATATTTTTTAGCTTGATGTTTTGCCAGTATGCCCTCATTCGGGCTAATCTTGCTTGCCGAACTTCCTCTGAAACGACCGGTTTCTTCGTGCTAGGGTTTGTTCTATCGTCTGATTTTGTTTCAAATCTATGTTCCTTATTTCTTAAGATTTTTAATTTTTCTGTTTTTTTTTAAGTTTTATTTAAAAGATCGCATCAACTGCTAATGTTTATTAACGATCACATAGGAATTATACAAATACCAATACAAACAAAAATTTCATAAATTAAAACATAAGAAAGAGAAAATTAGTAGCCCTATTAGAATTTGTCTTCATTAGCAACATAACGTAGAAATTTTAAAACTTTTTCAGAACTGTCTTTACACCTAACGTTATCGTGAAATATTGCAGAAATACCAAGTACGGGCGCTTTGAAGTTCTAGACATTCTAAAACGATATGTGAAACCGTTTTTCTGTTTTGTTTTCTAAATCATCGAAAGTTAATCCGAGTTCGATCATGTCTTCTTTGATATTTTGCATCCATTCTCCTGAAGTTACCATTGAAAAGAGTTTTCTAATCATCTTCTTGAAAATTAGGTCTTTAGGTGTTCTGATAAGATGTTCAAGAAAAGAAATCGTTTTCTTCCTTATTGTATCTGTTATGGGTTTGTTTTCTTAATAGACTTGTTCGTTTGTTAGAATTCTCCAATCTACTTTGCCAATCTACTTTGTTTTTCTTTCCTTTGCAAGTTCTTAAGGTTCGCCTTTCGATGTTTTAGGACATTGTCTATTGCTTTTGTCTTGGTCACTTTTGCTAATGTTTCGCTGCCATGTGTAACTTGTGGTTGTATGGCTGTTTTTTAGTGTTTAATTTTTTATTAAACGCTTTTATTTAACTTACTCTTGGAAGCATCAAATCTTGCAACTTAAAATTTTAATACTTCTACCGTATCAATATGGATCAAACTTTGCACACTTGTTTATCTTCGATGACAATACGCTGTGGAGGTGTTTGTAAAAAAAATTTTAAAATTTTAAAATTTTATAACGCTTTTAATTTAACTTACTCTTGGATCCATCAAATCTTGCAACTTAAAATTTTAATACTTCTACCGTATCAATATGAATCAAACTTTGCACACTTGTTTATCTTTGATGACAATACGCTGTGGAGGTGTTTGTAGAAAAAATTTTAAAATTTTAAAGAAAAATTTAAAAAACGCTTTTATTTAACAATTACTTAAAAAAATTAACTAAAAAGAAAAAAATAAAATAAAAAATAATAAAAAAAATTTACAAAAAAAAAATTTTTTTTTTTTCACTTACTCTAGGATCCATCAAATCTTGCAACTTAAAATTTTAATACTTCTACCGTATCAATATGAATCAAACTTTGCACACTTGTTTATCTTCGATGACAATACGCTGTGGAGGTGTTTGTAAAAAAAAATTTTAAAATTTAAAAAAAAAATTAAAAAAAAAAATTTTTAAAACGCTTTTATTTAACAATTACTTAAAAAAATTAACTAAAAAAAAATTTACAAAAAAATCACAGAAAAAAAATCAAAAAAAAAATTAAAAAAAAAATTTTTAAGAAACGCTATTATTTAACAATTAATCAAAAAGAAATGAACTAAAAAGAAAAAAAGAAAAAATTTATAAAAAAAAAATCACAGACATTACAGTTAAAAATAAAAGCGTGGCGCATTAATATATATAATATTTATTGTAAAATATTCGTTGTAAAATATTATATATATTAATGCGCCACGCTTTTATTTTTAACTGTAATGTCTGATTTTTTTTTGTAATTTTTTTTCTTTTTTTCTTTTTAGTTCATTTCTTTTTGATTAATTGTTAATAGCGTTTCTTAAAAAAATTTTTTTTTATTTTTTATTTTTTTATAATTTTTTTTTGTATAGATAAGCATTTTTTGTTGTTTATATTTTTGGTTATTTGTTGTGATTTAGATAATTTTTCAGTTTCTCTTCCCACACTATGCTTTCTTTATTGTTGTGTGTAATGTGCTTGCCTAGATATTTAATAAAATTAACTAGTTCCACTTGGTTTCCGTTTATGTTTACTGAATTTATGCAGAGTGCTCTTTAGCCATCATTTTAGTTTTTCACAAGAGATTTTTAATCCAACTTTTCCTGCTAATTGTTCTAGGGTATCTATCTGGTGTCTAGCTTCCTTAACACTCTCTGCTAGCAAAGCTGGATTGTCCGCGATCTAATATACAATATTATTAATATTAATATTAATTTTAGAAATATTGTGAAAAATGGTACAAAATGAATATTACATAATTTTAAAAATTTTCCGGAAATTATCTAAGAACCTTCAAAGAGTATTTTTGTATTTTTAGAAAAAAACGTGTGTTTTTCATTTTTTCTTCGTAACTGAATAATCGAGACTAATTTCGATATAACGGACAAAATAAAATTTGATTTTTTTATCTTTGTACCATTAAACCATTTATCATTTTATACTGCAATAACTAGACCTGGATTCTTTCGGGATTCGGTTATGATAAATAAATAGACTTACTTTAAATTGGTTTATTTTTAAAGTCATCGAACGAAAGGCTGGTTTGAACTTTTAGAGACTTAATTAAGTAAACGAGGAGTGAATTGATTTACCTTTACATTCTTCACTGTGTAAAAAAGTATGCTTATCAACATGCCAGGTCTCTGCAAACCGTCAACTTTCCACCTCGCAAATGACACCTTCACTTCATTCACCAAAGGGTTTGGCTGTGAATAACAGGTAGTTGGAGTGTTAAATTATTTGCACTCGATCTACTAGTTCTAGGGCTGCAAAAATAGTTGTGTTTCTTATCACTTGGTCAGCCAATTATATGACTGAATCATTTAAGAACAGAAGAGGTAGAGGTGTAAAATACACTACTGCCGATTTCTTTATTATAGATACCCGAGTTTGGAGCCTTCTTTCTTCAAAAACGCTTGTTCAATTATAACTTACTATACACCAAAATTTAGCTGATTTCAATTTGCGTTGTTACATGTTAGTTTCATATTTTTAGCATTTATTAATATTCCGATATCAAGATGAGAAGAAGTAAAGAGCCGGTTTTTTGGTTGCCTGCAACACGTAGGATGCATTTAGAGGCTTGTAACTCCACTCGACCGATTTGTTTAAAATTTCGCCAGAATATAAACCTGTATGTTGTTATTGTGCGTACAAAATTTCAGATTTGTAATGTATTTAAATTTTGAGTTATTAGTAAAATTCTGACCCCTGTAAACTCCGTAACCGCTCGTTAATTCGGCAATTTCAAAACAGTATTGTATTCAATATAAAAAAAATAATACAAATTCATTAATAATATGAAACGGCGATTGACCAGTTATTCCGTAGAATTTTTAAAATATTTAAATAATGTTAGATGCTGCGGAGGATGGAAGATGCTTAACCATTGCTTACAGTTTACCCTCTCTCTACATTTTTTAAGTAATTATGTATGTTAGGTAAAATAATTTTATGCAGAATTTCAATCTTCACAATCATAACACGAGAAACAGAAATGATTATTATGTGGCTAATCACTCCACAAAATTGTTTGAATAAAAACCTACTTATGCAGGGAGAACATTCATAATAAATTTCCCCAATTTTTAAAATGTTGTGATAATTTGTATTCCTTTAAAAAAAATCTGAAAAATTATTGATCGGTGAAACTTTTTATAGCGTACAAGAATTTTGTTCTTGATAGTAGTGATACATTGTGTGATTCTTATATGTATTTCAGGTGTTATAACTGACATGTCCTATACTCCTCCTGGAGTCTCCAGCACGCATTAATAAAAAAAAATGATTTGTTTACACCAGTTCCAAAGTTAAGTGGAATGAGTTCTAGTGCGATTTTTCGAAAACTTATTTACCTTTTTACACTTATAAACAAAATATTGGGAAACCTTATAAAATATTTTATTACTCAGTTGTATCAAGGTATATTTTTGATTCTGGGATGAAACACAACTAAGATGTTGACAGATATAAAATTGTATTGGCGCAACTTGAGTGACAAACTGTATTCAAATTTTTGATGTTTTTCTTATTACTTTTTATGTAATCATATTTCTACGGTAGGTATTTCGATTCAATCCAGTAAAATCTTTCAGTTTTGTGACCTGTTTGCAGTTGCTTTTATATAAAATATTTTCTGTAAATTTATACTTTATTGCAGCCTCAGAGGGTCAGATTAAGTAATTTTTTATTGTTTTCCCTAGTTTTCCCGGTTACAATATATACGTGACATTTTATAGTTATCACTTTAAGAATACTAATGTAAATTTTTACTCATACACGCTACTTAGGCTTACACTAGGACAGAAAACTTACAAGGAACCCACGTGTTACACACACACGCCACAAACTCAAAACACGCTTCTATCAACTAAAACGCTTACTCGATAGACGTTCTAAATTAAACATTGTCACACAAATTAACAATCTACAAGACAGTCTTAAGACCAATCTGGACATGAGGAGTTCAACTTTGGGGAAGTGCTAAACCTTTACATACGAAACGTATACAAGCGGTTCAGAACAAGACTCTACGAACGATAACGCAATGCCCCTTTTACATCACAAACTCAATGTTGCACAAAGATTTACGAATCCCATACGTAATTGATGTCACGAAACAACTATAAAAGACGATGCATGACAAATTTGAATTACATGACAATCCTCTCATTCAAAACATGTACATTAGGGCGATACCGGGTACTCAGCGCAGACGTTTGAAGCGTCTCTGGCCAAGAGATCTTCTTGGCCAACTGTAGGACTGTGGCGATGACTGCACGCTCCTTCAAGCAAATCAAGTTTTGGAACATTAGCTTCACATTTAGAAATTGTTATATTAATTTAATAACAGAAACTAAATTTCAATTAAGTGTCAAAAAAAAATTTAGGATTATAGCTTCTACGGAAGGTAGTTGTAGAAAATAAATACTATATAGCTTTATTGGTGACCCAATACCCTTTATTGGTACCAATTTATGTATACCCTTTTTAACTCTTATAAGTTAATTTGACCCTCAAATTAAGTAATTTTTCATTGTATTTCCTGGTTTTTCCGGTTGTACTCCATACTTGATTTTCTTTTTAGTTACCGCATTAAGAATACTAATGCCAATTTTAGGATTATAGCTTATGTGGAAGGTAATTACAGATAACAAAAATAATATATATATAGCTTTATTGGTAATTACACCCTCTCTAATTCTTCGGAGCACGTAATCGAAATTTCATTATTTTACTGAGATAACTATTACATATTTGCTTACCCATTTTTACTTTTTTATGTGAAACACAGGTAAGGAAAGTTATGTTTTCATTTCGGTTGTTCAAAATCGAGTTTTCACCGGAAATACACACTATTCAGGTCCCCTGAATAAAAAAATGCTATTTTTACACCTTTGTGTTTACGCGCGCGCGCTTGTTTGTAAACAAAACAATTCAAAAACAGAAAAATTGTACTAAGCTGAATCTTGGAACTTAAGTTAGATACTTAATGAGACGCGACACGAACGTTTTCATCAAAATCGATCAACCGGAAGTACCAGTTTATTAGTGCATTTTTTATGACTACAAGATTGGAGTAAGCGACATATCTGCTTAAATTCGTTGGAGCTGTATTTTCGTGGTAAAGAGATTTAATTTCTTTAAAGATTGCGGTCTAAATATGCATTTATGAAAAAAATTATATACAGTTAAAGTTAAAGAAAATTATGAAATTTACAGCGTTTATTTCAAACGATTAAAATATTATTAGGAAAGCTTTTCAAAACATTATTTTAAAATCAATTTATAAAGGACAAACTGACATGTTTCACATTATTCTGTTTTCATGTTTTGGAAAAGAGGGTATTTTATATACATATTAGCTATATAGAAAAGGGCGATTAATAAGCGTTTTATTCATTTAAATTTAATGAAATTTTGACTGAAATTGAAAGTTTATTCGAAGAATGTTTTTAATTATAAAATCCTGTTTCGTTTATCAATAAACATCATTTAGTTTCGATTTAGAAGTTTATTTAAGCAAATGGCATTTGTAAATATAAATTTTATCATAGGAAAAACATTGATCCTCGTTTTTTCTCGTGTAGGGTTAATTTTAGACTACATGAGGTGACTTTA
Source organism: Catonia carolina (assembly GCA_035578175.1). NCBI lineage: Eukaryota > Metazoa > Arthropoda > Insecta > Hemiptera > Achilidae > Catonia > Catonia carolina. The sequence continues at coordinate 71,535,023 of JAQMRL010000005.1, forward strand.
AACGTTTCTGGAAGCTCATTTTGCAGCCCCCATTCTCAGCAAAGCTCACAGTAAGTTTTTCTTCTTTCTTCTGTCCATCAGGTGTTCTGTTTTTGCTCTTGATGGAAGCCTTTAAGGGTACGCGGAATGCCTATCTCCATAATGTTAATGTAAGAAACATTTTCTCAATTGCTACAGTTATCCTGTTCAATTTTTTTGTGGTTACTTTTCACGCTATTCTACACCCACAGAATTAGTAGCATCTTTATTTTGTTAGGAAGATAAAAAAATGGTTTTTGAAGTTACCACTTTTAAAAAGCATAATTTTGCCTATTTAAGTGGAAAATAAATATTTAAACACATTTTTTCCTGCAATATTAACTCAGTACATTTAAATTATGGTATGAAAGGCTGTGCAAAAAATTCATTAAAATCTGTTCATATTTGGCTGATAAAATGTTCCCTGTGTGTCAAAAATTGTTGTTTACGGGAAACAAGAAAAAACTCAAAGAGAACACATTATAAGTACTACAAAATAGTTACCTCTAGTACATTCAAGGATCATAATATCTTCCTCAACGGAAATTCCTCAACGGTTACATTCACAGCTGGTCTAATGCCGACTTAATGTTTTACAACAAAAACAAAATTATGAGTTTATCGTTTGTCATTCAAAAAATAGATGTGTTTATGCAAACTGATAACGTTTAGAAAATAATGTAATGGTTCAACATATTTTTAATATTTTTTTATGGGTTAAAACTTGCAAAAACCCCAACAAATTATACATCATTGGATGCAAAAAATTCTGAACTTTACTAATGTGCAAGAAACCGGATATGTGAAAATTATTTATTTTAAAACTAATTGTTTGAATCTGGTTCGGTTCATGAAGTTTTCTCAGTTTATTCCAGTTTTTTAAATATCCTTTTCTGGATTTTTTGAACCATTTATCGTAGACCTTAGGTATGTTGCTCAGTGTCTTAGAAATTTCTTTTCTCATCCATTCTATACAGGTGCCCATAAAATTTTAGCCTTATTTTCTAATCGTTTCCATGAATGGTTCATTTTTCTTGTATAGTTCCTCTTGACACGTAACCTTTATTGTACGTCTACGGACCCATTATGTTATGGAGGACCTTTCTTTCAAATATCTTTGCTTCTCTTATACTTGCCTTACCGGTCATTGTAAGGCACTCACTCGCCTACAGACATATAGGTTTTATCGCAGTATTAAAATGTGTAATTATTGACTTGTCTTGAGAGTGCTTTCTTCTTATACAAGTGGCGAGTTCCTCGGAGCACACCGGCCATCTTTCCTCAGTTGTTGTTCACTCACGCTTCGCTAGTCTTGGGTTGTATCATCTCCTCTAGGCAATTGGAGCTATCAATTTTCTCAATTTTTCCGTATTATGTCTAAGTGACGCAGGGCTGATTTATGTTCGATATGGATTTAGTTTTCTCGAAGGAAATCTGTAGTTCTGCTTGATTTATGTTCGATATGGATTTAGTTTTCTCGAAGGAAATCTGTAGTTCTGCTTGTTTTACATTAATCCTGTTATGTGAATAGTTTTTTTTTGTAATCCCTAATTTGTGTACGTTGCAATCTGTTCAGTTCAGAACAATAAGCAACCCCATGACCCAATGAGATGAGGATGATGTGTAAATGAGGTGTAGTCTTGTACAGACTCAGGTCGACCATTCCTGAGAGAGTATGGTTAATTGAACCCCAACCATCAAAGTACACCGGTAACCACTGTCTAGCATTCAAATCGTATAAAAGTAACTACCTTTACTAGGATTTGAACCACGAACCTTCAGCTGTAAAAACAGCTGGTTTTGGCGACGACTTTACCTCTAGACCAACCAGGTGGGTTATGTGAATAGTTAAAATGTTTTTTATAAATATTATATTAATCAATCCAGGTTATAATCCGGAATTAAGCTTAGAATACCGGAATCGGTCATTTCAACACAGTTTCAAAATAATCTTCTACAAGTATATATGCTGCTAGAAATTGGTTGATTATATAAAAATAGAAAGGTTCTCGAAAACATAATAAAAAAAATAATTAACAAATTCCGTTTGAGTGAAATCCTTATTTATTAGTTAAAATCTGTTTTTTATGGAACCCAATTATCTACAGAACCATAAACTAACCCTATATACGTAGATAGGCTTTACCAAATATAATGAATATAAAACCGAGTTTTCTTCTTTTTTAAAAAGCCTTAATTTTTTTATTTAAACCAAAAAATCTGCAATTTGTTCACATGGAACAATAAATATATAAGTTAAAGTAAAAGTTTAACAAAAAATGAATTCAATTTTTAATAAAGTTTCCATAATATAAAATTGTTGTTTAAATTATTATTTTACAGGAAAATATTATTGTCTAAAAAGAAAGAGTTGGATTAACTCGTAATTGTTAGATTCATCGGTGTTGTTTGATAAATTGGTGGTAAAAATTTTTGAATGTTGTTCGAGTAATTATTCGTATTTTGTGGCGTATCTTTATATTTTTTTCTTAACTGTTGGTATGTGTATGTGTATGTGTATGTGTATGTGTTGGAGAAGTGTTTTATATTGTGATATACGAGGTGTGGCTATTAAATAAGGAACAAAATTTATTTTTATTTTATACATAATCACTCATTGTCACCTTCAATATACACTCCTTCTCTATCCCTACAACGCTCCATGCGAATTTCCCATTGTTCGAAACAGTGCTGGAAGTCATATTCTGTCAGCTCCTTCAGGACACGTGCTGCTTTCTCTTTTACAGCTTCCACGGACTGAAATCTTGTCCCTTTTAATGAAGATTTACCTTAGGGAACAGGTAGAAGTCACATGGTGCAAGATCTGGTGAATAAGGTGGATGTTCTAACAATGAGATGCTGTACTTGGATAGGAACCTCGTGACAGATAAAGCGGAATGAGCTGCCGCATTGTCTTAATGGAGAACCCATGATTTGTCCTTCCTCATTTTGGGGCGTTTTTTCCTTACTTTTTGACGTAGTTTAGAAAGTACCTCAAGGTAGTAATATTGATTAATTGTTTGACCTTCAGGAACCCAGTGAAGGTACACAATCCCATGGATATCAAAAAAAAAAACAATCATCATTGCTTTAAATTTTGACTTGCTCATTCAAGCTTTTTTGGCTGTCGGTGAAGTTCGGCTCTTCCAGTGCATGGATTGGCGCTTCGTTTTCGGATCATGAGTAAAAAACCACGTTTCATCACATGTTATTATCTTCTACCTGTTCACTAAGATAAAATCTTCATTAAAAGGGACAAGATTTGAGTCTGTGGAAGCTGTAAAAAAGAAAGCGGCACGTGTCCTGAAGGAGCTGACAGAAGATGACTTCCAGCATTGTTTCCAACGATGGAAAATTCGCATGGAGCGTTTTAGGGATAGAGACGGAGTGTATATTGAAGGTGACAATAAGTGATTATGTTTAAAATAAAAATAAAATTATTTACAACGTCAGTCTCGTTATTTAATAGCCACACCTCGTGTGTATCAAATAAAGTCAGTGATGCTGTGTAAAAATTCATATTGTAACAGTTGTAAAATGTTGATGCTCTCCATATTCTCCACAATTCCTTAATGTAATGCGCATTTTATTCATCTATACTATTTGATAAATATCTAATTTTTTAATTCTAATTTTTTTCTATTTGTACAATACTACTTATCATTATTATAGTAAACTTCAACTACTTCATGTGTCAAAATATTAATGCTCAGTTCAGAATCAAGTATAGTTTTGTTTTTTGTTCAGTTTTTAGTGCTTTTTTTTTGAAACACGTTACTGAGTGTTTTATAAATTCATTCTAAAATGTCATTATTCAGGCTTTTATTATCTTTGTTTAAAGTTTATAATTATATTAAAAAAATTGATTGCAAAAGAATTAAATTTTGTTAAAATAATATTATAGAAAGCAAGGAAGTTTAAGTTGATAATATTGGTAATAAAAAAAAATTTTTCTAGTTCCGCACAATTTGATAGGAATAAGTCAGCAGAACATGTTATCGCTTGATTAACGTGACTTGAATAAGCATTTTCCGAGTAAATAATTTCAACTAATATAAAATCAATGATCCAAATAATCTCTTGTTTCCACACGTGATTTAGCAAAAAACCTTCCGTGTTTTATATTTAAACTAAACGTTAGAAATCAAACGTTTTACTCCTGAACGAGAAAAGATGTTACAACTCAGCGGCTTCTGTTCTTAAGCGATAAAATGTTAAATATTTGTGTTTTTACTTATGTGATAAATGTGTAGACAAGTTGAATGTATTTGAGATGCATTTATCATGCAGTTCTTTCCTTACCTTTTTATTTAACAACTGGAACAGTAAAGTAAAACTACAAATTAGTAAAAAAACTATTAGTACAAAAACTATTAGTACAAAAAACTATTAGTAAACTACAAATTAGTAAAGTAAAACTACAAATTTCGGTTTTTTGGGGCTTGACGTTTTCAGGTTTTCTTATCTTTACACCTTCAAAACGGGTTTTTCGGAAAATTTTTATTAGCAAAACGTTACAGGTACTTATAGCATCACGGTTTTTTAAATGTTTAGATTGGGATCTATTAGATCGGGGTTGCTACCCCTATCCAAAAATTATGAAATTTTAAAATTTTCAGAATAAAAAATATATTTTAACGGCATATTTTTGACGTTTGAAGTTAAATAAAAATTTGGTAACACGAAAACTTTGAGGTTCAACCCCCTTACCTTTGGTAGGGGATAATATTTGTTATCTCCTGAACGTTGCTTTGTAGAGAAAAAGTGTACAGAAATGCGCCTCTCCCAAAGAACTTCAAGGACATGTAGCTAAAGTTGCCCTTAACTTACAAGTTCGCTGAGAAAACTCAAAACTCTAGCATTTCGGCTTTTAGGGCTTGCCGTTTTCATGTTTTTCTTTCTTTACACCTTCACAACTGTTTTTTTCGCAAATGTTTATTGACAAAACGTTACATATACCTCTAGAGTCACGGAGAATTTATTAAATTGCAGGTCGTGGTCCTATGGTGATTGCTACCCCAACAAAAATTTTAAAATTTTCGGAATACAAATAATCTTTTAACGGCATGTTATTTAGCGAAGAAAATTACATAAAAATTTGGTAACCCGAAAATTTTCAGGTCACATGAGAAAACGAAAAAACTCAAAGTATCATACATTCAAACCTCAACATTCAAAGTTGAAATTTTGAAACTAAACATTACCAAAAATTACAAAACCTTCAAATTTTAAATTTTAAAACTTCAAAATTTATCTTTAAACTTTCGTATCTTCAAATTTCAAAATATTGTGATCCACCCAACCCCTTTGGCGGCCGAACTTCATCTTGTGGCGAATGTTTTTGATCCTCTTATGAATTCTGATCCACCTACTCCTCTGAGGTAGAGACACGTAAGCGGCGCGAAGCGCCGCTGGAGTGGCGAGTTGTAATTATTAGAACTATTAATACTGCAGTTATTCTGTAGCACGAGTTTATTTACCGCTATCTATTCGTGGTAACCCGTCTACATCCCTTAAAATTTTTTCTCAAATATTTATATTAAAATTTGTTTACCTTTAAATAAAAAGTTATATTGGGTAGATATAACATTTTTACATGGTTGTAAAAAATACATTTTGGACAGTCTGCAAAAATCTTAAAATGAAAATCAATAAAAGCCGTAACGAGATATTGTGAGTAAAAAAATGTGATGTGAAACACTCACATAATTTTCTGTAAATCTACCCACTTTAAGGTGAGACTGTATGATGGTTTTGACTGAAAATGTCGATTTTCGGTTTTTTATTTTTTCCAATAGTTAAAACCTAGATCTACCAGAAAACATTAAATTACGTACAAAAATTATTTTAATGAAAAAATTAAGTTTTTAGCAGGTTTACCTTTATCTAGGGAAAGTATTATGTTACCAAGAACGAATATTTTTCTTAACGTTATACTCCTCGTTTTAGTGTAAAGGGAATTTTAGTTTTTTTAAATATCTGCATCACTGTTTTTAATGTTCTCAACAGTTAGTTCAGCTTTCAAGCCAACTGTTAATTGGAGATTTACATATTTGTGTAGGCCTACATTTTGTTTTTTGTTTTTGTTCCCGGAAATTTAGATTTTTAACATTTAGGTACATTTTTCTTTGAAACCATTGAACCTACCATGATGAAATTTTTACCAGGTATTCTTCTTGTACATGCATATTTACCGACATTTTTATGACTTCCTCAGATGCTCCAAATATTAGTAATATGCAAAAACACGTAGAAAGAAATTTGTAAAAATTCCATGGTATTCGTTATTTTGTTTTTAATTTTATGGTCCAACAGATAAAATTGAAAAAAAGTCAGTAGCTAGAAACGTCCGACATCTATAAATGTGTAAAAGTTTCATTTCCTATCTTTAACCTATCCTATGAAAAATGAACATAAAAATTGCAAATTTAACACAAGCGGGATACAAAGTACAGTCTCTCCTTAAAATTAGTCGATTCCATATTACGTCATTTCACCATAAATACAACCTCAAAATTTGTCTTAAAATGAGTGAAATTTACTACTTAAAGATTACCGATTAGTTTATTATAAAAATTTTGATTTTTTTTTAAATATTTTAACATTTTCATTAGAAATGACAGAATCAAGCATTGCAATACGATTTTAGTAAATTGATGAATCGTTTACAAAAAAAAATTTCAGACAACTTTTTTTAGGTTTTCTTTTATACATTATAACAAACTTTATCAGTCACGTAAATGAGTGCGTTACTAAAACTTTTTAAGTTAAAATTAAACTTTTAAGTGGTATGTTTTGTGTTATTGTTGATAGTAGAATTTCAAACTAATCCCAAATTCATGTTTATTTTAAATTTTTCATAAAACTAACTCTGTTAAATTCTTATGGAATATATTTTTAAGTCAACTTTTGTGTTACATTATTACCAGAGTGGGGCAGTGGTAAAGTACTAAAATGAAAAGCGAAAGGTTCTGTATTGAAATCTCTGCTAAGATCTGGAAATTTTCAATTCAGAAAAACCTTTAAATTATTGTTTGATAGCCCTTTATGATCAATCAGTTGACGCTATGTTAATATTATATATAAATTTTATTTAATTTATTTATTTTCCATTTCTTATTAAAAAATATCAATACAAAATAAATGTTAATTTCCTTAATTATACTTTTATAATCTAAAAACTATTTATTTTAATTCGTGTTGGTGAAATTAATCCACCCAACTATGGTTTTCCATGTTCAAGGGTAGATCAAGTCAGTGCTTCTTTGTCCATTATACTACTGCAACTACTGTACTAGGGTAATCTATTAGTGTGTTATTAATTTCAACTACATATTAGTTACTTAAATACTAATTAAACTACTAAGATATTTTTATTAAAAAAAAAATAAATCTGGTGTGAAACACTCACACAACTTTCTCTTGCCAATATAAATAATTAACAATAAACCTAATATTAGTAATAAAACATTAGACATAAACAAAAAAACTAACCTTAATAAACATAACCTAATTTTAATCATGAGTGAAAGACGCAAAATGAAAATCAACCTCAGTTTGGCTTCAAAATACAGAAAATCACTCTTTCACGCTAAACTAGGCTCTGTAGAGAAAAATGTTTTAAATAAAAGTTGCAGATCTTTTAATTTTCTATAAATTTGATTATATAGCCTACACTTTTATTATAAAATGCATACTAAGGCCGAAATCTTAAAAAAATCGATTTTTCTCACGTTTTCGTGAGAAAAAAACAGAAAATTGCTAATTACTGCTAAACTAAGCGTTATACCAAAAAATGTTTGAAATAAAAGTTGTAGGTTTTTAAATTCTCTACAACTTTTATTATATAAATTTTTTCGCTAAATTGCATATTAAAGCCGTAATCTTAAAAAAACTTTGTTTTTACGTGAAAACAGCCTCACCCAGAATTTCAGCAAACATGGCGCCTACCCTATCTTGTAGAGAATAAAAAAATTGAGTAAATGAGGCAATTTTTAAGAAAATCGTAGGACCAGTTTTTGAGAAAATCGCAAAAAGTGAAAAATTACACGAATAAACTACTACTTCCGGTTGACCGATTTTGATGAAAATGTTCGTGTCGGGTCCGGTAGTGGTATGTAACTTAAGTTTCAAGTTTCAAGTTCGTACGATGTTTCGTTCTTGAGATATTCTGTTCACACACAGACACACACACACACACACACACACACACACACACACACACACGCACGCACGCACGCACGCACACACACACACACACACAGACACATACACAGACCAATCGCTAAAAACATGTGGTTCAGGGGGTCTGAAAACGTATAGATCCGGTGAAAACTCGATTTCGAAAAATCGACATGAAAACAATACTTTCCTTCCTATATATTCATATAGGCAAGAGAAAGTAATTATATGCTGTTATATAATTACCTGTACAAATGAAAAACAAAACAAACAATATAATATGCAAGACAAAAGAATTCATTTAAAAATAGAAAACTAAAATTTAAACCGGTAGCCGAGCTCACAAAACTAATGTTTCCTGGAGTAACCATTTTTTTATAGTGTCTCTCCCTACTTCCATTAGCCAAATGGTTGCTGCTTTTTATACCTTATGATGTCCGCCATATTTTTAATTTGTAGGGGGAAGCAGATTGAGCTGTTTTGGCGCTAAATAGTAGAAATGCCTTTCGTATAAAGTTTTTGAAGTCTTGTGTAAAAGTAAGAGATCCTTGTTCCTGATATTATAATGGTATGCTCTTGTAGTAAAATCGTTTATATTTTTATACGCGAAATAAGAGCTTCTTTTGCAAATATTTGGCGGATGTCAAGTACGTTGAAACCTTAAAATGTACATAGTTATTTATTTACGACCAAATTTCCTGTGCAGTGGAAAGTTTAACACAAACTCTTTCTAGCCCCAGCCACTAATGACTCACTGATGGAAATTCTCGCCTATTAGGAGGTGTCTAAAAGCAAAATCTCTGAGGACCGTTTTTGTCGGGCGTCGGCTGAAACCCCCGGGAAAAATGCCAAATTTAAGGTACATCTTCCCGAAAGCTCAGGGGATGCGTCCGAATATTTCAAACTTTTTAACGAAGTTTCGTAGCGCAAAGGCCACTGCGACCACTTTCGTTCCCCTCCCGAAGTACGTTAAGACCATATATATAAAGTTGCCCTTAACCCGCCGGTTCGCTGGAAAAACTCAAAAAACAAAAATTCGGCTTTTTCGGGGTTGCAGTTTTTAGATTTTTCTTTGTAACACCACGAAGACGGGTTTCATCGACAAATTTTTATTAGGACCACATTACACTAACTCCCGGAATCACGGGTGACTTTTCAAATTTTAGATCAGGGTCCTACTGGGTTTGGTACCCTTATTTAAAAATTATGTAATTTTTTAACTTTTAGAATACAAAAAATTTGATAACGGCATGTCGTTTGGCGTTAAAAACTACATAAAAATGTGATAAACCGAAAATTTTAAAGTTGCACCCTCTTTTTTGCAGTAGGGTTTGTACTTTTTTATCTCATTAACGGTGCATCGTAAAAATAAATTGTACAGAATATTTTTTGTACCCCTTTTAATGTACTTCAAAATCATATAGCTATCGTTGTCCTCAACTTGCCGGTTCGGTAAAAAAACTAAAAAAACAAAATTTCGGCTTTTTTGGGGTTGCATTTTTTCAAGTTTTCTTTTGTAACACCATCAAAACGGGTTTCTTTGGCAAACTTTTGCTAGGACCACATTACACGTACCCTCCGCATTATGGGAAATTTTTCAAATTTTAAATCAAGGTCCTACGGGGGTTGCTACCCTTATCTAAAAATAATGAAAATTGTAAATTTTTAGAACATAAAAAATCTGTTACCGGCATGTTGTTTGGCGTTAAAAAATACACAAAAATTTGATAACCCGAAAATTTTCAATCAGCACCCTCTAGCCTGCGGTAGGGGTTGTATTTGTTTATCTCCTAAACGGTGCATCGTAGAGAAAAATTGTATGGAATGTTTTTTGTACCCCTTGCAAAGTACTTTAAAACCATATAGCTATTGTTGCCCTTAACTTGCCGGTTTGGTGAGAAAACTCAAAAAACAAAATTACGGCTTTTTGGGGTTTGCCGTTTTCATATTGTTCTTTCTTTACACCTTCAAAATGGGTTATTTCGTCAAATTTATATATATAAACAGTTACACGTACCTGTAGGATCACGGGTAATGTTCCAAATTTTAAATCGGGGTCTTACGGGGGTCGCTACCCATACCAAAAGATATGAAATGTTTCATTTTTAGAATACAAAAAGTCTTTTGACGGCATGTTGTTCAGCGTTTAAAATTACACAAAAATTTGATAACCCGAAAATTTTCAATAGAACCTTCTAGCCTGCGGTAGGGGTTGTATTTCTTTATCTCCTTAACGGTGAATAATAGGGATAAAATGCATGAACCTGTTTTGTGCCGCACAAAAACGTACTTCAACATTATATAACCAAGGTTTTCCTTAACCCACCGGTCCGCTGAGTAAACTACAAAAACCAAATTTCGGTTTTATGGGGTTTGCCGTTTTCAGGTATTCGTATCTTTACACCTTCAAAACGGTTTTTTAGGGAGATTTTTATTAACAAAACGGTTTTTATTAACAAAATTAGGGACAAAAAAATTTTTTTAAATAAATAAATAAATTGACCAGCCGGGTTGGTCTAGAGGTAAAGTTGTCGCCGCGAGTGACTGTTTATCAGCTGGTTTTCGGAAACGAAGGTTCTTGATTCAAATTCTTGGACCCACCGGGTTGGTCTAGAGGTAAAGTCGTCGCCAAAATCAGCTGTTTAACAGCTGATTTTCGGAGACGAAGGTTCCTGGTTCAAAACCTAGTAAAGGTAGTTACTTTTATACGGATTTGAATACTAGACAGTGGTTACCGGTGTACTTTGATGGTTGGGGTTTAATTAACCATACTCTCCCAGGAATGGTCGGCCTAGGTCTGTACAAGACTACACCTTATTAACACGTCATACACATCATCCTCATCTCATTGGGTCATGGGGTTGCTTATTGTTCTGAATTGAACAGATTGCAACGTACACAAATTAGGGACAAAAAAATTTTTTTAAATAAATAAATAAATTGACCAGCCGGGTTGGTCTAGAGGTAAAGTTGTCGCCGCAAGTGACTGTTTATCAGCTGGTTTTCGGAAACGAAGGTTCTTGATTCAAATTCTTGGCCGGCCCGTGGTGTAGTGGTCAGCGCAACTGGCTACTATGCCGGGGTCCCGGGTTCGATTCCCGGTCAGGTCTGGCATTTTTTTCATCTGTAAATCACCACATATCACCACAAATCACCACCTACGCATAAGCCCAAGGCTTATGTAGGCATCATCACTGAATAAAAAATAAATGAATATAATTTAAAAAAATCCTAGTACAGGTAGTTACTTTTATACGGATTTAAATACTAGACAGTAGTTACCGGTGTACTTTGATGGTTGGGGTTTAATTAACCATACTCTCTCAGGAATGGTCGGCCTGGGTCTGTACAAGATTACACCTCATTTACATGTCATACACATCATCCTCACCTCATTGGATCAAGGGGTTGCTTATTGTTCTTATTTTAACAGATTGCAACGTAGGGCCTACACACATAAGGGATACTAAATATTATCGTATACAGAACCTTATTATTATTGGAATAAAAACAATTTACAAAAAAATCAAAAAAAAAATTAAAAAAAAAATTTTTAAGAAACGCTATTATTTAACAATTAATCAAAGAAAAATGAACTAAAACGAAAAAAAAAATTTACAAAACAAAAATCACAGACATTACAGTTAAAACTAAAAGCGTGGTGCATTAATATATATAATATTTTACAACGAATATTTTACAATAAATATTATATATAGTAATGCGCCACGCTTTTATTTTTAACTGTAATGTCTGTGATTTTTTTTTGTAAATTTTTTTATTTTTTTCTTTTTAGTTCATTTTTTTTTGATTAATTGTTAAATAATAGCGTTTCTTAAAAAAAATTTTTTTTGATTTTTTTTTTGATTTTTTGTAAATTTTTTTATTTTTTTCTTTTTAGTTCATTTTTTTGATTAATTGTTAAATAATAGCGTTTCTTAAAAAAAAATTTTTTTAATTTTTTTTATGTGATTTTTTATGTAAATTTTTTTTATTTTTTTATTTTTAGTTAATTGTTTTAAGTAATTGTTAAATAAAAGCGTTTTTTAAATTTTTTTTTTAATTTTTTTTTACAAACACCTCCACAGCGTATTGTCATCGAAGATAAACAAGTGTGCAAAGTTTGATTCATATTGATACGGTAGAAGTATTAAAATTTTAAGTTGCAAGATTTGATGAATCCAAGAGTAAGTTAAATTAAAAGCGTTATAAAATTTTAGAATTTTAAAATTTTTTTTTACAAACACCTCCACAGCGTATTGTCATCGAAGATAAACAAGTGTGCAAAGTTTGATTCATATTGATACGGTAGAAGTATTAAAATTTTAAGTTGCAAGATTTGATGCTTCCAAGAGTAAGTTAAATAAAAGCGTTTAAAAATATCCCACAAAATGATACGTAATTATCAATATTCAACCATATTAACCAACCAAATTACAAATGTATGAAACAACCTTTTATTTAACGTCTAAATACATTGAAACAAAGGCATTTAAATATAATCGTCGTTATTAATCGACTATATAATTCGAATCCTTTGTAGAGTTCCTATTGTATATTTCTATTTTGTATTCAGAATTGTATTAGATGGGCAAGGGGGTATGAATAGAAGTTCAACAAATTTTAATGGGTTTGTAAACTTAGAATTGAATTTCATAGTAAGGGTCAATACGAGATGTAATTACGTAAACAAACAATCCACGATATATCAATCTATATTCAATCCTACCTCTTTATTCCGATGTACAGAAATTCCAGTCAATTTATTTTATCGGTTATACAAAAATACATTTGGCAAACCAGACTGATTTTCTGGATATTCGTTAAAAAAAATTCATTTGACTAATTGTACAATCAATTTTTCCATAATCAGTTTTATTTGTAGTTCTGATCAACCACGTTACAGATGAGGGCAAGTCAATAATACACAAAGGATTATAATAATGTAAAATAGGTTCTGTTTAGCAGAGTTTGAAGATTATTTGCAGTAAGGGGTTTATAATCTGAGTATAGTTTGTCCAATCTGAATTGGCGCGCTTAGCTATAGAATTGTTTTCATATCTCTCTTCGTCTCTTGCCTACATGTACAAGATAATTCACAAATAATGGCAGAAAATGAGTGAATTGTTTATTAATTTTTCTCGATTAGAAGGATAAAATGTTTAAACAGTTTGTGGTCTTAGGAAACACCCTGTACTTGTATATTTATTAGAGTTGATGCCCCAGTTCAGTTTGGATATACTGTACAATATTTCAAGAGTATAACTTTGATATATCCGTTGCAAAGACAAAATTGATGGCTTTCTGGGGGAAATATCCCGTACGCACAAAAATAGTTATCAATGGGTGTCTGATAGAATAGGTACACCATTTTAAATACCTGGGATGTGATTTAACATACGCTAGAAATGCAGACATAATCGACTATCTCAATAGCTTTTTGTATATGTGATGTGGAACGGGAAAAGGGACCTCTTTTCGGAAGAAAACTGAGTTGTTAGGATCGATATTTGGATTCTCTTTGTAGATTTTTGTAGTTTACTTTGTCCGGTTGTAATTTCAATGTAATTACTCCCATAGGAATGACTACGCAATAAAATATGTATTCAAAAATATCGGGGTATTTGGTAAAGAAGAATTCCGAGACCTTCCATTGGGTTTAAGCCCGAGTCAAAGCTACCAGACTCAATCGCAGAACCACTAAATAAAAGAGCACTCATTCAGTAGAACATTCAGCATTGTCAAATATTAACAATTTTTTTAAACATTTAAAATAATTTCTATGTGTAATTTTATTCTTAAAATGTAAAATTTAGAAAAGTATGATGTAATAGTTAGAAAATGCATTTAACACCAATTTTTTTAATCAAAAACTTAAGCTGCCGTAACTTACACAACTTTTGAGAGAAAAGTCTGATATTTGCATGTAACTGGTAAGAATTCAATGCTAAATTTAAAAAAATTAATAGCTCAAATTACAAAGTTGTCGACAATAGGTCCCTTTTCGGATTCCGGCTCACATATATTATGTGGAACCATAGCACGGTTACTGTGTAAAAGACTTCGGAAAGAAACCGAGTTGAAGTTTTACAAAACTCTGGCTCTTCCAGTTTAGCTGTATGGTAGTGAGTTCTGGGTAACTAGGAGGAAATATGATCGTCAGATCCTGGTAGTGAAAATGTTCCGGTTCATTTCCCAGACATCCGACCTGTTCCGATGCATAGATTTTATAATAGTTAGTAGCTGTAATAAACAGAATTGAAATTTTTCGCTATTAAATTGTTATATGGGCTTGACATCAATCCAATAAAACAAAAATTATGATCATCAACAAACAGCAGATCGGTTCTGATGTTCACATATTGGTCAACAAGGTCCGAATAGAACGAGCCGCACAATGTCAATATCTGGGTACCTATATTAATGAGAGGTCGGATAATTTGCAAGAGGTAACAAGTCGTATTGCCAAGGCCATAAATGTCTTCAACATCATGAATTCTGTCTTTAATAGCCACAATTTAACCCTTGACGCTATAACGAGACCCATGAAGTGTTATGTGTTCTCAGTCCTATTGTACAGAGTTGAAGTCTGGACTCTAACCGAAGCAACAATCAACAAATTGAAAGCGTACGAATTTTATAGATACTGAATTCACGAGATTGCTTTTTGCGTATAGATGGGAGGTGTGGAAAGGAATTATAAATTTTACAATGCTGCCAACCTCAACAGTGAGACACTACTCGTACATTTTACTAACGTGCAGTTTCTACACACATTTTGTAAGCTTTGGTTTATTCCGACAAATTTTTACTTTCTCTTGCCTATATGAATATATAGGAAGGAAAGTATTGTTTTCATGTCGATTTTTTGAAATCGAGTTTTCACCGGATCTATACGTTTTCAGACCCCCTGAACCCAAAAAACATGTTTTTAGCGATTGGTCTGTGTGTGTGTGTGTGTGTGTGTGTGTGTGTGTGTGTGTCTGTGTGTGAACAGAATATCTCAAGAACGGAACGTCGTACGAACTTGAAACTTGAAACTTAAGTTACATACCACTACCGGACGCGACACGAACATTTTCATCAAAATCGGTCAACCGGAAGTAGTAGTTTATTCGTATAATTTTTCACTTTTTTGCGTTTTTTCAAAAACTGGTCCTACGATTTTTTTTAAAATCGCCTATTTTACTCAATTTTTTATTCTCTACAAGATAGGGTAGGCGCCATGTTTGCTGAAATTCTCGGTGAGGCTGTTTTCACGTAAAAACGTTGTTTTTTTAAGATTACGGCTTTAATATAAATTTTAGCGCAAAAACTTATACGAGGGTAGGCTGATAAGTAATGCACACATGCTTGTAGAAGACGAACAAAAAGAAATAGCAAGATGGGGTAAATAACAAATTAAAGTACAAATCTTAACCTACCAAATTATCTATTTATTTTTCAATATAGTCACCGTTAAGCATTACACATTTCTCCCAACGTTTAACAAGTTTTTTCATTCCGTCACTGAAAAATTCTTCCGACTTTCCTCGAACCCAGGACGCAATAGCTGCCTTCACCTCATTGTCCGAGCTGTAATGATTACCCTTAAGGTCTCTCTTCAGTAGAGGAAAAAAATAAAAATCGCAAGGCGCAAGGTCGGGAGAATACGGAGGGTGTAAAATTGGTTGAAACTTCAGGTTTCTCAGAGCCTCTCCAGTTGCACGCGAAGTGTGTGGACGAGCATTGTCGTGTTGCAAAATTATTGGCGCCAGGTTGCCTCTAACACGACAAACTCGACGTCGGAGGTGTTTCAGAGTCTGTATATACTGAGCAGAATTTACCGTTGCCCCTCGTTCCAGATAATCAGTCACATAAACTCGGCGAGCATCCCAAAACACAGTCAAAAGAATTTTTTTTGCGGACGGTTGTGTTTTGAACTTTTTCACAACAGGAGAATGTGGATGACGATATTCAGCGCTCTGCCTTTTTTCTTCGGGATCGTAATGATGAACCCATGACTCGTCCCCCGTCACAATATTCAAAAGAAAGTCGTCTCCTTCGTCACGGTAGCGCTTCAAAAGTTGTTCACAGCATTCCAATCGACGCTGTTTATTCTCGTCTGTCAGACGGCGTGGTACCCATCGTGCACAGATTTTACGGTATCCCAATTGTTCAATAATGAAGCCAACACGTTCCTTAGATATTCCAATTTGGTTTGCGATACGCTGTTGAGTGATTCGCCGGTCATTTTGAATCAAATCATCGATGAGTTTGCGACGATTATCGTCTGAGGCAGTGATTGGTCGTCCACTGCGTGTTTTGTCAACAATTAAGGCTTTTCCAGGTTGGCAATCACGAAATTTTATTACCCAACGATTCACAGTAGACCTATCAACAGTATCGTCACAATAAACAGCCTTTAAACGACGATAAATCTCACTAGGATTCACTTTCTCAGCAGTTAAAAATTCGATAACAGCGCGTTGTTTAATTCTCGTTGACATAGCACCAGAACACGACGCCATACTTCCACTACTCAAAACAAACTGAATGAAAGCAACGCCTTCAAACTGCGCAGGCTTGTAGAGGAGAAATAGTACTTCCACATGCCACCAGGCGCGCTACTGAAGTTTATTTAGTTGTCTTCTACAAGCATGTGTGCATTACTTATCAGCCTACCCTCGTATAATAAAAGTTGTAGAGAATTTAAAAACCTACAACTTTTATTTCAAACATTTTTTTGTATAACGCTTAGTTTAGCGGTAATTTGCGATTTTCTGTTTTTTTTCTCACGAAAACGTGAGAAAAATCGATTTTTTTAACATTTCGGCCTTAGTATGCATTTTACGACAAAAGTGTATATAATTAAATTTATAGAAAATTAAAAGATCTACAACTTTTATTTAAAGCATTTTTCTCTACAGAGCCTAGTTTAGAGAGAAAGAGTGATTTTCCGTATTTCTAAGCCAAACTGAGGTTGATTTTCATTTTGCGTCTTTCACTCATGATTAAAATTAGGTTATGTTTGTTGAGGTTAGTTTTTTGTTTATTTCTTATGTTTTATTACTAATGTTAGGTTTATTGTTAATTATTTGCACTGGCAAGAGAAAGTTGTGTGAGTGTTTCACACCAGATTTTTTTTCAAAAATGTGACCTTTAATGTTGCCTATAGCTTAATTATGTGACTAGAAATGTTTGATTTACTATATTTGCCATCTACCTTATTATTGAAACAAATCTTTCCTTGAATGAATCGCCTTCTTTACTATTGCTATCACCGGCGTATTCACTGTCAGTCTCATATAACCGTTTCTTTTTTTACCAGGTGTCAACAAAACTGTTGAAGAATAACGTCTTCATATGTTTAATATCCTTCGTTATTTTTCAAATTGTAGAAAGAGAAACATCACAGTAATTAGCCACTCGCTCGTGGCTCTTGGTAAGAGGCATGAAAAGGCATTTTTGTTTAGCTTCAACTTCACAGCATTTTATTTTACTGCATATTAGATTTCGTTCAGCACTGTGAATAGTCCGCCTACGTTTTCAAGAAACTAACATTTCTGTTTACGGTAACAGTTATATTCGTACAGTTAACCTACAAAAGGTTCCGCGATATACTGTATATGCTCTGGGTGTTGTTGTTTAGGTCATCAGCCGAAAGGCTGGTTTGAACCTGTAGAGGTTTTACTAAGTAAAACGAGGAATGAGGTGGTTTACAAAGCCTTCCTCACTGAGTGGAAAAGTACGCTTATCAGCATGCCGGGCCCTCTGAAAAGCACATATTTTTTACTCTGCAAATTACACCTTCACTTCATTCACCACAGGGTCTGGCTGTATAATGAAATTCATTACTTCCAGAGGAGATAACTCTGATTAGTATATGCTCTGGGTATAGTATAAATTGTTGTGTTTGTTGTACTGAAATTAAAGCAGTCGCACATGTGCACTGATGTTTTCCCCCTTTACGTTGCAAACAAAGGCAAACTCGTGACTCAAGTAACTATAGCTATATAAAAGAATGCTGCGAATATCCTGAACGCAAAAAATTACTAATGCGGAAGGGCTACGTCGAATAAAGAAGACAGCAGAATTGGTCAGCATTTTGAAGGCGCGGAAGTTGCAATATATCGGTCATATCATGTGGAATGAGTGCAGGTATGAATTGCTCCAACGCATTCTGTGAGGCAAAACAACAGTAGAAGGGGACCAAGGTGCAGAAGAATTTCGTGGATGGCCAACCTAAAAGTATGGTTTAACAAAAGCTCAGAAGAACTGTTTCGGATAGCTAACAATAATGCAAGCATCGACATGATGGTGCCAACCTTCGGAACGAAGAGGCACTCTGAGAAGAGGAAAGAAGTTGTCATAAGTTTTCTCAGCAAATTAAAGCAACAAGTTGAGTTAGTTGTTCAAAATATTAAATACACAATTTAATATCAAAATTAATACAAAATCGAAATTCGCTTATGTATTTTGTACACCATGTTAAATATTTGACCTGTACTATTATTGAGCTATTTAAACATTTCAATTGGCTTAATTTATTTACTTCATAATAACCCACAAATATTTGACAATAGAACAATTAAGGCACATGAACTACTATTGTAGGCCTACTAATGCTGGTACTCTATTAAGCTACCAATTGATTTACATTGTACCTTTATTGTAATGTACAGAACAATTGTGTTAAAATTAACAAAGCTTTAATTAAATTCACCTGAGGGTTATTAAGCCTTAATTAAAATTTATTACAAATTACTTACTCTAATATCCACTTTACTTCAATTAAGTAATTTTCAAAAACTATTATGAAATATTTCATAATCAGAATTCCCAATGGTAGGCCTACTAAAGTGTCTCTCTGTACATACGTTTGTCACTTTTTCAGGTCGTTGTTCAAAAATTTTTCAGATAGATTTTTAGTTTGGAAATTTTTCAAGTAGGTTCCATTTTTAAATAACTTTTTTATCTATTATGTTTATGCATTTAAGAAACAGATTTTCCATCATCTCCATCTCATTGTGTGATGAGGAGTCTTTTAATCATAAATTGAACAGATTGCAACGTACTCACATTAGAAATGAATTTTATTTATTTAAGATGTACATGATTTATATTCCGTCAGACCGAAGTATGGTGAAAAAAAAATAATTTAATTTAACAGACGAAAAAGCCTTACAATCTTACAAAATCTTATTATACTATTACAGAACAAGTATACAAAGACAAAATAGCATTGAAAAGTAAAAAATATATCGGCATGCCTTAAAACAAAATCAAAACAATTACATTTTAGAAGTGCAATATAAATCTACGTACGTAACACTTACTTTAAACAAAAATGTCCGGTGGTCTATTTAAATAGTAAACCGATTTCACGAAACGATGAAGTTTAATACTTAAGTATGCATTTAGACTGAAGGCTCAACTGGCGAAACCACAAATGGACAAAAAGAAAACAACTTGGTCTGAAATTATGGAGATTATTTTGGCTCGTAGGTAGTTGATCCAACTTTCTTTAGAAAATAAGGTTCTGTTATATATAAATTTGTACTAAAGCCGGTCTGGAGTCACGGGGTGCAGCAATGGGGTACAGCTAGTAGAACCAACCTCGACATGATACAAAGATTTCAGTCAAAATGTCTCGACTGATCACTGGAGCTCCATGGTATATGTTATCAATGAAATCATACATAAAGACTTAAACATCCCTTTTCTAAAAGATGAAATTAAAACCCGTATTAAAAAACATCTGGAAAAATTGGAAAGATAAAAAATCCATCTTCAATCAATCTTCTTGACAATAGTGACGACATTTGCAGACCAAATCGTTTCAAAATATTGGATTTACCTACTCGATTCACTTAACCGACAACTATCACAGTCATCTTAATCATCGTATCGTTTTCTTTTAACAAGATCAAAATTTAATTAAATAATAAGTTAATAATAAATTTGTTTTATCTTTTTAATGCAGACTACATGGTAGTTTCATTTCTGTACTTTCAATGTTAAATTCAGACACTATTATAATTTTTGTGTTTAATATTTAACAGATTGCAAAATAAATACACTGTTAAAAAAAGAAGTGCGATAATAAAAATAATAAAATAACATTATAAAATATTAATTGACATTTTATTATAAATAGTAATTGACACAATGAGAAAAAGGCGAGAGGCTTTTTTTAGCCACCTCTACAGGCTACCCAACACAAAACTTACTAAACAGCTCTTAGATTACCAACTCAGGTGCAAGACCCAAAATAAATGGATCCAAGAGATAAAATCCGACATGAAGGACTTGGGTATAACTGAAAAAATAATAAAAGAAAGAGACGAAAAGAAGGTCTTAAAGGAAAATAAGCTAACTCAACTCCCCTTCAATAAAAGAAAACAACGTAACATACTCACAAAAGAAAAGATGAGGGCTGCCAGATCAAAACATATGAAAAGGATGTGGGAGCAAAAGAGACAGCAACTAGCTAACTCCGCATCTCGTTCTTCAAAGATTAAATGAACATGGGATGACTGAAATGCTCCAATTGGGGCGCAAACTAAGGAAAAAAAATATTAATTAAAAATCCTACAGTAAACTATTTTTTATAGTATAATATAAAACACATAACTCGAATACCAACTAGAACTTGTGGAAAAATTTAAATATCTCGGAGAAATCATAACCAATTTTCTCAATGAAAGACCCATATGGCAAGAAAAAATTAATACACTCAAGAAATCTCTGATAACTACTCAAAACATCTCAACAAGGAATGTCTGTCAACCAAAACTAAACTAAGACACTACCAAACAGTGGTTCTCCCAGGAATCCACTATTCCAACAAAACGTTATTCGGGCCATATCGCTTAGGAGACACCGATAGAATTGAGAAAATAGAAAGAAAAATACTTAGGAAGTGCATGAATGGTGGAAGGACAGTAGCGGTTAATCCCAAACAAAGAAATCTACAAACTAATCCCCCCACTAACAAATAACTTTAGAAAGAAAAGAATATCATTCCTAGGACACATACTCAGAACCGAAAAGTCCAGACTTGTGAACCGGCTGATCAACTATTTTTGGAATAAGGTGTCGATACCTAGGTGGCTGAAGGAGGTACAGCGGGATGTGGGGGAACTTGGAATCACTAAACAAGACCTGCTAACAAAATCAGCTAAGTACAACCAACTAGTCAAGACTAATATGGTAACATTCGAACCAAAAACCAGAAGAGTGTACAACAGGGTGTTTACCGACGAAGACCGGAAACAGAGACCGGAACGTTTTAAGAAAATGTGAGCCAAACGTAAGGAAGCCACGCTTAGGAGAGCGCGCTTTTCAAAGAAACCCAACACTGGAACAGACCTAAACTTGAATTAGGGTGATCCTATGAGGTCTCAAAAGTAAAAAAAGAAACACATAACTTAATTAATAATTAATATTACAATAATTAATTCTTTATTCAACAATAATAAATATGATAAAAATATTTCATACGTAAAATTGTACTTATTTTTAACTAATTTATTAAACAAACTGGATGCTCAGTTAAGCAGTTTGGAGCAAAGATTTATCTGGTACCAAATTTTAAAATTTAGGCACAATGTAATGTGCCTAAATATGGTGATAAAAAAAATATGGTGATCCATTTGATCACCATATTTATATATTATTAGAGAAAGAGGGAGTAAACGTTTTGTGTCCCAGTTTATAATAGTTTTCAGTCAAAATTCTTGCGGTGAGCTCTTCAAATTCCTGGTACATCAAAAACACCTATATATATGCCGTTCTTAATATTGACTCAGTGAAACAAACAATATCAAAATTCAGCCGTAAATATGAAGAAAGACTCAACCGTCGTCCAAACTTCTTGATTCTGAATATGCTAAACAACATTGATACCGGGTGTTCAAGACTGAAAAGACATAGTGTTTTCGATTTAGGTTGTAGGTTTTAATGAAAATTGTTACAGTTATTATCATTTTTTTTCTAAGTGATACTTTCTTTCTTTCAAAATCATCATTCTATTTCTCAAATATTATTATTAATAATTTCAATTTCATTGACAGATGAAATTGTAATCATGTTAATTAACATTTCTTAAAATTAGTGATTGTTCTATTACACGTGGATATATTGTAATGTGGCAGATTTATAAAAATAAGTTTATAATCAGTAATGACTAATTTAAGATAATTAGGATCATGAAAAGTTTTTCGTAAAATTAGGAAATGCAAAAACCCTTTCATGGATAAGAAAGAAGGGTTGTGAAATTGATTACCAATCTATTTCTTTCTAACGGTAACCATTTTAAAGTGCATATCTGAATAACATTTTATTTTCTCTAAATAATAATAATTTAAAATTAATTTTATTGATTTATTGTTGTTATCAAAATTTTATTAACAGTCCAATATTGTAACTAGTATCATGCAACCACGATTATATTTTACAATTTGTGAATTGAACTTAATTCCTACTGGTATTGCATAGACCTAACAATAAAGTACAGTAACGTAATTGATTTAAATTAAAATAACTTGTAATTAAAATCCAATATAAAGTCCTTTGTTTACTAATTACAAGTTACAAAACCAACTTTATTATAGTATTGTTAAACTTATATTGTAATCCCCTTTTATTGAATTGTTTTTACCATAAAATATTCACCTTATAAATCATTTTTTTAAAAAAAGATATAATTTTTATAAATTTTTAATTAAATTCTTCATTAAAAATGTTCGATTTTAATTTGATTTTTATAATTCAGATATCTATATTTGATCAAGTTTTATTAGCGTTAAATCAAATATGTTATAAATTTATCAATTTTTCATTTTTGTTTGATTAATTTTTCTTGTAACTTGTAATTTAAAACACACTAGAGATTTTTTCTGATTTATCTATCTATTTTTGTTCATTGTTCTAAAAAAAAGAACAGTAAATTTAATTTCCAAAATTAAGTAAAATTTAATTAAAAGTCATTAGTATTATATGTGACACGTGTTAGGTCATTAACCATCGGAATTTTTTATTGCTTACCTGGACAACCTCGTTCTCATCATCCCTTTGCATTGGTTTAAAATATTTTTTGGCTATACGTAAATTCGTCTGATATTCCCAATATTTATTCTGTAATTGTTTCATGACTTAGTCATGAAAAAATTAATAGAAATACATCCAATTAATTTATAATATCCTCGTTTCATGTCCACTACTTTCATGCGTATACCACAAATTTGACTTCATCTTATATAACCAAACATTACGTACACAACCTGTTACACCATCTACTACACCAGCGGTTCTTAAACTGTGGTTCGCGGGATCTTTGGCGGTGGTACGCGAGTATTTCCGTTTGATTGATTTCATTTTGTACCTTTCTGATCATTTATTACCGAGAAAAATAGAATCCAAAATTTATGCGTGTGTGTATGAGATTTACACGTCACACAGCCTGTACGAATCATTCTTATATTCTTTCTTTCTAGAAAACAGCTAATTTTCAGTGAACGCTTTGTGGTAGTCAACCATGCACTCCTGAGCGGTGATATCCTGTTATAATATTTCATTTATTTTCATATACAAGTTTTAAATATAATTTTTTGTACGTTTTTATCATAAAGTACGTTTATTAGCGTTATCTTTTTTATGCAACCTGTTTTTTCTGTTTGATTTTACCATAATTAACTAGGTTTTGTTTGTAGTTCCAAGCTAGTTCTAAAAATTGCTTTGTATGAACACTAATTTGTACAAATAAAAAGTGGTCAACGACTATTTAGTGTATTTTTTATTTGTAGTAGTGTTAGAAGTGTGTAATAAGCGTGTGCTTTCCCAATTCTGTGCCCTTCACCACGTTTATACATAATTTTTGAGAAAGAACAACTGGTGGTACGTGAACTGAAAGTATTCAAGTCTTGTTCAATAATTTTAAAGTCTCGAAGAGATTGACGAGGTGGTGATTTAGAACTATGATATCGGCTAGATTAGAACATCCAGGAAGCCGCATTTGGCCCACGGGCCGTACTGTGCCCATGACTGTACTAGACCAACCCAATGAGTTTGCTAGAATTAACAAAAGAAAAAACTTAATCTTTATGACAAAAATATTACTTTTTATTCCTACCAAACCAGTACAATAATTACTAATAAAGATACTTTCTTACTTATAATAGATTTTTTACGTCATTTTAATTTCTTTCATTAACAATCGAAAAAGTAATATAACTTTCAGTTAGTAAATCGTGTCTCTTTTAAATAAAACTTTTTATTTTAAGCCTAAAGCGATACAGCGGGGTGGCTTGCATTATCTTTTGTGAAATGTGGTTTAAATTTAAATTAGTTGGATCTTTTCATTTTATAATTGTATATTTTTATAATTTCATAAATAAATAATAAAAAATTAACTGTAATTTTATGTATGATTTTTTTTTTGTATATTTTGTATAAAGTCTTCAACAACTGGGTTTTTAGTGACCGCAGTAAAGAGTAATTTATATTTTTTTTAAATAAGTTATTACAATACAATAACAGTTAAAAAAAGCATTAAATAATTCTTATGATAAAAACTAATTAACCATGAATTATGAAAAAATTATAATTTCACGCAATCACTGTACGCGAGTGAGTGCCGTAAAATGACTGGGAAGCCTGGTCTAAGAGAAGCGAATTTGAGAAAAAGATCCTCCGCAAGTATTGGGCCCGGAGATAGAACACGGACAACATAGGTTACGAGATCAAGAAGAACTTTACAAAGAAAACTAACGATTAGAAAAAGAAGACTAAATTTTTATGGACACCTGTACAGAATGGATGACAACCTGTTGACAAAACAAATTTTTAAAACACTAAACAATACATAAGGTGTTGGATAAATTAAAAAAAAAAATCAGAAATATTGAGGAATTCGTAATAAACTGGGAGAACTTGATGAACTCTTCAGTATTCAACTTATTTTCAATTCAAGTTTGGCCGCGTTCCCGCCTCCTTGATTTCTTTCGGTGTGCGTCGTCGTCTGGACCACGACCGTTTGTTTATTCACCGTCATGGCAACCGAGTTTTTTTTTGTTACCTTTCCTTGCAACCGTCAATGGTTGTGTTTTTTTTTGTGAATTAACATTTTGTGTGTTGACTCCGTAGGGCAGTGAAAAGTCTTCTAACGGATGTTTTATTAAGGACGCAACCCTGATTATAAGAAGATAGAAGTAATACATCGGTAAATTTTCTGTCCCCCCAATCGGTATGTTGGCAACAGTGTACTCAAGGCCAACTACCTAAGACAGTTAAAATGTTCCAGTCAAGCATTAGTGTGGTGACAGCAGTCGTTTCGTTATATTGTGTCAGCAATGGTTTTTTCCAAGAAAGAACCTGGTGTTTTATTAAGAACACAACCCTGATTATAAAAAGATAGAAGTAATACAATGTTTCCATTGCAATTTGCTATTCTCCAAATTTCCTAATTTGTGTACGTTGCAATCTGTTTAATTCAGAACAATAAGCAACCCCATGACCCAATGAGATGAGGATGATGTGTATGACGTGAAAATGAGGTGTAGTCTTGTACAGACTCAGGCTGATCATTCCTGAGAGAGTATGGTTAATTAAACCCCAACCATCAAAGTACACCGGTAACCACTGTCTATTATTCAGATCCGTATAAAAGTAACTACCTTTACTAGGATTTGAACCAGGAACCTTCGTCTCCAAAAATCAGCTGTTAAACAGCTGATTTTGGCGACGACTTTACCTCTAGACCAACCCGGTGGGTGCAATTTGCTATTAATTTGTAAAATAATAATTTAGATTAATTAAAAATTTGTAAAGTATTGAAAATAAAAATATGCCGTAGGTTGTGGTTTTTAACATAGGGTTGCGTTCTTTACAAAATACCCGGTTCTTCCTTGGAAAAAACCATTGCTGACACAATATAACGAAACGACTGCTGTCATCACACTAATGCTTGATTGGAACATTTTAACTGTCTTAGGTAGTTGGCCTTGAGTAAACTGTTGCCAACTTACCGATTGGGGGACAGAAAATTTACCGATGTATTACTTCTATCTTCTTATAATCAGGGTTGCGTCCTTAATAAAACACCCGTTAGAACTACGAACATAGTGGTGGTGGTGGTGATGGTCGTTCGGCGGCTTTTCGAATGTTACTGTAAGCGTAAGTTTTATTCGCTAGTCGATAATTTAATATGAACCGAACCAAATTCAGACAACTAATTACGAACTTTAAGGGTTTCCATGAAGAGCAAAAACAGAACACCGGATGGACAGAAGAAAGGAGAAAAGTGCTGAGAATGTGGGCTCCAAAATCAGCTTCCATAAACGTTTAGTCACCTCATGTGGTCTAAAATTGGCCCTATACGAGAAAAAAACTAATAAACCATATTAATAATTTCTACATTCAGTAGTTTTTATTAAATTTTACATAATTAAGTTATAGAGTTATTAACTAATTTACATTCTACGTTTAAACAAGTTATAGAATTTATCTCGTTATGGCAATTTGTGTTGATATTAAAAAAAGTCTTCTAATGTAATGTTTGGATACTTTCTCTTCTTGAAGCTTTAAAAAATGTGGATAAACACTTCAATTGTGTTCTTTTGTGAGAACTGTGTTACAAGTGTAGCACTTTACTCTTTATTTGCTTGTCAGTAAGTGCTCTGTGTCCAATTGTAAGTCTATTGAAATCTTATTTGATCATCCTTTGAAATATCGAAATGTATAAAAAATAATTTTTTTATGGGTTATAATTCTACCGTGAGTAACGTCAATTTTAATTCAGAATTAGCCTAAAATTGAACTTACAGTTGAATAATCTTTTACTGTAATTTACTAACTGTATTAATTGATGTAAGTAATTAATTTGTTATTAATAAATTTTTAATTTGTAATAAAAATAAAAATTTAATTTACAGAAATTTGTAGAATACACTACCGGAAAACCAAAAGTTAACTATTGATTTTTTTAAAGTTGAGTCAACGTAGATATTAATATCGACTAAATTGTATCATAATTACTTAAAAAATTTGGTGTGAATTAATCCCTCGACTTTCTCTCGTCAATATAAATATGAACCATAAAACCTATGTTCAATTGTGAGTAAACAACGTAAAATGAAAACCATAGCCTAATTTTAAACGTAAGTAAATGATGAAAACCAACCTGTTTGGCTTAAAAATACGGAAAATTAGAAACTGCCTCTGAACTAAGCACTGTAAAAGTACCCTGTAGAAGTAATGCTTGAAATAAAAGTAGATTTTTTTTAATTTTTTATAACTTTAATTATATTATACACTTTGTCATAAAGTGCATACGAAGGTCCCAATCTTGAAGAATCCCATTTTTACCGATTTTGATGAAAAGAATACAGAAAATCACTAATTGGCTCCATACTAAGCGTTGTACAAAAAATTTGTGAAAGAAAATTTAAAGGTTTTTAAACTTCCTATTTTCCTACAAGTTCGTACAATTTAGCGTCTTAATCTGCTCTAGTGTTACTGCTATTCTACCTGAGATGGGACCGGACTCAATTTAACTTTCTCCCTGAAACGTTGATTTTATTACAGAAACTTCTCACTGATAATAAAAATGGATCATAAATTTTAAGATATTTTTGTACCTGACACTAATCCTACTTAAATCAGATTTTTTTTATTGAGTGATGATGCCTACATAAGCCTTGGGCTTGTGCGTAGGTAATGATATGTGGTGATTTACAGATGACAAAAATGCCAGACCTGACCGGGAATCGAACCCGGGACCCCGGCATAGTAGCCAGTTGCGCTGACCACTACACCACGGGCCGGCCGAAAACCGTTAGAAAACCATTTTAATGTTTTCAATATACAATTAATTATTGAATTAGAACACTTTTTTAAAATCATACTAATAAAGTTTTGAAAGATTGTTTAAGGCACGAGATTTTGTCTAAAAAATATTTTACCAATTTTCAACATAAAAAATTGTTTACTAACTTTGACGAATCTATTTAGATAGCCGGTAACATTTTTCACAATCTTTAATTCGATTATCTCCAACATGTAAGAGTTTAAAATTGTAATATAATTTAATAAAGGTTGCTTTAATGGAATACCTTCCAGCTAACCATGTTTTGTAATTTTGTAAGGGAAATTTGCTTAGAAGAAGGATAGGGTAGTTTTTTACTTGTACTCTTAACTTGAACTTCAAAAGGAGCAACCATTAATATCAGAGGTCTGTTAATATCAGTGGTCCGTTTTATAAAGCCACTCAATACTATTTCTTATGTAGCTTACTAACATACTAAGTTATTGTCGTATCCTTCACTCTTTCATATATAGGTAATGTTTCATAACTCTCTTTGGTTTTGCGTCCTCCTCTTCTTCCTCACGTTTCTACTCATTTTCATCTTCTTCTTGTTCCTCCTTCTCCTCCTCCTCCTTTTCATCCTCCTCCTTCTGTTCCTTTTTCATATTCCTCACCTCTTCCTCTTCCTGCTCCACCTCGTTTTCCTCCTCTACCTACTGCTCTTTCTTCATCTTCCTCCACCTCCTCAACTTTCTCATCCTCATTTTCCTTCACCTCCTTTTCATCTTCCTCCTTCTGCTCCTTCTCCATATTCCCCCACCTCCTCCTTTTCCTCCTCCACCTCGTGTTCTTCATCTACCTTCTGCGCCTTCTCCATCTTCCTCCACCTCCTCAACTTTCTCCTCTTCATTTTCCTCCACCTCCTTTTCATCCTCCTCCTTTTTT
Organism: Catonia carolina; assembly: GCA_035578175.1. NCBI lineage: Eukaryota > Metazoa > Arthropoda > Insecta > Hemiptera > Achilidae > Catonia > Catonia carolina. The sequence goes on from JAQMRL010000005.1 coordinate 71,563,953, forward strand.
CCTTTTTGAGGAAATCGTAAAAAGGTGAAGAATTTCACGAATAAACTACTACTTTCGGTTGATCGATTTTGATGAAAATGTTCGTGTCGGGTTCCCTTATGGTTTCAACTTAAGTTCCGAGTTTCAACTTCGTACGTTATTTCATTCCTAAAATATTTTGTTCGCTCACACACACAGAAACGTGCCGCGCGCATACACACCCAGATAAATCGCTAAAAATATGTTTTTTGAGTTCAGGGGTCTGAAAACTTGTATATCCGGTGAAAACTCGATTTCAAAAAATCGACATGTAAACAATAATTTCCTTCCCTATATATTTATATAGGACAAGAGAGAGTAAAAATAAATTGTTTTTTTAATTTCTGTTCGTGCACAACTAAGTTATTTAAAAATAATGCGTATTAATAAAACACTGAGCTACTTATCTCAACCGGGAATTGAATTCGGAACTATCTTCTTGTTCTTTTATTTCTATCCAGCATTCGCAAATAAATATCTTGTATCGTTTTTTCTACAAGAGATTATTAATGTAAATATTTAGAAGGAATTATATTTTAAATTGTATTACCATTTGTTATTTTTATGTAGCAAGACAATAAAATTTTGCATAATTGTAACAAAGATGTAATCAATTTTATATTCGCTCCATTTATAAAGTGACGCAAATTTTATTCTATCATTGAATCCTTAAATTTTATTTTAGCTCAGCGTATTTTTTAATGTAATAAAGTTTGCTGTAAATTTTAAATGCGCGTACAGTAAATTTATAGTCACATCTTTATTTTTGCAACTACTACGTTGATCATTTGTGCATTTTGAATTAAGTTACACTGACAGAAAAGTAGGTTGCTCTTGTAATAACACAAGTTAATTGAATAACTTATCTTTTATTACTCTTATTGTTACTATTCTTTTAAAATTTATTTCTTAACTGTTTTGTAAAGTGTGTCAATTTGTAAGTTATTACTGTACAGTTATTCTTCTTATTGTTTCAAAATGGTTCCAGATAGTTCTTTTAAAAACAGTACGATTTTTTATTTATCTTTTACTACATAAATATACGGGTAAGAAACTTATTGTTTTCATTTAGATTTTTAGAAATCGAGTTTTCACCGGAAATACACGTTTTTGAATCCTGAACTCAAAAAATGTGTTTTTAGCGATTACTCTTTGAAAATTACTGGCGGTTAACTTGGAAAACTCACGTGAGAATTAAGAGGAATGAATTAAATCTAAAATACAAAAGGATGTACTGGTTGATTGGCGGGAACTCTTCACTCTCTCTTGAGAATAAGTTGCTGCTTTACAAAATGTTACTTAAACCAGTTTGGTTGTACGGTGTTCAACTTTGGGGAACTGTCAGCAGAAGTAACATAGAGAAAATTCAAAGGTTCCAGAATAAGTTTCTTCGGGCACCATGGGCACCATGGTTTGCAAAAAATGCAGAAACACAACATTATTGCAACCTTCCTGATGTAATGGACGAGGTTTTAATAGAAAATATCAGGCAAGACTTGAAAGTCATGAAAACAAATTAGCCATAAATCTTCTAAACAATGCAGAAGAAGTTAGGCGCCTGAAACGTTACCATGTTTTGGACTTGTCTGAAAGAGTTTAAATGTACATAAAATTATAGTGAAAAGTATTCCATATTGTAAAATGTAAATATCTTTGTACATAGTAATTTTCTATTTTAACATAAGAATAATTGTTACAATGAGAGGAACTCAGGGTAATTAGGCCTCAACTTGTGATTTGTAAATTGAAAAGATTTGTTTGTAGTTTATTTAAAAAAAAACTGATTGCAAATAATGTTATTTAAAAAAAACGTATTTGGGGGATTTAAGAAAATATCTCAAGAACGGAATATCATACGAAATTAAAACTTGAAAATTTAATTAGGTACCATAAGGGAACTCGACAAACATTTTTATCAAAATCGATGAACCGGAAGTTTATTTATGCGATTTTTCACTTTTCACAATTTTCTCAAAAAAACCACTCCTAAGATTTTTTTACTTTCTCTTGCCTATATGAATATATAGGAAGGAAAGTATTGTTTTCATGTCGATTTTTCGAAATCGAGTTTTCACCGGATCTATACGTTTTCAGACCCCCTGAACCCAAAAAACATGTTTTTAGCGATTGGTCTGTGTGTGTGTCTGTGTGTCTGTGTGTGAACAGAATATCTCAAGAACCGAACGTCGTACGAACTTGAAACTTGAAACTTAAGTTACATACCACTACCGGACGCGACACGAACATTTTCATCAAAATCGGTCAACCGGAAGTAGTAGTTTATTCGTATAATTTTTCACTTTTTTGCGATTTTCTCAAAAACTGGTCCTACGATTTTTTTTAAAATCGCCTATTTTACTCAATTTTTTATTCTCTACAAGATAGGGTAGGCGCCATGTTTGCTGAAATTCTCGGTGAGGCTGTTTTCACGTAAAAACGTTGTTTTTTTAAGATTACGGCTTTAATATAAATTTTAACGCAAAAACTTATATAATAAAAGTTGTAGAGAATTCAAAAACCTACAACTTTTGTTTCAAACATATTTTTGTATAACGCTTAGTTTAGCGGTAATTTGCGATTTTCTGTTTTTTTCTCACGAAAACGTGAGAAAAATCGATTTTTTTAACATTTCGGTCTTAGTATGCATTTTACGACAAAAGTGTATATAATAAAAGTTATAGAAAATTAAAAGATCTACAACTTTTGTTTAGAGCATTTTTCTCTACAGAGCCTAGTTTCGCGTGAAAGCGTGATTTTTTGTATTTTTAAGCCAAACTGAGTTCGATTGTCATTTTGCGTCATTCACTCATGATTAAAATAAGGTTATGTTTTTGAGGTTAGTTTTTGTTTATTTCTAATATTTTATTAATAATGTTAGGTTTATTATTAATCATTTGCATTGGCAAGAGAAAGTTGTGTGTGTGTTTCACACCAGATTTTTTAAATTGCTTTATTCACTGTATTTCTTGTGCTTACAAGATTTCGTTCAGTGTCATTTAGAGATTTTCTCACTGAAATGGATAAAATATGGACTTTTTTTAAATTTTCGGCCTTATTTTACGAAAAAAATGTGTAAAATTAAAGTTGTATCTGTTGTGTTGTTAAGGTCAACAGCCGAAAGGCTGGTTTGAACCTCTAGAGGTTTTACTGAATAAAAACGAGGAGTGAGGTGGTTTACTATTGCCTTCCTCACCGAGTTGAAAGAGTATACTTATCAGCTTGCCAGGCTCTCCGAAAAACATCTACTTTCCACCCTGTAAATGACACCTTCACGTTATTCACCACAGGGTCTGGCTGTATAGTGAAATTCATTACTCTCAGAGAAAAAACACAGAAAAAATTCTGACTAGTGTCTTTTGCATCTCTACCTCTTCTGTTCTTAAATAGTTCAGCCAAATAATTGGCTGACCATGTGATAAGAAACAGAACTATTTTTTTGTAGCCCTGGAACCAACAGATTGAGTGCAATTAATTTAACACTCGACCTGTATGTTGTATGATAACTGAAATAAAAGGAAATTTTTTTTTTATTCCTAATTTGTGTACGTTGCAATCTGTTTAATTTAGAACAATAAGCAACCCCATGACCCAATGAGATGAAGATGATGTTTGTGTCGTGTAAATGAGGTGTAGTCTTGTACAGACCCAGGCCGACCATTCCTGAGAGAGTATGGTTAATTAAATCCCAACCATCAAAGTACACCGGTAACCACTGTCTAGTATTCAGATCCGTATAAAAGTAACTACCTTTACTAGGATTTGAACCAGGAACCTTAGTCTCCGAAAATCAGCTGTTAAACAGCTGATTTTGGCGACGACTTTACCTCTAGACCAACCCGGTGGGTTAAAGGAAATTAACCTAAAACTTTTATTTCCAAAATTTTTTCCAAATTTTGAAGGGTACTCGAAGAATTTTCAGAAATTCGTGAACCACTAATGTTACTAACGTAATATTTTGACATAATATGGATGAAAATCATGAGTTAATGAGTATGATAAAAGAAGAAGAAACTATCTATACTGAAGAGATGACATGAATCCTAGTGTGAGATGAAGTGGCGAACAGGAAGCTTGTCTTATCAATGGACAAGCTTTCCTGTTACCCACTTCGTCTCTCACTAGCATTCAAGTCATCTCTTCACCATACTTTGATTATTTGTACAGGGGTAATAAAAAAGGGGCTTCTCAGACATATTTTCGAGGGAAAAGTTGAGAGTAGGCGCAGATCTGGATGAAGGAAATGGTCAAGGTTGAAAAATTTTAGAGCCTAGGAAACAAGACTACGTTTACACTTTTGAGGGTAGTTCACGATAGAGTTACCAGAGAGTGATCAGAGGTAAGGATAGAGTTAGCTACCAGAGTTGTACTCAATCTTCATTTAAAGTGAAGCCACTATAAGAAGAAGGAGTTTCTGATTCAGAGCGAATAATACATATATTTCGACAGATACCCTTTTAAGAAGAGCAGACCGATTTTAATTTTTTTAAATATCGATTTTTGATTTTACCATTTTATATTGATAGATCTTTTTCCCTGTTTTAATTGATATAACATGATATTGGTAATTTTTTCTATTGAGAAGAAATATGTTTTTTTTATTTATTTATTTATTTAACGTCGCATCAACTGCAAGGTCATTAGCGACGACGTTGGGAGTATAACTGTGCGTAATGAGGATGAAATTATTTTTTGTAACGTATGAAAATATGCCGTGCCTGAGTGGGATTCGAACCCAGGACCGCATGATAAGAGGCGAGCACGTTACCAACTACGCCAATGCGGCCGGCGTAATAAATATGTTTTTACTTTGGTGGTAGTAGTGTTCATTTCAATATTTTTTCACGTTTTTCATTCCTGTAATTTGGAATTAATAGATTAATATTATCAAGTTGCTGCTCTTATGTTATGGAGATGGCGTTCACGTGAAAGTCTACACTAAAAGTACTCTAGAAGGCATTGGAATTAGCTGTAACACAAGATAATATTATATTGGTGTGTTTTTGTTTGGAAGTTAATTTCAAGTGGCAATTAGTTGTCCTGTTGCGGTATTATGCTTTTATATACGAATTTTCCCATATTGTATGTTTTTAATTTAGCTAAATTTTTCTCAGGAACCATTTCACCTAGGAGTGTGAAATTCTGCACACTACTTTTTAGTACTTTTACTTCAACTGTTAATCATCGTCATCTCATAATATGCATCGTCATCATCTCCAGCTTCACCAGCTTTGTGATTCGGGGTTTTGATTCACAGTTCATCAAGTTTAGTTTTGTACATTATATTTATACACATATATATTTTTCTTCAAGTTTAGTCTTGTTGGAACAAACTACTGAGTGTGGTTTTTATTTTAATTCTAAGGACATTACTCAGAGTTTCTCGTCTTTGCTTAAAGTTTTTTGTATTTATAAACTAATTGTAAAAGAAATACACTGTTACAAAAAAAAACTTTTTAGTAGGCTATTCACCCACCGGTTTGGTCTAGAGGTAAAGTCGTCGCCAAAATCAGCTTTTTAACAGCTGATTTTCGGGGACGAAGGTTCCTGGTTCAAATCCTAGTAAAGGTAGTTACTTTTATACGGATTTGAATGCTGGACGGTGGTTACCGGTGTACTTTGATGGTTGGGGTTCAATTAACCATACTCTCTCAGGAATGGTCGGCCTGAGTCTGTACAAGACTACACCTCATTTACACGTCATACATTTCATCCTCATCACATTGGGTCATGGGGTTGCTTATTGTTCTGAATTGAACAGATTGCAACGTACACACATTTGGAATTAAAAAAAAGAAAAAAAAGTAGGCTATTAAGGTGTGTATTTACTCCAGAGATATTTCAAAAAATTTTTTAGTTTTTATTTTTTGGGTGTTTTTTCGTAAAAACCATATACATTTTAACATTTTTTAAGAAAAAAAGATTTTTTAGATTGGATGAAGGTAAATGAAAAAGCTCAAGTACAAATGTGTATAATGGTACTGTACATAGGTGTGTGAAAGCTCAGCTTTGTAGCTTTAACAGTTTCTAAAAAAAAATGTACCTAAGTTAATATGGTAGGTATAAGGATAATGAAAATGATCTGCTCCCCTTAAAACTCAATTGTTTGACCTTAAGGGTCATTAAACGTAAAATTCAGTATAAATTTGGTATAGAAAGGTTATACTATCACAATACTTTCTGAATTATAAATAGTCGTATTTTATTAGATTATGTTATTTCATTTCTCATGTAATGAAATTGCTTTTTGTTTACTTTTAAATAAGTTACTTGAGTACTGTTTGACTTTTCATAACAGATAAAACAGTAGGTATGCATGTTATTAACTATCTATCTCTTCGGATAAGATTATAAACCTTCCTACCTTTGTTTATTAGTCTAACAACCTACGCCTATTCTACCTCTTTGGATATCTTTAACCTGGGTTGTCCACCCACCTTAATTTAATTACAAAACATCCTATTTCTAATTATTATGAAATTGTTTCATCTTGTTTCTACACTTACAAGATCAATCTTATAAATGTATAAACAAGGAGGAGAAGGAGAATGAGGAGGAGGAGAAGGAGGAGGAGGAAAAAGGAGGAAGAAGGAGGAGAAGTAGAAGGAGATGAATGGAAGGGTGAGGAAGCAGAGGAAAACACAAAACCAAAACGAGTTATGAAACATTACCTATATATGAAAGAATGAAGGATACGACAATAACTTAGTATGTTAGTAGGCAACATAAAAAAATAGTATTGAGTGGCTTTATTAAACGGATCACCGATATTAACAGACCTCTGACATTAATGATCGCTTCTTTTGAAGTTCAAGTAAAGAGTACAAGTAAAAAACTACCCTATCCTTCTTCTAAGCGAATTTCCCTTACAAAATTACAAAACATGGTTGGCTGGAAGGTATTCTATTAAAGCAACCTTTATTAAATTTTATTACAATTTTAAGCACTTACATGTTGGAGATAACCGAATTAAAGATATATACAGTATTTCGCGGAACCTTTCGTCGGTTAACTGTTGTTGGTGAATATAACTGTTTGTTTCCGTAAACAGATATGTTAATTTTTCGAAAACATGGATAGACTATTCACAGTGCTAAACGAAATCTAATATGCAATGTAATAAAATGTTGTGAAGTTGAAGCTAAACAAAAATGCCTTTTCCTGCCTCTTAACAAAAGCCATGACAGCGAGTGGCTAACTACTGTGATGTTTATCTTTCCACAATTCGATAAATAAAGAAGAAAATTAAAGATGTGAAGAAGCTATTCTTCAACAGTTTTGTTGACACCTGGTAAAATAAGAAAACGGTTTGGTAGATACTAGTGAGACTAATAGTGAAGACGCCGGTGACAGCGATAGTAAAGAAGTCGATTCATCGTAGAAAATTTTGTTCCAATGGAATATGGTAGCTGGAATTACAGTAAATCAAACATTTCTAGTCAATTAATTAAGCTATAGGCAATATTACAGGTCGCATTTATTCCTTATAGATAAGGTTTATGAAGAAAACATTTTGTCGGAATAAACCACAGCTTACAAAATGTATGTAGAAACTGAACGGTTGTGAAATGTACGAGTAGTGTCTCACTTTTGACGTTGGCAGCTCTGTCAAAAATCTCGTGACTTCAGTATCTGTAATCACACCGTTTACACCTTTGGCGGAAGTAGAGTAAATGGAATTGCTCTAGTTTTTCTGTTCAACTTCTAAGAAACACGTTTATTAAATTTCAGCTATCTAGGTGATCAGGAAGTTAGGAAATTAATGAAGATTCAACCAGTGAATGAAGTATACCGAATTCATAAATTTATAAGGAATTCTGCATGAAAATTAATATATGTTATAGTGCAAATGAACTATGGAAACTATTATATAAGATGGAATATGACGGAAATGGAATTCAGTGTATTGTATTGAGGTCACGATTGTGTATGGGTTGAGTTGTTCCAGTAGCATTCACTACAGCTATCGCCTATTTGAAGTTCAGGTTTAAACAGCAGAAAGATCAGTGACCTAAGCATTCAAAGTCTCTTCTAATAAGATTTCCGCTAATGCTATTTCATTAAGACATTGGTCTCTTTGATGTAAAACTCTCCTTCTATTTAACTGATATTACCTTTATATCAGAATCATATTATATATACAAGTGCATCCATATTGGAATGCAATCATTATATTTTGCTCTATATATTTTGAAATCGGAAATTTAAACAAATGGTTTATTTTACAAACTATCTGACCTATGCCAGTAATTCGTTTACATAGATATTTACAGCAGTTCCAGATTTCGAAAGGGTCAATACATATTATTTTTTTACTTTTTATTGATTTTTTTTGTTCTGGGGTTTTTAAAAGTTTTAATTTAATTTTAATTTCATGCTTTTTAAACTTTATATGTTATCAGTTTACCTTTTTAAACCCACCGTGTTTTGTTATAGCTAAGAGCACTCTCGATCAAGTCACCTTTCAAACAAAAAAAAAAACAACGAAATCAAAATTGGTTCATCTGTTTGGGAGCTACGATCCCACAGACAGATACCAGTTTTTATTCATTTTTTTACCCCACCGTGCTTTGTTATAGCTAAGAGCACTCTTGATCAAGTCACCTTCCAAAAAAAATAATAAATCAAAATCGGTTTATCTGTTTGTTTCCCCACCGTGCTTTGTTACAGCTAAGAACACTCTCGACCAAGTCACCTTTTGTCACCGCCACCCCTTTTAATTAATAATTTACTGTGTTGCCGGCCTTCAGTACTTCTCCCGGCCCTTGTCGGCGCGGTAGGCCCTTTGGCGGCGTACCGACAAACCTCGGCTGCGAACCGACAGAGGGCTTTATTGCCAAGGCCGAGTGAGTAACCGCCCTCTACCACAGCGCTCTCGGCAACTATATAAAGAGCGCTACACTCGACAGGGAGATTCAATTCCGATCTAGACACAGAGAGATTCAATTCCGATTCAGACACATAAGGATTCAATTCCGATCAGACAGCAGACAAGACGTCCACCATCGGCAACACGGCTACCGGACTCCAGCAAAAACTAATCGTCGACCCCAAAAGAGAGAAGATGATGCTTCTGCTCGCCGACCCGTCACCGTAAGCCGTCGACCGGACGTCATCGCCCGCTAACGCAGGCGATGCCCACAGCGGTCCCCTCGACCGAGCCTTACGCCCACCGGACCCGACGAAGCACCCATCGACGCACTACTGCGAGGAAAGAAGATGATGTCTCCGCTGGACGACGACACGCTGTGTCGGCAAGCTCCTCGACAGCCACGACGACTATGACTGACGCTTCCCATCAAGACGACCACCGCTTAAACGGCCCTTTTCAGGGCCACCAAAATGTAAAGGTTTCAACTTGCCACTTAATGTCGCCATCCGGTGACACTTTGAAAAACATACTAAATCAAAATAGGTTGATTTGTTTGTTACCCCACCGTGCTTTGTTATAGCTAAGAACACTCTCGATCAAGTCACTTTTCAAAAACAAAAACTTAATCAAAATCGGTTCATCTGTTTGTTTACCCCGCCGTGCATTATTATAGCTAAGAACACTCTCGATCAAGTCACCTTTCAAAAAAAAAATACTAAATCAAAATCGGTTCATCTGTTTGTTACCCCACCGTGCCTTATTATAGTTAAGAACACGTTCGATCAAGTCACTTTTCAAACAAAATAAAAACGAAATCAAAATCAGTTCATGCGTTTGGGAGCTACAATCCCACAGACAGATACCAGTTTTTATTCTTTTTTTTTACCCCACCATGTCTTTTTATAGCTAAGACCACTCTCGATCAAGTCACCTTTTAAAAAAGTATACTCAATCGAAATCGGTTCATTCATTTTTGTACCCCAGTATGCCTTATTATAGCTAAGAAACATCTCGATCAAGTCACCTTTCAAACAAAACTAACTCAAAATCGGTTCATCCGTTTGGGAGTTACGGTGTCACAGACAGATAAGTTTAACGTGTACACATGTACACGTTAAACTTATAACGCCCTTCTGTTTTATCCGGGGGTTACAAAACGAACACATGTACTGAATTCAATATGTTAAAAACAATAAACCCAGTCAAGTACTGTATTAACCTTTTAAAATAAAAAAATCCCCATGGACTTTTACACGTTATTTTATTTCTTTTGTCGGTCTCATGACAAAAATACTTGTTTGTTTATTTAATTTTTACTATAAACTAAATCAAGTTATATAGAAATTTTTATGTAGAATATTTTAGCAAAAAACTTCACATCGCTTTTTTCTATTCATTATATTCATCGGTTGACATTTTATCAGAAAATGAACTTTTAAGTGCTTCACCGGTATGCATACCAGATTATCTATTGATTCTTTTAAAAAAATTCTCGTTTTGTTTAATGAACTGCTATTATACCATATATGTTTTACATTTCAATAAAAGGAAACTGGTGATTTTGACGAGGCTGTTTGTAAAGTATAATCAGAGTTTCAATCTATAATAGGGATTTTCACACGTTCCAATTAATAGTGTATCCGTTTTATAATGTTCAACGTTTATTAAGTTCTGCTGACTTTGCTAAAAATTTATAATTTTTTCTTAAAAATTTTACGTCAGTTATATCTTTAACCCTTTATAGATCTTTGGTAAGTATACATACCATTGGCAATAAGGTCAATTTTATTTTAAAAAAATCTGGTGTGAAACACTCACACAACTTTCTCTTGCCAATAAAAAAATTATTAACAATAATCCTAACATTAGTAATAAAACATTAGAAATAAACAAAAAACTAACCTCTAAAAATATAACCTTATTTTAATAATGACTGGAAGACGCAAAATGAAAATCGAACTCAGTTCGGCTTAAAAATACGGAAAATCACTCTTTCACACTAAATTAGGCTCTGTAGAGAAAAATGCTTTAAATAAAAGTTGTACATCTTTTAATTTTCTATAAATTTTATTATATACACTTTTGTCGTAAAATGCATACTAAGGCCGAAATCTTAAAAAAATCGATTTTTCACACTTTTCGTGAGAAAAAAAGAGAAAATTGCTAATTACTGCTAAACTAAGCGTTATACAAAAAAAATGTTTGAAATAAAAGTTGTAGGTTTTTAAATTCTCTACAATTTTTATTGTAAAAATTTTTGTGCTAAAATGCATATTAAAGCCGTAATCTTAAAAAAAAACAACGTTTTTACGAGAAAACGCCCTCACCAAGAATTTCAGCAAACATGGCGTCTATCCTATCTTGCAGAGAATAAAACATTGAGTAAACCAAGCGATTTTAAAAAAATCGTAGGACCAGTTTTTGAGAAAATCGCAAAAAAGTGAAAAATTATACGAATAAACTACTACTTTCGGTTGACCGATTTTGATGAAAATGTTCGTGTCGGGTCCGGTAGTGGTATGTAACTTAAGTTTCAAGTTTCAAGTTCGTACAACGTTCGGTTCTTGAGATATTCTGTTCACACACACACACACACACACAAACACACACAGACACACAGACACACACACAGACCAATCGCTGAAAACATGTTTTTTGGGTTCAGGGGGTCCGAAAACGTGTAGATCCGGTGAAAACTCGATTTCGAAAAATCGACATGAAAACAATACTTTCCTTCCTATATATTCATATAGGCAAGAGAAAGTAATAAGCTATGCAGTTGAATCTTATTGGCATTTTATGGTTTTATAGATTTTCTCCGGTACGTAGGCTGTCCACATTTTGAAATTAACGCGCAGCAACTATTTCCTTCGTGAGTTGCACGAATGTGGTAAGGGTTCATACCAGCGTATGCTACTGTGTTGTTTTGTTGCAACTTTTGTACAGTGATTAGAAAATTCGAGTTCTTTACGGGAAAGCAAGCATTCATGCTAATATTAACGTTATTATTTAGTGTATTCTACACATTTTTTACTTTCTCTTGCCTATATGAATATATAGGAAGGAAAGTATTGTTTTCATGTCGATTTTTCCAAATCAAGTTTTCACCGGATCTATACGTTTTCAGACCCCCTGAACCCAAAAAACATGTTTTTAGCGATTGGTCTGTGTGTGTGTGTGTGTGTGTGTGTGTGTGTGTGCGTGCGTGCGCGCGCGCGTGTGTGTGTGTACGTGTGCGTGTGTGTATGTGTGTATGTGTGTGTGCGTACGTGCGTGCGTGTGTGTGTGTGTGTGTGTGTGTGTGTGTGCAAAATATCTCAAGAACGGAACATCGTACGAACTTGAAACTTGAACTTAAGTTACATACCACTACCGGACCCGACACGAACATTTTCATCAAAATCGGTCAACCGGAAGTAGTAGTTTATTCGTATAATTTTTCACTTTTTTGCGATTTTTTCAAAAACTGGTCCTACGATTTTTTTTAAAATCGCCTGGTTTACTCAACTATTCTCTACAAGATAGGGTAGGTGTCATGTTTGCTGAAATTCTGGGTAGGCTGTTTCCACGTAAAAACAAAGTTTTTTTAAGATTACGGTTTTAATATGAAATTTAGCGAAAAAATTTATATATTAAAAGTTGTAGAAAATTTAAAAACCTACAACTTTTATTTCAAATATTTTTGGTTTAACGCTTAGTTTAGCAGTAATTTACAATTTTCTGTTTTTTTCTCACGAAAACGTGTGAAAAATCGATTTTTTTAAGATTTCGGCCTTAGTATGCATTTTATAATAAAAACGTATATAATCAAATATATAGAAAATTAAAAGATCTGCAACTTTTATTTAGAACATTTTTCTCTACTGAGTCTAGTTTAGCGTGAAAGAGTGATTTTCCGTATTTTTAAGCCAAACTGAGTTCGATTTTCATTTAGCGTCTTTCACTCATAATTAAAATAAGGTTATGTTTATTAAGGTTAGTTTTTTTGTTTATTTCTAATGTTTTATTACTAATATTAGGTGAATTGTTAATTATTTTATTGGCAAGAGAAAGTTGTGTGAGTGTTTCACTCCAGATTTTTCTGTTAAGCAGTACAAGTTGTTTTAATAAGCATTCTTACCACTAAACATTAAGTGATTTCCATTTCAATAAACGTTCCTTGGTAAGTATACTTAGTAGGGCTTAACATCAACAAAAAATCTGGTGTGAAACACTCACACAACTTTCTCTTGCCAATATAAATAATTAACAATAAACCTAATATTAGTAATAAAACATTAGACATAAACAAAAAAACTAACCTTAATAAACATAACCTAATTTTAATCATGAGTGAAAGACGCAAAATGAAAATCAACCTCAGTTTGGCTTCAAAATACAGAAAATCACTCTTTCACGCTAAACTAGCCTCTGTAGAGAAAAATGTTTTAAATAAAAGTTGCAGATCTTTTAATTTTCTATAAATTTGATTAAATACACTTTTATTAAAAAATGCATACTAAGGCCGAAATCTTAAAAAAATCGATTTTTCTCACGTTTTCGTGAGAAAAAAACAAAAAATTGCTAATTACTGCTAAACTAAGCGTTATACCAAAAAATGTTTGAAATAAAAGTTGTAGGGTTTTAAATTCTCTACAACTTTTATTATATAAATTTTTTCGCTAAATTGCATATTAAAGCCGTAATCTTAAAAAAACTTTGTTTTTACGTGAAAACAGCCTCACCCAGAATTTCAGCAAACATAGCACCTACACTATCTTGTAGAGAATTAAAAATTGAGTAAATGAGGCGATTTTTAAAAAAATCGTAGGATCAGTTTTTGAGAAAATCGCAAAAAAGTGAAAAATTACACGAATAAACTACTACTTTCGGTTGACCGATTTTGATGAAAATGTTCGTGTCGGGTCCGGTAGTGGTATGTAACTTAAGTTTCAAGTTTCAAGTTCGTACGATGTTTCGCTCTTGAGATATTCTGTTCACACACAGACACACACACACAGACCAATCGCTAAAAACATGTTTTTTGGGTTCAGGGGGTCTGAAAACGTATAGATCCGGTGAAAACTCGATTTCGAAAAATCGACATGAAAACAATACTTTCCTTCCTATATATTCATATCGGCAAGAGAAAGTAAAAAGAAAAATCTTATTGTTATAGCACTAGAAATACATTATTCAAGTCCCTATAAAGCAAAATTTAACATTTTACAACATGTATATTTTTCCCTGTAGTACCCCCCTATAAAGGGTTAAATTTTGTTTTATATGCAATTGCGCCAACGCTGGGCGCCGTCATATTGCTACTTTTTTTCTACAGCGCTTAGTTAAGACTCGATTGTTATTTTTTTCTTTTTCCGTATTTTCTCATTGAAATCAGTAAAATTAGGGGTTATTTTAAGATTGCGGCCTTATTATGCATTTTTGAATGAAAAAGTATATTACTAAAGTTATAAGGTCTACAATTCTACATTGTAAATATTCTACGATATTTTTATTTGAACCATTTTTTTCCTAAATCTTACTTTAGCGTCTGTAGAGATTTTTATATCAAAATAGATTGATTTTCACTTAGAATCATTCATTCATGATTAAAATTAAGTTATGTTTCTAATTTTACATTATTTACTCATGGTTTAACATAGGTTATGTTTTTCATGGCAAAATAAAGTCGTATATGTTTCAAACCAGATTATTCAAAATTTAAGATTTTCAACAAAAACTTTCTTAAAATATGTAGGCCTACTTAAAGAATAACAAGTTTTAGGTTCTTATGATATTATCTTATTTTATACGAACAAGGATTTAGCTACTGTACAAAACAAAAAAGCTGTTTGATACCAGAAATAAAACGATAAAAATAATTTAAATTTTATTATTTGTAAATAAATACTTTTGAAAAATAATTGTGTAGGTATACGTCAAAACTTTAAAAAGTTTTACATTATTTTGTAAAGTTTAAATTTTATTTAAAATATTTACAAAGTTAAACTTTGTAAAATATTTGACGTTCTCACTTCAAATAGAATATTATTTTAGAGGACATTAAAATTATTATATTTCATTATTTTTAAAGTGTGAGTTTGGAACGTTTCAACAAGGGGTTAGCTTATTTTCAAAACAGTATTAATTATGTTACAGCCAAGTCCTGGTTAAGAATCAATCCCAATTAATAACCTTCCACATGCGTTCGGATTACTGACTAAACTAAGCTTCTTATCAAATACCGATTTTATAATAATTTTATTCTGTGTATTTTAACCTTTATTAAAACGTATAATTTGTTATAAAGCAATAAATTCAATCCAGCGGGGGGTATTCAGGCAAAGTAGGTGAAGAGCCTCTTCACCTATTTACTTTCTCTTGCCTATATGAATACGAGTATATAGGAAGGAAAGTATTGTGTGCATGTCGATTATTCGAAATCGAGTTTTCTCCGAATCTACACGTTTTCATACCCCCTGAATCCAAAAAAAGCATGTTTTTAGCGATTGGTGTGTGTGTGTGCGCGCGCGCGCGCGAACAGAATATCTAAAGAACGGAACATCGTAAGAACTTGCAACTTGAAACTTCAGTTACATACCACTACCGGACCCGACACGAACATTTTCATCAAAATCGGTTAACCGGAAGTAGTAGTTTATGCGTGTAATTTTTCACTTTTTTCAATTTTCTCAAAAATTGGTCCTACGATTTTTTTATATCACCTCATTTACTAAATTTTTTATGCTCTACAAGATGTGGTAGGCGCTATGTCTACTGAAATTCTTGGAGATGCTGTTTTCACAAAACAAAATTGTTTTTCTAAGATTGTGGCTGTAATGTGCAAAAATATATATAGCGCAAAAATAGCGCAAAATATATATAGGCTTATAATAAAAGTTCTAGACAATTTAACATCCTACAACTTTTATTTCAAACATTTTTTTGTATAACGCTTAGTTTAGCAGTAACTAGCAATTTTCTGTTGTTTTCTCACGAAGACGTGTGAAAAATCGATTTTTTATGATTTCGGCCTTAGTATGCATTTTACGACAAAAGTGTATATAATCATATTTATAGGAAATTAAACTGCCCATAACAGACAGGTGGAGTGTCAAATTATTTAGACTCAATTTGTTCGATGCAGGGCTAAAATAAATAGTTTTGTTTCTTATCACATGGTCAGCCAATTAAACGACTAATTCATTTAAGAACAGAAGAGGTAGAGATGTAAAAGACACTAATCAGAGTTATCTCCTCTGAAAGTAATGAATTTCATTGTACAGCCAGACCCTGTAGTGAATGAAGTGAAGGTGTCATTCGCAGAGTGGAAAATATGTGCTTTTCAGAGGACCCGGCATGCTGATAAGCGTACTTTTCCACTCAGTGAGGAAGGCAATGGTAAACCACCTCACTCCTCGTTTTACTTAGTAAAACCTCTAGAGGTTCAAACCATCCTCTCGGCTGTTGACCTAAACAACAGGAAATTAAAAGCTCTACATCTTTTATTTAGAGCATTTTTCTCTACAGTGCCTGGTTTACCGTGAAAGAGTGATTTTCCGTATTTTTAAGCCAAACTGAGGTTGAATTTCATTTTGCGTTTTTCACTCATGATTAAAATTAGGTTTTGTTTTTTGAGGTTAGTTTTTTGTTTATTTCTAATGTTTTATTACTAATATTAGGTTATATTGTTAATTTTTGCATTGGCAAGAGAAGTCGTGTGAGTGTTTCACACCAGATTTTTTTTTTTCTGGATAGTATCGAGATTTATTTCACTCACAAGATAATTGGTTTGCTGGCATTTCTCCCGCCACCTCCCCTCCGATTGGTCGCCCAAAAGCATGGACCCGGAGGCTGTTCTGAAGAACTCTTATATTCCGCGACTGGCGACTGTCATATATCTAATATATTATAAACTAAACTAATGTTTCGAGATCGAGGGTGAGCCTGGTCGGCAACCAGGGGGATGCATGTTGATCGCTTTCTTGTCAGGGAAGCCTCTTGACGCACAAGGCGCCCATCATCAACAACATTAACAATAAAAGGTAGTCCTAACAGCCTAGAACAAAAGGTCAGAAGTAAAATACAAATTAAAAGTTAAAATGTAGTTAGGACCTGTCGCCATAAGATATCTCTCACAAGATAAAAAAAAAATTGGTACGTGGCCTACCGAGTTATGTTTAGTGAAATTTGTATTTCTTGATGTGGTAGCACTGTCCACTAACACGTTTGGGGCGTAAATACTCGTATTTACATATTTTACAGGTTATGTGATATTAAAAAAAAGACAAATTGCATACGATAACAATAAAGTTGTTTAGGTCAACAGCCGAAAGGCTGGTTTGAACCTGTAGAGGTTTTACTAAGTAAAACGAGGAGCGAGGTGGTTTACCATTGCCTTCCTCACTGAGTGGAAAAGTACGCTTACCAGCATGCCGGGCCCTCTGAATAGCACATTTTCCACTCTGCAAATGACATCTTCACTTCATTCACCACAGGGTCTGGCTGTATAATGAAATTCATTACTTTCAGAGGAGATATCTCTGATTAGTATCTTTTACACCTCTACCTCTTCTCTTCTTAACTGATTCAGTCATTTAATTGGCTAACTATGTGATAAGAAACAGAACTATTTATTTTAGCCCTGCAACGAACAGATTGAATGTTAATAATTTGACACTCCACCTGTCTGTTATGGGCGTAATAATAATAATATACTTTTTTAATTATTATGATAATATTACATACAAAAATTTACAATAGCAAATAATATTGTAATTAATAATACGATAAGAATTCACCCAGTTATTATTAGTCGGTCTGCACATGGTACACACTGTGAATGTCATTGAGAAAAGCAATAAAAAAATCAGGTTCTACTTTTCTCATAATTTTCCATGATATGTGGTCAAGGTGCTTTTTTTTTTTTTTTTTTTTTTTTTTTTTTTTTTTTTTTTTTTTAAAGGCGAAAAACCTCGGCGAGGTTATCATCGCCTGTGGTCAAGGTGCGAATGAAATAATTCTTTTAGAACGTCTTTTTTTTTGTTTAAGAATGTTTACTATTGCGCCCAACCACGATCTCTCAATTTCCTGTGTATTGGCTCCTGTTTATGGATTTACATAATTTCGCGGATGGTTAACCGTTGAATGCAGGTAACCTAATGTTCACATAACCTTATGTTTCTCACATAACCTGTTTGGGACTACATAAATTTTATGTTTGTTCAATTCATCAATTTAGTTTTGTGTTCTATTATAAGGTATCATTTATCGGTCTCAACTAATGAGGGTTGATTTCTACCTGCACAGACAGACAGTTTTATACTGAACTGCACACAGTCGTCCGCTAACTCGCAACGCAAAAGAACGCTCTCTGTGCAGTCTTACGCTTTTCCGCTTTCGCCATAGTATTAGGAATTATCCGCGACCGCTAATTTGTTTTCTTTATATTACATAAATTTATTTCTCTATTAAATTCACGCATCGCTACGTATTTACGCGCTGGAGACACTCCAGGAAACCGACCACGCAAAATACAGTCCACTAATTCAAGATCTTCGGCAGCTCAACACTCATCGGAAAGCCACTGGTACCAGCTGGTAAGCCGCAGGACTTCCAAGGTGAGTGGAATAAAACTTGATTAATCGACAGTAAGCTGCTATACGCTCCGCCACTGACCCTACCATAACATGTAAAATATGTGAATATTTACGTGCCAAAAGTGCTAGAAGACAGTGCTACCACATCAAGAAATACAAATTTCACTAAACATAACTCGGTAGGCCACGTACTATATTATTATAGTAGCACCAAAAGATTTCTGTTAACCTTGCTTAAATTACCCTAAAATTTAACAAAATTTAGATTTTAATACGTGGGTTTAGAAAAATTAATAAAATGACAGGCATTTAAGTGTACGGAGCGCATGTCGGTAGGTCGGAGCAACAAGATGGCCTCGCGATACCTGTTTCGGTATCTCAGAAGTAACTTCGCTTGACTAAACTTTAAATATATTTATGCTATAAATAAAAAAAACTTTAAAATATGTATTTAACAAATTCTATGTACACTTAAAAAATTATATATATTTAAGCAAAAATAACCGGTAGGATGGTGATGCCCATTCGGCTTTATCCCGCATTGTTACGGCGTAAAAATAAGATGGCCTCCCGGTCGTATGTCTGGGAACTAACAAATTACTTTTTTCTTTTCGTTTTCTAAAATATTATTTGTTGTGAATACACTATATAACCATGCTTTGATTACCCTAAATTTTAAAAATTTAGATTTTATTATTTAGGTTTAGAAAAATTAATAACATGAAAGGCATTTCAATGTACGTCAGGCATGGCGGTATGTCAGGCAACAAGATGGCCTCGCAATGTCTGTTCGGTATCTCAGAGCTAACTTCGTTTGATTGAACTTCAAATATATTTATGTTATAGATAAAAAAACTTTAAAATATTTATTTAAATAACAAATTGTATATACATTTAAACAGTTTATATCTTTCTTAAGGAAAAATACCTAAAAGGATGGTACCGCCCATTCGATTAGGGCATACAGATAGGGCGTTGCAACAAAATGGCCTCCACCTATACTTAACTTTAAATCAAATAACTGTACTAATAATAGAAAATACTGCCATACTCTACATCTACTCAAATAACGTCATACTGTACTGAAAAATTAAACTTGCCCTGTATATAAAAACTCTGTGCAACCCTCCCCCCCCTTATTAGTGCCGTCGGACCAATGAGAACCCTTCTTTAACTTTCGAAGGTCTCATTGTCCGTTAAAATTTTCAAAAGGCACGTATAAGCAATTACTACACATAATACAAGTTAATAGCCTATACGGTGTAGTGATTGCTTACTTAAACACCGACACATTCATTTTACATTTAATAGGCTATTGAGTCAACTAACGAATGTTTCGCCCAAACAAATATTTAACAAATTTTCCCGACACAAACATACATAAAAATCTGGTGTGAAACACTCACACAACTTTCTCTTGCCAATGCAAATAATTTACAATATAATTTAACATTAGTAATAAAATATTAGAAATGAACAAAAACTAACCTCAAAAACATAACCTTATTTTAATCATGAGTGAATGACGCAAAATGACAATCGAACTCAGTTTGGTTTAAAAATACGGAAAATCACGCTTTCACGCTAAACTAGGTTCTGTAGAGAAAAATGCTCTAAACAGAAGTTGTAGATCTTTTAATTTTCTATAAATTTAATTATATACACTTTTGTCGTAAAATGCATACTAAGACCGAAATGTTAAAAAAATCGATTTTTCTCACGTTTTCGTGAGAAAAAAAACAGAAAATCGCAAATTACCGCTAAACTAAGCGTTATACAAAAAAATGTTTGAAACAGAAGTTGTAGGTTTTTAAATTCTCTACAACTTTTATTATATAAGTTTTTGCGCTAAAATTTATATTAAAGCCGTAATCTTAAAAAAACAACGTTTTTACGTGAAAACAGCCTCACCGAGAATTTCAGCAAACATGGCGCCTACCCTATCTTGTAGAGAATAAAAAATTGATAAAATAGGCGATTTTAAAAAAAATCGTAGGACCAGTTTTTGAGAAAATCGCAAAAAACTGAAAAATTATACGAATAAACTACTACTTCCGGTTGACCGATTTTGATGAAAATGTTCGTGTCGCGTCCGGTAGTGGTATGTAACTTAAGTTTCAAGTTTCAAGTTCGTACGATGTTCCGTTCTTGAGATATTCTGTTCACACACAGACACACAGACACACACACACACAGACACACACACAGACCAATCGCTAAAAACATGTTTTTTGGGTTCAGGGGGTCTGAAAACGTATAGATCCGGTGAAAACTCGATTTTGAAAAATCGACATGAAAACAATACTTTCCTTCCTATATATTCATATAGGCAAGAGAAAGTAAAAATGTATCACTATCACTATTATGTCGGTACCATTATTATACATATATATTTATGAGCTAACTGTTAAATTTAATTGATTATTTTATTTTATTTTTAAAATGCTCACCCTATATATTTTAGCGAAAATAGTGAAAATATTCTGTAAAAGGAAAAAGTGTGTCACAGTGGCTTAGGCCAGTCTAAGCTGGTGGGAGTAGTCTGTACGGAAAAGTCCATTTAATAAGGAGAGGGATGTGTGTGAGTAGCGAAACTTGACAATTTTGTAGTCGAGTTCTAACCTTAGTATATTGAAGTGATTAATTAGTTAGTGATAAGTTAGTTATTGAAGTGAAGTGTTATTCTACACAAATGTTATAATCTATCTTTGTTGATCTATCTCTTGTATTTATTTTTATCGTTTACTATATTGCTATTTATCGGATTTTCATATCTAATGTAGTGTCTTATATTATTCAAAGCTGTTTACTTTTCCGTTGACTCGGTTCAGTTCTGAGTTCATATAAAATGACTGAAAATAAAGGGGGAAATAAAGTCGGCAAAAAAGGTCAAGTTTTGCATAGTTAAAGTCGTGAAATTATTAGTAGTGTGATAATGTTTTTTGAGCGGGAAGTGAAAGAGGGACCTGATGTATAATTGGTTTTCATCTCTTATAATAGTAGCTAATCATATCAGGCAGAGTAGTAGCGTTCAAGCTGCCGTTGTTATGCGGTTCGGCTAGTATTACACGTGATGTGGAGTGGAAGGGGAATTCCTTTCTCACTTTCTCACGACTATACCTAAAATAAACAATTTTCTTCGTTTGTTTTAAATATACATTAATTTTTAAGCAACATAATTAATGTCTCTAATTATGTGCGATAGAAACGTATGCCTTTTTCTTTCTTACTAAAGCTAAGTGGGCGTGATCTTTTACAATAATATTTTCTTTAGAAAAAGTTTTAGATGCGTCGTCTCATGAAATGGATTTTTCGACTTTTTTTTAATTTCTTCTCTCTGTCAAAAATGCATTTTTAACCATACAATTCCTCAAGTATAGCTACTGTGTTTTTATGTTTAAACTTACTTCTTAGTTAGATAATACTTTTTTAAGTTTTTCTTGTTAATTGGAAACCTGTTTCTACTAACCATCTTGTATATTTTGTTCTACTAACTAATCGAAAATTAATTTCTGAAAAGCACTCACAATCTGTGTAAAAGGAGCTTGATTATTATGTTAGGCCAAATGCGGTAGAAGTTTAATCTGTAATTGTACGTATGTAAATTAAACACATTTGATGTAAATGCGTGTAAAGTTACTATATGATACCTTAATCACTTGCATATATTAATGTTAGATATTAGATTTTTTCAGATATCAAAGGTCATTTACAAGTGTAGATTCGTCAGGTCACCTAATTTGTTTCATCAGTCACCCCAGAAAGTTTCTGCTCAAACTTATGCAATTTAACTTTCATAATAAACATTTTGTAGATGTAACTTGTACACCGGTTTGTTAGAATTGCTTGACCATCTGTAGAAGTCCATATCGTTGTAACGTTACCAACCTTCTCACAAGAGATGACACTTTGTAAAGCAACATAGTAAAATTAAATTAACTATTAAATAAGGTGTGTAAGATAAATCCTTAATCAAATGTACAGTTGGTAACAGTGTTGTTTGAAAATTGCTTAACACAACTGAAAATAATTTTATGTTACGTCGTAAGAAACAGTGCTACCAACACTATTATTTTTGTTGTCCTTTTTAACCCTTATTTGTGTACGTTGCAGTCTCTTCAATTCAGAACAATGAACAACCCTATGAGTCAATAAGGTGAGGATGATATGTATGAAGCGTAAAATGAGGTGTAGTCTTGCACAGACTCTTGCCGACCATTCCTGAGAAAGTATGGTTAATTGAACCCCAACCATCAAAGTACACGGGTAACCATTGTGCAGTATTCAAATCCGTATAGAAGTAATTACCTTTACAAAATAGGATTTGAACCACGGAACCTTATTCTCCAAAAATCATCCGTTAAACAGCCGACGTACGGCGACGACTTTACCTCTAAATCAATTGTTCCCAAATTGGAGGGCGTGCCCCCCAAGAAAAGCGTAAAGACATGGCAAGGGGTGGGGCGGATCCTCGAGACATCTTTGTCGACAGCACGTCCAGAGCTGTTGTGATTCACGGATCGAGTTTAGGCATCTATTACAATGTACCTCAGTATATCACAGAAACCAATCCGATTGTATTTACCGTTTTCAAGCACCTATTGGTGCGAAAAAGCGTTTTCAGTATTTATTGCAATAAAGACAAAGTATCAGTCCAAATTTGATTTTGCCAATGATTTACATTATCCACTTTCTAATACGTAATCAACCAAGAACAGGGAATCTTTTAAAAAAAAGTCTGGTGTGAAACACTCACACAACTTTCTCTTTCCAATGTAAATAATGAACAATATAATCTAACATTAGTAATAAAACATTAGAAATAAACAAAAAACTAACCCCAATAGACATAACTTAATTTTAATCTACAGTGAAAGACGCAAAATGAAAATCAACCTCAGTTTGGCTTAAAAATTCGGAAAATCACTCTTTCACGCTAAATTAGGCTCTGTAGAGAAAAATGCTCTAAATAAAAGTTGTAGATCTTTTAATTTCCAATAAATTTGATTCTACATTTTTGACGTAAAATGCATAATAAGACTGAAATCTTAAAAAAATAGATTTTTAACACGTTTCCGTAAGAAAAAATAGAAAATCGCTAATTACCGCTGAACTAAGCGTTATACAAAAACATGTTCGAAATAAAAGTTGTAGAATTTTAAATTCTCTACAACTTTTACTAGACTTTTTGCGGTAAAATGCAATTTAAAGTCGAAATCTTAAAAACAATTTTTTTACGAGAAAACAGCTTCACCAAGAATTTCAGCAGATATGGCGCCTACCCTATCTTGTAGAGCATAAAAATGTAGTAAATAAGGCGATTTTTAAAAAAATCGTAGAAGCCGTTTTTCAGAAAATCACAATAAAGTGAAAAATGACACAAATAAATTACTACTTTTGGTTGACCGATTTTGATGAAAATGTTCGTGTCGGGTCCTCTAGTAGTATCTAACTTAAGTTTCAAGTTTCAACTTCGTACGATTTTCCGTTCTTGAGATATTCTGTTCACAAACAGACACACACACAGACCAATCGCTAAAAACATATTTTTTGGGTTCAGGGGGTCTGAAAACTTGTAGATCCGGTGAAAACTCGATTTCGGAAAATCGACATGAAAACAATACTTTCCTTCCTATATATTCATGTCGGCAAGAGAAAGTAAAAATGCAAGGTCATCCATCTCACTGATTTCATAACAAATATTCTGTTTCTTATACTTGTTCAATTTAAATTGCTACTTGTAATGTCTTGAAAAAACAATAGAAAATAAATAATTAAATGTATGATTATTCAATTTTTGTTTTTGTGTATTTACTACATAAAATTCGTTAAGGAGGTTTAGGAAGTTTTCTTCTAAACAGAAGTGGGGGGGGGGGGGTTAAAAAAAGTATCGGAATCTCGCCTCTAGACCAACCCGGTGGGTCTAAACTTGACTACACTGACACTAAACAATCTTTGAAAGAAATAGGTCAAGTTTACAAAACAGAAATATTATTTTAATTTCTAAAGTAGACTAATGAAATGTTAATTAATTTATTTCTCTAAAGTAATTATTTTTATAACACTGACAACATACTCTTTTGTACGTTCATATCTGAATTAATTTTTCCAAACATCTCAAGATCAAGAAGCGTGGAAATGTATTTTAGAGAATGAGATGAAGTCATATTGTTTAGTCAGCAAATATCTACCTTAGGCTGTATTAACACAAAGTAAGAGAAACATTTTCAAACACTCAAGTTGTAATATTCTCCAGATAAACTGGGACGAAGAGAATTTCAGTTGTAAAGGAAATATCTTTATTAATCTAGGAAACAAAACAGATATGAATTTTGTATATAAAATCGTAAGAAGGTATAAGGAATTAAAGTAAGATTACAAATTATACAATTTCCAAGGCCAACACCTTGGTGCAGTGGTAGAATTTTATGTTGTATACCGTTAAGTGCCTTTACAGACAGGTGGAGTGTCAATTTATTTACACTCAATCTGTCCGTTGCAGGGCTAAAATAAATAGTTCTGTTTCTAATCACATGGTCAGCCAATTAAATGACTGAATCATTTAAGAACAGAAGAGGTAGAGGTGCAAAAGACACTAATCAGAGTTGTCTCTTCTGAAAGTAATGAATTTCATTATACACCCAGACCCTGTGGTGAATGAAGTGAAGGTGTCATTTGCAGAGTGGAAAATATGTGCTTTTCAGAGGGCCTGGCATGCTGATAAACGTAATTTTTCACTCAGTGAGGAAGGCAATGGTAAACCACCTCGCTCCTTGTTTTACTTAGTAAAACCTTTAGAGGTTCAAACCAGCCTTTCGGCTGATGACCTAAACAACACCATTAAGCTAGATTCGATATACGTTCAAACCAACAGACACTTATAGATTGTTGTTGTTCAGGTCATCAGTCGAAAGCCTGTTTTGAACCTCTAGACACTTTACTAAAACGAGGAATGATGAAGTTTACCATTGCCTTTCTCACTGAAAAGTAAGCTTATCAGCATGTAGCGTGCAGTATTTTGAACAAATTATTAATTATTTAGAGCAAATAAAAACACTCAATTGCCTATATCGGTTACCAGCTACCGACTCCCTCTTTCTTTTATTCTTCTTAAAACTTTTCATTGTTATAAAAAGTTTTAAATTTATTTAATTTATTTTACATAAATATTAGATTTAAATTTGGAATAACAAATAACATTTATTTTTAATAATTTAATAATATTTTAATAACTTTAATTACATTTATTTTGAAAATTTTTAATTATTTTTATTTTAGAATATAATATATCATGCTTTACAATAATGAGCCCTCATAACTGGCTGCTACAAGCATTTCCGGCCCTCTGAAAAGCTTCTACCTTCTACCCTGCAAATTACACCTTCATTTCATTCACCACAGGGTCTGACTGAATGTTAAAATTCATTACTCTCAGGAGATATAACTGTGATAAAAAAAACTGTGATAAGAAGAGATAACACTATTTTTACTTTCTCTTGCCTATATGAATATATAGGAAGGAAAGTATTTTTTATGTCGATTTTTCGAAATCGAGTTTTCACCGAATCTACACGTTTTGATATCCCCTGAACCCAAAAAATATGTTTTTAGCGATTGGTCTGTGTGTTTGTGTGTGTGTGTGTGTGTGTGTGTGTGTGTATACAAAATATCTCAAGAACGGAAGATCGTCCGAACTTGAAACTTAAGTTACATACCACTACCGGACCCGACACGAACATTTTCTTCAAAATCGGTCAACCAGAAGTAGTAGTTTATTCGTGTAATTTTTCACTTTTATGCGATTTTCTCAAAAACTGGTCCTAATATTTTTTTTAAAATCGCCTGGTTTACTAAATCTTTTAGGCTCTACAAGATAGAGTAGGCGCCATGTTTGCTGAAATTCTTGGTGAGGCTGGTTTCACGTAAAAAAATTGTTTTTTTTAATATTTCGGCTTGAATATGCATTTCAGCGCAAAAATGTATAGGCTATGTAATAAAAACTGTAGACAATTTAAAATCCTACAACTTTTATTTAAAAAATTTTTTTTTATAACGCTTAGTTTAGCGGTAATTAGCGATTTTCTGTTTTTTTTCTCACGAAAACGTGTGAAAAAATTGATGTTTTTAAGATTTCGGCCTTAGTATGGCATTTTACGACAAAAGTAGGCCTATACATAATCAAATTTATAGGAAATTAATAGTTATGAAACTTCTGTTTAAGCATTTTTAGCCTGGAAGAGTGATTTTCCGTATTTTTAAGCCAAACTGAGGTTGAATTTCATTTTGCGTCTTTCACTCATGATTAAAATTAGGTTATGTTTATTGAGGTTAGTTTTTTGTTTATTTCTAATGTTTTATTCCTAATATTGGGTTATATTGTTAATTATTTGCATTGGTAAGAGAAAGTCGTGTGAGTGTTTTACACCAGATTTCGTTTAAAGTGTCTTTCACATCTCTATCTCTTCTGTTCTTAAATGCTTCAATTATATGATAGGCTGACTATATGATAAGAAATAGAACTATTTTTTGTAGCCCTGGAACTAACAGATCGAGTGCAAATAATTTAACACTCAACCTGCCTGTTATGGGCAAATGTATACTTATAGATTATGGATAAATATTTTAATAAACAAATTATATCAGTATACCCTAGTTAAACCTTCTAGACCAATTACTTTTTCAAAAGTATGACAAAATTAGTAATTTGTCTCTAATAAATTAATTACATTTAAGAACTCTGTCAAAATGTTTACGCGGAGTTTTAAACGAACTTAGTTACAGTTGAAAATGAAATCTTACATAATTACTTAGACATTCTGTACTTTAATGAACCCCGTATTATTGCATTCTCGATATTGCTTTTGACTGTATTTGTAACTACACCCTTGTCGCCACCGTGAACACCCACGGCCCAAAACATAAGCGACAGGTCGGTAAGGGTGTAAACAAATAAAAAAATTAGGAAGCGCTGAACCAAAAAAGGAAACGTTGCATGAGCCAAATAAATCATTCACAAAATAGGTTACAAAAATTTTAATTTATATCAAATAAGACTGGCATATAATACATTAACCATTAAATGCTTAAGTAACAATATATTAAATCGGTGTAGACCGAAAGATCAAAATGATGAATGCCAAGTAGATAATTCAAAAAAAATATTGCTTTTATACTAGAAACTATAGCTTTTGTTGGCCAACATTATGTATGTATTTTATAAATAGTTTTACTATATTTTTTATAACTAATAAATTAGGTTTTCAATAATATCACATTAATATTAATTAAATGATTAAAGTTCCTTGTTACTTTCATATTTACTGTAAGTTTAACAGAAAAGTAATTTAAAAATTATTCAAAATTTGCAGAAAACAAAAGAACTTGGGTTGCTGTTTTAATTTGAGTATAAGATTTTAGTTTTCATGTTACATTAGATTTTTCCCAAAAAAATATAAATTTTAATATAGCAGTTACAGTTACAGATGACGAAAATGCAAGAAAATTCATATACTTTGGGTAACATCTTAACTAAGATTTTCCTGTTGGATCAGTTGTAAATTAAATAAGGATTCGGAGATAGAGTCTTTTAAGCAAGATGTAAAAATTCGGTTACGCCGATACATAGTTGATGAAAACTGGTGGTTTCACAAAAATAAAATATAATTGACACATACCTCTTTTAAAAAAAACACAGATTTCGTAAAACACTCACGGCTCCTAGTACACTTGTTTTCGAGAGCGGACAGATACATATGCCTCGAAGGTTTCAAACATTTTTAATTCAGCAGGAAAATCCCATCAAGATGTACTTCTTAAGAAGTTGATAAACATTAGTTTCGGGAATCGAAAACCCAACTTGCAGTGTTGCATTAATCGGAACAGGTTACATCCAAACGGTACTCCAAATCATACACTCGAGTGCCACACATGAGCCCCACACTCGAGCCCTGTACAAAAGATCGTACGAGTGTCAATAATTTAAAAGCGATTTTAACAACAGCAATTTCCCACAATACCATTAAGGTAAAAAGATAAGGTTAAGTAATAGAAGGAAATAAGTACAGAATTACGAGTATATAAAAAATAATTAACCTTAAAACAACTTGGCGCAAATGCCATTAACTAATCTTTTAGAAAATAAATTTCTTATACAGAAAAAATAATAACTTTACAAAAGTAGTGCAGTTACAATAGTTTTTAGTTTGATACAACAGGTAGCTAATAGTTTGAAATAGGCTTAAAGCTAAGCATAGTTTAGCTTCACCAAATAAAATAAAAACAGCTCGTAATAATGTTCTCAGTTCCTGGGATGCTAATAAAGTAAATTTTGCTTACCATTTCAATGGGCAGAAGAAAAATACTTTGCTAAAAAGTATTAAAACTATCAAAAGTTTAACGTAAAGAAATTACATTACAACAGTAAACGTGGCTAGATAGAACTACGCCGAAAAACACACAGGCAGTCATCACGTCGCAGCCAGCGCGAGGGACAGAAATAGTACCGGAAAAAAACACAGGGCGCGCCAGCTAACGGCAAACAAGAGCAATTATCGGTAAATACAGATATGACAAACGACAACAATAAACAATGCAGATCAAACACAAATAAAAGTAACAATCTGGCAACCAGATGTTACATATTCATGCTGCTCAAATGTTGCTATTTTTACTTCTACACATTGTCATACCCTTACCTGCTACAAAAAGCCACAAAAGAGATTTAAACAGATGCTGGAATAATGATCTTATAAACGAAAACAGCGACGAAGGTTTACCACTAGCGGATTTTCTATCAAGACGAAAACAGGATATTATAAATACTGCTGGTTGTATAAATATACAGTTGTAGTTGTGAATAATAAAAGTTAAAAGAAAAAGTTTGGTGTGAAACACTCACAACTTTCTCTTGCCAATGCAAATAATTAACAATAAACCTTACATTAGTAATAAAACATTAGAAATAAACCAAAAAACTAACCTCAATAAACATAACCTAATTTTAATCATGAGTGAAAGACGCAAAATGGAAATCACTCTTAACGCTAAACTAGGCTCTGTAGAGAATAATGCTTTAATTAAAGTTGTAGATCTTTTAATTTTCTATAAATTTGATTATATACAGTTTTGTCGTAAAATGCATACTAAAACCGAAATCTTAAAAAAATCGATTTTTCACACGTTTTCATGAGAAAAAACAGAAAATCGCTAAGTGCTAATTTCTACAACTTTTATTGTACAATTTTGCGCTAAAATGCATATTAAAGCCGTTATCTTAAAAAAAAAACAATTTTTCTATGTGAAAACAGCCTTTCCAAGAATTTCAGTAGACGTGGCGTTTACTCTATCTTGTAGTTCATAAAAAATTTAGTAAATGAGGCGATTTTTAAAAAAATCGTAGGATCCGTTTTTGAGAAAATTGCAAAAAAGTGAAAAATTACACGAATAAACTACCACTTCCGGTCGACCAATTTTGATGAAAATGTTCGTGTCGGGTCCTCTAGTAGTATCTAATTTAAGTTTCAAGTTTCAAGTTCGTACAATGCTCCGTTCTTGAGATATTCTGTTCACAGACACACACACACACACAGACCAATCGCTAAAAACATGTTTATTGGGTTCAGAAGGTCTGAAAACGTGTAGATCCGGTGAAAACTCGATTTCAAAAAATCGACGTGAAAACAATACTTTCCTTTCATATGTATTCATATAGGCAAGAGAAAGTAAAAATTACTTTCTCTTGTCCTAGACCATATATGATTTTGTTTACTTCGTACAGAGCCAATTTTAGACCAATTTTAGAATTTTGAGGTGACTGGAAGCTCTGCTTGCAGTCCACATTCTCAGCATTCATTCACTGTAGGCTTTTTTCCTTTCTTCGGTCCACCCAATGTTCTGTTATTGCTCTTCATGGAAGCCCTTAAAGTCCGTAATTAATTGTCTAAATTTGTTTCAGTTCATTAAGTTTTCTCGGTTTTTCCGGTTTTTTCAGTATCTTTACTGACCTCTTTGAATCATTTATCAAACACCTTAGGCCTAATATTTTAGTATTTTAAAAACTTGTTTTGTCGACCGGTTTTCATTCATTCTATACAGTTATCTGTAAAATTTTAGTTTTCTTTTTCTAATCGTTTCCATTTGACTTTCATTTTCCTTGTACAGTTCTTCTCGACCTCGTAACCTATATTGTCTGTCTAATATCTTCGGACCCATTATTTACTGTGATAGTATGTTGATATAATTTATGTTTTACGTTCAAGCCCTTTGTACGAAGGCTATTCAGAAAGTAGGGAACGTTTTGTAAATAAACAAAAACTATGTAAAAGAAAATTTTTTTATTATATACATCTGAAAGAGTGACTAAAATACTACTTTTCTACATAGTCACCAAGCAAATTGAGGCACTTGTCATAGCGGTGGACAAGCTTCAAAATTCCTTCGTCATAGAAATCCGCCGCCTGCGACCGCAGCCACTCAGTGACGCGCGCCCGGAGTTCCTCGTCGTCGTCGAAGCGCTGTATTGCTAGCCAGTTCTTCATTCCTGGAAACAAGTGAAAATCACTCGGTGCAAGATCAGGACTATAGGGTGGATGAGGGAAAACCTCCCATTTGAATTAATCAAGGAGTTCTTTTGTGCTGTTTGCACAAAAATCAGCAAGGAAGATTATGGCTACTGTGTTTTGGGACAGGCAAGGTGTGCTGCTCATTGACTTCCTCGAGCGTGGTGCAACAATAAACTCTGATCGGTACTGCCAAACATTGCGCAACCTTAGGAGAGCAGTTCAAAACAAGCGCCGAGGAAAGTTGTCGTAAAAAATTTTGTTTCTTCTTGACAATGCCCGACCTCACACTGGAAACCGCACAAAAGAACTCCTTGATTTATTCAAATGGGAGGTTTTCCCTCATCCACCCTATAGTCCTGATCTTGCACCGAGTGATTTTCACTTGTTTCCAAGAATGAAGAACTGGCTAGCAACACAGCGCTTCGACGACGACGAGGAACTCCGGGCGCGCGTCACTGAGTGGCTGCGGTCGCAGGCGGCGGATTTCTACGACGAAGGAATTTTGAAGCTTGTCCACCGCTATGACAAGTGCCTCAATTTGCTTGGTGACTATGTAGAAAAGTAGTATTTTAGTCACTCTTTCAGATGTATATAATAAAAAAATTTTCTTTTACATAGTTTTTGTTTATTTACAAAACGTTCCCTACTTTCTGAATAGCCCTCGTACTTGCGTGTTATGTGTGTCTATGTTCATGTCTTCGTGTCTGCAGACGTTCTTAGTGCATAAGTATGTTGATATATGGTTTGGTAAATTTGGAAATGATAATAATAAATAGGAGTGGTGAAATATAATATATAATGATTCAATATAGCAAGTATATTAAGGCTGTTTGCCATTCTACTTGCTGACGGACTTCCGTACATGGGTGCACACTGTCCTGTGGGAGGAGATGGCAGGGTGTAGGGGAGTGTGGGAGCCCTGAAAAAATATCTTGAGGATTTTTCACTAAAAATGTCTCTGCTTCTTTTGCCGGTCATTCTAAGGCACTCATTCGCGTACAGACACACAGGTTTTATCACAGTTAAATATAATTAAATTTATAGAAAATAAAAAACCTACAACTTTAATTTCAAGCATTTTTTCTAAAGAGCTTAGTTCAATTAGTGATTTTCCATAATTTTAAGTTTAACAGAGGTTGAATTTCATTCAGCGTCATTTATTCTTGATTAAAATTAGATAATGTTTTTCATATTATATTGTTTACTCCTGCCCATAACAGAAAAGTGGATTGTTAAATTATTTGCACTCAATCTGTTAGTTCCGGGGCTACTAAAAATAGTTCTGTTTCTTATCACATGGTCAGCCAATTAAATGACTGAACTATTTAAGAACAGAAGAGGTAGAGGTGTAAAAGACACTAGTCACAGTTATCTCCTTTGAGAGTAATGAATTTCATTACAGCCAGACACTGTGGTGAATGAAGTAAAGATGTCATTTGGTGGGTGGAAAATATGTGCTTTTCAGAGGGTTTTACATGCTGTTAAGCATACTTTACAACTTAGTGAGGAAGGCAATGGTAAACCACCTAACCCCTCGTTTTACTTAGTAAAACCTCTATAGGTTCAAACCAGCCTTTCGGCTGATGACCTAAACAACAATTAAACAAAATTTATGTTGATCATTCTTTACATTAGAAAGATAAAGTCGTGTCAGTTTTTCACACGAAAATTTTTAGTTTCATTTACGGTCGCATCAAAAGACGCAAAACCGTTAATGAATGGATTTGGAAAATAAAGTAAAGAGTGATGTTCCAGAGATAAAGTTGACACTTGAAGATGTAAAAAGTAGCAATGATTGAGTAGAAAATTAAGGAATTCAAAGGCTTTCATCGTAATAAAATTGAACTCCGAAAGCTAAATGGAATGATGAACGTAAAAGATCACTCAGCCAAAAAATAAAAGAATATTGCGTAGAAAAGAAACCATGAAAATAAAGTTATTTATCGTGGTCCGTAGCAGACTGGAACGAATCAAAGAAAAGGACATTAAAATAATAATTTATCTTGAAATTATGTAATCAAAGATAAGAAAAATGCATACTATGTTAAAAATTTGTGTATAGGAAATAAAAAGTATTTTGGGTTTTTAAGTTAACTTTTACCTAATTTAAAAGCTCGTGATGTACACACGTACTACCTAAAACGGTTTTTTAGTATTTTTCGTTCTTCGTTTCCACTTTCTTACCAAAGTTAACGAGAAGAGAAATATCTTTCTTACGTGCAACTTCAAATAACAAAGTGGTTTTAAATTCCATACAAATATTTATAACTTTCTCGTATTGTTGTAGATTGTACTTTAAAACTTTTTCCTTGTAGCTCTCCATTTTGTTAAATCATATTACTCTCTCTTGTCTCTTAAAAAAATTAAAGACCATTTCAATCATAATTTGGCAAACTGAAGCAACTTTATAGCTAATCTATAAAAAGTTAAATTATTTTAAGACTGTGCAGATTCTCTATCCAGAACAGTTGTAATTATATTAACTACGTGAAACGATTTGATATCACATGGATCAATTTTGGTGTCATTTTTTGTAAATCGTAGACTGCGGTTAAATTAAGCATTGAACAAAAAGTTTATATAATATTCAGTATCTTCACGTTGTGTTGTTTAGGTCATCATCCGAAAGGCTGGTTTGAACCTGTAGAGGTTTTACTAAGTAAAACGAGGAATGAGGTGGTTTACAATTATTTAAAATTGTAGCAGATGTATAACCTATAATTATTTTTATTACAAATAATTTTTTCTACAACGCTTAATTTAGCTACAATTATAGTGATTTTCTGTATTTTGCTCATTGAAATCGGTAAAAAATCTGGTTTAACGCAAAACCAAAATTACAGAAAATTAAAAAACCTAGTTACAACTTTTACTTCAAGTATTTTTTCTACAGAGCTTACTTTAGCGTCAAATTAATAATATTTCGTACTTTCAAGTCCTACAAAAGTTGATATTCATTTAGCGTCATTCACTCATGATTAAAATAAGATTATTTTTTTAATTATTTACTTTGGCTAGAGAAAGTAGTGTGATTGTTTCACATCATATTATTAATTATTATCTCTAATTTCTTATGTAAATTTTTGTGATTTTGTAATTTTGGAACAAATGGTAGATATGATATTGAAGCTTGTTTAATTATACAGATCTCAACTGTAAAGTACGAAGTACGATTGATATTTGCAGCTTTATGTATTTAAATTATTTCCATACAACTAAACAGACACATGCAGTATTGTATCATTCTGTGTCATAACTTCAAGTTCACATTATTATTCTAAAACAATAACTTTAGACTGAGAAATTCGATCGAGCTGCTTTTATTCTACATTTAATATGCATCTATATTAAAAAACTAAAGTCTTTAAATTTCTTTTAACCTACTTCAAATAAAGCCAATATATAGGGTGATTCAAAATTCATCTGAAATATCGTGGAAACTGATTGTATACCTAACAAGAAAAAACGTTCCTATATATTATTTGCCAAAACGCTTCGTTAATCAGATACCTCGGGAAAATAAGGCCTTACGAAGTTTTTACCGCTTTAATAAAAGAAACAAACATTAAGAATCTTACAGATTTTAACCTGAAAAATTTAATAAAATAGGTCCCTGAATTGTACCTCCCAAAGTTTTACAGATATCTGGCATCTTCTTCTTCTTACTATCAACGATTAGGCATAAGCCTGTTCCGAACTCACAAACCATCCTGTACGTCTATACAATCACGAGACACTACAGCCCGTACATCTCGACTACTGCCATCTTCTTCGAGGTCTTCCCACCTCCCTTCTTCCAATTAACACATATTCCGTCTTTAGCGGTATTCTCTCCTCTGGCATCCGTTCCAAATGTTCCCTCCATTGATTCCGGTACTCCTCCACTTTTTTATTCAAGCTAAATACACCCAACTTGGATCTAATTTCTTCGTTATGTATTAGATACAGCCTCGAGCAGCCCTTCACCCTTCTTAAAAACCTCATTTCAGCTGCTTGGATCCTACTTTCTTGGTAATCCATGACTCACTTCCATAAAGAAGGACTGCAATTACCTTGTAGAACTTCAACAGGTACTGTCTCTGTTCTAGCTCTGTTACCCAGTGTCCTGTTAATAGTACCACAAATAGCTTGAAGTTTATTTATTTTACTTTCGACATCCAATTCTTTATCAAAGCTCACATCGCAGCCCAGATAGTTATAGTGAGACACTTGATCTAATACTACATTGTCTATAATAATCTTCGAACGAGCGGGATACTTCCCTCTGAATGCCATAGCCTTTGATTTAGCAACCGAAACTCGTAAATTATTCTTTTTACATAAATCATTTAAAACATAAACTGCTCCTTGAAGCTCATCTTCACTCTCCTGTATGATCCATAAAACACATATCTGGCATAAAACACAAAAATTTAGGGTCAATAAAAACAATTTTTTATTAGATTTAACGTAAAATAGCTTTGTTAAAAACTTCATTAATGTTTTTAAATTTAACACGTAGTAAATAATATTTTTGAGAAAACTGATGTAAAATCAATTTTGATTCATAACAAAACCAGAATAAATCGATACCCATAATTTACTATTTTTCAACAGAGTGAAATTTTTTATATAGGTTGAAAATGCCAGCTTCTCAGCTATTTAATTAAATTTCAAAAACAATGAAAAATTAAATTAATGAAAATTTTGTTCGCCTACAAAGTTCTCGAAATGGCCGTCGATTTAGTTAATATTTTTCTTTTTTATTCGTCCAAAAGACTTCCGATGAAGTATAGGACATGATAAGAATTTATAAGTTACTACAAAACACCTGAATATTCATGTTATTTTAATCACACGTTAACCAACTACTATAAGCGTCCTTACTGCAATAAGTGTCATTTTTTAATATTTACACAATAATAGGCTGCACGGTTTTCTTAGCATTAGCTTCGATGCTTTGATTGTATATTTATATTAATTTATTTATCTTTTTTACTAACCACCTCATTTTTCGTTTTACTTAGTAAACTCTTTTGAAGTTCAACCAGCCTTTCGGCTGATGACCTAAACAACAAAATATTATTAACAAAGAAATTCTTTTACTTTAAAAATTTCATCAATCAAGTAATTTTTCAGATTTTTTTAAATGAAATTCAAATTATTGCAACATTTTAAAAATGATTAATTTCGCTCGACGAATTCATACTTTTCTAATGCAAATCATAACGGCAGAAGTATTCTTAACAAGTTCTGCTGCTTCTGTTTCTCAATTATACTTCAATAAACAATTTCTTAGATCGTTTTGTGTGTTAATTTGTTTTGAATAATCATTATAAACTGCTTTTGCTTGTATTGAAAGGGAAAATTGAAAATCGGTATGGTATTGGTTTGCAACAGGTGTTCTAGTTGAGGAACATAAAGATTAAACTAGGATTTTCAGTATTCAGGAGTTGTCCAGTTTAGCAAGGAATAGGGAATATACGCTGTGATGATATCTAACATAAGGGGGGCTTGAAAAGGCACCTGGATGGAGAGAGATTGAGTAGTTTAATTATAATTTATCACGCATGTTTCACGCCATACTAAACTTAGGGGTCTCTTAATAGGGCAACTCATCAGCATAACTCGAACCCTAAAGAGAACATTAATAGAGTCCTGCAGAGAATATTTTACAGATTTCAACATTTTACCAATACCTTAATAACTTTCTCTTGCCTATATGAATATATAGGAATGAAAGTATTGTTTTCATGTCAATTTTTCGTAATCGAGTTTTCACCGGATCAGACCCCCGAACCCAAAAAACATGTTTTTAGCGATTGGGTTGTGTGTGTGTGAACAGAATATCTCAAGAACGGAAAATTGTACGAACTTGAAACTTGAAACGTAAGTTAGATACCACTACTGGACCCGACACGAACATTTTTATCAAGATCGGTCAACCGAAAGTAGTAGTTTATTCGTGTCATTTTGCACTGTTTTGCGATTTTCTCAGAAACTGGTCCAATTTTCTTAAAATCGCCTGGTTTACTAAATGTTTTATGCTTTACAAGATACGGTAGGCGTCATGTCTGCTGAAATTCTTCGAGAGGCTGTTTTCACGTAAAAAAATTGTTTTTTTTAAGATTGCGGTTTTAATATGCATTTTAGCGCAAAAATTTATATAACAAAAGTTGTAGATAATTTAAAATCCTACAACTTTTATATGAAACATATTATTTTTTTTTTATTATTTATTGTTATTGTTTTGTATGACGCTTATTTTAGCGGTAATTAGTGATTTTCTGTTTTTTCCCACGAAAACGTGTGAAAAATCGATTTTTTAAGATTTCGACCTTAGTATGCATTTAACGACAAAAGAGTATAATAAAATTTATGGGAAATTAAAAGATCTACAACTTTAATTAAAGCTTTTTTCTCTACAGAGCCTAGTGTAGCGTGAAAGAGTGATTTTCCGTATTTTTTTATTTTTTTTTTTTGTAGTTTAGTTTATTAAAAGTCGCATCAACGGCTTGGTTATTAGTGACTACGGTGGGTTATCCAACTGGAACATTGAGTTTTGACTTGTTAAAATTTCCAGACCCTAGCCGGGAATCGAACCCGGGACCTCCGCATTGTAGGCTAGCGTGCTATCACTACGCTACGGAGGCAGGCAACACCTTATTATTATATTTTTGAGAAAATTAAAATTCGTAAAGAATATATTTTGATAACTAATATTTTAATCGCGAATACAATAATAAGTAATAAATCGTTTTTCCATAGACAAACATAATACATAAATATACGAGACCAGCTTATATTATAGTGCTGTCAAGTATTGCAAAGCTCCCTTCTAATAATTTGGTAAGAAAATATATTGTTTTATTATCAGAATTTATCTGCAATATATTATTTAAAGAGCAATAAATAAATAAATAAATAAATATATTTTAAAAAAGAAAAAATTATATGAAAAGGTGTCCCAGTGGAGTCACTTTCATAAAATAAAATACAATTACTCATTCGTAATACAAAGAATCTAAATTTTTAAAAACTAAGGTAGGAATTTAATTTACGTATAAATAACTCTGTTAGATATCTTCGTTTTAGCTTCCGTCATTTTAAATAAATAATTATCGTGCGATTTTAGCCGTTTTTCGTATCCTAATTTTTTTCTAATTTATTCGTTAACTGTTGAAATACATAGATAGAAGCAGAAAAAGCAGAACTACAGATTTTCTTCGAGAAAACTAAATACATAACGAACATCATAAGACACCTGAAGACACAAAATGGAAAATTTTTGGAAACTTGATAGCTTCAAGTACCTCGCGGAGATAATACAAACATAGACCAGGGAAAAGGAGACGAACTGCAACGGACGAAGAAAGATGACCGGTGCACTTCCAGGAACTCTCCTCTGTCTTGTAGGTGTAGTAGAGAAGATCGTTACTGGAATACCGAGATAAGGCCTGAGGGAAGATATCTGCAAAATTCTCAAGGGCAGTCCGGAATGACAAAATCGAAAAAT
Organism: Catonia carolina; assembly: GCA_035578175.1. NCBI lineage: Eukaryota > Metazoa > Arthropoda > Insecta > Hemiptera > Achilidae > Catonia > Catonia carolina. The sequence goes on from JAQMRL010000005.1 coordinate 71,602,473, forward strand.
ATAGATTTTCGGTTTTTTACCCTAAATGATAGTTTTAAATTCCCTCTTTCCAATGGTACCTAAATTACGTCTCTGAGACAACTAGAAATATTTTTATGATTTTTTTTTTAACTTGATTTCTTGCTCGAATTTTCTGTACTAATTGTTTTTCATTTTATTCGTTTTTTCATTAGACTTAACAACTTTTTCATATTTCCTTATAGTATTATAATTTTTTCAGCAATGATTATCTTGATAAGTTGGCAATGAATCAGCTGATTTAGATTTAGAATCTTTTGAGAGTGTTTGAGTTTGTTTATGGTGAATTGAAGGTACTTTCAAACGCATTTTTCTCAGTTTCAGTTTTTTCAGATTCATGTACCTTTTTCTCATGAACCAATAGAGATATCGGGATTAAATTTTTTGGGCATGTACAACTCACTTATGGCTTAAATTTACGTGTATAGTTTTTAAAAATTTTCATATTTGAATGAAAAAAACATTTTCCTAAAAATTTGAAGGCAAAAATAGTATTTTTTTTAAATTTCTAGAAATTCTAAATTAAGGCTTTTAGAAAAACCACACACGTAAAAGTTGTAAAAAGATCTCAATTTTAATTTGGTGAAAGAATCAGCTTTATATCTTGAGTAGTTCTTAAGAAAAAGGTACAAACGTTAACATTATGTAAGATACGATTCCGGACTCCCCTTAAGCCGGCACAAGCTTGCTGGCCAATCTTGTGAAGAAATAACGAAAAGTAAGATTAGAAATAGCATATTATATTTTTCTGTATCCTCATATTTTGCTGTTATGGATACAAAATTTCAAGATAGAACATAACATGAGTAAAAGTGATACTGCTAGAAGATTAGTGGCAAATTTATTGGTATTCGGCGTTTTTTTTTAAATTTTATTATTATTATATATTTAACTATTTATTTACGTGTTTTACAAATTAATAAAAGCGTGAACCTCTGAATATTAACTTCAAATTGCAATAAAATCTTCTTACATGAGTTTCCGTACATCAAATCAGAATCAAATTCCTCCTGTGATACTTCTGGATACTTCAAACCTTGAATTAACTTTTATAATTTATATGATTCATTAATTAATTTTTGTTTTAGGAAGTTTGATTATTTATTCGTGATTTTTAAAGAGAAAAGTAAACCTTTTACCACTTTTCAATTTCCCGTAAAGTTATAACTTTATTACATTCAGTTTTAAACATATCAGTAAAATATTTTACTTGAAACGTTTAGAAATGTTTCATTTATTCATGTTTAACTCATTCTATTATAATAGACATTTTAGGAAAGATTCCTGTGGGTTGGATGGACCAAAGAAAGTAAATAAATAAAATAAACACATACAACTACCCTAAAGATATTTTATATGTTTGTAGCTTTAAATTAATTTTCATAACAGATATAAAAGTGAAATTATTACGGATCGTTTCTTCTTTTTACGTTTTTAACTGATTCTAAACATTTAGTATTTTAAATTATAATTGCTTTTCTAGAGTACTTTATTTCAGAAAATGTATTCATTTTATATTTACTTAAATACATCCTATATGGTATATCATTTCTTTATTTTAAATAATTTTATAATTCCCAAATGATATTATAGGGAGTAAAGAAAATTTAATGGGCCAATCTTTAAATTAAATTAAATGGGAGAATTTTCTCACTCAATTTTAAAATCGACTTTTCACCGGATGTACAGTAGGTTCAATTTATTGATACAGTATTGTTTAAATAGGGAAAGTGGTTAAAAAGGGATTTTTATTATTATTATTATTATTATTATTATTATTATTATTATTATTATTATTATTATTATTATTATACAGTGACCCACCGGGTTGGTCTAGAGGTAAAGTCGTAGCCAAAATCAGCTGTTTAACAGCTGATTTTCGGAGTCGAAGGTTCCTGGTTCAAATCCTAGTAAAGGTAGTTACTTTTATACGGATTTGAATGCTAGACGGCGGTAACCGGTGTACTTTGATGGTTGGGGTTCAATTAACCATACTCTCTCAGGAATAGTCGACCTGAGTCTGTACAAGACTACACCTCATTTACACATCATACATATCATTCTCATCTCACTGGGTCATGGGGTTGCTTTTGTTCTGAATTGAACAGATTGCAACGTACACACATTAGGGATATAAAACAAGTTATACCGCATTCGTTACCGCTAGAGGGAATTTTTTCATAATTTTGTAAATTACCATATCAGTGTTATATCATATAGTTAAAGTTTTAAATTGGTGAAAATAATTTTATTGAATGATACTACAACGTAAGAACTTTTTGCACATCCTGTTTTTTTTTACTTTATAAGGTATGTAATATAACATATGAGAGCAGTCATTTTTATGATAATTTCTGTTGATATATTTTATATAACATCCACGTTAGGTAATTCAAAGCTAAAGTAACTTGTTCGGGGTCAATTAAATTCAAAAAATTATTACTCCCTTGCCATAAAACATAAAAATTCATCTTTAAAAAACATGTAAACTCCCCGCAATAAAAGGAATTTAAATTTGTTAAAGAAATATTATTTGACCAATCCGAAGTCTTGAATTAAATTTTTATTCTTGCCTTTACATTTTAGGTGTAATTTTTATCTTCTACTCACAACCTTCTCCCGCTTAATTTTTACTTGCCCTTGCCCAATATGAATATATAGGGAAGGAAAATATAGGCCTACTTATTGTTTTCATGTCGATTTTTTGAAATCGAGTTCGAATTTTCACCGGATATTCACAGTTTTAAGACCCGGAACCCAGGAAACGTATTTTAGCGATTAGTGTGTGTGTGTGTGTGTGTGTGTGTGTGTGTGTGTGTGTGTGTGTGTGTGTGTGTGTGTGTGTGTGTGTGTGTGTGTGTGTGTGTGTGTGCGTGTGTGTGTGTGTGTGTCTGTGTGTGTGTGTGTGTTTGAGTGAGCGAATCGCGTAGTCCTTAACAGTTACGTTAGAAAAGGTCAACGTTACTGTGTATTCATTAAAGTTTATTCTGAATAATTGTAAGTAATATTAAATAAATTGGTTAAGTTATTTATTACATCAATTAATTATAATTATTTTGGTATTTATTAAATAATTAAATTGTAATATACTTGTAGATTGTAGTCACTTAATTGTAGGCCTAATTCTTAGTTGTAATAAATACTTGTAATTTTAAACTTTGTTAATTATTTAATTTATCCAGATCCCGAAACGGACCTTGAAGATAAGTGTCACGATATATTTAAAGATCGATTTATTTTTTTTAACGATAGGGAGATAATGATAGTCCGAAATATCTTTGACTGAATTGCTTATAACCGAGCCAAATTTACGTGAGTTGTAATATTTGACATACATAATATGCAAATGGGCCTTAACAAATATTTAAAGACATGAAATGTTTGAATTAGTGGTGAGAATGTTGCCGAATAAGCCTTTTGTTATAATACAGGTCATTAGCCGCAAAGCTGTTTTGAACCTCTAGAGGTTTCATTTAGTAAAACGAGGAGTGAGGTGGTTTACCACTGTCTTTCTCACTGAGTTGAAAAGTATGCTTATCAGCATGCCAGGTCCTCTGCGAAGCATCAACTTTCCACCCTTCAAATGATAACTTCATTTCATTCACTTTAAGGTCTGGCTGTATAATGAAATTCATTACTTTCTGAAGAGATAACTATGACTAGTGTATTTTACACATCTACCTCTTCTGTTCTTAAATGCTTCAGTCTTATTATTGGCTGATCAAGTGATAAGAAACCAAACTATTTTTTGTTGCCCTGAAACAAGCAGATTGATTGCAAATAATTTGACACTCCACCTACCTGTAATGGGAAAAATAAACCTGTAGAGAATTTTGTTCTGTTTAATAGTGTATGTGTGTAAAAAAATCCTTTCCAACGTTCATTCCGTTATATTTATTTGTTACCTTCCATTTCCTGACAAAAATACAGTATTTTTAGGTACCAATTAAACTGTACAAACACAGTACGACAATGTTTATTTTACTGTAGAATTGATATTTTTTATCATATTTTTTGTTCAATTTTATAAAAATGTAATCGGTTTTTGTCAAAATATCTTTTCCAATGAACACCTGAGGTCGATTACCTCGTAATTATTATCGGGTTAATAATTAAGTTATTACTTTCTCTTGCCTATATGAATAGGCCTATATACAGGAAGGAAAGTATTGTTTTCATGTCGATTTTTCGAAATCGAGTATTCACCGGATCTACACGTTTTCAGACCCCCTTAATCCAAAAAAACATGTTTTTAGCGATTAATCTGTGTGTGTGTGTGTACGCGCGCGCGCGTGTACGAACTTGGAACTTGAAACTTAAGTTATATACCACTACCGGATCCGACACGAACATTTTCATTAAAATCGGTTGACCGGAAATAGTAGTTTATTCGTGTAATTTTTCACTTTTTTGTGAGTTTCTCAAAAACGGGTCCTACAATTTTTTTAAAATCGCCTGGTTTACTAAATTTTTTATGCTCCACAGATAGGCAATGTCTGCTGAAATTCTTGGACAGGCTGTTTCACGTAAACAAATTGTTTTTTTAAGATTGCGGCTTTAATATGCATTTCAGCGCAAAAATATATTAAATAAAAGTTGTAGACAATTTAAAATCCTACAACTTTTATTTCCAACATTTTTTTGTATAACGCTTAGTTTAGCGGTAATTAGCGATTTTCTGTTTTTTTTCTCACGAAAAAGTGTGAAAAATTGGTTTTTTTAAATTTCAATCTTAGTATGTATTTTACGACAAAAATGTATATAATAAAAATTATGGAAAATTAAAAGATCTACAACTTTTATTTAGAGAATTTTTCTTTACAGAGCCTAGTTTAGCGTGAAAGAGTGATTTCCCGTATTTTTTAAGCCAAACTGAGGTTGATTTTCATTTTGCGTCTTTCACTTATGATTAAAATAAGGTTATGTTTTTTGTGGTTAGGTTTTTGTTTATTATTAATGTTAGGTTACCATATTGTTAATTAGTTGTATTGGCAAGAGAAAGTTGTGAGAGTGTTTCACACCAGATTTTTTGAATAATATTTATTGCCTACTGAACACAGTATAATTTTTTATAGTAAAACATATTGCCCATAACAGAAAGGTGGAGTGTTAAATTATGTGCACTCTTATCTGTTAGTTCACGGCTAAAAAAATAGTTCTGTTTCTTATTACATGATGAACCAATTATAAGATTGAAGTATTTAAAACACACTAGCCGGAGTTCCCTCCTCTGAAAGTAATGAATTTTATTATACAGGTACCCTGTGGTGAATTAAGTGAAGGTGTAATTTGAAAGGTGGAAAATGTGCTTTACAGAGGGCTGATATGCTGATATGCATACTTTTTAACTCAGTGAGGAACGCATTGTAAACCACCTTGTTCCTCGTTTTACTTATTTTTTAATTTTAGTACTTTTTTCTAACATAATATCTATAGCCTATATACAAAATTCGATGTATGTGTGTGTGTGTGTGTGTGTGTGTGTGTGTGTGTGTGTGTGTGTGTGTGTGTGTGTGTGTGTGTGTGTTTGCGTGTGTGCGTGTGTGTGTGTGCGTGTGTGTGTGTGTGTACGTTTCCCTTTATCTCCTAAATTACTGAACCAATTTTCATGTAGTTTTTTTGTGTTGCAACTATGATGCCGGTGCAGGTTTTAGACTTTTGAAACCCTTAAAAAGTTAGCCCTAAAAGGGTTGAAAATAATGTTTATGTCCTACATTAAGGCTTTTATGAGCTTAGATAATCTGCTGCTTTTAAACCAGCTGATGTGATTCAAATAAAGATTTGTCATAAATAAAGTTATATGATTTAGCAAATAGCGACGTGGTGCTAAGGATCAGCTGGTGACAACATCACATCATAAATTTTTGTATTTTATTATGTAGATACGATATTGTATTGTTGAGTATTTTATAAAAGTAAAGTTCCATGTTTCTTTAATTTGTTTTAATTTTCTTTTAATTGGTGAGTGATCAATTGCTTTGATATTTTATTTTGACTTTTATTTTATTTTATTCAACGTAGATTTAAGTTTTTGGTTTTGACAATTTTTTTTGTGGTTGTTTTTCCCATTTACAATAATGCCATCAAAAAAACATCACTACGATGAAAATTATCAAAAGCAAAAAAACTTAAAAAAGCAAGAACTGCTACATATTTAAAAAAAGTGATTACACCATTTTTCGCGTGCAAAACCGCGACGGGGCATGATAGTAATGTTATAATTTTCGTAAATTAATTTCAAATAAAAGTGATTTTTTTAAAACAGTAAAAATCCTTTAAAATTCATTTTTTTATGCTTGTAACTAAAGACATTTATAAGAAATAACAAAATATAAAAATCTAAAGAAAAGTTGAAGCCGAGCGCCTTTATTAAAGCAGTCATCGGAGTGTGAACTTAAGTATCAAATTCCTTAAGGCGACCAGAACTTTTTCTTTTATTTCTATCTCCTGTTTTTTGTACGCTTAATGAAAATTCTTTAAAATAAAAAGGGTATGTGGTAAAGACCGCTTCCTATTTTTTCTTTTATTTTTATTTTTTTTACAAATTATTTCCTACTGACTGACAATCAAAGCCAGGTATTAATAACTCTAAAGCTTATACTATTCATGTTTTCTTAAACTTTGTTTTTTTTTCTTTAACATCAAAAACTTAATAAGTTTAAAAACGGTTTTAAGTATTCGAATAATTTTATTACAAGTAAATAAAAATAATTACTTTTTATTTTTAATACATAACCTTTGATTTTTGTTTTTTTAAAATAAAATTCTACAATATAAATTGTTTAAAAAGTCTTTGATATAAGTTTCTTTTTGAATTCAAGTTACGATTAAGGAAATTTAAAAAACCTTATTTTATTGCATTGTTTTATTAAACTTGCGATGTATATACTGAACGATTGTTTCTAAACTTTATCTATTAGAAATTCTTGAAACTCTGATACGGCTTCTTTGTACTAATATTCTGCTCACTCATACGACTTTCTCTTGCCAATGCAAATAATTACCAATATATCCTAACATTAGTAACAAAACATTAAAAAATAAACAAAAAAACTAACATCAAAAACATAACCTTATTTTAATCATGAGTGAATGATGCAAAATAAAAACCAACCTTAGTTTGGCCTAATAGTAAAGAAAATCACTCTTTGACGCTAAACTATGCTCTGTAGAGAAAAATGCTCAAACAGAAGTTTCATATCTATTAATTTCCTATAAATTTGATTATATACACTTTTGTCGTAACAAATCCTAAAATATCGATTTTTCACACGTTTTTGTGAGAAAAAACAGAAAATCGCTAATTACCGTTAAACTAAGCGTTATACAAAAAATGTTTGAAATAAAAGTTGTAGGATTTTTAATTCTCTACAACTTTTATTATATATATTTTTGCGCTGAAATGCATATTAAAGCCGTAATCTTAGAAAAACAAAGTTTTTACGTGAAAACACCCTTACCAAGAATTTCAGCCAAGATGGCGCCTACCCTATCTTGTAGAGCATAAAAAATTTAGTGAACCAGGCGATTTTTAAAAAAATCGTAGGACCAGTTTTTGAAAAAACGCAAAAAAGTGAAAAATTATACGAATAAACTACTACTTCCGGTTGACCGATTTTGATGAAAATGTTCGTGTCGGGTCCAGTAGTGTTATGTAACTTAAGTTTCAAGTTTCAAGTTCGTACGATGTTCCGTTCTTGAGATATTTTGTACACACACACATACACACACACACACACACACACACACACACACACACACACATACACGCACCAATCGCTAAAAACATGTTTTTTGGGTTCAGGGGGTCTGAAAACGTATAGATCAGGTGAAAACTCGATTTCGAAAAATCGACATGAAAACAATACTTTTCTTCCTATATATTCATGTAGGCAAGAGAAAGTAAAAAGTATTTTTTTTAAGGATGTTTGTCTTGTAACTACACCCTTGTCGCCACCGTGAACACCCACGGCCCAAAACACAAGCGACAGGTCGGTAAGGGTGTAAACAAAATAAAAAAAATTTAGGAAGCGCTGAACAAACAGAGGAAACGTTGCATGAGCCAAATAAATCATTCACAAAATAGGTTATAAAAATTTTAATTTATATCAAATAAGACTGGCATATAATACATTAACCATTAAATGCTTAAGTAACAATATATTAAATCGGTGTAGACCGAAAGATCAAAAAGATGAATGCCAAGTAGATAATTCAAAAAAAATAATGCTTTTATACTAGAAACTATAGCTTTTGTTGGCCAACATTATGTATGTATTTATAAATAGTTTTACTATATTTTTTTTTTAATAATTAATAAATTAGGTTTTCAATAATATCACATTAGTATTAATTAAATGATTAAAGTTCCTTGTTACTTTCATATTTACTGTAAGTTTAACAGAAAAGTAATTTAAAAAAAATTATTCAAAATTTGCAGAAAACAAAAGAACTTGGGTTGCTGTTTTAAGTTGAGTATAAGATTTTAGTTTTCATGTTACATTAGGTTTTTCCAAAAAAATATATTAACTTTAATATAGCAGTTACAGTTACAGATGACGAAAATGCAAGAAAATTCATATACTTTGGGTAACATCTTAACCAAGATTTTCCTGTTGGATCAGTTGTGAATTAAATAAGGATTCGGAGATAGAGTCTTTCAAGTAAGATGTAAAAATTCGGTTACGCCGATACATAGTTGATGAAAACTGGTGGTTTCACAAAAATAAAATATAATTGACACATACCTCTTAAAAAAAAAACACAGATTTCGTAAAACACTCACGGCTCCTAGTACACTTGTTTTCGAGAGCGGATAGATACATATGCCTCGAAGGTTTCAAACATTTTTAATTCAGCAGGAAAATCCCATCAAGATGTACTTCTTAAGAAGCTGATAAACATTAGTTTCGGGAATCGAAAACCCAACTTGCAGTGTTGCATTAATCGGAACAGGTTACATCCAAACGGTACTCCAAATCATACACTCGAGTGCCACACATGAGCCCCACACTCGAGCCCTGTACAAAAGATCGTACGAGTGCCAATAATTTAAAAGCGATTTTAACAACAGCAATTTCTCACAATACCATAAAAGTAAAAGATAAGGTTAAGTAATAGAAGGAAATAAGTACAGAATTACGAGTATATAAAAAAAATAATTAACCTTAAAACAACTTGGCGCAAATGCCATTAACTAATCTTTTAGAAAATAAATTTCTTATACAGAAAAAAATAATAACTTTACAAAAGTAGTGCAGTTACAATAGATTTTAGTTTGATACAACAGGTAGCTAATAGTTTGAAATAGGCTTAAAGCTCAGCATAGTTTAGCTTCACCAAATAAAATAAAAACAGCTCGTAATAATGTTCTCAGTTCCTGGGATGCTAATAAAGTAAATTTTGCTTACCATTTCAATGGGCAGAAGAAAAATACTTTGCTAAAAAGTATTAAAACTATCAAAAGTTTAACGTAAAGAAATTACATTACAACAGTAAACGTGGCTAGATAGAACTACGCCGAACAACACACAGGCAGGCATCACGTCGCAGCCAGCGCGAGGGACAGAATTAGTACCAGAGAAAAACCACAGGGCGCGCCAGCTAACGGCAAACAAGAGCAATTATCGGTAAAAACAGATATGACAAACGACAACAATAAACAATGCAGATAAAACACAAATAAAAGTAACAATCTGGCAACCAGATGTTACAGTCTGTAAACATGCTAAAATATATGAGTGGTTTACTCCGGTGCATATTTTTACAAAAGTTTATTTTCCTCCAAAACGGCTCTATGGGTTTTTATGAAGATATCCTCATTTTGCTTATAACTTGCAGGTGGAGTGTTAAATTATTTGCACTTGATCTGCTAGTTCCAGGGCTACAAAAAATAGTTCTGTTTCTTATCACTTCCTCAGCCAATTATATCACTGAATCATTTAAGAATAGAAGAGGTAGAAGTGTAAAAGAGACTATTATCAGTTTCAAAACTATAAAGACTCGAGTTTGAAAGCAAGTCGACGGAAAACGACTTATCGGATATTAATACTGAGAGTACATTTGTTTTAGGAAGAAGCTTGTAAGGGGAGGGCAAGTAGGTAGAGTAGGGATAGTTTCAAGGGGCAAGTGTTGTCTCCTTCTCACTTAATGATCATTCCCTCTCTTTCTAACTGTATACTACTGTTACAACTACGTGGTGCTTCCCCCACCACTAAACAGAACAGCTCAGCGGCACAGAGCGTTGGAGGGAAAGCTTCTAGCTAGAATAAATGACCTATACATCAAAATTTATCTCGTTTAAATCAGCGTTGATTAGAAGAAAAGACAAATTTTTTGAAACGATTTTAAGTTGTGATATAGTGGTTTTAACAAAAAAAGTGCTCGTTTTTTTACCCTAATTACCCGTAGCCATTCTTTGAAAAGTTGTAAAATCGGAACGGGTGGTCCGATTCTCGCGAAATTCCTAAAGAATGTATCAACAACTCTTTCTAAAAGGCTCTGCATAATCCCAAATTCAAAACTTAATTTTTGTAGAAGCTGTCGTTAATTTTCCAAAGTAACTTTTTCTTTGGAACCAGGAACCCGTACAACTTGTAAATTATATTATTATTTTCGTCATTTTATCTTTACTCAAATTGTGAAAATTATTAAAATAAAAATGTTATGGCAGACTTTACAGGATTTTTTTTTTAAATTACGAAAATAAAAATATATTATTATACGGGTTTCGGGTTTAAAAGCAAAAGGTACTTTGAAAATACGACAGCTTCTTACAGAATTGAGTTTTGAATTTGGGATTTTACATTTCGAATTGTTGTTATCTATTTCTGTTCACAATTATGAAATGCTAATCATTTAAGTTTTTTATTTATAAAGGAAGTAATTATACATTTTGGGTGCCACATAATCGCGGTGCCACTGGTAAAAAGAATTTGTTTGCAAATTATGGAAGTATTATTAGTGTACATTTTAGTATCGCAGTGATGGTCTCTCTTCTGTAGTTATAACACTTTACCCATCTTCACTGTTGATAGAACACCAGAAAGTAAAAAAAACTAAGAACTTGAATCTAATTTTTACCCAAACTATATAAACTTTTCTTTACATAAAAGAATTGTTTTCCCAATATATCAAGGTGTAACTTATTGTTCTACTTTGTATGCAAAAATGTTTACGAGGTTTTTTTTAGTTTGTATCAACATTGTTTTCTTCAGTGTGAAAAAGCAATTTTCAGTGGCTCTTTACAAAGTTTTATGATATTCAAAAGAATATTTGTAACAAAAAATGAAACTGAAACAAGTTCATCTATTTTAATATGATATACATTCATATTTATTTATAAAATGAGTTTTTTAGTTAAAGAATTTTTGATAAGTAGTTTTTTACTTTCTGTTATGTAGAGTGATAAAGTATTGCTATAAAGAAAAAATATAACGGAATTTCAATTGATCTTATATTTCACGACCTCTTGAAATAAAAAAAAAATTGTTTTTATATTGATTTCCATAATGTGGAACCAAAACGCTAAACGGATAATGTTACAATTTGAAAGCTTAAGTTTTCTTATAATCTCTAAGGGGTTTATTGAATTACGTTCAACATTAAACAGTTTTATATGCATTTAAGGACAAAAAAGCAGTTAAGAAATGTTTTTTTTAAGTTAATAACTTCAGGTTTTTTGTTTCTCGTAAATCTCAGACGTCTTTCTCTTTCACGCCAACCTCCTCTGCCAGAACTCTCCTGTCCATAAATTTTAAGACACAGTCTCAATTCATCTCCTCGCTAGATGATCTCTCTTTTGTCTCTCCCACGAAACTCAACTGAAGATTCTAAAAGGCTATTCATCGAAGGTACTCATACCACTGTAACATTTCCTCTCAATATCCTCCGTATTAGTTTCGTTTCACCCTTCCTCCACAGAATTGCATAATTTCGTACGTGGTTCAGACTTGAAACTCGACAACTCCTCCTTAGATAATCCATTTTTATATATAATACCCTCTTTTTATTTCACCTAGTCAACTCCTATATCTTAGCACCTACTAACGGGTGATTTATTAAGGACGCAACCCTGAATATAAGAAGATAGAAGTAATACATCGGTAAATTTTCTGTCCCTCAATCGGTATGTTGACAACAGTGTACTCAAGGCCAACTACCTAACACAGTTAAAATGTTCCAGTCAAGCATTAGTGTGGTGACACAAGTCGTTTTGTTATATTGTGTCAGCAATGGTTTTTTCCAAGGAAGACGCGTGTTTATTGTAGAGACTAACATAGCGAGTAAATCTTATAAATGTGTGCAATATAAGTTTCAGTTGAAATTTCCCCGTTCTGCCGTTCCGAATAAATCGACAATATTGCGTTTGATAAATAAATTCCGTAGAACTGGGATTGTACTCGACGAGAAACCACCTCGCCAGCCAACAAAGTGAACCGCGGAAGTTCTCGGAGATTTGAAAAATCGTTTGACTCAATCACCTAAAAAATCGCTTAGAAGATTATCATCGCAAGCTGGGCTAACATTAACTACTGTTTTTCAGAGCTACGAAAAAGTTACATTTGCATCCTTATCGCGTTGGCGTAACTCATGAATTGAAAGCTTCAGACCATCAGAAACGATTACAATATTGTCGGTGGTTTCGATCTTTGGTTAAAGAAAATCGTATTCAATTGTTGGATCATTTTTATTTTAGTGATGAGGCTTGGTTGCATTTAGATGGCTATGTGAATAGTCAGAACTGTAGAATATGGAGCGCAACAAATCCTCATGCTTTCCATGAAAAAGCATTGCACTCACGTAAAATTGGTGTTTGGTGTGCAATTTCCCGCCGCCGTAAAATAGGGCCGTTATTTTTTTGACAGTACTGTATACAGCGTAGTTTATAGTGATTTAATCCACAGTTCATTTCATTGTTGAATTTGGACGACCGAAATTGTTGGTTTCAACAGGACAACGCTACATGTCATACTGCAAATGAAACGCTAGCAATGCTACGGGAATTTTTTAATCACCGTTTAGTATCGAAAGATTTGTGGCCTCCAAGATCCCCAGACCTTACACCAGCAGACTTTTTGCTATGGGGTTCTTTAAAAGGTGAAGTTTACAAAAACAACCCTCATACGATCGATGAATTAAAAACTAACATTACAAGAGCAATTTCAAGCATTAGTGAACAGACTTTAAGAAAAAATGCTGCAAATGTCATTAAACGAATTCGTATCTGTACTGAAGTTGCAGGAAATCACTTCGA